>CM060367.1:183930028-188730028 GCA_030545235.1 Helianthus tuberosus | reverse complement strand
TGAAGCAACAAGAAAGGATCACTTTCCTTTACCTTTCATTGATCAAATGTTAGAAAGATTATCCGGTCATAAATTTTACTATTTCTTGGATGGTTTTTCAGGTTACTTTCAAATCCCGATAGCGCCCGAAGACCAAGAAAAGACAACTTTCACATGCCCCTATGGAACTTTTGCTTATCGACGCATGCCGTTTGGTCTATGTAATGCCCCAGCAACATTCCAACGTTGCATGGTAGCCATCTTCCATGACATGATAGAAAAGACAATGGAAGTCTTCATGGATGACTTTTCTATCTTTGGGGATTCATATGACCAATGCCTCGATAACCTTGAACGAATGCTATCCCGATGTGAGGAAACTAACCTCGCCCTTAATTGGGAAAAATGCCATTTCATGGTAACGGAGGGAATAGTACTCGGTCACAAGATCTCAAGCGAAGGAATGGAGGTGGATCGAGCCAAAATAGATACCATTTCTAGATTACCACCTCCATCCTCCGTACGAGCTATCAGAAGTTTCCTAGGGCATGCCGGATTTTATAGACGGTTTATCAAAGACTTTTCAAAAATCTCAAGGCCTCTAACGAAACTACTTGAAAAAGATGCTCCATTCATCTTTGACAAGGATTGCAATCAAGCATTTCTAACCCTAAAGGAAATGTTAGTCAATGCACCTATCATGATAGCGCCTGATTGGAAATTTCCTTTCGAAATCATGTGTGATGCTAGTGACTTTGCAGTTGGAGCTGTCTTGGGACAAAGAAAAGAAAAGCATTTCCACCCAATCTATTATGCTAGTAAAACACTTAATGATGCACAAGAAAATTACACAACAACTGAAAAAGAATTACTAGCTGTGGTATTTGCTTTTGATAAATTTCGTTCTTATCTTGTTCTTTCTAAAACTATAGTCTATACAGACCATGCAGCCATTCGATATCTCTTCAAGAAGCAGGACGCAAAACCACGTTTGATTAGGTGGATTCTACTCCTCCAAGAATTTGACATTGAAATCAAGGACAAAAGAGGAGCAGAAAATACCGCAGCAGATCATCTTTCACGCTTAGAAGACCCAGCTTTGGAAGCAACCAGGGATGAGCAAATCAACGAAAAATTTCCAACTGAGTCCCTGGAAATGGTGGAATACAAGGAAGAACCATGGTACGCCGACTATGCTAACTACCTAGCTAGCGGTATAGTCGCAAAAGGGTGGCCACATCATCAAAGAAAAAAATTCTTTGCCAATGTGAAACACTACTTTTGGGAAGATCCATATCTTTTCAAAATGTGTGCCGACCAACTCGTCAGACGATGCGTACATGGTAGTGAAGCACGAAGAATTCTCCGCCATTGTCATGAAGGTCCATACGGAGGACATCATGGTGCTGCTAGTACCGCACGAAAGGTATTCGATTCAGGATTTTATTGGCCAACCATTTACAAAGACGCTCAAAGTCTTGTAAAAACATGTGATGCTTGCCAGAGAACAGGTAATATTTCTTCCAAAAACGAAATGCCACAAAATGGCATTCTTGTTTGTGAAATTTTTGATGTGTGGGGACTCGACTTTATGGGACCCTTCCCACCATCGAAAGGAAACAAATATATACTTGTGGCAGTAGATTACTTGTCTAAATGGGCCGAGGCCGAAGCACTTCCAACAAATGATGGAAGAGTTGTGGTAAAATTTCTGAAAAAATTATTCTCTCGTTTTGGCACGCCTAAAGCTTTAATAAGTGATAGAGGTACCCATTTTTGCAACCATCAACTTGAAAATTTTTTAACAAGATATGGGGTCTATCATCGGGTCTCAACAGCATATCACCCTCAAACAAACGGGCAAGCCGAAGTGACTAATAGAGGTTTAAAACAAATACTTGAAAAAACCGTAGGGTTAAATAAAAAAGAATGGGCTGATAAATTAGATGATGCTTTATGGGCTTTTCGAACTGCTTATAAAACAACAATAGGTACAACCCCATATAAGCTAGTTTATGGAAAAAGTTGTCATTTGCCAGTAGAAATTGCACACAAAGCCTACTGGGCAATCAAAAATGTAAACTTAGATTTAGAATTTGCTGGTAAAAATCGATTTTGTCAATTTAATGAATTAGACGAGCTTAGGAATTATGCATACTCAAACTCTGAAATTTATAAGGAAAGAATGAAACATTTGCATGACAAACATATTAAACCTAATGAATTTCGGGTAGGAGATCTAGTTCTTTTGTTTAATTCACGACTTTGATTGTTTCCTGGTAAATTAAAGTCTAGGTGGTCAGGACCTTTTTCCATCACCCATATTTTTCCACACGGTGCAGTAGAAATTAAATCTCGAAATGGGCCACCATTTAAGGTCAATGGCCAACGGCTGAAACTCTATCAAGGATTCATTGAGGATGAGGAAGAAGAGATCTCGTTTCAAACGGTGGAGGAATAAAAACATCATGCCTGGTAAGTTACGAACGATTGAGACAACAAAATAAAGCGGTAAGTTTTCTAACCATAGCTTATGGGAGAAAGAGGGCACTCACACGAGCACAAAAAAAAAAAAAAAAAATTATTTAAAAACCACGCTCGGCACGAGGCCGTGTCCGCTGGACACGGGGCCGTGTCCGCGCTGTAGTCGGGATAAATCCCCTTTTTCAAAACAGTTTCTTCATTCCACACGCCCCGTTTCCCCGAAAAAGCTCTGGTTTCAGGTGATTTTTCACAGAATTTCGACGTCTTCTATCGATCTAACAACATCAAGGTATGATTCTATCGCCATTAGTAATTAGATTAGTTACTTGCATGTAGTTAAAACACCACAAATTTGGGGAAAAATCTAGGGTTCTTGAAGTTCATCCGGATCAAACCTCAAATTTTTGTTTAGATCTGTTTGCATTTAGTTAGATTAGTGTTAAGGGAAGTAAATACACTTGTATTGTTCATAGATTCACCCGATTTCTTACAAAAACCCCAAACCCTTGTTCTTGAACCGAAAAAGATAAAATTGATAGGGTAAACGGGATATTTTGGGAAAAATGGCACTTAGGGTTTCATTTTCGGGGGAAACCGCACCTATTGGACCAAAAATTTTCAAATTTTCGAAACCGGGTCGAAAAATGGAATTTTTGAGTAACAGACCTCTGGACACGGGGCCGTGTCCAGCCACTGTTTGCTGTTTCTTTAAAAATCTAATTGTTTCGTGCATTTTTTGGTGTATTCTTTCAGATGGCAAAGTTCACTAGGTTCAATGCAAGAGAACTTGATGCAAGGGCAAGGTACGAGATTCTTCAAACAAGACCCGAGGAGTACCCCAGGAGAGCTTGCACGGACCTGTTAACCTTGGTAAACCAGCTGGACCGATTCAACAACATCGTTACGGGTCCGCTGGCTGTTGAATTGAACACTCGGCTTCGGTCGGTGCATCAATGCACCATGGAGTTCTACAGTATTTTTACCTTCACTTCAAGGTGTGACCCTTTCGACAATGAAGGGGTTGCATTTCGGTGTGGTGGGACAATGTACTCGATCTCCATGGCACAGTTTGGAGCCATAATAGGACTATACCAAGAGGAGGAATCGGGAAACGAAGAAAATACCGGGGGATTACGAGACTTGGATGAAAATGAACGACAAGCCGCATGGGCTCAAATCGGTGAAGGAATCTACAACCCTAGTAGCACCAAGAGTACGAAGCTAAGGGATCCGCTCTATCGCTACATTCACAGGCTTCTCACCTACTCTCTAAACCAACGTCACGACAGTAGCGGCGTTGTAGGGTTGAAAGATTTGCTTGTCCTTCACTGTATCCACAACCGGAAGCCTCTCGATGTTCCATATCTCCTGTTACGAAACATGCATCTCAACCGCCTTGCTCGCGCTCCAACACCTATCTTCTTCGGAGGATGGGTGTACCGTCTTTTCAAACATTACACGCGAATTCCAAGGTCCTTTGAAAGAAGCCCATGGTCGGGACGAGTTGACTACCACATTTGCCGAGCCATGAACTTACTTTATGAGGCGGAAGACGGAACGGTGAGTTTCCAAAGGACGCAAGGTTATGCATGGAACCCACAGGAGGCCCTAGTTCTTCACGCACTACCTCCCCACTACCGGTATCAACCCCATGGTGATCCGGGTCAATCCTCCTCACAAGGAGGCGGTTTTCCTAACTTTCAAAGCTTACATGATCTTATGCAGGAAAACCTCATGTGTACCAGGAACGCCTACAACCTCGCCAACAACACATACCACCGGGTCGGAGCTATTGAACGCAACATCAACGATATACAAGACGATATCGGCAGCATCCGGGAGTATATGGCGGGGCATGGGGATGGAGGTGATGATAGCGATGAGGATATGGAGTAGGGGGTTTGGAGGAGCAGGACCGGGTTGATGGCGAGCCCACAGGTTTAAGTCCCTTTATCTATCGAACAATTGGTGGCCTGCGTGCCCAATGTTGAACAATTTACTTTCCTTGACCGCTTTTATTTTCCGTTTTATTTTTCTTTTGCTTTATGCTTGGAACAATTAACTATGGTAATGTAGGATGTTTGTGTTGCTTGGTGTGGTATTAAGTGATGAAACAGGTACAACCCAAGGCTTGGGGTGCTAAGCCCCAGCACTTATAGGGCCAGGATGGAGAAACCGGGGGAAGAAACCTGTTTTTCAGGCTTTCAGACTGTCCACACGGGGACGTGTCCAGCCAACACGCCCCCGTGCTCACCTCCCAGACCTGCTGTTTGGATACTGTCCTGCAGATTTTTGTCAGACACGGGGCCGTGCCTATCAACACGCCCCCGTGTTCACCTTCTGTAAGTTTTCGTTACTGGCAGTTCGCCACGGGGTCGTGTCCAGTGGACACGGGGCCGTGTCCAGACTACCAGTAACATAAATCTTTGTTTTTAACACCATTTTACACATCTAATCAACCTAAAAATTTATTTTTGGGACACATTGAGGACAATGTGTAATTTAAGTGTGGGGGGGATGCTAAAACCTTGAAATTTTGCAAGTCCTAAATACAAGCCTTACACAAAACTCTATTGGAACCGCTAATCACCCCAAATTTTTTTCAAAAAAAAAATTTCATTTTTCTTACTTGTCTAAGTTTAACTCGGGAAATTCAAGTTCTCAAAAAGGTTATATTTTTACAAATTTACAACCAATAGCGTAGTGATAAAAAGAACCAACATAAGAAAATTATGAAATGGCATGACAAGCTTAGTTAAAATTTGATTATATATACTTGATCACATAAAAACTCATTCCCACAAAAGTGAGTTTTGAGCCTTTATTGAGCATACAATTACATATCATTAAACTAAATGCTCATTTTTCGTTTCTTGTGTGAATAGCCGCTTGGTTCTTACGACTCTAGAACTTGCCATGACGATACATTCCCGGTCCTTATCAACTTAAACCCGAGTAAGTAAATGATGGAGGCATTAGGACTAACCCTTTTTATTTCTACACCATTATTTTCCTTTTTCTTTTACCACCTACCCAAAAATCCCCCTAGTTAGCCCCTTTGAGCCTAAACCTTTTCATTTCATAACCCAAACCAAAAACCCTTTTACCCACCAAAACCTTTTTTATTTTTAACCCTTTATTTTAGTAACAAGTTCGGTTTTTCGTATGTTCGTTCGAAAAAAAAAAATATATGTTGTTGATGAAGCAAAGAAAATAAACAAACAAGTTCATCAAAAATAACTTTGTTTGAATAATAGCTTCATCAAAATAAAAGTTACAAAAATAGAAAGTCCTACGAAAACCGACACTTGTTACGCTTTTTCACCCTTTTTCTACTAACCACTAACCACTAACCCAACCACCTACCTTTAACCCAAGCCTAACCCTTCACCCACAAAGTCCTCTTGATATTTACAAAGGTATAAAAGTTAAAAAGGAGGAGGATTGATTACTTGGCAAGCTTATGGTAGGAATAAGTTCCATGCCGCTCTCGAGTGATTCACTAAAAATACACCTTCGGCCGAGTGTGAGTGATTTCTCCCGTGACGTATGTGAACTTGTATATAAATGGAATTTTAAAAAGGCATGTTATGCCCAAATAAGTAATTTCTCCTATGAAACGTTCTAAATAAATCATTACGAATAGGATTGTAAATAGATAAAAATAAAACCCAAAAGGATCTTGGATTCCCATCACTCTACGACAAGCCAAAAACCTTCTCTTCTACCCATTCCATTTGGGAGTGTAAGCCACATATTAAAGAGTTTTGCTTGAGGACAAGCAAAAGTTCAAGTGTGGGGGTATTTGATGTGTGTAAAATGCAACATATAAATTACATCAAATAAGGCACAAAACTAACCCTTTTTAAGTACTAATGTTGGAAAAAGAGTGTTTTTGTCTTCCTTTTGTATTTTCAGGATTAAATGAGCTCAAATTCACAAAAGAAGCAAAAAGACAGCTAAATCCAACATAAATACAAGGAAAGGAACATAAGTGGACTGCCCGACCCCTCAACGGCATCATCCCAAGCAAAATAGAGAAGGCAGAAGACTGAACACGCCCCGTGCTCAGCCAGCACGGGGCCGTGCCCAAGAAGCAGCAGAAAAGACAAATCCATAGAAGCTTCTATTGCCCACCACGGGGCCGTGTCCAGTGAGCACGAGGGCGTGTCGAAATTACTGCAGGCGCATTAATTGTAATTGCGAATTACAATTAATGAAGAGAGAGAGTGTCAGACAGGCACGGGGCCGTGTCCAGCGGACACGAGGCCGTGCCCAGCCTTCTGTTCAGCCTATAAATAGGAGTGCTTGGTTTCATTTCAACTCATCCCTTGGCACACCACCTCTCTCACACTTCATCCACCACCCACCACCATCACAACACCATCATCCACCACCATCATCCATTGTCCATCGTAGAGTGTGTGAGTCGTCTCGGGATCCAAGATTGATCGTAAGAGTTCTTGACAATCAAGGCCATGTTTGCCTAAGTCTCTTACATCACTTGGTGAAGACAAAGTGTCTAGTATAATACTTTTTATTTCTAATCTTTTGCACTTTTTATTTGGTTTTGTATTAATGACTTTAATAACTAGTTACTTATGTTGAAGGTGATCTTTCCTTATCGTTTGTCCGTGGTGTCTTGGCATTATTTTACTGTCTATATAAAATAAAGGATTTTCACCATTCATATCTCCACGGTCTATATGGAGGTATGTTGGCTACCTGGTCGGGGGTTAAGGGAACGGTTTGGTAAAGGTCTTGCCATTGTTCAGCGTTTAGAGGTCCTGCAATGGACCTGGGTCAAATTTAGTAGGACCTCCTTCAATGCTTCACGGTATTGGATGGCGGGGGTCCAAACTCTTTGATCCCCTCATAAGTTAACTACTATTAATACTATAACCCGGCTATTTAGGACTGTATCCCTGCTGACTCAGACTACTTAGCCGAGGGTAACGTCACCGCCAAAAGCGGGGCCTACCATAATATTGCATTAATAACTTAATTCATTATCTTCCAATAATCCACCCTTTTAGGATTGTATCCTTGCTGACTCAAACTACTGGGGTGAGGGTAACGTCACCTTCAAAAGAGGGGCCTACTACAATAACTAAGATAATCTCTTAATTATGTGCAAAAGTGAGGAAATAATCAAAGGTTATACTAGATACGAGTCGGAACCAAGTGATTCATCTTGTCTATCTGTTTTTCTTTTTATTTTTATTTTCAGCATTTTAGTTAGTTTTTATTTTTCTTAGGTTAAAACATTTTTCTAACCCTTTTATTTTGATTAGACGTTGAGGATAAACCGGTACTAAAAGCTCTTGTGTCCTTGGACGACCTCGGTATCTTACCAACGCTATACTACGCTCACGATGGGTGCACTTGCCCATATGTGTGTTTAGTGTTAGTAAAATATCGTGTTTTATAAATTTAAAACTTGGCTAAAATAAGTGTTAAAGGGGCTTAAAATATACACCTAATATATATAACACTTCACACGCATCACCCACCCTTCATGCCCAAAGAAGAAGAGGCAGTATCCTCCGACTCTTCTTCTCTGACCAAGCAACGACAACCTCTCTTCCGATCGATCTCCGCCAGAGTGAAACATGCATTTCTGACACCAAAATATCACTGTCGTTAATGCTATGACAGATCTATGTTCGCTCCCTCTCCATGTCATTCACACAGAAACGGTGTCGACAACCAATATGCTAACACCTGATGTTGCTTATGATAAATGCAAACATAAAACAAAGAAATAGAAAAATGATTAGCAAAAGATAAAAAATTAATGTAATAATAAAGAAACATCACAAATCCTTGAACTTATGCCATCTTTCCACAAAGTAAAACGCAATAAACTTCAATCAAAACCCAAAATTCTTCATGAACTTGGAATCACAGCTTCAAATTTAGTCAAAATCATTACAATGAAAAAAGAAATAGCAAATTAGGGCTACCCCATGATAATCTGTTTCTATTTACTTTTCAATTAAGTCTCAAATCATTTGACCGAGAATCAATCAGTCGTAGTAGTATCACGCACACAACACATAAACTATCAATCGAAGAAACCCTAATAATCCCTATGTTATTAATGTTCATTGCGGCTGCGAAAAAGAAGAAAACAGAAGGCATACCTGCGTAGTTACCGTAGCAGCTAATGGCGGTCGAAGAAAAGAAGTATAGAAAGACCGACCGGGAAGCCTTTGCCTGAATGTTGTGAGTCGGTAGGGTGAAGCCAAAATTCTCTGCCGCTCCATAGACGTACAACCGGTCGGTTGCCGCCCTTGTTGCTGACGATCCAGCCGGAATTAATACATGCACGATGAATTCTCACACCGCCGATTGTTGCCGCAGGAGGTCGTCGGAAAGTGGAATCCTTGTTGCTAATGGCGATCGTTGAAGAGGCGTGACTGGTTAGATGGCAGGGAACTATAGCATAGGCCAGAAGAAGCAACGTGGATGTGGGAGAAGAAAGAACGTGGACTTGGGTGAAATACCTTAAGTGCCCTTTGGCACTGTTCATAAAGTCCTACCCAAAATGTTATATAGGATAATATATAGATAATAATTAGTTTTTTTTGAAGCTCCTCATCAAACATTGTAATTTTAGACCAGCATTGTTGTGGGTGTAAGATGTAAAAAAATAGATAGCTATAAAATAAGTTTTTAAACACTTTTTATTTAAGTTACATAAAATATCATGATTTGAAAAATTATTGCTAAACTTTTATCGGTAAACATATATAAAATGAAATAAATAAATCATTTACAAAACATTTTGTTTAGTCTTGATGTTCTGTAAAACATATATATGCTATTAAAAATACTTTTGCTTATTACATTTTCTAAACTATTTAAAAACTTTCTTAAAAATATATTTGTAGTTTAAACAAGAGTAAAAACAAAATGTTTATAAATAATTTACATGAATTTAAAATACATATATGAATTCTAAAAGGCTGTCTATTAAATAGCCCCTTTCCGTTCAAATAAAATTATAAAAAAAGTTGTTTAAAAAAATTTAAGGAAATCCTTTCGAGAAGAATTAAGAAAAAGAAAAAAAACTTAAAAAAACATTTATAGAATGTCATTATCTAACAAAGTGTTTCCTTTATAGTTTTTTTTATCTATAATTTATATAAGCCTACTATTAGTTAGTAAATGTTGATGCAGATTTTGTGTCCGATGCTTGTCGAATAGATTAGTTTTATTTTACGCTGAATTTGTAATAGTTAGTGAAACGGTCTATCGAACGTGTATAGACCCGCTCGTTTGAAGTGGTCAAACGAGAGGGTTATTCGGTTGACCGTGTGTGTTTGCAAGACAAGGGGTGTGACTATAAATAGAAAACCCTTGCCATTTGCAACACGGGGAGATTTTAGGAGGTTTGAGACCTCACCGGGAGAGATCACCACTTGGTCTCTCCCCGGATGTGTACTCCTTTGGTATTAGTTCGGTTATCATGTAATCGGGCCGATTTGTAATGTTATACTACCGGATTAATACAAAGAAGTTGTTTGTTTATCTCTAATCTCTCCCGTCTTGAACCGATCTCACACGAATCACGGTTTCGGTCACAAAACTCGGTCCTACAATTGGTATCAGAGCCATGGTGCCCGATTTAGTAAATCTAACCGTTTACTAAGTCACATGTGCTCTAGATCTGTGATTTTAGTGATTTTTGTTCAAGAAGAAAAGTTGGGTGAAAATGAGAAAAACTCAGATCTGGACCCGAATATTCAGATCTGTGCGGAAACAAGTGTTCGGTTTTATGTTTTTCACCTATATAATCAAGTTATCATCATCAAAAATCAAATATACAAAGTTTTTGTCAGATCTGCATAAGAACAGTCGCTGTGTTCTTGAGATGTTCTTGGCGGCTGCTTAATCCAGATCTGGGTCGAAGGATGTTCTTTGGGTCGAAGGATCCAGATCTGGATCGAAAGATACCAGATATTTTGTGGGAACCTTCAACAACTTCGAAAGATAATCCTTCGTAGCTGATCCTTCGAAAGTCTGGATATGTGTTTCGAAAGATGATCCTTCGAAAGTCTGGATGTGTGTTTCGAAAGATGATCCTTCGAAAGATGATCCTTCGAAAGATGATCCTTCGATCCTTCGAAAGATGATCCTCGAGAGATACCAGATGTATCGAAGAAGAAGAAGGGTCTGTGTATCGAATTGAAGAGAAAGAATGGTTGTCGGCTGGATATTTATTTTTGATTTGGGGTTCTGATGTTTGTTAATCGAAGAGGAAGAAGATGACGGCTGATGTTGCTGGGTATCGCAGAAACAGAAGAAGAAGTCGGACATGAAGATGTTTGCTGATTTCGGATTTTAATGGATTCTGTCCTGCTGCTTGATGTGTATCGAAGTGAAGAGGATTGAAAAGTTTGGTATCGCAGAGAGAAAGATGATGAAATGGCAACTGACATATTTTTGTGTCTAGGTTTTTGTTGTCGGCTGATGTTTCTTGGTAGAGAAAGAGACAAGAGAAGATGATGGAGGCTGTAAAGATAAATGTCGCAGGTATAAGATGGGCTGATAGGGTTTCTGTTTGGACCCACGATTTTTACTTCACAAGATGGGGCTATTTCTTTGCTGGGCTACAATTAATTGAATTTCCAGTTTCATTATTATCGGGCCTTCACTTGAATTATATGAAATTTTTCTTTGGGCTGTGATTGCTTGATGATAGCTCTTATGTTTGGGCCTCTTTGAAGTAAACTAATTCATTAGTGGGTCTCTAGTGAAAGACTTTAACTAATTCATTTTGGGCCTTTTTGAAAGTTGTTTTGGATCAACAAAATTCTCTATAAGTTCAAGTGTGGGCTTTGATTTTTGTTGCAAATTCAGTTATTATATTTGTAAACAACTAGTTGGTCGGGTGTTCGCGAAGATTATTGAACCGGGCTTCCAAATTTCAACATCAAATTCGTACGAATTTGGGAGCGCGCGGGATGTTGCGGCATGATGAAAACAAGAGATGATGAAAACTTGATATTTTTTGAAAAATGTGGGGTAGTCACGGTTACCGATGCAAACGTCAAATTTTGGTGACTTGACTACTATGGGCCAAAAACAGAACGGTATGTTCACTTCCGCACGTCAATGTTTATGATTGTTATCGGTTATTCGTAAATGTTCGAAAGCATTTTGTTTATTGTCATATTCTCTCATTTGAAAACGAACGTATGAACCTGGAACGTCAATACCGGTCCTAACGAGTTCACAAAGTCTTTGGAGGGATACAAGTCGGATCCTACGGGGTACTAGGCGAAATTTCTTTATCAACTAGAATATGCAACGAAGAAATCTTTTTTGTTTATTGTCATATTCTCGCATTTGGTAACGAATGAATGAACCTAGAATGTCAACACCGGTCCTAACGAGTTCACAAAGTCTTTGGAGGGATACAAGTCGGATCCTACGGGGTACTAGGGGACGTTCTTATTCAACTAGAATATGCAAAGAAGAAAGTCGTTTTCGTGATTTTTCGGAACCGAGAACATTCAATGAAGATTGACGACAGTTCCGCTTAGTGGAGGGAATTGGTGAACATTTGACGACAGTTTCTTTGAAGTGGAGAGAATCTGTTAAGGTTTAGAGATCTTACCAAAGAAATAGGGGGAATAAAAATTTTCATATGTTGAATTTCTTCGGTAAATTTCTAAACGCAATCACAGGTGGTAGAGTTTGTGATTTTCTAGTGATACAAACGGTTCGGCGTGGAATGTTTTGCACATACACATATTTGAGGATTTTAATTAATTCTCCAGCCAGCGTGAAGAGTTTTGCACGGAAAAATACAGGTTTCTAAAGTCTACAGTAGTTACAAAAGCGCTGTTCACTGAAGACCTGGGGAATCTTTATGAAAGCTGATAGTTCAAGACTGAAGACCTGCAGGATTCGGTTTTGGGTTTGATGTTTCTTTGGGATTTTACAGGGATCTGGGGGTAACTCAATTCGTTGAGTTTGCAAACGATGTACTTGGTCTAGCTGACTTCCTGAGTACTGATGCTGAAGATCCGTAGTGCATTACGTGGTCAACTTCACAAAGGCGAGACAATGAGATCTGGATGTAGTTCAACTAAGCATGCTGGTTGAGCTTGCAAGGGATACACTTGGTCTAGCTGACTTTCCTGAGTGTTGATGCTGAAGATTAAAGTGCATTACTTGGTCGATTCCACAAAGACGGTTTACAGAAGACAGTTCACCAGAAATCTCTATCAATGTAGTATGCTTGTATGAAATAGAGTTCTTATGACAAGATCAAGACTTGATGCAGTTCTTAAAGATTGGAACCCTTATCAAATGCCGGTTGGAGTATTGGAAGATCAGCGGAAGATCGGTCAATTGAGGAAATTGCACAACACCCAACACGGATACGCGTACTTTAAGGGGGAAATATTTTACAAGGAGCGTCAAGATACTACTTACCTGGATCATCGGTCAAGGGGGAATTTGTTAACACAGAGAAGATGAATACTTGACTGAAGATCGATTGCAGTTGCATTTTCAGCATTCGACAGCAACGGACAAGGGGGAATTTGTTGATGCAGATTTTGTGTCCGATGCTTGTCGAATAGATTAGTTTTATTTTACGCTGAATTTGTAATAGTTAGTGAAACGGTCTATCGAACGTGTATAGACCCGCTCGTTTGAAGTGGTCAAACGAGAGGGTTATTCGGTTGACCGTGTGTGTTTGCAAGACAAGGGGTGTGACTATAAATAGAAAACCCTTGCCATTTGCAACACGGGGAGATTTTAGGAGGTTTGAGACCTCACCGGGAGAGATCACCACTTGGTCTCTCCCCGGATGTGTACTCCTTTGGTATTAGTTCGGTTATCATGTAATCGGGCCGATTTGTAATGTTATACTACCGGATTAATACAAAGAAGTTGTTTGTTTATCTCTAATCTCTCCCGTCTTGAACCGATCTCACACGAATCACGGTTTCGGTCACGAAACTCGGTCCTACAGTAAATAAAAATACCATATTTTCTTTAGATATTCTTAAAATTAAAATTGTATAGATATATTAATTGTAATTTACATCTTAAAATTAGGTTTTATCTAATCTAAATGAAATTAGTAGAGATTCGAATAAATTATAAAAGATTAGAAGTAAATAAAAATACCATATTTTCTTTAGATATTCTTAAAATTACGTTTTTTAATGAGATTAGGAGAGAGTCAAATAAATTATAAACTAGGTTAGAACCCCGTGTATTACACGGGTTGAATAAATGTAATTTTATATACTAAATTAAAATAATTATTCTTTAAAAAACTCGTTTATTATACGGGTTGAACAAATGTAATTTTATATATAAAAATTATATCTCTAAGAACCCCATGCATTGTACTGAATAAATATAATTTTATATACCAAATAATAAAAACCCGTGTATTGTACGGGTTGAATAAATCTAATTATATATACTAAATAATAAAAAAGTTACATATTTAAAAACACTGTGTATTACACGGGTTAAATAAATGTAATTTTGTAACCTTGTTTATTACACGAGTTGGATAAATGTAATTTTATAAACTAAATAATAAAAAAGTTATATCCTTATAAAACTTGTGTATTATGCGGGTTGAATAAATCTAATTATATGTACTAAATCATCATCATCATACTTAGTAAATCCCACCAATAGCAAAGCTAAGGTAGGGTCTGAGGAGTGTAAGATGTAGAGCCTGCTTTCAGTGAGACCCCCGGCTCGATAGTAGTTTTGCATCAAGCCTTGAACATAAGGCACATAACACTCAGCAATCGGGACAAAGACCGATTAGTACATGTTTGTCACACCCTGGCTTTGCGGAAGCGTGGTTATTTTGGTGTGACTTCTTAACACCATAGCTTAATCATAACAAGCTATATGAAATAAAAACCATGCAAGATCATCCATTAAAATAAGTTTGAAGAGTAAAGAACCACAACTTTGTCTAAACGGATATCACATCCTAACAAACATAAACAGTGTTCAAAAGACACAACACCAACAAGAAATAAACACAGTTTAAGAACTGTGACTCGTCCAGGAAAAAGTCACATCCCTTAAACTCGGATGACCTCGAGACTAATGCAGCGGGAAAACGTGTCATACCGCGCCAGATCCTTTAATTCCCTGAAATACATGTAAGTTAAAAAATCAACAATAATGTTGAGCGAGTTCATGTGTAAGTGAGTAAACAAACCTTTGTATGTATAAAAACCCTGGTATGTAGCAAATAAGGAAAAAGAGATCACCAATGGTTTGCAAGGCCATTGATATGTGTGAAGTGCAAGTAGGAAGACTCAAACCTAGCAGATTTATGTGTTGGGTACAAAGTCACCCCGAGGTCCGTTCTGTTTGGGCCTGGGGCTGGGCTCGCTACACCCATATAGATCTACCGTTCCTGCCCCTCGGTCCTACCCTGAGGATTAATGGCCTCAAGTTTCCGCCTACCCACTCACATGATCTGAATAATAACCCTCCTTACGCTAACCATACCATGTAAGAATTATTCGTAATCATAGTAACATGTATTTCACCCCCGCAGTTTAGAAAACTGAAAACAGTTAGAGAAAAGGGGGACATGAACTCACAGTGGTGCGTCTCTACCAAATATATCTCCTGATCAAGCAACTGTGCGACGACCTACACGTACTAAATCTATTAGACGGACGGCCGTGCCTTAGCTTAAGGTTTAAGTTTTTGGGAAATAGTTAGACAACTATTTCGTGTTTATATTTTTGTAAATACTTGGTAATTATTCTCCTTCCAAAGGATGGGGGATTCAATACATGCGTGTTCGTAAAATTCGAAATACATTATTAAGTCTCACTTAATATAAATATTCTTCCCAAAATAATACTTTGACAAAAATACGCGCTCATAAATATTTTCTTAAAATGCGTAAGTTACGTTTTAAAGATCAGGTGGTAATAATTATACTGTTGTAACTTATTATTAATTATGAAAGCGTATGTATTATTTTTGGAATCATTAGTACTTAGTAATATTATTTTTACTCTAAAAATAATATTCGTATATTTCACAAACTAATCATAAACATTTTACAAGTGACGCTTATGAAAAATATATATATCAAATATATATTTACCCCGTTTCTATTTTGTGAAAACTCCACCTCCGATGTTTCGTAAATAAAGTCGTGGCGAAACTTACGTTTTGAAAACAAGTCAAAAATAGATTTACAACACTTGTAGTGAAAATATTCCCAAGTGTTAGATTTTTAGAAAAATTTCGCCAGAGTTTCCCCTGTAACTGGAGGTGGCCACGCTTTCAAGCGTATCATTTTCTTTTATAATTCAAATCAACAATTTTCTCATTCAACCAAAACAATATCCAAAGCATCAAACTAGTCAAAATATATATAAATCGCATAAATTACATGAACTTGTGGTTTACCCAAAAATGCGTGATAAATCCCACTATTTTTAGTGGATCTTTATATAAATCAACTTCGTTTCTTGAAAGTCTCGTTTTTAAAGGAATTTCATCTTCACAACTTCTTGTAGAATTTGACAATACTAGTTCTTTGTCGAAACTTAGTGTTACACAAGTATTTACACACTTGTGTGTTTGCTAAAATCATTCTTGTTTATGAAAGATCCGTCTTTAAAAGTATGTTTTCTCTTGACACGTGGTCCTTTGAAAATACCGTTTGTAGATCCGTAGATCTACTAGTTTTGAACACTATTTCATAAGTAAAATCGATTTTACACAAGTTCATGTTTAATGTGTGGTAGAGTTTCATCATTTAACCCTTTGTACACTTAAATAAACTCTATGTCATGATCCATGATCACAACTAATCCGGGTTAGATGATGATCCGAGCTACCACAACATAGATCGGCACTAAATAGTTACACAAAACAAGTCTTGCTAGATTTACACAACATCATAGCTTTTAACCATCATTTTTAACATTTTAGTAGACTTTTAACACTTCATCTTGCAAGTTCACGAGTTTTAACCGTCATATCTTATTTTAACCACTTTAAAATAGATCGAGAGTGTGTTTCAAGCAACTTACTACTAGCTCGAGGCTAGGGAAGATTCTAGTCGAAAAATGAGTGGATAAAAGCAATAGGGTGAGGTCCTTCGCGTTCCGAATGCACCGAGCTCCTTTGTATGAGATCCTTAACACTTGTATGCACTTGGAATGGGTTGAAGGAAATCGAAAATGGATGGATGGTTATGGGTGGTGTTCGGCCGAGAACCAAGAGAGAGGGAGAGAGTGTTTTGTGGTTAAGTGTTGAGTGAAAGTGTTAGTGTGTCAAGACTTGATCTTATAGGCAAATGTTATAATCATTATCCAATGGTTTATGTGTCTAATAGATATTAGGCAACTTTGATTAAATTAATCACAAAAGTACAAGGGGTGTCCCCCAAAGGGACGAGTTCGGTTGGGGGGGGGGGGTTACCCGGTTGGTTTTCAACTAAACGTTAAGTATTAGTTAAGTTAAGTGAAGGTTAACTCGGTTACTGATGTGTTATGCGTTATAGCGGGTGTTAGGGTATTCAGGGACCCTAACTGGCTCAGAAAAAGATAAACAATGTTATTGGCAATATTTTTATGTTCCGGGTAAAGTCCGGTTGTTCGGTTGGATAATAATCCGTTAAAGCGCTTAACAAAGCTTTAAAGTGTCGTTAATACTATTTTTAGTGACACAACTTATTCCTGACACTTTGGAAAGTGTCTAGTAATGTTTTTCTCATGTTTTGGCACTTTATTAGTTAGCTAGATGCTGAATTTTAATTAAAGTGTTGAATTTTGTACTTAAAGTACGTTTTAGGCACATCCGGTCATTGTAATCTCATTCCTAGTGACGCAGTTCTACAACCCTTATATCCCTACACTCACCACTAGTGTAGCAAACTATCTCAGGCTCTTACAGGCCTTAGAGGCAGTACCTGCCTGGTGCTAGTTATGACAGCACGTTTAATAGGTTATCCGTTCATTGTGCTACTGTGCTTTTTGTGCATCAAGGTTGTCACAAAGGTGCTGTAAGCAAAACATGGAGTGACAGCAAGTAAAGTATGATGCAAGTAAGTACATGTATCAGCATTCAAGTAGCAGTTTATCTACAAGTTCAAGTAAGCACAGTAATTAAGCAGTAATTAATTATTAATTAAGTCATACGGATACCTGGTTTAGTGAGGGTTGTCACAATGTTCCCTTTTGTCTTTCTATTATCAACGCCACAACATGATGATGATGCATTATTAATCGTCCGCCGCTTTTAACGTTATTTTTACGAACTTAGTAAAATAACGTTAAAATTAGTGCAATTTCACTTTTGCCCTCCGAGCGTCCACACATATACATTCTATGCGCATACCGCAAGCGGGGCGAATATATACTAAATAATAAAAAAGTTATATCTTTAAAAACACCATGTATTACACGGGTTAAATAAATGTAATTTTGTATAGTAAATAATATGCTATTGGATTCGTTTAAAAAATCATAAATTTGGTTCGGTTTAATTCGAATCAAATCATAAACTTGGTTAAGTTGAATTCGAATTGATTATAACCCAAATTTGAAAAATAAAAAATAGAATTATATTATTAGCTTCTCTTCCTAATTAGGGGCTGTTTGGCTAAGCTTTTCAAAATGACTTATTTGCTTATTTGCTTTTCTGAAAAGCAAATAAGTCAATAAGCTGTTTTGAAAAGCTTTAAAATGGAGTTTTTCAAAATGACTTATTTGCTTATTTGCTTTTCAGAAAGCAAATAAGCAAATAAGTCATTTTGAAAAGCTTAGCCAAACAGCCCCTTAGTGTTTCTTTTAAAGTTTGATCTAATGTCTAATAAGTTATTTGTATATTTTGTTTGTACTTTAAATTTTTTACATGAGCGTATTATTGTTTTTTTAAGTTTAAGATTATTGTTTTGTGCTATTATTTAAAAAATATCTTTAATTTATAACTTAAATTTGAAGATAATATATTATTAGAAAAAATAGAATGATTCTATCCGACATTCAAAGGAAGGTAAGATTTAATATTAATTGATTATTATTTTGTATATTTTGTTTGTACTTTAAATTTTTTACATGAGCGTATTATTGTTTCTTTAAGTTTAAGATTATTGTTTTGTGCTATTATTTAAAAAATATCTTTAATTTATAACTTAAATTTGAAGATAATATATTATTAGAAAAAATAGAATGATTCTATCCGACATTCAAAGGAAGATAAGATTTAATATTAATTGATTATTTATTATTTAATTAATTGATATAAGATAAGTATGAAAATGTAGAAAATTACAAATATAGACATCTTCAATGAATGACACGTGTCCATTTATTGGTTTCTTTTATTATATGTATAGATTACGTTTTTGATTTTGCATTTACAAGAAATATTTATTATGTAGTCTAAATTATTCAACCCGTGTTACACGGGGAGCTAACCTAGTATTTATATACACAAAAGTTATAATTTATTTTTAGTTCAAAGAAAAATTTGAATATATATGGTTAATATATTTAAAAAAAAATCAATATTACCCACGGTTTATCTAACAAAAATCGATGGCCAATATATCAGCGATCCCTTAAAATAAGGTTGCAGATTTGTGACATATAAGTCATCACACAGCCATTGGTTACCAATTGGTAGATTATAAGTATGTTGTTCTTCGCTTAATTAATTAATTAGCTAGTTTGATCTATATGCACATGTAGAGTTGCTTCGTTTGATTTCAATATGTTGTTAAATGTTAGTTCACGCTTATCGATCTATAAAGCATCCGTTAACAGGATTCTGCCTTCGGCTTTTAAAGGATCGCTAGTTTGATCCTTGAACTGAGCGGGTTTTTACTCACCACACTGTCATGCCTTCGGGCGAGTGTTCACGGGCTTCGGTCCTAGGTGAGGGTTTTCCACGGTTCGAAGGCGGGTGTATCCCGATATGGTGAATTTCGCCAGTAGCTCATTTGAAGGATTCGTTGGCCGTTAAAAAAAATAAACAGGATTCTATCCTTCCCCTGAGATCAAACGAAGAGATTATGTTAATGTTATCAAGGAGAAAGTAAACTTCGCTCACAAGTATTCTCAAACTAAAGAATAGATAATCCAAAAGCATGTTTAAACAACAATTTAAACATTTAATTAACAACTAATTAATGCTGCTTAAACTTGAAGAATCAGAATAATTTATGATGTTGTAATGATTACCTTAAACTCCAACACTTTTTTTATCTCCTTTTCATTATATTAATGAATCTATGCATCTACTTTACTGTTCCTATAAATAGAAGCTATCAAGTTACAAATGACATATCCAATAAAAAGCATAACTAAGTTGCACAAATGAAAGAAATAGAACTTGATTCTATTTTGAATATCAATTTTAGCAAAAAACGATGGGTTGATCAAATCAGCAAGAATTTCAATGAAGAGGTTGGCATCGATGTAAGCCACGTCCCAGTTTGCGTGTTCAATGTCCCAAAGTCCATAAGTCGTTTTAAGCCTGAGGCGTATGTGCCTCAAGCTATCGCGCTTGGCCCTTATCACCACTTCGAGACTCATCTCTACCAAATGGAGAGGTACAAAGTGGCTGTTGTTAAAGCATTCTTGAACCCTAACCAAGTCCACTCGTTCGAGCCTTTGGTGATTGATAAACTCAAAAGGGCGGAGCCTTTGATTCGTGCATGTTACCACAAGTATCTAGACCTTAATGGTGATATGTTAGCATGGATCTTCGCGATAGATGGCTTGTTTTTACTTGATCTTTTTAAGCATTACGGTGAAATGGAGCAATTCATACCTAAAAAACTGATGAAGTATGAAACACTCTATAGAGACATGATGGTACTTGAAAACCAAATCCCCATGGTGATCTTGAATGAAATACAAAAGATCATCAATGGTGATCTTGAGTTACTCCCCATGATGATTGGATATTGTGAGGTACACTCTCCCCTTAAATTAACTCGCGATTTAAATTCTAACATTGGAAACACGAACTATTTGCATTTGCTTGATCTTATGTATCACTTAATTGTCGACAACGAATCGCCTAGAAAATATAATCAGCAAGAGTCATGTCATGAGCAACGAGCTAATGACATGCATGAGATAACCAGAAAACACCATGTTATTACAAACATGGAAGATATAAATTAAGGAAATTGGGCAAAAGTTGGGTAAGTTTAGAAAATTTGGGAATATGGTAAGTGTCATAGTAAGCATCCCATGGGAGAAGATTTCTGATTTACTAGGGTTAAATATAGGCAAAAAGTTAGACAAAGAAGATGGTGATGATCTTCCGCGTGTCACGGAGATTGATATCCCTTCGGCATCATCTTTAAGCAAATACGCGTACATCAACTTTAACGCTTCGGACGGAGGAATTAGGGACACCAAATTTGTAGCAAGCAAGGCCGTTTTGTACCTTCCAGTCATTACTCTTGAAACCTACTCAGAAGTCGTGTTGAGAAACTTGGTTGCCTATGAAATCGCTATAGCGAGTTCAACAATGGAATTGGCACACTATGTTGATTTGATGAGTGGGATTATAGACACGGAGGAAGATGTTATGTTGCTCAAAAGTAAGGGGATAATCAAAGGTAGCATGACGAACAAAGAAATTGTAGATTTGTTTAATGGGATGAACAAGTGGAATGAGCATGCAAGGGGTAATCGGACCGTTAAGAAACTTAACGAGTACTACAACAAACAATTGGCGATTAAGGCATGGAAGTTTATAAAGAAACGAATGCATGGTTCACGTAAAGTGTTAACTGTTGTTTTTGCACTTTTGGCTTGCTTGTTGATGATTGTGTACTCGTTTTGTGAAGTTTATGGTTGTCCTAAGTTATTTAACAAAGTATCTTAGAACCAACCCACATATATGTGTGTGTGGAAGTGTGTGTGTGTGGGAGTGTGTGTGTGTGTGTGTGTTTGTTTTGGTTGTAAAACAATGATCTATTAATAAATTGCCTTGCAATTGTTTGATGTCATAAGAATAGAGAGTATAAGATTTCATTTGTCTTGAGTGTGTTCATTACAAGCCTATTTTGTAGGCCATTGTATATCAATAAAAAATACCATTAAGATAATGAAAATGTTAAAATCTTAATATATAAACAAGAGGTTTCAAATATTAGTATATTAGCATTAATGTACTGTCCTATGAAGTTATGGGATGTCCATAATGGGTAGATATCAATAATTAACACTCTACATCGAAGCTAAAAGAATATGGCTCATAACAGAACACGTTTTTTTTTAACGGCCAACAAAAGTTAAATTTTATTAAATTTCTAGCGAGGCTAACACCAGACTTACATACACCAAACAAAATACATACAGCTAATTGACTGTACTACACCAATTATCTTTTAAGTATAATAAATGGTAACTTTAAGCTGTTGGAAATTGAAACTGAAATTAATAAAACTGTATAATTGTTAGAAGCATATTTTGAGTATTTGAAATAACATCACTATAACCACCTCATAATTTTAAACTTGGACGGCACAACACCAGTGAACTGAAGTGTCTTTTTGTGTAGTTGTCCAAAGAAGGGAACAAATTTGACATCAATCACACTACACCTAAAACAAATTTAAGAATTTTCTGTGACGGATTAATCAATAACCACACTCGATAATCTCAATCAACATGTACGTAAGTCCCATTTCCTAATATACACACATATACATATATATACCCATACACTTCATGCACCTTAATCCACAAAACTCATAAAAACAATGGTACCCTCCATCTCTTCATCTCCATCATCCATTGACAACCCACAATGGGTTTTTAGAATCAACAAAACCTTCGAAACTCATCTTCAAGTGGACACTGATCTCCCCATCTGCATTTTTCAAGTACCCGAAACTCTAATAACCGAAAACCGTGAGTCGTATGTCCCCAAATGCATCGGTTTGGGACCAATCCATCATTTCCATACTGACCTCTATAGCAACCAGGAACAACTCAAACTCGCCACTGCGAAAACAGTCCTAACACCCTACAAAATTGCGTCCCATTTTGAGAAAACCGTCATTGAGAATCTCAAACAACTCGTCCCAGAAGTTAGATGCTGCTACGACTCATACTTCGATGTCGATGATGACATGTTAGCATGGGTTTTCGCCTTAGATGGCGTGTTCTTGATCGACATTTTATCAAAAGTATCCGAAGGAAACTCCTTGGAGACTTTTGAAGATATAGTGAAGGTCGAAAACCAGATACCGTTACTTGTACTGATTGAAACTCGCACTGCGCTTGAAAAACACTTATCAGGCCATTGTAACAACTCTTTTCTTTCAAATATGATGGTTCGAATTTGTGAAACTCGATCACCATTGAAGTTCAGCAAGCGGATATCAAGACTCGATCTAGACATAAACAACCGGTTTCATTTGCTCGATTGTATGTATCATTTGATCGTAAACAACAATGTTAATGCGAAAAACCAGTGTCTTCGACCAAATTTTTTGGATGATGTTGATCTTGAAGATGTCGAAAATGCGGTTCAAATGGCTAGTGATATATGCCCGGGAGCAAGTGCATTTTTGCAGCCTCTTTTGATCATATTAAAACTTCCATGGGACAAGATTATAAGTTTGGTAAAGAAAATGTTAGGGGAAAACCCTGCAGTGCTCGAAATCGATATCCCATCCGCTTCCGAGCTTTCGAACGTGGGAAAGGTCGATTTTTGTATGACGCCTGGAGGGATTCGCGACGTGGAGTTTGATGACGAAACACATACGTTTTACCTCCCGATTCTCGGGTTGAAACCGGACTCAGAAGTTATATTAAGAAACTTGGTGGCTTATGAAGGGTTAATGTTTAAGAAAGGTACATTTACCAATCTTGATTTCACGGAATATGTTGATCTAATGTGTGGGATTATCGATAGCGCGAAGGATGTGCGCATTCTTCGTGAAAAGCATATAATCGAAGGTGAGTTGGACGATGATGAGATCGCGAAACTCTTTAACGGGATTAGTAAATCGCAGTTGAAAACTGAAGAGGCGTCCGGGTTGCAAAAGACGGTTGCGAGGGTTAATAAGTATTATGGTAACGTGCCGCGGGTTAAGGTGTATCATTTCATCAAGAAATATGTTCTTGCTTGGTGGAAAGTTATTGCAGTGGTGTTTACTCTTGTGAATCTAATGTTGTTGATTGTTCAAGGAGCATGTCAGGTTTATGAATGTAACAATGGTTTAGGTTTTGGTGTTGTTAGGTTGCTTTTCCATGTTGGGACAGAAAAAGACCTAATGTTTGAATTTGAAAGAACATAAAAGATGGTAATGTGTGTTCTTGGCCAATTGTACTCTTATGTGTCTTGATTTATAGCTAATAATTCTGTGTCAAATAATGATAATATCATACTAGTTTGTTATTTTGCTATTTATATTTATGCTATATTAGGTTATGCTTATTTTACACTAGGTTTTGATGTATCCATGCACACTGTGTAGGTCCCTAGAGGAGGATCTTGATCACCTAATCCTTAGTGTTTAACACAAAACCAAATGCGGAATCCTTGATTATATGCAAATCAAGCCCAAGAACACAATCAATACACAAAGAAAATCACTTCAAACATTCATATATTGATTCTAGCAGAGTAACATTACAATATCAACAAGAATGCTCAAAACTCTCTGAATGTGCTCTCTAAAGAAAACAGAGAAAGATCTCTGGTATTTATAGTCACACCAGTGATTTACAATCGAAACATGACCCTTAGACATTGATTGAATCATATCGAAATAGAGCAAGCTATATCGAAATACAATTAATTATAGACCCATCGAAACAGCATATATGGTATAGAAATAGACATTGAGTCTATTTCGATATGTATCAAATGAACAAAACAAGCTTGTTTCGATGGTCCTTTTATCCTGTTTCGATGTCCACATAATCTTTCTATTTCGATAACACCCAAACAACACTAACTGTTATATTAAGTTGTGACAGGAGTAAGTCACACTTAATATAACTTACAAAATAGTCAACACTTAACCATTTCGTAAACATTACGGGTTCTAGATCGACGCCCAAAATAAGTAAACAATAATACAAGCTACAGACACAAGGTGCACTAACACACTGGCGTGAATAATCCGTGTAGTAGGATATGTGATAGTTCGTATTTGAGAAAACATTGTTTCTGCGTCATAACTGAACCTGATCCAAACTCATTAGCTGTAATAGTTTATTTCGTTTGTTTAGTGATTTCTATATTGCTATTTTTTCAGATCTACTAGTTTTTAAACTTGCAAATCATGCAATTGTGCATTGATCTTTTTTTTTTTCTTTTAAACACCTGTGTTTATTTTCTAAATTGCGTAGGAATGACATTCTTGAAAGTAGTGGAGCTTGACCAAAAGTTCCGGCGGATGGGGGGGGGGGGGGGGGGAAGTCATGGGAGCTATGTTTCGGGTTATATGTTCGGGTCGGAAATTTGGTTCTCAAACAATAATAACTCAAAATAAAACTACATAATCTTCATTCATTCAAATGAGGCGTTCTTACACATAAAGCTAAATATTGTTTAACAAAAATAAAGACCAAATATTTATAATGATGCGAGATATATGTTAAGTATCTGGACGAATAATTACAACTCAACCCAACGATTTTTAAGATAAATGGTAATACCTTTAAGATAAAAAAATAACCCTCAACTTTGATTTATATATAATATATAAAGTAGTGACAAACTTTACTTGAAGTTTATAAACAATTATAAAACTTACTAATAGCATGTTCTTCACATTTTTTTAACTCAATACAAAAATATGTATAAATATTTTTGACAATAAACTTGGTAGGGGCAGTGGATTTTTAGGCAAAATAAATGGCGGGGACATAACCTATATAATTTAAATTTTTTTTAACGAAAAACCGAAAATGTTTAACTTCTAACCGAAACATTCGGATAGGGGGGTGCACCCCTGACGTGTGTCGAAGTGTACGAATTTTTAATGTATTTTTAGTACCTTTTTACCCTTTTTATCAAGCTTTAAATTTATAAAACACGATGTAAAACTATCACTCTCTACAATACGCTAGGGCAAATACACCCATCGTTGGAATAATATAGTGATGGTAAGATACCGAGGCCGTCCAAGGACACAAGAGCTTTTAATACCGGAATATCGTCGACATCTAATCTAACCAAATATAGAGAAAATTTTTGTTTTTGTTTTTTAAATAAATAAAAATGAAGAAATAAAATAAATAAAACAGATAGACAGGATAGAATCACTTGGATCCGACTCGTCATTTATGTATCCTTTGATGATTTCCTCGCTTTGGGTTTTTTAAGAGATTAGCTTAGTTATTGTGGCATGTCCCTCTTTTGAAGGCAACGCTACCCTCAGCCATATTGGTCTGGGTCAGTTGGGATACAGTCCCGCAAGGTCAGATTATTGAATAATTATTAAGTAAGTTATTAATGCAAAAAGTGGCATGTCCCTCTTTTGGAGGCAAGCTACCCTCGGCCATATTGGTCTAAGTCAGCAGGGATACAGTCCTCCAAGACCGGTTTAAAGTTTTAATAATAGTTAATTTTATAAGGGATTACAAGTCGTTCTTTCTTCTCCGGATTTGATGCTATCTGGCTCAAGGAAAGTCCTAATAAGCTTAAATCAAGTCATCGCATGATCTATACACTGAACGAGGCAAAAAACTTTACCCAACCACCCTTTTAACCCCCTTCCAGGCAGTTAAAAAGGCTTTATATAGACCGTAAAGACACGAATGAGTGAATCAACAAAATATGAAGAAATGATTAAATAAAGTTCACCTTCAATATAAAAACTAGTTGTTAATGTAATTAATACAAACCCAAATAAAAAGTTACCAAAACTAGGAACTCAAAAGTAATACATAAATGATTTTGTCTTCACCAAGTGATGTAAGAGATTAGCCAAGCATGACCTTTGTTTGACAAAAAACTCTTACTATCGATCTTGGATCTCGAGACTACACACACACTCTAAGGATGGATGATGGATGAAAGTGGTGGATGATCGTGGTATTGTGGTGGTGGAGTAGTGGCAAGTGTGAGAGAAGTGGTTTGCCAAGGGATGGTTTGCAAATGAGCCAAGCACCTCTTTTTATAGCTGAAAACAGTAGCTTCACACGGTAGCGTTTCCTTCCCTTCTCTGTCTTCATTTAATGTTGGTGTCAGTTCTTCTACACACACGGCCTCGTGTGTCAACGTCAAGACCTCGTGTGTCAACGGCACAGCCCTGTGTCTTTTGTACTTGTTGTACAAACCTAGATTTGCGAATCTAAGAGTTGACCACGGCCAGTGCTTAAGGGACACGATCCTGTGTCCTTTGTCGTTCTCTATTTGTCTTTATTCTCTGGGAATCTTGGTTAGGGGCATGGCCCCGTGCTTGGCTTCTGGTCTTGTTATTTTGTCTTTGGGGTGAAGCTTGGAGGGTCGGTATAGTGTGCCAACTTTTTTTCTTTGTATTTATGTTGGTTTTCGCCATTAATTTGTTCCTTTTGTCTGTTTAAACTCTTTTAATCTCAAAAATCAAAAGTAAACAAAGAAACACACTTTTTCCAACATTAGTACTAAAAGGGTTGTTTTTATACCTTATTTGATATGATTTATATGTTGTATTTTGTGCATATCAAATACCCTCACACTTGAATCTTTGCTTATCCTCAAGCAAAATTCTTATTATTATTGCTTACACTCCCAAATAGAATGGGTAGAAGAGAAGTTTTAGGTCTTGTATATAGAGTGTCGGGATTCCAAGTTCACTATTTATTCTCGTTTTTATTTTATTTACAATCCTATTCGACATGATTTATTTGGAACTTTTCAAGAAAAATAAATATTTATAAGCATAACATATATTTAAAATTTCATTAAGCTATATATATATATATATATATATATATATATATATATATATATATATATATATATATATATATATTCACATCTATCTCACAAGTGGTCACTCAACACTTGGCCAAAATGTATAACCGAAACGCCCCGTCCCGGCACAGAACTTACTCCAACAATAAGCTTGACAATTAATCAAACCTCCTCCTTTTTGACTTAATCTTTGCAAATATCAAAAGGACTTTGAAGAATAGGTTTTTGGTTAGGGATAGGGTAGATTTTATTTAAAGTGGCTAAAAGCGTTAAAAGTCGGTTTTCTTTTGAAAGTTTTATTTTGTGACTTTATGAACTAAGTAAGTGATTTTTTAAGCAATAGATTTGCTTATATATATAAAGCACTTTAAAGAATAGTTTTTTTATAAGCGTTAGTCACATAATTTTTTTGAGTTTTTCCAAAAGAACCGTTTTTTTTTTACTAAAATAAAGGGTGTAAAGATAAAAATATGGTTTTTGGGTATGTGTTATGGGTTTTTGAAATGAAAGGGTTTAGGCTTAATGTGACAACCGGTGATTTACGGCTCTTAATTACGTGATTAACAGGTGTTTAACGCGATAATAAATAGTGTTTACAGCGCAAATTAACTTAATTAGGCCTTTGGAGTGCCTAGGAACGTCTATACGACTTTACAGTGTGCGAACAATGGTTTACTGAGAAACCTGTTAAACGTTAAACGGCAACTAACTGATACCGTACGAAATACTGACAACGCTGACAAATACGGATTTTCTACGAATATTTGATATTTATAAACTTAATTTTGTGAATTTATTGGGTTTCCGTGCGACTCAAACGCGAACGTGAATGGAAAACGGATTAAAAACGACGAAACTACGCAGTTTACGCGATATTACCGTAATCGACAAACGAACGCGCCCAACGCAACTACTGACGCTATTTTTCATAAATTGCTTATAAGAAATTTATTTACGATATTTTTACGCTAATCGGGTGCAAAAACGGGTCTCGTAGAAGGTTTCCGGGCCACTTAAACGCGGGAATTGGGCTTGTGGGCCTTGGGCCCAAGCCCAAAGCCCATTATACAATTATAAAAGGGGTCGATACCCTTGATATCCTCATTTTTATGCAGACATTTAAACAAGCAAACTCACACACGGCTCACACTTCTCTCTCTCTATCCGATATGGGTAACCGGACTTCGGCCGGCAAGACCGGCGGAGCCGGTGACGGTTCACGGCGGCGCTTGCTTGTTTCCGGGCCACTTAAACGCGGGAATTGGGCTTGTGGGCCTTGGGCCCAAGCCCAAAGCCCAAAGCCCATTATACAATTATAAAAGGGGTCGATACCCTTGATATCCTCATTTTTATGCAGACATTTAAACAAGCAAACTCACACACGGCTCACACTTCTCTCTCTCTATCCGATATGGGTAACCGGACTCCGGCCGGCAAGACCGGCGGAGCCGGTGATGGTTCACGGCGACGCCGCCGCAAGCGGCGGCGGTGGGGTTTTTCCGGCGGTGGTTTTGTGGCGTACCCCCCCCCCCTTCTCCTTCCTTTCTCCGGTAAAACAGCAACCAGCCCCCACCCCTTTTTTTTAGTTTACGACTCAGAAACGGACCACCACCACCACGAACCGGTGGTGGTGCGGCGGCTACAAGCGGAGAGAAGAGAGAGAGAGCTGAGAAGAGTGAGAGAACCGGCGGTCGGTGCCATTGACCGCCGGACATTGTCTTTATCTGGCGAGTTCACCAGCTTCGGGTTCGATTTGGTTTAAGTTCGAGTCAGTTTTGGGGGTTCGAGCAGAAGGGAGCGAAATACAGACTCGGACCGGTGGTCAACAGCAGGGTCCGGCGGTCTTTGCTTCGGTCCGTCGGGTTTCGCGACGATACTGTGACGATGGCGATAATATCCTCGGTAAAGTTAGTCTCCAGTCATCCTTTTTATTTTTTTTACTGATGATGAAGATGATGATGCTTGATGATGATGAACAGTGGATTTGGTCATGTTGGCTCGTTGATGTCAGGATCGGTTCAGATTAGATGATGGCTCGGGTCACGTCCCGTGGTTCAAGTTCAGAAAATAGTGGTTAATCAGTCAACCCGGTTGACTCGGTCAACTCACCGAGTCAACTCAGTCAACTCGGGTCAACGGGTCAGATCCGTTGTGGTTCGGGTTCAGGTCAGCGGGTTCGAGTAAGGCAGTCAAAGAGATTAGACGGTTCGGTTCGGTTGACTCGGTCGAACCAAGTTCAACTCGGTCAACCATTTCGGCGTTTCGAAACTAGAAATTGGTAAAGATTTAGCGGCGCGTGTTAATTGCGTTATTTCATATAGATTCCGTTATTTACATAAACACGAGCTCGAACCGAATTACTTAACAACTATATACGTTTACTTATTTCGATTGACATAATTTATTATTTGGTTATTGAATCTTGATTGAATTTTGAAAATATAACGACAACTTGTGTTGTCGGGGCGTCTAAAAACAGAGGAAACTCTGCCCATTTTTCGAGAAAACCCGAAAACAAAATGTGTTTTTATTGTAAAACGAGAACTATCTAAGTTAAACGACTTTTATGAAAACAAACACAAAAGAATATTACTTTCAACGACACATTACAACTTTCGAAAGCAACAATTCGGAAATTATTTACAACAAATAAATATAGTTATTATATTTATTTTAAACTTCGGAAATTCAACAACTCTTTTATAGAATCAATATAATTATTTATATTGTTTCAAACGCCGAACCCGCATTCGTTTTATAAAAATAAATATATATTTATTTCAAATACCGTACAACACGAATTATTTCATAAAAATAAATATATTTTATATATTTATTTCAAACGCCAAACAACTCGCATTCTTTTATAAAATAAATATAACTATCACATTTATTTTAAACGACCTCACCACGAAAACTCTATTAAATAAATATAAGTTTTTATATTTATTTCGAACGCCTAAACGACATTATGTCTATATTTTGATATTAATCATACGAGACGCGACACATTACGGGTTTGTTATATATTACTTTCATATTAATATTCTTTACATAAACATAAGATTTCTCGAGACGGCTAACGCGATTATAACGATATATTTATATATTTTTATATAAATATTTTTTTTTTAAATCTCTCGAGAATTAAGTTTTTTCAAGACTTATTAGTTATCACCGACAATAAACGATACTTAACAAATATGACTTAATCGTTTCCATTAACTTAACAACTTACCCTCGAATCATTTGGTTAGCGATTCGGTAGAGCTCGGTGACACGTAGATTAGTTATCGCTTTTTTTTAGAAACTTATTAGATATTCCGTGTTAGGAATATTGTAGAATGCACGCTAGCGAGTCACGTCTTGGAAACGACATCACGAAGTCGTATATAGCTAGCTTTGCACATGGAAATCCAGGTGAGTTCATAACCCCACCTTTTTACGGTGTTACATTTTTATAAATGTTTTCGGGGTGGAAAGACATGCACGTTTTACAAGAACATACAAAGTTTTTTAATGAACAAAAACTCATATTTTTGAATCATGTTACGAATGAATTTCGAGGAACTCAAATGGTTTACGAATGGATCATACTAAATATACCGGTTTTTACAAAACAAATGCTTATTATCAAAATGTGAATGATTTTCATGACTAGGGATGGATCGTCTGGTGATAATATAGAGAGACTGGGGAGTTGGCCTTAGAGGCTAGGGGTTCAACCTTAGAGGCTGAGGAGGTTCAGCCTTATAGGCTGGGGGGGTTCAGCCTTAGAGGCTGGGGAGGTTCAGTCTTAGAGGCTGGGGTAAAATACATGTTACAAAAGGATTACTTACAATACAATTGGTATGATTAGCCTAGGAAAGAACCATAGATCATGTGATAGGGTAGGCGGATACTTGGGACCATTAATCCTCGTATCAGGACCGAGGGGCATGAGTGATAGATCTATTTGGGTGTAGCGAGCCCACACCCATGAGGCCGGGGCGGCCCATAGTGGTGACTATGTCTTCCAGCCGGGAGCCCGGTACAACTTTGCTAGGTTTGAGTCTTCCTACACCGTCACACATATCAGTGGCCTTGCAAACCATTGGTGATCTTTTCCTTGTTTGCAATCATACCGGGGTTTTACAAATTATATACTATGTTTTATACAAAATTCAAAGCATAGGATTATGCAGGCATGGAGTCAAAGTCAGGGTGGGCATTGACGGTTATACGAACATTACAAATACGAGAGTTTACAAATACATGGTTTTACGAACATAATGCGTTACAAATACAAAGTTTCCATATAACTTGGCAAGAAAATGACTTCTAAATTCATTTTCTCAACAATACTTCAAAAACTGGTTATTCAAAAAGATTTATTTCAAATCTTTTACAAACAAACTATGAACTCGCTCAACTTTATGTTGATTTTTCGCATGTTTCTTTCTCAGGTTGCATTTCAAAGTTAAGGCACGGTTGGAATAGGAGAACCATGTGGATTCGAGTACTTAGTAGCGTTCATTTTCTAAAAGACTTAGCTTATTTGCTTCCGCTGTGCAATGAAGATACCGGTCCAGTCACGCCAATGCTCTGATAAATTCAGGGTGTGACAGATTGGTATCAGAGCTATAGGTTACAGCGAATAAGGTTTTCTATAGGAATACCTAGGCTCTAACCTCAATTTTCTCTGGGACTTAGACTATTAAGACGTTGAATACATACAGAACACCTAGTACTCGAATATGGTCTCCAACCGTTGCCGAAAAAAAAACAGTCAAAATTTTGTTTTCAAACAAACGCTATTGTGGTGTTTCATTCACGGTGCATAAAACGATTACCTACAGTAAGCAAAACCCTGAGAGTTTAGGAAACATGCATTTAAGACCTTCGGAAACTTATGTTGAAATTCATTCAAGGTCATCACGTAGGAACCGCGAATATTAACTCGGGCATACACTATTATGCATATTGTCTATGATATTTTAACTTCCCGAGCAGGCAGCCTACGCATAACGAAAGACTAGTGCACGAGAATACATGAAACTCAAATTTTACGTCAACGGATGTCGGAGTACATCACATTCTACGCGAAACGAAATGCTAGTGCACGAGAATACATGAAACTCAAATTTTACGTCAACGGATGTCGGAATACATCACATTCTACGGGAAACGTAACGCTAGTGCACAAGTATACGTGAAACTTAAGCTATACATCAACGGAGGTTGAAGTACGACACATACGACTATCAAGGCGAGGCCTTTGAAAAGACACGATGGCGCAATTCAACGACGGCACTAGATTCCTGTCAGCAGGAGAACTATCGTTCAGGAAGCGGCAACATGTCACGCGATCCTGCAACGACACGAGTCATGCTAAGGAGAAGACGCATGCCTTCGTATTCCCCCTATCTTATTAACGACGAATACACTATGTTCGACATTCCATGGTGATGTCACCTAACAACTGGTCGTCACATGAAACCCCCAGGTAAAGTCCTTAAATTTCTTTTATTGAAATTTTGACTTTTGCATCAAGCGAGTAGACTTTTGCATCTCTACTCCTCTTAATGGTCATTGTATCACGATCATTTCTTTCATTATAGCGAACACTCATTGCTTGATTTCTTGAAAATTCATATGTTACGCATGCATCGTTTGTTACGCATATGGTTTCGTTTCGAATAAAGCGTTTCATTAAAGTTCAAATATTATTTCGCTAAACCTAATTATTGATTCGTGATTCGAATGACCCGCATTATTGTAACTGTTGGCCCCTTTGTTATACAGTCAACACATTTTCTTGAAATTTCTCTTCTTTTCAAGTTACACACATGGTTTTTCGTTGTGACCATGCCGAAAGATTCTTGTCGATACATGTATTTATTGTCGGCTTGCGCCGAAACCAAGTTCGATTGTTTGAACTTCTTCATTACCATTATTCAATTCAAGATACCATATGATGTATTGAAGACATCATATTCAAATTCGTTTTAACAAGAGTTTCATTTGTTCCGAGTCGTAGTAGACTTGTTTGGTCTACGACTCCAATAAGTCATTTGTTGATTTCGACACCTTGTGATGGTGTTTTCATTAATTCGAAGCTTGCGCTAAACTTGTTTACGCATCTCATGCACGGATTTAACCATTTATTTATTGACTTGCTTTAAGTCCGCTTTGATTTATCATACTACAGCAGTCTTAACACAATCGTGTGTTAAGGCAATGGTACACAATTTCCTGCTATATTCCGGTGTACCTACTAACGGTTCTTTCATTATCGATCGAATGTTTTGCGATATCCATTGCTTCTTCATCTTCTATAGAAAACATTATTTCATTGATGTTTCATTTTTCAATCGAAAAATCCTATGATGTTGTTAGAAACAAATTTTCATACTTACTTCATTGTGCTTTCATTTGACTTCAAACACGGTGAATTGTTTGATCACCTCTATTATGGAATTATTTCATTCACTACGACACCTTGTGGCGTCGGTATAACTTGCAGCTTGTGCTGATCACGACCGAGCGTTTCATGCAAACTAATACATTTGAGATTGTTGATTCTAAGTTCATCCAGTGGATGTTATTGCTTTTAGAACTCATTTACTTATTGTGAACGTTCATATGGAATTCGATTCGAAGTTCCTGTTCATTGTTGGATCCCTATTAACTTAGTCACATTAGTGACGGTACCTATACGTCTTGTTTCCTTTGACATCAATTTTTGAAACACATTTCTTTTAAACCGTTGGGTTCTTATTGTTGAGGAATGTCATTAAATTCACATGATTCGAATAAGACTTGTTTCGATTACGCGGTCATTCACTTTGTTATTATTCGGACTTACCTGCGAACTACACAATTCTGAGGAGATAAAATAGTCTAAATTTCGAGGACGAAATTTCTGTAACAGGGGGAGAATGTGACAACCGGTGATTTACGGCTCTTAATTACGTGTATAACAGGTGTTTAACGCGATAATAAATAGTGTTTACAGCGCAAATTAACTTAATTAGGCCTTTGGAGTGCCTAGGAACGTCTATACGACTTTACAGTGTGCGAACGTTGGTTTACTAAGAAACCTGTTAAACGTTAAACGGCAACTAACTGATACCGTATGAAATACTGACAACGCCGACAAATACGGATTTCTACGAATATTTGATATTTATAAACTTAATTTTGTGAATTTATTGGGTTTCCGTGCGACTCAAATGCGAACGTGAATGGAAAACGGATTAAAAACGATGAAACTACGCAGTTTACGCGATATTACCGTAATCGACAAACGAACGCGCCCAACGCAACTACTGACGCTATTTTTCATAAATTTCTTCTAAGAAATTTATTTACGATATTTTTACACTAATCGGGTGCGAAAACGGGTCTCGTAGAAGGTTTCCGGGCCACTTAAACGCGGGAATTGGGCTTGTGGGCCTTGGGCCCAAGCCCAAAGTCCATTAAACAATTATAAAAGGGGTCGATACCCTTGATATCCTCATTTTTATGTAGACATTTAAACAAGCAAACTCACACACGCCTCACACTTCTCTTTCTCTATCCGATATGGGTAACCGGACTCCGGCCGGCAAGACCGGCGGAGCCGGTGACGGTTCACGGCGACGCCGCCGCAAGCAGCGGCAGCGGTGGGGTTTTTCTTGCGGTGGTTTTGTGGCGTACCCCCCTCTCCCAACCTTGTTCTCCGACCAGACACCCCCCCCTTCTCCTTCCTTTCTCCGGTAAAACAGCAACCAGCCCCCACCTTTTTTTTTAGTTTACGACTCAGAAACGGACCACCACCACCACGAACCGGTGGTGGTGCGGCGGCTACAAGCGGAGAGAAGAGTAAGAGAACCGGCGGTCGGTGCCATTGACCGCCGGACATTGTCTTTATCCGGCGAGTTCACCGGCTTTGGGTTCGATTTGGTTTAAGTTCGAGTCAGTTTGGGGGTTCGAGCAGAAGGGAGCGAAATACAGACTCGGACCGGTGGTCAACAGCAGGGTCCGGCGGTCTTTGCTTCGGTCCGTCGGGTTTCGCGACGATACTGTGACGATGGCGATAATATCCTCGGTAAAGTTAGTCTCCAGTCATCCTTTTTATTTATTTATTTTTTTTTACTGATGATGAAGATGATGATGCCTGATTATAATGAACAGTGGATTTAGTCATGTTGGCTCGTTGATGTCAGGATCGGTTCAGATTAGATGATGGCTCGGGTCACGTCCCGTGGTTCAAGTTCAGACAACAGTGATTAATCAGTCAACCCGGTTGACTCGGTCAACTCACCGAATCAACTCAGTCAACTCGGGTCAACGGGTCAGATCCGTTGTGGTTCGGGTTCAGGTCAGCGGGTTCGAGTAAGGCAGTCAAAGAGATTAGACGGTTCGGTTCGGTTGACTCGGTCGACCCAAGTTCAACTCGGTCAACCATTTCGGCATTTCGAAACTAGAAATTGGTAAAGATTTAGCGGCGCGTGTTAATTGCGTTATTTCATATAGATTCCGTTATTTACATAAACACGAGCTCGAACCGAATTACTTAACAACTATATACGTTTACTTATTTCGATTGACGTAATTTATTATTTGGTTATTGAATCTTAATTGATTTTTGAAAATATAACGACAACTTGTGTTGTCGGGGCGTCCAAAAACAGAGGAAACTCTGCCCATTTTTCGAGATAACCCGAAAACAAAATGTGTTTTTATTGTAAAACGAGAACTATCTAAGTTAAACGACTTTTATGAAAACAAACACAAAAGAATATTACTTTCAACGACACATTACAACTTTCGAAAGCAACGATTCGGAAATTATTTACAACAAATAAATATAGTTATTATATTTATTTTAAATTTCGGAAATTCAACAACTCTTTTATAGAATCAATATAATTATTTATATTGTTTCAAACGCCGAACCCGCATTCGTTTTATAAAAATAAATATAGTTTATATATTTATTTCAAATACCGTACAACACGAATTCTTTCATAAAAATAAATATATTTTATATATTTATTTCAAACGCCAAACAACTCGCATTCTTTTATAAAATAAATATAGCTATCATATTTATTTTAAACGACCTCAACACGAAAACTCTATTAAATAAATATAAGTTTTTATATTTATTTCGAACGCCTAAACGACATTATGTCTATATTTTGATATTAATCATACGAGACGCGACACATTACGGGTTTGTTATATATTACTTTCATATTAATATTCTTTACATAAACATACGATTTCTCGAGACGGCTAACGCGATTATAACGATATATTTATATATTTTTATATAAATATTTATTTATTTTTTTAAATCTCTCGAGAATTAAGTCTTTTCAAGACTTATTAGTTATCACCGACAATAAACGATACTTAACAAATATGACTTAATCGTTTCCATTAACTTAACAACTTACCCTCGAATCGTTTGGTTAGCGATTCGGTAGAGCTCGGTGACACGTAGATTAGTTACCGCTTTTGTTTAGAAACTTATTAGATATTCCGTGTTAGGAATATTGTAGAATGCACGCTAGCGAGTCACGTCTTGGAAACGACATCACGAAGTCGTATATAGCTAGCTTTGCACATGGAAATCCAGGTGAGTTCATAACCCCACCTTTTTACGGTGTTACATTTTTATAAATGTTTTCGGGGTGGAAAGACATGCACGTTTTACAAGAACATACAAAGTTTTTGAATGAACAAAAACTCATATTTCTGAATCATGTTACAAATGAATTTCGAGGAACTCAAATGGTTTACGAATGGATCATACTAAATATACCGGTTTTTACAAAACAAATGCGTATTATCAAAATGTGAATGATTGTCATGACTAGGGATGGATCGTCTGGTGATAATATAGAGAGACTGGGGAGTTGGCCTTAGAGGCTAGGGAGGTTCAGCCTTAGAGGCTGGGGAGGTTCAGCCTTAGAGGCTGGGGAGGTTCAGCCTTAGAGGCTGGGGTAAAATACATGTTACAAAAGGATTACTTACAATACAATTGGTATGATTAGCCTAGGAAAGAACCATAGATCATGTGATAGGGTAGGCGGGTACTTGGGACCATTAATCCTCGTATCAGGACCGAGGGGCATAAGTGATAGATCTATTTGGGTGTAGCGAGCCCACACCCATGAGGCCGGGGCGGCCCATAGTGGTGACTATGTCTTCCAGTCGGGAGCCCGGTACAACTTTGCTAGGTTTGAGTCTTCCTACACCGTCACACATATCAGTGGCCTTGTAAACCATTGGTGATCTTTTCCTTGTTTGCAATCATACCGGGGTTTTACAAATTATATACTATGTTTTATACAAAATTCAAAGCATAGGATTATGCGGGCATGGAGTCAAAGTCAGGGTGGGCATTGACGGTTATACGAACATTACAAATACGAGAGTTTACAAATACATGGTTTTACGAACATAATGCGTTACAAATACAAAGTTTCCATATAACTTGGCAAGAAAATGACTTCTAAATTCGTTTTCTCAACAATACTTCAAAAACCGGTTATTCAAAAAGATTTATTTCAAATCTTTTACAAACAAACCATGAACTCGCTCAACTTTATGTTGATTTTTCGCATGTTTCTTTCTCAGGTTGCATTTCAAAGTTAAGGCACGGTTGGAATAGGAGAACCATGTGGAGTCGAGTACTTAGTGGCGTTCATTTTCTAAAATACTTAGCTTATTTGCTTCCGCTGTGCAATGAAGATACCGGTCCTGTCACGCCAATGCTCTGATAAATTCGGGGTGTGACACTTAAAGTGGTTAACTAGGGACAATTTTTTTAATTTTTTGTTTTTGTGGAGAGTAAGAAATGGAAAATAAGGTTGAAATGAAAAAGGGTTTAAAATCCTAATGGCTCAATCTTATACTTACTTGGATTAGTCGGTAAGGACTGGGAATATATTGTCTTGTAAAGTTCTAGATTTGTAGGAACCGTACGGGCTATTCACAAAAGAAATGAAGAATGAGCATTTAGTATAGATATGATAGTTGATGCTCGTTAATGGCTCAAAACTCACAAGTTTGTGGGAAAGAGTAAAAATGTGAAAATATATATACAATCAAATTTTAAAAATTAGTCATGCCCTTTTTTATAAATTTTTCTTGTATTGTTCCTTTTTTTATCACGGCGCTATCGGTTGTAAATATTTATGAAAACTTGAACTTTTTTAGAACTTGATTTCTTAACTTAAGCCCCCCCCCCCCCCCCGGCGCACACTTAAAGTACACATTGTCCTCAATGTGTCCAAAATAGGTTAAATTGATTAAATATGTAAGATATGTGTTAAAATAACTTTTTTTTTTGGAAAACAGGCACTTGACACGGCCCCGTGTGTGGGAGCCACGGCTCGTGTCAAAAGTGTAAGTCCCAAAACCGAGATCACAATGATATCGCACAACTTGAAGGTGGCGGAATCACACAAACAAGTTGTAAAAGAAACAAAAGAGATGAAAGAAGGATTCTTGTATTCAAAAGATTCAATCTTGCATGCAATCTATATTGTCTAATACAAGATTTCCTCAAATCACCAACCATGCACCTAAGACCTATCATTCTATTTATAGTAAGTGGTTAGGGAGGAGGCTCCCTAAACCCTAGGCCCAACATACTCAAAAAGACCAAATTACATCATTAACCCAAAATGCCTACTAAACCACTAAGCTACTTATCCATAAACCTTCAAGGGCCTAACAATCTCCCCCTAGGTTTATTGGATTAGTAGTTGCATCAGACCTGAGGACCACCTTGTTCTTCTTCTGGAGCAAACAGACGCTTCATCAGAATGTTAGCAGCAGCGCTTGTCCATGCCTTCGCACACTCTTCATATTTCTCGTTGGTCTGGATTTGATGATTTGTAAGAACCATGATATCTTTTTCATGAAAACTCATCAGGTCATATGAAGTCGGGATCCGGGTGGATTGCTCTTCAGTGACAATAGCCGCTTCGACCATTTTAGGATCATAGGCCCAGAACTTGAAGTTTCTCATGATTCCTCTCTCAAACCTCTTTGCAATTGGAATGATCTTCTCTTTGTCGGTAGCTAGCCAAATCACTGATTTGATAGTGCGCTTGGTGTGAGGGTCACGAACACCAGGATTTCTTCTGATAGTTGGCTCAGCAGTCTTCATTGTGGCAAAGTTGGTTCTCACTTCTCTTTCAAGTTTTGAGTGGAATGCCCAACCTCTACCTCTTCGATTTAGATCCGGGTCATAAAAGGGAGCATGCAGAAGGCTCTTCAAATCAATTTTCGTCCAAGACTCAAATTGACTTTCCTTAGCTTAATATTCTCTGTAACCACTCTTGCGTGTAATCAGCCACATCTGCTTGTCATGCTCATACCTCCAACATGCAACTTCAGATTTGTTCTCGACCTCATCATAATGAGAAGATCCCAATTCCATTACAAGTCTATCAGGCCTCTTCGTGGGATCCTTCAACTGAAAGTTTTCATCAAGAGGATTCATATCTTGATTCTTCATTACCAACAGTTGCTTGCGGCTCTGTTTTTCTTTCTCTTTCTATTTCTCCTTCTCTAGCCTTTTCTTTGACTTGCTGCTTCTTTTCTTTGGCTTAGCAGCCAGATAAGCTTCTAAAGCAACTGCACGTTCTGCTTCAGCTGCTGCATGAGTTGATGCTCTCTATTCAGGAGTTTGTTCAGTTCTTCCAACATAAAATTGTTCATCTTCTTTGTCAACAAACTCATTTCCAAACTTCTTCTCTAATTTCGCCTTCAGGTCATACATAGTGGACATCAGCATCCCTACATCACCTTGCAACTGATCTATTGTGAGATCTCTGTTAGAAAGTTGTGACTTTAGTGATGAGATCTGGGCTTCTTTTAAAGCAGCGTCTTGTTGAAGAGAAACAATCTGAGCATTCTTTAGCTCTGCATCCTGTTCTAATACGACTACACGCCTTTTAAACCTTTTTTACATAATCATCTTCATCACTATCGCTGTCGCTTTCAAAGATTTGTCTTTTCTTGGCTGCATAACGAAAAGTTGCTTCATCATGCTCAGTAGCACCTCCTCCACTTGAGCTTCTAGCTTCGAATCGAACACCACCACTTGAACTGCCTGGCGTGAGGGGGTGGTTTCAAAATCAAAGTTAAAGTCATACAGATCTGGGTCCTCTGTGTTTGTCTTCTTAGATGCGTCTTCTGTTTGTGGATCACGCTGAAGATCAAAGATTGGAGTGGACTCAGGGGCAGTTGATGGGCCAGAGAGAATGTCATCAGGTGCAGAGTCGGTTCTTTGTTTCTTTTTAGCTGATTCTTCAGCATCATCAGCATTTGCTTCAATTCTTGTTTCAACTTACGATGTGGCGGCAGTATTTTGAACATCAGCAGTGGAGACATATGGAGGGTTTCCATCACCAACCTATAAACTCAGAAGTAACGCCGCTAAATTCTCACTTGTTAATGGCACAGGCTTGCGAACAGTATCCTCTTCCTTATCAGACATCACTATCTCCACCTCGCTTTTAGAATCAGTTTCTTCACTAGAGCCTGTCTCTGATTCAGAATCAACAACTTGAATCTCAACTTCATCATCAGCCACCTGTTGTACTTGCTGCATAAGCTGTACATCATGCTCTTCAGCAATTTGTGCGTTGATTGGTGGTGGAACGGGAGCAACAGGGGCAACTGGAGGAACTGGGGCAACAGGAGCCCCTTGCACAATATCTGCAAACCTTCCATGCTTTTCAAGAGCAACTCTTCCTTCAAAATTGTGATGTTTAGCTCTTTTGTTTCTACACGCATTCTCAAAGCAACTTAGCCCCATTGGCTTTAGATTGATGAAGTTTGGGCCCTTGACTAGCGCTGGGTATCTGTCATCAAGAATCATCTGAATAGACCTTGGGTATAGCATGAATATCTTCTTCTTCGGATCTTCAAGCATCTTCTTCATATTATCAAAGATAAAAGCAGAAAAATTGAAATCCCATCCATTCACCAAAGCCACGATCGCAGATGTTTGTATCTTGTTGAGTTGATCGAATCCGCCTTTGTTTTCTGCGATGCATTGTAGAAAGAAGTGTACCAGCAGCCTCCAGTATGGTGGAAATTATTTCTTCAGAACAGTTGGATAACCCCCACCATAGCTCATCCTTCGAAGTGCAGCTAGAACTCTGGTTTGATCGTAAGATGTTGGATGGCGTGGTTGATCTCCCAATCTTAAAAATTCTCGCACTATTGCCTCGGTCACTATAATCTTCGTCTTTTGAACGGTTGCTTTGATTGATCAAGCTCCTTATCTGTTGATCTTCGCAGTATTCCAGAATGTGTTTATATAACTATTGCATATGGCTAGCTCTGCTCGTAAAGCATGTGTGATGGGGCAGTTGTTTAGACCCCGAATGTGCGATCCAAAAAGCTCCATGTGTTCTGCTGGAGGATCCGTCAGGTAGCCCACTTGATTATGAAATAATTCCACTTCTAATTGTCGTTGATTTCTTTCTTGCATCATAGCGCCTACCATTTTCTGCACTAGAATTTTCAACGTTAGATTCTTTTATAAGACAAGTTAACTTATGTTTGAATGTTTGACAAATCAACGAAGTTAATTACGTCAAATAGTTCAAACATTAGCCAATATTTCAAAAAGAGGGTTCAAAGGCAGTCCAGATAAGCAGTTCAAAGGTCCAGGTTAAAAGAGATTAGATCAAAAGGGTTCAGGTCAAAAGGGTCAAATCCGGGATGATGAAGGTTCATCTCGGATGGACTTCTTCATCCGGAATGACCTAGTCATTCCATCCGAGATCATCCGTGTAACAACCCGCACTTTCGTGCATTGTTACTACTCGCTACACTCGTTATGCCTAGCACCAGAGATTCGGATCATAATGTAACTATATCGCATACATCGCTATTCGAAGGATAATCGCATATTTTCGCAATACATTATCGCTACATCACATCGCAAACACTAACACTCACGATGACATTGAGTGAGGACCTATTCTACCCTCCTCGATGGCCGTGATGTGTCAAAACGCAGACAACTAATGCTAACAAAGACTCTCAGGTGAGTGCTATAGCTCTAGCCGTCGTGACGACGATGCCAATACGAGCAGGTAGTACCCCGTCAGTCATTGTGGCACAACGCATATACTAACGCTCACGATGACGTTGAGAGAGGACCTACTCTACCCTCCGCGATGGCCGTGACGCGTCATAACACAACGCACACTCGAAACGAACACTTAGAAATGTGAATACGTACATACGACCTTTTTGTGATTAATTATAATAAATACATACATATCTATACGGAACTGTGTAACAAAACTATCGCAACGCTTAACAATCGAAACGGAACACCTAAACGAAGCTCGCCGAAGGACATCAGAACGGATCGGTCATCCGGACGGATGGGCTAGCCGAACGGCTAGGCCAGCCGAACGGATGGGCCAGCCGATCGGATGGGCCAGCCGAACGGACGGCCCCCACTCACCATCCTTTCCTCCTCCGTGCCTATAAATACCCCTCAGTCACATCAAGAACACTTGATGTGACTGCTACTGTTCGACCAGACGCTCCAACCCCTTCATCTCTCGATTTCTCGCGATTCTTGTAAGTTTTCAACCTAAACTTTGTACTTCTATGATCTACACTCGATTCTACACCTTTCTATCTTCTAAAACTCAACTTTCAACCGTGAAATCTACTGATTTGAGGTGTTCAAAGATGATGTCATCAATAGTTCATATGAACTTCAAAGTATGACCTCATTTTACCATGAACGACTCAGATCTGAGTGATTTCCACATGTTTTTATAACAAACTCACTTAGAGTATTATGTATCTAATCAAGGTGATGTGTGACTCCGGGATTAGACACGGAAAAACCATCAAGGGTGGCCAGATCTGATGGAGCGGGGTGGTTCCCGGCCGATAGAACGGGCCGAACTCGATGGAATTTCAGTAGTTTAACACGACGACACATCGTCTCAGTCAATTCACCGGTATCCTTTCCAGAAACAATTGAGTGTGACGTAATCATAAAATTTGAACGAGTTGCCGTCCAATCGGACTGCTGTCCGATCGAACGGTAAACCAACTTCAAACCAGCCGATCGGACAACATGTTAGCCGATCGGACAACATGTCAGCCGATCGGACAACATGTCAGCCGATCGGACAACATGTCAACCGACCAGTCGACACGTCAACCGATCGGACAACATGTCAACCGATCGATCGACACGTCAACTGATCAGACAACATGCCAACAGATCGGATAACATGCCAACCGACCAACCGAACCAGCTTATCCGACCGGATAGCCATCCGATCGGATTACCACTAGCCCTATTATTCAACTTTTCACCGCACCTCGCTTATGCTACCATTCCGTGTTCATGCTAAATCAGGCGCCCTCTAAATTAATCCAATCAAGTTGAGTTCTTGCTGAATACGCACTGTGAGTATACTTGAACCCTTTTTGCTTTTGCACTTTTGGGTGTAACATACGTTGCTATCAAATCGAATTATATCAAATGCTTAAACTACTTATCACTTACGAATGACTTACGTGCATAGTTATACGAGATGCTAGTTACATATGTGCTAGGACTTATACTCGCGACGTCCCACCATGACTAGTATAGTACTATTGCGCCCGACGGGGTCTAGTTTGCCATCGCGTATTCGAGCATCGAGGACTTAGCTGGTAGTAGAGGTGTACAAACCGGTTTTTTTGAGTAACCGAAACCGGTTATTAACCGGACCGGTTTTTCTGGCCCAAAAAAAAAACCGGTTTTTTGTTAACCGGTTACGATTTTTAACCGGTTTCAATTAAGGAAATCTCTAACCGGTTGCTAAAAAAACCGATTTTTTTCTTCCAAGTTAACCGGTTAAAAAAACCGGTTGTTAAAACCGAATAAAAAAACCGGTAAAAAACCGGTCATGCAGAAAACATTCACAGAAGCAGTTTTTTTGGCTGTTTTTTGTGTTTGGCTGCTGTGTTTGCTGTTTTAACAGCTTTTTTTTTAAATTCATGTTTTAAGTTAAAAACTTAACAATAATGAAAGTATAATAAGTTAAAACATGCATTAGGTCTCGAAACAAACGGTACATAACAATGAAATACGAACGATAAACATGACAAACGAAATGCTTAAACTTAAACTATTAATCCGCAAGAACGTCTACTAATATATATAATTTTTTTTAGTGGAACTACAATACTAAAATATATCTTGAGAAGCCTCGTTTAATCTTCTTCGGCCGAACCCGAACCCGAACTATTGCGTAGGAATTCATCTAATTCGGCTTCTTCGTCGCTCATTGGGGTTGTCAATTCGGCTTCGACCTCGTCCTCGTAAACTTCTTCTTCGTAATCTAATTCTTCCTCGAGTGAACGTTTGTCTTAAACTCTCTCCGCCGCATCCAAGTAATCTTTTAAGCAAATCGACATCTCAACCGCCTTAGGTGTTAGTCGAGTCCTCCTTATCGAAATCACCCTACCACTAATAGAAAAAGCACTTTCCGAAGCTACCGTGGAAGCTTGGACCGTTAGTAAATCTCGGGCCATTGTGGCTAAGATCGGAAATTGATTTTCGTTACTTTTCCTCCAAGCCAACAAATCAAAATTTTTAAACTCTTGTGAACTCATCATTTGTAGAAAGTTCGACCCACCATACCGACCGAGTTCACTACTACTAGTGTTACCACGATGCATTTGACTCGACTCATCATACAATTGGTTATAAACATACAAATCGGTATCTTCCATTTGACTTGAACCTTCACCGAAAGCGGCGTTTCTCATTGACGCGTGAATGTGTGACGAGATTGAACCATATTTTGTTACATAAACATCAAACAATTTTGAAAGTTGATCGTTGAAACGAGATTTTACGACTTCACCAAAGTTTGGTTCTTGAGTGGTGTTTAAATTCAATTGGTGTGCAATTTTTTCAATCAAAGACCCGGTTCCAAAAATATTAAAACAAGGGTTTAGAGCGGCGGCACAAGTGAAAACCGCCGGTAGTTCTTTAAAATATTTTCTTAATTTTTCCTTCATTGTATCCGCCATGTCACAATATGGTCTACCTCTAACCGACAACTCGTTTACTTTCAAACACATTTTAAACAAATTGTGAAGCACCAATGAACTTGTTGGATAATAAACCCCCGATAAAGTCTTTGTTGATGTTTTGAAAACTTGAAGCACTTGTGTAACAGTTTCAATAGCTTCCCAACCCGATGGGTGGTAAGGCGAACACTTTCCACGACTAGCCAAAAGGTTATGAAATTCTTGTAAACTTTCCTTTTGCAAAATAGCTTTTTCAAACATAATGCAAGTCGAGTTCCACCTATGAGCAACGTCCCAATTGGGTCATAAGCCTATTCGACCCGCTTCCTTACAAGTTTTAATATATTTTGAATGTCTTTGCGTGTTACTAAATATACTTCGTAACATTCTTTTGAAAGCTTCTTTTTGTGTTTCAATAACCCTTAAACCGTCTTGAACGGCCAAATTTATGATGTGTGCAACGCATCGGCTATGGAAAAAAGTACCCTCACAAATCGGATTGTATTTTAATTTTAAACGCATTACCGCGCTCGTGTTGTTTGAGGCGTTATCAAAAGATATTGAAAAAACTTTATTTTCCAATTTGTATGTTGTAACACATTTGTCGATTACTTTATATATAGCTTCACCGGTGTGAGGGTAATCGAACAATTTAAACAAAATCATGCGTTTTATCATTTGCCACGTCGCCGGTTCAATCCAATGGGCGGTGACACAAATATACGAATCGGGTGAACCGTGCGGTGCGGACCAAACGTCGCTAGTCAAGTTAACACCGGTTTCTAATTTTTCAAAATAAGAAATTAATTCTAGTTTAGCTTTTTTCCACAATTTTAAACAATCCATCCTAAGAGTAGCACGACTTACATGGGTGTATCGTGGTTGGAGAGTTCGTTGAACCATCTTTGTATAGCGTTGGTTGTCGAAGTGGTTGAACGGCAAATTTTCTTGGATTACAAACTTCGCCATTTCATCCCTAACCATATTGAAATTGTAGTTGAAAATATTAGCGCCATCACTTGCCATGGAAGCTTGACCACCAACTTGTTGTTGTTTCAACGCCTTGCAAAACGGTTTTTCGATGTGTTGCTTCAACGTGGAGTTTGCGGTTTCGGCGTAAAAACCTTGACAATGATGACAACGCGCTTTTTTTTTACCGTTTGCCATCTCGCACAAATCAAAATGTGACCAAACATCGGGGTTGTGTTTCGTTGGAACAACACGAATCAGCGTTTCGGTTGTAGACTCGCCAACATTGACCGAATCATGGGCACTAGACGATGCCATAGCGTTTTGAGAGTTATCGAACAAGAATAAGAGACTTTTTTAGAGTTTTTGAAGATTATCAAGTGTTGTGATTGAACCTAAACACCCACCACCCTTTTATACTAATTTGGAAATGAGTTTTGGTAAAAAAAAAACAAAAAAAAAACGGCTCTATACAGCCTCTAACGGTCATATGACCGTTTTCATAGCTGGCACAAAAAAAAAACCGGTTTGACCGGTTATTTTAACCGGTTTATTTAGAACGTTTTCGGTTAACCGGTTTTTTAACCGGTTGTTGTATTAATCGATTTATAAACCGGTTTTTTTATAAACTGGTTTTAAAACCGAACCGGGTCTGAAAAACTATAACTGATTAATAACCGGTCAAACCGGTTATAACCGAACCGGTTATAAAAAAAACCAGTTTTTAGAAAAACCGGTTTCGGTTTTTTTTCGGGTTTCGATTGATTAATCAGTTTTTTTGTACACCTCTAGCTGGTAGTATCGGTTTTGTGAGTATGTATGTCGTGTATCTCGTTTATGTATGTAGGAGATTCGCAGCACTTTTAAATCTATTATGCTATTACATATCAAACCTGTATACTCGCCAATACTTTTGTATTGACTTTATTTTAACGTACGTTGCAGGTTTAGACGCAGACTACATCAAATCAAGCTAGGAAGTCTAGAAACTTAACAAAAATCTAGGTTGTCGGATTTGTATTGTTCGAGAGAACACAAAATATGTGATAACTTATGTGACTGTAATTGTTTATTAGTATGGGATAATGAACGCAATAAATATTGTCGCTAATAGTTGTTATGGATTCTCCTGAGCAATCTGATTCGCCTAGTGCCGCGCCCCGATGATTCCGCCATCGGTTGGGGTGTGACAATCTGAGATGATGATCTCTCAGTCCGAGATCATCCGTGATGCACCTTTTCAGTCCGAAATCATACACCTACAATCCGGAATTGGTCCCATATCATCCGAGATGGTCCGAGATGAGGAATATTGAGAGAGAATTTCTAATGATCAGTCCGAGATAGTTCGAGATTGTGTCTTGGACCTTTCTCATTTTCACATTAAATACATCCCGGATGGGCTTATGGGTCAGGCCCATCTCCGATGATTGGTCCGAGATGGTGGGCCTGTTCAGGCTTTGACTTGGTCAAACCCTGATGGGTCCCATCCGAGATGGTGGGCCATCCAGATTAATATTTTATTATTATTTTCATCAAACCTTTTCAAAAGTAGCAAAATACCCCCTTTAAAATCAACGAATCTACCCACCGAGCAACTAATAAAATAATAATATAATGTAAGAATATAAATATATGAAATACCAACACTGGGGTAATTTTGGGAAGACTGCCAAGGGATCAAATCGTTTTCAAACTGATTAAGGAACACTTTTCAGCTCTTTGCTTACTTGGACTGGTCCATGCGATTGTAAATATACTTGTCCTCTTAAATCTACCGCTCAAACTTCAACTTTTAGCTTTGTGATACGCTTCAGGTAGAATTATACTATAACATCCGTGTGTCCGATTCCAAGGCATACCCCTGTGATCAAGGTAAGCACAACAGTTCATCGTAGCAGGTGAGTATACTGAGATCATCCTTAAGTTTTTCAACGTCAGACTTCCTGGTGAACAGGTCAGTACTTCCGTACAGTAGAGAGACCAGAGAAGTTCTGACGAGGGCGAGACAGATACCTTTAACGGTACGGATTTGGCTTTAATAGCACACGGAATTCTCTTTTTTTTTGTGAGATTTTTTCCGTTTTCAGGTTTTGTCCCTTTTGTGGCTCTTTTTCAAGATATCCTGACTGTGCCCAGGTCTGCATATAATCTGGATGCAATAGAGGGACAGTCCTGATACCCCGGATGATTCATCAGCATAAAGACCCGAAACCTCAGACGTTGGCTATCTATCAACGCAGGATTTAAGACCATGAAATCATACACTGTTGGTCTCTTACCCACGAGATGTCCAGTCCATTATGTTTATATCACTTTGCCACTTTTTTTCTTTTCGAGCGTTAGACCTATCAACACATCGTAGTGGATCCTAGCCTGTTCAGCATTGAAACCTTACATGTGTTAATCAAGTTCTTTAGCACGAAAATTCATTTCATTTCCTAGCAATTTTTCTCCCCCTAAATTTGTGCAAAAGTAGAATACTTTATGCCCAAATTTACCGGATGAGATACCGTTATTCATAAAAACCCTTTTATTTATGATAGACATTAAAGGGTTTTTTTTTTAATGCTTAGTCGGTGAAACGTATCATTTTCAAGAGGTCTACAAACACATTGAATCTTGAGACGCTGACAGGTTTTGTAAAAAGATCCGCTGTATTAGCATCAGTATGGATCTGTTCAAGTTTAATTAATCCTCTGTCAAAGCAGTCTCGAATAAAGTGAATTTTGATGTCAATGTGCTTGGTTTTGGAGTGAAAAACAGGGTTTTTAGTGATTTGGATAGCGGCATCATTATCACAATAAATGGTTGTATCAAGATAAGTCAAACCGTAATCCTCCAGTTGATGCTGCATCCAAAGAACCTAGGAGCAGCAGGCAGATGCTGCAACATACTCTGCTTCCGCTGTGGAGAGAGGTACAGTTTGCTACTTCTTAAACTGCCAAAAGATGAGTCTATCTCCCAAGAACTGGCATCCAGCTGATGTAAATTTCCTATCCCTGTCTGTCCCTCCAAAGTTGCTATCTGAAAAGGAAAATAGATCAAAGTTCGAATCTCTGGGATACCAGAGTCCGAGTTTAGGAGCTCCCTTCAAATATCTAAAAATTCTTTTAACAGCAGTTAGATGAGAGAGTTTAGGGTCAGCCTGATAACGAGCACACTGACAAACGGTGTACAGAATGTCTGGCCGACTTACAGTCAAGTACATCAGTGAACCGATCATAGATCGTTATAATGTCTGATTAACTGGACTTCCCTCTGGATCCTCAGTCAACAACGGCCATTCTGCAATTGGGGAGTCTATTGGCTTTGAGTCTGTCATGCTGAACTTTGCAAGAACGTCATTTACATATTTACTCTGGTGAATCAAGATTCCTTGATTATTCTGACGAACTAGTAGACCTAAAAACATTGTCATCTCTCCTAAAGAACTAATCTCAAACTTCCTCTTCATTACCTCTTCAAATTCTTTGCAAAGCACATCATTTGTGGAGCCGAAGATGATGTCATCGACGTATATTTGAACTAGAATGATGTCTTTGTCAACATGTTTAATGAACAGTGTCTGATCGATAGTTCCTCGAGTGTACCCATGAGCGAGCAGATGCTCTGTTAGGGTTGCATACCACGCACGAGGTGCTTGGTGCAAACCATACAGAGCCTTATCCAGCTTGTAGGCATATCCTTCCTTTTCTTGGTCAACAAACCCTGGTGGTTGAGTAACATAGATCTCCTCCTTTACCTTCCCATAAAGAAAAGTTGTCTTTACATCCATTTGATAGACTGTGAAACCCATAAAGGATGCATATGCCAAGAAAATACGGATGGCTTTAAGACGCGCTACTGGAGCATACACTTCATCGTAATCCAAACCCTCGACCTGACTGAAACCTTGAACCACTAATCGAGCCTTGTTCCTTACAATTATTCCAGAATCATCTTGCTTGTTGCGAAACACCCATCGTGTGCCAAGAGCTCGTTTTCCTTGAGGTAGCTTTTCGAGCTTCCATACTCCAAGCCTTTCGAACTGATTGAGCTCTTCATGCATTGCATCAACCCATCCGGGTTCCTGCAAAGCAACATTAATATTTTTGGGCTCAATCTGTGATATGAAACATGAGTATAAACATGAAGTAATGTCTCCAAATTTGCTACGGGTCTGAACACCAGCAGACACTGGGCCAATGACATTCGTGATTGGGTGACTCTTCTGAACACGCTGTGGAATTGTTATGGCAGAGACTTGCAGGTTCGGTTACAAATTTGAAAACCTTCTTAATGTTATTATGGATGGCTCCCCCTCATTTGGTGCAGCAGAGTTGATTTCATGAGAATCTATAGTAAAGTTTGGCGGAATTACTCCTAGAAACATAGAGGCTCCTTGGACGTTTGACGGTCCTTTGGAGGTTTCAGTATTGTTGACTCCACCATCAGGGATAACTGTAGAAGATCCAGGAATTGACTCCTGAATAGTAGAAGAGTGAAGTTGTGCTGTAGTATCCTTATGAGATCCTGATGGATCCACAGTAATTTTCTTGAGCATATTTTGCCAAGGCACATTCTCATCTTCATCTTCAATAGGAATAGGCATTTCTGCACTCGAGACTCCTGCATCAACAATTTCATCAGAAAAATAGGAAACGATTTAAACAAGGAGGAATAATCATATAGCTAATCAGGTCCAATACGAGCATCTTTTGGATTTTCTTCCAACCAATCCACATGATATGCTTCCACAATCTGCTTCTTGACTTGGTTGTAAACACGATAAGAAGTGTTTTTAGCATATCTGATGAAATAACATGGATCTCCTTGAACTTCAAATTTTCCCCTGGAATCCATGAGAAGAAGAACGCACGGACAGCCAAAAGTACGAAAGTGTTGCACCGAGGGCTTTTGACCTTCCACAATTTCATAAGGGGTTTTCATGTGACGTTTGTTAATCAAGTCATAATTTTGAACGTAGCAAGCTGTGTTAACAGCTTCTGCCCAGAATATTAGTGGAAGACCCGAATCTATCAGCATTGTGCGAGCAGCTTCAATGAGAGTGCTATTGTGTCTTTCTGCAACTCCATTTTGTTGAGGAGATCTTGTTGTACTATACTATCGGTCGATTCCTTTTAACGCACAAAATTCATTTAGTTCAGCATTCTTGAATTCTGTCCCGTTGTCACAGCGAATAATCTTTACTCGTTCATTTGCCTGATTTTCCATGAGTATTACAAATTTCTTGATCAATCGAGTTGTCTCACTTTTCTGTTCCAAGAAGAATACCCAGGTGAAGCGAGAAAAATCATTTGTGATGACCAAACAGTAAGCCTTTCCCCCGATACTAAGAACATTGACTGGGCCAAATAGATCCATATGCAGTAGATCCAAAACCTTTGAAGTTGTGTGAACAGGTTTGGATTTATGAGGCCTTCGATGCTGCTTTCCATGAGCACATGCTTCACATTTCTCAATTGGCATAAAATCCTTGATTGGCAAGTTCCTACCGAGACCTCCTTTTGCTAATCGATTCAGATTTTTCGTGTTCAGATGACCCAACTGACAATGCCACAGCATAGCATCATGTTCAGCAATTTCTGAAAACAAACAAGTAACTTGATCAGTGGGTGCTTTGTTCATATCAATCACATAAGCATTTCCTCTTCGTTCAGCTTCAATTAGAAACCAGTCTTCAGGTATGATAATTCCTGGTTTCAAAATAACACAGCCACTTTTGGTGAAGAGAACTTCCATTCCTTTGTCGCACATCTCTGATACGCTTAGAAGACTGTGCTTTAGCTCAGGGACATAGTTAATGTCTGAAAAGGTGAGGACGCCATTTTTTACTGTGCCTTGCATGGTGATTCTCCCCGATTCTCCTCCAGCGAAGTTGACACATCCTCTGTCGAATATTTTGATGTCATTCAACAGGGATATGTCTCCTGTCATGTGCCTAGAACAACCACTACCAATAAACCAAAGTCTAAAGATAGCCCTCCATAGTCGTTCCTACACATTTAACGGAATCAGTTAGAAACTGGAACCCAGGCCATCGTGGACCTGAGTTGACCATCGTTATCTGTGTAAGTAACTTCATGAAAGGTCATATGGCTTTTAACATCGCTTGTGGTTTTTGGTGACGAGGTAGAAGTAGATGGTTGCGAAGATGGAGACTGGGATCCAACAGGAGTTTTGGGTTTCCAATTTTTGGTGTCTGAAACACTTCCATTTGAAGGAAAAACTTATGTTTTTCTTTGAAACCTGTTTATGTTTGAATATTTTTTATTTTCCTGTTTGGCAAGATTCCACTCCCTGTCAGAAGGCCTTGTTTTGGGAGGTCCATATTTGGTAAAGTGAGGGTGCATAGCCTTCTGATGACACATGTTCCTAGAGTAGTAGGGACGATGAACACAATTTCTTGCAATGTGTCCTGGAATTCCACAATTAAAACATGTTTGCCTTTTTGAGAAAAAGACATTTAGTTCTGCTTGTGTTATTCTCGAGAAGTGATCACGTCTTTTCTTTTCATTTGACGCTGAGTGCTTGTGAGGATGTTTGTTCTTGGATGAACCCTGCTCACTGCTTTCAGCACAAGAGTGAGCATCTGCGATTTTACCCTTCAATTTAGGTTCTGTTTGCTTGAGATATGGGCTTTCCCTTTGAACATTCTGTTTCTACGTGACCGCTTCCTTTTAGGAATAACAGACTCAGTTGAGTCCGCTTTATTAAAATTATCCCTTTTGGAATCTGTACCTTTGGGATCAATAGTTGAACAGTCTGTGGAAGTGACTTCCACATATTCCCTTTCCTTAGAGACCATGTTCTCAAGAGTTCCTGTAGAAAAGGTTTCCATAAAAATTTCTTCAACAGTCTCATCGTCTGATTCGACTGTAGAATTAATTTCCATGGATTCCTTTTCCATAGTTTTCATGATTCCATGAGTTTCTGCAGAATTGGATTCCGTGGATGTCTCTTCTTCAGCTATATTAACCTCTGAGTTCTCGACATTTGAAGATTCCGGTAAGTCAGATGATGAGTAGTCTGTGTCTAAGACAGCTTGACTGACTTCTTTTGCAACGCTGCTAGATTCTGATTGTTCATCACAATCGGAATCTTTGGAAGATTTGAGCTCACTGTCTGAAATCCCTGAATCCTCTGTTTGACTGCCAAGACCATCAGATGACCCCTGTTCAACCACAATTTCTTCATTATCACAAACAGAATCATCAAATTTTTTATCATTGCAGGGAGCTTCTGATGCATCATTTGATGTTTCAGGCATGCTAGTACGATTTCCTGGACTATCAGAATTGTTTTCTGAGTTACTTGAAACAGATGTCTCAAGTTCCTCAGTCGACGCACCAGGCTCTCCTGTCAAAACATCATCAACATTTTCAACATTGTCATTTTTATCACATGCATAATCTAGAATAATAGCACCAGATTCATCAGTCTTAGTGGGAACACCCCAAGTCTCAGCAAACCAAGAAAAAACACAATTCCAAGCATAAAGGTCATTTTTATCTGAAATAACATTATCAGCAGCACGTTGATGTGATTCATCATCCTCTTTAGACTTCTCTTCTGTTCTTACTGACTCTGCACATGAACTAGAACAATTAGTATTTTCAACAGCATCGAATTTTGTGAAATCTCCTTCATCTCCTATGCAGACGTGTTAACTGGTTCCGTTTTTGTTTCAGTTTCTGCTTCTGTATTTTTTACTGTTTCATTTTCGTGATCAGACTTACCTGCTGATTCGTTTTGATCATTTTCAATTTTGACAAAATTCATTGGTTTTTTGAAATCAGCTGGTTGATCATTTTTAAACTTTGATGGTTCATATGGAGCATAGTTGTGATACCCCAGGAAAACCACGAAACAACACAACACAACTAGCTTCCTCAGTAACTACGTACTAAATTTCGGGACGAAATTTCTTTCAAGATGGGGATAATGTGACAACCCGAGTTTTCAAGGTTCCTACTCGACTTAACCTAGTACTTGTTTGCTAAATGTTGTGATTATATTTATATTTGGTGTGGGTTATAAGTGTGTTTGTATATATACATGACTGTGTTAATAACATGCTTAATATCAACTAATGGGAGTAATAGCCGAAAACACCCCTTGGTGAAAACCCCTACCCCAACGAAAACACAAGTGATGAAAACACTTAAAGTGTTTTCGTCCACTGCTACTGCCGAAAACAACTCATGGGCTTCGGCCCAGAAGTGATTGAACATAGAATCTGTTTATTATGTGCACACGAATTCGATAACTACAAACCCTAATCACATCTCACACTCTCTCTCGCTACCCTTGGAACCCGACGGCAGTTAGTTTAGTCGAAGAATTACTCCCATTCATTCTAGTGCACCCCCTACAATCTTGTGGTTAGTATGATCTTGTTTGTTTTAGTTGTGAATTGATCGCTTTTATCTATATGTGCACCGATGTCATGTGTGTAGTGTCTTGTCTTATTATGATAGTCAACATCCCTTAGTCATGCATGTATTATGTCTTGAAAAGGGCATTCAATCGGATAAGGATGTACCCATATTGCATGTGATTGTCAGAAGTAATGGGTTTGCTATTTAGTCAAACCTACCCAAACTATTTGGTCCAATAATCTCTTGAGGTGATTGACAAATGTCGGCCATGATGGATTATAGGGATGTTGATTTTATGAATAGATCTAAGGAGTTTAGGCCACTGATCATGATTGAGGATTTCGTTATTTGAGTGTTGTATGATTATGTGTTACCGTTTTGCATATATATTGATGATTTATTGATGATCTTGATCTCGCAATACTCCGATGATTTACATGGTTATATATCGATGGTTTGATTTAATGATTTTTGTCGATAATTGATCATGCATTGTAAGTGATGATTAGGGTATTTGTTAACTGCTGTGATGATGATGATTTATTGTTGAGGCCGACGAAAACACTCACCCTCAACAAAAACAATATCCAACGAAAACATCTTGGGGTTTTCGGCCCAAGTGTTTTCGGCACAAAGTTGATTTCGGCCCAACTGTTATGTCTATTAAATAATGTAACTCTGTTAAGTAGTTAACTTTATTAGCTTGTTAACTTTGTTTGTTAACTCTGTTAGTTAACTAGCACTGTCAGTTCACTATTCCTGTTATGTATTCTAATCATGTTAAGTTATTAAATCTGTTAGGCTTATTAACTCAGTTAATAAATACAATAACTCTGTTGAGCATGATAACTAGGTTAAGGAACTTGCATGTAACTTTGGACCTGGTATGATTGACAAACTGTTTATGTGATATTTGATGTTAATTGCCAAATCACTCTGTAATACCGTTTGTACGTGAAACTTTATGAACTTAAACTGATTGTATATACGTGCGTACTATAGGTCGTGACTGATTATTTGTGAGCGTGTATTTCTTTAGCATATCGAGCAAACCAAGGTGAGTTCACACTCTTACCAAGGCATGGGATTCCCGGGGTTGGGAATGGGGTTAAATGATTATTTGTACTTTCAATGCTACTATAATACGTACCACTGTCCTCGGGTTGGGAAGGACACCTATAGATACAAATAGACTAGTAACACCTGGGAAGATCCCACTAATACAAATCTTCGCACACATGCCTGGATTGGCCGCGATACAAATACTAATCTTCGCACACATGCCTGGATGGCCGCGATACAAATACTAATCTTCGCACACATGCCTGGATGGTCGCGATACGAATACTAATCTTCGCACACATGCCTGGAGGGCCGCGATACAAATGTAACTAGTCTATAATACATGGGAAACCCCACTAATCTTGGCATACATGCCGGGAAGGCCGCGATACAAAATACGATACTTTGGTTACTAAACAAACATACGGTTTACGAAACGAATACTATAACTAAATAACCAACTGTGAACTCGCTCAACTTTGTTGTTGACTCGTTGTTACATGCCTTGCAGGTCGTTAGGTACTCATAGAGCTTGCACGGGGAGGCACAGTCGTTGTGGGACATGGATCGTGGATGCCATGTTAAACGTTTATGACATTTCAAACTTATTACTTATGTTGGGTTTTTCATTTATGCTTCCGCTAAACATTGATACTATACTTTGGTTTTTGAACACCTTTCATATTGTTTGGTTGATTTACATTTATTAATTACATGGTTCAATATGATTGGTGGCTTGATCCTGGTCAGTCACGCCTCCAAGCGGTGATACCCCGCGTGTGGATTTTGGGGGTGTGACAGATTGGTATCAGAGCCATTGGTTATAGAGAACTCGGTTTTAATAAGGGGAAAACGTTTTTATTAAAACCAGACTATAACCTGTACAGTGCTCAATGATCCACAACGACGCCTCGCTCCACGTGCAAGACTCAACATTCTAGGTAATATGGTATATGTTTTATTGCCTACTTGCTAGAATTACATAGAACTTTGCTCATGGTATGCTTAGATACACATAACCCCTATTGCTTGAGAATACTTGTGTGCTCACTCTCTTCTGTCATCGCACTATTCGCGAACCTCTCTTACTTATGTTATCTTTGCTATGAAGATCATGGCTGGACGTATCAACATGACACAAGCCCAGTTGACGGCTCTCATTAACGAACAAGTTGCTGCGGCACTTGCAGCCGCACAAGCAGGAGGTATACCCTGCAGTTGTAACTCACACTAGGATCTTTAGATCCTACACTCCTAAACCAACTCTTGTGTTTAATCTTGTCCTGATTCTTATACCCAACAGGTCAGCCACCTGTTTGAACCTTCAAGACTTTCATGGACTGTCGTCCTACTACTTTCAGTGGCACGGAAGGAGCAGTTGGACTCCTCCATTGGTTTGAAAAGCTCGAGTCCGTTTTTGAGATGTGTGAATGCCCTGAGGCTCGCAGGGTGAAGTACGCCACTGGTACTCTAGAAGGCATTGCGCTGACTTGGTGGAAGGCGCAAGTTCAGATGTTAGGGTTGGCAGTTGCTAACGCCACCCCCTGGAACGATTTCAAGGAATTGATCAAAGAGGAATATTGCAGCCGTGATAACATTCATAAACTGGAAGTAGAGTTTTACAACTTGAAGATGACGGGGTCAGAAATTGAAGCATACACCAAAAGATCGAACGAGTTGGCTATTCTGTGTCCTACTATGGTAGACCCTCCCATTAAACGTATCGAATTGTATCTCAAGGGTTTAGTGCCAGAGATTCAAAGTCACGTGACCTCAGCAAATCTTGGCACCATTCAACAGATCGTCAAGTTAGCTCATCGACTCACAGACCAGGCAGTGGAACAGAACAGGCTGCCTAAGCGTATTGGTACTACTACTGCTACTACTTCCGCTACTCCCAGTGACAACAAGTGGAAATGGGATGGGGATTCCAGCAAGGTTCAGCTACAGCTCAGTCTCAGGCACAGCAGCAGAAGACTGATGACTACCAGAGCCCTAGTCAGCAATTTTCTGGTAGTCAAGGACAGGGTGGATATAGAGGAAATCTCCCAAGGTGCAATACATGCAACAGGCACCACAATGGCCAGTGCAACAAGGGTCATTGTCAGCGGTGTCTCAAGATGGGTCATGAGGCTAAAGATTGCAAGAGATCACGACCTGCGAATCAGAACCAGCAACAACAACCACCCGCTCCACGAAACCAGCAACAACAACAACAGCGAGGCAATAGGGGATGTTTTCAGTGTGGGGCTGAAGGCCACTTCAAGCGGGACTGCCCCCAGTTAAACCAGAATCAGAATAACAACAACAATAATCGGGGCAACGGGAACAACAATGGGGGAAACAATAACGACAATGGTGCTAGGGGTCGTGCATTTGTGCTGGGTCAGGGTGATGCAAGGAACGATCCTAATGTGGTTATGGGTAAGTTTCTTCTCGACGACTTTTATGTTACCGTATTATTTGATTCGGGTGCGGATACCAGTTATATGTCTCTGAAAGTTAGTCAAATGGTTAAACGCGCACCAACACTTTTGAACACCAAACATGTCGTAGAGTTAGCTAACGGTAAAAGTCTAGAGGCCACACACATAGTTCAGGGTTGTAATCATATCCTCGCTAGTCAGACTTTCTCTATCGATCTCATTCCTATAACTCTGGGTAGTTTCGACATCGTCATTGGTATGGATTGGTTATCCCAACAACAAGCAGAGATCCTATGCAAGGAGAAGGTCATTCGTATTCCCCGTACTGGCAAAGAACCTCTCGAAGTTCAAGGCGACAAGAGTGGTGTTGTGAGTGGCATCATCTCCTTCTTGAAAGCTCAGAAGTGTTTGCGAAAGGGGCACACAGCTATTTTAGCACTCGTTACAGATACATCGACGAAAGAGAAGAAGTTAGAGGATATTCCAGTTGTACGCGACTTTCCTCAAGTGTTTCCTGAAGAGTTACCTGGGTTACCGCCTCATCGCCAGGTCGAATTTCAGATCGAGCTAGCTCCAGGAGCAGCACCCATAGCTCGAGCACCTTATCTCTTAGCTCCAACTGAACTGGAAGAACTATCTAAGCAATTGCAAGAACTTTTGGAAAAGGGTTTCATACGTCCTAGCTCTTCGCCCTGGGGAGCTCCAGTATTGTTTGTGAAGAAGAAAGACGGTACCTTCCGCATGTGCATAGATTACCGCGAACTGAACAAGGTGACCGTAAGAATCGCTATCCTCTTCCATGCATCGACGACTTATTCGACCAGTTGCAAGGGTCGAGCTATTACTCGAAGATTGACCTGAGGTCAGGCTATCACCAACTGAGAGTACGGGATGAGGACGTCTCCAAAACAGCATTCAGAACTCGCTACGGCCATTACGAGTTTTTGGTCATGCCATTCGGGCTAACGAACGCACCTGCGGTTTTCATGGATCTTATGAACTGGGTGTGCAAACCTTATCTTGACAAGTTTGTCATTGTTTTCATCGATGATATCCTGATCTATTCGAAAAGTCAGGAGGAACACGAGCAACATTTATGACTTATTTTGGAACTCCTTCGAACGGAACAGTTGTACGCCAAGTTTTCAAAATGCGACTTCTGGCTTCGTGAAGTCCACTTTCTAGGCCACGTGGTAAACAAGGATGGGATTCATGTTGATCCCTCCAAGGTAGATTCGATCAAGAACTGGCCTGCACCTCACACACCAACAAAAATTCGCCAATTCTTGGGTTTGGCAGGCTACTACAGAAGGTCCATCAAAGACTTCTCAAAGATTGCACAGCCGCTTACATTATTGACACAGAAAGGTGTTGCTTATCGTTGGGGTAATACACAGGAAACAGCGTTTCAGCACTTAAAGGATAGACTTTGTAGCGCACCTATCCTCTCATTGCCTGAAGGCACAGACGATTTTGTAGTCTACTGCGACGCATCCATCCAAGGTCTTGGATGTGTGTTGATGCAACGGGATAAAGTCATTGCTTATGCTTCGCGCCAACTTAAGATTCACGAACGGAATTACACTACACATGATTTAGAGCTAGGAGCTGTTGTTTTTGCGCTCAAGATATGGCGACATTACCTGTACGGTACCAAGTGCACCATCTACACCGACCACAGGAGTCTCGAGCATATCTTCAAGCAGAAAGAGTTGAACATGCGACAGCGTCGATGGGTCGAGCTACTGAACGATTACGAATGTGCTATAAAGTACCATCCGGGCAAGGCCAATGTAGTGGCTGACGCCCTTAGTCGAAAGGATACTACACCTAGGCGTGTACGAGCGTTGCAACTCACTATTCAGTCTAGTCTTCCTTCTCAGATACGAGATGCTCAGGTAGAAGCATTGAAACCAGAAAACGTCAGGGCTGAAGCCCAACGCCGCTCAAGGCAACGGTTAGAACAAAAGGAAGACGGCGCCTACTACGTAACAGGACGCATCTGGGTCCCACTTTACGGCAACTTACGCGAGCTTGTAATGGATGAAGCTCATAAGTCTCGCTACTCAGTACATCCTGGTTCGGATAAGATGTACCATGACTTGAAAACCACATATTGGTGGCCTAGCATGAAAGCTCATATAGCAACTTACGTTAGCAAGTGTTTGACTTGTGTGAGAGTCAAAGCGGAATATCAGAAACCATCGGGCCCACTCCAACAACCTGAGATACCACAATGGAAATGGGAACAAATTTCCATGGATTTTGTTACTGGCCTACCTAGATCTCAGCGCGGAAATGACACTATTTGGGTGATCGTGGATCGACTCACAAAGTCTGCACACTTCTTGGCTATCAAGGAAACGGATAAGTTCTCCACTTTAGCAGACGTGTATCTTAAGGAAGTTGTCTCAAGGCACGGGGTGCCCACCTCTATTATCTCTGATCGTGACGCACGTTTTACTTCAGAACTGTGGCAAGCAATGCACAAATCTTTTGGCTCTCGTTTAGACATGAGCACAGCTTATCACCCTCAGACGGATGGACAGTCTGAGCGCACTATTCAAACTCTAGAAGACATGCTTCGTGCATGTGTAATCGATTTCGGCAACGGCTGGGAAAAACATCTCCCGTTAGTGGAGTTCTCGTACAACAACAGCTACCACACCAGCATTAAAGCTGCTCCGTTTGAGGCATTGTACGGGCGTAAATGCCGATCACCTCTTTGTTGGGCAGAGGTGGGTGATAGTCAGATCACAGGTCCAGAACTTGTAGTTGATACTACTGAAAAGATTGCTCAAATACGACAACGCATGGCGGCAGCTCACGACCGTCAGAAAGCATACGCCGATAAGGGCAGGAAACCATTCGAGTTCCATGTTGGGGATCGAGTGCTACTCAAAGTTTCACCCTGGAAGGGTGTGGTTCATTTTGGTAAACGAGGAAAACTTAATCCGCGATACGTCGGACCATTTGAAATCATTGAGAAAATAGGCAAAGTGGCCTACAGACTAAACTTACCAGCTGAACTCAGTGCAGTTCATAACGTTTTCCACGTGTCGAATCTGAAGAAGTGTCTGTCAGATGAGACCCTCATAGTTCCTCTGAAGGAGCTCACTATCGACGAACAGTTACGATTCGTCGAGGAACCTGTTGAAATCACGGACCGGGATGTTAAGGTCCTCAAAAACACTAGAATACCTCTTGTTCGAGTTCGATGGAACTCCCGTCGTGGCCCAGAGTTCACCTGGGAACGAGAAGATGAAATGAAACTCAAGTATCCCCAGTTATTCGAAAACAATGCAACTACTACTGAGGCTGAAGCTACTACAGAATTTCGGGACGAAATTCCAAATCAACGGGGGGATGATGTGACACCCCAGGAAAACCACGAAACAACACAACACAACTAGCTTCCTCAGTAACTACGTACTAAATTTCGGGACGAAATTTCTTTCAAGATGGGGATAATGTGACAACCCGAGTTTTCAAGGTTCCTACTCGACTTAACCTAGTACTTGTTTGCTAAATGTTGTGATTATATTTATATTTGGTGTGGGTTATAAGTGTGTTTGTATATATACATGACTGTGTTAATAACATGCTTAATATCAACTAATGGGAGTAATAGCCGAAAACACCCCTTGGTGAAAACCCCTACCCCAACGAAAACACAAGTGATGAAAACACTTAAAGTGTTTTCGTCCACTGCTACTGCCGAAAACAACTCATGGGCTTCGGCCCATAAGTGATTGAACATAGAATCTGTTTATTATGTGCACAGGAATTCGATAACTACAAACCCTAATCACATCTCACACTCTCTCTCGCTACCCTTGGAACCCGACGGCAGTTAGTTCAGTCGAAGAATTACTCCCATTCATTCTAGTGCACCCCCTACAATCTTGTGGTTAGTATGATCTTGTTTGTTTTAGTTGTGAATTGATCGCTTTTATCTATATGTGCACCGATGTCATGTGTGTAGTGTCTTGTCTTATTATGATAGACAACATCCCTTAGTCATGCATGTATTATGTCTTGAAAAGGGCATTCAATCGGATAAGGATGTACCCATATTGCATGTGATTGTCAGAAGTAATGGGTTTGCTATTTAGTCAAACCTATCCAAACTATTTGGTCCAATAATCTCTTGAGGTGATTGACAAATGTCGGCCATGATGGATTATAGGGATGTTGATTTTATGAATAGATCTAAGGAGTTTAGGCCACTGATCATGATTGAGGATTTCGTTATTTGAGTGTTGTATGATTATGTGTTACCATTTTGCATATATATCGATGATTTATTGATGATCTTGATCTCACAATAATTCGATAATTTACATGGTTATATATCGATGGTTTGATTTAATGATTTTGTCGATAATTGATCATGCATTGTAAGTGATGATTAGGGTATTTGTTAACTGCTGTGATGATGATGATTTATTGTTGAGGCCGACGAAAACACTCACCCTCAACGAAAACAATATCCAACGAAAACATCTTGGGGTTTTCGGCCCAAGTGTTTTCGGCACAAAGTTGATTTCGGCCCAACTGTTATGTCTATTAAATAATGTAACTCTGTTAAGTAGTTAACTTTATTAGCTTGTTAACTTTGTTTGTTAACTCTGTTAGTTAACTAGCACTGTCAGTTCACTATTCCTGTTATGTATTCTAATCATGTTAAGTTGTTAAATCTGTTAGGCTTATTAACTCAGTTAATAAATAAATTAACTCTGTTGAGCATGATAACTAGGTTAAGGAACTTGCATGTAACTTTGGACCTGGTATGATTGACAAACTGTTTATGTGATATTTGATGTTAATTGCCAAATCACTCTGTAATACCGTTTGTACGTGAAACTTTATGAACTTAAACTGATTGTATATACATGCGTACTATAGGTCGTGACTGATTATTTGTGAGCGTGTATTTCTTTAGCATATCGAGCAAACCAAGGTGAGTTCACACTCTTACCAAGGCATGGGATTCCCGGGGTTGGGAATGGGGTTAAATGATTACTTGTACTTTCAATGCTACTAGAATACGTACCACTGTCCTCGGGTTGGGAAGGACACCTATAGATACAAATAGACTAGTAACACCTGGGAAGATCCCACTAATACAAATCTTCGCACACATGCCTGGATTGGCCGCGATACAAATACTAATCTTCGCACACATGCCTGGATGGCCGCGATACAAATACTAATCTTCGCACACATGCCTGGATGGCCGCGATACGAATACTAATCTTCGTACACATGCCTGGAGGGCCGCGATACAAATGTAACTAGTCTATAATACATGGGAAACCCCCACTAATCTTCGCATACATGCCGGGAAGGCCGCGATACAAAATACGATACATTGGTTACTAAACAAACATACGGTTTACGAAACGAATACTATAACTAAACAACCAACTGTGAACTCGCTCAACTTTGTTGTTGACTCGTTGTTACATGCCTTGCAGGTCGTTAGGTACTCATGGAGCTTGTACGGGGAGGCACAGTCATTGTGGGACATGGATCGTGGATGCCATGTTAAACGCTTATGACATTTCAAACTTATTACTTATGTTGGGTTTTTCATTTATGCTTCCGCTAAACATTGATAGTATACTTTGGTTTTTGAACACCTTTCATATTGTTTGGTTGATTTACATTTATTAATTACATGGTTCAATATGATTGGTGGCTTGATCCTGGTCAGTCACGCCTCCAAGCGGTGATACCCCGCGTGTGGATTTTGGGGGTGTGACAATAGTCACTAGGCTTGCCATACATAGTTTTGTCATAATTTTCCATTTCCTGCTCAGTGATAGGCAATCTGGAATAATTATGATTATATGGTGGCGGAATCTGTGTGTATCCCAATCCCTTTCCCTTATTTTCTTTATAAGCAAGTTGCACATTACACAGATTAAGAACCGTGTCACTGGAGGTATCGAATTTTTTGATATTTAACTCATTTTGTTTGTACTTTCCAGTGAGGAGCTCTAGCTCAGCCTTCACAGTCACATTCAAGAGTTTTAACTGTGAGTCTATGTTTGTAGTCATGAACCCAACATTGCTGTTGGTTCACATCTCTGTGAAGTTGAGCTATGTCCTTCTTAAGTGCTTCAATCTTTTTATAGAGAATTTTATTATTCTCTCAAAGACTGATGTACTTTCCCATCACAGTGTTGTAATCGGTGATCAATGCTGAGTTTTGAGATCTCAGCAATGCAACTTTCTTTCTACAATATTCAGTACATAAAAGAGAGTTTACCGTCTCAGAGAGTGATTTTGGTTCCTTAGTCATCGCCATCAAGCACTGATGAACCATTTCCACAGCAGCAGTTTCAGACAACTTCATTGATTCCACTTGAGCAACTGCATCAGCTTGAATCCATTCTGCTCCTGAGCGATCAAAGCCCTTCCGGCTCCGGAGTTTCCCTGTCCATTTGAAGTCGAAGTCTCAACAGGTGTGATAGGAACCATAGACCTTTCCTTGTTCCTTGCTGCAGCTGCTTGAGTAGCTTCATATCCTGCAGGTGCTTTCTTGCAATCCCTAGCAAAATGTCCCGGTTCATAACACCTGTAGCACCTCAGCCTGTCTCTCAGTACTCCAGGACGAGCATTCATTGGACGACGCCCATATCTCTTAGCAAACTTATCTGCCTTAAATGCTGACATAGCCATATTCCAAGCCACATCCAGTTCATCCAAGTCTTCTTCCACAACTTGATTCACATCTGGTGTTATTTCTCCTGAGGGCATGAGATCTCCAGCTAAGAAAGCATTGAAACTGGAGATCATAGAAGCTGCGAGAACAAGTTTTTCTTCATTTTGTTTAGTCAAGAAAGCCATGTGGTCCACTGAAGGTGATGATTGGGTATTCTGAGGTGCAGACTGGGTGGTTGAACCAAACGCAGCATTAGCATGTTGTGACTAAGGCTGAGATTGTGGTTGCACATTTGTGGTATTGACAGCAGGAGCTTGAGTAGTAGGAAGAGACATTCCATACATGTAGTTGGATTTTGGTGCAGCAACGGGACTGAAAACAATGTTCGGGTTATGATTCATAACTCCATGAACAGGGCTGAAAACCAGATTTGGATGAGCTTGAGACATCAATGCTGCGTTGTTGGGGCTAGTCATTCCAGCAGCCATCACTGAGTTCTTGTGATTCATTTCTCTCTGCTGATTATCGATCTCACAAGACTTGATAGTAGTAATCAGTTCCATAAGTGTCATTTCATTCAGATCCTTAGTACGCTTGATCATAGAAACCTCGGCATCCCATCCTTTAGGCAGAGAGTTAAGCAGTTGACGATTCATTCCACTGTTTGAAATGTTGATTCCAGCACTCACCATCTGTGACACGAGTTTGACAAACCTCCTAATTTGATTCTCAATAGTTTCCCCATAGATATGATTAAAGGAACTGAACTGTTGGTTCATCATGTTCACTCTGCTAGCTTTTATGTCAGCATTTCCCTCAAACAAGTGTGTCAATTGATCCCAAAATTCCTTTGCACTTTTGCAGTTTCGAACTCCAATTGAAATGTTTGGACCAAGAGCCATTGAGAGAGTTCCATAAGCAGCTTCATCCTCAGCAACGACCTTTTTGTCTTCCTCAGTATAAATGCCTTCGGGTTTCAGAATCTGGGTCTGAGGGTCATCTTCAGTAGAGTACATGATAGTGTGTGGTCCATTCTTGATGCTTCTCCAAACATGAGATTCTTTCACCTTGCAGTATTACTCAAACCTAAACTTCTACTCATAGTAATCGTCTCCGTACAAAAACCTTGGAACTTTGGTAGACGTGCCAATAACTTGGTCAAGTTCTTGATGGAAAGCCAAAGACTGAGTCTGAATGGCAGCAAGGGTAGCATTAGCGAGACCAACTGCGGTCACAACACCGTTCATAATACCAATTGGGTTCAACATGATGTTTGTTAAGTCTGAACAGTAATCCGAGATGAACAGTCCGAGATGGTGTGTCCTAGATGAATACTGATCCGAGAAGAAAGAGTCCAAGATGAACAGTAATCCGAGATGGGTTCTATCCGAGATGGTATGAGTCCAAGATGAAACACAAGGTAATCTTCCAACATAAGTGATCCGAGATGGTTAAACATGATCCAGAATTTGATAACTCTATCCAAGATCTGACGATAATGGTCCGAGATGGTTTGATGATGGACTGAGATGGCTTGATGACAATCCGAGATGGGATGAATATGATCCGAGATGGGATGATGATGATCCGAGATGGCTTGAAGATGATCCGAGATCAGGCAATCTTCAAGTCCGAGATAACTAATGATGGTCCGAGATGATCCGGAATGATATGAAGACAGTCAGAGATCAGATGAAGGTGATCCGAAATGCACAGAAACAGTCCAAAAAACACAGAAAGTCGGAACAGTGGCTAAAACGGAACAGTAACAGCAATGCGATATCAGATCTGAGCCTGGAAATCAGGTTCGTAAGGCTCTGATACCAATTGTAAGTCTCGAAACCGAGATCACAATGATATTGCACAACTTGTAAGGTGGCGGAATCACACAAACAAGTTGTAAAAGAAACAAAAGAGATGAAAGAAGGATTCTTGTATTCAAAAGATTCAATCTTGCATACAATCTATATTGTCTAATACAAGATTTGCTCAAATCACCAACTATGCACCTAAGACCTATCATTCTATTTATAGTAAGTGGTTAGGGAGGAGGCTCCCTAAACCCTAGGCCCAACTTACTCAAAAAGCCCAAATTACATCATTAACCCAAAATGCCTACTAACCACTAAGCTACTTATCCATAAACCTTCAAGGGCCTAACAAAAAGTGCTAGTACCATTTTTTTTTCAGAAAGCAAACACGAGGGCGTGCCCATGGGACACGGCCCCGTGTCAAGGTTCCAAAATACAAAATGTTACAGCAGACATGGTGTCACACCCCAACCGATGGCGGAATCATCGGGGCGCGGCACTAGGCGAATCAGATTGCTCAAGAGAATCCATAACAACTATTTAGTGACAATATTTAATGTGTTCATTATCCCATACCAATAAACAATATCTCAACAAACAGTCATACAGATTTCATGTCTCTCAAACAATACAGATCTGACAACCTAGATTTTAAGTGAGTTTCTAGACTTCCTAATCTTGTTTCATGATAACCTGTGATTAACCTGCAACATACGTTAAAATAAAGTCAATACAAAAAGTATTGGCGAGTATACAAGTTTGATATAGTAGTAAAGTAGATAAATCGTTGCGAACTTCCTCATACATAAACATGATACAACACATATACTCACAAGACAATTACTACCAGCTAAGTCCCGAGATGACTGCGAAGGAGAGCCAACAGGGAGTGTTATCCTTAACTAGATCCCGTCGGGTGTGAGTCGAACTATAGTACCATATATAACAACCCTCCTAAATATTTTCGACACCCTAATATATATTAAAATATCCCAATATGTCTTAAAATACACCCCGTATGCGAAAACATGGCCCGAATACCTTTAATATTATTAAAACTAATTAAAAACAAGAAAAATAGGGCGCTCGCGGGGCGCGTAGCCTTTGGCTACCCTCTACGCGGGGCGCGACAGCTCCAATCTCAGGCGAGTCCCTAGGCTGCCACGTGTCGGACTCGTGTTGAGGCTACGTGTCAACGCAGCAAGGCTACGGCCTAGTCTACAAGCCCTCGTGGGCCGCGTAGACCCAAGCCGAAGCTTACACGGGCCGCGACAAAACCAAAATCAGCTCCTATATAATAGGAGCTCAGGCCTTCAGTTTCAACTCGCACCACTAACAACTTTCTCTCTCAATTTCTGATAGTAGGCATAATTCTCGGGTATAATACCCCCCTAATTAACGAAGTTCTGCTCCGTTGTAAGTATCATAACCCCGGTTACGTATTAGATACGCTGCCCGATTGATCCCGGGTTCCGTAACGGCTGTCATGGTTCTGCCCGACGTACTCGTTGGAATGCCGTCTCGGGAAGGGTATTGCTAATGTAAATATTGGGTTATTATACTAACACGTGTGCATTTGTGTAAATTATAGATAATCACCAGGAAACCCTTACAGAAAATCTAAGACAACATTGTGAGTAATCTCCTTATTGCAAATTGTTTTTACAAAACCTCACTTAATTAATAATATATTAAACAGTGATTGAGTATTTGTATTCTACAATTATCAGCGGTATGTTGGGGTTTTGTATACAAAATTTGTTACTACCTTGCGAGGAGTAACATGACCACAAGTCGGGTTGACAGTACCGTGGGTGGTAATTGAATAGATGGAAACAAATGTAATTGCGCGACCGCCCTCAATACTGTACAATGGTTTTTATTAAACTTGATTAAACTGGGTTTCACTCACCAGTATTTCCCACTGACAAATGTTTTTAAACGCGTTTCAGGTAACAAAATGTGAAAGCCAAATAGAAGCCAGCTGGACAGCACTGAAGGCTTGGAAAAGTGGCAATAAAGTTACCTAAAATAAATAGATGTTTTTATTAAATAAAATAGGGTTTTATCCCTATGAAAATGTGTGTACTGAAACTTGGGATTTTCCCACGCGTTTAATATTATGAAAATGTGGTATTTTACTTTGATAAAATATTTCCTAACTACAGTCCTGATGAAATTTCCGCTGCCAAAATTGATAAAATACAGATACCACCGAAACTGGCCGCGGCCGCCCGTTCCCGGGTTGATAAGGGGACGGGGGTTGCGACACCATACTAGCTAAGGTGGAACGTAACAAGTAAGAGTCCTAGCACAATGTATCAAGCATCATGTGTAAATATGTACGTCAGTCATTCGCGTGTGATAATAGTTTAGAATGTGTACTGAGTTTTGATAAGTGTGTTTTAGATAGGAACGTATGTTACACCCCAAAAGTGTGTTTTAAAGTGTAAAAAGGGGGTCAAGTATACTCACAGTGTGTGTTTATCAAGTAAACATAAGTTGGATTGGTTTGAAGGGAGCTCGTCGGGTTAGCCTGTGCACGGAAACAAATGCATAAGTCTTCCTCAGGGTTGAATGGTTGTAAACAGAGGGTCGAGTGGGGTAAAGTGTTCAAGAGTTTATCCGAACGAATGGGTTCCATCCGAGCGGATGGTCAACCGGACGGATGCTCATCCGAGCGGAGGGCCATTCGGATGAGATGTGATTGTTTGCGAAATCGTTTAAAACTGAAGTTTTAGTTAAAAGCGTTTAAAGCAAAGGAGGTTGTAAGAATCAGGTCATCCGGATGGATGGCCATTCGGGCAGGTGATCTGTGGTTGAAGTTTTGTAAAAAATTTTGAAGGAAAAGGTTTTGAGATTAACGGAGACGGTGTGACGACGTGTCAAACAACGGAATACATCAATCCAGTTCCTTCGGTCGGATGGGCCCCGCCCATTCGGACAGACGAGCTGTTCTTGATGAAGTTTCATGTTTAACCCGTTAATCGGTCCATCTCTCTGGTGGAAATCCGTTTTCAAGCTGACTTTCGACTAAGGAATGAGTCGAGAGTCTGATTGAGTCCATATTCCATCGAAATTTGTGTAAAAACCGAAAGAAAGTTGAAAACAGATGAAAAAGTGTTGAAATCTTTCATAGCTTAGTTGAAAAGTGTGGAAATCCTTTAGATCTGGAACCAATCTCGATTGAATGGTATTTCTAAACAGTTTACCTAAGCAAAATGAGTGAAACCCACCTTCGAGAGGTCCGAATCAGTGATTTCAGGGAAAAGTTAGTGTTTGTGTGCTTTTGATGAGAAGATGGTGTAGAAGTGATTATAGATGAAGATTAGCGAAGATTTGAGTGAAAAAGCTTACAAAATGTCCTTGAATCGCGTTTGAGAGCTTGGTGGCGGATGAGAGTGTCAAAGTGTTGGAATGGAGACATAAGGTTGGTATTTATAGTGGAGGGGAAAGGTTAAGGTGGTGCGCGATTGCGTGGTGCTCGGATGGCCCCATCTGGACGAATGGTCATCCGGATGGATGGTCATCCGGGCGGATGTCCATTCGGACGGAAGGCCATTCGGACTTCCGAGTTTGCGTGAGTTAGTTCTCCAACTTTGGTTCGTTTGTTAAGCATTGCGTTGTGTTAAACATTATACGTTTTAGTGAGATAAGTAGTATCGTGTTATGTTGCGTTTAGTGCGATAGATTGAGTTGCGCGTGCCAGCGAGTGCGCGTTTAAACAAGTCTTAATACTTAGATATTTATATATATAACTAATTAATATAATAATAGGTCATAGAATAAGTAATTGCGTTTCGAGTTTGCATTTGCGTTTGCGAGCAGCATAGCAATAGCGTAATAGTATATGCGAAAAGTGCAAGTGTTGTGATATAGCGTGTTGAAACTAGCGATGTGTATGCAAAGCAGTGTAGTAAGCGTTATAGTTTACATTATGATCCGAATCTCTGCTGCTAGGCGTAACGAGAGTAACAAGAGTGAAAGTGCGAGTTGTTACACATGGGGTACATGGGCATGTTTACCTGACACGGCCTCGTGCTGCACTTACAGAATTGAAGATTTTCAAAGAAATCAACAAAAGTTTCTGCCTAAATCTACATCAGGTAGATATGAGAGACCTAGGAGTAGTTCACCAAGAATGAATAATTTTAATGGTCAATCACGTAATTTCAGAAGTCAAGGTCAACATCAAACTCGATACCAAAATAATGGTGGTCGAAATTTTTATAACAATGGCTTTAGAAATTATAACAATCAAAATTCTTGGAGTCAATCTAGAGTTCAATCAAACTCGGGTTACTTATGTCGAAACTCAAGGTTTCAAAACCATAATTTCCAAAGGTCAATAGGTCCTAGATTCCAGACTCCAGTCAGGAGTGATGGATCTTGGATGAATGTTCAAGTAGTTGATGAATTTGGAAGACCCAAGACCATAAAGGCTTGGGTCCCCCCAATCTAACTAATTTTTTGTTGGTTTGTGCAGGAGCTGCTAAGGAGGATTATCAACTTATTGTATGTTGATAGTGGCTGTTCCAGACACATGATGGGGGATGCGAGATTGTTGACTGAGTTTGAAAGTATAGACGCAGGTTATGTGAATTTTGCAGGTGATAAAGGAGCTCACATTACAGGTCGAGGAAAAGTGACCAACGGGAAGATCACATTGGACAAAGTGAACTATGTCGAGCAACTTAAACACAATCTGATGAGCGTGTCACAAGTCTACGACAAGGGCCATTCGGTCCATTTTACTAAGTCTGAGGCATTAATGTTGAAACCGGGTTTGGTGATTCCGGAAGATTGGATAGTGATGCGAGCTACGAGGAGGAATGACCCTTATGTCATGGACATAGGTGCTAAGGATTCTTCTGTTGTGGTGGCGTGTTAACTGTCAAAAGCCTCTGAGACTGAGTCGATGTTTTGGCACAGACACATGGCCCACATCCACTATCAAAAAATGAATTACATAATTAAAAATTGTTTAGTGGAAAGGGTGCCAGTGCAGAGGTTTCATGTGGAAGATAAATGTCTCCCGTGTCAGAAGGGGAAAAACATAAGAAACCTCACAAATCTAAAATAGTAAATTCCATAGATGCCCCTTATGAATTACTTCACATGCATTCATTCGGTCCAGTGAATGTAAGGAGCATAGGTGGAAAGTACTATTGTTTAGTTGTCACAGATGATTACTCATGTTATTCATGGGTTTTCTTTTTAGGTACAAAAGATGAGACAGCGGAGCTGCTAATAGATCTTTTTACAAAATTGGAAAACGTCAATGAAGCTCGGATCAAGAGGATAAGGAGCGATAACATCACTGAGTTCAAGAATCGGATTCCTAGATCTCTACTATCTTTGCAAGGGAGTAGAACAACAATATTCTGCTCTTTATACACCTCAACAGAATGGAGTCGCTGAGAGGAAAAACAGGACGTTGATTGAAGCCGCTAGGACTATGCTTTCTGATTCAAAGCTTCCAGTTCTTTTCTGGGGAGAAGCTATGAACACAGCTTGTTATGTCCTAAATAAAGCTTTAACTGTTAAGCGTTTTAACAAAACATGTCATGAATTTATGTTTAACAAGAAACCAAACTTAGAAGGCCTTGAACCATTTGGATTACCTAGCACAATTGTGAGAAATAAAGATAAACAAAAATTTGGTGAGGTAGCTGACGAAGGTTACTTTCTAGGTTATGTACCTGGAACACCGAATAAAAGGGTTTTTAATCTGAAAATTGGTAAAATTGAGGTCGTGTATAATGTTAAAATTACTACTTATACACCTCAACAATCAACGAGTGGTCCAGCTATATTATATGATTATGAGAGTGTCTTTAAATCATTTAATATTCCTAAGTTTACAAATGCAGATAACACTTAGTTGATTCAAACTGTGATTAGTGAGGATGAAGAGGGTGACTTCATGCTGAGATCGAGTATATCGATGATAGATGCTTCGGGAACTTCCTCAAGTGCAGCTAATCATGATTCAAGCGATAGTGAGTCTGAACCTACTCAGGGGGGGGATGGACTGCACTAATCCATTTGTGAATTAGAGTATTCAAGGGGAGGTTGGATCAAACTTGGGTGAAAATTTAGAAGTTGATACCATTGCTACCACACGAGCAAACAAAGATCATCCAGCTTACATGATTATTGGAGATCCTACTGCAGGTGTTTAGACAAGAAGAAGCATAACAGAAAGTTTAGGCTTGTATCCTTCTAATGAGAAGACTGGTGTGATGAATGAGTGCTTGTATAGCAGTTTTATTGCCAAGAGGATCCGAAGAATGTGCACATGGCTCTGAAAGATAATTCATGGGTTGAAGCTATGCAAGAGGAGTTAGCCCAGTTCAAGAAGTTGAAGGTTTGGGAGCTAGTTGACTTGCCTAAAGGTGAAAAGGAAATTGGCACTAAGTGGATGTTTAAGTGCAAAAGAGATAACCGAGGGATTGTGACGAGAAACAAGGCTCGGTTAGTCGTTAAGGGGTTCAATCAGCAAGAAGGAATCGATTATAATGAAGTGTTTGCACCAGTAGCAAGGTTGGAAGTAATTCATTTGTTCCTAGCCTTCGCATCTTTCAAGGGCTTCAAAGTTTAGCAACTTGACGTGAAGAGTGCGTTTCTTTACGGAAAACTCCAAGAAGTGGTGTATGTCTCACAACCAGATGGGTTTGTAGATCCAGACATCCAGATCGAGTTTACAAACTGGATAAGGCTTTGTATGGATTGCATTAAGCACCCATGGCTTGGTATGAGACACTGTCAACACATTTACTTAAGAATGGCTTTAAAAGAGGTTAGATTGACAGTACACTGTTCATTAAACGAAAGAAGGAAGACTTTCTGCTGGTATAGATATACATAGATGACATCATCTTTGGGTCATCTGATGAAAGCATGTAGAGTTCAAGCGGGCGATGAAGAGCAAGTTTGAAATGAGTTCTATGAGTGAGTTGTCCTACTTTCTGGATATACAAGTTGAACTGAATAAGGATGGGATGTTTATACATCAAACAAAGTACGTGTATGACATTTTGTCTCGGCTCAAAATGTAGGATTGTGCTACTTTCAACACCCTTATCTGCGAGAATCACAATCTTGGCCCAGATCATGAGAGTGTGGAAGATGTTGATCCAGCTCAATATAGGGCGATGATTGGTTCTCTAATGTACTTGACTGCTTCAAGACTAGACATATGTTTGTTGTATGTCTATGTGCCAGATATTAGGAAAATCCAAAAGAGTCACACATGAAAGCGGTAAAGCGTATTCTTCGTTATTTGAAGGGGAGACATAAACTTGGGTTGTCGTATCCAGCTGATAGTTATTTGAAGTTTGTTTCTTACACTGATTTATCCTTTGGAGGATGCAAGTCTACAAGAAAGTCTACCACAGGTGGTTGTCAGTTCTTATGAGGGAGGATTGTGTCTTGGCAATGCAAGAAGCAATCTTGCGTGTCTACCTCTACGTGTGAAGCTGGATATATTACTGTAGGTAGTTGTTGCTCTCAGGTTCTCTGGATACAACAACAGATGCGCGATTACAGTTTGGATTTCACTCCTGCTCCCATAATGATAGACAATAATGCCACTATTTCAATCATAAACAATCCCGTAAAGCACACAAAACATATTGACATTCGTCATCATTTTATACGGGATTGTGCTGAAAAGAAGCTTATTGAACTTCATCAAGTCGACACACTAGATAACCTGGCAGATCTTTACACAAAAGCATTTGACAGGGCTCGTTTTGAACATTTAGTTGAAATCAACAGGATGAGGAATCCTGAATAACCATTTTTTCATAAGAATTTTGTAAATATTTTATTGCTTTCTTAACAATCAAAAATTAAAAAAAAAATAGAAAACTATAAAAATAAAAAAATAGAAAATAAAAAATGAGTTTTCACGGTGTGAAAGAAAATAAATGATAGTAAATCAGCAAGTTAGACTATCAATAAATTGCTTAAGTGTGATAGCAGCTTCATCATATGATGTACCAGTAGGCAAAAAGCATGAAATAATCAACTTACCAACGTGATATAAACCTAACGAACTGAGTATGAGCGGGTAACACATCAGTGGCGTATGGTTTAATGAACTTAAATCTTGCGTTGAGAGATTGACAAAATCTGAGGTTTTGGGTCTTTATACCGTTATTTCATCCAGGGATATCAGGGTTGTCCTTCTGCTGCATCCAGATATATGCTGACCTAGGCACAACCAAGATATCTTAAAAGAGCTAAAAATGCCAAAAACCCAAAAATTGAAGAAGCACTCCTAGAGAGTCATTCAAATGCACAAAATGCATAAATCATACCAGATTTTGGTATTTGTCTTAACCTTCGTTAGATATTGGTCTGTTTTTTATACGGAAGTACTGATCTGATCACCAATTATCTAACGTTGTAAAGCAAAACGGATGCTTTCGGTATACTCACCTACTACGAGGAACCTTTGTGCATACCTGGATCATGGGGGTATATCCTGAAGTAGGACACGCTAGTATATCAGTATAATATTACCTTAACATATCACATGGTAATGGAACTTGAAATGTTCATGCAGTTTGTTTAAGTGGATAAACAATACTTGTAATCGTCTTGGACTACTTTTCACGAAAATTATGTTTAGAATTATCTGATAGTGTGAAAATAGTTTGATTTTGCTGATATGATCTTCTTACCGGTGATTCTCACAAAAATAGAGTGGTTATTGCTTTTGTTATTTATTTGTTTTCAAAAAATATGAAAATCCAAAAAGATTTTCCTTTTTCTTTAAAATTCTTGATGTACGGAAAACTGTTGCCCATGGAGGAGTTGTTACCAATAGGGGGAGACGGTGTTAGAAATTGAGTTCAAAATTTTGAAATCGTGCAGGATCTAGTGCGTTGGACAAAATTTTTGTGTGTTGGTTTGGTGTTGAATTGGAATTTGCTTAATCAGTGATACAGTTTAACCATCGCTTGATTAATAATAATTTGTTTACCCTTGTTGAAAAATTCTCATAGGTTCTCGAGATGTTTGTTTTATAGTATACAGATTGAAGCAGTATGTTGCTAAGGAGTTTGATGTGAAGAGATGAGGAGTTTGTTGCTGCTTGGTACAGTCCTCCTTCTACAATACAGAACGGATTATACGAAGACATACTTGGGTTGCTGTTTAACAACTTGGAAGATTGGTGATTGGATGCATCAGCTTAGGGGGAGTCTATTGCTGACAGAATTCGTATTGAAGCTGATGCTATCCAAAGACCAAAGACTGCGAGATTCTGAAGACTAAGTTCAACTTTGCAAGCTATTGTCAAGGGGGAGTTTGTTGGTGCACGTTATGTGACAACAGCTTCGGTTATGGTCTTTAGATATAATTGTCACACTTGGATAGTATTGAGGACTAAACATGTCCAAGTTTGATAGTTATTAAAGAGTCAGGGTTTATGAATAAGGACTTGGAGCCAGGGCTTATGAAGGAGTCAGGGTTTATGAAGAGAGTCAGGGTTTATGAAGCCTCATCATGGAGTCCGGCCTTGTGAAGACTTATAAAGATTCGAGTTTCTCATTCATACACATGTCCGAGTTTATCAAGAGACTCATGGCCGAGTTTAATGAAGAATTATCAAGTCCGAGTTTGCCATGATTAATGTAGTCCGAGTTTTGTCTTTGTATTTAGTCCGGGTAATTATATATTGTACGTGGGCCTAGCCCAGTCTGCATGTGTGGTATATAAACACTGTGCATTAGGGTTTTAGGTAGGACATCAGAGAAAAAGCTGCAGTCATTTTAGAGAGAGTAGTGATTGAGAGCTTTTGTGAGAGAATACACAGAGAGTGGTTGTGAGTCTCGTGGGATCTTGAATGATTGTAAGAACTTTGTTTTGATAATCATAGAAGATCCGTTTAATACTGTTTTGCATTGTTCTTCATCTATTCTTCATATTTCTTATTTCTGTGTGTTGTGTGGTCTATCAAGGGGATTCCGCACCCTTGATTGATTGTCAATCTCGTTACGATCCACGTGATAGGGACCTGCAATTTTTTATAAATCAATTGTTGAATTAACAAGTAATTAAATAAACAGAGATAATAAACACATCATCATAAACACTGTTGGATTTGGGAATGACTGTCAGTGATTCATATATTATTCATATGTTCATTACAATCAACTGTACAAAAGTACTCCCCTCACCAGGCGCACTCTTTATCTCTTAGGTTCTTATGCTCTGTGAGCTCCTAGAGTTAAGTTCACTAAAATACAAAGTGAACTATTCATAAAAGAGAGAACTGCCGGTGACATCAACATGAAAGCGCAAAATAACCCATTTAATGTGTAACCACCAGCAGTTGCATAGAACTGCTGGATAGTTAGAAATAAACAACTAAAACTAAAGCAATTGGATTATTGCAAGTAAATAACTTGGATTCCTAAACTACTAGTGCATTCCAGCACTTTAGGAATCTAGTATTTCTAGTCTTCTTTTGACTTGTTGACTTGGTCTTCTGGTCTTCATTGTGTTGACTTTGACTAGTTGTCTAGCACTTTTCATTCCAGCTCTTTATACTTGGTGTCTTATATCTTTAAGCAACAGTTCTTGATTCCAGTGGTTTGGTTGGTTGCTTTGACAACTTTCAAGGGAGGAAACTTTTGGACATTTGACTTGTAATCCAACTTATTCCATCAAGCAGGGAGATGGTTTCCCCTGAGTTTTGACTTTCATCATCACCAGATCTTACATAACCCAACACATTGTATTGTTGTTTTGTTTTCATATTGTATATTGTGCTTATATTTTTAGTTGTATTGCATTGGAACTACAGTTGACTTGCATTGTATTCATATTGTATTGAAGTGTAATTGTATTGTATTCTATTGCATTGTATATTGTTGCATTGTGTTATATTGTATCGTATCGTATCATATTCCATTATATCATGTTGTATTATATTGATTTGCGTCATATCGTAACATATCATATTATATTATAACACAATATAATGCAATAGATTACAATACAATTACATTGCAATGCAATGCAATACAATATTGTAACCTCTCATATTACATTATAACAGAAGATATTAATTGTCTCTTAAAACAAGTATAAAAAGCTATGAACACATACTAAAATAACATTTTCTTAGCCACTACTTATTGAGTTACAATCACATCAAACATGGCACAAACTTCTTTGAAGATGGCGTTCATAGTCACTTTATTTCTTTCGGTTTACGGTAAATCTTTACCTGTTAATCCTTTTTTATATAGAAGTTTACTACTTTATTGCTCAGGGTATATATGTTTTAGGTATGAAGATATCATTTGCTTTTGCTGAGGAACGATCGCTAGTAAGTGATCAAAACGAAGTTAAAAACAACGGTGTTTATAACAAATGTAAATGTAAAAGTAACGTTGAATGTTACCGTTGTTGTGAAGATGGGGTGTGCTTTTTCGGTCTTTGTCGTTGTGTTGATAAGAAGTTTTATTGATTAGAAATTAATTTGAATAAAATAAAGTTTGAAAACTATGACTTATGTTGTTCCAATTATGTATTTCAATAAGTGGAATTGAAATAGACCATTTACTTGGCTTAGAAATCAAAGGGGAAAAGTCATCAGAAACAACAGAGCTATAATTGATAACTAGGCCCACATACAATGGCTTGCAAGCAACATAAATGTAAATGTTATTATTATAAGACTAGGTTAGTTACCCGTGTGATACACGGACTGAACTAATATGTTATGTAAATAAGTTAGCATAAAAGACAATTTCGCTTTTAGATGCAGTGAAAAGATGATAACGATCTACAAATCTAATTGTAAATCTAATTACATTAAAATACAAACTCTAATCCCTAAAAATCACCAACAGCTTTAAACTTTCAGAATGGTTCTACATTTTGATTTTGCACTGATAAAAAGGAACGCACAATTACATTTGCATCTGCATACCTTAAAAGTAAGTGATTAGGAAGTAGCCATCTTTGAAGAGTGGAGCCATGTTGTGGGCATGGGTAACTCTTTTAAGTATTTGGTACAACTTGGCTATGATATGAATATATGATGTAAAAGACAACTTTCTAGACTCTAGGCTGGCCAAAGGTCAAAACTTGACGTTATTTAATCCATAAATAAGCTATAAAAAGTTTATTATTGATTAATATCAATTCAAAAGATAAAATACAGTTTTTACATATATCACATTCACATGCTGAGTATAAAGGAAAGATAAACTACATATATCACTACACTTTTAACATTATATTAAAGAGTTTTTACTGATAAATCATACTTAAAAGAAAAAAAGAATAAATACTCGAAATTAAAAAAAATATTGTAATGAATGATGTATAAAGTATATAAAGAATTTTGAGATCATATTTTAAATGCTTACAACAATCAAAGATACCATGTCAAGAAATCAACAATCCAAGCTGATAATAACACATTATCAAGCATTTTAAATAATCCCAGCTTTCTCAATTTGGACGATAATAATCCCAACTAAGTTATTGGCTGATAATAATCCAAACCGGTCCACTTTTGGGCCGATATAAGTCTGCCGTTAAAAATAGCTTAACAGAGCTAAGCTTTTTTCTGAATTACAAACTGATGTTTTATGGATTTTGATCAGAACAAGGATACGAGTCGATTTAAGTAAAACTTACCTCGAAACGATGCTTCAAACGGCTTGATCTTTGTTAATTAGAAGTTTAAACACCCGAATTGAAGCACCGTTTTCGTCGTTTAGGGCAGTATTTCGAGGTAAATTTTACATCAATTGACTCGTATCCTCGTTGTAATCAAAAGCCCTAAAACATCAGTTTGTAATTCGAAAAAAAAAACTTAACTCTGTTAAGCTATATTTAACGGCGGTTTGGATTATTATCGGCCAATAACTGAGTTGGGATTATTATCGGCCAAATTGAGAAAGCTGGGATTATTTAAATCCAGTTTGCCTAAAAAATTCTTTTCGGAAAGATGAAACCAAGCTGATAATAACACATTGTCGAGCATTTTATACAACATAAAAGGCTAGTCTGCTAGTTTAGATAAGAAAAATAGCATTACAAAACTCTTAACCTAAAAAAACATGTTATCTGCCATTTCCTAGTTTTTCACAAAAGTAATTTAGATACATGTCATGATGTATGTAGGAAGGTAAGAAAACTAACTTGTGAGATCCCCTGATCATATCAATCTCCATCTCCTCTTATGTTTGTTCAAGCTTCCATAATATCTGAAAATATATCATCCGTAAGTGCACCTTTTAACTACATACGGTTGATTACAGACAAACAAACACCCTAATTAGCAGTTAAAACAACTATAAGTATTTTATCCAATTCATTAGACCAAATCCTGTTTTATAACAGTTAAATAATTCAAATAGATTACCAATTGTAGGAGAAAGGTCTTCAATGTCATTATCAGAAGTAAAACTCAAAAGAAGAGAACTTTTACCAAATCCTGAATCCCCAATCACCAATAGCTTGAATAAGTAATACAAATCCGAACCTAAAGACTGATCCATTTGCAAAACAACCATGAACCCTAGAAACCAAAATTGATGTCGCAATTTTTCATAACCCCAAATATAAAGCATAAAATAGAATTAGTGGCCAAAAAGAATACCTTTATATGCGAATTAAGCAAAAAAAACTGATGGATATGAATTAAAATTCCAGATCTGGGTCGATGAATAACAGAGAGGAATCGAGCACAGTTAGGGTTTTGAAAGGAATCGAACGCAGTTAGGAGGAGAGGAGGCTGACAATGATTTCGTGATGTGGTAACCTAATTAGAATGACAGAAATCAATCGCTAGGCTTTACATAACTTGCCAAGTTTCGTTTAGGGTTTAATCCAAATCTTCAATTCATAGGTGAAGGGGTAAGGTCCCAAAAACCTCATAATAAGTACTTGGGACCATACCACAGCCTCGTCTATCAGCCCCTTTTTACCTTGCGCGGTCGCGCACTGGTTTTACAAAAGAAAGGCTTAAGATAAATAACAGGCAACACTCGCGCGCCAAAAAGGAAATCATAAATCCTTGCGCTTTCATAAAGGATGAAAATCCTAAGACAAGCACTTCCGCTTAATAATATCCTGACTTGGATATTATTTACTTAACTGATACCACATGGTAAAGAGTCACACCAGATTACAGCAGTAATCTTCTAGAAGAGTTCAATCGTGCACCACTAAGACGGTTATAACCGCCTGGACACATGTCATCACCTCAGGCATCCCTGAAATCACGATGGTAGCATGTAATTGGAGAGAAATCTCCACTTGATCACTTTCCACGTGGCAAACCCCCAGCCATAGATCTAAACAGCGATCTGTGTGCACTCACGTCGGATCGAGATGCTTAACGGAAGGAAATGTAACCGCTTACGGGGTTAGCATCTTCCGTCAACTTTTCAATAACAGGTTTTCCCTCCCAAAACTCCCGGCTATAAATATGAGGATAATTCAGGTATGAACTTCAAGTTACACACACTTCGTCAATACTTCTTCTTCTTCATAAACACCTACTTATTCTCACGCCGGAGTCGGGTCAAGGAGAGAACCCTTCTTCTCCCCTTGACGAGGCTAACGGTGCTTTGTTTTGCAGAGTTTACCGGAGAAGAAGAACTGTTCCACTCGATCGAAGGAGAGAAAACCCACCTTTTGTGCAGAACCAAACCCCCTAGATAATTCGATTCCGGTCAATTATCTAGTGTTTCTTCAATAGGGATCATAATACAAATCGAATCAACAAATTTCATCATCATCACGAACAAATACATTCTGAATCTTCAATTTAGGGTTAAATCCGAGAATTGACTTAGGGTTTAATACAAGTAAAATCAAAAGCCAATGGGAGATTTAGGGTTGTATTGAATTGAATGGAATAGAAGAGAAAATAGAGGCGTTGTAGCACGATACGTAAGAACAGGAATAACAAAAGGACACAACGCGCCACGTGTAATTTATGCCACGTGGCAGCGAAAGAGGCTAAAATAAGAGGTGTTGGCTGAAATCCAGCCAAGTGTACTAACATTTTCATCTATAAGTATAGAGATTAATATTATTTGAAACAAATATTAATATTAATAAAAATTTAAAAACACCACTTTAAACCAAATAAGGGTGTAGGTAGTGGTTAGACACTTGAAAGTGGTAAACTTCAAAATCAATCAATGAGAGTGTGCCATGTCATTCAACCTTAATTGTTTAAACTATACTCAAAAGTGTTGGCAATGGTTAGACACTTCATGAATTGGTAAACTATTTAAAAAAAGGAAAAAATATGTGATTGGTTGAAATGGCATGGACCCCACCACACCCCCCCCCCCCCCTCTCTCTCCTTCCCTCCCTCTCCCCGCTTCGGTAAAGGTTCACCGCCTCTCCATGTTTGCCGATCGGCAAAACCCACCGGCGGTGGTGTTACTGCACGGTAAACCACTTTGCCAAGTGGGTTTGCCACCCACTCCGGACACCCTAAGAAAACACAAACGTCAAATAAAAAAAATTAATATCATGTCCTTATCGTTGTTAAGTAGTTGAATTAAACATGTGCTAAAATCGCTTATGAGAACAAAAAATACTTTATTTTGAAATAACTCAATTTTCAACAAAATTATATATGAATGGCCATAAAAAAAATAAACAAGTGTGTATTTGAATTTTTTTAAGTTAGCGAACACAAGTTACTATATAAAAACAAATTAAGTGATAAACTAATTATTATTTAAAATTAATAACAAAAACCCTCACATCCGTAAGGCTAGAGGGTATGGTGTCCATCCTCCCTTGGAGGATGATCCGCCACGTAGGCCCCACATCATAGTCCTCCCAAGGATGGTCCATCCTACAAAACTAGTGGAAATGGGAGGATGGTCCTAGATGATCCTACCCCACCACTTTTATATTTTTTATTTTTTTAATCTCTATGCACTATGTACAAGTAGTAATGCCTAATGTACAAATCACTAAAGCTTCATTAATCTTTATTTTGAAATTCAAACACAAACAAAGGGGGCCCACCAGATTGGATCGTCTAGAGGACGCCGGTGAGGACGGGGACGGAGGGGGCGGGTTGGTGTTTCGCCGGCGCCGAACCTCAACGGGGATAGGGACGGACCCCATACCCTATAGCCTAACTAGCTCCACACTCGACCTTCACTTTCATGGACAACACCACACTGGCGCGATGTTCCACATAAGGCAAAATGCAAATTGACTCACACCTCCTCACGCGGTAACCGGTAAGCACGCCACAGGTCTTAGAAAGTGAAATGATGAGTATTTTTTTACACACGCGAAGTATTTAATACTTCGCTTACTTTGCATATATCAATGTTGGCATAAGGAAGAAGATACTTAAATGAAAGGTAAAATCACCATAATGACAATCTTAATCAGTTTGTTTAATAAAATAGCATTGAGCACAAGAGATTTTAATCTTTACTTTGCATATATCAATGTTGGCATAACACGTGGTGTCATGTGGAAGCTTCTGATTGGCTTAGCTGATTCAAGAAAAGTCAAATAATATATTTATAAAAGAATAAAGTAAGACTATTTTGTCATAAGCATATATCAAAATGACTATTCCGTCGGTGTTTTGCTATTTAGCAATGTTCATAGCTAATTTTTACGTGTATTTTCAACGTTGAAATAATACTACAATTTGTGTGTATATACACAAACATGCATAATTATAATCATCTCAATACAAACAACTACATGGCTTATGTTACTAAAAGCCCTTTATAGTTTGTAGTGAATATGACAAAGACAAGTAGTCTACTAAAATTCAGTAGACGAAAATTTAAAACAGTTGTCTCAACTAAAATCATCAAACCTTCTTCTCCTACCCACCGTACCTCAAAACTTTAAATCTTTCGGTTTGTGACCAATTTATACCAAGCATAGGTTAGTTATTTTTGTGTTATCGACATGTATTTTAGTGTATTGGATTAACTTGTCGATCGAGATAATAATTTCAGTGATTAATTGAGTTCAGTGATGAGGGAGTACAGGATCGTTTAACGCTATTGTTATTTGGGCCTTGTAATTAACAATTGGTTTGATTTATAAATAATATTTTGGGCTTAATATATTTTATAGTGGGGTTCCATATTATTATTTTTGTTAAAAGTCCATTAAATTGTTAAAGTCCATCAAATCGTTAAAGTCCATTAAATAGACTTTTTTTGGGCCGTTGATCACATATTTGTTTACTTCTTAGCATAGAATTGTTTCATTATTAGGGGGACGGGGTGCGATGCGCCAAACCCAATTAGGGTTCGAAACCAGCAACACCACCACCACCCCTGCGGTTTGCCTTGAGGTTTGGGATTTGCGGTAAACCTTTGTAGCTGAAGAATTGAATATTTTGTTGTGATGTTGGAGAGTTCAAGGTTTAGAGTGGGTGTGATTGGTGAGTGAAGTAAAAGGATGATGTCGATGTACTTAAGGATGAAAATAACATGACATTGTATCATTGGCTAGCCCTAGCATAGTATCCTAGGACACCCCTCCACCCTTAGGCTATGAGGTGTGGATGGAGCCCCATGGGGCTTTATCATGCCACCTAGGCTCCATGTCATCGCCACGTCAGCATGGGGGCTTTATCATGCCCCCCTTTAATTTGGAGGGTGTGGATGGAGCCTCGTGTCATGATTACCTAATTATTTTTTTATTTAAATATTTATTTTTTAACTAGAAAATAAAAACAAAACATAATTTCATTAAAAAAAATAAAAAACACTAGATAATTTCATTTAAAAAATAAAAAACTACATAATTTCATTAAAAAAAACACTGCATAACTTCATTTAAAAAATAAAGCCACTACTCCTCGTCTGTGTCGAGTCCTCCTTGTTCACGATAAAACCATAGGTGCTCTGTCAGATCGGCTCGAAGGTTTTGGTGTGTGTGCCTAGCCCGTATCTTTGCTCGGATATCTTCTTTCTCAGCGTATGTTAGTATTAGGTTCGTTGGTTGGATACTTTCATCATAGCTTTCTCCACAAAATGCTCTACCAGAGTCCTCCAATATCATGTTATGCAAAATGATACACGTATACATAACGTTTCTCATTTTACTTTTTTCAAGTATCCTCGAAGGCTGTGTGATGATAGACCATCTTTTCTTTAACACACCAAAAGCCGCTCGATATCTTTTCTTGCTGACTCTTGTTTTTTCTTGAAATACAATCTTTTTTCGTCATCTGGACACGAAAGACTTTTTACCAACGTCGCCCACTCGGGATAAATACCGTCTGTGAGATAGTACCCATACTTATACTGCACGTCGTTTGCATAGAATGAAGTATCTGGTGCAACACCGTCTATGACATCGTCGAATAGATTCGAGGTTATTAAAACTGCAATGTCATTGTTCGTACCAGCTATGCCAAAGTACGCATGCCAAATCCATAAATCTTGAGAAGCGGACGCTTGTAATATTACGGTAGGACCATCGTGGTCACCACGATGATGTTGCCCTTTCCAAGCGGTTGGGCATGCCGCCCATTCCCAGTGCATGCAATCAAGACTTCCCAACATTCCAGGAAACCCATGTAAGCGCTGATGGGCCTCGTATAGAATTGGAACGTCGGCTGCGGTTGGCATCCTCAAATATCGTCTCCCGTACAGAGAGATTACACCTAATAAATTTTTGCTAATTAAAAAATAATAATGACGTAAAAAAATAATAAATACTAGTGTTAATAAAGTTACCTTAACAAAAATTTTCAAGAGACTCACGACACATTCTTGACGACATCCTTAAATACTCATACCACGCATCACTCGATGTGCCGTAGGCAAGTTGCCTAATTGCTGCCGTACACTTTTGTAGTCCAGAGAAACCAACCTTGCCAATTGCACTTACCCTTTGCGTGAAAAAAAGGGGATTCGCCCGCAAGATCATTGGAAATTTTAACGAATAGTCGTCGGCTCATACGAAACCTACGCTTAAACTAAACATCATCGTACACGGGAGTTTCACAAAAATAATCTTGCACTAGACGTTCATGAGCAGCTAACCGATTCCGTTCAATAGGCGGTTGTCTGGTACGCGATGCAGAGGATTCGGCTTCTTCTTGCAAATAATTAATCGCCTCCTGCGCCATGGCGATAACCATACCATCAAGAACACCGTCGGATGACGAGCTCGAAGAAGACATTTTTAAGTTGTGATTGGTGTGTGTTTTAGTTGTGATTGGTGTGTGTTTTGGTTATGATTGGTGAGTTTTTTAGTTTAGAATAGGTTATATATATAATAAAATTAAGAAATTTTTTTTTAAATTCGACCGTTTCACAACGGTCATCTTTGACCATTTGTCCTCGTTCAACGCGTTTCAGCTCGTTACCACGATGGCGGGCCTTCAATGGCGCCCCGGCATAGCGCCGGGGGTGTGGTCGATGGCGGAGGGGGGGCGCTACAGGCGTCCAGCTGGCGAGGGTGGCGCCCCCACACCCTCCAGCCTTAGCCTTTTCATTTTCCATGTGTCATCTCATCACTCATGATATCCATTCCTGCATAGGTTTAAAGTTTTTTTTTTTTATTTTAATCTATACCATATTATAATGAATGACCGAGGGGTATTTTAAAATACCCAAAAATTAAGAACTTTTCCCCCTATTTATTTATAGAAAGACCCCTAAAATGAGGGTAGTTTGGTCTTTTAAACAATATTTATTTTTTAGTCCATAAACTTATTACATTTAAATCCCTAAGGTTTTAACAAAATTATAGATAATTAGTTACAATTCACCCCTCCACAACAAACTTATACTTTTTTTACGTATTCTTGACATATCTTGTAAACTATACTGTTTAAAAAAAATCCAAAGATAGCATGCGACCTACGCATTTTTGTCGACGTTTCGGTAGTTGTCTTGTTCAATATCGACGCACGAATTAAAAGTTACAAGTCGATAATGCTTTAATGTACAAGTAATACTTGTGATCTGATGCGCTTAATCTACAAAGATGGGCTCCATATATGCAAACAAAAACAAAAAGAATTAAAAGTACCATAACATAAAATGAAGATATTATGTGTCACATTTTATTTTATTAAAACTGGTTAATATTTATATTTAGATATATTTTATAAAAACTTAAAACTAACCGTAACAAACTTCCTAAATAAAGGGGTGGCAAATCTAAAATTAAACCCTAAGGTCAGTTCTATTGCTAAACAAAGTTAAAAATTGATCCAGTTCTGAATTCAAATGTTGTGAAAAACCAAGCATGCGGGATTGAAAATTCTAAGGTCAGTTCTGTTATATTGCAGCACTGAATAATTGTTTTCTTTTATTTACTTTTATGTGAATGTTAACTCATTTGATTTTTCAGATTCAGTTGCATGAAGAACATGCCAATTTAAACAACCCATTTGTTGAACCAGCTTCTAAGGTATTGATTTTGCTGGTTTTAAGTATTATTTTTGCGTATATCTTTCATATTAACATGTTCGTTATGTTATTATATGTGTGTTTTATTGCAGGATGATGGTGATAAAAGTGTTGATATTATTTATTATGGTGCGATATTTAGTCCATACAAGTCTAATATTCAACGTGAATTTAGTGAAGAGGTATTTTAAGGTTTATTTAATTTTTTTAACTTTTGTATTCAATTTTTGTCATTTTTAAGGATAGGAAGTTTAAGACTCAAAGGAAGAGATACAATAGACTCTCTGAATGGAAATGGAGTGATGTTATTTATTTAGACGATTCTCAGGACAATGACAAAGAAGAGGAATTAGAAGATACTTCCGATTCAAGCACAAACCAGAAAACCCGATTAAAAATACCTCGAGTGTCAATTCAGAAGCGGCACAAATTTCATGCAGTCTAATATGAAATCTATCAAGTGTTTTTATGTTTTTTTTTTCATTTTCAGTTGTTATGTTTGATCTAAACGTACGAATAAATTTTATTTTATATTTGAACTCTATTTTTGGTGTTAATATAATACAGTTACTGACCATATTAATAAAGTTCAAAATAATGTTAGTATCCTAAATTTACAAGTGAACTGAACTTATAAAAGTTAATATCCTAAAGTTGCAAAAAATAGATATTGCAGTTAGATATAGTCAAGCTGAAATTATAAAATATTGCAGTAATTCTTGGATATTAATCTAATAATTTGTATTTCTTAATTAAAAATAATAAAGTAATAAACTTTAAAGCTAAACTGTCACACCCCGATATTTCCACATATTACCGGTGGGCCCGGCGGGGAGTATCGTGACGCAGTTGATATCATCATAGTCAATGTACACAATATAATAGCACATCGGAAGGCTTGGTGAATAAACTATTACAAACCATAATGTCTGAGAGTTCAAGGAAAGAATATACGGACTGGATTGTAATAAGATCCACAGGCGGATCATAAAAGTACAAAGAAACAAAATAACAGACTTCATGTATCTTAGGGATTTGCAAGATCCTCTTATTCGACACCTAATAGCTCCAGCCTATTTACGAGAGGTACCTGTCAATCAGTCTTTAGAAAATGCGTCAGTTTACACTGGTAAATACAATTAACTGACTCTTTTGAAAATATTTATGAAAATTGATTTAAGTGCACATGGCACAAATCATTTATAACTTGGGACAATTATTTAAAGATAATCTTGTATACAGATTTACATGTTTGTCATACAATTGGGGACGGTTGGAAGCCGGTCATGATTAACCGACTCACCACTTATAGAACCCATAAAGGAGTTATCCTCAACACGTGGGTTTATATTTTAGCATTTGCATCTGTCAGGTGTATGCCTACACCCCGTGCATAGGTCGTGGCCATCTTCAAATGAAATGAGCCGAGGATATCCAGGACACAGTCGAATTAACCCCCAATGCTTATGTTATCAAACAAGACAGATTGAAACGGGTTATGTAAATTTATTAATCACAATCCGATTAAATGATTTCATACCTGACCAAGTGGTATTACTATAATACCATATCCCAAGCCCATATAAGGGAAAATAAGTTAAAAGTATTTACCTGAGCTTAAAGTGAAAGTAACTCAGCTGTAAATCCTAAAGCTTTATGATGGTACCTTCTACTGGATGCTACTTAATCTGTATAGAAGGTTTAATAACCTATTAGGATGCTAACGGGTCTTTAGTTAAGTCAAGGACTTAGACCGGCTAGCTAGAAAGAAACTTTACGGTTCTAAATGCTAGATTAAGCGGAGACCGGAATAGAATGTGGTTTAGACCCGACAAGCTTGGATACTTGTATAATATGGGTAAACTAATCACATTCTGAAATTTGAGGATTTAATGATAAGGTTAAACCCGTTTCGGCTATTTTACGCAAACTAGTCACATAAACCGATCCGAACGCGTAAACGCGTAACGGGTAACCAAATAAATTATATACAAGTCTTAATTGTTATTATGCTTAAAATATGTTAATACATCAGTAGGATGTTAACATATATGCCCAAAAAGTGATTAAAACCAATTTAAGTCTCGTAAGGGCATTTTGGTCATTTTATTAGTTATAAAAGAGATTTTTATACAAACTGAAGTTCTGGTCTTTTGAAATCGGCAAAAATATTTAATTTATCTCATTACATCAGTAAGATATTACACACATGTGAGGTTTATCATTTATGGCCAAACTATGCCCCGAAAGGGCATTTTGGTCATTTCACATAGGCTTTTAAGGACATTTTTGGAAACCTGAGTTCATAACTTATACCTACTGTAGTAATATTTAAATTTGTTCAAAAATTCAGTATGTAACAAGTCTTAGATGTTAAATATGGTTTTAAACTATACTATGCACCTAATTAGTGTAAAACTCGCTAATTGACGATAATCAAGATGTTTATGTAAATCTGAGATTTTGATCAGTTTAGAATGCTCGAAATAATTTATTTAATGTATAAAATCAGTAGGAAAAATTTTGGCATTCAAATCATTTGTTAAACTCATTTTATGCTTAAAAAGGGTATTATCGTCATTAGCCGAATTATACAAGAACTCTATGTTTTAAACAGATAATAATCTGACCAAAAATCTTAAAATTCCTTAAAAATAATATCTTAACAGTAGGTAATGAGTTTTGGTTCAAAATCCAAGTTTAAGCGTGCATTATGCAAGATATCGCAAATTAATTAATAAAAAAGCTTCTAATTACGATATCGAGCATAACTCCTATTTGGGACCAAGAACTGATGTCAAATTTTCGGGACAAGCTTATATATCAGTAACAAAGGTTTGTGTGCACTCACATTTCTAAAAATCTCATTTGATTGTCAAAAGGGCGTTTATGGCATATGTAAGCATATTAACGATCAAGAGCATATAATTCAAACCACTAAGAACCATGCAATATAACTCCAGGGGGTTATACTACTTAGTAATGTGGTTCTATTGGAAGCTTAAAACATAGGAGAATTAAGCTTGAATGGGTCAGAACTGAAAGTCAAAGCAAAAGTCAAGCTTTTGCGACTTTCGGTTATAAACTGACCTTAGACTGATAATTATTGGGTTAGGACAGATAAAACATGTTCTAATATTAATTACCAAGTCATTAGAATGTTAAACTATAATTTAGAACCTCTGGTTTATTAATTTAAATCATTTTAAACTTTCTGTCCAGTTTGACCCGACAATTAACTAGTCAAACGAAATAATTAGGAGGTGCCCTTTTAAGGGTTAATCACCCACCTTAATATGGTTCCATAACCACTTTCGTTTTGATCAGTGGCTGGACCATTTGTGATTAAACTGAAAGTCAAAGCTTAATTACGATAAGTTTGACTTTTCGGTTTTTAAACTAATTAAAAGGACTAAGCAGGTAATAAGACTCTTACTAATGGTTCTTGCTATCTTTTATACACTTGTAATTCTTCTCCTAATCCTTGCAAGCTCCAGAGATGAGTCATTTGAAAGTTGCAAATGAAGTGTGCCCATGAACTTTGAACTAGTGCCTCTTATATAGTAATTCCCAAGTTCATGGATTACTTCCAGCTGTTATGGGACCTCCTAGGATCACCCCAGGTGTCCTAGTGGATTACTAAAACCATTTAACATTGCATGGGATCGATACAATCGAGTTTAAGGCGGTGCAACAGCTGAAACCCGCACCTGTCCTGATTTTTGTGCGCTGGGGGTTTTTAGGCGGGCCGCGTAAAGGTCAGGTAAGGGTTTACACGGGCCGCGTAGACCTGTTTTCCAGGTTAAAACACTTTCAAACATGGCAGCTTTAGTCCCTGGTCGTTTAAAACCTTATACAACTTCCTTTTTGACATGTAAGGCCATTGTAGTTAGTTTGTAGAGGCTCAAGGATGAATAATTGATGTACTGCAAAGTACATATGTTTATAGTGTATATTTTGGTCAGTTTTCGGTTGTTTTTAGTCTAGTTTAGGTTAGAATTGTGATACTGCTGACGTTAAGCTTTGATTTCAGGTCCCGTAGCTTAAAGTGATGAAAAACGAGTCAAAACGAGCAGTTTGGAAGAAAAACGGGATTCGTACGCGAGACGGAAAGCTGGAAATCAAGAAAAATTAAATAATCAGATGTTGGGAGGCGCCGCGTGACGCCACACCCCCCCTCGCGTCACGCCTAGGGTCTGAATTCGAGAAAACATGTTTAGCAGCTAGGGTTTGGCTTAATTAATTCCCAAGAAACTTAGAGAAACCCTAATTACGAATTTTGAGACATCTTTGGGCAATCTGGGAGCATTCTTGGCGAATAATCGGAGATCTCAAGGCGTTGGAATCATTGGTACGAGTCAAGGGCGAAGAATCGAAGAATATATCGGGTTTTCTAATCCCTTGTTTTGTCGATTACTTTTCTTGAAACTTGTTACAATGAATTCATGTTTAGACATCTTTGTTTTGTTTTCATTTACTGAGATGCTTGGCTAAATTTATAAACCACCTAGACTTGATGAATGGATTAATATAAAGTTTTTACCGTTTTCGTTATTTGCATGATTGTTATGGGTTGATTGTGCTTAGTAAGCGGTTTGATTTAATGATTTGATGTGTATGCATGGTTTGAGTTGGTTTATTGTTATTACTTGCTTCGTATGATTCTTAGTGACGGTCTATATCACAACATAGAGTCATATTAGGGTTTAGGGTTTCGGTGAGTGTCTATATCACGTTAGAAAACCTTCACTCTTTAGGGAGAATTGCGCAATAACCCCTAGAAGTAACTGGTAATAATTTGCTAAGTCTTAGTGTTCTACTAGTCCTAATACCTGGAAAGTGAGGGGCTATTGGTAGGTCTTACCCGGCGAATTGCTTTAGATAGTCCTTGGAAAAGGTCATGTCTTGGTTTACCTGTCGGTTTTATTAGTCTATCAAGTCAAATTAATTACTTCAAATTACCCTAGATCTAGGATTGGAAAAGAATAGATCAATATTAGGGTACTTACACAATAATTAGACAACTGGAAAGGCGTCTAATAACCGGTAGGATTAACGGCCTAGGTAGTTCCACAGGTTTCTCCTTGAGAAGGGTCGAGGGGCTTAGATGGTTCTTAATAGGTTTAGTACTTTAAGATCCCGGTTCCATAACTCATCCATTTAACTTAATCGGTAATCTCTTAAAAACGATCCAGGATTCTTGTCTAGGTGGTCTTGTTCTCATATAAGAAAGGTCCTCAGTCTTTATTCGTTTTTAGTCTAGCTCTAGTTTAATTTAGTAGTTTAATATAAATTTCCTTAGTTTTCCGTAACCCCCCCCCCAAACAAATAAACAAGTTTGAGTCGTGTCTGTCAGAGTCTAGTATACGTGATACATAGAGTCTTGTGGTTCGATATCCGGACTTCCTAGGGTATACTACATTGATCGGTACACTTGCCGATTGTGTGGTTTTAGGTCGAGTCTAGAATTAAAGCTTTTTAGTGTCTAGCTTAGAGAGTCTAATTTAGTTAATTTTTATAGTCTGTTTAGCACACATCAAGTTTTTGGCGCCGTTGCCGGGGACTCTTGGTAATTGCGTTCATTAGCTTTGATAGATTTACTTAACGAATACGTGCTACGTGTTTACTTTGTTTTGTGTCTTCTATTTTCATCTTGAGTCGTAGTAACTATTGTTTGCTTTTCTTGTGTTCAGGTTTTTGCTCGTAGTGGATGCCACATCTGCGCTCGCATGGACCACCAACACCAGTCAAGCAGTCATCATCTCAATTGGGCCAAGGCCCACAGGTTACTTCTACATCCTCTTCTCGTTTCCCCAATTTCGATTCCACCCCGTTACCCACCCCACCTCCTACACCACCACCTTCGCCAAACCATTCACCTAAAACCTCACCTAAGGTTTCCCCACCCGATAGCCCTACTTCTAGTACCTCTAGCAATCCAGCAAACTTAGAACCAATGGCAAACCCTAGGCAAACCGTCCATCAGCAAGCCACTCAGGATTTCATCGGCCTTGCTTCACCCATCACCGTCCCACCCATAGTTAATGAAAATTCATGGCAGATTCCCTCTTATGCCATGCAGGCTATCACCAATACCATCCAATTCCATGGCCGAGACGATGAGGACGCCCCGGCCCACATCAACCGTTTCTCTCGTATGCTATCTACTTTTAGCCTTCATGGTGCACCCAACGATGCCACCTAGCTACAGCTTTTCCCATTCTCGTTAGCCGGCCGTGCGGCTACTTGGTTGGACTCTCAACCAACCGGCACCTTTACCACTTGGGCGGGGCTTCGTCAAGCCTTTTTGAACAAATATTTCCCGCCCGCTAAAGCCTCACGTCTTAGAGACCAAATCCACTCCTTCCGCATGGAGCCCGACGAGCCTTACTACCTTGCTTGGGAGCGTTTCCAAAACCTTTGTGCCCGTTGCTCCCAGCATGGTCTTTCCGATTGGGCTTTGTGTGAGAAATTTTATAACGGTCTCAACCAAGAGACTCGAGATAGGTTCGATACTAATGCGGGGGGGCATATGATGGGTATTCTTACTGTTGCTGAGTGTTTAGAGCGTTTTGAGGCATTTGCTCAGTCTCAATCCCAATCACGATCCGATCAGAGGTATCAAAGTGGTAGTTCCAATACCATTACTAGTGCACCCGCCCGAGGGGTGAACCATGTCACCATGGATCCTAGTTTAGCCGCTGTTTTGGAAAACGTGACTAGGGAACTTAAGGAAATTAAGGCTAAGGTAGACAAATGTGAGTACTGTCGAGGGGGTCACGACACGAGTGCGTGTCCATTACTTGTTGGTGAGGAGCAGGTCGATTTTGTAGGAGGAGGGTTTGGTAGAGGTCAACCTAGCGGTTTTGGGGGTAATAATAATTTTGGGTCAGGTTGGCGTAATAATAATAATAACACTTTTCGCCCAAATGGACCCCCTGGCTTTCAAATGGCTCAAAACCCAAATGGGGGCCAAAGTTCACTTTTTGGTGGGGGTTCAAGTGGGCAGTTCAACAAAGGGTTCAATGGACAGGTCAATGATGGGGGGTCAAATAACCAAGGTCAAACAGGTCAAGGTCCAAGTTTTGATTTAGGGGGTAGCATAGAAAGAATGGAGTCCATGATGAGTCAACTAGTTGTTAGGGACCAAACCACTCAAAAGACCCTTAGTGAACATGACCTAATGCTTAAGAACCATCAAGCCTCCTTCCAAGACCTCCAAAGAGTTGTAGGGGATATGTCTAGAAAGTTAGAAGAGAGGTTACCCGGTCAGTTTGCGGGTAACACCCAACCGAACCCTAATGCCCATGCTAAAGCCATTACCACCCGTAGTGGCAAGACCGTAGGAAACCCTAGAGTCGAGGAGAGAGTAGTTGATGAAGAGGGAGATATCATAGATGAAGAGATCGAAATGGAGGCTCCCGGCAAAGTGCAAAAGAGGCTAAGCCCAGCAAGTACCGCACAGCCCGGTGAGTCTCAAGGTGAGAAGAAAGTTGAGAAAACCCCAATAAACGTTAGACCTTCACCCTTAGTGTCACGGCCCCCGACCCGGTTTGACCCGTCTCAGGAGCCGCGGGACAGAAATTCTGCGGTATTTATTTAATTGAGTTTAACAGCGGAAGTTTATTTAACAGGATCGTTTAAAGCTAAAATTTTCCCGATTTATTTCACATTTCGGGATAAAACCCCGATAGTTTACAATATTATATTTTTTATATGAAATCGTGATATTACAAAACTTATTTCTCTATTTTATAACGAGCCACTATTTTAAGCTTGAATTGCTTCCCCAGCACTTTTCCTGAATTACAACAGATCACCTGAAACATGTTTGAAAAAGGTTTTGTCAGCGGGAAATACTGAGTGAATCATTCTATTTACTAAAATGACACATTTGTTATAATTTACAGTATTAAGGAAGATTACAATGTTTCTGATATCAAACCAACTACCCACAGTATTTTGTCACTCGACCCATTGGCCCATTCGTCCAATGGTGTCTGTGACTATGGTCATATCACCCCTTGGCTGCCCCAATGGTGAAGATTATCAAGTAATGTATACAAAACCCCACATACCGGCTGTAATATGGTGATTACATAAACTTAATCCCTGTAATTATAACTTTGAAATAAATAGGGTTTTGTAAAGCAATTTGATAAAAAGAGAATGACTCACATTGCTGGTTTAATACGGACAGAGTCTAGTCTATGATTTAGCCTTGTTAACCTAATTTAAATAACAATGCACACAAAACTGGGTTAGTAATCAATCCAGCAATTACGATAACTCACGAGATCAAATTCTCACAACGAATGACAAAGTGCAATACTTTATCCATCGAATTAACAATGATCCGTCAACTTAATGACGAACGACAAAGTATAATACTTTATCCATCGAATTAACGATGATCCGTCAAATTAATGACGAACGATAAAGTATAACCCTAATGTGGGCGGCACTTAAACATCCATTGGATATATTGATCGTCGGAAAAATGAATCGTAGCAGCGATTGTGCTAATACCCTGTTTTGCGGCAGAATTTCGAGACCCGGGAGTGTGATTTTGGAATAGCAGTTCGTATCTCAGTGTGTGATGGAAATTATTTCGACGTAAAATGTTCAGAATGCAAGTCCCACAACAACCTATTTATAGTAAAAAAAATCACCCCCTCGCGCCACGCGAGGGGTTCACTTGTTTTTGTCGCGTGGCGCGACAGGACCTACTCTACCCTAGGTTAGCTTCGTGTCACAGTAGCTTAGCTGAGTTGGTTTCATATAATTTTAAGTTTTCGACAGCAAACTGTGTGGATTTTACCGAGTAGGGTTTACCCCCCCTGAGTTTTAGGGGTCCTGATCCTGATTCCGATTGTTCTGAAAATTTTAGGGTTTGTTCAGAATCACTTGGGTGTCTCAATTAGGGTTTCCTTTAGGACTAATTAATTTAATAATTATGACTTTTGATGAGAGTTGTTACATTCTCCCCACCTTAAGAAAAATCTCGTCCTCGAGATTTACTGGAATAATTGAGGATACTTTTTCTTCATTTCTGATTCTAGCTCCCAAGTGTATTCAGATCCTCTCTTTGAATCCCATCTAACTTTGACTAGAACTAGTCGTTTGTGCTTGAGAAACTTGATCTTTCGATCCTCAATTTGAAGAGGTCTCTCAACGAATTTCAACTTTTCGTTTATCTCTATTTCTTGAAGAGGTACTACTAGAGATTCATCTGCTAAACATTTCTTGAGATTGGATACATGAAATACATCATGTACTCCAGCTAATTCTTCTGGTAGTTGTAAACGATAAGCTACTGGTCCTATACGTTGAATCACTGAAAATGGTCCTACGTATCTTGGACTTAGCTTTCCCTTTTTACCGAATCTCACAACTCCTTTCCAAGGAGAAACTTTTAACAGTACTCTGTCTCCAACTTGGAATTCTAACGGCTTGCTTCTATTGTCTGCATAACTTTTCTGGCGATCTCGAGCCGTCTTCAGCCTTTCCTTGATTTGAGTAATCTTATCAGTTGTTTCTTGCACAATTTCAGGACCTGATAATTGACTTTCTCCTATTTCTGCCCAACAAATGGGAGTTCTGCACTTTCTTCCATATAGTGCCTCGAATGGGGCAGTTTCAATACTTGAATGATAACTATTGTTATAGGAGAATTCGATCAGCGGTAAATGATCATCCCAATTCCCACCAAAATCTATCACACATGCTCGGAGCATGTCTTCAAGAGTTTGGATTGTCCTTTCACTTTGCCCGTCTGTTTGTGGATGATATGCAGTGCTTAGGTTTAGTCGAGTTCCCATAGCTTGCTGGAAACTTTTCCAGAAATGAGAAGTGAAACGACTATCTCTATCCGAAACAATTGAGAGTGGAACTCCATGTAGAGATACGATTTCATCTACATACAATTTAGCCAGTCTTTCCATACTAAAGGTTTCTTTCATTGGTAAAAAGTGAGCTGATTTGGTTAATCGATCCACAATTACCCAAATTGCATCATTACCTTTTCTGGTTTTGGGTAACTTAGTAACAAAATCCATTGTTATAAGTTCCCATTTCCATACTGGCATTTCTAATTGTTGTAGTAATCCTGAAGGTTTCTGATGTTCTGCCTTAACTTGTAAACAAGTAAGACATTTAGAAACATAGCTGGCTATGTCCTTTTTCATTCCTATCCACCAAAAGTTCTTTCTTAAATCTTGGTACATCTTATTGTTTCCTGGGTGCATGGTATACCTAGATTTATGAGCTTCTTCTAAAATCTTAGGTCTTAAGTCTCCCTGCTTAGGTACCCAAATTCTACTTTTGTGGAATCTCCAAATTCCATCTGCTCCTTGGTCTAATTCTTTGATTCGTCCTTTCATTCCTTCAGCATCATCCTTGATTGCTGTAATTTGAACATTCTTCAATTGTTCCATTAAATCTATTTGTAGATTTAATCTGAGAGCACGAACCCGTCGTTGTTTCTCATAATACTTACGACTTAAGGCATCTGCAACTACATTTGCCTTTCCTTCGTGATACTGAATATCACAGTCGTAGTCGCTTAAGATTTCCATCCATCTCCTTTGCCTCATGTTTAACTCTTTCTGCCCAAATATATATCTTAAACTTTTGTGGTCGGTGTAGACAGTAAATTTACTTCCGTAAAGATAATGTCTCCAAATCTTAAGGGCAAAAATTACGGCTCCTAATTCTAAATCATGAGTCGTATAGTTTTCTTCGTGCTTTTTCAATTGCCTTGATGCGTACGCAATTACCTTCTTGCGTTGCATAAGCACACATCCAAATCCTAATTTTGAAGCATCACAATATACTTCAAAATCTTCAGTTCCTTCTGGTAAGGCTAAGATTGGAGCATGGGTTAATTTCTGCTTCAATATTCTAAAAGCTTCTTCTTGTTTAGGTCCCCATTCAAACTTAGTGGCTTTACAGGTTAGCTTAGTTAATGGTACAGCTATCTTGGAAAAATCCTTAATAAACCGTCTATAATACCCAGCTAATCCTATAAAACTTCTAATTTCCATTGCGGATAGTGGAACCTTCCAATTGGTAATTGCCTCTATCTTAGCAGGATCTACATGAATACCTTCATGGTTCACCATGTGTCCTAAGAATTGCACTTCTTGTAACCAAAATTCACATTTCGAGAATTTGGCATAAAGTTTTTCTTTTCTTAACAAAGTTAAGAGTGCATGAAGATGTTCACAATGCTCTGTCTGATTTTTGGAATAAATAAGTATATCGTCTATGAAGACAATTACAAATTTATCCAAGTACGGTTTACAGATCCTATTCATCATGTCCATGAATGCAGCAGGTGCATTTGTTAACCCAAAGGGCATGACTGTAAACTCGTAATGACCATACCTAGTTCTAAAAGCAGTTTTAGGTATGTCTTCTTCTTGTACCTTTAATTGATGATATCCGGAGCGTAAATCTATCTTAGAAAAATATCTAGCCCCCTGAAGTTGATCAAAAAGATCATCAATCCTAGGTAATGGATATCGATTCTTAATTGTAACTTTATTTAATTCTCTATAATCGATACACATTCTCATTGAACCATCCTTTTTCTTCACAAACAACACTGGCGCTCCCCAAGGGGATGAGCTAGGTTGTATGAATCCTTTACTTAGTAATTCATCTAATTGCTTTTTCAGTTCTAACATTTCTGTAGGTGCTAACCGATAAGGTGCCTTGGCTATCGGTGTAGTTCCTGGAATTAAATGAATCCTAAATTCTACTTCCCTGTCTGGAGGTAATCCTGGTAAATCTTCTGGAAATACATCAGGATATGCTGAGACTACTGGTATTTCCTTAAGATCTTTTCCCTTAGTGCTAATGGTTACCGAAATCATATACACTATTCCTTGTTTTCGTTCATAACTAGCAACTTTCATTACTGATATGAACTTCATGGGCTTACGTGGTTTATCTCCTGTAATCCTAATCACTTCTCCGGTGGGTGATTGAATTTCTATGGTATTTTGATCACAAAGGATTCTAGCATGGTTGGCTACTAACCAATCCATTCCTAATACAACATCAAATTCAGCCAAATTCATCGGCAAAAGTTTTGCAGAGAATTTATGTCCTAAAAGTTCTATGTTTCCTTCTTGCAAAACTTTATCTATTTTAATTGAATTTCCGTCTGCTGTTTCAACTGTAAAAATCTGCCTAATATTGGTTAAAGGTAAACTAAGAGTTTGGCAGAATGAAGTATTTATAAAACTTTGGTTTGCACCAGAGTCAAATAATACTTTTGCGTACACGTTGTGAACTAAGAACGTACCCGCTATCACATCCGGAATGAGTTCTGCTTCTTGAGTAGTTAGCTGAAATGCCCTGGCATTCTTCTTAGTAGTTCCTTCGGTCGTCTTGGGTTTGTTATCTACTGGTTTAACCAATTTAGGACATTCTGTTTTATAATGCCCTGCTTCTCCACAGTTAAAACAGATTACGGTTTTCTTTCTGCAATTTTCTTCACGGTGTCCTATACCCTTGCAAAGGTTGCAGGTTAAATTGCATTTTCCGTAATGCTTCCTTTTGCAATTTCTACAGAAAGGTGGATTTGAATATTGCCCTGTTCCTCTTTTCTTGAAATTATTACTATTACCCGCCCGAAATCCTTGGGTAATCTTCTGAGCCAGTTCCTTTTTCCTGTCTTCATCTCTTGTGCGTACCAGTTCATCGGTTAGAGTATTAGCTAATTCTACCGCATCGTCAATAGTGCGAGGTCTCGCAGCTTTAACAATATTGCGGATTTCGCTAATTAGCCCCCAAATATAGCGAGAAATGAGTACCGGTTCTGGCGAAGCCAGTGTTGGTACCACTCTAGCATATTCAAAGAATGTCGAGGTATAACCGCGACAATCTACACCCATCATCCGATGATTTAGAAACTTATTCGTCATCTGTTCCTTTTCATACTCGGGACAGAATTTTCTTTCCACCAAACCCTTAAATTCTTCCCAAGTCATAGCATAAGCTATTACTCTTCCTTTTGATTGTAACACAGTGTTCCACCATTCGAGTGCTCCTTCTTTGAAGAGATTTGATGAGTACATGACCTGATCATCTTTACCACATTTACTTATTGCAATAACTGCTTCGGTTTTCTCTAACCAACGCAGTGATGCAGTTGCTCCTTCATTGCCTGCAAATTCAGTGGGTTTACAAGCAAGGAATTCTTTGAAAGTGCAACCAGGTGTTGCAGTTTTCATTTTCTTAGGGAGCGGAGCTTGATGTGGTTCCCTATTATGATTAACATGATTATTGCCTCCATTTACACTATTACTGAAGTTATCTTCAGTAATCTGTTTACTAGGGACAATTTGTTGCGGTTCGATTGGATTCTTTATAGCAGCTACGAATGCTGGAATAGCATTAGCTATCCCTTGAGCAACAATGTTTTCGATATCTTGCCGAGTCATATATTGATCTCCTGGATGTTGCTCAGACTGATTAACTTCATTTATAGGTTCATTACCACTGTTTGCCATCTGATAATGTATATATAAATTTTATTAGTATTTGCTAAATAACAATTATATACAACAATCAGAAATTTTAAAATACAGGTATAGTCAAAACAATCGATTTCTCGACTTCATTTGATATCTAGTATAGTATGCATCGTTACACACCAATATCTTACAGAGTTTTATTCGTTATTTACAGACTAACTTTACTACTACTATTATACAACCATTATTTTACCATCGTACTATCTCTCGTCACTTGCCGTTCTAAAAACGCATTTCCCTCTCATCGTACTTCCAGGCAATTTGTCCCCCTATTTCCCTGATTCTAGTTCCCGCATCAAACAACTCTTCACCAAAGTGGCGAAGTTCAGCCATGTTTTCATTACTCATGGGTGGATTAGGTAGGGGTTCTGGATCGAATTGTGGAAGAAAAGAGTAAGGATCGTTGACAATATTTTGGAATTGCCAATCGTTTGTCCACCATTCGTCCATTCCTATGGGTTGGGAGTGGACTATTGGGTCCAGAATTGCTGGTTCCCAATTCATAGGGAGTTCATTTTCAAGAGGATAATTAAAAATATTATTATTATTATTATTGACAGGCTGAATAGTTTCACAGCTTGCCAATAAGAAATCTATCTCATCTTGAAAGGTTCTTCCCTGGTTTGGATTGGAGCTCTCTCCGATTTCTATCTGAGTTGGTCTAGAGCATTGCCCAACTTCCATTTCTATGTCCTTAGAGTATTCCTCAAACTGCCTTTCCATTTGCCTAGAATCTTCTTTGGCTTCAGTCTCTATCTGTAGTCCTATCTCCTTAACCTCTTCTTTGTCTTTAGTTTTCATCTCCTGTAGTCTAGGACTTTTCCTGGTTACAATTTCCTGTTGTTTAGAATTCTCTCCGGTTATAATTTCTTTTCCCTTTTTCAAAGGATTGTTTATTTTGGGCAGTTTTGTAGCTGGCTTTTTCCTACGTATTTTCCTCCATTCTACATAACTTCTTTTCTTTCGTTTTGGCTTATTCACAGGTGGAACCTTGAATTCTACCGGTTGTTCTACATCGGGAAAGTAGCTAGTATATTCTTTGGAAGCTTCGATATTCACTGAGTAAAGATTAAGGTTCTGAAAGGCTTCAGATATCCCACTCATGCTGATGTAGCATATATGCAAAATGCATAAAATACTAAGTTAAAATTCATAAGTAACCATTTAATTTATTACATACTGTATACTAATTTATTACAAAGATAACTGAAAAACACACTTAAGGTTTTAAATTTTTATTTATTGCACAGGGCTTCTAGATTATAAGGGTAAGGTGCTAAAACTTTAAAATATTTAAAGATTTATATTTTCTGCTACTGTGGCTAGCATATATAAATTTGCCCATTTCTCATCTAGCTTATCTTCCCAAGGTGATTTATCAATTAATTCCTGAGTTTCCCGTTTAATATTCTTTTCTCGGATTTTCTCTTTACTTTTCTTAAGAATCATCTCCCTTTTTCTAGGAGAAAGTGTTTCCTCGTAATGTGCCTTTCGCACAAATATTCCTTCTTCAGGAATTTCAGCCTGATTCGAGGATTTGGTTCGGGATGAACTTCCCTTCTCGTTGGATGATCTATCTAATTTAAGATAGATACTTGACAGCTTTTGTTTACCCATACTGTAACTAACAAATAATCAGTTAATAACACACATAATCACATAATAGTAATCAGGAAAAATTAAGTATTTTTGAATACTTAATTAGCTTAACTCAGTGGCTCTGATACCACCTTATTTCTGTCACGGCCCCCGACCCGGTTTGACCCGTCTCAGGAGCCGCGGGCAGAAATTCTGCGGTATTTATTTAATTGAGTTTAACAGCGGAAGTTTATTTAACAGGATCGTTTAAAGCTAAAATTTTCCCGATTTATTTCACATTTCGGGATAAAACCCCGATAGTTTACAATATTATATTTTTTATATGAAATCGTGATATTACAAAACTTATTTCTCTATTTTATAACGAGCCACTATTTTAAGCTTGAATTGCTTCCCTAGCACTTTTCCTGAATTACAACAGATCACCTGAAACATGTTTGAAAAAGGTTTTGTCAGCGGGAAATACTGAGTGAATCATTCTATTTACTAAAATGACACATTTGTTATAATTTACAGTATTAAGGAAGATTACAATGTTTCTGATATCAAACCAACTACCCACAGTATTTTGTCACTCGACCCATTGGCCCATTCGTCCAATGGTGTCTGTGACTATGGTCATATCACCCCTTGGCTGCCCCAATGGTGAAGATTATCAAGTAATGTATACAAAACCCCACATACCGGCTGTAATATGGTGATTACATAAACTTAATCCCTGTAATTATAACTTTGAAATAAATAGGGTTTTGTAAAGCAATTTGATAAAAAGAGAATGACTCACATTGCTGGTTTAATACGGACAGAGTCTAGTCTATGATTTAGCCTTGTTAACCTAATTTAAATAACAATGCACACAAAACTGGGTTAGTAATCAATCCAGCAATTACGATAACTCACGAGATCAAATTCTCACAACGAATGACAAAGTGCAATACTTTATCCATCGAATTAACAATGATCCGTCAACTTAATGACGAACGACAAAGTATAATACTTTATCCATCGAATTAACGATGATCCGTCAAATTAATGACGAACGATAAAGTATAACCCTAATGTGGGCGGCACTTAAACATCCATTGGATATATTGATCGTCGGAAAAATGAATCGTAGCAGCGATTGTGCTAATACCCTGTTTTGCGGCAGAATTTCGAGACCCGGGAGTGTGATTTTGGAATAGCAGTTCGTATCTCAGTGTGTGATGGAAATTATTTCGACGTAAAATGTTCAGAATGCAAGTCCCACAACAACCTATTTATAGTAAAAAAATCACCCCCTCGCGCCACGCGAGGGGTTCACTTGTTTCTGTCGCGTGGCGCGACAGGACCTACTCTACCCTAGGTTAGCTTCGTGTCACAGTAGCTTAGCTGAGTTGGTTTCGTATAATTTTAAGTTTTCGACAGCAAACTGTGTGGATTTTACCGAGTAGGGTTTACCCCCCCTGAGTTTTAGGGGTCCTGATCCTGATTCCGATTGTTCTGAAAATTTTAGGGTTTGTTCAGAATCACTTGGGTGTCTCAATTAGGGTTTCGTTTAGGACTAATTAATTTAATAATTATGACTTTTGATAAGAGTTGTTACACTTAGTGAACCATGCGTATGTTCCGTTTCCCTCACGCCTTAAGAACCAAAAATACTCAAGGGAATACGGGCAGTTTTTAGACATCTTCAAGCAATTGAAGATTAACCTTCCATTTATAGAGGCACTCCAATCAATGCCTAAATACGCGAAGTTCTTGAAAGATCTCCTTAGGAACAAAGACAAATTAGGAGAGTTGTCTAACGTCCCGTTGAATGGGGGATGTTCTGCCGTTGTGTTAAATAAGCTTCCCGAAAAGCTTACCGATCCGTGTATTTTTACCATTCCTTGTCTATTCGGTAGTAATACCAACACTAGAGCTTTAGCCGACTTAGGTGCTAGCATCAACTTGATGCCCTTTTCTCTTTATGAGACGCTAGACCTATGAGAGCTTGCACCTACCCGAATGACATTGTCCTTAGTCGATCGGTCCGTTAAATACCCTAGGGATGTAGTTGAGAACTTGCTAGTTAAGGTAGACAAATTCGTGTTTCCCGCCGATTTCGTAATTCTAGATATGGAAGCGGATGAGAGAGTTCCCATTATACTAGGTCGTCCTTTCTTATGTACCGCTAAGGCCCTTATAGACGTTTACGATGGTAAGATCACCCTTAGGGTCGGTGAGGAGAGAGTTACTTTTGAGATAGATCGTTCCATGAACCACCCGAGTGGTTCGGATGACTATAGTGGTCCTTGCCATTCCGTCTACTTTTTGAACTCGTTTATCTCATGTGTCGACCATTGCTTAGAGTACATTAGTGGAGCGGACCTAGTGGTAGGAGAGAAGGTAGGAGAGAAGGTAGAAGAGGAGTTGGAAAGTGTAGAGGAAGTTGAAGAGGAGGGGATTCCTTTAATCCCCGATGTGTTAGCGGTTAGTGATGACACCACCCAACCCCCACCCTTAGAACTTAAGGTACTTCCATCTCATCTAGAGTATGCTTTCTTAGGGGAGGGTTCCGAGCTACCCGTTATTATTTCATCCGAGTTAGAGGAGAGTGAGAAATTGAGGTTGTTAGATGTGTTGAGGGCCAACAAAGAGGCCATTGCATGGAGGTTGTCCGACATTCAGGGCATAAGCCCTTCCTATTGCACCCACCGGATACTCATGGAGGATGATTATAAACCGGTGGTGCAACCCCAAAGGAGGCTTAACCCCAACATGCAAGATGTAGTGAAGAAGGAGGTTCTTAAACTCCTTGATGTGGGGATGATATATCCCATTTCTGATTCACCTTGGGTTAGTCCCACTCAGGTTGTCCCCAAGAAGGGGGGGATGACCGTTGTCATGAACGAAAAGAACGAGCTTATCCCTTCTCGTACGGTCACGGGTTGGCGCGTGTGCATCAACTACCGAAAGTTGAATGATGCCACTCGTAAAGACCACTTCCCATTGCCTTTCATAGATCAAATGTTGGAGCGTCTCGCCGGTCAACAATTCTATTGTTTTCTAGACGGCTTTTCCGGTTACTTCCAGATCCCCATAGCACCGGAGGATCAGGATAAGACCACCTTCACATGCCCCTATGGCACCTATGCGTACCGACGCATGCCATTCGGGTTATGTAACACTCCAGCTACTTTTCAGCGTTGCATGGTCGCCATATTTCAGGATATGATAGAGACTTCCATGGAGGTTTTCATGGATGATTTTTCAGTTTATGGTGATTCTTTCGAGGTGTGTTTGAAGAATTTGGAGAGGATGTTGAAGCGGTGTGTAGAGACGAAGCTTATGCTAAATTGGGAGAAGTGTCACTTCATGGTGACGGAAGGTATAGTGCTAGGGCATAAGATTTCTAGAGAGGGTATTGAGGTAGATCGTGCGAAAATAGATACCATTAGTAGGTTACCTCCACCCACGAGTGTTAAGTCGATTAGGAGTTTTTTAGGGCATGCGGGTTTCTATAGACGCTTTATTAGGGATTTTTCGAAAATTACTCGCCCCATGACCCGTTTGCTAGAGAAAGACGTTCCATTCGTCTTTGACGAGGAGTGTCTTAAAGCCTTCAACTTCTTGAAGGAACAGTTGGTTAGTGCACCTATTCTTATCTCGCCCGACTGGAGCTTGCCCTTTGAGCTCATGTGTGATGCGAGTGACTATGCCGTTGGAGCGGTATTAGGACAAAGAAAGGATAAGCACTTCCACCCCATCTACTACGCGAGCAAAACGCTCAATGATGCTCAAGAAAACTACACTACCACGGAGAAAGAGCTTTTAGCCGTAGTTTTCGCATTTGATAAATTCCGCTCGTACCTCGTTTTATCCAAGACTATAGTTTTCACCGATCATTCCGCGTTACGTTTTCTTTTTCAAAAGAAAGACGCTAAACCCCGACTCATTCGGTGGATTCTTTTGCTTAGCGAGTTCGATATTGAGATTAGGGACAAGAGAGGGGCCGAGAATGTGGCGGCCGATCATTTATCGCGGTTAGAGGATCCCAAGAGGGAAGAGATTCGTGAGGAGGAGATTGGAGACACGTTCCCTCACGAGTCTATAGAGTTTGTTGAGGCCGAGAAAGAAGGATTGCCATGGTTTTGCGACTTAGCAAATTATCTCTCTAGTGGCGATGTTGTGAGAGGGATGTCTACACAACAAAGGACGCGATTTATTAGTGAGGCGAGAAAGTATGTTTGGGACGATCCTTTTCTCTTTAGGATACGAGGGGATAGAGTTCTTAGACATTGTGTGTCGAGAGAGGAGGGGTGGAACATTATAAAACATGTGCATGAAGGCCTCACGGGAGGACATCATGGTGCACACGCCACCGCCCAAAAGGTATTTGATTGTGGTTTTTATTGGCCTACCATTCTTAGAGATGCCGAGGAGTTCGTGAAGATGTGTGATGCATGTCAACGAACCGGCAATATTTTTGCCAAAGATGAGATGCCTCAAAACCCCATACAAGTAGTGGAGGTTTTTGACGTTTGGGGCATCGATTTCATGGGACCTTTCCCAAACTCTAAAGGAAACCGTTACATACTCGTGGCGATCGACTATGTGTCCAAATGGGTTGAGGCTCAAGCCCTTCCCACAAACGAAGCCCAAGTAGTGTTGAAATTTCTTAAGAAGCTCTTTTCACGATTCGGTACTCCCAAAGCCTTAATTAGTGACCGTGGCACTCACTTTTGCAATGAATTGATGGAGAAGTTGCTTGCACGCTACGGTGTCACTCATCGTTTATCTACCGCATATCATCCACAAACAAGTGGACAAGTGGAGAATGCAAATCGCGGTATTAAACGAATCTTAGAGAAAACAGTGGGTAAAAATAGGAAAGATTGGTCCGACAAGCTAGACGATGCATTGTGGGCGTTTAGAACCGCCTACAAGACGCCTTTAGGAACTACACCTTTTATGATCGTCTACGGAAAAGCTTGTCATCTCCCCGTAGAATTAGAGCATAGAGCGCTTTGGGCACTGAAAACCGTTAATTTAGACATGACCGAAGCCGCTAGGAAGTGTTTCTTTCAAATTCATGAGCTTGAAGAGCTTAGGGATGCGGCATATGCTCGATCGTTGGGGATTAAAGAGAAAACGAAGTTGTTGCATGATAGGAGGTTGAGGAAAGTAAAGGAGTTTAGCAAAGGCGACAAAGTGCTTCTTTACAACTCGAGGTTGAAGCTTTTTGCGGGTAAGTTGAAATCGAAGTGGTCGGGACCTTATATGGTTCATTATGTGTTTCCGTATGGAGCGGTGGAGATCTTGGATGAAGCGGATGGCCGTAGTTGGAAGGTGAACGGTCATCGTTTGAAGCATTACATTGGAGGAGCGATAAACAAGGATGAGAGGGAGGTAACTCCTCTCGAAATCCCACCTAAAGCCGCCAATTAGTGTTTTGGGTGAAAGCCCAATTGTACATTTTGTATTGTTTGTATACGAGTCATCGTTTGAGTATTTTAGTGTTCTAACAAGTATTTTCGTAGTTTTTCGGTTTTTGTTTTGTGTCCTTGAGAATTTTGCAGGTTTCATCACCGCTATGGATCGGAAAAAGTATGAGAAAAGAGCCCTCAGGTATGTTTCTTTAACACTTAGAAAAATTTTTTGGGGGTTATGGATGGTTGGGAATGTTTTTGAAAAATTTTCTAAGGCATGAACACAATTTTTTTCGAAACATTCTGTGAAAAATTGCCCTAGGCGTGACGCCTAGGGCCTTAGCGTCGCGCGAGGCCTGTTAGGCAAAAATAAATTGGTTTTCGACCCGCCGCGTCATGCGAGGCCCCCCACTGACCTCCTGGCGTCGCGCGAGGACCCCTTGAACCGGAATAAAACATGTTTTTTTGAACCTGTCGCTGAAACTCAATTCCTTTTCACATCTCCAAACCCTAGTCGCCAAGAACACCAAAATCGCCATATCTCACTCAATTCTTCACCAAATCACTCCATTCTTCTTCCTAAATCACCACAATCACTTTCCCCACAATCTTAACCATAAATTTCACCCGAATTCGCGCTACATTCTCGCGTTTTTGGACAAACTCGTGCACTACAAGTTCAAGGCTTCATTTTTCTTGCTAAATCCGAATCCAAGGTATGATTTCTGTGATTTCTCGTTAGTAGGTAACATTATTTCTTATTTTTAGTGTCGGGTCAGTCCTGTTTTAGTTCTAGGGTTTGTGTAGGTTACTAAAGTTAGGATTTTTGAACCGTCAATGATGTTAATGGTATGCGGGTGGTTTTGTTTGGGATGTTTACACACAATGAGGTTTGCGGATGGTTCGGGTTGGTTTGCTTGGGGTTGTTTGAGACTTGTGGGTTATGTTTGAACATCTAGACAACATGTTTGAGCTTTACGGGTTTGTTTGGCTATAACTAAAGAATTTTTGCTAAAAAAAATAGGTTTTTGAACTGATTTTTGCAAATGTGATTAGTTTTCTAAACGAATTTTGTTGCCACAAACGTTGCGTTAAGGTCTAAACGTTCAAACTCTCACGTGCTTAGCCTCAAGTGTGGGGATATTTTGGCACTTATGCTTAATTGAGGACAATTAAAGTGCCGGGAGGAGATAGTGTACATTGAGTCTTAGGTCGTTCGAGTTATTGAGTCTAGTAGTTTTCTTAGAGTAGTATTTTGAGTCTAGTGTCGGGTTTACTTATATGCATGTACAAGTTCACAACATTTTGCCCGTACTCAATCTCCATTCGGGTAGAATGATGTGTAACTTACGCCTTTGTAAACGGTAACCCATGTTTTTCTTCAACTTTATTTTCAGAATTAGCCGCGAATGAAATGTTATACGGCTATTCTAGTTTTTATCGTTAAAAAAAAATAAAAAATTTAAAAAGACCAAAAATAGTTTGTGAGTACTAACTTTCTGCATTGTTTTTCTTGTCAAATTTTTCTTGTTTTGCAGAAACATGTCGGGTGAAGGTTCATCGTCAAACCTAAGAAAAAGGAAGATTAAGTATCGGGGGTTTGATGGGAGAGTGTATTCCCGTGTCGAGAGGATTGTTGATCACCCGGTCTTAGACTTTGAAGAAGACAGTGACGAGAGGGTGAAACTAAAGAAATATGTGGTAACTCATATGTTGGAGCATTGTACGATAAATTGGGAGTGGTTGCAAAGTATGGGAGCGAGTGACCGGGTGGCGGAGTTGTTGGGGCCACGATTGAGAGCGGCAATGGATTGTCGTTGGCCGCAGTATACTAAACTTACACTTGAGTTCCATTGAGCCTTCCATCATAAAGAGGGTACTTTTGCGGAGAAAGACGCGGTTTCATTCTCATTGGGCCGGAATTTGTACGAGATGAGTATTCCTCAGTTTGGAGTGGCTTTAGGTTTTTATACTGTGGAGGAGGTACAGACAGATGAGTTTATCAATGGTTTAAGGGGTGTGTACAATCATCCTCGGCCGAAGTGTTTGGATTCGGCAGATCTGGCTAGATTTTGGGAGGAGATTGCGACCCAACCGTTCGCCCAAACGAACCTTATCACATCGGTTCGTGATCCTATACATAGGTATATTTTGAAAGTATTGGCGACTACGGTTGTAGCGAGGAAGTCGGGTGAAAATAAAGCAAATTGGTTGGATATTTTTGCATTGATGTGTATGGTGGAAAAGAGGAATTGGAACTTGGCAAGTTTTTTTGCATGGTCGTGCAATCGACCTCGTAGGGGAGGAAAAAGGGCTGCCATGGATCTTGGGCCGTACATAGCTAGGTTGGCAAGGAATTTACGGGCCCTCACAAAGTATAAGTTGGAACAGATGCATGAGAGTTTTCCAACGATTTATTGGAGTGTGGCGGATCTACAGCTAGCGGGTGTTCTAACATCCTCGGATCCGCCGGAATGGAATTATGAAGTGGGCGCTCCTCCGGCACGACAGCCGGTACCTAGACAGAGGCGTGAGGTCCCAGCTCCACAACAACCAATCAGACAGCCACGACCTGACCCGTTCACTCCTGAAGCTGCATATGACATGACCCAGCAGCGATTTGATCAACTAGAAAACAGGATGAGAGTTGATCACCAGTGGACGATGCAGAGCCACCATCGCCAGGACGACATGCTCAGATATATGGTGTCAGGTATGCACTTAGATGTTCCTCCACCTTTTGCCGGGTTACTTCCTCCACCACAGTATGGAGGAGAGCAGCATACCCCGTACGTTTACGGACAGTACCCGGGGTACGATCAGTGGGGAGGACAGAGTGGTTATAGTCATGGATGGCAGCAGACTGGAGGCTCGGGAGTGCAGCAGATAGAGGAGTCAGATGAGGAGTGAGGCAGATGGACTGAAGCAGCATATATCCTTTCATGTTTATCTTATTTTATGCTGTTTTGGTAGTTCGATTTGGTTGTATCGGTAGGACATATATTTTTATTTTTCATTTGAACTTGGGTTGTTGGAACGTTGAATGTTTGGTGGTATTTGGTTTGGTATGATATGTTTACTTTAGGTTGATGATTGGAGCCGCTTTCCGTTCGTGTGAGAGAGAGTTTGGTATTGTTTGCTGAGCACGTTCGGTATTGGAGGGCTTATGTGGAAACGACTGGCACTTTGACAGTCTCACATACTCAGCTAAGTCGTTTCCCTTTTTGTTGTTGTTGTATATTTTTATTTATTTCATTTGCAGTTTTTATTTTTAGGTAGTTGTTGAGTCGTATTTTCGTTCTTGCATTAGGGACAATGCAATCTCTAAGTGTGGGGATGGGATACTTGTAAATATTTGAGTCTTAAAAAAAATTAGAAAATTTTGAAAAATCCAAAAAAATTGAAAAAATCAGAAAATGTGTTTCGAATAAAAAAAGAAGTTTGCAATTAAAGCGGAAAATGATAGAAAAGATGAATTTTTGCTCGGGTTCGAAAAATAATAATATGAGATTGTAATAAATCGAGCTTGCGTCTAGTTTGGGATATGTGGATAGGCCCGGGTTTGGTTTTAAGTCCCTTTGAGTTAATATACCTTAATTGTCGGTCTGCTAGTGGGTTTTCGCCTGGGAAATATGGGAAATCAAAACTGCCAATAAGAGTATAAGGGGCACCGTTATAAGTTAAAACTGTTAGAGTTTGTGATCATGCGAAAAAAAAAAGAATAAAAAGTGAGCTAGAAACTAAATGAAGGTAATGCATTCCTATGTAGTTTGGGTTGGGGATAGCGACTCTACAACCGAATTACCGCTAGGGTGTGTGAAATCGACCGTGCAAATAAAGAAAAAAAGTACCGAAACCTAAGTAATCTGTGGTTGGGGATAGCGACTCTACAGCCGGATTGCCTCTTGGTTAGGGAAAGCATCGTCTAGACTCACAAAGAAAGAAAAAAAAAGAAAAAAAAAAGTTGATTGTAAACTCTCTTGGTTTTGATATAAGACGGTTAGGAATTGGTCCAGTGATCGTTCTTTTAGTCCTATAAGCTTGAGGTGGGAGTAGGTGGACCGTAAATTCTGGTGTGAGGCCCTAGGTGGATTGACCGCACTTAAATTAAAATCACATGATAAGGGCTTACGATTGGATTTGGGTTTAAAGTGGACAAGTATATTCGCAATCGTGGCTAACGCAAGTCTTGGTTTTAATTAATTATACCTATGCTTTTGACTCGAGTGATTATTTGTTTCTGATTCCGTTGCATAATTCTTTTTCGAGGACGAAAAAAGAGTAAGTGTGGGGATGTTTGATGTACTGCAAAGTACATATGTTTATAGTGTATATTTTGGTCAGTTTTCGGTTGTTTTTAGTCTAGTTTAGGTTAGAATTGTGATACTGCTGACGTTAAGCTTTGATTTCAGGTCTCGTAGCTTAAAGTGATGAAAAACGAGCAGTTTGGAAGAAAAACGGGATTCGTACGCGAGACGGAAAGCTGGAAATCAAGAAAAATTAAATAATCAGATGTTGGGAGGCGCCGCGTGACGCCACACCCCCCCCCCCCCCCCTCGCGTCACGCCTAGGGTCTGAATTCGAGAAAACATGTTTAGCAGCTAGGGTTTGGCTTAATTAATTCCCAAGAAACTTAGAGAAACCCTAACTACGAATTTTGAGACATCTTTGGGCAATCTGGGAGCATTCTTGGCGAATAATCGGAGATCTCAAGGCGTTGGAATCATTGGTACGAGTCAAGGGCGAAGAATCGAAGAATATATCGGGTTTTCTAATCCCTTGTTTTGTCGATTACTTTTCTTGAAACTTGTTACAATGAATTCATGTTTAGACATCTTTGTTTTGTTTTCATTTACTGAGATGCTTGGCTAAATTTATAAACCACCTAGACTTGATGAATGGATTAATATAAAGTTTTTACCGTTTTCGTTATTTGCATGATTGTTATGGGTTGATTGTGCTTAGTAAGCGGTTTGATTTAATGATTTGATATGTATGCATGGTTTGAGTTGGTTTATTGTTATTACTTGCTTCGTATGATTCTTAGTGATGGTCTATATCACAACATAGAGTCATATTAGGGTTTAGGGTTTCGGTGAGTGTCTATATCACGTTAGAAAACCTTCACTCTTTAGGGAGAATTGCGCAATAACCCCTAGAAGTAACTAGTAATAATTTGCTAAGTCTTAGTGTTCTACTAGTCCTAATACCTGGAAAGTGAGGGGCTATTGGTAGGTCTTACCCGGCGAATTGCTTTAGATAGTCCTTGGAAAAGGTCATGTCTTGGTTTACCTGTCGGTTTTATTAGTCTATCAAGTCAAATTAATTACTTCAAATTACCCTAGATCTAGGATTGGAAAAGAATAGATCAATATTAGGGTACTTACACAATAATTAGACAACTGGAAAGGCGTCTAATAACCGGTAGGATTAACGGCCTAGGTAGTTCCACAGGTTTCTCCTTGAGAAGGGTCGAGGGGCTTAGATGGTTCTTAATAGGTTTAGTACTTTAAGATCCCGGTTCCATAACTCATGCATTTAACTTAATCGGTAATCTCTTAAAAACGATCCAGGATTCTTGTCTAGGTAGTCTTGTTCTCATATAAGAAAGGTCCTCAGTCTTTATTCGTTTTTAGTCTAGCTCTAGTTTAATTTAGTAGTTTAATATAAATTTCCTTAGTTTTCCGTAACCCCCCCCCCCCAAACAAATAAACAAGTTTGAGTCGTGTCTGTCAGCGTCTAGTCAGAGTCTAGTATACGTGATACATAGAGTCTTGTGGTTCGATATCCGGACTTCCTAGGGTATACTACATTGATCGGTACACTTGCCGATTGTGTGGTTTTAGGTCGAGTCTGGAATTAAAGCTTTTTAGTGTCTAGCTTAGAGAGTCTAATTTAGTTAATTTTTATAGTCTGTTTAGCACACATCAATAATCAAACTTCGTTAGGCTCGGTTTCGTTAAATATTACTATAAATGCAAGTTTTATCAAGTTGACACTTTTCACCCAAAGTCTTGAAAACTTACTTAACGATCTCGAAACCACGTGAAATTTATACCACTTATTCTTGAGAGTATATTTGAATATTTCGAAGCCTCGGTTTCGTTAAAAGGTCACTCAGAGGTCAGAATTAACATGTTGACACGTTTAACCCTCGTAGTTTTATAATCTTTCGATTATTTTCACAAACGGCTTCTTATATCCAATCAATCACTCGTTTAAGAATATATTCATCACGTATGGCCATTCAGAGGCACAAGTTTGGCATGTTGACACTTTTAGTCCCTCCGGACACATAGTTTCACTGTTTGACAACTTTAGTCCTTCAAACTCAATCTTTCACATATTTAGAGTTTAGGACACGTGTCTTTACATAATTGGACGCGTTTTTACGTGGTGTTACATAAACTAAAAAACTAAACTTACTATGATATAAAGTTAATAAAGATATAAACTCTTAACATCCTATTTTTTTATAAAAACTGTTTTTAAAATTTTATAAAAATATAAATTTTTTATATATATAAAAACAAAATTTGACAATTAAAGTTAAAAGTGTTAAACGTACTTACGAGTCAACTACTAGTTTTTATTTTTATAAAAACAAAAATTGTAAACTTAAAGTTTATTGGGTGAGTACCATATGGATATTTAAAAAAAAAGTTGTGAATTTTAAAGAATAAAATTATAAACTTTATCATTTAACCAACAAAATAAACGTACTTTACAACTATAACAACTTATCTTTTATTTTTTGTCATTTGCTTATTATTTTTTTATTAAAAAACGAAACTATACATGTGTGAAACTGTTTTTTTACGTTATTTATAAACAAAACATTTTGTTTTTATAAAAAAATAATTCTTTTATAAACGTTTTTTGTAACAAGTAATATAAATAAAATACTCCATAAATTTACAATCTTTACTAGATAAATACTAAATTGTGTTGCAAATTTTTAGGAATTATAAGTTCAACTGTATTGTTATAAATAACATTAGTCAGTTTCAAAAGAATTCTTTACCAACCTAACTAGATATATAGTGGATTGTATTGCATATTTTTAGTGATTATAAGTTAAAAGTAGACTCATATAGATAAAATTAGTTAGGAGCTAAAAATCTGAACTTAGTTTGATATAAAGTTAATAAAGATATAAACTCTTAACATCCTTTTTTTTTTGTAAAAATAGTTCTTGAAATTTTATAAAAATATAAATTTTATATATATGTAAAAAACTGAAATTTAACAATTTAAATTAAAGCTCTAAAACGTACTTACAAGTCAAATACTATTTTTTATTTTTATAAAAACGAAAATGTTAAACTTAAAGTTTATTGGATGAGTACTATGTGGATATTTAAAAAAAAAGTTATGAACTTTAATGAATAAAATTATACTTTATAATTTAACCAATAAAATAAACATACTTTACAATTATAACAACTTATCTTTTATTTTTTGTCTTTTGATTATTAATTTTTATAAAAATACAAAACTTTACATATGTGTAACACTTATGACATATATTCACCACAATAATGTTATCATATATATTATACGAATAAGAAAACTATCTGAAACGAGTCTCACAATGCAAAGTGTTGTTCCGCCGCATCGTGCGGGCACCCTACTAGTAATATTATAAGGCTTATCTTATTCCCACACTCTTAAAATCTTATACTCACGCCATTTTTACTGTATCTCTCTTTATATAATTATATATATACAAGGAGAGAGAGATAGAAAGGAGGGATGTGGGAACCTTAACACTCTGTTATAATTACTGTATTTTGGTTCTTCACCTACACAACACTTGATTGTTATTATTTTAATATGTATAATTAATTTTAGATATATGTTGTTTTTTTACCGTGTTAATATATCGTTGCGACATACTTATTGGGATTTATGTTTCGTTATAAATTTTATTTAAATCGAGGCCGCCTACACTAAGACGTAAAATTTATTCTAGACCGAGCCGAGTCAAATATGATATATTTTTATTTCTTTTCGCTTTAAAAATACGCTTACAGTTCTTAACAATTATTTTTATACTGATGTAGATTTTCATGATTTTGAAATATACCCTCGCCACGTGTAGGGATGAGCTCGGTACCGGAACCGAAAGTACCGGTACCGAAAATCCCCAAAAGTAGGTACCGGTACCGAATATACTCGGTACGGTACGGTTCGGTACCGGTATTTAAGGGTAAAAACCGGTAAACAGCGGTACCGAACTGGTACCAAAGCGGTAACGAAAATATAACCGGTTCGGTAAATTCGATACCGGTACCGAGTACCATTTGGTCATCCCTAGCCATATGCTTTTCACCCTTTCACCACAAAAAGACTTTCGGGCTGTTTGGCAACATCTGAATGGTTAAGTGCTGAACCAGTAAGATGTCTGAACCATTAAGACCCTGTATAATGCTTAACCGTTCAGAGGCAAATGTCTGACGAATTCAGATTAGAGGTCTTAACCATTCAGGCTCTGTATAGTGCTTAACCATTCAGAGGCAAATGTCTGAACTATTCAGACATCTGCTCATGAAACAGACAGTCTGAACCATTAAGTGGTGAACCAGTAAGAGGTATGAACCATTAAGAGCCGCATTAAGAGGTAAACAAACAGCCCATTTGTCTTATATTGCAATGAGATGGCTTTAAGTTTTTTTTTTCACTCTTTATACTATATATAATATACGCTGTTAGACTATTTAATTTTCTAAGAAGTTCATTTTTGTTAACTAAAAAACGGAATGCGTGACTGTTTTTTTTTTTTTTTTTGTGAACCCTTCCATATAGTTTTTTTTTAAACAGAGCTGTATTCAAAAGCGGGTATTTTTTTTGTATTGCAGCTATAACGAGTGTCGGTATCGTTGCAATAGCGCGCTTATGAGCGAACAACATCGTTGCCCGTACAACATCGGCGTTCGTCTTTCTTGTCTTTTGACAAGCCAAACCTATAACCGCATTTCGTGCAGAAAAAAGACCACACTTTTGCCGCGAAGCGTGGGACGAAAACCTAGTTATCCTTTAAAAATAACAAGTTAAAAAAACTGTGGTCAGACGAACTTGTCCAAAACCCTAGCCGCCGGAGAACTTGTCTCCAGTGGCGTTTGTTGGCGTAATAATCACTCTACTCTCCCATCTCCGGCGTTTGTTTCAACTGTCTCCGTCACTGCTCTCTTATGGTACCATTTTTTATCCTCTTTTGCTCATCCTTTTGTTTATAAGAAGTGCGTATTAGTTGTTTTTATGTCGTTAAACTGAACTGCATTTGTTTATATCTGCGATTGCTTGTTAAATCCAACTGTAATTGTTAAATATGAAATCAAGTTTAAAACCGATTAACAGAAAATTTCGGTTTTGGGTCCTACAGACCTGATCTATGCTCTATCATTGTGAAAAATATATGTAGTAGGATGTTTAATAGTTCCTATTTGAGAAACATTGGTTTTGGGTCATAACCGATCAGGTTTATGCTTAGTGTTTCCATCGTTAAAAGTCGTCGCCTCTTGCGCCTAGGCCCATTTTCCAGGCGAGGCGAGACAATTGCGCTTTAATTTTCCAGGTGATGGTCCGGGCGTAGATTTCAACGAGATTCCTAGATTTCCGATATTTTCCGGCCAAATTCTCTAAATTTCGGCAAAATTATAGCTAGGTTTCTACTTTTATCTAAAGCAAACTACTTTTCTACACCTGTACACTAAATATTTTAGAACTTTTGGTACAAAATATATGATAGAGTAAACTGCCATTTTGGTCTCTGAGGTTTGGTCACTTTTGCCACTTTAGTATAAAACTCAAACCTTTTGAATCTGGGTCCCTGTGGTTTTAATTTTGTTGTCATTTTGGTCCAAAAGCAAGGTCAGCTCAAATTTCTCAAAAAAAAAATCATGGTTTTTTGTGCTTTTCCTCAGTTTAGTGAAGGGCAAAATGGTCATTACAAGTATTATTATAACAAATTATTAATTAAAATAATAAAATTAAATTCCATGTTTGACAAAGCAGACAAATATCTTCATCTTCCCCAAATGCAAAGGATTAAACCCTAATTTAACTTCTACTGCACACTCATTTACTACTCGCACATCGCTAATTAGGGTTAACATCACAAACAAAAAGAGTCTGAAGATACTCTTCCGCACATACACTCACATCGCTAGGGTTATCTCATTGTCAACTCCCAATCTTTCTCACTATCTTTTCCATCACCATAGATTCAACTCCGGCCACCGTACTCCGCCTCATAACCAGCACTTCTGCACATACACTCACAACTTTTCAACACGGATCACCTCACACACTAGCCCTAATTCACCGCTCAATAATCACCGCTTGAACAACAATTAAACATCTCGAAACTTCCAGAGATGACGTCATCATCGGATAAATTAGGATCGAAGGATGAATAGTGTAGGGAGATCGATCCTTCGTTCAGATAAAACCTAGCTACGACTGAGAACTGGCGGAAGGCGCTGCCGGCGGTGGTTTTGGTGGTGGTAGTGCTTCGAACCACCGCGTGTCGTGCGTTTGATACTGAATTGTCTGGTGCGATGATGGTGGTGATGAAGAGGAGGTGATGAAGCAGTGGTGGTGGTGATGAAGAGGAGGTGATGTAGAATATGATTTGTTGTGGGGAAGATGAGGATCCTTTGCATTTGGGGAAGATGGAGATAAATTAGGGTTTAATACTTGTAATGACCATTTTGCCTTTCGCTAAACTGAGAAAAAAAGACAAAAAACCAGGATTTTTTTTTTAGAAATCTGAGCTGACTTTGCTTTTGGACCAAAATGGCAACAAAATTGAAACCACATGGACCCAGATTCAAAAGGTTTGAGTTTTGGACTAAAGTGGCAAAAGTGACCAAACCTCAGGGACCAAAATGGCAGTTTACTCTATATGATATTAAATGATATATAATAGCTTTTGTTTATTTTTTTGAAGAATATTATTATTTTTCTAATACATAATATATTTTTCATTTTTTTCATCGTGAGCTTTTCTTTTCTCAGGTCCTCGCTTTTTTTGCGCCTTGCGGCCAAGGCCCTTTAAGGGCGCCTAGCGCCTTTAATAATTTATGGTTTCCATGTGGAGCTACTAGCTTTCACACTTGCAAATCATTCAAATTTATATGAAACAAAAGAACGACATTAGCAGAGGAGGATGAAGTGCTTTTATTGCAGCTTTGTTTTACATTTACATTTATAAAACAATGGTACACATATTAATTGAAAAGCAAAATGATATTTTTTTTTTCAAATGGTGCCACTAATTTCATTTTTCAAGAAGTTTTATTATGCAGATAATTATGGTGATCTCGTCATGCTAAGGGAGGATCTCATACTCAATCACCAAAAATAGCAAATATTAAATGATCCTGATAGTGGACTAAACTACCTTCATAAGGACTTCATAAGGATGTTAACAACAAAGAATGGAGCTTCAATCGTAACATCAAGAGCTCTGACAATTGCCTACGTAAGTATCTTTAACGTTTAATTTTTTACACTTTTTATTTTGTGCATAGTTGTCAAAGGCATGAGATGCACTTAAGGCGCAAAGGCCTCATGTAAGGACCGCTTATTCATATTAATAAAATAACGACTTTAACGATTTAAAGACCTTGTACTTTACAACATTCATAAACTTTTTAACAAAATTTGGGCATGACCCGTTCATAAGACGAGCATACCCCTGTTAGAATTATAATCATACTAAATACAACACTACGGTTTGTTCAACAACATACTACAAAAACCAAATCAACAAGTTTTGAAAAGTATGACGACTAACAAGGTTATGCAAAATAGACAAGTATTTGACACAAAATATTAAAACAACTAGCGGAAGCGATTGGCATGACATATCAAGAACACGTGCTCGCTCCAATTCTCCAAGTCGCCTAAGATGAGGATTTACCTACATTCACAACAAACTTTAAAAAGTTAATCATAGTGCTTGTTTCGCTTATAATAACATCAATTAATTCCCTTTGTTTATGTTCTTTCATTTCTCTATGCATTCGATTACCCAACTACGTGGGTTGGCATACATTCTCATAATGAGATTCACGCATACCACTTACAACCCGTATACATCGGATTTAATTGCTTTCAACATAATTCCTTCGTTCTATCCATTAAACGGATAGAACTTCATTCATTATTTAATTGCATTAATGACCACCCGTTCTAGACGAATGGTACCTTATACTTACTCGACTTGTTCAATTCGAACCGGTCGACTTGCATATCTTATCGTAACCTTCGTTAACATAATCAAACCCACAAGGAGTTTGTTATTCATTTACTAGAAACCATATTCATTATATCCAAGATTGTTCATCGTAATTATTAACATAATTTAAATAAAGTTTTGTATGCAATCGGACATACCTCGGTCTTGCGTGCCTTCCGTTTTCCTAGTGCTTGTACCTTCTTCCTTCACGCCTACATTACAACATTCATTCATTCCTTTAGTTCATCTACTTCATTCTACCATTTTTCCAAGTTACTCATAAATTCATCTCTTAAGCATTTCATCAAACACTTGGTAGGCATCATAATTATGGCATAAGGTACAAGTCTCTAAAGCACATTTTTACTAGTTCATTATCACCCAACATTCATATTTATTCTAATTATGCATAACTAATTCCTCCTACATCAATTTATCTAACATTCAAGCGTTACAACTAGATCATCTATCAAGATAACATACAATCACAATCATTATGATCTTCTTAATCATAACACAATTTCACAAAGTGGGTTTTCACTACAATCATTCATGCAACCTAAAATCACACATGATTCTTGTCCTATGAAGCAATTCTAACTCAGATTTCTCACAATAGATACAAGAAATCGCATTTGGGTTTAACCACTTACTCTAAAGTTCATCTTTTCAGAAAATTAGACTTACCACTTCACTAGGTATGCATAGATAATCAATAAACTTGAGACATGCAACTGATTAGACTTGAATCTCTTGATCAATTAAGTGGATTAGCAAGGGCAAGGGTTTTCACCCTGTTTCTTCTGTTCGATCGATCCCAGGTACGCACCCAGGATATGTTTTTGTGTTTCTACCTTTTAATTCCCCAATTACTAAAACTTTTCACATTACACCCCTCAAAGTTTAATAACTATCTAATTCAAGCATTTTTTTCCAACATTAACTTATATCTTATCATAACCCGTCAACTAAGTTAGCTTATTTGTTATCTTTCATTTATTTTAATATTAAACGATTTATGGGGTGTTACAAGTCTACCCCCCTTAAAAGAGGTTTCGTCCCCGAAACCTGGGTACATAACAAATTTAAAGTGCACATACCAAACAGAAAAGGATAGTGCTTCCTCATTTCATCTTCCGCTTCCCATGTGAGTTCCGACCCCTTTCGGTGTTGCCATTGAACCAACACTTGTCTAACAGCTTTGTTGCGGAGATTCTTCACCTTGACGTCTTTAATGGCTATTGGTCTTTCGACATAGTTTAACCCCTCTTTCAACTCGATGTCATCAAGAGGTACTAATGCTGTTTCGTCCGCAAGACACTTTCTCAACTGTGACACGTGGAAGGTATTATGAATCCCGTCTAGAGTAGACGGTAATTCTAATCGATATGCAACCCTTCCAACTCGAGCCAAGATTTTGAACGGTCCAATATATCGAGGACCTAATTTGCCCCGTTTGCGAAAACGGATTATACCCTTCCATGGGGACACTTTCAGCAGAACGAAATCTCCGACTTGAAATTCAATAGGTCGCCTTTTCTTGTTTGCGTAAGCTTTTTGCCGATCCTGGGCTGCTTTCAGTCGAGCTCTTACCAATTTTATCTTTTCATTTGTTACTGCTATTAGATCACTTGGCGCAAGCTCTCTTTGTCCCACTTCACCCCAACATACAGGAGTTCTACATTTTCTCCCGTACAGCAGTTCATAAGGAGCCATTTTAATGCCATTATGGTAACTATTATTATAAGAGAATTCCACTAGGGGTAGATGGTCATCCCAGCTTCCCCCAAAGTCTAATGCACACGCTCTCAGCATATCGACAAGTGTTTGAATGGTTCTTTCTGACTGGCCGTCAGTCTGAGGGTGGTAGGCGGTGCTTATGTGTAACCTCGTGCCCACACTCTCGTGAAACTTTTGCCAGTAGCGGGAGGTAAATCTGGTGTCCCGGTTCGAGACGATTGACACGGGTACCCCGTGTCGAGATATGATTTCATTCATATATATTTCTGCCATTTTCTCGGAAGAGTAAGCCTCTTTGATGGGTAGAAAGTGAGAGCTTTTCGTAAGCCGATCTACGATTACCCATATTGTATCGTGGCCCTTTTTCGTTCTAGGAAGCTTGGTTACCAAATCCATTGTTAGTTCCTCCCATTTCCATACCGGGATCTCTAGAGGTTGTAACTCCCCGTATGGTTTTTGATGCTCTGCTTTCACTTGGGAACACGTTAGGCATTTCGCGACATACTTAACGATATCACGTTTCATGCCCGGCCACCAATAATTGGTCTTCAAGTCCTGATACATCTTTGTAGCCCCGGGGTGAACCGAATACCGTGACTTATGAGCTTCTTCAAGTAACGCAGTCTTGACTTCACAGAAACGAGGTATCCAAATTCGGCCGAATCTCGTCTTGAGTCCGATCGAATTTTCTTCTAATTTTTCGGTTACACCTTTCAATCTTTCTTTCTTTAAGTCTTCCGCTCCAAGCGACTTTATTTGGGACTCACGTATCGTCTCGAGTATTCGTGGCGTAACTATCATCTTCATGGATCTTACTCGAATGGGAGACGGATACTCTTTTCGGCTTAACGCATCGGCTACCACATTCGCTTTTCCCGGGTGATAAAGGATATCACAATCGTAATCTTTGATAAGTTCCAACCACCTCCGTTGCCTCATATTTAAGTCTTTCTGCTCAAAGAAATATTTTAGGCTTTTGTGATCCGAGTAAATTGTGCATTTCACGCCATATAGATAATGCCTCCAAATTTTTAAGGCAAATACTACCGCTGCCAATTCCAAATCGTGTGTTGGGTAGTTTACTTCATGCAGTTTCAATTGTCGTGAGGCATATGTGATAACCTTTCCCCTTTGCATCAAAACGCATCCTAAACCCTGGTGTGACGCGTCAGAATAGACCACCAGGTCTTCAGTCCCGTCCGGTAATGTCAAGACCGGGGGACATGATAATTTCTCTTTTAATACTCGAAAGGCTTCCTCCTGTTCTTTACCCCACACAAACTTCTCTTTCTTCCTCGTCAGTTTTGTTAAGGGTAAGGCTATCTTCGAAAAATCCTGTATGAACCTTCTGTAATATCCCGCGAGGCCTAGAAAACTTCTTATTTCAGTCGGGTTCCTCGGAGGAACCCATTTCATTACAGCATCGATCTTTGACGGATCTACTAAGACACCCTCCGAATTGATCACATGACCCAGAAACTGCACCTCTCTGAGCCAAAAGGCGCATTTTGAAAATTTCGCGTAAAGTTTCTCTTTACGGAGTACTTCAAGTACTTCACGCAAATGTCTCTCATGTTCGGCTTTGCTTCGAGAGTAGACTAGAATATCATCTATGAACACGATCACAGATTTATCTAACATGGGTCGACATACCCGGTTCATAAGATCCATAAACGCAGCCGGCGCATTCGTCAATCCGAAAGACATGACTAAAAATTCATAATGCCCATAACGGGTTCTGAACGCGGTTTTCGGAATATCTTCTTCCCGTACTCTAACTTGATGGTACCCCGAACGCAGATCTATCTTGGAGAACCAACTCGCCCCTTGCAATTGATCAAAAAGATCGTCGATTCTAGGTAAAGGGTAGCGGTTCTTGATGGTTAGCTTGTTTAATTCTCTGTAGTCAATGCACATGCGCATCGACCCGTCTTTCTTCCTAACAAATAATACAGGCGCTCCCCAAGGTGACACGCTCGGACATATAAAGCCCTTATCTAACAAGTCCTGTAATTGCGTCATTAGCTCCCGCATCTCGGTGGGAGCCAATCTATAAGGAGCCTTCGCAACCGGCTTCGCAACCGGATTCAATTCGATGCGAAACTCTATTTCTCTTTCGGGGGGAAGCCCCGGCAATTCCTCCGGAAATACATCTGGAAATTCATTCACTATCTCCACGTCTTCAAGCTTCGGGAAACCTTGTTGAGCATCTACCACGTAAGCTAGGTATGCCCTACCCCCGTTAAGTGTATACTTAGCGGCTTGAACGAGGGTACAAAGTTTCGCTTCCATCCTTCTCTCGCCTTGTATAGTTATTCGTTTTCCACTTGGGGACTGGACATGTACTGTTTTAGTTTCACAATTAATTCCCGCTTGGTGTCGGGTCATCCAATCCATACCCACTATCATTTTGAATTCCCCCAAAACCATAGGTACGAGGTCGATATCGAATTCTTCATCTTCTATGGTAAATTTTCAATTTTTACAAATCTCGTGTAACATATAAATCTTACTATCGGCTATTTCTACTTCTAGAGGCATCGGCATTCGTTCGATCTTAAATGAAGGATGTTGTATGATTTCATTTGAAATAAACGACATAGTGGCCCCGGTATCAAACAAAACATAAACCGGTATGGAGTTTAATAGAAAGATACCTGAAACCACATTCGGGTGGGACTTAGCTTCTTCGGAGGTGATTTGGAACATCCTCCCTTTCGCTTTAGAGCTTTCTTCGTTCTTTCCCTCCTTCTTTGATCCTTGTTGGAGTTTTGGACACTCCGATTTAACATGCCCCTTTTCGAAACAGTTGAAACAAGTCTTCGGGTTATTTGGACATTGATAAGACGAATGTCCCTCCTTACCACATTTGTAGCACCCCTTCTTGCCTAACAGACACTCCCCAGTATGAAGCTTTCCACAAGTCTTACAAGGAGTGATACCACCCTTCGACTTATCTTTCCTTCCTTGCTCTTGATACTTTCCCTTTTTGGATGGACTCGAACTTGCACCTTTCTCGCTTGATCTCTTTTCCCCACGTTCTTCTTGCCTTTTAATTTCGATTTCTCTATCCCGTGCCAGATTGATGAGCTCATCAAGGGTCTCACATTTCGCGGGATTGCACGCCATAAAGTCTTTATACGTGCACCGTCGTTCTTTGCTTTTGTTTTTTAGATCCCTCTATCAGTTCTTTCAGTTCTTCAATCTTGCTAGTCATCATGGCATCCACAACTCCCAACACCCGGCTTTCTACTTCTTGAGCTAATCGTGGAAGATTAGCTTGCATAACCCCTTCTGCCACTTCCGTGACTTTATTGTACAATGCTTCTTGACGAGCAGTATCATCATCATCATTAACGTTGCTTGCATCAGCCATCTACACTATGTCATGTTTTCATTTAATACAAATCACAGACTTTCAGTATATCATTATTCATTAATCAGCATTTACTTAATTCATCTTGTGTCATTCGGTTCATCACTTTTGATTCTTACGAATTCATTCTTGTTGTAATCACTAATTGTGATTATATACACCTATTAAGCCTTTTATGGCCTCTACATAGTCATGAAATAAGTTTTCGGACAACCCGGCAACACAAAATGTGAAAACAAAAAAAAATCAGCGAGTTGATATTGTGTAAGCCGTCGGCGACGGCTAGTATGCCCGTCGGCGACGGGCTTTTAAAATTGTAACACCCCGAAAATTTACGTCCTATAATGTGTTGACACGTGTCATAGGTTTGAACGTGTGAAAGAATGTTCTTGAAGGACTAAAGTTGACAACCAGTGGAACTATGTAAATATAAGGGTTCAAAGTGTCAACAATGAATAAATATACTTTACAATAACCCTACATAATGTTTATATCCTTAAACGAATGGATCATGGATCATACGAAGCGAATTGTGAAAGAAAGTGAGAGATTACAAACTACAGGGGTTATATGTGTCAACATGTTAAAGATATACCTCTGAGTGACCTTATAGCAAACCCGAAGCCTTGTAACGATTAATTTTGCTCACTAGAATGCACCATAAAAATATCACCAAGTTTCGTTGCCGTATGAGAAAGTTATGATAAAATTCGTGTGTGAGGGTTAGAATCGTCAACAGTGAAAATTAGGGCTTTTCGGGTGATCACAAAGATACCCGAGGACTTCACAAAGATGGTATAAGTCTTGAAGCCCTTATAAATCAATTTAGAGGGTTTATAATGCAAGAAACAAGGCGAAAGCGACGTTTAGGAGGACCGGGGACTGAAAATGCAATAACTGAAAACATGATTACCTGATCCGTAGGTCCAGGCGGCCCGCGTGAGGATTGGCTGAACTGGAGGCGGGCCGCGTGACAGCTACCAGCGACAGAATTCATGACAGGTGCCTGTTTGCATGTTCTAACCGACTTTAATCATGGTATTTCGATTCTATGGGCTGAATAAAGTGGTTTATAACTTATATAGGGCACATGTACTGATCTTGGATCATTACTTCACTCATTTGGCATCAATTTGAAGGATCAAAAGTTCTTGTAAAATTCTCATATTACAACATACAACCTCATATTCACTCCTGATCATTTCTGGTGCATAACAGCCGATCCCAAGACCTTCCTAATCATCCTTAGACACGAGTAAGTATGCTAAACTCTTTTAAATTAAGTCTTGGTTAGTTTATAGCCTAGAAATCAAACCGTCGTAACTACGGTTTGACTTAATGATAAATCACAATCGGTCCAGAGTTTAGTCGAATCGAAAGTTGTTATAAGTTGGTATTTATATGGGTAATAAACCCCTAAAAGGTCACCCACTGATTTCAATCCTAACTATGGCGTTTGTCGAGTCAAACTACTTCCGAAAAGTCAACAGAAATGTTAATCGCATATTTAATGATACAGAAGGCGTGTAATCTGTTTTATAAGTCATATAACTTAAAAATAAGTATAATAACTTGTCTACACCTGTTTGATTCGACAACTTTATGTTTTGAACCGATTCGGAACCGAGAGACGCAAAAGTTTGACTTTTGCTTTGACCTCAGTTCTGACCCGGTTTAAATAGATTTAGACATGCCTTAAGGTTCCATTAGGACCTAGTTACATGTGCGTATAAGCCTCTGCGTTTATACCACTCGAATCTCTAATCGTCCGATGTTTCCGTTAAACGCCTAAATAATGACCATAATGCCCTTATGACCTCAGAACGAGATTTTAGAAAATGTAAAAGTGCAAAAGTCTTTAATACTGATTATTGAACATGTCTGCAAAATTTCACGTCAATCGGAAGTCTAGATTAGGAGTTATGCTTAATGGCGTATTTATAAACATGTTTATTAATTAAACGGCGCCATTAGTGTAAAACCTATCTAAACTCAGTTTTGACACCAAATCTTTTACACACTGATGTTAAATAATATTTTAGGATTTTTAAAGATTTTTAATTATTTTTAGACTGATCATAAGCTTGGATTAGCGCCTTAATTCGGTAAATACCGAATATGCCCTTTTAGGCCATAAAATGAGTTTTACAAATCCTTTTAACGCCAATCCAATTGCTACTGATTTTAAATAATAAATTTAGTGTTTTGAACCTTATAAACTGACCTAGAAACTCAGAATACTATTTTAACCCGTAAATCGCTTAAAACGACGTTATACGCGTATTAAGCGCATAGTAAGGGTCTAAAACCATTTTGCCAAATTGGACTTAACACCAACTGATATACCAAGTTAAAATAAACTATGTTACTGATTTATTCAGACCCGGATCACAAAAGCTTAATTGATCCCTTTTATAATCTTTAAAATGACCAAAATACCCCTAGGGGGCTTAAAATAAGATTAAACTCGTTTTGGGCATTATGGAAGGTATCCTACTGATATCACAACATATTTAGGGCATGTTAACTTAGGAAACCTGTTTAGGACTCTTATGGTTACCCGTTACGCTTCATACGCGTTCGGTTCGGTTTATGTAACTAGTTTACATAAATTAGCCGAAACGGGTCAAACCTTATCGGTTTTATCTCAAAATCCAGAATGTGTATAATATACCCATATTATACAAGTCTCCGAACTTGTCGGGTCTAAATCACATTCTATTCCGGTCTTCGCCTTATCATGCGTTTGAACCGTATCTTCCTTTTGAAAACTAATCGGTCTAAGTCAAGGCTTAATTCAAAGACCCGTTAGGATTCTAATAGGTTATTAAAAACCTTCGTTCCAGATTTAGGAGCCCAGTAAAAGCTATCTGTACTTGCTGATTTGATACGGCTGGGATTGAATTTATATTTAGCTCAGGTAAATACTTTTAACTTATTTCCCTATACGGGCTTGGGGTACGGTATATAAAATACCGCTTGGTCGGGCATTGAATATTTAATCTTACTATGGTTAAGTTATTGAGATGACTCCGTTTAATTTGTTTTGTTTACTTAAAGCCTTTGGGGGTTAATGACCGTTGTCCCGGATATCCCTGGCATCATTCTATGAATGGCCACGACCTCAGCACCAGGCGTAGGCGTACACCGTCGGTGTCTCATAATTAAATGTGGTGTGTCAATTGATCTTTAACCCGGCTCGATCCGGGCTACTGAACGCATAAGAAACATGTAAATCCTGTACAAGTTTATATATTAGATAAGTAACCCAAGTTATAAAATATTATTTGTGCCATGTGCATTCAAAACAATCATTTTCTTAAACCCTTTTCAAAATGAGTCAGTTGATTGTATTTACCAGTGTAAACTGACGTATTTTCCCAAAAAAAGGCTAAGTGCAGGTACTAATTGGAATTGGCTGGCTACTCCTAGCATCAATAAAGAGTCTCGCAAGCTTAGATGCCTAAAGTCTGTTGAACCATGTTATTTTATTTGCGATCCGCCTATGGATCCTTTACTTCCGTTGTAATACTTTGATGTTACACTATTACGGATTGTAATATATTTATCATTTTGCTTCCGCTGTGCATTTATATATTGTGTTGTTTGACTATGATGTTGCCAACCACGTCACGTTACTCCCCTACCGGGCCCACCGGTAACACGTGGAAATTTGGGGTGTGACAGGTTGGTATCAGAGCCAACATTGAGAGAATTAAACACTATCTTTTTGTGTTTAATCTCAATGACACATTTGCACATTCCTTGACCTTCTGAGTCTAGACTTAACATAGGAATATTCTAAATCCTTATTTGGAAATTCTGCTTCCAAAATTTTTTTTATATTTTGGATACGTCGCCAAGCGAAGAAGCCGTAATAATAATTCTCCACACCAGGAGCCTTGATTTGCTGACCTTCGTACAGCGGCTAGGACGAAACATGCAACCTAACAGAAGGCATTCAGAAATAAAATGAAGAAGAAACTCCTTTTGCTAAAAATCGTTTCCTTAATAGTCCTTATAAGGACATAATTACCTTTCAGTTCCTTCGAGGACAACACTATTCCTTTCAAGTCCCGTCTAGGGCACATCTGTATTTTTATAGTGGAATAATTAACCTTAAATTTTCATTCAGACATTCCTTTTATAAGATCTACCTTTAAATAAAATGGCAAAATCTAAAAAGGACGAGACCTAGCCACGCAATATTTTGAGGCAAAGCAAAGATGGTAGTTCCATAACTAGATTCAGATCTATATTTAACACCTCAATTTAGGATTGTTCTGCGTTAAATATTAATAAGAATCTTAAGAGTGAAACCTAGCCTTCGGGTCATCTTAAGGCCGGGCCATGATGGTAAGACCTGTTTAAAAGATTCGAATCCCTGTTAACATCTGTAAATATGTTAACACTCCTGGAATAAGTGATTCATTAAAATCACACACGTCATTCTTATTAATGGATTCTTCAAAAGATTCCTAACCCAATGTAATGATCTCTGAATCATGGGTTTAGATCATCACTTGAGATGATCACATTTTGACCATACGTGGTAATATAGCGCCTACAGGCCCTGTTCATTTCCATATGAACCAAAAGACAGTGGTAGCGATGGTTCCCTGTCAGATAAAGGTAATGAACTAGGTTCGAACCTTCATGCTTTGATTCTCTGAAATCATAGCTTATAATTTATAAATGTCCTTGTGACTAGGCCTGTTGTGCCAGCAATACCTTCATGCTTTGATTCTCTGAAATCATGGTTTATAAATTAAACTTGTCTACGCGACTAGGCCATTGGTGCTATTATTGATTTATAAATTTGGATTATGATAAAAATCCTGAATAAAAAATAAATATCATTCCTTTCCTGCCAGTATAATTATTAAAAGAGAATCTTAAATGGTTTGACCTAGCTTAAATGTCATTGAAGACCTAGCTAAGATGGTAAAAATCTGTTTAAAAAGAGATTCAGATCCTTGTTAACACTTGAAAATGTGTTAACACTCTCGACAATCGTGATGCGAAAAAATCACACTTGTCATCCTTATATTAGGAAGTTTCTAAATCCCTCATTTAGCGTAAATGATCAATAGGAATCATGGCTGGTAAACGTCGAAAATGATGTACGCATCAAAACATCCATTTGGGATGTATACATACGAGTAAAGATGAATACATGAAAAAGATAGTTTTATTTCATAACTTCTTGTCAAGACAATGAATTATGAAATTTTCCGACCCAAAGGAATCATCGATTATGTTTTAAAATTTCCCTAGTGACAAGGTCTCTGAGCCATCATAAGTCCTTTGGAACAAGCCCTTGTGCTATATGTAAAAGATGTCAGTATGACATTGGCAGTCGTGACTTATGTCCCCTGTCTGATAAATATGAAGGATCATATTCCGCTTAATTGCCAAAGATGGTTTATTTAAACTTAGGCAAAACATAATCAAATAAATTAAATTCTATCTATTGGCCTATATGGTTTAATTGTGCCATGGCTATTTATTCATCAAATTCGTCAATTCACTATATGATTAAACAAATTGTTTCTACTTGGATAGTAGCCTTCAAAGCTTCACCATGGCTGATTCCTCTGAAGCTCACCATCATCCAGTTAATCAGAATGATGATGCAAGACTGAACTTAATAAGCACCGAGTTACAGGCTGTGATAAATACCGCCGTAAGCAACGCCATGGACCGTGTGTTGAAGGATTATAAGCGAATGTGCGATGATACCCCAAATAAAGGTTACAAAAAGAGTAAGACCGGTTCAAGCTATAACCAGTCCAAGCAAAAGGAGGCAAAACCCGAATGTAAAACCTGCAAAAGAAGACACTGGGGTCAGTGTCGATCAAATCAAAAGATAAAGCAATGTGGCATCTGTAAAAGAGCTGGCCACCAGTCCCACGAAGGTAGGGATATAAAGAATGCAAACTGTCATGGCTGCGGCGAAAAGGGCCATATCAGTACTAATTGCCCTAAGGCTGCCAAGGGAAAAGCAGCTAAGTCTGGCAAGGATTTAGAGGACAACCAGCAGTCAGGTGAAAAACCCAGATGCAAAACCTGTAAGAAACAACACTTCGGGAAGTGCAGGTATGAATCGAACCCGCATACACCGACGAGAACTTTTGCATGTGGGATATGCAAGTCCAAGGGGCATAAGACCTTGGACTGCAAGAAGATGGAGGACGCAACTTGCTATGGTTGAAATGAAAGAGGGCACATTAAGACCAACTGCCCTAAGTATGCTAAAAAGCTTGAGGAAGTTAAAAAGACCAAAAACCGAAAACTCCCAAATGGATACTCAAGAGGCTACCCAAGATGACAAGGTCACAGCAGGTACTTTCTATATCAATAACGCTCATGTTAGAGTATTATTTAATTCAGGTTCAGATAAGTCTCTCATAGACAATAGATATTGTAAATCATTAAATCTGCCTGTTAACAACTCTAAGCGTTAAGTATAAAGTAAAATTGACCGATAACACCTCGGAGACTAATTCAGCAATATTAGATGGATGTTTAGTATTCATTAAGAATTATCCTTCTCCGCTGTCCTTGTTCCGTTAATAAGAGGACTCTATATAATAATAGGTAAGGATTTGTCGTCTTGTGACCAAGCCCATATGGTGGGTGATAAGAAGCAGTTAATTATCAAGACTGTCATTTTGAAGGTTTGCTTCGGATCAGAAGATCCAAGCGGCCCGCGTAAGCCCTAGATGATACCTTACGCGGCCCGCGTCAAGCTCCCAGAAAATAAAAATGGTGGAATTGGCCGTCCCCGGAATCGAACCTGGGTCTAGGCCGCACCCTTTCGCGCGCCTAGCCAACCGAGCTAGGTGCCTAGTTTGTGAAATTTCCATTCTTATTTAATATAAGCACAAGTACAATAACTTCCTTACTTCTTACTATAAGTCAACTACTTATCCTCCTTATGTTGACTAAGTTTTAGAATCCAAGATTTTACCTCTACGTTTTACTTACTCGTGGCTTGCTTATATTGACTAAACTCTAGAAAGGACATGGTAAGGTATACGTTACAGTCATTTGATGACAATACCCTAAATTAGTGAGGACCCTAATGAAATCCTCAGGAAGGATTCTCTTATACATTATGGAACGGTCCAAGTTTTAAGGACCTTATTAGAAAAACCTGATATCCGTTTCGCGAAAAAGGGAAAAGTCGGAATAAGAATTTTCTGACTCTCGCCATAAAAGTTATAGACTGTCGACAGTATGTCGCAAATTTTAAATCCATTGGCTGAGTTAGTGCTCTATGCAATTTACCCAAAATCTATGCTTAATGCAATTGATTATCAGCGGTTAGCATCGACAATAAGAGGGGGCACTAAGGTTTCAAAACCTACTCATTATAAATCCATTATGGATCTACCTCAGCTACTCACGTTATATAGATTAAGAAACGACCAGTCATAGATAAGACTGCCTAAATTGTCATAGACTTTGCAGCTAAGTTTGAAAGGATTAAAAATGGAGGCGCTTAACCCTCCTGATGAATGATTAGAGACAAGTCACAGTAATAATGACACTAGATAAATCACTTACTGTGATTTATTTGCTAAGAGTTACGTTAGGATTCAGGTGCTGCTAAGTCTCTCATAAGACCATAAGCTTAACAAACTTTTGATTTCATAAGAACTTCTGATATTAAAGATAAGATATGATTTACCAATGGAATCTTTAATAACCCTCTCTCCCATCCACGGAGATAATCCTTTCATAAGAATCTGGAGTACTCTTCCTCAAAAAGAGTACGACAATGTATATTATTTTATTTTATTATTTTCTCATTGTTTTCTATCGCCTGCGAATGCCAAACTATGTTTGATAAAAGTGCCATATGAGGAGTGGCGTATCCTAGTGTGTCCCATAGATTGCTTTCATGCCTGATCAGTATGGAGGTTTAATGCATGGAACCTCTGAGATATCCCAATAGTCATATCGTACTAAAGTCGACTAGTAGTATTCAAAGAAGATATCCCGAATGAAATTGTCCAAGTAAATGTTCCCGACTAAAGAACTCGTGGACTCGTAACATAAATGTGTCACTTAATTGACACAAAAAATGATGGATGAACTGGAGCCTGAGATTTGTAAAAATCTCTGTAACCTCCTTATATCTTGATCATCTTCTTCTAAGAATACCCTGTTTACCCCTGAGAGGCAGGTAGAGTTAAGGGTTATATCCCATTTAGGGCTACATTATTATGAGACCTCCAGGACAGCTAGTACTATTTTTGGCAGAATTGAAAACCCTGGTCAAGTAAGTTTTAAGATATAGATTCATATAGCCTAACTCAATATCCTGGGAATCCGGTATAGTTCAGTATGAAAGACGGTTCATTTTGCTTATGCATTATCACCGCCACCCTAATTAGGCAACAATTAAGAATTTGCCATCAACTGCCCAGGATCGTCGATCTGTTCGACTAACGGCAAGGATTAACTATTCCCTAAACATTAGCTAAGCAGTGGTTGGAATAACCATCTCACCTTAAGAATAAGCTTTTCTATAATAATGGATATGTAAGTGTTAAGGCTACTCCTTTGGAGACCTTGTATAGATGGAATGTTAAATGTCTAGTGTTAGATAGAGAATTGGTAAGTCCAATTATCAATATCTGAAAGTTGCCTGGGGGACAACAAATAAGATTATACAAATCAATAATCGATTGCAGGTTGCCAGGATACGGCAAGAAATCAAGGAGTTATGAAAATAGCAAACTTTCTAAGTTCTTGTTAAGGAAAATGGTTTAACAAAAGATATCACCCAGGAAGGGTGTACCAAAATTGTTAAATTATCAGGCTAGCTAAGCTCTGAATATATGGAAATCATTTGAAGGAAATCGAATGTATCAAGATCAAGCAGCTTGTAAGCTAAAACCTATTTAAGGAGTTTGGCGGAGCTCGAAATACATTGCACACTAGTGACTGAAGGAGGTGTTCCGCCAATAAGTCAAGGAGCACTATCATAAATTGGTATACGGATTTACGATGTGATAAACATCCTATATCGATTGAGGATCGACAGGTTACGAAGCTTCGAAGGAAGCAAGTACCCATTTGTAAAGTTCAAATGGGATGCCAGTAGAGGTCCCGAGTATACGTGGGGGGTTGAGCCCACGATGAAAGAAAAGTACCCTCATCTATTTCAGTAAATCTCGGGGTCGAGATTTCTTTTAAGGGGGTGAGGATGTAACACCCCGAAAATTTACGTCCTATAATGTGTTGACACGTGTCATAGGTTTGAACGTGTGAAAGAATGTTCTTGAAGGACTAAAGTTGACAACCAGTGGAACTATGTAAATATAAGGGTTCAAAGTGTCAACAATGAATAAATATACTTTACAATAACCCTACATAATGTTTATATCCTTAAACGAATGGATCATGGATCATACGAAGCGAATTGTGAAAGAAAGTGAGAGATTACAAACTACAGGGGTTATATGTGTCAACATGTTAAAGATATACCTCTGAGTGACCTTATAGCAAACCCGAAGCCTTGTAACGATTAATTTTGCTCACTAGAATGCACCATAAAAATATCACCAAGTTTCGTTGCCGTATGAGAAAGTTATGATAAAATTCGTGTGTGAGGGTTAGAATCGTCAACAGTGAAAATTAGGGCTTTTCGGGTGATCACAAAGATACCCGAGGACTTCACAAAGATGGTATAAGTCTTGAAGCCCTTATAAATCAATTTAGAGGGTTTATAATGCAAGAAACAAGGCGAAAGCGACGTTTAGGAGGACCGGGGACTGAAAATGCAATAACTGAAAACATGATTACCTGATCCGTAGGTCCAGGCGGCCCGCGTGAGGATTGGCTGAACTGGAGGCGGGCCGCGTGACAGCTACCAGCGACAGAATTCATGACAGGTGCCTGTTTGCATGTTCTAACCGACTTTAATCATGGTATTTCGATTCTATGGGCTGAATAAAGTGGTTTATAACTTATATAGGGCACATGTACTGATCTTGGATCATTACTTCACTCATTTGGCATCAATTTGAAGGATCAAAAGTTCTTGTAAAATTCTCATATTACAACATACAACCTCATATTCACTCCTGATCATTTCTGGTGCATAACAGCCGATCCCAAGACCTTCCTAATCATCCTTAGACACGAGTAAGTATGCTAAACTCTTTTAAATTAAGTCTTGGTTAGTTTATAGCCTAGAAATCAAACCGTCGTAACTACGGTTTGACTTAATGATAAATCACAATCGGTCCAGAGTTTAGTCGAATCGAAAGTTGTTATAAGTTGGTATTTATATGGGTAATAAACCCCTAAAAGGTCACCCACTGATTTCAATCCTAACTATGGCGTTTGTCGAGTCAAACTACTTCCGAAAAGTCAACAGAAATGTTAATCGCATATTTAATGATACAGAAGGCGTGTAATCTGTTTTATAAGTCATATAACTTAAAAATAAGTATAATAACTTGTCTACACCTGTTTGATTCGACAACTTTATGTTTTGAACCGATTCGGAACCGAGAGACGCAAAAGTTTGACTTTTGCTTTGACCTCAGTTCTGACCCGGTTTAAATAGATTTAGACATGCTTAAGGTTCCATTAGGACCTAGTTACATGTGCGTATAAGCCTCTGCGTTTATACCACTCGAATCTCTAATCGTCCGATGTTTCCGTTAAACGCCTAAATAATGACCATAATGCCCTTATGACCTCAGAACGAGATTTTAGAAAATGTAAAAGTGCAAAAGTCTTTAATACTGATTATTGAACATGTCTGCAAAATTTCACGTCAATCGGAAGTCTAGATTAGGAGTTATGCTTAATGGCGTATTTATAAACATGTTTATTAATTAAACGGCGCCATTAGCGTAAAACCTATCTAAACTCAGTTTTGACACCAAATCTTTTACACACTGATGTTAAATAATATTTTAGGATTTTTAAAGATTTTTAATTATTTTTAGACTGATCATAAGCTTGGATTAGCGCCTTAATTCGGTAAATACCGAATATGCCCTTTTAGGCCATAAAATGAGTTTTACAAATCCTTTTAACGCCAATCCAATTGCTACTGATTTTAAATAATAAATTTAGTGTTTTGAACCTTATAAACTGACCTAGAAACTCAGAATACTATTTTAACCCGTAAATCGCTTAAAACGACGTTATACGCGTATTAAGCGCATAGTAAGGGTCTAAAACCATTTTGCCAAATTGGACTTAACACCAACTGATATACCAAGTTAAAATAAACTATGTTACTGATTTATTCAGACCCGGATCACAAAAGCTTAATTGATCCCTTTTATAATCTTTAAAATGACCAAAATACCCCTAGGGGGCTTAAAATAAGATTAAACTCGTTTTGGGCATTATGGAAGGTATCCTACTGATATCACAACATATTTAGGGCATGTTAACTTAGGAAACCTGTTTAGGACTCTTATGGTTACCCGTTACGCTTCATACGCGTTCGGTTCGGTTTATGTAACTAGTTTACATAAATTAGCCGAAACGGGTCAAACCTTATCGGTTTTATCTCAAAATCCAGAATGTGTATAATATACCCATATTATACAAGTCTCCGAACTTGTCGGGTCTAAATCACATTCTATTCCGGTCTTCGCCTTATCATGCGTTTGAACCGTATCTTCCTTTTGAAAACTAATCGGTCTAAGTCAAGGCTTAATTCAAAGACCCGTTAGGATTCTAATAGGTTATTAAAAACCTTCGTTCCAGATTTAGGAGCCCAGTAAAAGCTATCTGTACTTGCTGATTTGATACGGCTGGGATTGAATTTATATTTAGCTCAGGTAAATACTTTTAACTTATTTCCCTATACGGGCTTGGGGTACGGTATATAAAATACCGCTTGGTCGGGCATTGAATATTTAATCTTACTATGGTTAAGTTATTGAGATGACTCCGTTTAATTTGTTTTGTTTACTTAAAGCCTTTGGGGGTTAATGACCGTTGTCCCGGATATCCCTGGCATCATTCTACGAATGGCCACGACCTCAGCACCAGGCGTAGGCGTACGCCGTCGGTGTCTCATAATTAAATGTGGTGTGTCAATTGATCTTTAACCCGGCTCGATCCGGGCTACTGAACGCATAAGAAACATGTAAATCCTGTACAAGTTTATATACTAGATAAGTAACCCAAGTTATAAAATATTATTTGTGCCATGTGCATTCAAAACAATCATTTTCTTAAACCCTTTTCAAAATGAGTCAGTTGATTGTATTTACCAGTGTAAACTGACGTATTTTCCCAAAAAAAAGGCTAAGTGCAGGTACTAATTGGAATTGGCTGGCTACTCCTAGCATCAATAAAGAGTCTCGCAAGCTTAGATGCCTAAAGTCTGTTGAACCATGTTATTTTATTTGCGATCCGCCTATGGATCCTTTACTTCCGTTGTAATACTTTGATGTTACACTATTACGGATTGTAATATATTTATCCTTTTGCTTCCGCTGTGCATTTATATATTGTGTTGTTTGACTATGATGTTGCCAACCACGTCACGTTACTCCCCTACCGGGCCCACCGGTAACACGTGGAAATTTGGGGTGTGACAAAAATGGCCGTCGGACTAATTTACCCGTCGACAGGAAGTTAGGGCGTCGGACGGGGGTGTGACGTCGGCGACGGGTGTCTGGCCGTCGGCGACGGCCAGCCTTTTGTTAGTCCGCTGCAGCTTCATTTTTTAGCGTTTTAATGCTTTCTCGGGTCCGTTTTCCAGCCGTACGGTACCTGGAATTCATTGTTTCGCTACCCATAATTATTACTTCACATCCTTAGCTTAACTTTACATCTCAAACTCATTACATATACTAGCATTCGTCGGGAATTTAAATTATTACCTCATTGGCGATCTTGGAGCGAGCACACTTTCAAACGAGCCATCGGTTTGAGTTCAAGCATCGCGTTAAAAGCTCGAATCCCTCAAACCTTGGCTCTGATACCAACTTGTAAGGACCGCTTATTCATATTAATAAAATAACGACTTTAACGATTTAAAGACCTTGTACTTTACAACATTCATAAACTTTTTAACAAAATTTGGGCATGACCCGTTCATAAGACGAGCATACCCCTGTTAGAATTATAATCATACTAAATACAACACTACGTTTTGTTCAACAACATACTACAAAAACCAAATCAACAAGTTTTGAAAAGTATGACGACTAACAAGGTTATGCAAAATAGACAAGTATTTGACACAAAATATTAAAACAACTAGCGGAAGCGATTGGCATGACATATCAAGAACACGTGCTCGCTCCAATTCTCCAAGTCGCCTAAGATGAGGATTTACCTACATTCACTACAAACTTTAAAAAGTTAATCATAGTGCTTGTTTCGCTTATAATAACATCAAGTAATTCCCTTTGTTTATGTTCTTTCATTTCTCTATGCATTCGATTACCCAACTACGTGGGTTGGCATACATTCTCATAATGAGATTCACGCATACCACTTACAACCCGTATACATCGGATTTAATTGCTTTCAACATAATTCCTTCGTTCTATCCATTAAACGGATAGAACTTCATTCATTACTTAATTGCATTAATGACCACCCGTTCTAGACGAATGGTACCTTATACTTACTCGACTTGTTCAATTCGAACCGGTCGACTTGCATATCTTATCGTAACCTTCGTTAACATAATCAAACCCACAAGGAGTTTGTTATTCATTTACTAGAAACCATATTCATTATATCCAAGATTGTTCATCGTAATTATTAACATAATTTAAATAAAGTTTTGTATGCAATGGGACATACCTCGGTCTTGCGTGCCTTCCGTTTTCCTAGTGCTTGTACCTTCTTCCTTCACGCCTACATTACAACATTCATTCATTCCTTTAGTTCATCTACTTCATTCTACCATTTTTCCAAGTTACTCATAAATTCATCTCTTAAGCATTTCATCAAACACTTGGTAGGCATCATAATTATGGCATAAGGTACAAGTCTCTAAAGCACATTTTTACTAGTTCATTATCACCCAACATTCATATTTATTCTAATTATGCATAATTAATTCCTCCTACATCAATTTATCTAACATTCAAGCGTTACAACTAGATCATCTATCGAGATAACATACAAGCACAATCATTATGATCTTCTTAATCATAACACAATTTCACAAAGTGGGTTTTCACTACAATCATTCATGCAACCTAAAATCACACATGATTCTTGTCCTAGGAAGCAATTCTAACTCAGATTTCTCACAATAGATACAAGAAATCGCATTTGGGTTTAACCCCTTACTCTAAAGTTCATCTTTTCAGAAAATTAGACTTACCACTTCACTAGGTATGCATAGATAATCAATAAACTTGAGACATGCAACTGATTAGACTTGAATCTCTTGATCAATTAAGTGGATTAGCAAGGGCAAGGGTTTTCACCCTGTTTCTTCTGTTCGATCGATCCCAGGTACGCACCCATGATATGTTTTTGTGTTTCTACCTTTTAATTCCCCAATTACTAAAACTTTTCACATTACACCCCTCAAAGTTTAATAACTATCTAATTCAAGCATTTTTTTCCAACATTAAATTATATCTTATCATAACCCGTCAACTAAGTTAGCTTATTTGTTATCTTTCATTTATTTTAATATTAACCGATTTATGGGGTGTTACACCTCACTGGGAGCCTAGGCACACATCCGAGAAAAAAAACAATATATATATGGGATGGTTCATATGAGAACCGGCTTGAGTTGAGAGAACTATCCTTTAACATATGCCATTAATATATGCCATCTTTCTTTAACATTCGAAAAAGATGGCATATATTAAAGGATAGTTAAAGAAAGATATTACCATTAGTGCATATTACCCTCAATATAACTAATGTAACTGTTTGTCTGATTATTTTGTTATGCACATGTGCATGATAACCAATGTATTTGAATCAATTATTTTATTGTACAAAATAACCTATTCACATGTGCATATTACCCTCCATGTATACATTCTATTTACAATATTCGTTGTGCACATGTGCAGGTGTCACTCAATGTACCTGAACAAACAGTAAGTTGTACATGTCTTGGGTTCACTCGTATTGGATACCTATGCCGACATGTATTCTGTATATTCCGTTACAACCAAATTGAACGAATACCGTCACACTACATCATTCCACGTTGGAAACGAGATGCGCTCCCATCAGTTGTGCATAGCATATCTAACATGTACTCATCCGATAACAGCGAGTTTGCTATCATCAACAATGAAATAATGGATTTAGTCACCCAATGCACAAACCGACCCAGACGCAATCCTGATCATCTACGTTCGTAATCTACTGAAATCAAACGCATCAGGAACCTATATTCGAAACGTTCTCGTGTGATCCTCAGTCTCGTTCCATCTAAAAAACTGCAAACATCAGTGACATATTAAGCATACCTGCAAATCTAAGCACAAATTTCCATCCTCCTCAAGGTATTAGAAACAAAAAGTGTGGGACCAAAAAACAATGGATTGGTCTCGGTGGTCAAAAAATTAAAGATAAACGAAAGAAAGTTGGTAAATGACAAAAAGCCGCCCGTTTATGCAATAAATGCAACGAATATGTATATGACCATGATTCACGCAACTGCGAGAAAATCAAGGCTGCTAAACTTCACAAGCAGCTAAATGTGCTGCTGCTATCGCCGCTGGACTCCCTGCCCCGTCTGATTCCTGTTCTGATGATACTGATGTTGATCTCGATGACACCGAATATGATGACATCGATGAGTATAATTCTTCTGATTATGGTGCATCTGAATACCCCGTCTCCATGTAAGAACCGCATGTACCCGAACGAACAACTGTTAGGCGTGAATCTGAGCAAGCTCGTGAACCTGATCAAACTCTTAGGCGTTCAACCAGACGTCGCAAACCATCCAACCCAACTTGTGATTCTTGATTGATATAATATATGTTACAACTTATGATTATCGAACTTAACTAATTATGACTATCAATGTTTGTTTTGATTATGTTTCTTAATGGACTATTTTTTGTTTTTTTTTTTAAATATATTCATCATTGCTAGCATCCTAGTTTGTTATCAATTATGTATTACATGTAATTATTTGTGATTATATTATTACCCATTTAACATAATGTAATTTTAGTACTACCCATTTAACTTACAATATTAATATTAATGCTTAACTTACCATATGCACATGTGGATACGTATCTACCAGTTGTATCTACCATTTTAATCCACTTGTTTATTTATATAACATTGTTTATTATTATACATGTTACTAATATGAATAAAAAACCATTTGTTATACCTTACATATAAATATACTCAGTTGTAATACATTATATAAACTCATCATATAATTTGTACGTTATATCATTTTATGCACATAATTTATGCACATGTGCATACACATCATTTAATTTATTAACCAACATAACATAACATATTTTAACAATCATATACATATATAACTCACGATTACTTTCAGCAGAGGATCCAAATCAGCAGAGGTACAATCTTGATTGATATGAATGTATTGTTGTATCAGTGAGTCATGATGAAATAGTGTATTTGTAGTTATTAGTTATACGTTATCTGCAAACTAGATAGTTATGAAGAAATTATGATGATCATATCTGTTATTAAACGCATGTAAGTGATGTTAATGCTCTATTGAAAAAGTAAGTTATGTTGATCTGGTAATGTAATTTATATTTTGGATGAACTAGATTTGATGTTAAGAAAATCGAGTGTAGCTCTTTACTTTTTGGACATTTGCGGTGATCTTTTGTTTTAACAATACTTTTGTTATGCTTTTGTTCAATAGAGCTTATGTTATGCCTAAATTCTTTAAGCTGAGTATAATACATTATGGATCTGAGCTGCTCATATTATGCCTAAACTGTTTAAGCTGAGTATAAAGGCTTTTAAAAAAACCCACTACACAAAAAAAAAACTTAAACACCCACCACCACCCCAAAACCTAAACTTTGTCGAGAGGAGGTGTGTGTGGGGGGGGGGGGGGGTGAGGGATAGGTTTTTTGGTGAGGTATAGGTTTTTTTTTTTTTTTTTTGAGGGGGGTTTAGGTTTTGGGGTGATGGTGTGGTGGGGGTGGGTGTTTAGGTTTTGGATGGTGGTGTAGTGGGTTTAGGTTTTAGGTTTTAGGTTATTGGAAATGGACACTTGTCACTCTATAAATCATTCTTACATTTCTTACAAATACGAGTCTTTGTAGAATAATTTAACTCATAGATATAGATTTATCAAAACAAAAAGGGTAAATTACTTTTTGAGTCCCTGTGTTTTATGGGTTTTAACCAGTTGAGTCCAAAAGCAAAAAGTTTAACGACCTGAGTCCCCATAAGCATTTTCTTTAACCATTTGAGTCCAAATTTCTAACACTGTTAGAATTTTTTGGTTAAGTATTGCTAAATGACCAAAATACCCTTATAATTAAAAAATAAATTATTATTTGATTTTCATCTCTCTTTTATGTCTCTTTTTACTCTAAATCCCAATCACAAAACAGAAATCCAGAATTCAACCCCCATATCTCTTTCTTTCTATAAAAATGGCTAATCGATCCCCATTATCATCCTGTAACAACACCCTATCTCTAATCTTCCTCCTCCTCCTCCTCATCATCATCATCATCATCATCATCACCATATCATCATCAATGGCAGAAACCGATTCATCATCATCAATGGCAAAAACCGATTCTTTGGTACTCGGAATGTCTTGTTTCTCGTCTATCTCGTTTTCACATCAGATCTTCAAGAACAAGATCTTCAACGACTTAAAAAACAATTGCAGATCTGGAATTTTGTAGATTTATTAGAGAAATTTGGTGTTGGATTTGGAGTGAAAGCCGTTCATATAGTTGTGGGTAGATAGATGTTTGAACATCAATCTGACTTTTTGATTGTTTAAGCCCTAATTTTATTTATAAAATATGACCTTTTATTTTGCTTACTAAAACAAGTTGTAAGGATTTACTGATGATACTGATGAAGTAAAAGTCATATTTTGATGATACTGATGAAGATGAAGTTGTTAGGATTTACTGATGATACTGACTTTTTATTTGTAAAATATGACTTTTATTTCGTCTTCAGCAGATGGGATGCAGATGAAGATACCGATGAAGAGGTATTTTTGTGGTTACTGTATGCAGGCGGCACCCCATACCTGAATCCCTGCTTAGGGAAGATGATGTGAGTACTAGCTAACCTTATTATTTGTTTCACCAATGATTTATTGAGCGTTTATCTTTTTTGTTTCTGCGTAAAGAGTTTTGTGGTGGTTGAGGTGCAGTGGTGGTGTGGGGGTAACGGTGGAAGTGGAGTGGTGGTGATGGTGTTTTGTGGTTGTGGGATGGAGGTTGTTTAGAGAGAGAAAGAAAGATGAGAGAGATGTAGAATGTAGAGAAAAAAAGAGATATAAAGAGGGAGAAAGAAATCTAATAAAAAAATTAGTTTTTATTTTTTTTTTAACTATAAGGGTATTTTGGTCATTTAACAATACTTGACCAACAAATTCTAACAATGTTAGAATTTTGGACTCAAATGGTTAAAGAAAACGCTTATAGGGACTCAAGTCGTTAAACTTTTTGCTTTTAGACTAACTGGTTAAAACTCATAAAACACAGGGACTCAAAAAGTAATTTACCCAAACAAAAAAGTTAAGCAAAATTTAAAATATAATCGAGTTGCTTGTAAATAGGCTTCGCCTCCTTTTTTTTATTTTTACAAACCCTAGAAGCACCAAAAACCTTTCGATTTGCCCACCCATCCTCTTGATCCGCACCTAATCACCGACCGGTGGCGACCGCCCTCATTCACGGTCAGTCTTTTCTTTTCGTTGCTTCAAATAAAATTTGTTTTAATGGCTCACATAAAATTGGATATGTTGCTTTACTAAATCAGTTACAGATTCAAAATTTGGGCGTTTTTTTAATCTTTGTTATTTTAGGTTCATAGAGGTAGGGATCAACATATTTTTTTTTACCAATAATCACCCGTACCGTACCGCTATAATCATCGTTATCATACTCAGTAAATCTCATCAATAGCAAAACAAAGGTAGGGTCTGAGGAGGGTAAGATATAGACAGTCTTACCTCTACCTTTAGGAATATAGAGGCTGCTTCCAGTGAGACCCCGGCTCGATAGTAGTTTTGCATCAAGCCTTGGACATAAGGCACATAACACTCGGCAACCGGGACAAAGACCGATTAGTGCATGTACCCTTTTGTCTTTCAGCTATCAACCCCACCACATGATGCATGGTTAACCGTCCTCAGTTTTTAACGTTATTTTCACGAAATTGATAAAATAACGTTAAAATTAGTGCACTTTCACTTCCCCCTGATGGCCCACACATATATACATTATATGCGCATACCGCAAGCGTGGCGTATCGCTATAATCCGGAGGCTATATGTTCTCAGGTTGTTTGGTTAAAGGAATTGGTTTGGTAATAAGTTCGATTTTCATTAGGTTTGACTAGTTCTAATTTGGTTTGTTTAAATAATTCATCTTAATTATGGTTTCGAGTTTGTAAAATTGAACATCCCTAAATCACAAAACAAATGTTTAAGCCAAGTTCTAGTTGTATTAAGCGCGTTGAATAACGAGACATACGAAGCCAAGTAGTTTAGTTAGGGTAGAACTATTGAACATGTACATAGTTGTCAATAGCGGTCGCTATAGCGAATAGCGTAGCGTATAGGTGTATAGGTTGAAGGTCGCTACTGGGTAGTCATAAATAGCGGAATTTCAGTTAATTTGTGTACTTTCTCTATTTTTTAATAATAATAGCGATTAAATATAGCTATAAAATAGCTGGATTTTAGGTTTTTGTTAAATATACATGTAAAATAGCGTATACACATATAAATTTTTTTAGTGTATTACTATTTTTAAAATAGCGCCCGCTATTTATCGCTATTCGCTACGTAGCATATAGATAACTCATCGCTATTCATCATTAACAACTATGAATATGTATGACCCTAAGTTAGATTAGGTGTTTTCTGTAAAAATAAATTTGTTATATTCAATAATTTCAACATTGAGATTACTAGATTTGTGTACTCTATAGTACGGCGTGTCGGTATCCATGAAGAACTAATTATTGCAATGGCGAGATTTACTCCACATTTTTGTGTTCAATTACTAATGGTAGCAATAAATCCTACAAGTGGACTAACTACTTTTATAATAATGCAAATTGCAACAAGTATATGTTAGTTTTTACTATTAGTTTGTTATTGTGATGATATATAATTGCACTGTATATGATCATCTACACAATTGTAGAATTGGGTTTCAAGATGTGTTTTAAGTTATTGAACTATAATCGCATATAACTTGTTTTCTTGGTGTTTCTAAAAAAAAGTTTGGTCATGTTTCTGCCATATACAAAACTTTTACCTATATCTTGGTTTTAAAAAGCGAGAGGCGCAGAAAAGCGACAAAGTCTAAAACCGAAGCGCAAAGCGCAAAAGTGGTGGGCTTTACGTACTCGAGGCACAAAGTGATTATATAATTTTTTATATATATCCCATAGGTTTTTAGCATCACGTATCCAAAATATAGCTATACATAATGTTTATATATGATTTTACCTACAAATACAAGCCAAGAACTCTATTGTACAACAGTTTGAGGCTTAAAACAACATAAAAACACCTTATGTACATGAGGCGCGCGCCTCAAGCCAGAAACCCCAAAATTTGCGCTTTTTTGGGGCTTTTGTAAAAAGCGCGCCTCGGGCTACCTAAGGCGCCAAGGCTTGCGCCTTGATGCGCCTCGCACCTAGGCACGCTTTTTGTAACCCAGACCTATATATTTTTTACCCTTTGTTTTAGTTTTGGAGTTTTATAAAACCCTTTGATGACGGACATCATATATTCACATTTCATTTTAGGGTTGCTCCTTATATTTTTATTTTAGTTTGGCACCTCAATGTGATTATTGGAGTTTTGGTTTCTCTAATTTTGGGTTTCATTTCATCTTTGTTATTTACACATTTTGATAAAATATGGGGTCAAATTAAATATAAAAACAACCCCTTTAGGTCTATCAAAAAATCCAATTAAATTTTACTCCCATTTCTTTTAATGTCTCTCCTTTATCAACAAAACAATATTTTCTTGTCATTTTATCAATTTGTTATAAACTCAAAACAACTAACATCATGTGTGTGTGGGTGTGTGTATGTATATATATATATATAGGATAGAGATCATCTGATAACTACAAAGTTACTCGAGAATTGAGAGAAACATTATCAACCAAGCAGTGCTCGTTAGAGTGTACCCATCATCAGGATGGCAGAGCCGCAGCCAGCGATACTAGTTGGACCTCATCCCAATGTAGAGCAGCAGGAGATCCAAGAGATGGAGAGGGTTGATTCAGGTCACATCCGTTGGTTGTTTGATCAGGCGTATGATCATGAGATACGTCTATCCCATCAGGAGGAGTTAATGGAGGATTTGAAGACATGGATTGATAAGATGCATCATGAGCTGCATGTTACTCGAGAGATGGGTGAAGCTATTGATAGGAAGACGTATAGGCTTTTGGCGCAGGCTTGGGGTGTGTTACTCCTGTCGGTTTTAGTTTTATGTATGTCCATTTACATTGTAAAAATGTATGGACGTTGAGCGGGTTGCGCTCAAGTCCTATTATCTTAGTATATCTTTTGTACTAGGCATTAAGTACTTAGGGCTAATGTCTCATGTTATGCTGCTTGTATGTACAGAAACTTATTAGTAATGAGTTATGTTGCTTGTATGTACATAAGCTTATTAGTAATGGAATGAAAATATTTTGTTTTGGTGTTTAGTTATCCATCCTTAATTTTGAAAAAAAATTTGGGAGACTTTTTTACTATTTAATTTATTTACATATTTTGACCTCTCAGGTTTCATTTTATAATCTTCAGTTTTCATTTATTAACCTTTTTAATTTTCATAATTTAGTTTTCAACCACTCATGTTTTTACTTTTGATTTGTAATCCCAACATTTTTTCCACTTTTGACTTTGGTCCCCTATAATTTTTAAAATTGTTTTACGTTTCTGTCTAAACCTTGCAAATAAAAAAGTTGTAAGGCGCGAGTGTTGTTCAAATTTTACGTCTAATTTTAGTGGTTTAACAGCCCTGTCACAAATAAAATGATATTTCCCAACTCTATATAAACTTTATTATTCGAAATAAATAATTATTCTAGTTTAAAACTGGAAAAAGAAATATTATTAAAAAATTATTCGGATCAGGACTTTGCAACAGATATTTTCGGAAGAATCGATAACTGTGGGGTAAAACTTCCACGGTGGCATTTGGAATCAGAACCTGCACTTTTGCCACATTTTATAAGCCCACTTAATTATTATTTTTTATATTTTAGGTTATAGTCAAAATTTTCGTAAGTTAACATGCTGCAATACGTATGTGTGATTCAACGTTTATGTTTTGGTCTAAACCTTGCAACTAAAAACGTTGCACGGCGCGCGTGTTGTTTAAATTTTTACGTCTATTTTTAGTGGTTTAACGACCATGTAAACCGATTTTCCCCAACTCTATATAAACTTTATTATTCGAAATAAATAATTGTTTTAGCTTAAAATTGGAAAAATAAATATTATTAAAAAATTATCTGGATCAGGACTTTGCAACAGATATTTTCGGAAGAAACGAGAACTGTGGGGTAAAACTTGCACGGTGGCATTTGGAAACACTCTTGCCACGTTCTCCTATATATATATATTATATATTAAAAACAGAAATAAATGAACAGTAATAAAAATATAATTCAATTTAATGAATAGTAACATTGGTAAGGAATGAGCAAACGGTATTGGGTATCGGTACCGGTATCAAATTTACTAAACCGGGTGTATTTTCGGTACCGGTTCGGCAACGGTATTCATCGGTTTTTACCCTCAAATACCGATGTCATACCAGTATCGAGCCGTACCGTACCAGGTATATTCGGTACCGGTACCCACTTTTGGGGATTTCGGTAACGGTATTTTCGGTACCGGTTGGTAGCGAGCTCATCAAATCCTGTAGCAACGTAGCAATGCAAGTAATTGCACCGTTTAGATTACTTTTCATACACACAGTAAGTACGCTGTATTTCGTTTGAATGAGGTTTTATATACACAACAACTTATTTTGCTTTATTTTGTCTTTTTCTGTAATGAATGAATTGTAGCATGTAAAATTAACTTGGATTTACTTTATTTTGTCTTTTTCTGTAATAAATGAATTGTAGCATGTAAAATTAACTTGGATATTTAGATTATTGATGAGCAAATCGTATCAAATCCTGTAATCAAACTGGTATCGTATCGGTACCAAATTTACTATACCGAATCATTTTCGGTACCAATTTGGTACCCCACCTTTTGGCGTTTTCATAATCGTTACTTTCGGTTCGACACCGGTGTAGCACCATACCTGTATTTATTGATTTTTACCTTCAAATACCATACCGTATTGTACTGAGCATTTTCGGTGCCGGTACCTAATTTCGATGATTTTCCGGATCGGTACTTTCGGTGCCGTTACCGGTACCAAGCTCAACCATAATTTAACGTGTTAGCACCTTAATAACTGAACTGAAAACAACTGAATTTCCAACGAGTAGGACGTGTAAGTCCTATTATTATATATTAGGTTATTTAAAATCGTTTTTTTTAGGACGGAGGGCCTATCCTTTTCACGGCATTTTTATTTATGTTTTGATATACGGTATCTGCTTGACGTTACTAACACGCGTTTTGCAGTCATTGGTTCCCCGCCGCAACGCGCGGACTGAAAATCAACTAGTTTTATTTATGTTTTAGGTTTTAGTGAAATGTTTGTGAGTTAATGTGTCACGGCCCCAGCCCAGGTTTTACCCGGTCAGGAGCCGCGGGACAGGAACCCGTGATATTTATTAATTGATGTGACAGCGGAAGATTTATCAGGATCTTTTAAAATTTGAAATGCCCGATTATTTTATTTCATAATTCGGGATAAAACCCCGTAATTTACAATAGAGGAATTTTACTAGGAAATTCCCTGATTTATAAAACATGTTTATTCATTTTAACTGAGCCACCTCTTCAAGCTTGTTAGTGCTCCGTAGCACGTTTTCCTTGATTTACAGCAGGTCGCCTGAAACATGTTTTAAAAATATTTTATCAGTAGGGAAATACAGGTGAGTCACTCAATTTGATAAAATGACACATAGTTATAAATTACAGCATAAGAGCGATTACAATGGCTTCTATCTTATTTTTATCTGGCGCCGTGTCACCTGGTGACGATGGTCATACCACTATTGGGTCTTTCCCCAAGTAGTGATGATTATCACGGTTAGAATTTATTAGCCTAACTGTGAGAAATTAGTAATGTGCACAATACCCCACTTAGCCAGTGATTCAAGATAACCATGACTTAATCCCTGTAATTATAACATTTGAAAATGGAGTATTGTAAAATACTTTTGATAAAAGAGAATGACTCACATTGCAGATTTATACGGGCAGGGTTTAGCCTACTGATTAGCCTTGTAACCCAATTTAAATAACAATGCACACAAACTAGGTCAGTAACTAATACAGCATTTACGATAACTCACGAGATAAAAACCCTCACAACGAATGACAAAGTGCTATACTTAAACATCCGTCGAATTCACGACTAATGACAAAGTATGGCCCTAATGTGGGCAGCACTTAAACATCCATTGGATAGTTTTCTATCGATCGGACATTGAATCGTAGCAGCGATCGAGTTAATACCCGGTATCGTAGCAGCACCCCACTAATTTGAAAGTGAAATTCGAGCAGAATATGATTGATTTTGAAAGTTTCATCGACACCAGTGAACTGCTCATGACCCGCTCTATTTATAGCTGGAATTTGGGTCTCACGCGGCCCGCGTGAGCTTTGGCTCAACCCTTACGCGGCCCGCGTGGCCACCTAGTGTATGCGTAGGTCGGATGGGTCACAAGTAGGGTTGCCATGTGGATGATACGTGGCCCGGATGCTTATCCGGTCGAACTTCAAGTTGACGCGGCCCGCGTAAGGGTCTGGTCATCCTTTACGCGGCCCGCGAGAGGATCAAGAATCTTGATTTCTTGATTTTTGATATGGATTAGGGTTTCGGGGGCCCGGGTTTCCACTTACGGGTCAGTTTGGGACATTTTTGAGAGTCCTTACATTCTCCCCACCTTATTTAAAATCTCCTCCTCGAGATTTATTGAAATAAGTGAGGATACTTTCGCTTCATTTCTGATTCCAGTTCCCAAGTGTACTCGGGTCCTCTCTTTGAATCCCATTTGATTTTGACTAGCACTAGTCGCTTGTGTTTGAGAAACTTAATCTTTCTGTCTTCTATTTGTAATGTGTTCTCAACAAATTTTAACTTTTCGTTTACCTCTATATCTTGAAGAGGTACTACCAAAAATTCGTCAGATAGACATTTCTTGAGATTGGATACATGAAATACGTCATGTATTCCAGATAGCTCCTCTGGTAGTTGTAAGCGATATGCGACTGGTCCTATACGTTGGATTATTGGGAATGGTCCTACGTATCTTGGACTTAGCTTTCCTTTCTTACCGAACCGAACTATTCCTTTCCAAGGAGAGACCTTCAAGAGAACCTTATCTCCGATTTGAAATTCTAACGGCTTGCGTCGATTATCCGCATAACTTTTCTGGCGATCTCGAGCCGTCTTTAATCTTTCCTTGATTTGAGTGATCTTGTCGGTAGTTTCTTGTACTATTTCAGGACCTGATTTGGTTAATCGATCCACAATTACCCAAATCGCATCATTACCTTTTCTGGTCTTGGGTAACTTAGTAACAAAGTCCATTATTACAAGTTCCCATTTCCATACAGGCATTTCTAATTGTTGGAGTAGACCTGAATGTTTCTGGTGTTCTGCCTTAACTTATGAACAAGTAAGACATTTAGAAACATACCTAGCTATATCCTTTTTCATTCCTATCCACCAGAAGTTATTTCTTAAATCTTGGTACATCTTATTGTTACCAGGGTGCATGGTATACCTAGATTTATGGGCTTCCTCTAAGATTTTATTTCTTAATTCTCCTTGCTTAGGTACCCAAATCCTTCTTTTATGGAATCTCCAAATTCCATCACTGTCTTTCTCTAATTCCTTTATTCGTCCTTTCATTCCTTCAGCATCATCCTTGATTGCTGTTTCTTGAATGCTTTTCAGTTGTTCCATTAAGTCTAATTGTAAGCTTAATCTAAGAGCACGAACTCGTCGTTGTTTCTCATGATACTTACGACTTAAAGCATCAGCAACTACGTTGGCTTTACCTTCGTGATATTGAATATCACAGTCGTAGTCACTTAGGATTTCCATCCATCTCCTTTGCCTCATGTTTAATTCTTTTTGCCCAAATATATATCTTAAGCTCTTATGATCTGTATAGACAGTAAACTTACTTCCATACAAATAATGTCTCCAAATCTTAAGGGCAAAAATTATGGCTCCTAACTCTAAGTCATGAGTTGTATAGTTTTCTTCGTGCTTTTTCAATTGTCTTGAAGCATACGCAATTACCTTCTTGCGTTGCATTAGTACACATCCTAATCCTAGCTTAGAAGCATCACAGTAGACTTCAAAATCTTTTGTTCCTTCCGGTAAGGCTAGAATTGGAGCGTTTGTTAGCTTTTGCTTCAAAATCCTAAAGGCCTCTTCTTGTCTAGGTCCCCATTCAAACTTAACTGCCTTACAGGTCAGCTTAGTTAAGGGTACAGCTATCTTGGAAAAATCCTTAATAAACCGTCTATAGTATCCGGCTAACCCTATAAAACTTCTAATTTCCATAGCTGATTGTGGGACCTTCCATTTGGTGATCGCTTCTATCTTAGCAGGATCTACGTGAATGCCTTCGTGATTCACCATGTGACCTAAAAATTGTACTTCTTGCAGCCAAAATTCACACTTCGAGAATTTGGCGTAAAGTTGTTTCTTTCTTAACAAAGTTAAGAGTGCATGCAGGTGCTCACAATGCTCTTCCTGGCTTTTGGAATAAATAAGTATATCGTCTATAAAGACAATTACGAATTTATCCAAGTACGGTTTACAGATCCTATTCATCATGTCTAGGGCTGTAAACGAACCGAACGTTCAGCGAACAGTTCGTGAACCGTTCGGCGGGAAGTTCGTTTATGTTCGTTCGTTTAATAAACGAACGAACATGAACAAGAAATTTTGTTCGATTAGTTAAATGAACGAACATGAACAAAAGTCTCGTTCGTTCAGTTGTGTTCGTGAACGTTCGGTAAGGTGTTCGTGAACATTCGTTCATTTGCGTTCGTTTATGTTGGTGTTTTAATTAAAGATTTTTATACTTTCATACATTTTATCTATACTTTTTATACTATTAAACTTTTATTTATATCATTAGCCTAACAATTAAACTAGGAAACCCTCTTTCACCTTGTTTATGCACCATTTCCCTTTCTTTTCTCATTATTTACATCGACGAATATGATCTACCTCCGTTCCACAATAAGGGATTCAAGTTCTAGTGCTACTCTCTGGGCCATCCACCTTTATCCTTCATCGCGTTATCCAAATTTATTTGTGTTCGCTTGTGTTCGTGAACCGTTCGTGAACACTCATTTCCTTAATGAACGAACACAAACATAAAATCTCGTTCGGTAAGTGTTCATGAACCGTTCGTGAACACATTAATTTCCTTAACAAACGAACACGAACAAGGCCTCGTTCGTGTTCGTTCGGTTCGTTTACAGCCCTAATCATGTCCATAAATGCTGCAGGAGCATTTGTTAGTCCAAAGGGCATAACTGTAAACTCGTAATGACCATACCTAGTTCTGAAAGCATTTTTAGGTATGTCTTCCTCTTGTACCTTCAATTGATGATATCCAGAGCGTAAATCTATCTTAGAAAAATATCTAGCTCCTTGAAGTTGATCAAAAAGATCATCAATCCTAGGTAATGGGTATCGATTCTTAATTGTAACCTTATTCAATTCCCTATAATCGATACACATTCGCATCGAACCATCTTTCTTCTTCACAAACAATACTGGCGCTCCCCACGGGGAAGAACTAGGTTGTATAAATCCTTTGCTTAGTAATTCATCTAATTGCTTTTTCAATTCTAGCATTTCGGTGGGTGCTAACCGATAAGGTGCCTTGGCTATCGGTGTAGTTCCAGGAATTAGATGAATTCTAAATTCTACTTTCCTATCAGGTGGTAATCCAGGTAGTTCTTCTGGGAATACCTCTGGGTATTCTGATACTACTGGAATTTCTTTGAGTTCCTTACCCTTAGTGTTAATGATTACTGAAATCATATACACTATTCCTTGCTTTCGTTCATAACTAGCAACTTTCATTACTGAAATAAACTTTAGGGGCTTTCGTGGCTTATCTCCTGTAATCACCACTAATTCTCCTGTGGGTGTATGTATTTCTATAGAATTCTTATCACAAAGAATTCGAGCATGGTTGGCTACTAACCAATCCATTCCTAATACAACATCGAATTCGGCTAAATTCATAGGTAATAGGTTTGCCGAAAATTTATGACCTAATAGTTCTATCTTTTCTTCTTGCACAACCTTATTTATTTTAACAGAATTCCCATCTGCCGTTTCGACTGTAAAAATCTGCCTAAGGTTGGTTAAGGGTAAGTTAAGAGCTTGGCAAAATGAAGTATTTATAAAACTTTGGTTTGCACCAGAGTCAAATAATACTTTTGCATAAACATCGTGAACTAGGAACGTACCGGCTATCACGTCAGGAATTAATTCTGCTTCCTGAGTAGTTAACTGGAAGGCTCTTACGTTTTTCTTAGTAGCTCCTTCTACAGGTTTGGTTTTGTTGTCCGCTGGTTTGACCAATTTTGGGCAGTCTGGCCTAAAATGTCCAGCTTCTCCACAGTTGTAGCAGACTGTTGCTTTCTTCTTCCTGCAATCTTCTTCTTGATGCCCCGGTATTTTGCAGAATTTGCAATATCCTTTGCATCTTCCAAAATGCTTCCTTTTGCATGTATTGCAAAATGGAACAGTGGAAGATTGCCCGGTTCCCTTTCTTTTGAAATTGCTACGATTACCCACACGGAATCCTTGGGTAATCTTTTGGGCCACTTCCTTTTTCCGGGTTTCTTCTCTTGTGCGTACCAGTCCGTCAGTTAGGGTATTAGCTAATTCCACAGCATCGTCAATAGTGCGTGGTCTCGCAGCTTTGACGATATCTCGAATTTCGCCAATCAATCCCCAAATATAGCGGGAAATAAGTACCGGTTCTGGCGAAGCCAGGGTTGGTACCACTCTAGCATATTCGAAAAATGTCGAAGTATACCCTCGACAGTCTACATCCACCATTCGGTGGTTCAGGAACTTATTTGTCATTTGTTCCTTTTCATACTCGGGACAGAATTTTCTTTCCACTAGCTGCTTAAATTCTTCCCAACTCATGGCATAGGCCATATTTCTTCCTTTGGCTTGAAGTATTGTATTCCACCATTCTAGCGCCCCTTCTTTAAATAGATGCGACGCGTACATGACCTTATCTTCCTCGACACATTTACTTATCATAATTACTGCTTCGGTTTTTTCCAACCAACGCAGCGCCGCAGTCGCTCCTTCATTGCCTGCAAATTCAGCTGGTTTACAGGCAAGAAACTCCTTGTAAGTGCAACCAGGCGTTGCAGCTTTCATTTTCTTAAGGAGCGGGGCTTGCATTCCCTCGTTGTTGTTGTTGGTATGATTGCCGCCTCCGTTTACACTATTACTGAAATTGTCACCGTGTGTGCGTTTGCTAGGAATAATTTGTTGAGGTTCAACTGGATTTCGAGCAGCAGCAAGTATTGCTGGAATAGCATTGGCTATTCCTTGATCAACGATATTCTCGATATCTTGCCTATTCAGAAATTGATCTTCATTGTTATGCTCTGATTGATTAACTTCATTATCAGGTTCATTACCAGTGTGTGCCATCTGGTAATTAATTTATATAAATAATTAGTATAAAATAAATAACCAAACATAACAAATAATTACACATAATTACGTAAACAAATATAGTCAAAATTGTCGATCTTTTGACTTTCGATATTTTATATATTATATTATGCTTCTGTACACACCTGTTATCTTACAAAGTTTTATTCTTAGGTTATTTTACAGAGTTATATTTTTATTATTATTATTATTATATAATCACAGCTTCACAACCACACTATTTCCTGTCAGCTGACACCTCAGAAGCGACGTTCCCTTTCGTCGTACTTCCAGGAGATTTGTTCTCCCACCTCCCGGATCCTATTCCATGCATCTATCAGCTCCTCGCCAAAATGGCGGAGTTCAGCTAAGTTTTCATTACTCATTGGTGGGTTTGGTGCAGGTTCTGGGTTAAACTGAGGGAAAAAGGTATAAGGATTATTTAGGAGGTTTTGAAACTGCCAGTCGTTGGTCCACCATTCGTCCATTTCTCCTAGAGGTTAAGTGTGGATCAGGGGTTCTGGGATGGCTGGTTCCAAGTTTACTGGAAGTTGGGTTTCAGCGAGATAAGGGAAGAGGTTTTCATTGATAGGCCTAAGGATATCACAATTTGCCAGTATGCAATCTAGTTCCTCCTGCAGTGGCAATTCCTCGTCTTACTTAGAACTTTCTCCAATTTCTATTCCTTCTTGCCTAAAACTTTCCCCAATCTCGATCCCTTTTCCTTTATCCATGGGATTTTCTATCTTGGGAACTCTCCTAGTTGCTGGTTTCCTTCTGCGCACACGCCTCCAACCCACAAACCTTCTTCTTTTCTTTGGCTTTGATTTCTCCGGAGGTGGAGCTTGGAATTCCATAGGTTCCTCAACATCGGCCAAGTAACCAGTAAAGTCTCTGGAAACTTCCAAGTTAACAGGATAAAGATTGAGATTCTCAAGGGCTTCAGACAATTCATTCATGCTGTTTAGCATTTATGAAGAAACACACAAAATTCTAGGTTAAAAATTTGTAACTTGAATTTTCACATAATTACATAATGGCAATTAGAAAATTTAAATATTAATTATAATTATCTAATTTATACAAACCATTTATTGAAACAGCACATATTTATTACAACAAAAATTTGAAATCTACTAGTGGTTATTTAATAGATTAAAGTTTATGGCTTTGTAGGTAGCATAGGTGATGGTACTGGTTTAGTGATTTAACTATAAGTTAGCATTTACTGCTATAGTGGCTAACATATAGAGATTTGCCCATTATTCATCTAACTCATCTTCCCATGGTGGTTTAGTGTCTATTTTCTGAGTTTCCTTATTGATCATCACTCCTTTTGGTTGTGACTTCCTCATTTTCTCTTGACTTTTCCTAATAATCAAACTTCTTTTATTAGGGGTAAGTGGTTTTTCATACTATCCCTTATGAACAAATATTCCCTCCTCAGTATCTGCTGAGTATCTTGAGGAATTTGATTGGGATGAAGTTCCCTTATCTTTCGATGAACTATCTAATTTAAGATAGATATCCGAAATTCTTTGCTTACCCATACTGTAACTAACAAGTAGTCAGTTAAAACACATATAATCACAAGACAGTAATCAGGAAAATTAAGTATTTTAAATACTTAATAGGCTTAAATCAGTGGCTCTGATACCACATTTTTCCTGTCACGGCCCCAGCCCCGGTTTTACCCGGTCAGGAGCCGCGGGACAGGAACCCGTGGTATTTATTAATTGATGCGACAGCAGAAGATTTATCAGGATCTTTTAAAACTTGAAATGCCCGATTATTTTATTTCATAATTCGGGATAAAACCCCGTAATTTACAATAGAGGAATTTTACTAGGAAATTCCCTGATTTATAAAACATGTTTATTCATTTTAACTGAGCCACCTCTTCAAGCTTGTTAGTGCTCCGTAGCACGTTTTCCTTGATTTACAGCAGGTCGCCTGAAACATGTTTTAAAAATATTTTATCAGCAGGGAAATACTGGTGAGTCACTCAATTTGATAAAATGACACATAGTTATAAATTACAGCATAAGAGCGATGGCTTCTATCTTATTTTTATCTGGCGCCGTGTCACCTGGTGACGATGGTCATACCACTATTGGGTCTTTCCCCAAGTAGTGATGATTATCACGGTTAGGATTTATTAGCCTAACTGTGAGAAATTAGTAATGTGCACAATACCCCACTTAGCCAGTGATTCAAGATAACCATGACTTAATCCCTGTAATTATAACATTTGAAAATGGAGTATTGTAAAATACTTTTGATAAAAGAGAATGACTCACATTGCAGATTTACACGGGCAGAGTTTAGCCTACTGATTAGCCTTGTAACCTAATTTAAATAACAATGCACACGAACTAGGTCAGTAACTAATACAACATTTACGATAACTCACGAGATAAAAACACTCACAACGAATGACAAAGTGCTATACTTAAACATCCGTCGAATTCACGACTAATGACAAAGTATGGCCCTAATGTGGGCAGCACTTAAACATCCATTGGATAGTTTTCAATCGATCGGACATTGAATCGTAGCAGCAATCGAGTTAATACCCGGTATCGTAGCAGCACCCCACTAATTTGAAAGTGAAATTCGAGCAGAATATGATTGATTTTGAAAGTTTCGTCGACACCAGTGAACTGCTCATGACCCGCTCTATTTATAGCTGGAATTTGGGTCTCACGCGGCCCGCGTGAGCTTTGGCTCAACCCTTACGCGGCCCGCGTGGCCACCTAGTCTATACGTAGGTCGGATGGGTCACAAGTAGGGTAGCCATGTGGATGATACGTGGCCCGGATGCTTATCCGGTCGAACTTAAAGTTGACGCGGCCCGCGTAAGGGTCTGGTCATCCTTTACGCAGCCCGCGAGAGGATCAAGAATCTTGATTTCTTGACTTTTGATATGGATTAGGGTTTCGGGGGTCCGGGTTTCCACTTACGGGTCAGTTTGGGACATTTTTGAGAGTCCTTACATAATGTTTTTACGTTTACTTTTTGTTCGATTTAACGGTCCCGTCACAAAATACGTATCCAATTACTAGTTACTATACAATTTCTTTATAAAATAAATAGTACCCAGATTAGTTTTGAATTTTTTTATTAGTAGTTAAGTTATTAGTTTTCTTTTATTTTCATAATTTTATTATTATATTTTTGTAATTATTTTAAGCATATTTTGTAACTTTTAAGCATGTTATATAATTCTGAGTATATGTTGTGACGTGTCTATTTCTATCTACGGATATGTTTGGCAAAAGTAGTTGGTGGCTGGTGGCTGGTAGCTGTTAGCTTAGTAGCTGTAGCTTTTAAGATATATTTGGTGTTTGGCAGAGTAGCTGAAGCTTTTAATAAAATGTATAAAATGGCTAAAATGAACATAACTAAAATTTTAAAAACTTGTGCATTAAAAAGTTCATTATATTTAGAGGTTAAAATAGTCATTTTTTCCCTAAAAGTTTGTAGCTTCTTCTAAATGCTACTAGTATGACCGTTCAACCAAAAGCTACAAGCTCCTAACCTAAAAGCTTCAAGCTTCTTCAACTAAACAAGACTTTTTATTTAGTACGAGTTTTTTCTTAAAAGCTTAAAGTTAGAAGCTCCTAAAAGCTCCATGCCAAACATACCCTACGTCTTGTTATAAAAAAATTGAAATCAAGTTGTGAGTAATATTGTACAAGTTATCGAAACAATTAGTAGTAATGTACAAGTAACCGAAGCATGTACTTATCAAACCTACCTCACGATTTAGTTTTTTTTTTTTTTTGTATAAAATGACATTGTCTACCCTTTTCTATCACTCTAATAATATAATGCATTTTTTTATAAAATTCCAAATATACTATTGCAATATGCTTATTATTATATACTTTCCGTTAAAACTTTTGCTCAAAATCGAACGGGTCAAATAAAATTGATTTTAATTTTTACCGTGCTTATTTTTTACATATGTTTTGATAAAAAGCTTTGTTCAAAATCGAACAGGCCAAATATAAATAAACCTTTTTCTCTTAACCATGAAGAATCAAAATTGATATTGTTCGAACAACACCCGTATCGGTACTAGGACGAACTGAAACGATCCGGACCGAATAACATCGGTGTTGGACTGTTGGTATCGGTATTATCCGACCCGGTACTAATGTTTGTTTTTATGGTTTTCGATCAATATAAAATACGTGTCGACATCTTCTTAGGCATATTTCTTTTAGTTGCTACACTTATCTAGGTATCATACTACTATTGTAACAAACTAAATCAATATTGACCGAATGTTTATTGCAACGTATGGGAAATCCTAATAGTTTTATGTACGAATTGTTATCAATTGGTGTTTATTATTAGTAAGTAGTATTATTATTTTATTTTAGAAAATTCGAAGAACAGGTCGAACACCCCCAAGACCTGCTAATGAGTGATATATCCCAAATGATTATTCGCAACTTGCTGTAACAATCACTGCTAAGGGTAAGGTCAAATCGTTTGTGATGGTTTTTTTATGATTGAAAATAAAGAGGCAATTACATATATCTTCCTCTAAACTTAATAAATTATATATTTACCCAATGCAAAAATTAAATTACGTATTTCTCCATCCCAAAAATTACAAATATCAAATATACTTGAATGGATTAATTTTATGTTAGTTAAAACTGTTGAAAATAATGTTAGGGTCATTCATATACTACATCTTTGATATATTGGGCAGGTTGTTAACTGTTGCATGTATTGTTTAAGTTGTTAATGGGCTGGTTATGGTCCTATTGTCATCTTTGGGCTCAGGTTATCATTGGGCTTATTATGAGACTGGGCTCTGGTCGGTTTGTTATTGGTTTGTTTAAAGTGGTTGTAACAGATTGATACAGCTGGAAGTTGAAGGGTCTTTGTGTAAAATATGAAGGGCTGTGATCCTCATGCTCTTAAGTATTGGACTAAGTGTAAATATGAAAGGGGGCTGGTATAAAAGTGGAGTTGTCTGGACATCATAATTATTCACCCTTCTTCTATGTTACGCATCATTCTCCAGTTCTCTCTGTGAGAGGTTATTAGGGTTATTTATTTGTTTGGATGAAGATTGTTGCAGTCTTTCTGATGTATTGTGAGAAAGATCAATCTTCTAGTTGTGATGATCATCAGTGGATGATTGTTTAGTTGTTTTTGTATTTCTTTAGTGGTTGCTCTTGTTATACTCTCTACTGTTTGAGGGTTTGGTCTTCATATGTTGATGATCATCACATGTATCATTGTTTGTATTATTTCTGATCTCACATATTGTGAGATCTATGGTTTAGGGGGTGTTTTTTGGTTTGGGTTAAATAATAAAGTTTTACGTCACGTTTTGCCGCTTCTCTTGTGTTTCAGGTTTTTCTTTGTGTTTTGTATTGAATATTCATACCATTTGACAAGAGCTTTTGTTGTATATAACTTTTACTAGTTTAAGAACCCGCAAATTTTGCGGGTTGGTAAAGAAATTTTCTTCAATACCGCTGACATTAAATATTATGATTTTATACACGGTAAAAGACAACCGAATAGATTAGATTACTACGACAAATTGAAATACATGAATATGCAACGATCACAATTTGTTGAAAAACTCTTTATAAACCACATTGGTTGTTTTATCTGTAGGTTTGTCATTGTTGTCAAGTATTAGTAGTTTGACTTCATCTCGTGTTTTCACACTTGATAAAGCAACATACAATTAACCAGAGAAGACAGGTTGTTTAAGTACAAACCAACTCTAGAAAGTGATTGCCCTTGACTTTTGTTGATAGTCATTGCGAAACATACGGCCAGTGGAAATTTGCTTATTTGAAAATCAAAATGAATCTTTTATCAGAAGGGATCAAATTAACTATAGGTATATATGTGCGACTGCCAATATTTGCTCCAGATATTGCCTCATATGATTGGTTGTTTCAACTACTTCCATGCATAATGTGAGAACAAAAAAAATAAAGAATATGAAGAGCTTTCAGTCGGCACAAAGTTGGGTCTTCCCTAAAAATCAAACATACCGAAACTTCCGCCTACTGCAATGATGAGATTTACAAAATTTACGCTAAAAGATCTTACAGATATTGTGAATAAAGGTATTGTTAAGTGATGAAAATGGTTGTTAACGAACTATAGTGTGATGTGCATTCAAAATAAATATGAAAATGACAATGAAAAAACTATACTATGATATACTCAAATAAGATACAAGTTTGTAAATCTCCCAACCAAGTAGTTAACGTATTAGCACACATTTATTATCAAAGATTTACATTTAAACCACTCAAAATAATAAATATCAACATCTACATCTACATTAACCCCATGATCATTAAAATCATTCACCGGTGTTACAAAACTCACCATCATCATAATCCAACAAAATAACTTCTTATTTATTGCAAAACAAAACCATCCAAACCAAATAATAACTGTACTTGGCTTGGTTTCAAATTAGAGTTAGAGGCAAGCCCACATTTCGCGGCGGGCAGCGAATTTTCCGCATTCCCCTGTGCAATGTGATTCCCAATATATGTTATTTAGAGCTTGTCACGTGGACCCAATTAAAAGCAATGCAGGAGCATGGAGTTAAGATTTGAATTTTTGGCTAATCATTTTACTAAGGTAATATTGATTTCATTTAATAAAAATCAAAATGAACCATGGCTTTACCAGCGAAGTGTAAAAATAAAGATGATTAACTAATGATATGTCATGGATATACAAATAGAAGAATGCTTGAATAAAAAAAATTGTAGCATCACCTAAAAAGAACATGCTCAATGAAAAGAAAAGAAAACATAATTATTTATGTTTTACATGAAAAATACAAGAGATGTGAAGCAACAAAGGAAAAACAGTTAACCTCTATGATGTCACTTCAACCACCGAGTAAACCTAAAATATTGATCCCAAACAAAAAAAAAACATATAAATTACTTATGAGAGAGGTGAAAGTTTATAGGTGTTAAACTCTAGATTTCAAAATAAAGGAGCACCACCGTTTAATTTAAACTACCTAAAACAGTTGAAAGGAAAATACTTGAACTTGATGTTATAGAGGACTACCTAATCATCACAGAGATTTAGAATGTTCTTCACTCATCTTCATAAATTTTTTGGATTGGATTAATTAGATGGAATTAGGTGTAGCTTCTAATGTGATTCCAATATATGTTATTTAGAGCATAATTCTTTCAAAAACCTTGCTAACCTGCACCCAATCGGTCAAAACTCGTTCTGACCTAAACCCGTATTAACCAGGACCAAAATAACACTTTGACATGTTGTGGCCCTTCATACCACCCGTTTTGCCACCTCTAATGTAACTTAAAGAGATTAACATCAATCTAATTTATGTATCTTTCACCCAGTTAAAACAAATGCAGAGCTAAAATTCTATTAGGATACCGGATTTTGATATTTTAAAAGATCTTCATAAATAGCTGGCGCAAAAGAGCTTGGAGTATTGCAAGGAGTCACAGGTTGAAACATAAGGTTATTTATTCGACAAAACAAAAACCCAGATGACAGTACAGATGTGGGTATAACAGCGTCGAAAAAGAACAAAATACTTCAAGGGGAATGAGAAGCAGAAGAAGGTACACGGAGAGACATATAAATAAAGGAATCGTTCACTCATTTCCTTTCTAATAAGAACAAGGACCTAAAAAAATTCAAATTAAATATCACCTTCGTTTAATCACTTAATTTTATGTAGGAACCATTCGCGTAAATTAATAAAATAAAACAAATTTTTATTAACTGTTACAATACAAAAATTAGAAAGCTAAACAAACTAGTACGATTACAACTGAAATAAATCAAAATACAAGAAAGGTGTAGAAGAAGATTGACTGAGGCACGTGTTCCACACGCTTCCCTTAAAAAAAATTCCGAGTCTCCCAAGAGTACTCGCTTTGTTTCCCAGGGTACAACAGCCGAAGCAGCGTACTGCCGGAGATGGCCTACAACCCGAAGGCTACCTTGAAGAATGCAGGAGAAGATCAGAAATTCTGTAGAGAGAAAGGATGAAATGTTGTTGTGTTACTAGTGTTCGTGGTGTGCTCTGCAGCAAGGTATGGAGCTGTATTTATACAGCTCTCGAATTGAAACAGCCAAAACCGAATTAAATTAGAGGTTTAAATTGCATTAAACGTCTTCAATGCAATTTAATACATCATTTAATTCTCAGTCAAAACCGTTTGACTTGGCAGTTTCGTTGCTGAAGTGTAACTGCATTGCTATTGAATGCTGGAAGCTTCTGCGCGCGCGCGTGCAAGACACACTGGTGCGCGCGTGCCCAGGTCTGCACGCCCATGCGCGGTGCGTCCTTTTGGCTCACTGCCATGCGCGCGTGCGCCACACTGACTTAGGTCCATGCGCGCGTGCGCCACGTCACCTGTGAGCTTCTACGAGCACGCCACACAGTCGCGCCGTTTTCGCTCACTTTGGTGCGCCGCGCACGTCACATCAGGACCCATGCACCATGCGCAACCGCGTGCCTTCGTGCCACTTATACCCGCGCGCGGACTGCCACGTCACGCGCCTCGAACCTGTATGCCACTTCACCACTTGGTCCTTGCAGCCTCTGTGATCCACCACGCGCACGTGGTCAAAAATACAAAGGCGACTCGTGGCGATGCGAAGTGCAAAGTGCGCCATCAAAGCGCCACATCGCCCACGCCACGCGCGCGCGCGTGCGTGCGAGTTTGAGTTAGGGTGCTCCGCACCCTTCGCGAGGACACTTAGTGTGTGCTTCCATGAAACAATAAGGATGGAGAGTTCCACCTTAAATACCCATTTAAGTTCCATCTCTCCTCCGATGTGGGACAAGGTGCTACTTTCCCTTTTGTTTCAGCATTCAATGTTTCAAACACCCAACTTTGAGCATCGATATCTCATTCATCTTAGCTCCGTTTTGGACGTGGTTTAGTTCGTTGCGAAGCTCTTCCAACATAGAACACAAACCCACAAATAAATATATAAAACCCGCTCATTTTATTATATTTATTTCTAGTCCAAAATAGGAAAAAATCATTTTCCTATATTTGTGAAAAATGCTATTTTCACCTATTTTTCCAACAATCCCCCACATGAAAAATGCTATTTTCATCAAGTTTCCAACAATCCCCCACATGTATGGAAATCAATCTTTTCCTTACACTTTTCAACGATAAACTTCGACAGTTGAGTTTTGCAAGATAGGTAGGTTGTTGCCTTTGAACCTTCTTTTGTGAAGCATACTTAGCTTACTAGCGGTTTGTAGACGCGATGTCCTTGAACATACCCCCATTTGTGTAAACGACAATACACTTCACACAATACTCTCCCTGGCTTGGCCAACCCCTCATTGTCGTGTCCTATTATGGTCCTGGAACACTAGCCTGGTTCTGCGAGAGCTCTAGGATTTGCGCACCCCACAAATCCATTCGAAGCGACCCCACTTCTCTCTAACATAGGTGATTCCCATGAATCATTAAAAGCATCATGGTTATTTGATTTCCCGAAATCGTTAACCTTAATATGCTTAGCCTCACTTCAATGTCACTGATTGGAATGGACTAGGAAGTGCATAACTCCCTTTTATTTGGTTTGGGGTACTCCCCCACAGTGACTCCGTTTTGGTAATATGATTAAGTTGTCCTATTGAACTTAGATCTTGGGATCTCCAGTCAACTAAGTTAGGTTTCCCTCATATTCCCATTTACCACGGGCTTTAGTCCCATTCCTCTTGACGACGTTTCTACTAACTCTCTGCTTAAGCCTTTTGTAAACGGGTCCACAATGTTATCCTTTGATCTCACATAATCAATTGTGATAACACCCGTTGAGAGTAGTTGTCATACCGTGTTATGTCTACGTCGCATATGCCTTGATCTGCCATTGTACATTAAGCTTTGAGCTCTACCAATCGCTGATTGGCTATCACAATGTACACATATGGCAGGCAAAGGCTTTGGCCATCTTGGAATATATTCCACGAATTGACGTAGCCATTCCGCCTCCTCTCCTGACTTATCCAAGGCGATAAATTCGGATTCCATTGTGGATCTTGCTATGACCGTTTGCTTAGAAGACTACCAAGCAATAGCAGCTCCTCCAAGTGTAAACACGTAACCACTTGTTGATTTGGAATCTTTATTATCCGATATCCAGTTTGCATCAGTGTATCCTTCGATCACTGCTGGTTGTCGGGTATAATGTAGTCCATAATCTCTTGTGTATCTTATGTATCAAAGCACCCTCGTGATAGCTTTCCAATGATCCGCGCACGGATTGCTGGTGTATCTACTTAGCCTACTCACCGCGTAAGCCAAGTCGGGTCTAGTACATGTCATTAGATACATTAGACTGCCAATAATTCTTGAATACTCTAACTGAGCAACCCCATCTCCTTTATTTTTCTTGAGATGTTGGGAGGTATCAACTGGAGTTCTAGCTACACTCATATCTCTCGAGTTGAATTTTTCAAGAATTTTATCGACATAGTGAGATTGACTTAACATAAGACCATCTTGGGTTCTTATGATCTTTACTCCAAGAATCACATCGGCTAAACCCATGTCTTTCATATCAAATCTCGCTTTCAACATGTTTTTAGTAGCCTTGATAATTTTATCATTACTCCCAATAATAAGCATATCATCTACGTAAAGACATAAAATTACATAACCTTCATTTGTGTCTTTGAAATAAACACATTTGTCGCACTCATTTATTTTGAAACCATTGTCAATCATGACATGATCAAACTTTTGGTGCCATTGTTTTGGTGCTTGCTTCAAGCCATACAAAGACTTGACGAGTTTACATACTTTACCCTCTTGACCTGGGGCAGAGAAACCTTCAGGTTGCTCCATATAAATCTCTTCTTCTAAATCGCCATTTAGAAATGCGGTTTTAACGTCCATTTGGTGAACTTCCAAATTTCTTAAAGCCGCTATAGCAAGAACCAATCTAATCGAGGTTATGCGCGTCACATGCGAGTAGGTATCAAAGTAATCTAGACCTTCCTTTTGTATAAATCCTTTAATCACCAACCTAGCCTTGTATTTATCAATACTTCCATCAGTTTTCATCTTCCTTTTGAATATCCAATGATATCCAAGTAGTTTGCAACCAGGTGGAAGATCTACTAACTCTCAAGTATGATTTTGCAATATAGAATCAATTTCATTCCTTATTGCTTCTTTCCATTGAGATCCTTCTGAAGAGAAAACCGCTTCGCGATATGTATTGGGCTCGCCCTCAACCATATAGCTAACGAAGTCTGGACCGAAGGATTTTTAAACCCTTGGCCTTTTAATTCGCCTACGATCACTTTCTTCAACCTCAGGTCGTTCATGTGTCTTATCATGAACTACCTCATCAACTGGTGTAGATGAGCTTTCACCTACTTCAAAATTAGGTGTTAATGACGTTGCATGTGTTTGTCTTCTCAAAGGAAACACATTTTCAAAGTAAGACACAACGTTAGGATTCACCTCCATGATAGTGTTTACGTGTACATCAGGATTCTTGGACTTATGTACAAGAAAGCGATGTGCACTACTTTGATGCGCATACCCAATAAATATGCAATCAACAGTTTTGGGTCCTATCCTAAGAGCCTTAGGAGGTGGTACAATCACCTTTGCTAGGCACCCCACACTTTCAAGTATTTGTATGAAGGCTTCTTCCTTTTCCATAACTCATATGGAGTTTCGTCTCTCTTTTTGAGTGGTATCTTGTTCAGAAGATAATTAGCCGAGAGAATGGCTTCCCCCCACATTTCCTGGCTCACCCCAGAACTTATCAACATGGCGTTCATCATTTCTTTCAATGTACGGTTCTTTCGTTCCGCCACGCCATTTGATTGTGGAGAATAAGGAGGTGTACACTCATGTACAATGCCACTTTTTGCGCATAAATCGGCAAAAGGTGCAACATATCACCTCTTCGGTCGCTTCGCAAAGCTTTTATCTTCTTTTGAAGTTGATTCTCAACTTCATTCTTATACAAGATAAATTTACTTATTGCTTCATCTTTACTTTTTAGTAAATATACATAGCAATATTTAGTACTATCATCAATAAACGTGATGAAGTACTTATTTCCACCTCTTGTGGGTACCGTTTTTAAATCACAAATATCAGTGTGAATTAAATCAAGGGGTCCGGTTATTCGTTCAACCGATTTCGATGATGATCTTGTAAGTTTGGATTCTACACAAGTTTCACATTTATAATGTGAATCAATATGGAATGTTGGTATACAATTTAAATTGATTAAACGACGTATTGAATTAAAATTTACGTGACCTAATCTACCATGCCATTTATTCGAATCAGAAAACTCAAGCATATAAGTAGAAGTAGTAGCAATTTTATTCATGTTCTTGACAGCCATTACATTTAATTTGAACATGCCGTTTTGGGCGTAGCCCTTACCCACATACATTCCTCGTTTGGTAAGAACAAAGTTGTCACTTTCAAATACTAAGCGAAATCCAAACTTGTTAAGCAACCAACCCGAGACTAGATTCTTGCGCAAGTCCGGGACATACAACACGTTGCTTAGAGTGAGCTCCTTCCCCGAAGTCCACTTCAAGATCACCGTTCCTTCACCCATGATGTCGGCGGTGGCTGCATTTCCCATATACAGCTTCTCTTCTCCAGAAAGCGCCTTGAAGGTGGTAAAGAGGCTTCTGTCTGCGCAAACGTGACGGGTCGCGCCCGTATCAACCCACCATCCTTTTGGAGTGTTGGTCACAGTATTGACCTCATCCATCATTGCGCTTTTGTCGGAAATCATTGCCACCAAAGGCATTCCGTCTTCATCCACCATGTGAGCATGCTCACGCTTTGGTTTCTTGCATTGGTTAGCCCGATGCCCCGGCTCGTCACAGTTGTAACAAGTTCCTTGGAACGTTTGAGGTTTCTTTTTCACAACCCCTTTCTTCAGTCCAAGTTTGCTAGCCTTTGCTTACTCCTTGTCCTTTTTCCCCTTACCCTTCGCGCCTTTAGAGGATTGCCCATGCTCAACCACATTTGCGCTAGCACTAGTCTGCGCATGGCTGCCTTTTAGGGCAATTCTATTGTCCTCTTCAATCCGAAGACGAACAATAAGGTCCTCTATAGTCATCTCCTTTCGTTTGTGTTTAAGATAATTCTTAAAATCCACCCAACCAGGAGGTAACTTTTCAATTATCGCTGCCACTTGGAATGTCTCGCTAAGTGTCATGCCTTCCGCAAGGATGTCATGTAGTATAATTTGCAATTCTTGGACTTGATTCATAACTGTTTTAGAATCAACCATTTTGAAATCCTAGAAACGGGCTACCACAAATTTCTTTGTGCCAGCATCCTCCATTTTATACTTCTTGTCCAAGGCATCCCAAAGATCTTTGGAAGTCTTGACATTGTAGTACACATTATACAATGCATCCGAAAGCCCGTTTAACACATAGCCTCGACAAATGAAATCCAAGTGCTTCCAAGCCTCTACCGCGCTCAGAGCCTGAGCGTTGGTATCCCCTTCCACAGGTTGGGGAGCAGTTTCAGTTAAGAACCTCGCAAGGTTCATGGTGGTCAGGTAGAAGAACATCTTCTGCTGCCACCGCTTGAAGTGTAGACCCGAGAACCTCTCGGGTCGTTCAGCGTGATTAGCCACTGTGGACGCTCCCACAGTGGTGGCGTTTAAGGGGGTTCCCATCACAACATTCGTATTGTTGTTGACGTTGACATTCTCGGTCGACATGCTGAAAATTAAAATTTAAATTTTTAGTCAAAAGGTCTGTTTTACGCAAAAAAAACAGAAGTAAACTAATAAATTTTAATTTTACCACAATTTACTGTTTCGGCTTCTAAGTCCAACTTTGAAGACCAAAAACAGAAAATTTATAATTTTAGAACTTACTGATTGGCTTCTAAGTCCAACTTTGAAGACCAAATCAGAAAGTTTTAGCAAATTTTAGGACAATCTGAATGTAACCAAAATAGTTTTCAACCAAAGTCGCTCCTTTGAAGATGAAAACAAAAAAAAATATGTTTTTAAAACACAAACTGAGTGAAAACAAAACTGGTTTGAATCACAAACAGAATGGTTTTGATTACACGAACGGTTTTAAAAATTTGTTTTAAGATTGTAGGAACCGTTCGCGTAAATTAATAAAATAAAACAAATTTTTATTAACTGTTACAATACAAAAATTAGAAAGCTAAACAAACTAGTACGATTACAACTGAAATAAATCAAAATACAAGAAAGGTGTAGAAGAAGATTGACTGAGGCACGTGTTCAACACGTTTCCCTTAAAACAAATTCCAAGTCTCCCAAGAGTACTCGTTTTATTTCCCAGGGTACAACAGCCGAAGCAGCGTACTGCCGGAGATGGCCTACAACCCGAAGGCTACCTTGAAGAATGCTGGAGAAGATCAGAAATTCTGTAGAGAGAAAGGATGAAATGTTGTTGTGTTACTAGTGTTCGTGGTGTGCTCTGCAGCAAGGTATGGAGCTGTATTTATACAGCTCCCGATTTGAAACATCCAAAACCGAATTAAATGAGAGGTTTAAATTTCATTAAACATCTTCAATGCAATTTAATACGTCATTTAATTCTCAGTCAAAACCGTTTGACTTGGCAGTTTCGTTGCTGAAGTGTAACTTCATTGCTATTGAATGCTGGAAGCTTCTGCGCGCGGGCGCGTACAAGACACACTAGTGCGCGCGTGCCCAGGTCTGCACGCCCATGCGCGGTGCGTCCTTTTGGTCCATGCGCGCGTGCGCCACGTCACCTGTGAGCCTCTACGAACACGCCACACAGTCGCGCCATTTTGGTGCACCGCGCACGTCACATCAGGACCCATGCACCATGCGCAACCGCGCGCCTTCGTGCCACTTGTACCCACGCGCGGGCTGCCACGTCACGCGCCTCGAACCTGCATGCCACTTCACCACTTGGTCCTTCCAGCCTCTGTGATCCACCACACGCACGTGGTCAAAAATACAAAGGCGGCTCTCAAGCGGCTCGTGGCGATGCGAAGTGCAAAGTGCGCCACATTGCGCCTCATCGCCCACGCCACGCGCACGCGAGCGTTTGCGAGTGAGAGTTAGGGTGCCGCACCCTTCGCGAGGACACTTAGTGTGTGCTTCCATGAAACAATAAGGATGGAGAGTTCCACCTTAAATACCCATTTAAGTTCCATCTCTCCTCCGATGTGGGACAAGGTGCTACTTTCCCTTTTGTTTCAGCATTCAATGTTTCAAACACCCAACTTTGAGCATCGATATCTCATTCATCTTAGCTCCGTTTTGGACGTGGTTTAGTTAGTTGCGAAGCTCTTCCAACATAGAACACAAACCCACACATAAATATATAAAACCCTCTCATTTTATTATATTTATTTCTAGTCTAAAATAGGAAAAAAATCATTTTCCTATATTTGTGAAAAATGCTATTTTCACCTATTTTTCCAATATTTTTAGCACTAATTAACCACCCTATTAAACCGAAAAACAAACAAATTGAGTAAATGTTACCTACATTCTATCGAAAGCACTCAAACCATATAAAAGCCATAAACTAATGAGTACACCAACAACAACAAAAGTCATGCAATTCGATAAAAGACAACAAAATTATAATAATGAACTTAAAAAGCTAGTATTTTCTTTAACAACGAATTTCTTATTCCATGTGAAACTTGAACCAAGACCTCACACTAAAGTGTTTTAAAATGCTTTGTCTTGCCATAGGACCATGAATCCCAGTGGAAGTGTGTATATATATCTAGTGAATAGGGTTGGCAAAAGGGGTGGGTTGGGCAGGTTTGGTCATAGGTTAGGATGAGTATGGGTTAGAATGGGTTTAGGTCGAGATAGGTTTCGATCAACATAGGCTAAAAATAAAAAAAATAATAAAATTAAAAAAATTAAAATATTTAAAATATTTAGGAAATAAAGAACCTAAAAATTAAAAAATATTCTAAAAATTGAAAAAATCTAATCTTTTTTGTTTTTGATTTTTTTTAATTTTTTTGTTATTATTATTTCTTTCTTTGTTTTTTTATTTTCAAATTTATTTGATTTATTTATTTTTTTAATTTTTAATTTTTTGTACACGAAGTATGAAGAGTCAAAGTATGAAGCCTGCGACTATGTGGGATGCACTTTTATGTTTGCCCAGATATGTTTGGTTAAAACTTAAATCCCATCCTGACCCATTTCTAATTTTAAATAAACATTTTAAAACACATCTTGACTCATTCTTACTTATTTCCTAGGCTCATTGTGACTTTTTTTTCATTTCTAAGATGACCCAAAATAAATTAAATGAGTTTTTATTGCCAGGCCTAATAGTGAATATCTATCGAGATGAAGTGATGAGGGACAACAGTCAAAGTGGAGTCTTCTAACAAGAGGATTAGCCCTTCTTTTATATAAATGGAGGTGTGCAGGACATGTTAGGCCCAATGGGGTGGATTTTATCTGGGCTTAAGGCCCAATGTTAACTGACCAATTTAACACCATTAAATTCAGGGACCATATTTGAAACAAGTAGTTCTTTCGGAGACTTAATCTGTAAAAATTAAGCTTAAGACCCAAGTTCGTATTTTTCCCTAAACACAAGGAAAAAAATAGTGTACTTTACCCTGTTTAATTATCAAGTTCCACACCAATCACCGAACTACTCGAAGCCGGTTTTCGTACGCTATTAGGTCAGAGAACGAAACCCATTATAGTTGTAGGTCAGCCCGTGTTTATTTCTCGGTTTTATTGGGGTTGAGTGATAGATGCTCACCCGTGGTTTCCATTGGTTATGCTTTGTCGCCACATGCTAAGTTAAAGACATAGCTAATAGTACAATATGGGTATGTCTTTAACTTCAAATATAATCAAACATATAAGTATATCATGGGAAAAGATCAAATAGGAAGTTTATTTTGGATAGAAAGTGTAGGAAGCAATAGGATTAGGACATGTGGCAACATTTAAAATAAAGAAAAAGGGTATTTTAGTCAATCAAACCCTTTCTTCTTCCTTTTCAAAACCCAGTAACTTCAAAACCCACCATTTTCAAAACCCACCATCTTCAACAATTTCTTCACTTTCTATCTCAATAATCACTACATTATAGTGCGATTTTCATCACCAATCAATGATTCAAACACCCGAACAACGTGTTCTTCAGCTTTTTTGAAGAAAACCCAGTTTAATTTCATAAAAAATCTCGTTTTTTCCTGTGATTTTGGAGATAATCACTCGATTCGAGCGCTGATAAGTGTTTCAATCATTCAAAATTCGTCAATTGTTGAAGAAATCACTTCGATCTATATAAGAAATTCTTTAATTTCATTTTTACGATCTGGGTTTTTGATTTACTCATTGCGTTTTATGATCATGGCGGGGGTCCGGGGGCAGCGCCCCTGGTAGCGGGGTCCCGGGGGCAGCGCCCCTGGTAGCGGGGTCCCAGGGGCGGCAGCCCCTGGCGGGGTCCAAGGGGCAGAGTCACAGAAATTGGCTCATTTAAGTGTTCTGATTAAATTGCTGTAATAAAAATCATCAGAAAAATTAATTTTCCAGAAATTGGCTCATTTCGAAGACAGTAATTCGTAGACAATTCAGACAGTTCACAGTCACAGACAGTTCCCAGACAGTTTTATATGTCCATTGCGTTTTAGAAATAAGAGAGTTTTATGTGTTTTCTGGCTATTACGTTTTAGAAAAAAACACATTTTTAAGTGTTTTTAGTCATTGCGTTTTAGGTAAAAACACATTTTTGAAGTGTTTTTAGTCATTGCGTTTTAGGTAAAACACATTTTTTAGGTGTTTTCAGTCCATTGCGTTTTAGAATGAGTCATTTTTAAGCGTTCTCTGGCCATTGCGTTTTACAAATAAGACATTTCTTTGTGTTTTTTGTGCATTTTAGGTAAAACACTTTTTTATGTGTTTTTGGTGCATTGCGTTTTAGGTAAAACACATTTTTATGTGTTTTTAGTCCATTGCGTTTTAGAAAGTATATTTTCTTTTGAGTTTTCTGGCCATTGCGTTTTACAAATAAGACATTTCTTTGTGTTTTCTGGTCATTGCGTTTTACAAATAAGTCATTTATTTGTGTTTTTGGTGCATTGCGTTTTAGAAAAATGTCATTTTTTAGGTTTTTTTTTTCATTGCGTTTTCCATAACTGGGAGTTTTTCTATTGCGTTTTACGCAACTGGGTTTAAATTTTTTTTTTTAAATATAGCAATAGTATACTCGTTTTAAAGATAAAAAAACGCTCGTTTTTTTTGTGAAATTTTTATAAAAAAATATTGTCGTATGAAAGAGTTATTAACGTTTAAAAAATGGGGGGGAATTGGAGGAGAGAGAAACTATTGGCTTGGATTGACTAGAATGCCCCTAAACAAACGCACGCGCCTCTTTTCTTCCCTTCAATTTCCCTGATTTAATCTTAGCCCTTGATTAACTAAATGGATGGTCAAGATCACTTCCTAGCCTTCCTAGCCAAATAAATTTCCTATTGTATCTCCACCCAGTATATCATTAGCTACTTAAAACAGTATTTCAAAACCTAAAACAGTTCATTTCTTGAATCTATGAATAATCAAATTTATACAATTTTTACTATGCACTTTGGAAATAATTACTGTATATTAAACCCATTTAATAATTGAACTAGTAACATATATTTCAAAACCTATAATAGTTCATTTTTTTAATCCATAAATAATCAAAAAACCTAAAATAGTTCATTTCTTGAATCTATGAATAATCAAATTTATACAATTTATACTATGCACTTTGGAAATAATTACAGTATTTCAAACCCATTTAATAATCAAACAGTATTTCAAACCCATTTAATAATCGAACTAGTTACATATTTATAAAATGTGAAAGTAGGCATCCAATCTTTAGTTTTTTTTTTTATCACCAAACGAAAACTTAATTACATTCACCTACCATAAAACTTTCGTCACCAAACAATAAAAGAAAACTTAATTAGATTCATCTACCACAAAACTTAAAAACAAAAATTAAAATATTACATTTTCTTTCTTACAAATACCCTCTTTACACAAACCCTAGCATACCAGTTAACATATACCCACCAGTGACAAATAAAGTTTGCTTTCATTATTCTACCCACCGACGTGTAGTCACTCTTAATGCTTCAAATAAAGTTTGCTTTCATTATTCTAATTAGTACTTAGGGTAGAACGACTGAAAGTTTATAAACCCTAATAGAAATTGGTGTTTTCAATAATTTCAGTATCCGGATCATGTACTCTGCCATACACGACATCGATGAAGAACCAAACGTTAAAGATGGGGAACAGATGCTTCTGCGTTGTGTATATCTACCGATGATAAAAGGTGTTACAAGTGGAGTAGACTACTTTCATACTTACGCTAATACAGGTTAGTTTTATTCTTTAATTGTTATTGTGATATAGAAGAAGCATGTCTCGGCAATAGCATAAAAGAAAGCAACATAAATATATTTAAATGTGAAAATAGAAGAGGCGTGTCTCTGGCAACAACATAAAAGAAAGCAACACAAATAACAAAACACTATGTTTGCAGCCGTAAACGCACCGTTAATCGACTGCAAACGCAACAGCAAACAGGCAAATGCAGCAGCAAACGAGTGCAACTGCAACTGTTAAACTTTTTTAACCTATTTTATATAATTTTTAACCCTTTTTTATTTGATTCCTAAGAAAACTTCGATTTTGATGAAGTTGAATGCGATTTAGAAGCCCACAACTTGAAAGGGGGCATTAAGCATGTGCTTATGAAGTGGTACTCTGGCTGCAAGCACGATGCTAAAAGTGAATTCTTGATAATGGAGGGTACAATGATATTAAAAGAGCAGGTGCATATTAAAAGAGCAGGTGCACACCGCCTCGAGGAAATGCCCAATGAAAACTGGTAGAGAACCATTGATCACTTCTTGTTCCTTAAATATATTGCAAGATGTGAGGCTAACACACAAGTCCACCAACTATTCCCAAACCGTGGAGGGACAACGTCCTACAGTAGCACCGCCTACAAACATGTAATGCTTTATATGTGTGTGTGTTTGTGTATGTTTGTGTTTATTTAATATCTAATCTAAGTTTTAATGTTAAACAGGGTTTGAAACATCTTGCTACGTACTGGAAACAAACACTGATAAAAATGGGAATTGGCTTGACTCATTAGCTGAAGTATTTATTAAAGTATAATTCTCTATAATATAAACACACACTTAATTGTCTTCGTATAATACAAGTGAATTTAGAATGAGCGATTATGGGTCAAAATAAACGTGGCGGAAAAGGCAGCAGTTCTCAATCGCTGAATGAGGTTGCCGTGTTTTAGAGTGTGTTGGGTGATCGGCGGGGATGGATATGGGGGATTGGGCATATACCTTCTTCCAATATGCCCTCAAATGTGTTGGGTGTGCAGACTCAAACTCAACAACCCTTTTCGGAGGTAAACTATGCACTTTTACTTTAAAAAGTTATACAAAAATCAATGAACGCATGTTATTTTGTAGATATATGTTGGTAGTTGTAATACGCTAATATGGGTTTTGATATGTATTATTGTAGGAATTGGTTTCGGGTTTGTTTCGATTAAAAACAATACAAAATGAATATTGATACCGATACTGATGTTGTTCAGTTAATATTGGCTCAGTTGGTTTCGTTATATGTTTTTTTTTGTTTTTCAACACTGCGGTATAAGTTTTATTGATAACGAAAATTGTGTCGCGCGCTATGATACCAAACTAAACCGAAACCGAAACCGACTGAACAACATTTGTATTGGTACCAGTTTTATTTTTTATTGTTTTCTTTTCGATAAATTGACACCATTTCACTACCATATCGTACCGAACAACATCGTTTTCGGTGTAGGAGTTTGTTAATATTGTTTATTCTTTCGATAAACTGACATTTTAGTACTACCATACCATACCGCACATCGGTACCGGTACCTGTATTCACTTTTATGGTTTTAGGTTTTAATAAAAATTCATTTATACAACTCAATCTATGATGATAAATGAATAACGTTTGTGACACTCTGAACCAGTCGGTGTCGTACGAACCACATTGGTGGTACTACCAGTGTTCGTTTTTATCGCTTTCTGTCATGTAAAATGTCGCAACCCCCGTCCCCTAATTACCCGGGAACGGGCGGCCGCGACCAGTATCTGTGGTATCGGTGTTTATCAATTTGGCAGCGGAATTTACATCAGGACCGTAGTTAGGAAATATTTTATCAGAGTAAAGTACCACACTTTTATAATATTAAACACATGAGAAATTCCCAAGTTTCCATTACAAACATTTTATAGGGATAAACCCTATTTTATTTAAAGAAAAACATCTTTGTTGTGAAACAACGGTCTATTAGCAACATGAGAACAAGACCATAGAGATTGGGTAGAGAAAGAGAATATGGAGAATGAGAATTCTTATTCATTGAGATGTCAACATGCAATACAAAGAACTCTATATATAGTGTTCTTACATTAATACAAAGGACATGAAGAGATGGGAGTTAGAATGTGGATAGTCACCATAATATAGTTTATTTATAACACTCCCATTTGACTATCCACGTGATAATATACTATTCTTTAATACGCTTGGTGATGCTGCCTCGTTAAAAACCTTGCTAGGAAAACCCAGTGGGACAAAACCTCAGCTAAGGGAAAAAGAGTGCAGCGCGTATTGTCTCCCCCTAATACTTCTGGATCAGGTACGTTGCCTCATTAAAAACCTTACTAAGAAAACCCAATGGGATAAAACTTAGTCAAGGGAAAAAAAAGTGCAACTTGAATAAGTCTCCCCCTCATTTTAACATGTATCCTTAAGTGACATGTGTCCATCTTCCTTGAAAGTTGAACAAAGCTTTTGTAGCCAATGATTTGTCGTTTGATCCCTTAATGTGCATGACTATGTTTTGTTACATTCCTGCATCTACAAGACTAACCAAACTTGTTTTGATGGGTTAGTAAAATAATCAAATATCGTTTATACCTGAAATATTTCTTTGAACTCATTCCAATGTCTCTTTACTTGACAAAGGTTATATCATGACAATAAGCTCAAGTGAAAAATATTATAACCATATATAGCTAGCAAAACTTATTAATGCACTTATGCATTTAATGATGTTACTTCTAGAATGAGAATCTCTACTATGGTAGGAGATGATAATAGTCATTTCTTATAACAAATGACTTAACAAACTTTAACATACCTTAAGGTTCAACTATGTCCATACTAAAATATCCAAACATCATCTTCTAGATGTACTTGAGGGATTAGTAAAATATAATTACATATATACTCAAACTGCAGTTCGAGTAATAATTAGACCGTGCCAAGGTCATTCAAAAAATTTTCCTCTTTAGTTTGAGAGTTCCCTCTCACTGATGTTTACATTATCACTGTAAGAGTGAAATCTTGTTAAATAGATGTAGCTCATTTTATCAAAATTATACCTCTCTTTTCAGAGTATAGTCGACTGTACCACATACGAGTAGTTTACTTTAAAATTCATATATATAACACATATGGAGTTATTGTTTCATAATGCTTTGAGCATTTTTAATCCTTCAGGGGTTTTCATACAGATGTCATTTGCAATTGTCTCGTACATGTATACTGTGATGAAATCCATAAGTTGTTTTATCTTAAGTCATTCTGAGATTGCGAGGCCGCTTAAACATCTAAAGATTATCGCATCCACTACAGGGGTATACGTTTCCTCGTAATCAACTACTGGGATTTAGGAAAAATCTTTATGTTAAAATGCGTGCCTTACATCGCAAAAACTCATTATTTACGTTTCCTTTTATTTAAAGACACCCATTTATAACCTACCGGTTTGACGTCTATGGGTGTTCGAACTGCTGGTTCGAAAACGTTTAGTTTGTCGAGCAAATTTAGTTCAACGTTAAGTCATGTAGCCATTTTGGCTATTTGTGTGCATACACTCTTGCACACTTTCTATATATGTAATCTTTTTTTTCATCGATTACATCTATTGCTATGGCATAATCAAATATATCATTTTACACGTGTTTCATTACGGTTCCATATTGTACTTATTTTGTACATAATTCATCGTGATCTCATATTTGTTTGGTACTAGAGTTTCTTTTAGAACTCCATTAGCCTCTTTTGGGGTTTTGACAACAACCTTCTTTAAGGTTTAGTATGCAACCTGTCACACCCCAACCGATGGCGGAATCATCGGGGCACGGCACTAGGCGAATCAGATTGCTCAAAGAATCCATAACAACTATATTGCGATAATATTTAATACATTCGTTATCCCATACTAACAAATAATACAATCACATGAGTTATCACAGATTTCTTGTCCTCACGAACAATACAAAGCCGACAACCTAGATTTTAGTTGAGTTTCTAGACTTCCTAGCTTGATGTGATATAGCCTGCGATCTAACCTGCAACATACGTTAAAAGATTTGTCAATACAAAAGTATTGGCGAGTATACAGGTTTGATAAGTAGCATAATAGATAAAAGTGTAGCGAATTTCCATATGCAAGAACGTAACACACGACATATATACTCACAAAGCTGATACTACCAACTAAGTCCTCGATGCTCGAATATGCGATGGCAAACTAGACCCCGTCGGGCGCAATAGTACTATACTAGTCGTGGTGGGACGTCGCGAGTATAAGCCCTAGCACATATGCAACTAGCATCACGTATATCTATGCATAACAGTTATTCACAAGTGATAATTCGATTGATAAGTTCGATTTGTTAGAAACGTATGTTACACCCAAAATGGGATTAAAAAGGGTTCAAGTAAACTCACAGTGCGTATTGGTTTGGATTAGCGGGATTATGTCCGAGAATATCCTGGTTATAGACTGATCACCTGAGTGTTTGGTAGCGCGTTAAATGATAACGGAATACGCGAAAGCGAACGAAAGTTAGATTGAGGACTGGCCCGTTCGGATAGGCTGTTCGATCGGATAGCCTGTTCGATCGGATGGGCTGTTCGATCGGATAGCTTGTTCGATCGGATAGCCTGTCCGATTGGCTGGCTGTTCGATCGATTAGCCTGTCCAACTGTGTTCGACAAGGATTTCAAAATTTTTCGATGGTTTTGATCGGGACGGTGTTCCTTCATGCTAAACAACCGAAATTCCATCAAGTCCGACCCGTTCTAACGGCCGGGAACCACCCCGTTCCATCAGATCTGGCCGTTCTTGATGGCTTTTCTCAAGTTTAACCCAAAATCACACACACTATGGCTAGGTAACTTAGGTTTGGTGAGATTTGTTATTAAACAGGTGAAATTACTCAGATCCGAGCTGTTTATGGTAAGAATGAGGTCACACTTTGAAGTTCATGTGAACTTAGGGTGACATCATCTTCAAGGCACCTCAAATCCTTAGGTATCACACAACTTCTTGATTAGAAAACATAGATCTAGACTTGATTTATGTAAAAACGTATGGAAATCACTCAGATCTGAGTCATTCTTGCATGGGATGCCATTACCCTTGAAGTTGAACTTCATGGTGACATCACCCTAGAATGCCGAAAATCCAGAGATTCCACAGTTAAAAGTGGAGATTTAAAAGGTAGAAGGGTGTAGAATTAGTTATAGATCAAGGAGGTACAAGATTTGAGTTGAAAACTTACAAGGATCGCGAGAAATCGAGAGAAAAGTGGGTTGGAACGTCTGGTCGCACGAGAGCAGTCACATCAAGTGTTCTTGATGTGACTGAGGGGTATTTATAGGCAAAGGAGGGGAAAGGAGGTGAAAAGGTGTGCTGGATCGGTTGGCCCGTTCGATCGGCCGGCCCGTCCGATCGGTTGGCATGCTTGTCCGATCGGCTGACATGTCCTGTCCGATCGGTTGGACTTGTCCTGCCCGATCGGTTGGCATGTCCTATCCGATCGGTTGGACTTGTCCTGTCCGATCGGTTGGCATGTCCTGTCTGATCGGTTGGACTTGTCCTGTCCGATCGGTTGGACATGTTCGTGTCTCGGCATTTGGATCGTTGCGCGTTGCGTTGATTTTGAGCACACATATATTTATTTATTATTTATTTAATTATTATAACTAATCACAAACGGGTCGTATATACGTATTCGTATTCCAAATTTAGGTATAACAATAGGTTTTTCGTTTCGAGTGCGCGATTATTAGCGATGTTTCACGGCCATCACGGAGGGTAGTATAGGTCCTTTCTCGATGTCATCGTGAACGTTATGGTGTGCTGTGCCACAACGACTGACGGGGTACCGTTCACTCGTATTGTCATCATCGTCACGAGGAATGGAGCTATAGCACTCACCCGAGAGTCCTTGTTAGCGTTAATTGTCTGCGTTTCGACACATCACGGCCACCGAGGAGGGTAGAATAGGTCCTCACTCAATGCAATCGTGAGTGTTTAGTGTATGTGATATGGTGTAGTATAGCGTTAATGTATTGCGAAAATATGCGATTATCCTTTGAATAGCGAGGTATGCGATAAAGTTACATTATGATCCGAATCTCTGGTGCTAGGCGTAACGAGTATATCGAGTAGTAACAACGCACGAAAGTGCGGGTTGTTACAGTCTCCCCTGCTTTAGGAAATTTCGTCCCGAAATTAATCCAACAGGTAGACTTTTGAGAGTTGATCCTGTATAAGTAGCGATACAGCGAGTGATTTGACCGTGAGTTGACGAGCGAGAGTGCTTCGAATAAGAGAGGTCGTTTGCGATAGCGAGTAGGTGACGTACGGACAAAATTTAATATCCCACGAGTTGGCGTTCCAAAGTACCTCGGGTCGCGGGAAATTCGTTAGCTCGATGCGATTGAAATCTTAAAGGACTTGGAAGATTTCTCATGGTGTGGGATTAACTGAGTCGATCGTTAACCAACGTTACGAGAAACGTTCATTTTAGATATTTAAAAGGAATTTAGGATGGAAATCTTGAAAATTTTCCTTTTAACATAAGGTCAACTGAGTCGATGTTACCCAATGCTGCAAGGAAGTTTAGGTTTTAAACATTTTACGGAAGATGAAAACTGAGGTTATGAAAACTCTCCTATGACATGGGTTCAAGCTGAACTCGGTGTCGAACCAATGTCTTAAGAAGGATTTTGTTTTGACATTGTAAAGGTTTTTAAGGAAAACTGGACTTATGAAACTTTTCTTGGACATGGAGTTAAGCTGATTCGATGTTATCTCCACGTCGTGAGAAAATTTCACTTGTCCACCGATTTTAAATCAAAATTTTTATACAAAAGTAAGTTTTAATAGTACAAAAGGTAGTCAATCACCGAGCCCCCACTTGGCACTTCCCCACGAAAGTTGGTTAATATGTTTAAAACACTTATCTATAGGAAGTACCAGCGGCGTATCCACCATGTTTCGTTCATATTACTTCCGTTTCGTGAGGCGGTGTCAGGTGTGCCGATATGACACAGAAAGAATTTGCGCTTACTCAGTCCAGTCGATAGGAGGTCGGACCGAGTATAGGGTAGAATCGAATAGGTTGAACCGGCGAGTTGGATTGCGAATGTAGTTGTAACAGCGTGAGCGAGTAGCCTGATGACACAAAACATTTATGTGTCGTGTCTGGGTAGGCGTCAAGCGACAAGCGATAAGCGAATAGCGCGTTTTCGATTAGATTCCACATTAAACCCACATGGCACGTTTCCACGAGAGGTTGCTAACATGGTGAAACACCACGTTTAACCAAGTTAGTTTTGCCTCGTGAAGCGGTGTCATGTGTGCTAATGCCACACAGACTGCAACGAACACCAAGCGAGCGGTACGCGATACGCGAATAAGCGGTAGACTATACACGATAAGCGATAAGCGATTAGAGGATTACGCGAATAATACAACACCAGTAGGCGGCGGTGATAAACGATTACGATAAGCGGTAGTTGTTGCGTTGCAAGCGATGGAGGTATACGTGATTTATGCGGTTCGATTTGATTGATTAACACCACAGAGTTTAACTAACATCAGAAACCACATGGCCCTTTTCCACGAAAGCCTGCTGATATGACTAAAACGCCTTGCTTTAACCATATGAGCTTCACTTCGTGAAGCGAGGTCATGTGTGCTAACTTCACACAAATATCACAGATAACGGTAGGTGATAGCGATAGATTGATACACAGCAAGGGATATAGCGATTCCCATAATAAGCGGTAGTGATCCTCGTAGTAATCGATAACGATTGCGAGATACACATGATAAGCGATTGCGATTAGCCGAGTTTTGTTTCGAACAAGCTTTTCGTTACGTTGCAACGCATCACGGTTATCGAGGAGGGTAGAATAGGTCCTCACTCAAACAACATTGTGAACATCACTGTACTCGAGGTGATTGATTGCGACAGACTTACGACCAGTCTTGCGTCGATACAATTGCCCTGCGAGGTAGACTCCCAGAGTCCATCGATGAGGCGATTGCACTGCGTTTGCAGACTCGCGTCAAGTCTCGCGATGATGCGATTTAGTTGTTACGCCTTGCGATTGAGTGTAGTGTGTTGAAAATAATCACAATAGTATAATAGGTCTAATAACGTCTCCACGTGGCACTTTCTTCACGGAACTTCGGTAGTATGATAAAGCACACCTTGCTTGACCCCTACTACTTCCATCCCGTGATTTGGTGTCACTTTTTGTCAAAACGCTTATGGCACCTTAGAATTCACTACGATCTCCGTGCACTGACCCAAATAATCCCGTGTGCACCCGTGATTAATCGTTCCTTGCACGTTTATCGTACCTCGTTCTAATAGTGTAGTGAGGGTAAAACACATTATTTCGTGATATAGTATATAGTATGTGTGTGATCCTAGTTTAAGTGCGACGATTAGAGAGTGGAAGAGAAATGAAAACGAGAGTTAAGGTTTACGCATAGTGGCAACATCGAGTAATAGCGTAGGTTCAAAACTTAGAAATCAACGTTGAAAATCGTATCATTACAACTTTATCCTACGCTTGCTAGATGTTTGATGCTGAAGACTTTTGCTGGAGCTGTTGATGTTGTACTCAGGTTCGCGGTCCGATGCGGCAGTTGCGGGTGAAGTGACCGTAACGGTTGCAGTTACTGCAATAGCGACAGCCAGCCCCAACTGGATGGTGATAGGTGCATGAGTAACACTGGGGATGAGCTCCAGTGTAAGCTCGTTTTGGAAATACCGGAACTGTTCGAAGAGGTTTCAGTTGCAGCAGTTCAGTTGTTGATGAGCTCGGGCTTGAAGTCTTTCGCTTGCGGCTGGGTTTGTCGGTGTCTTGCGATGAGGTTTCGTCGTTGGAGGATTCATCGGAGGACTCACTTGCAGAATCCTTGACCGAGTCGTTGGAGGAACCGTCGGTAGTGTCATCACAAGAATCGTCGGTAGATCCGTCAGAGGAGTCGTTAGCAGATTCGTCTGAAGGATCGTCAGTAGATTCGTCAGAAGACTCGTTGCTAGGATCCTCTGAAGGATTAATGTCAATCGCCTGATAAGGTTGCTTGACAGGATTCTTGGAGAAAAGCCCTTCCATGAGTCGTTTGTTGTTGATTTCTGCGGCTAAGCGGTAGGTTTCTTCGATAGTAGCAGGTCTTGCAGCTTCGACAAAATCACCCACACACTCAGGCAAGCCACGAATATACTTCGAAATGGCTTTTCCTGAAGTGTTGACTTGACTTGGGCAGATTATGCTAAGCTGTTTGAACCTTGCGGTGTAGCCAGCGTTGTCACCTTTGTTTTGCTTGATTTCCCAAAATTCGTTTTCTAGCTTCTGGATTTCATGGGGAGGGCAGTACTCTTTCTTCATAAGCTCTTTCAGCTCATCCCAAGAGAGAGCGTAAGCTGCGGAGATCCCCCGTTTGTTACGTTCGGCGGTCCACCAGTCGAGTGCTCGCGATTGAAATACTCCGGTAACGCAAGTAGTACGGAAACTATCGGGACACCCACTTTGATGAAGGGTAACTTGATAGAATCGAACCACTGGAGTAGTTGAGTCACACCTCCTTCACCCGTGAATTCCATCGGGTCACAGGCTTTGAAGTGTTTGTAGAGAAAAGTAGATTGCGGCGCTTCCGTCTTGGAGTCTTCCGAGGCTCGAGAGTTACTGAGAGAGTGCACTCGAGCGGCAATTTGAGGAATAAGCTTAACCACTTCCTTAGTCACAAGTGATGCAATCCTCTTATCGGCGCTTCGTTTGGCTCTTCTCCTAGCTATTCGTCTCGAGGTAGAGTCGTTGGAAGGCATCTAGACAGGAAGAGACTTGGAATGAGATTCGATCATAATGATTTTTGAGTTTTGCGACGTGATTGTGCGCGTTCAAAGCTTGATGCGATAGTATAGTAGTAATGCGAATCATATAGGAGTCACATAGGAGGCACGAAATTCCTAAGTTCTCACAAAATGACTTGTTGTTTATACGTATATATATACTTGTAGCTTGAAATCATACACATACAGGTCGATTTAGAATACGCGAGGACGCGTCGAGGTGAGAAAGCGAGAGCGAAGACGATAGATTATGCATTAGTTTTGTTGCGAACATTCAGGTTTCGTTTTAGATTGCGATGGCTGTGCGAATTGTGCGTTTATAAAGTAGGGAGTGAAAATCGTTAAATCGAGAAATTGATAAAGCGTAAAGTTTCAAGACGTAAATAAGTTCCAACCATTGTAGAATCGGCGGATCGTATGATAGAGTGCCTTGGGTGTTTAGGCGTCGACTACCCAAGGTAACCCAACTATGTTTAACAAGTTCGTGCACGCGCGTTGACCTAAAGACCTCATGCTTCCACTGGGATGCAGCTCATGGCATTCGTCTTCCTAGTCATCGTGTGGCTCGAGTTATCGTGATTGTCGAGTCCTCGGTGAGAGCTTTTTGAAAACCAATTTAGAGAGTGGAACGGCTTATTAAGGTACGGGTTTCACCCCTGACTTAACAGCTTTGTTCCTAATTGTGGTTATGCTCTTCGAATAAATTCGCGAGTTCCACTAGATTTCGAAATGGAGACTTTCGTCGAGATGTGGATGTCACTCCTAACTCTATGAAAAGTTCTCATGCTAGAAAAATACGTTGAGTGAGCGATCACATCGGGAGTTCTTGGTTTTCACACCTGATCTTGACTGGATCACTCGGTTTTGTTATGCGAGTATTTTCGAAAACATGTGTATTGTATTGGCCTTAGGAAAGGCTAAGTAGTATTCCAGCCTTAGGAAAGGCTTCTTTGTGTGAAGCTGTAGTACACGGCGTTCACACAAAGTTGTAGCTTTTAGCAACTTCGATCGAGAGTATCATGTAGACCCTATACAAACCCTACTGGTTCGTACGAGTCGGCCTGTTGGTACTTAGACTATAGACTAGGTCGGTTTCTAAGACGTCGACCCGGACTAGGTCGAGTCTGGCCTAATTCCCTATAGTTATGGCTCTGATACCAATCTGTCACACCCCAACCGATGGCGGAATCATCGGGGCGCGGCACTAGGCGAATCAGATTGCTCAAGAGAATCCATAACAACTATATTGCGATAATATTTAATACATTCGTTATCCCATACTAACAAATAATACAATCACATGAGTTATCACAGATTTCTTGTCCTCTCGAACAATACAAATCCGACAACCTAGATTTTAGTTGAGTTTCTAGACTTCCTAGCTTGATGTGATATAGCCTGCGATCTAACTTGCATCATACGTTAAAAGATTTGTCAATACAAAAGTATTGGCGAGTGTACAGGTTTGATAAGTAGCATAATAGATAAAAGTGTAGCGAATTTCCATATGCAAGAACGTAACACACGACATATATACTCACAAAGCTGATACTACCAACTAAGTCCTCGATGCTCGAATATGCGATGGCAAACTAGACCCCGTCGGGCGCAATAGTACTATACTAGTCGTGGTGGGACGTCGCGAGTATAAGCCCTAGCACATATGCAACTAGCATCACGTATATCTATGCATAACAGTTATTCGCAAGTGATAATTCGATTGATAAGTTCGATTTGTTAGAAACGTATGTTACACCCAAAATGCGATTAAAAAGGGTTCAAGTATACTCACAGTGCGTATTGGTTTGGATTGGCGGGATTATGTCCGAGAATATCCTGGTTATAGACTGATCACCTGAGTGTTTGGTAGCGCGTTAAATGATAACGGAATACGCGAAAGCGAATGAAAGTTAGATTGAGGGCTGGCCCGTTCAGATGGGCTGTTCGATCGGATAGCCTGTTCGATCGGATGGGCTATTCGATCGGATAGCTTGTTCGATTGGATGGGCTGTTCGATCGGATAGCCTGTCTGATTGGCTGGCTGTTCGATCGATTAGCCTATCCAGCTGTGTTCGACAAGGATTTCAAGATTTTTCGATGGTTTTGATCGGGACGGTGTTCCTTCATGCTAAACAACCGAAATTCCATCAAGTCCGACCCGTTCTAACGGCCGGGAACCACCCCGTTCCATCAGATCTGGCCGTTCTTGATGGCTTTTCTCAAGTTTAACCCGAAATCACACACACTATGGCTAGGTAACTTAGGTTTGGTGAGTTTTGTTATTAAACAGGTGGAATTACTCTGATCCGAGCTGTTTATGGTAAGAATGAGGTCACACTTTGAAGTTCATGTGAACTTAGGGTGACATCATCTTCAAGGCACCTCAAATCCTTAGGTATCACACAACTTCTTGATTAGAAAACATAGATCTAGACTTGATTTATGTAAAAACGTATGGAAATCACTCAGATCTGAGTCATTCTTGCATGGGATGACATTACCCTTGAAGTTCATAAGAACTTCATGGTGACATCACCCTAGAATGCCCAAAATCCAGAGATTCCACGGTTAAAAGTGGAAATTTAAAAGGTAGAAGGGTGTAGAATTAGTTATAGATCAAGGAGGTACAAGATTTGAGTTGAAAACTTACAAGGATCGCGAGAAATCGAGAGAAAAGTGGGTTGGAACGTCTGGTCGCACGAGAGCAGTCACATCAAGTGTTCTTGATGTGACTGAGGGGTATTTACAGGCAAAGGAGGGGAAAGGAGGTGAAAAGGTGTGCTGGATCGGTTGGCCCATTCGATCGGCCGGCCCGTCCGATCGGTTGGCATGCTCGTCCGATCGGCTGACATGTCCTGTCCGATCGGTTGGACTTGTCCTGCCCGATCGGTTGGCATGTCCTGTCCGATCGGTTGGACTTGTCCTGTCCGATCGGTTGGCATGTCCTGTCCGATCGGTTGGACTTGTCCTGTCCGATCGGTTGGACATGTTCGTGTCTCGGCATTTGGATCGTTGCGCGTTGCGATGATTTTGAGCACACATATATTTATTTATTATTTATTTAATTATTATAACTAATCACAAACGGGTCGTATATACGTATTCGTATTCCAAATTTAGGTATAACAATAGGTTTTTCGTTTCGAGTGCGCGATTATTAGCGACGTTTCACGGCCATCAAGGAGGGTAGTATAGGTCCTTTCTCGATGTCATCGTGAACGTTATGGTGTGCTGTGCCATAACGACTGACGGGGTACCGTTCACTCGTATTGTCATCATCGTCACGACGACTGGAGCTATAGCACTCACCCGAGAGTCCTTGTTAGCGTTAGTTGTCTGCGTTTCGACACATCACGGCCACCGAGGAGGGTAGAATAGGTCCTCACTCAATGCAATCGTGAGTGTTTAGTGTATGTGATATGGTGTAGTATAGCGTTAATGTATTGCGAAAATATGCGATTATCCTTTGAATAACGAGGTATGCGATATAGTTACATTATGATCCGAATCTCTGGTGCTAGGCGTAACGAGTATATCGAGTAGTAACAACGCACGAAAGTGCGGGTTGTTACACAACCACTTCTGGGGTTTTGTATGCAACCACTTATGATGTTTTGTGTGCCACCTCTTTTGGGGTTACACCAACTGCGTTACTCTGCTCTTTTTGTGTTTGTGGGTTTTATCTTTTTGGAACCGATTTATTTCTCACAATTTATTAATATGATAATAATTTTGTGAGTACTTCCATTCGAGCAGATAAGTTTAAGCTGGTGTATGTGACTTTGTCACCTTATTTGTGTTAGTGAATGCATCTTGCATTTCATTTGTTATTATTTGCAAATACACGCTCTTTCTTTTGGACTTCAGATTTGCATTGACCACTTCAGGGGTCGATATATAATATGATGCATTTTTTTTATGTTACCAGTCTTTCATTTTCTTGTCTCCCCCTAAGATTGGGAATACGATGTACATATCCCATTTTATATGTTATGGTGGTGCTATTGGTACATAGGCTGCACAACAAAATATATAAAAAAAATGGAAACTTGGGTCTCTTCAGGAGACCAGTTGTAATGGGGAGTATTTGTGATAAGCAGTTGGTTTTGAATTGATATAATCAATCGACGAATTCCGTCTCGACTACGTATGCCTCTCACTATATTTCACATTGTGCCCAACAATGGTCCCTACAATTGGGTTGTCAAAGAACAGTGTTAAACCATGTCAAAAAAACAACGTTCCATAGTGTTGGGCATATGCTACATACGGGTAGCTAAAAACTCACATGTAACCATGTATGAATGCCACAATCCACACAACTGTACATTTCAATGGTCCCATATAAGAGGGATTGTTTGTAGGAGTTTATTGTTTAGAAGAGCATAAAAATTTATTTGCCACAAAAAAAAAAAAAAAACTAACTAGACATATGATAAGACATTTTGGGAGCAGTGTTTTTAGATTACTTAGAGGTGATAAGGTACCGGTTAGCATGTTTGATTGTTTAGCATATCATGATGCTATCTTGATGACCTATTTGGTCATGCCATGTGGTGAACGTATAAATATTCTAGTAACTTCTGGTTACTCACCATATTTGATTTAATGGAATATTGTGGAAAATTAGTATCATTTCTAGTAACTTCTAATATAGTCTTCTAGCCATATTTGCTATATGATATATTTTAGATATTTAGTACATTTTCTTTTACACCATTCCAAGGTGATGACTTTTCATTCAAACATAGTGGAAACTTAATAAATTTATTCGGTATACATTAGAATATGATGCATTATGAATTACAAAATTCGATATCAGCGGGTAAACTATCGATGCTCTTCTGGAGCATTTAATATGCTATTAACACGTGAAATAGTATCAATAGCGTCTCTACCACGTGAAATATTATAGTTTTAGCCTTTGTTTAGACGGAAAACATGTACTATTCATAAGGTTTTCAATCACTAGGCTATATGTTAGCCAAAAACGCCAAGTGCGATGAACTAAAGTTTGGGTTGAACTTGAAAAATCATTATTAAAAACAAACGGGACTTTGTATACATTTAGGAGAACTTCGGGTTCTCATCATTGATTTAGTATTCATGTGAGCATCAACACTAACTCAAATGAATTATTATCTATCAATTTAAGTAACTAACATCAGAGTAGTTTACTTAAGCTAAAGTCCACTAATTATTTTCATAGCTATTTTTCATCATTTTCATGTGAGGGCACATTTCTAATGACTATATCAATGTCTATTAATATTTGTTTAGCAACAACAAGCAATTAGAAGAATAACCATACAATTAATTATGTTGACTATGCATAGCATTGTAACAAGCTGAAATATCAAATCACTAAAGCATAACAATGTTTATCTCAGCGTAGTTGTTTTGGTAACCAGCTACCAATGAAATTTGTATTAATTTATTTAGCACATTTAACTTGTCAAAAGGCAATACATATAACATATATGCTATCTAAAACAATGAGACCAACAGAAGTATTGTTAACAAATGAAATCCGTAATATCTACCCATAAGCAAGTTATATGCATGTTAATTATTCACAATTTATATGCATATTAATTACATATATAAATCACACACAATCCTAGGACATTATACGTATACATATATGTGTGTGTGAGTGTTAAAGAGATTAAGTTCATATTAATTTGCTTGTCATGTCTAGAAAAAAAATATTAAAGATCATTTAAAGTAATAAGAATTAATCAAATTTCTAATTAAAAGATATTAATAAGAATGAATTAAAATTAATAAAGAATGAATTAAATAGGAAAAATGATATTTAATGATTTTAATTTCTAAGCATTGACCAACATCATATATATTAATATCCATATTCATAACTCCATATAATTTAAGATTGTAATTAAATGGATATTAAAGATCATTTAAAGTAACGTACCCATTTGTTTATGACGTGTTGTGTAATTTATGAATAAATGTAACATGATATAGCCAATCACAAGTATATCATATATACACATATTTGTCACTATAGTTTAAAACATAAACAAATGTCACTATCAACTTTCTCGATCATATAATAACATATGAATCTTTATTACTCGTAAATGAGCTTTCTTATACTAATAAATTTTGTTGCTCAAGAAAATATAATAGGCATCTTGAGAATTTTATTGTCATGTTAATTTGCAAATAATATCTTTTACCACACAGATATTTCATAGAATCAAATCACATATTTAAATATCAAATAGCAACTAAAAGGCTTATACAATTGCAATAACAATGATATACAACAAAATTAACTAAGTAGTTGTCATATTATAACATATTATCATATAAACATGTGCATTATTGTAAATTCATTAACAAAATTGCACTAATGATCATCTTCAAATATAACTATTAGACATCACCTTTTAATACAAATTGTATTTTTGTAGTCATCATAAATTGTATAAATACTAATAACAAAAACTAATTAATGGACCAATCAAAACTCATAACCATAATAATAAAAGCACATAATGATATCAAAACTCATAACCACAATAATAAAAGCAACTCATAATCATAATAATAAAAGCACATAATGATATCAAAACTCATAACCATAATAATAAAAGCACATAATGATTTAGAATTTGTAATGTCTCTTTGAAACGTAATTTGTTGTATAAAATTTAGAACAACAATAAAAAGGCTATTTAATTACTATTTACTAACCATAAAATATAATAAAACAATTTATTAGAACAACAATAAAAGGCTATTTAATTACTATTTACTCATTTCGTAAATTGAAAAAAAATAGGTAAATATACATCAACATGAATTAATGACGAGGAAATCAGAATTAATTTTATAATTAATAATATTCAATCCACATTCATAAGTTATATATTAGAACTTTAATTGAATTTATGCTATATTAATTAAAACTAAATAATATATATAACTTTAAAATATATATAAATAATATAATCAACAAGTAAATGCAAGATCATGGATATCATAATACAACTTTTCTTTTCAAGGTTTATCTATTAAACATGCATAAAAAGAATTTATCAAACTATATATCAATTTCTAAACCAAGGAATAAGCTTGCAATATAACTAGCAAATAGATAAGATTAGACTTAATAAATTAATAACAAGTATTTCCTCTTCGGGTTTCTGTAACAAGTGTCCATGTATATATTAAACTTATATTTCCTATTTTTTTTCAATACCGTGATGATCATTTATTCTAGAAAAGGTCATTGAAAATGAAAATGAAAATTATGAGTAGGATTTGAACATCCCCTGTTCAACCGACTTTCAAAAATCTCATTCTGGTTAACGATTATTCTTATCATGGTAAAATCAAGTTGAAAAGATAAGGCATATTCAACAAGAAACAATATAGGTATAAGAGTAGTACCTTATGTAGATAAACATATATGGTGGAAAAAAAAACTTACCTTGAAATAACTAAAGGAAATAGTATCTCCATCACTTTTCAATCTCCATGTTTACGAAATCCAATCTTCGTTGGAAACACCTCGGGCCACCAAAACTTTTATCAACAAAACATCATCAACGGCATGGGTCAACCGAGACTTTAATCAACGATTAAAACCAATGATGATTCGAGCACTTTCGTGCTGATAACGTGTTGTGAAACAACGGTCTATTAGCAACATGAGAACAAGACCATAGAGATCGGGTAGAGAAAGAGAATATGGAGAATGAGAATTCTTATTCATTGAGATGTCAACATGCAATACAAAGAACTCTATATATAGTGTTCTTACATTAATACAAAGGACATGAAGAGATGGGAGTTAGAATGTGGATAGTCACCATAATATAGTTTATTTATAACAATCTTCTTTATTTAGGTAACTTTTATAGCCACTTTTCCAAGCCTTCAGTGCTGTCCAGCTGGCTTCTATTTGGCTTTCACATTTTGTTACCTGAAACACGTTTAAAAATATTTTGTCAGTGGGAAATACAGGTGAGTGAATCCCAATTTAATCAAGACATGTAAAACCGTTTACAGCATTGAGGGCGATCTCGCAATTACATTTGTTTATTTTTCTACTTTAATTTCCACCCACGGTACTGTCAACCCGACTTGTGGTCATGTTACTACTCACAGTGTAGTAACAAATTTTGTATACAAAACCCCAACATACCGACGATAATTGTAGAATACAAATATTCAATCACTTTCTAATATAATGTAAAACATTTGAGGTTTTGTAAAAACAGTTTGCAAAAAGGTTTACAAAAAAGGAGATTACTTGCATTGCTATCTTAGGGTTTTCCTTTGTGATTTCCTGGTGATTATCTATTAATTACACAATGCACACGCGTTAGTTTAATAACCCAAATTTACATTAGTTATACCCTCCCCGAGACAGAACTCCAACGGCTACGTCGGGCAGAGCCTCGACAGCCGTTACGGAGCACTAGATCAATCGGGCAGCGTATCTAATACGTAACCGGGGGTTAAAATACTTACAACGAGGCAAAGCTTTGCTATTTTAGTGGGTATACTTCCCGATACTACTTTCTAATATTCAGAATTTAGAGAGAGAGTTCGAATTTGTGAGCGATTTGCAACTGATGCCGATCGAGCCTATTTATAGTGCTGATCAGGCACTTCGTCGCGCCCCGCGTAAGCCGAAGGCTTAGCCTTCGTGGCCCGCGACATAGGGGTAGTAGGCCCTAGCCTTGACCAATCACTGATCTAACTTCGACACACGTTTGACACGTGGCAGCACCGGGCTGCGCCCTGGTGACCAGCTATCGCGCCCCGCGTAGCCCGAAGATTAAGTCTTCGCGGCCCGCGAGCGATGACATATTTTTGTTTTATTTTATTTTTGTAAAACTAGAGTATTTAGGGTCCATCATTCGCATACGGGGTGTATTTTAAAGCGTATAGGGATGTTCTAAATATTATAGGGGTGTCGGGAATATTTTAGGAGGGTTGTTATATCCTCCCCACCTTATTTTAGAACTCGTCCTCGAGGTCTACTGGAACAGGTGTGGATATTTCCTTTGCATCTCAGATTCAAGCTCCCAAGTGTATTATGGTCCTCTTTTGGAATCTCATTTCACTTTGACTAGAACTAATCTCTTGTGTTTGAGATTCTTGATTTTTCTGTCTTCAATTTGTAGAGGCTTCTCTACAAACTTTAACTTTTCATTTACCTCTATGTCCTTAAGAGGCACTACTAGTGATTCATCGGCTAAGCACTTTTTGAGATTGCATACATGAGAGACATCATGTATTCCTGCCATCTCTTCTGGCAGTTGTAGCTGATAGGCTACATGTCCTATTCTTTTAGTAATCTCAAAAGGTCCAACATACCTGGGGCTTAGCTTTCCCCTTTTGATGAATCTCACCACTCCTTTCCAAGGAGAAACCTTTAATAAAACTTTATCTCCTACCTGAAATTCCAATGGCTTTCGCCTGTTATCTGCATAACTCTTTTGTCGATCGCGTACTGCTTTCAGTCTTTCCTTGACTTGGATGATTTTGTCCGTTGTTTCTTGTACTACCTCGGGTCCAGATAGTTGCTTTTCTCCAATTTCTGCCCAACATACAGGAGTTCGGTACTTTCGTCCATAAAGTGCTTCGAATGGTGCAGCATTGATACTGGTATAATAGCTGTTATTGTAAGAGAATTCTATCAATGGTAAGTGATCGTCCCAATTACCTCCGAAATCAATTACACAAGCTCTAAGCATATCTTCCATTGTCTGAATTGTCCTTTCGCTTTGTCCATCCGTTTGAGGGTGATAAGCGGTGCTTAGATTTAGCTTGGTTCCCATCGCTTTTTGGAAACTTGTCCAAAAATGAGAGGTAAAACGACTATCCCTATCAGAAACAATTGATAAAGGAAATCCATGCAATGAAACTATTTCATTTACATACAACTTGGGTAATTGTTCCATACTGAAAGTTTTCTTCATTGGTAGGAAATGAGCTAACTTGGTTAATCTATCTACAATCACCCAGATTGTATCGTTACCTTTTCTTGTCTTGGGTAATTTGGTAACAAAATCCATTTTTATCAATTCCCACTTCCAAATTGGCATTTCTAATTGCTGCAATAAACCTGATGGTTTCTGATGTTCAGCTTTAACTTGTGAGCAAGTTAGACACTTAGAAACGTATGCTGCTATATCCTTTTTCATTCCTATCCACCAAAAATTCTTCCTTAAGTTTTGATACATTTTATCATTACCAGGATGCATCGTATACTTAGACTTATGTGCTTCTTCTAATATACGGAGACGTAGATTTCCTAGTTTAAGTATCCACATCCTTTTCTTATGGAATCTCCAAATTCCATCTGTTCCTTGTTCTAATTCCTTAATCATTCCTTTCAATTTCTCAGTATCATCCTTGATTACTGATCACTGTGCTTCTCTAATCTGTTTATTTAAATCCATCTTTAGATTTAATTTAAGAGAACGCACTCTTTTTGGCTTTTCGTGATACTTTCGACTTAAAGCATCAGCTACAACATTAGCTTTTCCCGCATGATACAGGATATTACAATCGTAGTCACTAAGTATTTCCATCCAGCGTCTTTGTCTCATGTTTAACTCCTTTTGCCCGAAAACATACCTTAAACTCTTATGATCGGTGAAAATAGTAAACTTACTACCGTAAAGGTAATGTATCCAAATTTTCAGGGCAAAAATTATGGCTCCTAATTCTAAATCATGGGTTGAATAATTCTCTTCATGATTCTTAAGTTGTCTAGAGGCATAAGCTATAACCTTTTGACGTTGCATCAACACACATCCATACCCTAACTTAGAAGCGTCACAATAGACTACAAAGTCTTCAGTTCCTTCTGGTAATGCTAGTATGGGTGTGTTGGTTAATCTTTGCTTAAGATTTCTAAAGGCTTCTTCTTGCTTTGGTCCCCATTCAAACTTAACAGATTTACAGGTTAGCTTAGTTAAGGGAATGGCTGTTCTAGAAAAATCTCAAATAAATCTCCTATAATAACCGGCCAATCCTAGGAAACTTCTAACCTCGGTTGGTGACTCAGGGGTTCTACATTTAGTAATTGCCTCAATCATTGTGGGATCCACATGAATTCCTTCATGATTGACTAAGTGTCCAAGAAACTGTACCTCTTCTAACCAAAATTCACACTTCGAAAACTTAGCATAAAGCTTTTCTTTTCTTAATAAACTTAGGAGTGCATGCAGATGCTTTGCATGTTCCTCTTTTCTCTTAGAGTAAATGAGAATATCATCTATAAAGACAATTATGAATTATCCAAATATGGCTTACATATTCAGTTCATCATGTCCATAGATGCAGCTGGGGCATTGGTTAAACCAAATGGCATGACAGTAAATTCATAATGGCCATACCTTGTTCTAAAAGCGGTCTTAGGAATGTCCTCTTCCTGTACCTTTAATTGATGATATACTGAGCGTAAATCGATCTTAGAAAAGAATCGAGCTCCTTGTAACAGATCAAACAAATCATCGATTCTCGGTAATGGGTACCGATTTTTAATCGTGACTTTATTCAATTCTCGGTAATCAATGCGCATACGCATTGACCCGTCTTTCTTCTTGACATATAAGATTGGTGCTCCCCATGGTGATGAACTTGGCTGTATGAATCCTTTCTCCAACAGTTCGTCTAGCTGCTTCTTTAATTCTTGCATTTCTGCGGGTGCTAAACGGTAAGGTGCTTTGGCAATTGGTGCTGTCCCTGGTAGCAGATTAATTCTGAATTCAACTTCCCTGTCTGGCAGTAGTCCTGGTAATTCTTCTGGAAACACATCTGGAAACTGAGATACTACGGGAATATCTTTCAGTTCTTTTCCTTTAGTGTTAATGATTATGGAAATCAAATACACTAATGATCCTTTTCTTACATAACTAGCTGTTTTCATCACAAAGATGAATTTTGTGGATCTAGACGGCTTATCTCCTTTAATTGTGATATTTTCACCCTTTGGCGAATTTACTTGTATTGACTTTTGATCACATAGAATACTGGCTTTATTGGCTTTTAACCAATCCATTCCTAATACAACATCAAATCCTACCAGATTCATTGGATAAAGGTTTGCAATAAACTTTTGATTTTAAAATTCTATTCTTGCTCCCAGCAAGATTTCAGTTATCTTAATGGTTTCCCCATTTGTTGTCTCTACTAGACATTCTTGTGGGAGTTTAGTTAATGGTTGATTGAGAAGTTTGCAAAATGAAGTATTAATAAAACTTTGGTTCGCACCAGATTCAAATAATACTTTAGCAAAAACATCATTAACTAAAAACGTACCGGCAATGTAACACCCCGTGTTCTCAGGAAAGTCAAAGTCAAGGTTAAAGTCAACGACCGATCGCGCGACTTGACTTATAGTGAATTCGTTTTATGTGTTTATTTTAGTTGTATTATGTAGAGTAAGTGTCAATAATCGCAGTAATCGACATGTGTTATTCGTTATTTAATCGACTTACGACTGTGAATTATAGGAAGTAACAATGCGATAAAGTCAACTAAATGCTAATCAATCTAATTTAATCAACATCGAATCGCCATAGAACTCGCAACTCGAATTACGCATTTTGATTATTGATATACGTGTGTGTGTGCCTTATGTTTTACTTATGCATGTTTATTTATGCTATGTGTGGTAATCAATCGAAACGCAATCGAAACTCAATCGCAATCGAACTCAATCGCAATCGAAACGGTATGGTAATTGGTAGAGAAGAGATAGTGCGAGATATGAGTAGTTGGGATTAAAAGTAATTTGATAAGCAACTCTATCGCATCGCTCGCTCGAATCACATCGCAACGCGTCACACACGAATCGAAACAACATAACTCGTTGCGCCAAGCACTCGAACCAGGGGTCAGCCGACCGAACTGCCACCCGGTCGGGCAGCCATCCGACCGAGGTGCCACTCGACCGACCTGCCTTATTCCTCCCATTCCACTTTGGGAAACCCTATAAATACCCTTTGTCGCTCTCAAACTTTCTACTTTTCGCAACTGACGTCCGACCCGCTCGTGCTCCCCACCTTTTCTTCGATTTCTCTCAATTCCGGTAAGATCTCGTCCTAAATCTTGTACTTCCTTAATCTACGCGCACTCCTACACCTTTCTATCTTTTGAATCTTAACTTTTAACCGTGAAATCATCAAGATTCGAGGTGTTCTAAGATGACGTCATCATGTGTTCTTGAAGAACTTCATGTTTTGACCTCAATCCACCAAGAACAACTTAGATCTAATCGATTTCCACATAAACAACCAAAGATCTCTCCAAGATCTAAACATATCCACAATAAAAAGGATTGAAAGATGGTTTTCCAACTTTCTTTCAACTCTTTTACACTCAACGCACTCAAACCCGGTGGAATCAGAACTACTACTGATCGTCTACTCTTTCATAGTGATGCATCAGTGCTAGATCCAAGTTTCATCTGTAGGATAGTGATTTCGGGTTTGGACATGAACAACCGTCTCGGACCGTGCACCGTCGGACTAGGGTGATTCCTGTTCGGTCAGGTCATTGGGACGAGATGGGGTTCCCATTGTTTAAACCAGCCATCACAACGTCTCGATCAAGTTACAACACTTCAAACAAAATCAAGAAACAACACGAACAGACAGTTGGGACGAGTTGCCGTCCGACCGGACTGCTGTCCGACCGGGTTGCCATCCGCTCGACCCGCCGTCCGTTCGGGTTGCATCTTGATTCAAAATTTAAACAATTTTCAACATGTTCAATAACAGGGTTGCCACCTGACCGGATGGACATCCGACCGAGTGACCACCCTGCTGTGAACTTGTTCTCCCTGGGAAGCCTCGCCATTCGAGTCGCCACCCGATCGAACGACCGTTCGACCAACCGACCTGAAGGGTAGAGATACTTCTCTGTTTTCAAAATACTACAACGAAAACTTCAAAAGTCAAACCATCATACAAAAACACATCCTCCCCAAAGGAAGAAACAATCCACTCGAACAGTCATCCGACCGGATGACCGTCCGAACGGATAACCACCCGAACGGGTCAACATCCGCAGAAATGGCCGACCGGCCGGATCACCATTCTGCGCTTGGTGACTTTTCTCATTTTACGCGTCGCTTATCTTTTATAACTATCGTTAACTGTTCAGGCTAACCTCGCTCTACCGCTCCCTTCAATCCATTAACGCTGTGAGTATACTCGAACCATTTTTGCTTTATGCACTTTTGGGTGTTACATACGTTACGAATATTCAAATCACATCGAACACACTACTCAATACTACTTTAACGCTAACCGTTACTGCATGTACTACGTGACTTAATGAATGCTTGTTTGTTATGTTTACATATGGAACGCTGTCTTCCTTCCTTAACGACGATAGTACTATAGTTTGGACTCAGCACCTGTTCGCAGGGGTTGTTAAGGACAATTACTTGCATGGATTACAGTGGTAATCATGTATTGTGAACTGCCTCGGGCAGTCAACCCGCAGTCATTGGTATCGATAGGTGTATATCGATAACTAACGTGCTTCATTTCACTATGCGTATGTGCTGGTTATGCGTAAACGAATTCGAACTTTATTATATCTATCAAACTTGTATGCTCACCTTTACACTATGTGTATTGACTTTTACTTTAACGTATGTGACAGGTGCTTAAGTTGTTTATATGCTTAGCTTGCTGTGAAATTGAGGCAAGGAAAGGTCTAGGATGCTCACTGCGCAGTGATGAAATCGAAGCTAGGAAAAGAGGTCCTAGAAACCAACAAATAAACTATCCATGTATAAATATGAGTTGTCGGAACAGAACTACTTGACTAGATTTTGTCTTTAATAATTATATTATCACTTATGACATGGTATGGGACGTGTTGCTTTAAATATTTGGTAAATATAGTTGTTATGGAAACTTCTGGACAATCTGTTTGGCTCAGTGTCACGCCCCGATGTTTCCGCCATCGGTTGGGGTGTGATAGATTGGTATCAGAGCCATAACTATAGGGAATTAGGCAAGACTCGACGTAGTCCGGGTCGAAGTGTTAGAGACCTAGTCTATAGTTAGAAACCAACAGACCGACTCGTACATGTCCAGTAGGGATTATGTGTGAGCGCACTTACTATTTCTCGCTATTCTCGCCTATGCTACACTATCACTACACTCGAAATTTCGAAAATGAACGAGTAGTTGGGCCGAGATTAGGTGTGAAAACCGCAAACTCTCGACCACATCTCTTGTTCGACTCGCATTTTATTCTATAAACTGGATAAATTGCGTCGAACCAGGAGTGAAATCCGTACTTCGACGAAACTTTTTCCTCTATTTTATCAAAACAAGGACAAAAGTTATTCAGACAGGGGTGAAACCTGAATCTTGATAACTAGGTCTGTGTTTTACTTAGTTTTACGAAACTCTTGCCAAAGTCTCGACGGACTCCAACGACTCGACGACACACCAAAACTGAAGGGATACGTGTCGTTCGCCCAAGAATCGAGGCAAAGGCATAGTTCCAGAGGTCGAAGTGTGTCCAAGAAGTCCTTGTGAATAGTCGAATCACTTTGGTTAGTCAATGTCTAACAGCCGCAGACAGTCTACTCCTCGATTTCTACGTGTTTTGAATCTGAGCCCGCAACTGCTGACTCTGATGATCGTCGATTTTATGTGTTTATATGTGTGTTTATCTGTTTACGTGTTTAAATTTTGGAGACTTATTCGATTTTTTGCCTTCACTTCGATCGACACGCACGACTCGCACTGCTTATCTACCTCAAAACGCAAACAAATCACATATGTTAATCGCAATCGCAACTTGGAATGATAGAGGAACACGTATAGTTACAGGCAGGTGAATGCATGCAACATAGGAAGGTGAATACGTGCAAAAATGTGCTTACGTGAACTATGTGCTTCTGTGATTCTATGCCTTATGTGCTTACGTGAAATACGTGCTTATGTGCCTACGTGATTTCTTGAGGATTGATGTGTTCCTGAGCTTTAGTAAGTATTAGAGGTGTGAGGTGAGAATCGATTGTGACATGTCTGAGACCTATGACAATGTCTGTTGTAGACAATGTCAACTAGAATATCATCTGGACCCTGTCACCCACGACTCACTCGCCAAGAGCAAAGAGACAAACGTCTTGCTGCTATCATCGCTAAACAAGTAGCAAAAGCCGTGGGTGAAGTATACGAGAATGTGAGCAAATCGTCTGAAGAGTCCAGAACCGAAGCTCCTAAAGGTACGCCCAAAGCTGCCTTCAGTTTCAAACAGTTTAAAGCAGGCGGGCCAAAGGAATTCATTGGAGAAGAAGGCCCTACGGCATTGTTTCAATGGTTTGACTCCATTGAGGTCACACTACGACAGAGCGGTTGCCCCGATGATCTACGCACTCTCAACGCAACTGGCGTCTTCTAGTCCCGCACCTTAGACTGGTGGATAGCAGAGAGGAACAAACGTGGGAACGATGCAGCCTATGGTCTGTCGTGGGATGAGCTCAAAGAAGTCATGCTGAAAGAATTTTGCCCTCCTTATGAGCACCAAAAGTTAGAAGATGAATTCTGGCACATAAAGCAGAAGGATGGTGAAAACGCTGCTCTCACTGCTCGCTTCAAGCAGCTCAGTATTATTTGTCCTGATCAAGTCAAGACCTCGGAGATCGCAATCAAGAAGTATATCCGAGCCCTGCCTGACTGCGTTGTAGATTTCATGCAAGCGGCCAAGACTACAACGATCGAAGAAACCTACCTACTGGCCGCTGAAATCAACGACAAGCGGGTTAAGGCTGGTGTCTGGGATAAAGCTTTAAAGAACCTACATCAAGCTACCACCACCGCACCAACTGCTGAAACCGCCACCGCATCGAGCAACAAGAGAAAGAATAAGAGAAAGAACAGCTCCAGCAACAAGAACTGTGCGATCACTGCTGCATCGATTCAAGCTATACCAGCTCAACAGCGTCAAATAGCGGCGCCTGTGGCAAATGCACCGCTTGCTAAGCGTGCATATACTGGGCCACACCCGCTTTGTCCTACTTGAAGCTACCACCCCCCGACTAGCATCGCTTGCCGTTTCTGTGCTCATTGCAATATGTACGGCCATTTCACTACCAACTGCCGTGCTCGACAAGCTCCTGCTCATCAAGCTCTTCTTACCGCCCCTCAGGGTCAACAAGCTCCTCCGGCACCCGCGGTCAATGCCAGAGTCTGCTTCGCATGTGGCGATCCTAACCATTTCACCAACATGTGCCCAAACAGGGTTGTGAAACAAGAGCCCCAGCAGCAGCAACCTCAACAACAGCAGCAGCAACAAGCAGCACGTGCTCGAACTTTCAACATCAACGTGCGCCAGGCCCAAGCTGACAACAATGTGGTCAATGGTACGTTCCTCGTGAATGGTATTTATGCTTCATGTCTATTTGATACTGGTGCCGATAACAGTTTTGTATCGTTTGAGTTTGAAAAGATCCTTAATCGTAAGCGCGCCCATCTCCCCTCGACTTTCGATGTTAAAGTCGCCACTGGAAGAACTGTCGCCGTCAACTCCGTTCTTCGTGATTGTACCCTTGAACTCAACAATCACATCTTCCAATCGACCTTATTCTGATGCAGCTTGGAAGTTTCGATGTCATAGTAGGCATGGACTTTCTTCGCGAAAACCATGCTGAAGTTGTAAGCTTCGACAAGATGATTTGATTCCCGCTCGCTAATGGAGACCAGTTATGTGTTTATTGTGAAGTCGCTTCAAAGAAATTGCAACTCATGTCATGCATCCAGGCTAGCAAGTATCTCCGCAAGGAATACAAAGCTTTCTTGGCCAACATCGTAGTAGCGGAGAAGGAAAAGAAAGAGAAGAAGAAAGTGAAAGACGTTCCCGTTGTTCGTGATTTTCCCAACGTTTTTCCTGAAGATCTTCCTGGATTACCTCCGAGTCGTGATATCGACTTTCGCATCGACCTCATTCCTGGAGCCAATCCTGTTGCCAGAGCTCCTTACCGATTCGCACCGTCAGAAATGCGCGAACTATGGAGTCAACTCCAGGAATTGCTTGATAAAGGCTTTATTCGCCCTAGCACCTCTCCTTGGGGCGCACCAGTCCTCTTCGTCAAAAAGAAGGATGGGTCGTTCCGGATGTGTATCGACTATAGGGAATTGAATAAGCTGACAATCAAGAACCGCTATCCACTGCCTCGCATCGACGATTTATTCGACCAGCTACAAGGTGCTACGTGTTTTTCCAAGATCGATCTACGTTCAGGCTACCACCAACTACGTATTCAAGAGGAGGATATACCCAAAACCGCTTTTCGCACTCGCTACGGCCACTACGAGTTCGTTGTTATGCCTTTCGGTTTAACCAACACACCCGATGTTTTCATGGATCTTATGAATCGCGTGTGTAAGCCTTTTCTCGACCGTTTCGTTATCGTGTCCATCGACGATATCCTGATCTATTCCAAGTCGAAAACCGAACACGCGCAACATCTACGTTTGGTTCTCGAGCTACTCCAAGGGAATCGACTCTACGCCAAGTTCTCCAAGTGCGAATTTTGGATAGAGGAGCTTCAATTCCTCGGACACATTGTCAACAGTCAAGGTATTCACGTCGACCCCGCGAAGATCGAAGCTGTTAAGAGTTGGGTTACACCCAAGAACCCGTCTGAAGTCCGTTCTTTTCTCGGACTAGCTGGCTATTATCGTCGATTTATCGAAGGATTCTCTAAAATCGCCGTGCCGCTTACTGCTCTTACGTATAAAGACAAGCCTTTTGTTTGGGGAACCGAACAAGAGACCGCCTTTCGAACCCTAAAGAACATGCTTTGCAATGCTCCTGTCCTCACGCTACCTGAAGGGAACGATGACTTTATAGTCTATTGTGATGCCTCAAACCTTGGTCTCAGTTGTGTTCTCATGCAACGGGACAAGGTTATTGCTTACGCATCTCGACAGATCAAGATCCACGAGAAGAACTATACAACCCACGATCTTGAGCTAGGCGCGGTTGTTTTGCGTTAAAGATTTGGCGACACTACCTTTACGGTACAAAGTGTACGGTCTTCACCGATCATAGGAGCCTACAACATATCTTTGACCAGAAGGAACTTAATATGCATCAACACCGGTAGGTGGAACTCCTCAACGATTACGACTGTGAGATTCGTTATCACCCGGGCAAAGCAAATGTCGTTGCCGACGCACTCAGCAGACGGAGCTATTTGCACAGTACCCGTAATGTTCAGGCCCAATTTGATCATGAAACCCTCATCCGCGAAGCTCAGCATGCCTGCTTTACTGAACGCACACTCCAGAAGGAAAGAGTCCACCACGATGGAGCCCAGCTAGTGAATAAGTCTAATGGGGTATTTCATTATCTGGATCGAATTTGGATCCCGAAACGGAACGACTTGAGGAAGATAATAATGGACGAAGCCCACAAATCCCGATATTCTATTCATCCCGGTGCCGATAAGATATACCAGGACCTTCGTTACAAGTACTGGTGGCTGGGTATGAAAAGGGATATCGCTCTCTACGTCGGAAAATGCCTAACTTGCGCAAAAGTCAAGGCAAAGCATCAAAGACCCTCTGGCTTACTCGAACAACCCAAGATCCCTGTATGGAAGTGGGAGAGTATAGCTATGGATTTCGTAACGAAACTCCCATGCACGTCATCAGGTTACGACAGCATTTGGGTTGTTGTCGATCGTTTGACTAAATCAGCTCACTTTTTGCCAATACGGGAAGACTATAAGGTGGAATGATTAGCCCGAATCTACACCGACGAAATTATCTGTCGACATGGGACTCCTCGTGACATCATCTCTGACCGTGATGTTCGGTTTACCTCACGACTTTGGGAAACTTTTCAATCTGCTCTTGGTACTACGCTTAAACTAAGTACCGCTTTTCATCCCCAAACCGACGGTCAGACTGAAAGAACGATTCGTACCCTTGAATACATGCTTCGCTCGTGTGTCATAGACTTCGGTGGTAATTAGGATGCATACCTGCCTCTAGTTGAATTCTCGTACAATAACAGTTATCATTCCAGCATTCAAATGGCACCATTCGAGGCACTATATGGAAGAAGATGTCGATCGCCTATTGTGTGGCACGAGATCGGGCATTCGCAATTAACTGGTCCCGAGCTATTGCAAGAAACGATAGACAAAATTTTACAAATTCAAGACAATCTGGTGAAAGCTCGGAATCGTCAAAAAAGTTACGCCGATAAATGACGCAAGCCCCTTGAATTTGACGTTGGCGACCATGTACTCCTAAAGGTATCACCTTGGAAGGGTGTGGTCAGATTCGGCAAAAGAGGAAAGCTGGCGCCACGATATGTAGGACCCTTTAAGATTCTGGAAAGGATCGGCAAAGTCGCTTACAGACTCGAACTACCGGAGGAACTTAGCAACGTCCACCCGACTTTCCACGTTTCGAACCTCCGAAAGTGTCTGGCTGATGATGATTTACACGTACCTCTTGAGGACCTGCAAGTGAATGAAACATTACACTTCGTGGAAAAGCCTGTCGAAATCATGGACCAACAAACCAAGCAGCTCAGGCGCTCACGGATTCCCATTGTGAAGGTTCGCTGGGAAGGCAAACGAGGTGCAGAGTTCACTTGGGAACTCGAAAGTGACATGAAGGCGAAGTACCCACAGCTGTTTGTTACGGCTTCAGCCTAATTTCGGGACGAAATTCCCTTAACAAGGGGAGGCTGTAACACCCCGTGTTCTCAGGAAAGTCAAAGTCAAAGTCAAGGTTAAAGTCAACGACCGATCGCGCGACTTGACTTATAGTGAATTCGTTTTATGTGTTTATTTTAGTTGTATTATGTGGAGTAAGTGTCAATAATCGCAGTAATCGACATGTGTTATTCGTTATTTAATCGACTTACGACTGTGAATTATAGGAAGTAACAATGCGAGAAAGTCAACTAAATGCTAATCAATCTAATTTAATCAACATCGAATCGCCATCGAACTCGCAACTCGAATTACGCATTTTGATTACTGATATACGTGTGTGTGTGCCTTATGTGTTACTTGTGCATGTTTATTTATGCTATGTGTGGTAATTAATCGAAACGCAATCGAAACTCAATCGCAATCGAAACGGTATGGTAATTGGTAGAGAAGAGATAGTGCGAGATATGAGTAGTTGGGATTAAAAGTAATTTGATAAGCAACTCTATCGCATCGCTCGCTCGAATCACATCGCAACGCGTCACATAGGAATCGAAACAACATAACTCGTTGCGCCAAGCACTCGAACCAGGGTTCAGCCGACCGAACTGCCACCTGGTCGGGCAGCCATCCGACCCAGGTGCCACTCGACCGGACTGCCACCCTGGTGAGTTGCCACTTAAGCGACTTGCCTTATTCCTCCCTTTCCACTTTGGGAAACCCTATAAATACCCCTTGTCACTCTCAAACTTTCTACTTTTGGCAACTGACGTCCGACCAGCTCGTGCTCCCCACCTTTTCTTCGATTTCTCTCAATTCCGGTAAGATCTCGTCCTAAATTTTGTACTTCCTTAATCTACGCGCACTCCTACACCTTTCTATCTTTTGAATCTTAACTTTTAACCGTGAAATCATCAAGATTCGAGGTGTTCTAGGATAACGTCATCATGTGTTCTTGAAGAACTTAATGTTTTGACCTCAATCCACCAAGAACAACTTAGATCTAATCGATTTCCACATAAAAGATCTCTCCAAGATCTAAACATATCCACAATAAAAATGATTGAAAGATGGTTTTCCAACTTTCTTTCAACTCTTTTACACTCAACGCACTCAAACCCGGTGGAATCGGAACTACTACTGATCGTCTACTCGTTCATAGTGATGCATCAGTGCTAGATCCAAGTTTCATCTGTAGGATAGTGATTTTGGGTTTGGACATGAACAACCGTCTCGGACCGTGCACCGTCGGACTAGGGTGATTCCTGTTCGGTCAGGTCATTGGGACGAGATGGGGTTCCCATTGTTTAAACCAGCCATCACAACGTCTCGATCAAGTTACAACACTTCAAACAAAATCAAGAAACAACACGAACAGACAGTTGGGACGAGTTGCCGTCCGACCGGACTGCTGTCCGACCGGGTTGCCATCCGCTCGACCCGCCGTCCGTTCGGGTTGCATCTTGATTCAAAACTTAAACAATTTTCAACATGTTCAATAACAGGGTTGCCACCCAACTGGATGGACATCCGACCGAGTGACCACCCTGCTGTGAACTTATTCTCCCTGGGAAGCCTCGCCATTCGAGTCGCCACCCGATCGAACGACCGTTCGACCGACCGACCTGAAGGGTAGAGATACTTCTTTGTTTTCAAAATACTACAACGAAAACTTCAAAAGTCAAACCATCATACACAAACACATCCTCCCCAAAAGAAGAAACAATCCACTCGAACAGTCATCCGACCGGATGACCGTCCTAACGGATAACCACCCGAACGGGTCAACATCCGCACGAATGGCCGAACGGCCGGATCACCATCCGAACGGATCACCATTCTACGCTTGGTGACTTTTCTCGTTTTACGCGTCGCTTATCTTTTATGACTATCGTTAACTGTTCAGGCTAACCTCGCTCTACGCGCTCGCTTCAAATCATCAACGCTGTGAGTATACTCGAACCCTTTTTGCTTTATGCGCTTTTGGGTGTTACATACGTTACGAATATTCAAATCACATCGAACACTCTGCTCAATACTACTTTAACGCTAACCGTTACTGCATGTACTACGTGACTTAATGAATGCTTGTTTGTTATGTTTACACATGGAACGCTGTATACCTGCCTTAACGACGATAGTACTATAGTTTGGACTCAGCACCTGTTCGCAGCGGTTGTTAAGGACAATTACTTGCATGGATTACGGTGGTAATCATGTATTGTGAACTGTCTCGGGCAGTCAACCCGCAGTCATTGGTATCGATAGGTCTATGTCGATAACTAACGTGCTTCATTTCACTATGCGTACATGCTGGTTATGCGTAAACGAATTCGAACTTTATTATATCTATCAAACTTGTATGCTCACCTTTACACTATGTGTATTGACTTTTAATTTAACGTATGTGACAGGTGCTTAAGTTGTTTATATGCTTAGCTTGCTGTGAAATTGAGGCAAGGAAAGGTCTAGGATGCTCTATGCGCAGTGATGAAATCGAAGCTAGGAAAAGAGGTCCTCGAAACTAACAAATAAACTATCCATGTATAAATCTGAGTTATCAGAACAGAACTACTTGACTAGATTTTGTCTGTAATAATTATATTATCACCTATGACATGGTATGGGACGTGTTGCTTTAAATATTTGGTAAATATAGTTGTTATGGAAACTTCTGGACAATCTGTTTCGCTCAGTGCCACGCCTCGATGTTTCTGCCATCGATTGGGGTGTGACAGGCGATCACATCCAGGATCATCTTTGCTTCTTTTGCAGTTAGAACAAATGCTCTAGCATTTTTAGTAGTCTTGTTGTTCATGGCTGGAGCTAGTTTTGAACAATTCGGCTTGATATGCCCTTTTTCTCCATAGTTGAAGCACACCCCATTGCTGGGTTTCTTCCTACAATCTTCTTCCTCGTGTCCTGGTATCTTGCAGAAGTTGCAGTAGGTGGAGCATCTTCCTGAATGCTTTTTCTTGCAGGCCTTACAATAAGGTGCAGAGGTAGAACCTACGTTTTTCCCACGGTTGGAATTTCCATAACGAAATTCTTGGGTAAGCCTTTGAGCTTGGTTCCTCCTCTGGTTCTCTTCTTGTGTATGCACTAATTCATCAGTCAAGGTATTTGCTAGTTCTACAGTTTCTTCTATAGTTTGTGGTCTAGCTGCCTTGACTACATGTCTAATTTCACTGATTAATCTCCAGATGTAACGAGGGATTAATACTGGTTCTGGTGATGCTAGGGTCGACACTATTCTAGCATATTCAAATAATGCAGTAGTGTAACCCTTACTATCTACTCCCATCATTCTAAGGCTTAAGAATTTATTAGCTATCTGTTCCTTTTCATTAGGAGGACAGAATTTCCTTTCCACCATATTCTTAAATTCTTCCCATTCCATATTGTAGACCCTGTCACTTCCCCCAGATTGGAGGATAGTGTTCCACCATTCTAATGCTGAGTTCTTAAACAGGTTGGAGGCAAACATTATCTTATCCTCTTCTGCGCACTTGCTTATTTTCAAGACTGCCTCAGTCTTTTCTATCCAGCGTAGAGCTGCAATGGCTCCTTCATTGCTCGAGAATTCTATTGGTTTACAAGACTAGAATTCTTTATAAGAACAGCCATAAGACATGGTTCTTCTTCTTTTTGGAATGGGCACTTGAAGTATCGGTCCATTGTTTATGCTGTGTTCTGGTTCAGTAGGTGGTCGTTTACTGCCACTATTACTTTTATTATCTGCTTCCTTAACCGTTTTGATAATATATTGCATTGTATCTATAATCCCTTGTGCCACTATATGTTGGATGGCACTGTTATTTAATTGGTTTCCATTATTATCGTTATTCTGGTTTTCTTGATTCACTTCGTTGTCCATCTGAATTTTAAACATTTTCCACATATTAATATCATAAGATAATATTTAATACAAACAATCACACAACAAGCATATTGATCAAAATCGTCGAACATTGCGACCTTTACTCTAGTTTATATTATGCATTTATATCTATTACAAATACAACTGGAATTGAAAATACAATACTAGTATGCATCCGTAGCTATTGTATATTCTAGTTGGTTATGATATATATATATATATATATATATATATAGGCTAATTATAATGAGAAAACTCATCCCAGTTAAGAAAACCCAGTAAACCCTCATATGTGGCTAGGATTGAGCCACGTCGCATTTAAGTATAAGATGAGACAAGGGCAATTTCGTCATTTCCCTTAATTTTGACTAAATGTGTATGAGAGACGATGCAGACCCTTTGCTTCTTTTCTTCTATGTAGCATTTATTATGATTTGTACTTGTACTATGACATATGCTTTTGTTTTCTTCTCTATAGCATTTATTATGATTTCTTCTCTTTAGTTGTTTTTGTTTTTTATGTAAGTTAAATATGCTTTCAAATCTCTCAGATTTCATTTCTCCCAAACACAAGTGGTGAGATTAAAAACACCACTTGACAAACTTTATCTCTCTCATCTCAACAAAATTACATCAAGCTTCATAAAAAAGCTTTTGTTCCAGATTAAAAAAAACACCCACCACCAAAAGTTTGTTCAAGATTAAAAACAATACCCACCACCACCACCATCGCAGCGGTGGTTACCAGATCCAGTGTGTGAGAGTCATAATCCAGCAATGTTTAATAGATCCGATGGTGGTTTCAAGATCCGGCGGTGGTCAACAAATCCGATGTTGAAGATGATGTTTCAGATGTTGAAGATGATCCAAAAGATGTTTAATGTTGAACATGATGTTCCAGATCTAAAAGATCCTCCAGATCCATAAGTATGTTTGTGTTTTTGTAGATCTTCATTTTTTGTGTTTTGTAGATCTCCAACTTTTTTTGTAATTTTCATATTTGCAATTTTTTTTGTGTTCCAGATCTAAAAGGTCCTCCAGATTTGCAATTTTCAGATTTGCAATATATGTTTTGTAGATCTTCATTTTTTTGTGTTTTGTAGATCTGCAACTTTTTTTTATTTTTTTTGTTTAAGAAGATGAATGTTATTAAGCTCTTGTTTTCTGGATATGTGGTTTTTTTATTACTGGTTTTATAATTGAATCTAAAAAATCTATTGTTGTTTAGATTCTTGTTAATGAAGTTATATTTTTTATATACATTTTGTAACATTGCTAGTTACATTACTTGTGTTGGATTATTGTTAATGAAGATTATTTTTGATGTAACAATTCTCATAACAATTCTTTTGCATCTTAGTTACGAAATGTAACAAACAAAGAAAAAAAATGCATGTTACATTTTTCGTGTTACATAAATTATGCATGTTACTGAAAATAAAGTGCATTGTTACACTTTTTTAGATCGTTGTAAAAATAAAGTGTGTTGTTACATTTTTTTCCAGATTATTGTAAAAATAAAGTGACTATTACAGAAACAAAGTGTGTTGTTACTTTTTTTTTTTGTGTTAGAAATGTAGCAATCAATCAAAGCAAAAAATGTCTGTTACATTTTTTTTGTGTTACAGAAATAATGCCTGTTACAGAAATGTAACAATCAATCAAAGGAAAGTGTTACATTTTTTTGTGTTACAAAAAAAGTGTTACATATGTGACGTAAAATTGATCATGTAGAAATTGTAGTGTACGTACCAACATGTAACATCTTTTAGTAGGAAGACGGCCCGTTACAAAAATGTAACAATCAATCAAAGGAAAGTGTTACATTTTTTTGTGTTACATATGTAACGTAAAATTGATCATGTAAAAATTATAGTGTACGTACCAACATGTAACATCTTTTAGTAGGAAGACGACTTTTGTAACAATGTGATGTAATATAGCACTTTGTGTCGAGAAGGAAAAGAAAACGCGTTATAGTTTTATGTATGTGGATATCCTTTAAATGGTAACGTTATTTTTTTGTACATTTTTTGAAATTATACAGAAAATGTAATGTTATTTGCAGAATGTAACCTTAATAAGATGGTGCATATAATGTAACCTTATTCAATGTGTATATCCAGTTTTTCACCTAATGTTTTTACATTTATTTGTTATATACTACACCAGTGGCCCAAAATAACTTTATGAAGAAGTTGACACTTTTTTTTCTTTGATATATATGAATTAAAAAAAAAAGCCATCATTTCATGAATGCACCTTAGGGTGATATACAGATTTTAGTGTTTTTTAATAAGAAAAAGATGCACGAGAAAGGGGACACATTGGAAAAGGAATTTGTCAGAACTTTTTTTCTTTTCTTTTTTTTTAATATGTATTTTTGAATTATATGTTCAAAAAGATGCACGAAAAAGGGGACACATTGGAAAAGGGGACACATCAAAGGAAGTCAGATGCACCATTGCTTATATCCCCATTTTACCCCTAGATGTACCATTTATTGATTAATATAACAAAAAGTAAGAGAGATAATACCCAAACACATCACAACCATCAATCTCTTCTAATCAATGGTAGATGTTGAGTTTCTTGGGTTTTCTCAACTCATGTGGGTTTTCGATTTATCCTTGCCCTATATATATATATATATATATATATTCAACTTACAAACACACACATACATTTATATATATATTATTATTATTACTACTACTGATAGGGGTTCATCCAAAATTCCATGTTACTCTAATATCTCCTCACCAAAGATTCGGAGTTCTTGCACATTCTCAGTGCTCACGGGTGCTGGTATTGGGTCAGGAAACTGGGGCATGGGTTCTTCGTATGGGTAAGGGTTCTCTAGGATTTCCCTGATGAATTGGTCATTATCAAAATATGGGTCCAGGGGGTCCAGGTTTGGGCAGGCTACTAGGTTTTTACATGGGTTCATTTTCAAGTGGGTAGCGTTGTTGGTAATCCCTATGGTCATCAAACCATGGGTCATAGTCTGGAGGATGGGGTGCAGGGATTCTAGGAATTTCAGCTGGGTTAAAAGCAGGTGCTGGAATTTGGTCTACTGGGTTTGGCTCCAATTCCATAGGTTGTGTGGGAAATAGTGGTAACGGTTGGGGTGCTATCAGTTGTTCTAGATTCGGGTCTGCAGCTGTAGTTGCTAAGATATGAAAATTTGCAAATCTTCTATTGATTATATCCTGTGTTTGAGCATTCATTTCTCTATTAGCGGCTGCTAAAGCTCGCTGCTGCTGAAGTTTTCTCATCCTTTTTCTACGTTCATGAGCTCCTCTGCTGAACCATCCTCTCTTCTTGGGAGGGAATGGCTCTTTAGATTTTTCTTTGAACACGAAAATCCCTTCTTCAGTGTCAGCCGAATACCCTGAGAGGGTAGGCTGTGAAGAGGTGCCTTCGTCCCTAGGTGAGATGGACAACTGACGGTAAGCGTCCGAAGGTCCTTGGTCGCTCATACTGTAAACTAACAAATTGTCAAATCACAAAATAATAAAATATGCATGTAGTTCTGTATATAATTTCCTAACATAACAATTAAAATTTTGGTGTCACCAGAACACTTCTGTGGCTGAAATCAGTGGTTGTAGCTCTGATACCACCTTATGTCGCAACCCTCGTCCCCTAATTACCCGGGAACGGGCGGCCGCGGCTAGTATCCGTGGTATCGGTGTTTATCAATTTGGCAGTGGAATTTACATTAGGACCGTAGTTAGGAAATATTTTATCAGAGTAAAATACCACACTTTTATAATATTAAACACATGAGAAATTCCCAAGTTTCCATTACAAACATTTTATAGGGATAAACCCTATTTTATTTAAAGAAAAACATCTTCTTTATTTAGGTAACTTTTATAGCCACTTTTCCAAGCCTTCAGTGCTGTCCAGCTGGCTTCTATTTGGCTTTCACATTTTGTTACCTGAAACGCGTTTAAAAACATTTTGTCAGTGGGAAATACTGGTGAGTGAATCCCAATTTAATCAAGACAGGTAAAACCGTTTACAACATTGACTCGCAATTACATTTGTTTATTTTTCTACTTTAATTACCACCCATGGTACTGTCAACCCGACTTGTGGTCATGTTACTACTCACAGTGTAGTAACAAATTTTGTATACAAAACCCCAACATACCGATGATAATTGTAGAATACAAATACTCAATCACTTTTTAATATAATGAAAAACATTTGAGGTTTTGTAAAAACAGTTTGGCAAAAGGTTTACAAAAAAGGAGATTACTCACATTGCTATCTTAGGGTTTTCCTTTGTGATTTCCTGGTAATTATCTACTAATTACACAATAAACATGCGTTAGTATAATAACCCAAATTTACATTAGTTATACCCTCCCCGAGACAGAACTCCAACGACTACGTCGGGCAGAGCCTCGACAGCCGTTACGGAGCACTAGATCAATCGGGCAGCGTATCTAATATGTAACCAGAAGTTAAAATACTTACAATGAGGCAAAGCTTCACCATTTTAGTGGGTATAATGGCCGATACTACTTTCTAATATTCAGAATTGAGAGAGAGAGTTCGAATTTGTGAGCGATTTGCAACTGATGTCGATCGAGCCTATTTATTGTGCTGATCAGGCACTTCGTCGCGCCCCGCGTAAGCCGAAGGGTTAGCCTTCGCGGCCCGCGACACAGGGGTAGTAGGCCCTAGCCTTGACCAATCACTGATCTAGCTTCGACACGCGTTTGACACGTGGCATACCCCAACCGATGGCGGAATCATCGGGGCGCGGCACTGAGCGAAACAGATTTTAAAGAGAAATTCCATAACGACTAAATTACCAAATAGTTAATATTATGTCCCATAGCATAACCCTTTAAGTAATCTAATTATTACAGACATCGATATTCTCCAAACAAAACATGCTTCGACAACTCAGATTTCAAATAAAAATAAATTGTTCGTTTGTTTCTAGACTCTTCCTAACTCGGTTCCACATAGCAAGCATCCTAGCAGATAGCATCCTAAACACCTGTTACATACGTTAAAATAATGGTCAATACACATAGTGTAAAGGTGAGCATACAAGTTTGGTATAGTATAATAGAGTTCGAAATAGTTTACGCATAACCAGCATGTAACATGTACAAAGTGAAGGCAAGTAGGTTATCGACAGAAAAATATGCACAGACGTGACTGCGAGTTATAGAATGCGCAACACATATCCCCACTGGGACACGTGAAGTAAAGCCCTTAACAACCCCTATCCACGACAGGTGCTGAGTCCAAACTATAGTACTATCGTTGCTAAGGTGTCAGGCAACAATCACTGTGTTAACATAACATACAAGCATTCATCGAATAACACGTAGCATACAATAACGGTTGGCGTATAAATAGTGTTTGTGTTGTGTGTCAATTGTGATTTGAATATAGATAACGTATGTAACACCCAAAAGTGCGGAAAGCAAAAAGGGATCGAGTATACTCACAGATTGTGTTTAACAAGTAAACACTCTCTTGGATTGAAGGGAGCGCTGAGAGAGATTAGCCTGAAGAGTTAACGATAGCATAAACGATAAGCGGCGTGTAAAATGGTGCAAAAGCGATAAGTGTCAGATGGTAATCCGATCGGATGGCAATCCGATCGGATGTCCATTCGACTGGATCGACACCTCGTTTGGTGAGGATGTGTTTGTGTATGATGGTTTTCCTTTTGAAGTTTTTGTTGCAGTATTTTGAAAACAGAGAAGTATCTCTACCCTTCTGATCGATCGATCCAACGACGGTTAGATCAGGTGACGATCCGTTCGGCGAGGTATTTCTCAGAGAACAAGTTCACAGCAGTGTTGTCACTCGATCGGATGGTCTATCGATCGGGTGGCAATCCATTAGAAAATGTTGAAAATTGTTTAAGTGTTTGAAGTTCCAAACATCACATGGTCGGTTGGTCGTTTGATCGGATGACAATCCGATCGGACGGTAATCCGTTCAACGTTCAGTCCTTGAAATAATCAAATAAAGGTTTTAGTTGTGGAACCAAGTGTAAGCCGATCGGATGGCTGTCCGATCGGATGGCAATCCGATTGGATCGGACGGCAATCCGTCCCGACGGCCTAATCATCTTTGACACTTGATTGCTTTGATAGTTTTGCGGTTCTGATCGAGACGGTATGACGACGTGCCAAACAATAGAAAACCCCATCAACACCCAGGTGATCCGATTCGGATAGGAATCACCCTAGTCCGGTCGGTCAACTGTTCGAGACGGTGGTTCGTGTTTAACCCAAGGTCGGTTGTCTCTTTGATAGAACATAGAACTGGAACCGACACATCACTAAGAAGAAGTAGATGATCAGAACGAGCTCCGATTCTATCGGTTTTGAGTGCATTGTGTGTAAAGGAGTTGAAAGAAAGTTAGAAAACCATCTTTCAATCCTTTTCACCTTGAATATGTTCAGATCTATGCAAGATCTTTGTTTATTCCTGTGGAAATCGACCAGATCTAAGTTGTTCTTGGTGGATTGAAGCCAAAACATGAAGTTCATAAGAACTTTATGATGACAGCATCCTAGAACACCTCAAATCCACTGATTTCACGGTTAAAAGTTAAGATTCAAAAGAGAGAATGATGAAGAAGTACGTGTAGATTATAGAAGTACAAGATTTAGGTTAAAAACTTCCAAGAATCACGAGAAATCGAGAGAAAGAAGCTGAAGTGCGGCTGGGTCGAGTGGAGGAGCTGTCACATCAAGTGATGTGACAAGTGAGGGTATTTATAGGGTTTCCCAAAAAGGAAAGTGCAAGAGGGTCGAGTGGGTCACCGATCGGATGGCTGTCCGATCGGGTGGCAATCCGATCGGATGGCAATCCTATCGGTTGACCATCCGATCGAATAGTCACTCGATCGAGTGGCTCCGACGATTTGAGTCTCGGCGTTTCGTTTTGTGCGTTGAGTTTTGCGATGCGAGTTTTGATTAAACGACGTGATAGATTAATAATAAACACACAAACACTATATCTAACATACAATCATCCAAATTAACTTGCGTTTAGCGTTTGCGATTCGATTACGATAGAGTTGCGATTGCGTTTCGATTAATCACCACAACATAAACATAAATAAACATGCACAAGTAACCCATAAATAGCACACACACGTAAAACAATATCCAGAACGCATTATTCGAGTTGCGAATGAAATTGCGATGCGATAAGCAATAAAGCGATAAAACAGGCGATAAATAGCGATTAAACCTCGATTATTAACAAGTACTCCACATAATACAACTAATGCGATAAAATAAATAGATTATCTACAAGTCAAAGAAGTCAAAACAGGAGTTGAGCAAGGAGTGACAGATCGCAATTAGCAATCTTTTCTTCCTTTGACTTCAACCTTGACTTTGACTTTCGAAACACGGGGTGTTACATGGCAGCACCGGGCTGCGCCCTGGTGACCAGCTGTCGCGCCCCGTGTAGCCCGAAGATTAAGTCTTCGCGGCCCGCGATCGATGACAGATTTTTGTTTTTATTTATTTTTGTAAAATTAGAGTATTTAGGGTCCATTATTCTTATACGGGGTGTATTTTAAAGCGTATAGGGATGTTCTAAATATTATAGGGGCGTCGGGAATATTTAAGGAGGGTTGTTATATAAAACATGTGTTGATTTCTATACCAAGTGCATGTATCATACCGGTACTGTAACGAACCGAACTGCACCGATCTAATGCATGCGGTAACGTACCATCACAACGCGCGAGTAAATAATTGAAATATTAAAAAATTAATAAAATAAACATAGATGCGGATTTTATAAAAAGTTAACACTAAAATTCAAATTAAATAATCAATAAAATTTTACTAATAAAAAAAATACTTAAATCTTAAATTTTATTAATTAATTCAAATTAAATAATCCATAAATTCATCCATCAAATCTTTCTTTAATTTCAAAGCAAATTTCCACAAAAACGTTAGTGATGTATTGTATATAACAATCCTAAATTATGACATAATCAAAAACCTAAGTTTTAAGTTAAAAGTTTTGTTTAATATTTTTGTATTATTTCATTATATCTAATTTCTTTCGCCGTTAAACAATACGGAACTAATGTTCGAATTACTCGTGTTGTTCTTTACTTATTCGATGGTTATAAATGGACGATGACTCTTAATAAAGTTGGCAACTACTTTTATTTCACGGATGATTGGAGTAATTTTGTGTATGAGCTTAAGTTGGCCTTTAGTGATACTCTGTGTTTACAAATGCTAAATAAGAAACTTTTTAAAACTACCTTGTTTTTTAATAAAGATGGTTATCAAATATTATTAGGAAATCAACATCAGATGCCATTGATCTTGAAGACCATATGGTTTATTTTCTACAATTCAAAATTGTATTGGTGCATCCATCGCATGGCCCTATCCATTCATCTCGGTATGTATTTGTTAAACTTGTGATACAAATAATCTTAATATCATGGAACTTAATGCTTATACATGGATGGTTTATTTGTAGGTAGTTCATGAGGATTGGGGACGCATGATGACCCCTGCTTCTTATTTCTTTAATTGCTTTAATTTCTTTGTTAAATGTTAATCCTTTATGTCAGATAATGTTATAACTTATTTATGGTTAGTGTTTTTGTTATGAACATGTTTATTTGAAATATAATGAAGTTTTATTTCTTTCATTAGTTGATGTTATACAATAACTATTAGGATGTTATATGTTGATGGTCTGTTTATAAAATTGGTTTTATAATCTTATTTGGTATATTAGGACCCTTTTCTTGGTACTAAATTAGCTATAATGTTACATCATAATGGTCCTATCAATTAATTTCTAAGGACGCTTGTAAGTGTATCAAAAGATTAAAAGTATGTAAGCACATGTTAGAACATCGTAAAAGTGTCCTAATATGTTTTTATTAGGACACTATTTTGGTTGTTCAAAGACATATTACGCGACCATAAAATTGGTTTCATAATCTTATTTGAGATGTTAGGACGTTTTTTTAGTTCCAGGACTTATTACGACCCCTTTACATGAAACGCTTTTACCGTTGGTCCTATTAAATGAAAGGTCCTATAAAATAGCATTTTAGGACGCTTTTGCGCATACTAAAAACCTAGTTTTCTTGTAGTGGCGGGTGCTGGTATTGGGTCAGGAAACTGGGGCATGGGTTCTTCGTGTGGGTAAGGGTTCTCTAGGATTTCCCTGATGAATTGGTCATTATCAAAATATGGGTCCAAGGGGTCCAGGTTTGGTCATAGTCTGGAGGATGGGGTGCTGGGATTCTAGGAATTTCAGCTGGGTCAAAAGCAGGTGCTAGAATTTGGTCTACTAGGTTTGGCTCCAATTCCATAGGTTGTATGGGAAATAGTGGTAACGACTGGGGTGCTATGAGTTGTTCTAAATTAGGGTCTGCAGCTGTAGTTGCTAAGATATGAAAATTTGATAATCTTCTATTGATCATATCCTGCGTTTGAGCATTCATTTCTCTATTAGCGGCTGCTAAAGCTCGCTGCTGCTGAAGTTTTCTCATCCTTTTTCTACGTTCATGAGCTCCTCTACTGAACCATCCTCTTTTCTTGGGAGAGAATGGCTCTTCAGATTGTTCTTTGAACACGAAAATCCCTTCCTTAGTATCAGCCGAATACCCTGAGAGGGTAGGCTGTGAAGAGGTGCCTTCGTCCCTAGGTGAGCTGGATAACTGACGGTAAGCGTCCGAAGGTCCTTGGTCGCTCATACTGTAAACTAACAAATTGTCAAATCACAAAATAATAAAATATGCATGTAGTTCCGTATATAATTTCCTAACATAACAATTAAAATTTTGGTGTCAGCAGAACACTTCTGTGGCTGTGGCTGTAGCTCTGATACCACCTTCTGTCGCAACCCTCGTCCCCTAATTACCCGGGAACGGGCGGCCGTGGCCAGTATCCTTGGTATCGGTGTTTATCAATTTGGCAGCAGAATTTACATCAGGACCGTAGTTAGGAAATATTTTATCAGAGTAAAATACCACACTTTTATAATATTAAACACATGAGAAATTCCCAAGTTTCCATTACAAACATTTTATAGGGATAAACCCTATTTTATTTAAAGAAAAACATCTTCTTTATTTAGGTAACTTTTATAGCCACTTTTCCAAGCCTTCAGTGTTGTCCAGCTGGCTTCTATTTGGCTTTCACTTTTTGTTACCTAAAACGCGTTTAAAAACATTTTGTTAGTGGGAAATACTGGTGAGTGAATCCCAATTTAATCAAGACAGGTAAAGCCGTTTACAACATTGACTCGTAATTACATTTGTTTATTTTTCTACTTTAATTACCACCCACGGTACTGTCAACCCGACTTGTGGTCATGTTACTACTCACAGTGTAGTAACAAATTTTGTATACAAAACCCCAACATATCGACAATAATTGTAGAATACAAATACTCAATCACTTTTTAATATAATGTAAAACATTTGAGGTTTTATAAAAACAGTTTGGCAAAAGGTTTACAAAAAAGGAGATTACTCACATTGCTATCTTAGGGTTTTCCTTTGTGATTTCCTGGTGATTATCTATTAATTACACAATGAACACGCGTTAGTATAATAACCCAAATTTACATTAGTTATACCCTCCCTGAGACAGAACTCCAACGACTACGTCGGGCAGAGCCTCGACAGCCGTTACGGAGCACTAGATCAATCGGGCAGCGTATCTAATATCTAACCAGGGGTTAAAATACTTACAACGAGGCAAAGCTTCACTATTTTAGTGGGTATAATGCCCGATACTACTTTCTAATATTTAGAATTGAGAGAGAGAGAGAGTTCGAATTTGTGAGCGATTTGCAACTGATGCCGATCGAGCCTATTTATAGTGCTGAACAGGCACTTCGTCGTGCCCCGCGTAAGCCGAAGGCTTAGCCTTCGCGGCCCGCGACATAGGGGTAGTAGGCCCTAGCCTTGACCAATCACTGATCTAGCTTCGACACGTGTTTGACACGTGGCATGTCACACCCCAACCGATGGCGGAATCATCGGGGCGCGGCACTGAGCGAAACAGATTGTCAAGAGAAATTCCATAACGACTAAATTACCAAATAGTTAATATTATGTCCCATAACATAACCCATATAGTAATCTAATTATTACAGACAACGATATTCTCCAAACAAAACATGCTTCGACAACTCAGATTTCAAATAAAAATAAATTGTCCGTTTGTTTCTAGACTCTTCCTAACTCAGTTCCACATAGCAAGCATCCTAGCAGATAGCATCCTAAACACCTGTCACATACGTTAAAATAATGGTCAATACACATAGTGTAAAGGTGAGCATACAAGTTTGGTATAGTATAATAGAGTTCGAAATAGTTTACGCATAACCAGCATGTAACATGTACAAAGTGAAGGCAAGTAGGTTATCGACAGAAAAATATGCACAGACGTGACTGCGAGTTATAGAATGCGCAACACATATCCCCACTAGGACACGTTGTGACACCCCAGGAAAACCAGGAAACCACGCAACCTAACTAGCTTCCTCAGTAAATACGTGCTAAATTTCGGGACGAAATTTCTTTCAACTTGGGGATGATGTGACAACCCGTAACTTCGTGGTATAAATCGTTCGTTTCGCTTTTACAAATAAACATATACTTATCTATTTTCGACGAATTAAACTTATACTCATTTAGTTTATAGTGTGCAAACGCGTAGTCGAAACCAAGTCCGTTTGGTGAGGAACCTACCCGAACCGTTTGAACCATGACATAACCCGTATAACTCGAAACTTATGAGCCCCGAACCTGAGCATGATCATTATACATTATATTATATTCTTATTATTAGTTTGTAAAAAAAAAAAAAAATAATACATAATAGTAATATGGAAACAACAATTTTGTTCTTCTGCTTTCGTTGTGCGGCCCAATCATTGTTTCCCAAGCCCAGTTGCCACCTTCTTTAGCATGCGGCCCAACCTCTAACAAATCCACAACCGCCTCAACATGAATTGAGATATTATATTACGTACATGCATTAGTATACGATCACAATTCGATAGAAATTAAACCCTAATCTCATTTTCCCTTTCATCCAAACCGACGGCAGCCCCCCCCCTTACTCAAAGCGAGATTCTTCCTGTTCTAGACGTTCCCCTTTGAATTCCGAGTCTCGGACGCGATTGACCAAAAGTTATTTAGCAAGTAGACTATTCGCCGAGCAAATCAAGGTGAGTTCACACTCCTAAGGCATGGGATTCCCGGTGGGTTGGGAATGGGATTGAATAACTACTCGTACTATCATTACTATTAAACTACTTTTCACTGTCCTCGGATTGAAGGGCACGTACGTAAAACCTACGTACACTTATACTTGCTATGGTCCTTGGATCAAGAAGGGCACGTACGGATACGACTAGTCAAGTAATACACATGGGAAGCCCCCACTAATCTTCGCAAACATGTTTGGGAAACCGCGATACGGATTAATACAATACACATGGGAAGCCCCCACTAATCTTCGCAAACATGTCTGGGAGACCGCGATACGAACTAATACGATACATGGTTTACAAAACGAACATATGATTTACGAAACGAATGCTATAACTAAATAATCAACTGTGAACTCGCTCAACTTTATTGTTGACTCGTTGTTACATGCCTTGCAGGTCGTTAGGTACTTCTGGAGCTTGCACGAGGAGGCGTGATCGTTGTGGGACATGGATAGTCTTATGCCATGTTAAACATTTGATATATTTGAACTTATACTTTGGTTTAAACATTATGCTTCCGCTTACAACTTAAATTACGTTTTTTTTGGACACCAATTATATTGTGTTTGGGTTTTATATTTATTTACATGCTATGTTCAATATGATTGGTGGCTTGATCCTGGTCAGTCACGCCTCCATGCGGTGATACTCCGCTAGTGGATTTTGGGGGTGTGACAGATTGGTATCAGAGCCATTGGTTATAGTGAACTTGGTTTTAATAAGGGGAAAAAGTTTTTGTTAAAACCAGACTATAACCTGTACAGTGCTCAACGAACCACAACGACGCTTCGCTCCACGTGCAAGACTCGACACTATAGGTGATATGGTCTATGTTATATTGCTTACTTGCTAGTTACATAGAACTTTGCTCATAGTACGCTTAGATAAACGTAACAACTGTTGTTTGAAAACACGTGTGTGGTTACTTTTTTTCTGTCATCGCACTTTCGCGAACCCCTCTCACTCATGCTTCCTTTGATATGAAGATCATGAGTGGACGCGTTAACCTAACTCAAGCCCAGTTGGCGGCTTTGATCACTGAATAAGTTACTGCAGCACTCGCAGCTGCCCAGGCAGGAGGTCAGCATGCTCAGCCACCTGTGTGCACGTTCAAGACTTTTATGGACTATCGTCCTAGTACTTTCAGTGGCACTGAAGGGGCCGTAGGACTCCTCCACTGGTTCGAGAAGCTCGAATCGGTCTTCAAAATGTGTGAATGCCTGAGGCTCGTAGGGTGAAGTATGCCACTGGTACTCTCGAAGGCACTGCGCTAACTTAGTGGAACGCGCAAGTTCAAATGTTAGGGCTGGCAGCTGCAAACGCCACCCCATGGAACGACTTCAAGGAACTGATTAAGCGAGAATACTGTAACCGTGATGACATCCACAAGTTGGAAGTGGAGTTCTTATACCTGAAGATGACGGGGTCAGAGATAGAGGCGTATACGAAGCGATCCAACGAACTGGCAGTGTTATGTCCAACTATGGTGGATCCTCCCATCAAACGCATCGAGCTGTACCTCAAAGGCTTAGTACCAGAGATTCAAAGCCATGTGACTGTTGCTAACCTTGCTACCATCCAGGATGTTACTCGTCTTGCTCATCGTCTCACAGATCAGGCAGTGGAACAGAACAAGCTGCCTAAGCGTATAGGTGCTACTGCTACTACTACTTCTGCTACTCCCAGTGACAACAAACGAAAATGGGATGGAGCCTCCAGCAAGGGTTCGACTACAGTTCAGTCCCAGGCATAGCAGAGAAAGACTGATGACTACCAGAGCCCTGGTCAGCAATCTTCTGGTAGTCAAAGGCAGGGTGGATATCGAGGAAACCTCCCGAAGTGCAACACATGCAACAGGCACCACAATGGTCAGTGCAACAAGGGTCATTGCCAGAGGTGTCTCAAGATGGGTCATGAAGCTAAGGATTGCAGGAGCTTACGACCTGCGAATCAGAACTATCAACAACAACCACCCGCTCCACAGAACCAGCAGCAGCAACAGCGAGGCAACCAGGGATGCTTTCAGTGTGGTGCTGAAGGCCACTTCAAGCGGAACTGCCCTCAGTTAAACCAGAATCAGAACAACAACAACAATAATCAGGGCAATGGGAACAACAATGGGGGTAACAACGACGGCAATGGTGCTAGGGGACGTGTCTTCGTGATTGGTCAGGGTGATGCAAGGAACGATCCCAATGTTGTGGCAGGTAAGTTCCTACTAGACGACTTTTATGTTACTGTTTTATTTGATTCAGATGCCGATACTAGTTATGTGTCTTTAAAAGTTAGTCAAATGCTTAATCGTACCCCAACACTTTTGAACACCAAATACATAGTAGAACTAGCAAACGGTAAAAGTCTAGAGGCCACACACATAGTTAAGGGTTGCAATCTTGTTCTTGCTGATCAGACCTTTTCTATCGACCTCATTCCTATCGTTCTGATGAAGAACCCCTCGTGATTCGTGGTGATAAGAGTGGTGCTGTCGTGGGCATCATCTCTTTCCTTAAGGCCCAGAAGTGCTTACGAAAGGGTCATACAGCTATTCTAACCCTTGTTGCTGACACATCAACGAAAGAGAAGAGAATTGAAGACATTCTGATTGTACACGACTTTCCTGAGGTATTTCTTGAGGAATTACCTGGTCTTCCGCCTCATCGTCAGGTTGAGTTTCAAATCGAGCTAGCTCCTGGAGCAGCACCAATAGCTCGTGCACCTTATCGATTAGCTCCATCAGAACTAGAAGAATTGTCCACACAACGTCTTTCACGTGTCAAATCTGAAGAAGTGTCTGTCAGATGAGACCCTCATAGTTCCTCTCAAGGAGCTCACTATCGATGATCAGCTGCGATTCGTCGAGGAACCTGTGGAGATTACTGATCGAGATGTTAAGATTCTCAAGCGTACCAGAATACCTCTTGTTCGAGTTCGTTGGAACTCCCGTCGTGGCCCAGAGTTCACCTGGGAACGAGAAGACCAAATGAAACACAATTATCCCCAGTTGTTCGAGAAAAGTGCAACCACTACTGAGGCTGAAGCTACTGCGGAATTTCGGGATGAAATTCCAAATCAACCGGGGGATGATGTGACACCCCAGGAAAACCAGGAAACCACGCAACCTAACTAGCTTCCTTAGTAAATACGTGCTAAATTTCGGGACGAAATTTCTTTCAACTTGGGGATGATGTAACAACCCGTAACTTCGTGGTATAAATCGTTCGTTTCGCTTTTACAAATAAACATATACTTATCTATTTTCGACGAATTCAACATATACTCATTTAGTTTATAGTGTGCAAACGCGTAGTCGAAACCAAGTCTGTTTGGTGAGGAACCTACCCGAACCGTTTGAACCATGACATAACCCGTATAACTCGAAACTTATGAGCCCCGAACCTGAGAATGATCATTATACATTATATTATATTCTTATTATTAGTTTGTAAAAAAATAATAAATAAAATAATACATAATAGTAATATGGAAACAACAATTCTGTTCTTCTGCTTTCGTTGTGTGGCCCAATCATTGTTTCCCAAGCCCAGTTGCCACCTTCTTTAGCATGCGGCCCAACCTCTAACAAATCCACAACCGCCTTAACATGACTTGAGATATTATATTACGTACATGCATTAGTATACGATCACAATTCGATAGAAATTAAACCCTAATCTCCTTTTCCCTTTCATCCAAACCGACGGCAGCCCCCCCCCTTACTCGAAGCGAGATCCTTCCTGTTCTAGACGTTCCCCTTCGAATTCCGAGTCTCGGACGCGATTGACCAAAAGTTATTTAGCAAGTAGACTATTCGCCGAGCAAATCAAGGTGAGTTCACACTCCTAAGGCATGGGATTCCCGGTGGGTTGGGAATGGGATTGAATAACTACTCGTACTATCATTACTATTAAACTACTTTTAACTGTTCTCGAATTGAAGGGCACGTACGTAAAACCTACGTACACTCATACTTACTATTGTCCTCGGATTGAAGGGCACGTACGTAAAACCTACGTACACTTATACTTGCTACAGTCCTTGGATCAAGAAGGGCACGTACGGATATGACTAGTCAAGTAATACACATGGGAAGCCCCCACTAATCTTCGCAAACATGTTTGGGAAACCGCGATACGGATTAATACAATATACATGGGAAGCCCCTACTAATCTTCGCAAACATGTCTGGGAGACCGCGATACGAACTAATACGTTACATGGTTTACAAAACGAACATATGATTTACGAAACGAATGCTATAACTAAATAATCAACTGTGAACTCGCTCAACTTTATTGTTGACTCGTTGTTACATGCCTTGCAGGTCGTTAGGTACTTCTGGAGCTTGCACGAGGAGGCGTGATCGTTGTGGGACATTGATAGTCTTATGTCATGTTAAACATTTGATATATTTGAACTTATACTTTGGTTTTAAACATTATGCTTCCGCTTACAACTTAAATTACGTTTTTTTTGGACACTAATTATATTGTGTTTGGGTTTTATATTTATTTACATGCTATGTTCAATATGATTGGTGGCTTGATCCTGGTCAGTCATGCCTCCATGCGGTGATACTCCGCTAGTGGATTTTGGGGGTGTGACACACGTGAAGTAAAGCCCTTAACAACCCCTATCCACGACAGGTGCTGAGTCCAAACTATAGTACTATCGTTGCTAAGGTGTCAGGCAACAATCACTGTGTTAACATAACATACAAGCATTCATCGAATAACATGTAGCATACAATAACGGTTAGCGTATAAATAGCGTTTGTGTTGTGTGTCAATTGTGATTTGAATATAGATAACGTATGTAACACCCAAAAGTGCGGAAAGCAAAAAGGGATCGAGTATACTCACAGATTGTGTTTAACAAGTAAACCCTCTCTTGGATTGAAGGGAGCGCTGAGAGAGATTCGCCTGAATAGTTAACGATAGCATAAACGCTAAGCGGCGTGTAAAACGGTGCAAAAGCGATAAGTTTCGGATGGTAATCCGATCGGATGGCAATCCGATCAGATGGCCAGTCGATCGGATGTCAATCCGTTTGGATGGTCATCCGATCGGATGGCCATTCGATTGGATTGACACCTCGTTTGGTGAGGATGTGTTTGTGCATGATTGTTTGCCTTTTGAAGTTTTCGTTGCAGTATTTTGAAAACAGAGAAGTATCTCTACCCTTCAGGTCGATCAATCGAACGGCGGTTCGATCAGGTGACGATCCGTTTGGCGAGGTATTTCTCAGAGAACAAGTTCACAGCTGTGTTGTCACTCGATCGGATGGTCTACCGATCGGGTGGCAATCCGTTAGAACATGTTGAAAATTGTTTAAGTGTTTGAAGTTCCAAACATCACATGGTCGGTTGGTCGTTCGATCGGATGGCAATCTGATCAGACGGCAATCCGTTGAACGTTCAGTCCTTGAAATAATCAAATAAAGGTTTAAGTTGTGGAACCAAGTGTAAGCCGATCGGATGGCTGTCCGATCGGATGGCAATCCGATCGGGTGGCAATCCGATCAGACGGCAATCCGTCCTGACGGCCTAATTGTCTTTGACACTTGATTGTTTTGATAGTTTTGCAGTTCTGATCGAGACGGTATGACAACGTGCCAAACAATAGAAAACCCCATCAACACCCAGGTGATCCGATTCGGATAGGAATCACCCTAGTCCAGTCGGTCAACTGTTCGAGACGGTGGTTCGTGTTTAACCCGAGGTCGGTTGTCTCTTTTATAGAACACAGAACTGGAACCGACACATCACTAAGAAGGAGTAGATGATCAGAATGAGCTCCGATTCTATCGGTTTTGAGTGCATTGAGTGTAAAAGAGTTGAAAGAAAATTAGAAAACCATCTTTGAATCCTTTTCACCTTGAATATGTTCAGATCTATGCAAGATCTTTGTTTATTCCTATGGAAATCAACCAGATCTAAGTTGTTCTTGGTGGATTGAAGCCAAAACATGAAGTTCATAAGAACTTTATGATGACATCATCCTAGAACACCTCAAATCCACTGATTTCACGGTTAAAAGTTAAGATTCAAAAGAGAGAATGATGAAGAAGTACGTGTAGATCATAGAAGTACAAGATTTAGGTTGAAAACTTACAAGAATCGCGAGAAATCGAGAGAAAGAAGCTGAAGTGCGGCTGGGTCAAGTGGAGGAGCTGTCACATCAAGTGATGTGACAAGTGAGGGTATTTATAGGGTTTCCCAAAAAGGAAAGTGCAAGAGGGTCGAGTGGGTCACCGATCGGATGGTTGTCCGATCGGGTGGCAATCCGATCGGTTGACCATCCGATCGAGTAGTCACTCGATCGAGTGGCTCTGACGATTTGAATCTCGGCGTTTCGTTTTGTGCGTTGAGTTTTGCGATGCGAGTTTCGATTAAACGACGCGATAGATTAATAATAAACACACAAATACTATATCTAACATACAATCATCCAAATTAACTGTCACACCCCGAATTTCCACGTGTCACCGGTGGGCCCGGTGGGGAGTATCGTGACGTCATGGTTGGCAACATAATAGTCAAACAACACAATGTTATTTAAGCACAGCGGAAGCAATTGAAAATATAATGCAACCGAATTTATTATTGTAATATCAACTGTCACAATATTCGGAAGTTTATCCACAGAAGGATCATACATAAAATGGAACAATAGTTCAACAGACTTTTAGGCATCTTAAGCTTGCGAGACTTCTATTGATGCTAAGGAGGATTATCCAGCCAAGTTCGTATAGTACCTGCATTTAGCCTTTTGGAAAATACGTCAGTTTACACTGGTAAATACATTCAACTGACTCATTTTCGAAAAAGAGTTTGTAAATTGTTTTGAATGCACGTGGCACAAAATATCTTGACACATTGATTAAAATGCACAGAGGCAAAATTAATCTTTTTAACTTGGGAGAATTGTTTAATATTATAATCTTGAGAACGATTTTACATGTTACTTATGCGTTCAGTAGCCCGGAACGTATCCGGGTTAAAGATCAATTGACACACCACAATAATGAGTTATACACCGACAGGTGTACGCCTACACCCCGTGCTCAGGTCGTGGCCATCTCGTAAGATAATGCCAAGGATATCCGGGACATGGTCATTAACCCCCCAAAGGCTTTAAAGTAAACAAATCTGTTTAAAACGAGCCGATCAAATTATTCAATTAACCACCCAATGATGGAAGATTTGATGCCCGATCAAGCGGTACGCTATGTACCGTAACCCAAGCCCGTATAGGGAAAATAAGTTAAAAGTATTTACCTGAGCTAAATATATATTCAATCCCAGCCGTATATCAAATCCGCAAGTACAGATAGCTTTTACTGGGCTCCTAATCTGGAACGAAGGTTTTTAATAACCTATTAGAATCCTAACGGGTCTTTAGTTAAGCTTAAGCTTAGACCGGCTAGTTTCAAGGATACGGTTCGTACGCACGATTAAGCGAAGACCGGATAGAATGCGATTCAGACCCGACAAGTTTGAAGACTTGTTTAATATGGGTTTATTATTCACATTCTGGATTTTGAGATAAAACCGATAAGGTTTGACCCGTTTCGGCTAATTTATGTAAACTCGTTACATAAACCGAGCCGAACGCGTTATATGCGTAACGGGTATCCGTAAGAGCCATATACAGTTTTCCTAAGTTAATATGCTTCAAATATGTTGTCACATCAGTAGGATGTCTTTCGTTATGCCCCGAACTAATTTAAACACAAACTATGCCCCGTAGGGGTAGTTTGGTCATTTTAAAGTTTGTAAAAGAGTTTAATTGTTTAACTGAGTTACAGGTCTGATGTAAATAGCAAACATACTCATTTTGATGGGTTATAACAGTAGGCTAAGGCATATATGTGAAATTATCATATTTAACCAAACTATGCCCCGTAGGGGTATTTTGGTAATTTCACATAAGCCGAAATGCTCAAAAATGAAGTCTGAGTTTATTAACCTTTGCTTACTGTTAAAATATCATAATTTGCCTCATATATCAGTAGGTATCAACCCGGGTATGTCCAATATGATTCTAAGACATACTGTGCGTTAAAAACGCTAATTATGGCGATTAAAGGCCATTTCCGGGTTCTATACTTAAATCTGATATTTTTATATTTCCAGAAGGCTTAAAATAATTTATTAATCATATGTGATCAGTGGCAAAAGGTTTGGAATCGTTTAGATAAGTAAAACTCATTTTATGGCCCGTAAGGGCAAAACCGACAATTACCGGATTAAGCCTACGACTACTAGTTATGCTCAGCCTAAAATTAATTAAAAATCTTTAAAAATCCCAAATTAATATATAACATCAGTGGGTAAAAGATTTGATATCAAAAAGTATGTTTAACTAGGCTATACGCTAATTACGCCATTTTATTAACATAAAGCTTTAATTTAGCGACGATGAGCATAACTCTTAATCTACAAGTCAAACTGATGTCAAACTTTGCATACAAGTTTATATATCAGTAACTAAGGTTTCTACACTTTTACATTTTCATAAATCATGATTTAAGGTAATAAGGGCATAACGGTCAACGTATGAGCAATTAACGGAAATTTGCATATTAATTGGATAACTAGTGAACCAAGGTGTATGATCACAGAGGGTTGTTCTAACATGTATCCTAATCCAATTTAAGCTCTGAGGCATTTCTAAAATATGCCCAAACGGGTCAGAACTGAAAGTCAACGTGAAAGTCAAACTATGTGACTTTCGGTTCCGAACCGGGTCTAAACAGGAAATAGTCGGGTTGAACAGGTTTGAACATGTTATTACACTAATTACTAAGTTATAACAATAATCAAACAGGTTATATGTGATCTAGATAGCTAATTATGCATAAAAGACATTTTAAGCATTATGTTGACTTTTTAAGTAAAGGTTTGACCCGACATTTAACCTGCTTAGGATGGTGATCAGGGGAAACCCTTTTGGGGTTTTATTACCCACATAAATACCATTCTAAAACTACTTTTAATTCGAGATAAGACTGAGTCATTAGTGACTAATCTCGAAGTCAAACCGTAATTACGACGGTTTGACTTTTAGCTAAGTAACTAAGCTAAACACAACCAAATAAGAACTAGTAGACTTACAATAGTCCAATGCACGAATTATGATCAGAAGGGAGAGTTCCTATGCTCCAGGATGCTCCAAAGATCAAATGCAAGTGTGAAGAATGTGGTTGCATCAAGTGGCCTTATATAGTGCTTGGATCCACCACAAGAGCTTGACAAACAAGTCTAGGATCATCCACAACCATCCAACATGTGTCACTAAGGCTTAGGGGTTGTTTTAGGGGCCAAGTGATGTGAAAAATCGAGTTGGAATCGCTCACAAACGAATTGGCAGACCAGTCCCCAAAGAAATCGGAGCTGGCTGTTCAGCAAAGGCAGTCGCGTAGCGCGACTGCATGAGCCTTAGGGCTCGCGCTACGCGAGCGTGCCAGACCAGCAAACACAAACTTTTCAGAATTTGCAGTTTCAGTCCCTGGCTCTTCAAACTTTGTAAAGACACTTGTTTCTTGCACTTTGAGCCCTCGTAATTGACGTATAAGGGCCTCAAGACTTTTACCTACTTCGATTAGTCCTCGGTTAACTTTATTGTTACCCGAAAAGGCCTAATTTTCAATGTTGACGCTTTAACCCCTCGCACACGAATTTGATCACAACTTGCTCATACGTTAACGAAACTTTATGAAATTTTAATCGTGCTTTCTAGTGAGCAAAATTTATATTTACAAAGCTTCGGGTTTTTCAAAAGGTCACTCAGAGGTATATCTTTAACATGTTGACACATTTAACCCCTATAGTTTGTAATCTCTCACTTTTAGCTTCGTACGATCCATGATTTATTCGTCCGAAGGTATGAGCATCATGTAGGGTTAATGTACATTATAATTATTCACAGTTGACACTTAGAATACGTATATTCACATACTTTCCACGTTTGTCAACTTTAGTCCTTTTTATAACATCCTTTCTCACGTTCAAACTTTATGACACGCGTCAACACATTATAGGACGTGAATTTTCGAGGTGTTACATCCTCACCCCCTTAAAATAAATCTCGACCCGAGATTTACTGAAACAAGTAAGGGTACTTTTCTTTCATCGTGGATTCAACCTCCCACGTGAATTCGGGACCTCTACGGGCATCCCATCTGACCTTTACAAAAGGTATATGCTTCCTTCGAAGTTTCCTTACCTGTCGGTCTTCAATCGACAAAGGTTTTTCAACAAATTTTAAGCTCGCGTCTATCTACACATCTGTATGTGGCATGACATGTGATTCGTCAGCGGAACATTTCTTTAGATTGCAGATGTGGAACACGTTGTGAATTCCACTGAGCTCTTCTGGTAAGTTCAACTTATAGGCAACTGACCCGACACGTTCGATAACCTCGAAAGGTCCTATGTATCTCGGGCTTAGCTTGCCTTTCTTACCAAATCGCATCACCCCTTTCCATGGTGACACTTTAAGCAGGACTTTGTCACCTACTTCGAAGTGAAAATCCTTACGACTTGGATCCGCGTAACTCTTCTGCCTATTCCGGGCAGCTTGGAGATTGTTACGAATCTGGACAATCTTGTCCGTCGTTTCGAATACGATCTCTGGTCCTGATAACTGGACTTCTCCAACTTCCGCCCAACAAACTGGCGATCTACACTTTCTACCGTATAATGCCTCAAAAGGCGCAGCCTTTATGCTGGTATGGTAGCTATTGTTGTAGGAGAATTCGATCAAAGGTAGGTTCTTATCCCAGCTACCTTCCAATTCGATCGCACATGCATGTAGCATGTCTTCCAACGTTTGAATAGTACGCTCACTTTGACCATCAGTCTGAGGATGGTAAGCCGTACTAAAGTTCAAACGTGTGCCCAAAGATTGTTGGAAACTCTTCCAAAAGTGTGACGTGTACCTAGTATCCCGGTCAGAGATAATAGCTACAGGTATGCCATGTAGGGCTACAATCTTATCAACGTATAACTGGGCTAACATGTCGGAGCTATAAGTCTCCTTGATGGGTAAGAAATGAGCTGACTTAGTCAGTCTGTCAACTATAACCCATATTGTATCATTGCCTTTCCTCGTCTTGGGTAACTTGGTAATAAAATCCATAGTTACCATTTCCCACTTCCACGTAGGAAGTTCAGGCTGTTGTAGCAAACCTGACGGTTTCTGATGCTCGGCTTTGACTTGCGCACATGTCAAGCATTTTGCTACATAGGTGGCCACAGACTTCTTCAAGCCTATCCACCAATAGTTTGCCCTTAGATCCTGGGTAGCTGATGGCAATTCTTAATCGTTGCCTAATTAGGGTTGCGGCATGTATGCATAAGCAATATGAACCGTCTTTCTTATTTAATAACATAAAACCCTCAAAATATTGAGTCAGGCTTTATGTGCCTATGTTTTAAAACCTACTTAATCAAGGTTTCGATTATTCCATAATCAATATGGAGTTTTCACAATACTCCAGCCCACAGCGGGATACAATCTTAATTCTACCTGCCTTCCCGGAGGTAAGCAGGGAAAACTTATGAGAAGATAATCAAGATTGCAAGGAGGCTACAGAGATTTTCCATATCTCAGGCTCCAGTTCATCCATCATTGTTCGTGTCAAATGAGTGACACTTTTATGTTATAAGTCCACGAATTCCTTAGTCGGGAACATTTACTTAAAATTTTTTTTCCATTTTTGGATATCTTCTTTGAATACTACTAGTCGACTTTAGTACAATATGATCATTGGGATATCTTAGGGTTCCATGTATTAAACCTCCATGCTGATCAGACATGGAAATAATCTATGGGACACACTAGGATACGCCAATCCTCATATGACACTTTTATCAAACATAGTTTGGCATTCGCAGGCGATAGAAAACAATGAGAAAATAATTAAAATAACATATGTCGTAGTACTCTATACAAAGAAAGAGTGCTCTTAGATTTTCGGAAGGATTCCTTGCCGATTTATAAGAATCGGTTACTATGGTTTCCTTGGTAGTTATACCTCGTGGATGAAAAAAAAAATTTGCTAAGTTTATGGTTTATGAAGATTTATTATTGCCTGTAAGAAAAACAGGATACTTAGCAGAAATTATCATTGATAAATGATAAGGAAGTTTATTGTACGAGTGCTTATATTAAATCAATAATGGAAGTTTCACAAACTAGGCACCTAGCTCAGTTGGCTAGGCGCGCGAAAGGGTGCGGCCGGCCTAGACCCAGGTTCGATTCCGGGGACGGCCAGTTCCACCATTTTTTTATGTTTAATATTTATTAGTCGTACGGATGCGTGTAATTACGAGGGTTGTCTCGTAAGGAGTCTTGGTAATTAATTGCTCCTTATCACCCACAATATGGGCTTGATTTTTAAGGCAACCAATCGATTTTTATCACTTTATTGAGTCCTTATTTTTAACGGAACTAGGACATCAGAAAAATGATTCCTAATGGATATAAAACATCCATCTAATAATGCTGAAGCAGTCTCAGAGGTATACAGGCTTCTTACTGAACTTTCGTTGCTTTTTATTAAGCCTGTACTCGCTCTCTTTCTCAGATTTCTTGGAGTTATCCTCCTTCTTTGTTTCATCCTTCATATTTGAAGTGTGAACATAGCTTTCCTCATGAGTAATTTAACATGGTTTTGAATGAGATTTAGAGCGAGAAGTATTCAGCTCTTTGTATTGTCTCATGACCTTTTCTATGGTCCTTCCAACTGCTGCGTCAACCACAGCCTGATGATTAACTTCATTAATATTGAGGTTTACGTATGTAGTTTTATTAACTTTCGTCGCCTTATTAGCATTGCGACTTTCGTCTACCTCATCCGAGTTTTCCATACTCGAAACTTGGTATCAATCACCAAGATTTAACCATTATTAGTCATCATCCTGATGACCTGACTTAGGTTAGCCACGGCATTCATAAACCGTATGGGCTATTCTGTTCCGAACATTAATAGTGAATGTTATTTGAACGTATTTCTATTATATTTAGCCTAGGTCGCAACGGGACCATCAATGGCATGCAAAGTTTGGAGCGAGTCCAATACCTGCTTGACAGGGGACCATAATGTCACAACTGTCTTTGTCATAAGGACGATTATAAATAGCTCAAGGGCTAGTCTTACAAGACTTTTATTATATATATACATGTATGGCATAAAAGCCTGTCTCGATGGACGTAGAAAGATATGGCATAAAGCCTAGTCATGAAGGACATAAATGATTATACGGCACGAAGGCCTTGTCACAAAGGACATTTAGATATGGCACAAACGGCCTTGTTATAAGGACATTCATCAAATCTGGTACAAAGGCATGTCACCAGGAATGTTAACATTTAATATGTTAACGTGTCACGAATGACCAATTATAGCACATAGGCTTGTCATGAATGACTTTAAAACACAACTTGATGGTCTATCACCAAGGACCTTAATTTATAAGCCGCAATCTCATTAGAGTAGGGCTTCAAGGTTTGAACGTGGTTCTTCACCTTTGGACAGGGAGTCATAGAATACAACTGTCGTCGTCTTGAAAGACAATTCTTTTGGCAGAAAAATAAACCAATCAACATCACTAATGGATGTTTATATATAACCATCGTATCTAATGTTATTAGTCATGATCACATCGATCATATTGACTATTAGGTTGGGGTATAATCACACCATTTTGAACAGGGGATCATAAAGATCACTACTATCTTTGTCTTACCGACACTAGAATAAAGTATAGCCCGTAGGCATTTCATCACGAGGGATGTTAATATTATGCTCATCATACTGAGGATACTAGTCAGGATCGCACTGATAGTATAGACTATGGGAATTGAGTATAGCTCACCCCCTTGGCAAAGAATCACAAAAGATTACAATTGCCTTGTCTCAGTTGGACGATATAATATAGCCCTTAGGAAAAACATCATTACGGATGTTAAAATTTTTAATCATCGTATTGACGATTTTTATCATGATCGTATTGATCATATAAACTATTAGGCTTGAGCATAGCTCACCACCTTGGACAGGGAATCGTAAATATCACAATGTCTTTGTCACACATGGACAGTATAATTTGGCCCCTCGGCGAAAACATCACTCATGGATGTTTATAATTGGTTCGTCCTATTAGATGCTATAAGTCATGATTGCATTAATCATATTGACTATTTGGCTTGAGCATAGCTCACCACCTTAGACAAGGAATCATAACGATAACAATGTCAATGTCTCAAATGGACAATATATTATAGCCCGTAGGCAAGACATCCCTAAAGGATGTTAAATAATATGATCATCGTATTAGATGATATTAATCATGATCGCATTGATCATATAGACTATTATGTTTGGACATAGTCCAACATTTTAGACAGGAGGTCAAAGACCACCACTGTCGTTGTCTTATCGGACAACAAGTTTAGTCCGTAGGTGCTTCATCACTAATGGATGTTTATAATATGATCATCTCATAGGATGGTATAAGCCATGATTCCTAGATCACTAGGCTAGATTTGAGAATTGGAAGAATCCAATATAAGGATGACTGTTGTGATTTTCTCGAATCACATTTGTCAAGAGTGCTAACACATTCCTAGGTGTTAACAAGGATGTGAATCCCTTGAGTAGGTTTCACCATCTTGGCCGCGTAGGCTAGGTTTCACCTTTAAGATTCCCTTCAATTGCATACTGACAGAGAAGGAAGGATATTTATTTTTTTTCAGGATTTTTATCATAAATCCTAATTCATAAGTTAATAATAGCACCAATGGCCTAGTCGCGTAGACAAGTTAAATTTATAAGCCATGATTTCAGAGAATCGTGGCCTTAAGGTTTGAATCAAAGTTCATTACCTTTTCTTGACAGGGAGCTGTAGGCTACCACTGTCTTTAGTCTCAGAGGACATTAACTATAGCCCGTAGGCACTTCCCTTATAAGAGATGTTTATTACTGGATTGCCCCTTAGGGAAATTCATTAACCATGGTAAACAGAGACCATATTTGGTTAATTTATTAATCATATTTATTTAGGATTTCTATTATAATTTATCCTATTTATAAAACATTAACAGTCTTATTAGTGGCACCAATGGCCTGGTCACATGGACATTTATAAATTATAAGCTTATGATTTCAGAGAATCAAAGCAACAATAACTGTTTTATTTAATAGCACAAAAGGCCTAGTCACAAGGACAAATTTTTAAATTATAAGCCATGATTTCAGAGAATCAAGGTCTTTAAGTATATTAGCACAACTGGCTTAGTCACAAGGACATATATAATTTATAAGCTATGATTTCAGAGAATCAAAGCATGAAAGTATATTGGCACAATAGGCCTAGTCACGTAGACAATTATAAATTATATGCTAGGATTTCAGAGAATCAAAGCATTTGAGGTTTGAACCTAGTTCATTACCTTTATCTGACAGGGAGTCATAGCTACCACTGTATTTTGGCTCATGTAGAAATGAGCAAGGCCCGTAGACACTATATTACCACGTATGGTTACAATATGATCATCTTAATTGATGATGTAAACCCAGGATTCAGAGATCATTAAACTGGGTTAGAAATCTTTAGAAAGATCCTTATATAATAATAACGTGTGTGATTTTTAAATGAATCACATCTGTCAGGAGTGTTAACATGTTTTAAGATGTTAACAGGGAATTGAATCTTTTTAAACAGGTCTTACCATCTTGGCCCGGTCTTATAATTGACCCGAAGCTAGGTCTTGCCCTTTTAGATTTTGCCATTTTATTATAATGGTAGATCTTGCAAAAAGGAAATATTATTTTTCCATTTATTTAATATTTCTTATTTAGAATGAAAGTTTAAACTTAATCATTCCATTATATAAGAATAAAAGTATAAAGTTGCCCTAAGCGGGACTTGAAAGGAATATTGTTGTCCTCGTAGGGACTGTAAGATAATTATGTCCTTATAAGGACTATTGAGGAAACGATTTTTAGCAAAGGAGTTTCTTCTTCATTCAATCCCTGAATGCTTTCTCCTTGGTTGCACGTCTCATCTTGGTCGCTGTACGAAGCTCAGCATTTCAAGGCTCCGGGTGTGGAGAATCCCTAGTTCAACTTCCTCGCTTGGCGACGTATCCAATAATAATTGGGAAGTAAAATTTCAAGATTAGGATTGAAAATATTCCTAAGTTAAGTCTAGACTCAGAAGGTTTAGATATGTGCAATTGTGTAACTGAGATTAAGCACTAAGGCTAGTGTTTAATTCACTCAGTGTTGGCTCTGATACCAACCTGTCACACCCCGAATTTCCACGTGTCACCGGTGGGCCCGGTGGGGAGTATCGTGACGTCATGGTTGGCAACATAATAGTCAAACAACACAATGTTATTTAAGCACAGCGGAAGCAATTGAAAATATAATGCAACCGAATTTATTATTGTAATATCAACTGTCACAATATTCGGAAGTTTATCCACAGAAGGATCATACATAAAATGGAACAATAGTTCAACAGACTTTTAGGCATCTTAAGCTTGCGAGACTTCTATTGATGCTAAGGAGGATTATCCAGCCAAGTTCGTATAGTACCTGCATTTAGCCTTTTGGAAAATACGTCAGTTTACACTGGTAAATACATTCAACTGACTCATTTTCGAAAAAGAGTTTGTAAATTGTTTTGAATGCACGTGGCACAAAATATCTTGACACATTGATTAAAATGCACAGAGGCAAAATTAATCTTTTTAACTTGGGAGAATTATTTAATATTATAATCTTGAGAACGATTTTACATGTTACTTATGCGTTCAGTAGCCCGGAACGTATCCGGGTTAAAGATCAATTGACACACCACAATAATGAGTTATACACCGACAGGTGTACGCCTACACCCCGTGCTCAGGTCGTGGCCATCTCGTAAGATAATGCCAAGGATATCCGGGACATGGTCATTAACCCCCCAAAGGCTTTAAAGTAAACAAATCTGTTTAAAACGAGCCGATCAAATTATTCAATTAACCACCCAATGATGGAAGATTTGATGCCCGATCAAGCGGTACGCTATGTACCGTAACCCAAGCCCGTATAGGGAAAATAAGTTAAAAGTATTTACCTGAGCTAAATATATATTCAATCCCAGCCGTATATCAAATCCGCAAGTACAGATAGCTTTTACTGGGCTCCTAATCTGGAACGAAGGTTTTTAATAACCTATTAGAATCCTAACGGGTCTTTAGTTAAGCTTAAGCTTAGACCGGCTAGTTTCAAGGATACGGTTCGTACGCACGATTAAGCGAAGACCGGATAGAATGCGATTCAGACCCGACAAGTTTGAAGACTTGTTTAATATGGGTTTATTATTCACATTCTGGATTTTGAGATAAAACCGATAAGGTTTGACCCGTTTCGGCTAATTTATGTAAACTCGTTACATAAACCGAGCCGAACGCGTTATATGCGTAACGGGTATCCGTAAGAGCCATATACAGTTTTCCTAAGTTAATATGATTCAAATATGTTGTCACATCAGTAGGATGTCTTTCGTTATGCCCCGAACTAATTTAAACACAAACTATGCCCCGTAGGGGTAGTTTGGTCATTTTAAAGTTTGTAAAAGAGTTTAATTGTTTAACTGAGTTACAGGTCTGATGTAAACAGCAAACATACTCATTTTGATGGGTTATAACAGTAGGCTAAGGCATATATGTGAAATTATCATATTTAACCAAACTATGCCCCGTAGGGGTATTTTGGTAATTTCACATAAGCCGAAATGCTCAAAAACGAAGTCTGAGTTTATTAACCTTTGCTTACTGTTAAAATATCATAATTTGCCTCATATATCAGTAGGTATCAACCCGGGTATGTCCAATATGATTCTAAGACATAATGTGCGTTAAAAACGCTAATTATGGCGATTAAAGGCCATTTCCGGGTTCTATACTTAAATCTGATATTTTTATATTTCCAGAAGGCTTAAAATAATTTATTAATCATATGTGATCAGTGGCAAAAGGTTTGGAGTCGTTTAGATAAGTAAAACTCATTTTATGGCCCGTAAGGGCAAAACCGACAATTACCGGATTAAGCCTACGACTACTAGTTATGCTCAGCCTAAAATTAATTAAAAATCTTTAAAAATCCCAAATTAATATATAACATCAGTGGGTAAAAGATTTGATATCAAAAAGTATGTTTAACTAGGCTATACGCTAATTACGCCATTTTATTAACATAAAGCTTTAATTTAGCGACGATGAGCATAACTCTTAATCTACAAGTCAAACTGATGTCAAACTTTGCATACAAGTTTATATATCAGTAACTAAGGTTTCTACACTTTTACATTTTCATAAATCATGATTTAAGGTAATAAGGGCATAACGGTCAACGTATGAGCAATTAACGGAAATTTGCATATTAATTGGATAACTAGTGAACCAAGGTGTATGATCACAGAGGGTTGTTCTAACATGTATCCTAATCCAATTTAAGCTCTGAGGCATTTCTAAAATATGCCCAAACGGGTCAGAACTGAAAGTCAACGTGAAAGTCAAACTATGTGACTTTCGGTTCCGAACCGGGTCTAAACAGGAAATAGTCGGGTTGAACAGGTTTGAACATGTTATTACACTAATTACTAAGTTATAACAATAATCAAACAGGTTATATGTGATCTAGATAGCTAATTATGCATAAAAGACATTTTAAGCATTATGTTGACCTTTTAAGTAAAGGTTTGACCCGACATTTAACCTGCTTAGGATGGTGATCAGGGGAAACCCTTTTGGGGTTTTATTACCCACATAAATGCCATTCTAAAACTACTTTTAATTCGAGATAAGACTGAGTCATTAGTGACTAATCTCGAAGTCAAACCGTAATTACGACGGTTTGACTTTTAGCTAAGTAACTAAGCTAAACACAACCAAATAAGAACTAGTAGACTTACAATAGTCCAATGCACGAATTATGATCAGAAGGGAGAGTTCCTATGCTCCAGGATGCTCCAAAGATCAAATGCAAGTGTGAAGAATGTGGTTGCATCAAGTGGCCTTATATAGTGCTTGGATCCACCACAAGAGCTTGACAAACAAGTCTAGGATCATCCACAACCATCCAACATGTGTCACTAAGGCTTAGGGGTTGTTTTAGGGGCCAAGTGATGTGAAAAATCGAGTTGGAATCGCTCACAAACGAATTGGCAGACCAGTCCCCAAAGAAATCGGAGCTGGCTGTTCAGCAAAGGCAGTCGCGTAGCGCGACTGCATGAGCCTTAGGGCTCGCGCTACGCGAGCGTGCCAGACCAGCAAACACAAACTTTTCAGAATTTGCAGTTTCAGTCCCTGGCTCTTCAAACTTTGTAAAGACACTTGTTTCTTGCACTTTGAGCCCTCGTAATTGACGTATAAGGGCCTCAAGACTTTTACCTACTTCGATTAGTCCTCGGTTAACTTTATTGTTACCCGAAAAGGCCTAATTTTCAATGTTGACGCTTTAACCCCTCGCACACGAATTTGATCACAACTTGCTCATACGTTAACGAAACTTTATGAAATTTTAATCGTGCTTTCTAGTGAGCAAAATTTATATTTACAAAGCTTCGGGTTTTTCAAAAGGTCACTCAGAGGTATATCTTTAACATGTTGACACATTTAACCCCTATAGTTTGTAATCTCTCACTTTTAGCTTCGTACGATCCATGATTTATTCGTCCGAAGGTATGAGCATCATGTAGGGTTAATGTACATTATAATTATTCACAGTTGACACTTAGAATACGTATATTCACATACTTTCCATGTTTGTCAACTTTAGTCCTTTTTATAACATCCTTTCTCACGTTCAAACTTTATGACACGCGTCAACACATTATAGGACGTGAATTTTTGAGGTGTTACATTAACTGGCGTTTAGCATTTGCGATTCGACTGCGATAGAGCTACGATTGCGTTTCGATTAATCACCACAACATAAACATAAATAAACATGCACAAGTAACACATAAATAGCACACACACGTAAAACAATATCCAGAACGCATGATTCGAGTTGCGAATGCGATTGCGATGCGATAAGCGATAAAGCGATAAAACAGGCGATAAATAGCGATTAAACCTCGATTATTAACAAGTACTCCACATAATACAACTAATGCGATAAAATAAATAGATTATCTACAAGTCAAAGAAGTCAAAACAGGAGTTGAGCAGGAGTGACAGATCGCAATTAGCAATCTTTTCTTCCTTTGACTTCAACTTTGACTTTGACTTTCGAAACACGGGGTGTTACAGCCTCCCCCTCTTAAGGGAATTTCGTCCCGAAATTAGGCTTTAGCCGTAACAAACAACTACGGGTACTTCACCTTCATGTCGCTTTCGAGTTCCCAAGTGAACTCTGCGCCTCGTTTACCTTCCCATCGGACCTTCACAATGGGAATGCACGAGCGTCTGTGCTGCTTGGTTTGGCGGTCCATGATTTCGACAGGCTTCTCCACGAAGTGTAGTGTTTCGTTCACTAGAAGATCCTTAAGTGGTACGTATAAATCATGCTCAGCCAGGCACTTTCTGAGGTTTGACACGTGGAAAGTCGGTGGACGTTGCTAAGTTCCTCCGGTAGTTCGAGTCTGTAGGCCACCTTGCCGATCCTTTCCAGAATCTTAAAGGATCCAACATATCGAGGCACGAGCTTTCCTTTCTTGCCGAATCTGACCACACCCTTCCAAGGTGATACCTTTAGGAGTACATGGTCGCCAACGTCAAATTTGTCACACCCCCAAAATCCACACGCGGAGTATCACCGCTTGGAGGCGTGACTGACCAGGATCAAGCCACCAATCATATTGAACAAGCAGGTAAGTAGTATATAAAATCCAACACAATACAATTGGTGTCTAAACAAAACATAGTTTAAGTTGCAAGCGGAAGCATAAAGTTTAAAACCAAGTCATAAGTTTAAACGTTTCAAATGTTTGGCATGGCACACAGCTGTCCATGTCCCACAATGACTCTTCCCACTCCAATGCAAGCTCCATGAGTATCTAACGACCGGCAAGGCATGTAACAACGAGTCAATAACAAAGTTGAGTGAGTTCATAGTTGGTTGTTTAGTTATAGTGTTCGTAAATCATATGTTTATTTCGTAAACCATGTATCGTAGTAATCCGTATCGCGGTTTACCAAACATGTTTGCGATGATTAGTGGGGGCTTCCCATGTGTATTACTTGACTAGTCGTGTCCGTACGTGCCCTTCTTGATCCAAGGACCGTAGCAAGTATGAGTGTACGTAGGTTTTACGTACGTGCCCTTCAATCCGAGGACAGTAGTAAGTAGTTTAATAGTAATGATAGTACGAGTAGTTATTCAATCCCATTCCCAACCCACCGGGAATCCCATGCCTTAGGAGTGTGAACTCACCTTGGTTTGCTCGGTATGCTAAACTATGTGCTCACAAGAAATCAGTCAAGTCCTATAGTATGCACGTATTCTCAATCAGTTCAAGTTAGTAAAGTTTCGCATGCAATCTATGACACAAAGTGTGCTTGGCAGTTAACATCATGTATCACGTAAGCAGTAAATAAATATCATGCAATTCATGCTTCTCATAAATGTCTTTCACAGTTTATTCTAACACGGTTATTCTCTAACGTACTTGACAGGGTTAACAAGCTTAACAAAGTTAACTTACTTAACAGAGTTACACTCTAACAGGGTTACAATACATAGCCTAACAGAGTTAATGGGTTTAACAGAGTTAATAATCTTTAACAGAGTTACTGTGCCAGAACACACAACGAAATTATATGTGGCGAAATCACATGCTTGGCGAAATCCCCTATGGACGAAAACCCTTTTGGGCGAAAACACTTCAGGCGACGAAATCCCTTTGGTTTTTCGTCGACTTGAGGTATGATGAAAACACTAAGTGTTTTCGTCTGATATCTGTGATTTCGTCTGTCTCTCTGTGTTTTCGTCGACAAAACGTTACAGCAGTTACATTATTCTACAGCGTACGACCTTTCAATCACCATCTAGCAATTACAGACTACAGCAACCCTAATCATGTTATTATAATTTAGATCTAATTATCACAGTCAATAACTTTGATTATAATAATCTAGATCATTCACGCAATTCATGATTCAATAGCTTATATCAGTAGCGGCCCAATGGAAACTTATTAAAAATATAGTTGTCGGCCATTATCAATAGACTTTGTGCACTTCTACTACTCATATTAATTGCTCAAAAACAATAATGGACCCATCACATAACCAATCGATCATTTAACAAAATCATGAGATCATCGATTTACGAGAGAACTTAATTGATTGCATTCAATCTAATTACACATGTATGATATTTACAAGTTGCACATATATGAAACATCACATGTCACTGACAAATTTACATGCAAGTATGAACCTAGTGGCCGACCATATGATGCTTATTTAATTGGCTACACATGCTAAACATCAACAATAGTCAAAAAGGTGTTTACCTCAAAGTAATCGATTGGAAGGAAAGGGGGCCTGCTTGCCGTCGCACAACAGATGTAGGAGTAGGGTTTTCTAAAAGTATTCTAATCTAACGATCTCACAAGTTAAATCATAACCGCAACTGGGCCGGCCGAACATCCCTGGGCCAAAGCCCACTCCTGACGAAAACACCTGATTTCGTCGAAGAGGTGGGTGTTTTCGAGGGTGGGTGTTTTCGTCATGAACATTTAAAATATGTATATATATGCATATATTACTAGCACATCAAATAACTCACAAAGTTTCATGTTTAACCTTTAACCAATTAATACTAATCAGCAATATGAAATCAAATAATCAGGTGCACATAACGGAATGTAACGAAATAAGAAAAACGTAGTTGTGAGGAAAGACCTTGAAAACTCGGGTTGTCACATTATCCCCAACTTGAAAGAAATTTCGTCCCGAAATTTAGCATGCGGTTACTGAGGAAGCTAGTTGTGTTGTGTTGTTTCCTGGTTTTCCTGGGGTGTCACATCCTCCCCCCGTTGGTTTGGAATTTCATCCCGAAATTCCGCAGTAGCTTCAGTCTCAGTAGTGGTTGCACTGTTTCCAAATAACTGGGGATACTTGAGTTTCATTTGATCTTCTCGTTCCCAAGTGAACTCTGGGCCACGACGGGAGTTCCAACGAACTCGAACAAGAGGTACTCTATTGTGCTTAAGAACCTTAACGTCTCGGTCCGTGATTTCAACTGGTTCCTCGACGAATCGCAACTGATCGTCGATAGTGAGCTCCTTCAAAGGAACTATGAGGGTCGCATCTGACAGACACTTCTTCAGACTTGACACGTGAAAAACGTTGTGAACTCCACCGAGTTCTGCTGGTAGGTTCAGTTTGTAGGCCACTTTGCCTATTTTCTCTATGATTTCGAACGGTCCGACATATCGCGGATTGAGCTTGCCTCGTTTACCAAAACGAACTACACCTTTCCAAGGTGAGACTTTGAGTAGCACTCGATCCCCAACTTGGAACTCAAGTGGTTTCCTGCGCTTATCAGCGTAGCTTTTCTGACGGTCACTAGCTGCCGCCATTCGTTGCCGTATCTGAGCAATTCTTTCCGTTGTGTCTACTACAAGTTCTGGACCCGTGATCTGACTGTCACCAACTTCTGCCAAACAAAGAGGTGATCGGCATTTACGCCCGTACAATGCCTCAAATGGAGTGGCTTGAATGGTGGTGTGGTAACTGTTGTTATACGAAAACTCCACTAAAGGGAGGTGTTTTTCCCAGCCGTTGCCGAAATCGATTACACATGCACGAAGCATGTCTTCTAGAGTTTGGATGGTGCGTTCAGACTGCCCATCCGTTTGTGGGTGATAAGTTGTGCTCATGTCTAATCGAGAGCCAAAAGATTTGTGCATTGCTTGCCACAGTTCTGAAGTAAAACGTGCATCACGATCAGAGATAATAGAAGTCGGCACCCCGTGCCTCGAAACTACTTCCTTTAAATAAACGTCTGCTAAAGTGGAGAACTTATCCGTTTACTGGATAGCCAAAAAGTGTGCAGACTTTGTGAGTCGATCCACGATCACCCAAATAGTATCATTTCCACGTTGAGATCTAGGCAGGCCAGTAACGAAATCCATGGAAATTTGCTCCCATTTCCATTGTGGTATTTCATGTTGTTGGAGTAGGCCCGATGGTTTCTGATATTCAGTCTTGACTCTCTCACAAGTCAAACATTTGCAAACGTAAGTTGCTATGTGAGCTTTCATACTAGGCCACCAATACGTAGTTCTGAGATCGTGGTACATCTTATCAGAACCAGGGTGTACCGAGTAATGAGACTTATGCGCTTCATCCATCACAAGCTCGCGTAAGTTTCCATAGTGTGGGACCCAGATGCGTCCTGTTACGTAATAGGCACCGTCTTCCTTTTGTTCTAACCGCTGTCTTGAGCCGCGTAGGGCTTCAGCCCTGACGTTTTCTGGTTTCAATGCTTCTACCTGAGCATCTTGTATCTGTGCAGGAAGACTAGATTGGATAGTGAGTTGTAAAGCACGTACGTGTCTAGGTGTAGTATCCTTTCGACTGAGGGCGTCGGCCACAACATTGGCTTTGCCCGGATGGTACTTGATGGCACATTCGTAATCATTCAATAGCTCGACCCATCGACGTTGTCGCATGTTCAATTCCTTTTGCTTGAAGATATGCTCGAGACTCCTGTGATCGGTGTAAATGGTGCACTTGGTACCGTACAGGTAATGTCTCCATATCTTGAGTGCAAAAACAACAGCTCCCAGCTCCAGATCGTGTGTAGTGTAATTTCTTTCGTGAATCTTAAGTTGGCGCGAGGCGTAAGCAATGACTTTATCCCGTTGCATCAATACACAACCAAGACCCTGAATTGACGCGTCACAATAAACCACAAAATCGTCTGTGCCTTCAGGCAATGAGAGAATAGGTGCGCTACAAAGTCTATCCTTTAAGTGTTGAAATGCTGATTCCTGTGTATTACCCCAACGATAGATAACGCCTTTCTGAGTTAGTGAGGTGATGGGTTGTGTAATCTTGGAGAAGTCCTTGATGAACCTTCTATAGTAGCCTGCCAAACCCAAGAATTGGCGGATTTCTGTTGGTGTACGGGGTGCGGGCCAGTTCTTGATCGAGTCTACCTTGGATGGATCAACGTGTATCCCATCCTTGTTTACCATGCTCGAAGTAGTTCCAAAATAAGTCATAGATGCTGCTCGTGTTCCTCCTGACTCTTAGAATAGATCAGGATGTCGTCGATGAAAACAATAACGAACTTATCCAGGTAAGGCTTGCACACTCTGTTCATAAGATCCATGAAGACTGCAGGTGCGTTTGTCAATCCGAAAGGCATGACCAGGAACTCGTAATGTCCATACCGAGTCCTGAACGCTGTCTTAGAGATGTCCTCGTCTCGGACTCTTAGTTGATGGTAACCTGACCTCAGGTCAATCTTCGAATAATAGCTCGACCCTTGCAGCTGATCGAACAAGTCATCAATGTTTGGAAGAGGATAACGATTCTTTACGGTCACCTTGTTGAGTTCGCGGTAGTCGATGCACATTCTGAAGGTACCGTCTTTCTTCTTTACGAATAACACTGGAGCTCCCTAGGGCGAAGAGCTAGGACGAATGAAACCCTTATCAAAGAGTTCTTTCAATTTCTTGGACAGTTCTTCTAGTTCGGTTGGAGCTAAGCGATACGGTGCTCGAGCTATGGGCGCTGCTCCAGGAGCCAGCTCAATTTGAAATTCAACCTGACGATGAGGCGGAAGACCAGGTAAATCCTCAGGAAACACTTGAGGAAAGTCGCGTACAACTGGAATATCCTCTATCTTCTTCTCCTTCGTTGATGCGTCAGTAACGAGTGCTAAAATAGCAGTGTGGCCCTTTCGCAAACACTTCTGGGCCTTAAGAAATGAGATGATGGCCACCACAGCACCACTCTTGTCGCCTTGAATTTCGAGAGGTTCTTTACCAGAACGGGGAATACGAACAATCTTCTCTTTGCATAGGATCTCTGCTCGATGTTGTGATAACCAATCCATCCCAATGACGATGTCGAAACTACCCAAGACTATAGGAATAAGGTTGATGGAGAATGTCTGACTAGCTAAAACAAGGTTACAACCCTTGACTATGTGTGTGGCTTCTAGGCTCTTACCGTTTGCTAACTCTATGGCATGCTTGGTGTTCAAAAGTGTGGGTGTGCGTTTAAGCATTTGACTAACTTTTAGAGACACATAACTGGTATCGGCACCCGAATCAAATAAAACAGTAACATAAAAGTCGTCGAGAAGAAACTTACCCATCACCACGTTAGGATCATTCCTTGCGTCACCCTGACCGATCACGAACGCTCGACCCCTGGCACCATTGCCGTCGTTATTACCCCTGTTGTTATTCCCGTTGCCCTGATTATTGTTGTTGTTGTTCTGATTCTGGTTTAACTGGGGGCAGTTCCACTTGAAGTGACCTTCAGCACCACACTGAAAACATCCCATGTTGCCCCGCTGTTGCTGCTATTGGTTCTGTGGAGCTGGTGGTTGTTGTTGATGGTTCCGATTCGCAGGTCGTGAGCTCCTGCAATCCTTAGCTTCATGACCCACCTTGAGACACCTCTGACAACGACCCTTGTTGCACTGACCATTGTGGTGCCTGTTGCATTGGTTGCACTTCGGGAGGTTTCCTCGATATCCACCCTGCCCTTGACTACCAGAAGATTGCTGACCAGGGCTCTGATAGTCATCAATTTTTCGCTGCTGGGCCTGGGACTGAACTGTAGTCAAACCCTTGCTAGAGGCTCCTTCCCATTTTCGTTTGTTGTCACTGGGAGTAGCAGAAGTAGCAGTAGCACTTATACGCTTAGGCAGCCTGTTCTGTTCCACTGCCTGGTCTGTGAGACGATGAGCGAGACGAGTAACATCCTGGATGGTAGCAAGGTTAGCAGCACTCACATGGCTTTGAATCTCTGGTACTAAGCCTTTGAGGTACAGCTCAATGCGCTTGATGGGAGGATCCACCATAGTTGGACATAACACTGCCAGTTCATTGGATCGCTTCGTATACGCCTCTATTTCTGACCCCGTCATTTTCAGGTTAAAGAACTCCACTTCCAACTTGTGGATGTCATCACGATTACAGTATTCTCGCTTGATCAGTTCCTTGAAGTCATTCCATGGGGTGGCGTTTGCAGCTGCCAGCCCTAACATTTGAACTTGCGCGTTCCACCAAGTTAGCGCAACGCCTACGAGAGTACCAGTGGCATACTTCACCCTACGAGCCTCAGGGCATTCACACATTTCGAAGACCGACTCGAGCTTCTCGAACCAGTGGAGGAGGCCTACAGCTCCTTCAGTGTCGTTGAAAATAGTAGGTCGGCAATCCATAAAGGTTTTGAAAGTACACACAGGAGGCTGAGCGTGTTGACCTGTCGTGTGTGTAACACAAAATTAAGCACAAGTGTTGGTTTACGAGAGTAGGATCTAAAGATCCTAGAGTAAGTTGTGATGGCAGGTTATACCTCCTGCCTGGGCAGCTGCGAGTGCTGCAGTAACTTGTTCAGTGATCAAAGCCGCCAACTGGGCTTGAGTTAGGTTAATGCGTCCACTCATGATCTTCATATCAAAGGAAACATGAGTGAGAGAGGTTCGCGAAAGTGCGATGACAGAAGAGAGTAAGCACACAAGTGTTTTCAAACAATAGTTGTTACGTTAATCTAAGCATACCACGAGCGAAGTTCTATGTAACTAGCAAGTAGGCAATATAAACATAAATCATATCACCTATAGTGTTGAGTCTTGCACGTAGAGCGAAGCGTCGTTGTGGATCGTTGAGCACTATATAGGTTATAGTCTGGTTTTAATAAAAACTTTACCTTTATTAAAACCAAGCTCACTATAACCAATGGCTTTGATACCAATCTGTCACACCCCCAAAATCCACACGTGGAGTATCACCGCTTGGAGGCGTGACTGACCAGGATCAAGCCACCAATCATATTGAACAAGCAGGTAAGTTGTATATAAAATCCAACACAATACAATTGGTGTCTGAACAAAACATAGTTTAAGTTGCAAGCGGAAGCATAAAGTTTAAAACCAAGTCATAAGTTTAAACGTTTCAAATGTTTGGCATGGCACACAGCTGTCCATGTCCCACAACGACTCTTCCCACTCCAATGCAAGCTCCATGAGTATCTAACGACCTGCAAGGCATGTAACAACGAGTCAACAACAAAGTTGAGCGAGTTCATAGTTGGTTGTTTAGTTATAGTGTTCGTAAATCGTATGTTTATTTCGTAAACCATGTATCGTATTAATCCGTATCGCGGTTTCCCAAACATGTTTGCGATGATTAGTGGGGGCTTCCCATGTGTATTACTTGACTAGTCGTGTCCGTACGTGCCCTTCTTGATCCAAGGACCGTAGCAAGTATGAGTGTACGTAGGTTTTACGTACGTGCCCTTCAATCCGAGGACAGTAGTAAGTAGTTTAATAGTAATGATAGTACGAGTAGTTATTCAATCCCATTCCCAACCCACCGGGAATCCCATGCCTTAGGAGTGTGAACTCACCTTGGTTTGCTCGGTATGCTAAACTATGTGCTCACAAGAAATCAGTCAAGTCCTATAGTATGCACGTATTCTCAATCAGTTCAAGTTTGTAAAGTTTCGCATGCAATCTATGACACAAAGTGTGCTTGGCAGTTAACATCATGTTTCACGTAAGCAGTAAATAAATATCATGCAACTCATGCTTCTCATAAATGTCTTTCACAGTTTATTCTAACATGGTTATTCTCTAACGTACTTGACAGGGTTAACAAGCTTAACAAAGTTAACTTACTTAACAGAGTTACACTCTAACAGGGTTACAATACATAGCCTAACATAGTTAATGGTTTTAACAGAGTTAATAATCTTTAACAGAGTTACTGTGCCAGAACACACAACGAAATTACATGTGGTGAAATCACATGCTTGGCGAAATCCCCTATGGGCGAAAACACTTCAGGCGACGAAATCTCTTTGGTTTTTCGTCGACTTGAGGTATGACGAAAACACTAAGTATTTTTGTCTCATCTCTGTGATTTCGTCTGTCTCTCTGTGTTTTCGTCGACAAAACGTTACAGCAGTTACATTATTCTACAGCGTACGACCTTTCAATCACCATCTAGCAATTACAGACTACAGCAACCCTAATCATGTTATTATAATTTAGATCTAATTATCACAGTCAATAACTTTGATTGTAATAATCTAGATCATTCACGCAATTCATGATTCAATAGCTTATATCAGTAGCGGCCCAATGGAAACTTATTAAAAATATAGTTGTCGGCCATTATCAATAGACTTTGTACACTTCTACTACTCATATTAATTGCTTAAAAACAATAATGGACCCATCACATAACCAATCGATCATTTAACAAAATCATGAGATCATCGATTTACAAGAGAACTTAATTGATTGCATTCAATCTAATTACACATGTATGATATTTACAAGTTGCACACATATGAAACATCACATGTCACTGACAAATTCACATGCAAGTATGAACCTAGTGGCCGACCATATGATGCTTATTTAATTGGCTGCACATGCTAAACATCAACAATAGTAAAAAAGGTGTTTACCTCAAAGTAATCGATTGGAAGGAAAGGGGGCCTGCTTGGCGTCGCACAACAGATGTAGGATTAGGGTCTTCTAAAAGTATTCTAATCTAACGATCTCACAAGTTAAATCATAACCGCAACTGGGCCGGCCGAACATCCCTGGGCCAAACCCACTCCTGACGAAAACACCTGATTTCGTCGAAGAGGTGGGTGTTTTCGAGGGTGGGTGTTTTCGTCATGAACATTTAAAATATGTATATATATGCATATATTACTAGCACATCAAATAACTCATAAAGTTTCATGCTTAACCTTTAACCAATTAATACTAATCAGCAATAGGAAATCAAATAATCAGGTGCACATAACGGAACGTAACGAAATAAGAAAAACGTAGTTGTGAGGAAAGACCTTGAAAACTCGGGTTGTCACAAAATTCAAGGAGCTTGCGTCGTCTATCGGCGTAACTTTTCTGACGACTCCGAGCTTTCAGCAGATTGTCTCGAATTTGGAGGATTTTGTCAGTTGTTTCTTGCAGTAGCTCAGGACAGGTTATTTGCGAATCTCCGATCTCATACCACACAATTGGCGATCGACATTTTCTTCCGTACAATGCCTCAAACGGTGCCATTTGTATACTAGAATGATAACTATTATTGTACGAGAATTCGGCTAAAGGCAAGTATGCGTCCCAGTTACCACCGAAATCTATGACACACGAACGGAGCATGTTTTCAAGGGTATGAATCATTCTTTCAGTCTGACCGTCGGTTTGGGGATGGAAAGCGGTACTTAGATTAAGCGTAGTACCGAGAGCAGATTGAAATTTTTCCCATAGACGCGAGGTAAACCGACCATCGCGGTCAGAGATGATGTCGCGAGGCATCCCATGTCGACAAATGATCTCGTTGGTGTAGATTCGGGCTAATTTTTCTACCTTGTAGTCTTCTCGAATTGGCAGAAAATGAGCAGATTTAGTCAAGCGGTAAACGACAACCCAGATACTGTCGTGACCTGATGGCGTGCGCGGAAGTTTCGTTATAAAGTCCATAGCTATACCCTCCCATTTCCACATGGGAATCTCGGGTTGGACGAGTAAGCCAGAGGGTCTTTGATGCTCGGCCTTGACTTTCGAGCAAGTCAGGCACTTCGAAACATAGAGGGTGATATCTTTCTTCATGCCCGGCCACCAGTACTTGTAGCGAAGGTCCTGGTACATTTTATCGGCACCGGGATGAATAGAATATCGAGACTTGTGGGCTCCGTCCATCAGAATCTGTCGTAAATCGGTCCGCTTAGGGATCCAAATTTGGTCCAGATAATGGAATATCCCATTGACTTATTCACTAACTGGGTTCCATCGTTGAGAATCCTTTCCTTCTTCAAAGTGCGCTTGGTAAAGCAAGCATGTTGGGCTTCGCGGATGAGAGTTTCGAGATGATGTTGGGCTTGAATATTACGAACGCTATGCAAATAGCTTCGTCTGCTTAGGGCGTCGGCAATGACATTTGCTTTGCCAGGATGATAATAAATCTCACAGTCGTAATCGTTGAGAAGTTTCACCCATCGGCGTTGACGCATATTCAGTTCTTTTTGGCTAAAGATGTGTTGTAGGCTCCTATGGTCGGTGAAGACCGTACACTTAGTACCATAAAGGTAGTGTCGCCAAATCTTCAACGCAAAAACAACTGCGCCTAGCTCGAGGTTGTGGGTCGTATAGTTCTTCTCGTGGATCTTGAGTTGACGAGACGCGTAAGCGATAACCTTGTCCCGTTGCATGAGAACGCAACCAAGACCAAGGTTGGAGGCATCGTAATTGACAACGAAGTCATCGTTTTCGTCGGGTAAAGCAAGGACGGGAGCATTGCAAAGCATATGCTTGAGAGTTTGAAAGGCAATCTTTTGTCCAGTTCCCCAAACAAAAGGCTTGTCTTTGTGCGTGAGAGAAGTAAGCGGTACGGCGATTTTAGAGAACCCTTCGATAAATCGACGATAATAGCCCGCTAGTCCGAGAAAAGAACGGACTTCAGACGGGTTCTTAGGTGTAACCCAACTCTTAACAGCTTCGATCTTCGTGGGGTCGACGTGAATACCTTGACTATTAACAATATGACCGAGGAATTGAACCTCCTCTAGCCAAAATTCACACTTGGAGAACTTGGCATAAAGTTGATTCCCTTGGAGTAGCTCGAGAACCAAACGTAGATGCTGCGCGTGTTCGGCTTTCAACTTGGAATAGATCAGGATATCATCGATGAACACGATGACGAAGCGGTCAAGAAATGGTTTACACACGCGATTCATCAGATCCATGAAAACCGCGGGTGCGTTGGTCAAACCAAAAGGCATAACAACGAACTCATAGTGGCCATAACGAGTGCGAAAAGCGGTTTTGGGTATATCCTCCTCATGAATGCGAAGTTGGTGATAGCCTGAGCAAGGATCGAGCTTCGAGAAACACGACGCACCTTGCAACTGATCAAACAAATCATCGATTCGAGGCAGGGTATAGCGATTCTTGATTGTTAGCTTATTCAATTCCCTGTAGTCGATGCACATCTGGAACGACCCATCCTTCTTTTTGACGAAAAGGACTGGTGCGCCCCAAGGAGAGGTGCTAGAGCGAATGAAGCCTTTATCAAGCAATTTCTGGAGCTGACTCGAGAGTTCGCGCATTTCAGACGGGGCGAGTCAATAAGGAGCTCTAGCAACAGGATTTGCTCCAGGAATGAGGTCGATACGAAAGTCGATATCTCGACTCGGCGGTAAGTCGGGTAGCTCATCAGGAAATACGTTAGGAAATTCACAGACAACGGGAACATCGTTTGCTCCAGTATTATCTTTCTTTTCCTTCTCCGCTACTACAATGTTAGCCAAGAAAGCTCTGTATTCCTTGTGGAGATACTTGCTAGCTTGGATACATGACATGAGCTGGAGTTCCTTCGACGCGACTTCACCATAAACACACAATAAATCACCATTAGCCAGTGAGAAGCGAATCATCTTATCGAAACAAACAACTTCAGCACGGTTTTCCCGAAGGAAATCCATGCCTACTATGATGTCAAAACTACCGAGCTGCATCGGGATAAGGTCGATAGGGAAGATGTGATTGTTGAGTTCAAGAGTACAATCACGAAGAACAAAATTGATAGTGACGGTTCTTACGGTGGCAACTTCAACATCGAATGACGAAGGGAGATGGGCGCGCTTACGATTGAGGAGCTTTTCGAATTCTAACGACACAAAACAGTTAATGGCTCCAGTATCAAATAAACACGAAGCATATATACCTTTCACAAGGAACGTACCATTAACCACGTTGTTGTCGGCTTGAGCTTGGCAGACATTGATGTTGAAGGTTCGTCCGCGTAGTGCTGGCTGCTGCTGCTGCTGTTGCTGAGGCTGCTGCTGCTGTGGCTCTTGCTTCACCACTTGGTTCGGGCACATGTTCGCGAAGTGGTTAGGAACACCACATGCGAAGCAAGCTCTAGCATGGACCGCGGGCGTAGAAGCCGCTTGTTAGCCTTGAGGAGCGGGAAGTAGAGCTTGATGAGTAGGAACGGGGCCTTGTGCTGGAGCTGTAGCATGACGTGGACCAGTACAGCAGTTTGCGGTGAAGTGGTCGTACATTTTGCAGTGCACACAATATCGACAGGAGATTCCCACTGGATGATGATAGGTACATGTTGGGCAAGCAGGGTGGGGACCAGTATATGCACGCTTGGCCAGTGGTGCATAGGTAACTGGTGCGGCAGTTTGTCGGTGTTGGGGCTGCGGTGGAGCTGGAACAGCTTGGAGCGGGGCAGTGGTAGTAGCAGCGTAATTTTTGCTATTGTTGTTGTTCTTCCTCTTGCGACGAGAGGACTTTGAAGATTGTGGAGCGGCGGCGGTTTCAACGGTGGCAGCGGTTATTGCTTGGTGCAGATTCTTCGAAGCTTTATCCCAAAACCCAGCTTTGATTCGCTTATCATTGATCTCAGCGGCGAGTAGAAAAGTTTCCTCGATGGTCGACGTCTTGGCAGCTTGGACGAAATCAGCCACACAATCCGGAAGAGCACGGATGTATTTCTTGATGGTGATTTCGGGCATCTTAACTTGGTCTGGACAGATTATGCTGAGCTGCTTGAAGCAAGCATCAAAGCAGCGTTATCACCATCTTTCTGCTTCAGATGCCAGAACTCGTCCTCTAGCTTTTGGAGTTCATGGGGAGGGCAGAACTCTTTCATCATCAGGTCCTTCAACTCATCCCACGTCAATCTATAAGCTGCGTCATTTCCTCTCTCGTTTCTCTTAGCCGTCCACCAGTCTAAAGCGCGGGACTGGAAGACGCCGGTGGCGTTAATAGTTCGGAGGTTGTCAGGACAGTTGCTCTGATGCAGTGTGACCTCAATCGAATCAAACCATTGCAACATGGCCGTAGGACCATCTTCTCCGGTAAACTCTTTTGGTCCGCAAGCTTTGAACTGCTTGAAGCTGAAAGCAGACTTTGGTGAATCTGTTTGGGATTCTTCAGACGATTTGCTAGCGTCTTCATTCAGTTCACTGATGATCCGGGGGATGACTTTCGCTATCTGCTTAGCGACGAGGGAAGCGATACGCTTATCCTCATGATTGCGGCGGGCGGAGCGAGTAGTGTGAGATCCAAATGACGACATTGTCTGCAATAGACAGCGTCATAGGATTCAAAACACTATAAAATCGAATCTCACCTCACACGCACTACTACTAAAGTGCAGGAACACATCAACCATACAACCACATAAGCACAAAATCACATAAGCACATAATCACAGAATCACATAAGCACGTAGGGCACATAGAAGCACATAGAAGCAGTCAGAATACAGAAACCTAACATTCAAAGTTCGCGCGCGCGTTCGAGAATAGCGATTGCGATTAGCGAGCATACAACGAGTAATATAGCATAAGCGAGCGATCATTCATAAGTAGCAACGATTTGTTAGCGATTTGAGATAGAGCAGTGCGATTCGTGTGTGTCGATCAAAGCGAGAAGCGAAAAGCGAATAAACCACCAAAATCAAAACACATAAACAAGTTAAATCACATAAAAACACATAAAATTCACATAAAAGCGACGAGTATCAGAGTCAGCAGATTGCGGGCTCAGAACTGAAACACATAAAATCGGCGAAATGCGAGATTGAAATCGAATATAGATTGTCTTGGGCTGATAGACATCGACTACCCAAAGCGATTCGACTATTCACAAGGACTTTCGGTACACACTTGGCTTTCGAGACTGTGCTCTCGCCTCGATTTGGGCGAATGGCATGCATCCTTCCAGTTAGAGTGGTACTTCAAGTCGTTGGAGTCCGTCGAAGCTTTGGTGAGAGTTTTGAAAAACCAAAGTAAGGACGGAACAAGTCGTCAAGGTTCGGGTTTCACCCCTGGCTTGACGGCTTAGTTCCTGTTTTGATAAGATAGAGAAGAAAATATGCGTTAAAGTGCGGATTTCACTCCTGATTCAACGCAAATTCTCCTGTATATAGATAAAATACGGGTCGAACAAGCGATTTAATCGAGAGTTTGCGGTTTTCACACCTAACCTCGATCTATCACTCGCTCGTTTTCGAAAACAGTTCAGTGTGACCGCCTTAGGAAAGGCAGTGTGATAGCGTGTAGTGAGTGCGAGCGAGAATAGCAAGTAAGCTCGTACAAACCCCTACAGGGTATGCACAAGTCGGTCTGTTGGTACTTAGACTATAGACTAGGTCGCTTCTAAGACATCGACTGTGACAACTCGTATTTCAGAACCTATCTTTGTGTTTAATGTAACGTGTATGAACTCTATGTGACTAATTGATATGTTGGTTTTAATGAATAAATGTTACATGTTATGTGAAGTTGTGTAATGTATGTAATGTAATCGCACAACACTAGTCCAATCGTACAAGCTCATTCGGGCCACACTCTTTGTACTCGAAACCCAAGGGCAGCCCATGAAGGGTTTGGCCCACTCGCTTAGCTCGTATAACACCTAGGGTGTTAGTATAAATCCTACACTTTATCAAAACACACAAAGTTTAGCAAACCCTATTCTCTCTTCCTCTCCTATTGAAGCCGACAGCCACATCCCCTCTTCCTCGAAGCTTTCTTGATTCGGACCATCCTTGTTTTACCTTCTAACCGGTTAGTGTTTCATGATTATTGTTTTGTTAGATGATATTGTGATTTATATGTTCCTACATAATGATTTACGAATGATATATGATTGATTATGGTATAAATTGATGAGGTTAGTGTTCATGTAAATCGGCTCACATGTGTAATATGTTAGTTCAATATAGGGTTTGATAATCATGTGATGATAATAATGATCTAGAACCGAATGAATGTAATCGGCTATATGTGTTTGGATTCGGATGGGTTATAAGATTTGGCTGGAGTTATTGAATGATGAATTGAGGATCTTTATGTTAATCATGCTATTTGATTCGATGTGATGATGATGAGTTGTTATATGATTAATTAGGGTTCATACAAATTAATTGGTAAATCTGTTAGTTTGATCGAATTGTTGCAAAGTTGGAAATTGTTAGAATGGATCTGGTAAATGGAAGGTGTAACTGATTTCCATAAAATATGGAAATCTAATACTGATCGCACAAGCCGGTCGCACAATACAGTCGCACAAGATTTGGTGCAACCGTTTAAGCACAATGTACAACTTAGAAATTGCATGATCGCACAAGACATGTGGATCGCACAAGGCAGTGCCGATCGCACAAGTCTTGGGCCACACACAGCTGTGTAGGATCGTGAAACGACCTAAAGAGTCGATCAGAAGAGTGCTCAGACTGAATCAGAGGCGGAATTCATTGATTCAATCTTTGTTTAGCTTGATTTCACTATTAAATGTCTCTTTTATTGTTCTGCTAACAGTTTACAAGCGCTGGAGACGATTCGGCAGAGTTTCGCCGTTACATACAAGACCTTCACACCTGTTCTATGTGGTTTCGCTCATAGGTTCCCTATATATAGTTGCTGAGGTTTAGCTTATATGTACATGTACGAATAAGCTAAACCTCACATGTACGAATAAGCTAAACCTCTCCCTAAATGTCCCTATGAGCGAAATCAGCTCCTAAACCACTATACACTTCCTATTTCCTCGTAAAACATGCCCTAATCTATACAATGCAATGTAAGACTCGATACAAGACGAAGTCGACAGATGTAGTGCACCAACAGACTCCCCCTCAGATGTTGACGGAGTCGACTATCGAGTCACGACAATGCTGTGTCTTTACTTCTTCAGTCTTGATCAGTCTCTGGGCTTCAATCTCTCTATCGGTCTTCTTCAGGAACTCTTCCTGGAATTATATACCCGGATCTTTCTCTGGTTCTAACTCTCGTCAGACTCCCCCTATCATCGAGTTGGGATTGCTGTCTGGAATTTGTTATTACCTTTGAAATCAAATCCTGGCTTCCTCAGTTTAAGCTCTTCTCAGGTTCTGATGCATCACCTGGCTTTCCGTAGCAACAGGATCAGAAACCTACACAACTCAAACATACAATTTACAAACCAACAATGTTGTGATTCAACTAAACATTTGAGAAACATTTTCATTTAAAATTGATTTAAAATTTTGAAACATTCCAAATTCTGATTCAACTTAATGAATCATCTTAAACATTTCAAACCATTAACCAAACCATCTGTTCATCATGTTTAGCCGTTGAGATTTTGAATATCAGCTTTCCAACATCAGTTGTCGAAAATCTTTTTGGATTTTTTCAATAATGAAATGCAATAACGAAATATTTACAGACAATATTTTTGTGAGTTTGTGTAAGAGGATCATATCAGTTTATATGACCAATCACTAGCACCGTTAAGCTTTAAACATTTTAGTTCTAAATGATTCACCTAGATTGACGATATATTTGTCCTCTTAAGCTCAATCTAAAAACTTTCAATTTGCTTACCGATACTTTAAGGTATATTAAGATAGCACTAAGTTCTTATGGACCCCACGATCTCAGCATATCCCCTCATCATGCAATACACTGACTCAAGTAATGCCTTTAAACTTTTATCGACTGTGAATTGTGCAAAAACAAAGCAGAATGTTTAAACATTAACAATCAGGTCGATCTTTCGATACGCAGAGAAAGTCCAATGTTTAAACAAAATAAGAAAAAAAAAACAAGTTGAAGTTGTTTAGGCTTTAACCACCAGGTCGATACTCCTGTATACGCAGAGGTGATCCAAAGCTTAAACGAAACACCAAAGAAAATAAAGCAGAACGTTTAGGCAACAACATCCAGGTCGATACTCACGTATACGCAGAGGATGTCCGATGCTTAAACAAAATAAAGAAATAAAACAAGTTTAAATCTTTGCAAAATGAAATGCACAATCACAGCGACTTTTTAGCAAAGTTGTGAAAGTTCACAAACTTAACCAGTTTTATGTCTTTCGACAATCAGCGATTACTGAGTAGGCACACAGTCAAGAAGGACAAAACTAAGTACTATGCTTTCGACCATGTTTCCCACTAGAACTAGGCTTTTTCATTTAAGTTTGTATCGTTATCGCAAATCTACTAGTCTAGCTGAGCCTATCGTCACATTTTTAGTGAGATCGTTTATCACATTTTATCTCTCCATTTCTTTAGCATGCTGTGACAGTCCAACTGATCTACTATCATTTCCTCTTTTTACAACAAAACTCATTTTTGCATTTTTCAATGTTTTTGTAATTTTCAAATTTTCTAATTTTTTTAAAAATTTTACTCCCCCTAAAATCAAAATATGTCTCAATTTTGATTTTCTGGGAAAATTTGAAAACAAGTTGTACAAGAAATGTGACAACATGATGAGAATCACTTCAATTCTCCATTCACTTGGCTTGAACAATCAGAACTCCCCCTGACAACAAAACATTTTCCCATAGTGATTTCAAAACACTTAAGTTTGTTTTAATCAAAATGGTTTTTTCGGAAAATAAATTTTGTGAGTCATTTCTCAAACATGGGGTTTCATCACCTTGTTCTCTTTAACCACTTGTAAAAACTAACATTTTTAAGATCAATCCACAAACATCACTTGTAGAAAATCAAGTACAACTTAATGTCCCTGATTTACCACTTGTAAGTCGAAATATCACAAACGTGAATTTCTCAAGAAATGTGCCGATTCATGTTCCACGCTTAACAACCTGGGAACTCCGGCAAGTCAGGTTTTTCATTTAAACAGATTCACCCAAGCCTGACGATCCTTGGGTGATTTTGAATTCTTGTTCAACAAGGGTGGAAAATTTGCATCATCCATTGTTAAACCTGAATTCTCCATTTTTACCTCAACCAAAAGCTCATCTAGCTTTGACAAACCAGAATCATTGCATGCACATGGCTTGTCTGACTTTGACACGTCAGATTCATCGCCTGAAGGTGGCTTGTCTGACTTTAACATGTCAGATTCATCGCCGACCATTTTCTTCTTCTTCTTTTCTTCTTTCGTCCTCATATTTCGATGAATTCGTCTTGCTTGACTTTGCAATTGAGGGATTCGATTCATCAGAACTCTTATTTTTATCAACAGATGAACCCGAGGACAAGATCTTCTCGAGATACTCTCTCGCCTTCTTCCTCTTCTTCCTCAGTCTGTCTTTCTACCCCTGTGAAAGCTTCACTTTCTTTTCTTGAACTTTAGGTTCTTGAACCTTCTGTTCTTTGGGCTTTGCTTCGACTTTGACTGGTTTCTTCTTTGCCATTTTCTGAGATTCAGCCCTCGATCTTCCCTTTGATCTCATTGGGCAATCTTTGGCAATGTGACCTCTGATTTGGCAGTTATAGCATCTTCTCGTCTCATAACTCCAATTCTGGCAGTTAACAGCAATGTGTCCTTGATAACCGCATCTGTAACACACTCTGTTATCGTACCAATCACCATTCTCAGTCCAAATATTCAGATCATAGCACTGTTTGGCTTGGTGATAATCCTTGCTCCTCTTGTTTGCTGGATTTGGCTTTTGAGCACTGTGGTCCGACCTGCACCACTTATTACCAACAGTTTTTGAGTTTTCATTTTTTACTTTTTGTAATTTTCCATTGCGATTGGATGATCGATCTGATGAGCTTTTATTATCTTTTTGAACATTTTTCTCATTTTTAATTTTTTGTTTCTGTTCCACTTTCTTCTTCAAAAGATTTTGCTTAGAGCATTCTCCCTTTTCAGTAGATCGTAGAACAGTTTTCTAAAATTTTTCTTTTAATTTCAAAAACAATTTTTGTTTTTCAATTTTTTCATTTTCATCATCAGATTTCTTATCACAATCTTCAACTTTGACATTGTCAAAGTTTGTGACATTGTCACTTATTGGAACTGAATTTAAAGGTTTTGGGCAAGGAATAGTTGAAGTATTCACAAACACCTTCAACTTTTCTTCCCATTCATTGATTTTCTTTTGAGCACATTCTGCCTCTTTTTCAAGTCGAATAATCTTTTCAAGATGAGAATTGATTGTAATTTGTTTCTCAAGATTGTTTTTACCAAACATATCTCTCTCATCTTCTAAAATCTTTATATGACTTTGAAAAACTTTTTCAATCTTCGATTTTTCATTTTCAAAATCTTTTTCTTTTTCTTTCAAAATTTTGTTTTCTAATGTCAAACTGTTCAAAGTACCCAACAGTTTGTCATTTTCAGTTTTCAACTTCCCACAATTTTCTTTCAAAATAAGAATCTGTTTATTATCAAGTTGCTTCTCATCTTTCAATTTCTTGATTTCCAATGTCAAACTTTCCGCATCTTTCAAGAGTTTGCCATTGTCAGGTTCAAGTTTATCACATTTAGAACACACTGATTCAGAATTTGAGGATTCAATCTTCACAGATTCTTCATTCTTTTGAACTTGCTCTGTCTCCATCTTGTATGTTCCTGCACAAAAGATTTTAACAAAGTCAAGAGGATTCATATTCTCATCAATATAACAACCCCTCTTCATATCGTATTTCATAACATCTTTTGCACTAAGACACACACAGACTCTTTTGTTCAGTTCTACAACCACATCCAAATTTAATTTTTTCAAATTATTTTCTATCCTATTCAACAACTCTTTCTTTTTCTCTTCATTATCATATCTATGTGTTGTAAGTTTACTAATGAATTTACTTAAAGATAATTTTGAAAAACTAGAATTCTTTCTTAGATTTTCCAAAAAATCATTCCATTCAGCTGGTAATCCATTAGCAAACTTTGATACTCTTTCAGCTTCTGATATCATTATCTGGTTTTCTTTCAAATGGTCAATCAAACAGTCAAATCTCTTCTCCAAATCAACTAATTTCTCATCTTTCTTACACAAAAAACATTCGAACCGGTTAGCCCAAACATTCTTGGACAAATCTTGATAATGACTACTGAAATATCCTCGATACCAATCATTTATCCTTTCAAGATAATGGTTTTCTTTTTCATCAAAGATCTCTTCCATTTTTCAAATAGTCCCGACAAATTTCACTCAAAACACACTTTCACTTGTTCCGAGTACAAAGTGGGCTGCACTTGACTGTGATTGGGCCGAACAATTTCACCAAAGCTGATTGGGCCGCACTGTTGATTACTTTTATTTGATTAATGATTGGGCCGCTTTATTTCGATCACGTGGGCTGAAGCAAAAACTATCCGACAACTCTTGATGATTGTTTATTTGGGCTGATGACTATTATCACATGGGCTGACAACACCACTAACTATTCTTTGATTGGGCCGCAATGTAAATTCAATTCCAAGTCACATGCAACTTTGAAAATAATGAAACGATAAACACAATTAAAGTCAAAGACTTTAATTCACATGCAAACCTTTCATGTATGTCCAACAATTTTACACACTGACAAATGACCGACCAACATATACCACATGCAATCTGACTTCTTTCCACTAAAATCTCATTGGACCACAAATATGAGTGTGGTAGACAACAACTTTCAATTGATTTGACCAAGGGTGATCACGTGAACTGATTTTCCCTCAATAGTCCTTAAAAGCGAAATCAGGATTCGTGCACTAAAAGCGAAACCACCAATGTTCAAATAAGCGAAATCCAATATCGTGACACAAGAGCGAAACCTCTTATGTCCGAATGAGCGAAACCCTGATTTCCAGATAAGCGAAACTCTGATGTTCGTAAAAGCGAAACTGTTGATGTTCAGAAGAGCGAAACCTATGAGATTGTGTCACTTGGAGCGGAACAAATCTGTTCAAATGAGCGAAACCTTCTGATTTGCACTTGGAGCGAAACTACAGAATGTACGAATAAGCGAAACCTAATCGGATTCAATTTTAGTCCATTTTTAGTCCAAATTTTAGTGTCAAACTTTCAAGGATTTGTCTATGTCCAATTACGCACAATCTGTGAAATTTTGAGCGAATTTCGACCGGTAAAACTTTCTGAAATGATGAAAGAAGGTGTAGAAATCAGAATATTCCAGTGAAAACGAGCTAAATGGTAAGAACTCTTCCTCCTGAGCTCTGATACCACTTGTAGGATCGTGAAACGACCTAAAGAGTCGATCAGAAGAGTGCTCAGACTGAATCAGAGGGGGAATTCATTGATTCAGTCTTTGTTTAGCTTGATTTCACTATTAAATGTCTCTTTTATTGATCTGCTAACAGTTTACAAGCGCTGGAGACGATTCGGCAGAGTTTCGTCGTTACATACAAGACCTTCACACCTGTTCTATGTGGTTTCGCTCATAGGTGCCCTATATATAGTTGCTGAGGTTTAGCTTATATGTACATGTACGAATAAGCTAAACCTCACATGTACGAATAAGCTAAACCTCTCCCTAAATGTCCCTATGAGCGAAATCAGCTCCTAAACCACTATACACTTCCTATTTCCTCGTAAAACATGCCCTAATCTATACAATTCAATGTAAGACTCGATACAAGACGAAGTCGACAGATGTAGTACACCAACAAGCTGGTTGAACCTTATTATGTGGTTGGGCCTTAAAGCCCAAAACCCAGTCGCACAAGTAGGTTCCAGTCGCACAAGCCATTTGTAATGGTACAAGTTGATACGAGTCGCACAAGATTAAATGGACCGCATAAGTTGATTATCTGTTTAATTGTTTGGGCCGTAGAGGTTTGGATTGCATGTTTTGGGCTGGGTTTGGTTTCAATCGCACAACCCGTTGTGAGTCGCACAAGATTGTGCTGGACGCACAACAGGTTGGGCCGAAGGTTTAATGGGCTTCATTTATTAAATCGCACAAGACTGTTGGGCCATTGAATTTGTGCGAGCCCAATCATCTAAGTCGCACAAGTTGAGCTTTATGTGTAGTTGACTATTAACGTGATCTTACGTGTTTGCCATGATCATTACATGTTCGTTCGTAACCTGTTAGTTTATGTGTAAACCTATGTGCACTACTTGAACCTAGACCTGACTTGTATGGTAACCATGTTAGGACGTGGTTGACCTCTAGCAGCTCGATTGACCTTACGTCTATCTGCCGAGCTAACCTAAGGTGAGTTCACACTTTCTACAAGACATGGGTTTTCCCGGTGGTTTGGGAATGGGATAAGGAACTAAAATGAAACCTGCATATTCTCCTTGGGTAGAATATGTACCTCCATCCTCCATGGGAATGATGACAACATTGAAACTTGCGTATTCTCCTTGGGTAGAATACGTACCTCCATCCTCCGTAGGAAGGATGACAACATATAACTTACTAGGCAAAACTCTATCATGAAGTCCCTCATTTTTATATCGACTTAATCATCGGGCCATTGGCGAACGGGTCATTAGTTAAATAGCGCTATTAGGTTTGACAAGCCTCACACCGTACCGTAGAGGACGAGAGTGGACTAATGGATCTGGGCACTTAGTCAATGATGATAGACATTGACGCAGGGCACATAAACATGTCTCCAGTCAGTAGTCGATATGGTAGCGGGTCTAGTGGTTAACATGGGGTAGCCCCCATTGGTTATGGTTTGGGAAACAAGAAATTGGTTAACTCATGGTTTTCGAATGAACTTATGGTTTTTGGAACAACTTTAAAATGAACACTACTGTGAACTCGCTCAACTTTTTTGTTGACTCGTTGCTACATGCCCTGCAGGTCGTTAGGTGCTTAGATGGAGCTTGCACGAGAAGGAGAGGTCGTTGTGGGACATGGACTATTGAGTTCCATGTTAAACATTTGAACTTTTAAACTTATGTTTTGGTTTTACACTTTAAGCTTCCGCTGATAACTTAAACTTGGTTAATTTCTTTTAGGACACCAATTATATTGTGGTTGGTTTATAATTACTTTAATACGTTGTTCAATATGATTGGTGGCTTGATCCTGGTTATGTCACGCCTCCTGCAGTGATACTCCACTTGTGGAATTTGGGGGTGTGACAGATTCGTATCAGAGCCATTGGTTATAGTGAACTTGGTTTTAAAAAGGGGAAAAGCTTTTTGACAAAACCAGACTATAACCCGTACATCGCTCAACGATCCACAATGACACTTCGCTCCACGTGCAAGGCTCAACACTATAGGTAATATGGTTTGTGTTTGTATTGCCTGCCTGTTAGTTAAGTAGTGAACTGTTTATGGTATGCTTAGTTGACATAGCAACTGATTGAAAACCCTGTGTGCTTACTCTCTTCTGTCATCCCATACTTACGCACTTTTGCGACACCTTTCTCACTTGTGTTTACCTCGATGTGAAGATCATGAGTGGACGCCTGAACCTGACTCAAGCCCAGCTGACGGCTCTAATCAATGAACGAGTTACTGAGGCTCTCGTAGCAGCTCAAGCGGGAGGTATAACCTGCCATTTTCGACCTATTCTAGGATGTTTAGATCCCACCCTCGCGAACCTACTTTCGTGCTTAACCTTGTCCTTTCTTTCTCGCGCAACAGGTCAGAATGCTCAGCCTCCCATGTGTACGTTCAAGACCTTTATGGACTGTCGATCTAGTACCTTCAGTGGTACAGAAGGAGCTGTAGGTCTCCTCCACTGGTTCGAGAAGATCGAATCTGTCTTTGAAATGTGTGAATGCCCTGTTGCTAGTAGGGTGAAGTTTGCTACGGGAACTCTTGAAGGTGGTGCGCTCACTTGGTGGAACGCACAGGTTCAAATGCTAGGGTTGGCAGCTGCTAATGCCACCCCATGGAACGACTTTAAGGATCTGATCAAGGAAGAGTATTGTCATCGTGATGACATTCACAAGTTAGAAGTGGAGTTCTACAATTTAAAGATGACAGGATCTGAAATCGAGGCATATACGAAGAGATCAAATGAACTAGCTGCTTTGTGTCCTACTATGGTGGATCTTCCCTGCAAACGTATCGAGCTTTACATCAAGGGTTTAGTGCCAGAGATTCAGAGTATGGTGACTTCGGCTAACCTTCTCACGATTCAGCAGGTCATTCGACTATCCCATCGTCTCACTGATCAGGCAGTTGAGCAGAACAGACTGCCAAAGCATATTAGTGCTACCACTACTTCTGATGCTCCCAACGACAACAAGCGCAAGTGGGATGGAAATTCAAACAAGGGTTCAGCTGTTGTTCAGTCCCAATCTTAGCAGCGAAGGACTGATGACTACAAGAGCCCTGGTCAACAAGGAGGGTACAAGGGAAATCAACCTAAGTGCAACCGTTGTAACTTACACCACAGCGGGTCATGTAGCAAGGGTCGCTGTCATAGATGCAACAAGCCTGGTCATGTAGCGAAGGATTGCAAGAGCCCATATCCTGCGAATCAGAATCGTCAGCAGCAGCAACAAGCTCCACAGAACCAGCAGCAGCAACAACAGGGTAATAATAAAGAGTGTTTTCAGTGTGGTGCTGAAGGCCACTTCAAGAGGAAATGCCCCCAGCTGAACCAGAATCAGAACAACAACAACAACAACAACAACCAAGGAAATGGGAACAACAATGGGGGTAACAATGATGGCAAAGGTGCTAGGGGACGTGCTTTCGTGATTGGTCAGGGTGATGCTAGGAACGATCCCAATGTTGTGACGGGTAAGTTCCTACTGGATGATTTCTTTGTTTCTGTTTTATTTAATTCGGGTGCCGATACTAGTTATGTTTCTCTAAAAGTTAGTTAGATGCTTAAGCGTGCCCCAATTCCCTTAAACACCAAGCATGTTGTAGAACTAGCGAATGGTAAAAGTCTTGAAGCCACACACATAATTAAGGATTGTAATCTTGTTTTTGCTGGTCAGACCTTCTCTATCGACCTCATCCCCATCATTCTTGGTAGCTTCGACGTCGTCATGGGGATGGATTGGTTATCCCAACATCGAGCAGAGATCCTTTGCAAGGAGAAAATCGTCTGCATTCCTCGTCCTGGTAAAGAACCTCTTATTATTCATGGCGACAAGAGTGGTGCTGTTGTGAGCATCATCTCTTTCCTTAAGGCCCAGAAGTGTTTACGCAAGGGCCACACAGCTATTCTTGCTCTCGTTACTGACACCTCCACGAAGAAAAAGAAGATAGAAAATATTCCGATCGTACGCGACTTTCCTGAGGTATTCCCTGAGGAACTACCTGGTCTTTCGCCTCATCGTCAGGTCGAGTTTCAAATCGAACTAGCTCCTAGAACAGCGCTTATAGCTCATGCACCTAATCACTTAGCCCCATCAGAACTAGAAGAACTGTCCGCACAACTATAAGAACTCTTGGACAAGGGTTTCATCCGTCCTAGCTCTTCACCCTGGGGAGCTCCTGTCTTGTTTGTGAAGAAGAAAGACGGTACCTTTCGAATGTGCATTGACTATCGTGAACTCTACAAGGTGACCGTGAATAATCGTTACCCTCTTCCTCGTATTTACGATCTGTTCGACCAATTGCAAGGGTCGAAGTTTCTACCCCAAGATTGATCTGAGATCGGGTTACCATCAGCTGAGAGTCCGGGACGAGGACATCTCGAAAACAGCATTCAGGACTCGTTACGGACACTACGAGTTTCTGGTCATGCCTTTTGGGTTGACAAACGCACCTGCGGTCTTCATGGATCTTATGAACCGAGTGTGCAAACCCTACTTGGATAAGTTCGTTATTGTGTTTATCGACGACATCCTGATCTATTCCAAGAGTCAGGAGGAACACGAACGACATCTGCGACACATCTTGGAACTTCTTCGAAGTTTTCAAAATGTGAATTCTGGCTTCGTGAAGTCCATTTTCTAGGCCACGTGGTAAATAGGGTTGGGATTCACGTTGATCCATCCAAGGTTGATTCAATCAGGAATTGGCCTGCACCTCGAACTCCAACTGAAATCCCCCAATTTTTGGGATTGGCCGGGTACTACAGAAGGTTTATCAAGGATATCTTAAAGATTGCACAGCCTCTTACTGTTCTTACTCAGAAGGGTGTCACCTACCGTTGGGGTGATGCTCAGGAATCCGCATTCCAGCAACTAAAGTTGAAGCTTTATAGCGCACCTATTCTCTCGTTGCCTGAGGGCACAGAAGATTTCATGGTTTATTGTGACGCTGTCAATCCAAGGACTTGGTTGTGTGTTGATGCAACATGAGAAAGTCATTGCTTACGCATCACGCCAACTAAAGGTTCACGAAAAGAACTACACTACTCACGACTTGGAATTAGGAGCGGTGGTGTTTGCTCTTAAGATATGGAGACATTACTTGTACGGTACCAAGTGCACCATTTACACCGATCACAAGAGTCTCCAGCATATCTTCGACCAGAAGGAGTTGAACATGCGACAGCGACGATGGGTCGAACTTCTTAACGATTACGAATGCGCAATCAGATACCATCCAGGCAAAGCCAATGTTGTGGCTGACGCCCTCAGTCGAAAGGAAACTAAACCTAAGCGTGTACGTGCGTTACAGCTTACCATTCACTCTAGTCTTCCTGCCCAAATTCGTAATGCTCAGGTTGAAGCATTGAAAGAAGAGAACTTCAGGGCTGAGTCCCTGCGAGGATTGGAGAAACGGTTAGAACAAAAGGAAGACGGCGCTTACTACTTGGCAGGGCGCATCTGGGTTCCATTTTATGGTAATCTACGTGAGCTTGTGATGGATGAAGCACACAAGTCTCGTTACTCAGTATATCTTGGTTCAGATAAGATGTACCACGATCTCAAGATTACGTACTGGTGGCCCCACATGAAAGCTAGCATAGCAACCTATGTTAGTAAATGCCTGACTTGTGCAAGAGTCAAGGTCGAATACCAGAAGCCATCAGGCCTGCTTCAGCAACCAGAGATTCCCACATGGAAATGGAAGCAAATTTCCATGGACTTCGTTACTGGCTTACCTAGATCTCAACGGGGAAATGATACTATTTGGGTGATAGTGGATCGACTAACCAAGTCTGCACACTTCCTGGCTATCAAAGAAACAGATAAGTTTTCCACTCTAGTAGACGTCTACCTGAAGGAAGTAGTTTCGAGGCACGGGGTACCAACCTCCATCATTTCTGATCGTGATCCACGTTTTACCTCTGATTTGTGGCAAGTGATGCACAAATCCTTTGGCTCGCGTCTAGACATGAGCACAGCATATCATCCACAGACGGATGGGCAGTCGGAACGCACCATTCAAACTCTTGAAGACATGCTTCGAGCATGCGTAATCGACTTTGGTAACAGCTGGGAAAGACATCTACCTTTGGTGGAGTTTTCCTATAACAACAGTTATCACACCAGCATCCAGGCCGCTCCGTTTGAGGAGTTGTATGGATGGAAATGCCGATCACCCCTATGCTGGGCAGAAGTTGGTGACAGCCAAATCACTGGCCTAGAACTCGTCGTCGACACAACAGAAAAGATTGCCCAAATACGACAACGAATGGCGGCAGCTCATGACCGTCAGAAAAGCTATACTGATAAGCGCAGGAAACCACTCGAGTTCCAGGTTGGGGATCGAGTGCTACTTAAAGTTTCACCTTGGAAAGGTGTGGTTCGTTTTGGTAAACGAGGCAAGCTAAATCCACGTTATGTTGGACCTTTCGAAATCACTGAGTGAATTGGCAAGGTGGCCTATAGACTGAATTTACCTGAAGAACTCAGTGGAGTTCACATCGTATTCCATGTGTCAAATCTGAAGAAGTGTCTGTCAGATGAGACCCTTATAGTTCCTCTCAAGGAACTCACCATCGACGATCAGCTGCGATTCATCGAGGAACCAGTAGAGATTACAGACCGAGACGTTAAAGTTCTCAAGCGTACCAAGATACCCCTTGTTCGAGTTCGTTGGAACTCCCGTCGTGGCCCAGAGTTTACCTGGGAACGAGAAGACCAAATGAAAGGCAAGTATCCCCAGTTGTTCGAGAAAAGTGAAACCACTACTGAGGCTGAAGCTACTGCAGAATTCGGGACGAAATTCCAAACCAACGGGGGAAGAATGTGACACCCTAGGAAAACCAGGAAACCACACAACCTAACTAGCTTCCTCAGTAACTGCATGCTAAATTTCGGGATGAAATTTCTTTCAACTTGGGGATGATGTGACAACTCGTATTTCAGAACCTATCTTTGTGTTTAATGTAACGTGTATGAACTCTATGTGACTAATTGATATGTTGGTTTTAATGAATAAATGTTACATGTTATGTGAAGGTGTGTAATGTATGTAATGTAATCGCACAACACTAGGCCAATCGTACAAGCTCATTCGGACCACACTCTTTGTACTCGAAACCCAAGGGCAGCCCATGAAGGGTTTGGCCCACTCGCTTAGCTCGTATAACACCTAGGGTGTTAGTATAAATCCTACACTTTATCAAAACACACAAAGTTTAGCAAACCCTGTTCTCTCTTCCTCTCCTCTTGAAGCCGAAAGCCACATCCCCTCTTCCTCGAAGCTTTCTTGATTCGGACCATCCTTGTTTTACCTTCTAACCGGTTAGTGTTTCATGATTATTGTTTTGTTAGATGATATTGTGATTTATATGTTCCTACATAATGATTTACGAATGATATATGATTGATTATGGTATAAATTGATGAGGTTAGTGTTCATGTAAATCGGCTCACATGTGTAATATGTTAGTTCAATATAGGGTTTGATAATCATGTGATGATAATAATGATCTAAAACCGAATGAATGTAATCGGCTATATGTGTTTGTATTCGGATGGGTTATAAGATTTGGCTGGAGTTATTGAATGATGAATTGAGGATCTTTATGTTAATCATGCTATTTGATTCGATGTGATGATGATGAGTTGTTATATGATTAATTAGGGTTCATACAAAGTAATTGGTAAATCTGTTAGTTTGATCGAATTGTTGCAAAGTAGGAAATTGTTAGAATGGATCGGGTAAATGGAAGGTGTAACTGATTTCCATAAAATATGGAAATCTAATACTGATCACACAAGCCGGTCGCACAATACAGTCGCACAAGATTTGGTGCAACCGTTTAAGCACAGTGTACAACTTAGAAATTGCATGAACGCACAAGACATGTGGATCGCACAAGGCAGTGCCGATCGCACAAGTCTTGAGCCACACACAACTGATTGAACCTTATTATGTGGTTGGGCCTTAAAGCCCAAAACCCAGTCGCACAAGTAGGTTCCAGTCGCACAAGCCATTTGTAATGGTACAAGTTGATACGGGTCGCACAAGATTAAATGGACCGCACAAGTTGATTATCTGTTTAATTGTTTGGGCCGTATAGGTTTGAATTGCATGTTTTTGGGCTGGGTTTGGTTTCAATCGCACAACCCGTTGTGAGTCGCACAAGATTGTGCTGGACGCACAACAGGTTGGGCCGAAGGTTTAATGGGCTTCATTTATTAAATCGCACAAGACTGTTGGGCCATTGAACTTGTGCGAGCCCAATCATCTAAGTCGCACAAGTTGAGCTTTATGTGTAGTTGACTGTTAACGTGATCTTACGTGTTTGCCATGATCATTACGTGTTCGTTCGTAACCTGTTAGTTATGTGTAAACCTATGTGCACTACTTGAACCTAGACCTGACTTGTATGGTAACCATGTTAGGACGTGGTTGACCTCTAGCAGCTCGATTGACCTTACGTCTATCTGCCGAGCTAACCTAAGGTGAGTTCACACTTTCTACAAGGCATGGGTTTTCCCGGTGGTTTGGGAATGGGATAAGGACCTAAAATGAAACCTGCATATTCTCCTTGGGTAGAATATGTACCTCCATCCTCCATGGGAAGGATGACAACATTGAAACTTGCGTATTCTCTTTGGGTAGAATACGTACCTCCATCCTCCGTAGGAAGGATGACAACATATAACTTACTAGACAAAACTCTATCATGATGTCCCTCATTTTTATATCGACTTAATCGTCGGGCAATTGGCGAACGGGTCATTAGTTAAATAGCGCTATTAGGTTTGACAACCCTCACACCGTGCCGCAGAGGACGGGAGTGGACTAATGGATCTGGGCACTTAGTCAATGATGATAGACATTGACGCAGGGCACATAAGCATGTCTCCAGACAGTAGTCGATATAGTAGCGGGTCTAGTGGTTAACATGGGGTAGCCCCCACTGGTTATGATTTGGGAAACAAGAAGTTGGTTAACTCATGGTTTTCGAATGAACTTATGGTTTTTGAAACAACTTTAAAATGAACACCAACTGTGAACTCGCTCAACTTTGCTGTTGACTCGTTGCTACATGCCTTGCAGGTCGTTAGGTGCTTAGATGGAGCTTGCACGAGAAGGAGAGGTCGTTGTGGGACATGGACTGTTGAGTTCCATGTTAAACATTTGAACTTTTAAACTTATGTTTTGGTTTTACACTTTATGCTTCCGCTGATAACTTAAACCTGGTTAATTTCTTTTGGGACACCAATTATATTGTGGTTGATTTATAATTACTTTAATACATTGTTCAATATGATTGGTGGCTTGATCCTGGTTATGTCACGCCTCCTGCGGTGATACTCCGCTTGTGGAATTTGGGGGTGTGACATCGACCCGGACTAGGTCGAGTCTTGCCTAATTTCTTTTGGGACACCAATTATATTGTGGTTGGTTTCTTCCTTTGACTTCAACCTTGACTTTGACTTTCGAAACATGGGGTGTTACATGGCAGCACCGGGCTGCGCCCTGGTGACCAGCTGCCGCGCCCCGCGTAGCCCGAAGATTAAGTCTTCGCGGCCCACGAGCGATGACAGATTTTTATTTTTATTTTATTTTTGTAAAATTAGAGTATTTAGGGTCCATTATTCTTATACGGGGTGTATTTTAAAGCGTATAGGGATGTTCTAAATATTATAGGGGTGTCGGGAATATTTTAGGAGGGTTGTTATATAAAACATGTGTTGATTTCTATACCAAGTGCATGTATCATACCGGTACTGTAACGAACCGAACTGCACCGATCTAATGCATGCGGAAACGTACCATCACAACGCGCGAGTAAATAATTGAAATTAAAAAATTAATAAAATAAACATAGATGCGGATTTTATAAAAAGTTAACACTAAAATTCAAATTAAATAATCAATAAAATTTTACTAATAAAAAAAATACTTAAATCTTAAATTTTATTAAATAATTCAAATTAAATAATCCATAAATTCATCCATCAAATCTTTCTTTAATTTCAAAGCAAATTTCCATAAAAACGTTAGTGATGTATTGTATATAACAATCCTAAATTATGACATAATCAAAAACCTAAGTTTTAAATTAAAAGTTTTGTTTAATATTTTTGTATTATTTCATTATATCCAATTTCTTTCGGCGTTAACAATATGGAACTAATGTTGGAATTACTCGTGTTGTTCTTTACGTATCCGATGGTTATAAATGGACGATGACTCTTAAAAAAGTTGGCAACTCTTTTTATTTCACAGATGATTGGAGTAATTTTGTGTATGAGCTTAAGTTGGCATTTAGTGATACTCTGTGTTTACAAATGCTAAATAAGACACTTTTTAAAACTACATTTTTTTAATAAAGATGGTTGTTAAATATTATTAGGAAATCAACATCAGATGCCATTGATCTTGAAGATACCTATGACCCATACAACTTTATCGAGCTTCCTAATTATTCAAAGTATCATGTTTTTAAAAGTTGTATAGTCGATACCTTGGTAAATGACTCTGTTGCATTAATATTTTTTGGAATAATGGATTTTAATAATCCAAATTATTAGCCATTGGCCGGCAACGGTCACAACTTAAAAAATAACCAAGGGTGATCTCACCTTTTTACATATTGTAAACTAATGGTTCTTTACTAATAGAACCTTAATTTCCTTTTGTCCACTTACCCTTCTCGGTTTAGTAAAGTTTCATTGGTTTACAAATATGAAAGGTGAGACCACCACCAGTTATTTTTTAAGTTGGGACCGTTGTCGGCCAACGACTAATAGTTACGATTATTAAAATCCATTATTCCATATTTTTGTGATGTTTTATTAACTTTTTAACAATGTACATTATAATATTACTAACAATTTGTTCTTATTTTGTAGCCATTATTTTATAGTGGCTACATGAACACAAAGGAATTCGCTGGTTTACACAACAATTCCAAATAAATATAAAGATGATTGGTGGATTTGAATGAGAAATGAAAATATCTACAGAAGAAAGACTTTTTGAAACTACAAGGTTTGTAATCAATTGATAATATACTACATTTGTCTTTTTATTTTTATTTTTCATATGTACATTTATTAATTGTTGTTTGTTACAGGTATAACGCTGTCGGTTGGAATGAAATGATAAACTCTGGGAAGTACCATGGAGCAAGATGGGTATTTTCAAATGGCCAAGGAGCCAAGGAAAGTTTTTCCTTGCAATAGATCAAGACCTTTGATATTTCATAAAATCGTGTTATTCAAAAATATCTTGTCATAACATTGTTTTTTATATTCAGTATTGTGTGTTTATTTGTTGGTTGAACTATTTGAACATTATCATTTGTTTTTTTTATCATAAGTCATTAGTACGATTTTAATCTTGTACTACATGTTCAAAAACCCATGTTTAATTATACTCACTTTAAAGTTTGTTTATATATAATTTATTGTATTATTTTAAATTCGATGTTACTCATAAAATTACAATATAAAAAATTTTCTCAAGCTCGAGAAGCAGTATCAGGCAATAACCTAGTAACAAATAAATACTTAAAATTGTTATTTACAATTCATCATAAATTTCAATTAATATGTATAATTTTACTAATAAAAAAATACTTAAATCTTATTGGTTACTATTTATTACATAAAATAATAAAAAAAATACTTCAAATTTATGATTTACTATTCATCATAAGTTTTATAATATAATATAATATAATATAATATAATATAATGTTATCCATGATTATACGTGATGGATGAATGCTAAATCATATAAATTGTGAGATAGTGCCTGCAATGGAGTGGAAGAAGGTTGTTGTGGTGGTAGAGAGATAGAGTAGAGAAAGAGACAGAGAGGGGGTGTATTTTTTTAGAGAGAGATGGAGCTGATATATATATATATTTTTCTTTTAAGATGTTTTTTAAATAATAGAGTAAAAAGACAATTATATTCTTATGTGTAAGTGCCTTGCACATGATCTTACTTGACAGAAAAAAAAAATAACAAAGTTAGAGCTAAAGGACATACCGTGCAAGATTCTGAAACAATAAGTACAAAACTCGTCAGTTTTAAAGATAAAGGACACCGCCTAAAATTAGGCATATATAAAAAGGACAAAACTTACAATTTACATTTGTGAAATATTAGGGGGCGTTTGGTTCGCAGGAATTCAATGGAATTTAGGGGAACTGGGATTTGAATTCCATCTCTTAAGATGTTTGGTTTACAGAATTTGATGGAATTGGAATCCCAATTCCAATCTTCATGTGTTTGGTTGACAATGGAATTGGAATTGGAATTAGGCATGAATTCCTTCAAATTCCTTTAACTAAAGGAATTCAAAATCATTCCTATATGTGAAGGAATTAAAGTAAATTCATTGGAATCTTCGACCGTTTTGACCCACACCGTTTCAACCCGTACCGTTTTGATCCGAACCGTTTCGACCCATACTGGTTTCGATCTGAACCGTTTCGACGCGAACAGTTTCGACTTATACCGTTTCGACGTGAACGGTTTCGACCCAAACCGTTTCGACCAGTACCGACGCGAACCGTTTCGACATGTATCGTTTCGACTCAAACCATTTCGACCAGAAGTGGTGGTTGTGGGTGCCGGGATGATGGATTCCAATTCATATGACAACCAAACACAACAAAAATGGAATTGAGATTCCAATTCCAACAATTTCCAATTCCAATTGGAATGTTTAAATTCCAAATCCAATTCCTTCAAATTCTAATTCCTATACAAATTTCAATTCTAATTTCAAATCATTCCGCGAACCAAACGCTTTAGATCATTAAGAGTCTGACCCCACTAATTTAGATTTTGAAAGTGCAATCTCCACTAAATTTCTTTCAAGCTTTTGGCAGTGACACCTAATGGGTTATTCATTTATTTTAGTTCTTAATCACTATGCGTGAAAGTAGTGACACAACGATAGAGAGTTCTATATTAATTAAAATTTGAATTTGAATATGTATTTAAGAAATCATAAAGATGAATATCTATTTAAGAAATCATAAAGTAATGAATTATATGGTCGTTGCTTTATGTGTTTTGTACTCCACCGTTGTTATGCTACAAGCATAAATGTCTTTGAAAATCTATACCATATATGATCAACTAATAGAAAATTTTATAGAAATAGTAACGAGTGAAGTATTAAGTTCTATAAACCCGGTTCAACTGAATACAATCTTACCATGGGTTATGATATGGTGTTTAATCACCCAGTTCCGGACTCAAAGAAGTTATCAATAATCCACTACTAGAAGAAGATATAGAAATCCCTTTGGTTTTCTAACTATCAATGGCTAATATTATGTTTGAGCCAAAAGAGAGATGGAATAATGTAAAGAAATATGTTTACAAATTGATCATGGAAATCTTTAAAAGTTGTTTCTACGTTTGTATTGTTCTTGCTATTGGTTTCTAAGTTGTTTTGTAATCTTTATAATTGTGTGCGAGTTATCGGATATTGTTACGCCAATTTCTTAGTTTGATTTGAATGTACCTATATATGTGGAACTAGTAGGATACCTCGTGCTTTGCAGCGGCCTTTCGTTAGGTATCAGTTCAAATGATTATAGGACATTTACGATACCGGAACTTGATATAACAACCGAAAGAGAGAAAAAAACTACTATCGGTAAACGACATTATTTTGCTTGAGTTCGATACCACCACTTGGGATAGCTGGGTGTATCATAACTCTATTGCGAATACAACTCTGTTTTCAACGAAATATATCGGAACATTGAAAGAACCACCATAAAAACGAATACCGGTATTAATGTGGGTCGAACGGTTTCGGTAAATAACCTTTTTTTTTTAAACAAACACAACTTAAATGTTACTCTTATAAACTAATATGTATATTTATAAAAGTATATTAGTTTAATATATTTATTTATATAAAAATGTAAAATAATATAAATAAAGCTGAATTAATGTTAAAGGAATATGAAATTGTGGGTTAGGATGTAATAGGAAGTTTATTTGGCTAAAAAGGCTAGGAAATAATCTTGACCATCCATTTAGTTAATCAAGGGCTAAGATTAAATGGCTAAGAAGGCTAGGAAATAATCTTGACCATCTATTTAGTTAATCAAGGGCTAAGATTAAATGAGGGAAATTGAAGGAAAGAAAAGAGGCGCGTGGGTTTGTTTAGGGGCATTCTAGTCAATCCAAGGCAATAGTTTCTCTCTCCTCCAATTCCCCACATGTTTTAAACGTTAATAACTCTTTCATACGACATTATTTTTTTATAAAAATTTCACCAAAAAAACGAGCGTTTATTTATCTTTAAAACGAGTATACTATTGCCATATTTTCGAAATTTTTTTTCTAAAACACAGTTGCGTAAAACGCAATGCACCAAAGACACAAAGAAATGTCTTATTTGTAAAACGCAATGGCCAAAAAACACAAAGAAATGTCTTATTTCTAAAACGCAATAGCTTAAAAACACAAAAGAAAGTGTACTTTCTAAAACGCAATGGACTGAAAACACATAAAAATGTATTTTACCTAAAACGCAATGCACCAAAAAACACAAAGAAATGTCTTATCTCTAAAACGCAATGGCCAGAAAACACTTAAAATGTCTGTTTTCTAAAACGCAATGGACTGAAAACACATAAAAATGTGTTTTACCTAAAACGCAATGCACAAAAAACACAAAGAAATGTCTTATTTATAAAACGCAATAGCCAGAAAACACTTAAAAATGTCTCCTTTCTAAAACGCAATTGCCTAAAAAATCAAAAGAAAGTGTTCTCTCTAAAACGCAATGGACTGAAAACACCTAAAAATGTGTTTTACCTAAAACGCAATGACTAAAAAACTTCAAAAATGTGTTTTTCTAAGACGCAATAGCTAGAAAACACATAAAAATGTCTTAGTTCTAAAACGCAATGGCCTAAAAACACCAAAGAAAGTGTTCTCTCTCTAAAACGCATTGAACCAGGAAGTCAGCTCGACCCCAGCCAGGGGCTCTGCCCCATGGACCCTGCTACCAGGGGCGCTGCACCCGGACCCCCGCCAAGATCGTAAAATGTAACACCCTTTAAATTAAATCAAGGTTTAACGTATAGTTTGCGAAAAGGATCATGTAATTAAGTTTACATATACATCGGAAATGCGGGTTTATTAAAACCTTTTACAATTTAAAAGTTTACAACATAATGTAAATAAGTTCGTCATTTAAAAGTAACAACGAGACGTCGTGCGGAAGCTTGTTTCTTGATCGTGTTCGGTTCTTCATTGAGCTTGATCGTCCTCCGGTACTAGAAATTTACCTACAACTCATAAAACATGAGTTAGATTAGTCACACGTAGCTTAAAACGTATTTAAACGGGTTCGCAATGCATATAATAATAAAAATAAACATTTTTCAAAATTTCGGAACCCGTCTCGTTGCGCGACGGCTCTCTGCTTTTGCCGTCGCGTGGCGCGACGCCCTGCTTTGTCCAGAATTGTTCGTTGCTGAACTGCAGATTCCCAGCTCAAAACTCAAACTTATAATTCACAAAAACGTGCATAACTTTTGTTCTACTTATCCGATTCGCGTGATTCTTTTTTCCTACGCGTCCGTAATTTAATGGCGGACCCGTTTATCTTCTTTGTTCGCATCAAATTCAGATTTATAAGCGTAAGGCTTATAAATCCCTTTTTATGATTATTCGACCGCTTATGTTAAAATCACAAACTTGTTTCTAGTTAACCGAAATTCATACGCCCAAGTATTCGACTCAAGATCTTTATCCTAGGTTCATAACTTTTGAGAATTTCGCAGCCAATACCCCAGTTATGCGCGAAACTCGTTTTGACCCGTTTAGAGAATTTGAACTTTTAAGTTTAAATTTCACTCATTCATTTCACCCATACTTTTCCCACATTTGTATTATCTACTTACATTCCACCACAACTATTCTTGTGGTGGACTTAGTATATTTGGACAATTTCTCGAATTCTACACTTCGGTTGGTTGTTTTACAGAAAAGACCCGTTTCTAGGCATTTAACCCAAAAGGCCTATGTTTAAAACCTTTATACTTATTAAAAGCTCACATAATTATAATACATATTCCTAAACGACCTCTAAGGGTCGTTGCCCAATTTACCCTTCAAGGGCGTTTTGGTCAACTTTAGTCCCTTCTTTTACGACAAAGGACTTTAACTAATTATTTAACCAAAAATTGCACTTTTAACTATAAGTCTATATATGCGTAACTGGCCCGGGTCAACAAATAGACCCAATTTATACCTCGCTTTAATCATCACACAATCTATGGCGACGCAATTATCCGATTTGCTAATCGCTCCTGTCAATATAAGGCTTGACAACCATATTAGTCACTATTGTCAAATGGCGTTGTCACCACCATTCGATCCGTTTGGCCTATATGCCCAATATTACCTCTTCTTTTTTTTACAATTCATTATTCATCACTTAATCATATATTACTAACTAGGTTAATTATTTCTAGTTAACTTAATGGGTTCGGGAAGTCATAACCCGTTTTATTTTAAGTCCCGTTAGCTAGGGCCTTCTATATACTTTGTTTTCTCAAAGTGTTTATCCTCGTTTTATTTATTATTAAGTTTATTTATTTAAATCCTAATAATTTCCGGTTTAATCTTTTCTGCTAACGGTATTATACCCGCTCTTTAGTATTAACGGGGTTTAATTACCAAACCCGTTTTCGGGGTGTTACATAAAACGCAATGACTAAATCAAAAACCCAGATCGTAAAAATGAAATTAAAGAATTTCTTACATGGATCGAAGCCGATTTCTTCAACGATTGACGAATTTTGAATGATTGAAACACTTATCAGCGATCGAATCGAACGGATCGAGCGATTGTCTTCAAAATCACCGGAAAAACGAGATTTTGTATGAAATTAAACTGGGTTTTCTTCAAAAAAAACTGAAGAACACGTTGATCGGGTGTTTGAATCATTGACTGCTGACGAAAATCGCACTAATATGTAGTGATTATTGAGATAGAAAGTGAAGAAATGGTTGAAGATGGTGGGTTTTGAAAATGGTGGGTTTTGAAGTTACTAGGGAGAAGAAGGAAGAAGAAAGGATAAGATTTACTAAAATACCTTTCCTCTTTATTTTAAATTTTGCCACATGTCCTAATCCTATTGCTTCCTATCCTTCCTAGCCAAAATAGACTTCCTATTTAATCCTCACCCATGAAATTGTTCTCTTTTTTTCCGTTAATGTTGTTCATCTACCTTCTAGAAATTACAAACATCTAAATACAATGGGTAATGAGCCAAATATGAGCCTGAGACTGTGTGATTAGTCATATCCGACTCATTGATATCTCTATGTTTTAGGGGAGATTGAGATGGTTTGGGCATGTGAAGCGGAGACAGACGACGGCACCAGTTAGAGTAGTGGAAACTCTTACTGTGGATGGGAGGAGAGGAAGAGGCAGACCCAAACTGACATGGGATGAGCAGATTAGGCATGATTTACTAGAGTTACATCTTTCTGAGGACATGGTCCAAGATAGGACTTCATGGAGGCGTATGATTAGGGTTAAGGACTTCTAGAGGATATTACAGTAAGGTCTTAGAGGTATTTTACGGACGTAGTTTTTTCTTATTCTTTAAGCGACTTTACCGGTGACTGCCTAATTGTGTTTATGCCCAGTTGATGTTGTACGCTATTATACATGATTTACATTATATTGTGTCACTCTGATCACTTTCTTGGTATTGGTATTGGTAACCTATTTTTTCTATATTCTTTGACTTAGTATGTTGGTATGCTATTCGTTTTGGAGTCGAGGATCTCCCTAGAAGCAGCCTCTCTATCCCTAGGGATAGAGGCAAGGTCTGTCTACATTCCACCCTCCCCATACCCTATAAGTAGCTTTGCTATTTGTGGGATTCACTGGGTATGGTTGTTGTTGTCGTACTTTTTGTATGTTTTGTATGCTTATTTGACTCTTATATCTGGATTTGGTTTAGGAGCTGGGGGTCTCACTGGAAGCGGTCTCTCTATCCCCTGGGATAGAGGTAAGGCTTGCCTACATCCCACCCTCCCCAGACCCTACCAATAGCTTGGCTATAGGTGGGATTATACTGGGTACGGTTGTTGTTGTTGTTGATATCTCTATGTTTTGTATTTCCACACTATAAATTTTCACACTATGTTTTGTATCTCTATGTTAAAAAAAAATTAATATTACAGTTTTAACCGAAAACTATTTGATTTTTTTCACTTTTAACCTAAAAGTTTTCATCTTTTGCAAATTTAACCTAACAACTTTTTTGCTTTCAATATTGGTCTCTTACTTTTCATATTTTGCAAACTTTTCCTATTATGTTTCGCTCGAAATTTTGCAAATTAACACGACGCAACGTGCGTATATGGTTCAACGTTTTTACGTTTCGTTTTACGTTTTGTTCTAAATTTTGTGAGTTAAACGGTGCAACGTGCGTGTGTGGTTCAAGTTTCTTACATCATCTATTTTTTTTTCCCGTTTGACAGGTTCGTTGCAATGTGCGAGTTATAAATGGACTTACTTATTATTTTCTGTAATTTTTGGCTTTCGGCGTCTATCTCCGTCTTGGGGATAGGCGTTGGGTGTGGTTGTTTTAATGATAGTCATTTTTTAAAAAAAAAAACTTATTATTTTCTATGTTTTACGTTTCGGTCTAATTTCTCTACATTAACATGCCGCAACTTCAGCGTTGGTGGTCATTGTCGGTGGTGTGGTATTGGTACTATTAATCATAGTTTATGCCCGCCACAACGCGGGGATTAATACTAGTTACTAAAATTTAAAAAGTTGTAACGAAAACTTTATTAACTTCTTTTAAAAATCCCAACATCGGTTGTTTAGTTGGGCTTGCTAATTTTATTTACCAAACTCTTATTTATATCAAAGCCCAATTGATTTTGTATCAATAGTCCACTTGAAGTGTGAGTTTTGTAAACCCTACTTGAATCGTTGGTCTCTTTGTATCCTTCTCAAAATATTCATTACAGATCTCAATAATTGTTACCGGTATGAGGTACTCTGCCTCAGGTGATGGAGGCAGTTATATCATCATCGATCTCAGCACACACATGTCGCCAGCAATCTGTAGCCACAGACGTTGATGACGATCTGATGATGGGAAAGGGAGCATTTGCAAAGGTACCTATTAGTTCTTTAAATTGGGTGCAACCACTAAGTGTAGTAATAAGTGATTCATGTGGTTTAGACTACCTTCATAAGGGTGTTCATATCAATAATTGGATCGTTAGTTATTGTTAGAGATGTGAACGCCATGGTTAAGATTTAAGCGTAAGGTTATTAAAAAGTTTATTGAGGATTTGAGAGAGTCTATAGAAGAAGACTAGATTCAAACCAGCAAAATTGAGTTGATGGTTCAAGCACAAATGCTTTGCCTATCGTAATATAATGTTACAACTTCCGCTGTCTTTAATTTCTAAAGTCTTCCGGTGATATCCATGGTGATATACATAAGAGTGTTTGTTGTTGGAATAAGTGTTACTGAACCCTTTCGGTTACCAATAAGCGTAAAAGTAAGGTACAATGGATGATAGATGTAGTCATAGCTGTTAGAAAATGACCCGTCCCAACCAGACGGGTTCATAAACCTTTACAATACTGAAAACACAAAGTTCATAAACCTTTACTAAAGACGTAGTCATTTGAAACACCTACTTGCCTGCCTTTTTTCCCACCAATGCCTCTTTAGCAGTAGAATAGATCCTTTCATTATTGGAGTATTCTTCAACCAAGGTCTCTAAAACTCGTGAATTTTATTTTTAAGTTACCCTGTATAATTTAATAAATTGTATGATTAGAACCTTAAAAATTCAAATAATGACGAAATTCAGATGCTTTCTAAGTTGCTACACTATATTGATTAGTGTTGGCCCAATATTGTTACACGCTTATAAAAGCAAGAATAGTTGTTTGTAAGTACATGTTTAGCGGAAACTGAAATCAATGATTAGTGGGATCCATTATGAAAATCTAGTGGAAGTTGATATCATGAATCTAAGATTAGATTCTGGATTACCAAAAATAAGTTCATCAAGATGTGAAAGCACGAGATTAGATCAAATGGTTAGTTCAAGTATCTTGAATCAAATTGAGCCAAATGTTGAAGACAACTCGCTGAAATTGCGTACCGCTATTTGCAAATAAAACAATTCTGCCACAAAATCAGGTATGCACAAACTTTTTAACAACATAACTGTGTTCATAGTGTATTAATAGACCAAAACTATTTAGCACTCTTGTAATTGAGCTATTATTTATGTATTGAAATTATTAGCTATGTTGAATCTAATTTTTGTCTTTTTTATCTTCATTGGTGTCATTATTTTATAGAAGACTTGACCAGAAGCAAGAAGCACTTCTCAACACATATGCAACCACAAAGGTAATCTCATTTGAAACTGACCTTTGGTTACTCTATTTCTCCAAATTTGAATTATCGCACTGATATGCATGAGCGAATGCCAAGTGAGTTTAAAATCTAAAATGATAGTAATGTGGTGTTTATGTTACAGGATGGCGTCTTCCATCTTTTCAACTTCAAGAACCGTTGCATGCCTACTGATTTGGTTTACAAAGAAGATGCAGCAGTAGGAATGAGTTTATCTATAGCCGATTAGCCGCTACAAAACTGAATTATTACTCTTGTTGCTGAATGAGTGTATATATAGTAGATGCAAAACTGAATTATTACTTTTGATGTTTGTTAACGTTTGTAATCTATGGGTGAGTCATTTTACAATATGCAATTTTGAAATTAGTGATTGAGTCATGAAATTTCAAGCACTCTTTACGAGGAAGTCATAAAATACTATAAGGCTGGAGGGTGTGGTTGGAGCCCCCTAGGGGCTTTATCAGGCCACGTAAGCGCCACGTAGGATCCACGTCAGTCAGGGGGCTTTATCACGCCCCCCTTTAATTTGTATGGTGTGGATGGAGCCTCCTATTAAACAAAATTAAGAAAAAAAGATTTTATTGGATTAAATCTAGTGGGCCCCACCTGAATCTTTCATTTTTGGCGTTACCATGGTAGTGAAGAAGGGATGGCGCCCCCCTCTTAAAATCCTGGGTGTGGTGATGGAACCCTGTAGGCGCTATAGATGGCTGAGGTGTGGTGATGGAACCTTGTAGGCGCTATAGATGGCTGAGGTGGAGGGATGGCGCCTCCCACACCCTCCAGCCTAAATGTGGTTGCTACAAATTGTTTAGTAATGTTTTTTAAATATCACCGTAACATTTTTTTAAATAAAATTAGACTAAACTCAGTTGCAATTGGAATGAATCATTTAAATTATCTACACATTACTTCAGCCGTGAGACCACCACAAATGGTGTTGAACATAGTGATGTATAATATGAAGAGGTTAATATTGAATTAAAGAGATAAAGACGGGTTATGGATAATTACGGTGAAAATTTATCGAGTCTTTCATATTTAATTATGGATAATTGTAATTTGAATTAGATATGTTTATCTAGTTGGTTAATTTATTTAATTAAATAAAGTTTGAGTCGGGTTAGGACTATAATGAGTTTAGTATAAATAGATGGTTAGGTTATTGTAATTGGTGTGCTTTTAAATGATAAATAATAAAAGAGTTGAATAGTTCGATCAAATCGTGTTTGATTAAGTGACTGATTTCCAACATAAATCAATCACCATACCCAGTCACATCTTACTCATACCCTTATTTCCCTGACTTATTGACTAGCTAAGACTAGAAGGAGTGGTTAGGCCCATCCCCACGGGGATGAGCCTCCACGTAGGCGCCACGTAGGCGGCTCGTGGGGGATGGGCCTCCTTCATAATTGAGGGGGATGGAGGATGGGGCTACCCCACCTCATTATTTTATAATTTTCTAAGTTTTACTTTATTAACTTAATAAAAACTTTATAAAAATTAACAAATACAACATAAATAAATTCATTTCATAACATAAAAAAAATTACATTTCCTAAAAAAAAAAAAAAATAGATTTCCGAAAAATAAAAAAAATATTACATTTCCTAAAAAAAAACTAAACTACTCGTCTTCGTCTTCGTCTTCGTCTTCGGCACCGTCCGCTACGTTAACGTTGTTCCAAATATGTTCTACCAAATCCTGTTGAAGGTTTATATGCGTGAAGTCGTTGGTTAGCGCGAACGAGTTTAAATCCTGTTGCGTCGGATCTACCGGGACAGTATTCCCGTAAGATGCATTCTCATCATACTCACAAATCGCCCGACCTTCATCATACACACAAAGGTCAACAAAGCAAATAAACGGCGACTCATTCGGAACCTTCGTTTGAAAGTGTCGGCGTTGTAAAGGGGTGCTTCCGAAAAATAATCGTTAACCAATTTCTCGTGCGCTCCTTCGCGGTCTCTGTTAACATATATTCGTCTGGTAATAACGTTTTCAGACGAGTCCTCTTCCTCTTCCAAAAGAATCTGCGCCGCCTGTACCATAGCGCTTGCGAAAAACATCTCCTCTTCATCCGAAGAAGAGCCGGACCACCAAGGATTAGATGCCATTGTGGATGAAGAGATATTTTTTTATAAAGGATTGGTATAAAAATGGGAGTGTTTTTTTATAAAAATGGATGAGAATGGGAGAAGAATGGGTGAAATATTGAAGAAATGGTATAAAGAATGGGTATATATTTAAATTGAAAAAGGTTTTTTTTTTTTTTTTTTTTTTTTTATAAAACTAGCCGTTATCAACGGCTATATCTTCAAAGGTGGCCCGGCAAGCCCGGCTTGGGTTTGCTGGTGAGGACGGGTGGGATGGAGGGGGGCGGTGTGGGGGACCGGCGCCGGTCCTAGCCGGGCCTCAGCCGGCCCCCACTCCTTCTAGTCTAAGAGGGTTGTCATAAACGTCGTACTTGGCTGCCAAAAAGACGGAAAACAAGAGGTCTGGTGAGTAGGTGATAACTGATAAGGGCAAAAGGATTATCTAATACTCTAGATATGTAACTCTTTTGTTTGTCGTATAGGGTTCTTTATTATATAGTATCGGGTAGTTGAGTCGTTTTGATGAGTGAGAGCTTTCGCATTGTATTTGGAGTAGTAGCTATAACATTTTTTGGGGGTTGGTGGAATGCGTTTTCTTGTAATTTTAATTATAATTTTAAATAGTAAACACATACCATTTCTAATATAGGCTCATTTACAAATCATTTTTTATGGTTTAGAATTTAGCCAACTTGCATTAGGTTTATTGAGCCCAATACTAATTTGATTTTTTATAAATAATAATAGAACATTACAGAAGGGCACATTTTTCAAGCTCGAACAGGGTATGTGAGTTCTCAGAGACGCCTCTATCGACTTGTCTGCTATTATATTGTTTCGATTTATTCCACCTTTTCTTTTCATTTTGATGAGCCACAAAAGATGAATGTCTTAGGTAATACGGTTATTTCTAAGTAAAACCCATGACATGATTAAAAAATTAATATCCATGAGTATGCTATTGTTAATGTGTATTTAGGTATTTACATCTTCTAAAATAATCTTATGATATTTATAAGTTTAAAAATAACGAATATTACAAGATGAAAACAACAGTCACGAATAAAAACATAGTCACATTTGCATTTGAATTATTATCATAATTCAATATATATATTATTTCGATTAGTATATCTCTAAATAAAAAACATTATATACACATAATTTATATTATTATTTCACCTAAATAATATTATATATATCTTGCCTAAGTTGGTTATGTTTAAACATATATAAACGTGTGTCGTAACAATTCTACTCAATGTGTGATATATATAATCATATGTCAACAATAACATTGTCCTATGTGGTGCCATAAACATATTAATCTAACAATCTCACATTTTCATAAAATTCGACAAGTATCAACGCATATAGCGAAGTATGTCTAGCACACTCCAGTGTCCCTAAACACACGATATTTCTTTTTTGTATGTTTTGACCCATATTCAGATGTAGTATTACTAAAATTTTAAGTAATGTTTATGGACTGGGTTCGATTTTCACAAGAGAGGGTTTTTACCAAATTTATTGGGTGTCCTCCTGAATTGGTGTATATACATTATAACCTAGTGGAGATGGATATGATCGGGTGGTTCCGCTGGTGGCACGATGATACTTCAGTGATCCGTCAGTGATTCAAATTTATCGTTAAAAAAAAGAAAAACTAATAATATTTAAGTAGTTTTGTAGAGATCGCTAGGCGCTAGTCGGGCAGTGGAGTACTGACTATGGACTAATCGGGATTAATCGGATCGTAATTTTTATATATAATTTTTAAATTTATATATATACACGTACATTAATATCAATATAATACTTAAAAGTAGTTTAAAATTCAAACAACTAAGTTTAAAACATAGCAAATCAAGTATTACACATTCAATACACACATTAATATCAATATAATACTTAAAAATAGTTCAAATTCAAACAACAAAGTTTAAAACGCAGCAATTTAAGTATTTAAACATTCATACATTAACATATCAATCATGGCCTCATGGAATATGTTTTAATGGGTTAGAAACATGTTTTTTTTTTTTTTTTTTTTTTTTTTTGCCAGATTGGAACTAAACAACTTGGGCCATGTATTTAATGGTTAAAAACATTTGTTTGGGCTAGATTTAAATTAAAAAAGAGTGGGCCGACTAGAAACGATTTGGCCGACTTCGGCCACATTGCACCGACTAATGGTCCGACTAGCTCAAAACTAATCAGCCTAACGCCCGACTAGAGCCTAGGCGCCAATTAATACCGATTTTTACAATATTGTATTTAAGTGAAAAGCCAACATAGAGTGTATTGAAAATAGGGCCGTTCAAATCGCTCGCCGCTCGTCGCTCGCTCGACGCTCGTTCGGAAATTGCTCGGAAAATGCTCGTTCGATTTGACGCTCGGTTGTAAACGAGCCGCTCTGCTCGGTTCGGTTTGTAAACGAGCCAAGCATGAGCAAAGGTCCGCTTGGCTCGGCTCGGTTCGAATTATTATTTTAATTAGTATACATATACATATACACATACATTTATAAACATGTATATACACAAATATAAATTATACATATATATACACACATACACCTATATATATACATATTCTTACACGTACATATATACTTAAATATAAATTAAATTTATAGTTTTATATGTACCAGTCTATTAGATTTTGGTCAACTATATACAAATTTACAACTATATCTATACGTACTAGCCCAAACACGCCAATAAAAATTTAAAAGTTAAACCCTAAACCGATAAACGGCAGTCTGTTCATCGCCTCAATGTTTCATGCTGTTACCCTAAGTCGATCGTCACCTGCTCTCAACGTAATTGTTCGTGCAATATGATAATCGCCTCGTCAGCCACAACATTGTTATTTATAAGAAAAATACTATGCCCTGAAATGTGCCTATTTTTAAAGACATAAAAACTTGAAACCCAACATTGTAACTATCTCTCTCAGCAAATTTAAATTGGGCGACACGGTTGTCCAAATCGCTCGACGCTCGCTCGGAATTTTTACTGCTCGAAAAATGCTCGCTTGATTTGATGCTCGGTTTTAAATGAGCCGCTCCGCTCGGTTCGGTTTGAAAACGAGCCAAGCACGAGCAAAGGTCCGCTCGGTTCGGCCCGGCTCGTGAACCCAATTGGTTAATATCAATAGAAGTTTTGTTAACCCGGTTGGTCTCCTTGCATCTCCACCCACCCCTCAGCCCTCTCGTCCATAACCTCTAAAAATTTACCGATCTCGATCCCAATAATTGTAACCGGTATGAGGTACTCTTGCATCAGTTGACGGGAACCATTCATCTTCATCGATCTCAGCATGTCGCCAGCAATCTGCAGCCACAGATGTTGATGATGAACTGATAATCGGAAAGGGGGTATTTGCAAAGGTACACATATTCGGCGCAACTACTAAGTATATTAACATGTGATTCATGTGGTCTAGACTACCTTCATAATGGAGTATATATATTTTAAGATTAAAGAATGGGGATTTGGATATGTATACAAAGGATTTGGGAAGGTTTATAAAGGATTAGGTATAAGCATGTCAACAATGCTTTGCTAACCTTATCCTATTTTCAAAATGTGTTCTGAATAGCCAAAAGATACCTTGAATTCTATAAGAATCTTGAAAATACGAGGAAGAAGCGAAATTGAGATGCTTTCTAAGTTGGTGTTGGTCTAATATTGTTACAAACTTACAAAAGCATAGACAATTGTTTATAAGCACATGCTAAGTGAAATCCAATATGATATCTATAGGAATTTGATATCATGAATCATCATTTGTGATATAAAAAGCATGAATTCGGATGAGAATTGGGTGGATAGGATTAAATTTTGGGTCATCCTAAATAGGTTCATCAACATGTGAATCTCCGAAATTAGATCAAGTGGTTGATTTGGGTATCTTGAATTTAATTGAGCCAAATGTTCTAAAACAACTCGCTGAAATTGTAGACTGAAGTTTGCAAGGGATACAATACCGCTACACACTCGGGTATGCACAAACCATTTTATCATCATATATGAGTTCATAGTCTTCATACCAGTAAAAAACTATTAGCACTCTTATAATTAAACTACTTGCCAGGTTGAACCTAATTTTTGTATTTTGAATCTGACCCATTGGTTACACTATTTTATTCAAATTCAAATTATGGGATTAATACAATATGGGTCAGTAAATAACCGAATTAACTGAGCTGTAACCGACTTAACCAAACCGAACAATTTATCGACGATTCAGTTAAGGAATAACCGATTAACCGAAATTGTGTGTCAGTCTTGGTTATGGTGTCTGTCAGTGGCGGACCCAGGATTTTTTCCATGGGGGTGCGGAAGATTTTTAAAAATTTTAGGCCCCTAGGTACATAAGTAAAAAAATCGGTTGTATCGGGTCGGGTCGGGTCGGGTCATGTAAGTCAAAAGAACATCAAACTAAATTTATATATTTGGCAAACACGTCAAACTTTGTAAAAAAATCGGTTGTATCGGGTCGGGTCGGATTCCGAAGGAAGAATATTCAAATCAATTAGTTCGCGCCATAACGTCTCTACTCATGGTTCCTATCACAATCATATTGATCCATCATCCATGACCATAAATTCATCGTTCCAAAAATCATCTAAAAATCACCCCTAAAAATCATCTAAATAACATAATCATCAAGCCCTAGAATTGTTTAATCACCCCTAAAAATCATCTAAATAACATAATCATCAAAAAAATCATCTAAGGCAGTAAATCATCATGTAAAATCATCAAAAAAACCATCATAAAAATCATCTATGGCAGTAAATCATCAAGTAAAATCATTAAAAAAAACCAAAAAACTAACCTTGATGATGTCGCTGCTGTGTTGCTGCTGCCTGGCCGGATTCCGGTCAGTTTCTGGCCGGAATTTTGACTGTCGCTGGCTGCTGTTGCTGCTGGCTTGGTGATGAAGTCGCTGGGCAGGATGTCGTGGAACAGAAACAGAAGGGCGGGAGGATATTGAAGGGGTTTTTGGGCAAATTGTTAATGTTTATTGTTGGGTATTGGGTAATTGACTAATGGACTATTGGGCTTTTGTTTATTGTTGGGTATTGGATAATGGATATGGACTAATGGACTAATGGGTTAAGCTTTGGTTTGGGTTTAAGTAGTATAATGGTAGTTTTTTTTATAAAAAATCAGACTTTACTAAAAAAAATTATAATATAAATCCATAATATTTTTTTACCCAAGGGGTGCGGATGAAAAATTCCAAGGGGTGCGACCGAAAAATTCCACGGGGTGCGGATGAAAAATTCGACGGGGTGCGGACGAAAAATTCCAAGGGGTGCGGACGGGATTTTCTTCGGAAAATTACACTAAATTTTTTTTTCTCGGGGGTGCGCCCGCCCACCTTGGCTTGGTGGTGGGTTCGCCCCTGGTGTCTGTCATAACCGACAAAATCGAACCGAACCAACATGTATGTAACAAGGTTTTGTGTTTTCTGTAATATGCAATGTTAGATTTACAACTAAATATATGTGTTTATATATCATGCTTAGCTATTTCATAATATAGTTTAGCCATTAAGTTGTATAGCATGCATTAGATATATAGTGGATGTATAATAAAAGCTCTAGGAATAGCAAAAAGCAAAACTGAGATTATAATCCAACCTTTCTACTAGTTGAATGTTTGAAAATATTAGCTTTTTTTCTATGATAGTGGCTTTGATAGTTAGCTCACCACTTGCTAAAAAATGAAATTTTGTGGCTACGGTCTAAATAGTTAATGCGGTAAAAAAAATCGGATATCGGTCAAGGACCGATATTTGAGATATCTGTTATCGCGGTGGGATATCGGTAATTTTAATATCATGTCAAATTTATATATATAGCAATTTAACAATAACAATTAAGTATACTCTCCTACCATTAAGAAATTAATGTTTTGCAACTTGCAAAACACTAACAATTGTAGCAAGTAGGAACTCACTAAGACTTAAAATACTAACGTTTAATACTAACAACTAACAATTAAGACTTAAAACACTAGAACTAAGAAGAAAGGCACTCATATCAGGAAAATCGGTGATATATCGGTCAGATCTCGGTCCAATATCGGTCAATTTCGCCGATATTATTGGTACAGATATTCTAGCCGATATTTTGCATTGATATCTCGGCAGGGGACCGATAACCGATATATCACTGATATATTGGGATATTAACTACATAGGCTACGGTTCATTATTAATCGTTAATGTATATTAAAGTAGGCTGAATTTGCAGCAATAAAAACAGAAGAAACATCTATTCAAAGCCAGCCGTAAGGGCTACGGTTCATTATTAATCGTTAATGTATATTAAAGTAGGCTGAATTTGCAGCAATAAAAACAGAAGAAACATCTATTCAAAGCCAGCCGTAAGGCTTGTTGATTCACAATTTCACACACTCACCACACTCTTGTTCAGTCAGTCCCACATCGGTTAGTAGAACAAAAGTCAAAGGGAATATTACTTCAATAAGTGAGAGTCGAACTCTCACATCGATACTCAATTTGAAGGATTTGTATAAAGATTTCGACAGTTTGGTTATGGTCATGGTTTTGGGCCCAAACCGCCCCATACACACCGCTACGAATGTGCAATGAGACAGGATAAAATATCTTAAAAAATATGGTCAAAGCTTTATTAAAGTTTATAAAATCATAAAAGTTTTAAAAAAATATGGTCAAAGCTTTATTAAAGTTTATAAAATTATAAAAGTTTTATAAACAAGTTGTGGGGTAGGGCCCACCCATTAGTATTATTCCAATGCAATGGTATCTTTTGTTGGTCCCTAAACGCAGTTTGGACATTTTATTAACTTCAAACCACTAAAATCTTATATAATAGTAATGTGTTCTTTCTTTTTTGACTTTGTGCTACAGGATGGCTTCTGTGTCACATGTTAATAATTTGGTCTACAATGAAGATGCAACAACAGGAGGAATGCGTGTATATATAGTAGATACATAACTGAATTATTACTTTTGTAGTGTTTTTGTCAACAACATATAGCTGACCATATGTAAAATTGGTTGTCTCAATAATACACGAAATAATGTATCATTATGAATTATATTATTTTAGAGTTTTTTAGAAAATCAAGATTTTGCAGACACATATGATCCAACATTCACAGTTGAATAAAATCTGTCTAGAACAAAAATGAAGATTGTTGTAAACACAAAAAATTGCCACCTCAAATGATACTTTGACTTTCTAAAGTTAATACCAACTTTTATAGCTCAATAAAATCATTTTGCAATCTACAATTTGAAGTCACTTATTCTCATGGCATGCTTAGATAGTAAAGTAAATATATCACATGCTTAGATAGTAACAAACAAATATGAAACAATGCATAGACCGGTTTTAAGGTAAAAGACCTAATAATATTAATACCCACGTAACAGGCAAGCGTACCTATCATAGTATAGCATAGTTCAGGTAAGTTACCGAGTATCAATCCTAGGACACAAACGCTTTTAATACCAGGTTTATCACCTAATATGCAATCTACGAATACTAAAACTTAATTATAGCTTATACTTCAATTAACTAAGAAATGATAATCAAGGGTTAAGAAAATATAACTATCCAAGACTCGAATCAAGGAAGACTAACTAGATTGATGACATATACTCAGGGGCGGACCCACCCCAATGCCAAGGTGGGCGGGCGCATCCCCGGAAAAACAAAATTTTAGTGTTATTATCCGACCAAAATCCCGTCCGCACCCTTTGGATTTATTCGTCCGCACCCCTTGAAATTTTTCGTCCGCACACCTTAGGTAAAAAATATTATGGATTATATTAAAAAAAAAAATTAGTAAAGTCTGATTAAAAAAAAATTTAGTAAAGTCTGATTAAAAAAAAAAAAAAAAACTACCTATGTTATATAAACTTATACTACCTAAACCCAAACCAAACCCATTATATAAACTTATCAATAGCCCACTAATAATCTAGCCCCATTAACTCACCTAAGTTAAAACTAAAACAGTTAAAATAAGCCCAAAAACCTTTCAATTCCTCTCCCGCCCTCCCTCTGTGCGACTGTGTGTGCTCTCTGCCTCCTGTCCTGCCAGCGATCTTCATCAGCCAACACAGCAACAACACTGCAGCAGCCGATATCAGCCGGAATCCGACATCAATGTGACCGGAATCCGCTCCAAACCAACCGGACACCGACAAACGGTAAGTTTTTATGTTTTTTATATGATTTTTCTTGATATTATATGAGAAAATGGGTAATAAAAAATTTAAATATGTATGCAAAATCGTGTGTTTTGACGTTGCGTATGGTTGTTTAGATGATTTTTAGGATGATTATGTTATTTAGATGATTTTTAGGGGTGATTACACAATTCTAGGGCTTGATTGCTTGAATAGTTGAAAATTAAAATTGAAACATTATGTTATGAAACGATGAACTAATGGTCATGGATCACTTTCTTTGTGATAGGAACCATGAGTAGGGATGTTATGGCGCAACTTCTCAAGAGGAAAGTGGTTGTACCACTTTTTTTGCCGAATTTTTCTAATTATAGACCAAGGTATGTTTTAGATAAGTTTTTTTTGTTCTTTTATTTAATGATTAAGAGAAATAGAAGTAGGGAGGGTTTAAACTTTGATGTTTTTTTGTTTGTTAATGTGATAGGAAGGTAGGAACTATGGTTTGATTGTTTGAAAATTGAAATTTACCCGACCTGATCCGACCCGCTATGAAACTTTGTTTGTTTGTGTTTACTTGTTTTACATGACCCGACCCGATCCGACCCGCTATGAACCGACTTTTTTTATATAGCTAGGGGTCTAAAATCTTTAAAAAATTTCCGCACCCCCAGGAAAAAATCCTGGGTCCGCCACTGCATATACTACTTATTAAACTATTTCAAAACTGAACATTAATAGTAGCGTCGGAAGTGCTAAAATGGACAAATACTGACTAAGGTTAATCCTATTAAACTAGAGTCACCGCAAGGTTGCATAAATAATACGTTTGTTAATAAGGTAAATCTTGTGAGCACTCAAACATCATGCAAGTTTCATGACTTCATCTCTTAGAATCGCTTGTAAGATTATTAATATTTTTATGTAATCTTTTCCTAGTGTAAGTAAAGGAGAAAACCTATGTAAATATAAAATAAAATGAAAAAAAGGTAAAGTTTCGAAAATAATACAAAATCATGGGATGTTTACATTTTTCCATGATAGATCATGTGATGTTTAATAACTTTGACTTTTAGTTTCATATGTTATGGGTTTGGTTTGTAAAGTAAACTGATAGTTAATATAGGTTTTGAATTAATATTATAAGAATTTTTTTCTATACCACGATTGAAATTAAAAATAATTGTTTCAAATACAAAGTTGAGAAGGGTTCAATGATGATTAAAGTCCAAATTAACTTATTTTGATTTGAATTAAATTGATATTTGTTTAAAATCTGTTTTGACTTTTGACAAGCGATGAATCATCATCCGTAGTATGGAGATTGTAAGCTATAATGTAGTATGGAGATTATAAGCTATAATTGTATATAACCTTAAAATATATGGTCGGTGGGAATTTACTATTTTTTATTCTTTTCAATACGTGTCCTTCCATTTTAGACCGTGGGGTATGGTGGAGCGGGGGTTTGGGGCACAGGTTGACACGTGGCTTGGGAGGGCTTTGCTGGGCTGACCCACATTGAAGACGGTATGGTGGGGCGGGGGTTTGAGGCGTGGCCAGCCCAAACCGCTATTTGAATATTTTTTAAAACAAAATTAATTTTTTTTAATATTTTTAAATAAAGAAAATTACATAAAAAAATTCCTAACGCTTATATTTGTTCTTTATCTCCTCTCATCTCAAAGATTAGTTCCAACTCGTCACCCTCTAGGTGATCAATGGGCTGGGATAGAAATTTCAAATCATCTCGTTTTTGTTTCAGGGCATCTCTAGCTTCTTTGCTCTTTCGAATTTCGGCCATTTGTTGTTGGAATACGTTGAATGTATCTAACTTGCATGCAATGTCATCCAACTGATCGCTCTATATTCCCCTACGCGAGCCCGAACTCCCAACTGAAGGCGATGCCGTACCCGATCTTGATTTTTGAGCGCGCCTTTTTGCCGTACCCGAACTCCATATTCAGGCCGGTTTGGCGAATCATCCAAAAGGTCCTCAAACTCTTGATCTCGTGCATCAGATTGGGCTTGGGACGAGGCCCTTGACCTTTTGGAAGACGTGTTCGTTTCGCTACCACTGGGATATTCGCCCACTTTGGATGAAACTTACAAATCACCCAACAATGCATGAAACGGAAGTCGCTCCCCACATTTGTTTTGAATGCAACCAATGCATTTGTCACAATGTCGGCTTCGGTTTCACCACTTTTTGGGTTTTGTTTTGCTTTATTTAAAAAAGCACTAAATTTTGTAAGTTGGCCGCTTATCTCGCTCCACTTCGAGGATAAGCTATCGTTTTCATGATAAGCCTCCCTTCCTATTTCTTCATGGAATGCTTTACTAATCACTTCCCACAAATGGCTTCGATGTTGAGAATTTCCTATTTTAATAAAAACAAAATTTAATATACTACAAAGTTATATAAAAAATAAGCATAAATATTAAAATAATATTTAAAAATACCTAAAGTTGGATGTTGAGATTGTTGAAGCTAAGCCCTCGCCAATGCAAGTTCTTCATTAACGACCCATCTTTGTTGTTTTCGTTTGGCGGTTTCAAGTGCTTTCTCCGTCTCGGTTTTTTTCTTATGACTTCTCTTTTTGGGAACTATTGAGGCGGAAGGACCATCGTTGGGTGGTTGAGTTTAGTGGACGGTTTCGGTTTGAGAAAGGTTGGTGAAGGTTGGTGAAAGGTTGATGGGCGTTTGTGGAAACGAGCTAGGTATAGAATCGTCGGTGTGTGGGAAGTTAGTAAACAAATGATTCCCGATATACGATGCATAACTCGCCATATCCGGCATAGGGGAGTGTATTAAAAACGGACGAGGCATTGGGCGATTGGGTGGTGCTCTAGGATTATTTTCTTGGAATGCAAACGGGTTGTTCGGGTCATAACCACGATTATGAGGATGCATTTTTCGTTTTGTAGAATGAGAATAGAGATGATTATAGAAAATGTGAAGTGTATTGTGGTTGAATGTGGTAAAAAAAGGAATAAAAGTGTGAGTTTTATAGTGAAAAAATAAATATTTTTTTAAACATAGCCGTTGGCCAACGGCTAGTTTGGTTGGGCCATTGAGAGCCCGCCATGTCACCTTGCTAGACCCGCCCCACGCCCGGCTTAAAACTCCCGCCCCTTGGGCCACGCCCCAACCCAAGCCCACCCGAGGTGGTGGCTTGGGTGTTTTCAGCCAACCCACGCCCCAACCCAAGCCCCATACCCCATAGTCTTAGTAATCCAAGTTGTGGTGTGGTGAAGTTGGTTAGAGTTGTTGACTTTGATAAGGGAAATGCAGTTTAAAGACAACGTTTTCCTTTTCTTATGTTGTTTTTGTTTCAATATTGCTTTTTTCCACGTCTTCACGTCTTCGTTGTAATGTGCGGGTCCGAAAACTCGAATGTTAACTTTTTCACGCTTCGAAATCACCGTCGCAAAGGGGGAGACAAAAAAAGCCTCTAATATTTCGAATTTGACATTTACACTCCCTACACTTTCTATAAACTTTATAAGATGTCATTTCCACCCTTATTGAGTTCTAACTTTTCAAATTTTCCCACCGTATTTTCATTCTTTAGCTTAAAAGAAAATTATTATTTTCTTACGTGATTATTTTTATGTACGTGTCGGTATAAATTTATGTTTCCACGTAATTTTTTCAGAAACAAGTCAGGTCAAACACAATGTGTTTTCATACTTATTTTCATCTACGTTTTCAGTTGATCTACGTTTTGACATTTTATGGTACGTGACGGTATAAATTCATGTTTCGGCATTTTTTTTTCAACAACGAGTATGGTCAAATACACTACGTTTTCATGCTTATGTTTGCGTACAGTTTCGGTTGGTCTACGTTTTAATGTGAAATTTGTTCGGAAACAAGTCAGGTCAAATATATTATGTTTTCATTCAACGATATAAATTCGAGTTATTGTATGTTTTGACTCCGTTAAGTCTTGATGTAAAGGTAAGAGTGGTGTAGTGGTTAGGAGATCGGATACGTTGAAACACACGTTTTCATTTTAATATAGTTAACGTGCCACCAGCTCTAAATGACTAAAGCGTCGCCGTCGCAACGCGCGGCTTTTGGCAACAACCTAGTGCAATATGGAAAAACAAAGTTTTTGAACTAATGTATTAGATGATATTGATCTATAATATGTTGAAAAATCAAGTCAAATAACAAGAGTATTAATGCATTATGCTCAGAAGCAAAGTGGATTATATAATTGTTGGTGACTTAACAAATATAAACTTGATATGTTTGTTTCGAGTAGGGGTGGGAAAAGTGACGGGTTAGACAGGTTTAGGTCATGGGTTAAGATGGATATAGGTTAGGATGAGTTTGTGTTAGAATGAGCTTTCAAGACAAAGGTTAGGATGAATATGAGTTAAGATGAGTTTGGGTAAAGACAGGTTTACTAAAGGTTAAGATGAGTTTGGGTAAATATTGGTTTTACTTTCGATGATGACAGACAAAAAACAAAACATAAAAAAATAATAAAATAAAAAAAAACTTGAAAATTTAAAAAAAAAAGATAAAACATCAAAAAAATAAAAAAATTAGAAAAATCAGAAAATAAAAAAAATTCAAAATTGTAAAAAATTCAAAAAAGTTAATAAAATACAAAAAAAAAAAAGAAAAAGTAAAAAATTCAAAAATATTAAAAAAAGTAAAAAAGTAAAAATCCCCAAAAAAATCAAAAAATTCAGAAAAATAAAAAAATCAGAAAAAGACTTAAAAAATAAAAACAATTAAAAAAATATTTTTTTTTGGATATTTTGATTTTTCAAACATTTTTTATGTTTCTAAATTTTTAACATTTTTTATTTTTAAATTTTTTTATTTATTTTTCATTTTTTTTCTGATTTTTTTATATTTTTGGGATTTTATTTTATTTAATTTTTTTTATTTTTTGGATTTTTTATCTTTTTTCTTACATTTTTCTTTAGTTTTTTTATTTTTTAACGTTTTTTAAAATTTTTTAGTTGTTTTCTTATTTTTCTGACTTTTTTTTATTTTTTATTTTTTGGATTTTTAATATTTTAACTTTTTTGATTTTTTGATTTTTCTGCCACTTGTTTGTAATTTATTACTTTGGCATTTTAATGAAAACTTTATTTATTTTTTCTTATTTTTTAACATTTTTTTAATTTTTTACATATTTTACAAAATTTTTAATTTTCTGAATTTTTTTTGAGATTTTTAATTTTTTAATTTTTTTTAATTTTTTGGATTTTTCTGATTTTTTAGGTTTTTTTAGTTTTTTGATTTTTTGTGAAGTCAACGTGTACGAACACTAAAATAGGATAAAGAATCTGATTGTGATGCTCCTTTTAGAGTTACCCATTTACTCAGCGTAATACACATTCTAACCCACGAATTATTTTAAAGGGGTAACTTTGTAGAATAGTAACCAAGTTTTAAAAGTGTTCCAATTAGGTCACTGAAGTTTCAAAAGTGTTCCAATCAGATCACTCAACATTCATTTTTCATTAAAATTAAGGGTTTTTTCACCCATTTCATAAGTAACCATGGTGATGTGAATTTTTGTTTCTTTTTTCCCTTTTATTTGATGCTAACTTTGAGTGATGACGTAAATTGTAACTTGTTTTTTTAATTTTTAATGTAATTAAAGTGTTTTTATTTTTAATAAATATAATTTCATATATTAAAATAATCCGACCCCAACATCTTATTTTTCATTTTTTTCTTAACACATAGAAAAAAGGACATGACTCGATTTGAATGTTAAGTTATCTAATTGTGACAAAAACGATACGAGTGACCTAATTAGAACACTTTTGAAACTTGGTTACTATTCTGTGACATATTCCCTCAATAAATATATTACAAACCATCCTTAATTATGTTCCTACTCATCCTATCCTGACCCATCCTCATTTTTAAAATGACCTAAAATAACCCAAAAAATCCAAATGAGTTTTTATTACCAGGCCTAGTTTCGAGTTATCGTTTAGCATTAGGAATATATTATATCTTGAAGTTGTGAGTTTACATTCTAGATTGAAGATGGACAGATATGAACCATTTTTTGACGGGTATTTTACTAGAAAACTTTGATAATAAATTCTAAAATATTTACGGCAAAACCATCCGTAATGATTAATACCCCTTAATGCCCTTTTATTCATTACTTTTTATGTTTTTCCTCCTCATTGAGCTTTATTCTAGAAATGTCTCTCCTCCTTCGTGTCCCTATAATGTCCATGGGGGAAGGTGTGGGGGTATTATCAAACTATTTCACGCATCTATAATACCCATTACGCATGGCCTAAGACTATCCATAGGACCATAATGGTTAATGCCCTGTAATGGGTATTTTTCGCCACATCAGCATCATAACGCCCATTTAAAATATGTGTAAAGGTTAATGCCCCTTAAGGCCATTTTAATCATTACTTTCCGCTTTGTTTTCTTTCCATTGGCCATTATACTAGAAACGCATCACCCTCTTTATGCACATATAACTCTCAGGGGACGGTGTTGAGGCGTTATCGAGCCCTTTTACGCCTCTATAGTACCCTATAAATTATTAAATTTAAAAATGTAAATAAATACATATATGTTATCCTTGCCCACCCATCAAAATCTCTCTCTCAAAACGACTGTCTCCCAATTCTTAACTCTACTCTTTGATGTACTCACAACCAACCTAATCTAACGATCTGGCATCTTCACGACTCAGGAGTCGTGTGGTTATAAAAATACTAGGTTAGAACCCCATGTATTACACGGGTTGAATAAATATAATTTTATATACCAAATAATTAAAAAAAATATCTTTAAAAATCTTGTTTATTACACTGGTTGAATAAATGTAATTTTATATACCAAATAATAAAACAATATATATTTAAAAATCTCGTTTATTACATGGGATGAATGAATGTAATTTTATATATTAAATAATAAAAAAGTTGTATTTTTAAGAACCACGTCTATTGTACGGGTTGAGTAAATTTGATTTATGTATTAAATAATGAAAAAAGTTACATTTTTAAGAACCTCATGTGTTATACGGGTTGAACACATATAATTTTATATGCCAAACAATAAAAGTTATATCTTTATAAATCCTATGTATTATATGGATTGAATAAATATAATTTTATATACTACATAATAAAAAGTTATATTTTAAAAACCTCGTGTATTACACGAGTTGTATAAACAATTTTGTATAGTAAAAAATAAAAATGTTACATCTTTAAAAAACTTCGTTTATTACACAGGTTGAATGAATCTAATAAAAATTTATATCTTAAAAAAAACTAATGGATATACTCGATATACGATGGATGTGGTGATTGCGGTGATGGCTCTTATAAATGTCACGTAAACATAGTGATGGTTCTTATAAAAGTATAGAACCAATAAACATTGATTAATATTTTTGTTTACCCCTTATAAACATTTTTGAAATAGGTTTTATCCTTAACTACTTTAGTTTAATAAATTAAATAAATCATTTACATTATATTAATTTATATTTAACGTACATCTTTTGTTAATTTCAGGATAAATAATTTTGAAATCTGATAAATAATTTAAATATTATGTTATCTCCTATATGAATTGTTTAAATTTATATTAAATTTAATTTTATAATTATCTTTTAATTGATATTAATTATCTATAAAAAATAGATGGCTTCAATGAATGACATGTGTCCTCCCATTGGTTTCTTTTATTATATAGTATAGATTTAGGGTATGTTTGGCAAAAGTAGCTGGTGGCTGGAAGCTGTAAGTTAGTAGTTGGTAGCTGTAGCTTTTTAGATATATTTGGTGTTTGGCAGAGTAGCTGGAGCTTTTAATAAAATGTATAAAATGACCAAAATGGACATAACTAAAATTTTAAAAAGTTTGTGCATTAAAAAGTTCATTATCTTTAGAGGTTAAAATAGTCATTTTTCCGTAAAAGCTTGTAGCTCCTAAACGCTACTAGTAGGAGCGTTCAACCAGAAGCTTCAAGCTCCTAACCTAAAACTAAAAGCTTCAAGCTCCTTCAATCAAACAAAGCTTTTTATTGAGTATGAACTTTTTCTTAAAAGCTTAAAGCTAGAAGCTCCTAAAAGCTCCATACCAAACATACCCTTAATCTTTCTAAGGTGATTTTATGATGATTTTGTTTTTTTATATGGTTCTTTATATTTACTAGTTTTTTTATATCGCGCGTTGCGCCGAAACCGAGCAAATGATAATGTAAAACAAACGTGATTTGAAAATAAAGCATGTTGTTTAGAAAGTCAAACCATTAGAACGATTTAGTTTATCATCGTACCGTTTTATGATACCAAATAAATACTTTATTTTGAGTATAACCTTGTTTTAACAAAACTTATAACAGAATGTCAGGTAAAGAAATCAAGCACAATTACGTACTTAAGTTTTTAGAAAAAAGTTATAAACGTAACTTATTAAAGAAGTATCAAATTAATCGACAAATTAATATATGTTAAAAAAAGAAAAAAAACAATTATTAAAAAAAAGGTAAAGGAAATAGATGTTTAAAAAAGAAAAATATGTTATTAAAAGTAAATATAATAATAAACTATTATAATAAATTAAATAATAAAATAATAAAAAACTATATATTATTATAAAAATAAAGTTACTATTTATTATCCCTCGAAATCAATATATAACTAGAATTTTTACCCGCCCCGCGTTGCGGCGGCGGCAAAGAGGCATTTGTATCCAATAGTTTTGAGACTAATATTGTTTTAATGAAATCAAGACAAAATGAGAGACATTAGTAATCAAGGTTTTTTAAGATTTTCAATTTATAGTCCACAAATTTCCAAAAATTTGAATTAAGGTAACAATGTTGCAGCTGACGTGACGGTAAATTTTCACCAAGTTGACTTGCTTATGACATGGCACCTAAGTGGGGTTGACATGGCACCCAAAATATATAAGAATGCTAACCTAACCTTGCCAGAATCAAGAGGAATGATCCGAAAGCCCGAAGGCAAAAGAGGTGCATCATCAGCAAAAGAAGAATCGGAGGGAGCGAATATAAGTTCAGCACACATCCCAACAACATTTTCATCCATTCCACTGCATAGCTATAGATTAAATCATAATGTTAGATACATAAAAAAATTACAAATTCCATAATGCAAGTAATTTCAGGTATATAAGATCCAAGGCGTTGTATAAAGAAAACCACGTACTTGAAGAAGACACGTGTCTCTCGGCACCCTTCATTTTAATGACCTCCAAAATAACTATAAAGTTTCAAACTTCTAACATTAATTTCAGATATCAATCTCAAAAGGGATGACAGCAGACAGTTTTTTATATGGAAAATTGCATGAAACATAAACAAATATTTAAACTTGCCTTTCTTAATTGTAACAACCAACTTTAACTTAGGGTGCAAAGAATTTGGGCAATATTAACACACCATGACATCTGATTTGATTCACTTATCGAAATGCAATATTTAGAAAAATGATTTTCTAAGACAACCCAACAAACAGACAAACACTTGAATCAATTATTTTAATGGTCTAATTGACTTGGCTTTTCGTGGAACAGTTAAATGGCATAGATTGCACATCTCTGCACTCCCGAAATCTAAGCGACACGTTCTTGGACCCTTGGTTTTAAAAAGCAAGAGGCGCACAAAGTCTAAAATCGAGGCGCGAAGCGTAAAAGCGGTGGGCTTTTCGTACCTGAGGCGCAAAGTGATTATATAATTTTTTATATATATCTTATAGGTTTTTAGCATCTCTTATCCAAATTATAGCTATAAATAAGGTTTATATGTGATTTTACCCATAAGTACAAGCTAAAATAAAAATCCTACTGCACAACAGTTTAATGCTTAAAAACAGCATAAAAATACCCTATGTACATGAGGCGTGCTCCTCGGGGCTGAAAAACCTCTAAAAAATGTGTTTTTTGGGGTTTTTTGTAAAAAGCGCGCCTCGGGCTACCTAAGGCGCGAAGGCTTGCGCCTTGATGCTCCTCGCGCCAAGGCGCGCCTCAAGCGCCCTTTTTAAAACCCAACTTGGACACGCCATCTTTAATGCTATATAGGACTAATGGTAACCTTGTTGTTTCCCATGAGACACCGTTGACTGGCATGATTTCAAGGATGCCAAGAAAAGAAAACAATGTAGAACATCCGTAAACAACAATGGAAACAAACTATAAAACATGCGTACATGTCGACAAAGATCACGATGCCATGCGGGAACATTATTGTATGTCAATCTTGCGGTTACATCAGACATGATAATGACACATTGACCATGAATACTTCAGATAATTCAGATTTATGATCGAGTTAACTAATATTCAATCCGCAAAAACCAAATAGCCAAATCTTTATATGAACAATGTTTACTAAAAAATGACTTTGATGTGCAGCCAAGCGACATTCGAGAAGGAATATACCTGTCAGCTTGAACAGTTCGTTTTCCTAACTGCACTGTAGGAGTTTTAGGTTGGATTTCAGTTGGCTTTGTTGTTGTTCTGAGATTGGCAGTTCGTCTGTTCCGCTTACTTCTTTAGGAGAAGATTTTAAGAACACAAATTTGATTGCAACCCACTAATTAACTCAACCCAAAGGTCAGCAAAATAGCATCCCGGTAATTAAGTTGCAAACAAAAAAATAGCACTATAGCGGCCCAAAAATTGGGCTCCATTTAATCACGAATCCCATCTTCCCAGCCCCCAATGGTGTCCATCTCTCCTCTATGCCGTATTATTGTTGTCATTTATTTGAATATTTCTCTCCCCTGTGATTCTTTATTAGATTTGATTACTAAATTTATGATCTTGTTGATAACTAAGCATCTGGGTATGTTTGATTATGAGGGCAACATGTTAGAACTTCTTGATAGTAATAAGCAAAGCATTTTGTGTCAGAGTTTGATCTCCATAACAAAAGTCTACCCCTCCAAATTTTGTTTCCAGCCATCAAATTTTGAAATTAAACAATAAATACATATTATAAGTATTTTTCCCGTTAAACAAAACCTTAATATTAGGTCAGCACTTGAAGACTGATAGATTTAAAGAACTTTAGCTTGGATATCAGTCTTCTTCTCCTCAAAACACTTTGCTATAACCCTTCGGTGTGTTAATTAATCCTCATACTAAAATTAAATACTCTGGAAGTACCTGAGATATTTATTTTGTAAAGCCTTCTTTAGATATATTTTCTTCAAATACAACACTACAGCAACCACAACCATATGATGCGAACTGAACCCTAGCCACCGCCGGAAATATCGCTACCGCCGCCGTAGGTCCCATCGTCGAGCCTTCTTTAGATATATTTTCTTCAAATACAACACTACAGCAACCACAACCATATGATGCGAACTGAACCCTAGCCACCGCCGGAAATATCGCTACCGCCGCCGTAGGTCCCATCGTCGGAGTACAGGATGGCCTCCGCCCACGGATGCCGCCGGCGCCAACCACCAGTGTAACTTTTGATTCCTCAGCTTCTCTTCTTCTATATGAAGTTAACCACCACAACCCACCACCGGTCTGACCGGAGGCCAAGAGGGTGGCTGACGGGAGACGATGGCCGATTCCTCCATCTCCGCTGCTCCTTTCTCTCTGTCTCTGCCGTGCTATATGCTATAGCTGCTCTCTCTCTCTCGATCCATCTCTCTAAGCTGGATTTTTTTTGAAGTGAGAGCGGTGGAAGGCGAGGTGTCCAACTACGTGTAAAGGGTTAAAGTCTAAAATACCCAAAATACCCTGAAGAACTGTTCATTAAGTTCTTCTATTATCATATAGAAAAAAGGATATAGGGTTTTGTTGGTTGAAGAATATTGTATTTTTTTTTTGATTGAAACTCGTGTGGTGGATATGATGTTGGTGGTAATGGTAACAATATGTTGTCTTCTAGCCCTTTTTCTCTTATGGAGGCTTTGATTTCACAAACAAACTTCTTTTAATCCAACAAAAAGTATAACAGGTAATGGTAACAATATGTTATCTACTAGCCCTTTTTCTCTTATGGAGGAGATTCAATACTTTGATAACCAAATGATGACCGAAAAGACAAAGGTGTACGAAGGAAATATCCTTTAAATTCTTACAAGTGGACTAGACTACCTTCATAACCATATTAAAACACATAATTGCTAGAGGCTATAAGAAGAATAATCATACATGATGTTTAAGATCTCAAGCATAATTTGGACTTGACGCATACATTAAAATTGGAGACGAAAGATTTTTCACGGCTTACAAATGAAATAACACATGAGAGAATTAAAGCATTTTTCATGTCATTCGAATACGGGCGTCCGAATTTAACGATGAAATTGGATTCATTTCGGAGTTATGTTTTCACTGGTTCACTTTAATCGTATACATATTCTATGCTTTGTATTAGATATGATGATTAAATATGGCAATAAATGTTGCAAGTGGATTGGACTACCTTTGTGCACAAGAAATCATACATGGTGATGTTAAAACTAGGAATACTTTTTTTTTTCAGTTATTGTTTATACCATATGTACATGTATGTGTGAAAGTTATTTCTAAAACGAAACTAAATGGGAAGGGGCTGAATCAGATGATTTTGGTTTAGGTAGGGAACGGGGATGATATTTATTTTTGGATAGACACTTGGGTGGGCGATATTTCCTTCATGGAAAGATGGCCACATTTGTTTGTTCTGGATGCGTGTAAAAATTGTAGGGTTTCGGAAAGAATAGTTTCGGGAAATGGTAATTGCGGATACTCTTGGAACTGGGCTAGGCACCCCAAGTCTAAAACAGAGCTGAAAGAATGGCAGGAATGTCAAGAAGCTATTAACACGGTGAGACTATCCAATGAGAAAGATGCGTGGAGAATGTGGACAAACAGGAAAGTTTCTCGGTGAAATCAGTGAAAGATACGATTATTTTAGACAGGGGTAATAGCCAGCTTCCCATATTCGACTGGTGCAAATGGGTGCCCATTAAGTGCAACATAATGGCTTGGAGAGGCAACATGGATAGGCTGGCAACTAGAGTTAATTTGAGAAGAATGAACGTGGATATTCCCTCGGTTATGTGTCATTTCTGCGACGATTATGAGGAATCGGTGGATCATTTATTTTCGGCTTATACGGTGGCCATTCGGGTGTGGGCGACGATCAGTGCTTGGTGCAACTTACCCCTGATTTTCGCTTACAATTTCAAAGATCTGATGGATATTCATAGTGCTCTCCAGGTCGGGAAGAAAGCGAAGAAGATTATACATGGTTTGGTTATTATCATGGTTGCAAAAGTCGCTAGGAGCTTCCTAGTTGGTCGACCGGGGAGTTGAGAGTACTCGGCATAGGCGGAGAGTACTCGGACATGTTAAATTATAAAGAAATTAGTTTCCAGAAATTAAATATATGTCTAATAACATAAATTTACTAATATTTATAACAAAATACGTGAAAATTGTGACAACCCGCACTAAACCAGGTATCCGTACGACTTAATTAATGATTAATTACTGCTTAATTATTGTGCTTGTTTGAACTAGCTGTTGAACTGCTACTTGATATCTGATACATGTACTTACTTGCATCATACTTTACTTATCGTCACTACATTATTTACATACGGCACCTTAGTGACAAACATGATGCACAAAAAGCACAGTAGCACAATACACGGATAACCTATTGAACATGCTGATAAAGCCAGCATCAGGCAAACACTGCCTCCAAGGCCTATAAGAGCCTGAAATGTTTTGCTACACTAGTAGTGAGTGTAGGGATATAAGGGTTGTGGAACTGCGTCTCTAGGGATAAGTCACAGTGACTGGATGTGCCTAAAACGTACTTTAAGTACAAAACACAGCACTTTAATAAATAATCCAGCTTCTAGCTGACTAGTAAAGTGCCAAAACATGGGGAAAATAACACTAGACACTTTCCAAAGTGTCGGGAAACAAATTGTGTCACTAAATAAATATAACGACACTTTAAAAGCTTTGATAACGCTTTAACGGATTACTATCCAACCGAACAACCGGACTATACCCGAAATATGAAAATATTGTTATTTTCACTATCTATCTTTTTCTGAGCCAGTCAGGGTCCCCGTATACCCTAACACCCATTGTACATCACTAAACATAACTAACTAGGTTAAACACTTAACTAACCTACTTAACCTAACCTTTATCCTAATTATCTAGTTGAAATCGAACCAAGACCCCCCCCCCCCCATTCCTAACCGGCCCCAACTAGAGGGGGGCACACTTGTACCTCATGGATTTATTTAATCTTGGATGCTTAATATCAAGGGGACATAATTTCCAATGGTTAAACATGTTTAAGATTTGCCTATAAGTTCTAGTAATTACACACATAATCATCATCACTAAACTCAACACTCCACACTTCTCTCTCCCTCTCCCTTACACTCTCGGCCGAACACCCCCCCTCCCCTACATCCATTTTCGAGTTTGATCATCATCATTCCAAGCATATACAAACATCAAGGGTCACGTATTAGGAGGTTTGGAGCAAACGGAACGCGAAGGACCTCTCTACTTTGCTTTTATCCACGCCATTCTCGCCAAGATCCTTCCCTAGCCTTGAGCTAGAGGTATAATGTTTAAAACTCGTTTCTGAACTATACTAAAGTGGTTAAAAGGATCTTTATCGGATAAATCTCGTTAAAAGGCTAAATGATGAACAAAAGTTTACTTAAAACACTAAAATGGTGGTTAATAGCATATATGTTGTGTAAATGTTGTAGTATTTGAAATGTATGGTTATTTGGACCCAATCTATGTTGTGGTAGCTCGGATCATCGTTTAACCCGGTATAGTCATGTTCTTGAATCATGACACAAAGCTATTTTAGAAGTAACAAGGGTTAAAAGGTGAAACTCTACCACACATGAAACATGAACTTGTGTAAAAATGTTTTACTTGTGTAAAAGTGTTTTAACTTGTGGAATAGTGTTTAAAACTAGCAGATCTACGTATCTGCAAGTGGTATTTTCAAAGGACCAAGCGTTAAAGAAACCATGTTTTCTAAAAGACGGATCTTACAAAAACAAGTATGATATTTAGAACACACAAGTGTGTAAACACTTGTGTAACACAAATTTCGACAAAATAACTATCTTTGTAAAAATGGACAAGAAGTTGTAAGGACGGAACTTCTCTAAAAACAAGACTTTTACGAAACCGGCTTTATTTATATAAAGACCCACAAAATATAATGGGATTTACACTATAATTTCGGAAAAACTACAAGTTCATGCGATTATGCGATTTACATACTTGTCGACTAGTTGACGTGTCGGAAATTGTTGATTGAATAAGGAAGTTGTTGAAATTGATTTTGTAAAAGAAAATGATACGCCTGAAAGCGTGGCCACCTCCAGTTACAGAGGAAACTCTGGCGAAATTTTTCTAAAAACCTAACACTTAGAACTATTTACACAACAAGTGTTAGAATTACTTTTTGACATGTTTTCGAAATATAAATTTCGCCATGACTTTATTTACTAAATATTCGGAGGTAGGATTTTCACAAAATTTAACGTGATAAATATATATATTTTTCACACACTGTTTATGATTATTTTGTGAAAATACATAAATATTATTTTTAGGAGTAAAAATAATATTTACGAACGTTAACGATTCCAAAATAATACGAACGCTTTCACCATGAATATATAAGTTACACCGGTAATTATATTACCACTCGATTGTTAAAACGTAACTTACGCACTTACGCACTTATGGAAATATTTATGAACGCACATGTATTGAATCCCCCATCCTTGGGAAGGAAAATAACTACCAAGTATATACAGAACATAAACACGAAATAGTTGTCTAACTATTTCCCAAAAACTTAAACTATAAAGCTAAGGCACGGCCGTCCGTCTAATAGAATTAGCACTTGTAGGTCGTCGCACAGCTTTCTGATTTGGAGATACTTGGTAGAGACGCTTCACTGTGAGTTCATGTCCCCCTTTTCTCTAACTGTTTTCAGTTTTCTTAACTGCGGGGGTGAAATACATGTTATTATGATTACGAGTACTTTATACACGGTATGGTTAGCGTAAGGAGGTTTATTACTCAGATCATGTGAGTGGGTAGGAGCAATATGAGGCCATTAGTCCTCATGTCGGGACCGAGGGACAGGAGCGGTAGATCTATCTGGGTGTAGCGAGCCCAGCCCCAGGCCAAACTAGAAACGGACCTTGGGGTGACTTTGTCCACATACAAATGTCGTGGCGAAATCTGCTAGGTTTGAGTCTCCCTATTTGCACTTCACATATATCAGTGGCCTTGCAAACCATTGGTGATCACAAGTCCCCTTATTTGCTACATACCACAAACTATTTTTATACTCACAAAGGTTTACTTACTCGCTTACACATGAACTCGCTCAACATTATTGTTGATTTTTCAACTTACATGTATTTCAGGAAATTAACGAGATCTGGCACGGTATGGCATGTTTTCCGCTGCACTAGTTTCCGAGGTCATCCGGGGTTTAGGGGATGTGTCTCTTTCCTGGACAAGACACAATCCTTAAACCATGTTTATGTTATGTTTTAAGTTGTAATGTCTGTTGAACAAGGTTATGGTTGTTAGGGTATGTTCCCGTTAAAACAATGGTACTGTATTTGGTTTTCAAAACTTAATGGATGATCTTGCATGTTTTTAACTCATATAGCTTGGTTATGATTAAGCTATGGTATTAAGAAGTCACACCAAATTAACCACGCTTCCGCAAAGCCAGGGTGTGACAGCTTGGTATCAGAGCTCTGATCATAGCGAACTAGGATTCCTTCTCGAGTCTAGACTATGATCACTAGGGCTCTCACGAAAACATTTTTCTGCATACCACTTAAGTCCAGATCCAAAACTTTTTACAAACAAATGTTGAGCACATTTTATTATTTATAGGCTCAGCTTGGAGGGCTGAGGCTCGGTCTGGAGGATCGAGGCTCGGTCTAGGTGACCGAGGTAGTTGAACACGTTGATTTATTATAGGCTCAGCCTGGAGGGCTGAGGCTCGGTCTGGAGGATCGAGGCTTGGTCTAGGTGACCAAGGTAGTTGGCTAGGAAGAGTAGGCTCAGCCATGAAGGCTGAGGCTCGGTCAAGGGGACCGAGGCTCGATCTAAGTGGTCGAGGTGGAGGATAGAGCAGTCTTAAAGACTGGGAGAAATTGGCTAGTGAGACTAGGAGAATTATGTGATACCTTACTTGGTGACTTATGTGATTATCTGATTTTATGACTGATTATTTGAGCATAATTGTGTTTATGTTACAGACTCATGGATTCCGCCGGTACTGGCGATTCGGACACTACTGGACCCATACCTATCGTATCTGATGACCTCACATCCTCCGAGCATGAGGTGTACACATCTGACTATACCAGTACTGACGAGGATGATTTCCAGCCCTTCGCACTACCTGATGGTGCTGATGAGCCTGCAGATGACCCTCCCGCTGAGTACCTACCTCTGGTAGAGATTCCGGCCCCTATACCCTTAGCCGTTTATCCAGCATATGATTTTGACGCCGAGGCTGATGGCGATATTGACCTGTTTGAGGATGAGATCCAGGGCGAGGCCCTACTCCCTGCGGACGATCTTCTGATGATCGCTGACGTTCCCGCTGAGGATTCGCCAGCACATTCTCCTGTCCCAGACTCCTTTGAGTCTGTGGCATCCGCACCTTCTCACACATTGAGCGCACAGCACTCTGCGCATGATTCTGATCCTGACCAGGCATCCTCTGTTGCACCTATTCCCCACTTTGAGTTTGACCATGATGACATAGAGGACTCTGACCCTATCTTTCCCCCGGGGTACGACCCGGATCATGATATCGAGTTTATACCTATGGATCAGCCCATGGAGGATCCAGCTGACCCAGTAGATCCTATCGACCCAGAGTTTGACTTCGAGATGGCTTTTGATGATCTCGAGCCTGTCATCGCTCCTGAGCAGGCAGCCGCTCTAGACCCCATACTTGAGCATGACCTCGTACATGCTGGCATCCCTATTGAGCCTGTTATAGCAGACCCACCTGTTGATGATCTCCCCGTGGATGTTCCTTTGTTGGAGGGCGATCATGTTGTTGTTGATCCTGTTGTTCCTCTACCTGTTGTTGATATACCTGTTGACCATCCTGTTGAGCACATTGCACCTGTTCACCCTTTTGTTGCTCCCCCACCTGATCCCATTCCACTAGAGCCCGGGCATGCACTGTTCGCGGCACACATGGATCCACCAGATGAGCATGCACAGCACGGTTGGATACCTGCTGATGAGGATGTTCCACCTTTTCCCCCTCAGATCCCTGATGCACGACATGTTGATTCTTCTTTTCGGGTTCCCCAGTTTGTACCTCCAGCGAGGGCTGGAGAGGGTTCTTCAGCCCATCCGTTTGGGCATGTACCGATGCCGATCCCTTTCATGCCCCAGATGTCATCTGTTCCACCCTCTGTTGCTCCATTTCATGTAGCACCTTTTGATCCCTCTAGTGAGCCGTTCCTTTGGGCACCAGGCTCTGGTATGCCACCTACTGACCCCTACCATTCTTTTCACAGGGGGTATACTATCGAGGACGTTTTGATGTCTTTTGTCGCTCAGCACGAGTCACACACGCAGCGCATCCAGGAGCTTGAGAGAGCTCAGCTGCCACCGTGTCCGTGCCATGGTCAGACACACTCTCGTCTGCAGCCATTTCGACCTTTACCTCCAGATTATGTTGCCCGTCTCTTTACACTAGAGCAGCAGGTTGCCTCTATCATTCGTACTCAGCGAGCCCAGGAGGAGGACTGGCTCCAGTTACGTCGTTTGTTTTACACCCACTTTCCCCCTCCTCCACCACCATCTGTATAGAGCTCATCAGTGCTGTTTGGGTAGACGAGGGTGAGAAGGCGGCGATTGCTTTTGACTGCACAGCATTTTTGGGAGACTACTTTATGATTCTGACTTTTGTTGACATGTATTTGATGTTGTATTGACACTGATGTAGTTTTTGGACAGGGGTGATGTAGCCCCTAGTTGATTGATGATTGTATGACACAGGGATGTACTGATACACTTATTATGTGGTCTCGATATATGGCAATCGCAGTATTCTCACCATATTTGATTCGCTTGATTGCTTATTCGTATTTTTGTGACATGGGATGATGTGTGATTGGTATTTGTGATGTGTTGATGACATGAGATGTTATGTGCTTTTACTATTACTATCGTTATATACGTACGCTACATTATGACCTGACTTACGTACTATAACGTCGGAGCTTTACTATGGCCTGACCAATTTAAACCATCTTTTAGAAGATGCCGCCAAGACGTGAGACACGCATGCCTACTAATGAGGCAGAGCTACAACAAGTCATTGCTGCTGCCGTAGCACAGTATGCAGCATCTCAGCCCGGAACGAGCGGAAGTATTAACCAAGGCAATAACAATCCACCTCACGGTAATACTAAGTCATTAAGACATACCGTGACCTAATTGGATATCTCTAGCAATGATGCTAATGCCAAACGTATGTTATAACGTATGTGCAGGATGCACCTACAAGCAGTTTCTAGACTGCAAACCGGTCAACTTCGATGGCACTGGAGGTGCTGTCGCCTTTGTTCGTTGGGCTGAGAAAATCGAATTTGTTCTTCGCATGAGCAAGTGCGCGCTGGATCAGCAAGTCACCTATATCTCGGGGCTGTTTCTAGATGGAGCCCTATCCTGGTGGAATCTACAAGTACAGACACTAGGCGAAGCTGCTGCCTACGCGCTGACCTGGACCGAACTAAAAGAACTTATGCGCAAAAAGTACTGTTCCCGCGCAGAAATCCAGCGATTGGAGACCGAATTCTGGCACTTGAAAATGGACGGTCCAAAGATAGCAGAATACGTTCAAAGGTTCCATGACTTATCGCATGTGGTACCCTACATGGTCACTCCTGAGTTCAAGAGAATTGAACGCTTCATTTGGGGATTAGCTCCCCAAATCATAAGCATGGTAACCTCATCCAAGCCTGCAACCATTACTGAGGCGATTGATTTGAGCGTGGCTCTCACAGAGGAGGCCATTCGTCTGAACAAGTTTGATGATGCTGAGCATAAGAAGAAAGAGACTCATGTCGAGTCGTCAGGAGGTAACAAACGGAAGTTCTCAAACTTCAAGCAGGGCGCCAGTGTGGCGGTTAAGAAAGGAGGATCAGCTGGTAATGGAAAGAAAGGAAAAGGATACCAGGGCACCCAGCCCAAGTGTAATACCTGCCAACGCCACCATACTGGGCATTGTAATGTGAAAATATGTGAAGCATGTGGAAAGCTGGGCCACTCGAAAGATTCTTGTTGGGCTAGTGCTGGCCGGGGAGGCCAGGGAGGATTTGGAAATAGAAATAATAACCGTGGTGGTATTGGAAATCGCCCACAGGGGAACAATGGAGGAGACGGAAATCGAGGCAACAATGCTAACCAAGCGAGCGCTGTGAATCGTAATCAGAGGAATGATCAAGCTGGTGGAAACGGGCAAAGACTTGGATGCTATAACTGCGGTGATATCGGGCATTTTAAGAAGAACTGCCCAGAGTTAAACCAAGCCCGTGGAAGGGTGTTCCAAATCGAAGCTAGGGAAGCGCGCCAGGACCCCAATGTTGTTACTGGTACGTTCCCTGTCAATCAACGCTATGCATCCGTTTTATTTGATACTGGTGCCGATTATAGCTTCGTATCGTTAGAGTTTAAGAGTATGCTTGGTCTAGCCGCTAATAAGTTAGATATTCCCTACTCGATCGAATTAGCCAATGGAAAGTTAGTAGAAGCCAACGAAGTTATCAGAGGTTGTGTGATTGAATTGGGAGAACGTGAGTTTGCTCTGGATCTACTACCAGTCCAGTTGGGAAGCTTCGACGTGGTGGTAGGAATGGATTGGTTATCAGGCAACAAGGCTGAGATAGTATGTCACGAGAAAGTTGTTCGTATCCCAACCGATGATGGTGAGACAATTGTGGTTCACGGAGAGAAGCGTGACACGCCGCTAAGGATTATCAGCTGCTTGAAAGCAAGAAAGTGTTTGCAGAAAGGATGTGCTGCTTTTCTGGCACACATTGTGGATAAGAAGGCTGCTGAGCCAAGAATCGAAGACATCCCTGTCGTAAGGGAGTATCCAGAAGTCTTCCCAGAAGACTTGCCGGGACTGCCACCTCAGAGGCAAGTAGAGTTCCACATTGATTTAGTCCCAGGCGCCGCGCCTGTGGCTAAGGCACCTTATAGACTTGCTCCGTCTGAGATGCAGGAACTGTCGACACAACTTCAAGAGTTGTTAGACAAGGGTTTTATCCGACCAAGCTTCTCGCCTTGGGGAGCTCCGGTCCTGTTTGTCAAAAAGAAGGACGGTAGTTTTCGTATGTGCATCGACTACCGGGAGCTGAACAAGCTGACGATCAAGAATAGGTACCCTCTGCCAAGAATCGATGATCTGTTTGATCAACTGCAAGGCTCGAACTATTATTCAAAGATCGATCTTCGATCTGGATACCATCAGTTAAGGATACAAGAGGAAAGCATTCCGAAAACAGCCTTCAGAACTCGTTATGGACACTACGAGTTCCTCGTTATGCCATTTGGTTTGACAAACGCACCTGCGGTATTCATGGATCTAATGAATAGAGTTTGCAAACCATACTTGGATAAGTTCGTGATTGTATTCATCGATGACATTTTAATTTATTCAAAAACGAAGGCTGAACACGAGCAGCATCTTAGAGCCATTCTGGAGCTACTGAAGAAGGAACAGCTATATGCCAAATTCTCCAAGTGCGAATTTTGGCTACGTGAAGTCCAATTCCTTGGGCACGTGGTAAATGGAGATGGAATCCACATGGATCCAACAAAGATCGAGGCGATCAAGAATTGGGAAACGCCAAGGACGCCAACCGAGATTCGACAATTCTTGGGTTTGGCTGGCTACTATCGAAGGTTCATCGAGGATTTTTCGAAAATCGCTCAACCATTGACGCTCCTCACCCAGAAAGATAAGAAGTTTGATTGGGGAATCAAACAGGAAGAAGCGTTCCAGATACTGAAGGATAAGCTCTGCAATGCGCCAATCTTAGCACTACCGGAAGGTACAGATGATTTTGTGGTATACTGCGACGCATCGCGTCAAGGATTGGGTTGCGTGTTGATGCAACGCCAAAAGGTTATTGCTTATGCATCGCGTCAACTGAAAGTGCACGAAAAGAACTATACCACACATGATTTGGAACTTGGCGCAGTGGTATTTGCACTAAAGATCTGGAGACACTACCTTTATGGTACGAAGTGTACAATCTTCACAGATCACAAGAGCCTGCAGCACATATTCAACCAGAAGGAGTTGAATATGAGGCAAAGACGATGGATTGAATTGTTGAACGACTACGACTGCGAGATAAAGTATCATCCAGGGAAGGCGAATGTAGTCGCCGATGCCCTAAGTCGTAAAGAGAGAATCAAGCCCATAAGGGTTAGAGCTTTAGAAATGATTATACGAACCGATCTTTCCTTGCGCATTCGTGCCGCACAAAAGGAAGCTCTCAAGGAAAGGAATCTTGAAGAGGAATATCTCCGTGGGATGGAGAAGCTTTTGGTACCAAACGAGGAAGGAACGTTATGTTTTGAGAAAAGGATTTGGGTTCCTCTGTTTGGTGATTTGAGGAAGGTTATTTTCGATGAAGCTCACAAATCACGGTACTCTATCCATCCTGGAGCGGATAAGATGTACCAAGATCTCAAAGATTATTATTGGTGGCCTAGGATGAAAGGCGATGTTGCTGTTTACGTGAGCAAATGTTTAACATGCGCTAAGGTTAAAGCGGAATACCAGAAGCCTTCAGGGCTGCTGCAACAACCTGAGATTCCCAAGTGGAAATGGGAACAAATCTCAATGGATTTTGTTACAAAATTGCCAAGAACGCCAAGAGGCCATGATATGATTTGGGTAATAGTTGACCGCCTAACAAAGTCCGCACACTTTCTGCCAATCAAAGAGAAAGATAGCACTAGCAAATTGGCTGAAATTTACATGAGAGAAATCGTTGCACGCCATGGAGTGCCTCTCTCGATCATCTCTGATAGAGACGGAAGGTTTGTGTCAAGGATATGGCAATCCTTCCAAGAAGCTTTTGGCTCACAATTGAATCTGAGCACTGCGTTTCATCCGCAAACTGACGGCCAGAGCGAGCGAACGATACAGACTTTGGAAGACATGCTGAGGGCATGTGTTATGGATTTGGGCGGTAGCTGGGATAAACATTTACCTTTGGTCGAATTTTCATACAATAACAGCTACCACACCAGTATTGGTGTCGCGCCATTTGAAGCCCTTTACGGACGCAAGTGCCGATCACCCCTATGTTGGGCTGACGCAGGTGATAGGCAGCTTGCTGGTCCCGAAATCGTCCAAGAGACGACAGAGAAGATTGCGCAGATTCTTAAACGCATCGAAGCAGCTCGCCACAGACAAAAGGCCTATGCGGATCCAAACCGGAAACATGTGGATTTCCAAGTTGGAGAAATGGTGTTATTGAAAGTTTCACCCTGGAAGGGGGTGGCACGCTTTGGAAAGCGTGGGAAGTTAAATCCACGCTACATTGGTCTTTTCAGAATTCTGGAAAGAATAGGACTAGTAGCATACAAGTTGGACCTACCTGCTGAACTGAATGGTGTTCACGATACATTTCATGTATCCAACCTGAAGAAAAGTCCAACTCAAGTTGACGTTGCCATTCCCATCGACGAGATTCATGTTGACGACACGCTCCACTTCGTTGAAGAACCTGTTGAGGTCACGGATTGGAAAGTTAACAAGACCCGCCGGAGTAGTGTCAAACTCGTCAAAGTTCGTTGGAATGCCAGACATGGTCCTGAGTTCACCTGGGAACGTGAGGACCGGATGAAAGAGAAATACCCCCACCTTTTTCCTAAGAACCCTGCTTCCACAAGCAGAACTTAAATTTCGGGACGAATTTTATCTAACGGGGGGAGAATGTGACAACCCGCACTAAACCAGGTATCCGTACGACTTAATTAATGATTAATTACTGCTTAATTACTGTGCTTGTTTGAACTAGCTGTTGAACTGCTACTTGATATCTGATACATGTACTTACTTGCATCATACTTTACTTATCGTCACTACATTATTTACATACGGCACCTTAGTGACAAACATGATGCACAAAAAGCACAGTAGCACAATACACGGATAACCTATTGAACATGCTGATAAAGCCAGCATCAGGCAAACACTGCCTCCAAGGCCTATAAGAGCCTGAAATGTTTTGCTACACTAGTAGTGAGTGTAGGGATATAAGGGTTGTGGAACTGCGTCTCTAGGGATAAGTCACAGTGACTGGATGTGCCTAAAACGTACTTTAAGTACAAAACACAGCACTTTAATAAATAATCCAGCTTCTAGCTGACTAGTAAAGTACCAAAACATGGGGAAAATAACACTAGACACTTTCCAAAGTGTCGGGAAACAAATTGTGTCACTAAATAAATATAACGACACTTTAAAAGCTTTGATAACGCTTTAACGGATTACTATCCAACCGAACAACCGGACTATACCCGAAATATGAAAATATTGTTATTTTCACTATCTATCTTTTTCTGAGCCAGTTAGGGTCCCCGTATACCCTAACACCCATTGTACATCACTAAACATAACTAACTAGGTTAAACGCTTAACTAACCTACTTAACCTAACCTTTATCCTAATTATCTAGTTGAAATCGAACCAAGACCCCCCCCCCCATTCCTAACCGGCCCCAACTAGAGGGGGGCACACTTGTACCTCATGGATTTATTTAATCTTGGATGCTTAATATCAAGGGGACATAATTTCCAATGGTTAAACATGTTTAAGATTTGCCTATAAGTTCTAGTAATTACACACATAATCATCATCACTAAACTCAACACTCCACACTTCTCTCTCCCTCTCCCTTACACTCTCGGCCGAACACCCCCCTCCCCTACATCCATTTTCGAGTTTGATCATCATCATTCCAAGCATATACAAACATCAAGGGTCACGTATTAGGAGGTTTGGAGCAAACGGAACGCGAAGGACCTCTCTACTTTGCTTTTATCCACGCCATTCTCGCCAAGATCCTTCCCTAGCCTTGAGCTAGAGGTATAATGTTTAAAACTCGTTTCTGAACTATACTAAAGTGGTTAAAAGGATCTTTATCGGATAAATCTCGTTAAAATGCTAAATGATGAACAAAAGTTTACTTAAAACACTAAAATGGTGGTTAATAGCATATATGTTGTGTAAATGTTGTAGTATTTGAAATGTATGGTTATTTGGACCCAATCTATGTTGTGGTAGCTCGGATCATCGTTTAACCCGGTATAGTCATGTTCTTGAATCATGACACAAAGCTATTTTAGAAGTAACAAGGGTTAAAAGGTGAAACTCTACCACACATGAAACATGAACTTGTGTAAAAATGTTTTACTTGTGTAAAAGTGTTTTAACTTGTGGAATAGTGTTTAAAACTAGCAGATCTACGTATCTGCAAGTGGTATTTTCAAAGGACCAAGCGTTAAAGAAACCATGTTTTCTAAAAGACGGATCTTACAAAAACAAGTATGATATTTAGAACACACAAGTGTGTAAACACTTGTGTAACACAAATTTCGACAAAATAACTATCTTTGTAAAAATGGACAAGAAGTTGTAAGGACGGAACTTCTCTAAAAACAAGACTTTTACGAAACCGGCTTTATTTATATAAAGACCCACAAAATATAATGGGATTTACACTATAATTTCGGAAAAACTACAAGTTCATGCGATTATGCGATTTACATACTTGTCGACTAGTTGACGTGTCGGAAATTGTTGATTGAATAAGGAAGTTGTTGAAATTGATTTTGTAAAAGAAAATGATACGCCTGAAAGCGTGGCCACCTCCAGTTACAGAGGAAACTCTGGCGAAATTTTTCTAAAAACCTAACACTTAGAACTATTTACACAACAAGTGTTAGAATTACTTTTTGACATGTTTTCGAAATATAAATTTCGCCATGACTTTATTTACTAAATATTCGGAGGTGGGATTTTCACAAAATTTAACGTGATAAATATATATATTTTTCACACACTGTTTATGATTATTTTGTGAAAATACATAAATATTATTTTTAGGAGTAAAAATAATATTTACGAACGTTAACGATTCCAAAATAATACGAACGCTTTCACCATGAATATATAAGTTACACCGGTAATTATATTACCACTCGATTGTTAAAACGTAACTTACGCACTTACGCACTTATGGAAATATTTATGAACGCACATGTATTGAATCCCCCATCCTTGGGAAGGAAAATAACTACCAAGTATATACAGAACATAAACACGAAATAGTTGTCTAACTATTTCCCAAAAACTTAAACTATAAAGCTAAGGCACGGCCGTCCGTCTAATAGAATTAGCACTTGTAGGTCGTCGCACAGCTTTCTGATTTGGAGATACTTGGTAGAGACGCTTCACTGTGAGTTCATGTCCCCCTTTTCTCTAACTGTTTTCAGTTTTCTTAACTGCGGGGGTGAAATACATGTTATTATGATTACGAGTACTTTATACACGGTATGGTTAGCGTAAGGAGGTTTATTACTCAGATCATGTGAGTGGGTAGGAGCAATACACTACTAGAAAATTTGGCAATTGTCACCAAAATTTGCAACCAAAAAAATCGGTGGCAAATTTTGCCACCTATTTCCCACGGATATGTAAATTAAGAGTACTCAGTATCGTTTGGTAGCAAAACGGTGGAAAATTTTGCCACCATCTATTTTTGGTGACAGATTCATGGAAAAATAAGAATAACTTCCCTACATTATCCCAAGTATACGCGTATTTTTTTAATTGCTACCGTCTTGATGGTAACAAAAAGAAATTTTAAGCCAAATTTAACTAGGCTGGTTAATATCCCGCTCATTATTTAGGGTTTTGATTGAAAACCAGGGCCGGCCATAGGCAAGCGTGTTTGCCAATAACTCATCCACCCACTCCACTCTCCAGCCACCAGCCCACCGCCGGCCGTCACAGCCCCTCCCCGGAGCAGGTCACAATCCCTTCTGTTCTTCAGCCTTCCCTCACTCATTCGCTTTCTTCAGGTTTGTTTAAACCATCAATTTGTTGATTATAACTTTTAATTTGTTCATTTAGACATTCGGTTTGTTGATTATAACTTTTAATTTGTTGTTGATTTTAACTTTATTCAAATTTGGTTCTCTGCTTCAGAAATTTAAATGGACAGGGGTTTTTTATTAACTGGTGAAAATGTGATCAATTATAAACTGTGAAAACGTGATGAACCTTTCTTGTGTATCCTGAATTTGATTATAAATTGTGAAAATGTGATCGATTGCAATAACCGTAGAGAATTTGAATTAAAGTTCAAAGTGCGAACCCATCTCTGAAAAGTTATAAAATAACGCTTCTAGGTCGGAGCTTCTTAAGACTCTTGGGATTTCTCATGTTCTTAATGTGAGTTGTTTGATTGTTTCAAGATTTCAGTTAAGTTATTGATTGTTGTTGGGTTGTTTGATGGGTTTGTCGTGGTGTTGGTTGTTCAAGAAGTCATTTGATAGTTTCTGTTTTGACCCTTTTTGCATCTTGATTTTCTAACATGTTTTTTCTTGCAGTTGTTGGATACTTGGATAGTTTTGTTAGCTTTAGACTCTTTAGTTATTTGTTTGTATTAAGGTGATTGTTGATGTTGTAAGACGTATAAGTTTGGTGTCATAGGATTGTTTAAATGTGTTGATGTTTGATTGGTTGAATGGTGCATTGAGTATCTTTTTTTGAAAACTAGATATGGTTTGACCTTTGAAGCCTGTTGGCTGCTCATTGTTGTATGTTTGAGGTAGGAATTTTGATTTACTTGTTGAGCTAGATCATCTCCAAAGGGATGGCCTTGAGGCGCCTGTAAGATGAGGTGGAACAGAGAGGGCAGAGGCCGTCCGTATACAAGGACGTGCTGGCGAGAGTAGAGAGCGGATTGTGAGGGGTGGGGGGGGGTGGGGGTGGGGGGGGGTTGAGGGGTGCAAACGGCCAATGCTGACGTGAAGGCGCCAATGCCTCTTTCTTGTAGGCATTGGTTTTTTTTAGGGGTGCAACCGAGCCGAGCTACTTGAGCTCGGCTCGAAAAAAAGCTCGAACGAGCCGAGCTTAAACGAGCTCGAGCCTATCATATCTTCATTTAAGCATCTTTCAATCTGATTAAATGAACCCTTTTATTGCGTGATAGCTGTATATTTATCTATTAGTTAGAAATAATTTCTTCGTATACAATAATATGAAATTCCATCTAACAGTATCTTTTTTTTTTTCAATTTAACTGGAACCACTAGGTTGAGACCAACTCTCTAAAATCTTAATTAGTTAGACCTATTATTTTTTCATTCAGTTTTATGAAATAGGCTGCTGCCATGATATTTTTGCAAGTTGGTATTGGCTTCTTCACCTTATATAAGTTTTGTATATTAATTGATAGGTACATGGACCTGGTGCAGATATTGATACACTCTGTGTTGGACCAAGACATGCAGATCGAGATTTAATCTCTTGTAAATTTTACCGACCTTGATGTTGAGTCAACTCACTGATGGTCTGCTTTTTTACAGGAGGATTTCTTCGGTGAACTTAAAAGAATGCTTTTGGAGATGCCTGATGTAACAGAATTGCATCCTGTACCTGATGCTCATGTTCCTGTGATGAGATTCAAGTTGAATGGGGTTTCAATAGATCTTCTGTATGCATGACTCTCACTTCACTTTGGGTTATACCTGATGTAAGTAGGTCTCAGGAACATAAGATGTGAATGTTAAATACAGGTTGACTACTCATGAGTTGTATATTGCTGCAGGATTTGGATATTTCTCAAGACTCAATACTGCAAAATGCAGATCATAAAACAGTTCGTAGTCTTAATGGATGTAGAGTTACTGATCAGATCCTGTCATTAGTGCCTAATATTCAGGTTCTGACTTTGGACGAATTTTAACTATTTAGCTATATTTTATTTGACCCGCCGTTGAGTTTGTGATAAAACGGGTCGCTTTAAAAAAAGTATCAATTTTGGTTCGGGTCGAAAGGTGCATTTAAAAAAAAAGTACTGATTTGGTTTGGGTCAAAAATAGTTTTAAACAAAAACTGATTTGGTTTTAAATGAGTCGGTATAAGTAAAAAAAAAAAGTATGGTAAATGTCACCTTTTCCGAAGAGTGGAGGTAATTATATAGATTGCTTTCAAGCCATATTGATTTTGTTAAGGAATTTGATATGTTTTCCGATCAACTTAAGATTAGAAATTTAATTACTAATTTCGTGAAAATAACGTTAAAAGCGGCGGACGGTTAATCACGCATCATGGCATTGATAGCCTAGGGTTCCGATCAACTTCCGCAAGTTTCCAGTAAGTCTTTTATATTGCATAATTGCTATTTAGCTCATTATATGTATTGCAATATAGTGATATATTTTGTGCTAGTCGACTCCCACTTTCCCACAAATCTATGACGTTGTAACTTGGTAAGAAAGTCAGTAATGAACAAAACCAAGTATTTGTTAGTGCCCTGTGCGAGGTTTCGGCTGCAGTGCTGCTGCCTGCTGCCCTTGGTTTGTTCAATGAAACCCTTTTTAGTTACAGGTGAGTATGTGTTTAGGCATCCTGAAATTATTTAGTGTTAAAGTGTTGAAATCACTTTTTAGGTTGCTTAAATCATTCGTTTGTTATGTTTTATGTAGGAACCAGGCTTAAAGCCTCTTAACGAACAAAAACCACAAGCTATCTCCTTTTCTTTTCTATGAAACAACTTGTAAAAGGTCCGATTTCTTCTCAGTACTTGTTTATTTTTTGCACATTAGTCCATTACAACCTAATTTATTATTAAGTTGTTAGATTTTATCCATTTATGATGATGTTATCTAGTTTTAACTATGCAATTTAAACATCCGAATAAGATTTTCTTGAACGCTGGTTGAATTTTATTTGTTTATTGTTCGTTTATGATAATACTACAATTTGTGTTTTGTTCCTAACACTACAGGTCATCTCATATTGCAGGTTGCATATTCTTTACTGGTTTGGCTTGCATCTGTTGCTGTAAGTACGTAATTTGTTAACTTGAAAACAAAGGTAACTTGTGGTTAAAAACTTATTTGATTTATCAAACACCTGCAATTAAGAATAAGTTTATTTGCTCTTTAATTTCACATCTATAGCAAACTTATTTGATCAATCCAACCGACTTGACCCGTTAGCATTTTTCTTTAGTTCTAATTTCTTTATTCTATTCATTGACTGTTTTGTAGATTGAAAAGATAAACGTAGTTATCAAGGAGCTCGTTAAGAAAAGGATGAAGATAAAGAAAGATTAATTGGAATATTGCGGAGTTGTGGCTAAAAAGGAAAAGAGATGGGGCGGATAAAGGTGCTATGCTCAATAGGAAGTCACAAATTGAAGCTATGATTACAACTACGATTCGAAGATAGGCTATAAACACTTGGTTTTGAATGTTTATTATGTTAGGATAATTTCGATTATTTGATGTTTAGTTAGTGTTGTATTGGAATGTTTTATATGAATTTGAAACAGGAAAAATTGAAGAAATGATGTTATATATAAATTTGGGATTTTGTAATTTTTCGAGTGTTTTATATATTTTTTGTATTTTTATTGTAAGCGGTGGCTGAATGATGTTATATGAAAACGCAGAGAAAATGAAAATGGTAGCAAATTTTCATTGTAGGCGGTGGCTAAATGGTGGCAATAATGTGGCCAAACGGTGGCAATATCGTGGCCAAAAGGTAGCAAATTTTCATTGTAGGCGGTGGCTAAATGGTGGCAATATTGTGGCCAAACGGTGGCAATATCGTGGCCAAAAGGTGGCAATACCAGTAGCAAAATGGTAGCAAAACGGTGTCAAAAAAGATGGAAACTCGGTAGCAAACAAGGTGCGGTCGCAAAAATTTTTGACCAAATATGTGGTGGCAAAAGTCTGGTAGCAAAGAATAAGAGCGGTAGCTAATTGGTGACATTAGGGCAATTGACACGGGTGTTTTTGCCACCGCATTTTCGGTTGCAAAACGGTGACAACAGGGCAATTTTGACCGTTTTGTGACTGAAAGTGCGGTCACAAAAGCCATGTTTTCTAGTAGTGATATGAGGCCATTAGTCCTCATGTCGGGACCGAGGGACAGGAGCGGTAGATCTATCTGGGTGTAGCGAGCCCAGCCCCAGGCCAAACTAGAAACGGACCTTGGGGTGACTTTGTCCACATACAAATGCCGTGGCGAAATCTGCTAGGTTTGAGTCTCCCTATTTGCACTTCACATATATCAGTGGCCTTGCAAACCATTGGTGATCACAAGTCCCCTTATTTGCTACATACCACAAACTATTTTTATACTCACAAAGGTTTACTTACTCGCTTACACATGAACTCGCTCAACATTATTGTTGATTTTTCAACTTACATGTATTTCAGGAAATTAACGAGATCTGGCACGGTATGGCATGTTTTCCGCTGCACTAGTTTCCGAGGTCATCCGGGGTTTAGGGGATGTGTCTCTTTCCTGGACAAGACACAATCCTTAAACCATGTTTATGTTATGTTTTAAGTTGTAATGTCTGTTGAACAAGGTTATGGTTGTTAGGGTATGTTCCCGTTAAAACAATGGTACTGTATTTGGTTTTCAAAACTTAATGGATGATCTTGCATGTTTTTAACTCATATAGCTTGGTTATGATTAAGATATGGTATTAAGAAGTCACACCAAATTAACCACGCTTCCGCAAAGCCAGGGTGTGACAGCTTGGTATCAGAGCTCTGATCATAGCGAACTAGGATTCTTTCTCGAGTCTAGACTATGATCACTAGGGCTCTCACGAAAACATTTTTCTGCATACCACTTAAGTCCAGATCCAAAACTTTTTACAAACAAATGTTGAGCACATTTTATTATTTATAGGCTCAGCTTGGAGGGCTGAGGCTCGGTCTGGAGGATCGAGGCTCGGTCTAGGTGACCGAGGTAGTTGAACACGTTGATTTATTATAGGCTCATCCTGGAGGGCTGAGGCTCGGTCTGGAGGATCGAGGCTTGGTCTAGGTGACCAAGGTAGTTGGCTAGGAAGAGTAGGCTCAGCCATGAAGGCTGAGGCTCGGTCAAGGGGACCGAGGCTCGATCTAAGTGGTCGAGGTGGAGGATAGAGCAGTCTTAAAGACTGGGAGAAATTGGCTAGTGAGACTAGGAGAATTATGTGATACCTTACTTGGTGACTTATGTGATTATCTGATTTTATGACTGATTATTTGAGCATAATTGTGTTTATGTTACAGACTCATGGATTCCGCCGGTACTGGCGATTCGGACACTACTGGACCCATACCTATCGTATCTGATGACCTCACATCCTCCGAGCATGAGGTGTACACATCTGACTATACCAGTACTGACGAGGATGATTTCCAGCCCTTCGCACTACCCGATGGTGCTGATGAGCCTGCAGATGACCCTCCCGCTGAGTACCTACCTCTGGTAGAGATTCCGGCCCCTATACCCTTAGCCGTTTATCCAGCATATGATTTTGACGCCGAGGCTGATGGCGATATTGACCTGTTTGAGGATGAGATCCAGGGCGAGGCCCTACTCCCTGCGGACGATCTTCTGATGATCGCTGACGTTCCCGCTGAGGATTCGCCAGCACATTCTCCTGTCCCAGACTCCTTTGAGTCTGTGGCATCCGCACCTTCTCACACATTGAGCGCACAGCACTCTGCGCATGATTCTGATCCTGACCAGGCATCCTCTGTTGCACCTATTCCCCACTTTGAGTTTGACCATGATGACATAGAGGACTCTGACCCTATCTTTCCCCCGGGGTACGACCCGGATCATGATAACGAGTTTATACCTATGGATCAGCCCATGGAGGATCCAGCTGACCCAGTAGATCCTATCGACCCAGAGTTTGACTTCGAGATGGCTTTTGATGATCTCGAGCCTGTCATCGCTCCTGAGCAGGCAGCCGCTCTAGACCCCATACTTGAGCATGACCTCGTACATGCTGGCATCCCTATTGAGCCTGTTATAGCAGACCCACCTGTTGATGATCTCCCCGTGGATGTTCCTTTGTTGGAGGGCGATCATGTTGTTGTTGATCCTGTTGTTCCTCTACCTGTTGTTGATATACCTGTTGACCATCCTGTTGAGCACATTGCACCTGTTCACCCTTTTGTTGCTCCCCCACCTGATCCCATTCCACTAGAGCCCGGGCATGCACTGTTCGCGGCACACATGGATCCACCAGATGAGCATGCACAGCACGGTTGGATACCTGCTGATGAGGATGTTCCACCTTTTCCCCCTCAAATCCCTGATGCACGACATGTTGAATAATGAAAAACGTTACATTTTTAAAATCTCATGTGCTATACGGGTTGAGCACATATAATTTTATATACCAAAAATAAAAAGTTATATCTTTATAAACCGTATGTATTATATAGATTGAATAAATCTAATTTTATATACTACATAATAAAAAAAGTTATATTTTTAAAACACCATGTATTACACGAGTTGCATAAATGTAATTTTGTATAGTAAAAAATAAAAATGTTATATCTTTTAAAAAACCTCATTTATTACATGGGTTGAATGAATCTAATAAAAATTTATATCTTAAAAAAAACTAACGGATATACTCGATATACGATGAATGGGGTGATTGCGGTGATGGTTCTTATAAATGCCACGTAAACATAGTGATTACCGTATTTGAGTTGAAAGTTGAACACGAAAATAAAAGTATAGAACCAATAAACATTGATTAATATTTTTGTTTACCTCTTATAAACATTTTTGAAATAGGTTCTACCCTTAACTACTTTAGTTTAATAAAATACATAAATCATTTACATTATATTAATTTATATTTAGCGTACATCTTTTGTTAATTTCAGGAAAAATAATTTTGAAATCTGATAAATATTTTAAAATATTAGATTATCTCCTATACGAATTGTTTAAATTTATATTAAATTTAGTTTTATAATTATTGTAACACCTCGAAAATTCACGTCCTATAATGTGTTAACACGTGTCATATGTTTGAACGTGTGAAGGAATGTTCTAAGAAGGACTAAAGTTGACAATCATGGAAAGTATATGAATATACGTATTCTGAAGCAAAAGTTGAGCAACGCCCCAGTACTGCCATTGCCAGATGGAATAGAAGATTTTGTGGTTTACCGCGATGCTTCACACACTGGCATGGGGTGTGTGCTTATAAAGAAAGGCAAAGTCCCCCTACGCATCACGACAGTTAAAGGTGCATGAAAAGAATTACACCACCCATGACTTGGAGTTGGGTGCCGTTGTATTCGCACTAAAACTGTGGAGGCATTATCTTTATGGAATCAAGTGTGTGATCTATTCTGATCACAAGAGCCTCCAGCATCTGTTTAATCAGAAGGAATTAAACATGAGGCAACGCCGTTGGATGGAAACTTTAAATGATTATGATTGTGAAATAAGATACCATCCCAGCAAGGCGAATGTAGTCGCCGATGCCTTGAGTCGAAAGGAAAGGGTGAAACCCATCCGAATCAATGCCAAGCGCATGGAGATAAAGAATAACTTGATTGAAAGGTTGCTAGCTGCACAGAAGGAAGCTGTGTTGGAAGCTAACTATCCTAACAAAAAGCTAGGAGTAACTGAGGAACAGTTAACTCTTAGCAAGGACGGAATTTTACGATTGAATGGACGAATATGGGTTCTAATTTATGGGGGACTTCGAAATGTCATCCTCCAGGAAGCCCATAGTTCCAAATACTCCGTTCATCCTGGAGCTGATAAGATGTACCAGGATCTAAAGGCAAATTATTGGTGGATAGGCTTGAAAAAGTCTGTAGCCACCTATGTAGCTAAATGCTTGACATGTGCGCAAGTCAAAGCCGAGCATCAAAAGCCATCAGGCTTGCTACAACAGCCTGAACTTCCTACTTGGAAGTGGGAAATGGTAACTATGGATTTTATTACCAAGTTACCTAAGACAAGGAAAGGAAATGATACAATATGGGTTATAGTTGATAGACTGACTAAGTCAGCACATTTCTTACCCATCAAGGAGACTTATAGCTCTGATATGTTAGCCCAGTTATACGTTGATAAGATTGTAGCTTTACATGGCATACCTGTGTCTATTATCTCTGACAGAGATACTAGATACACGTCACATTTTTGGAAGAGTTTCCAACAATCTTTGGGCACACGTTTGAATTTTAGTACGGCTTATCATCCTCAGACTGACGGTCAGAGTGAGCGTACTATTCAAACGTTGGAAGACATGCTACGTGCATGTGCGATCGATTTGGGTGGTAGTTGGGATAAGAACCTACCGTTAATCGAATTCTCCTACAACAATAGCTACCATACCAGCATTAAGGCTGCGCCTTTTGAGGCATTATACGGTAGAAAGTGTAGATCGCCCGTTTGTTGGGCGGAAGTTGGAGATGTCCAATTATCAGGACCAGAGATAGTCTTTGAAACGACGGACAAGATTGTCCAAATTCGTGACCGTCTCAAAGCTGCCCGGGATAGGCAGAAGAGCTACGCAGATCCAAAGCGTAAAGCTTTTCACTTCGAAGTGGGTGATAAAGTGTTGCTTAAAGTATCGCCCTGGAAGGGGGTGATGCGATTTGGTAAGAAAGGCAAGCTAAGCCCGAGATACATAGGACCTTTCGAGGTTATCGAACGTGTCGGGTCAGTTGCCTATAAGTTAAACTTGCCTGAAAAGCTCAGTGGAATTCACAATGTGTTCCACATCTGCAATCTGAAGAAGTGCTTCGCTGATGAATCACTGGTTATACCACATACATATGTGCATATAGATGAGAGCTTAAAATTTGTGGAAAAACCTTTGTCGATTGAAGATCGACAGGTAAAGAAGCTTCGAAGGAAGCATGTACCTATTGTAAAAGTCAAATGGGATGCCCGTAGAGGTCCCGAATACACGTGGGAGGTTGAATCCACGAAGAAAGAAAAGTACCCTTATTTATTTCAGTAAATCTCGGGTCGAGATTTATTTTAAGGGGGTGAGGATGTAACACCTCGAAAATTCACGTCCTATAATGTGTTAACACGTGTCATATGTTTGAACGTGTGAAGGAATGTTCTAAGAAGGACTAAAGTTGACAATCATGGAAAGTATATGAATATACGTATTCTAAATGTCAACAGTGAATAAATATATTATATATTAACCCTACATGATACTCATACCTTCAAACGAATAAATCATGGATCATACGAAGCTAAAAGTGAGAGATTTCAAACTACAGGGACTAAATGTGTCAACATGTTTAAGTTATACCTCTGAGTGACCTTTTGACAAACCCGAAGCTTTGTAACTGTTAATTATGCTCACTAGAATGCACGATATAAATTTCGTAAAGTTTCGTTATCGTATGAGAAAGTTATGATCAAATTCGTGTGCGAAGGGTTAAAACGTAAACGTTGAAAGTTAGGACTTTTCGGGTAACAATAAAGTTAACCGGGGACTTAACGAAGTGGGCATATGTTTTTAAAGCCCTTACAAATCGATTATGAGGGTTCAAGATGCAAGAAACAAGTGCCTAATCAAAGTTTGAAGAGCCAAGGATCAAATCGCAAAAATCAAAAATTCAGATTTGTGCAGACATGTCGTCGCGACACGCCAAGCCCGGGGGGGAAACCTTCGCGACACGCGGGGGGCGTCGCGACACGCGAAGCCCATGGGGGAAACCTTCGCGACACGCGGGGGACTGCCCAGTTCCGAATTTATTGGGTTTTTGCCTGCTGAGTGCTTTCTGCTCGATTTCATCCGATTTTTCACATAAAGGGCGACCCCTAGACACCCCCTAAGCACTAGGAACATGTGTTGATCAGTTGTGGTGGGTTGTAGACTCATGTGTCAAAGATTTGTGGTGGATTAAACACTATATAAAAGACCATGATATGCACCATTGTTCTTCACACCTTCCTCTTGCAATCTGATCATTTCTGGAGCTCCAAGGCACTCTCAAGTGATCACTAATCAAGCTTAGGACTTTTGTAAGTTTGCTAATCCTTCATTAATAATGTTTAGCTTAGTTATTTAGCTAAAAGTCAAACCATCGTAATTACGGTTTGACTTCGAGATTAATTAATAATGGCTCAGTCAAATCTCGAATTAAAAGTAGTTATAAGTTGGTAATTATGTGGGTAATAAACCCTCAAAAGGGTTTCCCCTGATTCCCACTCTAACTAGGTCTAATGTCGGGTCAAACGTGTAATTAAAAAGTCAACAGAATGTTTAAATTGCAATTTATGCATGATTAGCAATGTAGAGCACATACAACCTATTTGATCATTAATACAACTTGGTAATTAGTGTAAGAACATGTCTAAACATGTTCAACCCGACAATTTCCTGTTTAGACCCGGTTCGGAACCGAAAGTCGCATAGTTTGACTTATACTTTGACTTTCAGTTCTGACCCGTTATGGTATGTTTTAGAAATGCATTAGAGCTTTATTTGGACCGGGTTACATGCTAGTATAACCCTCTGTGATTATACACCTCGGATCATTAGTTATCCAATTAATATGCATGATTCCGTTAATTGCTCATATGTTGACCATTATGCCCTTATTACCTTAAAACGTGATTTTTGGAAATGTAAAAGAGTAGAAACTTTAATTACTAATATATAAACTTGTATGTAAAGTTTGACATCAGTTTGAAGTGTAGGTTAAGAGTTATGCTCGTTAGCGTAAAATGAAAGCTTTATGTTAACAAAACGGCGTAATTAGCGTATAGCCTAGTTAAGCCTACTTTTTGATATCAAACTCTTTACCCACTGATGTAATATATTATTTTGGGATTTTTAAAGATTTTTAATTAATTTTAGGCTGAGCATAACTCATAGTCGTAGGCTTAATCCGGTACTTGTCGGTTTTGCCCTTACGGGCCATAAAATGAGTTTTACATATCTAAACGACTCCAAACCTTTTGCTACTGATCACATATGATAAATAAATTATTTTAAGGCTTCTGGAAATATAAAAATATCAGATTTATGTATCAAACCCGGAAATGGCCTCTAATCGCCTTTTTAAGCGTTTTTAACGCATAGTATGTACTAAAACTATTTTAAACATACAAGGGTTGATACCTACTGATATTTGAGGAAAATTATAATATTTTAACAGTAAGCAAAGGTTGATAAACTCAGACTTCAGTTTTGAGCTTTTCGGCTTATGTGAAATTACCAAAATACCCCTACGGGGCATAGTTTGGTTATAATTGATAAATTTCACTTATATACTTTAACCTACTGATATAACTTAGAAAATTGGGTATATTTGCTGATTACATCAGACCTGTAACTCAGTTAAACACTTAAACTCTTTTATAACCTTGTAAATGACCAAACTACCCCTACGGGGCATAGTTTGCGATTAAATTCGTTTCGGGCATAATAAATGATATCTTACTGATGTCACAACATATATGAAGCATATTAACTTAGGAAACCTGTAAATAGCTCTCATGAATACTCGTTACATTTTTTTTACGCGTTCGGTTCGGTTTATGTAACTAGTTTACATAAACTAGCCTAAACGGGTCAAACCTTATCGGTTTTATCTCAAAATCCAGAATGTGTATGAAGTACCCATATTAAACAAGTCTCTGAACTTGTCGGGTCTAAATCACATTCTATCCGGTCTTCGCTTAATCGTGCGTACGAACCGTGTCTTTGAAACTAACCGGTCTAAGCTTAAGCTTAACTAAAGACCCGTTAGGATTCTAATAGGTTATTATAAACCTTCGTTCCAGATTAGGAGGACCAGTAAAAGATACTTGCAATTTGCTTATTGTGAATTATACTTTGCTCAGGTAAATACTTTTAACTTATTTTCCCTATACGGGCTTGGGTTACGGTATATAGCATACCGCTTGATCGGGCATCAAATCTTCCAACATTGGGTGGTTAATTGAATAATTTGATCGGCTCGTTTAAACAGTCTTGTTACTTAAAGCCTTTGGGGGGTTAATGACCATGTCCCGGATATCCTTGGCATCATTTTACGAAATGGCCACGACTTAAGCGCGGGGTGTAGGCGTACACCGTCAGTGCACAAAAGAATAATGTGGTGTGTCTATTGATCTTTAACCCGGACAAGATCCGGGCTACTGAACGCACAAGGAACATGTAATTCGTTCACAAGATTATATATTTAAATAATTCTCCCAAGTTAAATAAAATATTTATGCCACGTGCATCCAAACAAATTTTCAATCATTTTCCAAAATGAGTCAGTTGATTGTATTTACCAGTGTAAACTGACGTATTTTCCCAAAAGATTAAATGCAAGTACTAAGCGTAATTGGCTGGGATTTCTCCTTAGCATCATTAGAAGTCTCGCAAGCTTAAGATGCCTGAAGTCTGTTGAACTATTGTTTCATATTTTATTTCGATCCTTCTGTGGATAAACTTCCGAATATTGTGACATTTGATATTACAATATTAAATTCGGTTGTATTATATCTTTTAAATTGCTTCCGCTGTGCATATTAAATATTGTGTTGTTTGACTATTATGTTGCCAACCACGTCACGATACTCCCCACCGGGCCCACCGGTGACTCGTGGAAGTCGGGGTGTAACAATTATCTTTTAATTGATATTAATTATCTATAAAAAATAGATGGCTTCAATGAATGACATGTGTCCTCTCATTGGTTTCTTTTATTATATAGTACTAGCGGTAAGACCCGTGTGCAAACACGGGTCGTTTCTTAGAAAACCATGCATAACAAATATAAATGATGAATATGGTTATATTTATATAGACTTATAAATAAATAAGTCAGTCGGTAAATACTTAAAGTTTAGAGTATAAAAAATACAAAATTATACAATTTATTAATCTTTTGTAAACGAAATAACATTTGCATTCAAACATGTTCATTCAACCTCCACAAAACACTATTTTAACCCAACAGTAGTTTTAAATCACCGTTTTAACCCAACAGCAGTTTCAACCATAGTTTTCTCCACAACAAATACATTTAACCCAACTGTGGTTTCAAACATTTGTTTTCATCCATCTGTTGACAAAAGTCAACAGATGTATCACCTACTGTTTTATTTTCAAACATCTGTTCACAACAACAGAGCTTTCATCATTTAAACTCTCAAACCTAAATATTCATTTAATTAATTTAAATAACAAACATCGTTAATAATTTTAACACAACTAATTATATAAAATATGAAAGTGTCAAACAAAGGTAACTATATAATAAACAAACTTCAAAACAACACACAACATTCAATAAAATACAGCATAATAATTTCTAATCAATGGGCGAATCAGTAGTCTCGATAAATAAAGCTCCTTTCGGATCACTGTAGTTGTCAACATGTTGGAGGTATTTCAAAACTTCATTGCTCAAATCAAATTCAACCATATAATAAACAAAGTCAACAGATGTATCAACTACTGTTTTATTTTCAAACATCTGTTTTCATCCATCTGTTGACCAAAGTCAACAGATGTATCAACTACTGTTTTATTTTCAAACATCTGTTTACAACAACAGAGCTTTCATCATTTAAACTCTCAAACCTAAATATTCATTTAATTAATTTAAATAACAAACATCGTTAATAATTTTAACACAACTAATTATATAAAAACTACAAGTGTCAAACAGAGGTAACTATATAATAAACAAAGTTCAAAACAGCAAACAACATTCAATAAAATACAACATACTAATTCCTAATCAATGGGCGAAACAGCATACCAAGTTCATCCATTTGTTGACCAAAGTCAACAGATGTATCAACTACTGTTTTATTTTCAAACATCTGTTTTCATCCATCTGATGACCAAAGTCAACAGATGTATCAACTACTGTTTTATTTTCAAACATATGGTCACAACAACAGAGTTTCATCATTTAAACTCTCAAACCTAAATATTCATTTAATTAATTTAAATAACAAACATCGTTAATAATTTTAACACAACTAATTGTATAAAAACTACAAGTGTCAAACAGAGGTAACTATATAATAAACAAAGTTCAAAACAGCAAACAGCATTTAATAAAATACAACATACTAATTCCTAATCAATGGGCGAAACAACATACAAAGTTCATCTGTTGACCAAAGTCAACAGATGTATCAACCACTGTTTTATTTTCAAACATCTGTTCACAATAACAGAGCTTTGATCATTTAAACAGACCTTTGCCAATATTACAAGCTTTTACACTCTCAAACCTAAATATTCATTTAGTTAATTTAAATAACAAACATGGTTAATAATTTTAACACAACTAATTATATAAAAACTACAAGTGTCAAACAGATGTAACTATATAATAAACAAAGTTCAAAACAACAAACAACATTCAATAAAATACATCATACTAATTCCTAATCAATGGGCGAAACAGCATACAAAGTTCATCCATCTGTTGACCAAAGTCAACAGATGTATCAACCACTGTTTTATTTTCAAACATCTGTTCACAATAACAGAGCTTTGATCATTTAAACAGACCTTTGCCAATATTACAAGCTTTTACACTCTCAAATATAAATATTCATTTAGTTAATTTAAATAACAAACATGGTTAATAACTTTAACACAACTAATTATATAAAAACTACAAGTGTCAAACAGAGGTAACTATATAATAAACAAAGTTTAAAACAACAAACAACATTCAATAAAATAAAGCATACTAATTCCTAATCAATGGGCGAAACAGTAGTCTCGATAAGTAAAGCTCCTTTCGGACCATTGTAGTTGTCAACATATTGGAGGTATTTCAGAAGTTCGTTGCTCAGATCAACTTCAACCATATCCCCCCAGATGCTTGTTATCAGCTACTTGTTGTTTTCAATTATATTAGTCCTTCGGCGCCTATCTACATAATCAACTACACGAGGATTATTGAAAGCAAACACCTTCATCCAGCCTTCTTCTTCATATCTGAGCAAATCAGCAGTTAGCTCAGCAGACTTTCCAATAACAATCAAATGCAGCCTCTTTGCGATGGTCAAAAAATGCCCTTGCCAAGGATTGACTACAATACTCTCTGGAAAACGAAGCATTCTGAAAGTTTCACTCAGAACATCAAAAGCAACGATGTTCCTCTCACCTAGTGGATAACAATAATTTGAAACCATAAAATATATGGTTTTATCAGCATAAACTCCTGTAGACCATGAATAACCACTTGAACCATAATTATTTACGCTACCGAAATTTATTGTTGATGTGCTAAATGTGGTTAAATAAAAACTACTAAAATTAACCTAATCTAGACACTCTAAGCTTTAAATTTATAAACTTAGACTCGATCTAAAACTAAACCACGTAACCGGCAAGTGTACCGATCAATGCAGTATAGCTACAGTAAGTCCGAGTATCGAACCCACGAGACTCTCTAATTACGCTAATTAGACTCTATCTAGACCTAGACTGACACAGACTCTAACTGTTTAATTGGTTGGGGGGGGGGGGGTTACGGAAAATCTAAAGAAATCTATTTAAACTGATTAATTAACTAAGAACTACACTAAATACGAATGAAGGCAAAGACGATTCTTATATGATAACAAGGACCACCTAGACTAGAATCCTGGATTGATTTTTAAGAAATTACCGATTAAGTTAAATGCATGAATTATGGAACCGGGATCTTAAAGTACTAAACCTATTAAGAACCAACTAAGCCCCTCGACCCTTATCAAGGAGAAACATGTGGAACTACCTAGGCTGTTAATCCTACCGGTTATTAGACGCCTTTCCAGTTGTCTAATTATTGTGCAAGTACCCTAATGTTGACCTACTTTTTTCCAATCATAGATCTAGGGTAGTTTGAATTAATTAACTTGACTTGATAGACTAATAAAACCGACAGGTCAACTAAGACACGACCTTTTCCAAGGACTATCTAAAGCAATTCGCTGGGTAAGACCTACCAATAGCCCCTCACTTTCCAGGTATTAGGACTAGTAGAACACTAAGACTTAGCAAATTATTACCAATTACTTCTAGGGGTTATCGGCCGATTCTCCCTAAAGAGTTAAGGTTTTCTAATGTGATATAGACACTCACCGAAATCCTATACCCTAATATGACTCTATATTGTGATAAAGACCGTCACTAAGAATCATATGAAGCGAATGATAATAACAAACCAAATCAAAGCATGCATATACATCAAATCAATAAACTAAACCTCTTACAAAACACAATTTATCCATAAACACATACAATTAACTAAAAAGGTAAAAACATTAATCAATCCATTCAACTAAGTCTAGGTGGCATAAAAGTTTAGCCAAGAATCATGGTCTTAAAAATAAATAAACAAAGTTTCACACAAGAATTCATCGATATTAAACAAGAAAAAATAGAGAACTAAAGAAATCGAGTAACAAAACCCGGTAATCCCTTGCTCTCCAAGCTTCCCGCTTGATCCCGACGATTCCCGCAAAACTGCCTTTTTCTTTCGTCCCAATATATGCCCAGCCGTGATGTATGGTCGTCTGATGTTCGCCTCCAGCCCTCCAGAATGATATATTGGTGGACTATTTATTAGTTGCCGTCTGATGTGAGCCGCCCCCTATTATGATGTATGTATTTGTTTCATAGGCCCAAATCAATATGCACGTTTCTTCTAGACATGTGGACTTTGGCGGCCCATATGTAACAATTATAATATAACCTTCTCTAAACAATTCATAATGACAGCCAACTCTTGTCCTCCACTTTTTATTTCCGTTTGTTCTATTTGATCTCCAATATACTTGCTTCATAGTATCTTTTTTCTTCTCTTGTTTTTTTTTCTTTAATTCCACCACACTTGCCTCCTCATTTAATATATGTATGTAATGCATCTGCCAAAAAAAACAAAAGCCTCTAAATAACCAACGACCTTGAATTAGAATTCTAACCATTTTATTTATTAACAACTCTTAAGGTTTAGTGATTTAGCAACATGATTATTAAATTTCAAAACTCATTTGTTTTAGCTCATTTTTATTTATAATCATCTAACTTTATATATGAACCAACTGCGAGTGGAATTTAATAAAATAACCCTAGAGCTACTCAAAAGTGTAGGGAAATATTAATATAAAAATATGTATAATTTAAAGCATATCAATTGTTCTCCATGACTCACGACGTCGTGAGTAAACACGAGCAGTAGCTACATTACGGTAACATCTAATGTTCAGCACTTTCAGATCATTAAATTGATCAAAATAAATTCCACCAGTATCAGAGTTTCGATCATGATTGTAATTTAAGTAGTCATCAGACAAAACCTTATAGCGCCTGGTAGTTAGATTCCAAAGAATCAGCTCACAGCAAATGCATTCATTGCAAACTAACAACAATCCATTAAATGACGATAGAATACGTAAGAAGCTAGGGTGTACATTGTTAGGAAAACTTAAGGTTTTGCTTCTAACAACATCCAAATTACCAGCAACTACGTCGTCAATGACAATTGACGTGTCTTTAAAGGAGAGTAGTTTCTTTTGTAGTGAATCTCCACTTCGGAGAGCATGCATCATCTGAAATCCATGACTTGACAGTTCCCTATAAAAATTCTTGGAAAGACATTTCAAACGACCAATATCTTCTGCAGAGAGCCTTGTGAAAATTTTGTCAACAATCACTTGAAACCCAATGGTTTCCATTTTGCAGTGAACCAATGCGTCTTTGAAAGTAAAAGAAATTGTAACGATATTGATAAACAAATTTTTTTTGAAGATGATTGAGTAGATGGATGAAAACGGTAATGATGAAAACCTCTGCCCAATGTATTTTATATACCCAATGAAGGCGGTTATGACTAAATACATCGTCAGACGAAAGAATATGATGCGACACCCGTTAGGCTTTTAATGCATTTCCATGGGAAAAGTATAAAATTAAACACGTTATTATAATTACAATTAACCTCTTCATTTACCATAAGACACCTTTACCATAAGACAGAACTGAGTGAGTGACGTGCATTAATTGCAAAGTACATATCCCCAGGCATTTTGAATTTGAAATTACCGGCAATTTCAAAACCACTGCTAAGGTATATGTTTGCCAAAGGAAACATCTGCTAAGTTATACTTTCTTAGCGATGGGCAGTGGTTTGCCCTCTTGAATGTGGGCCAGACCTTTGACATTTGAATATAGAGTAATGGTTTGAAATTAAATGTATTTTAACTCAGATAAAAAATCTCACATAAAAAATCGCTTCATTTGCAATCATCATTTAGTCATAACTTAGATAAAAAAAATCTATTCATTTAAAGACCAACAATACTATACATACATATTAAACAAATGCTTCTGCAACTCCAGCAGACAAAGATAATGCGAACATCTGTTAGCCAACAACAGATATTGCCAACAGTAGCAAGTCAAACAACCGTTAGATTAGCAGAAGATCACCACTAAACAAATGTTCTCTTTGGGCAGACTTTACCTTTGACAGAGAGTTAAAGTAACAGATGCATTAGTATTTACAATTGAGAGTAGGAAATTCTTCGAGAAGCTCTATTAGGCATCAACAGATGTTGGCAACAGTAGCAAGTCAAACAGCTGTTAGATCAGCAGATGTTGATTTAGAGCAGATGTTCTCTTTTGGCAAACTTTAACTTTGACAGATCTATACACTAACAGAAATTGATACAACATCAACATAATCTAATTAAACTCAGAGACAATTTCACTTCTACATCAAAAGTACCGATCTGCAATAATCAAATGATATTAAAAATTACATAATAATACTTATTCACCTTAAAATTAATAAAAATAAAATGCTCCATAAACATTATGAGGATTAAAAGATCAACAATTACATCGAGTACTGAACAACGAAACTTTAAAATCTAACAACAACACCAAGAAATTTACGAATCTAACAGCAAAAATTTAGTGCTTTTAGCTTAAACTCCATCGAGTACCGAACTTCTCATTGTATATCTTCGACAATCGCCATGAACTCCACGGAAGTACTGAATGCATCACCATCAGGTTTCTGGAAACTTGGTCTCTCGTGAACAGACCAAGATGTAGTACATGAAAACACTTCTTCAGCTGTTGAAGAGTAGCCCTATCCTTATATACTTAATCCTTAACTTACTTCATAAAGAGCTGCTTTAAACCAAACTTTATGCTTCTTTTAATACAAAAAAGGCAGGAACGAACAAATCTCTAGTAAAATAAAATCTTATCTTACAGCAGTAGCAGATCCTTTCTTGCGTTTAGTAGGAACTACTGTGGGTTCTACATCATCATCATCTGCCCAAGTCATATATAATCATCATTTAGTCATAAGCAAAAATTATTTTAAATGTACATTTAATAATCTTTCTTTGTGTTTAATTTAACTTTATGTTTCTTTTAATACAAACATATAATAAACCGCATATGATTGTATGAATTTCAAACAACTGTGATTAGACTGAAATATAAAGCGAGAATTAGAGTATATCACTTCAAAATTAAAAATTCAAAATTTCAAAATTAGAGTAGCAAAAAAAAAAAAAAAAAAAAAAACATACCTTAAACGATGTTGGAACAATGATGCTGGAAACAACCGTAGAACAATCATCATCATCATCTGCTCAGATCATTCACAATCATCATTTAGTCATAACTCAGATAAAAAAACTTTAGTAAAAATAAAAAACAAAAACAAACTTAATCATATATATCACATTACCATCATCCAGGCAAACCACATATCCCCAAAATTTGTTCTGAAAGTGGGTCAGAGAGAGCTTTTGTTTTCTCTTATCCTTTATGAACAAATGTCGAGTATTGAGAAGAAGGGATTTGAGGGAGAGATACATTAGAAATGTGGTTTGAAAATACAAAAGAAGAGAACACGAGAATGTAAATATGAAGAGTGAAATGAGAATATAAATCAGTTTATATAAGAAGATGATTGACAGAAGTGAGTGAGTGACATGCATTAATTGAAAATTACATATCCCCATGCATTTTGAATTTCAAATTACCCGCAATTTCAAAACATCTGCTAACGTATACGTTTGCTAAAGGAACCATCTGCTACATTCTTGTAGATGTGCAGTGCTTTGCTCTTTGGAATGTGGGCCAGACCTTTAACATTTAAATACACAAGGCAGTGCTTTGAAATTAAATTAAATGTATTTTAAAGTGATTTATACATTCATGTTTATGATGTAAAAATAACATAAGAAAAGCCTTGTTGGACAGCCTCTATGGCTGACATATCAGCTTTTCTTATGTCATTGGAATTTCTCCTCTTATAGAAAGTATAGATAGATTTTCATGAGTGAAATTTCTTTTCCGTATTGAAATTTCCATGAGTGAAATTTCTTTTCCGTATTGAAATTTTTATAACCTCTTAATTTCCACAACCATTATTTACTTGTTATAACTACCCATTCTTTATTTTTCTCATTCGACTATTCTAATCTAGAGCTAAATAAATAAAATAAACTTTGTTAATTGTGATTGAGGGAGATAAATAATACAATTTTAAAGGACGCCAGGTGTGTTATATATGATTCGAAGCAATTAGTTGATTAAATTGTTACTAAATCACTATTTATTACTCATATTCAGAATACAACATTAGGCTGTCTAATATAGTAATATTGAACTTGTGGGATATTTGGTTTATAAAGAAGTAATATCTGTGAATTCTCGTCCAAGGTGCATGCAATCACTGGCTCAACCGTTTGGGTGGCCAAAACGAAGTAAAAATAAGTCCATGCGTAGTGGGCAAGATCCACCTTTGGGCGTTTTGCGTCATGTGGCAGCCCAGTTAGCAAGGGGCATTATTGGACGTTTTTCTAAAATGGGTGTATTGGGGATGTGGGCATTATGTTAAAAGGGTGTAGAGAATTAAATATAAATAAAAAAACCAACCAAAAAAGCTATTGGCCATAAAAAATGAAGCTTCAATGTGATTGGTCAAAATTTTGCCCCAAGAGCGTGATTATAAACACGCCTAAACCAAAAAAACACCAAACACGCCCATGCGTAGTGGTTACGCGGCGTGATTAGACGATATTGGGCAAAAAAAACGCCCCACAAGTAAGCCACTACAGGTGGTCTAAAGGCCCTTTCTTCGTATTCCACATGTATTTGTTCACCATTTTCGACGTTTTGTTGTTCAATTGGATGTTGGTAATTGGCATTTATTTGCTCACATTTTAGCATTATTTATAGTGATTGTTATATATTTTAAAAATGATACTTTTTTTTCCAACTAAAGCATCTAGTTTAATTTCTTTTTCTTTTTTGAACTACTTGATTCATAAATTCGATTTCAATTTGACATGAGATAATAAAGTCAATGAATCTAACAGAAAAAAAGAGTAAACTGCAGTTTTACACACTGTGGTTGACCCCTACTAACATGTTTACACGGTACACCCTATTGTTTCTTTAATCAAATGGAAGATTTCAGATATTGAAGCTTCCAAGAGAGAATCTACGGCCCCCAAATTACCCACCGATAATAACGCGTCTTTCGTCATTTGGGGATGAAATTATAACCCTAGTTCCGAAATTAAGAGAAACAATAAATGGAGATGAAGATTGGAGTTTGAAGAAGCTTGATTTTAAGTAGTGAATGAATGAATTTGAGTAACTTGAAGAACCCTAGTTGCAAAATCAGAGTGATAAGTAGGGTAACTTGATTTGGAGGAGGGAATGAATGAAATATGATTGTTACTAAGTAGGGTAAATAATAATAATAATAATAATAATAATAATAATAATAATAATAATAATAATAATAATAATAAAGGAGGGGTATAAAAGACAATTCACACAAATATAACAGTCAAAACAACCGTTGACCGTTAAGAGAGGGTATATTAATGCCTTTATGAAGCGACAGCGTGTAAAATTGACGAAATTTTAAAATATGGTGCAAATATGTCATTAGGGGTTAACCACAGGGTATAAAACTGTAATTTACTCAAAAAAAAAAAAAAAAAAAATTAAGGAACTGAACTATTACACTAAGAAGCCAAAAATTAAGTCTAAAGTCAAAAATTACACCTAGGTGATTGTTGTAACTAACTTTTTGAATTGCATTAATCATTCAAGTCAAAAATCAAAGATAAAAGGAACAATTTTCTATGTGTTGTAGTATTGTGTTCATGACTAGAATACTCACATAAATATTATTTATATTAGTAAGATCATCTGTAGTGTGGGTTTTTAAGTATTTTTTCCCAAAAAATCGTCCCCCAACGCCTTGAAACCGCTCCCTAATCGTTTTTTTTTTCAAAAAAAAAGGTGTTGAGCGTGCTTTTTTTAACGCCTTTGTTCGAAATGTTTGGCCAATGACCGGTATTCTTCTTTTTGTTTGGCCAATATCATTTTTTGATGGGTTTTTTTATTTAATTCTATTACACCCATTTTAACATAATGTCCCACAATGCTCACATTCTCACTATACCCATTTTAGAAAAAACGCCCCATAATACCACATTATTGACTGGACTGCCATATAACGCAAAACACGCAAAAATGAAGGCATTATTTGTGTCTTACACTACACATCGTCTAAAGTACAAAAAGGAGCTAAGCACATAATATTTTATCCTTTTAACCTTTATATTGAAATTCATTCAGTTTAGTAAAATCTAATTGAAATTTGAAACAATAGATTGTTTAGTTGGGCTTTGCTCAATTTTTACCGGAAGTCATTTGTATTGAAAGCCCAATAAATTGATATCAATAGCAGTCGAGGTTTTGTTAACCCTATAAATTGATATCAATAGCAGTAGAGGTTTTGTAAACCCTAATTGAATCGTTATCTCAACCACTATCTCTAAAATTTTCATCACAGATCTCATAATAGTATGTATTCTACATCAGGTGATGATGGGGGCAACTTATCATCATCGATCTCAGCACACAGTTGTCCACAGCAATCTGCAACTACAGAACTGATAATTGAAAAGAGGGGATTTGCAAAGGTACAAATACCTTCTGTAAAATCGGCCCAACCACTTAGTATAACTTCGATTGATTTGTGATCTATGTGGTTTAGACTATCTTCATAATGGTGTTTCTATCAGCTAAGATTTAAACGGGAGGTTTTGGGAAAGTTTATAAAAGATTAGGTATAAACAAGTTCACAGATGCTTTGCCTCATAGAACCTTATCCTGTTAACGATTCGATCCTTATTTTCTTATCTACTAATTGTCATCGTATTTGGATTTTATCATTTTTAACGGAATTGAGATGTTTTCTAAGATGTGTTATTTATTGGTGTTGGTGTTGTTTTCTAAGTCGTGTGATTTATTGGTGTTGGTCAAATATTGTTATAAAGTTGCAAACTTTATCGTAAATCCTACATTATGATGATGAAAATTGGATGGTTAAGATAAAATTTTGGGTTAATCAACAACAAAATTAGATCAAATGGTTGATTCAAATATCTTGAATCCGATTGAGCCAAATGTCTTGGGCAGCTTGTTGAAACCGACTCTTGTTTCCGTCCAAGATGATTCTGCCACAACATAGGTATGCACAAACTTTTTATCAACATATTTATGTTCATAGTCTTTATAGTAGATAATAACTTAGCACTCTTGTATCTATATTATTATGTTTTAGAACTATTAGTCATGTTGAAGCTAATCTTCATCTTTTATCTTCATTGTGTTCATTATTTTATAGAAGACTTGAGCAGAAGCAAGAAGCACTATTCTACAAAATATGCAACTACAAAGGTAATCTTATTTGAATATAACTCCTGGTTACACCATTTCTCCAAATTCGAATTACGGGACCAATATGCACTTGTAAATTTGCCAAACGAGATTCGATAAAATTTCATAAAATAATATGGTCAGAGCTTTATTAACGTTTGTAAAAATCTCCAAAGTTTTAAGAACAAGTTTTGTGGGTTAAGACCACACGGTTTTCCCCTCCTATGGCTAGTAATGTAGTTTTTATGTTTGAGTTTAGGCTACAGGATGGCTTCATCATCTTCCCAACTTCAAGAACCATTGCATGCTACTTATTTGGTATACAAAGAAGACACGGCGGAAGGATAAATGAGTGTACCGAATTATTACTTTGGTGTATGAGAACCTATCATTTTGTACTATTTTTGTCAACATGTTGTTTTGGTGTTTATAAAACTTTGTATTTTATGGGTTTGCGTTTTTAATATGCGGATGTTAATTATCTAGCGGGTCTTTATCTACTGAATTGGTCGTCATGAAAGTGTGTAGATTATGGTTTATTTTCTTATATCTAACGGGTCAAATGGACTGAACAAGGTCATATTCGCTGAGTCATCCCAAAAATATATCACTCTGCTATTCATGAATTGCTACTATTGTAAATTTGCGATTATACACACTTTTTATTACTTTTACTTTAAACGTTCTTCTATTAAGGAAGATAGTTGCCAATGATCTCTAGATCAAGTGGTGGAGGACTTGCATCAGGTTCAACTTCTACTTGGTGCAGAGTGAGGCATTGGTGGGCAATGCTAGAAGACCCAGGGAAACATGGGTTGGATCCTTGAATTGGTGGTGGACTCGGGTTACTCTCGGAGTACTCTGTTTGTCCAGTGGGCACCCCAAGAGTGCTCGGGATTGAGTTTGTTGGCCGTTAAAAAAAATTAAGGAAGATAGTTGACAAACCATATTTCCTTTCTGTTTGTTAAATAGTAGTTGTAAATGGATGTGTTGCTCGGGTTGTGTGGTCATGGTTATGATGAGTAAATTTTTTAATAATTTAAATTAGGTAGGTTAAAAACAATATTCACCTAAGTTTCTTTTATGATTTACTCGCGTGTCATATGTAATTACAAATAGCATATTATTTGAGGAGTAATAGGATTTTTTAATTAAAGTTCTAAGAGGCTTTATATGTTAATAATAACGCAATCAAGAGTAAGACTTAACTTTTTTCATGATTCCTCTTATTGAAGACTATGTTTGGTATGGGGTAATAGAAGTACGTTTCAACCAATTAAACTATAAGCCCCTACGGATCTCTACATGCAATTCGCTCACTTCGGGAAGAGCGAACGGAAAGAGGAGGCCTTTGCTCTATCTTCTTCTTCCTCTCCCCAGGAATGAACAATTGGAAAAAGAAAAAGATTCTATATATCTTTTTTTTTATAGATAGATATAGAATTCTATTTATTATATATATATAATTCTTTTAGAATATAGAAAAATGAAGTTAAGCAAGCGGCCCTTTCGCGACTAAAACTGCCGGTACGCTTTCCGGCTCGCAACCGATCAAACGGGCGGAGGCTCTCTATTTGCTTGCAATGCCAGCTCTTCGCCTTTAGTTAGAAGTAGAAGTAGAGGGCGCCGTTTGCCCCACACTTCATAAAAAGTAAAAAAGTATGGATGAAGTAAGAAAAAGTACATAAGGAATGAGAAGGTGGATGTTCTTTAACTGTATACAGTTGTCCAACTACTTTCTTCCTCCGACTTCTTTAGCCACTTCCGGCTTCCCCACTTCCGCATCTGGGGAGAGCTTGCTTCGTGGCGGAGCATTTAGCAATGCCTGGTGAGGGCTGGCTGTCTGGGGACATTTTGACATGGTAATAGAATGGATGAGGTAATGAAATTGATTATTATGTCTTGTTTGGTTACCATGTGAGAATGGAATAAATCATTAGTTTTTGTTGTTTGGTTGGCAAGAAAAGACGAAGGAATAAAATCGGATGGCGGTGGTCAGTGGTGGGCGATGATGGTGGGCGGTGATAGGTGGCAATTGTACCGGCGGCGGGTGGTAACAGCGGCGGAGGTAGGTGACGGCGGAGCTGGGTGGCGGTGGTGGCGGCGGGTGGTGGCGGCAGCGGTTGACAGCGGTGTTGGGGGTGGGTGGCGACGGTGGCGGTTGAGGCCAATGACGTAGGTGGGTGGCGGTGGTGATCGGAGGTGGCAACGACGATGGTGGGTGGCGGTAGTGAACGTGGGTAGCAACAGTGATCGGTAGTGGTAGCGACGACGATGGCGGAGGTGGGTGACGGCGGTGATCGGTGGTGGCACTAGTGACGGTGGGTGGCGGGTGGGGGCGGTGGTGGTGGTGGCGATGGTTGCGGTGGCAGTGGTGGTGGTGGTGGTGTCGATGGGTGGCAGGTGGCGACGGTGGTGGTGGTGGATGGAGTTAGCTGCGACGGTGGTAGTCGATGTGACGACGGAGGTGGGTGACGATGGCAGATGACGGTGGTGGATGGCGGTGGTGATCTTGGGTGGTGGCAACGGTGGTGGGTTGTGTTGTTGTTAATGAAGGATAAAGAGGGAATGGAATGGAAAAAAACAGGAGAGACAGATTGAATGATTTTGAGGGAATGAAATGCATTTTGGAATGTGCAATTTCATTCCATTGACCAACCAAACACTATTTTTTTTATTCCCCCACAATGGTGCATTTCATTCCACCTCTTATTTCTGCATACGTTCCTACAGTTTATTTCCTTAATTTTTTTAGATAAATGATATAAAAATTTACAGTTCTATAATGTTTGTAGTGTTAATGTTAATTGTTGTCACTTAAAGGATAATTTAATCAGTTTATCATCATCATCTTCTTTAGCCTAATCTTTGTTTTGAAATTAGTTTTGTAAATAAGTCGAACAAATACAAAGAAGGATTGTTACTGTTCGTTCATTTATTTCAACCAAACACGAAAATTTATATGAATGGATTTTCTTGTTCATGTTTGCTTATTAAGATAACGAATGTGTTCATTTATGTTTATCGGTTAAATGATCGTAAATGAATTTAAACGAGTGACCATAAACAAGAACATGAATGAATGTCTTCTTTATGGGCTGGTGAGATGATGCATGATCGATCATTAGTATATATGACCAAGAGCTAACAAAAATTGCGGAATTTCTTAATGAACATAAAGAGCAAAGATGAATGAAGAAACATAAGCCGGCTTTTAGTGATTGCGTTCGCGACAATGTGGATCGTATGGAAATCAAGGAATGAATTTATCTTCGAACAGAAAAAGAGTCGGGTGGACGGTGTGGTGGATAGGATTAAAGAGGAATCATTTCAATGGATTAAAAATAGATCACCGTTTGTGAATCTTGATTGGGAGAGGTGGAGAGACTTTAATGTTCGCGACATTATAGTGTAATGTTGTTTTTGTTTGGGTCTTCCAGCTTCCTGCTGGCCCCTTTGTTCTATTTTATGATTATTATAAAATAGTTGCGGTTCAAAAAAAAAAAAAAAAAACATAAGCCGGCGTAAAGGAACGAATATAAAATAAAAAGCAAATGCACAAACAAACGTAACATGTGACATATTTGTTTGTTTAATTAGAGAAACAAAATATTTGTTCACTGATTAAATAGACAAACATAAATTAACTTTCCAACCAAAGGTTCACTAAACATTCTATTTATTTACACGACTACATGAACAACCGTATCTTGTAAAAAAATAAAGAAAAATAAACAAACTTTAGGCTTAAAGTGAGCTTTTAAATTCAGTTCTACTGTAAATTTAAATAGGGTTTCCTCACCGTGCGTTGCGGCGGAGAATTTTGGTACGAACCAAACATTAAAGACTATTATAAAGCTGCACAATGTAAATATGTAAAACAATAAAAAAAACACGACATAAAATGTTACAAATAAAAGAAAAATAGTGACATGATACCTATGACGTGGTGTAGCGACCTGAATAAATGAAAAAAATGGCGGTGGTCACATGGTGTTACGCTGTTTTCAAAAAGAAATCACTTATTTGGTCATTCTAAAAAAACTAACGAACGAAAGTTATAAAAGGAAAATAAAACTATTGGGTTAAAGACATATATATTCTTTATAGTGTAAGAGTTAATTCAAAACTTAAAAAAGAAAACTACGGTAGAGGTTACAATTGATTATTATAAATGAATTGCTATATTATTAACTAGGTTAGAACCCCGTGTATTACACGGGTTGAATAAAAGTAATTTATATAATAAGTAATAAAAAAGGTTATATCTTAAAAAAAACATATGTATTACAGAGTTGAATTTACCCGTATATTACACGGATAAATAAATATAATGTAATTGGTTAAAACATGTAGTCATCATGATATAAACATAAAAATTGGACTTTGATATACTATTTACTTATTATAACATTTTATTTTATTTTTTTATTTATTATAAGGTTAAATTGTTAAATAAATTTGAATGCCAAATACTATCATTAAACGTAACGTCTAACTCTAGTTTTATATATGTTTGATACGAAATGTCAAGTTAATTAACAACGTCTAACTCTAGTTTTATATTATGTTAATATACATGTTATTTTGTTATGTGTGATTATTTATGTATTTTATTGTTACTTGTATTTTCATTTATAGTTTTAATTAAAAAAAGATTATGTATGCTTATTTTGTTATTACTTAAATATGTTCACTTATAATTTTAATTTAAAAAATAAGGTTATTTATGCTTATTTTGTGGTTACTTAAATACGATTCTTGCAACATAGTATTAATTTTAGTATTGTGTAATAAAGCAAATGCATGAGAAATTATAAATAAAAACCAAAGGGTAAAAGATTATAAGAAGGTGAGGATGCATAATAATTTAAATTATTATTATGTCATAAGAAAGAGTGAAATCAAAAAAATTGTGATTCTATTTATTTTCTTCTAAATCATCAACTAAAACAGAGAATTTTTTTTTTATTCTTAATTAAGTTGAACCATTATCATTGGTCCAATTCAATCTAACATTAAATCAAAATTACCTACTATTGTAAAATTAGGATATAATATCCGAAATTTTAATCATAATAGCCAAATATTTATGGAAAATTGGTTTTTAATAAACCAACCTTTGCCACCACCACCACCATAGCACCGCCACCACCACCACCACCACCACCACAGCACCGTCACCACCACCACCACCACCGCCACCACCACCACCACCACCACAGCACCGCCACCACCACCACCACCACCACCACAGCACCGCCACCACCACCACCACCACCACAGCACCGCCACCACCACCACAGCACCGCCACCGCCACCACCACCACCACCGTTTTCGAAACGGTCCGGGTCGAAACGGTACGGGTCGAAACGGTACGGGTCGAAACGGTACGCGTCGAAACGGTACGCGTCGAAACGGTACGCGTCGAAACGGTACGCGTCGAAACGGTACGGGTCGAAACGGTCCGGGTCGAAACGGTACGGGTCGAAACGGTCCGGGTCGAAACGGTCCGGGTCGAAACGGTCCGGGTCGAAACGGTCCGGGTCGAAACGGTCCGGTTCGAAACGGTACGGTTCGAAACGGTTCGCGTCGAAACGGTTCGGGTCGAAACGGTTCGCGTCGAAACGTTTGCTTTTTTTGAATTTTTTTTATTTTTTAGAGTTTTTTTTATTTTTTAGAATTTTTTGGATTTTTATGTTTTTTAGAATTTTTATGATTTTTTAGAGTTTTTTTTTATTTTTTTGAATTTTTATGATTTTTTTATGATTTTTTTGATTTTTTTAGAATTTTTATGATTTTTTTTTATTTCTAGATTTTTTTTATTTTTATGATTTTTTTTATAACTATAGGGACTGTTTGTGTAATAAATAAAACTTAAAACTAGTAAATTATAACTACAGGGACTGTTTGTGTAATAAATAAAACTTAAAAACTAACTTCAGTTAAAAAAAACTAACGGAGGTCCATTGAGTACCAACATATTGAAACGTAGAATTATTAATTACCAATTCTGTAGGTAGGATTATTATTTACCAATGGGGCAAAGGTTGGTTTATTAAAAACCAATTTTCCAATATTTATTAGTGATAATTGATTTATTAATCCGAAATTTTAATCATAATAGCCAAATATTTATTAGTGATAATTGATTTATTAAATTTGGTGTATTAATAATAAATTTGTTTGACTAAATAGATTCTTAGATTAAAGGTGGGTGTATATACTATTTAGCCACATTTACATGTGTAAACATATAGTTGATAAATATTTGCCTATTAAAAAAATCATTATATGAGTTAAGAGTTTATCTATAATTAATTAGAATAGATTAAACTAAAATTATAAGAGTTTTTGCCCAAATAGGTGTAGCTGAAAAACTTATTTACCAAAATAGGTGATGTAAAAAGTATTTACTAAAATGGGTGTTTTTTAAAAAAAGGTTAGGTTTTCTCACTCTTAATTCTATTAGATAAAAGCACTGCTATTTATAAATATGTTTACTTAATAAGAGTTAAAGAAAAATTGTAGTAATGTAAAAAAAATGGATCGTAGATTTTATATTAAGTTTTTTTCAAAGTTTTTTCCTAATTATTTTATTAACATTTTATTCTTTCATAGGTGTTGTTTTAGTTTCCTTCAAAATATTTTATTATAAACTTTTTTTACACGTATCTTTCAACTATTTTTTTAATTTTTAGTAATTTACATAATAATAAAAGAAAAAACACATCATTTTAAGTTGAAACAACACAAATATAATATCCATTTTAAGTGGAAAGCTAATATATTCAATAAACCTTCATATATTTAGTTTAACACACTTTTTTAATGTATTTAGCATAAAATGTTAAATAACTATAAAGTTAGAAAATCATATAATCGCCTTCTTTTAAGAAACATTTAACCAGATAACCTTTTTATTAAGTTAATAAGGATATATATTTTCTGCTAATCGTTTTTATATAAACAAATACATCAAAACCATTAACAAATCAGTTTTTACTACTCTCTTCAATTATTTTTAGGTTTATTACAATGTTAATAAAATATTTCTTAAAAATAAATTAGAATGACAAGAAATATAATGAAATTAAAATACGACGAAATTGTAATCTGGTAAAAAAAACTAATAAAATGAATTAGAGTGACAAGAAATAGAATGAAATTCGTAACAATTATAACTGATACATTAAAAGATTTAGATTTGAATTGAAATGAATGAAATAAAAATAATAAACAGTTAAAAAACATAAAAATAGTTTATGGTTGTACCATTAAATAAGCAGATACATTATTCTTATTCTTATAAATCATTATGTAATTATATTTTTATGTAAGGAAATTAGGAGTGAGATTTTTTTTAAATACCCATTTTGGTAAATACTTTTCAAATCCCCTATTTTGGTAAATAAGTTTTCCACCAACACCTATTTGGGCAAAAACTCAAATTATAATTATCTATAAGAGATGGCCTAATATGATGACAAGTGTCCTTAAAGTGGTTTCTTTTATTATATAGTATAGATTATGTAAATGTAACATATGAGTAGCTATATTATTAATTAGGTAAATGTTACCTATTAATTAAGTAAAAACCAAAACTATAAAACACTAAAAAAATAAAGATGAAAAAGTATATTGTAGTTTATTTAATATATATTAGAGTTAAATGCCATTTTAGTCCCTGTGGTTTGGGTCATTTTGCCAGTTTAGTCCAAATGTTTCATTTTTAACCTGTGGGTCCAAAAAGGTTTCACCGTTGCCATTTTAGTCCACTGGGTTAACTCCATCCATTTTTTCTGTTAACGCGAAGACCAATTCGGTCATTTTATATGGCTGAATTGCCCTTTTAGTTAACAGAATTACATACAAAATTACCGAATTGGCCTTCTCGTTAACAGAAAAAATGGATGAAGTTAAACCAGTGGACTAAAATGGCAACTGTGAAACTTTTTTGGACCCACAGGTTAAAAATGAAACATTTGGACTAAACTGGCAAAATGACCCAAACCACAGGGACTAAAATGACATTTAACTCTATATATTATTTGTTAACCCTCTTCTTTTATCTTGCTTTCTCATCTATCAATAATAATAAACTAAAAAGGTACTTAATTAATGAATCTTTTAATAAGTTTAGATGATTCATAGGTCTATCTAGAGATGTCAATTTCAACTCAATTACTATGTAGTAGGTGGTGTATTGGCTACAACAATAACGGGTGTTACCCTATAATAGGATTAATGGGACGGGAGTACTATGAAGAAATGGTAATAAAGAGGGCGAACTTATATGTGTTGTTTAGAACTATATTTCCCTTTAGATCATATGATGTTTTTACGAAGTTTAACTATTCATCAATGTTATTTGTTTGGTTTGTAAAGTAGATTGATAATGATAATTAATATAGGTTTGAAAATAAGAGAAACAACATTGTTTTCTATACTATGATTGAAGTTTTCTGTACTATGATTGAATCTGAAATTAAAATTCGAATTCTAAAATAAAAAATTGAGAAAGATAAATAGTGGAGGGGGGCTAGCAAAGTCGATAATAATTGTTGGTGGTTTAACCTAAATAAACTCGATTTGTTATACCCAAACTTGTACTTTAGTCAGTCTTACCAATCATTTCTAAACTCATTTTGAGTATAGATTAAAGATAGGCATATTATGTTAATGAAATCAACCCAAACCTAACCCAGTTGTTATAAATTAAATACTTGATTTAGAAGGGACTAAAAGACAAAAGGAGGATGTCTCAACAAAGAAATACAATGGATATCCTTTAACTTCAATAATTACAGTCACAATCATTTATTTGAAAATCGCATTACACCTTTCGTCCTTTAGCACTAACCAAGTTAAAATTTTTCAGCTATATCTATCCACTTAAGGGTATTCTGGTCATTTCATGTTTATATTTAAAATGTTTATTAATAAATAAACACAATCTTCCCCAATTCCCCAACCCTTACCCTAGAATCTCTCATCTTCATCTTTCTCAAACGAACCTCTATCACCACCACTCCCACCGTGCCACCATTCTGAAGTCAAAGGAAGAAGCTTGTTGCCTGTAAAGTTTCGTGCTGTAGACACGAAACAAGTGTGTGATGTCTGTTTTGTACGCCTTGAGGTTGTCCAACCGTACTTAATGGACCAAGTAAGCCGTGCTTTGCAATTGCCAACTCACAATATCACAGATCTAAGTAGTTTAAGATCCTGTTTTCTAGACTCGTTATTTTTTTATCGAATCTTGAGATAGGTGCTTGATTTTTTCTTGTGTCAGGTTTTGGTTATGTTGGATAAAGATTTTAACTTCTGGTTGTTCGAAATCGCATATTTGTTTTGTTGTAATCTGGGTTAGAGATGCTATTTATGTGAGTTTAGTTACTAACAGGAGAAAAAAAGTGCACTCCAGGTGTTTGATGTTTTGTCTTAATGAGTTTTTTTTTCTAAAAAGGGTTATTGGATTTTATCACCTCTAATTATTGGCTTTTGGCTGCTGCCACCCCCAACTTAACACTTAGTGTGTTCTGTCACCACGTCGTTAACTGATTGCTAACTTTTGATCTTGTTACTATACTTTTGGGGTGTCATAGGGATCTTAGGAAGGTTTTAGGGATCTTAGGACACCCCAAAAGTATAGTAACATGATCAAAAGTTAGCGATCAGTTAACGAGGTGGTGACAGAACACACTAGGTGTTAAGTTAGGGGGTGGCGGGCGTCAAAATGATAGTTGGAGGTGGCAGCGGCCAATAGCCAATAGGTAAAGGTGTTTAAATCCAATAACCCTTTTTAAAAAAGGACTCCAGGTGTTTGGTGTTCAACTTTTTATGAATCAGTAGCATTTGGGTTTCATCAAATTTGTGTGTTTATCAGATATTGATATGTGTGATTCCATTAGATTGAGATTGTTTACTTGATTTTTGATTGCTTATACTGGTCTTGTATCCAAGATAGCTCAATGATGATTCACACACATGAATTGTGGACCTTGTGGGGTGTTGTTTAATGTGCTTTGCTTCTCTCTCTATAGGCTGCACACACGGAATCATGATAAGCATGTTGGTGGCACATTCACCAAGCCTCTTCCTTTCGTACACTGTAGAATGGTAGCACTGTGGGAGTGGTGGTTGTAGAGGTTGGTTGGAGAGAGATGAAGAGGAGAGATTCTAGGGTTAGGGTTGGAGAATTGGGAAAGACGATGTTTAATTATTAAGGATAATTTTAAATAAAATCATGAAATGACCAGAATACCCCTAAGTGGATAGACATATTTGAAAATTTTAACTTGGTTAGTGCTAAAGGACGAAAGGTGTAATGCGTTTTCTAAATAAAGAATTGTGACTGTAATTATTGAAGTTAAAGGCTATCCATTGCAACTCGTAGGGTAATTATCAAAATTACCATACAAAGATCAAAATTACCTTACAAGATCATTTGTAGAGTAATTATGATACTCTACCAAATTACCCTATAAGATCAAAATTACCCTACAAGATAATCACCCTACAAAAATCAAAATAACTATGATACTTTACAAAATTATTATATAAGATCAAAATTACCCTACAAAATAAAAATTACCCTACAAGATCGTTTGTATAGTAATTATGACACTCTACAAAATTGCCTTACAAGATTAAAATTACCCTACAAGATTATTTTACAAAATTACCCTACAAGATCATTTGTATGGTAATTTTGATAATTACTCTACGAGTTTTAATTACAAAAATGCCACCGCATTTTTTCAGCAAAATCTTCACTTTGTACGTTTTGTACGATAACATTCTTACCATTTGATCTTTTGTCTAGAAAACTAACTAGCCTACTCACTATAGTTTCACATGTTTTAACACCATATCATTGTAAAATCATAAATTAATTGTCACCTCACTAATAATACATTCTCATACCACTTTTCTTCACTTTTTTCCTCTAACCCCATAGTTTTCATCATACAGCAATCATTTTTTAATCATTATCCATTTATTTAAATCTCTTTATATAAAGTAATTTACTTAAATATTTAATTAAAATCACACTAATATTAAAATAACTAAAATAAAAATGTATTAAAATTAAAATTCTTAAAGTAAAAAGACATTAAAGTCCTAGAATAAAAATACATTAAAAGTCGAAAAATATAAACACACTAACATAAAACTAAGGCATTTGTGAAAGAAATCGTTGGCGAATCAAGGCTTTTTTTATGACCAAGTATTTGTTTGTCCATATCCTAACCTTTCATCCCAAGCACCATAACATCGACGGCATAAGAATTTTGTTGTTTGAGGGCTAACAATTGTTTGATACTCTCGTCGAGTGTATGCATTTTGGCTTCGAGATCTACTTGACTAAAGACGAACGCACACCTCTGTTTTTTTTGCTTTTACATGATCTCTCCCAATAGGGTGAGTTACATCAACCGGATCGTTTGGAATATGAGACTCATCATCCAAAATCATTTAAATTAAAATGGGATCGCGCATTGGAACCTACGTCGGTGGACGATACGTTCTTCGACTGTTTGGACCGTAGCCACCGTGCATCTATAAGCGAGACAATATGCCACTTTGTGCTTTTAGTTAAAATTTGCCACAATTGATCAGTTGTAAATGAGTGGCCTTTATTTTCTTTATAGAATTTGTGTGCCTTGATAAGCAAATCTACATCATTTGCACTTCTCACTCAACCATCGCATTGGTTGGCGAGGTTGTTGAAGATGTCGTTAAAGGAGGTTGCATTTCTCTGCATTTTTCTCTCCATTTACCGGAAATTTGATCCGGATTGCGGTAATTATGACGTTCCATGATGTTGTGGAAGGTTTCACAAACACGTTTCCAAAAATCGGTTCTTTTTGTTATGATCCTATATGAAACATAATATACATAAAAATGATGATATATTACAAACATAATATATAAAAAATGTAACATATTAAAAAAATAATATACAAAAATATGATATATATATATATATATATAGAAACGGGTTCAGGAGAAAACACTCAAAAGTATGAGAAAGGTAATAACGCTTCTTGGCCTAACACGTGTCCCGCGCCATAGAGAAGAGCGGAGGGGCTTTTTTGTCTTTTCATTCTTCTTTTATTTCCCAACGCGGTATAATATTTTATGGCGTCTAAGTTTTTTTTTGGCGTTACTCGTATTTTTTAAACTTTTTGGCGTTGAATTAATTGTTTTTGTGTCACATATATAATTTTTTGGTGTTATAGAGTTTTATGGTTAATTTTTTTTGGCGTTATGGCGTTTTGTATAATAATTCACTATGAGTCTCTAATATTTGCATAAGATTACAATAAGACCAATTTTTTGGCGTTTAGTGAATCTTTTGGCGTTTAATACCCTTTACAAGGTGTTTTGCCAGCAGCTTTTCTCCCAGTTTCCATCCTTCTAGCTTTTTGGTGTTTGTAGTTTTTGGCTTTTATATAGTGATTGTTATTTTTTTTTATAGAGAACTAGTTAACAAATCAACATATAACTTGATATCAAAACAATATAAAATGAAAACTAAAATAATAAAAAATTGTAATCTAATTTCTCTTCCGAATTTTCACTGTCATCAGCCTCTATCTTCTTGAATTTGTTTTGGCGTTTTGAACCTTTTTTGAATAGTTTTGCTAGTTGCCAACTTTCCTACATAAACCCCGTCTTTTTCAGAAGAAGCTGCCTAGTGGCATCCTGTTTTTTGGTGTGATATTCTTGTTTGGCGGCATGTCATTGAAGATCAACTCTTGCTTGATGCTATTTGTAATAATGGAGTCCAAAATAGCATTTTACACTTTAGTTGAACCCTTTCTTCCATGCCTATAATCATCAAGAAGAAAGCTCACATGATGGCATATCACTGTCATCAGTCTCTTTTTTCTTGAATATTTGTCCATCTCATCCAGCAAAATATTATTGAGTTAACCCTCTTAGAAAAAGGATCCATTTCAGTGAAAGCTTTGACATTTGTGGCGTTTTAAAGGGAGTGGTTTCTAGAGGATATGACGTTTTTGTGTTTTTCTGTGTGTGATTAATTTCATTGTGTATAGACCCCTCTCTTATATGAGTTTTTTGGCGCGTAGTTTAGGCGAGACTTTTTATTGTAATAAATGATAGTTATAAAGTAACTGTCTTTTCAGTTACTGTATTTTGTATTTACTGTGTTGATCAGCTTTTATCAGTTTTATAGGTTATAGATGGCCCATTTTCTAAGTTTGGCGTTTTTTTAAATGGCCTTATGCAGACCATCATGACAAAATACAATAACGGAGTAAATAAAATAGTAAGGAGGAAAATATTTTTTGTTATTTATGGCGTTTTGTTAGGGTAAACCATTTTTAGTATTATTTTGGCGTTTTGCTAATAAAGATAGTAATATATCATTTAATTATCTTAAAAAAAGAAGATTACATAGAAGAAAAAAAAAGAGGAAAAAAAATTAAAATCCTTCGTAAGAAGGTACTTTATCTGAATAGTATCCATCACTTGTGTCATCTTCTTCCTCCTCGGAGTCTTCATCTTGATCTTCATCCATGTCATCACATTCACCTTCATCAGCTTCTTGTTCCTGAAGATTTTGAAGCCTCCACCTGAACATGTCTTGCATTAACTCCAATTTTGAGTCTATTTCTGAACATGCCCAACGCCAGGCTTCAAAGCCGTAGCCAACGCTAGCCCGGTATGGTTTAGCCAGCGTTGCCTGGCATGCCCCGCCCCACACCCACTAGTCTTAGAGTCTTTAGATTGGAAATATGATAAATCTTATAAATAAATTACATTACACTATATATTAAAAACAGAAGTTTATGAATAGTGTCATTACATTAAATTGGTAAATCACTATAAAAACTAAATTGGTAAATCATGATAACTTGTTAAGACAGACGACTCTTTAGGTCTCAATAGGGTAAGCTCACACAAACAAGAAGAATGCATTCGCTTGTAAACTCTTTATCTTTGTTTTCGTAGGAGGAAATCTATAAGTATGTAAATATAAAATAAAATGAAAAAAAGTAAAATTTCTAAAAAATAGAAAATCATGGGATGTTTACCATGATAGATCATGGGATGTTTTGATAACTTTGACTTTCAATTTCATATGTAATGGGTTTGGTTTGTATCATTGGGGTTGGGGGCCGAATGGCACAAACAAAGCCTTCAGTAACACCTAAGGTTTGGAGGTCACATATTCAAGTTTCACAAGTGACAAACTTAAAAGAAATTCACCATTCATCTCATGCATAACAGATTGTAAGCTATAATGTAGTATCAAAAAACAAACTTTTTGAACTAATGTGTTGGATGATATTGATCTAAAAGATGTGGAAAATGAAATTCAAATGACAAGACTATTATACTTAGAAGCCAAATGGATCATATAATTGTTGGTGACTTAATCAATATAAAATCAGACTTGTTTGTTTTGTGCTATCATTTAGTATTAGCAATTTGTCATTTTTTGAACCAGTTTTGAGTATACATTTTAGATTAAAGATGGATAGATTGTTCGTTACAGAAACACAAATAATTCAACAACAAAATGAGCCACTTTTTGCCCGGATATACAAAGTTGGGCAGTTATTTTATGACGTGTAATGTAAAGTAAAAGAGCATGAAACGATAGAGAAGTTAGCCTTAGACTTTAGACCTTTTATGTTCTGTTTTCAAGAGTTAAGCAAATTTGGAAGAGCTTCAAAAAATTTATAATTTATTCTAATTACAAATAGAGTTTTACAGTAGAAACTCGGTAAATTAATACTCGATTATTTAATAAACTCTCTAAGATAATATTTTTTGCCGGTCCCGACTCGGGGATAGGGTGCTAAATTAATAATTCGCTAAAATTATAAGATAATACATTTTTTATAATTTCTTTAGACCCCATATAAAATATAAATTAATAATTCCTTATATATAGCATATTACATGAATGATTTATGAAGGTTTCTTGAAAAATGACTCAATTGTCTTTTGTTTTTTGTTGAAATCAATTTCCCCTTTAATCTCGTCTCTAATTTTCCTTAGCATGGTAAGAACTTCTGGTGTTGTTTTCTCATAGCTCAACAAGAAATTGTTCAATGTGATTGCCGCTTTAATAGCTTCGTTTCGCGAAGGGGGCTACATTGTAGAACATATTTTGATCTTGTATTTATATAGAAAATATTTTTAATGTCCATAAAGTGATACATTGAACACAAGAAGCATAATAAGGTGGGAGATTGAAGGTTTCTTTCAAATTGGGCCGTTCATTTGATATACATGCATTGTATACAATAATTAAGTGGAAGCTTGAAAGGTGTTTGTAAACTAAGTATTCTACTATAAATTAATAAAATATTAATTAATATATAAATTAATAATTATTAATTTATCGATTAATTAATAACTCTTTTAATTAATAAATTTTGGTGGTCCCAAGTGTATTATTTTATAGAGTTTCTACTGTATTTTTAGTTTTCTTTACAAATATTTATTTTCAATAATTAATTTGATTTTCCGTATTGAAAATTTTATAACCACTTAATTTCCACAAAACTTTATTTACTCGTTATAACTACTCATTCTTCATTATTTTTTCATTAGATTTTACTGATCTCAAACTAAATAAATAAAATCAAGTTTGTTAATTATGATTAAGAGAAATAAATAATACTATTTAAAAGGACATCAGAGTTAATTAGCCTCTTATAGAATCTGTGACAACCCTCAAATTTACATGTATTCCGTACAATTTATTAATGACAATTAAAGTAGTTGACGACTGTGTGGAATTACTTAACTGCTCTCTGATTACTGTGTTATGCTTACGTGTATTTGTTAACATACTGGTAGTATAGAGAAAAGTTACTAACTAGTCCAGTATGCCTTCCTGAGTGTTAAAAATTAAAAACGTTGCAAAAATATATATATGACACTTTACGTACCTAATTAAACACTTTAACAGAACGGTGTTTAACCGGACATTACCCGGGACACTAAAATTTTGCCATACACATTATTTTATTATTTCTGAGCTAGTTAGGGTCCCCGAATACCCTAACCCACTTTATATTAAATAACACACCACCAACCACTAATTATTCCAATTATTTCTTAACAAGATTGTAACTAAACATTTACAACCCAACTTAACTTAAACCTTCCCCCAAAAATTCGGTTATGGAGTGTACCACTCCTAGATTTGTGTTATTAATTAATTGGATCATGTTAGTGGACAAGGGAACATATTATACAAAGGGTAAATGGTGAAAATGGTTTATAAAAGGCACTTGAGGTTTAAGCATTTTATTTTCAACACACAACTCAAACAACACCCAACTTCTTTCTTCCCTCTTCCCTCACTTACGGCAGCCACCACCATCCACCATACAATCACCTTCAAGCCTTCTTCTAGCATTCTATACGCACACAAAGGTGCTAGAGACCGAACAAACAAGCTCGGTGCGTTCGGAAGTTGAAGGACCGCGCTCGTTTTCTTTTAACCACCACTCTTCTACTCTCGAACTTCCCTAGCCTTGAGCTAGTGGTAAGAACTTACATCCGATCATTCTTTATGTTATTTAAGTGGTTAATAGATGTTAGAATGATAAAAAGTTAAGAAACTTTAAAGCTCATGAACAAGTCTTGAACATAATGTGTTAGAGTGTGGATAAAGAGAAGTTATGTGGGTAAATCATGTAGATCTTGTATTGTTATGATTCTTGTTGATTTTCTGATGATTTGTTGGTTAATATTGATGTTTAATGTTGTTGTGATCACTAAACATGATTAACGGAATCAATCGAACACAAGTTAGTAAGTTAAAGAATGAAAACAGAATCTGTCCAAGTTTTACAGCCAACTTCAGTTGGCTGTAAACAGGTCATAAACTCAATGAAAAACTGATATTTTGAGTCTAAAACATGTTATTATGAAATACGGTTCTAATGGCACCGGAATCGTAATTTTTGGACTTCGTTTACTATTTTTAAAGCGTCATTTCGTAACAGCAGCTAGAGCTGCATTTTTCTGCTGAAAATATGTGTATTGTTTTTTTGTCATAACTTGGGTTCTGTGTAGAGTTGGATCATGAAACTTGTACTGTAGATGACCACTGATGTATTTGTAATTACCCCACTGGAATTTTGTAAATCGGACGCTCGATGAATTTTAAATAAATTATTCCGTGGACTGTGGTCAGAAAAATATAAATCTGAGTTCAGTCCGGAAAATGAATTTTTGTAAAATATTAATAATGAACTGGACCCCGATATTTTTACACAATAAAATTTGTAACGTTTAAGACATTCTGTAAAAATTTGGGAATTTTTGGAATAAGTTATTTTATTAAAATGTCCGAAAACAGCCGGTTTTGAATGTTAATGCTGAAATGACATAAGTTGTAATTTGCGTGTCTAAATGTCGAGTATGCTATCTGTGAATGATCTAACATGTTATATGTGTTACGTGCATTATCGTATGTTTTCTTATGAGTGGGGAATGGATGGGAAGTATATATGGGCATAAACAGTTAAAGTAATGCATGCTATGTGATAGATACGTGTAGGAACTTTGTGCTCTATTTGAAACCAGTAAATGACTAACTGGTAAATCATACTAGGACGTGATTGACCGACCTTGACTGTTAGCTATATTTGAGAATCTAACCGAGCAAACCGAGGCGAGTTCACACACTTTCTAAGGCATGGGATTCCCGGTGGTTTGGGAATGGGTTAAAGAAATTAAAACTAAATCTACATATCCTCCTTGGGTAGGATATGTACGGCCATCCTCCATAGATTGGATGCCATTATTAATCCTACGAATTCTCATGGTGCAGAATACGTACGTTCGTCCTCCTTGGGTAGGACAACAACCTTAAAACTAAGCTAGACAAAACTCTATCATGAAGTCCCTCAATTTATATCGACTTAATCGCCGAGACCAATGGCGAGCGGGTCATTAGTTAATAGCGCTATTAGGTTTAACAAACCTCACACCGTGCCAGTCGGACGGGCGTGTACTAATGGACTATGGCAAACTGTCAGTGATGATAGACACTGATGTAGGGCACAACTATTGTTCGTCAGTTGTCGATATGTGTGGTCTAGTAGTTCACACGGGGAAAGCCCCCACTGATTATGGTTATGGTTTGGGTAATGAAAAAGGAACTGGTTAAACATACTTTCAACTACGGCCCCCACGGCAATTAAGCCAACGAAAGTCAAACCACGTTTTTTAGAAACAACTTAAAACTAAACAACCAAATGTGAACTCACTCAACTTTGTTGTTGACTCGTTGTTACATGCCTTACAGGTCGCTAGATGCTTTTGGGAGCTTGCACGAGGAGAAGGTTGTTGTGGAATATGGGTTGTTATATCCCGTACTTAATAATTAACTTTATGAACTTGTGGAACTTATGTTTGAGTCTTAAAACTTATGAACTGTGAACTCATGTTTTGAACTTACGTTTTATGCTTCCGCTGTTATCTTAAAATCGGTTACCTTCTTTAGGTCACCAATCGTATTGTAGTTGGTTTCATTTACTTAATTGTGTTGTTCAATATGATTGGTGGCTCGATCCTGGTCATGTCACGCCTCCAAGCGGTGATACTCCGCATGGCGGATTTTGGGGGTGTGACAGAATCTATATCTATACTATATAATAAAAGAAACCATGTTAGGGACACATGACACTCTATGAGGCGGTCTTAATTATTTTTCTAAATATTTATTATGGAAAGTCAATTATTGATAATATTAAATTTAAAATTTAAAATTTATAAAGAGATTTTAATGATAAAGACAAAGATAACTGATAATAATATATTAATTATTATAATCATATATTAATTATTAAGATCTAAAAAATATATTAGCATTTTAAATATTTATAAAGATAAAGATTTTGTTTAATTGGTAGTTTTAATCGTTTTTATATTTGATGATAAGGACAAGGATAACTGATAATCACATATTAAAATAAAAATATTTATTTTAATCAACGGTTTCGTTAAAAAGATTTATTCAATACATGTAGAACATATATATTTTTTATACATGTGGTATTTTTAGAATCATACTTTTAATAAAGGATCCCATTATCCAGTTTTACACTCCAATGAAATAATAATATTAAATTATAATATCCAACCTATCTCTTGTATATTTAATATTTTTTACTAAAACTTTTTTTTTCTGCTGATTATCCAACATCAGGTAATACGTAAGTTTCTAACCTAATAATAAATAAAAAATAAAGTAAAATGTTATAAACCATGTAATACACAACTCTCTAACCTAATAAAAAATAAAGTGAGATGTTACAACAAGTAAATAGTACCTTAAGGTTCATTTTGTTAGAAAACACATCTTGATGACTAAATATGTTAACAGATTACATTATTTGTGTAAGACATGTGTTTAATCAAATCGTGCAATACACGAGTTTTTAAAAGATGTAACTATTTTATTACTTAGTATACAAAATTATATTTATTCAACCCGTGTAATATACGGGGTTCTATATTCACATAAATAATATCTATATTAGTAAAATTTTAAAGTTATATAACATTAATAGAATTTTAACGAAAAGCCCAGCATAGATTGTTTAGTTGGGCTTGCTCATTTTTTAATGAACTCATTAAATGAATGATAGGCTCTTTGCATCTCTTCCGACCTCTCAACAACTATATATATCTAATAAATTAACTACAGATCCTAATAATAGTAAGCAAGAGTTGATGAGGGCAACTTGTCATCATCGATCTCAACACACAATTGTCGCCCGCAATCTGAAGCCACATACGTTGATGATTGCAAACGTACAAATACCTCGTTGTTCTTCAAATTTGGCGCAACTGCTAAGTATAATTAGTGGTGATTCGTAATCCATGTGGTTTAGACTATCTTCATAATGTTGTTTATATTTGCTAAGATTAAAACTGGAGGTTTTGGGGGTGTATACAAAAGATTAGGTATAAACAGGTTCACAAATGTTTTGCCCCTTGGAACCTTCTCCTATTAGCCACCTTTGCTTTTCCCTTGTGTTCTCTCTGGCAACAATTGGAACCTTATCCTACTAACTACTTTTCTGTTCTAATTTCTGAATTTGTGAAAAGCTTGACACTTAGATAGCGTTCGTTTCATGGATTGAAATGGAATTGGAATTGTAATTCGCACGAGAATTGGAATTTCATTTAGAATTTAGGTGTGTTTGTTTCAGAAAATGGAATGAGATCTCGTTGGAATTGGAATGTAGATTTTCTTTCTTATGTTATTGTTTATTTCCAATACAGACCAACAAAATAAGAAACGGAATCAAGATTCCAATTCCATCTATATTCCATTTCATCCCGTGAAACGAACGCTACCTTAAATTTCACTTTTAACATGTTGTGTTCTCAGTTGGTGCTGTTTTCTAAGTTATTATGAGAATTGGGTGATGAAGATTAAATTTTGGGTTACCCAAGAACAAAATTAGATCAAATGGTTGATTCAAGTGTCTTGAATCCAACTGAGCCAAATGTTTTAGGCAGCTAGCTGAAATTGACTCTTGTTTCTAAGATGACTCTGCCACAGAAACTTAGGTATGTACAAACATTTTATCAACATATTTATGTTCATAGTCTTTATACTAGACAATAACTCTTTAGCACTCTTGTATCTAAATTATTATGTTTTATAACTATTAGCCATGTTGAACCTAATCTTCATTATTTTATAGAAGACTTGAGTAGAAGCAAGAAGCACATCTCAACAAAATATGCAACCACAAAGGTAATCTTGTATAGATATAACCCTTGGTTACACCATTTCTCCAAATTCGAACTACGTAAAAGTTTGCCAAATGAGACGGGATAAAATTTCTTGAAATAATATGGTCCAAGCTTTATAAAAGTTTGTAAAAATTATCAAAGTTTTGAAAACAAGTTTTGTGGGTTAAGACGACACAGTTCTCCCCTCTTATGGCTAATAATGTAGTCTTTCTGAATGACTTTGGGATACAGGATGGCTTCATCATCACATGCTACTGATTTGGTCTACAAAGAAGATACATCAGCTTGACGAATGAGTGTATATATAGTAGATACATAACTGTTACTTTTGGTGTATCAGAACCAATCCTTTTGTACTGTTTTTGTCAACATGTTGTTTTGGTGTTCATAAACGTTTGTATTTTATGATTTCACATTTTCAATATGCAATTTGATGTTAACGATCTAGTCACAGAATATGTGAACTTTGTCGGTTGTACTATTCCCCCTAACGGGTACATGGTTGGACTTGTTCACTCTATTGAATTTCGACGATAGAGTAAGAGCCCCGGATCCTTCCTTTGATGTTTTTACTAAATATTTATTGATACGTAACCATCTCCAACAGCCACTGTAAGCTTCCCTTTGATTTTCAACACCTCATAAGTACTAAATTAGCCAATGAAAACAAATCATATAACTGAATTTGAATAAAACATGTAATCATCAAACGAGCACCACCATTTTTTATGAATGTCGTATAGAAGGGTGCATTTTGCAAGTTGTGGATTGGTGATACACTGATACTTGAATCCATTTAACTTAGGTTACAATTTATAACAACAAAAATTCATATAATAACTAATTATATAAACTTTAAAGTAAAAAAAGTACTATTGAATAAAAATGATATCAAATAAGATTTTCATTATGATCAAGTCTCGAATTAAAAAGTATTGAAATGAAATTATGAATTACAATAAAATGAAAATAAATGAAAAGAACGTTACATGCAACAATGGCTCTGAATTCTCATTTTAGTAAGGTAGGCCTGGTTTTTATTATCTCGCCGAGGGCCCAATTTTTTTAAGATTCTCGGAGACAGCCTTGGTAAGTGTCAAGTCACTTGTTAATGCATCCTTAGTATATATTACTAGTAACTAACAAAAAAAAATTAAATGAATATCTTAACTACATAATGAGCAAATGTGAATAAACAAACATAAACAGGCGGAAAGGAACGAACATAAAATAAAAAGTAAATCTATAAAAGGAACATGTGCTCATGTTTGTTCGTTTAAATTAAATAAACAAAATATTTGTTCAAATTCGTTAGTCGATTAAATAGACAAACATAAATAAACTTTTCACCGAATGGTTTACTAAACACACGGTTCATTTACGTGCCTACATGAACACCCCTATATGAACAACCGTATCTTAAGGGGAAATGGACTGTATCACCCTAAATTATGCAAAATTGGCCAATACCATGCCCAACTTTCAAGTTGGCTCCCACCACCCTCTACTCGACAACTTGGTGTCACTGTCACCCCTTCGTTAAAAAAACACTAACTGAGTTAGTTTTTTAAGCCTATGTGGCATGCAGATGATGACTTGGAAGCATACGTGGACAGAGACTTGTTTTTTAATCCTACGTGGTATGGGGATGATGAGGTGGACAACCTATGTGGACTCACCCTTTATCATCTCACCTTCAACATCCACAGGAACCAGCTCCGTTAATCAATATTGCAGAACATGACGGTGATGAAGACCGTACGTACGGTAGAGGTAGAGCTTTTCAGCCGCGAGATCGACGGGGAAAAGCTAGATCTATGTCGCTGTTGAGAAGCAACACCGCGTTTCAATGGCTGGAGGAATTCAATGACGAAAGAGAATGTACGGAGATCAACGAAATCAACGAGAAATTGACAGTTGAAGATGACAATAAACGAAGAGCACATAATGAACATGAAAACGAAAACGAAAACGAAACGACGTCGTTCGGTGCATCGTCACGGTCGTCCTCCGTCGGCCGGAGCTCGAAACGTTGGATATTCTTGAAGGATTTACTGTACAGAAGCAAAAGCGAAGGACGAAACACCACAAATCGCAACAGAAACCCTAGGTTTTGGTCTACGTTATTGTTTTCACCTACCGGTAAGAAATCGTCAGATCCGGCGGCCAGTAAGACCACCGGTGCAGCGGATGACACCAGCACGGCGGTGGCGGAGGTAGCGCCGGCGAAAACCGCCGTGAAAAAAGTAGTAAACGGGGCAGTTACAAAACCATCGGATCTGGCGACCTGTAAGAATGCCGGTGCGTCGGATGAAAGCAGTACGGCATCGGTGAAATCCGCCGTGAAGAAGGCGGTGAACGGCGTCGGAATGAGTTGGAAACGGAGAGTAGGACGATTGCATTGGGCATGAAGTGCATTATACAAGAAATAGAGCACAGGTGGAGGAGATGAGTCTATGTAGGTTGTCCACCTCATCATCCCCATGCCACGTAGGATTAAACAACAAACTCAGTTAGTCATTATTTAACGAAGGGGTGACACTACCACCTAAATGTCGAGTAGAGGGTGGTGGGAGCCAACTTGAAACTTGGGCGTGATATTGGCCAATTTTGCATAGTTTAGGGTGATACAGTCCATTTCCCCGTATCTTAAAAGAAATAGACTTTAGGATTAAAGTGTACTTTTAATATTGAGGTATAACTTAACTATAGTTGTTATCAACCCTTTTCTGCTTGCTTTCTGATAATAATAAACTAAAAAAGTTGCTTTCTGATAATAATAATAAACTATATTACAATAATGGTGTTCCATTCACAAAGGCAAAGCCTTTAAAAACACCTAGGTTGGGAAGAGGAATGTCTTGGGTTCAAGTTCCACAGACGACAGGTGATTAAAAAAATTAGCCGTTAAAAAGAAAAAAAATCTAAAAAAGTATTCAACTTTAGAATCTTTTAATGATTTAGATGGGTCTATCTGAAGATAGAGATGACAATTTCAACCCGATTAGTATATGTAGGAGGTGGTGTGCTCACGACAACGACATAGGATTGGGATGGGAGTACTATGAAGAAGACAACACGTCTGAATGAATTTATGGTAATAAAGAGGACGAATTTATATGTGCTGCTTAGATTTATTTTTTTGTTGTAGATCATGTGAGTTTTTTAAATAAAGTTTGACTTTTCATCAATTTATTTATTTCGTTTGTACAGTACCTTTATAAACGATATAGGTTTGTTGGGAAAAGATCAAATAGGAAGTTTATTTTAGTTAGGAAGTGTAGGAATCAATAGGATTAAGACATGTGGCAACATTTAAAATAAAGAAAAGGGATATTTTAGTCAATCTAACCCTTTCTTCTTTCTTTTCAAAACCCAGTAACTTCAAAACCCACCATTTTCAAAACCCACCATCTTCAACCATTTCTTCACTTTCTATCTCAATAATCACTACATTATAGTGCGATTTTCATCACAAATCAATGATTCAAACACCCGATCAACGTGTTCTTCAGCTTTTTTGAAGAAAACCCAGTTTAATTTCATAAAAAATCCCGTTTTTTTTCCGGTGATTTTGGAGATAATCACTCGATTCGTTCGATTTGAGCGCTGATAAATGTTTCAATCATTCAAACTTCGTCAATTGTTGAAGAAATCATTTAGATTCATGTAGGAAATTCTTTAATTTCATTTTTACGATCTTGGCGGGGGTCCGGGGGCAGCGCCCCTGGTAGCGGGGTCCTAGGGGCGGCAGCCCCTGGCGGGGTCCAAGGGGCAGCCCCTGCATTCGTAGACAGTGTTTCTTGTTATATAAACAATAGGTTCTGGTCATTGCGTTTTAGTTGGATTCTGGTTCTGTGAACAATAGTTTCTGGTTCTGTGAACAACAGTTTCTGGTCATTGCGTTTTAGACAGTTTCTGGTTCTATGAACAACAGTTTCTGGTTATTGCGTTTTAGACAGTTTCTGGTTCTGTGAACAACAGTTTCTGGTCATTGCGTTTTAGAAATAAAACATTTTTGAAGTGTTTTTACTCATTGCGTTTTAGGTAAACACATTTTTATGTGTATTCAGTTCATTGCGTTTTAAAGAGAACAGTTTCTTTTGTGTTTTTAGGACATTGCGTTTTAGAAATAAGACATTTTTATGTGTTTTCTAGGCATTGCGTTTTAGAAATAAGACATTTTTAAATGTTTTCTGGCCATTGCGTTTTAGAAATAAGACATTTTTAAGTGTTTTGGGTGCATTGCGTTTTATAAAGTACACTTTCTTTTGTGTTTTTAGGCTATTGCGTTTTAGAAATAAGACATTTATTTGTGTTTTCTGGTCATTGTGTTTTAGAAATAAGACATTTCTTTGTGTTTTTGGTGCGTTGCGTTTTAGAAAAAGTCATTTTTTTTACGTTTTTTTTTCATTGTGTTTTACGCAACTGGGTTTTCAAATTTTTTTTTCGAAAATATAGCAATAGTATACTCGTTTTAAAGATAAAAAAACGCTGGTTTTTTTGGTGCAATTTTTATAAAAAAATAATGTCGTATGAAAAAGTTATTAACGTTTAAAAAATGGGGGGAATTGGAGGAGAGAGAAACTATTGTGCTGGATTGATTAGAATGCCCCTAACAAACTCAGACGCCTCTTTTTTTTTTTTTTTGCTTCAATTTCATTCATTTAATCTTAGCCCTTGATTAATTAAATGGATGGTCAATATCACTTCCTAGCCAAATAAACTTCATATTGTATCTCCACCCTAGGTTTGCTAACAAAAGAAAAAATATATATACCAATGGATTGGTAGTCCATTGGCAAAGGCAAAGTCCTTAAACATCTAGGTTTGCGAGAGGAATGTCTTAAGTTTAAGTCTCACTGACGATAAAGGTTAAAAGAAATTTGGTGCTAAAAAATAGAGAGAAAAAAATATATAGTTATTGTAAGAAAACTTTTTTTTATACACTAAGATTGATATTAAAATTGCAAGTATAAAATAATAGATTAAGAGAGATAAATAGTAGAGGAGAAGGCCCTCATTATTATATATATCAAATGATAACATAGGTTTGTTACAGTATTCGAGGATATTTTCGTAATTTCAATCTTCATACAATTCTTTCTATATCCGATCCATTCGTTCTATCCCTAACCTCCAGAGCAGGTTACCCATCAGGCCACCACCACCGACGCTCTTCCATCTGGATTGGCATCACCATCACCACATATAGTCTTCCATCTGCTGCTGATCATCGAGTAGCTCTAGAGTAGGTTACGCATCACCGCCACAACGGAACCCCTTTCATCTGCTGCTGATCATCGTTGATTGAGACCATCGCCACTACCGACCTCTTCCGTTTAATTCTTATAGATAGAAAAGTATAGAGAAGGGGTAGAGTGAAGGGAAGCCGGAAGAGGAGTCGGCCATGGCCTTCGACTATCTTCCTCCTGATTCCAGTGATAGAAATAGTAGCTTATGACAATGGTGTCGGTTGTATGTGTTATGGTGATAGCGGCGATTCCGGCTAAATGAGGTAACAATGGTGGTGGTTGTGGTCAAAGGTGATGACGATGGGTAAGTGTACGGTGATGAAGACGGTGGCTTGAGGTTGTAAAGGTGACAGCAGCGGTGTTGATAAAGAACAGGGGTGATGATGGTGGTTTCAGCGAAGGGTTGTGGTGCTTTTGATGGCGGTGAACAGTAATGGCGGTGGTGATTTATGATGGTTGCAGCCGGTGTCGGGTGGTATTACATGTACCAGCTTCATCTTCATATGTTGATTTGTAGAGTGAGTAATTGACAGATTGTGTGCTTTTCTCTTTAGGGTTCTTTTTTGGAAGAGATAAAGTACCAAATAATGTTAGGATGAGTTTTTGATTTGTGGTTTTTTTTATCTTCAAATACGAAGATAATGAGGGTGATTTTGGATTTGCAGAAAAGTATAAGATTGTAGGGTGATTTTAGATTTGCAAAAGATAATGGTGTTTTTCAGCTGTGATATGAGGTTCATAAGGATGATGATATGTATCAAAAGTAGTGAAAAATCTTGGGAAAATCATTTTACTTTATTTTTTTCTTTTGAATTGTATTGCATTAAATATTGACTAAAAAGTTATTGATTTTTTTTTGTTAATTTAATCATTTATACTGTTTGTATTTAGTATCACAATTTACCCTAAGTTTGATACATTTGTATTTAACAACCATAATTATGTTTGGCAATTTTCTACATATATGTATTAATAAAAATACATAAGAAAAATCATGAATGCACTTTTAACTCCTAAATTTTCAATATGAAATAAGCGTATATTATGTGATAATGTATTTTGTATGACTAATTACATATATAATATCACATTTACTCAACTTGGGCATGTGAGTGTCTTTAGTGTTCATGAAGAATGTTTTTTACATGGTAAAAATTTTGTTAATGCACGTTATTGCTTATTTTGGGATTTCTAATCAAGCGACATCTTTTGGGCATATTAAGATTTTGTTTTCTGGGTTTTTTTTTTCTGGTTGTTATACTGAGTGTATATATCAACGTAGTAAACTGAACCGGTATCAACTGAATTCTCGCGCAACACGCGCGGGATTTTACTAGTTTATATTAGAACATTTACTCATTTTAAGCCAAATGTTTAAAAGAGGTTTAAATGTATTGGATGATATTGATTTAGAAGAGGTTTAAAATGTTTAAAATGCAATTAAAATGACAAGAGTATTATCTGCTGAAGCAAAATGCATAATAACCTAATAAGTAATAACAACATTAAAAAAAAAAAAAATTATATAATATAATTCGTTAGGGCTAAGGCTTTTTTCCGGCTCATTCAGGCCACTTAAATTTTTAGAACCAGCCCTCTTTAGCAGAGCCGTCCCCGAAAACTCTTGAAAAAATTTAGGCCTCGGGCGACGAAAAGAATTAGGCTCAAAGTTATGGTTAAGGGTAAATGAATTACAAAAATAAAAACTTAGTGATGTAGCAAAGACTTGAACTTGAGACCTTTATTACATTATTTTGAGATGGTTTTTGCCACTACACCACCAATATTTTTTTTGCATAATAAACAGATGAATATACTAAATAGAGTAAAATGCACGGATAGTCCCTGTGGTTTTGCAAAGTTTCAGCTATAGTCCCCAGATTTTGGAAATTACACTCATAGTCCCTGTGGTTTGACAGTTTGTTACGCGGATAGTCCCTGGAGTGGATGGGGGTTAGTTTTCTCAGTTAAGTTGGTGTGAAATGACTAAAATACCCTTAATATAATATATGTATATCCATACACTTACTTTTAGATCTGAAACTCATCCTTATCATGTTTATTTTCAGATATGAAACAATTGACTCATTTATGAATTCTTTTCAAATCTGATCTTGTTCGAAATCAATAGAAAATTTCAAAACTTTACCGATTCAAATCGAAACTTGTCAAAACAAACTGAATATCAATGAAACGTGTCTAACATTCACAAACAATACATTGAAACAATTGGAAACTTGATCAAATCAGTCTGAAACAGATCAAAATGTTCAAAACTCTATTCGAAACAAACTAAAAATCTACCAAAACTGATCCGATCTCACCGAAAAAACAATCAATTCAGTACGTGTTAATCGACTCTATTCGAAACAAACTTAACCTGTTAATCGACTCTATTCAAAATGTTCAAAACTCTATTCGAAACAAACTTAACCTGTTAATCGACTGAATTTACCTTTTATGTTAACATTAGCACCCATCATCACCTTCCTGTTCACCAATACTGGAAACCCTATGCACAAATCAGATCCATCCATCGCTGCTGCAGATAGATCCGACCACTGCTACAGTTACCACCGTCTCCAACCATCTTCTAGGGCCTTTTATGCGTCTCTCTCTCTCTCTGATTGATCTGTCTCTCTCTCTCCTGATTGATTTGTCTCCCTCTCTTGTCGTTTCTCTCTTTAAATGTGGTTGACGGTGAGTTCTGAAATGAAGGAGGGAATTAAGGTGGTAGAGATGTTGATGGTGGTGGAGTGGCAGGTGGTGACGGCTGGTGTAAGTGGTGGCGGCAGATGGTGGTGACTGGTGAGTGAGTGTTTGTGTGTGCGTGAGATGAAAGAGATACAAGGGTTTAAAGGGTTAATGTTTTAATTTAATCCTAAGGGTATTTTAGTCATTTTACACCAACTTAACTGAGAAAACTAACCCCCATCCACTCCAGGGACTATCCGCGTAACAAACTGTCAAACCACAGGGGCTATCCGTGCATTTTACTCTACTAAATATATAATTTAATAAATATATACAAGCTTATAAAGACTTTTCGGGCCCTTTAAAATTTTGGGCCTCGGGCGTCGACACGGGTTTGCCGGGCCCAGAGCCGGCCCTGCTCTTTAGAGTCCTTGCATAGGAAGCTTTGTTAAAACTTATAATAAAAGAACATATATTTAATTTAATGCCAATTGTACTTTGGTTATCCATTTTAAAAATATATAAATATCCCAGCTAGTCCTTAGAATTTGTATCTCAACACCAACTCTAAACTTTGCCTTATCACATACCGACGACCACACTCGTCTGAAGATTTGGCCTCTAGAGATTGACAGTCAACCACAATATGGTAAGTGATAACCCTAATGTCAATTTTAAGTTTGTAAACCTATAAATTTGGGTGAAAGTGTTACATTCATATGTCACGTGATTAAAAAATAATGGGTTTTGTTTTTATATAGTTCTTTTTGTGTGGTGGTTAAAAAAAAGTTAATTGCTTGGTTGGTCCTCGTGGTTTGCAAAAATTTCATACTTGATCCTAGTGGTTTAGTAATTACACGTGTGGTCCTAAAAGTTGTCAAAAATGAACTCTGTTGGTCCCCTGACCTAACCTCTGTGAAATTTCTCAGTTAACTATATGTGAAATGACTATATTACCATTGAACAGTTAAACACCTAAAACTATGAATTAAACACAACCTGCATCTTTATCACCATCATCATCTTCATCACCAACCCACCCCCAGTCTCACCCTACATATGCTCAAAACTCAAAATGTAAGAAATACACAAATACTTGCACTCATCATGCTAATTTCAACTCAACAAACACACCACTGACCTATAAATTTTGAGACAAAAAGAAGGGGAAAGGGAGTGCCCTGCTGCCACGGCTGCCATCGTTTCCGGTGGCTACAACCGCCGTCGGCCACCAGCCTCAATCCAACGAATGCCAAAACTCGGGCCTCTTTCACCTCGAGCCATTGCCGCCTTTGAAGCTTCAAGCCCGAACCCTCGAACTTCCTGTGATGGCGCTGCTGATGCTGTTAACGCCGGTACCCAGCACCGCCGCCGTACACGGTGGTGGTCGGCCGTATTTACAGAGAGAGAGATTAGAAGGGGGTGTGGGTGGTGCGAGAGGGTAGGAGAATGGAGGCGGTGGGTTGAAGGTGATATTGGAGGTGGTGGTGGGTTGAAGGTGGAGATGATAGTGGTGATTGGTGATAAAAGGAGGAAGAAGATTAGGGGTGGACCTCATAAATCTGAAAGTTGAAGATGTGTTAAGAATGGGAAAGAAGTTGAAGGAGGGATGGGTGGGGCCCATTTATTATTATTTTTTTAATCTTAGGGGTAAAACAGATATTTCACACACATTTAACTAGAAAATTTAACAAAGGTTAGTGATAAGGACAACCCGAATGCAAAAATTGCAACCACTGGGACCAAATGTGTAATTAGTGAACCCTCAGGATCAAGTCTGCAATTTTCGTAAACCACAGGGACCAACCAGGCATTTAATATGGATTTTGTTTTAAGAAGCTTTTTGTGTGGGGTCTAATCTAGCCTCTAGGTTGTGGGTGGTGGTTTAAGGTGATGGAACCGTGGAAGTGTCAAGAGGATTCGTTTTAATAAAAAAAAAATGCTTCTAAACTATTATCAATAGTTAAAACTAGCGACATGAATTACCAGCATTTCGTAGCGGGCTTTTGGTCAATATCAGTTAGGTTTGATACGGTACCGAGTCGGAATAGCAACAAATCTAAGAAGATATCGACATGTGTTTTATATTGATAAAAAAACGAATACTTGTATCAGTATGTTATTAATCGGCTATTACCGGTTCGATTTGTCATGCTGTTATTATCGTACGTACCGTCACGCGTTATGGCTTCTAGTACCAAAAAATAACCTATTGCGAATACAAGTCCATTTACAAATGAATTTTATGCCGTCACGTTGAGAAAACCACAAAAAACGAATGTGATACCAATACCGATATTGTTCAAACAGTATTCGTTATGTTCCCCAAATGAAAGAAATAAAATTCAACTATAACTATATTTGATTCGTTCAAATAAAATTATAAATAAAAAAATAAAATAGGCTCAAAAGTAATAAAATAAATATACATTTAATTATAAGGATAATAATATAATATAGAAAAGTTAAAAACTAAAAAAGAAAATAAAATAGGATCAAATAACTAACTAGATCAAACTAGTAATAAGACTCGCGCGCGTCGCGGCGCGGGTACATCGCAAACGTCCAACGGATTAGTCCAAGCGTTATGTGATGTGTTAATCATATAATAACGTGTGTTTCGACGTATCCGACTGAACTCAATGTAACCTATAGATGTGTTGCAATTGGATTAAAATGTAAAGCAAATGAAGTTTATACTGTACAATCATAACGTAGTATATGCGACTCGACTAACTCGATTTTATACCATCAAGTTAAAACGTATTATATGTGACCTGATTCATATCTAGGAAACATACAAAATAAAGGCCGAAAACGTATACCAAATTTTACGCCAAAATGTAAAAAAGCAAAGTTTAAAAGTTGAGGGGTCGGTATAAAACATATATAGGGATGAGCAAATCAGACCCGGTACAGGTACCGAATTTACCGAACCGGGTACTTTTTCGGTACCGATTCGGTACCAACTTTTGACATTTTCGGTATTGGTTCGGTACCGATCCGGTACGATACCGGTTTTTACTCTCAAATACCGGTACCGAACCGTACCGAACCGGGTATATTCGGTACCGGTACCCACTTTTGGGGATTTTCGGTACCGGTTCTTTCGGTACCGGACGGTACCGAGCTCATCCCTAAACATATGTGCCAAAAACGTAAATTACCAAAGTATAGGTAAAAAAATGCAAGTTACAAAAGTAGAGAGTAAAAAAAAGGAAAAATCTATATGTAAAAAATATGAATTACAAAACAATAAGGTAAAGTGGAAATTTTGAAAGTCAAAGAATGGTGGGTTCACCGACTTTGTACTTTAAGTAATATAGAAATTAGTAAAAAGCTAGGGGCTAAAAATGGCAATTGTTAAAGTAGAAGAACAGTAAAGTTAGATAAAAGACTAAAATTGATTACTCCAAAAGTGGAGGGGTCATAGCAAAGCTGAGGGGCATCAAATGAAATATTGTAAAAGTTTAGGGGTAGCAAAGTTGAGGGGCTTGAAATGCACAATTGTAAAAGTTTAGGGGGGTAAGGCAAAGCCCGTGGGGGACTAAAATTGATTACTCCAAAAGTGGAGGGGTCGTAGCAAAGTTGAGGGGCTTGAAATGAAATATTGTAGAAGTTTAGGGGGGTAGCAAAGCTGAGGGACTTGAAACGCAAAATTATAAAAGTGTAGGGGGATAAGGCAAAGCCGGTGGGTCACCCCACCGACTTTGTCTTTTAAGATAGAGCTAGTATTTTGCACGTCGCGCGTTGCGGCGGCGCGCGACGGGTGGAAACATATAATAAGACAAAACATGATTCGTAGAACGCAGTGCGTAAAAGACAATTAAAAAAAGTGTAAAGCATAAAGGTAGACACAAAATGTAAAACAAAATGCCTAAGACATTTCGTAAAACACAATGCATTGGCATTTGCAAAAGTAGGAGTTGTAGTTTAGGGGTTACAATTGCAATTTTTTAAACGTTGGGCATGTGTAAAAATGGAGTAATAGTCCGATGGGTAAAAAAACAAAGTTTAAAAAAGACAAAGTATAAAAGTTTAGGGGTGGTGGCGTAAATTTGTAAAAGATGAGGGGGTGTTGGTAGAAATGTAAAAGAAGAGGGTTGGCGGCGTAACTATGTAAGAGATAAGGGGGTGATGATGGAAAATCAAAGTAAAGGGTTGGTGCTGGTAAAGTTTGAAAGATGAGCTTGTGGTTTTTGAAATTCAAGTAGAAGGTTTAGTGACTATTTTATAAAAGTTTAAAGATTACAAAGTAAAGGGCAATAATTGCAAAATTATTAAAGTAGGGGGCATAGAGCAAAGCAAGTAAAGGGCAATAATTGCAAAATTATTAAAGTAGGGGGGCATAGAGCAAAGCCGGTGGGATTTTCCACCGACTTTGTTCTTTAAGAGTGTATAGAATATGTTGTGTGCAACAGGTGATGACTACGTCATGGTTGTAACAACCATGTTGCTCTTTTTTTCTTTCTTATGGAGGAGATCAAATACTTTGAAGACTATGATTAGAAAGAGAAGTCCCGCGAAGGTGTACATAGTTCATATTTCAATAAATTGCGTGAAACTGCTAAACAAAGCTATAGCTATACGTTACAAGTGGACTAGACTACCTTCATAACAATAATGACACACTTAGATCCCTACATCTTATAAGAAGAAGAATAGAACGTATTCCAAGTCTGTAAACATGGGCATCGGAGCGTAGCGTAGCTATTTTGATGTCTTAGAAAGAGATGCTTTATGAATTGTCACCTGGTATGTTTGAGCGGGTTTATGGCATCCATTCTTCAGTCATTTGCTTGAATTGGATGCAAAGGCTAAAGATAGCAAGAAGTGTTGCATGTGTTACAAGTGGACTTGACTACCTTTAGACCATCACAATGATAGTGTTTTTAGGCATTTTTGGTGAGGTGAAGGAAAAAAAGGGAGTTGGGTAGTTTTTTGGATGAATGAATTGAAACAAGTTATGTGAGAGAGAACGGGGAGAGCAAGAAAGAATGGTGTATTTAAGGTTTGATTGGAGCGTGAGAGAGAAAGAGTGGATCTAGTGTCAAATCTCCAGTAACTCGTTTTTCTTTCTTTTCTTTTTTTGAGAAGGGGGGGGGGGGGGGGGGGGGGGGGGGGGGTTGAGGGTTATTGTAGATGTCTTCATACCACAACATGAAATCATACTTGGTGAGTGTCAAAAATTCACCGTAAGTATTTGTGTGTTCATTTGAGTTTTACAAATAAATACTTCTTTTTCACCAAAATTTAGACTTTTTAAATTATATTTGCTAGTTAGCCCATTTACAAGAGCTGTAATAGCACTGGAGTCCAAAGAAATTATGTTTGACATTATTTATTTTAGTGTTAGTACTTTAAATTTTACTTGAACCCATGAAACTAGTCTCAATTCTAACTTAAATTAGGTTGGGTATGGGGCTGTTAAAACCACGGACGAGGGGTTAACCGTGATGTGATCGATTGGTCCCGGTTCAATGCGGTTGGGCAATTCTCATACCAGGTTGGACCAGATTAGTATGATAAAAATGGGCTGCAATTTCATCTCAAGTAGTTAATTGAACCATTGAGCATATTACCATATTATAAATTAACAAAACTAGGTTTAAAGATGTTCGCCGCGTTGCGGCGAATTTCTCTTGTTATTTAGTCTGTGTTTACATGTGTTTTGAAATCACTACGAGCGTGTTGCGAACGGAACTGCTGACAAGAATAAAAAGAAAATGTAGAAAAAAACACTAAAAGATAACCGAAAGAAAATCAACCAAAAAAGTTGTATGGTAACGATGTTGTTCGTATGAAACCCGTGGTCAGAGATGAAGAAATTGTTCTGGGTACCGGTACCAAATTTGCCGAACCGAAAGATCTTAAGTACCAATTCGGTACCGACTTTTGGCGTTCCTGGTACCGGTTTACTACCGTTTTTTACCTTCATATACCGGTACCGTAATCGTTATTTTCGGTATCAGTACCGATTCTGTATCGGTTGGCACCGAACTCCCTACCCCTAAAACTAAAAAAAGAAAAAATTAAAAGTTGAAGAAAATCAACAAAAAAAAATTGTACGATACCGTTGTTCGTACGGTAACCGTGATCAGGGATGAGCAAATGGTACTGGGTAGCAACACTGACTTTCCCGAACCAAAATATTTTTAATATCAATTCGGCACCAACATTTGGCGTTTTCTGTATTAGTGCCGGTTTTTACCTTCATGTACTGATACCGAACAGGGCCGTCCCGGTATTTTCGATACCAGTACTGGTTCGATACCGGTTAACACCAAACTTATCCCAACCCCTGATATTAAAAAAAAATAAAGTTAAAAAGTAAAGAAAATAACTATTATTATAATATTAAATAATAAAAATATTAAAAAACTATATATTCTCCTATGTATTAAAAATTCTATGTTTTGAACAGTAGTACTATATATTAAAATTTGAATGTTTTGAATAGTAGAAAAGAAGAAAAAGTTATAATAATATATATAGTTTTTTTAATAGTTTTATTATCTTCTTTACTTTTTAAGTTAGATAAGTTTTTGTCAACCGGTACTGGTAACGAAAATATCAGTACGGTTATCAGTATATAAAAATAAAAATCGACACCAGCCTGGTACAGAAAGCACTAAAAGTCGGTATCGAATTGATTTTGAAAATCTTTTAGTTCGGGAAATTCGGTACTGCCACCCGGTACCATTTGCTCATCCCTGATCACGGGTGTTGTACGAACAACGGTATCGTGCAACTTTTTTTGTTGATTTTTTTTCAACTTTTAATGATTTCTTTTTTTAGTTTCAGGGGTTGGGATGAGCTCCGTGTCAACCAATACCGAATCGGTAATGGTACCGAAAATACCAATTACGATACCTGTATATGAAGGTAAAAAACGGTAGCGAACCGGTACCAGGAATGCCAAAAGTCGTGCTGAATTGGTACTTAAGATATTTCGGTTCGGGAAATTCAGTACCGGTACCCAATATCATTTACTCAAATCTGACCATAAGTTTCATACGAACAACATTATTACCATACAAATTTTTTGGTTTATTTTATAGTGTTTTTTTTCTATATTTTCTTTTTATTCTTGTCAGCGGTTTCCATGCCCAACGCGCTTGTAGGGATTTCAAAACACATGTAAATATAGACTAAACAACAAAAGACGTTCGCCGCAACGCGGCGATAGTAAAAAACTAATTATTATAATTTTTAAATCACTATTCATTTCAATTCTAATATTAATATTAATTAATTAATTAATATATATATATAGTAGTAATAATTTTTAAATCACAGTTCATTTCAATTCTAATATTAATATATAGTAGTAATGTTTGTGCATTAAGGCTTGTACCTTAAGCATGGGGAGTCTTTCAAAAAAATTTGTTGATTTTTCATTTGTAACCCAAAGGTTTTATTTTTTGCATTTTAACCTTTTTTGTTTTTTTTTAATTTTTAACCCAAAAGTTTTCATCTCTTGCAATTTAACCCAAACACATTTTTTATTTTCAACTTTGATCCATGTATTTTTCATCTTTTCCAATTTTTTCGTTTTACGTTTTGTTATACTTTTCCGAGTAAACACGCCGTAACGTACGTGTGGGTTTCAAAGTTTTTCCGACTATTTTTTTCTGTTTGACAGGACCCTCACAATGCGTCTATTTTTCCTTGTTTGACAGGTTCGTCGCAACACGCGTGGTATTAGATCGACTTAGTTATTCTTTTCTATTTTTACATTTCAGTCTTATCTCTTCGCATTAACATGTCGCGACTGGCATTCGTGGCTCAACGATTTTACGTATGCTTTTCGTCCGGTGTTATTTTTTCTTTTTATTTATTTTATTATAACGAGCTTTTTCTGGTGTTGTTGATCGCTGGTAGTTGTGTAGCATCAGTGCTACTTGGCACGGTGTATCCCCCTCCCCCCTCGGCGCCCCCGCAACGCGGGGGCCCTTAATACTAGTTGTAAAAAAATAATAAGCTTTGTGTAGATAACAATGGTGATCGGATTCAGAATGGGCTGGCTGGATTGGATTGTTAGTGACCCATGATCCAACTAAATGTATATATTCGGACAATAATCCTACCTACAGAATTGGTAAATAATAATACTACCTTTCAATATGTTGGTACTCAATGGACCTCTGTTAGTTTTTTTTAACTGAAGTTAGTTTTTAACTTTTATTTATTACACAAACAGTCTCTGTAGTTATAATTTACTAGTTTTAACTATGAGTTATTAGCCAAAATGGTCCCTGAGGTTTGCACCGCCACCACCACCACCACCACCACCACCACCACCACCGCACCGCCACTACCACCGCCACCACCACCACCGCACCGCCGCCACCACCACAGCACCGCCGCCACCACCGCCACCACCAAAGCACCGCCGCCACCACTGCCACCACCACCACCACCACCGCCACCACCACCGCCACCACCACCGCCACCACCACCGCCGCACCGCCACCACCACCACCATCGCCACAGCACCGCCACCACCATCGTCTGGTCACCATCACAGCCACCACTGTTTCGAGTTTTCCGGTCACCTCCGCATCATCCTCATCGTCTCCGGTGGTGGTGGCGGTGCGGCGGTGGTGGTGGTGGTGGCGGTGCTGTGGCGATGGTGGTGGTGGTGGTGGTGGTGGCGGCGGCGGTGCGGTGGTGGTGGTGGTGGTGGTGGTGGCGGTGCGGTGGTGGTGGTGGTGGTGCAAACCTCAGGGACCATTTTGGCTATTAACTCATAGTTAAAACTAGTAAATTATAACTACAGGGACTGTTTGTGTAATAAATAAAAGTTAAAAACTAACTTCAGTTAAAAAAAACTAACGGAGGTCCATTGAGTACCAACATATTGAAAGGTAGTATTATTATTTACCAATTCTGTAGGTAGGATTATTCTTTACCAACTGGTTAAAGGTTGGTTTATTAAATACCAATTTTCCTTATTTAAAAACTTAGTTTAAATAAATGTTTGAAAACAACATTGGCAAACACGACCTATAACAAAGTCATGATCAAGTTTCTCATCAACATTTTCCTGTATTACTTAATGGGTCCTACTTACTTTTTAATTACTTTACACTATACACTAATCAAAATGGTAAAATGTATTAAAGAAAAAGAAAATATATGGTCAAAGCATTATAAATGTTTGACAATGTGCTTAAATAGGTACATAGTTCAAAGTTTTATAAAGGAGATATAATTATACAATGAAACGGGTTCTAGTGAAAACTATGTAAAGTGTGAAAATGATAAGAACGGATCTGGATGCGACACGTGTCCATGGCGCTAAATAATAGGAGAGGGTACGATTGTCATTACACGCTAACTTTTGAACATCCCCTTATTTGTTAGCGCCTTTTTATTCCGTTCTCAAATAAAACTCCAAATTTGTCATGTTAGCTGTTACCTCATCTCCAAGTTTCGGAGATTTATGGCGTTTGATATGGGTTGCGAGTTACAGGGTATTTTCTGTTAGATTTTTGTTTGAGCATATTATATAAAATTGATGGCGTTTTGATTATTATATATCTTATAATGGCGTTTATTTTATTTTCTCTTATTTAGGTTTTGATATATTAAATGGTGTTTCATATCCAACAACATAAAAATTGACGGGTTTTTTTTTTGTCTAGCTAATCATGTAAATGCTATGGCGTTTTTCATTTTTGAACGGGGCTATATTTCAATCTCATATATTAAACTTGGTGTTTTTTTTGTGTTTAATGGCGTTTAAATTCAAAAATTTCTTTAAGGAATTCCGTCAAACGTCAACTCTTTTTGAATCGTTACTGATTTAACAAATGGCGTTTTCACACTTATATGGTGTTTCCATTTATATATAAAACTTATTTAATTTTTGTTTATTTATTGATTATCAACGATTAATGGCGTGTATATCATATATGATTAAATGATTAGAGTGTCTTTATTTTTAGGCATGGCGTGTATTTTTCCATTTGTCAATGGTTATTGAATTGTGTATGATTAAATGATAATGTTGCCTTTATTTTATGCATGACGTGTATTTTTTCAGTGTCATGGTTATTGAATAATCTCATTACTGTTCATGACGTTTTTTTGTTGTTGTTTCAGAAGAGAGTGTTGCATAGAATGAAATGATTTGCCCGAAAACTGGTTCTACATTCAAGATTCCAATCATTAGAGCCGATCTAAAACCAAAGTTTGGAATGATTTTCGGAAGCCTTGATAATTATTATTCTTTGTATCTTAAGTATGCGACGGCTGCGGGGTTTGGTGTATGGAAAGGGACTGAAAAGATAAACGCCAAAGGAGAAAAGCATATAAAGTACTATATGTACGAGAGCTGGTCATTTCAAGGATAAGAAGGTTGATACATTGGACCCTAATCAGAAAGAAAGGAAATATATTTATATTTGTATATAAATATATATATATATATATATATATATATATAGGGTAGGGTTCCAGCGTGAACAACCTCCCAAGAGTGAACTGCGTGAACAGATCTGGACCCTTGATTTCCTTTTTAGTTGTTAAGGGTAGGATTGTAATTATCTAAAAAATTAGATTTAAATAATTATTTTAATAATTGAATTAAGTTACATCTTTCCTAATTTAAATTCATTATCCACATTATTTTATTTATTAATAAGATAATTATCAAACAAACAACAAATCATCAGATTTCAATTTTATTTTTTTATTTCAGATTTCATCGCCAGAATTCACATTTTGATTTTTAAGATCCACGTAACCTTCATATTTCACCAGTATACACATGTGTACTTGGATATAAATAGAACAGTACGCATGTGTACTCAGCATCGTACATATGTGTAATTAGCTACATAATACATACATAGAAACAATACATGTAAAACTATTTTATATTTAACAAATTACAAGTTCCATAATGTTTTCCAAACCAAACAAAAAAACATATAATTACAAGTTCCAGTTTCGTAAAAACAATAAACCCAACATAATCGAAAAAACAAAAAACATAATCTTTTACAACTATTAGCCACGTTGTATGCTGAATCATCCTTATCGACCTCATACGTGAATCATCCTTATCGACCTTCCATCTACACTTTTCTCGTTAATGACATCTCCTATAATAGCACAAAAAAACTCAGCAACTAATACTTTGCATAATTCACAACTGTAGATCAACAACTTTACACATTCAATACACAAAATTATGAGATATCCCAAAAGCAGACGCTATACACATGTGTACATTGGGTTAAAATTAGAGCAAAATCAGAATACATATGTGTACATCGCATTAAAAACAGAGCAAAATCAGAATACACATGTGTACATCGCATTAAAAACAGAGCAAAAACAGAATACACATGTGTACTCTCATCTTTTAAATGCGATGTACATAGAACACGTGTACATCACATTTAAAAGGGAAATCAAAAGATAATTATCTATAGGTTATCTAAACAAGTTTTCCAAAAAATTGAATCAAAATAATAGCATTCTTATATCTAACAGTGAGTTTAAAGTAACATAATTCATATATTAAAAAAACGGCCAAATAAATTGCAGCAAATAGCAAAAAGCTCAAGTAAGCTTACTGAACTTTTTAAAAATTGCCCAAAGTAATGAATTTTTAGAGGTCTAAGGACTTTTAAAGTTTATTTAGAAATGAAGCCGTTTATTGCAATATACCCCAATAAGAAAGCATAATAAAAATCCATAAATGGATTGGACAGAATCAAAAATATACATACCTACCTTTAAATGGTATAGATCTGACTGCAGAGTAAGGTTATTCGAGGATCAGGGGCATGTGTGAGTGGGAGTTTTGTTTTTTTCCGTTCACCTATTTTTTCCGTCCCATGTTTTTTTCTTCCCCTGTTTTTTCCGTTCACCTTCCTCGAAGCCCTAAATCAATCGATCTTCGTCCCCTGTTTTTTCCGTTCCCTTCCTCGATGCCGGTGATGAAAATTGTCCACTGATTTCTGTTCACCTTCCACGATGCCGACGATGAAAATCAGCTGATTTTTCTGGCGGTTTGAATGATCCGACGCCGTTCTTCGTGTTTTATTTGTCGTCGCCAATGAAGGTGAGAGAGAAAAGGGATCTGAGTTTTTGTTTTAAAAGGGAAATCAAAAGATTGATAAAACAAACCTATAGATAATTATGGGATTTAATTAAATCGGAGAATATGGAAACAATTTAGTTTCCTGATTTTAAATAACCAATTAATATAATTACACTTTTACCCTTTTGATTTTAATAAAACAATAAAAACTAACCTAATAATTACAATCATGCCACCATTCAAAATATCAAGATCATAATAATCAATGGTCCAGATCAGTTCACGCAGTTCACTCTTGGGATTTTGTTCACGTTTGAACCTAATCCTATATATATATATATATATATATATATATATATATCCTAAACCTCTCGGAAGCTAAGTTGCTTCCAAGACTTAGTATTATCACCGACCATAAATGGGATTAAACAAGCATATAATTATCGTTTACATCAAGTTAACAGCATCTTCCCATCGGATCATTGGTTAACGATTCGGTAGAGCTCGGTGACACGAAGTTTCGCTTCATTTTTGTAGAAACTTATTAGTTTATTCCTTGATAGGAATGTTATAGATTGCATTCCTAGCGAGTTTATGTTTTAGAAACGACATTATGGATTGTATTATGCTAGCTTTGCACTGGATATCGAGGTGAGTTCATAACCCCCACTTTTTACGGTTTTACATTTTTATAAATGTTTTCGGGGGTGGAAAGACATGCAAGTTTTGCAAAAGCATACAATATTTTGATGAATGAAAACTACATATTTCTAAACCATGTTGCAAATGAATTCCAACAAACTCAAATGGTTTATGAAAGGTTTATGTTAAACATACCGGTTTTACAAAACATACACGTATTTTCGAAACATTCATGAGTTTCATGACTAGTGACAGGATTGTCCTAGTTACAATTAGGGACTGGGTTGTCCTCTATACGAAATAACGGGACTGGGTTGTTCTACATATGAACAACGGGACTGGCGGGCGGACCTACCCATTGGTGTGGGTGGGTGGCCGCACCACTTTAAAAAAAAAACTTTTAGGGTTAAATTTCGCACAAAATCCCGACCGCACCCCTTGAAAATTTTCAACCGCATCCCTTGGAATTTTCAACCTCCCCCCCATAGAAAATAAATCTTATGAATTTATAAAAAAAAAACCTGTAAACATTGATTGTAATTAAAATATAACCCAGTTTATATAATTATTCTTTAACCACTTTACTTAACAATTTAACCCAATAACTTTCACTTAACAATTTAGCCATTAGCCCAATAAATATTCCATTGTAACCCAAGCCCAATTAACCCAACCCAATTATATTTGAAGTTAAATAAAATAACCCAGCCCATCACCCGGAATCCAAAATTTAACGAGGTACCTTCGTTTTTTATGTTTTGTTTTGTTGTTTTATGTGGTTTTTAGGAGAAATAGAGTTATAAATGTGTTAAAAGGGTTTGAAATTTTATGTGCTTTGATGTTTTTTTTTGTTTTTCTAGACTTTATTAGGGCTTGAAAATTATGGACTATGGTTGAACATGATTGTTTATTTTGTTTAAGTGTTTAGTGTTTCTTATGAACTTATGGATCAACGATTTATACTTGATAGGAACCATGAGTAGGGAAGTTTTGGCAAGATCTCTCAAGAGGAACCGTTATGAAAGTAGCTATATATGATGTTTTGCATAGATTTCAAAAAATGAAAACCCGTAGACACAATTTTAAATATGTATGTAATGACGTTTTACGTGTTTTAGATGTTTATATACATTTTTGTTTGATGTTCTTTTGTTTTACATGACCCGACTCGGTTCCACCTGATTTTTTTATATAACTGGGGGGGGGGGGGGCTAAAATCTTTAAAAATATTCTGCACCCCTATAGAAAAATTTCTGAGTCCACCACTGGTTGTCCTACATACAAACAATGGGACTGGGTTGTCGTACTTACGAACATCAGGACTGGATTGTCCTACATGCAAACATAAGGACTCGATTGTCCTCTACTCAACCGTAAGGGCCGTAGGGTTCTTAAAAATGTACAGCGAAGTCCTCGCTACATATCGGAATTATAACCGCCTGCTAGTCTACACAGACAGTTTGGCGAGGCACTCTCTAGCTCGAGGTTGGTTATAGGCTCATGCGGGCATGTTGTCTTTGTCGTACACGGACAATAACGGTTAAACCAATTTTACAAGTACAAAGTTTTCAAATGACATGCCGAAGAAAATGGTTTATTACGTTTTCGTAACATTATTTAAACAGATTAACAAAAAAAAATAAATATTTCAAATCTTTTTCAAACAAACTATGAACTCGCCAATTTTATGTTGACTTTTTTCGCTTGTTCTTATTCATGCTACACGTTCAAACTCAGGCACGGTTGGAATAGGAGAACCCACCTGGATTGGAATACTTAGCGGGCATTCAACTTTCTAGAAGTCTTAGCTTTATACTTTCGTTGTGCAATGAAGTTACCAGTCGTTACGCCCAACTCTGATTATGTAGGGTGTGTCAATATATATTTTGGTAACTTACCATTTGCAATCAAATCATGCCTGCTTTTTATACCTCTATTCTCTCTCTCTCTCTCTCTCTTTATATATATATATAGGGGAAGGTTCAAATGAAAACCACTTTTATTGCGAAAACTCGAAAACTAACTAAAAAAGCCTAAAAACACAATTTTTTTTTCAATTTTTTTTATAAAAATCGCTAGTTTTTTATATAATTTTTTTTCAAAAAATAAAAAATAAAAAATTTTAGTGCCCATGTGTAATAATTCACATGTGTAGCACATATACACATCTGTAATATTACACATGTGCACTACAACTTTTTTTTTTTTTTTGAAAAAAAGTTTTTTTATATAATATAAATAGCGAAAATTGGTATGCAAAAAAATTTTTTTTTTTTGGTATGTTTTTTAGGTTTTTTTAGTTAGTTTTTGAGTTTTCGCGATAACTAATGGTTTTTATTTGAACCTTCCCTTATATATATATATATGTATATATATATAGGGGACCGCTAAAATGAGAACCACCTCGAGTTGTAAGAACCGTGAGAACTACACCGTACGAGGCGAGGTGGATGATGTGCGTTAAAGTGTTATATATATTAGGTGTATATTTTAAACCCTTTTTAACACTTATTTTAGCCAAGTTTTAAATTTATAAAACACGATATTTCACTAACACTAAACACACATATGGGCAAGTGCACCCATCGTTGAGTGTAGTATAGCGTTGGTAAGATACCGAGGTCGTCCAAGGACACAAGAGCTTTTAGTACCGGTTTATCCTCAACGTCTAACCAAAATAAAAGTTTAGAAAAATGTTTTAAACTAAGAAAAATAAAACTAACTAAAATGCTGAAAATAAAAATAAAAATAAAAACAGATAGACAAGATGAATCACTTGGTTCCGACTCGTATCTAGTATAACCTTTGATTATTTCCGCACTTTTGCACATAATTAAGAGATTATCTTAGTTATTGTAGTAGGCCCCTCTTTTGAAGGCGACGTTACCCTCACCCCAGTAGTTTGAGTCAGCAGGGATACAATCCTAAAAGGGTGGATTATTGGAAGATAATGAATTAAGTTATTAATGCAGTATTGTGGTAGGCCCCGCTTTTGGCGGTGACGTTACCCTCGGCTAAGTAGTCTGAGTCAGCAGGGATACAGTCCTAAATAGCCGGGTTATAGTATTAATAGTAGTTAACTTATGAGGGGATCAAAGAGTTTGGACCCCCGCCATCCAATACCGTGAAGTATTGAAGGAGGTCCTACTAAATTTGACCCAGGTCCATTGCAGGACCTCTAAACGCTGAACAATGGCAAGACCTTTACCAAACCGTTCCCTTAACCCCCTACCAGGTAGCCAACATATCTCCATATAGACCGTGGAGATATGAATGGTGAAAATCCTTTATTTTATATAGACAGTAAAATAATGCCAAGACACCACGGACAAACGATAAGGAAAGATCACCTTCAACATAAGTAACTAGTTATTAAAGTCATTAATACAAAACCAAATAAAAAGTGCAAAAGATTAGAAATAAAAAGTATTATACTAGACACTTTGTCTTCACCAAGTGATGTAAGAGACTTAGGCAAACATGGCCTTGATTGTCAAGAACTCTTACGATCAATCTTGGATCCCGAGACGACTCACACACTCTACGATGGACAATGGATGATGGTGGTGGATGATGGTGTTGTGATGGTGGTGGGTGGTGGATGAAGTGTGAGAGAGGTGGTGTGCCAAGGGATGAGATGAAATGAATCCAAGCACTCCTATTTATAGGCTGAACAGAGAGCTGGACACGGCCCCGTGTCCGCTGGGCACGGCCCCGTGTCCGTCTGACACTCTCTCTCCTCATTAATTGTAATTCGCAATTACAATAAATGCGCCTGCTGTACTTTCGACACGCCCCCGTGTCCGCTGAGCACGGCCTCGTGATGGGCAATAGAAGCTTCTATAGGTTTGTCTTTTCTGCTGCTTCTTGGGCACGGCCCCGTGCTGGCTGAGCACAGGGCGTGTTCAGTCTTCTGTTTTCTCTATTTTGCTTTGGAAGGTGCCGTTGAGGGTTCGGGCAGTCCACTAATGTTCCTTTTCTTGTATTTATGTTGGATTTAGCTGTCTTTTTGCTTCTTTTGCGTTTTTGAGCTCATTTAATCCTGAAAATACAAAAGGAAGACAAAAACACTCTTTTTCCAATATTAGCACTAAAAAAGGGTTAGTTTTATGCCTCATTTGATGTAATTTATATGTTGCATTTTACACACATCAGTGGACCACATTTTTTTTCATAAACGTAGATGCGTGTATTATAAACACATTTGTAAAAAAAAATTCAAAAAAAAATTGCCATGTGTGTAGTTTTGAGCACCACAAGTTTGTGTTTACGGGTACCGTAAATCCTACCGGAAAATTTACGGTACCCGTAAACACACACTTGTGGTGCTCAAAAACTTTTTTTTTTGAATTTTTTTTACAAATGTGTTTATAATACACGCATCTACGTTTGTGAAAAAAATTGTTGGTCCACCTCGACCCGTACGGTGTAGTTCTCACGGTTCTTACAACTCGATGTGGTTCTCATTTTAGCGTGATTATATATATATATATATATATATATATATCGGGTTTAGTTCATTTCACAACTCTAAATATTCACATACCTTTCAAAACTGTTAGTAAACAATTATTTTGTTTATATACTTTTATATTTAACATTATTTAAGGAGTGGAGAGTTCAAATGAGAAGAATTTTTTAGTAAGAAAAAAAAGAAGAAATTTCAACCAATAAGAATACTTCATTTTACTTCATTTAATATTTGCATTTAATTTTAATATAATAGTATATTGGTAAACTTACATAGATCATTAATTTGTATTCTTCCCCTTTAATAACTAACTAAATTAAATTTGTAACTCCTTTTCAAAAAATATATATATTTTTTTCAAATTAAAAAACAACTTAATTTAAAGTGTAGAATAAATTACTAGCTGTGTAGGATAAATGATGAGTTGTGTAGGATATATTTTGAGGTGTGTAGGATAAATTTTGACCGTGTAGAATAAAATTCTATAATGTGTAGGGTATATGTAGGAAAATTTTGATATGTGTAGGTTTTGTAGATTATATGTAGGATAATTAATGATTAGTTGACTAATTAATTTAAAAGAGAAAAATTAATAGGATAAGTTATAAATGAAATAATATTTTACCAATACGTCCTTTCTTCTTTTTCTTCTTTCAATAATTTTCTTCTCATATGATCCTTCCCCGGTTTAAGGATGCTTCTATCATTTATATATTATATATATATATTTATAATTACATATATGAAAAACTATTTCTTTACATATGTATAAAGGAACTAATTTACATATGTGTAAAGGAACCAATTTACATATATGTAATTATAAAATTACATATGAACAAAATGATAAAACTACTCTTAACATACATGGAATCATCATAATAAATAATAAATGATAAAAAATACCCTTAAACAATGTTAAATACGAAAATATATAAGTAGAATGATTGTTTATTAGGAGTTCTGTAAGTTCTGCAATTATTTAGAGTTCTGAAATGATCTTTACCCAATATTTATATATATATATATATATGTGTGTGTGTGTGTGTGTATATATAGGAGGAGGATCAAATGAGAAGAAAATTATTGAAAGAAGAAAAAGAAGAAATGACATATTGGTAAAATACTATTTCATTTATAGCTCATCTTATTAATTTTTTTCTCTTTAATTAATTAGTAACTAATCATTAATTTACCTACATATAATTTACAAAACCTACACATATCAAAATTTCCTACATATACCCTACACATTATAGAATTTTATCCTACATAGTCGAAATCTGCACATCTCGAAATATATCCTATACAACTCGTAATTTATCCTACACAACTAGTAATTTATTCTACACTTTAAATTAAGTTGTTTAATTGTCATTTTAGTCTCTGGGGTTTGTCCTAATTTGCCATTTTAGTATAAATAGTTTTTTTCTCCTCTGGGTCCCTGAGTTTTTCATTTTTTTGCCATTTTGATCACATTGCCTAACTCAGTCTAAAAAACCTAGTTATAACTAGGGGTATTTTTGGCATTAACAAAAAGAGGTTTCTAAATTGCCAGTTTCATCCATTATAAAACACTTTTACATAGTAAAAGAAAAAAACTAAGGATTATTGTTATGAAAAGGATAAATATAATATAATATACTAAATTTTCCAATGAGCTAGTGGCGGAGTGGTAAGGGAGAGAACTGGTGTTCTAAGTGACCCAGGTTCAATTCCTGCCCTTAACATTTAGTTTTTGTGGCACCTAGTGATGAAGGGAGACTAGGTGAGTAGGCGGCGATTGCTAGTTCGATCCTTGACCTGAGCGGGTTTTACCTCATCGCACCGTCGTGCCTTCGAGCGAGTGTTCACGGGCTTCGGCCCTAGGTGAGGGTTTTCCCAGGTTCGGAAGTCGAGTGTATCCCGATGTGGTGAATTTCGCCAGTAGCCCATTTGGAGGATTCGTTGAATGTTAAAAAAAATATAATAAAATTTAAGATCAAAATTTAATTCATCAAAAACATGACACTTTCTCTGATGTTCAGATCTCTATTTCTCTGATCTTGTAAATCTTTATAAATGCATAAACATACACATACATATAAGTATATATAAATATAAATTTCTTCTAATTATGATAGTTTTCATTTGTGTTTCTAATTTCCCCCCAATTTTGTTTGCTTAGAGGAAGAAGATTAGAAGCTATCAGCTCTCCTAGGGTTTCTTATCGCACAATTTGATTAAAAGTTGTTAGATAGCTGCTCCACCTACTAGGGCTCAAGCGGATTATGATTACCTCATCAAACTCTTGTTAATCGTTGACAATGATATGTAATAATGCTTTCATTATTGTGTGAATCTCGAATTTATGAATAACTCTGTTTGTGTGGTTTGATTTACAGAGATTTGTCAAGTTTTGATCGTGATTTTATGATTTGGTGCAGTTTTTTTTGTGATTATTAAGGTTAATTTAAGGAATGATTTTTTTAATTGTGTTAATATGACATTATTTAGAGCAACGATTGAAATCTGTTAATTTTGATGGTGATTAAGGAATTTTTTTATGTGACAAGTTCTGGTGACAGGTCAGGTGGAAAGGTGAAGACAAAAGGGAGATGGGGGTTCGTTTTGGTCTCCTGCCGGATGTTTGTGGTGGTGGTTGTGTGGCGGTGGCTGTGGTGGTTCACGGTAGTGGTTGTGGTGGTGCATGTTGAAAGAGGGAGAGAGAGAGGTTGTGAAACGGTGAGGATGGTGATGGTTGTGATGGGGGGTGGTGGTGAATGGTGGTGGCATTGGTGGTGCACAGTGGTTATAAATGATTAAAACAAAAAAAATGGCAAAAAATGATTAAAAGAAAAAAAATGTAAAAATTGTTTTGGATGAAAATGGCAATTTAGAATTTTTTTTGTTGATGCCAAAAATACCCCTGGTTATAACCAGATTTTTAAACTGAGTTAGGTAATATGATCAAAATGGCAAAAAAATGAAAAACTCAGGGACCCAGAGGAGAAAAAAAACTATTTGGACTAAAATGACAATTTAGGACAAACCTCATGGACTAAAATGACAATTTACTCTTTAATTTGAAAAAAAGTATATATTTTGAAAAGGAGTTACAAATTTAATTTAGTTAGTTATTAAAGAGGAATAATACAAATTAATGATCTATATAAGTTTACCAATATATACCCTTATATTAAAATTAAATGCAAATATAAAATGAAGTAAAATGAAGCATTCTTGTTGGTTGAAACTTTTTCTTACAAAAAAAATTCTTCTCGTTTGAACCTCCACTATATATATATATATATATATATATATATATATATAGGGAGCCGCTAGAATGAGAACCACCACGAGTTATGAGAACCGCGAGAACCAAGTGCCACGGAGGGCCGTTGACCACGAATTTTTTTTTACACCTAGATCCGTATATTTTAGGACCGGGTGTAAATTTTCGGTTCAAACGGCGCGCCCGAGGGGGTAGTTTTTTACGCCCAAAGTTTGGGTTTTTTTATTTTTTTTATTTTTTTTAACCAAACTTTGGGCGTAAAAAACTACCCCCTCGGGCGCGCCGTTTGAACCCAAACTTTACACCCGGTGTTAAAATATACGGATCTAGGTGTAAAAAAAATTTCGTGGTCAACGGCCACCCACGGGTCGCGGTTCTCGCGGTTCTCATAACTCGTGGTGGTTCTCATTCTAGCGGCTCCCTATATATATATAACACGATAAAATTGTTGAATCTGAGAGTATGGGATAGTGTGTGTTTTTGATAAAACAATTTAATCAATATTGAAATTCAATATAAAAGTGATAATACAAATAACTGGACTTGGGAATGGTTGCAAAATGATTTCATATATTCATATGTTTCAATACAATCAATCAAGTATAAAAGACTCTTTTTCACCAGGTGCACTCTCTCACTAAGTTCTTCTGCCTTTTCAACTCTTAGTGTTACAAAATACACTACAGACATAACAATGTCCCGGGTTTGAACGTTGATGGTAAATGGATTTTCAAGCCGTCTGAAGTGAAAAAAGAGATTCATAGTTTCTTTAAGAGGCGTTTTATGGAGGAGATGGTTGATAGACCGATGTTAGAGTGCCATGGGATTAGCCAGCTGAGTTCGGCTGAAGCCGAAGGCCTGGTGTCTCCGTTCTCTGAAGCTGAAATTAAAATGGCCGTGTTTGATTGTGGCAGTGACAAGGCTCCGGGCCCGGATGGTTTCAATTTCCGGTTCCTCAAGCGGTTTTGGCCGCTTTTTTCAAATGACTTTTTTAGAGTTTTGCAGGAATTTTTTGATACAGGCCAGATTAGCCGTGGAGTGGGATCATCCTTTATCACGCTTATTCCTAAAGTTAAAGATCCGGTGGGCTTGAACGAGTATCGCCCCATTACCTTGATTGGTGCGATTAGTAAAGTAATTTCTAAAGTTCTAGCTAATCGTCTAAAAAAGGTGATGGGTAGTATTATTCACGAGACGCAGTCGGCTTTTCTTTCGGGGAGGTACATTCTTGATGGTCCTCTTATTATCAATGAGATTTTCTCGTGGGCAAAAAAGACGGGGAAAGATATTTTTTTCTTGAAGTTCGATTTCGAGAAAGCGTACGATAATGTTAACTGGGGATTCCTGATTTCCATTATGAAGCAAATGAACTTTCCATCTAGATGGTGTAAGTGGATAGAAGGCGTTCTTTATTCGGCTCGGTCCTCGGTTCTTGTTAATGGATCGCCCACGTTCGAATTTAGTTGCGAAAAGGGGATAAGACAAGGTGACCCTATTTCTCCGTTTTTATTTTTGATAGTCATGGAGGGATTGTCTTCGTTGATTAGGACGGCGAGTGCGAATGGCCTATTTCACGGGGTGCGTTTAAATAATGACGGGCCGATTATTTCTCATCTCTTGTACGCAGACGATGCTTTGGTTATGGGTGAATGGTCACATTGTAATTTAAATGCAGTGAAGAGGATTCTTCGTATTTTCCATTTGTGTTCGGGTCTCCGAATAAACTTGAACAAATCCAATTTGTTCGGGGTGGGGAAGAGCGCCGAAGAGGTTGATGGTTTCGCTAACGACATGGGATGCAAAGCGGGGACTTTTCCTTTTAGATACCTGGGCATCACGGTGGGTGCTAACATGAACCGTATCAGTAATTGGGACCCTATCATCGACATTTTTAAAAAGCGTTTATCCTCTTGGAAGGCTAGTGTGGTCTCTATGGCAGGTAGAGTAACTCTCATTAAGGCTGTTCTGGAAAGTCTACCTTCGTACTATTTTTCCCTGTATAAGGCCCCGGTCGCGGTGATTAATAAACTAGAGGCGATTATTAAAAAGTTTTTATGGAGCGGGTGTGATGACAAAAACAAAATCCATTGGGTGGCTTGGGATAGGGTTACTAGGAGTGTAAAACAAGGTGGTTTGGGCTTATCCAGGTTGGAAGATAACAATTATGCGTTGTTGTTGAAATGGCTATGGCGATACCGCATAGCAAAAGATGCGCTTTGGAGGAAAGTAGTCGATGCCATTCACGGGTCAACTAGAAGATGGGAGACCATTCATTGCAATTCTCGCTTTACAGGCGCATGGTGCAGGTTGGTTAAAGCTGGTTACAAGCTTAAAGTGAATGGAAACGGTTTTATGAACCTGATAAAAGGGGTGGTGGGCGACGGTAAACAGCTAAAGTTTTGGATTGATCCTTGGCTTTCTACAGAACCGCTGAAATATACGTTTCCGAGCTTGTTTCGCCTGGAACAAAATAAACGCTGCAACGTGGCTGATAGAATTCCAGATTGTAATGGGTCGAATGCTGTCTGCTGGAATTGGAAACATTATCCAGCCACTGAGATGGAAATAGAGGAGTTAATTCAATGCCATCGGCTCCTTTCGAATGTTTCATTAAGCGAACAGGTAGACCGATGGGTTTGGAGGCAAGAAGACGGAGACGGATACTCGGTTAAAGACGCGCGAAACTGGATAAAAGGGGAGGTTCTTTCTGTTAACAACTCGGTCTATCAATGGTGCAAGTGGATTCCGAACAAGTGTAATATTTTTATGTGGCGGGCTAGTCTAAACCGAATTCCTACCAAAGATGCGCTTCTTCATCGTAATATTTACGTTGAAAATGGTTTATGTGGGCTATGCGGTGAAGTCGAAGAGTCGGTGGACCATCTGTTTTCCGGGTGTAGATTTGCGAGTGGTATGTGGGACGCTATCGCTTCTTGGTGTAATATTCCGAGGTTTTTCGTTTTTTCTTTATCCGATGTGCTGCTTATTTTGAACGATCTGCCTTACACTGCGAAGAAGAAGGATATCATGTATGGTATAATTATTATTGCGTGCTGGCGGATTTGGAAGGCTAGGAACGATAAGATTTTTAACGGCTCGGTATCAAGCGTTACTCTTTTGGTTGCGGATGTGAAGTCTTTGGCGTTTCTTTGGTTTAAGTGTAGGCATAAAGAGGGTTGTATAGATTGGCGAAATTGGTGTAATTTTGTTTTGCCGGTGATGTAATCTTTCCCGTTTTCCGTTAGTCTCTGACTTGGAGATTAACGGTCCGGGTTGTGTGTTTTAATGATATTAGCCTTCCAAAAAAAAGTAAAGCTAACTGTTGCATCAAACTACTTTATTATAAAGGAAACCAATTAGGATTCCAAAAATGCTGGAATCTGGTACTTATGGTCTTGCTTTGAATTGTTGACTTGGTTGTTGACTTGTCGAACCACCACTTTTACATTCCAACACTTTGTACTTTGTCTTCTTACTGTATGATCTATCAGTTCTTGTTTCTACAGTTTGGAAAGCCTTCAAGGGGAGATTTCCAGACATTTGATTGTACTTCAACTTATTCCATTAGGAACGGAAGATGGTTCCCTTGGTTTTGGCTTTCATCATCAGCAGATCTTATATAACCTAACAATTTCCCATAGATTTGCTAATTATTTTGTCCTATCTTTTATTCTCTTATTTTGCTAACGAGAGCTTTAAAACGAATTTCTTCAAGTCTTCCTATTCACAATGATTTTGCCTTACCATTGTCAACCATCTTGATCTTTAAAGAACATATCATCATACCTTACATTCCGTAGGTTGATATGCACTAAATACAACATAAAATTTACATCAAATAAGGTATAAAGTCAACCATTTTTAGTACTAATGTTGGAAAAAGTGTGTTTTTTTGTATACTTTTGATTTTTAGGATTAAAAGAGCTTAAATGTACAAAAGTAACAAATTAACGGCAAAAACCAGCATAAATACAAAAGAAGGAAAGTTGATACATCATACCGACCTCTGAGCTTCACCCCAAGACCAAAAACAATAAATCAGAAGACAAGCACGGGGCCATGCCACCAAGGCATCGGGTCGTGCCCCACTCAAGATTCCAGAAAGAAAAAGACCAACAGAAGCAGACAAGAGACACGGGGCCGTGTCCCATGGAAACGGGCCACGATCAACTCCCATATATGTAAATCTTGGATAGTACAGTAAGTACAATGGCCACGGGGCCGCGCTGTTAACACACGGGGCCGTGCAAGCATCCGAACTAACACAACTCATTAAATGAAGACAAAGCAGAAGGGGGCACTAGGCCGTGCCCACCGGGCACGGGGGCATGTAAAGCTTCTGTTTCCAACTATAAATATGGGTGCTTGGTTCAATTGCAATCAATACCTTGGCAAATCATTTCTCTCATACCTGTCACCAGTCTACCACTACATTACCACCATCATTCACCACAATCATTAGAGTTTGGAGTGTATTGTAGTCTCGGGATCCAAGATCGATCGTAAGAGCTTTCGTCAAACTAATGCCATGCTTGACTAATCTCTTACTTCACTTGGTGAAGACAATATCTTTTATGTATTACTTTTGATTCCTAATCTTTGGTTAAGTTTTTAATGGGTTTGTATTAATAACTTTAATAACTACTTTTTTATATTGAAAGTGAATTTTATCCTATTATCTCTTAATGTTTTGTTGATTCACTTATTTGTGTCTTTATGGTCTATATAAAGCGCGTTAACTGCCTAGAAGGGGGTTAGAAGGGTGCTTTAGGTAAAGTTCTTGCCTCGTTCAGTGTATAGATCATGTGAGGACTTCATTTAAGCTTATTAGGACTTCCTTTGAGGCAGATAGCATCAAATCGAGGGAAGTAAGAACGCCTCGAATCCCTTATAAACAAACTACTATTAAAAATTTAAACTAGCCTTGTGGGACTGTATCCCTGCTGACTCAGACTAATATGGTCGAGGGTAGTGTTGCCTCCAAAAGAGGGACATGCCACATTTACATTAATAAATAACTTAATTATCTTTCAATACATCTATATTAGTAACATAAAACCGGTAACATGTTTCATTCAATACATCTATATTAGTAACATCTCAATAGACAAAGATCTTTGTGTTAACATAATGCCTAGCTACATATTCGAAAGATTAGGTATTGGTGATTTTCTTCCGATCAAAATCCCAATCCTCTTGGCTAATTGAAAAATTAAACATGCTACAAGAGTGATTAAACACGTTCTTATTCAAACAAACCAAACGATTGTACCAACCGACTTCGTCATCTTAGATGATGCTCCACACGTGTTGGGACAACCTTCATTAAAACCCATCAAGCTTTGCTCAAACAAAAACAACATGATCTTTCCACTAAACTTGGAGCCGACAAACGAATTTTTAATATAAATAAATCAATGAAATATCCTATCGACAATGATGACCCCTTGCTGGAAGATGAAGTTGAACCACCCAATACGGATGAACAAAATGACCAATTCGTTGAAGAGGAAGCCACAACCGAACAAATTGTTTCGGTCATCGACCGCGATGACGAACCAAAGACTAAGCCATTCATAGAAGACCCACCTTCTCTTGAACTCATAGAACTTCCAAAAAGGTTTAGAATACGCATTCTTAGATAACAAAGGTAAACTTCCCATCATCATTTCCTCGTATCTCACTTCTCAAGAAAAAGAAAAATTACTTACGTTTCTTAAAAACATAATATGCCAATTGCATGGAAAATGATGGACATCAAAGGAATTAGTCCTTCCATGTGCACACACAAAATTCTAATGGAAGACGACTACAAAGCGGTAATCCAACCATAAAGAAGGGTTAAACCTAACGTCCAAGAAGTAGTAAAAAAAGAAGTCATCAAACTCTTAGACGCCAGACTTATCTACCCCATTTCCGATAGTCCACGGGTAAGTCCCGTCAAAGTCGTACCGAACAAATTTGGAATGACGGTTGTGACCAAGGAAAAGAACGAGCTCATACCAACAAGAACCGTCACCGGATGTATATTTTGCATTGACTATAGGAGACTCAGTGAAGCCACAAGAAAAGACCATTTTCCTTTACCCTTCATTGATCAAATGTTAGAGCGATTATCCGGTCACAAATTCTATTGTTTTCTAGATGGATTCTAGGGGTAATTCCAATTCCTATCTCCCCAGAAGACCAAGAGGAAACCACTTTCACTTGTTCCAACGGAACTTTTGCTTATCGACGTATGCCATTTGGTCTATGTAACGCACCTGCAACATTCCAACGATGCATGGGGGCCATTTTTCATGATATGATAGAAAAAACCATGGAAGTTTTCATGGATAATTTCTCAATCTTTGATGATTCATTTGACCAATGCCTCGATAACCTTGAATGAATGCTATCTAGATGCGAGGAGACTAACCTCGCCCTTAATTGGGAAAAGTGTCATTTTATGGTCACGAAGGGAATAGTACTCAGTCACAAAATCTCCAACGCATGAATGGAAGTCGATCGCGCAAACATCAATACTATTTCCCGACTACCTCCTCCATCATTCGTTAGAACCATTCGAAGTTTCCTAGGATATGCCGGATTCTATAGGCAATTTATCAAAGACTTTTCTAAAATCTCTCGACCTCTAACTAAGCTACTTGATAAAGATGCCCCATTCATCTTTGACAAAGATTGTACTACAACATTTCTTGCCCATAAAGATCTGCTAGTCAAAGAACCAATCATGATTGCACCAGACTGGAAACTACCATTTGAAATCATGTGCGACGTAAGCGATATTGCAGTTGGAGTAGTCTTGGGGCAAAGAAATGAAAAACACTTCCTTCCCATATATTATGCTAGAAAAACTCTTAATGACGCTCAAGAAAATTACACGATCACTGAAAAAGAGTTACTAGCTGTAGTATTTGCATTTGATAAATTTGATTCCTATCTTGTGCTCTCCAAAACTATAGTCTACATAGACCACGCCGCCATCTGATATCTTTTCAAGAAACAAGATGCAAAACCACTTCTCGTAAGATGGATTCTTCTCCTTCAAGAATTCGACATAGAAATAAAAGACAAAAGAGGAGTGGAAAACACTGTTGCTGAATACCTGTCTCGTCTTGAAGACCCTGCTCTGTAAGGAACTCGAGAAGAACTCATCAATGAAAAATTCCCCACCGAATCCTTAGAAATGGTAGAATATAAAGAAGAATCTTGGTACGCAGATTATGCTAACTACTTAGCTAGTGGCACTATAGTCAATGGGTTGTCCTTTCATCAGCGAAATAAATTCTTCGCTAATGTAAAACACTATTTTTTGGAAGACCTATATCTTTTCAAAATATGTGCAGACAAACTCATTTGATGACACGTCCATGGTCGTGAAGCAAGATAAATTCTTCACCATTGTCATGAAGGACCATGTGGAGGAAATCATGGAATAGCCAACACCGCACAAAAGGTGTATGATGCATGATTTTACTGGCCCACAATACAAAAAGATGCTTATGTATTGGTTAAAACATGTGATGCATGCCAGCGAGTAGACAACATATCAAGAAGAAACGAAATGCCACATAATAGCATTCTTATTTGTGAAATCTTCGACGTTTGGGGATTGGATTTTATGGGACCATTCCCACAATCGAGAGGAAACAAATACATCTTAGTGGCTGTTGACTACGTTTCTAAATGGGCCAAGGCCGGAGCTCTTCCCACCAATGACGGAAGAGTGGTAGTAAAATTCCTGAAAAAACTAATCTCAGGTTTTGGAACTCCAAAGGCCCTAATCAGTGATAGAGGAACCCACTTTTGCAATCTAAAAATGGAAAAAACTCTAACACGATATGGGGTATATCACCATCTCTCGACCGCTTATCATCTTCAAACTAATGGTCAAGCCGAAGTAACAAATCGAGGTTTAAAAAGAATCCTAGAAAAAACTATGGGTCCAAATCGAAAAGAATGGGCAGACAAATTAGACGATGCTTTATAGCCATTTCGAATAGCTTATAAAACACCAATAGGTACCACACCATATAAGCTAGTCTATGGAAAAAACTGTCACCTCCTAGTAGAAATTGAACACAAAGCATATTGGGCACTAAAAAATGTAAACTTAGACCAAGAAATTTCAGGAAAAGATCGCCTACACCAGTTAAATGAGTTAGATAAACTAAGAATTCAAGCATATTCCAACTTAGAAATCTATAAGTAACGCTTAAAAAGAATATATGATAAATATAAGCGGACCTAAGGAATTCAGAGAAGGAGATCAAGTACTCATCTTTAACTCTAGGCTACGTCTTTTTTCAGGAATACTTAAGTCTCGATGGTCCAGACGTTTTACCATCACCAAAGTTTACTCTCACGGTGCAATAGATATTAAGCCTCCAAACGAAGAACCATTTAAAGTAAATGGACAAAGGCTTAAGTTCTATGAAGGATTCCTCGAGGATGAGGAAACGGAAATAACCTTGCAAGAGATAGTTAAGTGACGAGAGAGCAATAACTTTTATATATTTATGTGTATGTTTTAATAATCCATCTTGTTGGTTTATCGTGAAAAGATCATGTCAAAAAGTCATCATACCAGGTAAGACAAGCCAAGGAATCAAGCGGCAGAGTAACAACAAAATTCTATTTAGAAACAAATTCTATAAAAAAACGACATGGGGTCATGCCTCATAGGCAGCGGGCCGTGTCAAAACTGCAGACGGGATAAAACCCTTTTCTCAACTGTCACACCCCGATATTTCCACGTATTACCGGTGGGCCCGGTGGGGAGTATCGTGACGTAGTTGATATCATCATAGTCAAACAACACAATTTAAATGCACAGTGGAAGCAAATGATGAATCACATTACAAACCAAATAAATAGTAATATTGAAGTATTACAAACGGACTGTAAAGGATCCACAGGCGGATCAAAAGATGAAAAGATTATTGTTCAATAGACTTTAACATCTAAAGCTTGCAAGACTTGGTTAATGATGCCAGGAGTAGCCAACCTATTTCGTCTAGTACCTGCACTTAGCCTTTTTAGAAAATACGTCAGTTCACGCTGGTAAATACAATTAACCGACTCATTTTGAAAAGAGTTTAAGAAAATTGATTTGAATGTGCAAGGCACAAAATATCTTTTATAACTTGGGACAATTATTTAAAAATAATCTTGTATACAGTTTTACTTATTTTTTGCCCGTCAGGCCCGGTTAGAAGAGTCGGACATGATTCACTGACACGCCCAGGTATAATTCCCACAAGGTTGATTCCTTTAAGTGGATTACCAATTTTTACATAATGCAACTGTCAGGTGTATGCCAACACCCCGTGCTTAGGTCATGGCCATTTCTTTGAATGATGCCAAGGATATCCGGGACATGGTCATTTAACCCCCAAAGGCCATACACCAAATAATACAGATTAAAACAAGTTATGTAAATACATTAATCACAATCCGATTTAAATGATTACACACCCGACCAAGCGGTATTATTCTAATACCGTATCCCAAGCCCGTATAGGGAAAATAAGTTAAAAGTATTTACCTGAGCAAGTATAATTCACAAACAACAAGTGTACGTAGCTTTTACCGGGCTCCTAATCTGGAACGAAGGTTTTTAATAACCTATTAGATTCCTAACGGGTCTTAATTAAGCCTAAACTTAGACCGGTTAGTTTTAAAAGGAGATACACGGTTCAAAACGCACGATTAAGCGATGACCGGATTAGTATGTGGTTTAGACCCCACAAGTTTGTATACTTGTATAATATGGGTAAACTAAACACATTCTGGATTTTGAGATAAAAATGATAAGGTTTGACCCGTTTCGGCTAATTTATGCAAACTAGTTACATAAACCGAACCGAACTCGAAAATGCGTAACGGGTAACCATAAGAGTCATATACAGGTTTCCTAAGTTAATATGCCTTAAATATGTTGTGATATCAATAGGATACCTTCCATTATGCCCAAAACAAATTTAAACTCAAACTATGCCCCGTAGGGGCATTTTGGTCATTTTAAAGCTTATAAAAGAGTTTAAATATAAATCTGAGTTTCAGGTCTGATATATTCAGTAAAAATACTTATTTTAATAAGTCATAACAGTAGGGTATGGCATATATGTGAAATTTATCTTTTATAACCAAACTATGCACCGTAGGGGCATTTTGGTAATTTCACATAGGCTTTAAAGGTCAAAATAGGGAATCTGAGTTTAAAATTTTTATTTACTGTTAAAATATATAAATTTACTTAAAACATCAGTAGGTATCAAACCTTATGTGTTAAAAATAGTTTTAACTTATACTATGCGTTAAAAACGCGTAAAAAGGCGATTTTAAGCGATTTCCGAGTTTTATATGAAAAGCTGACATTTTTATCATCCCAGAAGACTCAAAATATTTTATTTATTATATAAAATCAGTAGCAAAAGGTTTGGTATCAAAATCATATGTAAAACTCATTTTATAGGCCAAAAGGGCAAAACCGACAATTACCGGATCAATGCTATAACCCTATGTTATGCTCAGCCTAAAAATAAATAAAAATCTTCAAAAATCCCAAAATATTATTTTCATCAGTAGGTAAAAATTTTGGTATCAAAAATTGGGTTTAGATGGGCTCTATGCTAATTGCGCCGTTTAATTAATAAAAAGCTTTCTAATTACGCTATTGAGCATAACTCTTAATCTAGACCTCCAACTGATGTGAAAATTTAGGGACATGTTTATAAATCAGTAATAAAGATTATTGTCCTCTCACATTTTCAAAATTCTTATTTTAAGGTCAAAGGGGCATTATGGTCAATATTTAGGCATATAACGGAAACATGTACATGAATCGAATAACTAATGGACCAAGTTGTATAATCACAGAGGGTTATACTAACATGTAACCTGGTCCTAATAAAGCTCTAAGGCATTTCTAAAATATGCTCTAATGGGTCAGAACTGAAAGTCAAAGCAAAAGTCCACTTATGCGACTTTCGGTTCCGAACCGAGCTTAAACTGAAAATTGTCGGGTTGAACATGCCTAGACATGTTCTTACAGTAATTACCAAGTTATACAAGTGATAAAACAGGTTTCATAGCTTCTACATTGCTAATTATGTGTTTATGCAAAAATTAGCTTTCTGTTGACTTTTTAAAATTAACTTTGACCCGACAATTGACCTAGTTAGAGTGGGAATCAGAGGGTGCCCTTTTAAGGGTTTATTACCCACATAATTACCAACTCAAAGCTGCTTTTAATTCGAGAATTCACTGGACCATTAGTGATTAATCACTAAGTCAAACCTTAATTACGACGGTTTGACTTTGGGCCATTAAACTAATTAAAACTGAATTACAGAAGCTAAGATGACTTACAATGGTCCTTAGCACGAGATTGGAACAGAGGAAAGACTTCTCAATTGCCAAGAATGCTCCAGAGAGTTAGAACAAGCAAGATGTGCAAATGTGAGTTCACAAGTTGCAACAAAGGTCCTATTTATAGCCATGAATGGGTCTTGGAGATTGCTACAGGTGTTATGGCAACTCCAGAGGTGATAACAAGTGTTAAGGGACGTGTTTCAAGGAGCTAGAGGGTGGCAAACTCGCGGAATTCGGCAAACATGCAAGCTGCCACGTTAAACAAGTGTTTGCTGATCTAGTAGTCCGTCGCGCCGCGCCACGCGGAAGTGCTCAGCTGGTGGCGCGACGCCAGCAGGTAGGGGGACCAGCAACAAGTTTTTAAATGTGACACTTTCACCCCCTGGACTTTCAAATGCGTAATCTCTTCCATTTTTAGCACTTTTAACCCATGAAATTTATATTTCTATGATCCATGAGATATAACCAATCATCATTAGGTCCGGTTTCATTAAACGATAACCGAAAACACAAGTTTTGCCTCGTTGACGCTTTTAACCCCTTAATTACGAAAGTTCACGTATCTTTCTCATACGATATCGAAACCTTGTGAAATTTTTATCACTTATTCTTGGGAGTATAATTAATAGTTACAAGGCTCCGGGTTCGCTAAAAGGTCACTCAGAGGTATAACTTAAACATGTTGACACATTTAACCCTCGCGTCTTGTAAACTTTCACTTTCTTCAACAAACGGTTTCACACGCTTCATGATACATTCGTTTTAGGGTATAAACATCATGTAGGGTTGTTAAAAGGCAAAATTATCAAATGTTGACACTTTGTATCCTTATATACATATACTTTCTTCGTTTGTCATCTTTAGTCCCTCATAATCAATCCGTTACAAGTTTAAAGTCCATGACACGTGTCGATACTATATTGGACATGATTTTTGCGAGGTGTTACATCCTCACCCCCTTAAAAAATGAGGGTACTTCTCTTTCATTGTGGACTCTACCTCCCACGTATACTCGGGACCTCTACGGGCATCCCATTTAACCTTTACAATCGGTACATGCTTCCTTCGAAGCTTCTTAACCTGTCGATCCTCAATTGATAAAAGTTTCTCAACAAATTTTAGGCTCTCATCTATGTGCACATCCGTATGTGGTATGACTAGTGATTCATCAGCTAGACATTTCTTCAGATTGCAGATGTGGAATACATTATGAATACCACTGAGCTCTTCAGGAAAATCTAACTTATAAGCCACTGTTCCGACACATTCGATGATCTCGAATGGTCCTATATATCTTGGGCTTAACTTGCCTTTCTTGCCAAATCGCATTACCCCTTTCCAGGGTGATACTTTCAGTAACACTTTGTCACCATCCTCGAACTTTAGAGGTTTACGCCTTTTATCTGCGTAGCTTTTCTGCCTATCCCTGACAGCTTTGAGACGATCTCTTATCTACAAAATCTTGTCTGTTATCTCCATGACTATATCAGGTCCTGTGAGTTGGACATCTCTAACTTCTGCCCAACAAACGGGCGTTCTGCACTTTCTTCCATACAAAGCTTCAAAAGGTGCAGCTTGAATACTGGAATGATAACTATTATTGTATGAGAATTCTATCAATGGAAGATGATCATCCCAACTTCCACCCAGGTCAATAACACAAGCTCGTAGCATATCTTCGAGTGTCTGAATAGTACGCTCACTTTGACCATCTGTCTGAGGATGATATGCAGTGCTGAAATTCAATCGAGTGCCTAGGGATTGCTGAAAGCTTTTCCAGAAATGCGATGTATACCTTGTATCCCTATCAGAGATGATAGACACTGGCACTCCATGGAGAGATACAATCTCGTCCACGTACAGCTGAGCTAACTTATCTGAGCTGTGTGTTTCCTTAATAGGTAAGAAGTGGGCTGACTTAGTCAGTCTATCCACTATCACCCATATAGTATCATTTCCTTGTTATGTCTTCGGTAACTTTGTGATAAAATCCATAGTCACCATTTCCCACTTCCAGGTGGGAAGTTCAGGCTGTTGTAGCAAACCTGACGGCTTCTGATGTTCTGCTTTAACTTGAGCACATGTCAGACATTTGGCCACATAAGTGGCTATAGACTTCTTCAAGCCTATCCACCAATAATTTGCCTTCAAATCCTGGTACATCTTATCACTTCCAGGATGAACGAAATACTTAGAACTGTGGGCTTCTTGAAGGATCACATCTCGAAGTCCTCCATAGATCAGAACCCATATTCGTCCATTCAATCTTAGGATTCCATCCTTGCCATATGATAAATGTTCAGCAGTTACTCCTAACTTTTCATTAGGATAGTTAGCTTCTAATACAGCTTCCTTCTGAGCGGCTAACAACCTTTCATTCAAACTATTTCTCAATTCAATGCTCTTGGCATTGATTCTTATGGGCTTAACCCTTTCCTTTCTGCTTAAAGCGTCGGCGACCACATTCGCCTTACCTGGATGGTATCGGATTTCACAATCATAATCATTTAGTGTCTCCATCCATCGTCGCTGCCTCATGTTCAGATCCTTCTGGTTAAACAGACGTTGAAGGCTCTTGTGATCAGAATATATCATACACTTGGTACCATACAAATAATGCCTCCAAAGTTTCAGTGCAAATACAACGACACCCAACTCCAAATCGTGGGTGGTGTAATTCTTCTCGTGCACTTTTAATTGTCGGGAAGCGTATGCAATAACTTTACCTTTCTGCATTAGCACACATCCCATGCCAGTGTGTGATGCATCGCAGTAAACCACAAATTCTTCAATTCCTTCAGGCAATGTCATCACAGGAGCATTTCTTAACTTCTGTTTAAGAATATCGAAGGATTCTTGTTGCTTAGGACCCCAATCAAACTTAATATTCTTTCTAGTCAACGAAGTTAGGGGTGCTGCAATCCTTGAGAAGTTTTCAATAAAACGCTTGTAATATCCTGCCAGGCCTAAAAAGCTGCGAATCTCTGTGGGCGTCTTCGGTTCTTGCCAATTCATGATAGCTTCAAGCTTAGCGGGATCCACCTGGATACCACACTCACTAACCATATGTCCAAGGAATTGGACTTCGCGAAGCCAAAACTCGCATTTAGAGAACTTAGCATAAAGCTTCTCTTGCTGAAGAAGTTTAAGAATACACCGAAGGTGCTTCTCATGGTCAGCCTGATTCTTTGAATAAATAAGAATGCAATCAATGAAGACAATGATAAACTTATCCAAGTAGAGCTTGCATACGCGATTCATGAGATCCATGAACGCTGCTGGTGCATTAGTGAGCCCAAAAGGCATCACCAAGAACTCGTAGTGACCATAACGAGTTCTAAATGTAGTCTTGTGTACATCTTCATCTCTAACCTTCAACTGATGGTAACCAGACCTTAAGTCAATCTTGGAGAAGTAACTTGCCCCTTGCAGTTGGTCGAACACATCGTCGATCCTGGGCAATGGATATCTGTTCTTGATTGTAACCTTGTTTAGCTCACGATAATTAATGCACAACCGCATTGATCTATCTTTCTTCTTAACAAACAGAATTGGTGCTCCCCAGGGGGATGAGCTAGGTCTAATAAATCCTTTTGCCAACAAATCATCCAACTGAGTTCTCAACTCTTTTATCTCAGTTGGGGCTAACCGGTAAGGTGCCCTTGCAACAGGTGCTGCTCCAGGTATAATGTCGATTCTGAACTCCACTTGCCTATCTGGCGGCAAACCAGGTAGTTCTTCAGGGAATACTTCTGGATATTCAGAAATGACAGGGATGTCTTCAATCTTGGGTTTTGGTTCATCAATAGTCACTTGTGCCATATAGATGACACAACCTTTCTTCATACACCTTGATGCTTTAAGCACAGACACTTGCTTAGGCAACCCATACTGAGTATCTCCTTGTATGGTAAGTGGCTCGCCATACGGAGTCTTGATCACCACTTGTTTCTTGTCACAAATAATCTGGGCTTGGTTATGCGATAACCAATCCATGCCTATTACAATGTCGAAACCAGCTAATTTCAAAGGAAGTAAGGATAATTGAAAGGAGTGGTTCCTAATGGATATGAAACATCCATCTAACACGGTTGATGCGGGTTCTATGGTACCATCTTCTAATTCAACCTCATACTTTATGCTTAGGGTTCTAACAGGCAGATTTAACAACTTACAAAACTTATCATCTACAAATGACTTATCTGCACCCGAATCAAATAATACCCTTGCATAAACATCATTTATGAGAAAGGTACCTGTTATCACATTATCATCCTGAACGGCTTCTCGTGCATCCATTCGAAAGACCCTTGCATTGGTCTTCTTGACTTCTTCAGGCTTCTTGGCATACTTAGGGCAGTTAGACTTGATGTGCCCCTTCTCGTTACAGTTATAGCACGTTGCATCCTTTATCTTCTTGCACTCTATCGTCTTGTGCTCTTTGGATTTGCATAACCCACATGCAAATGGTTTCGACTGAGACTTGGATTCGAACCTGCATTTTCCAAAATGACGTTTCTGATAGGTTTTGCACTTTGGCTTTTCATCTGCTTGCTGATTACCCTTGCCAGACCCAAACTTCTTTTTGTGGTCTGTGGTTCCCTTAAACTTCTTCTCAGACCGTCGTGAGTTATCGTCCTTACGTTTTCTCTTACCTTCCTCCGAGTTCTTATGCGATCTTTGCCTGACTGCATCCAAGGTAAGGGATAAGGATAGGTCTGCTGCTGACCTAAAAGTAGCAGGTCGTGATGCCTTGACACTGGCCTTGATCTCTGGGGGTAAACCCCCAATGAATCGAGCTATTCGCTTGGGTTCCGGTGTTACCAGATACGGAACCAGTCGAGACAGGGTATTGAAACTGGTGAGGTAAGCTTGACAATCTAGATTTTTCATCACCAACGATAAGAAGTCGGACTCAATCTTTTCAACCTCATGTTGAGGGCAGTAATTCTCCTTGATGAGAGCAACAAACTGATCCCATGACAGATTGTACAATGGGATCTTCCCAGTAGCCTGGATTAGAGACCTCCACCAGGCTAGTTCTTCTCCTTTAAACGACTGAGACACATACTTCACAACATCACTATCAGCGCAACCACTGATGTCCACCACGGTATCCATTTCGTCCAACCATGTCATGCAGTCCACAGCCCCTTTCTCCCCAGTGAAATCCCTGGGCTTGCAAGAGACGAAATATTTGTAGGTACAGGACTTACCACGTGGTTCTCGTTTGAGCTCAATCTTCTTCGACGGAACACTATGCTGATTTGCGGAGTGATGATCGTCATCCCTCCTTGATCCATTATGTTTAGAGGGTGGTTTACTATGAGCCTCAGAGTGAGTCTTAGGTTTAGAATGGGGTACTGATAAGGTCCTGCTTCGAGTACCACTAGATTCATTAAATTGCCTATCCAAGGCCTTGGTAACAGCATTATCAACTAATGCTTGAAGTTCTGCTCCAGTTATGTTGATTCTGGTGGCATCTTGATTTTCCTTTGGGTGACTGTTGATTTCTCCAGACTCAGCCATGTAGCTTGATTGCTACATAAAATGATGACAATGACTTCTTAGAAGTTTATAATAGATTTGCCATCTTATTAACTTATTAACCATGGTATTAAAGAACCATATTAGCTAATTTATTAAGTATTTCATTCAGGATTTTTTCATTAATAATCCTTTGTTATAATATAATAATGGCACAAAAGGCCAAGTTACAAGGACATATTTAATTATAAGTCAAGATCTTATATGATCGAGGTGCTAAGGTTTGAATCATAGTTCGTTACCTTTCTTGACAGGGAGTTGTAGGCTACGACTGTCTTTTGTCTTATATGACAATAATTATGGCCCATAGGCATTACATTACAAATGGATATTTAAATAATAAAGAAAGAATTGGGTTAATCCAATATAAGAATGACACGTGTGATTTTATGAATCACATCAGCCAGGAATGTTAACATGTTTTCAGATGTTAACAAGGATTTGAATCTCTTTTTAAACAGGTTTTACCATCATGGCTAGCTCTTATAATGACATGCAGGCTAGGTTATACCCTTTAAGATTCTCATTTAACATTAAAGGCAGATTTTGTAAACGGAATGACATATTTTGGATTTATTTATTTATTTTATACATTTTATATTTATGCATATAATGATAAAATGAAATTTAAATTACAACATGCCATTAATTTAAAAGGAGTACATTTTTCCCTAAACGGGACTTAACAGAAATACTTGCCCACGCAGGGGCTAAATAGAAAGACATGCCCACGCAGGGGCTAAACAAAAACTACAAGTCCTCGCAGGGACTGGTTACAGAAACATATGTCGACGCAGGGACTGATTAAATATTAAAGAAATACAAATAAACAATTACAGGATTTAATGACCCTTTTTGGTCTTCCCCTTGATTAAGCTCGCCAGACCCTTGAAAATTCCTTGGTTTTGCCTACGCTCTTCCCGAACCTCATCCTCCACCTGACTCAACCTTTGAAGAATCTCTTGATGCTGCGGTGGCGATATCACTGGCGGCTGCGGGGGCTGCTGAAACAGCGGAAGTTGAGGAGGTGGCGGTTGTTGATACCCATAGTGTGGATATCCAGCTTGATATGGGACTCGAAAGGGCCCCTCGGGATGAAGAGCATTGTAGTTTGCCGCTACCAGGTATGGGTCAGCCTTAGCATAGTTGTAGTTGGTATGGGTCGGCTGCTAGAAAGGGTTATACGCCGCTGCACTGGCGTATGTAGGTATTGGGTTGAAAGCCGCTGCACTGGTATATGCAGGGATTGGGTTATCAAAACCCACTGGTGGCGGTGCGACCGGCGCAGACTGCACCTCAGAAACAGGGTTCGAAGGCCCACCCATCTGTGGGTCTTCGTATAGTGGCGGATAATTGCTGCCACATGAATGCTGAGGGGTGCTAATACGGACTCCCCCTCGCACGGACATCCGTGCTGTTGTTCTCCTACGCCTCGGTGGCTCCGGAGGCTGTTGCTGCACTGGTGGTGATGGCGGAGTAACCGCTACAAAGCGCGAATCCTCCGAGGGATCCTGCTGCTGCTGCTGCGGTGAGTTGTGGTAACTGGGAGTAAACACCCAGTCGATCTGGTAAAACCTTTCCTCATAGCTTTCGGGACTGCTATACGATGATCCGCGAAAAGGTGACCCATCCGAAATCTCGATGGGGTGAGTAGGCGTTCCGGTTGGCGTTTGGGCAGGCTCCGGATCTTCGTCCATATCCATGGAGAAATGGTCTTCTGGTCCCAACGGGTTATAACCCATTGGTTCATTGATTAGGTTTGCTGGGTTGAACCGGCTCTGGAAAAAGGGTGTTGGGTCATTGAAGGGTGAATGGTGTGAGTTGTGGCTCTGTAGGGGTATAAAGGAGTTATGGGAGTTGTGGGGCTCGTTCTCCGACTGTGGACCGTAAGAGTTTTGGTAAGATGGTGAGGAGCTCAGCGAGACTGAGCGCCTTTCGGGTTCTATATAGGTCCTCCAGTTTTCTTGAGGACTTCTGCTTAGGGTGTCGGATGGTGTTCGCCGGTGTGAAGGCCCAGGCTCGTGATCATTAGGGGCGACGAATGGCCCCTTGCCTCTTCCCCTACCTCGGAATCTTGGCGGCATTGTAGTAGGTCCTATCAAAACAAACAAAAGGACAACAAAGAAATATAAAGGACAAAGTTAGAAATAAAAACAAATTTGGATTAGTCCTAAGTTCTTTGTCTTGACTCGGAAGTCGAGGAATGTGCAACTGTGTCATTGAGTCCAATCACAAAAGTCTAGTGTTTAATTCACTCAATGTTGGCTTTGATACCAACCTGTCACACCCCGATATTTCCATGTATTACCGGTGGGCCCGGTGGGGAGTATCGTGACATAGTTGATATTGATGTGTTCAAAATGTAACATATAAATTTCATCAAATGAGGCATAAAACTAACCCTTTTTTAGTACTAATGTTTGAAAAAGTGTGCTTTTGTCTTCCTTTTGTATTTTCAGGATTAAATGAGCTCAAATTAACAAAAGAAGCAAAAAGACATCAAAATCTAACATAAATACAAGAAAAGGAACAAGATGTGACATGCCCGACCCCACGACAGCATCTTCCCACGCAAAACAAGAGATCAGAAGCCTGAACACGCCCCGTGCTCAGCCAGCACGGGGGCGTGCCCAAGTGTCAGCAGAAAAGACAAAGTGGTAGAAGCTTCTATTGCCCACCACGGGGCCGTGCTCAGCGGACACGGGGCCATGGTCAACTATAAGATTCGCACAATCCAGGCAAATCTTCATAGTACAAAGATTCTTCTGCACACGGGGTCGTGCTCAGCGGACACGGGGGCGTGGTCAACTAATAAGACAAAGCTGCATTTAATGAAGAAAGAGAAGGATGTGGACACGGGGCCGTGCCCACTGGACACGGGGCCGTGCCCGAGCTTCTGTTCAGCCTATAAATAGAAGTGCTTGGCTCAAGCTCAAACCATCCCTTGGCACACCACCTCTCTCACACTTCACCCACCACCCACCACCACCATAACACCATCATCCACCACCATCATCCATTGTCCATCGTAGAGTGTGTGAGTCGTCTCGGGATCCAAGATTGATCGTAAGAGTTCTTGACAATCAAGGCCATGTTTGCCTAAGTCTCTTACATCACTTGGTGAAGACAAAGTGTTTAGTGTAATACTTTTTATTTCTAATCTTTTGCACTTTTTATTTGGTTTTGTATTAATGACTTTAATAACTAGTTGCTTATGTTGAAGGTGATCTTTCCTTATCGTTTGTCCGTGGTGTCTTGGCATTATTTTACTGTCTATATAAAATAAAAGATTTTCACCATTCATATCTCCACGGTCTATATGGAGGTATGTTGGCTACCTGGTCGGGGGTTAAGGGAACGGTTTGGTAAATGTCTTGCCATTGTTCAGCGTTTAGAGGTCCTGCAATGGACCTGGGTCAAATTTAGTAGGACCTCCTTCAATACTTAACGGTATTGGATGGCGGGGGTCCAAACTCTTTGATCCCCTCATAAGTTAACTACTATTAATACTATAACCCGGCTATTTAGGACTGTATCCCTGCTGACTCAGACTACTTAGTCGAGGGTAACGTCACCTCCAAAAGAGGGGCCTACCATAATATTGCATTAATAACTTAATTAATTATCTTCCAATAATCCACCCTTTTAGGATTGTATCCTTGCTGACTCAAACGACTGGGGTGAGGGTAACGTCACCTTCAAAAGAGGGGCCTACTACAATAACTAAGATAATCTCTTAATTATGTGCAAAAGTGCGGAAATAATCAAAGGTTACACTAGATACGAGTCGGAACCAAGTGATTCATCTTGTCTATCTGTTTTTATTTTTATTTTTATTTTCAGCATTTTAGTTAGTTTTTACTTTTCTTAGTTTAAAACATTTTTCTAAACTTTTTATTTTGATTAGACGTTGAGGATAAACCGGTACTAAAAGCTCTTGTGTCCTTGGATGACCTCGGTATCTTACCAACACTATACTACGCTCACGATGGGTGCACTTGCCCATATGTGTGTTTAGTGTTAGTGAAATATCGTGTTTTATAAATTTAAAACTTGGCTAAAAATAAGTGTTAAAGGGGCTTAAAATATACACCTAAAATATATAACACTTCACACGCATCAAGTTTTTGGCGCCGTTGCCGGGGACACAAGGATTTTAAGAAAGTTAGGAATCAACGGCCTAATCATTTTTCTTATTTTTCAATTTTTAGGATTTTTTTTTTAGCTTCTGCAGAATCCAGCACGGGCCGTGCCCGCTGAACACGCCCCGTGCCCAATCATTGGAACTGGCAATCTTGTTTTAAGTCAGACAGTAAGCTGAACACGGGGCCGTGCCCACTCAACACGCCCCCGTGCCCAAGTTTCAGTTACTGAAAACAGAACCGTAAGATCCCGACGGTTGGTAATTTCTGACACAAACATGAGTGATACTGATACTTTTTACTTTCGGCACTCTTATGGTACTATGTGGTGTCAATTATGTGGTGGTAATCATAAAGAATTAGAATGCTTTTTTCTAAATTATAAACCCCACTATATAGACCCATCTTTTCCTAGTATCCTTAAGAGGGGCGAAAGTAAAAATAATCCCTATCGCTCCCTCGAATGCGCCCAACCGGATATTCTAGGGGAAATGCTTCTCGATGAATTATTTCAACTAGAAGATCTAATTTTTAATTGGTTAAAAGAACTTAGGGAAGATTTCAATAATCTTTTCCAAGACAACAACCAAGAAGAGAGGTTGGGGACGCATTCAAACAACTTCATTGTTTCCAATGATACTTCTAACTCTAGTGAGGACTTGAGCGATAGTCGTCCCTGTGTCGATTGTGCCGTGAAGGACTCCCCATCGATTTCGTTCGATGCATACATAGACCTGAGCGATTCGACATACACCTTCTTTAACGAGAGCCCGGGAAAGGGTTGGACTTGTCCACCTACATATAGCATAGGAATCACCCTCACCGACAACCTCTTGCGTTCTCGTCTCAATCTAGAACAATTAAGGTATCTTAGGCACTTTGGGGTTGTTTCATCTAGTAAGGAACCACCCGATCCGGGGAAGCTCCTTGAAATTTGAAGAATTCCTTAAAACAGCTTCTAGACACGGGGCCGTGTCCAGGTCAGCACGCCCCCGTGTCCACCCAAAAGATTCCTTTCTGATTTTGTCAGAATGCGGACAAAAACGTGTCAGGATTCCATCTGCACACGGGGCCGTGTCCAGCCGACACGGGGCCGTGCGCAAAGTACTGTCGTTTTCTATAAATGCAGCCAAGAATCCTGCACATTTGAACCATTCCAGGGACAGAGATTTGAGGAATATTCTCACATACCATCCTAGGTATTTTCTAAAAGAAGTTTCTCAACTATCTTCTTGTCCTTTCCTCTTTTATCCACTTTCATCTTCTTCAATTTTCCTCATACTTCCATTAAAGCTTGAACCTTCCATAGTCTCAAGCCTTATTGAGATGTTTGTTAGATTTTTGTTCATGGAATCTTGATAAAAATAAGTTCTATAACAAAGTTTTAAGTTGTTTAAGTTCAAAAATGCTTCAAAAATCATAAAAACAATTTGAAACCCCAAGATTCCTTGTCCAAAAATCCTGCAGATATCTGAACACGGGGCCGTGTTCACTGAACACGGGGCCGTGTCCGAAGTACTGAACCCATAAAATTGAACTCTTTTCGGCATGTTTTCTCAGAATGGCAAGCAGAACGAGCGGAAACTCTTCGTCGCATTCCAGGAACAACCGGCAAGGGAGAAGATCATCTACAGTTGAGGATTCTCTTGTAAACTATGTTTACGCCTTAAGAGAAGCTCTTGATGAAGTAACAAGTGTGGAAGAGGCATTGGTCGACCGCATTAATCATTTGACGGTGGGACTAGAAGGATGTCTCCGGGAGGTCAACCTTTTGCACCAAAGGTTGAACATTCTCGCCTCTCCTCCTTTGGTACCGATAATCACCCAAAGGGCATGGAACGTGGTGCCAGAAGTCATCATTCCGGCCGAATGGTACGCCCTACATCCGGAACCTCCTCGAGACATATTCCAAGGGGTTCCAGTTGGTGTTGCTTCTCCTCCACCAGATGTCGAGGAACATGAAGCCACCTCCCTTCTCCCGAAGGAAATCGAAGAATGGCTCTAGCAACATCTTAGGAACACCGTTCAGCTTAGAGTTCTACAAGAAATCTATTTCCGGAATTTTGGTTCTTATTGTAGAAGTAGAACTCCTTAGGAAGATTTTACGGATCACTTGACCTATTAGGACTTTTAACTTTTATTTTCTGCTTTATTTTTCATTTTTAGGACTATTATGTAATTCTCTCTATTATTAATGAATGATGGTTTTAGAAATTTGGTGTTTTGGATGGTGTTGAAATGAATAAAACACACTTGAGATGGCAAGGGATGCAAGGGAAACTTGAACCAGCACTCCATACAGGAAAACGGAACCGTCCGACAAATTTCTGCATTTACAGTAAGCTCGGCACGGGCCGTGTCCACCCAACACGGCCCCGTGCTGCACTGTCTGCAGAAAAAGACCCAGTTCAGGTAACTGGACACGGGCCGTGTTCACCCAACACGCCCCCGTGTCCAGACTTCTGTTTCTCTTGTTTTAAATTTGTTACTGGCACTTGAACATGGGGCCGTGCCCGGCTAACACGGGGCCGTGTTTAGCGCCCAGTAACACAAAATTTTTGCTTTTTACACCTTTTTACGCATTCAATCAACCTAAAAACTTATTTTTGGGACACATTGAGGACAATGTGTAATTTAAGTGTGGGGGGATGCTAAAACCTTGAATCTTGCAAGTCCTAAATACAAGCCTTACACAAAACTCTATTGGAACCGCTAATCACCCCAATTTTTTTTCAAAAATTATCATTTTTTTACTTGTCTAGGTTTAACTCGGGAAATTCAAGTTCTCAAAATGGTTATATTTTTACGAATTTACAACCGATAGCGTCGTGATAAAAAGAACCAACATAAGAAAATTATGAAAAGACATGACAAGCTTAGTTAAAATTTAATTATATATACTTGATCGCATAAAAACCCATTCCCACAAAAGTGAGTTTTGAGCCTTTATTGAGCATACAATTACATATCATTAGTACTAATTGCTCATTTTTCGTTTCTTGTGTGAATAGCCGTTTGGTTCTTACGACTCTAGAACTTGCAATGACGATACATTCCCGGTCCTTACCAACTTAAACCCGAGTAAGTAAATGATGGAGGCATTAGGACTAACCCTTTTTCATTTCTACACCATTATTTTTCTTTTTTTTTTTACCACCTACCCAAAATCCCCCTAGTTAGCCCCTTTGAGCCTAAACCTTTTCATTTCATAACCCAAACCAAACACCCTTTTTACCCACCAAAACCTTTTTCATTTTTAACCCTTTGTTTTAGTAACAAGTTCGGTTCTTCATATGACTTTAAAATATATATATATATATATATATATATATATATATATATTTAAGTTGATGATGAAGCAAAAGAAAATAAACAAACAAGTTCATCAAAAAATTAACTTTGTTTGAATAAATAGCTTCATCAAAATAAAAGTTACAAAAATAAAAAGTCTTACGAAAACCGACACTTGTTACGCTTTTCGCCTTTTTCTACTAACCACTAACCACCAACCCAACCACCTACCTTTAACCCAAGCCTAACCCTTTACCCACAAAGTCCTCTTGATATTTAAAAAGGTATATAAGTTAAAAAGGAGGAGGATTGATTGCTTGGCAAGCCTATGGTAGGAGTAAGTTCCATGCCGCTCTCGAGTGATCCACAAAAATACATTTTCGGCCGAGTGTTGAGTGATCCCCGTGAGGTATGTGAACTTGTATATAAATAGAATTTTACAAAGGCATGTTATGCCCTAATAAGTAATTTCTCTTATGAAAAGTTTTAAATAAATCATGACGAATAGGATTGTAAATAAATAAAAATAAAATTAAATAAAGAATCTTGGAAATCCCGACACTCTACGACGAGCCCAAAAACCTTCCTCTCTACCCATTCCATTTGGGAGTGTAATAGCCACAAATTAAAGAGTTTTGCTTGAGGACAAGCAAAGATTCAAGTGTGGGGGTATTTGATGTGTTCAAAATGTAACATATAAATTTCATCAAATGAGACATAAAACAAACCCTTTTTTAGTACTAATGTTGGAAAAAGTGTGCTTTTGTCTTCCTTTTGTATTTTCAGGATTAAATGAGCTCAAATTAACAAAAGAAGCAAAAAGACATCAAAATCTAACATAAATACAAGAAAAGGAACAAGATGTGACATGCCCGACCCCACGACAGCATCTTCCCAAGCAAAACAAGAGATCAGAAGCCTAAACACGCCCCGCGCTCAGCCAGCACGGGGGCGTGCCCAAGTGTCAGCAGAAAAGACAAAGTGGTAGAAGCTTCTATTGCCCAACACGGGGCCGTGCTCAGCGGACACGGGGCCATGGTCAACTATAAGATTCGCACAATCCAGGCAAATCTTCATAGTACAAAGATTCTTCTGCACACGGGGTCGTGCTCAGCGGACACGGGGGCGTAGTCAACTAATAAGACAAAGCTGCATTTAATGAAGAAAGAGAAGGATGTGGACACGGGGCCGTGCCCCGAGCTTCTGTTCAGCCTATAAATAGAAGTGCTTGGCTCAAGCTCAAACCATCCCTTGGCACACCACCTCTCTCACACTTCACCCACCACCCACCACCACCATAACACCATCATCCACCACCATCATCCATTGTCCATCGTAGAGTGTGTGAGTCGTCTCGGGATCCAAGATTGATCGTAAGAGTTCTTGACAATCAAGGCCATGTTTGCCTAAGTCTCTTACATCACTTGGTGAAGACAAAGTGTTTAGTGTAATACTTTTTATTTCTAATCTTTTGCACTTTTTATTTGGTTTTGTATTAATGACTTTAATAACTAGTTGCTTATGTTGAAGGTGATCTTTCCTTATCATTTGTCCGTGGTGTCTTGGCATTATTTTACTGTCTATATAAAATAAAAGATTTTCACCATTCATATCTCCACGGTCTATATGGAGGTATGTTGGCTACCTGGTCGGGGGTTAAGGGAACGGTTTGGTAAATGTCTTGCCATTGTTCAGTGTTTAGAGGTCCTGCAATGGACCTGGGTCAAATTTAGTAGGACCTCCTTCAATACTTAACGGTATTGGATGGCGGGGGTCCAAACTCTTTGATCTCCTCATAAGTTAACTACTATTAATACTATAACCCGGCTATTTAGGACTATATCCCTGCTAACTCAGACTACTTAGTCGAGGGTAACGTCACCTCCAAAAGAGGGGCCTACCATAATATTGCATTAATAACTTAATTAATTATCTTCCAATAATGCACCCTTTTAGGATTGTATCCTTGCTGACTCAAACTACTGGGGTGAGGGTAACGTCACCTTCAAAAGAGGGGCCTACTACAATAACTAAGATAATCTCTTAATTATGTGCAAAAGTGCGGAAATAATCAAAGGTTACACTAGATACGAGTCGGAACCAAGTGATTCATCTTGTCTATCTGTTTTTATTTTTATTTTCAGCATTTTAGTTAGTTTTTACTTTTCTTAGTTTAAAACATTTTTCTAAACTTTTTATTTTGATTAGGCGTTGAGGATAAACCGGTACTAAAAGCTCTTGTGTCCTTGGACGACCTCGGTATCTTACCAACACTATACTACGCTCACGATGGGTGCACTTGCCCATATGTGTGTTTAGTGTTAGTGAAATATCGTGTTTTATAAATTTAAAACTTGGCTAAAAATAAGTGTTAAAGGGGCTTAAAATATACACCTAAAATATATAACACTTCACACGCATCAATATCATCATAGTCAAACAACACAATTTAAATGCACAGCGGAAGCAAAAGATGAATCACATTACAAACCGAATAAATAGTAATATCAAAGTATTACAAACGGACTGTAAAGGATCCACGGGCGGATCAAAAGATGAAAAGATTATTGTTCAACAGACTTTAACATCTAAAGCTTGCAAGACTTGGTTAACGATGCCAGGAGTAGCCAGCCTATTTCGTCTAGCACCTACACTTAGCCTTTTTGGAAAATACGTCAGTTTACACTGGTAAATACAATTAACCGACTCATTTTGAAAAGAGTTTAAGAAAATTGATTAGAATGCGCAAGGCACAAAATATCTTTTATAACTTGGGACAATTATTTAAAAATAATCTTGTATACAGTTTTACTTATTTGTCGTCCGTCAGGGCCGGTTAGAAGAGCCGGACATGATTAACTGACACGCCCAGGTATAATTCCCACAAGGTTGATTCCTTTAAGTGGATTACCAATTTTTACATAATGCAACTATCAGGTGTATGCCTACACCCCGTGCTTAGGTCGTGGCCATTTCTTTGAATGATGCCAAGGATATCCGGGACATGGTCATTTAACCCCCAAAGGCCATACACCAAATAATACAGATCAAAACGAGTTATGTAAATACATTAATCACAATCCAATTTAAATGATTACATACCCGACCAAGCGGTATTATTCTAATACTGTATCCCAAGCCCGTATAGGGAAAATAAGTTAAAAGTATTTACCTGAGCAAGTATAATTCACAAAAAGCAAGTGTACGTAGCTTTTACCGGGCTCCTAATCTGGAACGAAGGTTTTTAATAACCTATTAGATTCCTAACGGGTCTTAATTAAGCCTAAACTTAGACCGGTTAGTTTTAAAAGGAGATACACGGTTCAAAACGCACGATTAAGCGATGACCGGATTAGAATGTGGTTTAGACCCCACAAGTTTGTATACTTGTATAATATGGGTAAACTAAACACATTCTGGATTTTGAGATAAAAATGATAAGGTTTGACCCGTTTCGGCTAATTTATGCAAACTAGTTACATAAACCGAACCGAACGCGAAAATGCGTAACGGGTAACCATAAGAGTCTAACACAGGTTTCCTAAGTTAATATGCCTTAAATATGTTGTGATATCAGTAGGATACCTTCCATTATGCCAAAAACGAATTTAAATTCAAACTATGCCCCGTAGGGGCATTTTGGTCATTTTAAAGCTTATAAAAGAGTTTAAATATAAATCTGAGTTTCAGGTCTGATATATTCAGTAAAAATACTTATTTTTATAAGTCATAACAGTAGGGTATGGCATATATGTGATATTTATCTTTTATAACCAAACTATGCACCGTAGGGGCATTTTGGTAATTTCACATAGGCTTTAAAGGTCTAAATAGGGAATCTGAGTTTAAAACTTTTCTTTACTGTTAAAATATGTAAATTTACTCAAAACATCAGTAGGTATCAAACCTTATGTGTTAAAAATAGTTTTAACTTATACTATGCGTTAAAAACGCGTAAAAAGGCGATTTTAAGCGATTTCCGGGTTTTATATGAAAAGCTGATATTTTTATCATCCTAGAAGGCTCAAAATATTTTATTTATTATATAAAATCAGTAGCAAAAGGTTTGGTATCAAAATAATATGTAAAACTCATTTTATAGGCCAAAAGGGCAAAACCGACAATTACCGGATCAATGCTATAACCCTATGTTATGCTCAGCCTAAAAATAAATAAAAATCTTCAAAAATCCCAAAATATTATTTTACATTAGTAGGTAAAAAGTTTGGTATAAAAAATTGGGTTTAGATGGGCTCTATGCTAATTGCGCCGTTTAATTAATAAAAAAACTTTCTAATTACGCTATTGAGCATAACTCTTAATCTAGACCTCCAACTGATGTGAAAATTTAGGGACATGTTTATAAATCAGTAATAAAGATTATTGTCCTCTCACATTTTCAAAATTCTTGTTTTAAGGTCAAAAGGGCATTATGGTCAATATTTAGGCATATAACGGAAACATGTACATGAATCGAATAACTAATTAACCAAGTTGTATAATCACAGAGGGTTATACTAACATGTAACCTGGTCCTAATAAAGCTCTAGGGCATTTCTAAAATATGCTCTAATGGGTCAGAACTGAAAGTCAAAGCAAAAGTCCACTTATGCGACTTTCGGTTCCGAACCGAGCTTAAACTGAAAATTGTCGGGTTGAACATGCCTAGACATGTTCTTACATTAATTACCAAGTTATACAAGTGATAAAACAGGTTTCATAGCTTCTACATTGCTAATTATGTGTTTATGCGAAAATTAGCTTTCTGTTGACTTTTTAAAATTAACTTTGATCCGACAATTGACCTAGTTAGAGTGGGAATCAGAGGGTGCCCTTTTAAGGGTTTATTACCCACATAATTACCAACTCAAAGCTACTTTTAATTCGAGAATTGACTGGACCATTAGTGATTAATCACTAAGTCAAACCTTAATTACGACGGTTTGACTTTGGGCCATTAAACTAATTAAAACTGAATTACAGAAGCTAAGATGACTTACAATGGTCCTTAGCATGAGATTGGAACAGAGGAAAGGCTTCTCAATTGCCAAGAATGCTCCAGAGAGTTAGAAGAAGCAAGATGTGCAAATGTGAGTTCACAAGTTGCAACAAAGGTCCTATTTATAGCCATGAATGGGTCTTGGAGATTGCTACAGGTGTTATGGTAACTCCAGAGGTGATAACAAGTGTTAAGGGACGTGTTTCAAGGAGCTAGAGGGTGGCAAACTCGCGGAATTCGGCAAACATGCAAGCTGCCACGTTAAACAAGTGTTTGCTGATCTGGGGGACATCAAAGATATGTTTGATAATGAAGCGGTTACATTCAGGTGTGGCTATACTTGGTATGGTATTTCAGTGGCTAAATTTGGTGTAGATGTGGGGATCTACACCGAAGAGGAGGTTGGCGAACCCGTCTTCACGGATAGCATTTTTTTAGTTGCCCGACACTACAAGAAACACATTTTGGGCACATATAGGAGACGAGATATACAACCCGAGCCATACCAAGAGTACCAAAATATGGGACCCGCTCATTCGCTACATACATCGGGTCCTAAGCGGTACACTGTGTCAGAGGAAAGACAACAGGTGCGTTGTTAATCTTCGGGAGCTCACTTGCCTTTACTGCATCCTGAACCAACAGCCCCTAAACGTCGCCTACATGTTGTTGAAGAATATAGCCTCAAATTTCAGAGCCACACATCTGATGCCTATATTCTTCGGTGGCTGGATCGCCCGGGTCTACAGGACCTATTCTGGACACACCCTGCGAAGCTTCTCAAAAGGGGTTGGTGTCACCCGGGCTGACATCATGCTATGCCGCAGCTTGAACCTCATCGCCGACTGCAACAACGGGCTTCTACGCTTCAAGGATAACAAAGGAAACGTTTGTCCTAGCAATCAAAGACGACCCTAACCGCCCTCCACAATACTCCTATGGTTTCGCTCCGTGATCTTCCTCCCAAAGGGGGAGCGACTTTCCTGACATGCATAATTTGTATAATCTGATGCATGAAACGCTCTAAGTCTCCCGAAACGTCTTCACCACTAGCATCAACACTCGGGTTGGTGGCATGGAGAGGAATACGGCCTCTATGCGTTCCGACATCACCTACATTAGGGAGCATATGGCATACCAGAATGATGAGGAGGAGGGCGAGGACATGGACTCTGATTAGGCGAAGGTGGTGGCATTGTGGCGATGTGACATGTTAACTCTTTCCTCCCTTTAAACAATGATGATGATTGTGGGCTGCGACCCGTCTTTGAACAATTTACTTTTCTCCATTTTTTATTTTTATGTTTGTGTGATAGATGTTAAACTTAAACTTTCGTAATTTAGGATTTTTATTTTTCTTCTAAGATTATTGTTGTTGTTGTGGTGTGAATAAGCTTACACGTACCTTGAGATGCTTGGATCCACCAAGCATACAACATCCTGAACCCGAAACAGGAAGCCTGACACCTTAACCACCTTTTTCTAAAACGAACAGTAGCCTCACACGGGGCCGTGTCTCCCAGACACGCCCCCGAGCCTCTTCGTCGCTGAAACATTTTTCTTCTAGACTTGCCACATGGGGTTGTGCTTCTTAGACACCTCCCCGTGTCAACCTTCTGTAAGTTTTTTCTAAAAACATGTTACTGGCACTTTTACACGGGGCCGTGTCTCTTAGACGCGCCCCCCGTGTCGAGTGCTTGATTTTTGGAAAAAAAAATGTTGTTTTTAACCCACTTTTACATATTTAATCAAATCTAACCAATTTTGAACACATTGAGGATAATGTGTAATTTAAGTGTGGGGGGACTTGAATTTGGTTGTCTTAAAATACACAAAACTCTACTTGGAACCGCTAAAACACCCAAATCTTTTTCAAAAATATTTTTTAGTTTGTTTTGTCTTGTTTTTAGTTTAAGTTAGAAAACCAAGGTCGAAAAATTCAGGTTTTTACAAGTTTACAACCGTTAGCACCGTGATAAAAAGAACCATATAAGAAAAATTTATAAAAAGGCATGACAATATATTAAAAATTTGATTGTATATACATTTTCACACTTTTACGGTTTTCCCACAAATTGTGAGTTTTGAGCCTTTACCGAGCATTCAATATTAATATCTTTACTAAATGCTCACTTTTCATTTCTTGTGTGAATAACCCATACGGTTCTTACGAATCTACACCTTGACAAGACAATACATTCCCAGTCCTTACCAACTAATCCAAGTAAGTACATGATTGAGGCATTACGACTATAAACCCTTTTTCTACTTTTCAACCTTATTTTCCCTTTATCTCCCCACCAAATTTCCACTTAGTTAACCCTTTTGAGCCTAAACCTTTCATTTCAAAACCCGCAAAATACAATGTTGCATAAATCACCCATCACCCAAAACCGCTTTTATTTTTACACCCCTTAATTTTAGTAAAATTCGGTTCTTTTGAAATACACAAAATATGTGACTTAGTTATCTTGTGAATATTTATTTATTCATTCATATATATATATATATATATATATATATATATATATAGTGTGAGGTTCACTGGGGAACACTAAAAAAATGGGGAATAGTGGGGAACCGACTCAAACGAACTCCGATTGGACTCATTCCAGCGCCGTTGGAACCGGCTCATCGAACCCTAACTAGGATCTCTTAACCCTAAACCCTAAATCATAACCCCTAAACCCTAAACATATTAGGGTTTGGCTTTTAGGGTTTAGATTTAGGGTTTAGCTTTAGGGTTTAGGGTATAGCTTTAGGGTTTACCTTTAGGGTTTAGCTTTTGGTTTAGCCTTTAGGGTTTAGCTTTTAGGGTTTATAGTTTAGATTTTACGGTTTAGCTTAGGTTTTAGCCTTATTTTTTAGCTTTAGGGTTTAAAGTTTAGGAGTTAGGATTTAGGGTTTAGGGTTAAGAGATCTTAGTTAGGGTTCGACGAGCCGATTTCAACGCCGCTGGAATGAGTCCAATTGGAGTTCGTTTTAGTCGGTTCCCCGCTGTTCCCCACTTTTTTAGTTAGGGAGCGCTAAAATGAAAACCACCTCCAGTTGTAAGAACCGTGAAACCACTCTCAACCAATCAAATTATGCCAACATAAAGGGTATTTTGGTCATTTACCCCAAATGTCAAATCTTTCCTCTCTCTTCATTTAAAGTCACTGATCCTTTATATACCTCTCTCCTCTTTCATCTCTCATTTACATCTCCTCTGTCTTTAAATCCTTCCCACCATCTCTCATCTTGTTCAAAATCCTCTGCACAAATGAAAAAAACCCAAATCAAAACTCAAACCAACCACCGCCGAGGAGAGAGAAAGAGGACGGCGACGATGGCCGGTGGGACTGAACGGTGACGACCTTTTATCACCTGCTGCTGTGTTCTCTGCTCAAGGATGACCAGCCGGCCACCACTATGGGTGGCGGCGCTGGACGGTGACGACTCGACGGAGCACCAGCTGTCGGCGACGAAGATAGCCGACAAAGCACGCCCCTCACCCCCTCGTCTCTCTTTGTTCCGACAGAGAAAACAACCAGCCACCACCGTCTGGTGGTGGTACACGGCGGCTAAAATCAGAGCGAAAGAGAGGCAGGTGAGAGAGATACTTGTCGGAGAGAGAAGGGTTGTGAGGAGAGAAACGTGAACGGAAGAGGAAGACGGTGGTGGTAGGGGCGACGCCGGCGGTCGGAGTCTCGGACTGCCGTTTTTGGGGTCGTGATATCACAACATCAGATCTGGGTATCTACACGGCTCGGATTTGTTATGATTCTCACTGGACTTGTGAGTTTCAGTTTGGATTCTTGATTTTGTTTGATGCGGTTTCTTGATTTTTGATAGGGTTTCTTGATTTTTGTTTGATGGGGTTTCAATTTTGTTTTGTGGGGTTTGTTGATTTTTGTCTGATGAACACTGTGGGTTTGTTCTTGTTGATTTTTGATCAGTGAACTATGTTTTTGATTTTCTGGTGATTTTTGATTTTCTGGTGATTTTTGGCCTGTGTTCTTGATTATCTGGTGATTTTTGATTAGTGGACTATGTGGGTTTGATATGTTGGATGGGGGCGGCGATGATGCAAAAAAAAAAAAAAATGAAAAAAAACCTAGATTTTGATGATGATGGCGCGGCAAGGATGGTGGAGGGTAGGTTTTTGAACCTGCAACCCCACTTTGCAGCCTTTTGATTATCGGAAAATCTGAGCCGAACCCCGTTTGTTTTCGAGATACACTTTGTTTTGATGGTGTTGTTTTTTATATTTTTTTCCCCAGTCGAACAATCTATCTGAGACACCTACCGAGTTTGCGATTTCTGGGTGCGTTTGTTTTGCGTAAAAAAGTTTTTGTAAAAAAAGTTAAATCGTAAAAAGTAAACTTTTTAACGTAAAACGCAAAAACGCAAAACGCAAAAATTTTAACGTAAAGCGTAACAAGTTTAACGTAAAAACGTAAAAAGTTTAACGTAAAATGTAAAAAGTTTAATGTTAGGATCGGAGGCTCTTATGATTGTGTTTGTTTGTATATTTTGAACAAATCAAATAGATATGAACAGTTTAAGTGCAGCGGAAATGGAAACAAACTTTGTAAACACAATCAAAGGAAGAATAGTATGATAAACAATTGCTTTTCATAGAGTCAAAAGATTTACAAATTAAAGCAAAAGATTACAGACATGCTTACATACTAAGCTCCCCCTCAGCCTGATGCCCCAAGGTCGGTTGCACACAAGATGAAAGGATTAGACATGAGGAGAAGAACTCGCTCAGTCAATCAAATGTAACAGTACAGGGTACTGTTACATTTATAGGCAAACCAAACCACTGAGGAATCTCAGCTGACGTCACCATGAAAGCGACGTCTAACAGCCTAACAACCTGTATCTACTGACCTTACACAACTACTGATGTCCTAACAACTGATTATAAATACAATACAAAACATGAGAAAACAACTGCTTCACGTTCCACTGTTGTAGCCTAAGCACTGATGCTTAACAACAACATCAGTACTTTCTTCAAAGGTGATCAGTCCTTGAATGAGCAGTGTTTGTGTCTTCAGCAGCACTTGAGAGACAGCAGTAGATAGAGCGACAGAGTTTATTTTCAGCAGTCTTTAGGATTACATCAGCGTTTGGATCATCAGTTGTTCTTTTGAGCAGTACTTAAGGTTCATCAGCTGATAGATAACCACTGTCAAGGGGAGAGCAAAGTGTAAACTACTGTTTATTGTGAATCCTCTGTTGTGACCTGGTTTTGGCTTTACATTATCTGTTCCTCTGGTAGGGTTCAATCCCAACAATCTCCCCCTGGAACAGATAATGCCAAAACCTTTCATTATTCAGGACCTTTATTGCTCATCAAGAGTGCCTTAGCTTGTTCTTTGAATTCAGCTTCAAATTCCTTTGCACTCTGGTCATCTTCATCCCTGCACAGTGTAAGCTCAAGGAGATCTAGTTGATCTTCAACACCCAGGCCTAGTGCTTGATTCCTTGATATATGCCTCACTTCTCCATTGGTTCTGACCAAGGTCAATACATGGGTCTTTTGATCAGACATCCACTTTAGTATTTTAAAACCAAGTGGGTTTCTTGGGAGAGATTTATTTCCTGATGAGCTGGATGTATTTGGCCTTGAGAAAAACTGTAAAGCAGTATCTTGAACTTCAGACATTCTTTTAAAAGCTTCTTCTATGACTTGGTTTGCTGCAGCTATGTCTTCTGCAACTTCTTTGTCAAGCAGCTCTTGTTTCTGTTGTTGATCAAGCTCACTGTCTGTGATATCTGCTGATGATGGTTTGCTTACTACTTTAACCCTTTTTGCAAGGTTTTGTAGTTTTGCTAAGTTTTCTTTATCTGAAGCCAACTTTTTGGTAGCTTCTTCAATCAGATCATCTTCTTCAAGCCTTTCCTTTTCAACATTCAGCTTTTCCTTTCTTTCTTTTCTCAACCTTGTAACAAAGGCTTCTGCTGTGCTGATCTGTGTTTCAAAGGTCTTGACCTGTTCCTTCAGCTTTTTGTAGTCAGACTTTTTAGGAGTGTCCCTCCTTTTCCTAAGTCTTTCATAAGCTTCGTCTGTTTGCTGCTTGGTCCATTTTGCTATGGCACTTGCAGAATCCACTCTTGCATCTACCAACTCCTGCTTCTTTCTCTTGTATTCAGAAATAAGATCAGCTATGAGCTTCTTGTATTTATTCCAATTTGGAGCTGTCTTTTTCTTTCTTGAATCATTGTTAACCTTTCCAATTCTTTTTGCCTCATGCTTTAATGCAATTATTGGCCAATCTTTGAAATCTGTTTCTTCAGCAGGATAGAACTTCTCTTTCATTATGTATGCAAGATATTCCTTCCTCAATTCATTTCGTTGATCTGCTTCAGGAGATATGCTTGACATTTCCTTGTTCAAATCACTTGCATATTCTTTTATTTGGTTAACCTTGTTGAGCAGGAATTCTCTTCTTTTCAAAATAGCTTCATTTCCTTGATTCTTGCATTCAAGTTTGGCTCTTATCCTTGCTTGTCTTACTTTCATTTCAAGGTATTCATCTATGTCTTCTGGAATTATGAAACCTATGAGAGAAGGAAATTTCCTTTTAGAAGGATCATCTTCAGTGTAAAATTGTTTCATCTCATTTTTCACAGCTTCTAATTCCAGTGGATTTTTAGCAGCAACAGGATCATACTTTTCATCAGTGTCCTGAGTTGTTTCTCTTTTTCGTTTGTAAAGCTTAGGAGGTTGTGATGCAAGACTGGTGGGAACAGTGGAAGATGACTGACTAACAGCTGTTGAAACAACTGGAGTCTCAACATCTGTTGTCACTACAACTGCTGATATGTCAGCAGATGTCTTCTGCTTTTGAGCAGGGGATGAAAGAGGTGGTGAATCAACATCTGATATGAGTTTCCTTCTCCTTTTTAATGAAGAAGGAGCAGATGATGTTTTGGGTGGAGCAGTGGTTTGTGGCAGTGATTGACTGACAGTGGTTGAGACAACTTGTGTTTCAATCACTGTTGTCATTACAACAGATGTTGTAACATCTGTTGTCTTCTGTTTTATGACAGGAGACAGTGGTGATGGTATGATTGTAAATGATGATGGTGGAACAGTAGTTGTAGTGGTGTGTGTTGGGGGTGTGAGTGTTGATGATATGGCAGCTGTTTGGCTACTGACAGCAGTTTTTGTAATTGCTGCTGCAGCTGTTTTTGTAACTGCTGCTGTATCAGATGTTTGGCTAACAGGTTTTGAGACCTGTTTTTCTTTTACTTTTTCAGGTTCAATATGAATGCCATGTTCAATTCCCTTTTTCTTCATTTGCTTCAATATCTCCCCCTTTTTGGCATTATCTGCAAGGGGGTCATCAAAGAATAGTAAAGTTGAGGGAGCCTTGCCAGTGGCAATTTGGATACTGGCCTTAATAGCCTTGATATCTGCTTGAGTATCCTTGAACCTTGATTCCATCATGTTGGACAGCATTTGTACTTGAATGGCATGTTTTTTGTCAGCCATTTGTTGCTGTGCTTCAAGCATGGGTTGAAAAATATTCCAAAGCTCTTTTGCAGCAGGTGCTTGTTGTGGAGCAGATGCTTGAGCAGGAACAGCAGAGGATTGTGCTTTCTGAGCTTTTAAAATCTCTTGCACCATCTCCTTTATTTCAGAAACTGATTCTTCAAGTTTTTCCACTCTGCCCGTCAATTCCTGATATCTTGAATCATCCCCTACTTTAGTAGGATCATCTGAATCCCCACTAGTAGTGGTTATATCAATGTTTGATTTAGGAACTGAGTCCCAAAAATCATCCATTGATGCCCCTTGTTCTCGGTACTGGGGACTTCCTTCTTCGGCACTCGATAAACCTTTGATGGTACCAGTGGTTAGATCCAACACACTGGTGGTCACCGATGTTGCCATGGAAGAAATTGCCTTCAAGGGAGTCTTACTTATGAAACAACTGTCCAACTGAGGATCTGTTGATCCACCAGTTGTAGTTGCTGCTCCACTTGAACTACTGACAGGAGTTACTTGTAACTTCTGCAGTGTAACCTCCTCAACTGTTGCTGGGATAGCAGAAGTATACGCATCAGACCCAGTCACCTGTGGATGTATACTCTCGGTGATAGGTGATAAAGAGGAACTGGTTTGTGTCTGTGCAATAGCAGCTGCATGCAACAGAGGTAGCATGGATTGTGGCATTATTATTGGTGAGGGGATGGGGGTTGAAAGAGACATGTCCTTGGGATCAGGACTGAGGAAGATGGATCCGAGTGGATTCAGAGCTTCATATTGTGGTGTCCCTGTGCTTACAACCTGATCCTTTTGTGAGGATGCAGGAGGAGTTTCGGTTATGGGTTGAGATCTTTCTTCCAACTGCTGTGAGGAAGTAGCAGCAGTGGTTTGTGGTGACTTTTGTGTTGTCACAGGCATTTCCTCTGGGATCTCATCTTCCAGAGTTGCCTTTGTTTTGGGTTTGGTGGGTTTTCTGGATATTTTCCTTTTGGTCTTTTTAGTGGTGGCAGGTGTGGGTTTCAAGGCAGTGGGAGTGCTGCTATGATCACCTGGAGCAGTGGGCTCAGCAGCTGATACCTGAGGAGCAGTTGTAACCGCTAAAGTCTGCTCAGGTACCCCTGCTTTTGTTTTTATTGGTGCCATCATCCTTGAAAATGTTTCTTTTGTTATGCCTTTTATTTGACAATGAACACCTTGTTTGAGCAAATTTACATTTTTCTTTTCAAATTTTTGTTCAAAATAATAACTCAAAAATCTTGGAAAAAGTAAAAATGCTTTACTTTCAACGTTTTTCACCATGTCATTGAAAATCTCCTGGGAGTAGTTATAGTCTTTATTATTCAAAATAGCGTAACCCAGGCTTTGAATTTTCAATGGTATTTCGTTGAAAGATGTTGTTTTATTTGAAGCACACATCAAGAGTGTGTGAAATAAAAACCTGGGTGCAGATGGAAAATAACCCTTTTGTAGGGTATCTACCTTTGGTTCTTCTGCATAACCCCTTTTCACGAAATCAGTTTTCATCTCGTCTTTTTCAAATGAGAGTTTACCTTCCTGATCGTTGAGATTAAAGACTTCTGAGATCGACCGTGGGGTTATTTGAACTGCTTTATCCTGTATTAAGGAGTTTATGGCTATGGCTTTTCCGTCTTGTTTTTCAAGTGTCGCCTTTTTCCAAAACTCTCTCTGGGTTTGCAGATATATGGGAGCATTCACCGTCAACAAAGTTTTGTACTTTGATCCAGTTATTGCATCAATGATGGTGTCGAAGGTGTGATTATCGGTAGGTTTTGTGAGTAAACCCAGATAATTGTGAGATTGTTTGAATGGTATTTCGATGGGTTCTTCGGCCGTTTGAGCGACCTCTTTGGAAGGCGATGGTGATTTGGGTTTTGATTTTGATTTTCCTTTTGACTTCGTCATTTTGATGAAGAAGAATCGGAGAATGATTTTGAGGGTTTTGAGAAGAAGGGTTGAAAACTGTTATGAGAAGAGAATTTTTAGAATTCAATTCGACAGTGTAAAACCCTGTTTGGGGGTTTAGGGCAGGGTTTTATTTAAAATATGATCGCTGATGTGGCAGCGGTTATTTCGATCTGAGGGCTAAAAACTGACCACGTGTCAAACACTGATGAAATGGATGAAGTATGGAAAACAGTTGTTTTCAGAGCCACTGACGTATCAAGCATCAGTGGTTACAACGGGAAAAAAAATTATGGGCAGTGGATGATTTTAACTATCAGTAGATAGCATATCAGTGGATAAGACACTAATTTTGAGCATCAGTGCTTTTCAAGAAAAAATGAGGAATCAGTGGTTTTCTTTCAGCAGTGGACAGTGTTTAGTGATCAGACGTTGAAATAAAACAGTGGTTAGGGTAAATGGTATAATTCTGTAAGGACAGGTGTTTCAGCAACAGTTTTGAGGATTTTTATTCAAGGTTTTGCCACATGTCAATTTTGAAAGACAGTGGATTAGTACCCCAGATGATGAAAACTTTTTACTAATGCCACTTATTTTCGTTAAGTATTCAATTAACACATGAGTACCCTAGTATTTTAAGCACAGTTTGCAATCAACCTTTGATAAAAATTTAGGAGCAAACCTGAGTATGACATGATCATGACATATGTACCATTTTCTTTTGACCCATTTATGAGGACACTAATACCATAAAAATGAGGTATTACATCCTGACAGGAGCTGAAACTATTGCCAACAAAAACAAGCATAAGTTCCATATATATTATTCCAAAAAAAAAAATGAATAATATATCCTGATTATTTGAGAAAATCCTTTGAACAACAAAAAAAATAGTTAAAGGATTTTTCTGAGAATAGTATCAAAAAGGATCTGGTATAAATTCAATAGAGTATATAATCATATCATACATAAGTTTTTTGAAAATGGTCAGTGGTCACCAGTGGAAATAACTTTTGGATGCATTTTGAACATTGTTTGGAACCATTTTCTTCGACAATCGATTGCAAACTTGAGGACATATGGAGAAAAAATTTTTGAACATTTGTTTAGTCCTCTTTGGAATTCATTTACTGGAATCAAAACCTTTTTCTGAACAGATAAATGCACATAGTTGCTTAATTACCATTATTACCCTAAACTTTGACTCATAAGTGTTTTATGTTTATACTCTTTTCTTTTGACTACAAAAGTTTTGAAATAAACACACTTCTGAGTTTTTGTGAATTTTCTTAATGTATTTTAACATAGTTGATTTTGTTCTTTTGAGGAACTCAACCTGTTTTCAACACATAAGATCTGAATGACTAAAGTTTCAATTCCCTCTTTATAGAGAAACAAAACACTAGTGTCTTATGAATCATAGGTTTTGTTAATCTGAGGTTCATACTTTAGCATTTAATGAAAACATCACAAATATCAAAACAACAGTTGAAATCAATATCGACAAATATAGATCAATCCCGTAATTTAACAGATATATTTATAGATCTGAAAACTATGAGTGACTTCTGCATGATATCACTTGTTGTGTGAAATTTGTGTGTCATATGACATCTTGGTTGATTTACAGAGTTTTTGAAAAACCATTTTGAACATGATTTAATCGATACTCTGTTTTTCAACAAAATACAACCAACCTTAGTATCAATGAATTTTGAGCTGAACTATTATGTCAAATTGATTGTTAGATCGAATTTGACTGTCCGAGCTCTGATACCAATTGTTAGGATCGGAGGCTCTTATGATTGTGTTTGTTTGTATATTTTGAACAAATCAAATAGATATGAACAGTTTAAGTGCAGCGGAAATGGAAACAAACTTTGTAAACACAATCAAAGGAAGAATAGTATGATAAACAATTGCTTTTCATAGAGTCAAAAGATTTACAAATTAAAGCAAAAGATTACAGACATGCTTACATACTAAGCTCCCCCTCAGCCTGATGCCCTAAGTTCGGTTGCACACAAGATGAAAGGATTAGACATGAGGAGAAGAACTCGCTCAGTCAATCAAATGTAACAGTACAGGGTACTGTTACATTTATAGGCAAACCAAACCACTGAGGAATCTCAGCTGACGTCACCATGAAAGCGACGTCTAACAGCCTAACAACCTGTATCTACTGACCTTACACAACTACTGATGTCCTAACAACTGATTATAAATACAATACAAAACATGAGAAAACAACTGCTTCACGTTCCACTGTTGTAGCCTAAGCACTGATGCTTAACAACAACATCAGTACTTTCTTCAAAGGTGATCAGTCCTTGAATGAGCAGTGTTTGTGTCTTAAGCAGCACTTGAGAGACAGCAGTAGATAGAGCGACAGAGTTTATTTTCAGCAGTCTTTAGGATTACATCAGCGTTTGGATCATCAGTTGTTCTTTTGAGCAGTACTTAAGGTTCATCAGCTGATAGATAACCACTGTCAAGGGGAGAGCAAAGTGTAAACTACTGTTTATTGTGAATCCTCTGTTGTGACCTGGTTTTGGTTTTACATTATCTGTTCCTCTGGTAGGGTTCAATCCCAACATTTAACGTAAAACGTAAAAAGTTTTAACGTAAAACGTAAAAAGGTTAACGTAAAAACGTAAAACGTAAAAACGTAAAACGTAAAACGCAAAAAGGTTAACGTAAAAACGTAAAAACGTAAAATGTAAAAAGTTTAACGTAAAATGTAAAACGTAAAAAAGTTAACGTAAAAACGTAAAACCTAAAATGTAAAAAGTATAAAAAATCTTTTAAAAAAATATGATTTAAAAATGTTTTTAATAAAAAAATTATGTTTAAAAAATAAAAACTAATATAATAATACAAAAAAGAAATAAAAAACAATAAATACAAAAATACAAAATAAAGTAATTTTACTAAACTCCACTTTTGGATTAAAATATTAAAGACGTAAGTATTTAATATTATTTTTAATTACTTTTAACTTCATCCATCCATTTTGAAGATCTAATGGCTAGAAAGTGGTTCTCTCGTTTTCTTACAACTAGAGGTAGTTTTCATTTTAGCACTCCCATATATATATATATATATATATATATATATATATATATATAGGGTCAGGATTATTTCAGAACCATAAATATTTACAGAACTCGCAGAACTCCAAATAAACAATCTTTTTAATTATATATTTTTATGTTTAGGATAATTTTATCATTTATTATGTGTATTTTTATGACTACATACATGTTAAGAGTAATTTTATAAATTTTTATAAGTAATTTTATAATTACACATATGTAAACTAGTTTTTTTTACATATATGTAATTAGTTATTACACATATATATAATTTGGCTATTAAACATATGTAAACTACTTTTAACGTGTATTTAATAATAAAAATACATATAATAGAAGATAAAAAGACCCTAATACAAAAAAAATATATATAAAATGATTGTTTATTAGGAGTTCTGAAAGTTCTGTAATTATTTTGAGTTCTGAAATGAACCCAACCTTTTATATATATATATATATAGTTGCTTGAAATAAAATAAGCAAATTTATTGCTTATAAACCGTTAGGTTTACCTAAGTCACAAATAAAATTTTCAAATGAAACCGATATTTTACACCTTTAGCCACTTTTCAAATAAAACTACCATACCCCTGACAAAAAAAAAAAAAAAAAAAAACCCTACCATTTTTAAGTACTCTTGATATTTACAAAGATTACGTTAAAAAGGAGAAGGTTTGGTTATTTGTCCAGCATATTGTAGGAGTAAATTCCATACTAGGATCAAGCGTTTCACTTATACAACTTCGCGCGCGCACTACAAAAAAATGAGTATCGGAGACTAAAAAATCAATCTCTCATACATCTAAATCAGTCCCTAATAGTTATCAGGAATTGATTTACCAGGTCCCAACTAGTGACAGATACCTAGTCCTAAATAGTAGTTTTAGTAATTGAGCATCAGTCTCTATTGGATATCACCTACATGAACTAACATTTAGTCTCTAATGCATACAAATTCAGTCTTAAACATGTCCCCTAGTACAATATCATTTCAGTCCCCAATGCATTTTTTTGTGACTGAAAATTATTCTCTAATGCTACAATAAATCAGTCACCAATTTATTTCTTTAGAGACTAAAATCAGTTCTTTAAGCTATCTATTCTGTCACTAATACGTTTCATTACGTTCAAGTTTCTATTTCAAGTCAGTCGCTAATAAGATGTTTCAGCCACTGAGAATTAGTCTCTGATTCTCTGTCATTTTTGTCCTTAATATGTTCCTTTTAGGGACTAGAAACCAATCTTAGATACCATGTCATTTTAGCAGTTGCCGCTTTGATGGTGTGTGGGGAGGACCTCCGCCCAAGGCCCGTGATTTCGAGGAGCTCCCGATTTAAAAAAAGATCCGATATTAGGTTCAAGAGTGAACACTAGTGTAGCTTGCGAACTGAGTGAACTAATCCTGGCCATACACATGTGTAGATCAATGGTCAAGATTTGATGTCGAAATACACTAGTGTATTTTACGATTTGATGATGAGATCCTGGCCATACACGTGTGTAGATCAATGGCCAGGATTTGTTCACTCAATTCGCAAATAAACTAGTGTTCACTCTAGAACCCCACCCTATATATATATATATATATATATATATGTTACTTTTTTAGAGTTAAATGCCATTTTAGTCCCTGTGTTTTGGACCATTTTGCCAGTTTAGTCCAAAGGTTTCATTTTTCACCTGTGGATCAAAAAAGGTTTCACCATTGCCATTTTAATCCACTAGGTTAACTTCATCCATCATTTATGTTAACGAGAAGGGCAATTCGGTTATTTGATATGTAATTCTATTAACTAGAAGAGCAATTCGGCCATATAAAATGACCAAATTCCAAGGCGGCTAAGAGAATGAAGAAATGGGCGGATGATAAAAGGCGACATGTGGAATTCCAAGTCGGGGACCAAGTCATGGTGAAACTTTGCCACAACAATTCAAGTCACTAAGGGGCGTGCACAGGGGACTCGTAAGGAAATATGAAGGACCCTTTCCAGTAATCGCTCGTGTTGGCAAAGTATCTTACCGACTACAATTACCGCCCAAGTTAAAGATTCATCCAGTCTTCCATCTGAATTATCTCAAGCCATATCATGCCGACGAGGAAGACTTAAATCGAGGAGTATCTAAGCGGGCACCAACAGCTGTTGTAATATCTTTCGATCGAGAGGTTGCCGAGATCGTATCTGACCGCACCATCCGACGACGAGGAGTGCCAAGCTATAAGGAGTACTTGATCAAGTGGAAGAACTTACCGGATAGTGAAGTAAGCTGGGAAACAGATTAGGTGGGGCAGTTCAGGGATGAGATCAAGAGGTACCGTGAAGGCTCGACGAGGACGTCAACGGATTAGGTGGGGCAGAATGTCACGACCCACCAAAATTCAGATCGCAACTCTCGGGATTCCGGAATTTTCTACCAGCTTCAAGAGACTTCCATGGTAGAAAAATCTAAGGAAAAATCTGGATTCAAGACCCAAAAAAATCATCAAGTACTAGAGAATTCTTAGGAAAATATCCAAGATATTTTCCTTAATATTCTAGATTAATCACTTGTCAATATCTAAGATATTTGTACATAGAAATCTCTAGATTAGGAATAATCTAGATACTTAGCCACAAGTATAAAAAAGGTGATCCATGCTCATTTGCTAATCACCTCCAAAATTGTATCAAATATCCCTTTGTAAAGAGTTCTTAAAGCAATACAAGTATTCCCTTTGTTCAAGTCATTGAATCGAGTTGCAAGTTGGTGTCAAGGCTGATCTTAGCACGGTGACTAAGAGCCGCACGCGAGTTGAAGGACTAACTCCGTGACACGTGTCTTACATCAATCGAAAACCATAAAAATTTATACCAATATGGGTTTGGTAAGAACGTTGACAAAACCATAAAGCAAATACATGTACTGTTACCGATGTTGTTCAGACGGTATGGACTTGGTTATTAACGGTAAAAAAATTATTTGGCTCATCCAATTTTGAATCAAATTTCTATCGAAAGGTCGATTGTGAATAAACTTTTATCTAAACGTTGAAAAAATAAGCACCTTGTGAAGGTATAATCAAAATTTTATAAAGAATTGTACGATGTTATTAATTTAACGAAAACATGATGTAACTTTTTTATTACTTTGTATATAAAATTATATTTGTTTAACCTGTGTAAAACACGAGTTTTAACCTAGTAATAATTATATAATAAAATAATATTTAATTTATATATTAAAAGATATAAAAAAACAAAAAACCAAAGTGGGAGGGGTATTTATATATGCATCGTCCCTGCCAATTAACACCCCGCCCAAAAAAAAGCCCCAAATCTCCCCAATTCGAAATCCTAATTCCAAAATCATCTCCAATTTCGATCATCTTGATCGAAATTGTGAACATTCATCAATGGCGTATCGCTTAATCGATCCGGGCTGCATGATGGGAACAGTTATGTCCTTGAAATTGAATTCGCAGCCGACAGACACGAAGTTGACACAGAGATTCTGATGGATTCCATAGACACTTTCATTCGTTTTGCCACTCAACTTAGTGATAAGCTAAGAACACAACGACAAGTCTTTAGAGGAGAGATTGGTGAAATTGCAGTTGTGCAAGAGATTGGTGAAATTGATGTCGTTCAAGAACCTAGAGAAGAAAAAAAAAAATGTTTGAACTAAAATGACATATTAGGCCAATACTTAGGGACCAAAATGGTAATTTACTCTAATAAGAATACTAATAAGGGAGGGGTAGAAATATACGCGGGAGCCGTTGGTAATTGAAATCCCGCCCAAAAAACCCCCAAATCTTTCCCAATTCGAAACCCTAATTCCAAACCAAAATCATCTCCGATTTTGATCATCTCGATCGAAGTTCTGGACATTAACCATGGCGTATTGCTTAACTGACTCTTATATGATAATGGAAACCATGGATATATTCGGAATCCAGTATGCAGCGATTACATACGAAGTTAGTACATATGATTTGTTGGAGTCTATCGAAAATTTCTTAAGTTTTACGAATCAACTCGTTCAAAGGCTAAGAACGCATCAAGAGGCGTTTAAAAATAGAAATCAACCCCAGATTGGGGAAATTGCAGTTTTGCAAGAGATTGGTGTTGTTCAAGAACACACAGAGATTGTTGATCTTCGTGTGGCAAGCGTTAGGAGATATCTCCACTCTTCGAATCTGCTTCTTGAAGGCCTAAGGACACAGTTTGGAAATAATGATCAATTGCCAAAGAATGAAGAAGCCCTTGAAGATCTGCTTTTGCTTAGTGTTACCAGATATATACACTCTGCTACCCAACTTCTTGATAGCTTGCGTGCACACGTTAAAGCTCAAGAACTTGAGAATATTGTTGTTGCTGAAGCTGGGGGTGAGAGCAATAGTGATAGTGATGGTGACGTGCCTTCCGAAACAAGGAACCAGAGGAGGAAACACAGGAGGAGAGAAGCGCAGTAGGTGCAGAAGCAGAAGAAAGAACGCTTCACCCGGGTGGTCTTGTTTATTTTTTTCGCTCTTCTAATTGTTGGAATACTAGTGTTATCGCTTGTTTTCCCTAGTTATCTGAATCTGTAAAACATGAATTCTTTCTTGGTATGATTTTTGGGATTTGATGAGATGTATATAATATAGATGAACCGCTGGCATTGGTTTTTAATAGCTGATCACCATAATATTCTTTTTTTCAACTTAAATTTACTAGTATTGCTTTTAGAACCATAATACAATATACATGAAATCTTGAAACGTTGACTTTTTGTGTTAGATGGTTGACTGTCGGTTTGATTCTTGTACCGTTTTTAGGTAGTGTCATACTGATTTAGAGTGAGCAGTGTCAGCAGTTGATTATATGTCTAGATGAAAGAATAGGCAATTGGTTGGTTGATGATCTACATAACACGTCGGAGCTGGTTGATAACCTGCTTAATTAAAGCTGTTAATATGCTTCCCGGGTCCTCGTCTCTCACGTCTATGATATATGATTTTCTAAAAAAAATTAATAATGTGTCATACATATTCCTTGTATCAGAGCATGTAGTACTTCTGTGTCCTGTATGCACCAGGCATGACATGATTTTCTAAAAAAACAATTAATGTGTCGTCTCTTTTAATGGGTTAACCTTCTATGTTTGCTCATATTATTTTATGTTTTCAACTGTTAACTTATCTATGTATGTATGTATGTATCATTTTCAAGCAAAACATATTGTATCCCATGTGGTCGGTTTCTATCTTTAAAGCCTTCACATTTGTCTGAGTTCTGTTTAAAATTTCAAATTGTTATAAGGTGACCGACTATATGCAAAATACAGACTATTACTTGTATCGAACCTTCTGTGCATCTTTAAGTCATTAGTGGTTGCATGATGCTATCTCTTGGGCACTGGTTCTTCCGCTGCTATTTGAAAATGAAACAAAGCGGCTAAAATTTGTCGGCTATTGTATGAACTGACCCGTCCCGTCAATTTTACACAAACCTGTTTGTATAAGGTGTTAACTTTTAGATACCATCTCTGACTAAAAATAATTTGGCGTAAATGATAGCCGCCAGCCAGTTATGACCATACTATTGTTGCTTCTGATTTCATATTTTCTTTTACTATCCTCGCCTCTCACTTCTATGAAGTCTTGTTTGTTAAATGTCCAGCCTTGAACTATTTTGTGACATATTCCTTGTAGTTCTGTGTCTGTATGAATTGGGTGCCTCGTTTTCCCTTGCTTTGTAGTTTCATTAATTTATTTGTTAAACTGACAATTGCTTGTACAAAAGACCCCCCCTGAACTATGCTTTACTTCATACAAAATACACATATCATTTTGTTTTATATCTTTTTGTAGACTTATTTCGTGAAAATAACGTTAAAAGAGGGGGACGGTTAATCATGCATCATGTGGTGGCGTTGATAGCCAAAAGACAAAGGGGTGCATGCACTAATCGGCGTTTGTCTCAATTGCTGAGTGTTATGTGCCTTATGTCCAAGGCTTGATGCAAAACCACAATCGAGCCGGGGGTCTCATTGGAAGCAGCCTCTCTATTCCTACGGGGTAGAGGTAAGGCTGTCTACATCTCACCCTCCTCAGACCCTACCTTAGCTTTGCTATTGGTGGGATATACTGAGTATGATGATGATGATGATGATGATCTTTTTGTAGACTTATACTATAACATGGTACTTATATGTATGCTATTGTGTCATGCAATCTATACTTTGTACAAGTGAAAATTTGGTATTTTGTGTTAGATGGTAATGTATGTGATTGATTATATGTGTTGTAATACATGTTCATGATTTGTGTGACATCCAACCGGCCCATAACCAGATAACCACCATCCAACAATCCATGTATTGATTTATGACTTCACACGGATTGCCAGCCAGCATGGCAACTCCAACAACCCAATAACCACCGTCTAACAACCCATATTATTGATTTTAAGATTTGATGCTCTTGTGATGAACTTTCTTCCTGTTTAGATGCCTTCATAATATACGTGTTTGCTAATCGTGCTATATAATTAGGGACGTTTATGAGAATTCGAGGGTTTTGCAAGTAGGAAAATGGGCCCATAAATATAAACTTATAAAAAAAAATCAATCATGACAATCAATGGCGGAACTACGATTTTAAACTATGGGGTCGTCAATAAGACTATGTAACGGCACCGAAAAACGGGGAAAATGGGTATCGTACCGGTACCAAATGCTCATCCCTAACGTAAGTAGCGGTAGTCTTAGACGTCATTCCGGAAAAATGTGGGCCGGCGCAAAAAAAAAAATTAATTATAGGTTTTGAAATTTCAATATCGAAGAATTAAATTCCTGTTAGGAAAAACTGTTAGGGTTAAGAAGAAACTAAGGGATTGGAAAAAAATGATTCTATAGGATAATTCCCCAGGAACCGAATCAAGGTCCTTAAATAAAAAACCACAATAACCAAAGTTCACAAAACAAACGCACAAGAATAATAAAAAGCCATAACAGTCCCTGGCTTATGCAAAAAACAATAAAAGCAAATTACTAAACGTATTAAGACTCCCTCCTTAGCCACTTTTGTCCTCAAGAGTGAGCTCTGTGAAGTCCAGAAAATGCAGCTTCAATTCATCCAAGAATTCCCACGTAACATCTTGAGTAGTCTGATCCTTCCAATGTATTAACACTTTCATTGCTGATGATGAAAGCCAAAACCCAATAGGACCATTACCCCTGCCTGATGGAATAAGTTGAAGTACAATTATAGTCCAGAAGTTCCCCCCTAGAAAACCTCACAAACAACCACCCAAAATGTTGGAACAGAACTGCTGTCTCAAAGAAGAGTGTTGTATTGTCAAAGTGCGGGTTAACTAATCAACAACTAAGTCAACTAAAGTCAAAGCTGAAGAGTAGAAGACCAAGTCAGAACGTCTACATAGACCAGAAGTAGTGGATTCCTAAAAGTGCTGGAATCCTCCAGCAGTTTAGGAATCCAGCTATTATCTCTTTTATATCAAAGCAGTAGTTTAATGTAACCATACCTTTTTGTAACTATTCAACAATTTTGTTAATCGTTGGCAGTTACACCATTAATTAGGTTGTTTCGAGTCGCTTTCATGGTGATGTCACCAACAGTTCTCTCATCTTATATATAGTTCTTAACCTTCAATATAAGAACTAAGAGAGACAACATCTGGTGAGGGGGGGGGGGGGTACATTTTGTACTATCTGATTGTATTGTAAGCATTTAAATGGGATGAAATCATTTTGCAATCAATCCCAAATCCAATCCTGTTGATGATGTTGTGTTTGTATTAACTATTTAGATTGAATTTCCATCTTGTTCTACTATTTAATCAACTACACACATTTCACACTCTCAGATCCAACAAAAACTGCTACAAAAACTGCTGGAAGGATTCCAACACTTTTGTAATCCAGTTTTTCTATTTTTGTGTTGACTTGTTGACCCACACTTTTACATTGCAGCACATTGTACTTGTCTTCATGTTTATTTGATGCAGAAGTTCTATTCCAGTCATTTGGGTGGCTGTTTTGAAGCCTTTAAGGGGAAACTTCTAGACTGTGAATGTACTTCAGCTTATTCCAACAGGCAGGGAAAATGGTTTCCCTTGAGTTTTGTCTTTCATTATCAGCAGATCTTACATAACTCAACACTTTCGAATTTAAAATCGCAGGGGCGTAGCCTATGCCAGCCTGGGCGTAGCCTACACCTAACAACATATTTCTATACTGATTTCACTTTCTCGCTAGCTCATTCACTCATTTTAGATTCCGTCTTTTGATGTCGTTTCACCTTTTACCTAAGAATCATTAAAGACCATCAAAAGTAACAACATTCCATGTGGAACAATAATCAAAACCATTCAATTACCCATTTTAAACATGTAAGGGTATCCGGGGCACTCCCCTAAGAGGGGAGTCCCCTCTCTTACGCACACCCAATCAGGTTATGCCACGTCAACTCCCCTCACACCCCAATTTGATGACGGCACTCCCCTATTAGGTGACTTGTTTATTTATTAAAAAAAAAAAAGAATAATTTGATTGGTTTGAAAAGAGGCTGGCCCCACATTCTCCCCCTTCCTTCTTCAGTGAACTCCCCCCGACCCACCTCCCCGATTGGGGTCACCGCAGGGATGGCGGCGGTGTTCCCGCTGGGGGAATAGGGTCACCGAGGCCACTCCCCGCTGGTGCCCCGGATACCCTAAAACTAACTGACCTGTCAGAGAGCATGTGAAAAGCCGCCTACGGCCTGCCAACACCATCGAATTCTGTAATTTTTGTGATATTAAACAATAACTATTTTGTTCACGAAGAAATTGGAATTAAAATCTAACACTAATTTGGTAATTATGAAAAAGTATTGTAGGGCAGAGTTGTATATTTAGTGATTCGAGAAGAAAGAGGGTAACAATGACCGTAGAACACAAATATCACATAAAACGACTTGAATACCCTTCTTTGCATAAATTGTAGGCTACATATGAAATAAATGGCAATTAGTACTAACTAAAACTGAATCCTTGATATGATAATATGATGGCTAGAAAGTGTCCTATGGTGCCAGTTAGCTGTAACTCAATTGATATTGAAGGGGGAGTGAATATTTGAGTTTGCGGCCTAAGGTCTCAAGTTCAAATTGTATTCCAACCGGGTTTTATCGCAGTGGACTTTCAATGGCGGGTTTCCCCGAAACTGGTGATGGTGGGCTCGAGTCATGCAGCGTTGTCTACGGTCATGAAGTCGCCTTTTGCCATTGAGTTACCAAGGATAGCGAGCATTTTTTTTCGTTGACTGTAAAAAAAATGTCCCATGGTAATTAGTACGAACTAAATATTGACCCTTAATAATATAATAAATGGTAATTAGTACTAATTAAATATAAACCCATAGAATTTCCTCAATGCATCACACTTGATGATGCATTTAGACCACGTGGCAAAATCAATTGCAAATGCTGCATTACAGGAGCTTGGCATTTAGATAAGTGCACGTCTAGGTGTGCAGAATGCATTTAGGGTCTGTTTTGGATGGGGTATTGGAATAGATTTTTTTTGAACAACAAAACATTACTTTCATTCATTCCACCAACAAGTCAACATAGCAAGATGCTATGGAGACATGATTACATCGAAGATCTCCACTACACCAAGCAAAATACACAATGTCAAATTACAGGACGGTTCATGCTAAAACAAATCAAGTTTTACATTTGGATATTAAATCTTCTCCAATCGCTCCAAGACACCCGAACATTCTTTGATCTTTGCCTCATCCATTCGAAAGTTTCTTCCTTTATTTCTTCCACTAGTTTGTTCGTGGATGTTGTTCTCTCGTGGAAAACTATGTTGTTTCTATTCTTCCATAAGTACCATAAAGTTGCAAGGAAGACTGCATGAATTATCTTCTGTTGCGCCTTCGATCTTCCTAACCCGTTTACACATAATAATCTGGCCTCGATCTCATCCATAATATTGCCGGCTGGAACGTTTCGCCACTGATCTACCTGAGTCCACACCAAGTCTGCATATTGACATTGTATCAAGATGTGATCAGTCGTTTCCGTTCTCATTCCACACACTTTACACACTTGTGATGTTACATTTATTCCCCTTTTTCTTAATGCTTCAAATGTAGGTATCTTTCCTACACTAGCTCTCCACGCAAATAGATTCGCCTTTGGTGTTGCAATACGGTTCCAATAAAAAATGTTTGCATCGATGTTTAGATCTAACTGTCCACCAAAGTCTCTTCTAACCGACCTTACCGAAAAACCCGTATCTTTTTCTTCTTTCCATCTCCACACATCATTACCCTCACCCATCTTTTGTTGAACTAATAGCGTATTTAAGCTTTGCATTTCTTCTTGTTCTTCCAAACTATTTGGTGCTCTAATCTCCAATCCCACAATCGTACTCCTTGAATCATTCTGTAATATTTTGCCACCATGTCTCTCTTGTTTTTTTGCCAAATTATAACAAAGTGGGAAGGCATACTTTAACGGACCGTGAGTCGTCCACATGTCTTGCCAAAATAACGTTTTCTCGCCATTACCCATAACATTATTGAGTCCTCTTTGTATGTCTATCCCTATCTTTTTGAAATCCTCCCCGATCCCCGCGATATTTTTCCATATACCCGTATTACCCATTTTAATGGGATTTGTGAAACTTTTTTGGTGTTGCTATGAATGGATTCTACTACTTTCACCCATAACTGGTTCGGATTCTCTTTTAATCTCCACCACCATTTTAATAGTAGTGCTAGGTTTAGTTCCCGTATTCCCCCTACTCCCAAGCCCCCCATATTCTTTGCCCCGACAACTTTTTTCCCATTTTACCCATCTTATCTTGTTTACTCCCCCACAGCCCCCCATAGAAATCTTCGTCTGATTCCTTCCAATGTTCTTATCACGACTTTTGGCGCCTTATATAGCGATAGAAAGTAGTTAGGGATGCTTCCCAAAACAGATTTTATAAGGGTTAGGCGACCCGCAAAAGATAATATTTTTGCCTTCCAATTAGATAATCTTTTATGTAGTTTATCGATCACTTCTTTCCAACTTGCAATTCTATTCATATTCGCTCCCACTTTCAGCCCCAAATATGTAAAGGGAAACGTACCTGGTTTGCAATTCAATACGCTCGCCATGTGTTCGACTTCAGATTCATCTTTTCCCACTCCATATATGAAACTTTTGTTTTGATTTAATAGAATGGACGAGAGAATGCAATGGTTCATTATCATTTCATTTCTTGTTTGGTTACCATGTGTGAATGAAATGAATTATTATTGTGTATTATTTGGTAGGCAAGAAATACGAAGGAATAAAATCAACGGTGTGTGATGGTGGTGATCGATGGTAGTGATTGTGGGTGGTTCTAGGTGGTGGTGGTGAGTGGCGGCGAGTGGCGATGCGGCGACGACGATGGGTGGCGGTGACGGGGCTGGCGGCGACGGCCGTCGGTGGTGATTGGTGGCGGCAGAGGTGGAGGTGGCAGCAAGTGGTGTTTGGTGGCGTCCACGGTGGTGGTGGGTGGCTGCGGCGAGTGGCGTTGGCGGCAGTGGTGGTTGGTGGTGGCGGTGCGTGGCAAAAGTGGCGGGTGGGTGGCAGCGGCGGTTGTGGTTGTCGGGGTGGCGATGGAGGCGGTGGCGGGTTGCGGCTGACGGCGGCGATGGCGTCAGTGGTAGGTGGTGGTGATGGTGGTAGCGCAGATGGTGGGTTGTTGATGAATGGTGCAAGAGGGGATGTAATGAAAAAAACATGGAGGGTGGATGAAATGATTTTGAGTGAATGGAATGCCTTATGGAATGAGTGATTCCATTCCATTGACCAACCAAACACTCTTTTCTTTATTCCATTGTAATGATCCATTCAATTCCGCCTTTCGTTCCTGTATATCAAATACTACCTTAAGGATAGTGGGGCCTGCTTGCTATTAAAAAAAATGTTTTCTAATTTTTCCAAAATAAAAGAAACTGTAGGATATTTGTAGGGTAACTTTGATAAGGATATTTATAGAATTAGAGAGAAAAGACTTGTTTTTTTGGTGCATTTATAGAAATCTAATGTAACAGACCGAATGTGTTTGTAGATGCATTTAGCAGTTTGTATTGGTGATCATCAATTAAAACATCAAAGGTTGCAATTTCAAACACCTTTTGTTTGTTATTTTTGGTTTACTTTATTTTATACTAATGGAACCTCAGCGGAAGATTTAAAAAATAATTAGGTCATATGTAGTCATAAATCCTTGTGGGGCATTATGCGACAAGTGACGAAACGCGTAAGAGATGGGCTTTATATAACTTGGGTGTTTAGTGGGGATATATACGTATGGGGCTTTATTTATATGTATGTATATATATGTGTGTGAGTAGGGAAGAATGGGCAACGCCGTGAAAATTTTCGCGAGGAGGGATTTTCAGCACATGGCGCCCCCCGTAATGGTGTTCAAGGGCGCCATGGGACGCTATGGGAGGGGTAGGCATGTGATATAGAGCCCTGTTACGGATGCTCTTAAAATCATTGGATGCCTTATGCCGCATCATCTCTTCTTAAAAAACTAGGATATAAATCTCAACAAACCCTACATGTCTCACATAAATGTGTAAATGCTCATTTAAGCCCTTAGAATTATCGTGTAACGTTGTAATTATCTTGTTTAGGAATTGTCTTTTCCTCCTATTCATAAATGTGTGACCAAAGCTAAAATGGTACATTTCAATGTGCAACTAGCATATGTGTAACTATGTTGGAAAATGATTCTACCCTTTTTGTCGGATTTGTAAATTACATACAAAGTTTATGAGTTACTTCAATCACATGGTCATGAACTACATCATGCTTGCTAACAAAGAAAGGTAATTTATTGTTAATGTTTTGTAAAAAAAAATCAATGTCCTTAGAATATTAAAAAATCATCAACAATCTCACTTTATGAACCACCTTTATTTTTGTGAAGTAAATTAAAAAAAGTCCTAGCTAAATTAATTAGCACTCAATGGTTTTGGCCATCTTTTTCTCTTCAAAGAGGAGTGTTTGACGAGCTGAGAGGAAGGAAAAGTTATACAAAATCTCATCAAGTGCATTTCACACTCAAAAAAAATTAGCAAAGGCATTGTATGAGAAAATGCTTTTGGACTGCTTTATAAAATACACACTCAAAAAGCCAGTATTACACACTCAAAAAGTCATTTCCCAAATTATAATTAAAATTAATAAATTAGCAAACGCGTTGTATGATAAAATGCTTTTGGACTGCTTTATAAAATACACGGCAAGTTCGATCTCTTTTAAGGTCAAAACTTTATTTATGTCCTTGTTTGGATTGTTAAAATTGATAGAAATTAAATAACTTTTTTCATTCAGTTTTTTATAATATGGGTTTAAGTACTTTTGTAATTTTTATCACAACTTGCAAATTTAGAGTACATTTTAGAAATGATCACATATTCATAGTTCCTTGATTTAAGATATCGTGATAATTAGAAATTGAAAAGTTTACTATACCATGGATGCGGATTCTCTCGTTTCTCTGTGAATACATTAAATTTTCAGCCGTTACATTTGTTGATAAAAAAATTCATGGTTGTGATATATGGTTTTTAGGGTTTTTTAACACTATAATGGTAAAAACGACTTTCAAAACTGTTTTCTTTTCTCCATCACATATTGAACAAGATTAATAGATTAGAATTCTACCTTCCTCTACAACAACTTAGAATGGATAAACTGAATCCAAATCAAACGAACGAGGGCAAAATTATCAGAAAATGAACGAGCATAAAATCAATGCAGATGATAAAATCAAATTAGTTATTAAACGACCGCTTAATCATTAATCATGTAGTATGTAATACTTTTTTTTAATTAAAAAAAAAACTACAGCGATACATTACTCGAATTAAAAAGAAAAAAGATTAGTTTTTATGGTGTAATTTTATTATATAAATGTTAACCTATGAAAAATTACAACCATTTAAAATTTGTGCGAGAAGTTGGTTTACAAGTCAACAATAGTAGATATTTCTTTTTTGCCATTTCACCACTTCTATATATACGTGATTGCTAGATTTTTCGACCACTTAATCTTAATCTGAACTATGGAATTTGTTAGATCAATGTTCCACATTCTTTCCTATATTGCATTCAAGATTTGGACTTTGTGCAAGAATTTTGATATATATATATATATATATATAGGGAGAAGATCATGCGAGAACCACCTCTTATTGTGAGAACCGCGAGAACCAATGTGAACACACCAAAAATGCCTAAAAATAGCTAAAAATCACACAAATTTTTTTTTTGAATTTTTTATAAAAAAATCGCTACTTTTCGAAGCAAAAAAAATTTTTTTTTTAACATAAAAAATATTAAAAAATTCAAAAAAATTTTTTTAGATTTTTTTTAGGTTTTTTGGGGGTTTAGTTTTTAGCATTTTAGCTTGGGGGGGGGGGGGGGGGGAGGTTTAGGTTTTTGGGGGGTGGGGGAGGGGGGTTTAGGTTTTTTTTTGGGGGGGGGGGGGAGGGGTGGGGTTAGGTTTTTTTTAGCATTTAGCTTGGGGGGGGGGGGGGGTTAGGTTTTTTTTTTTTTTGGGGGGGGGGGGTGGGGGGTTTAGGTTTTTTTTTTGGGGGGGGGGGGGTGGGGGTTAGGTTTTTTTAGGTTTTTTTTAGCTATTTTAGGTTGTGTTCACATTGGTTCTCAAGGTTCTCACAATAAGGGTGGTTCTCGCATGAGCCCCTCCCTATATATATATGTATATATGTATATATGTATATATGTATATATGTATATATGTATATATGTATATATATATATATGTATATATATATATATATATATATATATATATATATATATAGGTTTAGGATCCTGTACATAGGGGTGAGCAAATTAACCAGCATAACCGAACCATAACCGAACCATAACCGACAAAACCGAACCACTAATAACCGATAACCAATATAACCAATGGTTATGGTTATGAAACTTTGTATAACCGCTTAATCGGTTATGGTTATGGTTATCAAGCTTTGGTTAACCGATATAACCGAACCGAACTTGTGATGTTAACTTTATATAATGGATTTGTGTTTTACAAAACCATATAGAGAGTTTTTACTAAGATAAAAGTATGTTAGTAATAAAATGATCTTGACGTAGATGTCATTTATTTTGATAAAGAACTAAGATGTGATGGCCATAATTGTTTTTGCTTGAGAATTACCTTATTAAAAAGAACCCCAAATCGGTAGTTTAACCAAAAAGTTTAGTCTTCGTTAACTTATAAAATAGGCTCAAGCTAAGTTCAAATCGTGCACAACCCTATTTATTTCAAACCTTGCTAGGTTACTTAACCGAAATTAACCAAAACCGAACCATAACCGACTTCATAACCGATTAACCGTAACCGAAGTTTGTTTATGGTTATGGTTACCAAAACTCCATAACCGAACTAGCGGTTATGGTTAATAGTAAAAACCGAACCAAACCGACCCATGCACACCCCTACCTGTACATTAATCAACTTTTGTGAGAAGTGTGAGAAATAATTTGGGAATGACAAGTGTCCTTTATCTTAATTAATTCAAAAGGGTGTATTAGTAATTTTCCATTCTTATCAATTAATTGATTTCCAAGATAACTGCAAAAAAACTAGCGATGAGATATTTCAAGGATTGTTTCGAATTTTGTATTTTTTTGCTAGATCCAATAAGATTTTCATGTACGCATCATTCTTCATCAATTATAAATACATGAGGTCTTGTGAAATTGGCAGAGACAATACAGTTGTTAACCTTCTGCGATTCTGGTGTTTTATATCAATTTCAATGGATTCTGGCGATGCAGGTACATGTGTATCATAGTAATTGAATCTTGTAAGAGTTATCATGTTGCGATCATTAGTGATATATGTTGACAGATAGGTTTTTTTAGTATGCGGTGTTACAGGTTTTTAGTTTGCTTTGATTTTGTGTTTATGTAGTGTTTTATACATTGAATTGTTTAGGGTAAGTTGTTGTTTTAGTGTTTTATCATGAACAGAGTTAATTTTTTTGATATTTAGATGTATAGTGTCATATGCATGATCAATATTGTTATATTCTGTACAGACATCTTAATTTCCTTTCACAGTGTTTTATACATTGAATTGTTTAGGGTACATTTTTGTTTTAGTGTTTTATCATGAACAGAGTTATTTTTTTTTATATTTAGATGTATAGTGTTTTATCCCTAATCAATATTGTTATATTCTGTACAGACATCTTAATTTCCTTTCATAGTGTTTTATCCCCAATCAATAGTGTTATATTCTGTACCTTAATTTTCTGGTTCATAGTGTTTTATGATTATTAAGTGATTTAAATCAACAGATTATTGTTAATTAAACTGTATAGTGTCTTACAATAAACAGATAGTGTTATATCTTCATATAGTGTTTTATCAAATACAGAAACATGTTGTTATCACTGTTTTATAAATGACTGATGTGTCGATTTTTTGTTGTAGATATTCCTACATACCAGCCGGTTGGTGATGTTCACGTGTCCCCAAATTCTGGAAGGAGGACATTTATACCAGATGTCGACGATTCCATTAAACCTAAGATACACATGACGTTTGATTCGCTCGAAAATACTTTTCTTTTTTACCAAAGATATGCTAAGGCGAGAGGTTTCACAGCTAGGTAGGGTACTCAATACGACCCTCAAAAGGGTGTCATACATAATAAATACTTCCTATGCTCAAAAGAGGGTACTAAACCCTTTAAAGCAATTGACTCGACTCAGGAAGCCGGTAGTTCTAATGATAACTCGAAGACTAAGATTACTCGCAGGGTTCCTTCTATAAGGACCGGCTGTGAAGCGTGCATTCGGGTTAAGATAAACCCGGATAATCTTTACGAGGTTTATTACTTCTAGGAGTCGCATAATCACTTATTTATTGCTAAAGATGACAGGTACCTGCTTCCTGAAAACAGAGGAATCAATTACGTACAGGAAGAAGCCGTAAATGCTTTGAGTGCCATAAACGTTGGTCCAGTTAGAGCGTTTAACATTATGAGGACTCTTTATGGAGGGTTAAACAAGGTAGGTGCCATGAAAGTTGACTTCAAAAACTTCAAGAGAGACTTAAATAGGTATATAGCTGAGTACGATGCTGACATGGTTATTAAACGCCTAAGAAGGAAGAAATAATTTATGACCAATTTCTCTATGGAATACCTAACAACTGACGATGGTGTTTTACGGGCGTTGTTCTGGGCCGATGGAGACCCAAAGAGAAATTTTCAAATGTTTGGGGATGTTGTGTGTTTCGATGCTACTTATCGTCGTAACAAGTTCGTATCCTACCTTTAGTTTTAGATTCATTACATCCTGAACAAATTTATATCATAGTGTTTTATCCCTATGATAATCTTTATAGTGTAGTGTCATATGCATGAATAGACTCGTTAAATGTATATCATAGTGTTTTATCCCCATGATAATGTTTATTACAACTGTTCTATAGTGTTTTAATCCACCTGTTTTTTTTTCTATTTTTTTGGCATCACTACTCCAGTCTTATATGCATGTACAATAGTGTCATATGGTAATTAGTTATTTTGTTAAAACACTTATAGTGTTTTAATTTCAATTTGTTATTTAAATAATGTAGGTTGTTTTATGTTTTTACACTTGTATGGATTGTACAATATCAAATCAGTTATCACACCAGTTATTTTTTTTTGTATGTACAATATGATGTTTGTACCTTTTACCGGCGTTGACAATCACTATCGTAATGTTACCTTGGGTGCTGCTATAATAGGTAATGAAACCGCCGAAACATATAGCTGGTTGCTTAACGCATTTCGACTTGCATTTGGGTGCGCACCACCTGTGATTGTAACTGATCAAGACCCAGCGATGAGGAAAGCTATTCAAGATACTTGGCCTGAAAGTAGGCACAGGCTTTGCATGTGGCATATAATGGACAAACTTACTACCAAGGTTTATTAAATACCAAAATTATTGTTTACAACGTTTATTGTTTTAATTGAATTCTTTTGTTGGTTTTCTCTAGTTTTTTATATTTGAATATGTGGTTTTTTGTTTATCGATGCGGTTTTCCTTTTATATAATGTTTTATCTTGTTTATTGTATATCTAAATTTTTTAATGTTGTTCATTGTTTATTAGGTTGGCGCCAACCTATGCAATAGCACCGATTTTAAGAAGAGGTTGTGTGGAATTGTTTGGACCGATGCATTACTCCCCGAACAGTTTGAAACCGAATGGGGTGTTATATTGCTGATTTTGATTTGGTGAACCATGAATGCTTACAGTCAATTTATGAGATTAGGGATACATGGATCCCTGCGTACTATCGTGATGAACACATGTCTGGGCTGATGCGTACTTCATCACGTTCGGAAAGTGAGAACCATTTCTTTGGGCAGTTTTGCAACCCGAACTGTACGCTTGTTGAATTCTTGGGGCATTTTGACTCTGCAATCGAAGCCCAAAGACACGAGCACAGGAAGAATGATCACGATACTAGGCACACGAACCCCGAAATTTTTGCAAAAGAGTTTGTCTTAGAACAACAGGCGGCAAAAATATACACGTGGACAATTTTCTTCGATGCGCAACTTGAAATTCAGACAGCCGTTCACAAGTGTGGTATTGGAAAATGGGATGAAATAGAGGATAATTTTGTGAACTTCTCTGTGAAGGACTTTTCTCAACTGTGTACTACATTTTTTAAGGTAACCAGAGAATGTAACAATTGTTTATTTATAATCTTTCTTGTAAAAAGTGTTGTATCTAATAGTTTTAACTGAGTATATATTTTGTTCTCATTTTTTTTGTTTTGTTTTTATGTATTAGGTTATGATGCGGCAGCTAGATATGACTATGAGTTGTTCATGCAATAGGTATGAACAGTTTGGGCTTTTGTGCGCGCACATTTTTTGCGTTTTGCGGTTTCTTGATATCAGGCAGTTCTCTGAAAGGTATTGTAACAACTGTGCTTGTAATCACTTTGAACAGTTCTATTATCAATAAAACAATGTTATTTGATCCCAATGTTTGTTTGATTGTGTTTTACATTTTTCATGTTTTGACTTTTATGTAATTTCAAACTCTACATCGCTTTCTGGAGAATTATACGCAAACTAGTGCGTAAACGTACACAGTTTAATGCGAGAAATACTCCGGAACAACAACATATACTCAACATACCTTAAATAACCTTTACATAACTTAGAAATAAGTTTTGAAGGCTTTGGTATGGCAAAAACAAGTTAATTCGCTTACAGGGACTAAATATGACAAACTGCGAAAGTATGTCAATTTGAACTGTAACGAACATTCCGGAACATAACCATAAGTTAAACACACCTTAAATATCCTTGACATAGCTTAGAAATAGGCTTTGAGGGGTTCGGTGTGCTAAAATAAACTTTTGGGACATTCAGGGACTAAAAGTGTCAAAAAGTGCACAAGTTTGCATTTTCGCGCATAACTTACGTTCTGAATACATCTGGACATCCAAAAATTTATGAAAGCATGACTATATTATGTTTTAGTGTTCGCCATAAGAAAAATCCATTCGTCGCGTCATTTGGATCGTTTTTCGCACTTATGCGTATTCCGTCGTAATTAACCGAACAACGCAACCGTACGGCTAAACGAACCGACATCTGAGATATTTTTGAGCATGTTTTAAGTTCCCTATACTTTAACTTCATTTTAGAGCTTTGAAATGGGGTTAACGGGCCTTAAACGTGTCAAAAATGGGCTGAATGCATGACAGGGACCAAAACTGTAAATCTGCCAAAGTTGTTACCTTACGGACCTCAACATTGGCAGCTTTACGGTCCGTAAGGCAACCTGCAGACCAGATGCAGTGTATTAACAGCCTGTTTTCAGCAGATTTAACCACAACCACATGTTTGCAACTTGCTTAATCACTAAGATTAGGGGCATATGTGGCTCCATAACCTTTGTGACAAGTGTACGGCTCGGATCGTGGCACGATATTCAAGAAACGATCCTAGCGGCTCTACTTTATCTATAAATACCTACCCCCCTTTGGCTTAAAAACCCACAAATCTGATTGAAAAGACTCTAAGTTGGAACCTTCGTTTCATACCTGAGCTATTTTGATCTGGGTTAGCATTCGGGGACCCTGGGTAAGTATTCTTTCGTTCTTTTCCTTATTTTACTGCTTTTCGAGTCAGAAAGTCAAACTTTGTTTGACTTTCAGCGTTGACCAGTAATGGTCAATGCGAAGTTCGTTTGAACTTCGCAACGTGATTGTAATCACGATGGTTATAGTCCCTTGGGACTATGCCTACTGATTACCACGTTGTCTAGGGTCGTAGGGTAAGCGATCTAATAAATCGCTTATACCTTCGAACCCGACCCAGTTTGGTCGATCATTAGGATCCGACCAAATACATTAGGTGACCATAGTAGGTAGGGAATAACCTTCCGAGGTTATACCCTATGGTCACATCGTTTAAGTAGTTGTATGATAGGTAGTTTATATGCCTTAGGTAAATTACCAGAATACCCTTTTCATGTATAATTGGTAATTAAGCATATGTAACCTAAACTTTTGTCACGTAACTGATTATGTAACATGTTTAGGCATATAATACTTGTCATAGGACTAGCTAGGCGGTCTGAACGCGTTTCACGCGCACGATGCGTTAAAGTAGCATAAGCTACCTAAACGGATCATAATGGGTCAATAAGACTTAGGTTAAGTTTCATTTAGCATGTAGGCTTTGTTAAACCATATCACGTGAGTTCCTACACTCATTTGGTTTACAAACCCTAATGCTACCCAGTCTTCCGATTTAGGTCCGGTTTATTAACATAGTTACCTATACTAGGTGCCGTTTGATTCCGAGATCTCTAGCGTTACTTGGTGATTATCTTTAGACATCTGAGCAATCACAAGTGAGTACATAGACCCCTCTTTTACTGTTTTCCAAACTGTTTTGGGGTGGAACACATGTGCCTACTTGTTACTTTCGTGTTTTCCTGTTTTCACATCATATACCGACTATGTTTGTTAGTACATTATAGTACATGATTTCATTACTTTTCTGCTATGTATGTTGACTGATAACATGCTAAGCACACTGATTTACATGACTTTTCTGCTATGTATGTTGACTGATAACATGCTAAGCACATTGATTTACATGACTTTTCTGCTATGTATGTTGACTGATAACATGCTAAGCACATTGATTTACATGACTTTTCTGCTATGTATGTTGACTGATAACATGCTAAGCACATTGATTTACAAGACTTTTCTGCTTTGTATGTTAACTTAGCATACTTAGTACATCGTTTTCTTATGACACGTATACAACTGCTATGACATTTGGTTTGCACAAACGGGTCTTTATAACGTTCATTAACATTTGCTACGCCGCTCGGGAGTAAGTAGTGGTACCATAGGACTTGACAAATCCCATTCCTGACATCCCGGGTTTGTTTGGATGTAAGGAATGACTGAATCCGAATACAATTCTTTTGATAACCTTGACTGAAAGGGTTATCCGACTGTCTCAAGGCTTGAATGTATGCGTTAACTTACCACATAAATGTTTGTATCAATGTATCATGCATCACTTTGCAAAACATAACTTTTTGATATATTCAAAATACTTTGTTTTGTACATTTTTACTTATGGTTTAAGTAGTCTTATTTTACTTACCATACATAACTTTTGCTACACAATTACTTGACTACTATTGGACATGGATATTTGACATAGACATTTGACATGGATATTTGACATAGACATTTGACATGATTTACATCTTGACATATTATTCAATACATTTGACAATTGGTTTAAACATAGACTTCTTACATTGGTTGGTTTGGTTTGATTAAGTGATTTAGTTAACGATGCGTGTGTAATATGATACAAGCATGGTGGATACGCCGCTGGTACTTCCTATATATAAGTGTTTGTATGGTATTACACGGCGTAACGTTATTTGAATCATTTCAATATTGATACATAGAACATTTTATATAAATAACATATTTTTCACAAGACATTGATTTACAAACAACTTATCTTATACAAACACATTTTTACATGATTATTTATTTAACCTGACAATTACTTATACATATCATCTGATCTTATTGTTTTCAAATGATTTACAAGACAAAGCAAAGTACGGGGTTCATGATTAAACATTTTCTTAAACTCAAGTCATGAATCCTATTTTTACAAAACCTATGTATCTCACAGGCATTTTTATGCTGACGTACCTATTTTTCACATGTGTTTTCAGGTGCTTTTCCATAGGATGCCATCATGATACTAGGGCGGACCTGTGCCTTAGAGACTTTAAAAGATGATAGACTATGTTTAATTATGTTCTGAACTCTTTAATTACCTGTTTGAAACAATGTAACACCTTTGTTTATAAATAAAATAAAACTTTGTTTGCCTTGGATTTGAAACAATTAATTCTGTCGCAACACGCCCCGATGTTTCCGCCGCGATTTGTTGTTTTACGCGGTCGGGGTGTGACAGAAGAGTTGGTATCAGAGCCAATGGTTATAGGGAATTAGGTTATTAGTAATGCTTTGACCTAGACTATAACTTTTCTAGGAACCTAACACAAGCTATCTTGTGTTTAGATCTTAAAACATGTACATCACCTATCCTTAGGTGATTAACAAAACAAGGAATCAAAATTTTTCCGAAACGATTTTTGAAAAACAATCATCTGTTTTTGAATAAATTTTTACAAGCTTTTGAACCCTCAATTGTAAGGTTTTGAACCCTCTGTTATATGGTTTTGAACCCTTTTCAAGTTTGGTTTTTGGCCTTGTGCCTTCTAATTTTCAAAAATCTCGTCAAACGTTTTGGGTTTTAAATAATGTGAACATGTGCAAACTGGAAGGGTGAATGCCTGTATTCTGAGTTTTCTGTCTAGGCAAGCACTTCGTATACATCTCAACCAGACGCGAGACCAGTTGTGCTTACCTGGGAATTCTTGGGATGAGTGTTCACTTATAGGCGAGCGTGTCTTCATTATACATTATTTTCGATCCATTTACTTTGATTAGTCACTGTGTGTCGTTTGTTTGCTTTGTGATACGGACGAATGACCACCATCTTTGCTTTTGTTGATTTTGTTTCATCTCATTCTTTTCATCCAATCATCTCACTCGTTTCTTTACATGTTTTCCTCTTTTAGAATGCCTCCTCGACGCGAGAACCAGATAGCTACTGCCGAGCTGGCAGAAATTATTGCGCAGCAGATGGCTGCTCAGTTTCCAAATCTCTTTGCTCAATGGAACCAGGCCAACAACAACAACAATGTTCCATGCAAATACAAGGATTTTAACCAGGCTAAACCACTCAAGTTTAGTGGTTCTGAGGGAGCGACTGGGCTTCTTCAGTGGTTCGAGAGCATAGAGAATACTTTTCGCCATGTGCAGTGTCCGGATAATCGCAAGGTCGAGTTCTCCTCGAGCGTATTTCAGAAGAGGGCTTTGACATGGTGGAACGGGGTTATGAGGGACCAAGGTGCAGAATTTGCTCTCGCACAGACATGGGCTGAACTTAGAGCCCTTATGATGAGGGAATTCTGTCCTCGTCATGAACAGCGAGCGTTGGAGAAAGAGTTTGATGTTTTGAAGCAAGATAGTGGTGAGCACAGGGCATATACTGACAGGTTTGAGGAGTTGAGTCTGCTTTGCCCGACTATGGTTACCCCACTCGACAAGGCTATCGAGAGATACATCGACGGCCTACCTGACTCGGTACAAGACATCCTTACTGGTAGTAACCCTGCCACTCTCCGTCAGGCGATCGAGTTATCAGCGACACTGACTGAGTCGCAGGTGCGTAAGGGAAAGCTGCATAAGAAGGGTGACAAGGGTAAGAAGCAGGCATCTGACAAAGGGGATGGTAAGAAAGGTGAAAACAAGAATGGGAAGAATTCTGGTTCTTCAAAGAATGCTAGGAAGCGAAAGGCTTCCCAAAACTTTGCCGTTACTGCACAGGCTCAAGCTGCACCAAACCAGCCTGCACAGCCAATAGCCAAGAAGCCTTATTTTGGCAATGCACCTTTGTGCAACAGGTGTAATGGCCATCATCAACCGCACCTCCAGTGTCGTCAGTGCACCAACTGCGGAAGATCTGGTCATCTTGCTGTGAACTGCCGCATTCCTGTCAATCAGAATCAGGCAGTTCAAAATCAGGCCCAACAGGTTGCTCAGCCTCTTGCTCAGCAACAAGGTCAAGCTGCACGACCTCATTTTCCTCCTGGTTCGTGCTACAATTGTGGGGATCTGACCCACTACAGGAACCGGTGCCCAAGGCTAGCCAACCAGAACCAGAACCAGAACCAGAACCAGAATCCGGCTCCGGCTCGAGGCCGAGTCTTTAACATGAATGCCCAAGAGGCGCAGGCGGATGATAATGTGGTGAACGGTACGTTCTTTATTAATAATCAGCCTGCATCTGTTCTTTTCGATTCCGGTGCCGATAAGAGTTTCGTGTCTTTATCTTTTGAGCAAATGCTTCGAGTGTCTAGAACGAAACTAGGCAAATCTTTGACAGTAGAGGTTGCTAATGGTGAACCCATTATTCTTGATTCTGTTCTTCACAACTGCCAGTTGAATCTTAACGACCATCTTTTTCCTATTGACCTCGCGCCTATGCAACTTGGAAGCTTCGACGTTATTGTGGGAATGGATTGGTTATCCAAGCATCACGCAGAGATAGTTTGTTCTAAGAAGATTGTTCGTGTGCCGCTTTCGACAGGCGAGATCCTGCAGGTTCAAGGTGAGAAGCCTATCGGTGGTCTCAGACTCATGTCTTGTTTTAAAGCTCGGAAGTATCTGCAGAAGAACTATGTGGCTTTCTTAGCACATGTTACAGAAGATAAAGGCAATGGTAAGTCTATTTCAGATATTCCTGTCGTTCGGGATTATTCTGAAGTATTCCCTGAAGACTTACCTGGTCTACCTCCAGCACGCCAAGTCGAGTTCCGCATTGATCTCGTACCTGGTGCAAACCCCATTGCCAGAGCTCCATATCGTCTTGCACCGTCTGAGATGCAAGAGTTGTCTAAACAGCTTCAGGAGCTCTCTGACAAAGGTTTTATCCGTCCCAGCTTTTCACCTTGGGGTGCTCCCGTTCTTTTTGTCAAGAAGAAGGATGGATCCTTTAGGATGTGTATCGATTATCGGGAACTTAACAAGCTTACCATCAAAAATCGATATCCCCTACCTCGCATTGACGACCTCTTTGATCAGTTACAAGGCGCTTCTTATTTTTCGAAGATCGATCTGCGTTCCGGGTATCATCAACTTCGGGTGCAAGAAGAAGACATTCCGAAGACAGCATTCCGTACTCGTTATGGACATTACGAGTTCACAGTCATGCCATTCGGTTTGACTAATGCTCCTGCTGTTTTCATGGACTTAATGAATAGGGTCTGCAAACCTTATTTGGATCAGTTCGTCATTGTTTTTATTGACGATATCTTGATTTACTCTAAGACGCGAGCTGATCACGAGCAGCATCTTCGTCTTACTCTGGAACTCCTGAAGAAAGAGCAACTTTTCGCCAAATTCTCCAAGTGCGAATTTTGGCTTAAAGAAGTTCAATTTTTGGGACACATTATCAACGAACGAGGTGTTCATGTAGATCCCTCCAAGATCAGTGCGATTAAGGATTGGGATACGCCTACTACTCCTACTGAAGTTCGTTCATTTCTTGGTCTAGCGGGTTATTATCGCCGCTTCATTGAAAACTTCTCTAAGATTGCAGTTCCTCTAACTGCTCTAACTCAGAAGAAAATGCCCTTTTACTGGGGATTCAAACAAGAGGAAGCTTTTCAACACTTGAAGCAGAAGCTTTGCGATGCGCCTGTTCTATCATTGCCTGAGGGTGATGATGATTTTGTCGTGTATTGTGATGCATCGAAATTGGGTCTTGGCTGTGTTCTTATGCAAAGGAACAAAGTCATAGCCTATGCATCGAGACAGTTGAAGATACATGAGAAGAACTACACCACTCATGATCTTGAGTTGGGTGCAGTTGTTTTCGCTCTCAAGATCTGGAGACACTATTTGTACGGTACAAAATGTGTGGTTTTCACAGACCACAAAAGTCTTCAGCATATCTTCAACCAGAAAGAACTCAACATGAGACAGCGACGTTGGGTTGAGCTTTTAAACGACTACGACTGTGAAATTCGCTACCATCCTGGTAAGGCGAATGTCGTGGCTGATGCATTGAGTCGCAAGGAACGTACTAAGCTTCATTGTGTACGTGTTCAATCTGTTATTCAAGCTCGATCCGATATTCAAGCACGTATTTCTCAAGCTCAGCAATCTTGTGTTTCACAAGGTTTGATGGATAAGGAATTTCCCTATCACATAACACCTGCTCTTGAACTGAAGGACAATGGGTCATATTACTTCATGGACCGTTTGTGGGTCCCAAGCCAGGATGATATTCGTACCTTGCTTATGGATGAAGCCCATAAGTCTCGTTATTCTATTCATCCGGGCTCAGATAAAATGTACAAGGATCTTCGTATTCACTATTGGTGGCCTGGTATGAAGAAAGACATTGCCTTATACGTATCCAAATGCCTTACTTGTCTTAAGGTTAAGGCTGAACACCAGCGTCCTTCTGGTTTATTGGAGCAACCAGAGATCCCAGTTTGGAAATGGGAAAACATTTCTATGGATCTTGTTACCAAACTTCCACGCACAAAGAAGGGTCATGATGCCATCTGGGTAGTCGTTGATCGTCTTACAAAGTCAGCACATTTCTTGCCAATCCGCGAGGATTTTCCTACTGACAGACTTGCTCAAATCTATGTGGATGAAATTGTAGCTCGACATGGTGTTCCGTTGAACATCATTTCTGACAGAGATGCTCGTTTCACTTCTCACTTTTGGAGAACCATGCAATCTGCTATGGGGACCCAACTTAATCTGAGCACAGCTTATCATCCGCAAACGGATGGTCAATCTGAGAGAACAATCCAGACTCTGGAGGATATGCTAAGAGCTTGTGTGATCGATTTTAGTGGTAGCTGGGATTCACATCTTAAATTGATTGAATTCTCCTACAACAACAGTTATCACACTAGCATCGGAATGGCTCCTTTCGAAGCTCTCTATGGTCGAAAATGTCGTTCACCAGTCTGCTGGAATGAGATTGGCGAGGCTCAACTTACTGGACCTGCCCTCATTTTAGAGACAACTGACAAGGTCAAGAAAGTTCGTGATAACCTTCAGGCAGCTAGAAGCCGTCAGAAGATTTACGCGGACCCAAAACGCAAAGCCTTTGAATTTCAAGTCGGTGATCGAGTATTACTTAAGGTCTCACCTTGGAAAGGTGTGATCAGATTTGGAAAGAAAGGAAAACTTGCACCTAGATACGTTGGACCATTCAAGATCGTCGAAAGAATCGGAAAGGTAGCCTACAGACTTGAGTTACCTCCTGAACTTGGAAATGTTCATCCAACTTTTCACGTGTCCAATCTCAAGAAGTGTACAGCTGATGAGAACTTCTCCATACCGCTTGACGAAATTCGTGTTGGCAAAACACTGAAATTTGTTGAGAAACCAGTGGAAATCATGGAACGTGAAGTCAAGTGGCTTAAACGCAAGCGCATTCCTTTGGTCAAAGTTCGCTGGGAAGCTAAACGTGGACCTGAGTTTACTTGGGAACGCGAAGATCAAATGAAGGCGAAATATCCACATCTTTTTCCACGAGTTTCCTCTAAATAAATTTCGGGACGAAATTTCCACAAGTAGGGGAGACTGTAACAACTGTGCTTGTAATCACTTTGAACAGTTCTATTATCAATAAAACAATGTTATTTGATCCCAATGTTTGTTTGATTGTGTTTTACATTTTTCATGTTTTGACTTTTATGTAATTTCAAACTCTACATCGCTTTCTGGAGAATTATACGCAAACTAGTGCGTAAACGTACACAGTTTAATGCGAGAAATACTCCGGAACAACAACATATACTCAACATACCTTAAATAACCTTTACATAACTTAGAAATAAGTTTTGAAGGCTTTGGTATGGCAAAAACAAGTTAATTCGCTTACAGGGACTAAATATGACAAACTGCGAAAGTATGTCAATTTGAACTGTAACGAACATTCCGGAACATAACCATAAGTTAAACACACCTTAAATATCCTTGACATAGCTTAGAAATAGGCTTTGAGGGGTTCGGTGTGCTAAAATAAACTTTTGGGACATTCAGGGACTAAAAGTGTCAAAAAGTGCACAAGTTTGCATTTTCGCGCATAACTTACGTTCTGAATACATCTGGACATCCAAAAATTTATGAAAGCATGACTATATTATGTTTTAGTGTTCGCCATAAGAAAAATCCATTCGTCGCGTCATTTGGATCGTTTTTCGCACTTATGCGTATTCCGTCGTAATTAACCGAACAACGCAACCGTACGGCTAAACGAACCGACATCTGAGATATTTTTGAGCATGTTTTAAGTTCCCTATACTTTAACTTCATTTTAGAGCTTTGAAATGGGGTTAACGGGCCTTAAACGTGTCAAAAATGGGCTGAATGCATGACAGGGACCAAAACTGTAAATCTGCCAAAGTTGTTACCTTACGGACCTCAACATTGGCAGCTTTACGGTCCGTAAGGCAACCTGCAGACCAGATGCAGTGTATTAACAGCCTGTTTTCAGCAGATTTAACCACAACCACATGTTTGCAACTTGCTTAATCACTAAGATTAGGGGCATATGTGGCTCCATAACCTTTGTGACAAGTGTACGGCTCGGATCGTGGCACGATATTCAAGAAACGATCCTAGCGGCTCTACTTTATCTATAAATACCCACCCCCCTTTGGCTTAAAAACCCACAAATCTGATTGAAAAGACTCTAAGTTGGAACCTTCGTTTCATACCTGAGCTATTTTGATCTGGGTTAGCATTCGGGGACCCTGGGTAAGTATTCTTTCGTTCTTTTCCTTATTTTACTGCTTTTCGAGTCAGAAAGTCAAACTTTGTTTGACTTTCAGCGTTGACCAGTAATGGTCAATGCGAAGTTCGTTTGAACTTCGCAACGTGATTGTAATCACGATGGTCATAGTCCCTTGGGACTATGCCTACTGATTACCACGTTGTCTAGGGTCGTAGGGTAAGCGATCTAATAAATCGCTTATACCTTCGAACCCGACCCAGTTTGGTCGATCATTAGGATCCGACCAAATACATTAGGTGACCATAGTAGGTAGGGAATAACCTTCCGAGGTTATACCCTATGGTCACATCGTTTAAGTAGTTGTATGATAGGTAGTTTATATGCCTTAGGTAAATTACCAGAATACCCTTTTCATGTATAATTGGTAATTAAGCATATGTAACCTAAACTTTTGTCACGTAACTGATTATGTAACATGTTTAGGCATATAATACTTGTCATAGGACTAGCTAGGCGGTCTGAACGCGTTTCACGCGCACGATGCGTTAAAGTAGCATAAGCTACCTAAACGGATCATAATGGGTCAATAAGACTTAGGTTAAGTTTCATTTAGCATGTAGGCTTTGTTAAACCATATCACGTGAGTTCCTACACTCATTTGGTTTACAAACCCTAATGCTACCCAGTCTTCCGATTTAGGTCCGGTTTATTAACATAGTTACCTATACTAGGTGCCGTTTGATTCCGAGATCTCTAGCGTTACTTGGTGATTATCTTTAGACATCTGAGCAATCACAAGTGAGTACATAGACCCCTCTTTTACTGTTTTCCAAACTGTTTTGGGGTGGAACACATGTGCCTACTTGTTACTTTCGTGTTTTCCTGTTTTCACATCATATACCGACTATGTTTGTTAGTACATTATAGTACATGATTTCATTACTTTTCTGCTATGTATGTTGACTGATAACATGCTAAGCACACTGATTTACATGACTTTTCTGCTATGTATGTTGACTGATAACATGCTAAGCACATTGATTTACATGACTTTTCTGCTATGTATGTTGACTGATAACATGCTAAGCACATTGATTTACATGACTTTTCTGCTATGTATGTTGACTGATAACATGCTAAGCACATTGATTTACAAGACTTTTCTGCTTTGTATGTTAACTTAGCATACTTAGTACATCGTTTTCTTATGACACGTATACAACTGCTATGACATTTGGTTTGCACAAACGGGTCTTTATAACGTTCATTAACATTTGCTACGCCGCTCGGGAGTAAGTAGTGGTACCATAGGACTTGACAAATCCCATTCCTGACATCCCGGGTTTGTTTGGATGTAAGGAATGACTGAATCCGAATACAATTCTTTTGATAACCTTGACTGAAAGGGTTATCCGACTGTCTCAAGGCTTGAATGTATGCGTTAACTTACCACATAAATGTTTGTATCAATGTATCATGCATCACTTTGCAAAACATAACTTTTTGATATATTCAAAATACTTTGTTTTGTACATTTTTACTTATGGTTTAAGTAGTCTTATTTTACTTACCATACATAACTTTTGCTACACAATTACTTGACTACTATTGGACATGGATATTTGACATAGACATTTGACATGGATATTTGACATAGACATTTGACATGATTTACATCTTGACATATTATTCAATACATTTGACAATTGGTTTAAACATAGACTTCTTACATTGGTTGGTTTGGTTTGATTAAGTGATTTAGTTAACGATGCGTGTGTAATATGATACAAGCATGGTGGATACGCCGCTGGTACTTCCTATATATAAGTGTTTGTATGGTATTACACGGCGTAACGTTATTTGAATCATTTCAATATTGATACATAGAACATTTTATATAAATAACATATTTTTCACAAGACATTGATTTACAAACAACTTATCTTATACAAACACATTTTTACATGATTATTTATTTAACCTGACAATTACTTATACATATCATCTGATCTTATTGTTTTCAAATGATTTACAAGACAAAGCAAAGTACGGGGTTCATGATTAAACATTTTCTTAAACTCAAGTCATGAATCCTATTTTTACAAAACCTATGTATCTCACAGGCATTTTTATGCTGACGTACCTATTTTTCACATGTGTTTTCAGGTGCTTTTCCATAGGATGCCATCATGATACTAGGGCGGACCTGTGCCTTAGAGACTTTAAAAGATGATAGACTATGTTTAATTATGTTCTGAACTCTTTAATTACCTGTTTGAAACAATGTAACACCTTTGTTTATAAATAAAATAAAACTTTGTTTGCCTTGGATTTGAAACAATTAATTCTGTCGCAACACGCCCCGATGTTTCCGCCGCGATTTGTTGTTTTACGCGGTCGGGGTGTGACAGGTATATATGCCGACGGTGGACCAGGGAAGCTGTTCCTAATAGTGCTCCTGGATCGATATTAGGTATTAATGAAAGTGATGATTGGTACCAGCAAGTTAATGGTGTTGTACGGGAGATAACAAGGTCAACCGAGTCTCTTATTAACAGGTTGGTTCATAACTTTGATGCGTTGTGCGCTTTCAGGGACCATGTTGTCCAGTATCAATCGACGGCTGTAGGTCCACCCGGAGGATCGAGTAACCTCTATTCCCTGTTTTCCGACAAACCCGAGAGTGCGGAATCCAAACGGGTAAGTTAAACCAAGTTACGAACACAAACACAAAGATTCAACGATTAACACTCCATTGTATTAACTCGTATGAAACCGTTACAAAGCAATGTTTACAAGATAAACCTATAAACTCTCAGTTGTGTGTGTGTGTTTACAGTGTTCGCTCTCAAATCTATTCAGATTTGCCTAACTGTGTGATGTCTGTTTGCTGTGTTTATATAGTAACACACATGACGAAATCCAAAGGCCCACGAAATCACATGGACGAAATCCAATATATGGACGAAATCAGGTGATTTCGTCCTATTTGGTTTTCATCTAAAAGGTGTTTTCACCAAAAAGGTGATTTCACCAACAAGTGTTTTCATCATCAGGGGACATGAACGAAATCCCTTGATTTCGTCTCATATGGGCTTGGGCTTAACAGTTGGACTTGGGCCTTAGAACAAACAAACACCAAACAATCATAAACTATTCTCTATCATGCATACTGCACACACGCAGTTGCATGAACATCGTACAATACAAAGTAAATCGCATACCGAGTCAAGACAGGAGGATGTCTTGACTACGGCCTTCACTTCGTAGCTGAGTCGAACCGAGCCGAGCCGTATCCACACAATATGTATCAACAAACTCCCCCTTGGATGCTGCTCGTGAGGTTCGTAATCTCGTTCTCCATCTCTTGATGGTTCATTCATTCTTGTCGTAGGATCTTCAAAGTCTTCACGCGTCGTAAGAAGAAAGTGTATCAACAAACTCCCTTTTCATTTAAGTAGTGTGTTAACAAACTCCCCTTTTGATTATGCTTGGGAATCTTTTGACTTCAATGCTTGAGATCCTTGTGGTGTTGGTGATTGATCAGCGGCAACTCGATCATCTTTATCATTTGAGTGCCTTCACGTCGTGTCTTCATTCCGAAGCTTGTCATCGAACATGTTCTCTTTGTCTTTAGCATCTGCACATGCAAGAAAGCTAAACACGTAATGAGAACTAAGCTTGGAATATAGTTAACATAAAACAAATAACACACATGAGACCAATTCTCATTCAACTACCGTCCGACAGTTTAGTTTGAAAAGTTAACAAATTTTTCAATTTAGATTATTAACTTTCAAAACTTGCAAACTCTGACCGTTTATGAAGATTCAGTCGTTTTGGTTTTCATCAGATTTCAGGTAACGAAGATTCGAGTTCCAACATCGGTTAATCAAAACTAAAGCAGAAATAAAATCTTTTTGACTTTTATAAAGTTTAAATTAAAACACGCCTAAAATCTTTTTGGTATTTTGAATATTTCAAACGTAAAGACTGAAAGCAGTAAATAAATATATACAGAGATGCAGAAACTAAGAAAAGTAAATATATACAGACATGCAGAAACTAAGAAAAGTAAATATATACAGACATTCTTTTTGCGAGTTCCGAGGGTAAGAGAATCATATCAGTGTACGGTCATGCCAAAACGCTCTTGTTGCTCTTTTTGTTAACATCTAGATAAACATCCTATAACGATTATCAGTATTGTTATCCACATAAGCTCAACGTATCATATGTAATCACGGCGAGGGGATACGTTAAGGTATGATTTATACTTACCGACCGGTGTTCATCCACATCACGACACATTCCCGTATCAAGGTATGCACGAGGATTCATCTTACTGGTGAGTATACCATTTATCATCTGTTTTGCCGTATAAAAAGATGTGAGTAACTCACTTATTTTGATTGAAAACAAGCCCTATGTGATAGAATCACTTATTGATGAGGAACTTGATTTTCAGATGCATGAGGGCACAGGAGCAAGTCCGTGAACAGGTCAGTACTTTCGTACAGCAGAGAGACGAACTTGACTCCCGGATAAATGTGATATATTATCACTTGTTTTGTGGGACATGTGATTGTTGATCACTTATTGAGGTCGAATGCAGTATGTACACGTATGTATGGTATCATGGAAGATCTAGACTTCGTCTCCGTTTTGTTTCGGTAAAAGAAACAACCATGATACCCAGATGATAAACAGCATAAAGACCACATATCTCAGAACCTCGGCAATCTGTCAAACGAAATTTCGGTACTAAGACCATATGCCAATGAGTGGTTCCCACCTGGTCTTCAGTCGATTTAAGATTTATATCACCCTGCACACTTTAAAATGATTGTGAGCCTACCGATACATCTTATATAGAGCTGCTTAACATTTTTCATTTTGCATTTCAATTAAAAGAGGTTTCAACAGACCACTGATGTACTATCATTTTCTCTTTTGCTTGCCAGGAAACTCATTTTTGTTTTTCTATTGTTTTTGGGTTTTGAAATTTTTCGATGTTTTTGAATTTTTCAAATTTTGGATTTACTCCCCCTAAAATCAACAAACTTACAATAATTGAAAAACACAAAGATATTTACAAAAACGATTTTCCGATGTGGATTACTCTTGCTTGACCTTAATGCCATTTACCAATAATAAAAAGTCAAATCTTGATTTATCAAATGCTTTTGTAAAAAGGTCGGCACGTTGGTCATCAGTGTGGACGTAAGCAACATCGATTAGCCTTTTATCAAAGCAATCACGTATGAAGTGATATTTAATTTCGATGTGCTTTGTCTTTGAATGCTGCACAGGATTTTTAGTGATAGATAAGGCAGCAGAATTATCGACATAAATAGGAGTAGTTAGGAATTCAAAACCGTAATCGCGCATTTTCTGTTGTATCCACAGGACTTGGGAGCAACAACTTGAGGCAACAATGTATTCGGCTTCACAAGTTGATGTAGCTACACAAGTCTGCTTCTTGCACTGCCATGTTACGAGGCGAGTTCCTAAAAACTGGCATCCAGCCGTTGTGGATTTGCCGTCGATTTTGCATTCGCCAAAATCAGAATCACTGACAACGACTAATTCAAAGTTATCATCCTTAGGGTACCATAGACCGGTGTCTGGGCAACCCTTCAAATAACGAAAAATCCTTTTTACAGCTGCAAGATGTGAGGCCTTCGGGTTCACTTGATATCTGGCTAGCAGGCATGTTGGATACATTATATCTGGTCTTGATGCTGTGAGGTACATAAGGGATCCAATCATCGCGCGGTAGTATGAAGAGCTAACAACTTCACCCTTCAAATCTGGATTGATTCCGTGATTTTGCTGCAGTGGTGTACCAATGGGCGTTGTGTCGGACATCTGGAATCGGCTCAAGATGTCTTGGACATACTTAGTCTGATGGATGAAAATCCCAGACCTCGTTTGTTGCACTTGCAAGCCCAAAAAGAAAGTCATCTCCCCCATAGCGCTCATCTCGAATTTATCCTGCATTACACGCTCGAAATCCCTACACATAACATTGTTAGTAGAACCAAATATAATATCATCCACATATACCTGAACCAGTAGAAGATCTCCATCTTGTTCTTTTATGAAGAGAGTGCAATCGATAAGACCTCTGCGAAATCCATTCTCCAATAGATAATTAGATAAGGTTGCGTACCAAGCTCGCGGTGCTTGATGTAGACCATAGAGAGCTTTGTTCAGCAACCAAACCCGATCGGGATGGATAGGATCTTCAAAACCTGGAGGCTGTTCAACATACACCTCTTCTTCCACTAGACCATGTAAGAATGCACTTTTGACGTCCATCTGATAAACCTCGAATCCTTTGAATGAGGCATAAGCCAGAAAGATCCGAATTGCTTCCAGACGTGCAACATGTGCATATACTTCGTTGTAGTCTATACCTTCAATCTGACGAAAACCTTGAACGACCAATCTAGCTTTGTTGCGAATAACGATTCCACGGTCGTCCTTTTTGTATTTATACACCCAACGGGTACCAATCTTCTTATAACCAGCAGGTTTCTCTACGAGCTTCCAAACACCAAGTTTCTGGAACTGTTGCAGTTCTTCCTGCATTGCTTCAACCCAAGAGTTATCTTTCAAAGCATCTTTCCAAGTTCTTGGCTCTTCCTGTGAGACATAACACGCGAAAGACCAATCGTTTTGTTGACCAGATTCTCGAATTGCCGCATACAAGCCTGCGTTGTTGTTGTTGCGCAACATGTTTCTTGTTTGTATGCCACTTTGTACATTGCCTATGATGTTTTGTTGAGGATGGATATTGTGAATTCTTGTTTCAGGGTTTCCGGAACTGGAATGTTTGTACCCAGATTGTTGAGATTTAGATCAACAACCAATTCAATACCCGGAACTGACGAAGAGGATGATGCAGTAGCTTCAGCTGTTATATGGGCGTCCACTGGAGGTGTAGCCTCTGAAGTACCATGAACAGCTGATGTAGGAGCTTCTTGATCTGCATCTAGAAATTCTTCATCCTCTGAAGATTCGTTCAGTTCGGTTGCATCATGAAAATCCTCATTGTCGAGAGCATTATTGTTCACTGAAGATGGTTCTTGATTGACAATAATTGGACGAACCAACGGTGAATCTGTTGCGTTGTCACTCTCGAAAAACATCCTTGCCGCAGCAGTTTCTTCAACTGCTTCAACATTGATCGAATTGAAAAAGTCATCGTACTCAAACATCCATGGTTGACCAGGATTTTTGACTGGCAAAGTGTGCCTTTGTACTCTGACCTCAGACCATTCCTCAACCCTTTTAGTCTCTAGATTCCAGACTCTTAAGTTCGGGGTGGCATAACCAAGAAAGTGACCTTCAATAGCTTTTGCCCCAAACTTTCCATTAGGATCGATCATTGTGCAAGGAGCTCCAAACGGTTCAAGATATGACAAATCTGGTTTCCGTTTGTGAAGAATCTGGAAGCAGGTCTTGTTGTGTCTTTTGACTGTAAGGACTCGATTCATCGTGTAACATGCGGAGGCCACAGCTTCAGTCCAGAATGGAATGGGCAACTGCGACTCTACCAACATAGTCCTAGCAGTCTCGATCAATGTACGGTTCTTACGTTCAGCGACGCCTTTCTGTTGAGGAGTATAAGCAGCACTAAATTCGTGAAGAATACCTTTTGATGTGCAAAACTCCGCCATGGCTTGATTTTTAAATTCAGTACCATTGTCGCTGCGTATCCGTCTAACCTTCAACTTATCAGCTTCGGAGGGCGGTTATTGCTTCCCGTTTCGTTTTCGCTCAAGAGTATGCTTTGAATACTCTGGTTTTTATTCGAAACAAAAGCCCATTGACCAGTTGACACTTGAGGTTGTGGAGGAGGTTCGGCCCAAAATGGAGATAAACCGGTGCTACCATCAGTATTTGGTTTGAGATTTGCCCATTCTGAAGTCATATTGAATATATCTTGATGAGTACCTGTTTACAATTCTCAAAATAAAGGGTTATCAAAGAAATAAAATGCTTCTGTTAGAAATGTCACAAGTATGAATGTTTGACGAAATCTGATGAAAACAAGAAGGTGATTTCGGCTACAAGTGCACTAGGTGTTTTCGGCAAAGCGATTTGGGCCCAGAACTGATTTCGGCCCACAACTGATTTCGGTGACAAGGGTGTTTTCGTCCAGAACAATAAGGGTTTTCGGCCAGACAAGGACAAGATCTGATTTCGTCCAAGATGAATATCTCAGAACTGATTTCGGCCAGGTGTGTTTTCGGTGATAAGCTGATTTCAGCAAAGTGTTTTCGGCCCAAACTGAATGAAAGGCCCAGAAGTTGATTTAGGTGATTTCGGCCCAGATTTGAGAGAATTGATTTCGTCCAGTAAAGAAGACTGAAGTGATTTCGGCCAGCCTGATGTTATTGACCAGAATGTTTTCGTTGACTGGATGTTTGCCAAGTTGCTTATGTGATTTCGTTGAACAATAATGACTAGACAACAAGATATTTTCAAACACCTTATCTCCTGACACAAGCCTCTTTTGTCAAACCAAACTTACTGAAACACATCTCGATGTTTGATTATTTCAACCTTTCATCATTACTTGTACACATTTGTCAAACAATTATTTTAATAATCAAAACAATAAACACAAATACAATGATTCAGTAACAAATAAAGATCAAAGATGAAAATTATCCAAGAACAACTTGAAGATGTTATGAACTGGATGAACATGCAAGTGACCAGAAATTATCCGAACACACTTTTTGCAAATAAAGTTCAATAAAAACCCAAAACTAACATGTATACAAGAGTTATAACAAGGTTTTATAAGAACTAATAAGCAAAACAACAAGGTTTTCAAGATTTTAAACAGGATTTTCCAGAAAAGTATGATATTCAAATAAGAACATAACTGAAAAACACTTTAAAATCTATTAAAACACAAGAAAATCGACTTGGTTTAAACAAGGAATCGATCCAATGCTCTGATACCAATTGTAGGTCCACCCGGAGGATCGAGTAACCTCTATTCCCTATTTTCCGACAAACCCGAGAGTGCGGAATCCAAACGGGTAAGTTAAACCAAGTTACGAACATAAACACAAAGATTCAACGATTAACATGTGACACCTGTGTCACTTCAACCGTCAAACAAATTCCAAACCAATGAAATATTGTATTTCATACTTGGGATTTGTAAAAATATGTGTATCGTTTGCACATATCAACTCTTGTTCGATTTTAAGCTTTAAATCGCTTTCTAGAGGGTTATACGCGCTCTGATGCGTAAATATAACCAGTTTAACCCAACGAACACTCCGGAATAGTGAAATAGGCTTAACATACCTTAAATAACCTTTACATAACTTAGAAATAAGTTTTAAAGGCTTTGGTATGGCCAAAAACAAGTTAATTCGCTTACAGGGACTAAACTTGACAAACTGCGAAAGTATGCCAATTTGAACTGTAACGAACATTCCGGAACATGACCATAAGTTAAAAATACCATAAATATCCTTTACATAGCTTAGAAATAGGCTTTGAGGGGTTCGGTATGCTAAAATAAACTTTTGGGTCATTCAGGGACTAAAAGTGTCAAAAAGTGCACAAGTTTGCATTTTCGCGCATAACTCACATTCTGAATACATCCGGACATCCAAAAATTTATGTAAGCATGACTATATTATACTTTAGGGATTGGCTTAAGAAAAATCCATTCGTCACGCCATTTGGATCGTTTTTCGCGCTTATGCGCATTCCATCGTAATTAACCGAACAACGCAATCGTACGGCTAAACGAACCGACATCCGAGATATTTTTGGGCACATTTTAAGTTCCCTATACTTTAACTTCATTTTAGAGCTTTGAAATGGGGTTAACGGGCCTTAAACGTGTCAGAAATGAGCTTATTACACAACAGGGACCAAATATGTAAATCTGCCAAAGTTGTATGCTTGCGCACCGTAGCACTCCCATGGCTACGATGCGCAAGGGGTCTGCAGATCAGATTAGATTAAACAGTCAGCAGATTTCAGCTAATTAAACCTCATCCACACATTCTAAACTTGCCCTTTCAGCTCATAATAGGCCATTTTCAGTTACCATAACATTTTGACAAGTGTAAGCACAAGATTTAAGCACGGTTTTCATGAAACGATCTTAACGGTTACCCGAAATCTATAAATACCCATCACATTTGCACACATTTCTCACAAGAATCTGATCTTATGTGCTCTAAGTTGAAACCTTTGTTTCATACCTGAGCTATTTTGATCTAGATTAGCATTCGGGGACCCTTCGTAAGTGTTCCTTCGTTCTTTTATTGGTTTTCGAGTCCGAAAGTCAAACTTTGTTTGACTTTCTACATTGACCAGTTTATGGTCGATGCGAAGTTCGTTTGAACTTCATAACGTGAGCGTGATCACGATGGTTATAGTCCCTAGTGACTATACCTACTGATTACCACGTTATCTAGGCTCAGTGACGAGCCGTAGTTTCGGCCAGAATACGTATTCTTGAGTATTTTGTAACCAAACTACTTATGGGTATCAAAACCGTTTGTTTTGATACCAAACCTATTTTCTAAACTTAGTTAAGCATGTTTTAACATGCTTAGCTCGTCACTTTTAGTTTTGTGCTTGTCTAGGGTCGTAAGGGTAAGCGATCTAATAAATCGCTTATACCTTCGAACCCGACCCATTTGGTCGATCATTAGGATCCGACCAAACACATTAGGTGACCATTGTATATAGGGAATAACCTTCCGGGGTTATACCTTATGGTCGCTTCGTTTAAGTAGTTGTATAATAGGTAGTTTATATGCCTTAGGTAAATTACCAAAATACCCCCTTTGATGCCAAAATTCATTTTAAACTTATGTAACATAACTTTTGACATCTAAACTGATTTGACAATCATATTAGACATGTTAAGGCATATATTACTTGTCATAGGACTAGTTAGGCGGTCCGAACGCGTTTCACGCGAACGACGCATTAAAGTAGCATAAGCTACCTAAACGGGTCGTAATGGGTCACAAACACTTAGGTTAGGTTTCATTTTAGAATGTAGGCTTTGTTAAACCATATTACACGAGTCTCCATACTCGTTTGGTTTACGAACCCTCATTCTATCCCATCCTCCGATTTAGGTCCGGATTATTAATGTAGTTACCTATATTAGGTACCGTTTGATTTCGTGATCTCTAGCATTGCTTGGTGGTTATCTTAGGACTTCTGAGCAATCTCAAGTGAGTACATAGTTCCCCTATTTTACTGTTTTCCAAACTGTTTTGGGGTGAAGCATGTGTACCTATGTGTTATTTTCATGATTTCAAAGTATAATTGATTATACATGTTATTACTTATCATTTGACAAACTAAATGACTATCTATGGTTTAAACACTGATTTCACAAAGAACATAAAATAAAATGTTGAATTGTACTTAATTTATGTTCACCAGACCGATTGTTAGTATGATATAGCGCTATAGGATTAGACACCCCATTCCTGTTGTCATGGAATGTCTGAAACCAATTTGTTTCTCCATCCAAATAGGGATTGCCTTTGTGGTATCCCTATAGTCTCAAAGGTGTGTTTTGATGCACTAGGTCTGAATGAATTCTTAAATCACACTTTTAAAGTATATTTTGATATACTCCCAAAAGTATAATTTGATATACTCTCATGTGTGGTATTGTACAAACCAACATATATTTTGTTAAACATCCAAAGCATATTTTGATATGTTATTTACAAAACCAAAACATAGTTTAATATGTTATTTATCACATCCAAGGCATATTTTGATATGTTATTTATGAAACCAAAACATAGTTTAATATGTTATTTACAAATCCAAAGTATACTTATAATATGCTACTATAAGGTTATTCATTTAACCTTACATTTATTATACAAATCACATTGGTTACACATTACATGACTTACATCTTGACATAAACATTTTGACATATTATTCAATACGTTTGGCAATTGGTTTAAACATAGACATCTTACATTGTTGGTTTGGTTTGAGTAAGTGATTAAGTAACGAGGCGTGTGTAATACGATACAAGCATGGTGGATACGCCGCTGGTACTTCCTATATATAAGTGTTTGTATGGTATTACATATTGTATCGTTATCTGAATCATTTCAATTTGAGACATATAACATTTTATACAAATAACATACTTTTCACAAGACATTAATTTACAAACAACTTATCTTATACAAACTCATTTTACTTGGTTATTCATTTAACCATACATTATTCTCTTACTTATACATATCATCTGATCTTATTGCTTTTCAAGTGATTTACAAAACAAAACAAATTACAAGGTTCATGACTAAACATTTTTCTTAAACATAAGTCATGAATCTTATTTTCACAAAACCTATGTATCTCACAGGCATTTTTATGCTGACGTACCTATTTTTACACATGTTTCAGGTAATGCTTTGCAATGATTGTTGATACATGCTACATATAGGATGGACTCGTGCCTTAGCAACTTTAAAACTTGGAAGATCATAGTTGTACTTATTTGATTGTATTAAAACAATGAGTTCATTTATTCAATAAAACAGAATTTATTTATGCCATGGTTATGAAACAATAATTCTGTTACAACACTCCCCGACGTTTCCGCCACGTCTAGTTGCTCTACGTGGTCGGGGTGTGACAGAAAAGTTGGTATCAGAGCCAATGGTTATAGGGAATTAGGTTATTAGTAATACTTTGACCTAGTCTATAACCTTCTTAGGACCCTAACGCGAGTTTACTTGCGTTTAGTCATAAAACAATACTGTCACCTATCCTTAGGCGACGACCACAACAAAACATAAATTTCAAAACCGCTTTGAAAACTAATCATCTGTTCTAGGATGATTTATTACAAGGTTTTGAACCCTCTATTGTAAGGTTTTGAACCCTCTGTTACATGGTTTTGAACCCTTTGAATTTTCAAAAATCTCGTCAAGGTTTTGGGTTTTAAATAATGTGAACAAGTTTAAACTGGAAGGGTGAATGCCTGTATTCTGGGTTTTCTGTCTAGGCAAGCACTTCGTATACATCTCATCAGACGCGAGACCAGTTGTGCTTACCTGGGAATTCTTGGGATGAGTGTTCACTTATAGGTAAGCATGTCTTCGCGATACATTATTTTTGATCCATTTACTTTGATTAATCACCGGGGTCGTTTGTTGCTTTGAAGTAACAAACAAATGACCACTATCCTTGCTTTCATCAGATTTGTTTCATCTCATTCTTTTCGTCTAATTCTCTCACTTGTTTCCTTTCATATTTCCTCTTTTAGAATGCCTCCTCGACGCGAAAGCCAGATAGCGACTGCCGAACTGGCAGAAATCATCGCGCAGCAAATGGCTGCTGCCTTCCCAAATCTTTATGCTCAAATGATGCAAGCCATCAACAACAACAATGCTCCATGCAACTTCAAGAGTTTCAACTCGGCTAAACCGCTCAAGTTTAGTGGTTCTGAGGGAGCAACTGGGCTTCTTCAATGGTTCGAGAGCATTGAGAATACGTTCCGTCACGTTCAGTGTCCTGAAAATCGCAAGGTCGAGTTTTCTTCCAGTGTATTTCAGAAGAGGGCTCTCACGTGGTGGAACGGGGTGATGAGAGACCGCGGTGCTGAGGTTGCATTAGCACAGACTTGGGCCGAGCTTAGGGCTCTTATGATGAAGGAATTCTGTCCTCGACATGAGCTAAGGGCTCTAGAAAGGGAATTTGATGATTTGAAGCAAGACAGTGGCGAGCATCGAGCCTATACTGACCGTTATGAGGAATTGAGCTTGTTATGCCCTACTATGGTTACGCCTCTGGATAAGGCGATTGAGAAATACATTGATGGTCTTCCTGACGTAATTCAGGATATTGTTACTGGCAGCAACCCTACTACTGTCAGACAAGCCATTGAATTGTCTGCCACTCTGACTGAATCCCATACCAGGAAGCGCAAGCTGTTTCGGAAGGGCGACTCAAGACCATCTGACAAGACTGCTCAAGTGGAACCAAAGGAAGAAAATGCTGAGGTGTCCAAGAAGAAGAAGCGCAAAACCTCTCAAAATTTCGCTGTAACTGCGCAAGACAAACAGGTTGCACCAAACCAGCCAGCACAACCTCGCAAAAGGCAAAACTATGTTGGTACCGCACCTTTGTGCAACAAGTGCAACCGTCATCATCTAGAGCAAGAGCAGTGTCACAAATGTACCCACTGTGGGCGGTTGGGACATTTGATCAATGTTTGTCGTTATGCAAATCAAGCTGTTGCAAACCCTGCTGCTGTTCAAGCACGGTTCCCTCCGGGGTCATGTTATAACTGTGGTGACCTTACCCACTACAGGAACAATTGCCCACGACTTGTTAACATACCTCCAGCGCGTGGACGAGTGTTTAACATCAATGAGGCAAACGGGAACAATGATGCAGCAGTGAACAATTAGTGTTTTATTTCCTTGGTTGTTATCTTTTGACACTTCAAGACAATTCGGTTGTTGCATAAATAAAGATTTGTTGTTTTTATTTCTGCACAATTTATGCGATTGTGTGAATGTTTGATGCAACCTCATGATGTCAACCCAAAGACAAACTACTCGTATGGTTCTGTCATTTTATGATCACTCGTGATCTCCCTAAGAACCTTTAACACTCGTTTCTTTTAAGTAACAAAGCCAAAATCTTATTGAAAATCCTTCTATCTTTATAGATGGATCCTTAAAAATGCTTAAAGTGCCAAATGAAATCCATGGATTGGATTCCTGATGTGCTTTAATTATCCATGCTCAAAGACAACAAATTAAAGAATCAAGTTAACTAATTTTGTGCTTATGTGTTTTCTTACATGTTTTGTGGTTGTATGTGATCCATCCAAATCCTCGTAGAATCTTCCATAGCTTATATGAGGGAATCATAGTAGGATATCCAAAGTTACTATCTTAAATCCTTAATGGACTTCTACGTTGTAGTCAAGTCCCTTGGGTTTTAAAGTACTATTCTATAAGTGGACCTCTTGTATGGTCTGGTTAAACAGATTGATTTTGAAAATCTGATTAGAAATATCATGTGATGATATAATTAAAAAGTTCCCTTGAGTGGTCTATTTAAGGAGATCGTACGACGGTCTAGTTAAGAAGATCATGCGTTGATCTAGTTAAAAGGCTCGTTCGTTGATCTAATTAAAAGGACCCTTTGGTGGTCTAGTCGAGTCGTTTCATGTTTATTCAAGTGATTTCTTTTCCTACGCATTATGAAATGAACTGTGCGGACTGTGCAAGGAATTACGTAATTATGGAGGCCTACATAATTATGGAATTCAGTGCACAGAAACCACAGGAAGCTTTGTCATGTGTTAAGACCTATAGTAACAAGAATAATGATATGGGAGGAGTCTTGGACCTCGATCAATGTCATTTATTCTCACACTCCCCAATTCTGATTTCAAGCACTCACAAGTTTACTATGATAAGTCTTCATAAGAAACGTTCTTCTGTCCGTAGTTCAAAATTCCATGTTTTACTACTACAAGGAATTCACTTTGAGGGTTAACATGGCCCAGAGTTTTACTTAAGGGTTTAATGGATCTATTAGAAGGCGAAACCGTCACAGTTGTCTTCACAAGTTTCCTCAAGAAATAAATTTCGGGACGAAATTTCCAAAAGTAGGGGAGACTGTGACACCTGTGTCACTTCAACCGTCAAACAAATTCCAAACCAATGAAATATTGTATTTCATACTTGGGATTTGTAAAAATATGTGTATCGTTTGCACATATCAACTCTTGTTCGATTTTAAGCTTTAAATCGCTTTCTAGAGGGTTATACGCGCTCTGATGCGTAAATACCCATCACATTTGCACACATTTCTAGACGAGGCTGGTTGTAACCCCCAAACAAAAAACAGACAAACATACGGAGAATACACCTCTATACGCCTCGGATACGTATTTCGACCGGATTTTCGAAGATTTGAAGCATCACCGGTAGTTTAGTATTTTTGCCACGTTTTTGCCTTTAGACCGTAGGTTTGCCCTGAAATTTGATTTTTGTGGGGTTTGGGGGTTTGAGTGTGAGGTTGAAGATGAATGGGGAAGAACAGGACGCCGAGTATAGCCCTATACGAGGGCTATACGAGGCTCTGTAATTTTTTTATTCTTATTAATTATTATTATTAGTATTTATTATTATTGTTATTATTATTATTATTTATTATTATTATTATTTATTATTATTATTATTATTATTATTATTATTTATTAGTATTATTTATTATTATTATTGTTAATGTTGTTAATATTATTGTTATTGTTATTATTATTATTATTATTATTATTTTTATTATTTATTAATTATTATTATTATTATTAGTATTATTATTGTTATTATTATTATTATTTATTTATTTATTATTATTATTTAGTTGTTATTATTATTTATTATTATTATTATTGTTAATATTTATTTATTATTTATTATTATTATTATTATTATTGTTAATGTTGTTGTTATTATTGTTATTGTTATTAGTATTATTACTATTATTATTTATTAATTATTATTATTATTATTATTGCCCCGCTTGCGATGTGCACATATAATGTATATATGTGTGGGCGCTCGGGGGCAAAAGTGAAATGGTACTAACTTTAACGTTATTTTACTAATTTCGTGAAAATAACGTAAAAGCGGTGGATGGTTAATCATGCATTATGCGGTAGCGTTGATAGCTGAAATACACGAGGGTACATGCACCAATTGGTCTCTGTCCCGATTGTTATTTGCTTTAGGTCCAAGGCTTGATACAAAACTACAATCGAGCCGGGGGTCTCACTGGAAGCAGCCTCTCTATTCCTGCGGGGTAGAGGTAAGGCTGTCTACATCTTACCTTCCTCAGTCCCTATCTTAGCTTTGCTATTGGTGAGATTTACTGAGTATGATGATGATGATGATGATTAGTATTATTATTGTTATTATTATTATTATTTATTTATTATTATTATTATTATTTATTATTATTATTGTTATTATTATTATTTATTAATTATTATTATTTATTATTTATTAATTATTATTATTATTATTCTGATTTATTTATTATTGTTTTTATACGTATACGTTATTTACCTGCAGATTGATTATGGAGGGCGACGACATTCAGATAGATCTTGATGGGGCACTGCCGGGGGGTCAGCTGGCTCAGCAGGTTCAGCCGGTTCAGCAGGATCAGCCGGTTCAGGAGGGTCCACGACGGAGACGGCGGCCGGCTCTGGATACGCTGCAGGGTTGTTCGTACCTAGAGTTTCCCGAAGGCACCGATGCCGCCCGCCATTGCCAGAAGCTTTGGAGGATGCACATTGGATCGCATGCATCGATCGACAGGGATGCGATGGACCAGCTTGCTGAGACGGATAGAGTGCGTCGGTTTATACCTCTCGATTCGCCGTGGCATCGTCTTTTTGATTTGGCGCACACGGCGACCTACAGGGAGCTGCTGGTCGAGTTCCTTTCGTCATTCACATTTCACCCTCCTGGGGTCCCAGTGCCGCTTCCGTACCCAGATGCTCCCCCTCCGCCTGTGATTTCTTTCAGGCTCGCTGGCGTTTTGCGTACGATGATGCTAGCAGACTTTGCGATGCGTTCTGGTTTATACATGCAGGGGGAGATCGAGACTGAGATTTACACTGCGTGGCAAGTGGTGGTTGACAAACCCACTCTTGTAGGGTTTTGGCAGGTGATTGCGGGGCCAAATACTTGGGAGCACGACAAGTCGAAGGGGAGGGTGTCGTTTGTTAGGGACCCACTGTATAGGTACGTACGTTTATTACGGCAATTATTGTGATTATGTGCATTGTTTATTAATCTCTGTTTCTGTATTTCGCTAACACTATCTGCAGGTATCTGCACCATTTGCTCGCTACTTCTATTTCAGCGCGCGGCTACAGCCGTGAGTGGTGTACGACCACATATCTTTTTTTCCTTTATTGTTTATTGTATAGGAGGCCGTGCGCGCTAGCACACGGTCTAGCCCAGTACTACGCTGTCACACCCCCAAAATCCACCAAGCGGAGCGTCACCGCTTGGAGGCGTGACGTGACCAGGATCGAGCCACCAATCATATTGAACAACGTAATTTAAGTTAATAAAGCCAATCGCAATACAATTTGTGAACAAAAGATAAGTAACCGACTTTAGGTTAACAGCGGAAGCATAAAACATAAATCCAAATCATAAGTTCATAAGTTTAACGACCAAACATAAGTTCCATAAGTTCATAAAGTTTATTTATTAGGCACGGGACATAACAGTCCCTATTCCACAACGACCTCCTCCTCGCGCAAGCTCCATAAGTATCTAACGACCTGCAAGACATGTAACAACAAATCAACAACAAATTTGAGCGAGTTCACAGTTGGTTGTTCAGTTGATGAGTTCGTATAAGAAATCGTAAGTTCGTTTCACAACCATGTATTACCCATTATCCTTGATTCCCAAACCTTTACGATATTTAGTGGGGGCTTCCCATTATGTATGTTACTAGACTAGGCGTATCCATAAGTGTCCTTCCCAATCCGAGGAAGGTGTTAAGTATGAGTGTACGTAGGTTTTACGTACGTGCCCTTCTCACCTCGGTTTGCTCGGTTAGAGTCTCAAATATAGCTAACAGTCAAGGTCGGTCAATCACGTCCTAATATGATTACCAGTTAGTCATTTAGTGATTTTCAATTAGAGCACAAAGTTCCTACACGTATCTATCACATAACATTCATTACTTTGACGGTTTATGCCCATATAAACTTCCCATCAATTCCCGTTCATAAATAAACATATGATAATGCACATAACACATATAACATGTTAGATCATTCATCGATAGCATACTCGACATCTAGACACGCAAATTACAACTTTTGTCGTTTCAGCTTAAATATTCAAAACCGGGATGTTTTCGGACATTTTAATAAAATAGTTATCTAATTCAAAAAATTCCCAAATTTTTACAGAATGTCTTAAACGTTCCAAATTTTATTGTGTAAAAATATCGGCATCCAGTTTATTACTAATATTTTATAAAAATTCATTTTCCGGGCTGAACTCAGATTTATCTTTTTCTGACCACAGTCCACGGAATAATTTATTTAAAATTCATCGAGAGTCCGATTTACGAAATTCAAGTAAGAGAATTACAAATACATCGGTGGTCATCTACAGTACAAGTTTCATGATCTAACTCCACACAGAACTCACGTTATGACAGAAAACAAAACGCATATTTTCAGCAGAAAAATGCAGCTCTAGCTGCTGTTACGAAATGACACTTTAAAAATAGTAAACGAAGTCCAAAAATTACGATTCCAGTGCCATTAGAACCGTATTTCATAATACATAAACCTAGACTTCAGAAAATACATTTTTCATTAAGTTATAGTCTGGTTACAGCCAACTGAAGTTGGCTGTAAAAACCAACCAGCTTTCTGTTTCAGCTTTTAGCTTTATAACTTGTGTTCGATTGATTCCGTTAACATGTTTAGTGATCACAACAACATCAAACATCAATATTAACCAGAAAAATCATCAGAAAATCAACAAGAATCATAACAACACAAGATCTACATGATTTACACACATATCTTCTCTTTATCCATCTTTTATTCCATATGTTCAAGACTTTAGTGCAAGTGCTTTAGTGTTTCATAATTTTAATCATTAAATCACCCATTAACCACTTAAATAACATGAAGAATGAACGGATCTAAGTTCTTACCATTGGCTCAAGGCTAGGGAAGTTCGAGTGAAGAAATGTGGTGGTTAATAGCGAATGGAGAAGGTCCTTCAACTTCCGAGAGCACCAAGCTTCGTTGTGTGACCCGTAGCACCTTTGTATGTATGAGGAATGGTTGGACAAGAGCTTGATGATGGTGGTAGTATGGTGGAAGGTGGCTGCCGAAATGAAGAAGAGAGGAGAGAAGAAGGAGAGCTTGTTGGTGTGTGTTTCATGAAATGAAGTTTAGTCCTTGTTGCATTCTTATAATCCATGTTAACACATGATCCCTAGGTTACTATGTCTCAAAAGATCCTACATGATCTAATTTTTAATTTAAATAAAATCAAGGGAGTGGGGGGGGGGGGGCACCTTGGAACCGTATGCATGGGGGAAGGGGTTGTTTAGTTGAGTTCTAATGCTAGTTAGTTTGGTTAGTTAGATGTTAAGTGTTTAGTTTAAGTGTTTAGGTGTTGTGTAATAATATAATGGGTGTTAGGGTGTTCTGGGGCCCTAACTAGCTCATAAAAGTATAAGCAATGTGTTTGGCAATATTTTTATGTTTCGGGTAGTGTCCAGTTGTTCGGTTTGACACTGTTCCGTTAAAGTGTTTAACTAATCCGTAAAGTGTCATATATATATATATATATATATATATATATATTTTTTTTTTTGTAACGTTTTTAATTTTCAACACTCAGGAAGGCATACCGGACTATTTAGTAATTTTTCTGTATACTACCAGCATGTTATCAAGTACATGTAAGTATAACACAGTAATCAGAGAGCAGTTAAATGATTCAGCACAGTCATCCAGTACTTTAAGTAACATTAATAGATTGTACGGTTACATGTAAATTTGAGTGTTGTCACATTCTCCCCCTGTTAAGAAAATTTCGTCCCGAAATTTAGCGCGTGGTTACTGAGGAAGCTAGTTAAGTTGCGTTGGTTTCCTTGTTTTCCTGGGGTGTCACATCATCCCCCCGTTGATTTGGAATTTCGTCCCGAAATTCTGCAGTAGCTTCAGCCTCAGTAGTGGTTGCGTTTTTCTTATACAGCTGGGGATACTTGAGTTTCATTTGGTCTTCTCGTTCCCAGGTATACTCTGGGCCACGACGAGCATTCCAACGAACTCGGACCAGAGGTATCCTGGTACGCTTGAGGATCTTAACATCTCGATCCGTAATCTCTACTGGTTCCTCGACGAATCGCAGCTGGTCGTCGATTGTGAGTTCCTTGAGAGGAACTATGAGGGTCTCATCTGACAGACACTTCTTCAGATTTGACACGTGGAATACATTGTGAACTCCGCTGAGTTCTTCAGGTAGGTTCAGCCTGTAGGCGACTTTGCCAATTTTCTCAATGATTTCAAAGGGTCCAACGTATCGCGGGTTGAGTTTGCCTCGTTTTCCAAATCATACTACACCTTTCCAAGGTGAGACTTTGAGTAGCACTCGATCCCCAACCTGGAACTCGAGTGGTTTTCTTCCCTTATCAGCATAGCTTTTCTGACGGTCACGAGCTGCCGCCATTCGTTGTCGTATCTGGGCAATCTTCTCGATGGTATCTGCCACAAGTTTTGGGCCAGTGATTTGGCTGTCACCAACTTCTGCCCAACAGAGAGGTGATCGGCATTTGCGTCCGTACAATGCCTCGAACGGAGCAGCTTGGATGCTGGTGTGGTAGCTGTTGTTATATGAAAACTCCACTAACGGGAGGTGTTTTTCCCAGCCATTGCCGAATTTGATTACGCATGCCCTAAGCATGTCTTCGAGGGTTTGGATGATGCGTTTAGATTGCCCATCTGTCTGTGGATGATAAGCGGTGCTCATATCTAAACGTGAGCCAAAAGACTTGTGCATAGCTTGCCACAATTCCGAAGTAAAATGTGCGTCACGATCAGAAATGATGGAGGTTGGCACTCCATGCCTTGATACCACTTCCTTTAGGTAAATGTCTGCAAGAGTAGAAAACTTATCCGTTTCTATGATAGCCAGAAAATGTGCAGACTTGGTCAGTCGATCTACGATCACCCAAATGGTATCGTTTCCGCATTGAGATCTAGGCAGGCCAGTAACGAAATCCATGGAAATTTGCTCCCATTTCCATTTCGGGATCTCTGGTTGTTGGAGTAGGCCTGATGGTTTCTGGTATTCGACCTTAACCCTAGCGCAAGTCAAACATTTACTGACGTAGGTTGCTACGCTGGCTTTCATACCGGGCCACCAGTATGTAGTCTTGAGGTCGTGGTACATTTTATCCGAACCAGGATGTACCGAATAACGAGACTTGTGTGCTTCATCCATCACAAGCTCGCGTAGGTCTCCATACAGTGGAACCCAGATGCGTCTGTTTACATAGTAGGCGCCGTTTTCCTTTTGTTCTAGCCGTTATCTCGATCCTCATAGGGATTCAGCCCTGATGTTCTCTGCTTTCAATGCTTCGACCTGAGCATCGCGAATCTGAGCGGGAAGGTTAGATTGGATGGTAAGCTGTAAAGCACGTATACGCTTAGGTATAGTATCCTTTCGGTTGAGGGCGTCGGCCACAACATTGGCTTTGCCCGAATGATACTTGATCGCGCATTCGTAATCATTCAAGAGCTCGACCCATCGGCGTTGTCGCATGTTTAACTCCCTTTGCTTGAAGATGTGCTCGAGACTCCTGTGATCGGTGTAAATGGTGCACTTGGTACCATACAGGTAATGTCTCCATATCTTAAGCGCGAAAACAACTGCTCCCAGCTCCAAGTCGTGCGTAGTGCAGTTCCTTTCATGAACTTTAAGCTGGCGTGATGCGTAGGCAATGACATTGTCACGTTGCATCAACACGCAACCAAGTCCTTGGATGGAAGCATCGCAGTAAACCACAAAATCATCTGTGCCTTCAGGCAATGAGAGGATAAGCGCGCTACAAAGTCTATTCTTCAAGTGTTGAAATGCAGACTCCTGTGCATCACCCCAACGATAGATGACACCTTGCTGAGTTAGTGAAGTGAGCGGTTGCGCAATCTTGGAGAAATCTTTGATAAATCTTCTGTAATATCCCGCCAAACCCAAGAATTGGCGGATTTCTGTTGGTGTACGGGGTGCAGGCCAGTTCTTGATCGAGTCAACCTTAGATGGATCCACATGGATTCCATCCTTGTTTACCACATGGCCTAGAAAGTGGACTTCGGGAAGCCAGAAGTCACATTTCGAAAACTTGGCATACAACTGCTCTTTTCAAAGAAGTTCCAGCATAAGTCGTAGATGTTGCTCGTGTTCCTCCTGACTCTTCGAATAGATCAGGATATCGTCGATGAATACAATGACAAACTTATCCAGGTAAGGCTTGCACACTCGGTTCATGAGATCCATGAAGACCGCTGGTGCATTCGTCAATCCGAAAGGCATAACCAGAAACTCGTAATGGCCGTAGCGAGTTCTGAATGCTTTTTTGGAGACGTCCTCATCTCGGACTCTCAGCTGATGGTATCCCGATCTCAAATCAATCTTAGCATAATAGCTCGACCCTTGCAACTGGTCGAACAAATCGTCAATACGTGGAAGAGGATATCGATTCTTCACGGTCACCTTGTTGAGTTCACGATAGTCAATACACATTCTGAAAGTATCGTCTTTCTTTTTCACAAACAAGACTGGAGCTCCCCAGGGCGAAGAGCTAGGACGTATAAAACCCTTTTCCAAGAGTTCTTGTAGTTGCGTAGACAATTTTTCGAGTTTTGATGGAGCTAGACGATATGGAGCTCAAGCTATTGGTGCTGCTCCAGGAGCTAGCTCGATTTGAAACTCAACTTGGCGATGAGGCGGAAGACCAGGTAATTCCTCAGGAAATACCTCAGGAAAGTCGCGCACAATAGGAATGTCTTCAATTCTCTTCTCTTCCGTTGATGTGTCAGTAACGAGTGCCAAAATGGCAGTGTGGCCCTTTCGCAAACACTTCTGGGCCTTAAGGAAAGAGATAATGCCTACAACAGAACCACTCTTGTCGCCATGAATCACGAGGGGTTCTTCACCAGAGCGAGGAATGCGGACAATTTTCTCCTTGCAAACAATCTCCGCTTGATGATGAGATAGCCAATCCATCCCAATAACGACGTCGAAACTACCCAGTGGGATAGGAATAAGATCGATAGAGAAGGTCTAACCAGCTAAGACGAGGTTACAACCTTTGATTACGTGCGTGGCCTCGAGACTTTTACCGTTTGCTAGCTCTACTGTGTGTTTGGGGATCAAAAGTGTTGGAGTGCGCTTAAGCATTTGACTAACTTTTAGAGACACATAACTGGTATCGGCACCCGAATCAAATAAAACAGTAACATAAAAGTCATCGAGAAGGAACTTACCCATCACTACGTTAGGATCATTCCTTGCGTCACCCTGACCAATCACGAACACTCGACCCCTGGCACCGTTGCCATCATTGTTTCCTCCATTGTTGCCCCCATTATTGTTCCCGTTTCCTTGGTTGTGATTCTGATTCTGATTTAACTGCGGGCAGTGTCTCTTGAAGTGATCTTCAGCACCACACTGAAAGCATCCCTTGTTGCCCTGTTGCTGTTGCTGATTCTGCGGTGCTTGCTGTTGCTGCTGACGATTCTGATTCGTAGGCCATGGGCTCCTGCAATCCTTGGCTTCATGACCCATCTTGAGACACCTCTGACAGCGTCCCTTATTGCACTGACTACTGTGGTGTCTGTTGCATTTGTTGCACTTTGGGTGGTTTCCTCGATATCCACCCTGCCCTTGACTACCAGAAGAGTGCTGACCAGGACTCTGGTAGCCATCAATCTTTCGCTGCTGCGCCTAGGACTGAACTGTAGTCGAACCCTTGTTGTTAGCTCCATCCCATTTTCGTTTGTTGTCACTGGGAATAGCAGAAGTAGCATTAACAGTAGCACTTATACGCTTAGGCAGCCTCTTCTGTTCCACTGCCTGGTCTGTGAGACGATGAGCGAGAAGAGTAACATCCTGGATGGTATCAAGGTTAGCAGCAGTCACATGGCTTTGTATCTCTAGTACTAAGCCTTTGAGGTACAGCTCAATGCGCTTGATGGGAGGATCCACCATAGTTGGACATAACACTGCCAGTTCGTTGGATCGCTTCGTATACGCCTCTATTTCTGACCCCGTCATCTTCAGGTTAAAGAACTCCACTTCCAATTTGTGGATGTCATCACGATTACAGTATTCTCGCTTGATCAGTTCCTTGAAGTCGTTCCATGGGGTGGCATTAGCAGCTGCCAGCCCTAACATCTGAACTTGCGCGTTCCACTAAGTCAACGCAACGCCTTCGAGAGTACCAGTGGCATACTTCACCCTACGAGCCTCAGGGCATTCACACATCTCGAAGACCGATTCGAGCTTCTCGAACCAGTGGAGGAGTCCGACGGCCCCTTCAATGCCACTGAAAGTACTAGGACGGTAGTCCATAAAAGTCTTGAACGTGCATACTGGTGGCTGAGCGTTCTGACCTCCTGCCTGGTCAGCTATGAGCGCTGTAGTAACTTGTTCAGTGATCAAAGCCGCCAACTGGGCTTGAGTTAGGTTAACGCGTCCACTCATGATCTTCATATCGAAGGAACACACGTAAGAAAGGTGTCGGAAGGTGCGTAAGTGTGGGGTGACAGAAGAAAGTGATCACACAAAGTATTCAAGCAGTAGATACTATGTTATCTAAGCATACCATAAGCAATGTTCTATATAACTAAAAAGTAGGTAATATAAACATGAATCGTATCACCTAGGATGTTGAGTCTTGCACGTGGAGCGAAGCGTCGTTGTGGATCTTTGAGCACTGTACCGGTTATAGTCTGGTTTTATAAAAAAAACTTTTCCCTTTTTAAAACCAAGTTCACTATAACCAATGGCTCTGATACCAATCTGTCACACCCCCAAAATCCACCAAGCGGAGCGTCACCGCTTGGAGGCGTGACGTGACCAGGATCGAGCCACCAATCATATTGAACAACGTAATTTAAGTTAATAATGCCAATCGCAATACAATTGGTGACCAAAAGATAAGTAACCGACTTTAGGTTAACAGCGGAAGCATAAAACATAAATCCAAATCATAAGTTCATAAGTTTAACGACCAAACATAAGTTCCATAAGTTCATAAAGTTTATTTATTAGGCACGAGACATAACAGTCCCTATTCCACAACGACCTCCTCCTCACGCAAGCTCCATAAGTATCTAACGACCTGCAAGGCATGTAACAACAAATCAACAACAAATTTGAGCGAGTTCACAGTTGGTTGTTCAGTTGATGAGTTTGTATCAGAAATCGTAAGTTTGTTTCATAACCATGTATTACCCATTATCCTTGATTCCCAAACCTTTACGATATTTAGTGGGGGCTTCCCATTATGTATGTTACTAGACTAGGCGTATCCATAAGTGTCCTTCCCAATCTGAGGACAGTGTTAAGTATGAGTGTACGTAGGTTTTACGTACGTGCCCTTCTCAATCCGAGGACAGTAGTGAGTATGAATGTACGTAGGTTTTACGTACGTGCCCTTCTCAATCCGAGGACAGTAGTAAGTGTGAGTATACGTAGGTTTTACGTACGTGCCCTTCTCAATCCGAGGACAGTAGTAGGTAGTCTAGTAGTGTTGAGAATATAAATAGTTATTCAATCCCATTCCCAACCACCGGGAATCCCATGCCTTAGTAAGGGTGTGAACTCACCTCGGTTTGCTCGGTTAGAGTCTCAAATATAGCTAACAGTCAAGGTCGGTCAATCACGTCCTAATATGATTACCAGTTAGTCATTTAGTGATTTTCAATTAGAGCACAAAGTTCCTACACGTATCTATCACATAACATTCATTACTTTGACGGTTTATGCCCATATAAACTTCCCATCAATTCCCGTTCATAAATAAACATATGATAATGCACATAACACATATAACATGTTAGATCATTCATCGATAGCATACTCGACATCTAGACACACAAATTACAACTTTTTTCATTTCAGCTTAAATATTCAAAACCGGGCTGTTTTCGGATATTTTAATAAAATAGTTATCTTATTCCAAAAATTCCCAAATTTTTACAGAATGTCTTAAACGTTCCAAATTTTATTGTGTAAAAATATCGGCATCCGGTTTATTACTAATATTTTATAAAAATTCATTTTCCGGGCTGAACTCAGATTTATCTTTTTCTGACCACAGTCCACGGAATAATTTATTTAAAATTTATCGAGAGTCCGATTTATGAAATTCAACTGATAGAATTACAAATACATCGGTGGTCATCTACAGTACAAGTTTCATGATCTAACTCCACACAGAACTCACGTTATGACAGAAAACAAAACACATATTTTCAGCAGAAAAATGCAGCTCTAGCTGCTGTTACGAAATGACACTTTAAAAATAGTAAACGAAGTCCAAAAATTATGATTCCAGTGCCATTAGAACCGTATTTCATAATACATAAACCTAGACTTCAGAAAATACATTTTTCAATAAGTTATAGTCTGGTTACAGCCAACTGAAGTTGGCTGTAAAAACCAACCAGCTTTCTGTTTCAGCTTTTAGCTTTATAACTTGTGTTCGATTGATTCCGTTAACATGTTTAGTGATCACAACAACATCAAACATCAATATTAACCAGCAAAATCATCAGAAAATCAACAAGAATCATAACAACACAAGATCTACATGATTTACACACATATCTTCTCTTTATCCATCTTTTATTCCATATGTTCATGACTTTAGTGCAAGTGCTTTAGTGTTTCATAATTTTAATCATTAAATCACCGGCAGGAGCGCAGATTTTTGTATGGCAGGGCGTACGTGACCGTCATTGCCCGTTCATTTGGCCTCGTACTGCACGAGAACCCACATCTACGGACGCCGCCAGTCATGCCGACGCGGATGGGCATGCAGTCGCTGTGGGGGATGAGGGTAATCAAGAGGTTTCCAGGGGTTGGCCCGTGGTTTAAAAACCGCGACGGGGGCATATGGATAGAGGAGGCCCTACCAGAGCATTTCGAGCCCGTTCATCCTCCTGCAGATCCTGCTGATGTAGTGCCCGTGGAGGAGCCTCCGCAGGATGTGGACGGTGCAGCGATGCCACAGCCACCGCCACCTGCCGGGGCGCCTCTGTTTCCACGTCAAGCTATTCCAGGTCATGCCCCAGGAGCTGCGCTACATCCGGATGTACGAGCCGAGCTTGACAGGCTCAACGATTTGGTAGGTTGGCTGGTACGGGCCGAGCAGGATAGACAAGAGAGAGAGAGGGATTACCCCCGATACCGCTTCCACCGGCTCGAGCACCACATCAGCAGCAGCAGCCGCAGCAGCCAGATCCAGATCCAGATTCAGATTCGGATTTGGATGCATAGACCTGTTGTTGTTTTTATTTTTATTATGGATGTACAAACTTATCTATTACATTTATGTTATGGATGTACAAAGTTATCTTATATATGTCATATTTATGTTTGTTTTCAGTTATTCGGTTACCTAATGATTGTTGTGTTAAATTGAGATAATACGGAAACAAAATATGTTTTGAATATAATACGGAAACAATATATCCCCTGAATATAATACGAAAACAATATTTGAACGAGATAAAATTTTAATCGGAAGAATAATATTTAAAAAAGTAAAATGTTAAAAAACATTATAATATTTAATCGATATAATATATTTAAAGAGCGGATTTTTAAAATAGTTGATTTTTAAAAAACAAAACTTTTTTAAAAACCAAAAAAATTTTCAACCAAAAAACACATCTTCAAAAACTATCCAAAAAACCATACCAAAACCCACAAAAACACCCCTCATTTCAGCCAAAAAAAAACCCCAAGCCTAGACGCCTCGTATAGGTCTGTACGAGGCGTCTAGGGTTCCTTAAACTTTGTGCCTGACACCCTCTCAGACCCCCTTGAATTCAGTGCTTAGACGCCTCGTATAGACCTATACGAGGCGTCTAGGGCACAAAAGGTGTGAAAATAGGCGCGATGGGTGTCCAAATATCTCCAGCCTTTGGATATCCGGCCCAAACGATAGGGATTATTAATTAAAAGTATAGGGCTTATACACCATCGTTTGAAATTGTAATAAGGACCATCGTTTGATAAGGCAGGACCTATTTGGACACCCTGCTTGCCTATTTGGACACCTTTAAGCCCTAGACGCCTCGTATAGGCCTATACGAGGCGTATAGGGTTACATCAAAATCAGTGTCTGACTCATGTCACTTCTGGTTTGACCCCTTCAAGACGCCTCGTATAGGCCTATACTGGGCGTATAGGACCCTTCGTATAGGCCTCATATGTGACCCTTTGCCCCTTATATGCCTCGTATAGGCCTATACTGGGCGTCTTGAAGGGTTTTTTTTTTTTTTTTTTTTTTTTTTTTTTTTTTTAACAAACATTTTATACAATATTAATCGTTTTAGCAAACTTTTATACAAAAACAAGTTTTTTTATTTTAAATAATTAATATTAGGACCCCTCGTTGGTTTTTTTTAGTTGAAAAATAGATGTTTTGGTAGGGTAATTTGATTGTTTTTTGAGGGTGATGTTTTTTGAGTAAAAAAATGGTGTATAGTATAAGTCTAGTATAGGTCCCATATAGGTCTTGTATAAGCCTATAGGCCTAAACGAGACCTAAACCACACCTATAGTCCTATACGAGTGTTGTATCTTATCCAATAGTCTAATATCGTATTGTATCATATCGTATCATATCGTATCGTATAGTATAGTATAGTATAGTATAGTATAGTATAGTATAGTATAGTATAGTATAGTATAGTATAGTATAGTATAGTATAGTATAGTATAGTATAGTATAGTATAGTATAGTATAGTATAGTATAGTATAGTATAGTATAGTATAGTATAGTATAGTATAGTGTAGTATAAGTCTTGTATAGGTCTTGTATAAGCCTATCGTGTTGTATCGTATCGTATAGTATAGTATAGTATAAGTCTCGTATAGCTCTCGTATAGACCTATATGGGACCTATACGAGACTTATACTATACACTATACGATACAATATGATACCATACTATACGATACAATACGATACTATCGTATCATATAGTGTAGTATAGGTCCCTTATAGGTCTTGTATAGGCCTATCGACGTATACGGGCGTTGTATCGTATCGTATAGTGTATAATATAAGTCTAGTATATGGCCCCTATAGGTCTTGTATAAGCCTATAGGCCTAAACGGGACCTAAACCACACCTATAGTCCTATACGAGTGTTGTATCTTATCCAATAGTCTAATATCGTATTGTATTGTATCGTATCATATCGTATCGTATAGTATAGTATAGTATAGTATAGTGTAGTATAAGTCTCGTATAGGTCTTGTATAAGCCTATCGTGTTGTATCGTATCGTATAGTATAGTATAAGTCTCGTATAGCTCTCGTATAATTAATATTAGTGTTATTATAATTAATATGAGTTTTTTATAATTAATATTAGTGTTATTGATATTAATATGAGTTTTTTTATAATTAATATTAGTGTTATTATAATTAATATGAGTTTTTTATAATTAATATGAGTGTTATTATAATTAATATGAGTTTTTTATAATTAATATGAGTTTTTTTATAATTAATATTAGTGTTATTATAATTAATATGAGTTTTTTATAGTTAATATTAGTGTTATTGATATTTAAAAAGAGAAAACAAAAAAAAAAACCCTTCAAGACGCCCAGTATAGGGCTATACTGGGCGTCTATGTGGACCAAAAGACCATTATACCCCTGAATTAGGCCTATACTGGGGGCAATTCAGGGGTTTAATGGTCTTTTGGACCCTTCGTATAGCCCCAGTATAGCCCTATACTGGGCGTCTATTTTTATTTTTTTTTGTTTTTTCTTTTTAAATATTAAAAAAAGAAAACAAAAAAAAAATAATAATAGACGCCCAGTATAGGGCTATACTGGGCGTATACGAGGGGTCCAAAAGACCATTATAGCCCTGAATTAGGCCTATACTAGGGGCAATTCAGGGGTTTAATGGTCTTTTGGACCCTTCGTATAGCCCCAGTATAGCCCTATACTGGGCGTCTTGAAGGGTTTTTTTTTTTTTTTTTTTTTTTTTTTTTTTTTTTTTTTTAACAAACATTTTATACAATATTAATCGTTTTAGCAAACTTTTATACAAAAACAATAAAACTTTTAAAAAAAAAACAACTCAAATTACCCCACCAAAACACCCATTTTTTTACTCAAAAAACATCACCCTCCAAAAACAATCAAATTACCCTACCAAAACATCCATTTTTCAACTCAAAAAAAACCCAACGAGGGGTCCTAATATTAATTATTTAAAATAAAAAAACTTGTTTTTGTATAAAAGTTTTACTAAAACGATTAATATTGTTAAAATGTTTGTTAAAAAAAAAAAAAAAAAAAACCCCTTATATACGCCTAGTATAGGCCTATACTAGGCATATAAGAGAGGCAAAAAAGACCAATTTACCCCCAGTATAGGCCTAAATCAGGGGCTAAATGGTCTTTTTTCCCTTAGACGCCCAGTATAGGCCTATACGAGGCGTATACGAGGCAAATAAGACAAAATATGACATAATCAGAGATTCTCTTGGAAATTGAAAAAGGCTATACGCCTCGTATAGGTCTATACGAGGCGTCTTGAAGGGTGTCCAAATAGGCAATAAGGTGTGTAAATATGTAGACCCTTTGATAATGCTTGATATGGGCTTTCGTTTGATGATAAGCTGGGCCTGTTGTGTTTACGGGATGTACTAACTTCAACCAGTAGTATCTTACAGAAAATTAGGCCCAAATGATAGTTGTAGAAAATGCCAAACGACAGTGGGCTTGGGTTTTGAGTCTAAACGATAGTTGGTATTGGTAACATAGCACTTCCTATACGACAGTGGACCTAGGTTTAAACGATACTATCGTTTGAAATTTTATTGAGACACTGTCATTTGGATCGTTTATGAGATAAGTGGTCTGTCGCTTGAATTGTGATATGGTTTGAAATGTGCTATCGTTTAACTATAACACTGTTGTTTGAGGAGGATCAACGGACACTGTCATGCAAAGAAAAAAATCTACAGGGGACTAAAGGTACACTTCTGCTCCACTAAGGTCAGCCAATGAGATTCAAAACAAACTTGTACTATTCTTGCGAGTTTTTCCGGCGAGCTTGGTTACCGGAAAAAATGGTGCCTTGATTTTCCACAAGAAATCGAGCCTAAGGCTCTGATACCACTTGTAGGTGCTGAAATGTATCTTGAACAAAAGGATTTCTTGTTTGAATGGTGTAAAAAGCATGGAATCCAAGTGACACCAAAAACCGAGCACAAACGTGAATCAATAAACACAAATATCCAACGATTAACGAACGTATATTGATTCCAACAGAGTTTCGTTATGATTTACAATGAAAAGCTCTCAAACCCTTTCTGTCTCACAAATGCTCATTCAAGCTGCTCGATCAAAGTGACATTATCTCTATTTATACTAACAGTTTACAAAGACCAAACGATACTCATTAAGTATCAAACGATGGTGGTCCATCGTTTGATAAACTAAACGATGGCGTTATATCTTTAAAACAATGGCATATTGTATATATTCCAAACGATGGCTTGCATGCATGATCCAAATGATAGTCTTGTGTTATGTTCCAAACGAAGGTGGCCTTTAAGAACAATGAACCAAACGATAGCATGGTTCTAACGTTTGGAGTCCTTCAAACGATGGCATGTCCCTATCTTTTGTCTTCACTTCAAGCGCGATGACAATCATGGATTTGGTATAACATCCATATCGTTTAGCATGTCCATGTCACTTGGATCTCGATGTTCTAGTCACACGACGGGGGAACGCCGTTGACTTCAATCGCGAGCGAACAATCACTAGATGCATACATTCCGTGCATCCACAACATGCACTAAGGATTTTGGTGACACATGGACGAGAGAAGAGGGATCTGTCAACCCTTAGCTGTTGCTAATGCTTTATGTAATTTTCTCGAACACAAAATTTAAGATAATTCGTTAAAATTTAGATGGTTTATTCGATATTTCGATAAAATTTAGATGGTGTATTCACGAAAAATTGACTTTATCATATACATCACAAATAATTAAAATACCATGTTGAATATCAAACTTATTTTGATCGATCTATATTTAATATGATCTATTTATTGTCTCATGACAAAAAAAAAAAAAAAAAAAAAAAAATTCGAACTTCTAAATATATTATTTTAATATAGCATTTAATCAACATGAACCATTTGACTCTTTAACGTAAATGTTGGTTTTAAATAGAAGTTCTTGAAGAAAAACTCGTTAAATATCTTTGCGTGGCAAAACAAGTCCTACGTTACACAAAAGACAAATATTTAATAGTTATCTTTGGTAAAGCATAAATACCATTCAAACTGGCGAAAATAAACAAACCAAACACAAGAAATACTCCCGTTATCATAATGGAACACAAACTTGTTACTGTTCTATGTTGCATGTTGTTGATTTCAACTGTTTCAGCAATTGTGACCCAAGAGTCAGCACCGAGGCCTCCGAGAAAGCTTCTAGGTTTGTATTGCTATATCTTTCTGCACACTTAATTAGCCATGCATGACTTGATTCACTGAACTAATCTTTCTTTAAACTGCATGATCCAGTTTCTAAATCACCGAGTTATCCAGTTCCAATTAAACATCCTATCGGTGTACCTTTCCCTGGACCTGGACCTTACAAGAAGAACAAGTCTCCTTCAACGATTATCCATTAAATAAGTATATAATCTGTTGATGTCTGATTTTTGGTCTTTATGTTTAGTCGATGGTTTCAGTTTGTCCGTTAAATAATGGGGTTGGCATATTCCGGTTGTTGTTCTATTTCGTTCAGTGTTGTCTATGTCTGGGTGTTGTTTTGGTTCTGTACTTCTCATCTAAATAATATTGTTGATTGCTATTCACATGTTTATATTGTTCTAGTCTTATGAAGAGATTAGTCAATTTTCGACTCCTCAAATCCCATGACTCTCCCTCCATCCCTGTTACTCATCATGTCCTTGATATTTTCTAACGAAAAGGCTTCAAAACCCAACCGGTGCAATTTTGGTATCAAATATAAACTGGCATCAAATTCGTTATTGTATAACTAATATCTAATATTAATTGCATGGCGGAAGCGAGTTCACAAATTTAGGTCTCATTAAATTATCTGGTCGGTGATCCAATTGTCATTCGTTTAAACAATTATCACAACCATAGGGTGATTCACTAATATGTACCTTTGTGATGAAAACCGAAGAACACACACCATGAGCAGACAAACTTCACGTTAGTTGATGCAATCATAAACCTGGAATACCAGAATAAACACTTGAATCAACTCCAAAACCCGTAGCTCGTAAAACCGGAACACGTGAAAACTAACAACTTCTCGGTCAAACCGGTTAGGTGAAACAAACCGGAAAACTGTTTTCCGATTTCGCCGGAAAACACAGCAGTGGCGGCCAAAAGGTGGATGTACTAATTTAGAATTACATTTTTTTTTTGAATGGCAATTTAGAATTACATATTTCATTGAATTGAAATCAATACCGTTCTAGTTGAAAAATGGGCACTTGCGATCAAAATTTATGACCAAAAAAATGGCTGCAAATATTGGGACCGAAATTGTAGTTTTTTTTTGAAAGGTAAATTTCATTAACGAAAGGCCGGCCCAAGCCGGGCCGACAAGAAGACAACAACCACTAGATTACATATTTACAAAAGAACACCGACAAGAAGACCGAAATTGTAGTTGCAATTGCAAAAATGGCTGCAAAAATTCAGAAGGTTGAAAAATGCGCGACTGAATGGGTTCTAGTCGCAACAATTGTAACCGCCTAGACATGGTCGCAAAGTTGTCGAAACAATCATAAAGTCAATTAACTAAAACTAAATAAAATATAGTGGTCGCGAATCGCTCGCAAAATTTGTGACCGTCATGTTGCAAAAATCATTTAAAAACTAACTAACTAAATTAATTTAAAAAAGGGGTCAGATAATCATTTTGCGACCCCTAGTTTAGGTCGCAAATACCATAAGAAATTAATTTAATTAATATTAATTTTAAATTAGAAAAGAGAAGCTGTAAATCCTTCACGAATATCATAAAAAATAACTAAAATTATATTAAAAATATCGGCTTCACAAATATCATTAAAAAATACCTAAAATTCTATTAAAATATCCGTTGCAAATCCATCGCACAAGTTCGACCGCCTAGGGGAACAAAGAGTATGGTACATCACACAAGTTGCGAAAAATCAGAGTTGCATCCAGTAAATTGCCTATTAGGAAGATTGGTCTTTTTTTCTATTAGTTGACTAGAGTTACAGAATCCTTTTATTTTCTTTTTTTGTTACGAACTAGTATAACTCTTGCGCGTTACAACAGAGTTCAGTCAGTGTTGATACGATACTAGCACTCAGTATAGCAATCGAAAAAACTCAAAAATCAAACTCGCAATATGCCCAAAAAGATATCGATAATTGTTGTATATCAATTGAAAACCATAAAAGCAAATATAGGTATTTGTTTCCATATAATACCAATAGCGGTATCGATGTTGTCATTCAAAATTGCTTAGCTCATAACAGTATAACTTACAATACAAAAAATCATTATTTTGAATACAACTCCGTTTTCAAAATTATTCGATCGAACCGATTTGGTTCATCCCAACGTCCATACATGTACCGGCACTTACTATATTGGGGTACATATGGTGTAGCTGGATTGGCTCCACCACCTCACTCAATTAATTAGACCAAGGAACTATACATCCAGGGGCGCGGCTTTGTAGGGGCCGTAGGGGGGGCTGACTTTTCTCTTCGTATAGAATCTTTTAAGTATATACGTTTTCGACTCTCCGGTTTTATAATTTTATTAGGTATATACGTATCCGACCCCCGGTCGGAAATCTTAACCTTCGCCACTGTGTATATCACCTAGATAGTTTTTACATAGATAATGTCACATATTTCTCTGTAAAACAAAATTACTTTAGATGTATGATACAAGATTATTTTAGATGTGTGTTCGATATAATAGTATTGAACATATTATCTATTTATAAAGTCCGTTGTAAAACTTGATATAATATATTTTTGACAAATCAACTATACTAAATAATATATTAATATATTGTTGACAAATCAACTATATTAAATTGTCTAAACATCATTTTCTTTAATTTGATTCTTGGGGAGGAGACTCAAAACAGTAAGTCTTCCATTCATTTAATTATGTTCATGGAAATTATGTTGAGGAGACTTCAAACAAAACAGTAACTCGCCGAAAATAAACAATATAAATTAAGGCTAAGAACCTTACACATTGACACCCACATACGCAAAGCATGGCACCTCTTTCCCTTTCAATCATCTTACTTGCTACATTTACAACTTTCTGTACTCTGAATGTTTCAGGTTCTTCAGATGAAGTTAATGCTCTCCTAAAATGGAAAGCAACACTCCATAGCCAAAATCCCAATACCCTTCTACCTTCTTGGACACATGATCTTAATCTCAATATTTCTGCTCAAAAAACAGTGTCTCCATGTAACTGGCTTGGTGTTTCATGCAATAAAGATGGCAGCATAAACAGATTGAACCTTTCGACATCAGGTTTAATTGGTACGCTTGATCACTTGTCCTTCTCCTCGTTACCAAATCTTGCGTATTTTGAACTTAGTTTTAACAACTTTTCTGGGATTATCCCATCTGAAATCGGCCAATTGTCAAAACTTGTTTATCTTGATTTGTCCAGAAATCAGTTCACTGGAATAATCCCATCTGAAACCGGCCACCTGTCAAAACTTGTTTATCTTCATTTTAATCAAAATCAGTTTAATGGTTCTATTCCTCAAAGCATTTGTCAAATGAGATTCCTTTCTGGGCTTGCATTAGCTAATAACAATCTTCATGGTTCGATTCCAACCTGTTTGGGTCAGTTATTAAATTTGCGTTATGTTTATCTGGATAGTAACAGTATCTCTGGTTCAATTCCTACCTCTTTTGGTCAGTTACTGAATTTGCATTCTCTTTTTCTGAGCCAGAACAATATTTCTGGCTCAATTCCACATGAATTGGGAAATCTATACAATCTAGAGGAGCTTTATATAAACAATAACATTCTAACTGGATCTATCCCAGACACTTTGGTCAATCTGAAAAATCTAACTGACTTAATTCTATACCAGAATCAATTGAATGGATCAATCCCAAGCGAAATAGGTAACATGACTTCACTCATATGGCTAGAGCTACAATTGAACAATCTCACTGGTCCCATCCCTGCCTCTCTAGGCCAACTCAAATCCCTTGTTGATATTCATCTCTACTCTAACAAATTTTCTGGTCCCATCCCTCAAGAGTTAGGAAGCTTGACATCTCTTTCTAGTCTGCATTTAGCATTCAATGAACTCAATGGTTCCATTCCAAGTTCATTTGGTAACCTACAAATCTTAGAAAGATTGTATCTTAACGATAATCAACTTTCCGGTTCTATTCCACGGGAATTAGGAAAGCTGAAGTTGGTCGTTATTGAATTGACAAACAACAATCTTTCTGGTAGTTTGCCTGACGAAATCTGCGACGGTAGGATGCTTGGATATCTTGGTGTTGTTAATAATAAGCTAACAGGTCAAATCCCAAAGAGCTTGTACAACTGCACGAGCTTGATCCGAGTCCGTTTGGATGGAAACCAGATTACCGGAGATGTTTCTGAGAGCTTCGGTATCTATCCAAACCTCAATTACATCAATCTCAATGATAACAAACTTTACGGTAAATTATCAGACAACTGGAGTAAGTGCAGAAACTTAACCACGATACAGATGGGAGGGAATCGAATCCAAGGTAACATACCTCCTTCCCTTGGAAACTCGATTCAGTTGGGACTTCTTAACCTTTCCTTCAATAATTTTGTTGGAGAGATACCCAAAGAATTTGGAAGGTTAACTCGCATGGTAAAGCTTGTTTTAAGTAATAATAGACTTTCTGGTGTAGTGCCACAAGATCTAGGATCACAAATTGAACTTCTTGATCTGTCCATGAATAAGTTGAATGGGTCCATTCCATCTTCTCTCGAGCAATGCACAAAACTCCATTTATTAAACTTAAGCAACAATGAATTAACTGGCGAAATCCCTGTCCAATTAGGTAGATTGGTCCAGTTGTCTGCTCTTGATTTGAGTCATAATTCACTCACCAAAGAGATACCTTCTGGGCTTTCAAGTATGAGTATCTTGGAAACTCTATATCTCTCTCACAACAAACTCTCAGGTTACATTCCAAAGAGTTTCGGATCGATGAATTCGTTGGTGAACATTGATCTTTCATATAATCACTTACGAGGTCCCCTTCCCGAAAGCAAAGCGTTTATAAATCTTACAAGAGAAGCATTGCAAGGGAATGATGATTTGTGTGGAAATGTTAGTGGATTAAAACAGTGTGCATTAGAAAGTCCTATCCCAAATCGAAAACACAATCTCGCACTCCTGATTTCGCTTCCACTTCTTGGAGCTCTTTTACTTGGCACTCTAATGGCAATGTTCGTTTTCTATAATTGGAGACCAAAGGGGCTGCCACCGACACCGCATGTGGACGAACATAAAGATGGAAATAACTTCTTTTCGATTTCAACTTTCAATGGAAGAGAGATATATGACGAAATCCTTAGTCTAACCGAGGAGTTTAACGAAGCATATTGCATTGGAAGGGGAGGATGTGGAAGTGTGTACAAAGTGAAGTTGTCATCAGGTGATACAATTGCTATAAAGAGACTCCACTCGTCTTCTCAAGTGATTAATCACGATGAATTCATAAATGAGATTAAAGCATTGACAAGAATACGACACAGAAACATCGTTAAGCTACTTGGTTACTGTTCGCATTCTCAAAACTCGTTTCTGGTTTACGAGTATCTACAAGGGGGTAGTCTTGCTGATGTTTTAATTGATAAAAATGCTCAACATTTGGATTGGACGATGAGGGTGAACATTATCAAAGGGGTTGCATACGCCTTATCGTATATGCATCACGATTGTTCCCCCGCTATCATTCATCGTGACATATCAAGCAAAAACATTTTGCTTGATTCTGAGTACGAAGCTTGTGTTTCGGATTTTGGTACCTCCAAAATTCTGAACCCAGATTCATCGAATTGGACTAACATTGCAGGAACATTTGGATACCTTGCACCAGGTTATTTCTTTTCCTGTCATTCATAATCACAAACTATTATTAAAATAAAACAGAATGCATCATGTTAATATATATATTTTTTTTCAGAACTGGCTTACACAATGAAGGTAACAGAAAAGTGTGATGTATATAGTTTCGGGGTTCTGGTGATGGAAATCCTCAAAGGACAGCATCCAGGTGATATCATTACTTCTCTAGTATCTACAACAACTGAAGCAGTCAAGCTCACAGATTTGGTGGATCATGGACTTCTCGTTCCACTCCCAGAAGTCAAAGAAGTTATAACGTCAATATTGATTCTAGCCATTAAATGCGTTAATTCAAACCCTGAAATAAGGCCTACAATGCTGGAAGTTTCTCAAAAAATTGCATGTATTATTTCCGACATGTATAAGGGCGCTGACGTGTAGTGTCATATATTGGTTTTCATCATGGTTTCTGTATATGGTGTTTACAGTCTAGTTTATCGGTTTAGTGTTACGTGATAAGATGGTGGGGTGGAATTTCACTATAGTTACATATATATGCCAGCTTGAGTGGTCAAAAAAGTTAAAAAAATATCAAATACAAATACGCTTATTGTACAAAACATACGAATGGCGTGGAAAAGTAAAAAACACGGTTTCATTTTACTTATAGGTTAATTATCAAAATTACTCTATATATGATCTTGTAGGGCAATTTTGGAGAATATCATAATTATTCTACAAATAATCTTTTAGAGTAATTTTGATCTTGTTTGGTAATTTTAATAATTACCCTACGACTAAAATAATTATGAAAATCTCACCGTGTTATTTTACTTTTCCACGTCATTCGTACCTTATGTACGATAAGTCTATTTGTACGGGATATTTGCAAAAAAAAAAAGTAATGTATTTTCTGAAAGTTGTAAATGTGTGTATCACATATCTTTTGTCATATACATGTAAGTTTGTAACATCGGTCATGATGATATAAAATAGGGAATTGCTATATCGGATTCTTGTTTTATATTAGCTCGGGATTCGGGATGTGCTTGAAGAATAAACATGACGTGATGAGTAATTGTCGGTGATGAAAAAAAAAAGTGTGTTTATGTGGATGTTGCATTTTTTATACTTATATTAGAAACAATCTAGCAAATGACTTTGATAAAGAATATTCGATTTTCATGATGCTAAGCTTACGGACTTCATGGATAGTAAACGAAAAAATCGCATGAATGGTACAGGTCCCATGGATGGAACAGGTTTATAACTCCCATGGTGTGTTAGAATATAATCTAGACTAGTAATACTAATAGTAATAGTAGTAGTAATAATAATAATAATAATAATAATAATAATAATAATAATTTTATTATTATTATTATTATTATTATTACTACTATTACAATTATTATTATTATTATTATTATTATTATTATTATTATGTCCTACAATAATTAGCATAAGCCAAAATTAGGGAAATAGGTTAACCATATAACCGTTATGTCGGTTCAGAATTAGTATATCTACACATATATGCAAACAGTTTCATAGTTGTTAATCATTGATTCAATACAAGAACCTTAAGTATTCCCTACCAAAATGTGTTGTTGATGCTAATTTGATCCACGCTTCCAACATAACATGATTCAATTGGTAGTTCTTAATCTTTCTTCCAATGATTTGGTTGGAGAGATAGTTAATTAAAGAAAGTCAAATGTTGACTCACAGGGAGAAACTTATTTAAGCAATAATCTACTTTCTAGAGACGGTAGTTCTTAATATTTCTTCCAATGATTTGGTTGGAGAGATACCTAAAGAAATTCGAATGTTGACACATATGGAGAAACTTATTTAAGCAATAGTCTACTTTCTAGAGAAATCCCCATTCTAGGATCGCTAATTCAACTTCTTCATTTGTCCATGAATAAGTTGAACGAGCTCATTCCCTCTTCACTCGAGCATTTCTCAAAACTCATTTTCTTAAACTTGAGCAACAATTGATTTACTTATAGTCACTTACAATGTCCCCTTCCCAAAAGCAAAGTGTTTTTAGATCTTACAATAGAAGCATTACAAGGGAATGATGTTTGTTCAACGACACATGAAGTTGAGCTATAGTTTGCAATGTACCGGACGATTAGCTCATTCATTCTGTTTTTGCTTCAAGGTTAGTTAGAGTTGTGCATAGAGTTCTTGTCATTGTGTGTTTCTCGTTGGTTGTGGTAGTAGCTCCACCACAGGTCCAGCCCTGAAAATTCATGTACCATGTTCGAGCTCGAAAAAATGTGCCCTTAGCCCTTAACGAAATTAGGTATTTGGATTACTAAAGGTCTAACCTAATGCCAATGCGCTAATAACTAATCAAAACCATAAAAATAGTTTTGTAAGTGGGCCTATGTTGTTGTTTGTATGGGTATACACTATTAATTTTTTTACATATACATATCGATTTTTTTAAAATAATGTGCCCTTCGAAATATCATATTTCGGGCCATGGCCGGTGGTCCTCCCCGCCCACCCTCAAGGCTGCCCATGCTCCACCACATCGGGTATTGGCACTATTGTATCTTTTGGTTGCCATACTATACAAACATATCTTTGTAAGTATTCAACGACTTATGACCACCTTGTGATGAGTAACGTTTAAAGTTGTTAAAGTATAGAATATAGATACATAAACAAGGAAAAAGTAAACCTTGGATAAATGAGCTACAAATAATCATTCATAGCAGTAGTCGTTTTACATGTCAAGTGACAATTATTCTGCTAAGTTTGACACGAGTGTAATCACTTGAAATCTAGTACAACTAGATAATAATAATAATAATAATAATAATAATAATAATAATAATAATAATAATAATAATAATAATAATAATAATAATAATAATAATAATAAAGATTTGAACTTTATCTCCAACCATATCAAATGAGGGCCCTTACGTTCGCGTACTACAGCGTGATAGCTACATACTCTCCAATCATGCACTCTATGTAGTGGTCTGGAGCCTCGAATGGCAACCTCAATGGGGTATACTAGGGTCCTATGTAGTCGGTCAGTACACGAAGCTCGCTTGGCACTCACTATTGGTTTTTGGATCTACACCAAGCTAATACGGTGGAAGACTGACCTGGAAGTTAGATCAAGCCTTTTATTCTAGCCACTCCAACATATTGGTCTAATTAATGGGTTATGCTGGTGACAATAGGTGTATGCTCATGGTGTCCCTGAAAGATGTTCTCGGATGTAATGAGAGTCACGACATGTGGATAGCAAGAGGACCTCTAGCATCATGTGCTTCTTATCCTAAGGGCATGTTTGGATGAGCTTTTTCATTTCTCCTTATTGAATTTTTAACCTCCTTATCTCCTTTTTGGAAAAGTCACAACCAAGTGACTTTTTCATTTCTCCTTTTAAATGCCTGGAAAGCTTCTTTTCACCTTATTACCCAAACACCATTTCACAAAAACTCGTTTTCCAAGAAGTCAAAATGAATGGATGAGACAAGCTATATTCTGATTCGGATTTCTCACTACGAAATGTTTACATGAATATGTTCGAAAAAGTTTTCAAACTTAGTAGAAGTTGAAATGTTAGAAGTCGACACAAGTGTGTCAAGTGGTCAAAGATTTTCAAACTTAAAAAATGATCAAAGATTTGTTGAATCTAATTACTACAAACCTCAAAACTATCGTAATGGACATTCAAGAAACAATTATTCAAAGGAATGGTTCGTGGTTGGGTAATCGAGGTTATAGTAAGTTTGAAAAATTAAAGTATGTGAAGAAAATGACATTCGTTTCAGAAACAAGTTCTGATAGCAAAAAAGAAAGTCAGTTCAGGAATCAATCAAACAATGAATTTTTTGAACAAAAGAAGAAACATGAACAGGTTGAAGGACCATCTATCGTAAGTGATAAAAGAGTTTGCATTAAGTGCAACCAAGTTGGACACATTTCATATAAATGTCCACAAAAAGGTTCTAAACCCGTTCATGTACCAAAGAAAGCTTCAGAAGATGTTAAGCAAAAATCGCCCATGGTTGAACCAAAGAAGATTCTTAAAAGAAATATTCAATCTAAACAAGAATTCAAATAAGTAAATGTTTCAACAATTAAAACCGGTGAATCTTCAAAAGCAAATGAACAAAAAAGTCAAAATTTTAGGCAAAGAAAAAATTTTTTAAGAGTCAAACATGGGCATTAAAAGGGGATGAATCTTCTAAACTTATTAATGAAGCTGATTCAACAGAAGAAGTTGCAAAGATTGAATCGAAAAATGAGTGTGTAAGCGAAGGGAAAATTACTGCTAACCCACCCAAGAACGCAAAGGCTTGGGTCTCACTGTTTAAGTAATCGTTTATTTGCATGTGCAGGGGCTACCGAGATCTGTTATATCAAAGTGGATCATGGATAGTGGAGCCTCTAGGCACATGACGTGGATGTTAGCTCTCCTTTACGATGTCAAACCAATTCTTGGGGGCTATGTCTGGTTCGCAGGCAATCAAGGTGGTTGTATAGTTGGCAAAGATGATCTATCTAACGGGATGGTTTCATTCGACAAGGTCAATTATATCACCGAACTAGAAAACAACCTTCTGAGTTGTAGGATCGTGTACGGACCCGAAACGAGTCAATCAGAGGTGTTCTACACAATATGAAAGGCGGAAACAGACATATTGTGTGTAATTCAGCAAGATATTCACTTTAATAGTCTTTCTGATTAATTTGACAAAGTTTTACAGCAAGACGAGACTTCGGCAGCACTTCGGCTCCGGAAACACACACATACAACTTTCTCAAACGAAATCAGGCACTAGCTATTTATAGGCCAGCTAATTCCGCTTGAACCTGACTCAAGCGGAATCACAGTTCAAACGAGATTAGCATTCAAACGGAATTATATGTTCAAGCGAAATTAGCTTTGCTAATTTTGTTTGAAATGGCTTGACACCTTCAAGTGGAATTACAACATGTAATTTCGTTTGAACTTGTCAGTTGACCTATTTTTGACATTTTTCTCGTTTTGCGTGTCCTGATCTATCTATATACATACAAGACTCGATACAAGACGAAGTCGACAGACGTATGCACCAACAAACTCCCCCTCGGATGTTGACGAGTCTTAAGTGTCGAGTCTTCAACGTCTTCAGTCTTTATCTGTCTGATCGCTCTCTGAAATATTTGACAGTGTAAAACTTCTTCAATCTTCTCTTTATTCTCCTCTTCAGCATCAACAGACTCCCCTCGAACAATCTTATCTACCCTTGGATGTTGATCGCAATCTGGCTTTCACAGGATCAGGATTGTGACCTGGCTTTATATTCAAACTCAGAATCCAGGCTATCCTGCACATCCTCTACCTCACATTAAATTTCACAAATTTAACATTTGACAAATTTATATATCCATACTCACCTTTAAATTTATCCAGAATGATTTAACAATGTTAACAACTGATGAACCTCTTGTAAGTAAATATTCAAACGTTTTAGTTTAAACGAATCCCCCTTAAATTGATCATCATGTTTAGCACTTGGAACTTTGAAAATTAGCTCTTCAACATCAGTTGTCGAAAATCTTTTTGAATTTTCCAAAATTTATGCTAAAACACACTAAAATCTTTTTTTTTTTTTTTTGAATGAAATGAAATGCATTAAAGAAATATTTACAGACAACATTTTTGTGAGTTTGTGTAAGAGGATCATATCAGTTTTTGACAAGTCACAAGTACCGTTGAGCTTAGTTACACATTAAGAATTAAACAATTCACAGAGATTGCCGATATACTGATCCACTTAAATTTTCACACAAATTTTAACTGATTCAGGATATGAATTAGGTGTATTAAGAACTTAAACTCATTCATGTGTCCCACCTCTTGAATATACTCCCGTATCCAGATCCCAATATTCAGTCTTACAGGTGAGTATACCACATATGATATCTGTAAGGGGTTAATTGCGAAGGCCGTGAGAGCTCAGGTCAGAACTTCCGTTCAGCAGAGAAATGACGGCTTCGACTTTTGGTGGGTCCCCTTTAGAGGATCTTTTTTTTTACAACAACACATGATTAGCATTTTTCAATGTTTCATTTTGTACTGAGGGCAGGCTTTTATTTCAAGCAAGCGTAAAGTATTCTCCGGGGACTAGGCCATTGCTTCCGCAAAATCAGAAGTCCCGGGATAATACCCCAGATATCACTGATCATAAAGACCTAGTATCTCAGAAAGAGGGATCCTTCAAACGAAATTTCAGGGGTTACCTATATATCAAAGTAGTGTTCCCCACGAAATAAGCAAGTTTGAATTTAAGTTTATATTCCGAAAAAGCTTACTAAATGTGTAAAAACCTATCGGCATATCATCAGTGAGACCGTTTAACGCTATTTAAACATTACATTTCTTTAGCATACTGTAACTGTCTACTAATGTACTATCATTTCCTCTTTTCGACACCAAAACTCATTTTTGAATTTATCATATTTTTGACTTTTTCAAATTTTCTAATGTTTTTGGATTTTCTAAAAATTCTCACTCCCCCTAAAATGCAAACACATTTAAGGAAATTTGAAAACAAACTATACAAGTAAATTGACAACCGATATCAAATCACTTCACTTCTCCATCCACTTGGCATAAACAATCAGAACTCCCACTTTCAACAAACTATTTTCTCATTATGATCTCAAAACACTTAAGTTTGTTTTAACCAAAATGATTTTTTCGGAAAATAAGTTTTGATGAATTTACCACTTGTAGGTTAGGGGTTCATCACATTGTTTTTCTCAATATTACTTGAAAAATATAACAATTTTAGATTTTAACAACAATATCATTTGTAGAAAATCAAGTACAACTTAATGTCCCTGTTTTACCACTTGTAAATCGAAATATCACAAAAGTGAATTTCTCAAGTAAGATGCCGATTTCTGCTCCACGATTACCAACTTGGGAGCTCCGGCAAGTCAGGATTTTACTTGTGAAAAACTGCCATCCAAGCTTGACCAAACTTGGATGTTTCCTCCTCAACTTCACTTGGGGTATAAGTAGCCTTCTTTGTTTCATAAAAATCTTTTACCACTTTCACTTTTTCCTCAACCATTTTTTCAAAAATCTTTTTAACATTCCCATTAAATGCTTTCTCGACATCAAATTCTTTCTTCTCATAATAGAATTGATTTGAGATCTCAACCTTTCCAACCTTTTGTTTAAAATTTTCAGCCCTCAATGGAGGAAAGTTCTCATTATCCATTGGAGGAACTGAGTTTTCTTCTTTTATCTCAACCTGTGGCTCCTCTGACTTTGTGGAATCAGATTCATCGCCAGATTTTACATCTGATTTCTTAACAACCCAAGCTTAGTTGTCAAGATTTCCCCTTCTCTTGTAAAATCTTTTTGAACACTCACCAACTTCATATGTAGAGTTTTTAAACACTTAAAATTTGTCAATTGGTGGTTCAATTTTATCAACAACTTTTTCTTTGAGTTTTTCCGAGACTCCCTGTTTTGTGTTAGTTGCCTTTGGACAATCCCATGCGATGTGACCAACTTCTTGACATATGTAACAAGTTCTAGTCTCTTTTCTCTGATGAACTTTGTTCATTACAATCTTCTGTTTTTCAGCCAAGAACTCTTTGTTTGATTGTCTCCAGAAAGAGCTCTTCTTTTCATCCTCAACAGAAGTACCTGAAACAAATTTTGTATATGTTTTAGAAATTTTCTCATTTTTATGATTTTCTGGTGATATAAAACCTAAACCCTTCCTTTTGTAATTACCGTTATGGTTTGGTTTCTTTGATAACCAGAACCAGAACTGTAACCTTTTTCTTGTTTAACCTTTGTTGAACTCTTGAGGTGTAAGGATTAGGTTTTTCAGAAAGATTTACATCTTTTATTTCAGAAATATTAATTTCTGTTAGTTTGAAAATCTTGTTTATCATTTCAGTTTTCACACCTCTTATTGGAAATTCTTTATTAAGATATAATTTGTCAGAACCATTCAAAGTATATGCAACTTCAAATGTTTCATCATTCAAATTAGATTTTGACAACAAAAATTCTTTACTATACACCCGTTTTCCCGACGACTTTGAACTCCTGACAGACGAACTCGAACTCCTGGACTCGGACATTGACTCGGACTCCTCATCCTTATCTAAAACCTGATCGACCATCCTTTTTATTAACTCAGACTCATGATCTATGTCGGACGCTGTGAATGTGATGTCAATATTGTCTGGTAATACATCGGTTATCTCGGACTCCAACTTTATATTGACTGCCTTTTTTACTTGTTCCTCATTCGGTTTTCTAGACAAATACCCTTCCCAAATTGGAGGCGGACACTTGTTATAACTGATACTATGTTTCTTACCAATATCCTTTTTCTTCGGCTTCTTGTCGTCAAACACTTCAAAACCTGCAACAGTTGGATAAATTCTTTCAATTAAGTAATCGGAACTTGAATAACTTTTCAATAATCGTCTGATTCTTTCATTTTCAACTTTTTCAATTTCCAACTCCTGCTTCACCTTAGCACACTCTTCAATGTAGTAATTGATCTCTTTTTGCTTGGACATGATTGTTGCATTCATCATTGTCAAAGCATCTTCTCTTTCAGAGTTTGTCTTCTGCAAACTATTCACAGTTTTGTTCAATACATCGTATGACTCTTTCACATTCTTGACATCAAACAGCAACTTCTCTTTCAACTTTTCAAGCTCACTAAACCTTTCATCTTTATCTTCACATTGTTTGCAAGGTTCCAAACATGTAAGACAAGGTTTTGTGACGTCAACAATCTTTTCAATCTCCACAATCTTCTCGACTTCAACTACCTTTTCCACTTCAACAATCTTCTCAACAACCTTAACTTCTTCCATTTCTTTTGCAGTTTTTCTCTCTTTAAGTTTCTTCAATTTATCTGCAAAATAAAATTCAAAACTGTCAGAAGATAAATGAGTTTTTCCAATGTTTATCTGTTCAATTTCTTCATCATCATCACTCGTATCTGTTGAACTGTTTTAAGATGAAATAGATTCTTCATATTGACTTTTCTCTTCATCGGATAACACTGCTATCCAGTCTTTCATCAATTCTGGCTTTTGAACAATTTGAGCAATGAAAGCTTTAAATTCCCTATTCTCATCTACAAACTTATCACAGCTAAATCCTGGAGCCATCTTTTCATCATCTTGATCAATGATACCATAATAAGCTTTCTTATTTGCATCTTCGATCATTCTGGCATGTGCAGTTTCTGGTTCCTTTTGTTGATGTGGTTGATGAGCAACCTGTTGATATATGGCTTTTCGATAGTAATAATCTTTTCCAAAAGGATTCTTTGCTCCACTAGCTTCCTGATTTTTGCACTCTCTTTTGAAATGACCTTTCTCCCTGCATCGAAAACAAGTAACTTTAGATTTACCAAAACCCAAAGTTGAAAATGAGCATCCAAAAAATCATTTCTTTCAGTAATCATTTTGAACTTTTCAGCTCTTCTCAAGACACTAGCTAAGCACCACTTTTTATCCATGAGCTCCAATTCTTCTGCATCGATCTGATCGTAATCTTCCTTTGTTAGTATAGGATTACCAATTCTTCCAGCAATCAATCCTTCATATGTCACACCCCAACCACGAAAAACAACAAACCGTGGCGGAAACGTCGGGGAGTGTTGTAACAGAATTATTGTTTCAAACCATGGATACAAAGAGTTTCGTTTTATTTAATATTAAACATTGTCATAAGGTTAAACAAGCAAGTCAAACATAGTCTATCATCGTTATTAAATCACTAAGGCCTCGTCCAGTCCTAAGTGAGCATGCATCCTATTCGCAATCAACCTTAAGCAACATCACCTGAAACATATGTAAAAACAAAGTCAGTAAAGAAATGCTGGCGAGTACATAGGTTTTGTGAGAGTGTCAGATTCATGGCTCGTTTACATATTGAAATAACTCGTACAACTTTGTTAATCGATATTCGAAAACCTTGTTTTGTAAAATGTTTGTATTGTAAAATGAATAACCAAGTCAAACAGATTGGTTATAATTTATAAACCTCGATGCCATGAATCTTAACCCAAAATATTTGTTTTCGTAAACCAAATCGTAAATCGTTCTCGTAATAAAACTTGTATGGTTTATATAGATTTGTAAACATCGTTGTGTGACATCGTTTAACTCGTTCTCGTTATAGATCATCGTTCATTTGTTTAAATCGTTCATAATCGTTCAAAAATCGTGCAATTGTTTAATATCGTTCTCGTTTTAATTGTGAAAACTACTTTTGGTCGTCTCGCTAATAACATTCAAACCTTTGTGACTCGTTCATCGTTCCACTCGTTCTCGTATTAACAAACCACCAAAGGGTAAGTTAACAATCATCAGATTCAGTCGTTACCCACCTAACCCACACATAACCATGGGTCCGGTCTGATAACGGGATTTGTCAGATCCTATGGTACCATAACCTAATACTGGTCGACTTGATCAATGCTAATGAATGTCATTCGTTATGTAACTACAACCACATGTTCGTTCACATTATCGAAATCGTTATTTGTTTAGTAAAAACCATATTACTCGTTTTGAAACCATCGTCAAAACATCGAAATAGTTTTGATACATATGAATCACCCCAAAACAATTGAAAATAGTAAAAGAGGGGACTATGTACTCACCTTCGGGTGCGTTTTTAAATGTTAACACAATCCCTCAAATTGTTTATCTGCCCTAAATTAAATAAGAATGATTTTTAATAATCAAAAACCACACTTTGACATGCAAAATACTACTTATGTCATTTCTGTTTTAATATATGAAACTGGACTGTTTTCGAACATTTAAATAAAATGGTTACCTTATTCCAAAAATTCTCAAATTTTTACAGAACGTCTTACACGAACCAAATATTATTGTGTAAAAATATCGGGGTCTAGTTCATTACCAATATTTTATAAAAATTCATTTTCCCGGACTCAAGTCAGATTCATCTTTTTCTGACCGCAGTCCATGGAATAATTCATCTAAAATTTATCGTAAATCCGTTTGACGTAATTCCAGTTGGAGGATCATGGAGACACCAGTGACCATCTACAGTATAAATTTCATGATCTAACCCTACACAGAATTCAAGTTATGACGGAAAACAGGACGCATATTTTCAGCAGCAAAAATTTAGCTCTAGCTGCTGTTACGAAAAGACACTTTAAAAATAGTAAACAGAGTCCAAAAATTATGATTCTAGTGCCATTAGAACCGTATTTCATAATAATTAAATCTAGACTTCAGAAACTACATTTTTCGTTAAGTTACGGTCTGGTTACATCCAACTGAAGTTGGTTGTAATCACTAAACAGCTTTCTGTTTTCAGTCTTTTAACATTATAAAGTGTGTTTGATTGATTCCGTTAACATGTTTAGCGATCACAACAATACTTACAACAGATTATCACTTATATATTTCAGATTTATCATGCATTATCATATTTCATCATCATTTTAACACTACTTTATCATATGTTAGATGATGTTCAAGACTTTGTTTAAGGTTCTTTAGAGTTCCTATCTTTTTGATCTTTAAACATCATTAACCACACAACAATCATGTAAAATGCAAGGATCTAAGTGCTTACCACTAGCACAAGGCTAGGGGAGTTCGAGTGTAGAAAAGTGGTGGATAAAAGAAATCGAGAGCGGTCCTTGAGCTTCCGAGTACACCAATCTTACTTGTTCGGTCTCTAGCACCTTTGGGTATGTATAGAACGCTTGTATGGAAGTTGGATGGTGGTGATATGGTGGATGGTGGTGGCTGCCGTGAGGGGGTAAGGAGGAGAGGAAGAGAGAAACTTGATGTTGGGCGTTTGAAGTGAGAGAGTGCTTATCCTCTAAACATATTTATAAACCAAGTTTACTATGATCCAACATGTAAAATGTCCCTTAGATATCCAACATAAGCATTTTAATATTCAAAAGAAAGCAAGGGTGTGTAGCCCCTTGTCTAGAACCGGTTATGGGGGGGGGGGGGGGGGTTGGTTTAGTTGGATTCTAAATTGGCTAGTTACATAACTAGTTAGAAACCAAGTGTGTAGTTAGTGTCATTTGTATGTTATTAATTATACAGTGTGTTAGGGTGTTCGGGGTCCCTAACTAGTTCGGAAAAAATAAAAACAATATGTTTGGCAATAATTTAGTGTCCCGGGTAACGTCCGGTTGTCCGGTTAAACACCGTTCCGTTAAAGTGTTTAATTATGCCGAAAAAGGTCTTTTAAATATATTTTTGTAATACAAATTATTCCTGGCACTTAGGAAAGCATACAGGACTAAGCTGCCATGTCTTTGCACTTAACTAACATAATAAAATGCTGAACTTTTAATAATAAATGCAGAATTCTGCATTTATAGTTTGTTTTAGGCACTTCTCGGCACTGTAACTATCACCTAGTGACGCAGTTTTGTCGTAAATAGCTCTTTAGTTCAAATAAACATGTTTTCGCCATACCGAATCCTTCGAAACTTATTTCTAAGTTATGTAAAGGATATTTAGGGTATGTTTAGCTTACGTCACAGTTCCGGAGTGTATGTCGCGTTAAACTGACTGCGTTTATGCACCAATTTGCGTATAACCTTCCAGAAAGTGATTTAAAGCTTGAAATCGGAGTCGAATCAAATTGTAAAATCATTAAACACAATTGCACATATAATAACACCAAAATACACATAATAACACCAAAGCATATTGTTTTATTGATAACTGACATTGTTTTACAGAATACGGTGATTACCGAACACAGTTGTCACAGTCTCCCCTACTTTAGGAAATTTCGTCCCAGAAATTTATTTAAAGGAATCTTGTGAAAACAAATGCGGATATTTCATCTTCATCTGGTCCTTATGTTCCCAAGTAAACTCGGGGCCACGTTTGGATTCCCAGCGAACTTTGACCAAATGAATTCGTTTGTTCTTCAACTGTTTGTATGTACGGTCCACTATCTCCACAGGTTTCTCGACAAAGTGCATCGTTTCATCAATTTGAATCTCGTCGAGAGGAATGTGAAGATCAGCATCAGCTAAACACTTTCGCAAATTGGACACGTGAAAAGTAGGATGAACATTTCCAAGCTCCGGAGGTAGCTCTAGTCAATAGGCAACCTTTCCAATTCTTTCAACAATCTTAAATGGTCCAACATATCGTGGTGCAAGTTTTCCTTTCTTTCTAAATCTCACCACTCCCTTCCAAGGTGACACCTTGAGTAGGACACGGTCTCCGACTTGAAATTCTACGGGCTTGCGTTTCAAATCCGCATAACTCTTTTGACGGCTTCTAGCTGTCACAAGATTATCGCGAATTTTCTTGATTTTGTCTGTTGCTTCCAGAATGATCTCAGGTCCCATAAGCTGAGCTTCACCGGTCTCATTCCAACAGACAGGTGAACGACATTTTCGACCGTAGAGAGCTTTGAATGGTGCCATCTTAATGCTAGCATGATAACTATTATTGTATGAGAACTCGATCAATGGAAAGTGAGAATCCCAATTACCACCAAAGTCTATCAAGCATGCTCTAAGCATATCCTCCAAAGTTTGAATCGTCCTCTCAGATTGACCATCTGTTTGGGAATGATAAGCAGTGCTTAGATTCAGTTGGGTTCCCAACGCAGATTGCATGGTCTTCCAAAAATGAGATGAAAACCGAGCATCACGATCGGAAATGATATCTAACGGAACACCATGTCGTGATATAATCTCGTCTACATAGATCTTGGCAAGCTTCTCAGCAGAGAAATCCTCACGGATTGGTAAGAAGTGAGCTGATTTTGTCAAACGATCAACTATGACCCAAATAGCATCGTGACCTTTAGGCGTACGCGGTAACTTAGTAATGAGATCCATTGCAATGTTCTCCTACTTCCAAACCAGTATCTCTAGTTGTACAAGCAAACAAGAAGGTCGTTGATGTTCAGCCTTGACTTTGAGACAAGTTAGGCATTTTGATACATACAAGGCAACATCCTTCCTCATACCAGGCCACCAGAACTTAGTACGAAGATCCTTGTACATTTTATCAGCACCAGGATGGATAGAATATCGAGACTTGTGAGATTCGTCCATTACTAAGGTGCGAAGATCGTCCTGATTTGGAATCCACAAACGATTCTCAAAATAGAGTAAACCATCGTCCTTCCTTTCGAGTTTAAGCTCAAGTTCAAACGGTAGTTCATATTTCAATAAGTCTTTGATCACACAAGATCATTGAGTTTGAAGAACACGAGATTGAATATCAGATAGAGTTCGAACATAATGAAGCTTGACTCGTTCCTTTCGACTAAGCGCATCGGCTACGACATTCGCCTTACCAGGATAGTAGCGGATCTCGCAATCATAATCGTTTAAGAGTTCAACCCAACGTCGTTGCCTCATGTTCAGTTCCTTCTGATTGAGAATATGCTGGAGACTTTTGTGGTCTGTGAAAACCACACACTTCGTTCCATAGAGGTAGTGTCTCCAGATTTTAAGCTCAAAAACCACAGCTCCTAACTCAAGATCATGAGTCGTATAGTTCTTCTCGTGAATTTTCAACTGTCTAGACGCATAAGCTATAACTTTACCACGTTGCATAAGAACGCAACCAAGTCCTAGATTCGACGCGTCACAATAGACAACAAAATCATCGTTTCCATCAAGTAGAGATAGAACAGGAGCATCACAGAGCTTCCGTTTCAGCATTTGGAATGCTTCTTCTTGCTTAGGTCCCCACTCAAAAGGCTTATTTTTCTGCGTCAAAGCAGTGAGTGGAACCGCGATCTTTGAAAAGTTAGAAATAAACCGTCGATAATAACCAGCAAGACCAAGAAAAGAACGAACTTCTGTAGGTGTCATCGGTGTATTCCAATCCCTAATTGCAACAATCTTGGATGGATCTATGTGAATACCCTGCTCATTGACAATATGACCCAAGAACTGAACTTCTTTCAGCTAGAATTTACACTTGGAGAATTTAGCAAAAAGTTGTTCCTTCTTTAGGAGTTCCAACGTCAAACGAAGGTGCTGTTCGTGATCGGCTCATGACTTTGAATAAATAAGAATATCATCGATGAACACAATGATGAACTTATCTAAATAAGGTTTACAGACCCTATTCATTAAGTCCATGAAGATAGCTGGGGCATTCGTCAAATCGAAAGGCATGACAGCGAACTTGTAATGCCCATATCTTGTACGGAAAGCAGTTTTGGGAATATTTTCTTCGAAAATAGAACGCAGATCGATCTTGGAAAAACATGAAGCACCCTGCAGCTGGTCGAAGAGATCATCAATTCTAGGTAGGGGATATCGATTCTTGATGGTAAGCTTATTAAGCTCACGATAGTCGATACACATTCGAAAAGGTCCATCTTTCTTTTTCACGAAGAGGACAGGAGCTCCCCAAGGCGAAAAGCTTGGACGGATGAATGCTTTATCAGACAACTCTTGAAGCTGTTTCGATAACTCTTGCATCTCCGACGGTGCAAGACGATAAGGTGCTTTCTCAACCGGGTTGGCATTGGGTACAAGGTCAATATGAAACTCGACTTGACGAACTGGAGGCAAACCAGGCAGTTCATCGGGAAACACCTCTGGATAATCCCGAACAATCGGAATATCCTGAATACTCTTACTCTTGCCTTTCTCCTCGGTGACATGTGCCAGGAAAGCAACATATCCTTTTCGCAAAAATCTTTGGGCCTTCATACACGAGATAAGCTTCAATCCACCAGATGGTTTCTCGCCACGAACTTCTAGAACATCGCCAGACGGAAGAGGAATACGAACAATCTTATCGAAACAAACTACCTCTGCATAATGTTTGGTCAACCAATCCATCCCCACGATAATATCGAAACTCCCAAGTTGCATCGGCGTGAGGTCAATGGGAAAAAGATGGTTATCAAGGTTTAACTGACAATCACGAATAACAGAATCGAGCAAAAGAGGTTTGCCAGTAGCAACTTCGACAGATAAGGGTTTCCTCAGTTTAGTTCTAGGTATCGCAAGCAAAGGTTCAAAAGATAACGAAACAAAACTCCTATCGGAACCAGAATAAAAAAGAATGGATGCAGGTCGATTGTTAACAGGAAACATACCATTGACGACGAGGTTGTCAGCTTGCGCCTCGTTTGCATTCAGATTGAATACTCGTCCACGAGCGGGATTCGCATTCGCATTGACATTGACATTCACGTTCCGATTTGCATTTGCATTTGCCAACCTTGGACAGTTGTTGCGGAAGTGACCATACTCTCCACAATTGAAGCATGAACCCGGTGGGAATCTGGCAGCATTCCCCTGAACTGGGGCTTGAACCTGAGTAGCTTGATTCTGAAAAATCTGATTCTGACCCGAACGACAGACGTTGGCCAGATGCCCAAGCTTACCACACGTCGTGCAATGTCTACAAGCTTGTTGTGCAACATGATGACCGTTGCAGCGAGCACAATGGGGTGTGGTACCAGCATACACTTTCTTCACATGAGGTTTAGCTGGTGGGTTCTGAGGGTTCTGAGCAGTTTGTGCAGTTACTGCAAAATTCTGAGCACCCTTTCGCTTTCTCGACTTCTTCGAAGACTCACCCTTCTTACCCTTACCCTTTTCCTTGTCTTTAGCAGAATCAGTTGACTTCTTCTTATCACCGTTGCAGGTAAGTTTAACCTTCCTGACTTGCGACTCAGTCAGGGTAGCAGATAACTCGATCGCTTGACGAACAGTAGCAGGATTAACGCCAGTCACAATATCTTGTATGGAATCGGGTAACCCATCGATATACCTCTCTATCGCTTTCTCCAACGGGGTAACCATAGTAGGACACAAAAGACTGAGCTCCTCAAATCGATCCGTATACGCACGGTGTTCTCCCCCGTCATGTTTCAGATCGTCAAACTCTCGTTCCAAAGCTCGAATTTCATGACGGGGACAGAACTCTCTCATTATGAGAGCTCGAAGCTCTTCCCATGTTTGTGCCAACGCCACTTCGGCACTCCTGTCGCGCATCACTCCGTTCCACCACGTAAGAGCACGCTTCTCAAACACACTTGATGCAAATTCAACCTTACGCCCATTCGGACATTGCACATGTCTGAATGTGTTCTTGATACTCTCAAACCACTGCAGGAGCGCAGTTGCTCCTTGCGACCCAGAAAACTTTAGCGGCTTAGCAGAATTGAAATTCTTAAAGTTACATGGTGCATTGTTATTATTGTTGTTGTTGTTGTATATTTCGTGGACTTGGGTCACAACACCGGGAAGCACAGCAGCCACTTGCTGAGAGACCAGGGCTGCGATTTCTTCAATAGTAAAAGACTGTGCTCCACGTCGAGGAGGCATTGTCTAACAAGGGAACAGGAGAATCGAGTGAGGTTGAAAATTAGGAACAACAAAAGAGGTATTGAAAATATCGACGAATCATAAGGAAGGCGATCATTTGTTTGTTACCTCGAACAAACAAACGACACACAGTGACTAATCAAAGTAATGAATCAAAATAATGTATCACGAAGACATGCTCGCCTATAAGTGAACACTCACCCCAAGAGTTCCCAGGTAAGAGTGACTGGTCCGATTATGTGGATTTGTACGAATACTCTAGCCTTAGACAGAAAACTCAGGGTACAGGCATTCACTCTTCCAGTTTGCACGTGTTCACATTATTTAGACCCAAACTCTGACGAGATTTTGAAAACTCAAAAGGCACTAAGCCAAAAATGAGTCAAACTGGAAGGGTTCAAAACCTTACAACAGAGGGTTCAAAACCTAGTAATCAATCATCCTGGAACGGATGATTAATTTTCGAAGCAGATTCATATTTTGTTTTTAAAATCTAAACGCAATCAACTTGCGTTGGGTCCTAGAAAGTTATAGTCTAGGTCAAAATTTTACTAATAACCTAATTCTCTACAACTATTGGCTCTGATACCAACTCTTCTGTCACACCCTGACCACGTAAAACAACAAACCGTGGCGGAAACGTCGGGGAGTGTTGTAACATAATTATTGTTTCAAACCTTGGATACAAAGAGTTTCGTTTTATTTAATATTAAACATTGTCATAAGGTTAAACAAGCAAGTCAAACATAGTCTATCATCGTTATTAAATCACTAAGGCCTCGTCCAGTCCTAAGTGAGCATGCATCCTATTCGCAATCAACCTTAAGCAACATCACCTGAAACATATGTAAAAACAAAGTCAGCAAAGAAATGCTGGCGAGTACATAGGTTTTGTGAGAGTGTCAGATTCATGGCTCGTTTACATGTTGAAATAACCCGTACAACTTTGTTAATCGATATTAGAAAACCTTGTTTTGTAAAATGTTTGTATTGTAAAATGAATAACCAAGTCAAACAGATTGGTTATAATTTATAAACCTCGATGCCATGAATCTTAACCCAAAACATTTGTTTTCGTAAACCAAATCGTAAATCGTTCTCGTAATAAAACTTGTATGGTTTATATAGATTTGTAAACATCGTTGTGTGACATCGTTTAACTCATTCTCATTATAGATCATCGTTCATTTGTTTAAATCGTTCATAATCGTTCAAAAATCGTGCAATCGTTTAATATCGTTCTCGTTTTAATTGTGAAAACTACTTTTGGTCGTCTCGCTAATAACATTCAAACCTTTGTGACTCGTTCATCGTTCCACTCGTTCTCGTATTAACAAACCACCAAATGGTAAGTTAACAATCATCAGATTCAGTCGTTACCCACCTAACCCACACATAACCATGGGTCCGGTCTTATAAAGGGATTTGTCGGATCCTATGGTACCATAACCTACTACTGGTCGGCTTGATCAATGCTAATGAATGTCATTCGTTATGTAACTACAACCACATGTTCGTTCACATTATCGATATCGTTATTTGTTTAGTATAAACCATATTACTCGTTTTGAAACCATCGTCAAAACATCGAAATAGTTTTGATACATATGAATCACCCCAAAACAATTGAAAATAGTAAAAGAGGGGACTATGTACTCACCTTCGGGTGCGTTTTTAAATGTTAACACAATCCCTCAAATTGTTTATCTGCCCTAAATTAAATAAGAATGATTTTTAATAATCAAAAACCACACTTTGACATGCAAAATACTACTTATGTCATTTCTGTTTTAATATATGAAACTGGACTGTTTTCGAACATTTAAATAAAATGGTTACCTTATTCCAAAAATTCTCAAATTTTTACAGAACGTCTTACACGAACCAAATATTATTGTGTAAAAATATCGGGGTCTAGTTCATTACCAATATTTTATAAAAATTCATTTTCCCGGACTGAAGTCAGATTCATCTTTTTCTGACCGCAGTCAACGGAATAATTCATCTAAAATTTATCGTAAGTCCATTTGACGTAATTCCAGTTGGAGGATCATGAAGACACCAGTGACCATCTACAGTAAAAATTTCATGATCTATCCCTACACAGAATTCAAGTTATGACGGAAAACAGGACGCATATTTTCAGCAGCAAAAATGCAGCTCTCGCTGCTGTTACGAAAAGACACTTTAAAAATAGTAAACGGAGTCCAAAAATTATGATTCCAGTGCCATTAGAACCGTATTTCATAATACTTAAATCTAGACTTCAGAAAATACATTTGTCGTTAACTTACGGTCTGGTTACAGCCAACTGAAGTTGGCTGTAATCACTAAACAGCTTTCTGTTTTCAGTCTTTTAACATTATAAAGTGTGTTCGATTGATTCCGTTAACATGTTTAGCGATCAAAACAATACTTACAGCAGATTATCACTTATATATTTCAGATTTATCATGCATTATCATATTTCATCATCATTTTAACACTACTTTATCATATGTTAGATGATGTTCAAGACTTTGTTTAAGGTTCTTTAGAGTTCCTATCTTTTTGATCTTTAAACATCATTAACCACACAACAATCATGTAAAATGCAAGGATCTAAGTGCTTACCACTAGCACAAGGCTAGGGGAGTTCGAGTGTAGAAAAGTGGTGGATAAAAGAAATCGAGAGCGGTCCTTGAGCTTCCGAGTACACCAAGCTTACTTGTTCGGTCTCTAGCACCTTTGGGTATGTATAGAACACTTGTATGGAAGTTGGATGGTGGTGATATGGTGGATGGTGGTGGCTGCCGTGAGGGGGTAAGGAGGAGAGGAAGAGAGAAACTTGATGTTGGGTGTTTGAAGTGAGAGAGTGCTTATCCTCTAAACATATTTATAAACCAAGTTTACTATGATCCAACATGTAAAATGTCCCTTAGATATCCAACATAAGCATTTAAATATTCAAAAGAAAGCAAGGGTGTGTACCCCCTTGTCTAGAACCGGTCATTGGGGGGGGGGGGGTTGGTTTAGTTGGATTCTAAATTGGCTAGTTACATAACTAGTTAGAAACCAAGTGTGTAGTTAGTGTCTTTTGTATGTTATTAATTATACAGTGTGTTAGGGTGTTCGGGGTCCCTAACTAGTTCAAAAAAAAATAAAAACAATATGTTTGGCAATAATTTAGTGTCCCGGGTAACGTCCGGTTGTCCGGTTAAACACCGTTCCGTTAAAGTGTTTAATTATGCCGAAAAAGGTCTTTTAAATATATTTTTGTAATACAAATTATTCCTGGCACTTAGGAAAGCATACATGACCAAGCTGCCATGTCTTGCACTTTACTAACATAATAAAATACTGAACTTTTAATAATAAATGCAGAATTCTGCATTTATAGTTTGTTTTAGGCACTTCTCGGCACTGTAACTATCACCTAGTGACGCAGTTTTGTCGTAAATAGCTCTTTAGTTCAAATAAACATGTTTTCGCCATACCGAATCCTTCGAAACTTATTTCTAAGTTATGTAAAGGATATTTAGGGTATGTTTAGCTTACGTCACAGTTCCGGAGTGTACGTCGCGTTAAACTGACTGCGTTTATGCACCAGTTTGCGTATAACCTTCCAGAAAGTGATTTAAAGCTTGAAATCGGAGTCAGATCAAATTGTAAAATCATTAAACACAATTGTACATATAATAACATCAAAATACACATAATAACACCAAAGCATATTGTTTTATTGATAACTGACATTGTTTTACAGAATACGGTGATTACCGAACACAGTTGTCACATCATATGATTCCAAAGCAGTAACCAATAATGCCATATGACTTTTAACAACTTCTTCAGAAAAATTCTGACCATTTTGAAGATGCAATGCAACATTGCACTAAATCATATGTCCATTACCAACATTTGAACTTTGAACACTTGGAGAATTGACATTTGAAAATCCACTAATGTTGATTGAACTTTGACTGACTGATCCAGATGAATTTCCTGCACTAAAAGCAGTTTGGATCTTTGGACTTGCTTCAACAGTTTTAACATTTCCTTTATAGTATAATTTGATGTCTTGTTGATGGCTCGAGCTGTTCATTCTGGCAATCTTTTGCTATTCAAGATCCTGTCCCTCAAGCTTTTCAATAAACTGTCCAATTGGCAATCTACTAAACTCTCCAGTATTCTTTAAAATCATGAGAGTACCCCATTCTTTCTGAGATAAAGCATCAGCTAACTTTTCAACCCATTCTGCTGGAGTTTTAGTAATTTTTAACTGAGACATGGTACGCACAAGATGACAATATCTCTCAATGAGAGTTTTTGTAGATTCACCTGGCATACTTGTAAACAACTCAAATTCTTTCTTCAATAATGATTTTTTGCTATTGATCATTTCCGTACTTCTTTCAAATTTCTTCTCAAGTGCCTCCCATATTGAGAAAGCACTACCATCATGCGGAAGCAAAACAAAAATGTCATCTTTGACAGCTTGTTGTAAAAGACTAATCATCATTTTCTCTCCTTTATAACTATCTCTCTCTTTGTCTGAAAATTATGAGATAATTTTATCAACATTCAAAGCAGTCTGTGGTCTAATATATTTTGTTTCAATGCTTTCCCAAGCTCTTAGATGATTTTCCTGAACCCAATTCTCAAAACGATTTTTCCAGCCATGGTACTCTTCAATTCCCATAAGTTTCGGGGGTTTTTGCAAAGTTCCGATTTCATTTTCCATGTTCATGTTTTTAGCAATTTCAGCTGGAGTAGTCGGGGATGTGGCAAACGCATTATAGAACTCTTCTTCCATGATTCGGTAAGATATTTTTAACAACAGTCACTTTCAAACGAAATCAAGGCCTTTAAACGAAATTAATCCCAAGTGAAATTACCTTCAAGCGAGATTACCCTGAAACAACAACTTCAAACGGAATTAAAAATTAAAACGGAATAACCAGTTCAAGCGGAATATCCACTCAAACGGAATACCAACTTCAAATGGAATCCCTAATTTCATTTGAACTAACACTCCTTTCAAACGGAATCAACAATTTGAAACGAAATCACTTATTTCGTTTGAAACTTCAAGCGGAATTACACACTGAAGCGGAATCACCAAACAAAATTACATTTTCAAGCGGAATTAACTCCAACTTTCAAACGGAATTCCAACTTTTGTCAAATTGATCAGGATATAGCTCGATTTTAGGTCCAATTTTCTCAAGGGTTTGATAAAACACAATTTCGCTTATGTTGTGAAAAATTCAGGCCATTTTAACCGTTAAAACTTGTTCAATTGAGAAAAGAAGATGTAGAAGTTAGAAAACAAGATGAATTCAAGCTGAAATCGACAAAACTCCTCCTCCTGAGCTCTGATACCACATGTAGGATCGTCTACGGACCCGAAACGAGTCAATCAGAGGCGTTCTACACAATATGAAAGGCGGAAACAGACATATTGTGTGTAATTCAGCAAGATATTCACTTTAATAGTCTTTATGATTAATTTGACAAAGTTTTACAGCAAGACGAGACTTCGGCAGCACTTCGGCTCCGGAAACACACACATACAACTTTCTCAAACGAAATCAGGCACTAGCTATTTATAGGCCAGCTAATTCCGCTTGAACCTGACTCAAGCAGAATCACAGTTCAAACAAGATTAGCATTCAAACGGAATTACATGTTCAAGCGAAATTAGCAAAGCTAATTTCGTTTGAAATGGCTTGATACCTTCAAGCGGAATTACAACATGTAATTTCGTTTGAACTTGTCAGTTGACCTATTTTTGACATTTTTCTCGTTTCGCGTGTCCTGATCTATCTATATACATACAAGACTCGATACAAGACGAAGTCGACAGACGTATGCACCAACATGAGTATTTCTCAAATATGCGACACGAAGTTCACGACTCATTTCACCGACAGAGAATATTTAATTCTGAAGCCGGGTTCGTTATTACTGAAGAATGGAAACTTATGTGCGCTCCATGAGAGAACAATTTATACGTGCATGATATGAGTGTAGCGACTACTACATCAAAGACCGCACAATGTTTCATTTTGAAAGCGACAGAGAAGGGGTCGATTATTCGGGCATAGGAAAATGGGGCTTATTCACCTTAGGAAGATGAATTCTCTAATTCACAACAAGCTAGTGGAAGGGGTTAATTTGAAACATTTTCATCTGAGCATCGATTGTATTAGCTGCAAAAAGGGCAAGCAGAAAAAGAAGTCGGATCCATAGAAGCTGTTGAACTCCATAAAGCCACTAGAAGGACTACACATGGATCTTTTCGGGCCGGTTAATGTCAGAAGCATTTCAGGAGATCTATATTGTCTGGTAGTGACCATGATTACTCAAGGTTTTCATGGGTGATGCTCCTGGAAAGCAAAGTTAAAACTTTTGAATATCTGATGGTATTGTTCAAGAAAATCAAAATTTTTTATTAGTTGTGGATTCGATGTATCAGAAGCATTAACGAGACTGAATTTAAGAACAATAAAATGCTAGAGTACTGTAATCAGAAAGGAATCTCACACAAGTTCAGTGCACCATATTCTCCGCAGCAGAACGGTGTCGCAGAAAGAAAGAACAAAAATTTAATCGAGACCGCACACACAATGTTAGAATATTCAGAGCTTCATGTCAGTTTCTGGAGTGAAGCAGTGGCGTCAGCATGTTATACTTTAAATCAGGTTCTTACGGTCAAGAAGCATAAGAAAACACGTTTTGAGCTCATCAGCGACAGAAAACCCAATCTTCCATAGCTAGATTCATTTGGGTCGTCGTGCACTGTTATTGATCCTGAAGGAAAATTTGGCGCTAAATCATTAGAGGGATTTCTCATAGGTTATGCTAGTCCGTTAAATGTGTTTACCTACCAAGCATCAATCGCGTCATGCAGGCTCAGAACATGGATTGTCAAAGATACACTGTCACACCCTGACTTTTTGCGGAAGCGTGATTATGGTGTGACTTTCTTAATATCATTGCATTCAATCATAAAAACTATATGATAAAAACCATAGATTGTCATCCATTAGATAAGGTTAAAAACATCACAAACATCATTGTTTAAACAAAGACTTCAAATTTATGTTCTACAAACCGTAGGAATTGTTTAGAGTTCCCTAAGGACTCATCAAAAGATTCTAAATAAAATCAGGCTTTGGAAGATGTGTCTCATCCAGGAATAAGATACACTAACCAAACCCTATAACAGCGGATGACATCCTTTATTCTTAACGCAACTTGAAACATCCAACGCCCGCCAGATCCACTTTTAATTCCCTAAAATACATGTATTTTGAAAACATCAACAAAAGTTGAGCGAGTTCGTGTGTTTGTTTGTGTGTATGAATAAACCTTTGAAATCATTGTAAGTATGTATGTTAGTTTGTAAATCCCGGTATGAAAGCAACAAGGAAAAAAACAGATCATTAATGGTTTGCAAGGCCATTAATATGTGTGACGTGATGCAGGAAGGCTCAAACCTAGCAGACTTTGCACCGGGCATCCGGCTGTAAGACATAGTCAACCCATGGGCCAAACCCTCGTCCAACATGGGCGGGGCTCGTTACACCCAAATAGATCTATCACTCATGTCCCTCGGTCCTACAACGAGGATTAATGGTCTTAAGCGTCATACCCACCACTCACATGATCTAGCAGTACCATTCCTTAGCTAACCATACCAAATAGTAACGTTTGTAAACAGTTGTAACATGTACTTCACCCCCGAAGTTATAAAACGGAAAAATAGTTAAAGGAAAAGGGGGTCACGAACTCACAGTCTTGCGTCTTCAGTCACTGTAACTCAAGCTCCTTCGGGTAAACACGACTACCTACAACGTACTATGATCTATTAGACGAGCGGGTCGTGCCTTGACTTAGTATTATTGTCTTTGAGTTACGATTCTTTTGTGTCTTCGATATTATTCCAAGGTATATAATTATTTGTTAAAATAATAAATATTTTAAATTAAACTATATTTATTAAATTTTGGATTAATTGTTAAAACAATTATTTTAACTTAATACTTCACAAGTATTTATACTTGCATATCCTTCCCAAGGATGGGTGTATTTGTATTTGTATTTGTATTCTTATACTTGTATATTTTTGCCATGTATTAGGGTCGTATTCCGGTGTGTATTTATACGTACGAGAATACGTATCTTCTTGTAATTGTTAAGTATTCTTATACTTAATTCCTTATTAATTTTTCCGAAATACTATCTTTAACAAAAGTCCACCAATATATACTTTCAAAATATATATTGTAATAAATATTATTTAGAAAAATTATTTATAATTTTTCTTTTGGCAAAAATATTTGTATTCTCTTATAAGTTCCAAAAATTAATAAATTTTCAAGTCCAACTTGGAAAATATAAATAAACTCATTTTCTCCAAAAATGACATACTTCATATTTATTTGAGAAAATATATCTTTCATCCATAAAAATTGTATTTCATGTTTGTGTAAGAAAATATATATTTCTCAAAAATAATATATCTTCTAAAATTTCCAAGAAAAATATATATTCATACATGCCAAAATAATATATTATTCTCTTGTCAAAATATGATATATTCTTGTAGTAACTGTAAAAAAAACATATTTTTGTTTCCTTGGTGTCCAAAATATGCTTTACCAAAATATACTTGTGAATTAAATTCCGGAATATTTTTTAAGTTATATTCCTTTGTTTGGTTTCTCCAATATTTTTCGGATGTAATGTGTATATTTATTCTTTGGAATTTTGGTAATATTTTGGATTGTGATTCTTGGTATGTTAATGAGTTATATTATTTCATGTCCTAAAACAATATAACTAATACACAAAATATACATATAATCACACATATGGTGTCTTCTAAATATATATTTCCTAAATACATATATAGTCACTTTTATTTATGAAAACCAACCTCCAATATTTGTATTTTTGTAACAAAAAATTATGGCAAAGTTTTTGTAACAATTTATGGTTTAAAATACACTTGTAAATACTTGTTTAGAAATATTTTTCTAAGTGTTTAGATTTTTAGAAAATTTTGCCATAGTTTCCCCTAAAATGGAGGTTTCCTTGCTTTCAAGCATATCATTTCCTTTTGTAAAAATCATCACAATCAATCCACAATCAACAATAAACAACCTTTACTTACCAATTTGTCAAAAACAAGTAATAATCTACCACTTCATGAACTTGAATATTTGTAGGAACTTACTAGTGTTATTAGTAAGCCTTGTTATCCTTTAAAGTGTGATTAGTTCTTTAAAAACTTCATTCTTGAAGAAGATTGATATTTACAACTTATGATCATCATTTCTAAAAAAAATTTCTTTATGATTTCTTCTTGTTTCACAAGTGTTTCTACACTTGTTTAACCACCAAAAATAAAGTTTGTTTATGTAAGAACCAAGATCTAGCAAGACTTATATTTTTAACTTGGTTTCTTTAGAAATCATCCATAAATCTTTAGATCTACAAGTGTTACTACTCACTTTGATCATTATTTTTCAAGAAAACCATTTGTTCATTCAAGTTCATGCTTCATGTGTAGATGATCTATCATCCTACAACATTTCTACTTTCTCTTCTTACTAGATTATGTTTTTAATCATGATCTAGCAAGATCATATGATGATCTACATCATATACATGAACAAACAACAATCATCAAGTAAATCAACACAAAAACAACTTAGTTTCTTCATTATACATGCTTATGTTCAAGTTTCATTCTTATGATCTTTAGTGTTCTTGAAGATTATGATTATGATTCTTCTTTAACCACTAAAAATGGAAGTAAAATGGAGTGTACAAGGTTCTTACCACTAGCTCAAGGCTAGGGATGATTCAAGTGAAGAAATCAAGTGGGTAAAAGCAAATAGAGAAGGTCCTTGCAATTCCATAAGCTCCTAGCTTCCTTGTATGATCTCTGACACCTTTGTATATGCTTGATTTCTATGAGAAAGATTGAATGATGGTGAGAGTGTGTGTGATGAGTTTCGGCCGAGAGCTCAAAGAGAGGGAGAGAGAGTAATGTGTGTTCTAGTGTGTGATGAAATGAAGTTAGAACTCTCAAGTCCTTCTTATAATCCATGCTCTCATTTTAACTTATGTATATTATGTCATTAAAGGGGGAACCATATCCATTTTAATATTGAAATAAAATCAACAAGGTGGGACCCTTGTTGGGCCGTAAATAGGTGGGGGGTAGTAGATTAGGTTTAAACTAGATTAGTGACTTACAAGTTGAAATCCAAGCATTAGTTAAGTGTTTTAGTTATTAGATATTTGTATGGGGTGTTATGGTGTTCGGGGACCATAACTAGCTTGGTAATGTTAAAACAGTGCTTCTAGTGTAAATTTGATGTTTCGGGTAGTGTCCGGTTGTTCGGTTGGTTACCGGTTTGTTAAAGTGCTAAACTTTGCAGTTTAGTGTGCTTTATGTACCTTTCTGTGACACTTTTGATTCCTAACACTTTGGAAAGCATTCTGGACCATTTAACCATATTTCTGCATAAAATTAGATTGTTAAAATGCTGATTTTTCTTAATTTTGCTGAATTCAGCACTTTGGGTGAGTTTTTGGCACTTTCCTGCACTTAAACTATCACTAGAAAGGCAGTTTTGTGATCCTTACTTTCCTACACACTATACTAGTATAATACTTGGTTTCTGGCTCATTCTGTGTCTCAATGCACTATCTGTCTATGTGCTAAGTTCTGTCAGCATTTTCCTGATTTATCAGATAACTTTGCTAACTGTACTTAATGCATCATTTGAGGCAATAAAGCTCTCATGCAATCATGTCATAACATTTAGCAATATATGATGCACATGTTTGTATAAAACAGTAATTAGAAAGGAGTTAATTGCAATTTTAGCACAATCATTTAGCACTAATCATGGTTAATTATTTGTACGGATACCTGAATTTTTGACAGTTGTCACATTCTCCCCCTGTTAAGAAAATTTTGTCCCGAAATTTTAATCTTTACTACTAGCAGTAGGGGAGTTAGGGAACAAATTCGGGTATTTGGCTTTTATGCGGTCCTCATGCTCCCAAGTAAACTCTGGGCCGTGACGCGCGTTCTGTCTAACCTTAACAAGCTTAACACTACTCCTCCGAGTCTTGTTAACTTTCCAATCAGTAACCTCAACAGGTTCTTCGGTAAAGTGGAGTGTGTTGTCAATGTGAACTTCATCAGCAGGAATAACCACTGTTTCTTGAGTTGGACTCTTCTTCAGATTAGATACATGGAATGTATCATGAACACCATTAAGTTTCGCAGGTAGTTCCAACTTGTATGCTACAGGACCAATCCTCTCCAGGATTTTGAACGGTCCAATAAATCATGGGTTTAACTTACCACGCTTCCCAAAGCATGCCACACCTTTCCAATGTGAGACTTTCAATAAAACCGTATCTCCCACTTCAAACTCCAAAGATCTTTTGTCGATCTCGAGCCGCCTTGATGCGCTCTCGGATCTGCATGATCTTATCTGTCGTCTCTTGGACCAATTCGGGACCAACTAGCTGTCTATCGCCTGCATCTGCCCAACATAACGGTGATCGACACTTTCATCCGTAGAGAGCTTCAAACGGTGTAGCTTGAATGCTTGTGTGGTAGCTGTTGTTATAGGAGAACTCAACCAAAGGTAGTTGAGTATCCCAACTGCCACCTAAGTCCATTACGCAAGCTCGTAACATATCTTCAAGCGTCTGAATCGTTCTCTCTCTTTGACCGTCCGTCTGTGGATGAAATGATGTGCTCAGATTCAACTGAGAACCAAACGCTACTTGGAAGGATTGCCAAATCCTTGACACAAATCTTCCATCTCTATCTGATATAATCGAGATAGGCACTCCATGACGTGTAACTATCTCCCTTAGGTACAGCTCAACTAGCTTACCTGTGTTATCCTTCTCTCTGATTGGAAAAAAGTGCGCAGACTTTGTCAGACGGTCTACAATTACCCAAATCGTATCATGACCTCTGGTTGTCTTGGGCAACTTTGTTATGAAGATGTTTGATCTGAGTTTGGTTTTGATTGTATTTTCTGTTTGAATTAAAATGGAAATTTATGAGTTGTGCAGCGGAATTAATTATGGAAACAAACTTTGCATACAATCAAATGAGAGTATTGCTTTGATCAAGACATTTTCAACAGAGAACCGAATAATTGAATTTAATTTCAACAACGATTACAAAGTAATGCTTGAATACAAACTCCCCCTCAGCCAGAGCTCAATGTTTGTTCGTGCAAAGAAGACGGTGTTGCAAAGAGCTAATAGAACAGTACAGAGCACTGTTCTATTTATAGGCACTAGCAAACCACTAAGCATCTAAGCTGACGTCACCATGAAAGTGACATCTAACCTCCTAACAAACTCTAACCTCTGATCTATACAAACACTGCTATACTAACTACTGCTTATTACATTACATAACATAAAGACAGTGCTTGAACCACTGCTGTGAACCCAGCAGTACTTGTCCGGATCAGCAGTGCTTGAACCAAGGCAGTAGATTGAATCAGCAGAGCTTTAGTTCTATCATCAGGTCTTTACTTGAGCAGCAGTTGGGAGTCAGCAGTTTGCACGATCAGTAGATAGGAGGTCAGCAGATGTTGAAAACCACTTTCAAGGGGAGAGACTTGTATGTAACATCTGCTTATTCTGTATCCACTGCTCTGACCCAGTTTTGGCTTTAATTATCTGTTCCTCTGGTAGGGTTCAATCCCAACAATCTCCCCCTGGAACAGATAATGCCAAAACTCTTCTTTATTGTGGAATTCTTTATTGCCTCATCAACAGTTCCCTTATCTGACCTTTAAATTGTAGTTCAAAGTCTAGGGCATCTGTGTCTTCATCATCCCTGCTAAGTGGAAGATCAAGGAGATCCTGCAAATCTTCAAGACTCAGGCCAAGAGCTTGTTCCCTTGATATTTTCTCCACTTCTCCACCAGACCTGAGCAAAGTCAATACGTAGGTCTGTTTGTCAGTTTCCCACTTTTGTATTTTTGAGCCTGGTGGGTTTCTTGGGAGATGTTTATTTGCAGAGGTATTTGGTGAGGCTGGCCTATTCATAACTGGCTGAGCAGTACTTGCAGTTTGTTCCAATTCAAGATCTTCTTTTATCATTAATTTAATGTCTTCTTTTACAATAGCATTTCCAGCCTTTAGATCTTGAATTGTTTCAGCACCTGACTGGTTTTGACTCCTTCTTTTGTAGATGGCAGCACCAGCTGGAGCAGTGGTTCTTTTAGTTTGCAGCTTTGGTGGTCTTTTTGAAACCTCTGCTTTAGAATAGTCAGGATTTTGTGGGACTTTTGGATCTTTCTTTCTAAGATCCTCTAACCTTTTGTAGGTAGCCCTGACCCTATCTTCTCCCCACTTTGACACAGAATTCTTTGACCCATAATCAGCTGCTATCAGCTCCTCTTTCATTCTCTTCAACTTTAATGCCTTCTCAGCTTCAAATTGTTTGAAGTTTTCAGGGGGAGTCTGCTTGACCTTATTTTTGATCATTTCTTGAATCCTGGCTGCCTCTTCTTCAAGCTCAGGAATGGTCCAGTTTTTGTACATGTGTTTCTCCCCCTTGTATTTCTTGTAGGTCATGATGTTCTCAATGTAGTCTTTTCTCAAGGACTCATCTGCCCTTTCAGAGATTTGCTGACATACATTTTTGGCAAATTGCTCCATTGCTCTGACCTGTGTGAGTAGAAACTAATAGTTTTGTTGAAATTCCCTATCAGATTTCCCTTGTTTATTCCTGATTGCATTATCCTCTGCTTGCTTGGCCTTGAGTTTCAAATATTCTTCGATATTGTTAGGCCTGGGATATCCTTCAACTGATGGCAAACTCCTTTTAGCTGGGTCATCCTCGTAATAAAAGGATTTGATTTCTTCCCCAACTGCAATGAGTTCTAGAGGAAATGAGACACCAGCAGGAGGTAATGGTTTTAGAATTTGAGCTGAAGAGAGAGGTATGGGTTTTGGAATGGTGACAAGCGACATGGATTTTGAAGATGTTGGTGGTGGTGAATAGTCATCATCTTTGAGAATTAGCCTTCTCCTTTTTGTTTGAGGAGGGACTGATGATGTTTTGGATGGAACAGTGGTGGTGGATTTGATGGCAGTGGTTTGTGTTTGACTAACAGTTGTTGAAACAACTGGTGTCTCAACCACTGTTGTCATTACAACAGATGTTATAACATCTGTTGTCTTCTGCTTTTTGTCAGCAGGTGATGTTAAAGCAGTGGTTGTGGTGTGTGTTGAAGTGGTGTGTGTTGAAGTGATAACAGATGTTGAAACTTCTGAAGTACCAGCAGTAGTTGATACAGCAGGAGTTACAACAACTGTTTTGGTGGAGGTTTGATGCTGATGGGTTTTGGATGGTGGTTTTGGAATATGCTTTGGAATTCTGGATGGGATGGACATAGGTTTCCTTTTTGTCTTAGGATTTTTAGAATCCTTTGACCCAGAACAACCCTGCTCATACAGCTCCATGAAAGCTCTTTTCTCCTTATTCCACCTTGAAATATCCTTTGCCATTCTATCTCTTTTTACACTTGCTACTCCTTCATCAAGTGCTTCTTGAGTAGCATCAACCTTTTTACTACCATCTGGCACAGGAATTTTTCTGGTCATAGCATCCTTTTCAGGTTCAATGTACAGACCATCATATATTCCTTTCTTCTTCCACTCCTGAATTTTCTCCCCCTTTTTGGCATTATCTTCTGGGAGTTGATCAATGAAAAGTACTGTTGGAGGAGCAGTGCTAGTGGTTTCCAATAAATGGGCCTTGATTGCCTTAATATCTGCTTGAGTGTTCTTGTACCCAGACTCCATTATGTTTCTCAGCTTTTCGACATGCAGTTCATGTTGCTGATCATCCATTTCTTTTTGTTGTTGGCGAAAAGGTTTGAAGAGATTCCAGAGCTCATTTGTAGCAGATGCTGGAAGTGGAGCAGGTGCTTGAGGTGGAATAACAGTGGATTGCTTCTTTTGTGTTGTCAACACCTGTTGTAGCATATTTTTAAGATCTGCAACAGATGTATCCAATTTTTCAATTCGTTCCGTCAAATCCTGATATTTTAAATCATCACCCAATTTAATGGGATCATCTGATTTCCCACTAACATTGGTTTTATCAATGGTTGATGTAGGGAGTGTACTCCAAACACTAACCACTGATGCCCCTTTTTCTTGGTACTGGTGGGTCTTCTTCCTTCAACACTTGACAACCGTTTGATGTTCCCAGTAGGATAAATAAATCCACTGGTGGTTGGCAGAGGTGCTACGTAAGGAATTTCCTCCAAGGAAGTCTTATGAATGTAACCACTGTCCAAATGCAAACCTATAGGTTCAGCACCTGTAGTGGCTGCTTCACTTGGAAAACCACCAAGAGTTACTTGTAACTCAAGGGGTGTAACCTCCTCAGGTTGTGTTGGTGGGTTAGCAAAGATTGATACATCTGACCCAGTCATTTGTTGAGGTATATTCCCATTAATAGGTGATTGAGAAGGACTGGTTAGTGCCTGGTTCAAATCAATTGCATCCAACAAAAGTTTAGTGGGTGTGGGAATGGTGGATGTGATGGTTGGTGTAGAAAGAGGATTTGCCCCGGGAAGTGAGCTGTGGATGATGGAAACAAGTGCTTCCAGAGCATCATGATGTGGTGTCCCAATTTGTACAACCTGTTCTTTTTGTGAAGAAGCAGGAGGGGTTTCGGCTATGGGTTGAGATATTTGTACCAACTGCTATAAGGAAGTAGCAGCAGTGGTTTCTTGTGACTTTTGTGTTGTCACTGGCAGTAGCTCTGGTATCTCATCCTCCAGAGATGCCTTTTTGATGGGTTTGGGGGGGGGGGGGGGTTTGTGTTTTTCTTTTTGTTGGCTTTTTGGTGATTTTAGGTGTGGGTTTCAAAGCAGTTGTTCTGTTGCTTTGATCACCTTGAGCAGTGGGCTCAGCAACAGATACTTGAGGAGCAGTTGTAACTACTAAAATCTGCTCAGGCATCTCTGCTTGTGTTTTGCAAGGTGTTAACATCCTTGTAAAAGTTTCAACAGTTAAGCAATTTATTTGAATGGATGCACCTTGGTTTATTGCAGCAAGATCATCCTTACTGAATTTCTTTTCAAAATAGTAGCTTAAGAACCTTGGAAACAGTAAGAATGATTTTGTTTCAACATTGTTAACCAAATCATTAAAGATTTCCTGAGAATAATTAAAATTTTCTTCTTGAAGAATAGCATAACCCAGATTTTGAATCTTTAATGGTATTTCATTAAAAGAAGTGGTTTTGTTTGAAACACACATTAGGATGGTATGGAATAAAAATCTTGTTGTAGAAGGAAAGAAACCTTTTTGTAAGGTAGCTTTCTTCATCATTTTGTCTGCATACCCTCTCTCAATGAAGTCAATTTTCAACTCGTTTTTAGGGAAAGAAGTTTTACCTTGCTGATCCTCGAGTTGAAAGACCTCTGAAATTGACTGTGGTGTGATCTTGACAGGTTTTCCCTTTAGAGTAGAGTTAATGGCTATTACATCGTCTCCTTGTGTTTCAAGGGTTGCATTCTTCCAAAACTCCCTTTGGGTTGCCAAATAAATTGGTGCATCGGCTGTTAACAAAGTTTTCTACTTTGATTTAGCCATTGTGTCGATGATGGAGTCGAAAGCTGCAGTGGTGCCGGGTTTTGTGAGAAGACCCAGAAGATTGTGAGACGGTTTGTGTGGAATTTCAGTGGGATTGGCCTTTTGAGAGGCCGCTTTCGACGATGATTTTGAAGTGGGTTTTGCGGATGGCTTTGATTTTGTCATTTTGAAGATGACGATCGAAGAAATTTGTGGAGAAATGAGATGAAAAACTGCTTTGAGAAGTGAATTTTTGAGAATTCAATTCGAAAGTAAAACCCTGTTTTTGATGTGAAGTGGGGGTTTTATAGAGGAAAAAGTGAAGGCTGACGTGGCAGCAGTTACAAAAGTACTGACCACTATGTACTGCCCACATGCGAAACTCTGAGGAAATGAAGGACAGTACTTTTATGAAAGTTACTGATGAAGGCAGTGGTTACAACGGTATAATGAAAGCAGTGGGTGATTTTCACTATCAGTGGATAACATATCAGTGGATAAGACACTGCTTTTAAACAACAGAGTTTATCAAGGAAATGAGAGAACAGAGGATGGCTTTCAGTGGTGGACAGACTTTGAAGTAGAGCAGACTTTTGAACAACCAGTGGTTATGGTAGACTTTTAAGGATTTTAATGGAAATTTCATTTTTAGCTATTTTTAAGGATGGATTTTTGATTTTCTGAAAACATTTTAATGCTTTTATTCATGGAAAACAAGATATTGCTTGTTATTCCATGTTTAGCATGCCAATCCTAGAGACCAAGCTTTCAAAAGTGGCTGTATCTAGTGCTTTTGTGAGCACATCTGCCAGCTGGTCTTTAGTTGGAACATGATGCAGAGAAATCAAACCTTTTTCATAGAAATCCCTCACAAAGTGATGTCTGATGTCGATGTGTTTGGTGGTTGAATGGGAAACTGGATTTTTGATGATATTTTCTGCTGCCTGGCTATCCAACATGAGTGGTGTCTTTAAGGCAGTGATACCAAAATCCAGCAACTGATTTTGAAGCCACAGGAGTTGGGCTGTACAGCTTGCAGCTGCAATGTATTCAGCTTCAGCAGTGGATGTGGAAACAGCTGCTTACTTTTTGCTTTGCCATGAAACTAAGCAATCACCTAGAAACTGGCACCCTCCTGATGTGGACTTCCTTGTTGTGTTACATCCAGCAAAGTCACTGTCTGAAAATCCTGAAAGCTTGATATTCCCATTAGCTGGATACCAGATACCAAGTGTGGGAGCACTTTTTATGTATCTGAATATCCTTTTTACAGTAATAAGATTGGATTTTCTAGGGGCTGATTGACTTCTTGCATAGACACATGTTGCAAACATGATGTCTGGCCTAGATGCAGTTAGGTATAACAAAGACCCAATCATGCTTCTATATAAAGTTTGGTCAATCAGCTCATCCTTTTCATCAGACATGACCAGCTTATTTGTTGCCATGGGTGTGCTGCATGGTTTACAATCATTCATGTCAAATTTGTTTAAAAGTTCCTTTGCATATTTGCTTTGATGAATGAAACTACCATTTTGCATTTGCTGAACTTGGAGACCAAGAAAGCATTGCAACTCACCCATTGCACTCATTTCAAACTCAGTTGTAATGAGTTCCCTAAACTCTTCACACATTTTGTTACATGTGCTTCCAAAAATAATGTCATCCACATAAATTTTGACAATCATTAAATCCTTCCCTCTCCATTTTAGAAAAAAAGTGTTTTATCAATGGTACCTCTTTTGAAACCATTTGAGAGTAGGAAGTTGGAAAGAGTTTCATACCAGGCCCTTGGTGCTTGTTTCAGGCCATACAGGGCTTTGTTCAGCCTGTAGACATGATCTGGATAAAATGGATCCTCAAAACCTGTAGGTTGACAAACATGCACCTCTTCTTGAATTGTACCATAGAGGAAAGCACTTTTTGATATCCATTTGAAACACCTTCATGTTGTGGTTGACAGCAAAGGCCAGGAACAGTCTTATAGCTTCTAATCTTGCTACAGGGGCAAAAGTTTCATCATAGTCAATCCCCTCTTCCTGTCTGTAACCTTGAACCACAAGCCTGGCTTTATTCTTGACAACAATGCCCCTTTCATCTGTTTTGTTCTTGAAGACCCACTTTGTGCCAATGGGACTAACCTCTTCTGGCAGTGGTACAAGCTCCCATATTTGTTGTCTTTTAAACTGTTGGAGCTCTTCTTGCATGGCTTCTACCCAGCTGTTGTCTTTCAGTGCCTCTTGGTACTTGACTGGCTGATGGAGTGATAGAAATCCAGCAAAAAGACAAATGTTTTGGGTTTGGCTTCTTGTGAGCACCCCTTCATTGATGTTGCCAATGATTTGATCAGGTGGATGAGATCTCAAGAAGATTAAATCTCCTTGGTATGGTATGATGGCATTTGTTGGTGAGGGCTGCAAATGTGTATCATCTGAGCTAACCATTGCTGGTGACTATGATGACCCAGCAGTGGCTTCAAAAGGTGGTGGAATAGGAGGTAATGAAGTGGACACCTGCTGACTTTTATCCACTGTTTGGGGACTTTTGTCAGTAGTGTTTGAGGATGTGGAAGCAGTGGTTAATGGGCTACTTTGGTCAACAACTGTTGAGGTAGCAGTGGTTGAGCTTTGACAGCTGTTTTGAACATCTGATGCTCCTACCATTTTGACAGACTTTTGAGGAATGATGATTTCATACCCATAGTCTGGTGTTGTATCCTCTGATGGACCTGCACTGTTAGTCTTGACAGCAGTATTTTCAAAAGTGAATTTATCAAGATCAAACAGATCTGCAGGATTTGCTGGGATTTTCATTGATGAAAGTTCATTGAACTTTACATTCAAGGTCTCCTCCACTGCCTTGGTCAGTGTATTAAACACTTTGTAGGCCTTGGCAGTGGTTGAGTATCCCAGATGATAACCACAATCAATTTTGGCTGCAAATTTTGAAATGGAATCTTTTAAGTTCAAAATAAAGCATGGGCAGCCAAACACCTTGAAGTAAGAGATCAGTGGTTTGATTTTATACAGAATTTCATAAGCAGTCTTTTTGTGCCTGGGGTTTATTAAAACTCTGTTCTGGACATAGCAAGCAGTGTTTACTGCCTCTGCCCAGAAAGTTAATGGCAAACCTGAATCAGCAAACATGGTTCTGGCAGCCTCAATCAAAGTTCTGTTCTTTCTTTCAACTACCCCATTTTGCTCTGGTGTTCTAGGGATGCTGTACTGCCTTACAATCCCTTTCTTCACACAGAAGGCATCCAACTCCTTATTTTTAAATTCTGTGCCATTGTCACTCCTAAAGCTTTTCACTGGAAGGTCAAATTGCTTTTCAACCTGTGTTACAAAGTCTTGCAAAATGCCTGCAGTCTCATCTTTTGAGTGTAAAAAGAAAGTCCATGTAAACCTAGAGAAGTCATCAACAATAACCAGACAATATCTTTTCTTTTTGAGGCTCACGACTTGAACTGGGCCAAACAAATCCATGTGTAGCATTTGCAAACACTGGGTTGTTTTGGACTCTTTAATGGACTTATAAGAACCTTTATGCTGTTTTCCTTTTAAACAGGAAATGTAATGTTCAGGACATGAAAACAATTTTGGTGGTAGGCCTCTCACCAAACCATTTTTTGAAATTTCAGTGATTGTCTTAAGATTTGTGTGCCCCAGCCTTCTGTGCCAAAGTTCTGTCTCTTTGTTAGAGGCAGCTGAGAACAGACAGGCATCAGCTCTGGGACACTCTTTTGACAAATCAACAACATAAACATTGCCACTTCTTTGAGCAACAAGTTTTGTTTGACCAGTTTTTATTATTGCTTCAATCTTTTTGACCATTTCTGGTCTAACAATCCTACAACACTCCTTTGTGAAGAATGACCCATACCCCTTGTCACTCATTTGGGAAACACTCAGGAGGTTGAATTTCAGTCTGTCTAACAGATTGACATTTTCAAATTTTACATTTCCAGATTGAACTGTACCAGACCCCAGAACTTTCCCTTTACTGTTATTCCCAAAGGATATATCACCCCCTCCATGAATTTTGAAATCTTTGAGTAGGGCTTTACATCCAGTCATGTGCCTGGAGCCTCCACTATCAACATACCACAGACTATCTAAACAGGCAGAAGCTCCCTACACATGAAGTAAAAGGATTAGTTCATTAGGGTTTCCAAAGCCAATAAGGCTTTGGATGGGGTCTCAACAGTGTCTGGGATGGATGCACATAGATGGACAGTGGTTAGGTCAGGGGTTTGGAAAGTTTTAGTACTGTTTCTTGCTAACCACTGTTGGGGGTCTTGACCAATCACCTATTGGTAACCAAAAGGATGCCTATTCAATTTGGTAAGATGGTTGTGGTTGTCCCTTACCTCTTCTGAACTGGTTGGCAGGGGGTGCATCAGTAACCTAAACATCTCTTTTAACAGATGTTTGGTTCAGCTGTTTTGTGACAGCTGTTTGAACTGGCACAAACAGTGGTTGGTTTTTGGTGAATTTGACAGATGATGTTGATGGACTCAAGGATGTTTTAGCAATGTACTCATTCTTTTTCACATCAAAGTTTTTGAGATACACACATGCTTGAGTTTTGTGGTTTGATTTACCACAAACAATGCAGCTTTCAGCTGGAACAATGACACTTGTTTTGTTCAAATCATAAGCTTTTAAATGGAAACAATCTTTTGTTAGATGATTCCTTTTCTCACAGAATTCACAAAACAGGTTATTGATCTTTTCTTTCTTCTTTCACTTTTCGGACTCCTTTGCAGCAGAGGTTTTAACCTCTGTTGGGATATCCTTGAGAGGAATGACTTTAGCTTTTGGAGCCTTAACACCATTAGTTGATGTAAAGTCCATGGGCTTGAAATTTTCAAGAATATCACACTCATCAGACCATTTTGATTTAAACTGATAATTTTCAAGCTCCTCAAAAGTAGAGGATCCCATTGGTCTGTCAAGTGTGATTTTGTTACCAAGTTTATCAGTGATTTTCACTTCTTGGCCATTCTTGTTTGTGGGGATGAACTCAGTGGTTACCTCAGTGGTTTGAACAGATTTTTCAAAAGCAGTGTTTTCATCATCATGTTTTCTATAACCAACACCAAATTTTACATTGCTTTTAATCTGTTTTTCTAGCATAACCTCATACCCTTTGCATGATTCCACCCATTTTTCACAGGTGATCTGGGTGGACTCTAACTCCTTTTTGCAAACTTGGTATTTTTCTACCATAGTTTGGAGTTGAGTTTTGGTTATGCTTTGCTCTTCTTTAAGACGGTTGATCTCTTTCTCTTTTTCAGTCAATTTGTTTTTAAGTTCTTTTAAAGAACTTTCAAATTTGACTTCATCAGTTAAGATTTTGTTCCGAAGGTTTTCATTCACCTCTTTGATGTTAGCAAAAGCAATAATGCAATTGTCAGAACACAGTTTTTCAAGAACTTGAGGAGATACCTTGGCAGCAGCCATCATTGCACAATCACATTGATGATTTTCTTCATCATCAGCTCTTTCTTCCTTCTCACCTACTTTCTTTTCTTTCTCTTCTTCTTTGTCCTCTTTGGACCATGGGTCTGTCAGTGGTTCAATCAGGGTTTCTGAATTTTCTCCCAGCAGCAATTCACCAGCAACTGCATTAACAACTGCTTCAGTCACCTCATCCACTGTTTCATCACTTAGCTGTTCACCTTCAGTTTCAATCCCCCCTGGTATTGACTCTAATGCCATCAAACAAAATTCATCATTAGAAGATTCATTAGAAGCATAGAGTGCAAAATTTTCATCACTAAGCTCATCAGGCATGCTGCTCCAGTCAACAAAGCCTTGAGTGAAAAAGCTTTGCTGATCTGGTTGTACCACTGCTGGAGCAGCTGTTTGAGGTGCAACAGGTTGCACTTGTGCCTGGGGGACAGGGGTTTGAACATATTGAATCTGTGGAACAGTGGTTTGGACATAATGCACAGGCACAGGGGCAGCAGCATAATGAGCAGTGTTAGCATGAGCTACAGGGGTATACTGGGTATAGTGCACAGTGCTTTGATTTTGAGGCCTAGGGTTTGAGCTAGGATGAGTGATTATAGGACCAGTAGTTTGACTCCTGCATTCCCTAGCAAAATGACCTCGCCTATTGCACTTGTAACACTTGATTTTTGATTTATCCAACCCAACCCTTAGATTCCCATGTTGCCCTGGGAACTTTCTCCCTGTTCTTTTGTAGAATTTGCTTGTTCTCACACTAAGCAAAGCCAACTGATGCAAAATGTCCATCTCCTCTAAGTCAGTGGGATCAAAATGTTGCAAATCATTGAGTTCAAAGCACAAATTATCTGACATCTGGTTTCAGTGTTTGCAGTGAAATCATAATTTGCAGAGTGAGGATCAGGGTTGGTAAAGTTACCACCAGCTGTTATATCAATGAAATGATCATAACCCTGTTCCTTACTACTGCTACCAGATTCTTCCTAACCCAGAAGAGCTGTGCTACCGAATGAGTAATCATCAGTAGCTTTTCCAGACTCTTGCAGCTTCTTTTTCTGGTTCAAATCCCTTTCATAGGTCAGGAGTCTACCATGAAGTTGGGCCAGGGTCAAATCTTTGAACTCAACAGAGTTTCTAGTCACAAATGCAATTGTGTCCCATTTATCAGGTAGCGATCTAAGAAACCTGCTATTTTGAGTTGATTTTGGAAATTAAACCTTAACAAGCCTTAGCTCACTGATGAGACAACTCAAACGTTCAAATTGTTGGGTCAATGTTTCACCCTTAATGTGACAGAAGGTTTCATACTGCTGATTCAGAATTTCCCTATTATTTTCAATAACTTCTTCGGTTCCCCCAAACTGTTCCTTCAATGCATCCCATAGCTCTTTGGCACTGTTACAATGTAACAGTCCAGCATAGATCTCATTTGGTAATGCAGATGCTATGATGCTAAATGCTTTGGCATCGAGTTCGAACTTCTGAAAATCAGTTTCAGTATAGTTTTCATAAGGTTTTGGTACGAACTTCTTTGGATCCTCAGCACTTGGCACCATAGGAACATGGAGACCAAAAACAACAGACCTCCAACATCCAGTATTCTGTTGAGCAAGGATGTGACCCATCCTTCGCTCCCAGATGTTGTATTCATTTCTTTTAAGCATAGGTGGTTTAAAAAGCAAGCCAACATTATTCTTATCATCCTGTGATTGTGACGTCATCTTGGTTGTTTTACAGACACTTTAAACCTTGCTCTGTTTTTCAACTAAAACGAACAAACTATCGATATCAACGATTTTGAGCTGAACTATTTATGTCAAAATGATTGTTAAATCAAATTTGACTGTCCTCGCTCTGATACCAATTGTTGGATCTGAGTTTGGTTTTGATTGTATTTTCTGTTTGAATTAAAATGGAAATGGATGAGTTGTGCAGCGGAATTAATTATGGAAACAAACTTTGCATACAATCAAACGAGAGTATTGCTTTGATCAAGACATTTTCAACAGAGAACCGAATGATTGAATTTAATTTCAACAACGATTACAAAGTAATGCTTGAATACAAACTCCCCCTCAGCCAGAGCTCAGTGTTTGTTCGTGCAAAGAGCTAATAGAACAGTACAGAGTACTGTTCTATTTATAGGCACTAGCAAACCACTGAGCATCTAAGCTGACGTCACCATGAAAGTGACATCTAACCTCCTAACAAACTCTAACCTCTGATCTATACAAACACTGCTATACTAACTACTGCTTATTACATTACATAACATAAAGACAGAGTAAACAACTGCTGCATCCCTCCACTGTTGTGAACCCAACAGTACTTGTCCGGATCAGCAGTGCTTGAACCAAGGCAGTAGATTGAATCAGTAGAGCTTTAGTTCTATCATCAGGTCTTTACTTGAGCAGCAGTTGGGAGTCAGCAGTTTGCACGATCAGTAGATAGGAGGTCAGCAGATGTTGAAAACCACTTTCAAGGGGAGAGACTTGTATGTAACATCTGCTTATTCTGGATCCACTGCTCTGACCCAGTTTTGGCTTTAATTATCTGTTCCTCTGGTAGGGTTCAATCCCAACAGAAGACCATCGAGATCTGCTCCCACTTCCACATGGGTATCTCGGGTTGCTGTAGGAGACCTGAAGGCTTCTGATACTCAGCGTTCACCTGGGCACAAGTCAAGCATTTTCCAACATAAGTTGCAACATCACCTTTCAATCTCGGCCACCAGTAGAAATCCTTCAAATCTTGGTACATCTTGTCCGATCCTGGGTGGATCGAATACCTTGATTTATGAGCTTCATCGAAAATCACATCTCTAAGACCACCAAAAAAAGGAACCCAAATTCATCCCATGAAACACAAGGTTCCTTCCTAATTTGGTACCAACTTTTTCTCCATCCCACGGAGATATTCATCCTTCAAGTTTTCCTTCATGAGAGCGTCTCTCTGCGCAGCACGAATGCGCAACGAGAGGTCTATTTGAATGATCATCTCCAAAGCCCTAACCCTTATGGGCTTAATCCTCTCTTTCCGACTTAAGGTGTCTGCCACCACATTCGCCTTCCCTGGGTGATATTTGATTTCACAATCATAATCGTTTAACAACTCAACCCATCGTCGCTGTCTCATATTAAGCTCTTTTTGATCGAATATGTGCTGAGGGCTCTTGTGATCTGTAAAGATCGTGCATCGGGTACCATAAAGGTAATGCCGCAAAATCCTCAAAGAAAACACTACTGCGCCTAATTCCAAATCATGCGTGGTGTAATTCTTCTCATGAACTTTCAACTGGCGTGAAGCATAAATGATAACCTTCTATCGCTGCATCAGCACACAGCCCAATCCCTGACGCGAGGCGTCACAGTATAACACGAAGTCATCGGTGCCTTCGGGTAGGGATAATATTGGTGCATCGCAAAGCTTGTTCTTGAGCAACTGAAAAGCTTCCTCTTTTTATCTCCCCATTCATACTTCTTGTCCTTTTGAGTAAGGGAGGTCAGCGGTTGAGCGTTTTAGAAAAATCCTCAATGAATCGGCGATAATACCCAGCTAAACCTAGAAACTGTCGGATCTCAAAGTCGGCGTTTTCAGAGTTTCCCAATTCTTAATCGCCTCGATCTTGGTGGGATCCACATGGATTCCATCTTCATTCACTACATGGCCAAGGAATTGTACCTCACACAACCAGAACTCGCACTTTGAGAACTTAGCGTACAGTTTCTCCTTCTTGAGCAGCTCTAAGATGGCTCTAAGGTGTTGCTCGTGCTCTTCCTTTGTCCGCGAATAAATAAAAATATCATCGATAAATACAATCACGAATTTATCGAGATATGGCTTGCAAAATCGGTTCATCAAATCCATAAATACTGTTGGCGCGTTTGTCAAACCAAACGACATTACTAGAAACTCGTAATGTCCATAACGAGTCCTGAAGGCGGTCTTCGGTATACTCTCTTCTTGAATTCGTAGCTGGTGATAACCTGATCAAATATCAATCTTAGAGTAGTAACTCGAACCTTGAAGTTGATCGAAGAGATCATCAATTCTCGGCAAGGGATACCGATTCTTGATGGTCAACTTGTTTAGCTCTCGGTAGTCAATGCACATATGAAAACTACCATCCTTCTTCTTGACAAACAGTACTGGAGCTCCCCAAGGCGAGAAGCTTGGTCTAATAAATCTCTTGTCCAAAAGCTCTTGAAGCTGCGTCGACAATTCTTGCATCTCGGGAGGCGGAAGTCGATAAGGTGCCTTGGCTACAGGCGCGGCGCCTGGAACCAAGTCAATGTGGAACTCGACTTGTCGATGCGGCGGTAATCCTGGCAAGTCTTCGGGGAAGACTTTAGGAAATTCCCTTACCACAGGGACATCTTCCAACTTTGGCTCTTCGGCTTCTTTATCAACAATGTGAGCCAAAAAGGCAACACATCCTTTCTGTAAAAACTTTCGGGCCTTCAAACAGCTGATAATCCTTAGAGGTGTATCATGCTTTTCTCCGTACACTACTATCATCTCTCCATTCGCCATCGGGATGCAAATGATCTTCTCGTGGCATACGATCTCAGCTCGGTTGCTCGACAACCAATCCATTCCAACTACCACATCAAAGCTTCCCAACTCAACTGGTAGGAGATCGAGCATAAACTCATGCTCTCCGAGCTCTATTACACAACCTCTAATCACTTCATTTGCCTTTACTAGCTTTCCATTAGCTAGTTCTATCGAGTATGGAATATCTAGCTTACTGGCAACTAACCCAAGTATATTCTTAAATTCTAGGGATACGAAGCTATAATCGGCACCGATATCAAACAGTAAAGATGCAAAGTGTTGGTTGATAGGGAAAGTACGCGTAACTACGTTCGGATCCTGGCAAGCTTCCCTAGCCCCAATGTTGAAGACTCTTCCTTGGGCTTGATTGTTCTTTTGGCAATCTCGCTTGAAATGCCCGACATCTCCGCAACTAAAGCATCCTTGCTTGTTTCCAGTACCACCCTGGTTGTTGTTTTGGTTGCGGTTTCCGTTACCAGCCTGGTTTCCAGAACCACCACGATTACCATTACCTCCCTGGTTACAGTTCCCAGTCTGATTCCCATTACCGTTTCCACCACGGTTCCCATTGCCATTACCATTACCTCTCTGACCACCGTTTCCATGACCGGTACCAGCCCAGCATGTCTCCTTCGAATGATCATTCTTTCCACAGGTTTCACATTTCCTAAACCTACACTGGTCGGCATGATGAAACTGACATACATCACATTTAAGCAAAGTGCCCATGTAACCTTTCCCTTTGTTCTCCGAACTTGCAGTACCAGTCCTGACTTCGATTGGTTGGTTCGCATCTCTTTTCTTGTTTCTACCGTTGTTTCCTTGGGTACCCTTCTTGAAATTCGAGAACTTCCTCTTGTTCTCTCCTGATGACTGAACATGAGTCTCCTTCTTCTTTCCCTCAGAGATGGAAAACTTGTTCAATCTAATTGCTTCTTCAGTCAATGCCACACTCAAATCAATGGCCTCAGTGATCGTTGGAGGCTTGGATGTCGTCACCATGCTCATGATTTGGGGTGCCAATCCCCGAATGAAACTTTCGATTCGCTTGAACTCCGGTTCTACCATGTAGGGGACAACGTGAGACAGGTCATGGAATCTCTGCACATACTTAGCAATCTTAGGTCCATCCATCTTCAGATTCCAGAACTCGGTCTCCAACTTCTGAATCTCAGCTCTCAAGCAGTACTTCTTGCGCATCAGTTCTTTCATCTCATCCCAAGTCATAGCATGTGCAGCCTCCTCTCCCAGAGTCTGAACCTGAAGGTTCCACCATGATAGCACTCCGTCTATAAAGAGTCCAGAAAAGTAGGTGACCTGGTGCTCTGGCGCACACTTGCTCATTCGCAGCACAAAATCTGTTTTCTCCGCCCATCTAACGAAAGCTACAGCACCTCCAGTGCCATCAAAATTCAGAGGCTTACAGTCAAGGAACTGCTTGTAAGTACAGCCTGTACAAGCAACATCATTCACAGAAAGCATTAGCAAACGCACATGGAATGTCCAAACGTATCGTAATGTGCCTTAAATGACCTAAACATTACCGTGAGGTAGGTTATTTCCTGAGGTACCTCCGCTGTGTTCAGAGCGTAAGGCCTCATGTTGTGCAATTGCTTGTGAAATCCGTTCTTGCAGTTTTGCCTCTGTTGTGCGCAACTGATTGTTCCTTCGAGGAGGCATCTTCTAAAAGAAAATTGTATAGGTCAGGTCTTATGTACATAATAAGTAGTACGTATATAATAGCGTTTGTTATAACAAGTAAGCATGCAATCATTGCATAAACAAGTAAATTAACAATGTATTTAATGAGAACATTACGATTGAGCTTTCATTAATCATTGACCACAAATACAGTTACATGTTTTACAAATGTATCATATCAAAAGGGAACACAGGGTCACACTACCCTTGTCCAAAATGTCTACCAATCTACCATAAGTCATACAGTCAAAAGGTGGTCTCCAAAAGGCTTCACTAGCTCAGCTCAATAGTGGTGCTCTCATCAAAATCAGGCTACCTACATAAAACCAAAAACCGTCTATGCTGATGGTGGTGGAGGAGGGGGTGGAGGAACAAAAAGCAAGCTGCGCACATGCGCAAGCTCCTCCTCAAGCTGATAAACATGACGAGACAGATAACTGATCTGCTGCTCAATGGTAAGAAAGCGAGTGTCAAACTCGAGAAATGGAGTAAGTGGTGCAGGAGGATGCAAAAACGGGGACGGTGATGAACGATGGGGAACAAAAGTAGGCTGACACGGACATGGCAAAGATCGCGGTGTCATCTCAAGCTCTAAAATCCTGCAACTCATGATCTCATACTGGAGCAGCAATTATAGAAGTTACTCATCCCGTGTATAACCAGTAAAGTGCGAAGGATGGTAGGGATCAGAAATAGGTATGGTGTAAGGTGGCAACCATCTGAGTGGCTCATCAAGTGTTGAAGAAGTAAAATGAGCAGAAGGTGCAGACTGAGGCATGTGAGGGAAAGCTGCTAATACATGTGGGTCATGGCTAGGCTGCTGGCTAGAAGTGCCTTCCCCTGGACGTGGTGCGGGTATATCCTGCAAGAAAACAATCGGCTGGTTGACACGGTGTACATCAGACTCCTGAAGTGCCCTCCCCAGTTGAGTCTCTAAGTGTGAAGGAGCAACATCAGTAGGTGCAGGTGCAAGTGGAGGAGTGACTGGCTCAATGATAGGAGGGTCAGCGGGTGCAGGAACTGGATCAGGTATGAGTGGTGCAATGTCAGGTATGCCAAATGGAATAGGATCCTGATCAGGTAAAGGCTCAGGTGCAGGTATCGGCTCAGGATCAGCGGGTGCATCTACAAGCTGATCATCAAGAACAAAATCAGGCTCAAGTCCAGGCCCAATGCCATGTGGGGGAATCGGTGTAGCTGACATAGCTGTGTCATCGTCAGAATCTGTGGCATATCGTCGCAGTCCAACTGCCTGTAAAGCGGATGAAGACACAGACTCAAAGGAATCGGGGATAGAGTGTAAGCTAGAATCAGAAGAAATCTCGATAACAGGAATCCCCAGAAGTGGAATAGCAACAACGTCCTCATCGAGCTCTCAGTCACGATGAGCGCCACCGGGAGGACCATCAACAAACAGATCAAAATCATCGTCAAAAAGATCGTCAAAAGGCTAATCCTCAGGATGAATGACCATGAGAGGAACGGGAGCGAGGATCGGTGCCACGACTTGCTCACCATCGGGGTGACCGATGATAAGATGATCGTGAACTGGAATAGGAATAACAAAAGGATCCTCGTCTAGGATACCATCAGCAATCGGTAAATCATCTCCGAAATCGGGCAGCGCAAAGGGCTGAAAGTCATCGTCATCGTCGGACATCATCTCCGGGCCACTCTCCGTATCAGAAGTAAAGATCTCTGGCTCAGGTGCAATCTCATCATCTGAGACTACAACCATAGGGTCATCGGTATCGGACAGTCCACTCTCGGATGATGACATAGTGTCTGTAACAAAACAATCACAATAAATGCACATATATCAACTACTAACATTAAACATGCAATCAATGATAATGTAATCACGTATCCTTCCTAGTATCCCAGACTAAACCACCTAGTCTCCCAGACTAAACCACCCAGTCTCCCAGACTAATCCACCTAGTCTCTCAGACTAAACCTCCCAGTTTCTCAAACTGAACCACCCAGTCTCTCATACTGAACCACCCAGTCTCTCAGACTGAACCATAAACATAAACCTTGAATTGTGTTTCGTGTCTTTTTGTTTGTAAAAATGTTTGTTTCCTAGATCTGGGCATTTCTTGTATGCAATGAAAACATGTTGTAAAAATATTTTCGTGAGAGCCCTAATGATTGTAGTCTAGACTCGAGAAGGAATCCTAGTTCGCTACAATCGAAGCTTTGATACCAAGCTGTCACACCCTGACTTTTTGCGGAAGCGTGATTATGGTGTGACTTTCTTAATATCATTGCATTCAATCATAACAACAACTATATGATAAAAACCATAGATTATCATCCATTAGATAAGTTTAAAAACATCACAAACATCATTGTTTAAACAAAGACTTCAAATTTAAGTTCTACAAACCGTACGAATTGTTTAGAGTTCCCTAAGGACTCATAAAAGATTCTAAATAAAATCAGGCTTAGGAAGATGTGTCTCGTCCAGGAATAAGACACACTAACCAAACCCTATAACAGCGGATGGCATCCTTTATTCTTAACGCAACTTGAAACATCCAACGCCCGCCAGATCCACTTTTAATTCCCTGAAATACATGTATTTTGAAAACATCAACAAAAGTTTAGCGAGTTCGTGTGTTTGTTTGTGTGTATGAATAAACCTTTGAAATCATTGTAAGTATGTATGTAAGTTTGTAAATCCCGTATGAAAGCAACAAGGAAAAAAACAGATCATTAATGGTTTGCAAGGCCATTAATATGTGTGACGTGATGCAGGAAGGCTCAAACCTTGCAGAATTTGCACCGGGCTTCCGGATGTAAGACATAGTCAACCCATGGGCCAAACCTTGGTCCAACATGGGCGGGGCTCGCTACACTCATGTCCCTCGGTCCTACAACGAGGGTTAATGGTCTTAAGCGTCATACCCACCACTCACATGATCTAGCAGTACCCTTCCTTAGCTAACCACACCATATAGTAACGTTTGTAAACAATTGTAACATGTACTTCACCCCCGAAGTTATAAAACGGAAAAATTGTTAAAGGAAAAGGGGGTCACGAACTCACAGTCTTGCGTCTTCAGTCATTGTAACTCAAGCTCCTTCGGGTAAACACGACTACCTACAACGTACTATGATCTATTAGGCGAGCGGGTCGTGCCTTGACTTTGTATTATTGTCTTTGAGTTACGATTCTTTTGTGTCTTCGATATTATTCCAAGTTATATAATTATTTGTTAAAATAATAAATATTTTAACTTAAATTATATTTATTAAATTTTGGAATAATTGTTAAAACAATTATTTTAACTTAATACTTCCCAAGTATTTATACTTGTATATCCTTCCCAAGGATGGGTGTATTTGTATTTGTATTCTTATACTTGTATATTTTTGCAATGTATTAGGGTCGTATTCCGGTGTGTATTTATACGTACGAGAATACGTATCTTCTTGTAATTGTTAAGTATTCTTATACTTAATTTCGTATTAGTTTTTCCGGAATATTATCTTTAATAAAAGTCCACCAATATTTACTAACAAAATATATATTGTAATAAATATTATTTAGAAAAATTATTTATAATTTTTCTTTTGGCAAAAATATTTGTATTCTCTTATAAGTTACAAAAATTAATATATTTTCAAGTCCAACTTGGAAAATATATATAAACTCATTTTCTCCAAAAATGACATACTTCATATTTATTTGAGAAAATATATCTTTCATCCATAAATATTGTATTTCATGTTTGTGTAAGAAAATATATATTTCTCAAAAATAATATATCTTCTAAAATTTCCAAGAAAAATATATATTCATGCACGCCAAAATAATATATTTTTCTCTTGTCAAAATATGATATATTCTTGTAGTAATTGCAAAAAAAAAATCATATTTTTGTTTTCTTGGTGTCCAAAATATTCTTTACCAAAATATACTTGTGAATTAAATTCCGGAATATTTTGTAAGTTATATTCCTTTGTTTGGTTTCTCCGTTATTTTTGGGATGTAATGTTTATATTTATTCCTTGGAATTTTGGTAATATTTTGGATTGCGATTCTTGGTATTTTAATGAGTTATATTATTTCATTTCCTAAAATAATATAACTAATACACAAAATATACAAATAATCACACACATGGTGTCTTCTAAATATATATTTCGTAAATACATATTTAGTCACTTTTATTTATGAAAACCAACCTCCAATATTTGTATTTTTGTAACAAAAAATTATGGCAAAGTTTTTGTAACAATTTATGGTTTAAAATACACTTGTAAATACTTGTTTAGAAATATTTTTCTAAGTGTTTAGATTTTTAGAAACTTTTTCCATAGTTTTCCCTAAAAATGGAGGTTTCCATGCTTTCAAGCATATCATTTTCTTTTGTAAAAATCGTCACAGTCAATCCACAATCAACAATAAACAACCTTTACTTACAAATTTGTCAAAAACAAGTAATAATCTACCACTTCATGAACTTGAATATTTGTAAAAATTTGTAGGAACTTACTAGTGTTATTAGTAAGCCTTGTTATCCTTTAAAGTGTGATTAGTTCTTTAAAAACTTCATTCTTGAAGAAGATTGATCTTTACAACTTATGATCATCATTTCTAAAAAAAATTTCTTTATGATTTCTTCTTGTTTCACAAGTGTTTCTACACTTGTTTAACCACAAAAAATAAAGTTTGTTTATGTAAGAACCAAGATCTAGCAAGACTTATATTTTTAACTTGGTTTCTTTAGAAATCATCCATAAATCTTTATATCTACAAGTGTTACTACTCACTTTGATCATTATTTTTCAAGAAAACCATTTGTTCATTCAAGTTCATGCTTCATGTGTGGATGATCTATCATCCTACAACATTTCTACTTTCTCATCTTGCTAGATTATGTTTTTAATCATGATCTAGAAAGATCATATGATGATCTACATCATATATATGAACAAACAATAATCATCAAGTAAATCAACACAAAAACAACTTAGTTTCTTCATTAAACATGCTTATGTTCAAGTTTCATTCTTATGATCTTTATTCTTTAGTGTTCTTCAAGATTATGATTATGATTCTTCTTTAACCACTAAAAATGGAAGTAAAATGGATTGTACAAGGTTCTTACCACTAGCTCAAGGCTAGGGATGATTCAAGTGAAGAAATCAAGTGGGTAAAAGCAAATAGAGAAGGTCCTTGCAATTCCGTAAGCTCCTAGCTTCCTTGTATGATCTCTAACACCTTTGTATATGCTTGATTTGTATGAGAAAGATTGAATGATGGTGAGTGTGTATGTGATGAGTTTCGGCCGAGAGCTCAAAGAGAGGGAGAGAGAGTAGTGTGTGTTCTAGTGTGTGATGAAATGAAGTTAGAACTCTCAAGTCCTTCTTATAATCCATGCTCTAATTTTAACTTATGTATATTATGTCATTAAAGGGGGAACCATATCCATTTTTATATTGAAATAAAATCAACAAGGTGGGACGCTTGTTGGGCCGTAAATAGGTGCGGGGGGGGGGGTAGTAGATTACGTTTAAACTAGATTAGTTACTTACAAGTTGAAATCCAAGCATTAGTTAAGTGTTTTAGTTATTAGATATTTTATGGGGTGTTATGGTGTTCGGGGACCATAACTAGCTTGGTAATGTTAAATCAGTGCTTCTAGTGTAAATTTGATGTTTCGGGTAGTGTCCGGTTGTTCGGTTGGTTACCGGTTTGTTAAAATGCTAAACTTTGCAGTTTAGTGTGCTTTATGTACCTTTCTGTGACACTTTTGATTCCCAACACTTAGGAAAGCATTCAGGATCATTTACCCATATTTCTACATAAAATTAGATTGTTAAAATGCTGAATTTTGCTGAATTCAACACTTTGGGTGAGTTTTAGGCACTTTCTAGCACTTAAACTATCACTAGAAAGGCAGTTTTGTGATCCTTACTTTCACACTATACTGGTGTAATACTTGGTTTCTGGCTCATTTTTTGTCTCAATGCACTGTCTGTCTATGTGCTGAGTTCTGTCAGCATTTTCCTGATCTATCAAATAACTGTGCTAACTGTACTTAATGCATCATTTGAGGCAATAAAGCTCTCATGCAATCATGTCATAACATTTAGCAATATATGATGCACATGTTTGTATAAAACAGTAATTAGAAAGCAGTTAATTGCAATTTCAGCACAGTCATTAAGCACTAATCATGGTTAATTATTTGTATGGATACCTGAATTTTTGACAGTTGTCACATACACAACTCCTTCTCAAAAACCAAGAGATGCTTGGCTGTTTGATTACGAAGGTCTTTGGAGTTCGTTTAACCTGCCAGCCAAACCATCAGAAGAGGAACTTGCAATGCTATATTAGCATCAACAAGCATTTTCGCAAGAACAAGTTCCAAGACCTATTGTTGTAACACGAACACAATTTGGTACACACGATGCTGAAGTAGGTCCGAGTACTCGACCAGTAGAACCACAGATAGCAGGAACAAGTGATCCCATGATAGAACTAGTGGTGAATGAAGAAGCTCCTAGTTTCGATAACTCTGATGATTCCGAACCTGAAGCAACATACGATGATGACAGGTCTACATCTGAAGGAGAATCTATCTTTGATTTGCTATCAAATAATCAAAACGAAGCTATTAGCGCACAGAATAACATTCCTGCCGAAACACAAGCTATTGAACAGAATGTCACAAATCTACAACCAGAGGTCGCTGTTTCTAATGAGGTGATGCCAAGAACATTATCATACCATCATCAGACTTCATAATTGGTGATTTACAAAGTGGCGTAAAGACCCGTAACCAAGTGAATTAGGGTTTAAGTTGTTTCTATACCCAAGTTGCTCCTTACAGAACAGGTTCTCTTTCAATGTTTTATCTCTCAGATTGAACAAAGACCTACAAAGAGGCTCTAATAGAGGAGAGTTGGGTTAATGCAATACAAGAAGAGTTGTCTCAGTTCGAGAAGCTTTGTGTGTGGAAGCTAGTAGACGTGCCTGAAAACCATAAGAAGATCAATACCAAATGGGTTTTCAAGTGCAGGAAAGATGACAGAGGAGTGATAGTGCAAAATTATGCTTGGCTCATTGTTCAAGGATTCTGTCTGCAGGAAGGGATAGATTCTACGGAAGTCTATGCTCCAGTTGCGACGCTGGAAGCGATACAGATCTTTCTGGATTTTGCATCTTGGAAGGGCTTTAAAGTATATCAGTTAGATGTGAAGTCTGCTTTCTTATATGACAAAGTGAAGGAAGAAGTATACGTCGGCCAACCACTGGGTTTTGTCGATCATATCCACAAAGATAAGGTTTATCTGCTAGACAAAGCACTGTGCGGATTACACCAAGCTCCAAGACCTTGGTACAAGACACTATCGCAACATCTTCTTGATAATAACTTTATCCGGGGCACTGTGGATTGCACTCTATTCACTCGGGATATAGACGGCCACGTTCTGATTGTTCAAATATACGTAGACGACATTATTTTCGGGTCAACTGATGATACTTTTTGTAAAGATTTGGAAGCGGTCATGAAACGAAAATTCGAAATGAGCTCGATGTGGGAAATGAAATTCTTCTTAGCTCTTCAAGTGTACCAACTACCATATGGTATTTTCTTCCACCAGACCAAATATATTAACGATATCTTAGAGAAATTCAAGATTACGGATACCTCTCCAATGTCTACCCTGCTTGCTCGAAATCATGGATATTGGATCGTTGTGTGACCCTAACGAGTCAATATGAAGAGTTCAACATCAAAAACAAAGGAGGAATCAATGAATTTGATGTAACACAGCTTGTTTTCCTCTAATTATCTTCTTATTAATCGATTCTGAGCTTTTACAGATTCAAATGACAAATGGACAGCAACTCGACTCAGAAACTATGACTTAATTCCGTTTCAAATGACGAACCAGCACACCTATTTATAGATGAGGTAATTCCGTTTAAAAGTGGCACTGGCCATTTCAAGCGGAATTAAACTTGTTAATTTCGTTTGAAATGGTCATTGTCACATTCAAACGAAATTATCCACTTTAACACAAACAAACTCTAAGTTCTTCTCTGTTGTGTGCTAGTTTATCCTATCTAGACATAAGACTAGATAAAGACGAAGTTAACAGACATTAATGCACCAACAGACTCCCCCTTGGTCCTATCTAGACATAAGACTAGATAAAGACGAAGTTAACAGACATTAATGCACCAACAGACTCCCCCTTGGATGTTGACGAAGTCTTCGGTGTCGAGTCTTTAATCTTTGTCTCTTTCCAAATTGTCTTGACATTGTAAAGCTTCCTTCAAATCTTCTCTTCTATCAACAGCTAGCGTGAATCACAGAATCCTAATCTTTACAACCTTCAAGCTCCCCCTTAAATGTAGATCCAGGAACTACATTTAACTTTTAAAACTTCAGACTCCCCCTATTAGAAGACTGGGATTTTGCTTAGCTGTTTTCTCAATAACAAACCTGTTACCTACACAATCTCTACCTAAATATAAGAAATATGACAATAACAGTTTCAAATCAAACTTACCATTCAACTTCATTTAATGAATTTATCAGAATTAGAAATCCACTTAAGTATTCAGGTCCAAATTAATGACCCTGATTACTCAATTTGTCTACCAAGTCCAACTTAATGACCTTGGTTCCTGAGACAAATCACACTGACAATTTGTTCAACTATGTTTAAACAATTTTTCTGAAATTTGCAAGTTTCAAATTAATGAACTTGTTTTGACTTTGCAATTTCAGGTATAATCATGATAAACTCCAAACTCATCTTCTAGCTCTGAAACTTCCTTCATCTGCTTCAAATTCGAATCTGAAATCAGCTTTCCACTTTGGTTTGTCAAAAATAAAGCAGAAATGTAAAATCTTTTTAGATTTTCAATAAAGTTTCTAGAATAGAAATGAATAACAGAAATAAAATGCAGTAAAAGTAAACTGTTTACAAACATATTTTTGGTGAGTGTGTTAGGGAATCATATCAGCTATTCGACAAGTCACAAGTACCGTTAAGCTTTAATTTCATACTCAGAATTAAACAATTCACTTAGATTGTCGATATACTGATCCACTTAAATTCTCACACAATTTTAAATCTGTCCAGAATATGGATTAAGTGTATTAAGAACTTAAACTCATTCATGTGTCCCACCTCTTGAATATACTCCCGTATCCAGATCCCAATATTCAGTCTTACAGGTGAGTATACCACAGATGATATCTATAAGGGGTTAAATTGCGAAGGCCGTGAGAGCTCAGGTCAGAACTTCCGTTCAGCAGAGAGATGACGACTTCGACTTAAGGTGGGTCCCCTTTAGAGGATCTTTTTTACAACAGCACATGATTAGCATTTTTCAATGTTTTATCATTTTTTATGCTGAGGGCGGTGCTATATTTCAAGCAAGCAGAAAGTATTATACGGGGACTAGGCCATTGCTTCCGCAAAATCAGAAGTCCCGGGATAATACTCCAGATATCACTGAGTATAAAGACCTAGTATCTCAGAAAGAGGGATCTTTCAAACAAGATTTCAGGGGTTACCTATATATCCAAGTAGTGTTCCCCACGAAATAAGCAAGTTGAAATTTAGGTTTATATCCCGAACAAACCTACTAAATGTGCAAAAACCTATCGGCACATCATCACTGAGACTGTTTAAGACTTTTAAACTTACATATCTTTAGCATACCGTAACTATCAAGCCAATGTACTATCATTTTCCTTTTTTACACAAGCTCTTTTCTGGTTTTCTATTGTTTTTGTATTTTGAAAATATCTCATATTTTTTTATTTTTGAAATTTTTACTGTTTTTGTATTTTCTGAAAATATTACCCTATCTTCTCCCCCTAAATACCAAAACAAGTAAAAAATCGACAAACCATTGCAGATTGCTTCTCAACATCATCATCTACAATGTCTCCTTCATCAATGCCAAGAATCTCTTCCAACACCGATAAAAGCTTCATACCATTCAATTTTAGCAAATATTGAAAACGAGTTTTATCAAATGCTTTGGTATGTAAATCAGCTTTTTGTTCGTCAGTGTGGATTTTATCAATTCGTATCAACTTCTTCTCGAAGCAATCTAGGATGAAGTGATGACGAATTTCAATGTGTTTCGTTTTAGCGTGATGAACAGGATTTTTAGTAATGTTTATCGCAGCCTCATTATCAACAAAGATAGGGGTGTTAAGAAATTGCAAACCGTAGTCGCGCATCTGTTGCTGGATCCACAAGATCTGAGAGCAGCAACTGCTAGCAGATACATACTCGGCTTCACATGTGGATAAAGCCACAGAGGTCTGCTTCTTGCATTGCCAGGTGACCAATCGTGGTCCGAAAAATTGGCCTCTTGCATTGCCAGATGACCAATCTTTGGTACATTCTTCTTTTCAGAAGTAGTAGCCTCTTGTGGTTCAAGTTTCTCATAATAATCCAAAGGAACATTCATCTTTACCGGTGTGGTAGAAGACGATTGTTTTTTCTGACTCTGAAACCTTTGGTTTTGGAGAACTTGATTTCTTTTCCACAGATTTTAGCTTCCATGTTTGTTGAGATGGCGCAACCCGTTTGTAAAATTTGTCAGTTTTAGTTACCACATTCTTAACAGGTTCAGATTTGACTTTTGCGTTCTCATTTTTCAAAATTTTCTCAACAACCATTGGAGCTTTTGCTTTTGGATCAACTTTCTTTTTCTGACTCTCAACAACTTCAGTCTTAGGCTTCAAGTTAGTACACTTTCATGCAATATGTCCAACTTGATTGCATTTGAAGCATGTTCGGGTGTCAACTACCCGACTTGTGCCTTCAGACTGAGGCTATGAGGCCTTCTTCTCAAAGAACTCTTTGTTTGATTTTGAAAAAAATTTGGATTCTTCATCAGAAAGTGAACTTAAACTTGAACTTCTCACAAACACTTTCTTCTCTACAAACTTCTTGTTTTGAACATTCTTTCTTTGAACATTTTTACCACCCTGATATCCACCTGACCATTTGTTTTGATTGTTGTTATAAAAACGCGGTGGAACAATAGGGTTCTTGTAGTAAGCTTTATCTTTTTTGAAATTCATTTGCCTCTTTGTCTGATTTAAACCTTCTATCTCAGACAGATCAATTTCAATTAACTTGAACACATTTCTCAATTTACCAACATTCACATTTTCTAAAGGAAAATCACGATCCGAATACAACTTATCAGATCCCGCCATCTTGTACATCACAAGACTAGGTTCATCACTTAAGTTGGTTTTGGATTTTGATTTTGATTTTGGAATGTATTTATCCAAAAAAACATTCATTATCCTCAGTAGTGTCACTTTCAGATTTCAAAACATTTTCAGCCATGCTTTTAACAATTTCAGATTGGACACTATCTTCATCAGATAATGAAGTGAATGTGACATCTATTGTGTCTGGAAGTTTAACTTCATTTTCTTCTTCATCATTAACCAAACCTGATTTTTTCTTTGAAAAATTATTTAACACTGGTGGTGGAACCTGATGAAACCCAACCCTGGTTCCATCAAAGTATACATCTTCGCCTGCTTTGTTTTTCCCGATGGGTTTGGGAACAATGTGTTGTAAAACAAAGCTTGCAGAGCTGTAACTGTTCAGTTTCAACTGGATGCGTTCATTTTCAATTTTAGCTTATTGAAACTGAAGCTTCAACTTAGCAATTTCATCTAGTTGTTGGTTGATTAGCTCTTCTTTAACCCTAAGCACACCTGTCAATTGAACATTTTCTATACTAGTCTTACCATTTCTCTCATCAGAATCTTTAACCGTTCGTTTTAGCTTTTCAAACTTTTCTGAAACCTGACGATTTTCAAGAATTAGCTTTTCGTTTTCTTTCCTAATTCTTTCTACTTCAATTTTATCATTTTCAATTTTATTAGTTAACTCTTTTACTCGATCATTTGAAGCTTTTAACATTTTGTCACGGTTTAAGATCTGATCTTCAACGTCTCTGACTCTCTTTGTCAGTTCTTCGACCTTTTTACCTTTGTGGTAAGCAATTGTACTACAAACCTTGCAGTCTTTCATGTAGTTTTTGTAGTCACTTTCAGTTTTATCTTTCTTACCTGACTCGTTGTTTGCAACACTCTGACTGACCTTGCTATTAGACTCAGTGCTAGAACCAGAAACTACCTCTAGTTCTTTCGCAGCAAACACTTTGTCAGCCATCTTCTTTAAATATTCCGCAGTAAACTCTTGTGTCGTATCAATAATTCCATCATCAATTTTCTTTGTCTGCATCTCTTTTTCTTTTTCTTTTTCATCAGCTTCTCCTCCTCCCCACCATTCTCTCTGTAAGGCTTCTTCTTCTTCTTCTTCAGCAACTTGTTTGGTGAGAACTTCAACATCAATAGCAATGTTTCCGTTGGTATCAAGGTAACATTCTCTATCAGCATCCCATCTTTTTGCCTGTTTTGCTTTTCTGTAGATATAACCAGCTTTAATCATCCTGTCTTGGGCTTTCATTTTTCTATTGATGTATTTCTCTTGTTCGTTTCTGCTATCTCTGAAAGGAACAACTTTTGTCACAAACGCATAGCCCACTGCATCCTCTTCCGGTAACACTTAACTCCAATCATATCCCTCGTCATCATGAATAACAACAAGAGCTCTTGATTTTTCTTTGGGGTATCTTCAAGCTACTTCATTCTGGGAGGTTCAGATTTATTCTGATGATAGATTGCTCTTTTGTAGTAATCCTCTCTGAATGGATTTGCAGTATCATCAGCAGGTGCGTTTCGACATTCTCGTTTAAAATGTCCCTTTTGTTTACATCTGAAACATGTGACTTTTGATTTATCAAACCCAAGTTTTATGGACGGTCCTCCAATTGAATGTCTGCCTGTAATCTCCATGAACTTTGAGCTCGTCTAACTGCACTAGCCATACACCACCTGATATCGATCAACTCCATCTCCTCTGGGTCTATCTGATCATAATCCTCCTTGGTGAGGTTAGTGTTTCTAATCTTGCCCGCTACAAGGCTCTCGTATGATTCAAGCACAGATGCTAAAAACACCATTTGCTGCTTTGCGGATTCTTCATTGAAATTTTGTGCATTCTTCAAATCCACAGCAATGTTACATTGGAACAGATTCTTTGGAACAGATTGACTTGAAGTAGTTGATGATTACCCTCCATGATAGCCACTGCTTGGACTTTCTTGACTTTTCATGTTTGCGTTTTCTGCAGAGAAAGCTGTCTTTAGTGACACGGTTTTCGGGATCATACTTCCTCGATAATACAACTCTACAGTCTGCTGGTATGAGGAGTGATTTACTTTGTATGATTTCTTGAGCTCTAGCTCATGACTCTCCAATCTTTCGATTAGCATATCAACCGTCAGTTTCTCCGACTCGATTGTATTCTTCAACATCAAAGCAAAGTATTGTCAATCTTGATCGTTTGGCAGCGAGTCAAATAGTTTGTCAACCAATTCTTCTCGAGTATAAATGATTCCATGTCTTGCCAGCTCCATCTTCAAATGCCCAAATCTTTCAATAATCTTAGATACAGATTCGTTTTTCAAACATCCAAACAAATCAAATTCTTTTCTTAACAGTTTCTTTTTGTTTTTAACTATCTCAGCACTACCCACACATTTCACTCTCAATTTCTCCCATAGATCTTTCGAATTTGTGTACTCAATCAACGCTATTATGTCATCTCTCACAGACTGATGAGTTAATGCAATGCACTTTTGTTCAGCAACATATCTTTCTATCTCCTCATCTTCTGTCAAATTTTCATAGTCAGTTCTTCCTATAACAAAACCATTCTTGAACCTTTTCCAACTTGGATATGCAAATGCTTGTAGCCATTCTTCAAACTTTTTCGCCCATTTATTGTAATCTTCAATTGCCATTAGTTTGGGAGGTTTGTTGTACGTTCCATAAGCACTCTCCACACTTAATGCATCTGAAAGAGCTTTCTTCGGACTCGGATTAGAAGTATTCTCATTTGTGTTGTTCGAAGTATCATCTCCTGTGTTTCCCGTGAAAGCAAACATGTCACTGAAAGGATTCATGAACTCATCCATCTTTACGTATCTTTCAAACAAAATCAACCTTCAAGCGAGATTAACCTGCACAATCAACTTCAAATGAAATTAAAACTCAAACGGAATCAGGTTTGAAGCGAAATAGCTAATTTCGTTTGAAACTCTCAAACGGAATCAGATTTTGAAACGGAATAGCTAATTTCGTTTGACACCAGTTGCAGTTTCAAACGGAATCAGTTTTTGAAACGAAATCACTTATTTCGCTTGAACTTTCAAACGGAATTAGACTTCAAGCAAAATTAGACAGAACTTTTCAAACGGAATAAGTAATTCCGTATGAAATCAACAAAAGTTTCAAGCGGAATTAACCAAAATAGCTAATTTCGTTTGAAAACACACGTGCTATCTCAAGCGGAATTAGGATGACGTCATTTTGTTCGAACAGTTTTACAAGCGGAATTACAAGTTTTTATCAGATTTAAGTTGAATTAAGGTCCAATTCCTTCAAGGATTAGTTAAAACTATGTTTCGCTTGATATATGTGAGTTTTAAGCCATTTCAACCATTAAATTTTGTTCAAATCAGAAAAGAAGGAGTAGAAGTGAGAGAATCCGATGAAATCAAGCTGAATTGGTATGAAATCCTCGTCCTGAGCTCTGATACCACTTGTTGGATCATTGTGTGACCCTAACGAGTCAATATGAAGAGTTCAACATCAAAAACAAAGGCGGAATCAGTGAATTTGATGTAACACAGCTTGTTTTCCTTTAATTATCTTCTTATTAATCGATTCTGAGCTTTTACAGATTCAAATGACAAATGGACAGCACCTCGGCTTAGAAACTATGACTTAATTCCGTTTCAAATGACGAACCAGCACACCTATTTATAGATGAGGTAATTCCGTTTGAAAGTGGCACTGGCCATTTCAAGCGGAATTAAACTTGTTAATTTCGTTTGAAATAGTCATTCTCACATTCAAACGAAATTACCCACTTTAACACAAACAAACCCTAATTTCTTCTCTGTTGTGTGCTAGTTTATCCTATCTAGACATAGGACTAGATAAAGACGAAGTTAACAGACATTAATGCACCAACAATGGAATAGGCCCAGATCCCACTGGCAAAAAGACTGACGAGACGCTATATCACAATTGTTATGGGTGGTTTTCTGAACATATATCCTAAATTATATTCTGGTTCTATTACTTTTGATTGTGATCAGGATACCGGATCAGGATATTGGTAACATCCTGATGCAGTATCCTAGTAATGACTAATTATTCACGTGCAGATTAGCGAGGCTTGCCTATAACGTTCAAATGGACTAGTTCTCCCTGAAGACTCGGACTAAGTTGTTGAGAAGAGAACGTTGAAGCCGCAAAGAAGGGGTCTCCAACGTTCAAAGGGGAATATTCGAAGCATCCCATATTTTTAGGATAGTTTGTTATTTCTTTTACTGTATAAAGGAGTGATCGGATCGATAAGACACACAACTTTTTACACACACTTCTGCTCTCTACTAGCAGTAGTTACTCGCAACACATACACTTACACTCGAATCTCATTGTAACACTTAGTTGATCCGCATCATATCCTGCACTGTATCCTGAAGTTTGAAGTAATAAGAAGAACAATGCAGCTGCGATTGTCAGCTCCCGAGGTTTTATGCTGGCGATCTAGATTGATCAAGGGCTTTCCTCGTATATCTCGTGTCACCCTTTACCTTTTTGCTCATTGTTTGATTGTTGATATAGCTCGATATCCTGAGCTATATCCTGAAAACTGTTTTTGTAGACAATTTAATCAGGATATTTTTCAACACACATTCTTAGCACACTACCTCACTTAACTAATTAGATCACTAATTTGTTTCGGTAATTTTTGACCAAACAATTTGGCGCCCACCGTGGGGCAAGTGGTGCTATTTTTACTAAAAGCTTTCTTAAAATCGTTACTTGGTTTTCTATCTTCAAAGCTTTTTGCACAACTATTTTTAATGGCCTCAAATTCAAACATGAGCTCTTCTACCATGTCTGCTATAACCTCTGAAACAATTGGTTCGGTGCTTCCACCACCTCCAAGGACGAAAGCTTCATCTCAGCCTCAAGCTCCTCCAAGGAGGACCGAAACTCAAACAACTCGGGATATTGTGCCTACTAAAAATATCCATGGATCTGCTGCCTCAGGGAGAACTCCTATTATGGCTTCTAATGATGAAATTATAACTTTGTTTGGTAGTATACAGGATCAGATGAAGCAATAGCAGGAGACCAACCAAATGCTGATAAGAGAGATACAACTCTTGAAATCCAGCTCAAGCAGGCCTGCTGAGGATACAGTCACTCCCTTGCAGCCCAGAGCATTGAACTTCAGTTCGAAAGTATATACCGGGTATAAAAGGGGCAATATTGTACCTAGTCATTCCAAGAGTCATACTCCTGAGATACCCTCATCGGTCAGGGTATCAACTGTGAGAAGTTCAGGATATGCTCCAGGATATGGCCCGAATCCTCTGGCTGGTAACGTGTCAAATAATACTAACACTAATTGGTTCATACATCTGTCAACTTCGTCTTGTATCGAGTCTTGTAATAGAAATGTTAGATCAGGGCATATTGTACGAGAAAACAAGGTTTTAGGGTTGAGAGTTCATTTCGCACGAAATGACTTTTAGTCATTTCGTACGAAATACCCTCCCCTATAAATACCTAAAGTGCTATCTCATTTGTAACGTTTTTGATTTCGGTACCGAAGTGCTGCCGACGTGTCTACTGATCTGTAATCATCTCAAATCAATAAAACAAGACAATTAAGAGTGAATCAAGCTGTTACAAAGTTTGATCAATGAATTCCGCCTCTGATTAGACCGAGATCTCTTCTGATGGACTCGTTTAGATCGTTTCATGATCCTACAAGTGGTATCAGAGCTCAGGAGGAAGAGTTCTTACCAAATTCAGCTTGTTTTCTTCAAAAATCTGACCTCTACACCTTCTTTTTCAAAATTAACAAATTTTTACGGTTGAAATGGTTTGAATTTCATATATAACATGCGAAACAGTGTTCTGAACAATCCTTGAAAGATTTAGACCTTAATTCAGCTTAAAACTTGGTCAATCTTACAAAAATCAGATCGATCAGGGTGACATCAGCAGCATTCCACGTGAAATAGACTATTTCGTGTGAAATTGACATCTTATTTCATACGAAATAAGTCATTTCGTTTGAACCTGAAAGTTGTTTTCACACGAAATCAAACCCTTGGATATCATTTCGCACGAAATAGACTATTTAGACTTCATTTCGCACGAAATCAAGTGTTTAAATTTCATTTCATACGAAATCAACATCTATTTCGTACCAGAGGGCTATTTCGTTTGAAATTTGTATTTCGTGTGAACCATTTCGTTTGAAGAAGCTATTTCGCACCAAATTTTTTCGTTTGAATTCTCATTTCGTGTGAAATTTCATTGTTGTTTGAACTTTGTGAATTTGTGAAACAGGATTTCAAAACATGGAAGAGGGGTTTTACAATGCGTTTGCTACACCAGTTGCTCCTGTTGCAGCTGCTGAAACTGTTTACAGTGAGAATGAGACGGGAACGTATCAAAAACCGCCGAAGCTTATGTACATTGAAGATTTTAGAGGATGGCAAAATCGGTTTGAAAATTGGGTGCAAGCTTATAAGTTTGACGCATGGTGTTCGTTAGAGGTAGATTACGTTAAACCGAAAAATGAACGTGGGCTTGAAAAAGCGTTTAGTGACTACTTAGATGGTGAAAAATTGAAATATACGAGTTAAAGAAATGATGATTAGTATTCTCCAACAAGCAGTTAAAGAAGATATCTTTGTTTTGCTCCAACATGAGGGTAGTGCGAGATCAATCTGGACGGCGTTGATTAACAAGTTTAAGGGAAGTGCTGATATGATAAAGAACAAAAAGGCTTTATTAAAGAAATCTTTTGATATGTTTGTAGCTTTTGAAGGTGAAACAACAAAAGCGACTATTGATAGATATTGTCATCTTGTTTTAGAAATGGGAAGATTGGAAATAAAGAAAGACGACGATGAATGGGTTGATAAACTAGCCGATGCGCTACCACAGCAAAAATGGGGAACATATTTGCTGATTTTAAAACACATGAGAAAATCTGAGAGTATGAATTTGGTAAAGTTCATTAAGAAGATTGAAGAACATGAATTGGACATTCAGAAAACGGCTATCATGAGTAATCCAAATGCGTAACAAGATGTCAGTTTATACTATAGAGGAAATAAATTTGAAACTACTTCAAGTCCAAAGATTAAGACTGCTTTCAGTGCTTATAGTTCTTCTAAAACGAATGGTAGTACTGTAACTCAGAGTGGTGGACATTCATCATCGTATTCAAGCTTTGATCTAAATTTCACAACACGAAGTCCTCAACGACAGAATTCAACAAATCTGCAATGCAATGTCACATTGAATATTCAAAATGGGCAAAATTTTTCTCCAGAAATAGCTAAGCAACACATGGCATCACTTGTTGCTATGTTAGAATCGTATGAAAGTATAGTTGCTGGCAAAATTGGAAATCCGATGCTCACCAAAGAGGATTATGACCAAATTGATGCTGTAGAACTTGAGTTGATGGATATCAAATGGTGTTTGGCCAGTGCTGTAAGAAGAGCAGAAAAAATCCAACAAATCACCGGTAGAGATGATTTTCGTGAAATGAGTGCATCTCCGATAGGGTTTGACAAATCAAAGGTCACTTGTTTTCCTTGCAAAGAAAGGGGACATTTTAAACGAGAATGCAAAAATAAAGAAGCAACCGTAAGACAAGAAAAGAGTTATTATTATCAAAAATCAATTTTTCATCAGATTGTTCAACAACCATCATCATCCCATGCTATTGATGACGGAAAGAAGAAAGCTTATCTTATTCATCAAGATGATGAAAAAGTGACAGAAGGATTTAGCTAGGACAAATACATTCTGGCTAATTCAGGACTTGTTGCTAGAATCTTGGAAGGACAAGAAGTCAAATCTAGTCCGAAAAGAATACCAATTTTTCCAAATTTAGGAAGTGATGTAGATACCGATGATGAAGAAGAATATATTAATAAAGCTAGAAAAGGTTTGGATCCTGGTAGTTTTAATTTGTTCTTTGCAGATAAGGTTGAGATGCTGAATGAGAAGAAGGCTGCCAGATTAAAGAGAGAGTTGGAAGCAAAAAGGATTGCTGAAGAAAAGAAAATATTGGAAGCCAAGAAAGCAGAAGTTGAGGAAAGTTCAACAGAGAAGGTTGAAGATGAAGAATGTGAAATAAAAGTAGAATTTGATGAAGAACCAATGATGGAGAAGGTAGTAGAGAAAATCGTCAAAGTTGAGAAAATTGTTGAAGTTGAAAAATTCGTCGAAGTTGAGAAAGTTGTCGAGGTAGAAAAGATTGTTGAAATCACGAAATCTTTTTTGAAATGTTTGGAGTCTTGTAATGATTATGATGAGAAAGACAAGAAGATTCGTGAACTTGAAGAGGTGAAAGAAAAATTGTTGTCCGATGTGAAGTATGTGAAAGAGTCGTATGATGTGCTGAACAAGACAGTTGATAGTCTGAACAAGACAAATCTAGAAACGGTAGCTGCTCAGAGGATGATGAGTTCAACACTGATGACTAAGCAGAAAGTCATTAATGAGTATATTGAGGATTGTGCAAAACTGAAGCAGGAGTTGGAACTCGAAAAGATTAAAAGTGAAAGAATCAAAAGATTGTTGTTGAGTTATACAACTTGTGATTATTTGATTGATCGAGTTTATCCTACTGTTGCAGGTTTTGAAGCATTTCAAGATAAAGAAAAGGAAGAGAATACTGGTAAGAAATAGAGTGTCAAGTATAACAAGTGTCCACCCCGGATTTACGAAAGTTATTATCCCAGAAAGCCAAATGAGGAACGATTAAATAGGGCACTCAACATAAAGTTAACGTCTGAAACCATTGATGAGTTACCAGACAATATTGATGTCACATTCACAGCGTCTGACACTGATCATGAGTCTGAGTTGTTAAAGAAAGTTGTCGATCAGGTGTTGGATATGGATGAAGAGTCAAAGTCGGAGTCTAAATCTGAAAGTTCGAGTTCGTCAGACAAGAGTCCGAGTTCACCAGTCAAACGGGTTTACAATAAAGAATTTCTTTTATCAAAATCTAATTTAAATGACGAACCAATCATAGTAGCTTATACTTTGAATGATTCAGACAAATTATATTCTGATGAGGAATTTCCAATAAGAAGTGTCAAAGCTGAAATGATCAAACAGGTTTTCAAATTAACAGAAATTAATATTTCTGAAATAAAAGATTTAAATCTTAACGAAAAGCCTAATAAGTACACTTCAAGAATTCAACAAAGAGTAAACAAGAAAATGGGTTACGGTTCTGGTTAAGGTTTTCAAAAGAAACCAAACCATAACAGTAATTTCAAAAGGAAAGGTTTAGGTTTTAGTTCTTCAGAAAATTATAAAAATGAGAAAAATTATAAACCAAAAACAAAATTTGTTGTAGGAGGAAGTTCTGAAGAAGAGCAAAAGAAACCATTCTGGAGATAGTCAAACCAAGAGTTTCTTGCTGAAAAGAAAAAGAATATGAAGAAATTTGTTCCAAGAGTTGACAAAAGAATCTGTTTTAAATGTCAAAAAGCTGGACACATTGCTTGGAATTGCCATGAGTCCACTTATTCAAAACAGGGAGTTTCTTCTAACTTTGAAATGAAAAAGAATTATGTTGATAAAACAGTACAATCAAGAGAAAAATTCAAAGTGTTTGAAAATTCGACTTTCGAAGAAGGTGAAAGTTCGAAACGTTTTTACAAAAGAAAAGTTGATTTGAACAAACAAAGATGGGTTGTAAAATCTGTGTAGGATCAAGAAACGACCAATACGAGTCGATCAGAATAGTTCTCGATCTAATCAAAGGCGGAATTCAGAGATTAGATATTGTTTTAGCTTGATATTCACTATTAATTGTCTCTTGTATTGATTTCACAACGTTTACAAGGCTGGAGACACTTCGGCAGAGCTTCGCTACCGGAATCCAAAAGTTACAAATGAAAGACATGAGCTCACTATTTATAGGCAGGCCACTCCACATGGACTGGACAAATGCCACTCCACATGGACTGGACAAATGCCACTCCACATGGACTGGACACATGCCACTTCACATGGACTGGACACTGGATTTGTACTTTTTCGTATACTGAGCTCTGATCTTTCTAAACTAAATACATGACTCGATACAAGACGAAGTCGACAGACATATGCACCAACAGACTCCCCCTTGGATGTCGACGAGTCTGCAGTGTCGAGTCTTCAGTATGTCAAGCCTTCAGTCTTGATCAGTCCTCAATCCCTTTCCAAAATAATCTGACACTTTAAGCATCCTCTTCTATCTCTATCATCTTCTTGACTTCAAAATCTCACCCTGACTATTCCTGGATTGAATCCTGACTTTCCAGAAACTTTATCAGGTCTTTTGATTCGTTAAGATCTTCAGCATTTTCAGCTTCTATCTTGAGTATTGTTCAAGGATCTGAATCTGGCTCTAACATCATCAGACTCCCCCTATCAATCAGCTGGGATCGTAGTCTGGAATTTCGTTATCGCCTTAAGATCAAATCCTGGCTCAAACTCTGCTCAGGTTTTCACAGGATCTGAAACATCTCCTGGCTTTTCATAGCAATAGGATCAGAAACCTGGTTTTAACCTGCACAATCCTCAACCACTTGTAAGATAGACAATTTCGATTCAAATTAATGAATCATTTAATCGTTTCAAAGTTTTTTTTCACAAATTCATCCAAACCATTGTTCATCATGTTTAGCACTCGGAATTTTGAAAATCAGCTTTCCAACATCAGTTGTCGAAAATCTTTTTGTATTTTCAAATATTTAAACTAAACACAATCTTTTTGGGTTTTTGTTTTCAAGAGAAAGCAGCAAAGAAATATTTACAAACAATATTTTTGTGAGTTTATGTAAGAGGATCATATCAGTTTATGAGACAAATCACTAGCACCGTTAAGCTTTAAACATTTTAAGCTCTAAACTATTCACGTTGATTGACGATATTATTGTCCTCTTAAACTCAATCTAAAAACTTTCGAAATGCTTACCGATACGTTAAGGTATATTAATTTTGCACTAAATTCTTATGGACCCCACGATCTCAACATATCCCCTCACCATGCAATACACTGACTCAAGTAATGCCTTTAAACTTTCATCAACTGTGATATGATCAAAAACAACGCAAAATGTTTAAACATTAACAATCAGGTCAATCTTTCGATACGCAGAGAAAGTCCAATGTTTAAACAAAATAAGAAATAAAAACAAGTTGAAATTGTTTAGGCTTTAACCACCAGTTCGATACTCCCGTATACGCAGAAGTGATCCAAAGCTTAAACGAAACACCAAAGAAAATATAGCAGAATGTTTAGGCACTAACATCCAGTTCGATACTCATGTATACGCAGAGGATGTCCAATGCTTAAACAAAAATAAAGAAATAAAACAAGTTTAAATCTTTGCAAAATGAAACGCACAGTCACAGTGACTTTTTCAGCAAGTTGTGAAAGTTCACAAACTGACCGGTTTTTATGCTCTTTTAGCATTCAGCGATTACTGAGTAGGTACACAGTCACGAAGGATAAAACTAAGTACTTTGCTTTCAACCGCGTTTCCCACTAGAACTAGGCTTTTTCATTTAAGTTTGTATCGTTATCGCAAATCTACTAGTCTAGCTGAGCCTATCGTCATATCTTTAGTGAGACCGTTTATCACATTTGACATTTCATTTCTTTAGCGTGCTGTGATAGTCCACTGATGTACTATCATTTCCTCTTTTTACACAAAACTCTTTTTGATTTTTTCAATGTTTTTAACATTTTTCAAATTTTCGATTTTTTCTAAAATTTTTACTCCCCCTAAAATCAAAATATGTTTCAATTTTGATTTTCTGGGAAAATTTGAAACTGAAAGCAATAAACTGTACAAATAATGTGACAAACTGATCTGCATCGCTTCAAATCGCCATCCACTTGGCATAAACAATCAGAACTCCCCCTGTCAACAAACTATTTTCCCATTATGATTTCAAAACACTTAAGTTTGTTTTAATCAAAATGGTTTTTCTGGAAATTAGTTTTGTTGTTACCACTTGTAGGATAGGGGATAAACTCATCACTTTGTTTCTCTTTTTCAACCATTTGTAGGAAATCAAGTACAACTTAATGTCCCTGATTTACCACTTGTAAGTGAAAACCTTCTTCAACCACTTATAGGTTCACTTATCAACCAAAACCACTTGTAAATCAAAATATAACAATTTTAAGAACAACTACCATATGTAGGTTTACCAAATAACCACTTGTAGGAGGATGCTGATTCCTGCTCCACGATTACCAACTTGGGAGCTCCGGCAAGTCAGGTTTTTTATTTAAAGAGATCCACCCAAGCTTGACAAACCTTGGGAGATTTCGAGTGATTGTCACTCGGTTTCTTTTCAATCTTTTGTTTTAAATTTCTGTTTGACAATGATGGAAAACTTGCATCGTCCTTAACGGAATTATCACCTTTTACCTCAACAAATGGCTCTTCTGGCTTTGACGAACCAGATTCATCGCCCGAACGTGGCTCCTTTGTCTTTGACCAGTCAACCTCATTGCCAGAAGATGGCTCTTTTGTTTTCAAGGAAACAAATTCATCGCCATTCTTCATTGGAACCCAATCCTTACAAGATTTAGGTTTTCCAAACTTATCAACCTGTGACATGAATGATCTTACACAGTTTCTTTTATACTCAAAAACCTTGATAAAGACTTTTTCTGAAAAATTAACTTTCTTTGATTTATTATCAGTTTGATTAGTCAATTTTTCTTTCTTTATCCTCTCTTTTGTCCTCAGATTTGTATCTAATGAATTCGTTTTACTTGACTTATCATGTTTTGTTGAGTAAAACGATTCATCAGAACTTTTATCTGAATCACCAGCTGTACCCGAGGACAAAATCCTTTGGAGATACTCTCGTGCTTTCTTCCTTTTCTTCCTCAGTCTATATTTCTGCCCTTGTGAAAGCTTTACTTTCTTTTCTAGAACTTTCTGTTCTTTGGGCTTTTCTTCGACTTTGACTGGTTTCTTTGCCATTTTCTGAGATTCAGCCCTCGATCTTCCTTTTGATCTCATTGGGCAATCTCTTGCAATGTGGCCTTTGATTTGACAATCATAACATCTCCTCATCTCAAAGCTCCAACTCTGGCAGTTAACAGCAATGTGTCCTCTAAAACCACAGTTGTAGCACATTCTGTTATCGTACCATTCACCACTTTCATAGCAAACACTTAGATCATGGCATTGTTTGGCCTTGTGGTAATCATTTCTTCTTTTGTATGCTGGATTTGTTTTTTGAGCTCTGTTGTCAATCCTGCACCACTTACTACCAACTGTTTTTGATTTTTGATTTTCAAATTTTTGTGATTTTTTATCACGATTGGATGATTGAACTGATGACCTTTTATTTTCCTTTTGAAAACTTTTTGAATTTTTAACACTTTGTTTTTGTTCTGCAATCTTCTTCAAAGGTTTCTGTGTTGAGCATTCAACTTTTTCTGTAGATTACAAAACAGTTTCTTGAAATTTTTCTTTTAATTTCATAAACATTTTCATTCTTTCATTTTCATCATCAGATCTTTCATCACAATCTTCTATTATGACCTTGTCATAATTTGTGACAACGTCACTTATTGGAACTGATTTGATTGGCTTTGGACAAGGGTGATTCAGAAATTCTGATGAGGTCACAAAACCTTTCAATTTCTTTTCAATCTCATCAATTTTATTTCTTGCACTCTCAGCTTCATTTTCAAGCTGAGAGATTTTCTCAAGATGAGAGTTTATTGCCTTTTCATTTTCAACTTTATTCTTTTCAAGAACAAATTTTTCATTTTGTAAAACTTTTATTTGATCTTGAAATTTTGATTCATTTTCTTTTAAATTTTTATTTTCCAATTTTATCCAAAAATCTTCACTTTCTGAAGATTTTATTTTATTTTCAAAAACTTTTTCTTTTTCTTTCAAAATTTTGTTTTCCAATGTCAAACTCTCCACGTCTTTCAAGAGTTTGACATTGTCATCTTTGATTTTATCACATTTGGAGCACAAAACAGTTATTTTTTCAACATCAGCTTTCTTCTCAATCTTGAAAGCTGGAATTTCTTCAACCTGTTATTTTACCACTTGAACTTTTTCTACAGGTTTGACGCCATCGTTCTGTGACAACCCAGTTGTCTCATCTTGTTCAGATGTTTCTTGATGAACACTATCAACCTGTTTCTTCTCAGATTTTACTTTTTCTTCCACATTTGCTGCCTCATGATTCTTCATTTTTGCAGCTTGTTTATTTTTAAGCTTTTCCAGTGTACCTGCATAAAACATATTAAACAATTCAGGTGCAAACATTCTTTTATAATTTTTGAGTTTTTTCAATTTCTTCATTGTCATCGTTACTCTCTTCATCTGATGAGTGATCAAACACTGGAGCTTTTTTTGAAACAACTTCTGAATTATTTTCAGCTTTTTCTGAATCAACTAGTAAAACCCTTTTCAGTTTTATCTAAAACAATTTCTGAAACCTTTTTTGTTGAAACTGGTTCTCTTGAAATTGATTCTTCTAAAACTGGTTCTTCTTCAATCTTAATAGGACTCTCCTCTTGAGATATATAGTAATACAATGCAACTTCTTCTTCAGTTTCCATGTTTTCGGTAAACAATTTCACAAACTCAGCTTTCAAACGATCTGGATGAACTTTGAAATGAACTGGAATTAAATCTCAAACGAACTGGAACAATTTGGTGCGAAGTGGACTACTTGATGCTAACTGGTATCTCAAAACTCAGTTCATGTGGACTGGAATCTTCAGTTCATGTAGACTAGAATCTTCAGTTCATGTGGACTGGAATATTCAGTTCATGTGGATTGGAATCTTCAATTCATGTGGATTGGAATCTTCAGTTCATGTGGACTGGAAGGTTCACTCCATGTGGACTGGAAGGTTCACTCCATGTGGACTGGAAGTTTCAAATCCACTCCATGTGAACTGGTATTATCTAAATCCACTCCATGTGACCTGGGAAGTTCACTCCATGCGAACTGGAGATGATGTCATACTATCGGCTCGGGTTTTGACAAAATTGATCAAGTTCTAGGTCGAATTTAAGTCTGATTCTTTCAAGGATTTGTTAAAAACAGTGTTTCGCACATTATATGTGAAAATCAAGACATTTTGACCGTTAGAACTATGTTAATTTTGAAAAGATGTGAAGAATGTGAGTAGAAAACAGAAATTTTGATGAAATTAAGCTGAAATCGGTAAGAACTCTTCCTCCTGAGCTCGGATACCACTTGTAGGATCGAGAAACGACCAATACGAGTCGATCAGAAGAGTTCTCGATCTAATCAAAGGCGGAATTCAGAGATTAGATCTTGTTTCAGCTTGATATTCACTATTAATTGTCTCTTGTATTGATTTCACAACGTTTACAAGGCTGGAGACACTTCGGCAGAGCTTCGCTATCGGAATCCAAAAGTTACAAATGAAAGACATGAGCTCACTATTTATAGGCAGGCCACTCCACATGGACTGGACAAATGCCACTCCACATGGACTAGACAAATGCCACTCCACATGGACTGGACACATGCCACTTCACATGGACCGGACACTCGATTTGTACTTTTTTGTATACTGAGCTCTGATCTTTCTAAACTAAATACATGACTCGATACAAGACAAAGTCGATAGACATATGCACCAACAATCTGAGAGTAGTTCTGAAAATGAATCTGATTCCATAAAATCAGAGAAGTCTTCTGTGGAGAAAAAAATAAAAATTCCGTTCCAGAGTTGAACGATAAAAACTTTCCGCCATTATCGAAAGAAAAATTGAAGTTAAATATTGGAAAGATTGAGATTTCAGATCAATTCTTCCCTGGTAAAGGAGAATTTGATGCTGAAAAGGCTTTCAATGGGAAAGTCAAACATATATTTGGGAAGATGGTAGATGGGAAAGTGAAAAGTGCAAAAGATTTTTATCAATCAAAAGGAGGTTGGGATAGAGTTGATTCAAAATCACCCAAGGCTGGTCAGGCTTGGGTGACAGCGTTTTCAAATTGAAATTCTGACTTGCCGGTGCTCCCAAGTGGGTAATCTTGGAGCACGAATCGGCATCATTCTTGAAAAATTGCTTTTGTGAAACTTTTAAAATTGTTAAAATTCTACAAGTGTGACTTGCCGGAACTCCCAGGTTGGTAAGTGTGGAGTAGGAGTCGGCATTTTTCCTACAAATGGTATTTCAATCTATGAATTAAGAGGTTACGATTGATTAGTGAACTTACAAGTGGTTAATCAAGGTCATTAATTTGAACTTGATTTAACTTTCATTTAAATGGATGAAAAACAAAGTGATGAATGAATCCCCGATCTTACAAGTGGTAAAATCAACAAAACTTATTTTCCGGAAAAACCATTTTTGATTAAAACAAACTTAAGTGTTTTGAAATCATAATGGGAAAGTAATTTGTTGTCAGGGGGAGTTCTGATTGTTTATGCCAAGAGGATGGCGAATTGAAGCAATTCGAATCAGTTTGTCAGTTTATGTGTACAGTTTGTTTTCAAATTTCCTTTTAATGGTTTTGAATTTTAGGGGGAGTAAGAAATTTCGTAAAATCCAAAAACATGATAAAATCAAAAATGAGTTTTGTTGTGAAAAAGAGGAAATGATAGTACATTAGTGGACTATCACAGCATGCTAAAGAATTGGAAAATCTAAAAGTGATAAACGGTCTCACTGATGATGTGCTAGTAGGTTTTTACACGCTTAGTAGATTGTGTTCGAGATACTAACCTAAATTTCAAACTTACTTATTTCGTGGGGAACGTCTCTCGGATATATGGGTAACCCCCGAAATCTTGTTTGAAAGACCCCCCTTTCTGAGATACTAGGTCTTTATGCTTATTGATATCTGGGGTATTATCCCGGGACTTCTGATTTTACGGAAGCAATGGCCTAGTCCCCGTATAATACTTTTCTCTTGCTTGAAATAGTAGCACCCCCCTCAGCATAAAAAATGATGAAACATTGCAAAATGCTAATCATGTGCTGTTGAAGAAAAGATTCTTTAAAGGGAACACACCTAAAGTAGAAGCCATCATCTCTCTGATTTTGCGGAGGCAATAGCCTGAGCTCTCATGGCCCTCGCATTTAACCCTTTACAGATATCATCTAGGTATACTCACCTGTAAGACTGAATATTGGGATCTGGATACGGGAGTATATTCTGAGGTGGGACATGCGTATAAGTTTAAGTCTCTAAAACATTAATCTCGTATCTCGAAACAATTGAACTTTGTGTAAAAATGTAAGTGGATCAGTATACTGACAATCTAAGTGAATCGTTTAAAGCTAAGAATGTTTAAAGCTTAACGGTGCTAGTATTGTGTCTCATAAACTGATATGATCCTCTTACACAAACTCTCATAAATATTGTTTGTAAATATTTCTTTACGGCATTTCATTTAATATCAAAAATCCAAAAAAGATTTTCGGAGTGTTTTAGCATAAATTTTGAAAAATTCAAAAAGATTATAGACAACTGATGTTGAAAAACTGATTTTCAAAATTTCGAGTGCTAGACATGATGAACAACAGGGTTGGGAGAGTCTGTTGAAATGAAAAATGTTTTTGAAATGATTAAATGGTTCATTCAGTTGAAACCAAGTTTGAATGTTTCATCTACAAGTGGTAAGCAGAAAGTTTAAATTTTGCCAAATTGTTAAATTTGTGAAATTTATTGTAAGGTAGAGATTTGTGCAGGTCTCCGTGCTTATACCTGAGCAGAGATTGAGCCAAGTTGTGATTCTAGAACCTGTGAAAGCCAGACTACGATCCCAAGCATTCTTTAAGGGGGAGTCTGATGTTGAAGAGCTTAAGGAATCTAGAGATCAGATCAAGAGAATGTGAAGAGTTAGATTGAGATTCTGAAGTGTTAAAGATGAAGGGTGCTTACACTGTCAGATAATTCTGAAACTCGACACCGAAGACTTCGTCAACATCCGAGGGGGAGTCTGTTGGTGCATACGTCTATCGACTTCGTCTTGTATCGAGTCTTGTAATAGAAATGTTAGATCAGGGCACGTTGTACGAGAAAACAGGGTTTTAGGGTTGAGAGTTCATTTCGCACTAAATGAGTTTTAGTCATTTCGTACGAAATAGCAAGTGGCTATTTCGCACGAAATGGTTTCGTACGAAATACCCTCCCCTATAAATACCTGAAGTGCTATCTCATTTGTAACGTTTTTGATTCCGGTACCGAAGTGCTGCCGACGTGTCTACTGATCTGTAATCGTGTCAAATCAATAAAACAAGACAATTAAGAGTGAATCAAGCTGTTATAAAGTCTGATAAATGAATTCCGCCTCTGATTAGACCGAGAACTCTTCTGATAGACTCGTTTAGATCGTTTCACGATCCTACAATACTCTTGCTAATAACGGTATTGGATCTTTGCAGGATGCAGGTATGACGTCAGCACTCTCTAGGGAGCTTCAGAAGTTGAAGGATATGATATCCAGTGTACCTGGGGTGGTCCAGCCAATTCCTGAAGTGTCCCAGGATAGCCACAGGATATCCCGGTTTGCATATCCTATATGTGATGCTGAAATCCCGAAAAGATTTCAAACCCCCAACATGAAGCTCTATGACGAAACCACGGATCCTGAAGAGCATATTGCTCAGTATAGGGAAAGGATGGAAATTAACCCTATCCCTCCGGATCTCAAGGAAGCATGCCTCTGCAAGGGTTTTGGCTCTACTCTAACAGGATCAGCCATAAAATGGCTCCTAAACGTTCCACCTCATTCGATTACATCATTTGCTCACTTAGTTAATTTATTTAACAGTCAATTTTCTTGCAGTCAAAGTTTTGAAAAACAAACCAGTGATCTCTATAGGATAACTCAAGGTCCCCAAGAATCCTTTAGGGATTATGTGAACAAGTTTAGCAGGGAATCTCTGGATATCCCACATCTTGATGTTACAACAGCTGTGCAGGCATTCAAAATGGGGTTGCAAAAAAATTCCCAATTTTATCTGGATCTTGTAATGAATCCTTGCAGGAACCTGGATGAAGCTCGAAACAGGGCCTTGAGATATATTCGACTGGAAGACGATAAAAAGTTGCAAGATAGGATGAATTCATCCTCAACCTATGAATCAACTAACATGAAGTCAGAATCCTCATACCAACCATATTGCTCTAAGCCACATGGCAGGAATAACAGCAAGAAGTGAATGCTGTTGAAGACGAGGATCCTGAGGAGTATCCTGTGTCAGAATATTGTTTTTCTGTTAATATACCTAAATTAATGTAGGACATAAAGCGAGGTGGCCTAGGAAGAACCAACAAAAAGCCGATTGGAAGGATAAATCCAAATGGTGTGCCTTCCATGAGGATTTTGGACATGTTACGGAAGATTGCATAGCCCTAAGGAAGGAAATAAGCTACCTGCTAAGCAAAGGATATTTGAAGGATCTTCTGGGAAGAAAGAAGAATAAGGGTCAGGATACTGAGAAGGATCCTGAACAAGCAGCATCACCTCCTGCGGATGCCAAGATAATTAACTTTATCTCAGGAGGAACCGACATTTGTGGAACCTCTTATTCTGCAGCAAAAAGACATGCAAAGGAGGCTAAGGTAGAACGAGGAGACAAGCCGACCAGGATGACAACCCTCACAACTGATAAAGTTAACATTTGATAGTGAAGACAGGGATAGTGTCCAGGATCCCATCATAATGGTTTGGTAATAACTTTATATATTGCTAATCATTTTGTGCTCAAGATACTGGTGGATAATGGTAGCTCCGTCAACAATATTCAACTGGAAACACTGAAAAGGATGAATATTTCCCCGATGGAGATCACTTCAAAATCCACTGTACTTGTTCGGTTCAGTGGAGAGGCCAAGAATACCGTGGGAGAAATAAAGCTGCCAGTATATGTTGAAGGAGTCAACTCAATGCAACGTTTTTGTGTCATGGACTCCTTATCCTGCTACAATATCATATTGGGCAGGCCATGGATCCATGATATGAAAGTTTTGCCATCAACCTATCATCAGTGTATCAAGATCCCTACCCCTTGGGGGGTTGTCAAGGTGGAAAGTGATCAACAAGAGGCAAAGGAATGTTATTCTTCCTCGATGAAATCCTCAACCAAACCCAAAGCAGGATAGCAATTAAAGACACGAGCCCAAGATATCGCAGAGGCTTCAGAGCAGGATGTTAAGAAAATTATCCTGGATCAGGATAATCCGGATATCTCGGTGCTCGTAGGAACCAATATCCCTCAGGATATTGAAAATCAGTTAACTAACTTTTTGAAATGCAGGATGTCAACATTCGCATGGAAGCATGAGGATATGACAGGTATTTCCAAGGATATTATAACTCACAAGCTTGGAATTGACAGGTCTTTCAATCCTGTTCAGCAAAAAAGAAGGAAGTTTGCCCCTGAGCAAAACACAATTATTCAAGAAGAGGATGAAAGATTATTGATGTCCAAGATGATTAGGGATGTCAAATTTCCCAAGTAGCTAGCAAATGTGGTCGTAGTCCAAAAGAAGAATGGGAAATGGAGAGTTTGTGTAGATTACACAGACTTAAACAAAGCATGTCCTAAAGACCCATTCCCTCTGCCTCATATAGACTCGATGGTGGATGCCACCACCGGTCATGAAATGCTAACCATTATAAGTGCATCCTCAGGATTTCAGCAGATCCAAATGGAACCTTCAGAGTAGGAGGATACTGATTTCATGACACCAACAGGTATTTATTGTTATACTGCTATGCCTTTTGGTTTGAAAAATGCAGGTGCAACATATCAGAGATTGGTGAACATGATGTTTAAAGACAAACTGGGGGACACCATGGAGGTATACATTGATGATATGGTGGTAAAATCCAAGAAGCCTGAGGATCATCTCCAGGATATTAAAGGAGCATTTGATATCCTGGATCAGTATAATATGAAATTAAATCCTGCCAAGTGCCATTTTGGAGTGGGGGCAGGAAAGCTTTTAGGATATATGGTGACTAAAAGGGGGATAGAAGCGAGCCCAGAACAGATTAAAGTTATCCTGGATATCAGGTCATCTTCTAACATGAAAGATGTACAAAGATTAACAGGACGAGTAGCAGCATTAAACAGGTTTATGTCAAGATCCTCAGAGAAATGCAAGGAATTCTACGATATCCTGAAAAAGAATAAGAAATTTGAATGGGGAGAGAAGCATGAAGCAGCCTTGCAGGAATTGAAGCAATATCTTTCAACTGCACCTTTATTAATGAAGCCCGAGGATGGTGAACCATTATCCCTGTATCTTGCAGTATCAGGGAATGCAGTAAGTGCTGTTTTGGTCAAGGATCATGAAGGTCAGCATTATCCTGTCTATTATGTTAGTAAAAGTTTATTAGATGCTGAAACTAGATATTCACACTTAGAAAAATTGATATTCGCCCTAGTTATGGCATCGACTAAGCTTAGACATTATTTTGAGACACATAGGATTCATGTTAAAACTAATTATCCTGTTAAAAATGTGCTTAGGAAACCTGAGATGTCGGGTAGAATGGCTAAGTGGTCAGTAAAGTTAAGTGCCTATGATCTAGTATATGAACCTAGAAATGCTATAAAGTCTCAGGCTCTAGCAAACTTTGTGGCTGATTTCAGTAGTTACATTCAAAGTGAAGTAGACCTAGAAGTACAATAACTAGGGGAAACCTTAGAATCCTGGATATTACATACTGATGGTGCATCTAATGTGAGAGGTGTAGGATTGGGTATACTACTAAAATCTCCATAGGGGGACATATTACCCCAGGCTATTAGATGTGAATTTCCTGCCACTAATAATGAAGCAGAATATGAAGCTTTGATTGCAGGACTAGAGTTGGCCAGGAGTATGAATATTAAAAGTTTGCAAGTATATGTTGACTCCTTGTTAATTACTAACCATTTTAATGGATCCTATGCAGTCAAAGGAGAAAGGTTAATCGAGTATCTTGAAATTCTCAAAAAATTAGCAGGATATTTCGATGTTTTTACACTTGACCAGGTACCAAGAGAGGATAATGCTGAAGCAGATGTCTTGGCAAACTTAGGATCATCAGTCAGAATACCGGAAGGAACTCAAATACCAATATTACCTATCCTATATCCTGCAGTGGATCTCTTCAAATCTCAAGATAACGAGATAGGAAGTATATAGGATCCTGATGATGAGTATCCGGAGGAGGATCCTGAGTCCTGGATGGCCCCAATTATGAAATATCTCAAAGAAGGGCACATCCCAAAGGATGAAAATCCTAAGGCTTTCAGAATGAAGGTATCTCGATTCACTATTATAAATAACGTTTTGTATAAGAAGTCTCTTGCAGGACCATACCTAAGGTACTTGGAGGATCCCAAAACTAAGGAAGTACTTCAAGATATACATGAAGGAGATTGTGGCAACCATACTGGGGGCAGATCTTTATTCTCAAAGGTGCTAAGAACAGGATACTATTGGCTGACGATGAGGAAAGATGCTGCAGAATATGCTCGAAGATGTGATGCATGTCAAAGGCACATCAATATACTGCATCAACCTGCTGAACCACTATATCCTATTGCTTCCCCTTGGCCATTCATGAAATGGGGTATGGACATAGTGGGAAAGTTGTCAAAAGCTCCAGGAGGAAAAGTTTTTATGCTAGCAAGGAGAGATTATTTCTCCAAATGGGTTGAAGCTGAGGCATTTGTTCAAGTCAGAGACCAAGAAGTAGTATCCTTCATAAAAAGGAATATCCTAACTAGGTTTGGAATACCAGCTGAGATAATTTGTGACAATGGCTCTCAATTTATTACTAAGAGTACTACTGATTTTTGCAAGAGTTGGGGAATCAAAATGATCACGTCCCCAAGCAAATGGACAGGCAGAATCCTCGAACAAGATAATTGTCAACAATTTGAAAAAAAGACTAGGAGTTAAGAAAGGAAGATGGGCGGGCAGAAGAGTTACCCTTTGTTTTATGGGCCGATAGGACAACGGTAAAAAGTGCAACCGGGCAAACCCCATTTTCCTTAGTATTTGGAGCAGAAGAAGAGATCCCAACAGAGATGGTGATACCTATAGCAAGATCCAACCTCCGGGATCCTGAGAAGAATCCTGAAGTTCTATGCCAAGATTTGGATACTGTCGATGAGACAAGGGATGCGGCAAAGTTAAGGATGGAAACATACCAACAGAGGATATCCAGAGCATATAATAAAAACCTAAGGACTAGAAGGTTTCAAGTTGGAGATTGGGTATTAAGGAAGGCTTTTCAGAACACTACTAATCCTGCTGATGGAAAGTTAGCTCCAAAATGGGAAGGACCGTACGAGATTGAATCGGAATCTGGGAAAGGATCATACCGGCTTAAGAATATGGAAGGGGGATATATTGCCAAGATCCTGGAATGCTATACACCTCAAAGCCTATTTCAAGTGAGTTTAGAATTTAATTTCTAACTCAGGATGGTATGAATTCTATCTCTTTTAAATATAATTTTGTTTTATTCCTTTTGAACCCAATACTGACTTAAGCATCTGAGGGGTGTTAGCCAACCTAACATCCACCTTAGTTTAAGGTTGTTTTGCAGAATATGTTTCCGGATATAGCTCCAAGATATACACTCGGGATGAATCGAAAGATTAGAGGATTGGCCCCCACTCTCACGATTAAGGGATTCTAATCCCTACAAAAGTTTAAAGGTATTCACCTTTCTCTCGAATTAGGTTTAAACACCCCTCCTGGAGCGCAAGTTATCTAGGAATAGTTCAAGATAGCGGGACCAGTCCATGTAAAAGTGGCTGACAATTTCGTTATTATTAGCTATATCCTGGATCCTAAAGGTATATGAGGATTGATCACCCTCTCTCACGAAAGGGTATTTTCATACTCTCTAAGGTTTAAAGGTTTTCACCTTTCTAAGTCTTGGATTTTATACACTCCCACCTGTAGCGCACGAAAATTTGGGATTATCCCCAGTATACTTAGGGTTTATCCCCTGTAATACTAAAGTTATATGCAAGTATAAGATCATATGTGATTGAGTTGATGCCCAAAAATTCCTAAATATTTAAAAACAACATGCACAAGGTACATTCCTCTCAAGGCATTGTGAAAAGCTTAAAGGATCAAGTTTGGACTTGGTTTACTAAGTCTCCCAAACTGGGGACATCTTCGATGGAAAGGTTGCAATAGGATTGAAGTTTAAGGATTGAGATATATTCTATCTCTGGTATGATCTCTCTCTTTTTTATTCATTAAAAGCCTTATTCAAATTATCTAAGTTTCTGAAACCATGTTTGACAAAAGTCTTGATGGAATATTTATGAGTATCCTGACCAGGATATATTCTCAGGATATTTGGTCAGAATATTTGAAATATTATACTGAGATTAAAAATTGAAACTACATTCAAATCAAACATCACATAACAAGATTTGCAAAGTAAAAATGAACAACAATGTATAAGGCCAAAAAAGGGTTAGTTCATTATTAACATAGCAAAAGATTGTGTTTTTGGCTTCATCTCAAACCGAGATCCATCCACCAAAAACACAATTAGTTTTAAACATATTTACTTAAACAATTGAAGGCTTCGTCTTGAAACCCAAGATCCTTCCACCTTCAATTGTTAAATTGTTCAAAATAAAACATACTAAAGATTGATGACCAAGGGCTTCGTCCTGAAACTCAGGATCCCTCCACCTTTGGCCATCAAATTGTTCTAAAGTGTAGGAAAGTAAATTGTTCAACAGACAGGAAATTAAATTGTTCAATAACTGCCGCAACCATCAAGATTAAAAAGGTAGGCTCCGGCCTAGGCATGAATATCCATCATCGCCCACTTCCCTGCTTTCAAAGGGCAACACCCTCTTCGATCATCGCTTCATCGACATCCGCACTAGCATCCGCACCAGCATCCACACCAGTATCACCACCAGCATCATTCCTAGCATCAGCATCAGCATTGACCACCTTTTCAGCCACCTCAGCAGGCTTCTCGACCACGGGCTTCACAGGATGCTCCACAGGATTGCCACCAAGGTCCCTTAACTTCTCCTCCCAAGCCTCAACATTCCATGAAGGGCATTCAAAGCCCATGGCCTTGGCCTCATAGGCCATTTTCAACCTTGCTTTGAGGAGGGAGATCACAAGGGAACTCTTGAGGCCCTCTCGGTATGAAGCCATAACCTGCTCATGTTGGACCTGGGCGGCATCAGATTTGGCTTGAGACTCGTGGGTGATCTTCTTGATGGCAGCCTGGTGTTCCTGAGTCATTGCTTTATATTTGGCTTCATAATGCTATGAATTGGTAGTGGCAATTTGTAGGATCGGTTTTTGACTCCCGAACGATTGCGTATGACACATGTGACGTGCGGAATCCGTACATGTGTGTGGACCGAACACGAGAACTGTACTAAATCTATGATTCGATTGATAGATCTGAAGAGTGCAAAGAAACTTGAATCACCTTTTGCCTTTCTCTCTCTACTTTCTCTCTCTAGATTCAAAGCTCTCCAAACTCCAAAATGGCAAAAGTTCTAATTCTAACACCTAAGTGTTCTATTTATAGGCCAAGGGGTTTAATGAGATTTCTCATTAATTACATAAATGCCACCTTGCCTTTTCCCTAAATATTACAATATAAGCACTAGATTAGATCAGTTTCTCACTACGGACTAAATTGACGGAGGCGATAGACATAAATGCACTAACAGACTCCCTCTTGGATATTGCCGCAGTCAATCTCTTTCTTGAACAGAATCCCCATGGATCTGTCTTCAGCTTCAGCTCCCCCTTTCGGGAAACTCTCTCTTCAGGCTCCCCCTTTCGATAAGCTTCCGTGTTTTTGGGATCGACACCTGGCTTTCTGGTTACAAGCTCCCCCTTGCGATAAGCTTGTCTTCAGACTCCCCCTTTGTTGGATCTGAGTTTCTTTTTGATTGTATTTTCGTTTGAAATTAAGATGAAAATGAAAGAGTTGTGCAGCGGAAATAAGATGAAAGCAAACTTTGCATACAATCAAACGAGAGTAATACTTTAATCAAACATCTTTACACAAAGAATCGAAAGATTGAATTTGTTTCAACAACGATTACAATGATTGATGTATGAATGCAAACTCCCCCTCAGCCAGAGCTCAGTAGTTTGTTCGTGCAAAGAAGACGATGTAGTGAAAGAGCTAATAGAACAGTACAAAGTACTGAACTATTTATAGGCACTTGCAAACCACTGAGCATCTTAGCTGACGTCACCATGAAAGTGACATCTAACCTCCTAACAAACTCTAACCTCTGATCTATAAACACTGATATACTAAAACTACTGCTATTACATTACATTACATTACATAAAAGACACTTAAACAGCTGCTGCATCCTTCCACTGCTGTGAACCCAGCAGTGCCTGTCCGGATCAGCAGTACTTGACTCAAGGCAGTAGATTGAGTCAGCAGAGCTTTGGTCTTCCATCAGTCTTTGACTTTGGGCAGTAGATGCAAGGCAGCAGTTGTAGGTCAGCACTTTGTAAGATCAGCAGATAGGAGGTCAGCAGATATAATACCACTTTCAAGGGGAGAGATTTGCATGAACCAACTGTAATCGTCTTCTTATTCTGGATCCACTGCTCTGATCCAGTTTTGGCTTTAATTATCTGTTCCTCTGATAGGGTTCAATCCCAACAATCTCCCCCTGGAACAGATAATGCCAAAACTCTTCATTATTTGTGGAATTCTTTATTGCCTCATTAACAGCTCCCTTATCTGACCTTTAAATTGTAGTTCAAAGTCTAGGGCATCTGTATCTTCATCATCCCTGCTAAGTGGAAGATCAAGGAGATCCTGCAAATCTTCAAGACTCAGGCCAAGAGCTTGTTTCCTTGATATTTTCTCCACTACTCCACCAGACCTGAGCAAAGTCAATACGCAGGTCTGTTTGTCAGTTTCCCACTTTTGTATTTTTGAGCCTGGTGGGTTTCTTGGGAGATGTTTATTTGCAGAAGTATTTGGAGAGGCTGGCCTATTCATGACTGGCTGAGCAGCACTTGCAGATTGTTCCAATTCAAGATCTTCTTTTATCATTACTTCCGTGCCTGCTTTTACAATGGCATCACCAGCTAATAGATCTTGAATTGTTTCCATGCTAAACTGGTTTTTGCTCCTTCTTTTGTAGATGGCAACACCAGCTAGAGCAGTGGTTCTTTTGACTTGCAGCTTTGGTGGTCTTTTTGAAACCGCTGCTTCAGGATAGTCAGGCTTTTGAGGAACTGTGGGATCTTTCTTTCTTAATTGTTCCAACTTTTTGTAAGTAGCCCTGACCACATCTTCTTTCCATCTAGCAACTTGTCTTTTGTTTCCATAATCAGCTGCTACCAGTTCCTCTTTCATTCTCCTCAGCTCTTCCTGTTTGTCAGGTACATTCTTTCTGAACTTTGCCCAGTTAGGAGGAGTGTGAGTGACTTTCCTGTTTATCATGTCTTGAATTCTTGCTGCTTCATTTTCAAGTTCAGGAATAGTCCACTCTTTGTACATGTATCTCTCTCATTTGTACTTCTTGTGAGCCATAATGCTTTCAATGTAGTCTTTCTTCAGAGTTTCAGCAGCACTTTCAGAAATTTGTTGACTAACATTTTTTGCAAATTGCTCTAGGGATCTGACTTGTGTGAGCAAGTATTGACTTCTCTGTGCAATTTCTTTATCAGATTTCCCTTGTGTGTTTTTCTTTGAGATATCCTCAGCTTGCTTGGCCTTGATTTCCAAATATTCAACAACATTTTTAGGCCAGGGATATCCTTTTATTGATGGCAAACTCCTTTTGGCAGGGTCATCCTCAAAGTAAAAAGATTTTATTTCTTCTCTAACAGCTGCTAATTCAAGAGGAAATTGAACACCTGCAGGAGGTAAGGGCTTGTACATTTTGACTGAAGAGAGAGGAACAGGTTTTGGAATTGTGACAAGTGCTAAAGATTTTGAAGATGTTTGTGGTGGTAAATTGTCATCATCTTTGAGAATTAGTCTTCTCCTTTTTGTAGGAGGGACTGATGATGTTTTGGATGGAACAATGGTGGGAGATGTAGTGGCAGTGGATTGTGATTGACTAACAGCTGTTGAAACAACTGGTGTTTCAACCACTGTTGTCATTACAACAGATGTTATAACATCTGCTGTCTTCTGCTGTATGTCAGCAGGTGTTGTTTTTGGTGGTGATGATGGTAAAGCAGTGGATGTTGTGTGTGTTGAAGTGGTGTGTGTTGATGGAACAGCTGTTTGGCAAGCAGTAGTTTTTGTAACTCCTGTTGCATCAGCTGTTTTGTATGGTGGTTTTTGAGCAGACTTTGAACGTCTGATTGGAATGGATTTGGGTTGCCTCACTTTTCTAGTAGGCTTCTTCTTTTCCTCAACAGGATTTTCATGATCCTTTGACCCAGAAGTACCCTGATCTGGATGATCCATTCTGTCCACCCTGGCTTTCTTTTTGGCCTCTCTATCCCTTTTTACACTTGCAACTGCTTCTGCTAGTGCATTTGTTGTCACATCAATTTTCTTGCTGCCATCTGGCAAAGGGATCTTTTTGGTCATGTTTGAATTTTCTGGTTCAAGATAGAGACCATCCTCTATACCCTTCCTTTTCCACTCCTTAATTTTCTCCCCCTTTTTGGCATTATCTTCTGGGAGTTGATAAATGTAGCGGACTTTTGGAGGAGCATTGCCAGTGGTGTGCAAGATCTGAGTTTTGAGAGCCTTTAAATCAGCCTGAGTGTTCTTGAACCTTGACTCCATTGCATTTCTCAGCTGTTGTACATGTTTTTCATGTTGCTGATCTGCTAATTGTGCTTGTTGTTGGAGAAAAGATTGAAACAGATTCCAGAGCTCATTTGTAGCAGGTGCCCTTTGTGGAGCAGGTGCTTGAGGTGGAACAGCAGTTGATTGTACCTTCTGAACTTGTAACACCTGTTGTAGCATATCTTTGAGTTCTGCAACAGAGTTATCAAGCTTTGCAATACAATCCGTCAATTTCTGGTACTTTAAACCATCACCCAAGTTAATGGGATCATCTGATTTCCCACTAGCAGTGGTTTTATCAGTGGTAGATGTAGGGAGTATACTCCAAACATTAACCACTGATGCCCCTTTTTCTTGGTACTGGGGTCTTCTTCCTTCAACACTTGACAACCTTTTGATGTTGCCAGTAGGATAAATGAATCCACTGGTGGTTGGCAGAGGTGCTATAAAAGGAATTGCCTCCAAGGAAGTCTTATTAATGTAACCACTGTCCAACTGTAAACATGTAGGTTCAACAGTTGTAGTGGCTGCTTCACTTGGATTACCACCAAGAGTTACTTGTAACTCATGGGGTGTAACCTCCTCAGGTTATGTTGGTGGGTTAGCAAAGATTGATACATCAGACCCAGTCAGTTGTTGAGGTATATTCTCATTAGTAGGTGATTGAGAAGGACTGGTTCAAATCAATTGCATCCAACAGTGGTTTTATTGGTGAGGGAATTTTGGATGTGATGAGTGGTGTAGAAATAGGATGTGTCCCGGGCATTGGACTGTGGATGATAGAAACGAGTGTTTCCAGAGCATCATGATGTGGAGGCCCTATTTGTACAACCTGTTCTTTTTGTGAAGAAATAGGAGGAGTTTCGGTTATGGTATGAGATATTTGTACCAACTGCTGTGAGGAAGTAGCAGCAGTGGTTTCTTGTGACTTTTGTGTTGTCACTGGCAGGAGCTCTGGTATCTCATCCTCCAGAGATGCCTTTTTGATGGTTTTGGGGGGTTTTTATGTTTTTCTTTTTGTTGGCTTTTTGGTGATTTTAGGTGTGGGTTTCAAAACAGTTGTGCTGCTGCTTTGATCACCTTGAGCAGTGGGCTCAGCAGCAGATACCTGAGGAGCAGTTGTAACTGCTAAAATCTGCTCAGGCACCTCTGCTTGTGTTTTGCAAGGTGCTAACATTCTTGAAAAAGTTTCAGTTGTTAAACTGTTTATTTGAGTAGAATCACCTTGGTTTATTATAGCTAAATCATCCTTACTGAATTTCTTTGAAAAATAGTAACTTAAAAACCTTGGAAACAGTAAGAAGGATTTTGTTTCAACATTATTAACCAAATCTTTGAAAATTTCCCGAGAATAGTTAAAATTTTCTTCTTGAAGAATTGCATATCCCAGATTTTGAATCTTTAAAGGGATTTCATTAAAAGAAGTGGTTTTGTTTGAAACACATAGGAGGAGGGTATGAAATAGAAATCTGGTTGCAGACGGAAAATACCCTTTTTCTAAGGTAATTTTCTTCATCATTGTGGCTTCATACCCTCTCTCAATGAAGTCAGTTTGTAACTCGTTTTTAGTGAAAGAAATTTTACCTTCCTGATCACCGAGTTGAAAGACCTCTGAAAAGGATTGTGGCGTGATTTGGACAGCTTTACCCTTTATTGAAGAGTTTATGGTGGTTGCAGTGTCTCCTTGTTTTTCAAGGGTTGCATTTTTCCAGAACTCCCTTTGGGTTGCCAAATAGATTGGTGCATCAGCAGTGAACAAAGTTTTGTACTTTGATTTTGCCATGAGATCAATGATGGAATCGAAAACATTTGTGGTTCCTGGTTTTGTGAGAAGACCCAGGAGATTGTGAGATGGTTTATGTGGAATTTCAGTGGAGATTGCCTTTTGAGAGGCTGTTTTCGATGATGATTTGGATGAGGGTTTTGAAGATTTCTTTGATTTTGTCATTTTGAGGATGATTGATCGAAGAAATTTGTGAAGAAAGGAGATGAAAAACTGCTTTGAGAAGAGAATTTTTAAGAATTCAATTCGACAGTAAAACCCTGTTTTGATGGTGAGTGGGGGATTTTATAGGGAAGAAAGTGAATGCTGAGGTGGCAGCCGTTACAAAAGGTCTGACCAATATGTACTGCCCACGTGACAACCCCTGTTGAAAGTGAAGGACAGTACTTGTGTGATAGGGACAGATGAAGGCAGTGGTATGAAAGCAGTGGATGATTTTCACTATCAGTGGATAGTATATCAGTGGATAAGACACTGCTTTTGAACAACAGAGTTTATCAAAATAATGAGAGAGCAGGGGTTGACTTTCAGCAGTGGACAGACTTTTGAAGTAGAGCAGACTTTTGAACAAACAGTGGTTAATGGCAGACTTTTAAGGATTTAATGAAAAATTTCATTTTTAGCTATTTTTAAGGATGGAGTTTTGATTTTCTGAAAACATTTTGTTGCTTTTATTTATAGAAAAACAAGATGTTGCTTGTTATTCCATGTTCAGCATCCCAATTCTAGAGACCAAGCTTTCAAAAGTGGCTGTATCAAGTGCTTTTGTGAGCACATCAGCCAGCTGGTCTTTAGTTGGGACATGATGCAGAGAAATCAAACCTTTTTCATAGCAATCCCTCACAAAGTGATGTCTGATGTCGATGTGTTTGGTGGTTGAATGGGAAACTGGATTTTTGATGATATTTTCTGCTGCCTGACTGTCCAACATGAGTGGTGTCTTTAAGGCAGTGATACCAAAATCCAGCAACTGATTTTGAAGCCACAGGAGTTGGGCTATACAGCTTGCAGCAACAATGTATTCAGCTTCAGCAGTGGATGTTGAAACAGCTGCTTGCTTTTTGCTTTGCCATGAGACTAAGCAATCACCTAGAAACTGGCACCCTCCTGATGTGGACTTCCTTGTTGTGTGACATCCAGCAAAGTCACTGTCTGAGAAACCTGAAAGCTTGATGTTCCCATTAGCTGGATACCAGATACCAAGTGTGGGAGCACCTTTTATGTATCTGAAGATCCTTTTTACAGCAATGAGATTTGATTTTCTGGGAGCTGATTGACTTCTTGCACAGACACATGTTGCAAACATGATGTCTGGTCTAGATGCAGTTAGGTACAATAAAGACCCAATCATGCTTCTATAAAGTGTTTGGTCAATCAGCTCATCCTTTTCATCAGACATGACCAGCTTATTTGTTGCCATGGGTGTGCTGCATGGTTTACAATCATTCATATCAAATTTGGTTAAAAGTTCTTTAGCATACTTGCTTTGATGAATGAAAGTTCCATTTTGCAATTGCTGTACTTGGAGACTAAGAAAGCATTGCAGCTCACCCATAGCACTCATTTCAAACTCAGCTGTCATGAGTTCTCTAAACTCTTCACACATTGAGTTACATGTGCTTCCAAAAATAATGTCATCCACATAAATCTGGACAATCATTAAATCCTTCCCTCTCCATTTTAAAAACAGTGTTTTATCAATGGTACCTCTTTTGAAACCATTTGAGAGTAGGAAGTTGGAAAGAGTTTCATACCAGGCCCTTGGTGCTTGTTTCAAGCCATACAAGGCTTTGTTTAGCCTGTAGACATGATCTGGATAAAATGGATCCTCAAAACCTGGAGGTTGACAAACATACACCTCTTCTTAGATTGTACCATAGAGGAAAGCACTTTTGATATCCATTTGAAACACCTTCATGTTGTGGTTGACAGCAAAGGCCAGGAACAGTCTAATGGCTTCCAATCTTGCAACAGGGGCAAATGTTTCATCATAATCAATCCCCTCTTCCTGTCTGTAACCTTGAACCACAAGCCTGGGTTTATTCTTGACAACAATACCCCTTTCATCAGTTTTGTTCTTGAAGACCCACTTTGTGCCAATGGGACTAACCTCTTCTGGCAGTGGTACAAGCTCCCATACTTGTTGTCTTTTAAACTGTTGGAGCTCCTCTTGCATGGCTTCTACCCAGCTGTTGTCTTTCAGTGCCTCTTGGTACTTGACTGGCTGATGGAGTGATAGAAAACCAGCAAAAAGACAAATGTTTTGGGTTTGGCTTCTTGTGAGCACCCCTTCATTTATGTTGCCAATGATTTGATCAGGTGGATGAGATCTCAAGAAGATTAAATCTCCTTGGTATGGTATAATGGCATTGGTTGGTGAAGGCTGCAAATGTGTATCATCTGAGCTAACCACTGCTGGGGACTTTGATGATCCAGCAGTGGCTTCAAAAGGTGGTGGTATAGGAGGTAATGAAGTGGACAACTGCTGACTTTTATCCACTGTTTGAGGACTTTTGTCAGCAGTGTTTGAGGATGTGGAAGCAGTGGTTGATGGGCTACTTTGGTCAACAACTGTTGAGGTAGCAGTGGTTGAGCTTTGACAACTGTTTTGAACAGCTGGTGCTTTTCCCTTTGTGGCAGACCTTTGAGGGATGATGATTTCATACCCATAGTCTGGAGTTGTATCCTCTGATGGACCTGCACTGTTAGTCTTGACAGCAGTATTTTCAAAAGTGAATTTTTCAAGATCAAACAGATCTGCAGGGTTTGCTGGGATTTTCATTGATGAGAGTTCATTGAACTTAACATTCAAAGTCTCCTCCACTGCCTTGGTCCGTGTATTGAACACTTTGTAGGCCTTGGCAGTGGTTGAGTATCCCAGATGATAACCACAATCAATTTTGGCTGCAAATTTTGAAATGGAATCTTTTAAGTTCAAAATAAAGCATGGGCAGCCAAACACTTTGAAATATGAGATCAGTGGTTTAATTTTATTCAGAATTTCATAGGCAGTCTTTTTGTGCCTGGGGTTTATTAAAACTCTGTTCTGAACATAGCAAGCAGTGTTTACTGCCTCTGCCCAGAAAGTTAATGGCAAACCTGAATCTGCAAGCATGGTTCTGGCAGCCTCAATCAGAGTTCTGTTCTTCCTTTCCACTACCCCATTCTGCTCTGGTGTTCTTGGGATGCTGTACTGCCTTACAATCCCTTTCTTCACACAGAAGGCATCCAACTCCCTATTTTTGAATTCTGTGCCATTGTCACTCCTGAAGCTTTTTACTGGAAGGTCAAATTGCTTTTCAACCTGTATTACAAAGTCTTGCAAAATGCCTGCAGTTTCATCTTTTGAGTGCAAAAAGAAAGTCCATGTGAACCTAGAAAAGTCATCAACAATAACCAAACAATATCTTTTCTTTTTGAGGCTCATGACTTGAACTGGGCCAAACAAATCCATGTGTAGCATTTGCAAACACTGGGTTGTTTTGGACTCTTCAATGGACTTGTAAGAACTTTTATGCTGTTTTCCTTTTAAACAGGAAATGCAATGTTCAGGACATGAAAACAATTTTTGTGGTAGGCCTCTCACCAAACCATTTTTTGAAATTTCTGTGATTGTCTTAAGATTTGTGTGTCCCAGTCTTCTGTGCCAAAGTTCTGTCTCTTTGTTAGAGGCAGCTGAGAACAGACAGGCATCAGCTCTGGGACACTCTTTTGACATGTCAACAACATAAACATTGCCACTTCTTTGAGCAACAAGTTTAGTTTGACCAGACTTGATTATTGCTTCAATCTTTTTGACCATTTCTGGTCCAACAATCCTACAACAGTCTTTTGTGAAGAATGACCCAAATCCCTTGTCACTCATTTGGGATACACTCAGAAGGTTGAATTTTAGATTGTCTATTAGATTGACATTTTCAAATTTTACTTTTCCAGACTCCACTGTACCCGACCCCAGAACTTTTCCTTTACTATTATTCCCAAAGGATATATCACCCCCTCCATGGATTTTAAAGTCTTTGAGGAGGGCTTTACATCCTGTCATGTGCCTGGAGCCTCCACTATCTACATACCAAAGACTATCAAAGCATGCAGAAGCTCCCTGCACATGAAGTAAAAGAATTAGTTCATTAAGGTCTCCAAAGCCAACAAGGCTTTGGATGGGGTCTCAACAGTGTCTGGGATGGATGCAAGATGATGGACAGTGGTTAGGTCAGGAGTTTGAACTGTTTTAGGACAGTGTTTCTCTAACCACTGTTGTGGGTCCTGACCAATCATCTGCTGGTAACCAAAAGGATGCTTATTCACTTTGGGTTTAGAAGGCCTTTTGTAGGTCTCATAAACGTGAGGAATCCTTTGGTAAGACTGTTTTTCTCTGCCTTTTCTGAACTGATTGGCAGGGGGTGCATCAGTAACCTGAACATCTCTTTTGACAGATGTTTGGTTCAGCTGTTTTGTAACAGCTGTTTGAACTGGCACAAACAGTGGTTGTTTCTTGGTGAATTTGACAGATGTTGATGATGATGATGGACTCAAGGATGTTTTAGCCATGTACTCATTCTTTTTCACATCAAAGTTTTTGAGATACACACATGCTTGAGTTTTGTGGTTAGTTTTTCCACAAACAATGCAGCTTTCTGCTGAAACAATGACACTTGTTCTGTTTAAATCATAAGCTTTTAAGTGGAAACAGTATTTTGTTAGATGATTCCTTTTCTCACAGAATTCACAAAACAAGTTATCAATTTTTTCTTTCTTCTTTCTCTTTTCAGACTCCTTTGCAGCAGAGGTTTTAACCACTGCTGGGATGTCCTTGAGAGGTATGACTTTAGCTTTTGGAGCCTTGACACCATCAGTTGATGTAAAGTCCATTGGCTTGAAATTTTCAAGAATGTCACACTCATCAGACCATTTTGGTTTAAACTGGTATTCTTCAAGCTCCTCAAAAGTAGAGGATTCCTTTGGTCTGTCAAGTGTGATTTTGTTACCAAGTTTGTCAGTGATTTTCACTTCTTGGCCATTCTTGTTTGTGGGGATGAACTCAGTGGTTACATCAGTGGTTTGAACAGAGTTTTCAAAAGCAGTGTTTTCATCATCATGTTTTCTATAGCCAACCCCAAATTTCACATTGCTTTTTCTATGTTTTTCAAGCATAACCTCATATCCTTTGCAGGATTCCACCCATCTTTCACAAGTAATCTGGGCGGACTCCAACTCCTTTTTGCAAACTTGGTATTTTTCTACCATAGTTTGAAGTTGGGTTTTGGTTATACTCTGCTCTTCTTTTAGACAGCTGTTTTCTTTTTCTTTTTCAGTCAATTTGTTTTTAAGTTCTTTTAAAGACCTTTCAAATTTGACCTCATCAGACAAGATTTTATCCCGAAGGTTTTCATTCACCTCTTTAATGTTTGCAAAAGCAATTATGCAATTGTCAGAACACAGTTTTTCAAGAACTTGAGGAGATACCTTGGCAGCTGCCATCATTGCACAATCACATTGATGATCTTCCTCATCATCAGCTTTCACCTTCTTTTCACCAGCCTTTTCTTCTTTCTCTTCTTGTTTGTCCTCTTCGGACCATGGATCTGTCAGTGGTTCAATCAGAGAACCTGAACTTTCTCCCAACAGTAATTCACCAGCCACAGCAGTAACCACTGCTTCAGTCACCTCTTCCACTGTTTCAAAGCACTGCTGTTCCTCCTCAGTTTCAACCCCCTCCTGTATTGACTCTAATGCCATCAAACAAAACTCATCATGAGAAGAATCATTAGAAGCATAGAGTGCAAAATTTTCATCATTAAGGTCTTCAGGCATACTGCTCCAGTCAACAAACCCTTGAGTGAAAAAACTTTGTTAATCTGGTTGTGCTGCTGCTGGAGCAGTGGTTTGAGGTGCAACAGGTTGCACTTGTACCTGTGGAGCAGGGGTTTGAACATATTGGATTTGTGGAACAGTAGTTTGGACATAATGTACTGGCACAGGGGCAGCAGCATAGTGAGCAGTGTTCACTTGAGCTGCTGGGGTATATTGGGCATAGTGCACAGTGTTTTGGTTTTGAGGTCTAGGATTTGAGCTAGGATGAGTAATTATAGGACCAGTAGTTTGACTCCTACATTCCCTAGCGAAATATCCCAACCTATTACACTTATAGCACTTGATTTTCGATTTATCCAACCCAACCCTTAGATTCCCATGCAAACCTGGGAATTTTCGCCCTGTTCTTTTGTAGAACTTGCTAGTTCTGACACTTAGCAAAGCCAGTTGGTGCAGGATGTCCATTTCCTCTAAATCAGTAGGATCAAAATGTTGCAAATCATTTAGTTCAAAACTTAAATTGTCTGACATCTGGTTTTCATTTGCAGTGAATGCATAACTAGCAGAGTGAGGATCAGGGTTGTTAAAATTTGCACCAGCAGTTATATCAATGAAGTGATCAAAACCCTGATCCTTACCACTGCTCCCAGATTCTTCTTGACCCAGAAGAGCAGTATTACCGAAAGTGTAATCATCGGTAACTTTTCCTGACTCTTGTAACCTCCTTTTCTGGTTCAACTCCCTTTCGTAGGTCAGGAGTCGACCATGGAGTTGGGTCAAGGTCAGATCCTTGAATTCAGGTGAGTTTCAGGTGACAAAAGCTATGGTGTCCCATTTTTCTAGCAGTGACCTGAGGAACCTCCTATTTTGAGTTGAGTTTGTAAAAGTGGTGTTAACAAGCCTCAGTTCACTGATGAGACAACTGAAACGCTCAAATTGTTGCTTTAGTGATTCACCTTTAACGTAGCAAAATGTTTCATACTGTTAGTTCAAGATTTCCCTATTGTTTTCAATGACTTCCTCAGTTCCCCCAAACTGTTCCTTAAGTGTGTCCCATAACTCTTTGGCACTGTTACAATGTAACAGTCCAGCATATATCTCATTGGGCAGCGCTGATGCTACGATGCTAAACGCTTTAGCATCTAGTTCGATCTTTTGAAAGTCGGTTTCGGTATAATTTTCAACTGGTTTTGGAACGAACTTTTTAGCATCTTCAGCACTTGGCACTGAAGGAACATGGGGACCATAAATGACAGATTTCCAACAACCTGTGCTTTGTTGAGCGAGGATGTGTCCCATCCTCCTCTGCCAGATGTTGTACTCATTTCTTTTTAGCATAGGTGGTTTAAAAAGCGAGCCGATGTTGTTTTTATCATCCTGAGATTGTGACGTCATTCTTGTTGTTTTACAGACACTGAGAAATCAACTTTAATGGTGATTAATCCTTGCTCTGTTTTTCAACGGACGAACAAACGATCAGTATCAACTGTTATGAGCTGAACTATTTACGTCAAAATGATTGTTAAATCAAATTTGACTGTCCAGGCTCTGATACCAATTGTTGGATCTGAGTTTCTTTTTGATTGTATTTTCGTTTGAAATTAAGATGAAAATGAAAGAGTTGTGCAGCGGAAATAAGATGAAAGCAAACTTCGCATACAATCAAACGAGAGTAATACTTTAATCAAACATCTTTACACAAAGAATCGAAAGATTGAATTTGTTTCAACAACGATTACAATGATTGATGTATGAATGCAAACTCCCCCTCAGCCAGAGCTCAGTAGTTTGTTCGTGCAAAGAAGACGATGTGGTGAAAGAGCTAATAGAACAGTACAAAGTACTGAACTATTTATAGGCACTTGCAAACCACTGAGCATCTTAGCTGACGTCACCATGAAAGTGACATCTAACCTCCTAACAAACTCTAACCTCTGATCTATAAACACTGATATACTAAAACTACTGCTATTACATTACATTACATAAAAGACACTTAAACAGCTGCTGCATCCTTCCACTGCTGTGAACCCAGCAGTGCCTGTCCGGATCAGCAGTACTTGACTCAAGGCAGTAGATTGAGTCAGCAGAGCTTTGGTCTTCCATCAGTCTTTGACTTTGGGCAGTAGATGCAAGGCAGCAGTTGTAGGTCAGCACTTTGTAAGATCAGCAGATAGGAGGTCAGCATATATAATACCACTTTCAAGGGGAGAGATTTGCATGAACCAACTGTAATCGTCTGCTTATTCTGGATCCACTGCTCTGATCCAGTTTTGGCTTTAATTATCTGTTCCTCTGATAGGGTTCAATCCCAACACCCTTAGACTCGGCTATCGGGATCGTAATCTGGAATAGCATCTGCAATTTCTCAAACATTTATAAGAAAAAAATTTTGAACATCCAGGATTGAAAAAACCTGGCTCTTTCAGCATAAGCTAAAACATTTTGAATATACGACAGTGAAAGCGTTTTTCGGTTGTCCAGGAATAATGACCTGGCTCTCAAAAACTTTTAATCAAGAACCTGACTTTAAAATATATTACTATGAATATATCCAAGATTAACTTGATTCTCTCCCCCTATCGACAATCTTCATAGATTTGGCAGTATTAAGCAACCAAGATCGAAACCTAGCTCCTTACAGCAAATTTTCACAATTTATGAATCCAAATCCCTCACAGTTAATCATCCAAGTCCAAATTAATGACCTTGGAGATTTCACAAACTGTTTTTGATTTTTGTTTTTTTAAAACTTGAAAATTCAAATTAATGAACTTGTTTATTTTCAGAAACATGATCAGCATACTTAGATTTTGAAACTCAGCTTCTCAGACATCGGTTGTCGAAAATAAAGTAGAATCAAAATCTTTTTTATTTTTCTAAAACATAAAGCAGTAAAAAATCTTTACAGACAATATTTTTGATTGAGTTCGCGTCAGAGGATCATATCAGTTTATGACAAATCACTAGTACCGTTGAGCTTTAAACACTATAAGTTCTAAACGATTCACTTAGATTGTCAGTATACTGATCCACTAAAATTTTCACACAAAGTTCAATCAATTCGAGATAAGAGATTAATGTTTTAAGAACTTAAACTTATTCGCGTGTCCCACCTCAGAATATACTCCCGTATCAAAATTCCCTAGATTCAGTCTTACAGGTGAGTATACCAATTTGATATTTGTATTCTGGGTAAGTGCGAGACCTTGAGAGCTCAGGTATGAACTTTCGTTCAGTCAAAGAGATGAAGGCTCGACTTTAGGTGTGTTCCCTTTAGAGAATCTTTTCTTCAACTGCAATTGATTCATATCTTTCGATATTTTTCAATTTTTATGCAGAGGGTGAGCTTTTTAAAGCGCGTAAAGTATTATACGAGGTCTAGGCCATTTCTTTTGCAATATCAGCAGACCAGGTATAATAACCCAGATATCAAACAGTATAAAGACCTAGTATCTCAGAATCAGGAAAACTCTCAAACAAGATTTCGGTGGTTACCCATATATCCGAGAGATGTTCCCCAGGAGATAAGTAATTATTTGATATTTAGGTTTATATCTCGAAAACAATATACTAAGTGTGTAAAAACCTACTGGCATATCATCAGTGAGACCGTTTATCACATTTGACTTTCCATTTCTTTAGCGTATTGTACTATCATTTCCTCTTTTTACACAAAACTCATTTTTGAATTTTATCATGTTTTTGACTTTTTCAAATTCTCTTATGTCTTTGGATTTTCTGAAATTTTCTTACTCCCCCTAAAATTCAAAACATTTAAAGAAAATTTGACAAACCGATGTAGATAACTTTGTCTCGCCATCCATTTTCTGCATCTCATGCTCTGTTTTGTAGAAAATATAACATGTAAAGTAGTAATTACCCCCATGATTTACAACACATAGATATTTTACAATTTGAAAACGGTTTTTCAATCTTGTGAAAGTAATCATGTTTGTTCAGCCGTGAGGGTTTCGGCATATTCAATCAACATATTTTTGAAAATTTTTGAATTTTTGACAAAATTTAAAAACAAACATGTTGGGATTGAACCCTATCAAAGGAATAGATAATTAAAGCCAAAACTGGATCAGAGCAGTGGATCCAGAATAAGCAGATGTTATGTATACAAGTCTCTCCCCTTGAAAGTGGTTTCAACATCTGCTGACCTCCTATCAACTGATCGATACAACTACTGACTAACAACTACTGATCAAGTTAAGGGCTGATGAAGACTAAAGCCCTGCTGTTCAATCTACTGCCTTGAGTCAAGCACTGCTGAGTTATATCAAGTGCTGCTAGGTTCACATCAGTGGAAGGCTTCAGCAGTAGTTTACTTTGTCTTTATGTAATGAATTGTAATAACAGTTGTTAGCATAGCAGTACTTGTATAGATCAGAGGTTAGAGTTTGTTAGGAGGTTAAATGTCACTTTCATGGTGACGTCAGCAAAGATGCCACAGTGGTTTGTCCGTGACTATAAATAGAACAGTACCCTGTACTGTTCTATTAGCTCTTCACCATCTTCTTCCTGCACGAACAAATCACAGTGAGCTCAGGCTGAGGGGGAGTTTTGTTACATACATGCAAGTGAAATCGGTGTTTGGAATAAATTTAAGCATTCGGTTCATTGTTGAAAATGTGTGTTTAAAGCAATTCTCCTGTTTGATTATGAAAAGTTTGTTTCCATTAATATTCCGCTGCACATCTCTTTCATTGTTCATCTTAATTCAAACGTTAAACACAATCAAAACCAAACTCAGAACCTAACAATTGGTATCAGAGCTTGGACAGTCAAATTTAATTTAACAATCATTTTGACATAAATAGTTAAGCTCACAATCGTTTTTACTGATAGTTTATTCGTTTTGTTGAAAAACAGTGTAAGGTTTAATCACCATCAAAGTTGATTAATCAGTGCCTGTAAAACAACCAGGATGACGTCACAATCATAAGATGATAAGAATAACATTGGCTCTCTTTTCAAACCACCCATGCTTAAACGTAATGAATACAACATCTGGGAGAGAAGGATGGGTCACATCCTTGCTCAACAGAATACCGGATTTTGGAGATCTGTTGTTTTTGGACCACATGTTCCCATGGTGCCAAGTGCGGAGGATACAAAGAAGTTCCAACAAGAAATGGTTAAAAAGATTGAAGCAATAATTAAAACTGGAAAAACAAAACTTGTTGCTCAAAGAAGTGGCAATGTTTATGTGGTTGATATGTCAAAAGAGAACCCCAGAACTGATGCCTGTCTGTTCTCAGTTACATCAAACAAAGAGACAGAATTATGGCACAGGAGATTGGGGCATACAAATATCAAGACAATCACTGCAATTTCAAAACAGGGTTTAGTAAGAGGTTTACCTCCAAAACTGTTCACCTGTCTTGAGCATTGTGTTTCCTGCCTAAAAGGAAAACAACATAAAAGCTCCTACAAATCCATTGATGAGTCCAAAACAACCAAATGTTTGCAAATGCTTCATATGGATTTGTTTGGCCCAGTTAAAGTCATGAGTCTTAGGAAAAAGAGATATTGTTTGGTTATTGTTGATGACTTTTCTAGGTTTACATGGACTTACTTTTTACACTCAAAAGATGAGACTGTAGGCATTCTGTAAGACTTTGTGAAACAGGTTGAAAAGCAGTTTGACCTTCCAGTAAAAATCTTCAGAAGTGACAATGGTACAGAGTTCAGGAACAAGGAGTTGGATGATTTCTGTGTGTCAAAAGGAATTGTGAGGCAATACAGCATTCCAAGAACACCAGAACAAAATGGGGTTGTTGAAAGAAAGAACAGAACTTTGATTGAGACTGCGAGAACCCTGCTTGCAGATTCAGGTTTGCCATTAACTTTTTGGGCAAAGGCAGTAAACACTGCTTGCTATGTCCAAAACAGAGTTTAATCAACCCCAGACATCAAAAGACTGCCTATGAACTATTGTATAAAATAAAGCCATTGATTTCATACTTCAAGGTTTTTGGCTGCCCATGCTTCATTTTAAACTTAAAAGATTCTATTTCTAAGTTTGCAGCCAAAATTGATTGTGGTTATCATCTGGGATACTCTACCACTGCTAAGGCTTACAAAGTGTTTAACACAAGGACCAAAACAGTGGAAGAGACTTTGAATGTAAAGTTCAATGAACTTTCATCAATGAAAATCCCAGCAAACCCTGCAGATTTGGTTGATCTTGATAAATTCACTTTTGAAAATACTGCTGTCAAGACTAACAGTGCAGTTCCTCAACAAAAGTCTGTCGAAATGGGAAGAACAGCAGATGTTCAAAACAGTTGTCAAAACTCAACCACTGCTACCTCAACAGTTGTTGACCAAAGTAGCCCCTTAACCCCTGCTTCCACATCATCAAACACTGTTGACAAAAGTCCTCAAACAGTGGATCAAAGTTAGCATGTGTCCACACCATTACCTCCTATTCCACCACCTTTTGAAGCCACTGCTGGATCATCAACGTCACCAGCAGTGGTTAGCTCAGATGATTTACATCTGTAGCCCTCCCCAATCAATGCCATTGTTCCATACCAAGGAGATCTTATCTTCTTGAAATCTCATCCACCAGACCAAATTATTGGCAACATCAATGAAGGGGTGCTCATAAGAAGTCAATCCCAAAACATTTGTCTTTTTGCTGGCTTTTTATCTCTCCATCAGCCAGTCAAGTACCAAGAGGCACTGAAAGACAACAGCTGGGTAGAGGCCATGCAAGAGGAGCTCCAACAGTTTAGAAGACAACAAGTTTGGGAGCTTATACCATTGCAAGAGGGTGTAAGTCCTATTGGCACAAAATGGGTGTTCAAAAATAAAACTGATAAAAGGGGTATTGTTGTCAAGAATAAAGCAAGGCATGTGGTTCAAGGTTTCAGACAAGAAGAGGGCATTGACTATGATGAAACATTTGCCCCTGTAGCAAGACTTGAAGCTATCAGATTATTTCTGGCCTTTGCTGTCAACCACAACATCAAGGTGTACCAAATGGATATCAAATGTGCATTCCTCTATGGTAAGATTCAAGAGGAGGTTTATGTTTGTCAGCCTCCAGGCTTTGAGCATCCATTTAATCCAAATCATGTCTACAAGCTGAATAAAGCTTTGTGTGGCCTGAAACAAGCACCAAGGGCCTGGCACCACCGATGCTTTCGATTCCATCATTGACATCATGTCTGCATCAAAGTACAAAACTTTTTTAACAGCAGATGCACCAATTTACTTGGACACCCAAAGAGAGTTTTGAAAGAATATTACCCTTGACAAACAAGGCGAGAATGTCATACCCATTAACTCTTCTCTAATGGGAAAACCTGTCAAAATCACACCACAATCCATCTCGGAAGTCTTTGAACTCAATGATCAGCAAGGTAAAACTTCTTTTCCCAAAAATGAGTTAAAAACTGATTTCCTTGAAAGAGGGTATGCAGAACAAATTAAAAAGGATACCTTACAAAAAGGTAATTTTCCACCTGCAACAAGATTTCTGTTCCATACCCTGCTTATGTGTGTTTCAAACAAAACCACTTCTTTTAATGAGATACCATTAAAGATTCAAAACCTGGGATATGCTATTCTTCAAGATGAAAATTTCAATTATTCCCAGGAAATCTTGAATGATTTGGTTAAAAATGTTGATAAAAAGCCATTCTTACTTTTTCCAAGATTTCTAAGTTACTATTTTGAAAAGAAATTTAGTAAGGATGATGCTTCTGCAATAAAACAAGGTGTATTTTTTCAAATAAACAACTTAACTTCTGAAACTTTTACAAGAATGTCAACACCTTGCAAAACACAAGCAGAGGTGCCTGAGCAGACTTTAGCAGCTACCACTGCTCCTCAGGTATCTACTGCTGAGCCCACTTCTCAAGGTGATCATAGCAGCAAAACAACTGCTTTGAAACCCACACCTAAAACTACCAAAAGGCCAAAGCAAAAGAAAACTCATAAACCCCCCAAACCTATCAAAAAGGCAACTCTGGAGGATGAGATACCAGAGCAACTGCCAGTGACAGCATAAAAGTCACAAGAAACCCCTGCTGCTACTTCCTCACAGCAGTTGGTACAAATATATATCAACCAATGACCGAAACTCCTCCTGCTTCTTCTTAAAAAGAACAAGTTGTACAAATAGGGACACCATAATAAGATGCTCTGGAATCACTTGCTTCCATCATCCACAGCCCAATGCCCGGGGCCAATTCTCTTTCTACACCCAACCTCACCTCCACAATTCCCCCACCAACTAAACCATTGTTGGATGCTATTGATCTGAGCCAGGCACAAACCAGTCCTTCGCACCCACCTATCAATGAGAACATACTTCAACAAACAATTGGGTCTGATATATCAATCATAGCTAACCCACCAATAAGACCTGAGGAGGTTACACCCCTTGATTTACAAGTAACTCTTGGTGGTAATCCAAGTGAAGCAGCCACTACAAGTGCTGAACCCACTGGTTTGCATTTGGACAGTGGTTACATCAATAAGACTTCCTTGGAGGCAATTCCTTCTATAGCACCTCTGATAACCACTAGTAAGTTTGTTTTGACTACTGGTACCATTAAAAGGTTATCAAGTGTTGAGGGAAGAAGTCCCCAGTACCAAGACAAAGGGGCATCAGTGGATGACTTTTGGAATACAATTCCTGAGTCAACCACTGTTACAACCACTGTTAGTGGGAAATCAGATGATCCCATTAAGTTGGGTGATGGTTTAAAGTACCTAGAATTGACGGATAGAGTTGAAAAACTGGATACCTCTGTTGCAGAAATCAAAGAAATGCTGCAACAGTTGTTAAAAGTTCAAAAGGTGGAACCCACTGCTGTTCCAACTCAAGCATCTGCTCCACCACAAGCACCTGCTGCAAATGAGTTATGGAGTTTATTTCAACCACTGCTCCAACAACAAAGACAAACGGCTGATCAGCAACATGCAATACATGTACAAGAGCTGAGAAACATAATGGAGTCTAGGTTTAGAAACACCCAAGCAGACATCAAGGCTATAAAGGACCATCTCTTGAACACCACTGGCACTGCTCCTCCCACTGTTCTTTTCATTGATCAACTACCCCCAGATAATGCCAAAAAGGGGGAGAAAATCAAGGAGTGGAAGAAGAAGGGAATAGATGATGGTTTGTATATTGAACCAGAAAAAGATGCAATGACTAAAAACATTCCCTTGCCAGATGGTAGCAAAAAGATTGATGTTACCACAAATGCACTTGCTGAAGCAAAAGCAAGTGTAAAAAGGGACAGAGAGGCAAAGGACGTGTCCAGGTGGAATAAGGAGAAAAGAGCTTATATGGAGTTGAATGCGCAGGGTTGTTCTGAGCCAAAGGATGTTAAAAATCCTGAGCCAAAAAGAAATCCCACTCGAAAAGTGAGGGAACCCAAATCCATACCATCCAGACTCACAAAGCATACTCCCAAACCACCGTCCAAAAGCCCCCAACATCAATCTTCCACTCAAACAGCTGTTGTAACTCCTGCTGTATCAAGAACTGCTGATACATCAGTAGTTTCAACATCTGCTATCACTTCAACACACACCACTTCAACACACACCACTTCAACACACACCACAACCACTGCCTTATCACTACCACCAAAAATCATCTCACCACCAAAACTACCATCACCCACAAAAACAACCTCACCACCATCACCTCCTGCCAAAAAGCATAAGACATCAGATGTTACAACATCTGGTGTAATGACAACAGTGGTTGAAACACCAGTTGTTTCAACAACTGTTAGTCAGCCACCTTCTACCACTCAAATCACTACCACTGATCCACCCAAAACATCATTAGCCTCTCCTACAATAAAAAGGAGAAGGATTTTTATACCTGATGACTCTCCATCACCACCACCAACATGTTCACAATCCCTTGCACGTATTCCAAACCCTGTTCCTTTCTCATTAGCTCAAGTACAACAGCCAGTCCCTATCATCACTCCTGCAGGTTTCCAATATCCTCTTGAACTCATTGCAGTCAGAGAAGAGATCAAATCTTTCTACTATGAGGATGATCCTACTAAAAGGAAGTTACCATTAGTTGAAGGATATCCTAGGCCTAACAATATTGAAGAGTATTTGAAATTCAGGCTCAACAGGCAGAGGATATTTCCAAAAGAAGCTCTCAAGGGAAGACTGACAAAGAAATTCAAAGGCATTACCAATTTTTATTCACTCAAGTCAGATCCTCAGAGCAGTTTGCAAAGAATGTATGTAGAGAAATCTCAGAAAAGGCAGATGAATCTTTGAGAAAAGACTATATTGAAAACATCATGGCTCATAAGAAATACAAGGGGGAAAAATATATGTACAAAGAGTGGACCATTCCTGAGCTTGAAAAAGAAGCTGCCAGGATTCAGGAAATGATCAAGAATAAGGTCAAACACACTCCTCCAGATTGGTTAAAGAACAAAAAGAATTTGCCTGAAAAGACATTGGAGCTGAAGAGAATGAAAGAGGAATTAGTTGCTGCTGATTATGGGTCTAAAAATCAAGTGGCAAGATGGAAAAAGACAAAGTCAGGACCACCTACAAAAGGTTGGAGGAATTGAGGAAGAAAGATCCTAATGTTCCACAAAAACCTGACTACCCTGAAGCAGAGGTTTCAACAAGACCATAAAAGCTGCAAATCAGGAGAGCCACTGCTCTAGCTGGTGCTGCCATCTACAAAAGAAGACAACTACAACAGTTGGACACTGAAACAGTGGCAGAATTATTGGCAGGAGATGAACTTGTAAAAGAAGGCATTAAGCAGATGATAGCTAAAACTCTTGGCCTAAACCAACCTGCAAGCACTGCTCAAAGAGTCATCACTAGGCCAGCATCACCAAACTCCTCATCTAATAAAAATCTCCCAAGAAACCCACCAGACTCAAAAGTACTAAAATGGAAAACTGACAAACAGACCCATGTACTGACAGTGTTCAACTCTAGTGTAGAAGTGAAGAAAATAACAAGGGAACAAGCACTTGGCCTAAGTCTTGAAGATTTGCAGGATCTCCTTGATCTTCCACTGTGCAGGGATGATGATGACACAGATGCCTTAGCCTTTGAGTTACAACTCAAAGGGCAAATAAGGGAACTGTTGATGAGGCAATAAAGATCTACCAATAATGAAGGGTTTTGGCATTATCTGTTCCAGGGGGAGATTGTTGGGATTGAACCCTATCAGAGGAACAGATAATTAAAGCCAAAACTGGATCAGAGCAGTGGATCCAGAATAAACAGAGGTTATGTATACAAGTCTCTCCCCTTGAAAGTGGTTTCAACATCTTCTGACCTCCTATCTACTAATCGGTACAACTACTGACCTACAACTGCTGATCAAGTTAAAGGCTGATGAAGACTAAAGCCCTGCTGTTCAATCTACTGCCTTGAGTCAAGCACTGCTGAGTGATATCAAGTGCTGCTGGTGTTGGACCGTTCTACGACCTTGAAACGTCAGTTAAGGCAGTTCATCTTTGAGTACGAAGGCGGAATCAACGTAAACAAAGTCATAACAGCTAGTTTCCTTTTAATCTTTCTTTTCTGATTGATTTACGTGCTTATACAATATATTCTGATACAAAACCGGCAGCACTTCGTCTCACACACAATGACCAAGTCCCTACAAATGACACACACGTCATCTATATATAGCCCTGTTGATTTCGCTTGAGCCCATTTCAAGCGAAATCTCTTGTGTTGATTTCGCTTGAACCATACATAACCACTCTCAAGCGAAATCTACAAGTTTAAACATATAAAACCCTAATTTAAACCCTATTGTGTGTTCATTCAACCTATCTAGACACAAGACTTGATTAAGACGTAATCAGCAGACATTTACTGCACCAACAAACTCCCCCTTGGATGTTGATGAAGTCTTTGGCTTCAAGTCTTTGTCTTTATCATTCTTCAAACATTGTAAAAACTCTCTTCAATCTTTATCTGCAAACTTTAAACTTTAAACTTCAATCTTCCCTTTAACCGTTGATCCAGACTCCCCCTTTCACAGACTCCCCCTCTCGATATGCTAGAATCTGAGATATCTGGTTCAAGCTCTAACAATTAGCTTCCGTTGGGAATAATAAAGTCCAATCCTGTTACTCAACCAATAAACATTACAATTCTATCTTTTCAAAATTAAATCACAAACTCAATCAGTTTTAACAATCCACTCAAGTATTCAGGTCCAAGTTAATGACCCTGATCACTTGATTAATCTACCAAGTCCAAATTAATGACCTTGGATGATCTTTTGACGAATCAATACTGATTTTAAAACAACAATTTCAAACATTTTCTGAAAAATAACAAGTATCAAATTAATGAACTTGTTTTTGACTTTTCAAACAACTCAAACTTCATCAAAGTAAGCTCTCCTCATTCTTCAGTCCAGAATCTCCTGCATCTGCTTCAATCATCTGAGAATCCAACAATCAACTCTCGACTTTGGTTTGTCAGAAAATAAAGCAGAAATAAAATATTTTTGGATTTTATCAAAGTGTTCTAAACTAAGAAATGAAATACAGAAAACTTAAATTGCAGAAAGTAAACAAAGTAAACTATTTACAAACAAATTTTTGGCGAGCGTGTCAGGGAATCATATCAGCTTTTCAGACAAATTACAAGTACCGTTAAGCTTCATTTCATACTCAGACTTAAACAATTCACCTCGATTGTCGATATACTGATCCATCTTAAATTTCCATACACATTTCAATTTACTCAGGATACGAATTAGAAGAATTATGAACTTAGCTCATTCATGTGTCCCACCTCTTGAATATACTCCCGTATCCAGAATCCCAATAATCAGTCTTACAGGTGAGTATACTACAATGATATCTGTATATAAATTAGGTATGCGAGGGCCGAGGGATCTCAGGTCGATACTTCCGTATACGCAGAGAGATATCAGCTTCGACTTTACGATATGTCCCCTTTAGAGGATCTTTTTGCTTACAACAGCAGCGACTATCAATTTTATTGTTTCATCGGCATGCTGAGGGTTTAATGCTATGTTTCAAGCATTGCAGAAAGCATTATCCAAGGACTAGGTCAGAACCACCGTTCAGCAGAAGTCCCGGAATAATACCCCAGACATCATTGAGTATAAAGACCTAGTATATCAGATTATGAGACCTTTCAAACGAGATTTCATGGGTTACCTATATATCCAAGTAGTGTTCCCCACGAATTCACAAGTTTGAATTTAGGTTTATATCCCGAATAAATCTACTAAATATGCGAAAACCTATCGACACATCATCAGTGAGACTGTTTAACTCATTTATACTTCACAAATCTTTAGCATACTGTAATCGTCTAGCTGATGTACTATCATTTTCCCTATATACACAAGCTCTTTTTCAGATTTTATCATGTTTTTGTATTTTTGCATTTTTTACTGTTTTTGTATTTTCTGAAAATATAAACTATATACAAATATCTACTCCCCCTAAATACCAAAACAAGTAAAAAATCGACAAACCATTGCAGATTGTTTCTCGTCTTCATCTGCAACAGTACTTTCATCAACGCCCACAATTCCATCCGACACCGAAAGAAGCTTCATACCGTTCAGTTTTAACAAATATTGAAACCGATTTTTATCAAAAGCTTTCGTATGTAAATCAGCTTTCTGTTCGTCAGTGTGGATTTTCTCAATTCGTATCAACTTTTTCTCAAAACAATCATGAATAAAGTGATGACGAATTTCTATGTGTTTAGTTTTAGCGTGATGTACTGGATTTTTTGTTATATTTATAGCGGCCTCATTATCAACAAAAAGAGGTGTGTTAAGAAACTGCAAACCGTAGTCGCGGATCTGTTGCTGTATCCACAAGATCTGAGAGCAGCAACTGCTAGCAGAAACATACTCCGCTTCACAAGTAGATAACGCCACAGACGTTTGTTTCTTTCACTGCCAGGTAACCAATCTAGGACCAAAGAACTGGCATCCTGCAGTTGTTGATTTTGAATTGACTTTGCAGCATCCGAAATCCGATTCGGAATACCCTTCGAGCGTAAAGTCGCCTTTCCTAGGATACCACAACCCCAATGAAGGAGTTCCTTTCAGGTAGCGCAATATCCTCTTCACAATGATCATATGCGATGCTCTCTGGTTAGACTGAAATCTTGCTGCGAGGCACGTTGGGTACATTATATCAGTACGTGAAGCAGTTAGGTACATTAAAGAACCTATCATGGAACGGTAAAACGTTTCATCAGCCGTGTCTCCGGTGAGATCTGGGTGAATCCCATGATTTGTTGCAAGTGGGGTAGCAGCTGGAGTAGAACTTGACATCCCAAATTTCTCTAGAATATCATGAACATACTTTGACTGATGAATAAAAATTCCCTCAGGAAGTTGTTCAACTTGTAAACCCAGAAAGAATTTCATCTCCCCCATTGATGACATTTCAAACTTTTGCTTCATCGCTGATTCAAAATCTTTGCATAGATTTTCATTTGTCGACCCAAAGATTATATCGTCCACATAAATCTGAACTATCAGAAGATGACCATCGACCTTTTTAGTGAAGAGAGTGGCATCCACTTTTCCACGAATGAACTTGTTGGCTAGTAGGTGTTGAGACAAAGTCTCGTACCAAGCTCTCGGGGCCTGGTGTAAACCATACAGCGCTTTGTCCAATAAGTAGACCTTGTTTTTGTGGATTGGATCGGTGAAGCCCGGTGGCTGACCGACATAAACCTCCTCTTTAACCTTCCCATAAAGAAACGCCGATTTAACATCCAACTGATAAACTTTGAAGTTCTTCCAAGACGCAAATGCTAGGAAAATTCTGATTGCCTCTAGTCATGCTACAGGAGCATAGACTTCGGTAAAATCAATCCCCTCCTGTTGACTAAATCCCTGAATAACGAGTCGAGCTTTATTTCTTATAACAACTCCTCTATCGTCCCTCTTGCACTTGAACACCCACTTGGTGTTAATCTTTCTCTGACCATCCGGCAAATCAACTAACTTCCACACTCCTAATTTCTCGAATTGACTAAGTTCCTCCTGCATTGCATTGATCCAAGAGTCTTCAGTAAGCGCCTCTTTGTAAGTTCTTGGCTCAATTTGCGAGATAAAACAACTCAATGAGAATTCAGTTTGCAAAGGAGCAACTTTTGTATAAAAACATGTAAGCCCTTTATCAATCTGATTTCGAGTGCGAACGCCTGTCTGCAATTCTCCTATGATCAACTCCTCTGGATGATATGAAAAAGTTCGCGGCATCACTTCACTTGGAACATCTAAATTTCCCTCCAGATTAGTAACATTCTGTTCTGCATCTTGTTCACCAACTTGGTTTGTTTGACTTGAAATCTGAAATTGCTCCCCCTCAGAATCTGAATCACCATGATCAAATACTGGCATATTTTCAGCTTCTAGGTTATCATTCTGAGCCGACTGATTATCCTGAGCAACTTCATTCTGTTGGACATCATCATGTTCACCAGCATTACTCGGACCTGCTTCATCGTCATTTGAAGTTTCCCATGGTCTCCTCGAATACTCAGCTGGGAACCTTAGCTGCGACTCATATTCACGAAAAATATCCAACTCATCAAGGAAATCTTCATCATCCTCTGATTCTTCTCTCATGTCAAACGAATCCCACAGTTTGTCATAATGATAACGCCATGAATCACCAGGATTCTGTGGCGGCATAGTATAACCTTGACATTCCACATTTGCAGCTTCAATAATCCGCTTCTCACTTGGAACGAAGACACGTCGCATCGGATTTGCATAACCAACAAAAATTCCCTCAATGCTCTTCGGACCAAACTTTCCATGAGGCTCTATAACCGTCAAGGGTGACCCAAACGGTTCTAGATACTTCAAATTCGGTTTGCGATTATTGATTAGCTCAAAGCATGTTTTGTTGAACTTCTTGACAGTGATAACCCTGTTGAGCGTATAACATGCGGCGGAAACAGCTTCAGCCCAAAAATTAATCGGTAACTTTGAATCTGCGAGCATAGTTCTAGCCGTCTCGATTAGTGTCCGGTTTTTGCGTTCTGCGACTCCATTCTGCTGCGGAGTGTAAGGAGCACTAAACTCATGCAATATACCTCTTTCATCACAAAATTCTTCCATCTTGCTATTCTTGAATTCAGTACCATTATCACTTCGAATTCTCTTGATACGCCTTTGGTACAGATTCTCAATCTTCCTGAACAGCCCCATCAAACTGTCAAATGTTTCATCTTTCGTCTTCAAGAAAGAAACCCACGAAAATCTGGAATAATCATCAGTAACGACCAAACAATAATAATCTCCTGTAATACTTTTGACATTCACAGGACCAAACAAATCCATATGAAGTCTTTCCAGAGGTCTCGAAACTGAATTGACTTACTTTGTAGGGTGTGACTTTTTCTTCTGCTTGCCTTTGATGCAGCTAATGCACTCCCCTTCTAGATGAAAACCTTTGATATTAACACCCAAAACCAAATCATTATGCACCAAATGATTCATTTTTCTAAGATGTATATGCCCCATCTTTCAGTGCCACAATCTCGATTCTTTCTCAGTTGCTCTAGAAACAAAACAATGTGCTTGACCAGTAGTTGTAGTTGCTACACTCATATCTAACACATATAAATCATTCACTCTAGGTGCCCTCATGATAATCCATTCTTCAGGAACAACAAAACCAGGTTTCAAAATCAAACATTCTTTATCAGTGAAGTGAGTAGTATACATATTGTCACAAATCTGCGAGATACTAAGCAGATTGTTCTCCAGCTCAGTGATGTAGTTAACTCTCTCAAACGTCACAATCCCATTGGATAAGGTTCCTTCACCAACAATTCTACCACCTTCATGACCTGCAAATCCCACATAACCACCATTGATATTCCTCACATCGTACAGCAATGCAGTTTTTCCTGTCATATGTCGAGATGCGTCACTATCCATGATCCATCTTGAAATGGCTCTTGGAAGATCCTGCACATACCACAAGTTGATTTCAAAACATTTCAATAAAGATGCCGATTCATGCTTCGCGAACAAGGAAGCTCCGGCAATTCAAACTGCGTATTCGAACATGGTGTCCACCCAGGCCTCATCAGCCTTAGGTGTAACCTTGACTCTCGCAATTTGAATTTTGAAATTTTCAGCCTTCAAAGGTGGAAAATTTGCATCATAATCAACCAAAATTGATTCTTCAGCCTTTTTCATTCAGAAGTTGAAATTTTCATTTCAGTTTTTGGTTTCCAAACTTGTTGAGATAAAGTAACCCTTTTATAAAACTTGTCGGTTTTAGTTACCACTTTCTTTACGGGTTCATTTTTTATTTTGATGTTGTCATTTTTCTCATTCTTTTTCTCAACAATGATTGGTGCTTTACCCTTCACATCAACTTTCTTCTTTTGTATGTCAACAACTTCAGTCTTAGGCTTGGAGTTAGTGCAATTTCTTGCAATGTGACCAACTTTGTTACATCTAAAACATGTACGAGTATCAACAACTCGACTTGTGCCTTCAGACTGAGGTTGTGAGACCCTCTTCTCAAAGAACTCTTTATTTGATTTTGAAAAATTTTCATTTTCCTCATCAGAAAGTGAACTTGAACTGTTCACAAACACCTTCTTTTCTGCAAATCTTTTGCTTTGAAAACTCTTCTTCTGATAACTATTACCACCCCGATAACCACCTGACCAATTGTTTCGATTGTTATTATAAAAACGTGGTGGAATAACAGGCTTTTTGTAATAAGCTTTATCTTTCTCAAAATCCATTTGCCTTTTTGTTTGACTCAAACTGTTCACTTCTGACAACTCAACTTCAACCAACTTGAAAACATTTGTCAATTTGTTCACATTAACATTCTCAATCGGAAACTCAGAATCCGAATACAACTTATCAGATCCAGCCATCTTGTACATCACAAGACTCGGTTCATCACTTAAGTTGTTTTTGGATTTTGATTTCTGAATGTACTTGTCCAAGAAACATCCATCTTCCTCAGTAGTATCACTATCCATTTTTAGCACATTTTCAACAACACCTTTTACAATATCATTTTGGACACTATCGTCATTGGAAGATGTGAACATGACATCAATGTTCTCTGGAAGTTTAACTTCACTTTCTTCCTCAATTTCAACCAACCCAGACTGTTTTTTAGTGTAATTATCAAGAACAGGTGGTGGAACTTGATGAAACGCCACCCCATCACGAACTATCTTGTCCAGCCTTTTAAAATAAGTTTTATCTTTTACGTTTGAGTAATATTCGCCAGACGGAGGAATTACTGCAAGAACATCATCAAAAACCACTTCTTTTCGATGAACGACAGGATCACCATTTTTGTTGATGTAGCAATCTCTCTTCTTGTCGTATCTCCCATAGTGCTTTGCTTCCTCATACTCTTCATGCATTTTCTCAATCTGATAACCTGCAAAGAATCTTTCTCTTTCAGTTTTCTCTTTCAAAATTTCTTCTCGTGTTTTCTCTTTTATCTCAGCAACAAATGCATGATGTTTGTTTGTTGATATAGTTCTGCCATGTGCTATGAACCGATCATCAACAAGATCATCTTCTAGAAGGAATTTTCTCCAGTCAAATCCTTCATCATCTTGTATCACAACACAAGCTCTTGATTTTTCCTTTTTAGGATTATCTTCAATTTGTTTCAACCTTGGTGATTCCTCTCTGTTCTTGTGATAGATCGCCTTTTGATAGTAATCTTCTTTAAACGGATTGGCGGTTTCTTCAACAACAGAGTTTCTGCATTCTCTTTTGAAATGACCCTTTTGCTTGTATTTGAAGCAGGTCACTTTTGATTTGTCGAATCCCAGCTTTGTTGATGGTCCACAAATTGATTGTCTGCTAGTAATATCCTTGAACCGTTGAGCTCATCGAATGCAGCTTGCCAAACACCATCTCAGATCAATGAGTTCCATCTCATCTGGATCGATCTGGTCGTAATCTTCCTTTGTCAGTTTGGAATTTCCACTTTTCCCAGATACCAGATCTTCGTAAGATTCCATAATTGATCCCAGAAGACTCATTTGCTGTTTAGCAGCGTTGATGTTCATTGTCGGAGAATTCTTTAGCTTTAAAGTGATGTTGCAGAGAATCACTTCAGGTTCTTCTGAGTTTGATGTTGTTGATGATGAATGATATCCCAGATCGTAGCTTGATGAGCTTTTCTGTGAGTCTTTTGTCTTTTCAACATTGTATGAAGTCTTTATCGGTTCACTAACTGTCACCGAAGGTACACTGCCCTTGTAGTAAAGACCGACATTCTGGTGATGTGAAGAACTGCTCATCTTGCTTTGCTTTTGCAACTCAAGCTCATGACTCTCTATCTTCTCTATCAAAACATCAAGAGTAATTGTATCAAACAATACATCGTTTTTCAAAATAAACACGAACGTTTGCCACTGATCAGCTCGTGGTAATGATTTAATAATTTTATCAATGATTTCCTCACGTGTTTTGACAATTCCAAACCTATCGAGTTCGATTTTAAGGTGACAAAACCTTTCTATCATTTGTCTCACCGATTCATCTTTTAAACCATCAAACAAATCAAATTCTTTTTTAAGTAAAGCAATTTTATTCTTTTTAATTTGTTTTCCCCCTTCAGCTTTTACCCTTAAAGCTTCCCAAACCGATTTTGAAGAACCATCATGAATTAACAAAGAGAAAACATCATCTCTGATGAATTGCTGAATCAGTGCAATCATTTTCTGTTCGTATGAAAATTTTCGTTTATCTTCATCGGAAAGATCATTAAGCTGAATCTCTTCATGCTTATCATTTATCGGTCGACTATATCCAAACTCCAAACAGAACCAACTCTCGTGAGCATATGCCTTTGTCCAGTTCAGAAACCTCTCTTTCCACCATGTGTAATCTTCTATATTGTCATGTTTAGGTGGTTTCGAATAAGTCCCATAGAAATTATCATGTTTTATATTATCATTGATCGCTTTTGTTATTGTTTTGGGTGTAACGGTTGATGTTTCCGAAGATTCTGATGTGAATGCTTTGTAGAACGTGTTGTAAAACTGTTCAGCCATGATGTTTCTCGTTTATCACCTTTGAATCACCTGCAAACGAACAAACAAAACGATCAGTTTAAAAATGGACAGACAGTTGGATCAGATGTGTATCCCATCGAACAAGGTCAACGAAAGTCAATCGGATGACTTTGGATCGGATGGCTCAGATAAGATGTCAATCCGGTCGAATCGCACTTCGATCAAATATGGTCAACACAAGCCAAAGGTTTAATGACAGCTGGGTGTCGGATGGCAATCCGTTCGGATTGCCATTCGAAGATTGACACTTATCGAACAAATCAGAGTGCTATGGATCGGATGGCGAATCGAACGGATTGTCGTTCGACGATTGGACTATTATGCTGTGGATCGGATAGCCGTTCGATGATTGAACTAATATGCTTTGAATCGGATGGCCGTTCGACGATTGGATCAAAACGTCGTGGATCGGATGGCGATCCGACACTTGGACCTGTGTAAAAAATAAAGTGTTTAGTATCGGATGGCAATCCGTACGGATTGCCGTTCGACGATTTGCAAAACAAGTGAAATGTTAAAGGATGTAGAGGATCGGATGGTGAATCGATCGAATCGTCGTTCGATGATTGGACTTTCACTTTTATTAACTTTGTTTCACATGCAAACTGTTAACATGAACCAAGATATTCTATCACGTGCAACGTTTTAAAGTGAACAGACAATTGTTGACAACTGGTAATTGAAACGATCAAGATATCATATGAAGATCAACACTTTTTAAACCTCAATTGGACCTTCAAAGTTGATAAGTCTCTAATGATTAAATTTTCTGAATAATCGACAATGTCACATGCAATTTTCAGTTTTTATTTAAATGTCTTACACTACTAAATTTTCAAATGGACCAATAATTGTGAGAAATGGGCTGACAACCTCTTCAATATGTTCACATGGGCCTCGAAATATCACATGCAAATGCTTTTGATTTCAATATAGTGTCTGACAACAATGTCTTACAATTGGACAAAAATATGATAGTGGGCCGATGTGTATAATGAATCACGTGGGCCGAGATATTCACGTGACACCTTAAAGTTTACTGGCCAAAAAGAATATTGTATAATGAAATGTCAGTGATCGGATCATTTTTTATGTAATGTGGATCGAGTAGATATGGATCGGATGGTCATCCGATCGGATGGCCATCCGATCGGTGAACTTCATGAACAATATCAGCAACAGTTAGCATTTTCAAACGATATTTCGAACCAAAAATCTTCAATATCTCACAAACCGCTTGGAATTAAGTTCTAAAAATTTGTAGGCTTGTAAATCAACTGTTTTCACACAACATATTAAAATTTCATCCAATTTTATCCATAAAATCTCGTTTAATTTGGCGTTTTTCAGTCAAGAACGCGAAGAAAATGAGTAGAATGAGAAATTTGACAAATCTGATGTGTTTTAACTCTGAATTTGCTGAATTCTTGTGCGATTTTGTGTGTTTGATCCGTGCAATCGAGCTCCTGCTCTGATACCACTTGTAGGATCGGTTTTCGACTCCCGAACGATTGCGTATGACACGTGTGACGTGTGGAATCCGTACACGTGCATGGACCGAACACGAAAACCGTACTAAATCTGTGATTCGATTGATAGATCTGAAAAGTACAAAGAAACTTGAATCACCTTTTGCCTTCTCTCTCTACTTTCTCTCTCTAGCTTCAAAGCTCTCCAAACTCCAAAATGGCAAAAGCTCTAATTCTAACACCTAAGTGTTCTATTTATTGGCCACGGGGTTTAATGAGATTTCTCATTAGTTACATAAATGCCACCTTGCCTTTTCCCTAAATATTACAATATAAGCACTAGATTAGATCAGTTTCTCGCTACGGACTGAATTGACGGAAGTGATAGACATAAATGCACTAACACAATTGCTGCTTGATCCGCAATGGTGGTTTCAGCCTTCTTCAACTTAGCCTCCAAAATGTTGTTCAGTCCGCATGAATCCTCATATAGGAACACTAGCCGCTCGAGACCCTGCAATCAGGTAAACAAATATCAATATATGTACTTAAAATATATAGTCGGCATATATGTGCAAGGTATAAGACAAGGATACCTACCTGGTTGAGGAAGACAGTCATGAACTTGCTAGACTCCGAGAATCCATGGTTCTCAAAGGGAAAGACATCCGAGGCAGAAGGGGAGTCTGCTTCCTTCCTCTTACGAGAACTAGAGCCACGTGGCTTTGAAGCAGTGGAAGGTTTGGGAACAACAGTAGCCTTGGAGCTGGTGGGTTTCGACGTGACAGCTGGTTTGGGATTCGCTTCTTGCTTGACTTGCACGGGGCCAAAATAGCTATCCAACTCCTCAAGTTGAAAGCCTTCAAGATTTATGACTGGTGCTGCATAAAGGGAAGAAACACTAAGTCTTTATATATTTTTAGAATATAATCAGTTTGATAAATGAAAATAACTTGTAAAATTATGCTTACCAGACATGTCGGAACTTGATCTTTGGCTTGAGCCTGTGAATAACAGGGAAAAAGTTCTTTCACTTTCTGGTAGCTGGTAGATCTCCTTTATTCTTCCTTCTGATTCAGCACTTGGAGGGGCCAATTCCTTGAAGTTTGCTACAAAAGAAAAATAAATATATCAGGATGTCAGTTTAAGATATGATCTCAGAATACGATTGGGGATATTCCTAAAACCCTAAATCCTACCGGAGGTCAACCATTTCTTGGGAAGGTTAAGACCCTTGTCGATGGAAGTTCTTTTCATAAAAAAGAATTTTTGTCTCCATCCATCCTCGTTTTTAGTAGCTTTAAGGATGAGGGGATCACTAGAGGTTGAAGAAAAAAGAAATCGGCTGGAACCATGGGATCTCAAGCGATATGCAATCGGAAGATCCTCGATGCATAAATCAGGCACATGACGAGCTTTAATTTGGTCTAGGTTAACTAAGACTCGCCAAACCATAGGCATGGTTTGGGAATAGCTATGACCGGTGAGTTCAAAAAAGCGAGAAATGAAGGCGGAGAAAGGATACCGGAGCCCTATTGAGAAAGGGTAAGCCAAAAAGCATACCCACTCGTCGGAATAAAAGTCCGATCGAACTTCTCGGTCAAACAGACGGATAACCGCTCCAGCGGGGAAGGCACCGGAAGTTCTTAGGGCTACGATATCGGCATTATCGAACGAACACACCTCCTTTGAGGGTTCTTTAAGAAGGTGTTGCTCGTGAAAGGTGGGTACAGAGTCTGCAGTGTGGGATCTTGTTCGGCTGGCCATGGAGGATTTTTGCATAGAAAAACAAAGAAGAAAAGGAAGAAGAATACCTGAATATTGCTCGGAGTGTTATGATCATAATGTAGAAAATTCGAGTAGATATAGGCTGGAAATAGGGGGTATTGAGTAAATATCGCGTGGGAAGTTGTAGCAAGTCACTTCAAGCGTCCAATGCCTCGATCCAAGTGATAAACTCAAAAATATATCCGTATGAATTTGGAATTCTAACAGATATAGTTTGGTGATAATTGTTATGGGTGGTTTTCCGAACATATATCCTGAATTATATTCTGGTTCTATTACTTTTGATTGTGATCAGGATACCGGATCAGGATATTGGTAATATCCTGATGCAGTATACTGAGGTAATGACTAATTGTTCACGTGCAGATTAGCAAGGCTTGCCTATAACGTTCAAATGGACTGGTTCTCCCTGAAGACTCGGACTAAGCTGTTGAGAAGAGAACGTTGAAGCCGCAAAGAAGGGGTCTCCAACGTTCAAAGGGGAATATTCGAAGCATCCCCCATTTTAGGATAGTTTGTTATTTCTTTTACTATATAAAGGAGTGATTGGATCGATAAGACACACAACTTTTTACACACACTTCTGCTATCTACTAGCAGCAATTACTCGCAACACATACACTTACACTCGAATCTCATTATAACACTTAGTTGATCCGCATCATATCCTGCACTGTATCCTGAAGTTTGAAGTAATAAGAAGAAAAAGGCAGCTGTGATTGTCAGCTCCTGAGGTTTTATGCCGGCGATCTAGATGGATCAAGGGCTTTCCTCGTATATCTCGAGTCAACCTTTACCTTTTTGCTCATTGTTTGATTGTTGATATAGCTCGACATCCTGAGCTATATCCTGAAAACTGTTTTTGTAGACAATATAATCAGAATATTTTTCAACACACATTCTTAGCACACTAACTCACTTAACTAATTTGATCACTAAATTGCTTCGGTAATTTTTGACCAAAACAGCACTATGATCAGATCGCTAATGTATCTAACGGCTTCGAGACTCGACAGAATGTATCCAACCTGCCTATGCGTAAGATATCAGTCTAGTCCAAGGGTTTCTCATCTGATGATTGTCAAGTGAATTCTACGATATCTTATGGGTTGCCCGGGAATCGGTCTCTAGTGCCCTCGAAATGATGATTTCAATCTTCAAGGATACTCGGATTCATACATCGGATGTTGCATGCTGAACTCAAAATCTACAACTGCAGGTTGTTAATTCTTTGGCTCAATGAGGACTATGGATTGTAATTTCTTAACACGCCTATATACGCAGATAATACGGTCGCAATATCGATAACTAAAAATTTGGTTTTTCACTCCAAAACAAAACATATTGAGATCCGCTATCACTTTATCCGAGATTGTTTCGAGAAAAGTTGATACGCGTTGAAAAAATCCACGCTGATGTAACACCTCGTAAAATCATGTCCAATGATGTAATGATACGTGTCCTTAACCCTAATTATGTCAAAGGTTGACTAAGAAGGACTATTACTGCCAAGCAGTGAAAAGATGTATGTGGAGGGACTAAAAGTGTCAACATGCATTAACTAAGCCTCTGAATGACCTTTTATGGTATTCGTATTGTCACGGCCCCAGCCCCAGTTTTACCCGGTCAGGAGCCGCGGGACAGGAACCCGTGGTATTTAATTAATGCGACCGCGGAAGATTTTTAACAGGATCTTTTAAAACTTGAAATGCCCGATTATTTTATTTCATAATGCGGGATAAACCCCGTAATTTACAGTAGAGGAATTTCACAAGTAAATTCCTTGATTTATAAAACATGTTTATTTATTTTAACTGAGCCACCCCTTCAAGCTGGTTAGTGCTCTGTAGCACGTTTCCTTTATTTATAGCAGGTCGCCTGAAACATGTTTTAAAAATATTTTATCAGCGGGGAAATACTGGTGAATCATTCATTTTGCATAAAACGACACGTGGTTATAAATTACAGCATAAGAGCGATTACAATGGCCTTTATCTTATTTTTATCTGGCGCCGTGTTACCTGGTGACGATGGTCATACCACTATTGGGTCTTTCCCCAAGTAGTGATGATTATCACTGTTAGGATTTATTAGCCTCACAGTGAGAAATTAGTAATGTGCACAATACCCCACTAGCCAGTGATTCAAGATAACCACATTGCAAGTTTAACGGGCCAAGTTTTAGCCTACTGATTATCCTGGAAACCTAATTCAATTAACAATGCACACGAAAACTAGGTTAGTAACTTTAATCCAACTTTTTCCGACAACTCACGAGATCGAAACCTTCACAACGAATGAAAAAGTGCGATACTTAAACATCCATCGAATGCACGACGAATGACAAAGTATAACCCAAGTTTGAGCAGCACTTAAACATTTATTGGATTGGTTTCTAACGATCGGACATTAAATTGTAGTAGTGATCGAGTTATTACCCTGTATCGTAGCAGAGGTTCGGAATTATAAGTATCTTTGACGAAACAGCGTATAATTGAGTGTAAGTAACGAAATTTATTCGTTGAAACATGCAAACTGATCAAGTCCCAATCCCCTGAATTTATAGCCTGATTTGGTACCTCCCACGTGTCGTGACAGGATCCCTGGGATCTGTCGTGTGTCGCGGTGGAAGCCAAAGTAGGGTAGGCTTGCTTTGTCACTTGTTTAGGCCTGCTGAGTCAACAAATTTCGAGTCTATGTGTTTTATAACCGTTTTCAAAGGATAAATATAATTAGGGAATACCCCCCTTGAGTTTTAGGGGGCCCTGATCCTAGTTCCAATTATTCTGAAAATTTAAGGAGTTATGCAGGATTACATGGGGGTCTCAATTAGGGTTTCCTGTTGGACTAATTAAGATAAGAGATAATAGTTTTGGTGAGAGTTGTTACATTCTCCCAACCTTATAAAAAATCTCGTCCTCGAGATTTACTGGAACAAGTAGGGATACTTTCGCTTCATCTCCGATTCCAGCTCCCAAGTGTATTCAGATCCTCTCTTTGAATCCCACTTGACTTTGACCAGCACTAGCCGCTTGTGTTTGAGAAACTTGATCTTTCTATCTTCTATTTATAATGGCTTCTCAACAAATTTTAATTTTTCATTTACCTCTACATCTTGAAGAGGTACTATCAGGGATTCGTCCGATAGACATTTCTTAAGATTGGATACATAAAATACGTCATGTACTCCAGCTAACTCCTCTGGTAGTTGTAAATGATAAGCAACTGGCCCTATACATTGCATTACTGAGAATGGTCCTATGTATCTGGGACTCAGCTTTCCTTTCTTACCGAACCGAATTACTCCTTTCCAAGGAGAAACTTTTAATAGTACTTTGTCTCCTACTTGGAATTCTAATGGCTTGCGTCAATTATTAGCATAACTTTTCTGGCGATCTCGAGCCGTTTTGAATCTTTCCTTGATTTGAGTAATCTTGTCAGTAGTTTCTTGCACTATTTCAGGACCTGATAACTGACTTTCTCCTATTTCTGCCCAACACACTGGAGTTCTGCACTTACGTCCGTACAGTGCTTCGAATGGGGCAGCTTCGATGCTTGAGTGATAACTATTGTTATAGGAGAATTCAATTGAAGGTAGGTGGTCATCCCAATTTCCACCAAAATCTATTACACATGCCCTAAGCATGTCCTGCAAGGTTTGAATTGTCCTTTCACTTTGCCCATCTGTTTGAGGATGGTATGCAGTGCTCAAATTCAGTTTAGTCCCCATGGCTTCTTGGAAACTTGTCCAAAAATGCGAAGTGAAATGACTATCTCTATCCGATACAATGGAGAATGCAACCCCATGTAAGGATACTAATTCATCTACATACAATTTTGCTAACCTTTCCATGCTAAAGGTTTCTTTTATGGGTAGAAAGTGAGCTGATTTGGTTAATCGATCCACAATTACCCAAATCGCATTATTACCTTTTCTGGTTTTTGTAAACTTAGTAACAAAGTCCATTGTTATAAGTTCCCATTTCTATACAGGCATTTCTAATTGTTGTAGTAGACCTGAAGGTTTCTGGTGTTCTGCTTTAACCTGTGAACAAATAAGACACTTAGAAACATATCTAGCTATGTCCTTTTTCATTCCTATCCACCATAAATTATTTCTTAAATCTTAGTACATTTTGTTGTTACCAGGATGTATGGTGTATCTAGATTTATGGGCTTCTTCTAAAATTTTATTTCTTAATTCTCCCTATTTAGGTACCCAAATTCGTTTCTTATAGAATCTCCAAATTCCATCACTTCCTTGTTCTAATTCTTTATTCTTCCTTTCATTCCTTCAGCATTGTCATTGATTTCTGTTTCTTGAATGTTCTTCAGTTGCTCCATTAAATCTAACTGTAGATTTAATCTGAGAGCACGAACTCGTCTTTGCTTTTCATGATACTTACGACTTATGGCATCTGCAACTACATTTGCCTTTCCTTCGTGATATTGAATATCACAGTCGTAATCACTTAGGATTTCCATCCATCTCCTTTGCCTCATGTTTAATTCTTTTTACCCAAATATGTATCTTAAGCTCTTATGATCTGTGTAGATAGTAAACTTACTTCCATACAGATAATGCCTCCAAATCTTAAGGGCAAAAATTATGGCTCCTAACTCTAAGTCGTGAGTCGTATAGTTTTCTTCGTGCTTTTTCAATTGCCTTGATGCATACGCAATTACCTTTTTGCGTTGCATAAGCACACATCCTAATCCCAGTTTTGAAGCATCGCAATATCCTTCAAAATCCTCTGTTCCTTCTGGCAAAGCTAATATTGGAGCGTTTGTTAACTTTTGTTTCAAAATCCTAAAGGCTTCTTCTTGCCTAGGTCCCATTCAAACTTAAGTGCTTTACAGGTTAGCTTAGTTAATGGTATAGCTATCTTGGAAAAATCCTTAATAAATCGTCTATAATATCTAGCTAATCCTATAAAACTTCCATTTGTTAGTCCGAAACGCATGATTGTAAACTCGTAATGACCATACCTAGTCCTGAAAGCAGTTTTAGGTGTGTCTTCTTCTTGTACCTTCAATTGATGATATCCAGAGCGTAAATCTATCTTAGAAAAATATTTAGCTCCTTGAAATTGATCAAAGAGATCATCAATCCTAGGTAATGGGTATCGATTCTTGATTATAATCTTATTTAATTCCCTATAATCGATACACATTCTCATGGAACCATCCTTCTTTTTCACAAACAACACTGGTGCTCCCCATGGAGAGGAACTAGGTTGTATGAATCCTTTACTTAATAATTCATCTAATTGCTTTTTCAATTATAACATTTTAGTGGGTGATAACCGATAAGGTGCGTTGGCTATCGGTGCAGTTCCAGGAATTAGATGAATTCTAAATTCGACTTCCCTATTGGGTGGTAATCCCGGTAGTTCTTCTGGGAATACTTCTGGGTATTCTGAAACTACTGGAATTTCTTTGAGTTCTTTACCTTTCGGGTTAATGATTACTGAAATCATATACACCATTTCTTGTTTTCTGGAATAACTGGCCAACTTCATTACTGAAATGAATTTCAGTGGCTTTCGTGACCTATCTCCTGTAATCACCACTAATTCTCCTGTGAGTGTATGAATTTCTACGGAATTCTTATCACATAGAATTCGAGCATGGTTGGATATTAACCAATCCATTCCTAATACGACATCAAATCCAGCTAAATTCATAGGTAACAGGTTTGCAGAGAATTTATGACCTGAAAGTTCTATATTTGCTCTTTGCAAAATTGTATTTATGTTAACCAAATTCATGTCGGCTGTTTCTACTATAAAAATCTGTCTAAGATTGGTTAATGGTAAATTAAGAGCTTGACAGAATGAAGTATTTATAAAACTTTGGTTTGCACCAGAGTCAAATAATACTTTGGCATAAACGTTGTGAACTAGGAACGTACCAGCTATTACATCAGGAATTAACTCTGCTTCCTGAGTAGTCAACTGGAAGGCTCTTACGTTCTTCTTGGTAGCTCCGTTTGCGTGTTTGGCTTTGTTGTCAGCTGGTTTGGCTAATTTAGGGTAGTCTGGCCTAAAATGTCCAGCTTCTCCGCAGTTGTAGCAGACTGTTGCTTTCTTCTTCCTGGAATCTTCTTCTTGGTGTCCTGGAATCTTGCAGAAATTGCAATATCCTTTGCATCTTCCAAAATGCTTTCTTTTACAGGTATTGCAAAATGGACCAGTGGAAGATTGCCCAGTTCCTTTTCTCTTGAAATTGCTACGATTACCCATACAGAATCCCCGGGTAATCTTTTGGGCCACTTCCTTTTTCTGGGTTTCTTCTCTTGTACGTACCAATCCATCAGTTAGAGTGTTCGCTAATTCCACAGCATCGTCAATTGTGCGTGGTCTCGCAGCTTTGACAATGTCACGAATTTCGCCAATTAATCCCCAAATATAGCAGGAAATAAGTACTGGCTCTGGCGAAGCCAGGGTTGGTACCACTTTTGCATACTCAAAGAATGTCGAAGTATACCCTCGACAGTCTACATCCACCATCCGGTGGTTTAGAAATTTATTCGCCATTTGTTCTTTCTCATATTCGGGACACAATTTCCTTTCCATCAGACTTTTAAATTCTTCCCAATTCATGGCACAGGCCACATTTCTTCCTTTGGCTTGAAGTACTGTATTCCACCATTCTAGCACCCCTTCTTTAAAAAGATGTGACGTGTACATGACCCTGTCGTCTTCGGCACATTTACTTATTGTAATCACTGCCTCAGTTTTTTCTAACCAACACAGTGCTGCAGTCGCCCCTTCGTTACCTGTAAACTCAGCTGGTTTACAGGCAAGAAACTCCTTGTAAGTGCAACCAGGCGTTGCAGCTTTCATTCTTTTTAGACCTGGGGCTTGCAGTATATTATCGTTATTATTATTAGTATGATTGCCGCTTCCGTTTATGCTATTACTGGAATTGTCACCGTGTGTGCGTTTGCTAGGAATAATTTGTTGAGGTTCAATTGGATTTCTAGCAGCAGCAAGTATTGCTGGAATAGCATTGGCTATCCCTTGAGCAACGATATTCTCAATTTATTGCCTATTCAGAAAGTGATCTTCATTGTTATGCTCAGATTGATTAACTTCATTATCGGGTTCATTACCAGCGTGTGCCATCTGGTAATTTAATTTATATAATTGATTAGTATCATATAAGAATTAACCAAACATAACAAAACAATTGCACATAATCACATAAACAAATATATATCCAAAATTGTCAATTTCTCGACTTCCATTTTTATATATTATAATATGCTTCCGTACACATTGATTATCTTACACAAGTTTTTTTGTTAATTTTACACGTTTTATTTTGATTATTATATTATTATTAAACAACCACAATTTCACAAACACACTATCTCCTGTCAGCTGGCACCTCAGAAGCGACGTTCCCTCTCGTCGTACTTCCAAGAGATGTGTTCTCCCACCTCCCGGATCTTATTCCCTGCATCCATTAGCTCCGCGCCAAAATGGCGGAGTTCTGCCAAGTTCTCATTGCTCATTGGTGGGTTTGGTGCAGGTTCTGGGTCGAACTGAGGGTTATTTAGAAGGTTTTGAAATTGCTCTAAAAGGTATAAGGATTATTTAGAAGGTTTTGAAATTGCCAGTCGTTAGTCCACCACTCGTCCATTTCTCCTAAAGGTTGGGTATGGATCAGAGGTTCTGGGATGGCTGGTTCCAAGTTTACTGGAAGTTGGGTTTCAGCAGGATAAGGGAAGAGGTTTTTATTGATAGGTCTAACGATATCACAGCTTGCCAATATACGATCTAATTCCTCCTGCAATTGCAATTCCTCGGCTTGTTTAGAAGTTTCCCCAATTTCCATTTCTGCCTGCCTAGAACTTTCCCCAATCTCGATCCCTTTTCCTTTATCCATGGGATTTTCTATTTTGGGAACTTTCCTAGTTGCTGGTTTCCTTCTGCGCACACGTCTCTAACCCACAAATCTTCTTCTTTTCTTTGGCTTTGATTTTTCCGGAGGTGGAGTTTGAAATTCCATGGGTTCCTTCACATCGGCCAACTAACCAGTAAAGTCTCTGGAAACCTCTATTTTTACAGGGTATAGATTGAGATTTTCAAGGGCTTCAGGACAATTCATTCATGCTGTTTAGCATTTATGAAGAAACACACAAAATTTTAGGTTAAAATTTTCACATAGTCACAGAAAAGAAATCAGAAAAATCTAAGTAATTATACAAACCCTTTTATTGAAACAACTTATTTTTATTACAACTACATTTTGAAATATACTAGTAGTTTATTTAATAGATTAAAGTTTCCGGTTTATGGATAATATGGATGCTAATAATGGGTGGGGGTGTTGACAGTTTAGAAGTTAACATTTACTGCTACAGTAGCTAACATATAAAGATCTGCCTATTTTTCATCTAACTCATCTTCCCATGGTGGGTTATCACCTATTTTCTGAGTCTCTTTAATTGTCACTTCCTTTGTTTGTGACTTCCTCATTTTCTCTAGACTTTTTCTAATAATCAAACTTCTTTTATTAGGGGAATGTGGTTTCTCATATTGTGCTTTACGAACAAATATTCACTCCTCAGCATCTGCTGAGTATCTTGAGGAATTTGATTAGGATGAACTTCCTTTTTCTTTTGGTGAATTATCTAATTTAAGATAGATATCCGATATTATTTGCTTACTCATACTGTAACTAAAAAATAGTCAGTTAATAAAACACATAATCACAAGACTATAATCAGGAAAATTAAGTATTTTAAATACTTAATAGGCTTAAATTAGTGGCTCTGATACCACCTTTTCCTGTCACGGCCCCAGCCCCAGTTTTACCCGGTCAGGAGCCGCGGGACAGGAACCATTGGTATTTAATTAATGCAATAGTAGAAGATTTTTAACAGGATCTTTTAAAACTTGAAATGCCCGATTATTTTATTTCATAATGCGGGATAAACCCCGTAATTTACAGTAGAGGAATTTCACAAGTAAATTCCCTGATTTATAAAACATGTTTATTTATTTTAACTGAGCCACCTCTTCAAGCTGGTTAGTGCTCCGTAGCACGTTTCCTTTGTTTACAGCAGGTCGCCTGAAACATGTTTTAAAAATATTTTATCAGGGGGGAAATACTGGTGAATCATTCATTTTGCATAAAACGACACGTGGTTATAAATTACAGCATAAGAGCGATTACAATGGCCTTTATCTTATTTTTATCTGGCGCCGTGTTACCTGGTGACAATGGTCATACCACTATTGGGTCTTTCCCCAAGTAGTGATGATTATCACTTTTAGGATTTATTAGCCTCACAGTGAGAAATTAGTAATGTGCACAATACCCCACTAGCCAGTGATTCAAGATAACCACGACTTAATCCCTATAATTATAACTTTTGAAAATGCTTGGAGTATTGTAAAACATTCTTGATAAAAGAGAATGACTCACATTGCAAGTTTAACGGGCCAAGTTTTAGCCTTCTGATTATCCTGGAAACCTAATTCAATTAGCAATGCACACAAAAACTAGGTTAGTAACTTTAATCCAACTTTTTACGACAACTCACGAGATCGAAACCTTCACAACGAATGACAAAGTGGGATACTTAAACATCCATCGAATGCACGACGAATGACAAAGTATATCCCAAGTTTGAGCAGCACTTAAACATTTACTGGATTGGTTTCTATCGATCGGACATTAAATCGTAGTAGTGATCGAGTTATTACACTGTATCGTAACAGAGGTTCGGAATTATAAGTTTCTTTGATGAAACAGCGTATAAGTGAGTGTACGTAATGAAATTTAACGTCGAAACATGCAGACTGATCAAGTCCCAAGCCCCTGAATTTATATCCTGATTTGGTACCTCCCGCGTGTCGCGACAGGATCCCTGGGATCTGTCGCGTGTTGCTGGGGAAGCCAAAGTAGGGTAGGCTTGCTTTGTCACTTGTTTAGGCCTGCTGAGTCGACGAACTTCGAGTTTACGTGTTTTATAACCGTTTTCAAAGAATAAATATAATTAGGGAATACCCCCTTAAGTTTTAGGGGGCCCTGATCCTAGTTCCAATTATTCTGAAAATTTTAGGAGTTATGCAGGATTACATGGGGGTCTCAATTAGGGTTTCCTGTTGGACTAATTAAGATAAGAGATAATAGTTTTGGTGTGAGTTGTTACACGTATCGTCTAACGAGCCACATGTTGGACAAACGAAACCGTTTGTGAAATTAAATCATAAATTTGTGAATCGAAGGGTTAAAAGGGCAACTCCTAAGAATCACGTTTGCTTGTGCACTTAAATCAATTTTGGAAATGTTTTCAAAATGTGTCGGTTAATTTTATTTACCAGTGTAAACTGACGTATTTTCAAAAGACTAAGTTACAGGTACTATACGAAATAGGCTGGAAGCTGCTCGGTATCAATAAAAGGATCTTGCAAATCCTTAAAATGCCTAAAGTCTGTTGAACATCTTTTGTACATTTATTTAATCCGCCTATGGATCTTTTATTACAACCGTCTGTAATAGTAATTTTATTCCAAGACTTCTGCTGCGCTATTGTGTTTTATTTACTATGATGATATCAACTACGTCACGATACTCCCCACCGGGCCCACTGGGTTATGTGGAAATATCGGGGTGTGATAGGTTGGTATCAGAGCCAACGTTTGAGTGAATTAAACACTAGCCTTTTGTGTTTAAACTCAAATGACACAGTAGCACATTCCTTAGACTTCTGAGTCTAGGAAAATGACCTAGGATTAATCCTAATCTTTATTAAGCTTATATTTATTGTTTTCTTTGTTCTTGGCAGGTTACTTACTTAAAATTCCGCCAAGAGTTCAAGGCCGTGGAAAAGGTCCAATGCGAGGTGGACCATCTAGTCAGGCAGGGCCGTCACACCGCCGCTTCCCATCTTCATCATTCGATTCAAATCCGTCTGAAGATTGGAGACATTCTATGGAACCTTCAAGGCGATCTGCCTCTTTAAGCACTTCTCCTTCATACCATCACTCCGTCGGGCCTTAACATTCGCATGAGTCCCACCACTCTCACCATTCTCAGTCGCAGGGATATTTTGACCCGAACGACTACATGAAGACTCCTCCAAGTCAAAACAAAATGGAGCCAGTGGAGCATCATGACGAAAGTCAGGATATAGATGTGGACGAGGATCCAGATCCAATCATGCCGCCATCAGGGACGCCTACGCATCCCATCGACATTTCGAGTGGTTTCGCTTCTTACGCGGGATCGCCTTATAAGGGCCCCGACGAATGGGCCGAATGGCGGGGTCAATATAAGTGGGAGTATACTCCTTCTTATCATAACACTCCACCACAACAGCATCAAGCAGAGGTACCATCGCCACCACCGCCACCACCAGTGGAGGAACAACCACCTCCGCCACCTCCAGAACCAACGAGGAGGAGAAGAAACGCACGTATGTCCATGCGGGGGGGGGGGGGGGGGGTATGATTTAGTTCGCCTCATGCTTCAAGAAATTATCCCCCAATCCCTGAGGATCCCCAAATGGGAGGACCCTCAAATCCTGCGCCGGTGATTGATACTACACCAGCCACCTTTGCGCAACCACCGCCGCCAATGGGTTTTGAAAACCCTATCCCCATTTACCCAGTTGCGACTGGGTATAACCAGTTTGAACAATCAGCGCTTATGGCTAAAACTACTAGGTTCCATCGTACGATCCATACACTGAAACGATCGTACATAACTCTTTATATCCTTCTCCTTTTCCCCCTGCTTACCCAACTGGGTATCCAGCTGATGGATACCAATATCCTGCTCCCCCACCACCACAACCACAACTACAATTACCACCCCCAACAAATGGAGGCCTTAACTCAGGCCTTGGGAAGGGTAAATTACATAGAGCGTCGAGTGAAAAGAGGTGAGAGAAGAACAAGTAAGTTCTTAAAGAAACTTACAAAGTTAATCAAAGGAAAGAAGGACGAGGATTGAAGATTTTATTTATTTGTCTTGTAGTTGTCATTTAAATTAAGTCCCTGCATGGACACTTTTATTTCAGAATTAGTCCCTGTGTGGACACTTTATTTCAGTATTTAGTCCCTGCGTGGAGTTGTTTTATTTTAGCCCTACGTGGACAATTAGTTATGTTAATTAAGACTTGTTTAGGGCAATTTTGTTATCCTTAATTAATTAATGAGAATTTTCTTTTGGAATTTATATCTGTTGTTATTATATATGTATTCCATTACATCATTGTTCAAGCGATCGTCTCGATTTTATTCGAACTTTATCGATCTGCTAAATAGTTCCACAAGAGCTTCTTAATGGTTTAACCTTGCCTATATATCAATGTGAACATGGCTACATTGGTAAACCCTCTTAATACAATTAATCTTTTTTAGCATTCATAAAATCTTAACACTCCTGCCAGTGTGACTTGAGGAACCACACTAGCTGTCAAGGTATTTGGACTACGTCCAAGCCTTATAGCCTATATGATCGTGTTAGATCATGGCTAGTATCATCAATACTATGGTCATATTATTAACATTCTTAGTGATGGAATGCCTACGGGCTATATTTTATTGTCCAATTGAGACATCGACAATTGAGATCTTTTATGATTCCCTGTCTAAGGTGGTGGCTATGCCCAAGCCTCATAGTCTATATGATCAATGCTATCATGACTAATATCATCAATGAAATGATATTATATAACATCCATTAGTGATGTCAATTGATTTGCCTACGGGCCAAGTTATATCGTCTTTCATGACGATGACAGTTGTGGTCTATGACTCCCTGTCCAAAGGTGAAGAACTATGTTCAAACCTTAAAGCCCCTGATCTAATAAGATTACATCTTACATTTTAAATTGTCCTTGTGACAAGACCTTTTGTGCCATATTTTTAAATGTCCTTCGAGACGAGCCTTCAGGCTATATAATATTGTCAATACGACAATGACAGTTGTGACTTATGATCCCCTGTCAATTATATAAAGGACTATGTCCTATTTTGTCACACCCCGACCACGAAGGACAACCAAACGTGGCGGAAACGTCGGGGAGTGTTGTAACAGAATTAATGTTTCATACCATGGATACCAAAAAGTGTTTTGTTTTATTAAACATTGAATAATTACATCGTCTGGAAATCTAAATATGCAAATTAAACATAGTCTATCTTTGTTATTGAGTCACTAAGGCCTTGTCCAGTCCTATGTGAGCATGCATCCTATCAATCGATATCTTTCAACAATACCTAAAACATATGTAAAAACGAGGTCAGCAAAGAAATGCTGGCGAGTACATAGGTTTTGTGAAATTAAGATTCATGACTTCTGTTTAAGAAAATGTTTAGTCATGAACCTTGTAATTTGCTTTGTCTTTGTAAATCATTTGAAAAATAATAAGTTCGGATGATAAGTATAAATAAGAGAATAATGCATGATTAAATGGAAAACCATGTAAAATGAGTTTGTATAAGATAAGTTGTTTGTAAATCAATGTCTTGTGAAAAGTATGTTACTTGTATAAAATGTTCTATGTCTCAAACTGAAATGATTCAAATAATGCTACAATATGTAATACCATACAAATACTTATATATAGGAAGTACCAGCGGCGTATCCACCATGCTTGTATCATATTACACACGCACCATTACTCAAATCACTTACCCAAACAAAACCACCAATGTAAGATGTCCATGTTTACACAAATTGTCGAACGTATTGAAATAATATGTCAAAATGTTCATGTCAAGATGTAAATCATGTTATGTATAACCAATATCAAATGTGTTTATGTCAAATGTAAACCATGTAATGTGTAACCAAAATGATATGTATGGCTAGTGAAATGCATCAACTAAACCATAGGTGAAATGCACAAAACAAAGTATTGAAGTAAAACTTGGTTTAAATCAATACTATGTTTCGTGGAAATGCATGATCAAATGTAAATCATGTCCAAATGTTTTCCCAATCGTTCGAATCGTTCTTGTTTTAATTGTTCAAATCGTTCTTGTTTTAATTGTGAAACTACTTAATGGTCGATTTTCTAATAACATTCAAACCTTCTTGACTCGTTCATCGTTCCAACTCGCTTTCGTTCTCGTTCTTAACAAACCCTTACCAAAGGGTAAATTAATAATTACAGATTCAGTCGTTACCCAAAATACCCACACATAACCATGGGTATAGAGAATAATGGGATTTGTCAGATCCTATGGTACCATAACCTAATACTGGTCGGCTTGATCATTGCTAATGAATGTCATTGGTTATGTAACCACAACCAACAAGTTCGTTCACTTTATTGAAATCGTTCTTGAAACCATTGTAATTGTTTTTGAAACCATTGTAATTGTTCTTGAAACTATTGTTATCATTCTTGATACTACATTGTAAATGTTTTTGAAACCATTGTAATCGTTCTTGAAATCATTGTTAAGATATTTAGCACATATGAGTCACCCCAAAACAGTTTGGAAAACAGTAAAAGAGGGGAATAATGTACTCGCCTGAGAATGCTTAGAGGTCTTGAACAACAACCAAACAAAGCTAGAGGGAGCACGGAATCAGTCGGCAAATCTAAAATTATATAAATAAACCGGACTTAAATCGGAAGATCGGATAGGATGAGGCTTGGTAAACCAAATGAGTATTGGAACTCATATGATATGGTTTATCAAGGCCTACATACTACAATGAAACCAAACCTAAGTGCTTTCGACCCATCGCGACCCATTAAGGTAGCTTATGCTACTTTAACGCGTCGTGCGCGTGAAACGCGTTCGGACCGTCTAACTAGTCCTATGACAAGTGTTATATGCCTAAACATGTTACATAATCAGTTATGTGACAAAAGTTTAGGTTACATATGCTTAATTACCAATTATACATGAAAAGGGTATTCTGGTAATTTACCTAAGGCATATAAACTACCTATCATATAACTACTTAAACGAAGCGACTATAGGGTATAACCTCGGAAGGTTATTCCCTACCTACTATGGTCACCTAATGTGTTTGGTCGGATCCTAATGATCGACCAAATGGGTCGGGTTTGAGGTATAATCAATTTATTAGATCGTTTACCCTACGACCCTAGACAACGTGGTAATCAGTAGGCATAGTCCCTAGGGACTATAACCATCGTGATTACTATCACGTTGCGAAGTTCAAACGAACTTCGCATTGACCATAAGCTGGTCAACGCTGAAAGTCAAACAAATTTTGACTTTCTGACTCTAAAAGCAATAAAATAAGGAAAAGAACGAAAGAATACTTACGAAGGGTCCCCGAATGCTAATCTCGATCCAAGAACTCAGGTATGAAACAATGGTTTCAACTTAGAGCTCTCAAATCCAGATTCTTGTGAGAAATGAGGTTGGGGTGGATGGGTATTTATAGTAAAAGGTCCACCGTTAAGATCGTTTCAAGGAAACCGTGCTTGAATCCCACCCGTACACTTGTCGGAACCTTATGGTGGCTTAAAATGGTTCTTATCCGCTGACTAGACGATTGAGAATGTGTGGATGTGGATCGAACAGCTGGAACCTGCTGTTAAATTCATTTAATCTGGTCAGAAGGGGCCTCGCGGGCCACGTGAGGATGCAAGGAAACTGAGGCGGGCCGCCTGGCCTGCACAGATCTGACATAAGTTTCAGAAATGACAGTTTCAGTCCCTGCACGTGTTTAAGGCCATTTCCGACACTTCTAAGGCCCGTAAAGCCAACTTTAAGGCCCTAAAATGTTGCCTAAACATTGTGGACATGAAACATGCTCAAAAATATGCCGGGTGTTGGTTCGTTTGGTCGTACGAACGCGATGTTCGCTTAATTACGACGGAACGAATGGATTTTTGACAAGCCAAACACTAAAGCATAATATAGTCATGTTTACATAAATTTTTGGATGTCCGGATGTATTCAGAACGTAAGTTATGCGCAAAAGTGCAAACTTGTGCACTTTTTGACACTTTTAGTCCCTGAATGACCCAAAAGTTTGTTTTAGCATACCGAACCCCTCAAAGCCTATTTCTAAGCTATGTAAAGGATATTTATGGTATTTTTAACTTATGGTCATGTTCCGGAATGTCTGTTACAGTTCAAATTGGCATACTTTCGCAGTTTGTCAACTTTAGTCCCTGTAAGCGATTTAACTTGATTTTGCCATACCAAAGCCTTCGAAACTTATTTCTAAGTTATGTAAAGGTTATTTAAGGTATGTTAAGCCTATTTCACTCTTCTGGGGTGCTCGTTCCATTAAACTGGTTATATTTACGCATCGGTGCGCGTATAACCTTCCAGAAATCGATTTAGAGTTTGAAATCGAACAAGAGTTGATATGTGTAAATGATACACATATTTTTACAAATCCCAAGTATGAAATACAATATTTCATTGGTTTGGCATTTGTTTGATGGCTGTGGAGGCACATGTGTTACATATTTTAAAGCCATTGATGGCTCTTTTGTAACCTAGGCTAATTATATTGAATTAATTTCAAATAACATTCATTAGAAATGTTATAACTTAATAGCCTATATGGTTTAATAATACCATGGCTTGTTAATCATCAAATACGATGATTCATTTTTGCAACTAAGCAGTTGTTATTTTTGGTGTTTAGCACTAAAGCTTCAAAATGGTGAATTCCGATGAAGCACACAGCAGTACTGTGGATAGAAACGATGCTGCAAATGTGAATATTAATGGCGCTGATCTTCAAGCCATGATTGATGCAGCTGCTAGTAAGGTTATGGATAGAGTTCTCAAGGAGTCGAGTGCAACTTGCTCCAAGTTCCACTCCAAGCCATATACATCTTGAAAAGAAGAATCTGTACACTCATAAATTGCGAAGAGTGAACCATCAAAAAATATGGTTTTTGATCAGGAACCCCATTCCTCCAAAAGATGCACTTAGAAATATTTCTTCTCATGCACGCCAAGAGACTTCAACGGCGAGAAGGGAGCCATTGATTGCATGAAATGGTTGGATGAAATGGAAACCATTATCGACATTAGCGGGTGTGCAAAGGAGGACATAGTGAAATATGTCAATCATTCAAGAGCGATGCCCTAACGTGGTGGAAAGCATTGGTTCAGTCCACGGGGAAGATCCCCCTTTATAACCTTGAATGGCTTGTGGACTGGTGAAAGAAATCTACTGCCCTCAACATGAGGTGGAAAAAGTTGAGTCTGATTTCTTAACTTTGGTCATGAAAAACTTGGACTGCAGGACCTACGTCACCGATTTTAATTCCATGCGAGGTGGGTTCCTTATCTGATTACAGCTGAACCCAATAGCATTGTGCGCTTCATTGGTGGTCTGGCACCAGAGATAAAAGGGATGGTGAAAGCTTCAAATCCTACAACCTACAGATCTGCTGTGGATCTATCTCTATCCCTCAGGTTAGATGTGATCAGGAGCAGGTCTGGAAAGACCAATGATGAGGGAAAGAGAAAGAGGGAGGATGATAGCTCCCACAGGTCTGACAAGAAGAACAAGGGTACGTTTGGGTTCAAGAAGAACCAGGATAGATCAGGCGAGAAGCCCACCTGCAAGAACTACAATCGCAGGCATTGGGGGCAGTGCACCTTGGATCCACAGGCTAAACCTTGTGGAATCTGCAAGAAGAAGGGTTACAAAACCTTTGAGTGCAAGAATCTAAAGGACGCAGTCTGCTATGGCTGCAATGAAAATGGGCACATCAAAACAAACTGCCCTAAGAATGCAAAGAAGCCTAATGAGGCCAAGAAAGGGAATGCGAGGGCATTCCAAATAAACACAAAGCAGGCGGTGAACGATGACAACGTCATAATAGGTACCTTCCTCATAAATGACTTTATGCTAGAGTTTTATTCGATTCAGGTGCAGATAAGTCTTTTGTAGACCTTAAGTTTACCAAACTATTAAATCTACCTGTAAGAATTCTAGATATTAAATATGAGGTAGATCATGCCGATGGAACAATAGAAACTGCTTCTTCCATTCTTGATGGATGTTTTATATCCATTAAGAATCATTCTATTCCGTTATCTCTTCTGCCAATGAAATTGGTGGGGTTTGACGTAGTTTTGGGTATGGATTAGTTATCATATAACCAAGCTCGTATCACATGTGATAAGAAACTCGTCAAAATTAAAACCCCTCCTGGTGAGGCGATCACCATTCAAGGAGATACGCACTATGGATTGCCTGATCAAGTAACTATACTTAAGGCATCTAAATGCTTGAAGAGCGGATGTGTCATCTACATGGCATAGGTGATAGTGGATGAACCAAAGCCCAAGATAGAAGACATTGCAGTCATCACTGATTACCCCGATGTCTTTCTCGACGAGCTACCAGGATTACCTCTTGAGAGGCAAGTGGAGTTCAGGATCGACATCATGCCTGGAGATGTACCTGTCCCTCGAGCTCCGTACCGTTTAGCACCGCCTGAAATGAAATTGCTAAGAGCCTAATTAGATGAACTTTTGGAGAAAGGCTTTATACAGCCCAGCTCGTCGCCTTGGGGAGCGCCTATATTGTTTATGAAGAAGAAGGACAGTACAATGCGTCTGTGCATTGACTACCGTGAATTGAACAAGGTAACGATCAAGAATCGTTATCCTTTGCCCAGGATCGACAATCTGTTCGATCAACTGTAAGGGGCTAGCTTCTTGTCGAAGACAGATTTGAGGTCAGGGTATCATCAACTCAAGGTTAGAAGTGAAGACGTATGTAACATCTGTGTCACTACGACAATCATACAAATACAAATCCAATGAAATCTTGTGTTTCATTCTTGGGATTTGTAAAATTCCATGTGATTTTTGCACATATCAATCCTTGTTCAATTTCAAGCTTTAAATCGCTTTCTGGAAAGTTATACACGAACTGATGCGTAAATATAATCAGTTTAACGTGACAAACACTCCGGAATAGTGACATAGGCTTAACATACCTTAAATAACCTTTACATAACTTAGAAATAAGTTTTGGAGGGTTTGGTGTGTCGAAAACAAGTTTATTCGATCGCAGGGACTATTTGCGTCAAACTGCGCAACTATGCCGATTTTTATAGTAACGAACATTCCGAAACTTGATCATAAGCTAAAAATACCCTAAATATCCTTTACATAGCTTAGAAATAGGCTTTGAGGGGTTCGGTATGCAAAAATATGCTTATTTGATCAAAAGGGACTAAAAGCGTCAAAAAGTGCATAAGTTTGCATTTTCGCGCATATCTTACGTTCTGAGCATATCCGGAAATCCAAAAATTTTTGTAATCATTAAAATATTATATTTTAGTGATTGGAATGCAAAAATACCATTCGTCGCGTAATTTGGATCGTTTTCGCGTCCGTTTGAGTTTTCGTCGTAATTAACCGAACAACGCAACCGTCCGACCAAACGAACCGACATCTGAGTTGTTTTCAAGCATATTCCATGTTCCCTATGCTTTAACTTCTTTGTAGAGCCTGGAAATGGGGTTAACGGGGCTTAAACACGCCAAAAATGCATTAAAAACTGAGTTTTGGACATATAGTGACCAAAAGTGACATTCTGTCAAAGTTGCTAGGCGGGGCACGTAAGACTCAGTGAGAGTCTACGCGGGGCGCGACAGATGCCCAGTACAGAAACAATGAATCTGGTCATTTGAGCTGGTTTTGATGGTTTTGATCCCTGATTTGGAATAGCATTTGATAGTTTTTGATGTTCCCTTGTATTATAAAGCATGGGCAACACTTGTTTGGTCCAGATCAAAGACCGAATTACGAGAAACGATCCTAACGGTTCTTGAAAATCTGTAAATACCCACCTTGTTCAAGCACCATTCCTCACATTTGATCAGAAATTGCTCTAAGATGAAGCCTTAGCTTCATACCTGAGTGTTTAGGATCAAATTCTTCATTTCTTGGACCTTTTGTAAGCTTCTTTCATGCTTGTTATTGCTTTTTAAGCATGAAAGTCAAACAGTGTTTGACTTTCTGCTTTGACCAGGATATGGTCAACACAAAGTTCGTTTGAACTTTGCAATGTGAGCGTAATCACGATGGTTATAGTCCCTTGTGACTTTACCTACTGATTACCACGTTGTTTAGTCGAAGTGGCGAGTCAAAGTTTAGGTCAAAATACGTGTTTATGCGTATTTTGCATCGAAGCTATTTTAGGGTATCAAAACACTTTGTTTTGATATCAAACTTGTTTTCTAACTTAGTTAAACATGTTTTAACATGTTTAACTCGTCATTTTTAGTCTAGTGCTTGTTTGGGGTCGTAAAGTCAAGCGGTCTAAACTACCGCTTAGACTTTCGAACCTGACCCGTTTGGTCGATAATTAGGATCCGACCAAGCAGATTATGTGACCATAGTTGTATAGGGAATAACCTTCCGGGGTTATACCTTATGGTCACTTAGTTTAATTAGTTGTATGATAGGTAGTTTATATGCCTTAGGTAAATGACAAAAATGCCCTTTTCATGCATGATTGGTATTTAAGCATATGTTACTTAATTTTTGCCACTTAATCTGATTATACAACATATTTAAACATGTTTGAGCATATAATACTTGTCATAGGACAAGTTAGGCGTCTCAAATGCGCATTCGCACGAACGACATGTTAAAGTAGCGTAAGCTACCTTAATGGGTCATAACGGGTTGTAAGCACTTAGGATAGGTTCTGATTTAGAATGTAGGTTTTGTTAAACCATAACACATGAGTTCCAATACTCATTTGGTTTACGAGACCTCATTCTACCCAATCTTCCGATTTAGGTGCCGATTGTTTAACTAGCGATCCGATTACTAGGTACCACTTGATTCCTTGATTTCCGAGCTTTCTTAGGACACTTAATCGAGGATACTTACAATCTCAAGTGAGTACATAGTTTCCCCTATTTTACCGCTTTCAATTGTTTTGGGTGATTCATATGTGCTAAACGATTTCGAGTTTTCTAAAACAAGTACTATGGTTTATATTGAACACAACGATTTCAATTATATAAACAAACTTGTTGGGGCGTTGGTCGAAAGACAATTGAATGACATTCATTAACTATTTAAGCCGACAAGTAGTACGTTATGGTACCACAGGATATTATGTTACCATCGGATCTGACAAATCCCGTTATCGGACTTTCACCATGGTTATGGGGGTAATGTGGGTAACGACAGAACCTGATGATTGTTAACTTACCCTTTGGTGGTTTGTTAATACGAGTTAAACGAGTAGGACGAGTCACACAGGTTTGAATGTATTCAATGAAACGACCAAAATTTAGTTTTCATAATATAAATACGAACCAGTGGAACTATTTGATCTATGTGAACTATTTGAACCACTGGAACTATCTGATCTATGTCAACGATTTGAACTATTGAACCATTGGAACTATTTGATCTATGTGAACTATTTGAACCACTGGAACTATCTGATCTATGTGAACGATTTGAACTATTGAACCATTGGAACTATTTGATCTATGTGAACGATTGGAACTATTGAACGATTGGAACTAATTGAACTATTGAACGATTGGGTTATGGTAAGTGATTAGGTAACGGGGCAGGTGTAATGTGATAAAAGCATGGTGGATACGCCGTTGATACTTCCTATATATAAGTGATTTTAACACATTACATGTCGTTGTGTTATCTAGATCACTTGGACGAATGTTTTCAAACAAAGTTACACTACAAGGTTTTCCTAATAATATAAACCATACGAGTTTTATTACGAGAACGATTTACAACTTGGTTAACAAAGACAAATGTTTTCAGTTAAGATTCATGGCTACAATGGTTTTGGTTTATACATATATCAACTTGTAAAAGTTGATAGAAACATACTGCAATATTAAACTCTTTTGTTTTCAAGGTACACACTCGACAACTCTCGTAGTTGGATGAGGTATTGCAATATGAACTCAAAGCCATGAATCCGACACGCTCACAAAACCTATGTACTCGCCAGCATTTTTATGCTGACGTATTTTCACATATGTTTCAGGTACCATAGTTTGATGATGTTTGACGATGATTATGATGCATGCTCACATAGAAATGGACGAGGCCTTAGTGACTCAATAACAATGAAAGACAACTTGTTCATATTATGCTTTTGATTTCAATACAATGTAATAAACTTAATTCAATAAAACGAAACTTTGATCCATGTGTTGTGAAACAATGATTCTGTTACGACACTCCCCGATGTTTCCACCACAGTTTGTTGTTTTAACGCGGTCGGGGTGTGATAATGTACCCAAGACCGCGTTCAGAACTAGATACGACCATTATGAATTCTTAGTGATGCCTTTCGGGCTCACTAATGCACTTGCAACATTCATGGATCTCATGAATAGAGTCTGCAAGCCGTACTTAGATAAGTTTGTCATTGTCTTCATAGACGACATACTTATCTACTCTCGTAATCAAGCTGACCACGAGAAACATCTTCGGTGTATCCTTGAGCTTTTACAATAGGAGAAGCTTTATGCGAAGTTCTCCAAATGTGAATTCTGGCTTCGCGAATTCCAATTCCTTAGACACGTTGTTAGTGAGCATGGTATCCAGGGTGGATCCCGCTAAAATAGAAGCCATCATAAACTGGGAAGCACCTAAGACACCCTCTGAGATACATAGTTTGTTAGGTCTGGCTGGTTATTATAGGTGGTTCATTGAGAACTTTTCAAGGATAGCCACTCCTTTGACTACCTTGACCTGTAAGAATGTTAAATTTAATTGGGGTCCTAAACAGCAAGAATCTTATGAGATACTCAAGCACAAGTTGAGCAATGCTCCTGTGCTAACTCTGCCTAAAGGCATTGAGGAGTTTGTTGTCTATTGTGATGCTTTGCACACTGGCATGGGTTATGTGCTTATGCAAAGAGGCAAGGTGATTGCCTACGCATCACGACAACTAAAGGTGCACGAAAGGAATTACACCACCCATGACTTAGAATTGGGTGTCGTTATATTTGCACTAAAATTGTGAAGACATTACTTGTATGGAACAAAGTGTATTTGTTGGGATTGAACCCTATCAGAGGAATAGATAATCAAAGCCAAAACTGGATCAGAGCAGTGGATCTAAAATAATTAGATGTTATGTATACAAGTCTCTCCCATTGAAAGTGGTTTCAACATCTGCTGACCTCCAAACTACTGATCTTTACAACAGGAGAAGCTTTATACGATGTTATCCAAATGTGAATTTTGGCTTCGAGAATTCCAATTCCTTGGACACGTTGTTAGTGAGCATGGTATCCAGGGTGGATTCCGCTAAAATTGAAGCCATTATAAACTGGGAAGCACCTAGGACACCCTCTGAGATACGTAGTTTGTTAGGTCTAGCTGGTTATTATAGGTGGTTCATTGAGAACTTTTCAAGGATAGCCACTCCTTTGACTACCTTGGCCTGTAAGAATGTTAAATTTAATTGGGGTCCTAAACAGCAAGAATCTTATGAGATACTCAAGCACAAGTTGAGCAATGCTCATGTGCTAACTCTGCCTAAAGGCATTGAGGAGTTTGTTGTCTATTGTGATGCTTTGCACACTGGCATGGGTTATGTGCTTATGCAAAGAGGCAAGGTGATTGCCTACGCATCACGACAACTAAAGGTGCACAAAAGGAATTACACAACCCATGACTTAGAATTGGGTGTCGTTATATTTGCACTAAAATTGTGAAGACATTACTTGTATGGAACAAAGTGTATTTGTTGGATTGAACCCTATCAAAGGAATAGATAATCAAAGCCAAAACTGGATCAGAGTAGTGGATCCAAAATAAGCGGATGTTATGTATACAAGTCTCTCCCCTTGAAAGTGGTTTCAACATCTGCTGACCTCCAAACTACTGATCTTTACTAACTGCTGACCTACAACTGCTGTCCAAGTCAAAGACTGATGGAAGACTAAAGCTCTGCTGATCATGACAAGTACTGCTGGGCTCACATCAGTGGAAGGATGCAACAGTAGTTTAGTTTATATTATGAAATGTAATGTACAACAGTAGTTAGCATAGCAGAGGTTGTATAGATCAGTTGTTAGAGTTTGTTAGGAGGTTAGATGTCACTTTCATGGTGACGTCAGCTTAGATGCTTCAGTGGTTTGCTCGTGCCTATAAATAGAACAGTGCTCTGTACTGTTCTATTAGCTCTTCACCATCTTTCTCCTGCACGAACAAATCTCTGTGAGCTCAGGCTGAGGGGGAGTTTGTTACATACTTGCAATTGTAATTGAATCTTGTAATAAATTCAAGCATTCGGTTCAATGTTAAACTTGTATGTTAAAAGCAATTCTCTCGTTTGATTGTGAAAAGTCTGTTTCCATTATATTCCGCTGCACCACTCATTCATTGTTCATCTTAATTCAAACGTAAAACACAATCAAAATCAAACTAAGATCCTAACAATTGGTATCAGAGCTTGGACAGTAAAATTTGATTTAACAATCATTTTGACATAAATAGTTTAGCTCATAATCGTTGATATCGATAGTTTATTCGTTTTGTTGAAAAACAGAGCAAGGTTTAATCACCATCAAAGTTGATTAATCAGTGCCTGTAAAACAACCATGATGACGTTACAATCACAAGATAATAAGAATAACATTGGCTCTCTTTTCAAACAACCCATGCTTAAACGTAATGCATACAACATCTAGCAGAGAAGGATGGGTCACATCCTTGCTCAACAGAACACTGGATGTTGGAGGTCTATTGTTTTTTGTCCCCATGTTCCTATGGTGCCAAGTGCTGAGCATGCAAAGAAGTTCGTACCTAAACCATCTAAAAACTATACTGAAACTGATTTTCAAAAGTTCGAACTCGATGCCAAAGCATTTAGCATCATAGCATACGCATTACCCAATGAGATCTATGCTGGACTGTTACATTGTAACAGTGCCAAAGAGCTATAGGATGCACTGAAGGAACAGTTTGGGGGAACAGAAGAAGTTATTGAAAACAATAGGGAAATTCTGAATCAGCAGTATGAAACATTTTGTCACATCAAGGGTGAATCATTGACTCAGCAGTTTGAACGATTCAGTTGTCTCATTAGTAAGGATCAGGGTTATGATCACTTTATTGATATAACTGCTGGTGGAAATTTTAACAACCCTGATTCTCACTCTGGAAATTATGCACTTACTGCAAATTGTGAAAACCAGATGTCAGATAACTTGTGTTTTGAACTCAATGATTTACAACACTTTGATCCCACTGACTTAGAAGAGATGGACATTTTGCATCAATTGGCTTTGCTTAGTGTAAGAACAAGCAAATTCTACAAAAGAACAGGGAGAAAATTCCCAGGGTTACATGGGAATTTAAAAGTGGGGTTGGATAAGTAAAAAATTAAGTGCTATAAGTGCAATAGGCTAGGTCATTTTGCTAGGGAATGCAGGAGTCAAACCACTGGTCCAATAATCACTCATCCCAGCTCAAACCCTAGACCACAACATCAAAGCACTGTGCACTATACCCAATATACCCCTGCTGTCCATGTTAACACTGCTCACTATGCTGCAACCCCTGTGCCTGTGCATTATGTTCAAACCACTGTTCCACAAATTTCGTATGTTTAAACCCCTGTCCCTCAGGCACAAGTACAACCTATTGCACCTCAACCAGCTGCTCCAATAGTAACACAACCAGATCAGCAAAGCTTTTTCACTCAAGGCTTTGTTGACTGGAGCAACATGCCTGATGAGCTTAGTGATGAAAATTTTGCACTCAATGCTTTTAATGATCCTACTAATGATGAATTTTATTTGATGGCATTAGAGTCTATACAAGAAGGGGTAGAAACTGAAGGTGAACAGCTAAGTGCTGAAATAGTGGATGAAGTGACTGAAGCAGTGGTTACTGCAGTTGCTGGTGAACTACTGTTGGGAGAAAATTCAGAAACCCTGATTGAACCACTGTCTGACCCCTGGTCCGAAGAAGACAAAGAAGAAAAGGAAGAGAAGAAAGCAGGTGAGAAAGAAGATAGAGCTGATGAAGAAGGTGATCATCAATGTGATTGTGCCATGATGGCTGCTGCTAAGGTAACACCTCAAGTTCTTGAAAAACTGTGTTCAGACAAATGCATTATTGCATTTGCTAACATCAAAGAGGTAAATGAAAACCTTAGGGATAAAGTCTTAACTGATGAAGTCAAATTTGAAAAGTTATTAAAAGAACTTAGAAACAAATTGGCTGAAAAAGACAAAGAAATCAACAGTCTCAAAGAAGAGCAGAGCATAACCAAAACTCAACTCCAAACTATGGTAGAAAAATACCAAGTTTGCAAAAAGGAGTTGGAATCCACCCAGATCACTTGTGAAAGATGGGTGGAATCTTGTAAAGGGTATGAGGTTATGCTTGAGAAACAGCTTGAAAGCAATGTCAAGTTTGGTGTAGGATATTGAAAATATGATGATCTTGTAAACACTGCTGGAAAACAAGCTGGTTCATCTGAAATTAAACCAACCAACAAGAATGGCCAAGAGGTTAAAATAACCGATAAACTTGGTAACAAAATCACTTTGGAAAGATCTGTGGGGTCCTCAACTTTTGAGTAAATTGAGAAATACAAATTTAAACCCACATGGTCTGATGAGTGTGACATTCTTGAAAATTTCAAGCCCATGGACTTTACAACCCCTGATGGTGTCACAGCTCCAAAAGCAAAGGTCATTCCTATCAAAGACATCCCAACAGTGATTCAAAACTCTGTTTCTAAGGAGTCTGAGAAAAGGAAGAAAAAAGATAAGATCAAAAACCTGTTTTGTGATTTTTGTGAAAAGAGAAATCATCTAACAAAAGACTGTTTTCATCTAAAAGCATATGATCTAAACAAAACAAGTGTCATTGTCCCTGCTGAAAGCTGCACCATCTGTTGTAAAACAAACCACAAAACTCAAGCATGTGTGTATCTTAAAAACTTTGATGTTAAAAAGAATGAGTACACTGCTAAAACATCCTTGAGTCAAATTCACCAAGAATCAACCACTGTTTGTGCCAGTCTAAACAACTTTTACAAAACAGCTGAATCAAACATCTATCCAAAGAGATGTTCAAGTGACTGATGCACCCCCTGCCAACCAATTCAGAAAAGGCAAGGGACAATCATCTTACTAAAGGATTCCACACGTTTATGAGACCTACAAAAGGCCCTCTAAACTAAGTGTGAACAGGCATCCTTTTGGTTATCAGCAGGTGATTGGTTAAAACCCATAACAGTGGTTAGAGAGAAACAGTCCTAAAACTGTCCAAACCCCTGACCTAACCACTGCCCATGCATTTGAACTCATCCCAGACACTGTTGAGACCCCATCCAAAGCCTTATTGGCTTTGGAGACCCTAATGAACTAATCCTTTTACTTCATTTGCAGGGAGCTTTTGCATGATTAGATAGTCTTTGGTATGTAGATAGTAGAGGCTCCAGGCACATGACAGGATGTAAAGCCCTTCTCAAAGATTTCAAAATCCATGGAGGGGGTGATATATCCTATGGCAATAATAGTAAAGGGAAAGTTATGGGGTCTGGTACAGTACAGTCTGGTAATGTAAAATTTGAAAATGTCAATCTGATAGACAACCTAAAATTCAACCTCCTGAGTGTTTCACAAATGAGTGATAAGGGGTATGGGTCATTCTTCACAAAGGAGTGTTGTAGGATTGTTGGACCAGAAATGGTTGAAAAGATTGAAGCAATAATAAAAACTGGAAAAACCAAACTTGTTGCTCAAAGAAGTGGCAATGTTTATGTGGTGGATATGTCAAAAGAGAGCCCCAGAACTGATGCCTGTCTGTTCTCAGCTGCATCAAACAAAGAGACAGAACTATGGCACAGAAGATTGGGGCACACAAATCTCAAGACAATCACTGCCATTTCAAAACAGGGGTTAGTAAGAGGTTTACCTCAAAAACTGTTCACGTGTCCTGAGCATTGTGTGTCCTCCCTAGAAGGAAAACAACATAAAAGCTCCTACAAATCCATTGATGAGTCCAAAACAATCAAATGTTTGCAAATGCTTCATATGGATTTGTTTGGCCCAGTTAAAGTCACGAGTCTTAAGAAAAAGAGGTATTGCTTGGTTATTGTTGATGACTTTTCTAGGTTTACATGGACTTACTTTTTACACTCAAAAGATGAGACTGCAGGCATTCTGCAAGACTTTGTGAAACAGGTTGAAAAGCAGTTTACCCTTCCAGTGAAAATCTTCAGAAGTGACAATGGCACAGAGTTCAAGAACAAGGAGTTGGATGATTTCTGTGTGTCAAAAGGAATTATGAGGCAATACAACATTCCAAGAACACCAGAACAAAATGGGGTTGTTGAAAGAAAGAACAGAACTTTGATTGAGGCTGCCAGAACCATGCTTGCTGATTCAGGTTTGCCATTATCTTTTTGGGCAGAGGCAGTAAACACTGCTTGCTATCTCCAAAACAGAGTCTTAATCAACCCCAGGCATCAAAAGACTGCCTATGAACTACTGTATAAAATAAAGCCATTGATTTCATATTTCAAAGTTTTTGGTTGCCCATGCTTCATTTTAAACTTAAAAGATTCCATTTCTAAATTTGCAGCCAAAATTGATTGTGGTTATCATCTTGGATACTCTACCACTGCTAAGGCCTACAAAGTGTTTAACACAAGGACCAAAACAGTGGAAGAGACTTTGAATGTAAAGTTTAATGAACTTTCCTCAATGAAAATTCCAACAAACCCTGCTGAACTGTTTAATCTTGATAAATTCACTATTGAAAATACTGCTGTCATGACTAACAATGCAGGTCCATCAGAGGATTCATCTCCAGACTATGGGTATGAGATCATCATTCCTCAGCAAAAGTCTGTCAAAATGGGAAGAGCAGCAGATGTTCAAAACAGCTGTCAAAGCTCAACCACTGCTACCTCAACAGTTGTTAACCAAAGTAGCCCCTTAACCCCTGCTTCCACTTCATTAAACACTGTTGATAAAAGTACTCAAACAGTGGATCAAAGTCAGCATGTGTCCACTCCCTTACCACCTATTCCACAACCTTTTAAAGCCACTGCTGGATCATCGAAGTCACCAGCAGTGGTTAGCTCAGATGATTCACATCTGCAGCCATTACCACTTAATTCCATTGTTCCATACCAAGGAGATCTTATCTTCTTGAAATCTCATCCACCAGACCAAATCATTGGCAACATCAATGAAGGGGTGCTCACAAGAAGTCAATCCCAAAACATTTGTCTTTTTGCTGGTTTTCTATATCTCCATCAGCCAGTCAAGTACCAAGAGGCACTGAAAGACAATAGCTGGGTAGAAGCCATGCAAGAGGAGCTCCAAAAGTTCAAAAGACAACAAGTATGGGAGCTTGTACCACTGCCAGAGGGTGTAAGTCCTATTGGCACAAAGTGGGTCTTCAAAAACAAAACTGATGATAGGGGCATTGTTGTCAAGAATAAAGCAAGGCTTGTGGTTCAAGGTTTCAGACAAGAAGAGGGCATTGACTATGATGAAACATTTGCCCCTGTAGCAAGACTTGAAGCAATCAGACTATTTCTGGCCTTTGCTGTCAACCACAACATCAAGGTGTACCAAATGGATATCAAATGTGCATTCCTCTATGGTAAGATTCAAGAGGAGGTTTATGTTTGTCAACCTCCAGGTTTTGAGGATCCATTTAATCCAAATCATGTCTACAAGCTAAATAAAGCTTTGTATGGCTTGAAACAAGCACCAAGGGCCTGGTATGAAACTCTTTCCACCTTCCTACTATCCATTGGGTTCACAAGAGGTAGAATAGATAAAACACTATTTTTAAAATGGAGAGGAAAGGATTTGATGATTGTCTAAATTTATGTGGATGACATCATTTTTGAAAGCACATGTAATAAAATGTGTGAAGAGTTTTGGCAACTCATGACAGCTGAGTTTGAAATGAGTGCAATGGGTGAACTCCAGTGCTTTCTTGGTCTCCAAGTAAGGCAACTGCAAAATGGCACTTTCATCCATCAAGGCAAATATGCCAAAGAACTTTTAAAGAAATTTGATATGGATGATTGTAAGCCATGCAGTACACCCATTGCAACTAATAAAATAGTCATATCTGATGAGAAGGATGAATTGGTTGATCAAACTTTGTATAGAAGCATGATTGGGTCTTTATTGTACCTAACTGCATCCAGGCCAGACATCATGTTTTCAACATGTGTTTGTGCCAGATCCCAATTAGCCCCTAGAAACTCAAACCTTATTGCTATAAAAAGGATATTCAGATACCTAAAAGGTGCTCCCACACTTGGTATCTGGTATCCAGCTGATGGTAAAATTGAGCTTTCAGGTTTCTCAGATAGTGATTTTGCTGGATGTGACAAGACAAGAAAGTCCACTTCAGGAGGGTGCCAATTCCTAGGCAATTGCTTAGTGTCTTGGCAAAGCAAAAAGCAAGCAGTTGTTTCCACATCCACTGCTGAGGCAGAATATATAGCTGCTGCAAGCTGTACAGCCCAACTGCTCTAGCTTCAAAATCAGTTGCTGGATTTTGGTATCACTGCCTTAAAGACACCACTCATGTTGGACAGCCAGGCAGCTGAAAATATCATCAAAAATCTAGTTTCCCACTCAACCACCAAACACATTGACATCAGATATCACTTTGTGAGGGATTGCTATGAAAAAGGTTTGATTTCTCTGCATCATGTTCCAACTAAGGATCAGCTGGCAGATGTGCTAACTAAATCATTAGACACATCCACCTTTGAAAGCTTGATCTCTAGGATTGGAATGCTGAACATGGGATAACAGGCAAAATCCTGTTTTTCTATGAATAAAAGCATTAAAATGTTTTCAGAAAATCAAAAATCCATCCTTAAAAATAGCTAAAAATGAAGTTTTCATTAAAATCCTTAAAAGTCTGCCATAATCACTGCTTGTTCAAAAGTCTGCTCTCCTTCAAAGTCTGTCCACTGCTGAAAGTCAACCCCTATTCTCTCATTTTCCTGATAAGCACTGATGCTCAAAATCAGTGTTTTATCCACTGATGTGCTATTTGCTAATAGTAAAAATCATCCACTGCTTCCATTTGTTACCGTTGTAACCACTGCCTTTCATCAGTAGTTTTCATAAAAGTACTGTCCTTCATTTTATCAGGGGTTGGCACGTGGAAAGTAGATAGTGGTCAGAACTTTTGTAACCGCTGCCACGTCAGCATTCATTTTTTCTCCATAAAACCCCTTTCAAAAGGGTTTTACTGTCGAATTGAATTCATAAAAATTCCTTTCTCAAAGCAGTTTTCATCTCATTTCCACAAATTCCTTCACAACTTTCTTCGATCGTCTTCTCCAAAATGACTAAATCGAAGTCCTCCGCAAAATCCACTTCAAAATCATCTTCCAAAGAGGCCTCTAAAAAGGATAAACCCATCGAAATCCCACAGAAACCTTCTCACAACCTTCTGGGTCTTCTCACAAAGCCTGGCACCACTGATGCTTTTGACTCCATCATTGATATCATGTCTGCATCAAAGTATAAAACTTTGTTAATAGCAGATGCACCAATTTACTTGGCGACCCAAAGAGAGTTCTGGAAAAATGTAACCCTTGACAAACAAGGTGAGACTGTCATAGCCATTAACTCTTCTCTAAAGGGTAAAGCTGTCAAAATTACACCACAATCCATCTCAGAGGTCTTTCAACTCAATGATCAGCAAGGTAAAACTTCCTTTCCTAAAAACGAGTTAAAAATTGTGTTAGGATCTGAGGCTCTCATGATTGTGTTAGTTTGTGGTGTTTGAACAAATCAAATGGATATGAGTAGTTTTAAGTGCAGTGGAAATGAATAACAAACTTTGTGAACACAATCAAAGGAGAAAATAGTTTGATAAACATTTGCTTTTCATAGAGTCGAAAGATTACAATCAAAGCAAAAGATTACAATGCAAGCTTACAAACTAAACTCCCCCTCAGCCTGATACTCCAGAGTTGGTTGCACAAGATGAAAGGATTGAATTGAGGAGAAGAACTCTCTCAAAACGAATCAAATATAACAGTACAGAGTACTGTCATATTTATAGGCAAACCAAACCACTGATGTATCTCAGCTGACGTCACCATGATAGTGACCTCTAACAGCCTAACAACCTATAAACACTGTTCTATACAAGACTACTGATGTCTAACAACTGAGTGATAATACAGTACAAAACAAGTCTAACACTGTTCACGTTCCACTGTTGTAGCCTAAGCACTGATTACCTGAACATCAGTGCTTTCTTCAAAAGGTGATCAGTCTTTGAATGAGCAGTGCTTGGGTCTTCATCAGTACATAAGAGACAGCAGTAGATAGAGCTCAGTGTTTGCCTTTTAGGAGTCCTTAGTTGTTTCATCAGTGTTTGGTTCATCAGTTGTTCTTCAGAGCAGTACTTAGAGTGTATCAGCAGATACGTAACCACTGTCAAGGGGAGAGCTTAGTGTAAACGTCTGTTGATTGTGAATCCACTGTTGTGAACAGGTTTTGGCTTTACATTATCTGTTCCTCTGGTAGGGTTCAATCCCAACAATCTCCCCCTGGAACAGATAATGCCAAAACCCTTCATTATTCTGGATTTTTATTCTTCATCAGAAGTTCCTTTGCTTTTCTTTTAAATTCTTCCTCAAACTCCTTGGAACTTGAATCAGCCTCATCCCTGCACAGTGAAAGCTCAAGGAGATCTTGTAGATCTTCAACACTCAGGCCTAGTGCTTGATTCCTTGATATATGCCTCACTTCTCCATTGATTCTGATCAGAGTTAATACGTGGGTCTTTTGATCAGAGAGCCACTTTAGTATTTTTAAACCAAATGGGTTTCTTGGGAGAGGTTTATTGTCTGATGAACTTATAGTGTTTGGCCTAGAGAAGAAGTGTAGAGCAGTATCATGAGCTTCCAAAATTCGTGTGAAAGCTTTTTCAATATTCTTATTAGCTTCAGCTATGTCTGCTTCGACTTCTTTGTCAGTCAGCTCACTGTTTGTGACATCTGCTGATGATTTTTGGCTTACTACTTTGACCTTTTTGGCAAGGTCTTGTAGTTTTGCTAATTTTTCTTTATCTGAAGCCAATTTCTTGGTAGCTTCCTCAATCAGGTCATCTTTTTTATGCTTTCCTTCACCAACAGTCAGCTTTTCCTTCCTTTCTTTTCTCAACGTTGTAACAAAGGCTTCTGCTGTACTGATTTGTGTTTCAAATGTCTTGACCTGCTCCTTTAGCCTTTTGTAGTCAGACTTTTTAGGAGTGTTGGAAACTTTCATCCTCTGTTTCTCAAGCCTTTCATAAGCTTCATCAGTTTGCTGCTTTGACCATTTTGTTATGGCATCTGCAGTATCCACCTTTCCATCCACCAACTCCTGCTTCTTTCTTTTAATGTCGGAAATAAGATCAGCTATGAATTTCTTGTATTTGTTCCAATTTGGAGCTGTCTTTTTCTTCCGTGGATCAAGTTTAATCTTTTCAATTATGTTAGCCTCATGCTTTAGTGCAACTATTGGCCAGTCTTTGAATTCTTTTTCTTCAGCAGGATAGAACTTTTCTTTCATTATGTATGCAAGATATTCTTTTCTCAATTCATTTCGTTGATCTGCTTCAGGGGATAAGCTTGACATTTCTTTGTTCAGATCACTTGCATATTCTTCTATTTGTTTGACTTTGTTGAGCAGGAATTCCCTTCTTTCCAAAATGGCTTCATCACCTTGATCCTTGCATTCAACTTTGGCTCTTATCCTTGCTTGTCTTGCTTTTATTTCGAGATATTCATCCATGTTTTCTGGAATTATGAAACCTATGAGAGAAGGAAATTTCCTTATTGAAGGATCATCTTCAGTGTAAAATTGTTTCATCTCATTTTTCACAGCTTCTAATTCCAATGGATATTTAGCAGCAATAGGATCATACTTTTCATCAGTAGCCTGTGTTGTTTCTCTTTTCCTTTTGTGAGGCTTTGGAGGTTGTGGTGTAGGAATGATGAGATCAGTGGTGGATGTTTGACTAACAGTGGTTGAAACAACAGGTGTTACAACCGCTGTTGTCATTACAACTGCTGATATGTCAGCAGATGTCTTCTGCTTTTGAGCAGGGGTTGAAGTGATTTTTGATGGTGGTGATGGTGATGGTGACACATCATCAGGGGTGAAAATCCTTCTCCTTTTTAATGTAGGAGAGGCTGATGATGTTTTGGGTGGATCAGTGGTTTGAGATTGGATAGCAGTGGTTTGTGATTGTGATTGACTGACAGTGGTTGAAACAACTGGTATTTCAATCACTGTTGTCATTACAGCAGATGTTGTAACATCTGCTGTCTTCTGCTTTATGGCAGGAGGCAGTGGTGGTGATATGATTGTAGATGATGATGGTGGTGGAACAGTGGTTGTAATGGTGTGTGATAGAGTGGTGTGTGTTGAAGGTGTGTGTGTTGATGAAATGGCAGCTGTTTGGCTACTGACAGTAGTTTTTGTAACTACTGATGTATCAGCTGTTTGAATGGAAGTGGAAGATTTTGAGGTTTGAGGTGGTTTGGATGGATGTTTTGCTTGTTCTGGTTCAACATACAGACCATCTTCAATTCCCTTTTTCTTCATCTTTTTGACATTCTCCCCCTTTTTGGCATTATCTGCCAGGGGGTTATCCATAAACAGGATAGTGGAGGGAACCTTTTCACCATGGGCAGTCTTTTGAATGCTGGCCTTTATAGCCTTGATATCTGCTTGAGTATCTCTGAATCTTGACTCCACCATATTTGTCAGCATTTTTACATGAATAGCATGCTTTTGATCAGCCATATGTTGCTGTTTTTCAAGCATGGGTTGAAAGACATTCCAAAGCTCATTTGCAGCAAATGAATGTTGTGCAGGTGCTTGAGCAGGAACAGTAGTAGCTTGTGCTTTTTGGGCTTTTAAAATCTCTTGCACAATATCTTTAATTTCAGCAACTGAATCTTCAAGTTTTTCAACTCTTTCCGTCAATTTCTGATATTTTGAATCATCACCTACATTTGTAGGATCATCTGAATCCCCACCAGTGGTGGTTGTATCAATGTGTGACTTAGGAACAGAGTCCCAAAAATCACCCATTGATGCCCCTTGTTCTTGGTACTGGGGACTTCTTTCTTCAGCACTTGTTAAACATTTGATGGTACCAGTGGTTGAAATCAACTCACTGGTGGTTACCGATGGTTCTATTGAAGAAATTGCCTTCAAGGGAGTCTTATTAATGAAACAACTGTCCAACTGAAGATCTGTTGATCCATCAGATGTAGTTGCTGCTCCACTTGAACTACCACCAAGAGTTACTTGTAACTCAGGGGGTGTAACCTCCTCAATTGTTGCTGGGATAGCAGGAGTAGTAGCATCAGACCCAGTCACTTGTGGGGGTATACTCTCAGTGATAGGTGATAGAGAGGAACTGGTTTGTGTCTGAGCTATAGCAGCTGCATGCAACAAAGGTAGCATGGATTGTGGCATTATGATTGGTGAGGGTATAGGTGTTGAAAGAGACATGTCCTTGGGATCAGGACTGTGGAAGATAGATCCGAGTGGATCCAGAGCTTCATAATTTTATGTTCCTGTGATTACAACCTGATCCTTTTGTGAGGATGCAGGAGGAGTTTTAGGCATAGGCTGAGATCTTTCTTCCAACTGCTGTGAGGAAGTAGCAGCAGTGGTTTGTGGTGACATTTGTGTTGTCACAGGCAGTTGCTCTGGGATCTCATCTTCCAGAGTTGCCTTTTTCTTGGGTTTGGTGGGTTTTCTGGATGGTTTTCTTTTGGTCTTTTTGGTAATTTCAGGTGTGGGTTTCAAAGCAGTGGCAGTGCTGCCATGATCACCTGGAGCAGTGGGCTCAGCAGCTGATACCTGAGGAGCAGTTGTAACCACTAAAATCTGCTCAGGTACCCCTGCTTTTGTTTTTATTGGTGCCATCATTCTGGAAAATGTTTCTTTTGTTAAGCCTTTTATTTGAAAATGGACACCTTGTTTGGGCAAATTTTCATCCTCTTTTTCAAATTTTTGTTTAAAATAATAGCTCAGAAATCTTGGAAAAAGAAGAAATGATTTGCTGTCGACATTCTTTACCATGTCATTGAAGATCTCCTGGGAGTAGTTGTAATCTTTATTGTTTAAAATAGCATAGCCCAAGCATTGAATCTTCAATGGTATTTCGTTAAACGCTGTTGTTTTATTTGAGACACAACTCAAAAGTGTGTGAAATAAAAATCTGGGTGCAGATGGAAAATAACCTTTTTGTAAGGTATCTACCTTTGATTGTTCTGCATACCCCCTTTTCAGAAAATCAGCTTTTAACTCGTTTTTATCAAAAGAAGTTTTACCTTTCAGATCATCGAGTTTGATGACCTCTGAGATTGATTGTGGGGTGATTTGAAATGCTTTACCCTGTATCGAGGAGTTAATGGCTACTACTTTTCCATCTTGTTTTTCAAGCGTAGCATTTTTCCAAAACTCGTTTTGGGTTTGTAGATAGATGGGAGCATCTGCCGTTAACAAAGTTTTGTACTTTGATGCAGATAATGTATCAATGATGGAGTCGAAAGTGTGGTTATCGGTAGGTTTTGTGAGCAAACCCAGATAATTATGAGGAGATTTGTATGGTATCTCATTGGATTCTTCGGTCGTTTGAGCGACCTCTTTTGAAGGTGATGTTGATTTTGGTTGTGATTTTGATTTTGACTTTGATTTTGTCATTTTTGCGGAGAAGAGCGAAGAATGATTTTGAAGATTTTGAGAAGAAGGGTTGGAAACTGCTTTGAGAAGAGAATTTTGGAATTCAATTCGACAGTGTAAAACCCTGTTTGGGGTTTAGGGCAGGGTTTTATTTAGGGAAAAAAAATGATCGCTGATGTGGCAGCGGTTATTATGATCTGAAGGCTAAAAACTGACCACGTGTCAAACACTGATGAAATAGATGAAGGATGGAGAACAGTTGTTTTAAGAGCCACTGACGTATCAAGCATCAGTGGTTACAACGGTAAAAATTATGAACAGTGGATGATTTTTACTATCAGTGGATAGCATATCAGTGGATAGGACACTGATTGTGAATATCAGTGCTTGTCAAGATAATGAAGGATCAGTGACTAACTTTCAGCAGTGGACAGTATTTAGAGATCAGACGTTGGAACAAAACAGTGGTTAGGGTAAATGGTACAGATTTGAAGGACAAGTATTCCAGCAACAGTTTTGAGAAATTTCATTCAAGGTTTTGCCACATGTCAATTTTGAAGGACAGTGGTTTATTACCCCAGATGATGAAAACTTTTTGCTAAGGCAACTCATTTTCGTTTAATATTCAATTAAAACATGAGTACCCTAGTAATTCAAGCACAGTTAGCAATCAACCTTTGATAAAAATTTAGGAGCAAACCTGAGTATGACATGATCTTGACATATGTACCATTTCCTTTTGACCCATTTATGAGGACAATAATACTAAAAAATAAGGTACTATGTCCTGACAGGTAATTGAAACTAAAGCCAACAAAAACAAGCAAAAGTTCAAAATATATTACTCAAAAAAATAAAATGAATAATATATCCAGATTATTCGAGAGAATCCTTTATATAAAAAATTTTAAAGAATTTTCAGAGAACAACATCAAAAAGGATCTGGTACTTTTAAAATAGAAAACATAATCATATCATTCTCAAGTTTTATGAAAATGGTCAGTGGTTTGACTGTAGTGGTAGAATATTTTGGAAACATTTTGACCACTGTTTGGTACCATTTTCTTTGTCAGTTGATTGCAAACATGAGGACACATGGACACATGAGTTTTGAAGATCCTGTTGTAGATCTAGTTACTGTGTGATGATTTTGAAAATTTGTCTAGTCCTTTTGTAAGTTTAATCACTGGGAACACTAATGTCACCTGAACTTTCTTGAACCAATGAGCACAAACAGTTGCTTAATGACCATTATTACCCCAAGTTTTGACTCTTAAGTGTTTTAAGTTTATAATCTTTTCTTCTGAATTTCAAAAGTTTTGAGATAAACACACTTCAGAGTTTTATGAATTTTAGTCCAAAATCATTTTGTAGTAATGTTTTGAGAGACATGGTCATGTTTGCACAAATTTTTCAACCAATCTCACACTACACATGATACGGACTATGTTGACCCCTGATTTTCTTAATGTATTTCTAACAAAGTTGACTTGTTCCTTTTGAGGATCTCAACCTGTTTTTCAACACATAAGATCGAATGACTAAAGTTTTAATTTCCCTCTTTTTATATTAGCAAAACATCAATGTTTTTATGAACATAGGTTTTTTAATCTGAGGTTCATACTTTAGTATTTAATGAGAACATCACAGATTATACATCAACAATTGAAATCAATTTAGAAAATAAGGAATAATCTCATGGTTTATCAGATATTGTTTTCGGATCTAGAAACCATGAGTGTCTCGTGCATGAAAACACTTGTTGTGTGAAATTTGTGTGTCATATGACATCTTGGTTGATTTACAGAGTTTTTGAATAACCACTTTGAACATGATTTAACCATTTTGAATAACCATATGACATCAACTAAATACAACCAACCTTAGTATCAATGAATTTTGAGCCGAACTGTTATGTCAAATTGATTGTTAGATCGAATTTGACTGTCCAGGCTCTGATACCAATTGTTAGGATCTGAGGCTCTCATGATTGTGTTAGTTTGTGGTGTTTGAACAAATCAAATAGATACGAGTAGTTTTAAGTGCAGCGGAAATGAATAACAAACTTTGTGAACACAATCAAAGGAGAAAATAGTTTGATAAACATTTGCTTTTCATAGAGTCGAAAGATTACAATCAAAGCAAAACATTACAATGCAAGCTTACAAACTAAACTCCCCCTCAGCCTTATACTCCAGAGTTGGTTGCACAAGATGAAAGGATTGAATTGAGGAGAAGAACTCTCTCAAAACGAATCAAATATAACAGTACAGAGTACTGTCATATTTATAGGCAAACCAAACCACTGATGTATCTCAGCTGACGTCACCATGATAGTGACATCTAACAGCCTAACAACCTATAAACACTGTTCTATACAAGACTACTGATGTCTAACAACTGATTGATAATACAGTACAAAACAAGTCTAACACTGTTCACGTTCCACTGTTGTAGCCTAAGCACTGATTACCTGAACATCAGTGCTTTCTTCAAAAGGTGATCAGTCTTTGAATGGGCAGTGCTTGGGTCTTCATCAGTACATAAGAGACAACAGTAGATAGAGCTCAGTGTTTGCCTTTTAGCAGTCTTGAGTTGTTTCATCAATGTTTGGTTCATCAGTTGTTCTTCAGAGCAGTACTTAGAGTGTATCAGCATATAGGTAACCACTGTCAAGGGGAGAGCTTAGTGTAAACGTCTGCTGATTGTGAATCCACTGTTGTGAACAGGTTTTGGCTTTACATTATATGTTCCTCTGGTAGGGTTCAATCCCAACAAATTGACTTTCTTGAAAGAGGGTATGCAGATACAATGATGAAGAGGGATACCTTACAAAAAGGTTTCTTCCCTCCTGCAACAAGGTTTTTATTTCATACCCTCTTAATGTGTGTTTCAAACAAAATCACTGCTTTTAATGAAATACCATTAAAGATTCAAAACCTGGGATATGCTATTCTTCAAGAAGAAAATTTTAATTATTTTCAGGAAATCTTTAATGATCTGGTTAAAAATGTTGAAACTAAGGCATTCTTACTGTTTCCAAGATTTCTAAGTTATTATTTTGAAAAGAAACTTGGTAAGAATGATGCTTCTGCAATAAAACAAGGTGAATCTTTTCAAATACACAACTTAACTGCTGAAACCTTCACAAGAATGTCAACACCTTGCAAAACACAAGCAGAGGTGCCTGAGCAGAATTTAGCAGCTACCACTGCTCCTCAGGTATCTACTGCTGAGCCCACTGCCAAGGTGATCAAAGCAGCAAAACAATTGTTTTGAAACCCACACCTACAATCCACAAAAAGCCAAAACAAAAGAAAACCCAAAAATGCCCCAATCCTATCAAAAAGGCAACTCTGGAGGATGAGATACCAGAGCAACTGCCAGTGACAGCACAAAAGTCACAAGAAACCACTGCTGCTACTTCCTCACATCAGTTGGTACAAATATCTCAACCCATGGCTGAAACTCCTCCTGTTTCTTCTAAAAAAGAACAGGTTGTACAAATAGGGACACCACAATATGATGCTCTGGAATCACTTACTTCCATCATCCACAGCCCAATGCCCGGGGCCAATTCTCTTTCCACACCCAACCTCACATCCACAATTCCCCCACCGACTAAATTATTGTTGGATGCTATTGATCTGAACCAGGCACAAACCAGTCCTTCTCAATCACCTATCAATGAGAATATACATCAATAAATGACTAGACCTGATGTATCACTCATAGCTAACCCACCAACAAGACCTGAGGAGGTTACACCCCTTGAGTTACAAGTAACTCTTGGTGGTAGTCCAAGTGAAGCAGCCACTACAAGTGTTGAACCCACTGGTTTACATTTGGACAGTGGTTACATCAATAACACTTCCTTGGAGGCAATTCCTTTCATAGCACCTCTGATATTCACCAGTGAGTTTGTTTTACCCTCTGGTACAATCAAAAGGCTATCAAGTGTTGAAGGAAGAAGACCCTAGTACCAAGAAAAAGGGGCATTAGTGGTTAATGTCTGGAGTACACTCCCTGCATCAACCACTGTTACAACCACTACTTGTGGTAAATCAGATGATCCCATTAAATTGGGTGATGGTTTAAAGTACCTGGAATTGACGGAACGAGTTGAAAAACTGGATAACTCTGTTGCAGAAATCAAAAACATGCTACAACAGTTGTTGACAGTACAAAAGGTGCAATCCACTGTTGTTCCACCTCAAGCACCGGCTCCACCACAAGCACCTGCTGGAGATGAGATATGGAACCTATTTCAACCTTTTCTCCAACAACAAAAGCAAATGGTTGATTAGCAACATGCAAAACATGTACAAGAGCTGAGAAACAAAATGGAGTCTAGGTTCAAGAACACACAAGCAGACATTAAGGCTATCAAGGCCCACATATTGAACACCACTGGCACTGCCCCTCCAACTATTCTTTTCATTGATCAATTACCCCCAGATAATGCTAAAAAGGGGGAGAAAATTCAGGAGTGGAAGAAGAAGGGAATAGACGATGGTCTTTACATTGAACCAGAAAAAGATGCCATGACTAGAAAGATTCCCTTGCCAGATGGCAGCAAAAAGATTGATGTTACCCAAAATGCACTTGATGAAGCTCTAGCAAGTGTAAAAAGGGACAAAGCGGCAAAGGATATGTCAAGGTGGAATGTGGAGAAAAGAGCTTACATGGAGTTGAATGCGCAGGGTTGTTCTGAGCCAGAGGATGTTAAAAATCCTGTGCCAAAAAGAAATCCCACTAGAAAAGTGAGGGAACCCAAATCCATACCATCCAGATGTTGGACTCTGTATGCCCAAGACACATATTAAATTGATGTGGCCAGTACGTTATGATCCAAGTCGAGTCATACCCAATAACAAGCTAGACAAACACTTATATTATTTATTTGTGATATGATCAAACAAATAAATATTAACACTTACAATATTTGGAAATTGGTTTTCTAAATAATTACACTTGAGAAACTAATAAATTATATGGATAATTTATTTTGAGAGAATATTTTATTTTGTTATTTAATAGGTTAAATAACAATTTTAAAGGTTGTATAAAGTCTTGCATTTATGTAGTGTTATATTTATAAAAGTTATAAATATATATATATGAACCAAGACTTAATTTTATAAAAAAGAAATTTATTTTTTTTATAAAAATAACCCACATGGGGCCGCCCCCCTTTTGTCTCTATCCAAAAGTCTTGTTCCAATCACATTTCATGCATATGCATGGATTTAGATTGGGTGGTCTATCCAAAGTCTTTGGTCCAATTACTTTCCATGCAATTGCATGTGTTAGAGACCTTGTGATTGGGCAAGAATAAAGGCATGCATTCTCTCAAGACTATATTAGTTTTATATGGAAAAAATTAAATAAGAGGAGCTAAATTTTTTTTCTAAAATTTCGGCCATTAGAGGGTTCTTTCAAGTGTTCATATTTTGATCTTCAAGTGTTAAATCCTAGCTTAACTTGTCGCGTTTGTCGGAAGCTTGGGGTATACAAGCTTGAGGTCTTCTACTCTTGAAGACAACCATTTCAAGAAGCATCATCCGTTTCATAATCCTTGCACTTCAAGAAGGTAGTTTTCTAAACATCCTATGGTTGTGTTTGATAGTATACATCTCATATATGGATCCGGGTTTTGGGATTTTGCATATAAATGGGTTTATATCTTATAAAAGTAACATGTTTTAAACTATTTTTCCGCTGCGTTTTTATTTCATATGGATGAAATTACTTTGATGAACATGTTAAAATCTCATCAATGGCATCTAGAGCCGCTTATATGAGTGCATGCTTCAATAGACTTAAAATTTTCGGGTCTCGGGTTTGGTGAAAACCCTATGGCCGAAATATTAAGTATGGTTATCCCTTTATTTTTCAAGATAATATTTTTACATGCATAAATGAATCTTGAAAAATTATTTCATATGGATGATTTGTTTGTTTGGACAAACTAACCTTTTCGGTTTTTTGGACATAGCCGAAAATGGTTATTAAAAGGGAACCATTTTTTTTATGCTTCTTGAAATTAATAAATATATATTTGGATATATATTTTGGTGCATATAACCTAGCCATGACCTTGTATGAATATGTTTGTGTTTGTGATTTATATTTAATTATTTCAAAGGTTGTAATAATTATTAATTTGTCTTCCATTTGTAAAGATATGTAATTTATTTATTTTTCTTTTCGCATGTAAAATAAATAGACTAGGTGCATTTTATTTTACTAGAAAAATGTATTAGGATATATTTTGTAAAAGAAGATGCACAAAAAAATCCGGTTTTGGTTTTTGCCAATTTCGGGCATAAAGGACTTCATAGTTCTTAACGGGATTTTAGCCCGAAAACCAAAACACATTTTCGGAGCCCAAAGGAGTTTGGAGCTAAATAAAAGACTTTTGGAAGCTCAAAGAAGGTGGAGAAATCACAACACAAAATGGAGACTTGAAGCATTTGGATGCGGGATCAAGTGGGAGTTCATCGACACATTACTTGTGTCAATTTTCACCCTTTAGGAAGGACCTTTTGGCACACTTGTTTCGGCTAACAAGTGTTGTCAAAATAGTTGGCTATGGTTATGCACCTATTGTTATATATGTTGTGCTTGTGTGGTTGTTTATTTATGTTGTTTAGATGATATTTGGATATGCATGCTTAACAAACTAATAATCAACAACAAGCGTAAAATTGGTTCTTTAAAAGATCATTAAAATTGGTTAATAAAAGGTTATTAAAAATTAATGATTTTATAATAAAATGAGTTTTATTAAAAAGAACCTTGAAAATTTATTTTCACCAAAGTACCAAGGATTTTAATGCATGCAAATATATGGTACATAAAGTTTTCTAAACTAGAATTTTGAAAACTCAAAATCCCTTTTATAAAACAAGTCAAACACCATCCTTTTATACAACACTCGAATCACTTGGGAACTCTTATTGTGGGATAAAGGTCACCTAACCACATTTGAGGGAACTTGTATGTTCGAGGTGGGTTTACCATGTTTGTGGGATAAAGGTCACCTAACCACTTATGTGAATAAACTCACACGTGTGTGTAAGTTGGACGACTTGATTTGGAAACCATGAACTTAGGGTCACCGAAGCATGGCGAACAAACGGTGTTGATGGGATTAAACATGCCAACTAAACATAAAGATGTTTAACCGATCCCATATGGCTAGAAGTTGCAAAGAGTTGCAATTGTCAAACGTTGACTACCTTGTTAATTTAAATAATGGGATAAATGTCACCTAACCAAAATTTAAATGTAACGTTGGATTCTAGATTTTAATTATTAATTGTCTATGAGACACAAAAGGGTATTAATGATTAAAATATAATAATATCGAAAATACTAAAATGAACCTTGTTAAATTTTGTAGATGGCCGCTAACAATATTACCCAAACCGTCCGTAACCTATCACTAGAAAAACGATCCTAATCCCGATGAACATCTTATGGAAGATAAGGATGCCTATAACGATTGGATTAAGTATATCGAGAATACTATGCAAACCTCTTGCCTCATGTTAGGAATTATGATTTCCGAGATTCAAAAGGTTTTTGAACATCATGAGCATACGACATGATTACCCAATTGTAGGAAATGTTCCTAAGGATAGAACACTTCGAAACAGTTCGAGCGCTTCATGCATGTCGAATGGAGGAAACCCAATCGGACTCATCTTATGTCTTTAAGATGAAAAGCCATATTGATCACCTCGAAAGGCTCGATATGGATAAAAGGATTTTATCCATTCTAACGATCAATAAGGGTGGCAACAAGAAAGGGCATCACCCCGACACCAAAGCAAATGTTGCAAATGGAAACGGGTAATTCAAAGGGAAATAATTAGAAAGACTAAAGCGAAACCACCGAAACCAAAAGAGAAGAAGGCAAAGGTTGCCATGAACGATCCATGCTTTGAGTGTAGTGAGATAGGACATTTAAATAGGAATTGTCCAACCTATCTCAAAGAGTTAAAAAAAAACAAGAGGGATGCTAGGCAAACCTCAGGTACAATCGTAATGATACATATTGACCTTAATGTTATTTCTTCTAACACATGGGGTACTAGATACCGGATGTGGAACTCATATTTGCAATTCGTTGCAGGGGTTCAGACGAAGTAGACATTACAAGAAGGGAGACAGTAGTCTCTTTATGGGCAACGGAGCAAAAGTTGAAGTCGAAGCTCAAGGAGACTACGTTTTAAAGCTTCCAAGTGGTTTGGAAGTGATTTTGAAGAATGTTTTATATGCTCCTAGTTTGACTAGGAACATAATTTCTGTTTCCCTTTTAAAACAATCTGGTTTCAATTTCGAATTTGTTAACTATGATATTTATGTTTCTAAGAATGGTGTGTTTTATTTTAAAGCTATGTCTTTGAATGGTATTTATGAATTGGATCATGATAACGCATCATATGATAGCTCAATGTACCAAGTAACCAACAAGAAACTCAAAATGGATTTGAGTGATTCCTATCTTTGGCATTGTCGCCTTGGACATATAAGCAAGAATCGCATGCATACACTTCAGAAAAATGGTCTTCTGAATACAAATGAAGATAATTCATTTGATGTATGCGAATCTTGTTTACAAGGCAAAATGACCAAGACACCCTTTAGTGGAACTTTTGAAAGGGCAAAAGACTTACTAGGTATCATACATTCAGATGTATGTGGTCCTTTTAAGCCGATGACTAGGAATGGTGAAAGATACTTCATTACCTTTACCGACGACTATAGTCGTTATGGATATGTGTACTTACTAAGACACAAGGATGAAGCATTTGAAATGTTCAAAGACTTCAAAAGTGAAGTAGAAAATCAACTCAAGAAAACAATTAAAGTCCTTCGTACCGATAGAGGAGGTGAATACCTAAGTGGTGCTTTTCAAGATCATCTTAGAAGTTGTGGAATCATTTCACAACTTACTCCACCAGGAACACCACAACACAATGGTGTGTCCGAAAGGAGAAATCGAACTCTATTAGATATGGTTCGATCTATGATGGCTAGAAGCACATTACCTCTATCATTTTGGGGTTACGCTTTGCTCTCCGCAGTCCGTATACTAAATATGGCCCCAACCAAGAAAGTAGAAAGGACACCTTTTGAAATATGGCATGGAAACCCTCCATCATTATCGTTCTTAAGGGTTTGGGGTTGTGAAGCTTATGTTAAGCAATACACTCCAAATAAATTGGAAGTCCGATCTACTAAGTGTATCTTTGTAGGATATCCTAAAGATTGTTGGTGCACACATCTGTCGTCTTCGTCTTGTATCGAGTCTCGGGTTCGGTGCGGTTCTAAACAAGCATGATGTCATCATCAAGGATGATGACATCACATTAATGACATCATCATTGCATCTTATCACAAAAGGACAAAAGTGAAATACATTAAGTTGAAACAGATTGCACGTTGTTGGATGATTTCGCTTCAAGACAAAGTTAAAACTGTCAATTTTGCTTGAAGATATTCATGTAGATTTCGCTTGAATGGTTTCAAGCGAAATCATGTCCATTATATATAGGGTTGTAGGCTTTTCATTTGTAACAGTTTTCTCAGAGCTATACCGAAGTGCTGCCGGTTTCTCTTCTGAATGTAAAGGTTGTCAAATTAATATACAAGAAGATTAAAGTGTATCTCAAGCTGTTTCATTGTCCATTTCTTAGTTTCCGCCTCTGAAACGGAGTAGAACTCTTCCAAACGACTCGTTTAGGTCGAAATCCGATCCTACAATTGGTATCAGAGCCAGTGAAGAAGAGTTTTTGTTGATTCAGCCGTAAAATCTGTTTCTACACCTTTCTTTTTCGAAAAACAAAACTTTTTACGGTCAAAATCGAACTAATTTCACATATATTGTGCGTAAACATGATTTAATCAATCCTTGAAAGTTTCAAGTTTAAAATCAGCCTAAATCCTGTATTTTTGTGAGATTTCGCTTCAACTGCTCGTTAACATGATGACATCAGCAACATTTTGTACATGATTTCGCTTCAAGTTGATGTATTTCTGTTGATCTCGCTTGAAATCATGACAGTCTTGATGATTTCGCTTGAATAGTTGAAGCGAAACTGATCTGTTTGCATTTCGCTTGAAAATACGTTGACATTTGAGTGAAACCTGCAGTTCATTTGAAATATTCTGATGTCTTAACTGAATTGTGCTGTTAATCGAAACCTGCTGTTCATTAAAAACTGTTTGTCTGCTACGTTGAGAAACTGTTCTGAGTTGTGTGAATATATCAGTTTGTGTATGCATGTGAACTGTGTGTACTTGTGACGTCGATTGTTGTGAGCATGTGAGTTGATAAGTGTTGGCAGGATTAAGTTGTTGTCAGGTCTTGATATTTGAGTAGCATGTGAACGGTTCAATTAAAGTTGCATTATAATAATTGTTTGCATATGAAAGATAATTGTTGTCTGACACATACTAAGAGTTTCGATTGATTTAATCAAAGTGCATGTGATCTGACAGTTTTTAATGTGTTGCATATGTATGTGATAAAGTTTCTCGGTTTTACAAATGGAATTGGTTCTAGATATAATCAACCCATGTGATTACAGTTAAAGTTGTCTGTCACTCATTGATATTTGAAATCATAGTTTTACATGTGAAATTGTTTAGAATAGAGTGTTGTATGTGATTTCATACTTGTTCGGCTATAATAATTACATTTCATCGGTTGCATGTGTATTTGGAGTGTTTGTTATCATACTTGATATTCATGTGAAAGTGTGTCAGTAATAGAGTTAAGAGATCAAGATTTGTGTCAGAATACATGTGATATTGAAGTTGAAATATTAGTTAATATTTGCATGAAAAGATGACATGATACATGTGAATACATCGACTTTTGTGATCCTTTATTGTATGTAACAGTAGTTGTCGGCAAAAGATAGAATTTGAGTGGATAAGTGTGGTAGAAAACAAAAAATTTGCATGTGATCTCATAAAAAGTTGTCGATTAGTTTTTAATTGGCGATATAAGTAGTTCAATCAGATTTGTTTGTGATATTTGTGATTGTCGGCATAAGTGTGTTGATTGGATTGTATGCGATTTTGGTTCAAAATATTTGAATTGTAAAGGTCACGTGGTATAAGTTCAGTTCGTACGGGTTGGAGTTCAAAAGTTTCAAAGGGTCAAGGTCAATTGAATTCGATCCAGGTCATTCAGTCCGCACAGTTGGTCAACGTTCTGTCCGAACAGAAAAATCATCAGTTCGAGTACCAGTCTTATTCAATTAATTGATAAGCGTTTAAACTGATTGTTTGTTTGTTTGTTTCAGGTGTTTCTCGAGGTGAATCATTTCATTAGAAAGGGGGAGTAAAAATTTCAGAAAATCCAAAAACATTTGAAAATTTGAAAAAGTCAAAAACATAAAAATTGAAAAAGAGTTTTGTTGTGCTAAAAGAGGAAATGATAGTACATCAGTGGACTGTCACAACATGCTAAAGAAATGTAAAGATAAAAATGTGATAAACGGTCTCACTAATGATGTGTCAGTAGGTTTTTGCACATTTAGTAAATTGTGACGAGATATAAACATAAAATTTACTTGCGTCTACGTGGGGAACACCTCCAGGATATATAGGTAACCCCTGAAATCTTGTTTGAAGGGTCCCGTATTCTGAGATACTAGGTCTTTATGCTTAGTGATATCTGGGGTATTATCCCGGGACTTCTGATTTTGCGGAAGCAATGGCCTAGTCCCCGGAGAATACTTTCTGCTTGCTTGAAATATAGCATCGCCCTCAGCTAAAAAATGATGAAACATTGAAAAATGCTAATCATGGCTGTTGAAACAAAAGATCCTCTAAAGGGGACACACCTAAAAGTCAACTAGGCTCTCTGCTGAACGGAAGTTCTGACCTGAGCTATCACGGTTGCATAATTTATTCCCCTTACAGATATCATCTGTGGTATACTCACCTGTAAGACTGAATATTGGGATCTGGATACGGTAGTATATACTGAGGTGGGACACATGTAGATGTTTAAGTCCTAAAACACTAATTCGTATCTCGAAGCAGTTGAACTTTGTGTGAAAATTTAAGTGGACAAGTATACTGACAATCTAAGTGAATTGTTTAGAACTTAAAATGTTTAAAGCTTAACGGTGTTGGTGATTGGTCTCAAAAACTGATATGATCCTCTTACACAAACTCACAAAAATATTGTATGTAAATAGTTCATTTCTGCATTTTATTTCTGTTATTTCAAAATCCAAAAAGATTTTCGGTGTGTTTTAGCATAAATTTTGAAAAAATTCAAAAAGATTTTAGACAACTGATGTTGAAGAGCTGATTTTCAAAATTTCAAGTGCTGAACATGACGAACAGGTTTGGTAAATTTGATTGAAAAGTTTTTCAGAGATAAAAATTCGTTAAATGATCATTGTTAATGTTTGATTGTATATTGATTGGAGAAGGCTCAGTGTTGGTGTTTGATATTTGACAAATTGTTAAATATTTTATTCTTGTGAATCTTATTTTTGGGTAGAGGATGTGCAGGATAGCAGATAGAGTGCCAGGTTCCGATACCTGAGGATTCTGAAATTCTGTAAAAGCCAGACTACGATCCCAGCATGTTTTGAGGGGGAGTCTGTTAGAGAGAGAGAGAATTGGAGATAGAATAGAGACAGGTAGAGATCCTGAAGGAAGATCAAAGACTGATAAAGACTGAAGATTGAGAAGACTCGACACTTAAGACTCGTCAACATCTGAGGGGGAGTCTGTTGGTGCACACATCTGTCGTCTTCGTCTTGTATCGAGTCTCGGGTTCGGTGCGGTTCTAAACAAGCATGATGTCATCATCCTTGATGATGATATCACACAAGTGACATCATTGATTGCATCACAAGTATGACATCATCTTTCAAGAAGTCAAAGCAATTCAAAATATCAGATTGTTACATTTCACGTGAAGACAAATTGCATGGATTTCGCTTCAAGACAAAATGATATTTGTTTTTCGATTTCGCTTCAACTAAAGTCAAGGATTTCGCTTGAAGCCTTCAAGCGAAATCATGTTCACTATATATAGGATAGTTGTCATTTCAGTTGTAACAGTTTTTCTCAGAGCTATACCGAAGTGCTGCCGGTTTTTCTTCTGAATGTAAAAGTTGTCAAATTAATATACAAGAAGATTAAAAAAAAAAAAGTTGGGAAAGTTGAGATCTCTAATCAATTTTATTCTGATAAGAATGAATTTGTTGCTGAGAAAGCGTTTAATGGAAACGTAAAGAAAATTTTTGGAAAAATGATCGATGGGAAGGTAAAAGGGGTAAAGGAGTTTTATGCTACAAAGAAGGCAACTTATAGCCCAACCCCTAGTGAAGTTGAGAAGGTTACACCCAAGGCTGGTCAGGCTTGGGTGGATATTTTATTTCATTGAAAAACCTGACTTGCCGGAGATCCCAAGTTTGTGATAGCGGATCAGGAATCGACATCTTTCTTAGTGATTGATTGTGTGATTGAATCTTAAAGTTTGTTAAATTTTACAGATTGTGAATTGCCGGAGCTTCCAGGTTGGTAAGTGTGAAGCAGGAATCGGCATCTTGATTGGTAAAAATGGTTTGTGTAGATGTTTTATTCCTACATGTGGTTATATGATTTGGATATTTTTACAAGTGGTAAGAGGTTGGATCTTACAAGTGATTCGTCAAGGTCATTAGTTTGAACTTGATGTAATCCTCATATATGTGATTGAATGAACAAGATGATAAACCCGTCCTACAAGTGGTAAAATCAACAAAACTTATTTTCCGGAAAAATCATTTTGGTTAAAACAAATTTAAGTGTTTTGAAATCATAATGAGAAAATAGTTTTGTGTAAGGGGGAGTTCTGATTGTTTATGCCAAGTGGATGGCGAATTGAAGTGATTTGATATCAGTTGTCACTTTCTGTACAGTTTATTTTTAAATTTCCTAAAATGTGTTTGCATTTTAGGGGGAGTAAAAATTTTCAGAAAATCCAAAAACATTAGAAAATTTGAAAAATACAAAAACATGATAAAATTCAAAAAATGAGTTTTGTTGTGAATAGAGGAAATGATAGTACATCAGTAGACTGTCACAACATGCTAAAGAAATGAAATGTTAAAATGTGATAAACAATCTCACTGCTGATATGCCAGTAGGTTTTTGCACATTTAGTAGATTGTGACGAGATATAAACCTAAATTTCAAACTTGCTTATATCGTGGAGAAACATCTCTCGGATATATGGGTAACCCCCGAAATCTCGTTTGAAAGGTCTCATAATCTGATATACTAGGTCTTTATACTCAATGATGTCTGGGGTATTATTCCGGGACTTCTGCTGAACGGTGGTTCTGACCTAGTCCTTGGATAATATTTTCCGCAATGCTTGAAACATAGCATAAACCCTCAGCATGCTGATGAAACAATAAAATTGATAGTCGCTGCTGTTGTAGCTAAAAGATTCTCTAAAGGGGACATACCGAAAAGTCGAAGCCGATATCTCTCTGCGTATACGGAAGTATCGACCTGAGATCCCTCGGCCCTCGCATTACCTAATTTATATACAGATATCATTTGTGTCATAATTACCTGTAAGACTGATTATTGGGATCTGGATACGGGAGTATATTCTGAGGTGGGACACGCGATTGGGTTTAAGTGCTTAATACATTAATATCGTATCTCGAAGCAGTTGAACTTTGTGTGAAAATTTAAGTGGACAAGTATACTGACAATCTAAGTGAATTGTTTAGAACTTAAAATGTTTAAAGCTTAACGGTGTTGGTGATTGGTCTCAAAAACTGATATGATCCTCTTACACGAACTCACAAAAAATAGTGTCTGTAAATATTTCTTTACTGCATTTCTTTTCCTTAAAAAATCCAAAAAGATTTTCAGTGTGTTTTAGCATAAATTTTGAAAAATTCAAAAAGATTTTTAGACAACTAATGTTGAAGAGCTGATTTTCAAAATTCCGAGTGCTGAACATGACGAACAGGTTTGGGAGAATTTGATTGAAAAGTTTTTCAGAGATAAAAATTCGTTAAATGATCATTGTTAATGTTTGTTTGTATATTGATTGGAGAAGGATCAGCATGTTGGTGCATACAAATTGTTAAATTTAGAAAATTTATTTCTGGGTTAAGGATGTGCAGGTATAGCCAGGCTTCAATCTTGAAACTGAAGATAGAGTGCCAGGTTCCGATACCTGAGGATTCTGAAATTCTGTAAAAGCCAGACTACGATCCCAGCATGTTTTGAGGGGGAGTCTGTTAGAGGGAGAGAGAATTGGAGATAGGATAGAGCCAGATAGAGATCCTGAAGAAAGCTTAAAGACTGATAAAGACTGAAGATTGAGAAGACTCGACACTTAAGACTCGTCAACATCTGAGGGGGAGTCTGTTGATGCACACATCTGTCGTCTTCGTCTTGTATCGAGTCTCGAGTTCGTTGCGGATCTAATCAAGGACTATGTCATCGTCATTGATGATGACATCATCATGCTTACATCATCATATTACAAGTTCACGTGAGATTTAAAGTTTGCATGAAATCAGATACAAGGTTCGCTTGAAGACAAAAGATTTGTTTATTTGTCAATTTCGCTTCAAGACATGTAATCATGAAGATTTCGCTTCAAACTTTAGATTGAGATTTCGCTTGAGTCTTGAAGCGAAATCATGCTTCTTATATATAGGCCATTTGTCATTTCAGTTGTAACAGTTTTCTCAGAGCTATACCGAAGTGCTGCCGGTTTCTCTTCTGATTGTAAAGGTTGTCAAATCAATATATAAGAGGTTTAAAGTGTGAAACAAGCTGTTTACTGATTCGTTTCTTAGTTTCCGCCTCTGAAACGGAGTAGAACTCTTCCAAACGACTCGTTTAGGTCGGAATCCGATCCTACAATTGGTATCAGAGCCAGTGAAGAAGAGTTTTTGTTGATTCAGCCGTAAAATCTGTTTCTACACCTTTCTTTTTCGAAAAACAAAACTTTTTACGGTCAAAATCGAACTAATTTCACATATATTGTGCGTAAACATGATTTAATCAATCCTTGAAAGTTTCAAGTTTAAAATCAGCCTAAATCCTGTATTTTTGTGAGATTTCGCTTCAACTGCTCGTTAACATGATGACATCAGCAACATTTTGTACATGATTTCGCTTCAAGTTGATGTATTTCTGTTGATCTCGCTTGAAATCATGACAGTCTTGATGATTTCGCTTGAATAGTTGAAGCGAAACTGATCTGTTTGCATTTCGCTTGAAAATACGTTGACATTTGAGTGAAACCTGCAGTTCATTTGAAATATTCTGATGTCTTAACTGAATTGTGCTGTTAATCGAAACCTGCTGTTCATTAAAAACTGTTTGTCTGCTACATTGAGAAACTGTTCTGAGTTGTGTGAATATATCAGTTTGTGTATGCATGTGAACTGTGTGTACTTGTGACGTCGATTGTTGTGAGCATGTGAGTTGATAAGTGTTGGCAGGATTAAGTTGTTGTCAGGTCTTGATATTTGAATAGCATGTGAACGGTTCAATTAAAGTTGCATTATAATAATTGTTTGCATATGAAAGATAATTGTTGTCTGACACATACTAAGAGTTTCCATTGATTTAATCAAAGTGCATGTGATCTGACAGTTTTTAATGTGTTGCATATGTATGTGATAAAGTTTCTCGGTTTTACAAATGGAATTGGTTCTAGATATAATCAACCCATGTGATTACAGTTAAAGTTGTCTGTCACTCATTGATATTTGAAATCATAGTTTTACATGTGAAATTGTTTAGAATAGAGTGCTGTATGTGATTTCATACTTGTTCGGCTATAATAATTACATTTCATCGGTTGCATGTGTATTTGGAGTGTTTGTTATCATACTTGATATTCATGTGAAAGTGTGTCAGTAATAGAGTTAAGAGATCAAGATTTGTGTCAGAATACATGTGATATTGAAGTTGAAATATTAGTTAATATTTGCATGAAAAGATGACATGATACATGTGAATACATCGACTTTTGTGATCCTTTATTGTATGTAACAGTAGTTGTCGGCAAAAGATAGAATTTGAGTGGATAAGTGTGGTAGAAAACAAAAAATTTGCATGTGATCTCATAAAAAGTTGTCGATTAGTTTTTAATTGGCGATATAAGTAGTTCAATCAGATTTGTTTGTGATATTTGTGATTGTCGGCATAAGTGTGTTGATTGGATTGTATGCGATTTTGGTTCAAAATATTTGAATTGTAAAGGTCACGTGGTATAAGTTCAGTTCGTACGGGTTGGAGTTCAAAAGTTTCAAAGGGTCAAGGTCAATTGAATTCGATCCAGGTCATTCAGTCCGCACAGTTGGTCAACGTTCTGTCCGAACAGAAAAATCATCAGTTCGAGTACCAGTCTTATTCAATTAATTGATAAGCGTTTAAATTGATTGTTTGTTTGTTTCTTGTAAAGGTACTTGTCGGTTTCTACAAGAGATTCAAGTTGCTAAAAAAAAATGGATTCCGAGTTCTACAACGCGTTTGCTACACCCTCGACTACTCCAGCTTCAATTGCTCAAAACATGAAAGCAGAAAACGAAACAGGAACAATGCAAAAACCCCCGAAGCTTATGGGAATTGAGGAGTATCATGGATGGAAGAATCGCATTGAGAATTGGGTTCAGGCAAACCATCTGAGAGCTTGGGAAAGCATTGAAACAGCATACATCAGACCACAGACTGCTATGAATGTTGATAAAATTATCTCGGAGTTTTCAGATCAAGAGAGAGAAAGTTATAAAGGAGAGAAAATGATGATAAGTCTGTTGCAGCAAGCTATAACAGAGGATATATTTGTTTTACTTCAGCATGATGGAAATGCATTTTCGATCTGGAAAGCTCTTGAGAAGAAGTTTGAAGGAAGTACAGAGATGCTCCAGAGTAAAGCAGCGTTACTGAAGAAGGAGTTTGAGTTGTTTACAAGCATGTCTGGTGAGACTACAAAGACTCTCATTGAGAGATACTGCCATCTTGTACGCACCATGTCTCAGTTGAAGATTACTAAAACCCCAGCAGAATGGGTTGAAAAGCTTGCTGACGCTTTACCTCAAAAAGAATGGGGTACATATCTCATGATTCTGAAGAATTCTGGACAGTTTAGCAGATTGTCGATTGGTCAGTTTATTGAAAAACTGGAGGCACAAGATCTTGAACAACAGAAGATTGCAAGAATGAATAGTTCAAGCAATCAACAAGACGTCAAACTGTATTACAAAGGAAATATTCAAACTGCTGAAGCAAGTCCAAAGATCCAAACTGCATTTAGTGCTGGAAATCAATCTACTCCAAGCAATCAAGGATCAGTCAACACTAGTGGGTTCTCAACGGTGAATCCTCCAGGTGTTCAAAGTGTATCTGCTGGAAATGGTCATTTGATTCAGTGCAATGTAGCTCTACATCTTCAAAACGGTCAAAATTATTCTGAAGAAGTTGTTAAGCATCATATGGGATTATTGGTCACTGCATTAGAGTCTTATGAAGGGTTGATAGCCGGAAGAATTGGCAATCCGATGCTCACAAAGGAAGATTATGACCAAATTGATGCAGAAGAGCTAGAACTGATGGATATTAAATGGGATTTAGCTAGCGTTTTGAGGAGAGCAGAAAAATTTAGATTGGTTACAGGAAGAACTGATTTCTTGGATGCAAATCTTTCTAATCTTGGATTTGATAAATCTAAAGTTGTTTGTTTTCGTTGCAGGGAGAAAGGCCATTTTAAAAGAGAATGCAAGAATCAGGAACCGAGAGGAGCAAAAGAGTCTGCTGGGAAAGATGATTATTATCGGAAGACCATTTATCAGCAAATTACTCACCAACCGCATCAACAAAAGGAACCTCAAACGGCACATGGAAAAATGATCGAAGATGCAAACAAAAAGGCTTACTATGGCATCATGGATCAAGATGACGAGAAATTGGCTGAAGGATTTAGCTGGGACAAGTACATTCCAGCTGATTCTAATGTTGGAGCGTTTATTGCTCATATTATTCGAAAGCCGGAAATGCTGAAGGAATGGATGGAAGTGTTATCTGATGAAGAGAAAAATGAAGATGAAGGATCTGTTTCATCTGAAAACAGTTCGTCAGAGACAAGTGATAGTGATGAAGAAATTGAACAGATTAATATTGGAAAAACAAACTTATCTTCTGATGCTTTTGAATTTTATTTTGCAGGAAAACTGAAGAAACTGAAAGAAAGGAAAGCTGCAAAAGTAATGAAGGAAGTCAAAGTTGTTGAGAAGATTGTTGAAGTGGAAAAAGTGGTTGAAGTTGAAAAGATTGTGGAGATTGAAAAAATTGTTGAAGTCACAAAACCATGTCTCACATGTTTGGAATCTTGCAAACAATGTGAAGAAAAAGACGAGAGGTTTAGTGATTCAGAGAAGATGAAAGAAAAGTTGCTGTTTGATTTAAAGAATGTGAAAGAATCATACGATGTATTGAACAGAACTGTGAATAGTTTACAGAAGACTAATTCAGAAAGAGAAGATGCTTTGAAGATGTTGAATGCAACAATGATGTCGAAGCAAAAAGAGATAAATTTTTACATCGAAGAATGTGCTAAATGGAAGCAAGAGTTAGATGGTGAAAAAGTAGAAAATGAAAGAATTAGACGATTGCTGAAAAGTTATACAAGTTGTGATTACATAATTGATAGAATTTACCCTACTGTTGCAGGTTTCGAGGCGTTTAAAGATGAAGATAAAGACAAGAAATCAAAGAAGAAAACGGATACTGGTAAGAAACAGAACGTCTGTTATAACAAGTGTCCGCCTCCAATTTGGGAAGGGTATTCGCCTAGAAAACCGAATGAGGAACAAGTCCAAAAGGCAGTCAATCTAAAGTTAGAGTCCGAGTTAACCGATGTGTTACCAGACAACATTGATGTCACGTTCACAGCGTCCGATACAGATCATGAGTCCGAACTGATAAAACGAGTGGTCGATCAGGTGTTAGATAAGGATGAGGAGTCAGAGTCAAAGTCCGAGTCCGAAAGTTCATGTCAGTCAGTCGGGAGTTCGAGTTCATCTGAAAAGAATTCAAAATCGTTGGGAAAACGGGTTTATAGTAAAGAATTTTTGTTGTCAAAATCTAATTTGAATGACGAAACATTTGAAGTTGCATATACTTTGAATGATTCTGACAAATTATATTTTGATAAAGAGTTTCCAATTAGAAGTGTTCGGTTTGACGTGATTAAAAAGGTTTTCAAAATGACAGAAATTAATATTTCTGAAATTAAAGATTTATATTCTACTGGAAAACCTAAAAAATACACTTCAAGAGTTCAACAACGTTTGAACAAGAAAAAAGGTTACAATTCTGGTTTTGGTTTTCAAAAGAAACCAAACCACAATCGTAGCTACAAAAAGAAAGGACTTGGTTTTATTCCACCTGAAAATTATAAAAATGAGAAAATTTCTAAAACAAATACAAAATATGTTGCAGGAACTAGCCATGAAGAAGAATCAAAAAGCTCATTTTGGAAGCAATCAAACACAGAATTTCTTGCAAAGAAAGTGAAGAATGAAGTTTATCAAAGAAAGGAGACAAGAACCTGTTACAGATGCAATGAAGTTGGTCATATTGCATGGAACTGTCCCCAAGCAACAAAAACAAAACAGGGAGTCTCACAAAAACTGAAAGAAGTTATTGTTGACAAAACTGAACCACCAACTGAAAGATTCAAAGTATTCAAAAATTCAACATATGAAGTTGGAGAGTGTTCAAAAAGATTTTACAAGAAGAAGGGAAATCTTGACAACCAAGCTTGGGTTGTTAAGAAATCAGAGGTAAAATTTGGCGATGAATCTGATTCCACAAAGTCAGAGGAGCCACAGGTTGAGTTAAAAAGTGAAAACTCAGTTCCTTCAATGGATGATGAGAACTTTCCATCATTGAGGACTGAATATTTTAAATCAAAAGTTGGGAAAGTTGAGATCTCAAATCAATTCTATTCTGAACAGAAAGAATTTGATGTTGAGAAAGCGTTTAATGGAAACATTAAAAAGATGATTGGTAAAATGATTGATGGGAAGGTTAAAGGGGTAAAGGAGTTTTATGCTACAAAGAAGGCAACTTACACCCCAACTGCTTCTGAATTGAAAACACCCAAGGCTGGTCAGGCTTGGGTGGATATTTTCTTTCATTGAAAAACCTGACTTGCCGGAGATCCCAAGTTTGTAATCGTGGATCAGGAATCGGCATCATTCATATTTTAAAGTGTTTGTATGAAAGTTGTTAAAATTGTTAAATTTTTACAGGATAAGTGTGACTTGCCGGAGCTTCCAGGTTGGTAAGTGCGAAGCAGGAATCGGCATTTTGATTGATAAAATGGTTTGTGTAGAGGTTTTATTCCTACAAGTAGTTGATAGAGGTTTACACTTACAAGTGGTAAAATCAAGGACATTAAGTTGTACTTGCATTTTCCTACAAGTGGTTGAAAAACAAGATGATGAACTATATCCCCATACTTAACAAGTGGTAAACTTACAAGTGGTAAAAACAAACTCATTTTCCGGAAAAATCATTTTGATTAAAACAAACTTAAGTGTTTTGAGATCTAAATGAGAAAATGGTTTGTGATAGGGGGAGTTCTGATTGTTTATGCCGAGTGGATGGTGATTTGAAGCGATTCGATATCAGTTGTCAAGTTTTTGTACAGTTCATTTTATGTTTCAAGTGGGTCAAGAGTCTAGTAGTTTTCAAATTTCCTAAAATGTGTTTGTATTTTAGGGGGAATAGAAAATTTCAGAAAATCCAAAAACATTTGAAAATTTGAGAAAGACAAAAACATGATAAAATTCAAAAATGAGTTTTGTTGTGAATAGAGGAAATGATAGTACATCAGTAGACTGTCACATCATGCTAAAGAAATGTAAAGATAAAAATGTGATAAACGGTCTCACTAATGATGTGTCAGTAGGTTTTTGCACATTTAGTAAATTGTGACGAGATATAAACATAAAATTTACTTGCGTCTACGTGGGGAACACCTCCAGGATATATAGGTAACCCCTGAAATCTTGTTTGAAGGGTCCCGTATTCTGAGATACTAGGTCTTTATGCTTAGTGATATCTGGGGTATTATCCCGGGACTTCTGATTTTGCGGAAGCAATGGCCTAGTCCCCGGAGAATACTTTCTGCTTGCTTGAAATATAGCATCGCCCTCAGCTAAAAAATGATGAAACATTGAAAAATGCTAATCATGGCTGTTGAAACAAAAGATCCTCTAAAGGGGACACACCTAAAAGTCAACTAGGCTCTCTGCTGAACGGAAGTTCTGACCTGAGCTATCACGGTTGCATAATTTATTCCCCTTACAGATATCATCTGTGGTATACTCACCTGTAAGACTGAATATTGGGATCTGGATACGGGAGTATATACTGAGGTGGGACACATGTAGATGTTTAAGTCCTAAAACACTAATTCGTATCTCGAAGCAGTTGAACTTTATGTGAAAATTTAAGTGGACAAGTATACTGACAATCTAAGTGAATTGTTTAGAACTTAAAATGTTTAAAGCTTAACGGTGTTGGTGATTGGTCTCAAAAACTGATATGATCCTCTTACACAAACTCACAAAAATATTGTATGTAAATAGTTCATTTCTGCATTTTATTTCTGTTATTTCAAAATCCAAAAAGATTTTCGGTGTGTTTTAGCATAAATTTTGAAAAAATTCAAAAAGATTTTAGACAACTGATGTTGAAGAGCTGATTTTCAAAATTTCAAGTGCTGAACATGACGAACAGGTTTGGTAAATTTGATTGAAAAGTTTTTCAGAGATAAAAATTCGTTAAATGATCATTGTTAATGTTTGATTGTATATTGATTGGAGAAGGCTCAGTGTTGGTGTTTGATATTTGACAAATTGTTAAATATTTTATTCTTGTGAATCTTATTTTTGGGTAGAGGATGTGCAGGATAGCAGATAGAGTGCCAGGTTCCGATACCTGAGGATTCTGAAATTCTGTAAAAGCCAGACTACGATCCCAACATGTTTTGAGGGGGAGTCTGTTAGAGAGAGAGAGAGAATTGGAGATAGAATAGAGACAGGTAGAGATCCTGAAGGAAGATCAAAGACTGATAAAGACTGAAGATTGAGAAGACTCGACACTTAAGACTCGTCAACATCTGAGGGGGAGTCTGTTGGTGCACACATCTGTCGTCTTCGTCTTGTATCGAGTCTCGGGTTCGGTGCGGTTCTAAACAAGCATGATGTCATCATCAAGGATGATGACATCACATTAATGACATCATCATTGCATCTTATCACAAAAGGAAAAAAGTGAAATACATTAAGTTGAAACAGATTGCACGTTGTTGGATGATTTCGCTTCAAGACAAAGTTAAAACTGTCAATTTCGCTTGAAGATATTCATGTAGATTTCGCTTGAATGGTTTCAAGCGAAATCATGTCCATTATATATAGGGTTGTAGGCTTTTCATTTGTAACAGTTTTCTCAGAGCTATACCGAAGTGCTGCCGGTTTCTCTTCTGAATGTAAAGGTTGTCAAATTAATATACAAGAAGATTAAAGTGTATCTCAAGCTGTTTCATTGTCCATTTCTTAGTTTCCGCCTCTGAAACGGAGTAGAACTCTTCCAAACGACTCGTTTAGGTCGAAATCCGATCCTACAAAGATGATATAGGATATTATTTCTACGATCCAACCGAGCAAAAGGTATTTGTTGCTCGTAAGGGTAAGTTCTTAGAAGCTAAATTCCTTATGGAAGGAACTAGTAGTAGAACAGTGGAACTTGAAGAGGATCAAGAACCACAAGACGATACACGTTTGGTTGATACTAGCACTCAACAAGAGGTTGTTGAAAATGATCAAGAGGTTGATCAGAACACACAAAATGTTCGCAGATCTGGTAGAATTAGTAATCCACCTGAAAGATATGGATTTTTCATGGATGGATGCTACGTGGTAGATTCAGATGAACCAACCACATACCATGATGCAATGTCAAAATCCGATTGTGACAAATGGCTTGAAGCCATGAACATAGAGATGCAATCCATGTATGACAACCAAGTTTGGGAATTGGTTGTGCCACCACTCAACTCCAAAGTAGTTGGAAGTAAGTGGGTTTTCAAGAAGAAAACAGATATGCATGGTAACTTGGATACTTATAAAGCAAGACTTGTAGCAAAAGGTTTCACTCAAAGTCAAGGGATTGATTATGATGAGACCTTTTCGCCTGTGGCGATGCTAAAGTCAATCAGGATATTATTTGCCATAGCTGCATATTATGACTATGAGATCTGGCAATTGGATGTCAAAACGGCTTTTCTTAATGGATATCTTGATGAAGATGTCTATATGGTTCAGCCAGAAGGTTTTGTCGATCCAAAACATCCTGACAAAGTATGCAAGTTAAAGAAATCAATCTATGGATTGAAACAAGCATCTAGAAGTTGGAATCATCGTTTTGATGAAGAAATTAAGAATTTTGGATTCATCAAGAACGGTGATGAAGCCTGTGTGTATAAGAAAGCTAGTGGGAGCATCATCACTTTCTTAGTACTGTATGTCGATGACATTCTACTATTTGGGAATGACATTCCAACCATGGAAGGTGTAAAAGCTTGGCTTGGAAGTTGTTTTTCCATTAAGGATATTGGTGAAGTCGCCTACATTCTGGGAATAAAGGTCTATAGGGATAGATCAAGGCGCTTGATAGGTTTAAACCAAAGTGCATACATTGACAAAGTCTTGAATAGGTTCCAAATGGAGAACTCTAAGAGAGGTTTTGTACCTATTCAAAAGGGGACAATATTGAACACATCTCAATGTCCAAGCTCAAAGGATGAGCAAGAGAAAATGAAAAGAATCCCATATGCGTCAGCTATAGGATCCATCATGTATGCAATGATATGCACCAGACCGGACGTTTCATGCGCCTTGAGCATGACGAGTAGATACCAGCAGAATCCAGGTAACAGTCATTGGATGGCTGTTAAAAGTATATTGAAATATCTTAGGAGGACTAAGGATATGTTCTTAATATATGGATCTGGTGAGGAGGAACTCGTTGTAAAGGGTTACACGGACGCGAGTTTCCAAACCGATCGAAGTGATTCTCGATCGCAATCGGGATATGTCTTCATTTTAAATGGAGGAGCAGTCTCTTGGAAGAGCTCAAAACAAGACGTGGTAGCATTGTCCACTACAGAATCAGAATACATCGCCGCTTCATTGGCAGCCCAGGAAGCTGCATGGCTGAAGAAACGAGGGTGCGATTGCTCAAATCAAGGAACCTCGTGCGCACCAAAAGACTAGACATATCAAGCGGAGATTCAACTACATAAGGGATTAAGTTGAAAAGGGAAAGATATTTATCCGTCAAGTTCACACAGATCAAAACATTGCGGATCCACTCACGAAGCTCCTTGACAGGGGAAAACATGAGGGTCATACATGTTCCTTAGGACTTCGATATTCTAGTGATTGGATTTGATCTAATTTTGTATTTGGATATTGAAACAATTATTAATTTAACTCTTTTATGGTATTTTGAGTTATGTTTCATATTAGCATGTTTAAATCCGTGAATAAGTTAATTATTCTAAATGTCCATAGTCGATCATTATGAACTTGGATTGGTGGATATTCATTAGGTATGAATATAGAGCAAAGTGTTGCTGCCAAAGTTCATAGATATTTGTGGGATACAAATATTGGACTGACTCGCTCTCAAATATTACTGCATGGAATCATCTGTGATTGATCATAAGTAAATTTGAGTAAAGGCGAATATCATAGTATCCTCTGACCTGAGATACATATTGGGTCTTGATATTCACCAAATATTATACCTTGACTTTTTCTTCGCTGTTAGTAATATAACAGTACATAAGGCTAAGCTCAGGTGTGGTACAAGGTGATTGTGAGAGACGTATGTAGTCATGAAGGGATTTGTTCCTCTTATTCGTTGAGAGTAAGATGTCTAAGGCCTGCTAAAGTTAAATCAACAGAGAGTGATCACTCTGTGTCTCTGGATTTAACATGACATCTGTAACGAAAGGATAAATTATAGATTCACCTAAATCATGTTCAAGTAAGGGACTTGAAAGGGATGATGTTATTGAATGGCAAATATAGTCATACGTATTGGGGGTAGTAAACCGTAGTTAGGCGTCATTTACTGCTTGCATCAATCTTCTATGTATCTTGTGCAAGTGGGAGATTGTTGGACTCTGTATGCCCAAGACACATATTAAATTGATGTGGCCAGTACGTTATGATCCAAGTCGAGTCATACCCAATAACAAGCTAGACAAACACTTATATTATTTATTTGTGATATGATCAAACAAATAAATATTAACACTTACAATATTTGGAAATTGGTTTTCTAAATAATTACACTTGAGAAACTAATAAATTATATGGATAATTTATTTTGAGAGAATATTTTATTTTGTTATTTAATGGGTTAAATAACAATTTTAAAGGTTGTATAAAGTCTTGCATTTATGTAGTGTTATATTTATAAAAGTTATAAATATATATATATGAACCAAGACTTAATTTTATAAAAAAGAAATTTATTTTTTTTTATAAAAAAACCCACATGGGGCCGCCCCCCCTTTTGTCTCTATCCAAAAGTCTTGTTCCAATCACATTTCATGCATATGCATGGATTTAGATTGGGTGGTCTATCCAAAGTCTTTGGTCCAATAACTTTCCATGCAATTGCATGTGTTAGAGACCTTGTGATTGGGCAAGAATAAAGGCATGCATTCTCTCAAGACTATATTAGTTTTATATGGCAAAAATTAAATAAGAGGAGCTGAATTTTTTTTCTAAAATTTCGGCCATTAGAGGGTTTTTCAAGTGTTCATATTTTGATCTTCAAGTGTTAAATCCTAGCTTAACTTGTGGTGTTTGTCGGAAGCTTGGGGTATACAAGCTTGAGGTCTTCTACTCTTGAAGACAACCATTTCAAGAAGCATCATCCGTTTCATAATCCCTGCACTTCAAGAAGGTAGTTTTCTAAACATCCTATGGTTGTGTTTGATAGTATACATCTCATATATGGATCCGGGTTTTGGGATTTTGCATATAAATGGGTTTATATCTTATAAAAGTAACATGTTTTAAACTATTTTTCCGCTGCGTTTTTATTTCATATGGATGAAATTACTTTGATGAACATGTTAAAATCCCATCACCAGACTCATAAAGCATACTCCAAAACCACCGTCTAAAAGCCCCCAACATCAAACTTCCACCCAAACAGTTGTTGTAACACCTGCTGTGTCAACTACTGCTGATACTTCAGTGGTTTCAACTACTGTCAGCCAAACACCTGCCATCACTACAACACACACTACTACCACTGCCTTATCACCATCACCACCAAAAACAATCTCACCACCATCACCTCCTGCCAAAAAGCAGAAGACATCAGATGATACAACATCTTTTGTAATGACAACAGTGGTTGAAACACCAGTTGTTCCAACAGCTGTTAGTCAGCCACCTTCTACCACTCAAATCACCACCACTGATCCACCCAAGACATCATCAGCCTCTCAAACAATTAAAAGGAGAAGGATTTTCAAACCTGATGATGATTCTCCATCACCACCACCAAGATCCTCACAATCTCTTTCACTTGTTACCATACCAAACCCTGTTCCTCTCTCATCAGCTCAGATTTTAAAGCCAATAGCTCATGCAGGTGTTAAATTTCCTCTTGATCTCATAGCAGTCAGAGAAGAAATCAAGTCCTTCTATTATGAGAATGACCCAGCAAAAAGAAGCTTACCATCTGTTGAAGGATATCCCAGGCCAAATAACATTGAAGAGTATTTGAAAGTCAAAGCTAAACAAGCAGAGGATATCTCAAAATGCAATACACAAGGGAAATCTGATAGAGAAATTCAGCAGAACTACCAATACTTGCTCACACAAGTCAGATCTTTAGAGCAATTTGCAAAGAATGTGTGTCAGCAAATCTCAGAAAAGGCAGATGAATCCCCGAGAAAAGATTATGTTGATAACATCATGGCTTACAAGAAATACAAAGGAGAGAAATACATGTATAAAGACTGGGCCATTCCTGAGCTTGAAAGTGAAGCAGCCAGGATTCAAGAAATGATAAAGAATAAGGTCAAGCACACTCCTCCAGATTGGTCAAAATACAAAAAGAATATGCCTGACAAAACACTAGAGCTGAAGAGAATGAAAGAGGAATTAGTTGCTGCAGATTATGGGTCAAAAAATCAATTGATGAGATGGAGAGAGGATAGAGTCAGGGCCACCTACAAAAGGTTGGAGGAATTAAGGAAGAAAGATCCTACAGTTCCACAAAAACCTGACTACCCTGAAGTAGAGGTTTCAACAAGACTACCAAAGCTGCAAATCAGGAGAGCCACTGCTCCAGCTGGTGCTGCCATCTATAAAAGAAGACAACAACAGTTGGATACTGAAACAGTGACAGAATTAATGGCAGGAGATGAGCTAGTAAAAGAAGGCATTAAGATAATGATAGCTGAAACTCTTGGCCTAAATCAACCTGCAAGCACTGCTCAAACAGTCATCACAAGGCCTGCATTACCAAACACCTCATCTAATAAAAACCTCCTAAGAAACCCACCAGGCTCAAAAGTACTAAAATGGAAAACTGACAAACAGACCCATGTACTGACAGTGTTCAAGTCTAGTGGAGAAGTAAAGAAAATAACAAGGGAACAAGCACTTGGCCTAAGTCTTGAAGATTTGCAGGATCTCCTTGATCTTCCACTGTGCAGGGATGATGATGACACAGATGCCTTAGCCTTTGAGTTACAACTCAAAGGGTAAATAAGGGAACTGCTGATGAGGCAATAAAGATCTACCAATAATGAAGAGTTTTGGCATTATCTGTTCCAGAGGGAGATTGTTGGGATTGAACCCTATCAGAGGAACAGATAATCAAAGCCAAAACTGTATCAGAGCAGTGGATCTAGAATAAGCAGATGTTATGTATACAAGTCTCTCCCCTTGAAAGTGGGTTCAACATCTGCTGACCTCCAAACTACTGATCTTTACTAACTGCTGACCTACAACTGCTGTCCAAGTCAAAGACTGATGGAAGACTAAAGCTCTGCTGATCATGACAAGTACTACTGGGCTCACAATAGTGGAAGGATGCAGCAGTAGTTTAGTTTATATTATGAAATGTAATGTACAACATTAGTTAGCATAGCAGAGGTTGTATAGATCAGTTGTTAGAGTTTGTTAGGAGGTTAGATGCCACTTTCATGGTGACGTCAGCTTAGATGCTTCAGTGGTTTGCTCATGCCTATAAATAGAACAGTGCTCTGTACTGTTCTATTAGCTCTTCACCATCTTTCTCCTGCACGAACAAATCTCTGTGAGCTCAGGCTGAGGGGGAGTTTGTTACATACTTTCAATTGTAATTGAATCTTGTAATAAATTCAAGCATTCGGTTCAATGTTAAACTTGTATGTTAAAAGCAATTCTCTCGTTTGATTGTGAAAAGCTTGTTTCCATTATATTCCGCTGCACCACTCATTCATTGTTCATCTTAATTCAAACGTAAAACACAATCAAAATCAAACTCAGATCCTAACAGTATTATATAAACTGATCATAAATGTCACACCCCGACCGCGTTAAAACAACGAAACCATGGCGGAAACGTCGGGGAGTGTCGTGGCAGAATTATTGTTTTACAACCATGGATTCAAAAGTTTCATTTTATTGATTTATTAAATAATTTACATTGTCTTAAAACAAAACAAACAAGTTACACATCATCTATCATTGTTATTATGTCACTAAGGCCTCGTCCAGATCCTATGTAAACATGCATCCTAGCAATCAACATCAATCAACACCACCTGAAACATATGTAAAAACAAAGTCAACAAAGAAATGATGGCGAGAACATAGGTTTAATGAGAGTGTCGGATTCATGGCTCGTTTACATGTTGCAGTACCTCATTAGACTATAAGAGTCAAAAGTTACAAACCTTGTTTTGAAAAGTGTATAGTATTGCAACATAATTAACCAACTCAAATCAAGTTGGTTGTAGTTTATAAAAATCTCGTAGACATGATTCTTAACCCAAAACATTTGTTTAAGTAAACCAAATTGTAAATCATCTTGTTAATAAAACTCGTATGATTTATATTATTTAGAAAACATCGTTATGTGACATCGTTTTAAAAATCGTTTGCCCAAGTGAACTAAATAATTCCACGGAATGTAATATGATAAAAACACTTATATATAAGAAGTACCAGCGGTGTATCTACCATGCTTTTATCATGTTACACCCGTCCCATTATCTAATCACAACCCAAAACCAATCGTTCGTTCAAATCGTTTAACTCGTTCAAAAATCGTTTCAAATCGTTTTAAATCGTCCCAAAATCGTTCTTGTTTTAATTGTGAAAACTACTTTTAGTCGTCTGGCTAATAACATCCAAACCTTCACAGCTCGTCCATCGTTCAACTTGAATTAACAAACCACCAAATGGTAAGTTAACAATCACAGATTCAATCGTTACCCACATAACCCCCACACATAAAAATGGGTGCAGTCTGATAACTGGATTCGTCAGATCCTATGGTACCATAACATAATACTGGTCGGTTCGGCCAAAACTAATGAATGTTATTCGTTATGTAACTATGTCCAACAAGTTTGTTCACATTATCGAAATCGTTATTAGTTTAATATAAACCATATTAATCATTTTTGAAACCATCGTTAAAAACATCGAAAACATTTGACACATATGAATCACCCCAAAACAATCAAAAATAGTAAAATAGGGGAACTATATACTCACATGATAATGCTTAGAAGTCTTGAATAACAACCAAGCAAAGCTAGAGGGATCACGGAAATCAATCGACACCTAATATAGGTAACTACGTTAATAAACTGGACCTAAATCGGAAGATCAGATAGTATGAGGTTTCGTAAACCAAATGAGTATAGGAATTCATGTAAAATGGTTTAGCAAAGTCTATATTCTAAATCGAAACCTATACTAAGTGCTTTCGACCCGTTACGACCCATTAAGGTAGCTTACGCTACTTTAACGCGTCGTTCGCGCAAATGCGCGTTCGAGACGCCTAACTAGTCCTATGACAAGTATTATATGCCTAAACATGTTTAAATATGTTGTATAATCAGTTTAAGTGACAAAAGTTAGGTTACATATGCTTAAAATTAAATTATGCATGAAAAGGGCATTTTGGTCATTTTCTTAAGGCATATAAACTACCTATCATACAACTAATTAAACTAAGTGACCATAAGGTATAACCTCGGAAGGTTATTCCCTATGCAATTATGGTCACTAAACATGATTGGTCGGATCCTAATGATCGACCAAACGGGTCGAGTTCGAAAGTCTAAGCTGTCACACCCCCAAAAATCCACATGCGGAGTATCACCGCTTGGAGGCGTGACTGACCAGGATCAAACCACTAATCATATTGAACAAGTAAATATTTAATGTAAAAGTCTAACCAACACGATTAATATCCAAAAACAAGCATAGTTAAGTCACGAGCGGAAGCATAATGTTCAAAACCAAATCCAAAGTTTTATTATCCAAATGTTTAACATGGCACACAGCTGTCCATGTCCCACAACGACTCTTCCTTGTGCAAGCTCCAGCTAAGTACCTATAGACCTGCAAAGCATGTAGTAACGAGTCAACAACTAGTTGAGTGAGTTCACGTTTGGTTGTCCAGTTTATAGTTATTCCGAAAACACAGTTTGTTCTTTACCAGCTATCCAGCCGTGGGGGTTACCCCATAGTTCGAAAAACGTTTATTGGTTACCCGTTCTTACGTTGGCTATTCCAGCCCGGCTCTATGGCCGTGGGGGCTACCCCATGTTTAATCCACCAGACTCGTTACCATATCGACTACTAACGTTCGTCATGTTTAAGTGCCCTAACGTCTGTGTCTATCATCACTGACGTGCCATAGTCCATTAGTCCACGCCCGTCCTCTGCGGCACGGTGTGAGGTTTGTTAAACCTAATAGCGCTATTTAACTAATGACCCGTTCGCCATTGGCCTCGGCGATTAAGTCGATATAAAAGGAGGGACTTCGTTGATAGAGTTCTAGTCTAGTATAGTTAAATCCGTCTCATACTGGACGAGGAATCTATGTTCCTGCTTACGTCTCAACAGGATGAGGAATCTATATTTCTTAACCCATTCCCAACCCCTGGGAACCCCATGCTTTGTAACGAAGTGTGAACTCACCTTGGTTTGCTCGGCAGATAACACAGAAAGGTCAAGTCTAGCAGCTAGTGGTCAACCACGTCCTAATCATGGTTACCAATACAAGTCAGGTTTTGACTCAAGTAATGCACATATGTTTCACATAAGCTAGCAGATAAAGAACGCACACGGATCATGGCAACATACACTAACACGTTCAACAGTTATAACGTATTCACGAATTGGGCTTCGCACAAGTCCAATCGTCTTGTGCGATCCAATTGATGTTTCCCAAACATACTCGGCCCAATAATCTATCCCAATAGCATATGGCCCAATAACATAACAGTCCAAAACATATTGGCCCAAATAAAATAACACAAGTCTGGTGTGATCCGTGTATCTTGTACGATCCAATTAGGTTGTGTGTTTGTGACTTGGGCTTCAAGGCCCAACAGTTATCAAGAGAACATAGCTTGTGCGATCCAATGGTCTTGTGCGACCACTGGTATCTTGTGTAACCGAGTTGTGTGATTGCTATTGTGCGTCCGGCTTGTGCAACTTAGGAAGCCTTGTGCGATCAGGCTTCTTGTGCGAGTGGACCATCTTGTGCGAATGGTTTTAATTTCCGGAAATCATGTCATTCGGTTACAACCAATTATCTATTTCCAAAATTACAATCAATCAATCAACAGTTTCTCATCATTCTAAGCCACCTAACATCGATCAACTAATAATCCTCACGAATATATATGAACCCTAATCCAAATTAAAATAGGAACAATAATCATAACTCATCCACATGGTCTACAAAGTAGTCGAACTGTTCTATCAAATGCTCATCATTCAAGTTTGAATCACACTAATTAACTATACCAACCATGACATATTACATTAGGATTTGGTCCAATCATAAACACCCAACAACAAAAAAAAAAAACAAAACATATTCATTCATTCATGGTTCATGAATTTGATCACATGATTCTGACACATATTTAACAAAGGATAATTGATACAAAAGACCCACTCAATTTCAATTGTCATGATCACATGCTATTTTAAGTTGTCAGTAGATCATGTGCCTCATATCAATATACATAGATTCATATAGTCACGTTATCATCATTAATATGTTAACCGGATCACACATAATTATCACACCAACATGCTTTAAAAATTTTGATTACTACCAACCATCCCATCACAGCCGAAAATATATATAGATATATATTTGATTCTAAATCATCCACAACCACATATGTTTAACAATTCTATATAAATTTAAGATACCATACATGTGCCGATTTCATGAACATCAAGATTAATCATGTATCATTCATACCAACATCACAATTCATACTCAAATAACCTCAATCGAATAAACACATGACATGAAACACTAACCGACTAAAGAAGAGAGTGATCCGATTCAAAGGGGTGATCTTCGATTGAAAAAGAGTTTGGCAGCCTTCGGTTTCGTGAGGGAGAGAGAGAAGAGCTAGGGTTTGTAGGTTTGTTGTGAGATTGCAAGTAATGAGAAAACAATTCCCTAAAGGTGTGTGTAAGCGAATAAGAGGAGTGGGCCGACCCTCACTTGGGCCGCCCTTGATCCGAATATAAGTTGTGGCCCGAATGGGCTTGTGCGAGTGGGTTGTGTTGTGCGTTTGGGTCGTTCATATACATACATACATACATACATACATACATACAACACAACATATAACACATAACATTCAATAAAATAACATTCCATTAAATCATCTAATTCACATAATCACATAATGTTTACATTGCACCAAGGTACTAAGATAGGTTCGAAATACGAGTTGTCACAGTCTAAGCGGTTGTCTAGACCGCTTGACTTACGACTCTACACAAGCACTAGACTAAAAGTGATGAGTTAAACATGTTAAAACATGTTTAACTAAGTTATAATACAGGTTTTGATATCAAAAACAAAGTGTTTTGATAACCAAGGATAGTTTCGTGGCAAAATATGCATGGACACGTACTTTGACCGAAACTATGACTCGTCACTACGCCTAATCAATGTGGTAATCTGTAGGTATAGCCACAAGGGACTATAACCATCGTGATTACGCTCACGTTGCAAAGTTCAAACGAACTTTGTGTTGACCAAAGACTGGTCAAAGCAGAAAGTCAAACAGTGTTTGACTTTTACGCTTGAAAAACAATAAAAGCACGAAAGAAACTTACAAAGGGTCCAAACTAGGAAGATCTTGATCCAAAATACTCAGGTATGAAGTTTTTGAACTTCAGCTTAGAGCAATTCAGATCAAGTGTGAAGAAAATGAATGAAAGGCTTGGGTTTATATAGATTTCAAAGAACCGTTAGGATCGTTTCTTGAAGTTTGAGCTTTGATCGAGACCATACATGTGGGCACAAGGTTTTACAATACAATGGGGCATCAAATACCATCAAATGGTATTGCAAAACAATGAACAAAACCATCAAAAACAGGCCGCATAGACCCAGACCCAGTCTTACGCGCCCCTCCTGGGGAAGTTTGGCAGATTGTCAAAATTGGTCCCTGCAAGTGTGAAACTTGATTTCTGATGCATATTTGACATGTTTAAGCCCCGTTAACCCCATTTCAAGGATCTAAAATGAAGTTAAAGTATAAGGAACTTAAAATATGCTCAAAAATATCTCAGATGTTGGTTCGTTTGGTTGTACAGTTGCGTTATTCAGTTAATTACGACTAAAATTCGAACGGACGCAAAAACGATCCAAATTACACGACGAATGGTATTTTTGCATTCCAATCTCTAAAATAAAATATTTTGATGATTACAAAAATTTTTGGATGTCCGGATATATTCAGAACGTAAGATTTGCGCGAAAATGCAAACTTGTGCACTTTTAGACGCTTTTAGTCCCTATTGATCAAATAAGTTTATTTTCGCATATAAAACCCATCAAAGCCTATTTCTAAGCTATGTAAAGGATATTTAGGGTATGTTTAACTTATGATCATGTTCCGAAATATTCGTTACTATACAAATCGGTATAGTTTCGTAGTTTGACGCAAATAGTCCCTGCGATCGAACAAACTTGATTTCGAAACACCAAACCATCCAAAACTTAATTCGAAGTTATGTAAAGGTTATTTATGGTATGTTAAGCCTGTGTCACTATCCCAAAGTGTTTGTCACCTTAAACTGATTACGTTTACGCAACAGTTTGCGTATAACCTTCCAGAAAGCGATTTAAAGCTTGAAATCGAATTCGAATCAAATCGTAAAATCATCAAACACAAATATACACATAATAACACCAAATCACATTATTTTATTGATAATTGATATTGTTTTACAGTATACATTGATTACAGAGCACAGTTGTCACAGTCTCCCCTACTTTAGGAAATTTCGTCCCGAAATTTTAACTAGAGGAAACTTGTGAAAAAAAATGCGGATATTTCATCTTCATTTGGTCCTCACGTTCCCAAGTAAACTCTGGGCCATGTTTGGACTCCCAGCGAACCTTGACCAATTGAATTCGCTTGTTCTTCAACTGCTTAATTTCACGGTCCACTATCACCATAGGTTTCTAGACAAAGTGCATTGTTTCATCAACTTGAATCTCGTCGAGTGGAATGTGAAGATAAGCATCGGCTAAAGACTTTCGCAAATTGGACATGTGGAATGTTGGGTGAATATTCCCAAGCTCTGGAGGTAGCTCTAGTCGATAGGAAACCTTTCCAATTATTTCAACAATCTTAAATGGTCCAACATATCGTGGTGCAAGTTTTCCTTTCTTTCCAAATCTCACCACTCCCTTCCAAGGTGACACCTTGAGTAGGACATGGTCCCTGACTTGGAATTCTAAGGGCTTGCGTCGCATATCCGCATAACTCTTTTAACGGCTTCTCGCTGTCACAAGATTATCGCGAATTTTCTTGATTTTGTCTATTGTTTCTAGAATGAGCTCAAGTCCAGTAAGCTGAGCTTCACCGATCTCATTCCAACAGACAGGTGAACGGCATTTTCGACCGTAGAGAGCTTCTAACGGTGCCATATTAATGCTAGCATGATAAATATTGTTGTTAGAGAACTCGATCAATGGAAGAAGAGAATTCCAATTACCACCAAAGTCTATCACACATGCTCTAAGCATATCCTCCAAAGTTTGAATCGACCTCTTGGATTGTCCATCTGTTTGGGGATGATAAACAGTGCTTTGATTTAGTTGGGTTCCCATAGCATATTGCATGGTCTTCAAGAAATGAGATGAAAATCGAGCATCACGATCAGATATGATATCCAAAGGAACACCATGTCGAGATACAATCTCATCAACATAAATATTTGCAAGTTTATCAGTAGATACATCCTCGTGAATCGGTATAAAATGAGCTGACTTCGTTAATCGATCCATAACAACCCAAATAGCATCGTGACCTTTAGATGTACGTGGTAATTTAGTGATGAGATCCATCGCAATGTTCTCCCACTTCCATACCGGTATCTCTGGTTGTACAAGCAAACCAGATGGTCGTTGATGTTCAGCCTTGCCTTTGAGACAAGTTAGGCATATTAATACATACAAGGCAATATCCTTCTTCATACCAGGCCACCAATACTGAGTACGAAGATCCTTGTACATTTTGTCAGCACCAGGATGGATAGAATATCGAGACTTGTGAGATTCGTCCATTACCAAGGTGTGAAGATCCTCTTGTTTCGGAATCCACAAACAATCATTGAAATAGAGTAACCCATCGTCTTTCACTTCGAGTTTAAGGTCAAGTTGACGTGGTAATTCCTTACCTATCAAATTTTGTGAAACACAAGATTGTTGAGCTTGAGAGACACAAGTTTGAATATCAAATAGAGTTCGAACAGAATGAAGCTTGACTCGCTCCTTTCGACTAAGCGCATTGGCTACAACATTCTCCTTTCCAGGATGATAGCGAATCTCGCAATCTTAATGGCTCAAGAGCTCAACCCATCGTCGTTGCCTCATGTTCAGCTCCTTCTAATTGAGAATATGTTGGAGACTTTTGTGGTATGTGAAAACCACACATTTCGTGCCACAGAGATAGTGTCTCCAGATTTGAGTGCCAAAACTACAGCTCCTAACTCAAGATCATGAGTCGTGTAGTTCTTCTCGTGAACCTTTAGTTGTCTTGACGCATACGCAATAACTTTACCTCGCTGCATAAGAACACAACCAAGGCCTAGATTCGACGCATCACAATAGACAACGAAATCATCATTTCCATCGGGCAAAGATAGAACAGGAGCATCACATAGCTTCCGTTTCAGTGTTTGGAACGCTTCTTCTTATTTGGGTCCCCACTCAAAAGGCTTATTCTTCTGAGTCAAAGCAGTGAGTGGAACCGCGATCTTTGAGAAGTTTGAAATAAATCAACGATAATACCCAGCAAGACCAAGAAAAGAACGAACTTCTGTGGGTGTTGTCGGTGTATTCCAATCCTTAATTGCAGCAATTTTGGATGAATCCACATGAATACCCTGTTCGTCGACTATATGACCCAAGAACTGAACTTCTTTAAGCCAGCATTCACACTTGGAGAATTTAGCAAAAAGTTGTTCCTTCTTCAGGAGTTCTAGTGTCAGACAAAGGTGTTGTTCGTGATCGGCTCGAGACTTCAAATAAATGAGAATATCGTCGATGAACATAATGATGAACTTGTCTAAATAAGGTTTACAAACCCTATTCATTAAGTCCATGAAGATGATAGCTGGGGCATTCGTCAAACCAAAAGGCATGACAGTAAACTTATAGTGCCCATATCTCGTGCGGAATGTAGTTTTGGGAATATTTTCTTCAAGTACACGAAGCTGATGATACCCAGAACGCAGATCGATCTTGGAAAAACATGTAGCACCTTGCAGCTGATCAAAGAGATCATCGATTTGTGGTAGGGGATATCGATTCTTGATGGTAAGCTTATTAAGCTCACGATAATCGATACACATTCAAAAAGATCCATCTTTCTTTTTCACAAACAGGACAGGAGCGCCCCAAGGTGAATAACTAGGTCGGATGAATCCTTTATCAGATAACTCTTGAAGCTGTTTAGATAATTCTTGCATCTCAGACGGTGCAAGACGATAAGGTGCTTTCGCAATCGGGTTGGCATTAGGTACAAGATCAATATGAAACTCAACTTGACGATCTGGAGGCAAACCAGGCAGTTCATCAGGAAACACCTCGGGATAATCGCGAACAATCGGAATATCTTGAATACACTTGCTCTTGCTTTTCTCCTCGGTGACATGTGCTAGAAAAGCAATATATCCTTTTCATGAATAACTTTGGGCCTTCGTACATGACATGAGTTTCAAACCACCAGACGGTTTCTCACCATTAACTTCTAGGACATTGCAAGATGAAAGAGGAATACGAACGATCTTATAGAAACAAACCACCTCAGCATGATGTTTAGTTAACCAATCCATCCCTACGATAATATCGAAACTCCCAAGCTGCATTAGTGTGAGGTCAATCGGAAAAAGATGGTTATAAAGATTCAACTGACAATCACGAATAACAGAATTGAGTACGAGAGGTTTACCAGTAGCAACTTCGACAGATAAGGGTTTCCTCAGTCTAGTTCTAGGTATCACAAGTAAAGGCTCAAATGAAAATGAAACAAAACTCCTATCGGCACCAGAATCGAAAAGAACAGATGCAAGTTGATTGTTAACAAGGAACGTACCATTAACAACCTCTTTGTTAGCCCTCACCTCATTAGCGTTCAGATTGAATGCTCGTCCACGAGCGGGATTCACATTCGCCTTCGCGTTGGCATTCGCATTCACCAACCTCAGGCAGTTGTTGCGGAAATGACCCATTTCTCCGCAGTTGTAACACGAACCAGGTGGGAATCTAGCAGCATTCCCTTGAACCTGTGCTGGAATCTGAGCAGCTTGATTCTGACCCAAACGACAAATGTTGGCCAGATGCCCAAGTTTACCACACGTAGTGCACTGTTTGCAAGCCTGCTGGGTCGCATGATGACCATTTCATCGAGTACAAAGAGGTGCGGTACCAGCATATTGTTTCTTCGCAGGAGGTAGTGCTGGTGGGTTCTCAGCATTCTGTGCAGTGACTGCAAAGTTCTGGGAAGCCTTGCGCTTCCTCGACTTCTTAGAAGATTCACCCTTCTTCTTACCCTTACCTTTACCCTTGTCTTGTGTGGAATCAGCTGACTTCTTCTTGTCACCCTTACGGGTCAGTTTACCTTTTCTGACATGAGACTCGGTCAGAGTAGCGGCCAATTCAATTGCCTGATGCATAGTGGTAGGATTACTACCAGTGACAATATCTTACACAGAATCGGGCAAAGCATCGATATACCTCTCTATCACTTTCTCCAACGGGGTAACCATAGTAGGACACAACAAACTGAGCTCCTCATAACGATCCGTATACGCACGGTGTTTCATTTTGTTTCAAATCATCGAATTCTCATTCCAAAGCTCGAATCTCGTGTCGGGGACAGAACTCTTTCATCATGAGAGCTCGAATCTCTTCCCATGTTTGTGCCATGGCTACATCGGCACCCCTATTACGTATCACAACGTTCCACCATGTAAGAGCACGTTTCTCGAAAACACTGGATGCAAATTCAACCTTATGCTCATTCGGATACTGAACATGTCTGAATGTACTCTCGAGACTCTCAAACGATTGCAGGAGCGCAGTTGCTCCTTGAGACCCAGAGAACTTTAACGGTTTAGCCGAATTGAAAGTTTTGAAACTACACTGAGCATTATTGTTGTTATTGTTGTTGTTGTATAATTGCTGGATCTGGGTTACTACGTTTGGAAGCACAACAGCCATTTGCTGAGCGACAAGGGCTACGATTTCTTCGTTAGTTAGAGGTTGTGCATCTAGTCGAGGAGGAATTGTCTAAAAAGAACAAGGAAACATGAGAAACGAGTGAGGTCGACAATTGGATAAATAAAAGAGGTATTGAAAACATCGACAGAACACAGGGAAGGCGATCATTCGTTCGTTACCTCTAACAAACAAATGACACGCAGTGACTATTCAAAGTAAATGGGTCAATATAATGTATCGCGAAGACCTGCTTCAGCCTATAAGTGGACACTCATCCCAAGAGTTCCCAGGTAAGAGTGACTGGTCCGATTATGTGGATTTGTACGAACACTCTAGCCTTAGACAGAAAACTCAGGATACAGGCATCCACCCTTCCAGATTGCACGTGTTCGCACTATAAGACCCAAACTTTGACGAGATTTTGAAAACTTATAGGGTTCAAAACCTAGTATTCAACCATCCAAGAACTGATGATTGATTTTCGAAGTGGATTTTTTATTGTGTTCTCATTGTGGTTATCACCTAAGGATAGGTGACGGTTTTGTTTTAAAATCTAAACGCGAGTGAACTCGCGTTGGGGTCCTAGAAAAGTTATAGTCTAGGTCAAAGCATTACTAATAACCTAATTCCCCATAACCATTGGCTCTGATACCAACTCTTCTGTCACACCCCGACCGCGTTAAAACAATGAAACCGCAGCGGAAACGTCGGGGAGTGTCGTGGCAGAATTATTGTTTCACAACCATGGATTCAAAAGTTTCGTTTTATTGATTTATTAAATAATTTACATTGTCTTAAAACAAAACAAACAAGTTACACATCGTCTATCATTGTTATTATGTCACTAAGGCCTCATCCAGATCCTATGTGAACATGCATCCTAGCAATCGACATCATTCAACACGACCTGAAACATATGTAAAAACAAAGTCAGCAAAGAAATGCTGACGAGCACATAGGTTTTATGAGAGTGTCGGATTCATGGCTCGTTTACATGTTGCAGTACCTCATTAGACTATAAGAGTCAAAAGTTACAAACCTTGTTTTGAAAAGTGTATAGTATTGCAACATAATTAACCAACTCAAATCAAGTTGGTTGTAGTTTATAAAAATCTCGTAGCCATGATTCTTAACCCAAAACATTTGTTTATCTGACAAATATGCTCTGTAATCGATGTACAATGTAAAAACAATATTAAATATCAATAAAACAATGTGGTTTCGTGTTATTATGTGTGTATTTGTGTTTGATGATTTTTCGATTTGATTCGAGTCCGATTTCAAGCTTTAAATTGCTTTCTGGAAAGTTATACGCAAACTGGTGCGTAAACATAGTCAGTTTAACACAACAAACACTCTGGAATAGTGAAATAGGCTTAACATACCTTAAATAACCTTCACATAACTTAGAAATAAGTTTTGGATGGTTTGGTGTGTTGAAAACAAGTCTATTCGATCGCAGGGACTATTTGTGTCAAACTACGAAAGTATGCCGATTTGTATAGTAACGAACATTCCAGAACTTGATCATAAGTTAAACATACCTTAAATATCATTTACATAGCTTAGAAGTAGGCTTTGAGGGGTTTTGTATGCAAAAATAAACTTATTTGATCAATATGGACTAAAAGCGTCAAATAGTGCATAAGTTTGCATTTTCGCACATATCTTACGTTCTGAATATATCCGGACATCCAAAAATTTTTGTAATCATTAAAATATTTTATTTTAGTGATTGGAATGCAAAAAATACCATTCGTCACTTAATTTGGATCGTTTTTGCGTTCGTTACTACTTCCGTCGTAATTAACCAAATAACGCAACCGTACGAACAAACGAACCGACATCCGAGATGTTTTTTAGCATATTTTAAGTTCCCTATACTTTAACATCATTTTAGAGCTTTGAAATGGGGTTAACGGGGCTTAAACATGCTGAAAACTGAGTTTATAACATTCAGGGACCAAAAATGACAATCTGTGAAACTTAGCTCTCGCGGGCCGCGTAAGATAGAGCCTCATCTTACGCGGGGCATGACAGACTTACAGCATAGAAACTTTGAATCTGGTCTTTGAGTTGGTTTTGATGGTTTTTAACCCCTGAATTGGGATACCATCTGCTTGTTTTTGATGGTATATCATGTCCCATTGTATTAGTAAACCGTGTGCCCATTTGGATGGTCAAGATCGAAGCACGAAATGCGAGACACGATCCTAACGGTTTACCGAAAACTATATAAACCCAAGCTCTCATTCCATTTTCTGCACACTTGATCTGAATAACTCTAAGTTGAAATTCTAAAACTTCATACCTGAGTGTTTTGGATCAAGATCTCCCTAGCTTGGACCCTTTGTAAGCTTCTTTCGTGCTTTTATCGCTTTTCAAGCGTGAAAGTCAAACAGTGTTTGACTTTCTGCTTTGACTAGTCTTTGGTCAACACAAAGTTCGTTTGAACTTTGCAACGTGAGTGTAATCACGATGGTTATAGTCCCGTCTGACTATACCTACTGATTACCACGTTGATTAGGCGTAGTGACGAGTCATAGTTTCGGTCAAAATGCGTATTTATGTGTATTTTGCAACCAAACTATTCTTGGGTATCAAAACCCTTTGTTTTGATATCAAAACATGTTTACTAACTTAGGTAAACATGTTTTAACATGTTTAGCTCGTCACTTTTAGTTTAGTGTTGTGTAGAGTCGTAAGTCAAGCGGTCTTGACAGCCGCTTAAACTTTCGAACTCGACCCGTTTGGTCAATCATTAGGATCCGACCAAGCATGATTAGTGACCATAGTTGTATAGGGAATAACCTTCCGAGGTTATACCTTATGGTCGGTCACATAGTTTAAGTAGTTGTATGATAGGTAGTTTATATGCCTTAGGAAAATGACCAAAATGCCCTGTTCATGCATAATTGGATTTTAAGCATATGTAACTTAACTTTTGTCACCTAAACTGATTATGTAACATATTTAAACATGTTTAGGCATATAATACTTGTCATAGGACTAGTTAGACGTCTCGAACGCGCGTTTACGCGAACGACACGTTAAAGTAGCGTAAGTTACCTTAATGGCTTAATGGGTCGTAACGGGTCGAAAGCTCTTAGGATAGGTTCTGACCTAGAATGTAGGCTTTGTTAATGTCACACCCCCAATTTCCACAAGCGGAGTGTCACCGCAGGAGGGGTGACATGACCAGGATCAAGCCATCAATCATATTGAACAATGTATAATAATAAGGATAAAATCAACCACAACATAATTGGTGTCCAAAACAATTTAACCAAATTTAAGTTATCAGCGGAAGCATAAAGTGTAAAACCAAAACATAAGTTTTAAAGTTCAAATGTTTAACATGGAACTCAACAGTCCATGTCCCACAACGACCTCCCCTTCTTGTGCAAGCTCCATCTAAGCCCCTAACGACCTGCAAGGCATGTAGCAACGAATCAACAACAAAGTTGAGCGAGTTCACAGTTGATTGTCCATTTTTAAGTTGTTCCAAAAACCATAAGTTCTTTCGTAAACCATGAGTTAACCAGTTCCTTGTTTCCCAAACCATAACCAGTGGGGGTTACCCCATGTTAACCACTAGACCCGTTACCATATCGACAGCTAACTGGAGTCATGTAGGTGCCCTGCGTCAATGTCTATCATTATTGACTAAGTGCCCAGATCCATTAGTTCACTCCCGTCCTCTGCGGCACGGTGTGAGGCTTGTCAAACCTAAATAGCTCTATCTAACTAATGACCCGCTCGCCATTGGCCCGGCGATTAAGTCGATATATAAATGAGGTACTTCATGATAGAGTTTTGGTCTAGCATGTTATATGTTGTCATCCTTCCTATGGAGGATGTAGGTATGTATTCTACCCAAGGAGAATACGCAGGTTCAATGTTGTCATCCTTCCCCTGGAGGATGTGGGTACATATTCTACCCAAGGAGAATATGCAGGTTCCGTTTTAGTTTCTTAACCCATTCCCAAACCACCGGGAATCCCATGCCTTAAAGAAAGTGTGAACTCACCTTAGGTTAGTTCGGTAGATACACGAAAAGGTCACTTGAGCTATATGTGGTCAACCACGTCCTAACATGGTTACCATACAAGTCAGGTCTAGGTTCAAGTAGTGCACATAAGTTTTACACATAAACTAACAGGTTACAACACGTAATGATCATGGCGATCATATTCAACACATTAACAGTCAAATACATATCATATCCGAACTTGTGCGACTCAAATGATTGGGCTCGCACAAGTTCAATGGTCCAACAGCCTTGTGCGATTTACTAATTGAAGCCCAATAATATCCGGCACAACCCGGTGTGCGTCCAGCACAACCTTGTACGACTCACAATCGGTTGTGCGATCCAAAACATACCCGGACCAATATCATAAGTAACCCAACATGTACACGGCCCAAACAAATAACAGAAAATCAACTTGTGCGATCCATTTAGACTTGTGCGATCAAGGACAGCCTGTGCGATCCAGGACAGCTTGTGCGATTGAGTTTTGGGCTTTTGGGCCCAAGAGCGTAATATGGTTCAGTAGATGTGTGTGGCCCAAGACTTGTGCGATCGGCACCACCTTGTGCGATCCACCTGTCTTGTGCGATCATGCAGTTCCAAGTTGTATACTGTGCTTTATTGGTTGTACCTAGCTTGTGCGACTATACTTGTGCGACCAGAGCTTTTTCGACCAGATCAGATCTTGTGCGATCTGATCTTGTGCGACCGACAAACTTGTGCGACTCGTAATACATCTCCTTAAATCATGCAAGTCAGTTATTAATTCCAATCAATTCGCTTGACCAAATTAACAGTTTCCAATCGTACCAAAATCGATCAAATTAGAGTTTCAACATCACATTCTTATGAATTCTAATCATGAATAAAACATGAACAATAATAATAACACTTAAACATATTAACATGGTTCATGTTCTTGATCACTAGCATGCATACTAACATAACAATCCACAATTCATTCGATTATGAGCATATCACAACCGGTTTTCATACATTCGGTTCCAGATCATCAACATCACATAATTATCAACTCTAAATTAATCTAAACCTACTACACAAGTGAATCGATCTATATGAACAACCTTAACGATTTACATAATAAACAATCATATATCATCCCTAAATCATTATGTGGAAACATGTAAATCACAATACCATCTAACAAAACAATACTCATGAAGCACTAACCGGTTAGTAGATGGAACAAGGATGATCCGAATCAAGAGAGCTTCGAGAGAAGGGATGTGATGTCGTCGGCTTCGAGAGAGAGGGAGGAGAGAACTAGGGTTTGGTGTGTGTTGTGTTTTGCAAGTAATGAGGAGTATACTCCCTCCTCATAAGGTTATGTGCACAAGTGGAATGAGCCAACCCATTACGGGCTGCCCTTGAGGTTCGAGTGCAAAGAGTGTGGCCCGAATGGGCTTGTGCGATTACATTACATACATACATTACACAAAATCACAAAATCACATAACATATAACACCCATTCATTAAAGCTAACATATCAATTTGTCACATAGAGTTCATACACGTTACATTAAACACAAAGATAGGTCCTGAAATATGAGTTGTCACATCATCCCCAAGTAGAAAAAATTTCATCCCGAAATTTAGCACGTAGTTACTGAGGAAGCTAGTTAGGTTGCGTAGTTTCCTGGTTTTCCTGGGGTGTCACACCCTTCCCCCGTTGGTTTGGAATTTCGTCCCGAAATTCCGCAGTAGCTTCAGCCTCAGTAGTGGTTTCACTTTTCTCAAACAATTGGGGATACTTGTCTTTAATTTGGTCTTCTCATTCCCAGGTAAACTCTGGGCCACGACGGGAGTTCCAACGAACTCGAACAACGGGTATTCTGGTGCGTTTGAGAACTTTAACATCTCGGTCGGTAATCTCCACTGGTTCCTCAACGAACCGCAACTGATCGTTGATGGTGAGTTCCTTGAGAGGGACTATGAGGGTCTCATCTGACAGACACTTCTTCAGATTTGACACATGGAATACGTTGTGAACTACACTGAGTTCTTCGGGTAGGTTCAGTTTGTAGGCCACCTTGCCTACTTTCTCAATGATTTCGAAGGGTCTGACATAACGCGGGTTGAGTTTGCCTCGTTTTCCAAAATGAACTACACCTTTCCAAGGTGAGACTTTAAGTAGCACTCGATCCCCAACCTGGAACTCGAGCGGTTTCCTGCGCTTATCCGCGTAGCTTTTCTGACGATCACGAGCTGCCGCCATTCGTTATCGTATCAGAGCAATCTTCTCTGTCGTGTCTACAACGAGTTCTGGGCCAGTGATTTGGCTGTCGCCAACCTCTGCCCAACAAAGAGGGGATCGGCATTTCCGTCCGTACAATGCCTCGAACGGAGCAGCCTGTATGCTGGTGTGGTAACTGTTGTTATATGAAAAGTCCACTAAAGGAAGATGCCGCTCCTAGCCGTTACCAAAGTCGATAACACATGCTCGAAACATGTCTTCAAGAGTTTGGATGGTGCGTTCGGACTGCCCATCCGTCTGTGGATGATAAGCGGTGCTCATGTCTAGACGTGAGCCAAAGGATTTGTGCATCGCTTGCCATAACTCAGAGGTAAAATGCGCGTCACGATCAGATATAATGGAGGTTGGCACCCCATGCCTCGAAACTACTTCCTTTAAATAAACGTCTGCTAGAGTAGAAAACTTATCCTTTTCCTTGATAGCCAGAAAGTGTGCAGACTTTGTCAATCGATCCACTATCACCCAAATGGTATCGTTTCCTCGTCGAGATCTAGGTAGGCCAGTAACGAAGTCCATGGAAATTTGCTCCCATTTCCATGTCGGGATCTCTGGTTGTTGAAGTAGGCCTGATGGTTTCTGGTATTCAATCTTGACCCTCGCACAAGTCAAACATTTACTAACGTAGGTTGCTATGTTGGCTTTCATGCTAGGCCACCAGTACGTATTCTTGAGATCGTGGTACATCTTGTCAGAACTAGGATGTACGGAGTAGCGGGACTTGTGTGCTTCATCCATCACAAGCTCACGTAAATTGCCATAAAGTGGAACCCAGATGCGCCCTGTCACGTAGTAAGCGCCGTCTTCCTTTTGTTCTAACAGTTTCCTCGATCCTCACAGAGACTCAGCCTTAATGTTTCCTTCTTTCAATGCTTCGACCTGAGCATCACGAATTTGAGCGGGAAGGTTAGAGTGAATGGTAAGCTGTAACACACGTACACGCTTAGGTTTAGTCTCCTTTTGACTGAGGGCGTCAGTCACAACATTGGCTTTGCCCAAATGGTACTTGATCGCGCATTCATAATCATTCAGGAGTTTGACCCATCGATGCTGTCGCATGTTCAACTCCTTCTGTTCGAAGATATGCTGGAGACTCCTGTGATCGGTGTAAATGGTGCACTTGGTACCGTACAAGTAATGTCTCCATATCTTGAGTGCGAAAACAACAGCTCCCAGCTCTAGATCATGTGTGGTGTAGTTCCTTTCGTGGACCTTAAGTTGGCGTGATGCATAAGCAATAACTTTCTCACATTGCATCAATAGACAACCAAGTCCTTGAATTGACGCGTCGCAATAAACCACAAAATTGTCTGTGCCTTCAGGTAATGAGAGAATAGGTGCGCTACAATGTCTCTCCATTAAGTGCTGAAATGCGGATTCCTGTGCATCACCCCAACGATAAGTGACACCCTTCTGAGTTAGTGAAGTGAGAGGTTGCGCAATCTTCAAGAAATCCTTGATGAATCTTCTGTAGTAACCCACCAAGCCAAAGAATTGGCGAATCTCGGTGGGTGTACGAGGTGCAGGCCAGTTCCTGATCGAGTCAACCTTGGATGGATCCACATGAATCCCATGCTCATTTACCACGTGGCCTAGGAAATGGACTTCACGAAGCCAAAAGTCACATTTCGTAAACTTAGCATATAGTTACTCTACTCGAAGAAGTTCCAGAATAAGTCGCAGATGATGCTCGTGTTCCTCCTGACTCTTAGAATAGATCAGGATGTCGTCGATGAAAATAATAACGAACTTATCCAGGTAAGGTTTGCACACTCGGTTCATGAGATCCATGAAGACAGCAGGTGTGTTTGTTAACCCGAAAGGCATGACTAAAAACTTGTAGTGCCCTTAACGAGTTCTGAATGCTGTCTTGGAGATGTCCTCATCTCTGACTCTCAGTTGATGATAGCCCGATCTCAGATCAATCTTGGAGTCGAAGCTCGACCCTTGTAATTGGTCGAACAAGTCTTCAATACGAGGAAGAGGATAACGATTCTTCATGGTCACCTTGTTGAGTTCACGATAGTCAATGCATATTCGAAAGGTACCATCGTTTTTCTTCACAAACAAGACTGGAGCTCCCCAGGGCGAAGAGCTAGGACGAATGAAACCCTTTCCCAAGAGTTCTTGTAGTTGCGCGGACAGTTCTTCTAGTTCTGATGGGGCTAGACGATAAGGTGCACGAGCTATTGGTGCTACTCCAGGAGTTAGCTCGATCTGAAATTTGACTTGACGATGAGGCGGAAGACCAGGTAATTCCTCAGGAAATACCTCAGGAAAGTTGCGTACAATCGGAATGTCTTCAATTCTCTTTTCTTTTGTTGATGTGTCAGTAACGAGGGCTAGAATAGTCGTGTGACCCTTTCGTAAGCACTTCTGAGCCTTAAGAAAAGAGATGATGCCCACCACAGCACCACTCTTGTCACCACGGATCATAAGAGGTTCTTCACTCGAACGAGTAACACGGACGATTTTCTCCTTGCAAATAATCTCCACTTGATGTTGAGACAACCAATCCATCCCAATGACGACGTTGAAACTACCAAGAACGATGGGGATAAGATCGATAGAGAAGGTCTGACCAGCTAGAACAAGGTTACAACCCTTAACTACGTGTGTGGCCTCAAGACTTTTACCATTAGCTAATTCTACAACATGTTTGGTGTTCAAAAGTGTTGGAGTACATTTAAGCATCTGACTAACTTTTAAAGACACGTAACTAGTATCGGCACCCGAATCAAATAAAACTGAAACAAAGAAGTCATCTAGTAGAAACTTACCCATCACAACGTTGGGAACATTCCTCGCATCACCCTGACCAATCACAAAAGCTCGACCCCTAGCGCCATTGCCATCATTGTTACTCCCATTGTTGTTTCCATTCCCCTGATTGTTGTTGTTATTTTGATTCTGGTTTAGCTGGGGGTGTAGGTCCCCTTGACGTATGGATCTTCAACAGAATTGTCAATCCAATCAAGAGTGCAGAATCCTCTTGATCAGAATATCACAGAAACTAGTAGGAACAGAAACAGCAAGACACTTTCAAACCTGGGTTTACTATTGATTATCCAAACAAACGTTTTACAATCAATCTAAACCCTAACTCCCTCTCAATTTCGTCCAAACCCTAAAGCTCTCACGAAATTGCTCTCAAACAATGTTTTTGGCTGATTCACCTAAACCCTAAAGCCTAACCTTGTTTATATAACACAAGGTTTCAACATTAGGCATGGGTTCCTACATGGGCTAGGCCCAAATCGTCCCCCATCACCCAATGTGGGTTTTGTTTAGCCCAAACTCTATTAACTCACTAATACAAAGCTAAACCCGCTAACCGTTTATCGTTTAACTAATTACAAGATATCCAAAGACCAAATCTAAGCTGTTGTCACAAACATGCACCAACAAACTCCCCCTTGACAATAGCTTCATAAAATAACTTTGTCTTCAGTCATCTTGCAATCTTCAAGTAGTCTTACACTGTCTTTGGTCTTTGGATAGCTTCAGCTTCAATAGCTTCTGTCAGCAACAGACTCCCCTTAAGCTGATGCATCCAATCACCAAATCTTCAAAACTTTAGCGTTTGAGTAAACTCCAGTTCAGCATATGTATAGCAATCTTCAAACTCTTCAACTTTGTCTGCAATATAGAAAGGAGGTTCTACCATGCATCCAATCAAACTCTCATCTTCACAGCAACTCATCACTTTAACTTCTCAGCAACACAGCAACTTCTCAGCAACACACTGCTTCAATCTGTTTACTATAAAACAAACATCTCGAGAAACCATAAGAATTTTTCAACATAAGTTAAACAAATTATTATTATTCAAGAGATAGTAAAATGGTATCACAGATTAAGCATTTTCAACTTATCACCAACACGCAAAACTTTTTAATCAAACACCCTATAACCCGCATGATTTAAAATTTTGAACTCACTTTCCAACACTGTCTCCCCCTATCAGTAACAATTCCTCAAAGAATAACAGTTTTCCGTACATTAAGAATTTTAAACAGAAAAAGACACTATTTTTGGATTTTTTATATTTTCTGAAAGCAAATAAAAGCAATAAACACTCTATTTTTGTGAGAATCACTGGTAAGAAGACCATATCAACAAAATCAAACTGTTTTCCACACTATTAGATAATTCTTTATTTAATTTTTTGTGAAAAGCAGTCCAAGACGATTACCAGTATGTTTGTCCACTTAAACAAAAGGCATGAACATTTCAAGTACCATTACCATATGATACGTTAAGGTAATTTAATTACTGATATACTAGTGTGTCACACTTCAGGATATACCCCCGCGATCAAGGTATGCACAAAGATTCATCGTAGTAGGTGAGTATACTGATGTGATCCTTTAAGATATCCTGACAGTGTCTTGGTCTGCATATAATCTGTTTTATCATGTTTTGATTGCTTAACAATGAACACCCAAATAAATACTAATCAAATCCTGGAAATATAAACAACACACTCTATCATGCAAGTATCTTCCCTACCACATATTTCGCAAGTCCAATCCAGATTTCTGAAATCTTAACTGGGAATAGGTTGAGAAGAGAACAGAATAGATCTTTAGTAGAGATGGTATAATATACAGATCAAATGAGTTTTTCTCAGTTTGATATAGGTTTATTGGGTTTCTTTTGGGCACTAGAGGGCCTCTTTCGGGTGTATTAGATCTATAGCGCGACAACAAACAGCTAGGTCAGCATGTATCTGGATGCAGCAGAAGCTGTCGTTGCCTAGCACCTCCAGGTCAGCATATATCTGGATGCAGCAGAGGAGATACACGACTTTTTTCAGAGAAGATTTCAGAATCAGATCAAAATTGTGTGTATCGGGACAACATACAGACATTCAAATAGAAATGAGCTAATTCCAAGTGACTTTCTTTCCTGGTGTCATGTACAATTTTAGTTCTGAACAGAAAGACAGCCAAGATATCCCTAGATGAAATAAACAATATAAAGACCCAAAACTTCAGATTTTGGCAATCTATCAACGCAAGATTTAAGGTCATTAAACCATACACCACTGATGTGTTCCCCACTCATATTCAGTTCATTTATGTTTATATCACATTGGTAAGTTGATTATTTCATGCTTTTTGCCTACTGGTACATCATATGATGAAGCTGCTATCACACTTTGGCAATTTAATTTCAGTGTCAGTGTGACAGTCTAACTTGCTGATGTACTATCATTTCTCCTTTTTCACACAGTGAACTCATTTTTAATTTTCTATTTTTTTTTTGTTTTTCAATTTTTCAATGTTTTTGGATTTTTTATTTTTAAGAAAAGCAGTAAACTATTTACAAAAATTCTTATGAAAAACCAGTTATTCAGGATTCCTCATCTCGTTGAGTTCGACTAAACGTTCAAAGCGAGCCCTGTCAAAAGCTTTAGTATAAAGATCTGCCAGGTTATCTTCGGTGTCGACTCGATGTAATTCAATTAGTCGTTTTTCAGCACAATCCCGTATAAAATGATGACGTATGTCAATATGTTTTGTGCGACTGTGTTTCACGGGATTATTAGTTATAGAAATTGTGGCATTATTGTCTATCATAATAGGAGTACGAGTGAAATCCAAACCGTAATCGCGCATCTGCTGTTGTATCCAGAGAACCTGAGAGCAACAGCTACCCGCAGCAATATATTCAGCTTCACACGTAGATGTAGACACACAGGATTGCTTCTTGCATTGCCAAGACACGATCCTGCCTCCTAAGAACTGACAACCACCTGTTGTAGACTTTCTGTTCGACTTGCATCCCCCAAAGTCTGAGTCAGTGTAAGCGACAAAATTCAAATCACTATCAGCTGGATACCACAACCCAAGTTTAGGTTTCCCCTTCAAGTAATGAAGAATACGCTTCACCGCCTTCATGTGTGACTCCTTAGGATTAGCCTGATATCTGGCACACAAGCATACTGCAAACATAATGTCAGGTCTTGAAGCAGTCAAGTACATTAGAGAACCAATCATTGCCCTGTATTGAGTAGGATCAACGTCTTCAGTACTTTCATGATCTGGGCCAAGATTGTGATTTTCGCAAATGGGTGTGTTGAAAGTAGAGCAATCATTCATTTTGAACCGACTCAAAATGTCATACACATACTTCGTTTGATGAATAAACATCCCATCCTCCTTCTGTTCAACTTGTAATCCCAGAAAGTAAGACAGCTCACCCATAGCGCTCATTTCGAACTTGCTCTTCATCACCTGCTCAAACTCTTTACACATGCTCTCATCTGATGACCCAAAGATGATGTCATCCACGTACACCTGTACTAGCAGAAAATCTTCCTTCTTCCTCTTGATGAACAATGTACTGTCAATCTGACCTCTTTCAAAACCATTCTTGATCAGATGTGTAGACAGTGTCTCGTACCACGCCCTAGGAGCTTGATGTAACCCATACAAAGCCTTATCAAGTTTGTACACTCGATCTGGATAGTCTGGATCAACGAACCCATCTGGTTGTGAGACATACACCACTTCTTGGACTTGCCCGTAAAGAAATGCACTCTTCACGTCTAGTTGGTAAACTTTGAAGCCCTTGAATGTTGCGAAAGCTAGAAACAACCGAATTGTCTCCAACCTTGCCACTGGTGCAAACACTTCATTGTAATCTATCCCTTCTTGCTGATTGAAACCTTTGACAACCAAGCGAGCCTTGTTTCGCGTCACTATCCCTTTGTCATCTTTCTTGCACTTAAACACCCATTTAGTGCCTATCTCTCTTTCACCTTTAGGAAGGTCAACTAACTCCCAAACCTTCAACTTCGCAAACTGTGCCAATTCCTCTTGCATAGCTTCAACCCATGAATTGTCTTTAAGAGCCATATGAATGTTCTTCGGCTCCTCTTGGGAAATAAAGCAACTATACAAGCACTCGTTCACTATCCCAGTCTTCTCAATCGACACAAATAAAACAGAATTCGCTGCTATGCTCCTTCTTGTCTGAACACCTGCATTAGGATCTCCAAGGATCATGTCAACTGGATGATCTCTATTTGCTCGTGTAGTAGCAACGGTATCAACTTCAAGATTATCACCCAGGTTTGATCCAACCTCCCCCTGAATGTTCTGATCTGCAAATGGATTAATGAAATCCTCCCCCTCAATGGGTTCAGAGTCACTATCGCTTGAATCAGGATCAGCAGCACCTTGGGAAGTTTCCCCAGCATCAACATTCGATCTAGGCATAAACTCGCCTTCATCGTCTCCACCAATCATTGTCTGAATCAACTGAGAATCATCTGCATTTGGAAACTCAGGAATATTAAATGATTTAAAAGTGCTTTCATAATCATATAATATAGCAGGACCACTCGTTGATTGTTGAGGTTTGTATGAAGTAATTTCAACATTGTAAACAACCTCAATTTTACCAGTTTTAAGATTAAAAACCCTTTTATTCGGTGCGCCAGATACGTAACCTAGAAAGTAGCCTTCGTCAGCCACCTCACCGAATTTTTGTTTATCTTTATTACGCACAATGGTGCAGGGTAATCCAAATGGTTCAAAGCCTTCTAAGTTTGGTTTCTTGTTAAACATCAATTCATGAAAAGTTTTATTAAAACGTTTAAGAGTCAAAACTTTGTTTAGGACGTAGCAAGCTGTATTCACAGCTTCTCCCCAGAAGAGAACTGGTAGCTTTGAATCTGAAAGCATTGTCCTAGCGGCTTCAATCAACGTCCTGTTTTTCCTCTCAGCAACTCCATTTTGTTGAGGTGTGTAAGGAGCAGAATATTGATGTTCAATTCCCTTTCGAAGACAATAGAGATCCAGAACTCGATTCTTGAACTCCGTGCCATTATCACTCCTTATCCTCTTGATCCTTGCATCATGAACGTTTTCCAATTTCATAAAAAGATCTATCAACATTTCTTCTGTCTCATCTTTTGTACCAAAAAAGAAAACCCATGAATAACGTGAGTAATCATCTGTGACAACTAAACAATAGTACTTTCCACCTATGCTCCTCACGTTCACTGGACCAAATAAATCCATGTGAAGTAATTCGTAAGGGGCATCTATGGAATTTACTGTGTTAGATTTGTGAGGTTTCTTATGTTGTTTTCCCTTTTGACATGGAAGACATTTATCTTCCACGTGAAACCTCTGCATTGGAACCCCTTTCACTAGCTCATTTTTAACAAGGTAATTCATTTTTCGATAGTGAATATGGGCCATGCGTCTGTGCCACAACATCGATTCAGCTTCAGATGCTTTTGATAGTAAACACGCCACCACAGCATTTGGATCCTTAGCACCCATGTCCATGACATAAGTGTCATTTCTCCTTGGCGCTCGCATCACTATCCAATCGTCCGGAATCTTCAAACCTGGTTTCAACATTAATGCTTCAGACTTGGTAAAATGGACCGAGTGACCCTTGTCGCAGACTTGTGACACGCTCATCAGATTGTGTTTAAGCTGCTCCACATAGTTCACTTTGTCCAGTGTGATCTTCCCATTGGTCACCTTTCCTCGTCTAGTTATTCTACCACCTTTAGCACCCGCAAAATTTACATTTCCACCATCATAATCTTCAAATTCAGTCAACAATCTCGCATCCCCCGTCATGTGCCTGGAGCAGCCACTATCAACATACCATAAGTTGATAATCCTCCTTAGCAGCTCCTGCACACACCAACCAAGAAATTAGTTAGATTGGGGGACCCAAGCCTTAATGGTCTTGGGTCGTCCAAATTCACCAACTACTGGAACATCCATCCAATATCCATTATTCCTAACTGGAGTCTTGGATCTTAGACCTGTTGATGGAATTTGATTTTGATTTCCACTAGGTCTTTGGTCCTGATGGTTCCTATACGTGTTTGGACTATTTGACCTTTGAAAAATTTTGATTTTGATATCTTGCATTTTGATTCCAAGTAGCATTATTGTTGTAATTTCTAAAGCCATTGTTATAAAAAGTTCGACCACCATTATTTTGGTATCGATTTTGATATTGACCTTGACTTCTGAAATTATTAGCATTATAATTGTTCATTCTTGGTGAACTGCTTCTAGGTCTCTCAAATCTGCCTGGTGGAGATCTAGGCTGAAATCTTGGTTGATTTCTTTGAAAACGAGGAACTTGTGGAGTTCCTTTTTCAGCCTTATCTACACGAATAGCAACATTCTCTGATTGCTTAGCAGCAGATTTCTTTGGAGAATTTGCAACTTTCTCCTGTTTATCACCACTATTCTCTGGTGACTTCTCTCTCTTCTCCTCACTCACTTGTGCTTCACTCTTTTTGTTAGGACCGCAGCTAGCTACATGTCCCTTGGTGTGACATTTGAAGCACGATTTCTTTTTCGAAGACTTCTTTTCTGAAGCCTTTGAACTAAATTCGGGTTTTTCTTCTGATGATGCCTTAGAAGGATTTGGTTCAGTTTGCTTAGTTTCAGAATTTTCTATGTTCTTGTTTTTAGCAAACTCTATATTTGATTCATTTTCAATAACAGCTGTTTCGTTTTTCATGTCACTTCCTTGAACAAAATTAACCTTTTTAACAAAAGTTGGATTGTTATTTTTAGGATGTGATGTGTTCTTTTTCAAAACAGGTTTGCTGTTATTATCCTTCTTAGCATCAGCACTCACAAACACATTTCCTTGACTTGATGTGGAACTACTTGGTGATGTTGACCCAAAGTCCATGAGATCATCTTCATCAGGCAAGAAAGAATAGTCATGACTAACAGGAGGTGGAACTTCATTGAAACCATGAAATCCCACACTTGTTTTGTCATTACTTTTCTTCAAGCCACCCATCATATGTTTCATAACAAAAGTAGAGTCCCTGAATTGACCTAGTTTCCTCTCAAGTTCAACAATTTTGAGTTGTGCATCTGACAACTCTTTGCATTTTTCAGAAATCTCTTTTGTTTTCTCAGCCATCATTTCATGAGCTAAGTCTATTACTTGAAGTTTCTCGTTTAATTTGCAGGTTAAAGAGTCAATTTTACTTTCATAACCTTTTATTTTCTTCAAGTATGATGATTCATTTCTTTTAGCAAAAAAGTTTGCTTCTTTTATGGTAGACATCTCGCCCACCAGACTTTGGTTTTGTGTGGACAACCTGTCAACTTCACCCTGTAATTCACGACATTTTAAACACACAGAATTAGACATTACCTCTCCTGTTTGTTTATCAAGGTTGGCCATGAGGGCCGCAAGCTGAGCTTTCACTCTGTTGTATTCAGCTTCCTTCTCTTCAGCTTCCTTTTCATGGTCAGACTTTTGCTTATCCTCTTCAGCATCTTTTGTCTGATCAGCCTTCTTTTCGTCAACTTTATTCTCTATCTTCACCTCAGCCTCAACATCCACTTTTGCTTCAGCATCTCCCACAGTAGCTTCACCATCATCAACTGGAGTTATCTCTGCCATGAATGCCTGTGTGACAGTGTCATCTTTTTCCAAGTGATTACTCCAGTCATATGAACCTTCTCTAGCAGTAGAGATCAGCGCTCTTGAGTTAGAGTTGTTTGATGCATTCCTATTGTTTGAACTCTGACTCGAAGTCTCCTGCTTTTGTTTTTGACATTCCCTAGCAAAATGCCCATAACTTTGACAGTTGAAGCATCTCACTTTGGTCTTGTCGAAACCAACCGTCTTTCCTATAAACTTCCTGCCTGTTCGGTTCATAAATCTCTTCACTCTTCTAGTAATCATGGCCATTTGCCACTGCAAATCCATATCTTCAAGATCATCAGGGTCAATCTGATCATAATCTTCATCCAAAGTAGCAGGATCAGATATCTTCCCCTGAATGTAGTTCTCATAGGAAGCAACAAATGAAGCAAGCAGAGCCAGATGCTCTTCAGCAGACTTTACACTCATTGGCATTGACTTAACACCACTACTCTGCTTAGAAACTGATGTTTTCTTGGCTCCTATTGATCCTCCTGAAGCAGCTACAAAACACACATCACCATCTTCATTCACTGTGACCTGCTCATTCTCACATGAAAGAAACGCAGTAGCAGAGTCGCTAGAAGCGTTGTGTGATGAAGAAGATGCAAGCCCATTGTAAATCGTTGGATCTTGAACCTGATCATATCCAGTATCTTTCTTCTTCATACTGAGCTCATAAGCTCTCAGCTTGCCAACTACTTCTTCCAGCTCCTTTGTCTCATAATCTGCTTCACCCTTGATCATGAGAGTGTAGATATCCCACTTAGTAGGTAAGGCATCGAGCAGCTTGTCATTCTTCTCTACATCAGTATAGCAATCAATCTTATAGTTTTCCATTTCTGACATCAGATGATAGTAACGAGTGATGATGTCCTCAAGTGACTCATGCTTCATGTGCTTGAAAATAGCAAACTGCTTCTTCAGTAGATCAATCTTGTTTTTCTTAACATCTGCATTTCCTGCATATCGTTTTTCTAATGCATCCCACATATCTTTTGAATTTGTGTACTTTGTGAATGTATGCTTGATGCTATCAGGTAACGATATTTTAATAGCAGCCAATGCTATCTTTTCAGCCTCATACATCTTTTTATCATTCTCTTCCATGTTCACATAGGCTGTTCTACGTGGTCTGCCCTCAAAGTCGTGAGTAGGGTTGGTGTACCCATCTTCAATACATATCCACATACGCATGTCTTGATATTCAATGAAGGATTGGAAACGGTCCTTCCATGTCAAATAATTTTCCACCTTCATCATCTTAGGTGGTTTGTTGGTAGTGCCAACCTCATGCTCCATTCTCAAAAGCTCATTCAAACTAGACATGTTCGACATTGTTAACGTAACAGACTGATAAAACCGTACAAAATTTTTCCAAAAACAGTGGTTACCAAATTACACCGTTAGAATCGTCTCGAAAAGACGAGTCCAATGATATCTAATGTCAAAAACCGAAATCGGGATTTTCCAGAGTCCATACATATCCACTTTTTTTCCCTAAAAATCCAAGGAATTCAACGGTCCAAACGGTTCTGTCTAACGAGCTACGGATCAATTTCTATTTGCAAAACACTGAAATTTTATCGACGCTTGCCAGAAAATATTCCACCCCTCTGATTATGCTAATTTCGCTAGATAATTTCGCTGGTCAGTTCAAGTTCAATTTCGCTAATCAGTTTAAGGTAATTTCGCTGGTCTAGTTCGCTGAAAGGTCAAGTTCGCAGGTCAAATTCGCTGGTCACGTTCGCTGGACAAATTCGCTGTCTGTTTTCGCTATTACGACGACCAGTAAAGTCGCCGAAAACCGTAGTAATTTCGCTGTGGATAATTACACGGTTACCAAAGTCGCCTTTGGATTTAACTTCGCCGTTCACCGAGATATCAACACTTAAATTCACTGATCAGTCTGCGAATCTGTTAAAATCGCCCAGTAACTTTGGAAACTTGATCTGTTTTATATTCTGAAGATTCTCCAACACAATCTGCAAAATCAAAACAGCAAATCAGCAAGCTTTTTAAGAAATTCTTATGAACTTAATGAAGAACACGAAGAACAGTCTTCAAATCTTCAAGAGTTTCCAACCAAAATCCTTCAAGCAATCAACAGAATCTATCCAGAAATCCTGAAAAACACCAAACAAACAAACCAGAAGATAAAAACAGCCAAAAAATTTCGAAATTTTTTTCAAACCAAACAGAAAAATCCGAAAATTTTAAAACCCTAATTTTATCAGATTTCAAAAATTCGAAAATCTCCCTGTTCCTGCAGACACAATTCTGAACCGAGCCTTCAAGAGCCTAATGCTCTGATACCAATTGTTGGTCCCCTTGACGTATGGATCTTCAACAGAATTGTCAATCCAATCAAGAGTGCGGAATCCTCTTGATCAGAATATCACAGAAACTAGTAGGAACAGAAACAGCAAGACACTTTCAAACCGGGTTTACTATTGATTATCCAAACAAACGTTTTACAATCAATCTAAACCCTAACTCCCTCTCAATTTCGTCCAAACTCTAAAGCTCTCACGAAATTGCTCTCAAACAATGTTTTTGGCTGATTCACCTAAACCCTAAAGCCTAACCTTGTTTATATAACACAACGTTTCAACATTAGGCATGGGTTCCTACATGGGCTAGGCCCAAATCGTCCCCCATCACCCAATGTGGGTTTTGTTTAGCCCAAACTCTATTAACTCACTAATACAAAGCAAAACCCGCTAACCGTTTATCGTTTAACTAATTACAAGATATCCAAAGACCAAATCTAAGCTGTTGTCACAAACATGCACCAACAGGGGGCAGTTCCTCTTGAAGTGGCCATCAGCACCACGCTGAAAACATCCTTTGTTACCATGCTGTTGTTGCTGCCGCTGGTTCTGTGGAGCCTGTGGCTGCTGTTGAGGATTCTAATTTACAAGATATGGGCTCTTGCGATCCTTCGCTGCGTGACCAGGCTTGTTACATCTGTGACAGCGAACCTTGCTACACGGCCCACTGTGGTGCAAGTTGTAACGATTGCACTTAGGTTGATTTCCCCTGTACCCTCCTTGACTCTGATTCCCAGAAGACTGCTGACCTAGGCTCTTCTAGTCGTCAGTCTTTCGCTGCTAAGACTGAGACTGAACAGAAATAGAACCCTTGCTTGAGTTTCTATCCCACTTGCGCTTGTTGTCGCAAGGAGCATCTGAAGTAGTAGCACTAATACACTTGGGTAGCTTGTTCTGCTCAACAGCCTGATCAGTGAGACGATGAGCCAGTCGAATGACTTGCTGGATGGTGCCAAGGTTAGCTGCAGTCACGTGACTCTGAATTTCTGGCACTATACCCTTGAGGTACAGCTCGATACGCTTGATGGGAGGATCCACCATCGTAGGACACAAGATAGCCAGCTCGTTCGATCTCTTCGTGTAAGCCCCGATTTCGGACCCTGTCATCTTCAAATTGAAAAACTCCACCTCTAGCTTGTGGATGTCATCCCGATTACAGTACTCCTCTTTGATCAGCTCTTTGAAGTCGTTCCATGGGGTGGCATTAGCAGCTGCCAACCCTAGCATTTGAACTTGCGCTTTCCACCAAGTTAACGCAATGCCTTCAGGTGTTCCAGTAGCAAATTTCACCCTGCTAGCTTCAGGGCATTCACACATTTCAAAGACCGATTCGAGCTTCTCGAACCAGTGGAGAAGACCTACAGCTCCTTCTGTGCGGTTGAAGGTATTGGGTCGGCAGTCTATGAAAGTTTTGAACGTACATACGGGAGGCTGAGCATGTTGACCTCCTGCTTGAGCTGCTTCGAGTGCCTCAGCAACTCGTTCATTGATAAGAGCTGTCAGTTGGGCATGAGTCAGGTTCAAACGTCAACTCATGATCTTCACATCGAAGGAAAAACAAGTAAGAAAGGTGTCGCAAAATTGTATAAGTGTGGTATGACAAAACAGAGCAAGCACACAGGGTTTCAGGCAATAGTTGTTACGCTAACTAAGCATTCCATGATTAGATGCACTACTTAAACTAACAGGTAGGTAATACAAACATAAACCATATCACCTATAGTGTTGAGTCTCGCACATGGAGCGAAGTGTCGTTGTGGGTCGTTGTGGATCGTTGAGCACTGTACAGGTTATAGTCTGGTTTTGTGAAAAAGCTTTTCCCTTTTTAAAACCAAGTTCACTATAACCAATGGCTCTGATACCAATCTATCACACCCCCAATTTCCACAAGCGGAGTGTCACCGCAGGAGGCGTGACATGACCAAGATCAAGCCACCAATCATATTGAACAATGTATAATAATAAGGATAAAATCAACCACAATATAATTGGTGTCCAAAATAATTTAACCAAATTTAAGTTATCAGCGGAAGCATAAAGTGTAAAACCAAAACATAAGTTTTAAAGTTCAAATGTTTAACATGGAACTCAACAGTCCATGTCCCACAACGACCTCCCCTTCTCGTGCAAGCTCCATCTAAGCACCTAACGACCTGCAAGGAATGTAGCAACGAATCAACAACAAAGTTGAGCAAGTTCACAGTTGATTATCCATTATTAATTTGTTTCAAAAACCATAAGTTCTTTCATAAAACATGAGTTAACCAGTTCCTTGTTTCCCAAACCATAACTAGTGGGGGCTACCCCATGTTAACCACTAGACCCATTACCATATCAACAACTGACTGGAGTCATGTAGGTGCCCTGCGTCAATGTCTGTCATCATTGACTAAGTGCCCAGATCCATTAGTTCACTCCCGTCCTCTGTGGCACGGTGTGAGGCTTGTCAAACCTAAATAGCGCTATCTTACTAATGACCCGCTCGCCATTGGCCCGACGATTAAGTCGATATACAAATGAGGGACTTCATGATAGAGTTTTGGTCTAGCATGTTATATGTTGTCATCCTTCCTATGGAGGATGTAGGTACGTATTTTACCCAAGGAGAATACGCAGGTTCAATGTTGTCATCCTTCCTATGGAGGATGTGGGTACATATTCTACCCAAGGAGAATATGCAGGTTTTGTTTTAGTTTCTTAACCCATTCCCAAACCACCGGGAATCCCATGCCTTAAATAAAGTGTGAACTCACCTTAGGTTAGCTCGACAGATACATGAAAAGGATACTTGAGCTATATGTGGTCAACCACATCCTAACATGGTTACCATACAAGTCAGGTCTAGGTTCAAGTAGTGCACATAAGTTTTACACATAAACTAACAGGTTATAACACGTAATGATCATGGCAATCATATTCAACACGTTAATAGTCAAGTACCTATCATACCTGAACTTGTGCGACTCAAATGATTGGGCATGCACAAGTTAAATGGTCCAACAGCCTTATGCGATTTACTAATTGAAGCCCGATAATATCCAGCCAAACCTGTTGTGCATCCAGCACAACCTTATGTGACTCACAACGGGTTGTGCGATCCAATACGTACCCGACCCAATATCATAAGTAACCCAACATGTACACGGCCCAAACAAATAACAGAAAATCAATTTGTGCGATCCATTTAGTCTTGTGCGATCAAGGACAACTTGTGCAATCCAGGACAGCTTGTGCGATTGAGTTTTGGGATTTTGGGCCCAACAGCATAATATGGTTCAGTAGATGGGTGTGCCCCAAGACTTGTGCGATCGGCACCACCTTGTGAGATCCGCCTGTCTTTTGCGATCATGCAGTTCCAAGTTGTACACTGTGCTTTATTGGTTGTACCTAGCTTGTGCGACTACACTTGTGCGACCAGAGCTTGTTCGATCAGATCAGATCTTATGCGATCTGATCTTGTGCGACCGACAAACTTGTGCGACTCGTAATACATCTCCTTAAATCTTGCAAGTCAGTTACTAATTCCAATCAATTCGTTTGACCAAATTAACAGTTTCCAATCATACCAAAATCGATCAAATTAGAGTTTCAACATCACATTCTTATGAACTCTAATCATGAATAAAACATGAACAATGATTATAACACTTAAACATATTAACATGGTTCATGTTCTTGATCACTAGCATGCATACTAACATAACAAACCACAATTCATTCAATTATGAGCATATCACAGCCGGTTATCATACATTCGGTTCCAGATCATCAACATCACATAATTATCAACTCTAAATTAATCTAAACCTACTACACAAGTGAATCGATCTATATGAACAACCTTAACGATTTACATCATAAACAATCATATATCATCCCTAAATCATTATATGGAAACATGTAAATCACAATACCATCTAACAAAACAATACTAATGAAGCACTAACCGGTTAGTAGATAGAACAAGGATGATCCGAATCAAGAGAGCTTCGAGAGAAGGGATGTGATGCCGTCGGCTTCGAGAGAGAGGGAGGAGAGAACTAGGGTTTGGTGTGTGTTGTGTTTAGCAAGTAATGAAGAGCATACTCCCTCCTCATAAGGTTATGCGCACAAGTGAAATGGGCCGAACCCATTACGGGCTGCCCTTGAGGTTTGAGTGCAAAGAGTGTGGCCCGAATGGGCTTGTACGATTACATAACATACATACATTACACAAAATCACATAACACATAACACTCATTCATTAAAACCAACATATCAATTTCTCACATAGAGTTCATACACGTTACATTAAACACAAAGATAGGTCCTGAAATACGAGTTGTTACAGTTAATCCATATCACATCAATTCCAACACTCATTTGGTTTACAAGACCTCATTCTATCCGATCTTCTGATTTAGGTGTCGATTTATTAACTAGTGATCCGATTACTAGGTGCTACTTGAATTTCCTTGGTTTTTCCCCTGAGTACATAGTTCCCCTATTTTACATAGTTCCCCTATTTTACTATTTTCAATTGTTTTCGGGTGATTCATATGTGTTAAAAGATTTCGAGGTTTTAACGATGGTTTCAAAAATGATTAACATGGTTTATATTAAACTAATAATGATTTCGATAATGTGAACAAACTTGTTGGACGTAGTTACATAATGAATAACATTCATTAATTTTGGCCGAACCGACCAGTATTTGGTTATGGTACGATAGGATCTGACAAATCCCGTTATCAGACTACACCCATGGTTATGTGTGGGGGTTAAGTGGGTAACGACCGAATCTGTGATTGTTAACTTACCCTTTGGTGGTTTGTTAATGAGAGTTGAACGAGGGACAAGTTACAAAGATTTGGATGTTATTAGCGTGACGACCAAAAGTAGTTTTCACAATTAAAAAAAGAACGATTTTGGGACAAGTTAAACGATTTGAAACGATTTGAACGAGTTAAAAGATTTGAAATAACGATTGGTTTTGGGATGTGATTAGATAATGAGACGGGTGTAACATGATAAAAGCATGGTAGATACGCCGCTGGTACTTCTTATATATAAGTGCTTTTATCATATTATATTCCGTGGCATTATTTAGTTCACATGGGCAAACGATTTTTAAAAGATGTCACACAACGAGGTTTTCTAAATGATATAAACCATACGAGTTTTGTAACGAGAACAATTTACGATTTTGATTACTTAAACAAATGTTTTGGGTTAAGAATCATGGCTGCGAGATTTTATAAACTATGATCAACTTGTTTTGAGTTGGTTAATTATGTTGCAATACTATACACTTTTCAAAACGAGGTTTGTAACTTTTGACTCTTGTAGTCTAATGGGTACTTCAACATGTAAACGAGCCATGAATTCGATACTCTCATAAAACTTATGTGCTCGCCAGCATTTCTTTACTGACCTCGTTTTTACATATGTTTCAGGTGGTGTTGAATGATGTTGATTGCTAGGATGCATGTTCACATAGGATCTGGACGAGGCCTTAGTGACATAATAACAATGATAGACGATGTGTAATTTGTTTATTTGGTTTTAAGACAATGTAATTTTTTTAACAATTCAATAAAACGAAACTTTTGTATCCATGGCTGTGAAACAATGAATCTACCACGACACTCCCCGACGTTTCCGCCGCGGTTTCGTTGTTTTAACTCGGTCGGGGTGTGACAGAAGAGTTGGTATCAGAGCCAATGGTTATAGGGAATTAGGTTATTAGTAATGCTTTGACCTAGACTATAACTGTGACACCTGTGTCACTGCGACCATCAAACAAATACCAAATTAATGAAATATAGTGTTTCATACTTGGGATTTGTATAAATATGTGTATCATGTGCACATATCAATCCTTGTTCGATTTCGAGCTTTAAATCGCTTTCTGGAAGGTTAAACGCGATCTTATGCGTAAATATAACCAGTTTAATGCAACAAACACTCCAGAATAGTGACATAGGCTTAACATACCTTGAATAACCTTTATATAACTTAGAAATAAGTTTTGGAGGGTTTGGTGTGTCGAAATCAAGTTTATTCGCTTACAGGGACTAATTTCGACAAACTGCGAAAGTATGCCGATTCATACTATAACAGACATTCCGGAACTTAATCATAAGTTAAATATGCCCTAAATATCCTTTGTGGTGTTTGGTGCTCAAAAATAAACTTTCTTGATCAATAGGAACTAAAAGCGTAAAAGAGTGCATAAGTTTGCATTTTCGCGCGTATCTTACGTTCTGAATATATCCAGACACCCAAAAATTTATGTAATCATTAAAATATTTTATTATGTTCGTGTTTCGTCGTAATTAACCAAACAACGCAACCGTACGACCAAACGAACCGACATCCGGGATATTTTTTAGCATATTCTAAGTTCCCTATACTTTAACTTCATTTTATAGCCTTGAAATGGGGTTAACGGGGCTTAAAAGTGCCAAAACTTAGTTTAACAAGTGCAGGGACCATTTCTGACATTTCTGGAAAGATTGCCCAGGCGGGCCGTGAGGTCTTGCCAGACAGAAACATTGCATCTGGTCTGTTTCAGCTGTTTTGATGGTTTTAAACCCTTGTTTTCAATACCATTTGATGGTTTTTATGCTCCCATTGCATTCTAATACCTTTGGCCCAAGTGTAAGGTCTTTATTAAAGCTCGGGAATCGAGGAACAATCATAACAGTGGACCGAATCCTATATATACCCACCAAGATTTCATTTCATTTCCCACATGATCTGATCTTAATGCTCTAAGTTGAAGCTTTATGCTTCATACCTGAGTATTTGGATCAAGATCCTCCTAGCTTGGACCCTTTGTAAGCTTCTTTCGTTCTTTTATGCGTTTTTAAGCGTAAAAGTCAAACAGTGTTTGACTTTCTGCTTTGATCAGTCTTTGGTCAACACGAAGTTTGTTTAAACTTCGCAACGTGAGCGTAATCACGATGGTCATAGTCCCTTGTGACTATACCTACTGATTACCACGTTAATTAGGTGTAGTGACGAGTCATAGTTTCGGTCAAAATGTGTATTTATGCGTATTTTGCAACCAAACTATTTTTGGGTATCAAGACCCTTTGTTTTGATATCAAACTTGTTTTCAAACCTTGTTAAACATGTTTTAACATGTTTAACTCGTCACTTTAGGTTTAGTGCTTATATAGGGTCGTAAGATAAGCGGTCTAAACAACCGCTTAGACTTTCGAACCTGACCCGTTTGGTGGTTCATTAGGATCCGACCAAACATATTTTGTGACCATAGTTGTAAATGGAATAACCTTCCGAGGTTATACCTTATGGTCACTTCCTTTAAGTAGTTGTATGATAGGTAGTTTATATGCCTTAGGAAAATGACCAAAATGCCCTTTTTACGCATAAATTCATTTTAAGCATGTGTAACCTAAATTTTCACATCTAAACTGATTAGGTAACATTATTAGACATGTTAAGGCATATAAAACTTGTCATAGGACTAGTTACGCGGTCCGAACGCGTTTTACGTGAACGACGCGTTAAAGTAGCGTAAGCTACCTAAACGGGTCGTAATGGGTCGTAAGCACTTAGGTTAGGTTTTGTTTTAGAATGTAGGCTTTGTTTAACCATATTACATGAGTTCTTATACTCATTTGGTTTACGAAACCTCATTTTATCCGATCCTCCGATTTTGGTCCGGTGTATTAACATAGTTACCTACATTAGGTGTCGTTTGACTTCCGTGATCCCTCTAGCTTTGCTTGGTTGTCAGTCAAGACTTCTAAGCATCCTCAAGTGAGTACATAGTCTCCTCTTTTACTGTTTTCTAACTGTTTTGGGGTGATTCACATGTGCCTACTTGTTACTTTCGTGCTTTTCATGATTTTATATCATATGCTTGTTATGTTCATTAGTACATATATAGTACATGATTTCATTATGTTTTGCTATGTATGTTCACTTAACATGCTAGCACACTGTTTTACATTTTGAACCGTTTGTAACCGTTTGATTTGTGTGAACCGTTTGTAATCGTTTGAATTGTGTGAACCGTTTGTAACCGTTTGATTTATGTGAACCGTATGTAACTGTTTGATTTATGTGAACTGTTTGAACCTGTTTGAACCATCGGGTTAGGGAAGTGATTAGGTAACGGGGCGGGTGTAATATGTTAAAAGCATGGTGGATACGCCGCTGGTACTTCCTATACATAAGTGCTTTTAACACATTATATATCGTTGCGTTATCTAAATCACTTGGGCAAGGTTATCAAAACGAAGTGATATTACAAGGTTTTTCTAATAATATAAACCATACGGGTTTTATTAACGAGTTTTTACGAGATGTTTTACAATTTGATTTAATAAAATAAATGTTTTGGGTTAAGAATCATGGCTATGAGATTTTATAAAGTATAACCAACTTGATTTGAGTTGGTTAATTATGTCGCAATACTATACTTTTCAAAACCAGGTTTTAATTAGGTATTGCAACATGTAAACGAGCCATGAATCTGATGCTCACATAAAACCTATGTACTCGCCGACATTTTTATGCTGACGTATTTTCACATGTGTTTTAGGTACCATAGTTGGTGATATTTGATGATGATCTTGATGCATGCTCACATAGGAATGGACGAGGCCTTAGTGACTTAATAACAATGAAAGTCTATTTGTTCATATTTTGATTCTAATTTCGATGTAATGTAATACATTTAATTCAATAAAACAAAACTTCAATCCACGTGTTATGAAACAATGATTCTGTTATAACACTCCCCGATGTTTCTGCCCTGATTTGTTGTTTTTTGTGGTCGGGGTGTGACAATAACTTTCTAGGACCCTAACACAAGTTTTCTTACGTTTAGATTTTAAAACAATACCGTCACCTATCCTTAGGTGATAACCACAACGAGAACAAAATATCAAATCCGCTTTGAAAACCAATTATCTCTTCGTAAATGATTTGTTATAAGATTTTGAACCTTCAAAGCTTCCGAATTGATTTTTAAAATGATCACCCACCCTTCCGGATGATTCATTTTTGGCTTAGTGCCTTCTGAGTTTTCAAAATCTCATCAAAGTTTGGGTCTTATAATGTGAACACGTGCAATCTGGAAGAGTGAACGCCTGTATCCTGAGTTTTCTGTCTAAGGTTAGAGTGTTAGTACAAATCCACATAATCGGACCAGTCACTCTTACCTGGGAACTCTTGGGATGAGTGTTCACTTATAGGCTAAAGCATGTCTTTGCGATACATTATATTGACCCATTTACTTTGATTGGTCAGTGCGTGTCATTTATTTGTTCGAGGTAACGAACGAATGATCGCCTTCCTTGTGTTTTGTCGATGTTTTCAATACCTCTTTTGTTTTCCCAAATTGTCGACCTCACTCGTTTCTCATGTTTCCTTGTTCTTTTTAGACAATGCCTCCTCGACGAGATGCACAACCTCTAACTAACGAAGAAGTCGCAGCCCTTGTCGCTCAGCAAATGGCTGCTATGCTTCCGAATATAGTAACCCAGATCCATCAATTATACAACAACACTAATAACAATAATGCTTAGTGTAGTTTCAAGAATTTCAATTCGGCTAAACCGTTAAAGTTTTCTGGGTCTCAAGGAGCAACCGCGCTCCTGCAATGGTTCGAAAGTTTGGAGAGCACATTCAGACATGTGCAATGTCCGAATGAGCATAAGATTGAGTTTGCATCCATTGTATTCGAGAAGCGTGCTCTTACATGGTGGAACAGAGTGATGCTGATAGGGTTGCCGATGTGGCTATGGCACAAACATGGGAAGAGCTTCGAGCTCTCATGATGAGAGAGTTCTGTCCCCGTCACGAGATTCGAGCTTTGGAACGAGAATTCAATGATTTGAAACAAGATGAGGGAGAACACCGTGCGTGTACGGATCGTTATGAGGAGCTCAGTTTGTTGTGTCGTACTATGGTTACCCCATTGGAGAAAGCAATAGAGAGGTATATCGATGGTTTACCCAATTCTGTGCAAGACATCGTGACTTGCAGTAATCCTACTACTGTTCGTCAAGCGATCGGATTGGCTGCTACTCTGACCGAGCCTCAGGTCAGAAAAGGTAAACTAACCTGAAAGGGTGACAAGAAGAAGTCAGCTGATTCTGCACAAGACAAGGGTAAGGGAAAGAAGAAGGGTGAGTCTTCTAAGAAGTCGAGGAAGCTCAAGGCTTCCCAGAACTTTCCTGTCACCAACCAGAACCCTCAGAACCCACCAGTACTACCTCCCGCGAAGAAGCAATATACTGGTACTGCACCTCACTGTGCTCGATGCAACGGTTATCATGTTGCCCTACAGGCCTATAAGCAGTGCACTACGTGTGGTAAACTTGGGCATCTGGCCAACATTTGTCGTTTGGGCTAGAATCAGGCTGCTCTAGTTCCAGCACAAGCTCCAGGGAATGCTGCTAGATTCCCACCTGGTTCATGTTACAATTGCGGAGAAATGGATCATTTCCGCAACAACTGCCCGAGGTTGGTGAATGCGAATGCAAATCAGAACGCGAATGCCAACGCAAACGCGAATGCCAATCCCGCTCGGGGACGGGCATACAATCTGAATGCATACGAGGCTCGAGCTGACAACGAGGTTGTTAACGGTACGTTCCTTGTTAACAATCAACTTGCTTCTTTTCTTTTCGATTCTGGTGCCGATAGGAGTTTTGTTTCGTTATCTTTTGAGCCTTTACTTTCGATACCTAGAACTAAACTGAGGAAAACCTTATCTGTCAAAGTTGCTACTGGTAAACCACTCGTACTCTATTCTGTTCTTCGCAACTGTCAATTGAACCTCGACAACCATCTCTTTCCTATTGACCTCACACCGATGCAACTTGGGAGTTTCGATATTATCGTCGGGATGGATTGGTTAACCAAACATCAGGCTGAGGGGGTTTGTTTCAATAAGATCGTTCGTATTCTCTTTCTTCTCGTGATGTCTTAGAAGTTCATGGCGAGAAACCGTCTGGTGGATCGAAACTTATGTCGTATACGAAAGCCCGAAGTTATTTACAAAAAGGATATGTTGCTTTCCTGGCACATGTCACCGAGGAGAAGGGCAAAGGCAAGAGTACTCAGGATATTCCGATTGTTCGTGATTATCCAGAGGTGTTTCCTGATGAACTACCTGGTTTGCCTCCAGTTCGTCAAGTTGAGTTTCATATTGACCTTGTTCCTAAGGCTAATCCGATTGCGAAAGCACCTTATCGTCTTGCACCTTTCGAGATGCAAGAGTTATCGAAACAACTTCAAGAGTTATCTGATAAAGGATTCATCCAACTGAGTTATTCACCTTGGGGCGCTCCTGTTCTCTTTGTGAAAAAGAAAGATGGGTCTTTTCGAATGTGTATCGATTATCATGAGCTTAACAAGCTTACCATCAAGAATCGATATCCCCTACCACGAATCGATGATCTCTTTGATCAGTTGCAAGGTGCTACCTGTTTCTCCAAGATCGATTTGCGTTCTGGGTATCATCAACTTCGTGTACTCGAAGAAGATATTTCCAAAACTGCTTTCCGCACGAGATATGGGCACTACGAGTTCACTGTCATGCCTTCTGGTTTGACGAATGCCCCAGCTATCTTCATGGACTTAATGAATAGGGTCTGTAAACCTTATTTAGACAAGTTCATCATTATGTTCATTGACGATATTCTCATTTATTCGAAGTCTCGAGCCGTTCACGAGCAACACCTTCGTTTGACATTGGAACTCCTGAAGAAGGAACAACTTTTTTCTAAATTCTCCAAGTGTGAATTATGGCTTAAAAAGTTCAGTTCTTGGGTCATTTAGTCAACGAGCAGGGTATTCATGTGGATCCATCCAAAATTGCTGCAATTAAGGATTGGAATACACCTACGACACCCACATAGATTCATTCTTTTCTTGGCCTTGCTGGTTATTATCGATGGTTTATTTCAAACTTCTCGAAGATTGCGGTTCCTCTCACTGCTTTGACTCAGAAGAATAAGCCTTTTGAGTGGGGACCCAAACAAGAAGAAGCATTCCAAACGCTGAAACAGAAGCTATGTGATGCTCCTGTTTTATCTTTGCCCGAGGGAAACGATGATTTCGTTGTCTTTTGCGATGCGTCCAACTTAGGCCTTGGTTGTGTTCTCATGCAACGAGGCAAAGTTTTAGCATATGCGTCAAGACAGCTGAAAGTTCACGAGAAAAACTACACGACTCATGATCTTGAGTTAGGTGCAGTGGTTTTTGCTTTAAAAATCTGGAGACACTATCTTTATGGCACGAAGTGTGTGGTTTTCGCAGACCATAAAAGTCTCAAGCACGTTCTTAATCTGAAGGAACTGAACATGAGGCAACGACGATGGGTTGAACTCTTGAACGACTATGATTGCGAGATTCGCTACCATCCTGGTAAGGCGAATGTCGTAGCCGATGCGCTTAGTCGAAAGTAGCGAGTCAAGCTTCATTCTGTTCGCACTCTATCTGATCTTCAAACTCGTGTCTTTCAAGCTCAGCAATCTTGTGTTTCACAGAATTTGATGGGTAAGGAATTACCACATCAGCTTGAGCTTAAACTCGAAACGAAGGACGATGGGTTATTCTACTTTAAGGATCATTTGTGGATTCCAAAACAAGACGATCTTCGCAGTGTAGTGATGGACGAATCTCATAAGTCTCGATATTCTATCAATCCTGGTGCTGATAAAATGTATAAGGATCTTCGTACTCAGTATTGGTGGCCTGGTATGAAGAAGGATATTGCCTTGTATGTATTGAAATGCTTAACTTGTCTCAAAGTCAAGGTTGAACATCAACGACCATCTGGTTTGCTTGTACAACCAGAGATACCGGTATGGAAGTGGGAGAACATTGCGATGGATCTCATCACTAAATTACCGCGTACATCTAAAGGTCACGATGTTATTTGGGTTGTCATCGATCAATTAACGAAGCCAAGTCATTTTATACCGATTTGTGAGGATCTATCTACTGATAAACTTTCAAAGATTTATGTTGTGAGATTGTATCTCGACATGGTGTTCCTTTGGATATCATATCTGATCGTGATGCTCGATTTTCATCTCATTTTTGGAAGACCATGCAATCTGCTATGGGAACCCAACTAAATCTAAGCATTGCTTATCATCCCCAAACAGATGGACAATCTGAGAGGACGATTCAAACTTTGGAGGATATGCTTAGAGCATGCGTGATAGACTTTGGTTGTAATTGGGACTCTCATATGTCGTTGGTCGAGTTATCTTACAACAATAGTTATCATGCTAGCATCAATATGGCACCATTCGAAGCTCTCTACGGTCGAAAATTTCGTTCACCTGTCTGTTGGAATGAGATCGGTGAAGCTCAGCTTACTGGACCTGAGCTCATTCTGGAAACAATAGACAAAATCAAGAAAATTCGCGATAATCTTGTGACAGCTAGAAGCCGTCAAAAGAGTTATGCGGATATGCGACGCAAGCCCTTAGAATTTCAAGTCGGAGACCATGTCCTACTCAAGGTGTCACCTTGGAAGGGAGTGCTGAGATTTGGAAAGAAAGGAAATGTAACACCTGTGCCTCCACGGCCATCAAACAAATACCGAACCAATGAAATATTATATTTCATACTTGGGATTTGTAAAAATATGTGTATCATTTGCACATATCAATTTTTGTTCAATTCCAAACTCTAAATCGCTTTCTGGAAGGTTATACGCGCACTGATGCGTAAATATAACCAGTTTAATGCAACAAACACTCTGGAATAGTGACATAGGCTTAACATACCTTAAATAACCTTTACATAACTTAGAAATAAGTTTTGAAGGCTTTGGTATGGCAAAAACAAGTTAATTCGCTTACAGGGACTAAACTTGACAAACTGCGAAAGTATGCCAATTTGAACTGTAACAGACATTCCGGAACATGACCATAAGTTAAACACACCTTAAATATCCTTTATATAGCTTAGAAATAGGCTTTGAGGGGTTCGGTGTGCTAAAATAAACTTTTGGCTCATTCAGGTACTAAAAGCGTCAAAAAGTGCACAAGTTTGCATTTTCGTGCATAACTTACGTTCTGAATACATCCGGATATCCAAAAATTTATGTAAGCACTAAAATATTTTATTTTAGTGTTTGGCATAAGAAAAATCCATTCGTCACGCCATTTGGATCATTTTTCGCGCTTATGCGCATTCCGTCGTAATTAACCGAACAACGTAACCGTACGGCTAAACGAACCGACACCCGAGATATTTTTGAACACATTTTAAGTTCCCTATACTTTAACTTCATTTTAGAGCTTTGAAATGGGGTTAACAGGGCTTAAACGTGTCAAAAAAAAAACGCATCGAAAACCAAGTTTTGAGGTTGCAGGGACTGAAACTGTAAATCTTCCAAACTAGGTCCGTAAACAGGGGCCAGATGCAGCAAAACGTTTTTTTTCATCTTTTAACAGCCCTTAACACTCTCCAAAGGTCAAGTGCCAAGTGTCAAACTCTTATGGTGAGTGGCCTTTTTGGGTACCATAAGGTTCCGACACATGTACGGATGAGATTAAGGCACGTATTTCGACAAACGATCCTAATGGTGGACCATTCACTATAAATACCCCTTGCCATCCAGCCTCTAAACTCACTAGAATCTGATCTCTAATGCTCTAAGTTGAAACCTTTGTTTCATACCTGAGCTATTTTGATCTAGATTAGCATTCGGGGACCCTACGTGAGTATTCTTTCGTTCTTTTATTGCTTTTCGAGTCTGAAAGTCAAACTTTGTTTGACTTTCTGCATTGACCAGCTTATGGTCAATGCGAAGTTCATTTGAACTTCACAACGTGATTGTAATCACGATGGTTATAGTCCTTTGTGACTATACCTACTGATTACCACGTTATCTAGGCTTAGTGACGAGCCGTAGTTTCGGTCAGAATACGTATTCTTGCGTATTTTGTAACCAAACTACTTATGGGTATCAAAACCGTTTGTTTTGATACCAAACCTGTTTTCTAAACTTAGTTAAGCATGTTTTAACATGCTTAGCTCGTCACTTTTAGTTTAGTGCTTATATAGGGTCGTATGGTAAGCGATTTAAACAATCGCTTATACTTTCGAACCCGACCCGTTTGGTCGATCATTAGGATCCGACCAAGCACATTAGGTGACCATAGTATATAGGGAATAACCTTCCGAGGTTATACCTTATGGTCGCTTCGTTTAAGTAGTTGTATGATAGGTAGCTTATATGCCTTAGGTAAATTACCAAAATGCCCTTTTGACGCCAAAATTCATTTTAAGCATATGTAACATAACTTTTGACATCTAAACTGATTTGACAACAATATTAGACATGTTAAGGCATATGTTACTTGTCATAGGACTAGTTAGGCGGTCCGAACGCGTTTTACGCGAACGACGCGTTAAAGTAGCATAAGCTACCTAAACGGGTCGTAATGGGTCGTAAGCACTTAGGTTAGGTTTCATTTAGTATGTAGGCTTTGTTAAACCATACTACATGAGTTCCCATACTCATTTGGTTTACGAGCCCTCATTCTATCCGATCTTCCGATTTAGGTCCGGTTTATTAATGTAGTTACCTATATTAGGTGCCGTTTGATATTCCGAGATCTCTAGCATTGCTTGGTGGTTATCTTAGGACTTCTGAGCAATCTCAAGTGAGTACATAGACCCCTCTTTTACTGTTTTCCAAACGTTTTGGGGTGGAACACATGTGCCTACTTGTTACTTTCATGCTTTCCATGTTTTCACATTATATACATGCTATGTTCATTAGTACACTATTAGTACATGATTTCATTACATTTTATGCTATGTATGTCCATTGTGTGCATACTTAGTACATTGTTTTACATCACATCACATCACATGCTATGTATGTCCATTTAGTACATGCTTAGTACATTATTTTACATTGCATCTCTGTTGCATATGTTCCAGTAACATATGGACACATTGTTTTACAGCTCCACCTTGTATGTTTACTCTAGCATACTAGGTACATTATCTTCATAAAACATGCTTACATTTTGGTATGACATTTGGTTTGTTTAAACTATACTATACATTCATTAACACCGATCACGCCGCTCGGTAGTAGGTAGTGGTACCATAGGACTTGACAAATCTCATTCCTGAAATCTCGGGTTTGTTTGGACATAAGGAATGACCGAATCCGAATACATATTCTTTTGATAACTCATTTTTACATAGTTATCCGACTGTCGCAAGGCTTGGATGTATGAATTTTTACAATACCGCATAAATGTTCATATTCAGTATAGCATGCATATATTTTACAAAACATAACTTTGATTTAAACCAAGTTTTACTTCAATACTTTGTTTTGTGCATTTCATCTATGGTTTAGTTGATGCATTTCACTAGCCATACATAAACATTTGTTACACATTACTTGACTACTTTTGGACTATCAACATTTGACATGGTTTATACAAGGACTTTTGACAATTGGTTTAAACATAGACATCTTATATTGGTGGTTTGGTTTGAGTAAGTGATTTAAGTAACGAGGCGTGTGTAATATGATACAAGCATGGTGGATACGCCGCTGGTACTTCCTATATATAAGTGATTGTATGGTATTACATATCGTTGCGTTATTTGAAATCACTTCAATTTAGACATATAACATTTTATACAAATAACATACTTTTCACAATACATTGTTTTACAAACAACTTAACTTATACAAACTCATTTTTACATGGTTATTCATTTAACCATGCATTATTCTCTTATTTATACGTATCATCTGAACTTATTGTTTTTCAAATGATTTACAAAGACAAAGCAAATTACAAGGTTCATGACTAAACATTTTCTTAAACATATGTCATGAATCTTATTTTCACAAAACCTATGTACTCGCCGGCATTTTTATGCTGACGTACCTATTTTCACATGTGTTTCAGGAAATGAAGCATATGATTGATCAAGATACACTTAGGCGGACATGGGCCTTAGTGACAATAAAAGATGCAAGACTAGTTATTTTGTTATGTTTCTTTGATTGTCAAGACATTGTAACTCTTTTAATCAATAAAACAATATTTCAAGTTCCATGTGTTATGAAACAATGATTCTGTTACAACACTCCCCGATGTTTCCGCCACGTTTTGTAGGTTCTACGTGGTCGGGGTGTGACAGAAAAGTTGGTATCAGAGCTCATGGTTATAGGGAATTAGGTTATTAGTAATACTTTGACCTAGTCTATAACCTTCTTAGGACCCTAACGCGAGTTTACTTGTGTTTAGTCATAAAACAATACTGTCACCTATCCTTAGGCGACAACCACAACAAGAACATAAATTTCAAAACCGCTTTGAAAACTAATCATCTGTTCTAGGATGATTGATTACTAGGTTTTGAACCCTTTATTGTAAGGTTTTGAACCCTCTGTTATATGGTTTTGAACCCCTTTGAGTTTTTCAAAACCTCGTCAAGGTCTTGGGTTTTAAATAATGTGAACACGTGCAAACTGGAAGGGTGAATGCCTGTATTCTGGGTTTTCTGTCTAGGCAAGCACTTCGTATACATCTCATCAGACGCGAGACCAGTTGTGCTTACCTAGGAATTCTTGGGATGAGTGTTCACTTATAGGCGAGCATGTCTTCGCGATACATTATTTTTGACCCATTTACTTTGATTTGTCACCATCTCATTTGTTTGCCTTAGGAAACAAACAAATGATCACAATTTTCATTCGTTACCATTCTGTATTGATTATCCAATAACCTTTCACCTGTTTCTTCCTATGCCTTTCATTTGCTTCTAGAATGCCTCTTCCTCTCAGCACCGGTCAAATGTCCGAGCAGACAGCCAAATTCGCTCAACGAATAGGCGAAGTAGTCCTGAAGACTGTTGAATTAACTACTACCATGTATCGTCTCCAGGATGAAGCCACTCAAGAGTCACCAAGACAGGCAGGACCTAGTCAGGTGACAGCACCATCAGCCAAGAAACCAATCGAGGAATCAAAGACCATGGATGAACGATCTCCTAAGAAGTCAAAGAAGCGAAAGGCTTCTCAGAATTTCGCTGTGGTCGCTCACAATGATCAAGCCGTCCCCAACCAACCAGCTCAACCCCCTACTAGGAAGCCATAGAATGGAACTGCACCCTTGTGCAACCAATGTAGCCTCCATCATCATGCTAGTGTGAAGTGCCGCAAATGCCAGATTTGTGGACTTATAGGTCATACAGCAAGGGTTTACCCAACTGCAGCTGTACCAAATCAAGCTGATGACAATCCTGCTCAAGCTCGTTTCTCGCCGGGGTCTTGCTACAACTGTGGCGAGATGGGCCATTTCCGGAGGGATTGCCCAAAGCTTGCTAATGCAAATCTGACCCTCGGATGAGCATTTGACTGAACAAAGGATGTTGCTGTCTTATGCTTTTGTTCTTTTATTTTCTTGTAATGTGAAACAATCTGTTTTGTTTATAAATAAATTATTGTTCACAAATTCTGATGTACAATTGTAGTTACATATGTGAATGACTTTTCCTATGATACCTACATTAAGGAACTATATTCCTTACAAACTACTTTTGCGAATTTCCCATTCTTGCGTTTGTTCATGATTCCTTTGGAAAATTCTAAGTACTCGTTTCATTCTAGGAAACGAAGTACAAGAAATAAATCGAAATTATGAGTAATCGTGCTTTTCACACATCTGTGCCTTTGAATTCTTGGATAGATAACTAAGAGTATTTTCAAATCTCATACCCATTACGTTCTGATTTCTTCAACATGCATAACATAAGTTTTCAAAACAACCTACATGATTTCAAAACATCCTATACATAGTTCGAAAACATTTTTAATATAGTGTATTTACTTAAACATAACAAATGCACAAAGCTTTGTCTGTATTTTCAAAAACAACCTTCATGATTTCAAAATGTCTCATATAGCCTGAAAACAATATTAGTACAATATATTTTCTTATCAAGTGCATGATTTCAAAAGCATCATTCATGTTTTCCAAAAACCTTATACATAATTTCAAAATTCATTTCGCATGATTTTAAAACATTTTTATGAATATACCTACCTAATACAACTACTTTATGATTTCAAAGGTATTATATATAAGGTTTCAAAAACATTGAACACATTTTTAGAACCCCATGCATAGTATTGCAAAAAAAAATATTTTTCTCATGCATTGACTTAACCTTCAAATTTCGCTTCATATGTCGCCTTGGCATATCGAGCATCTCAACTTCATAAGCATTTCAACTTCATGTTTTGACTTAAGCACGTCCAGTGCAAGGTTTCAAAACATCTTCAACCTCTAAAATCCATATGGGATCTTTTTATCTTCACAATTAGATCCTTGTGGATAATTGTCATACAAATCAGAGTCCTTAATTGGATTCCTTATGTACCTAAATTCGAACATTTCGGTTCCTAATAATCGAAATCGAATTTTCTTTTTGAATCTTTCTATCTTTATAGTTAGATTATTGATAACGTTTAAAGTACCAAATGAAATCCACGGAATGGATTCCTAGTGTGCTTTAAATGCATGTACGCAATTAACAAGACAAATTAACAAACAATTTTGTGGTTATGTGACTATGTGTTTATTCATCTTATGTTTTCTTTTATGCATTTTGTGTTTTTATACTCTGGATATTTGTTATCCAAATCCTCGCAGGATCTTTCATATCTCCATATGAGGGATTCGTAGCAGGATAGTCAAAAGGTACTGCCTTAAATCCTTAATGGGCTTCTATATAATAGTTAAGACCCTTGGATTATATAGTACCACTCCATGTTTCATAAGAGACCCTTTTAGAGGTCTAGTCAAAAAGATTGATTCACAATCTGGTTAAAGGACAACATCTAGTGATGTAGCTGAACAGACTCCTTGATAGTCTATTTAGATCATTTATTGACTTAATTAAAAGGACTCTATGGCGGTCTAGTCACACTCATCACAGGTTTGTTCATTTGGTTTTACACTACACATTATAAAATAGACTGTGTGAACTGTGCAAGGAATTGTCTAATTATGGACGCGTACATAATTATGAAATTTAGTGCACAGAAACCCAGTAAGATTTATTATGTGTAAGAACCGATAGCGACAACAATAACAAAATGAGAATGATGTAATGGAGGTACGGTGGACGCACCAATGACGCTTCATATACTTGTATATAAGTGTCCATCTTACATTGCAAGCATAATGTTATTAAGGTTACTAGAAGTTCAGAACCCTAACCAATATTGTTCGTTCTTTTCAACTTCATGTTTTAAACTCTCACAAGTTTCCTCTAAATAAATTTCGGGATGAAATTTCCTAAAGTAGGGGAGACTGTAACACCTGTGCCTCCACGGCCATCAAACAAATACCGAACCAATGAAATATTATATTTCATACTTGGGATTTGTAAAAATATGTGTATCATTTGCACATATCAATTTTTGTTCAATTCCAAACTCTAAATCGCTTTCTGGAAGGTTATACGCGCACCGATGCGTAAATATAACCAGTTTAATTCAAAAAACACTCTGGAATAGTGACATAGGCTTAACATACCTTAAATAACCTTTACATAACTTAGAAATAAGTTTTGAAGGCTTTGGTATGGCAAAAACAAGTTAATTCGCTTACAGGGACTAAACTTGACAAACTGCGAAAGTATGCCAATTTGAACTGTAACAGATATTCCGGAACATGACCATAAGTTAAACACACCTTAAATATCCTTTATATAGCTTAGAAATAGGCTTTGAGGGGTTCGGTGTGCTAAAATAAACTTTTGGCTCATTCAGGTACTAAAAGCGTCAAAAAGTGCACAAGTTTGCATTTTCGTGCATAACTTACGTTCTGAATACATCCGGATATCCAAAAATTTATGTAAGCACTAAAATATTTTATTTTAGTGTTTGGCATAAGAAAAATCCATTCGTCACGCCATTTGGATCATTTTTCGCGCTTATGCGCATTCCGTCGTAATTAACCGAACAACGTAACCGTACGGCTAAACGAACCGACACCCGAGATATTTTTGAACACATTTTAAGTTCCCTATACTTTAACTTCATTTTAGAGCTTTGAAATGGGGTTAACAGGGCTTAAACGTGTCAAAAAAAAAAACGCATCGAAAACCAAGTTTTGAGGTTGCAGGGACTGAAACTGTAAATCTGCCAAACTAGGTCCGTAAACAGGGGCTAGATGCAGCAAAACGTTTTTTTTCATCTTTTAACAGCCCTTAACACTCTCCAAAGGTCAAGTGCCAAGTGTCAAACTCTTATGGTGAGTGGCCTTTTTGGGTACCATAAGGTTCCGACACATGTACGGATGAGATTAAGGCACGTATTTCGACAAACGATCCTAATGGTGGACCATTCACTATAAATACCCCTTTCCATCCAGCCTCTAAACTCACTAGAATCTGATCTCTAATGCTCTAAGTTGAAACCTTTGTTTCATACCTGAGCTATTTTGATCTAGATTAGCATTCGGGGACCCTACGTGAGTATTCTTTCGTTCTTTTATTGCTTTTCGAGTCTGAAAGTCAAACTTTGTTTGACTTTCTGCATTGACCAGCTTATGGTCAATGCGAAGTTCATTTGAACTTCACAACGTGATTGTAATCACGATGGTTATAGTCCTTTGTGACTATACCTACTGATTACCACGTTATATAGGCTCAGTGACGAGCCGTAGTTTCGGTCAGAATACGTATTCTTACGTATTTTGTAACCAAACTACTTATGGGTATCAAAACCGTTTGTTTTGATACCAAACCTGTTTTCTAAACTTAGTTAAGCATGTTTTAACATGCTTAGCTCGTCACTTTTAGTTTAGTGCTTATATAGGGTCGTATGGTAAGCGATTTAAACAATCGCTTATACTTTCGAACCCGACCCGTTTGGTCGATCATTAGGATCCGACCAAGCACATTAGGTGACCATAGTATATAGGGAATAACCTTCCGAGGTTATACCTTATGGTCGCTTCGTTTAAGTAGTTGTATGATAGGTAGCTTATATGCCTTAGGTAAATTACCAAAATGCCCTTTTGACGCCAAAATTCATTTTAAGCATATGTAACATAACTTTTGACATCTAAACTGATTTGACAACAATATTAGACATGTTAAGGCATATGTTACTTGTCATAGGACTAGTTAGGCGGTCCGAACGCGTTTTACGCGAACGACGCGTTAAAGTAGCATAAGCTACCTAAACGGGTCGTAATGGGTCGTAAGCACTTAGGTTAGGTTTCATTTAGTATGTAGGCTTTGTTAAACCATACTACATGAGTTCCCATACTCATTTGGTTTACGAGCCCTCATTCTATCCGATCTTCCGATTTAGGTCCGGTTTATTAATGTAGTTACCTATATTAGGTGCCGTTTGATATTCCGAGATCTCTAGCATTGCTTGGTGGTTATCTTAGGACTTCTGAGCAATCTCAAGTGAGTACATAGACCCCTCTTTTACTGTTTTCCAAACGATTTGGGGTGGAACACATGTGCCTACTTGTTACTTTCATGCTTTCTGATGCGTGCGAAGTGTTGTATATATTAGGTGTATATTTTAAGCCCTTTTTAACTCTTATTTTTGCCAAGTTTTAAATTTATAAAACACGATATTTTACTAACACTAAACACACATATGGGCAAGTGCACCCATCGTTGAGCGTAGTATAGCGTTGGTAAGATACCGAGGTCGTCCAAGGACACAAGAGCTTTTAATACCGGTTTATCCTCAACGTCTAACCAAAACAAAAATTTAGAAAAATGTTTTAAACTAAGAAAAATAAAACTAACTAAAATGCTGAAAATAAAAATAAAAATAAAAACAGATAGACAAGATGAATCACTTGGTTCCGACTCGTATCTAGTATAACCTTTGATTATTTCCGCACTTTTGCACATAGTTAAGAGATTATCTTAGTTATTGTAGTAGGCCCCTCTTTTGAAGGTGACGTTACCCTCACCCCAGTAGTTTGAGTCAGCAGGGATACAATCCTAAAGGGGTGGATTATTGGAAGATAATGAATTAAGTTATTAATGCAGTATTGTGGTAGGCCCCGCTTTTGGCGGTGACGTTACCCTCGACTAAGTAGTCTGAGTCAGCAGGGATACAGTCCTAAATAGCCGGGTTATAGTATTAATAGTAGTTAACTTATGAGGGGATCAAAGAGTTTGGACCCCCGCCATCCAATACCGTGAAGTATTGAAGGAGATCCTACTAAATTTGACCCAGGTCCATTGCAGGACCTCTAAACGCTGAACAATGGCAAGACCTTTACCAAACCGTTCCCTTAACCCCCTACCAGGTAGCCAACATACCTCCATATAGACCGTGGAGATATGAATGGTGAAAATCCTTTATTTTATATAGACAGTAAAATAATGCCAAGACACCATGGACAAACGATAAGGAAAGATCACCTTCAACATAAGTAACTAGTTATTAAAGTCATTAATACAAAACCAAATAAAAAGTGCAAAAGATTAGAAATAAAAAGTATTATACTAGACACTTTGTCTTCACCAAGTGATGTAAGAGACTTAGGCAAACATGGCCTTGATTGTCAAGAACTCTTACGATCAATCTTGGATCCCGAGACGACTCACACACTCTACGATGGACAATGGATGATGGTGGTGGATGATGGTGTTGTGATGGTGGTGGGTGGTGGATGAAGTGTGAGAGAGGTGGTGTGCCAAGGGATGAGATAAAATGAATCCAAGCACTCCTATTTATAGGCTGAACAGAGGGCTGGGCACGCCCCCGTGTCCGCTGGACACGGCCCCGTGCCCGTCTGACACTCTCTCTCCTCATTAATTGTAATTCGCAATTACAATAAATGCGCCTGCTGTACTTTCGACACGGCCCCGTGTCCGCTGAGCACGGCCCCGTGATGGGCAATAGAAGCTTCTATAAGTTTGTCTTTTCTGCTGCTTCTTGGGCACGGCCCCGTGCTGGCTGAGCACGGGGCGTGTTCAGCCTTCTGTTTTCTCTATTTTGCTTTGGAAGGTGCCGTTGAGGGTTCGGGCAGTCCACTAATGTTCCTTTTCTTGTATTTATGTTGGATTTAGCTGTCTTTTTGCTTCTTTTGCGTTTTTGAGCTCATTTAATCCTGAAAATACAAAAGGAAGACAAAAACACTCTTTTTCCAATATTAGTACTAAAAAAGGGTTAGTTTTATGCCTCATTTGATGTAATTTATATGTTGCATTTTACACACATCAAATACCCCCACACTTGAACTTTTGCTTGTCCTCAAGCAAAACTCTTTAATATGTGGCTTACACTCCCAAATGGAATAGGTAGAAGAGAAGGTTTTGGGCTTGTCATAGAGTGTCGGGATTTCCAAGATCTTTTTGGGTTTTATTTTTATTTATTTACACTCCTATTCGTAATGATTTATTTAGACCTGTTCATAAAAGAAATTACTTATTTGGGTATAACATGCCTTTTTAAAATTCTATTTATATACAGGTTCACATACCTCGCGGGGAAAACACTCACACTCGGCCGAAAGTGTATTTTTAGTGAATCACTCGAGAGCGGCACGGAACTTATTCCTACCATAGGCTTGCCAAGAAATCAATCCTCCTCCTTTTTAACTTTTATACCTTTGTAGATATCAAGAGGACTTTGTGGGTTAAGGGTTGGCTAAGGTTAAAGGTAGGTGGTTGGGTTAGTGGTTAGTAGAAAAAGGGCTAAAAGCGTAACAAGTGTCGGTTTTCGTATTTTTGCAACTTTTTATTTTTGATGAAGCTTGTATTCAAACAAAGTTATTTTTGATTTCTTTGTTTGTTTATTTTCTTTTTGCTTCATCATTATCAAAGATTTTTTTTTTTTTTTTCACGAAGAACCGAACTTGTTACTAAAATAAAGGGTTAAAAATGAAAAAGGTTTTGGTGGGTGAAAGGATTTTTTGTTTGGGTGATGAAATGAAAAGGTTTAGGCTCAAAGGGGCTAACTAGGGGGATTTTTGGGTAGGTGGTAAAAGAAAGAAAAAAAAAATAAAAAATAATGGTGTAGAAATGAAAAAGGGTTAGTCCTAATGCCTCCATCATTTACTTACTCGGGTTTAAGTTGATAAGGACCGGGAATGTATTGTCATGGCAAGTTCTAGAGTCGTAAGAACCAAGCGGCTATTCACACAAGAAACGAAAAATGAGCATTTAGTCAAATGATATGAAATTGTGTGCTCAATAAAGGCTCAAAACTCACTTTTGTGGGAATGGGTTTTTATGTGATCAAGTATATATAATCAAATTTTAAATAAGTTTGTCATGCCTTTTCATAATTTTCTTATGTTGGTTCTTTTTATCACTACGCTATCGGTTGTAAATTTGTAAAAATATAACCTTTTTGAGAACTTGAATTTCCCGAGTTAAGCCTAGACAAGTAAAAAAAAAAAAATTTTTTTTTTGAAAAAAATTTGGTGTGATTAGCGGTTCCAATAGAGTTTTGTGTAAGGCTTGTATTTAGGACTTGCAAGATTCAAGGTTTTAGCATCCCCCCCCCCACACTTAAATTACACATTGTCCTCAATGTGTCCCAAAAATAAATTTTTAGGTTGATTAGATGTGTAAAATAGTGTTTAAAAAGCAAAAATTTGTGTTACTGGGCACTGAACACGGCCCCGTGTTATCCGGGCACGGCCCCGTGTTCAAGTGCCAGTAACAAAATTGAAATAAGAGAAACAGAAGTCTGGACACGGGGGCGTGTTGGGTGAACACGGCCCGTGTCCAGTTACCTGTACTGGGCGTTTTCTGCAGATGGTCCGACACGGGGCCGTGTTGGTTGGGCACGGCCCGTGTTGAATCTTCTGAAATGGAGAAAATTGTCGGGCTGCCTCGTTCTCGTGCATGGGATCATTTTTCTCGTTCCCCTTTTCATCCTTTACCGCCATGAGTGTGTTTTATTCATTATAAACCATCCAAACCTTAAAACCATCATTTCATTTCACCATAGAGAGAACTTACATAATCCTAAATCAAACTAAAATTAAAACTTATCTAGATAGGTCAGCAGGTACACGAGGTTATCATAAGGAGTTCTACTATTTTAAGAAAATTTCGAGAACGATTTCCCGATATAGTAGGACTTTTAGCCGAACGAATTCTTCCCTAAACTTTGTTCAAAGCCATTCTTCGATCTCTCTAGGGAGGAAGAATGCGGCTTCGTTTTCCTCTGCTGCCGGTGGTTGAGGGGGAACATTCACTGGGACTCCTTGCACCACTCTTCGTGGGAGCTCTTGGTGCATGGCGTACCATTCGGCTGGAATGACAACTTCGGGCACCACGTTCCACGCCCTTTGGGTTATTATGGGTACCAAAGGCGGGGAGGCGAGAAGGTTCAACCTTTGGTGCAAGAGGTTTACTTCATGGAGACAGCCCTCCAGTCCCACAGTAAGATGGTTGATACGGTCGATCAATGCTTCTTCCACTCCCGTCATTTCATCAATAGCCTCCCTTAGAGCGTAAACATAGTTTACAAGAGAGTCTTCTGCCGTTGAAGATCTCCTCCCTTGTCGGTTATTCCTTGAAGATGATCCGCTTGTTCTGCTTGCCATTTTCTGCGAAGAAAACCGAAGAAAGCTGAATTTTTACAAAATAGAGCCCATGGACACGGCCCCGTGCTCGTTGAGCACGGCCCCGTGTCCATTTGTCTGCAGGATTTTTGGCTAAAGAATCTTGGAGTTTTAAATTATTTTTGTGATTTCTATCTGGGTTTTAAGCTCAGATAATTTAAAATAAAGTTATACAACTAACTTTAGCCCAGAATCTTTAGCAAATAATCTTACAAACTTCACATAGAGGGTTGGAGTCAAGGGATTTCCAAGCTTCCATGGGGGAACTTTTGAAAAATTTTTGAAAGAGGAGGAAATGAACAAAAGTGGAAGGGACAAGAGGGTCCCTTGGAACCTTCTTTTGACACTTACCTAGGATGGTATGAGTGAAAATTCCAGAGATCTCTGTCAATTGAAGTGGTCAAAATGAGCAGGAATCAGGCTGCATTTAAAGAAAACGAGAGCGCCCTGGGCACGGCCCCGTGTTGACTGGACACGGCCCCGTGTTCAGAGAAAATCCTGACACATTTTGTCCGTATTCTGACCAAATCAGCAGAGAATCTTTTTAGTGAGCACGGGGGCGTGTTGACCTGGACACGGCCCCGTGTCTGGAGGCTGCTTTATGGAGTTTTGCTATTTCAAGGATCTCCCCGATATCGGGTGGTTCCTTACTGGTTGGAACAACCCCAAAGTGCCTAATATACCTTAATTGTCCTAGACTAAGGCGAGAACGCAAGAGGTTGTCGGTGAGGGTAATTCCTATTTTCATTCTAGGTGGACAAGTCCAACCCTTTTCCGGGCTCTTGTTAAAGAAGGTATATGCCGAATCGCTCAGGTCTATGTATGCACCGAACGAAGTCGATGGAGAGTCCTTCACGGCACAATCGACACAGGGACGACTATCGTCCAAGTCTTTGCTAGGTACGAAGGCATTTTCGGGAGCAACGAGGTTGTCGAAATGCGGTTCCAACATTTCTTCATGGGTATCGTCTTGGGGTGGATCAATAAAATCTTTCCCAAGCTCTTCTATCCATTTCAGAATTAGCTCTTCTAGTTGAAATAACTCGCTAAGGAGCATTTCCCCTAGAATATCTGGCTGGGCGCATTCGAGGGAGAAATAGTGCTTATTTTTACTTTCGCCCCTCTTAAGGTTGTGAGAAGATGGTGGGTCCATGTAGTGGGGCCTATAATTTAGGAAGTAGCATTTTACTTCTTCATGTTGCCACCACATAATTGACACCACTTACCATAAGAGTGCCGAAAGTAAAAATAATTACTATCACTCATGTTTATGTCAGAAATTACCAACCGTTGGGATCTAACGGTTCTGTTTTCAGTAACTGAAACTTGGGCACGGGGGCGTGTTGAGTGGACACGGCCCCGTGTTCAGCTTACTGTCTGATGTAAAACAGGATTGCCAGTTCCAATGATTGAGCACGGGGGCGTGTTCAGTGGGCACGGCCCGTGCTGAGCTCTGCAGAAGCTGAAAAACTAAGAAAATCCTAAAAAAATAAAAAGAAAAATAAAAGATGATTAGGCCGTTGATTCCTAACTTTCTCAAAATCCTTGTGTCCCTGGCAACGGCGCCAAAAACTTGATGCGTGCGAAGTGTTATATATATTAGGTGTATATTTTAAGCCCTTTTTAACACTTATTTTTGCCAAGTTTTAAATTTATAAAACACGATATTTTACTAACACTAAACACACATATGGGCAAGTGCACCCATCGTTGAGCGTAGTATAGCGTTGGTAAGATACCGAGGTCGTCCAAGGACACAAGAGCTTTTAATACCGGTTTATCCTCAACGTCTAACCAAAACAAAAATTTAGAAAAATGTTTTAAACTAAGAAAAATAAAACTAACTAAAATGCTGAAAATAAAAATAAAAATAAAAACAGATAGACAAGATGAATCACTTGGTTCCGACTCGTATCTAGTATAACCTTTGATTATTTCCGCACTTTTGCACATAGTTAAGAGATTATAATAGTTATTGTAGTAGGCCCCTCTTTTGAAGGTGACGTTACCCTCACCCCAGTAGTTTGAGTCAGCAGGGATACAATCCTAAAGGGGTGGATTATTGGAAGATAATGAATTAAGTTATTAATGCAGTATTGTGGTAGGCCCCGCTTTTGGCGGTGACGTTACCCTCGACTAAGTAGTCTGAGTCAGCAGGGATACAGTCCTAAATAGCCGGGTTATAGTATTAATAGTAGTTAACTTATGAGGGGATCAAAGAGTTTGGACCCCCGCCATCCAATACCGTGAAGTATTGAAGGAGATCCTACTAAATTTGACCCAGGTCCATTGCAGGACCTCTAAACGCTGAACAATGGCAAGACCTTTACCAAACCGTTCCCTTAACCCCCTACCAGGTAGCCAACATACCTCCATATAGACCGTGGAGATATGAATGGTGAAAATCCTTTATTTTATATAGACAGTAAAATAATGCCAAGACACCACGGACAAACGATAAGGAAAGATCACCTTCAACATAAGTAACTAGTTATTAAAGTCATTAATACAAAACCAAATAAAAAGTGCAAAAAATTAGAAATAAAAAGTATTATACTAGACACTTTGTCTTCACCAAGTGATGTAAGAGACTTAGGCAAACATGGCCTTGATTGTCAAGAACTCTTACGATCAATCTTGGATCCCGAGACGACTCACACACTCTACGATGGACAATGGATGATGGTGGTGGATGATGGTGTTGTGATGGTGGTGGGTGGTGGATGAAGTGTGAGAGAGGTGGTGTGCCAAGGGATGAGATGAAATGAATCCAAGCACTCCTATTTATAGGCTGAACAGAGGGCTGGGCACGCCCCCGTGTCCGCTGGACACGGCCCCGTGCCCGTCTGACACTCTCTCTCCTCATTAATTGTAATTCGCAATTACAATAAATGCGTCTGCTGTACTTTCGACACGGCCCCGTGTCCGCTGAGCACGGCCCCGTGATGGGCAATAGAAGCTTCTATAAGTTTGTCTTTTCTGCTGCTTCTTGGGCACGGCCCCGTGCTGGCTGAGCACGGGGCGTGTTCAGCCTTCTGTTTTCTCTATTTTGCTTTGGAAGGTGCCGTTGAGGGTTCGGGCAGTCCACTAATGTTCCTTTTCTTGTATTTATGTTGGATTTAGCTGTCTTTTTGCTTCTTTTGCGTTTTTGAGCTCATTTAATCCTGAAAATACAAAAGGAAGACAAAAACACTCTTTTTCCAATATTAGTACTAAAAAAGGGTTAGTTTTATGCCTCATTTGATGTAATTTATATGTTGCATTTTACACACATCACTTTCCATGTTTTCACATTATATACATGCTATGTTCATTAGTACACTATTAGTACATGATTTCATTACATTTTATGCTATGTATGTCCATTGTGTGCATACTTAGTACATTGTTTTACATCACATCACATCACATGCTATGTATGTCCATTTAGTACATGCTTAGTACATTATTTTACATTGCATCTCTGTTGCATATGTTCCAGTAACATATGGACACATTGTTTTACAGCTCCACCTTGTATGTTTACTCTAGCATACTAGGTACATTATCTTCATAAAACATGCTTACATTTTGGTATGACATTTGGTTTGTTTAAACTATACTATACATTCATTAACACCGATCACGCCGCTCGGTAGTAGGTAGTGGTACCATAGGACTTGACAAATCCCATTCCTGAAATCTCGGGTTTGTTTGGACGTAAGGAATGACCGAATCCGAATACATATTCTTTTGATAACTCATTTTTACATAGTTATCCGACTGTCGCAAGGCTTGGATGTATGAATTTTTACAATACCGCATAAATGTTCATATTCAGTATAGCATGCATATATTTTACAAAACATAACTTTGATTTAAACCAAGTTTTACTTCAATACTTTGTTTTGTGCATTTCATCTATGGTTTAGTTGATGCATTTCACTAGCCATACATAAACATTTGTTACACATTACTTGACTACTTTTGGACTATCAACATTTGACATGGTTTATACAAGGACTTTTGACAATTGGTTTAAACATAGACATCTTATATTGGTGGTTTGGTTTGAGTAAGTGATTTAAGTAACGAGGCGTGTGTAATATGATACAAGCATGGTGGATACGCCGCTGGTACTTCCTATATATAAGTGATTGTATGGTATTACATATCGTTGCGTTATTTGAAATCACTTCAATTTAGACATATAACATTTTATACAAATAACATACTTTTCACAATACATTGTTTTACAAACAACTTAACTTATACAAACTCATTTTTACATGGTTATTCATTTAACCATGCATTATTCTCTTATTTATACGTATCATCTGAACTTATTGTTTTTCAAATGATTTACAAAGACAAAGCAAATTACAAGGTTCATGACTAAACATTTTCTTAAACATATGTCATGAATCTTATTTTCACAAAACCTATGTACTCGCCGGCATTTTTATGCTGACGTACCTATTTTTACATGTGTTTCAGGAAATGAAGCATATGATTGATCAAGATACACTTAGGCGGACATGGGCCTTAGTGACAATAAAAGATGCAAGACTAGTTATTTTGTTATGTTTCTTTGATTGTCAAGACATTGTAACTCTTTTAATCAATAAAACAATATTTCAAGTTCCATGTGTTATGAAACAATGATTCTGTTACAACACTCCCCGATGTTTCTGCCACGTTTTGTAGGTTCTACGTGGTCGGGGTGTGACAGGAAAACTTGACCTCGATATGTTGGACCATTTAAGATTGTTGAAAGAATTGGAAAGGTTGCCTATCGACTAGAGCTACCTCCAGAGCTTGGAAATATCCATCCGACTTTCCACGTGTCCAATTTGCGAAAGTGTTTAGCTGATGCTGATCTTCACATTCCACTCGACGAAATTCAAGTTGATGAAACGATGCACTTTGTCGAGAAACCTGTGGAGATAATGGACCGGGCAGTCAAACAGTTGAAGAACAAACGGATTCGATTGGTCAAGGTTAGTTGGGAGTCCAAACATGGCCCAGAGTTTACTTGGGAACGTGAGGACCAAATGAAGGCGAAATATCCGCAATTGTTCTCACAAGTTTCCTCTAAATAAAATTTCGGGACGAAATTTCCTAAAGTAGGGGAGACTGTGACAAATGTGCTCTGTAATCGATGTACAATGTAAAAACAATATTAAATATCAATAAAAAATGTGTTTTGGTGTTATTATGTGTGTATTTGTGTTTGATTATTTTTCGATTTGATTCGAGTCCGATTTCAAGCTTTAAATTGCTTTCCGGAAAGTTATACGCAAACTGGTGCGTAAACATAATCAGTTTAACGCGACAAACACTCTGGAATAGTGAAATAGGCTTAACATACCTTAAATAACCTTCACATAACTTAGAAACAAGTTTTGGATGGTTTGGTGTGTTGAAAACAAGTCTATTCGATCGTAGGGACTATTTGTGTCAAACTGCGAAAGTATGCCGATTTGTATAGTGACGAACATTCTGGAACTCGATCATAAGTTAAACATACCTTAAATATCCTTTACATAGCTAGAAATAGGCTTTAAATATCCAAAAATTTTTGTAATCATTAAAATATTTTATTTAATGATTGGAACACAAAAAATAGAATTCGTCGCTTAATTTGGATCGTTTTGGCGTTCGTTACGACTTCCGTCGTAATTAACCGAATAACGCAATCGTACGACCAAATGAACCGACATCCGAGATGTTTTTTAGCATATTTTAAGTTCCCTATACTTTAACATCATTTTAGAGCTTTGAAATGGGGTTAACGGGGCTTAAACGTGCCTAAAACTGAGTTTATAGCATTCAGGGACCAAAAATGACAACCTGTGAAACTTAGCTCTCACGGGCTGCGTAAGATAGAGCCTCATCTTACGCAGGGCGTGACAGACTTACAGCACAGAAACATTGAATCTGGTCTTTGAGCTGGTTTTGATGGTTTTTAACCCCTGAATTGGGATACCATCTTCTTGTTTTTGTTGGTATATCATGTCCCATTGTATTAGTAAACCATGTGCCCACTTGGATGGTCAAGATCGAAGCACGAAATGCGAGAAATGATCCTAATGGTTTACAGAAAACTATATAAACCCAAGCTCTCATTCCATTTTCTGCACACTTGATCTGAATAACTCTAAGTTGAAGTTCTAAAACTTCATACCTGAGTGTTTTGGATCAAGATCTCCCTAGCTTGGACCCTTTGTAAGCTTCTTTCATGCTTTTATCGCTTTTCAAGCGTTAAAGTCAAACAGTGTTTGACTTTCTGCTTTGACCAGTCTTTAGTCAACACAAAGTTCGTTTGAACTTTGCAACGTGAGCGTAATCACGATGGTTATAGTCCCGTGTGACTATACCTACTGATTACCACGTTGATTAGGCGTAGTGACGAGTCATAGTTTCGGTCAAAATGCGTATTTATGCGTATTTTGCAACCAAACTATTCTTGGGTATCAAAACCCTTTGTTTTGATATCAAAACCTGTTTTCTAACTTAGTTAAACATGTTTTAACATGTTTATCTCGTCACTTTTAGTTTAGTGCTTGTGTAGAGTCGTTAGTCAAGCGGTCTTGACAGTGGCTTAGACTTTCGAACTCGACCCGTTTGGTCGATCATTAGGATCTGACCAAGCATGATTAGTGACCATAGTTGTGTAGGGAATAACATTCCGAGGTTATACCTTATGGTCACATAGTTTAAGTAGTTGTATGATAGGTAGTTTATATGCCTTAGGAAAATGACCAAAATGCCCTTTTCATGCATAATTGGATTTAAGCATATGTAACTTAACTTTTGTCACCTAAACTGATTATGCAACATATTTAAAAATGTTTAGGCATATAATACTTGTCATAGGACTAGTTAGACGTCTCGAACGCGCGTTTGCGCGAACGACACGTTAAAGTAGCGTAAGCTACCTTAATGGGTCGTAACGGGTCGAAAGCACTTAGGATAGGTTCCGACCTAGAATGTAGGCTTTGTTAAACCATATCACATGAGTTCCAACTCTCATTTTGTCACACCCCCAAAATACCACAAGCGGAGTATCACCGCAAGGCGTGTGACGTACCAGGATCTTAGCCACCAATCACATTGAACTCGTAAGAATAACTAAATAAACTTTCATTTATTAATTGGAAATTTTTCAAAACACTACATGTAACACATAGTACACAGCGGAAGCATAAATCATTTGTTAAATGTTTTATAATCCTCGCTTAAGTAAACCATTACACTTATGTTGCGATTCCATGTATCTCGACCCATTACCACTCCAGCATCCCAGACAGCAAGTTCCAAAGATATGCACCTAAAAGCCTGCAAGGCATGTAACAACGAGTCAACAACAAATTTGAGCGAGTTCACATTTGGTTGTTTAGTTACAGTGTTCGTAAATCATATGTTTATTTCGTAAACCATGTACAGTATTAATCTGTATCGCGGTTTCCCAAACATGTTTACGAAGATTAGTGGGGGCTTCCCATGTGTATCGTATTAATCCATATCGCGGTTTCCCAAACATGTTTGCGATAATTAGTGGGGGCTTCCCATGTTGTATGTTACTAGACTAGTCGTATCCGTACGTGCCCTTCTTGATCCAAGGACCGTAGCAAGTATGAGTGTACGTAGGTTTTACGTACGTGCCCTTCTTAACCCGAGGACAGTAGCAAGTATGAGTGTACGTAGGTTTTACGTACGTGCCCTTCTTAACCCGAGGATAGTCGCAAGTATGAGTGTACGTAGGTTTTACGTGTGTGCCCTTCCTAACCCGAGGACAGTGAAAAGTAGTTTAATAGTAATGATAGTACGAGTAGTTATTCAATCCCATTCCCAACCCACCGGGAATCCCATGCCTTAGAAGTGTGAACTCACCTTGGTTTTGCTCGGTAAGACTAGCTATGTGATAACCAATTCCTTGTTTAACAGTCAGTCACAAACGTCCTAACACAGTTACCGACAACAATAAGTTTTGGATGCACTTCGCGTACAACTAATTCACGTATTTAAGGTTCACATCAAGCATATTCATTGCTCACGTAACGCACACGTGTAATCCAAATCATGACAGTTTATTCACCCATCTAGGGCACCAACCAAATGCTTAACATCCAATCACTTAAACATGTCATTTACATACCTACATAATCTATTAATACACCTATAAAACATGTATGTATCACAATTTCTAGCACATACTAAACATTCATTGTCTAGCCAAATCATGTTATGTGCGGTCACTGCCTTGGCAGTCATACTCGGCCCAACCTTGCTGGCCCAAATTAAATCAAATAGTTCAATTAATTCCGGCCCAGCTGGATTGTGTGCACACTAAAGCTCGTGGCCCAGCTGTGAACCGATTTGCTTGTGGCCTAAAACGAATATAAATGGGTGTGTGTGTTCGGCAACTGTGTGCGGCCCAACATCACAACCGGCCCAACCAATAAATAATTTTATCTAATAATTTTTAGCAGCCCTTTAGATATGTATCGGCCCAATTAATATGTATGTGACTTGTTACCCAATTAATATGTATCAGACTTGTTACCCAATTAATATGTATCAGACTTGTTACCTAATTAATATGTAAATTTAACCACTAACATACTAACCATCGGCCCCTAATTATATATACCAAAATCATCGTCCATCATTGAAACATAACAATTTCGTGTAATTGCATACTTTCATCAGAACATCATTATCATATCATTGTGACAATTTATATGATGCTCACAATAAATCCTCATTAAATCACAGCATACATAAACATATACATAACACATTCGTTACATGGGTTTTGGACAATTGAGAATCACACAAAACATAAGTGGCCGACAATTGTTATATGCACACAAATATCATTGGGCCAATGAAGTTAGTGGCTGCCATTTCATTTAGTAGCACATGCAAACTGAATAATTAATTCATCATGTCAAGTTCCATGAAACTTGGTTTCAATTGGACCGAGCATTGCATTTAATATGACAAGAACCCTAATCTATAATCAAGCAGAGTAGACATCAGCATCATATATTCAAAGGATCTTTTATAACATATCAAATACACATGGCCGAGAGAAATCAGATTATGCAGTCACTTATTCATACTCAATTAATCAATGCTAAGCCCTAGTTCCATGCATGAACCATCATGTGTACGTATTAATCACAACAGTTTGTATCCACCAATTATTCATCAAGCTTTCAATTAATATTCCAAACAAAATACTACACACATAAATCGCAGATTGATAATCAAATTGGTGATAAGCATACTAACCGAAGAATCGAGTTTTAGCAATACGGAAGAGACAAGTTTCGCACACAAGAAGAACTTCGAAGGCAGGGTAGTCACCGTCGATCCAAGAAGGGAAGAGAGAAGTGTTAGGGTTTGTTATGATTCCTCAAATCATAATTTACGCATACTCCCTTACTTGTATACGTAATTCATGATGAGTTGGGCTATGATGTTATTGGGCTTGACAATAAGTGTGGGCCGAAGTGATTTAGGGATGACATACTAGTTTAAAAGGTGTGCAGCCCAAACAGTTAAAGTGTGTGTGCCCAACTACTCGCGGCCCAATTACCCATTCAAGCATATTCCAATCCGTCTTGCGTTTAACGAGTTTCACATAGCTGAGAGTGTTTAAAATTTATACTAGCAAAGAACGTAAAAATGGAAAATAATGAGAAATCAGGATTACAAGGTTTATCGGCACTAACCTTGAAAGTTCGGGTTGTCACATCATCCCCAACTTGAAAGAAATTTCGTCCTGAAATTTAGCACGTAGTCACTGAGGAAGCTAGTTAGTTTGCGTGGGTTTCCTGGTTTTTCCTGGGGTGTCACGTCATCCCCCCGCTGGTTTGGAATTTCATCCCGAAATTCCCTAGTAGCTTCGGCCTCGGTAGTGGTTTTACTATTCTCAAACAATTGGGGATGCTTGTGCTCCATTTGGTCATCTCGTTCCCAGGTAAACTCTGGGCCACAACGGGAGTTCCAACGAACGAGAGCAAGAGGGATTCTGGTATGCTTGAGAACTTTTACGTCTAGGTCTGTAATCTCTACAAGTTCTTCGATAAATTGTAATTGATCGTCGATAGTGAACTCCCTAAGAGGAGCTATGAGAGTCTCATTTGAAAGATACCTGTTCAGATTCAATACATGGGATACGTTGTGAACTCCACTAAGTTCTTCGGGTAGATTCAGTTTGTAGGCCACTTTGCCTATTTTCTCTATGATTTTGAAAGGTCCGACATATCGCGGGTTGAGTTTGCCTCGTATACCAAAACAAACTACACCTTCCCAAGGTGAGACTTTTAGTAGTACTCGATCTGAACCTGGAACTCGAGTGGTTTCCTGCGCTTATCAGCGTAGCTTTTCTGACGGTCACGAATTGCCGCTCTTCGTTGTCATGTCTAATCAATCTTCTCTGTTGTGTCTACTACGAGTTCTGGGCCAGTGATTTGGTTGTTTTCAACTTCTGCCCAACGAAGGGTGATCGCACTTCCGTCCGTACAATGCCTCGAATGGAGCAGCCGGTATGCTGATGTGATAACTGTTATCATACAAAAATTCCACCAAAAGTAGGTGCCGCTCCCGGCCGTTACCAGAGTCAATTACACATGCCCGAAGCATGTCTTCAAAGGTTTGGGTGGTGCGCTCAGACTACTCATCCGTCTGTGGATGATACGTCGTGCTCTTGTCTAATCGAGAGCCAAAGGATGTGCGTATTGCCTGCCTTAAATCAGGTATAGCTCAAAATCAAAGGCATCAGGAGTTGGCACCTCGTGCCCATAAGCCGTCTCTCCTAGAGGAATATTCACAAGCTGAGTAGACTCATTAGTTCCCTTGACTACAAGAGGGTGTGCTGGTTACATGCAGTGATCAACGATTATCCATGTGTTACTGTTTCCGGTTCGAGTCTTAGGTAGCCCAGTGACAAGATCCATGGAAGTCTGTTCTCGCTGTCCCTATAGGTATTTCTGGTTGCTAACACTTCGCCTTGACTTTCCTACAAGTCAAACATCATTCCCATACCTAGCTAGGTGGGCCTTCCTGCCCGATCACTCGTACAAGGTTTATCAATCCTAATGTCTCCCATCAAAACCCAGACGACTAGAATATCAAGGCCGGTGCTTTGCTCAACATAAATTTCCTACAGTTACTGTATAATGAGATCCACACTCGTTCCATGAGGTAGCGAATATCGTCTGACCTGCCAAGGTTGCTTCTCCATGCCTCGCATGGGTTCAACTTGATAATCCTCTTCCTTCAGTTCTCCAGTTTGAACAGGACGAGTCAGATCATGTAAGTTAGAGTCGATAGCGAGCTGAAGAGCTCGTGTATGTTTAGGTTTCACAGTCGTACTCATTCAGTAGTTCCATCCAGCGATGCCATTAACTGCTATAGCTCTTCCAAAACCAGGGTACACGGGAGGCCCTTGTGATCGGTCTAAGTAGTGCAATCGGTACCGTCCAAGTGATGCCTCCAACTCAAATCCAAAGACTACGGTTTCCACCACAGGTTCTGTATCGTGCAGTTCCTCTTAGTAACTCCATTACGCAAGTCATCACTCTCTCGTGTTGCATTGGTGTATAACTGGGACTCTGATTCGTAGCATCATGGTATACCACTAAATCACCCGCACCCTCGGGTAAATACGATGCTCAGTGCATTGCAGAGTTGGAATTCGAAAGCTGGAGAGACGTCCTCCTGTTTTGTCTTTTACAAACACAGCACCCTGTTGTGCTAAAGAGATTACAGCGGCGCTATTTTCAAAAATCCCTTGAATCCGGATGTTACATTTGGCAAGACTTCATACGGAATGGCTCCTCCCTCTAGGGCTCTAAATAAGATACATATGTCGTCCGTGGCGTTCCTTTCTCCTGGTCATGATTCAGAACATCGTCAACAAATACGGTCGATTTATGTGATCCCTGAAGTTGCTGGTGTGTTGATCAACTCGATTATCATGGTGTACAAGTTGTAATGGCTGCATTGTGTTCGACATGCTGTTCTAAGAGCATTCTCCTCTTGGAGTTCCATCTGATGATAGTTTGTGCACTAGCCAATCCTCGAATGGAAGCTTTGTTCCTCGCAACTGCTTGACAGGGTGTTACTATATGGTCGAAGCGAACGGTTCTTGACTGTCACCTTGTTGAGTTCTCGATAATCAGTACACATATCCGACGGTACAACCTATCTTCCTGGGTATAACTGGGGCTCCCCAAAGCAAAAACTAGGTCCGAAAAAGCTCCTGTCCAACAGTCCCTGTTGTTGACCTGACAACTCTCGCAACCCTCCTGGTGCAAGATGGTAAGAGATACGAAGAATCAGGGTTGCCTCTGGCGTGAGATCAAACTGAGAGTCTGTCTAACAGTTATGGAAGTAAACCTGATAGTTCCTCACGTAGCATGCTGAGTGGAATCACGAACAATTGGTGGATCCTTGATCCTCTTTTCCTTAGCCTTGACATCAGTAACGAGTGCTATAATAGCAGGATAATCCTTCCGTGGACACTCCTGGCCTTCACTGCTGAATTGATGCTAACCTCTGCACCACTCTGGCGCGTTAGAACAGATAACAATCCTCCGCTAAGAAAATGGATATGTAGAATCTTCTCCTCATAGGGTAAATCTATCAAGAACAACAGATGAAGGGTCGATGTCGATCACTTGTTCCACAAGGTTGAGTTTGCATCCCAACGATTATATGAGGTTTCCATTGTCTTGCCATCAGCCGATTCCACAACAGGTCTGGTCTTAGGAAGTATCAGGGTTGAAAAAAACAGGAACGAAACGATTAGCTTCCAAAAACGTGCTGGCCACCATGTTGGTGTAATCCTGGCATTGCCCACGCCAGCCCTAAATGCCCTTCCATGAGCATCATTTCCAGTGTTGCTGTTTTCATTACAAGGGTTTCAAGTACTGCCGTTGTTCCATGGGTCGTTGTCTTCTTAACTTAACCACGACCAATCCATGTTGTAGGCACCTTTATTTCCATATTGTAGGCTAGAGTTACGAATACCTTGTTGTCGCTGTGACTGCTGCTCCCAATGTCGTTGCTTGAAACGAAGCCCTACGATTCTTCACCATCAAGGTCCATCTTTTCACATTCTGAGCCACATCTTAAAGTGCTACTCAATGTGCTGGCAGTTACGTATTCCACAATATAGTCGATTGTCAATGCCTATGTCCTGATTGATTCGTAAGAGTTGACTCCCATAAATCGCTGACTAGAGTTACGGACTCGATTGAAGTCAATTCGCTGATGTTCGTTGCCGGTAGTCGGGGTCGTCCAAATACTGAGGTTGGTAAAGTACTACGCTCATCCTCTTGTTCATCGATGTTGAAAGTTGTTTGGGTAGTACATGGTCTGTTATGAGAGTGTTGCAGAAGTGATCACACTTCGGGATCCAAGACATCAATACGTGAGTTCCAGCAAACGAAGAGGAGTGAGAAGGTATTGATCAATTATTCAACGCTGTGACATCCAACTCAGGAACGTTCGTATAAGCACCTAACATTCTACACGGTTCGCTAGGCGTTCAGATGGGTGTTCAGGTAACACTCGATAGCACGAGTTTCGAAGGGATCTAAAGATATATGAAAAGTTCACATTTGAGTTTGAGTAGGGGACAACTACTGCTATGACCCCAATAGGTTTGTTATGTTTCTCATCGATCAAATGATGGAACGTAACCCCTTTTCCACTTGTTAAGACTCACTGGGACTCACATGCACCCCACAGTATTATTATGTGTGCACCCACAATAATATTGTGATTTGCATGCTCATCTCAGCTCCTCTCAACTCATGTCAAATGGGTCCTCAAATTCGAGTAGCAAACAAAAAGTATCACGAAGCGTAAGTTGTGAATGTTTAGGGAAATACCATTCTATCAGTCACATAACACGTGCAAGTGTACATGAATTCATACTGTTGTGCTACACGTGCAATCACATGCAATATCATATGTAGGTGTTCACTAGTTTTGTAGTACAATGACTATATGAGAGACGAACCTTGCAATCTGGAGCTGAGTGTCATGGTCGTATTCTCGTTTTCAGAACTGTTCGGTTATAGTCTGGTTTTACAAAAAAAACATTTTCCCCTTTTTAAAACCAAGTTCACTTGATGTACCAGGATCTTAGCCACCAATCACATTGAACTCATAAGAATAACTAAATAAACTTTCATTTATTAATTGGAAGTATTTCAAAACACTACATGTAACACATAGTACACAGCGGAAGCATAAATCATTTGTTAATTTTTTTATAATCCTCGCTTAAGTAAAACATTAGACTTATGTTGCGATTCCATGTATCTCGACCCATGACCACTCCAGCATCCCAGACAGCAAGTTCCAAAGATATGCACCTAAAAGCCTGCAAGGCATGTAACAACGAGTCAACAACAAAGTTGAGCGAGTTCACATTTGGTTGTTTAGTTACAGTGTTCGTAAATCATATGTTTATTTCGTAAACCATGTACAGTATTAATCTGTATCGCGGTTTCCCAAACATGTTTGCGAAGATTAGTGGGGGCTTCCCATGTGTATCATATTAATCCGTATCGCGGTTTCCCAAACATGTTTGCGATGATTATTGGGGGCTTCCCATGATGTATGTTACTAGACTAGTCGTATCCGTACGTGCCCTTCTTGATCCAAGGACCGTAGCAAGTATGAGTGTACGTAGGTTTTACGTACGTGCCCTTCTTAACCCGAGGACAGTAGCAAGTATGAGTGTACGTAGGTTTTACGTACGTGCCCTTCTTAACCCGAGGACAGTAGCAAGTATGAGTGTACATAGGTTTTACGTACGTGCCCTTCCTAACCCGAGGACATTGAAAAGTAGTTTAATAGTAATGATAGTACGAGTAGTTATTGAATCACATTCCTAACCCACCGGGAATCCCATGCCATACGAGTGTGAACTCACCTTGGTTTTGCTGGGTAAGACTAGCTATGTGTTAACCAATTCCTTGTTTAACAGTCAGTCACAAACGTCCTAACACAGTTACCGACAACAATAAGTTTTGGATGCACTTCGCGTACAACTAATTCACGTATTCAAGGTTCACATCAAGCATATTCATTGCTCACGTAACGCACACATGTAATCCAAATCATGACAGTTTATTCACCCATCTAGGGCACCAACCAAATGCTTAACATGCAATCACTTAAACATGTCATTTACAAACCTACATAATCTATTACTACACCCTTCAACCAGCTATTAAACATGTATGACCCAAAGATAAAACACGTATGTATCATAATTTCTAGCACATACTAAACATTCATTGTCCAGCCAAATCAAGTTATGTGCAGTCACTGCCTTGGCAGTCATACTCAGCCCAACCTTGCTGGCCCAAATTAAATCAGATAGTACAATTAATTCCGGCCCAGCTGGATTGCGTACACACTAAAGCTCGTGGCCCAGCTGTGAACCGATTTGCTTGTGGCCTAAAACGAATATAAATGGGTGTGTGTGTTCGGCAACTGTGTGGGCCCAACATCACAACCGGCCCAACCAATAAATAATTTCATCTAATAATTTTTAGCAGCCCTTTAGATATGTATCGGCCCAATTAATATGTATGTGACTTGTTACCCAATTAATATGTATCAGACTTGTTACCCAATTAATATGTATCAGACTTGTTACCCAATTAATATGTAATTTTAACCACTAACATACTAACCATCGGCCCCTAATTATATATACCAAAATCATCGTCCATCATTGAAACATAACAATTTCGTGAAATTGCATACTTACATCAGAACATCATTATCATATCATTGTAACAATTTATATGATGCTCACAATAAATACTCATTAAATCACAGCATACATAAACATATACATAACATATTCGTTACATGGGTTTTGGACAATTGAGAATCACACAAAACATAAGTGGCCGACAATTGTTATATGCAAACAAATAACATTGGGCCAATGAAGTTAGTGGCTGTCATTTCATTTAGTAGCACATGCAAACTGAATAATTAATTCATCATGTCAAGTTCCATGAAACTTGGTTTCAATTGGACCGAGCATTGCATTTAATTTGACAAGAACCCTAATCTATAATCAAGCAGAGTAGACATCAGCATCATATATTCAAAGGATCATTTATAACATATCAAATACACATGGCCGAGAGAAATCAGATTATGCAGTCACTTATTCATACTCAATTAATCAATGCTAAGCCCTAGTTCCATGCATGAACCATCATGTGTACGTATTAATCACAACAGTTTGTATCCACCAATTATTCATCAAGCTTTCAATTAATATTCCAAACAAAATACTACACACATAAATCGCAAATTGATAATCAAATTGGTGATAAGCATACTAACCGAAGAATCGAGTTTTAGCAATACGGAAGAGACAAGTTTCGCACACAAGAAGAACTTCGAAGGCAGGGTAGTTACCGTTGATCCAAGAAGGGAAGAGAGAAGTGTTAGGGTTTGTTATGATTCCTCAAATCATCATTTACGCATACTCCCTTACTTGTATACGTAATTCATGATGAGTTGGGCTATGATGTTATCGAGCTTGACACTAAGTGTGGGCCGAAATGATTTAGGGATGACCTAATAGTTTAAAAGGTGTGCGGCCCAAACAGTTAAAGTGTGTGTGCCCAACTACTCGCGGCCCAATTACCCATTCAAGCATATTCCAATCCGCCTTACGTTTAACGAGTTTCACATAGCTGAGAGTGTTTAAAATTTATACTAGCAAAGAATGTAAAAAGGGAAAATAATGAGAAATCAGGATTACATGGTTTATCGACACTAACCTTGAAAGTTCGGGTTGTCACACATTTGGTTTACAAGACCTCATTCTATCCGATCTTCCGATTTTGGTGTCGATTTATTAACTAGTGATTCGATTACTAGGTGCTACTTGAATTTCCTTGGTTTTTCCCTGAGCATTGATAGTTCATTAGATCAAGGATACCCTTCTATTCAATGTGAGTACATAGTTCCCCTATTTTACTGTTTTCAATTGTTTTGGGGTGATTCATATGTGTTAAATGATTTCGAGGTTTTAATGATGGTTTCAAAAATGATTAACATGGTTTATATTAAACTAATAATGATTTCGATAATGTGAACAAACTTGTTGGACGTAGTTACATAACGAATAACATTCATTAATTTTGGCCGAACCGACCAGTATTAGGTTATGGTACCATAGGATCTGACAAATCCTGTTATCAGACTACACCCATGGTTATGTGTGGGGGTTATGTGGGTAACGACCGAATCTGTGATTGTTAACTTACCCTTTAGTGGTTTATTAGTGCGAGTTGAACGATGGACGAGTTGCGAAGGTTTGGATGTTATTAGCGAGACGACCAAAAGTAGTTTTCACAATTAAAACAAGAACGATTTTGGGACGAGTTAAACGATTTGAAACGATTTGAACGAGTTAAACGATTTGAAAGAACGATTGGTTTTGGGATGTGATTAGATAATGGGACGGGTGTAACATGATAAAAGTATGGTAGATACGCCGCTGGTACTTCTTATATATAAGTGCTTTTATCATATTATATTCCGTGGCATTATTTATTTCACATGGGCAAACGATTTTTAAACGATGTCACACAACGAGGTTTTCTAAATGATATAAACCATACAAGTTTTGTAACGAGAACAATTTACGATTTGGATTACTTAAACAAATGTTTTAGGTTAAGAATCATGGCTGCGAGATTTCATAAACTATGATTAACTTGTTTTGAGTTGGTTAATTTTGTTGCAATACTATACACTTTTCAAAACGAGGTTCGTGACTTTTGACTCTTGTAGTCTAATGGGTACTGCAACATGTAAACGAGCCATGAATCTGATACTCTCATAAAACCTATGTGCTCGCCATCATTTCTTTGCTGACTTTGTTTTTACATATGTTTCACGTGGTGTTGAATGATGTTGATTGCTAGGATGCATGTTCACATAGGATCTGGATGAGGCCTTAGTGACATAATAACAATGATAGACAATGTGTAACTTGTTTGTTTGGTTTTAAGAAAATGTAAATTATTTAATAATTCAATAAAATGAAACTTTTGTATCCATGGTTGTGAAACAATGATTCAGTCGTTACCCACATAACCCCCACACATAACCATGGGTGCAGTCTGGTAACGGGATTTGTCAGATCCTATGGTACCATAACCTAATACTGGTCGGTTCAACCAAAACTAATGAATGTTATTCGTTATGTAAATACGTCCAACAAGTTTGTTCACATTATCGAAATCGTTATTAGTTTAATATAAACCATATTAATCATTTTTGAAACCATCGTTAAAAACATCGAAAACATTTAACATATATGAATCACCCCAAAATAATCGAAAACAGTAAAATAGGGGAACTATGTACTCAAATGAGAATGCTTAGAGGTCTTGAATAACAACCAAGCAAAGCTAGAGGGATCACGGAAATCAATCAGCACCTAATATAGGTAACTACGTTAATAAACCGGACCTAAATCGGAAGATCGGATAGAATGAGGTTTCGTAAACCAAATGAGTATAGGAACTCATGTAAAATGATTTAGCAAAGCCTATATTCTAAATCGAAAACTATCCTAAGTGCTTTCGACCCGTTACGACCCATTAAGGTAGCTTACGCTAATTTAACGCGTCGTTCGCGCAAATGCGCGTTCGAGACACCTAACTAGTCCTATGACAAGTATTATATGCCTAAACATGTTTAAATATCTTGCATAATCAGTTTAAGTGACAAAAGTTAAGTTACATATGCTTAAAATTCAATTATGCAAGAAAAGGGCATTTTGGTCATTTTCCAAAGGCATATAAACTACCTATCATATAACTAATTAAACTAAGGGACCATAAGGTATAACCTCGGAAGGTTATTCCCTATACAACTATGGTCACTAAACATGCTTGGTCGGATCCTAATGATCGACCAAACGGGTCGAGTTCGAAAGTCTAAGCGGTTGTCTAGACCGCTTGACTTACGACTCTACACAAGCACTAGACTAAAAGTGACGAGTTAAACATGTTAAAACATGGTTAACTAAGTTATAAAACAGGTTTTCATATCAAAACAAAGTGTTTTGATACCCAAGGATAGTTTCGTGGCAAAATACGTATGGACACGTACTTTGACCGAAACTATGACTCGTCACTACGCCTAATCAACGTGGTAATCAGTAGGTATAGCCACAAGGGACTATAACCATCGTGATTACGCTCACGTTGCAAAGTTCAAACGAACTTTGTGTTGACCAAAGACTGTTCAAAGCAGAAACTCAAACACTGTTTGACTTTTACGCTTGAAAAGCAATAAAAGCACGAAAGAAACTTAGAAAGGGTCCAAGCTAGGAAGATCTTGATCCAAAATACTCAGGTATGAAGTTTTTGAACTTCAACTTAGAGCAATTCAGATCAAGTGTGAAGAAAATGAATGAAAGGTTTGGGTTTATATAGATTTCGAAGAACCGTTAGGATCGTTTGTCGAAGTTTGAGCTTTGATCAAGACCATACATGTGGGCACAAGGTTTTACAATACAATGGGGCATCAAATACCATCAAATGGTATTGAAAAACAATGAAAAAAACCACCAAAAATAGGCTGGAAAGCCAGATTCAATGTTTCTGTATTGAAGGTCTATCGCGCCCCTCCTGGGGAAGTTTGGCAGATTGTCAAAATTTGTCCCTACAAGTGTGAAACTTGATTTCTGATGCATCTTTGACACGTTTAAGCCCCGTTAACCCCATTTCAAGGCTCTAAAATGAAGTTAAAGTATAGGGAACCTAAAATAAGCTCAAAAATATCTCGGATGTCCGTTCGTTTGGTCGTACGGTTGCGTTATTCGGTTAATTACGAAGAAAACTCGAACGGACGCAAAAACGATCCAAATTACACGACGAATTGTATTTTTGCATTCCAATCACTAAAATAAATTATTTTAATGATTACAAAAATTTTTGGATGTCCGGATATATTCAGAACGTATTAGATATGCGCGAAAATGCAAACTTGTGCACTTTTTGACGCTTTTAGTCCCTATTGATCAAATAAGTTTATTTTCGCATACCAAACCCCTCAAAGCCTATTTCTAAGCTATGTAAAGGATATTTAGGTATGTTCAACTTATGATCAAGTTCCGGAATGTTCGTTACAATAAAAATCGGTATAGTTTCGCAGTTTGACGCAAATAGTCCCTGCGATCGAACAAACTTGATTTCGACACACCAAACCATCCAAAACTTATTTCTAAGTTTTGTAAAGGTTATTTAAGGTATGTTAAGCCTATGTCACTATCCTGAAGTGTTTTTCGCATTAAACTAATTACGTTTATGCACCCGTTTGCGTATAACCTTCCAGAAAGCGATTTAAAGCTTGAAATCGAATTCGAATCAAATCGTAAAATCATGAAACATAAATATACACATAATAACACCAAATCACATTATTTTATTGATAATTGATATCATTTTCCATTATACATCGATTACAGAGCACAGTTGTCACAATAAAAGTCTCCAACACATGTTTAATCAAAAAGATCTGAACATGCGACAACGCCGATGGATGGAGACGTTAAATGACTACGATTGCGAAATTCACTACCATCCTGGAAAAGCAAATGTAGTCGCTGATGCGCTCATTCAAAAAGAAAGGGTTAAACCTATACATATTAACGCCAAAAGCATTGAGTTAAAGAACAACTTGAATGAAAATTTGTTACATGCGTAGAAAGAAGCTATGTTGGAAGCTAACCTTCCAAGTGAAGAATTGGGTGGAACTATTGATCAGTAGTCACCAGGAAACGATGGAATCCTTAGATTCAGTGGTTGAATCTGGGTTCCAATCTATGGAGGACTTAGAGATTTAATGCTCCAGGAAGCGCATAACTCTAAATATTCAGTTCACTATGGAGGTGACAAGATGTATCAAGATCGGAAAGCAAACTATTGGTGGAAGGGTTTGAAGAAATCCATTGCCACACATGTAGTTAAGTGTCTGACATGTTCGCAGGTTAAAGCCGAACACCAAAAACCGTCAGGGCTTCTACAACAACTGGAAATTCCCACATGGAAATGGGAAATGGTAAGTATGGATTTTATAACCAAGTTACCTAAAACTAAGCATGGTAATGATACAATATGGGTTATTGTTGATAGACTGACTAAGTCAGCTCATTTCTTACCCATAAAGGAGCCGCATAGCTCCGATAAATTAGCTAAATTGTACGTAGACGAGATTGCATCCCTTCATGGAGTGCCAATATCTATTGTATCCGATAGAGATACTAGATACACTTCTCACTTCTGTAAAAGTTTCCAGCAATCCTTTGGCACTCGTTTGAACTTTAGTATGACTTACCATCCACGGACTTATGGACAGAGTGAGCGTACTATTCAAACATTGGAAGACATGTTTCGTGCATGTGTCATTGACTTGGGTAGTAGCTGGGATGACCATCTCCCCCTAATTAAATTCTCCTACAATAACCGTTATCATACGAGCATTAAGGCTGCGCCTTTCAAAGCCTAATATGGGAGAAAATGTAGAACGCCCGTCTGTTGTGCAGATGTTGGGAGGCCCAACTCTCAGGACCTGAGATAGTCCTTGAGATGACGGATAAGATTATACAAATCGGTGATCGTCTAAAAGCCGTAAGAGATAGGAAAATGAGCTACGCCGACAAGAGGCGCAAACGGCAAACCTCTTAAGTTCTAGGTAGGGGACAATGTCTTGCTGAAAGTATCACCCTGGAAGGGTGTGATGCGTTTTGGTAAGAAGGGCAAACTAAGCCTGAGATATACTAGACCATTCGAGATCATCGAATGTGTCAAGTCTGTAGCATATAAATTGAATCTGCCTGAGGAGCTCAGTGGAATTTACAATTTGTTCCACATCTACGATTTAAAGAAATGTCTAGCTGATGGGTCGCTAGCAATGTCTCATAAAGATGTGCAGATTGATGAAAACCTATGGTTTATTGAAAAACCAATATCGATCAAGGATCGACAGGTTAAGAAGCTCTGAAGGAAGCATGTGCCTATAGTAAAGGTCAAATGGGATGCCCCTAGAGGCCCTGAATACACATGAGAGGTAGAGTCTACTATGCGACAGAAGTACCCCCACCTATTTCTGTAAATCTAGAGGTCGAGATTTCTTTTAAGGGGGCGAGGATGTAACACCTTGTAAAATCATGTCCAATGATGTAATGAAACGTGTCCTTAACCTTAATGATGTCAAACGTTGACTAAGAAGGACTATTGTTGCCAAACAGTGAAAAGATGTTTTTAGAGGGACTAAAAGTCTCAACATGGATTAACTATGCCTCTAAATGACCTTTTATGGTATTCGTATCCTTTAACGAGCCACATGTTGGACATACAAAACCGTTTGTGAAATTAAATCATTAATTTGTGAATCGAAGGGTTAAAAGCGTCAACATGTTTAATTATACCTCTATGTGACCTTTTAACGAAACCAGAGCTTAATGATGTTCGGTTATACTCTCGGGAATACCTACAACCTAACTTGAAGGGCCAAAAGTGCTAAATATGAAAGTTATTTTGAATTATAAGATTGAGGGACTGAAACTGCCAAACATTTAAAATGTTTGGCTGAAGTTATAAGGGATCGCGGGCCGCGACCGGCCCCCTTGTTTCCTGTAGTGGGGCGCGAGGAGCCCATATAGGCAGAAAGAAATGGACAACTGCTGGTTGCAGCCTTGTTCACCACTCAAACCACTTCTTCTCACATGAATTCAAAACAATGGCCTCTTTGATGGTTTTTAATACCTGCTATGACACCTTGGATGATCATGGAAGCTCTCTAACACCTGGCTTCATCTTGGGAAGTCACCTTCAACTATAAATAGAGGCCCTTGGTATTCCTTAGTAAACAATTAGATACACAGAGAGTCTCATGCTGAATGCAGCCTTAACTTGGTGGAATCTCCAAGTACAAATGTTAGGGAGTGATACTGTGACGAGGTTGACGTGGCAAGAACTCAAGGATCTTATGAGAGAAGAGTATTGCTCGCTGATTGAAATTCAAAGATTGGAAACAAATTCTAGAACTCGATCATGACTAGAGCTAAAGTTGTTGGTTACACTCGAGGCTTTCATCATCTCTCAAGGGTTGTTCCATACTGCGTAACACCCGAATTCAAACGCATTGAGCGTTACATTGGGATTTAGCCTCTGAGATCCGAGGCATGACTGTATCATCCCACCCTACCTCGATCACTCAAACGGTAGTTACCCGACACGTTTCCTATCAACCAACATTTCACATCCATGTTATTTGATACTGGTTCCGATTTTAGCTTCATCTCAATATTTCACATGCATGAGTTTCATAGCTAGTGACGGAATTATCCTAGCTACAATTAAGGACTGGATTATACTACATCTAAACATAGGGATTGGGTTATCCTACATCTAAACATTGGGATTGGGTTGTCCTACATTTAAACATAGGGTTTCTAAACTATACAGTGAAGTCCTCGCCACATAGAATTCAAAATGTACTTGGCCTAGAGTCAAGTAAGCTAGACATCCCCTCATTCTATAGTATGGGCATATGGTAAACTAGTGTACTCAGGGGAAGTTGTTAGAGAATGTTCCTTGGAACTTGGCAGGTGAAAATTCAATATCGATCTCTTACCCGTTCAGTTGGGTAGTTTCGACATAGTGGTTGGCATGGATTGGCTATCCGATAACCGAGCCGAAGTCGTATGGTACGAGAAGATCATTCGCCTACCACTGCCGAATGAAGAGACACATGCCATCCATTTAGAGAAGCGCGACATCCCATTGTGGATAATCAATTGCATGAAGGCACAAAAATGCTTACGGAAAGGTTGTACAGTTTTTCTAGCACATTTGTCGACAAGAAGGCCGTTGGGTCAAAGCTGATAGATATTCCAGTGGTAAAAGAGTTTCCTAAAGTCTTTCCTGAATACTTGCCGGGACAATAACCATATCGATAAGTCGAGTTTCATATCAACTTGGTACCGTGAACCGCACCCATAGCCAAATCTCCATATCGATTTGCACCTTTTGAAATGCAAGAGTTATTCAAACAGCTTCAAGAGTTGTTGGATAATGGATTCATTAGACCAAGCTTTTTGCCTTGGGGAGCTCCAGTCCTATTTGTGAAGAAAAAGGGACAGGACATTCAGAATATGCATAGATTACAGAGAGTTGAATAAACATACCATCAAGAATCGGTATCCACTACCAAGGATTGATGACTAATTCGATCAATTACAATATTCTAGCTTCTATTCCAATATAGACTTACGATCTAGGTATCACCAGTTACGAATTCAAGAGGAAAACACACCGAAAACGGCTTTTCGGACACGTTATGGTCATTACGAGTTTCTCGTTATGCCATTTGATTTAACGAGCGCACCGACGGTCTTCATGGATTTAATGAATCGCGTGTGCAAGCCGTATCTCGAAAAATTCATCATGGTGTTCATTAACGATATATTGATATACTCACTATCGGCAGATGAGCACAAAGAACATTTGAGAACCATTTTGGAGCTACTAAAGAAGGAGAAACTATACGCGAAATTTTCCAAGTGCAAATCTTGTATTCACGAGGTACAATTTCTCGGGCATGTAGTGAACGAGAAAGACATTCAAGTAGACCCATCCAAGATTGACGCAATTAAGAATTGGGAAGCGCCTAAGTCTCCAACTGAAGTCCGACAATTTTTAGGATTAGCGGGATATTATCGAAGATTTATTGAGAATTTTTCCAAGATTGCTCAACCGTTAACCTCCCTCATACAAAAAGACAATAAATTCATCCCAAATCGAAAAACAAGAAGAATCATTCCAACTTCTCAAGGATAAGTTATGCGATGCACCAATCTTATCACTAACCGATGGTACCGATGACTTTGTAGTTTACTGTGATACTTCGCATCAAGGATTGGGTTGCGTACTTATGCAACGGGAAAAAGTTATCGCGTACGCATCATGTCAACTAAAAGTCCACGAGAAGATCTATACCACTCACGACCTCGAGTTAGGCGCGGTGATATTCGCTTTGAAAATATGGCGACATTATGTATATGGTACTTAATGCACTATTTTCACAGATCATAAAGGTCTTCAACACAAATTCAACCAAAAAAATTAAATATGCGTCAACGGCGTTGGATTGGATTGTTGAACGACTATGATTATGAAATAAAGTACCATTCGGGCAAGGCGAACGTTGTAGCAGATGCCTTGAGCCGCAAGGAACGAGTTAGAACATTGAGAGTTTGAGCATTAGAGATGACAATTCACACAGATCTTACCACACGAATTCATAATGGACAACAAGAAGCGCTCAAGGAAGAACATATTCAAGAAGAAACACTTCGAGGCACAGAAAAACAATTAGTGCCGAAAGAAGATGGAACTTTATACTTTATGTGTAGAATTTGGGTTCCATTCTTTGGCGACCTTTGAGATGTTATTTTTGAGGAAGCACATAGGCCCAAGACTTGAAAGAGTACTATTGGTGGCCTAACCTCAAAAAGGATATCGCGACTTATTTCGGGAAATGCTTGACCTGCGCGAAGGTCAAGGTAGAATATCAGAAACCCTAGGGCTTTCTACAACAACCCGAGATTCCCGTTTGGAAATGGGAACAAATTTCGATGGACTTCATTATGAAATTACCCAGGACCTCAAGAGGCCACGACATGATATGGGTGATCGTCGATAGATTGACAAAGTCCAGACACTTCTTGCCAATTCGGGAGAAGGATAGCACAGAGAAACTAGCGGAACTCTATCTTAAAGAAATAGTGGTTCGTCATGGAGTGCCTATTTCAATCATATCAGACCGAGACGTTCGCTTTATTTCAAGAATTTGGAAGTCATTCCAACATGCCTTTGGATCTCCTTTAAATCTAAGCACGACCTTTCACCCACAAACTGACAGCCAGAGCGAACGGACAATCCAAACACTCGAAGATATGCTTCGTGCGTGTGTTGTGGATTTGGGCGGCAACTGGGATACTCATTTACCACTGGTTGAGTTATCCTAAAATAACAGTTACCATACAAGTATACAAGCTGCACCGTTTGAAGCTCTCTATGGTTGAAAGTGTCGCTCTCCGCTATGTTGGGCGGAAGCGCGCGATAAATAGTTAATTGGTCCGGAATTAGTCCAAGAGACGACGGATAAAATCTTTCAGATCAAAGACCGTATGAAGGCGGCTCGCGATTGACAAAAGAGCTACGCAGACAAGAGACAGAAGCCAATATCTTTCAAGGTCGGAGACAAAGTCTTGTTGAAAGTCTCGCCTAGGAAGGGCGTAGAGAGATTCGGTAAGCATGGAAAGCTTAACCCTCGATATGTATGACCCTTTGAATTCCTAGAAAAGAGTGGCACTATTTCCTACAAGCTGAAGTTACCAGGCAAACTTAGTAGGGTGCACGACACGTTTCATGTGTCGAATCTTAAAAAGAGTCTAACGCAAGAGACAGTTATCATCCCGGCGGATGAGGTTCACATTGACAACAAAATCCAATTCACTGAAGAACCTGTTGAGGTCATGGACTGGAAGATCCAGAAAACACGAAGGATTCGTATCAAATTAGTAAAAGTTCGTTGGAACTCTCGACACGGACCCGAGTATACTTAGGTACGTGAAGATCAAATCAAAGTCAAATATCCTCACATGTTCGCGAAGAGTCCTGCAAAGGATGACTCAGCTTGAATTTAGGATGAAATTCTCTATAATAGGGGGGAATGTGACAACTGCCACTTTCTGGTAATTCTTGTACATTTAAATTGATAATTTACGCTATACAGTTATGTGTTTTGAACAGCCGAACTGCATGATTTCATGACATACACTTAGAATACTCATGGAATACATATTTATAATGCACATTATTCATTTTGATTGCTTACATCTGAAACAGTTTAAACAATGCATCGAAACAACTAGTATAGTACCTAGTAGACTATTGTGCTGATAGAAACGCAGGATCCGCAGAAACCAACTTAATGGCATATTTAGGACTTAGACGAGAGTCCAACTTCAAATATACATTAAACCCTAATTGGGAATGCAAGGGTTTGGTTTAATACCTTCTCGAAATCCGACAAACACTAAAAACTGCCCGAAAAGCACTCTAAGTCACAAATTCAGCACTTTTCTGCAGAAAATCAGCAGAATTCAGCATTGTAATTTTTATACAATGTGTAAAAGTGTTGTTTAACTCAAAATTCATATGAAAATACATTGGGGGTATCATTTAAACCAATAACCATATCATTCCCTACAGTTTATACAAGCTAAACATTCAACTATCTACTAGCGGAACAAACGCCAAACGAATATCCGAACACTATCTAAACTTTTTTTTAGTAACTAGCTAACATTGTTTTTGGCATCTTAAGGCTAGTTATAACATCTAAACATCTTGAAAACATTTGGAAATCCCTAAACAACTAAACACCTAAAACCTTTGCTAAATAATTCTAACATTTTAAACATCTTAAAACAACTCACAAAACAAGACCCCCCCCCCTTTATGTGGGCCGCCCCCATGTGGGACCCACATGCTCAACTTGTGCTAAAAATATCTAGATATTTTTACTCCATTGCAAGTGGTAAGTCTTGGTGAATAATTGAAGCCATGATACATATCCTAAATAGATCATTTCCAAGATCATTTTACACCATCATAAACACACACAAAAGCTCCCAACTTCACCCCCATTTTCGGCCAACATACCATCCAAATCATCTCCATTTTTAAGCCACTTCCTTGATGATCAAGATGCATTTTCATGGAACCTAAGAAGATCTAAGGCATTCACAAGTTGAAGCAAGCAATTTCATTCATCTAAGAGCTTTCAACCATCAAAAGTTCATCATCTTTGCTCATCATTTTCATCAAGATCTTCCCTAGCCACAAGAGCTAGAAGTGAGTATTCTAATCTTTTTTTCCATACTTGTTTATGTATATATTACTTATGAACAAGTTATATCTAAAATATTTATGCAAGAATAAGATGAAAATACTTAAAAGCAAACTAAAAATCATAATATATAAGATTGTTTATGTTGTGATTTGAAGATTGTTACTTGTTTGTTTGATCTATTCATGATGAATATCATATGAAAACTTGTTAGATGATGTTTAAAAACATAATTTAACAAGTATACATGAAAGTACTAAAAGGGTTATGTTAAACATGATGCTTAATGGATGATCATAATATTTGATGTTATTAAAGTGTATAAAGTTTTTCACTAAAAACTTTGCTTTTTGAAAGATTTATAAAAGTAACATACAAAATGGGTTTTCTATAAAAGTTTGACAAAACTAGAAGTAAAGTATGATTTTTGAACAAGTAAACATATGTAAAGATCATACTAAAACCCTTCATGTTTATGAGTTCATCTAGTTAAAGTATGTTATAAATCTCATGTATTTTTGTTTAGAAATGATATGAGAAAATTGTGGATGATTTAAAAAGAAAATGATATGTTAATAAACATGGCAAAGTTCATATTTCAAAGGAACTATGGCCAATTTTTCTTAGAAATCATATGTTAGAAAAACTAGCATTTTTAACAAAGTCTTTACAAGAATACAAGATTTGAAAGAATGGTTTTTCTAAGAACAAAAATAGAAATAAATATATATTTTGAGAAAATATATATTTAGTGATCTTAACAACTTATGTGCTATGTGTTTATTGATTCTATTAGTTATATATATGAAAGTTAGGAACTTGAATACAATGATACAAATAAACACAAGACACATTACAACTAAAGACTTACAAGAATACATATAAACACACCTTAAAAGCAAATTACGGACTATTCGGACACTTGAATACAACTTATGGACAAATCAGACATACGGACAAACAAATGGACTATATAAGTATTTCAGACTACAATATATAATATATCAAAGCTTGGTAAACTACATTTTCAAAACCGAACAAGTGACCATATATATTTTACAAGTATACAAAATATATTACACATGGTTTATGTGACAATTGTGCTCTGTAAACACTAAACGATGTAAAACAATACCAATTATCAATGAAACAATGTGTTTTGGTCTCAATGTTGGTGTAATTGTGTTTGACAATTTCACGTTTCAATTCTAGTTCGATTTCAAGTTCTAAATCGCTTTCTAGAAAGTTAAACGCAAACTTTTAGGTAAACGTAATCAGTTTAACGCAAACTTCTAGTTCGATTTCAAGTTCTAAATCGCTTTCTAGAACAGTGAAACAAGCTTAACATACCTTAAATAACCTTTTCATAACTTAGAAATAAGTTTTGAAGGGTTTGGTGTGTCAAAAACAAGTTTATTCGATCACAGAGACTATTTGCGTCAAACTACAAAAGTCTGCCGATTCGTATAGCAATGTACATTCCGGAACATGATCATAAGCTAAACATACCCTAAATATCCTTAACATTGCTTAGAAATAAGTTTTGAGGGGTTTGGTATGCGAAAATGCGCTTATTTGATTACAGGGACTAAAAGCGTCAAAAAATGCGTAAGTTTGCATTTATGCGCATATCTTACGTGTGACAACTCGTAATTCCGAACCTATCTTTGTACCTTGATGTAACGTAAACATTATGTGACTATGTGAATTAGATGATTTAACGGAATGTTATTTTATTGAATGTTATGTGTTATATGTTATGTGAGTGTACGTATTATGTTATGTATTATGTGAACGCACAACACTCACCCGATCGCACAAGCCCACTCGGGTTACACTTCTTGCATCCGAACCTAGGGCAGCCAAGTTGGGTTCGGCCCACTTCATTATATGCGTATACACACAACCTTAGGAGGTTGTTTCTCATTTGTTGCAAAAACATTCATACACTCAAACCCTAGCTCTCCTCTCTCTCCCTCACGAACTCGACGGCAACCGCAAACACATCCCCTCTAGCGAAGATCTTTTCTGGATTCGGATCAATCGTCTATTTCATTCTCTTCTTAATCGGTTAGTGTAATATTATGCTTGTTGAATATGTTGATTGCATGTGAATATGTGGGAAAAGTCAATATTATGATTGTTAGCATGTTGCCTGATTGTATCGGTCCTATGAAATTGTAGAATAATGGTTGCTGAAAGTGGATAACTTTAATTAAAGTGAATGTCGGCCATGTGGGTGTGGTTGTAGTTTTGTTATAATCTAAGCATGTGCATAGTAATGAGTATTGTCAGAAGTAGTTATATATATTAGTTCTATGTGGAATAAAGGATGTTTAAGTGTGGCATGATGATATCGTTTACATGATGAAGGTGCGAATAGATCTAATCGAATTCAGACTTGTTTCAACTGTTATGTTTATTAGAAAATCATTAGGGTTTCTTGTCGTAACTATTAATGTGAGGTTCATTAAACCGATTCATATGTGTCTTGCATAAATTATGATTGGTAATTGTGTATTGTTAATGAAAATCGGCTGATATATTATATATACATGTATTGTTCGAATGATTTGTTAAGGTGGATGCTAGAGATCAAAAACATGAGCCGGGTTAATATTGTGATTATTGTTTATGCTTGAACATGTCTAGGGTTCATAGGAAATTGATGATAAAAGCCTTTGTTGATCGAGTATGGTTGGGTCTAGAAACTGTTAGCATTGATTGATTTAATGGAAATTTGGAAACTAATTGAGTGATTGTAACTACTGCATGAATTAAGGGAGTTAGTTAATCAGTCGTACAAGATATAGGATCACACCATATGGATCAGTCGCACAATATGGTTACCATCGCACAAGGGTAATGAATCGCACAACACATGATTTGGGTTAGTCTGTTTGGGCCGTAGACTGTTGGGCTGGGTAACTAAGCTGATCGCACAAGTCAGCCTTGGTCGCACAAGATCAGACCTTGCATGATCAGATCTGATCGCACAAGATGTATTGGATCGCACAAGCCATTATTGTTTAAGTGTTGGGCCGAGACTTATGTGGGCTTCATCCGTATGTTAAACTGATAACATTTAAAACATTCTATGTGTGTACTATGTTGCCATGATCGATACGTGTTAGCAATATGTTAAACTATGTGTAATCATACGTGCTTTAATTGAACCTAAACCTGACATGTGTGATAACCATGTTAGGACGTGGTTGACCACTAGCATTTAGACGTGACCTTTCTGTGTAATCTGCCGAGCAAACCAAGGTGAGTTCACACTAGCCAAGGCATGGGATTCCCAGGGGTTGGGAATGGGATTGAATAGCTACTCATATAACTATTACTGTTAAACTAATTATTACTGTCCTCGGTTGAAGGGCACGTACGTAAAACCTACGTACAGTTATACATACTACTGTCCTTGGATTGAAGGGCATGTACGTAAAGCCTACGTACACGATCTTAAGACCATCACCTCTATCAAAGGAAGTCCCTCAATTATCGACTTAATTGCCGAGGCCTAGGGCGAGCGGGTCATTAGTTAATAGCGCTATTAGGTTTAACAAACCTCACACCGTGCCAGTCGGACGGGAGTGTACTAATGGACAATGGGCAAAAGGGTCAATGATGATAGACATTGACTTAGGGCACATACTATATTTTCGTAGCAGTCGATACGCGTGGTCTTGTAACACATGGGAAGCCCCCACTAATCATCGCACGCATGCCTGGACTGGCAGCAAGGATTAACGCGATACATGGTTTACAAAACGAATACATACGACTTATTAAATGAAAACGTTAACCAAACAACCAACTGTGAACTCGCTCAACTTTGTTGTTGATTCGTTGCTACATGCCTTGCAGGTCATTAGGTACCCAATGGAGCTTGCACAGGGAGGAACGGTCGTTGTGGGACATGGCGATGTGTGCCATGCTTTAGACATTACCTTATTTAATATTTTATACTTGCTATGGGTTTTACAAATTTTGCTTCCGCTATCACTTAACTATGCTTTGGTTAGAACACCTTTCATATTGGTTTGTTGAATTAGGTTTACTTATCTACTTGTTCAATATGATTGGTGGCTTGATCCTGGTCAGTCACGCCTCCAAGCGGTGATACTCCGCGTGTGGATTTTGGGGGTGTGACAGATTGGTATCAGAGCCATTGGTTATAGAGAACTTGGTTTTAATAAAGGAAAACGTTTTTGTTAAAACCAGACTATAACCTGTACAGTGCTCTACGATCCACAACGACGCTTCACTCCACGTGCAAGACTCGACATTCTAGGTGATATGGTTTATGTTATATTACCTATATAATTGAATATGTAGAACTTTGCTCATGGTATGCTTAGATAAACGTAGCAACTATGGTTTGAAAACACATTTGTGCTTGCTCCCTATTGTCACTCCACACTTACACACATTCGCGACACTTTCCCTATTTGTGTTTCCTTCGATAAGAGATCATGAGGGAACGTGTGAACCTAACTCAAGCCAGCTCACGACTCTTATCAACGAACCAGCTACGGCAGCATTCGCAGCCGCTCAGGCAGGAGGTATAACCTGCTGTTCCGAACCTATCCTAGGATGTTAGATCCTACTCTCATGACCCAACTCTCGCTCTTAACCCTGTCTTTTCTTCCTCGCGCAACAAGGTCAGAACGCTCAGCCGCCTGTAGGCACATTCAGGACGTTCATGGACTGTCGTCCTAGTACTTTCAGTGCAACTAAAGGAGCTGTTAGACTCCTCCATTGGTTTAAAAAGCTCGAGACTGTCTCAGAGACGTGTGAATGCCCTGAGACTCATAGGGTGAAGTACGCCACTGGTACTCCCGAAGGCACTACGCTAACTTGGCGGAACGCGCAAGTTCAGATGCTGGGGTTGGCGGCTGCTAATGCCACCCCATGGAATGATTCTTAAGGAACTAATCCAAACGTGAATACCGTAGTCGAGACGGCATCCACCAGCTGGAAGTGGAGTTCTTAAACCTGAAGATGACAAGGCCAGAGATAGAAGCGTACACGAAACGATCCAACGAACTGGCAGTGTTATGTTCAACTATGGTGGATCCTCCCATCAAGCGCATTGAGCTGTACCTCAAGGGCTTAGTACCAGAGATTCACAGTCATGTGACTGCTGCTAACCTTGCTACCATCCAGGATGGTACTTGTCTTGCCCATCGTCTCACAGACCAGGCAGTGGAACAGAACAGACTGCCTAAGCGTATTAGTGCTACTACTACTACTACTTCTGCTACTTCATGTGACAACAAACAGAAGTGGGATGGAACCTCCAGCAAGGGTTCGACTACGGCTCAGTCCCAGGCACAACGGCGAAAAATCGATGACTACCAGAGTCCTGGTCAGCAACCTTCTAGTAGTTAAGGGCAGGATGGAATCGATGTAATTTGCACCACAGTGGTCGTGCAGCAAAGAGTGTTGTCAGAGATACAACAAGCTTGGTCATGAAGTCAAAGATTGTAGAAGCTCACGTCCTGCAAACCAAAACCGACAACAACAGCCATAAGGTTTATAGAATTAGCAGCAATAGCAAGGGTAACAAGGGACGTTATCTGTGTGGTGCTGAAGGTCACTTCAAGAGACACTGTCCACAGTTGAACCAGAACCCGAATCAGAACCATAACCAAGGAAACGGGAACTATAATGGAGGCAACAAGGGGGTAATAACGACGATAATGGTTCCAGGGGTCGAGTGTTCGTGATTGGTCAGGGTGATGCTAGAAATGACCCCAACGTTGTGATGGATTTGACATCGTTAATGGTATGGACTGGTTATCCCAACATCAAGCAAAGATCCTTTGTAACGAAAAGATTGTCCGTATTCCTCGCCCAGGTGATGAACCCCTTATGATTCGTGGCGACAAGAGTGGTGCTGTTGTGAGCATCATCTCTTTCCTTAAGGCTCAGAAGTGCGTGAGGAAGGGCTACACTGCTATTCTGACTCTCGTTACTGAGACCTCAAAGAAAGAGAAGAAGATAGAAGATTTTCCAATTGTACGCGACTATCCTGAGGTATTTCCTGAGGAACTACCTGGCTTTCCGCCTCATCGCCAGGTCGAGATCCAAATCGAACTAGCTCCTGGAGCAGCACCCATAGCTCGTGCACCGTATCGCTTAGCTCCATCAGAGTTGAAAGAGCTATCTACGCAACTACAAGAACTCTTAGATAAGGGTTTTATTCGTCCTAGCTCTTCGCCCTGGGGAGCTCCTGTGTTATTCGTGAAGAAGAAAGACGGTACGTTCAGAATGTGCATCGACTACCGTGAGCTGAACAAGGTGACTGTGAAGAATCGCTACCCTCTTCCACGCATTGACGACCTGTTCGACCAGCTGCAAGGGTCGAGCTACTATTCAAAGATCGATTTGAGATCTGGATATCACCAGCTGAGAGTCCGAGAAGAGGACGTCTCTAAAACAGGCTTTAGAACCCGTTATGGATACTATGAGTTTTTGGTCATGCCTTTTGGGATGACAAACGCACCAGCGGTCTTCATGGACTTGATGAATCGAGTGTGCAAGCCTTACTTAGACAAATTCGTTATTGTATTCATCGACGACATCCTGATCTATTCGAAGAGTTAGGAGGAACACGAGCAACACTTACGACTTATTTTGGAACTCCTTCGAAAAGAACAGCTGTACGCCAAGTTTTCGAAATGTGATTTTTGGCTTCGTGAAGTCCATTTCTTAGGCCATGTAGTGAACAAGGATGGGATTCACGTTGATCCATCCAAGGTAGAGTCAATCAAGAGCTGGCCTGCACCTCATATGCCAACGGAAATTCGCCAATTCTTGGGATTGGCAGGTTACTACAGAAGGTTTATTAAGGATTTTTCTAAGATTGCTCAGCCTCTCACTTCACTAACGCAGAAGGGCGTTGTTTATCGTTGGGGAAACGCACAGGAGATAGCGTTTCAGCACTTAAAGGATAGACTCTGCAGTGCACCTATCCTTTCATTGCCAGAGGGCACAGACGACTTCGTAGTTTATTGCGACGCATCTATTCAGGGTCTTGGTTGCGTATTGATGCAGCGGGATAAAGTTATAGCATACGCTTCACGCCAACTCAAGGTTCATGAGAAGAACTACACTACACACGATCTAGAGCTGGGAGCGGTTGTTTTTGCACTTAAGATATGGCGACACTACTTGTATGGCACCAAGTGTGCTATCTACACTGATCACAGAAGCCTCGAACACATCTTTAAACAGAAGGAACTCAATATGAGACAACGACGATGGGTCGAACTACTGAACGATTACGAATGCTCGATCAGGTATCACCCAGGCAAAGCCAATGTTGTGGCTGACGCCCTCAGTCGAAAGGACACTGCGCCCAAGCGCGTACGAGCTTTGCAACTTACTATACAGTCTAGCCTTCCTTCTCAAATACGAAATGCTCAGGTAGAAGCATTGAAACCAGAGAACGTCAGGGCTGAGGCCCTACGCGGCTCAAGGCAACGCTTAGAACAGAAGGAAGACGGCGCTTACTAGGTCACGGGACGCATTTGGGTCCCATTTTATGGCAACCTACGAGAGCTTGTGATGGATGAGGCACACAAGTCTCGTTACTCAGTTTTGAATTTTATCATGTTTTTGTCTTTTTCAAATTTTCAAATGTTTTTGGATTTTCAGAAATTTCTACTCCCCCTAAAATGCAAACACATTTAAAGAAATTTGAAAACAAACTATACAAGTAAATTGACAACCAATATCGAATCGCTTCACTTCGCCATCCACTTGGCATAAACAATCAGAACTCCCCCTTACGACAAACTATTTTCCCATTGTGATTTCAAAACACTTAAGTTTGTTTTAATCAAATGGTTTTTCAGGAAAATATGTTTTGTTGATTGATTTTACCATTTGTAGATTAGGGGTTCATCACATTGTCTTTCAAAATACCACTTGTAGGAAAATGCAAATACAACTTAATGTCCTTGATTTACCACTTGCAGGTAAAAACCTTTTTCAACCACTTGTAAGAATGGTCCAATCAAGTTCAACCTAATGACCTTGATTAACCTTCGTATAAAAACACAACCTCTATTTCAACCTCATGGCTTACCAACCAATACCACATGTAGGTTGAGTTCTCAAGATGCCGATTCCTACTCCTTACTTACCAACCTGGGAGTTCCGGCAAGTCATACTTGTGACCAATTTTCAATTTTTCAAACAAACAATATAAGAAAGATGCCGATTCATGCTCCACGATTACCAACTTTGGAGCTCCGACAAGTCCAGAATTTTACTGTTTGTAATATGTACCATCCCAGTCACAAACCATGGATGATACTTTACCTTGCTTCTTTGTTTTCTTCTCGTAAAATTCCTTGACTCCTTTGACTTTCCTGTCAACCATTTTGCCAAAAATACTATGAACAGTAGAATTAAATGCTTTTTCAACATCAAAATCTTTCTTTACAGAAAAAAAATTTATTTGAAATCTCAACTTTACCAACTTTCTTCTTAAAATTTTCGGCCCGAAGTGGTGGAAAATTCACATCATCCATAGTCGGCACTGATTTTTCACTTTTAACCTCAACCTGTGGCTCCTCTGACTTTGTGGAATCAGATTCATCGCCAGAAGATAGCTCATCTGATTTTGAAGAATCAGAATCATTGCTAGAACTATCATCCGATTTCTTAACAACCCATTTTTGGTTGTCAAGGTTTCCCTTCTTCTTGTAAAACTTGTTTGAACATTCACCAATCTCAAAAGTTGAATTTTTGAAAAGTTTTGTTCTATCAATTGGTGGTTCAAACTCAACCTCATTATCTTTCAGTTTACGAGAAACTCCCTGTTTTGATTGTATTGCCTTGAAAATTTTTTTGGCAATATGACCAACAGTGTTGCATTGGAAACAGGTTATCGTTTCTTTCATCTGATCAGCAATCTTCATCTCTTCTTGCTTCTTCGCAAGGAATTCTCTGTTTGACTGGTTCCTGAACAGATTTTCTTTCTCTTCTTCAGTAGATGTACCTGAAACAAATATCATTTTTGATTTAAAATCACGAACTTATTTTTCATTTTTATGATTTTCTGGAGGAATAAAACTCAGACCTTTCTTTTTAAAGTTACCGTTATGGTTTGGTTTCTTTCGATAACCAGAACCAGAACTATAACCCTTTTTCTTGTTTTCTCTTTGTTGAACTCTTGAGGTGTACTTTTTAGGTCTATCATTAAGATTTACATCTTTTATTTCAGAAATATTAATTTCTGTTAGTTTGAAAACCTTTTTAATCATTTCTGGTTTAACACCTCTTATTGGAAATTCCTTATCAGAATATAATTTGTCAGAATCATTCAAAGTATATGCAACTTCAAACGTTTCGTCATTCAAATTAGATTTTGATAACAGGAATTCATTATTGTAAACTCTTTTGCCCTGTTTGCCGGTTTGACTCGGAATGCTGGACTCAGACTTTGACTCTGACATAGACTCCGACTTTGACTCCTCGGATTCATCTTTATCCAACACCTGATCGACCACTTTCTTTATTAACTCGGACTCATGATCAGTGTCAGATGACGTAAACATGACATCAATATTTTCTGGCAAGTTAACTGAAGACTCCGACTCCCACTGTAAATTTGTTGCCTTTTCGACTCTTTCTGAATTTTGATTTCTCGGAGAATATCTATTTTCAACCGGGGGTGGACACTTGTTGTAACTGACACCTTGTTTCTTGCCAGATGTCTTTTCTTTAGAATCCTTCTTCTTTTCTTTCTTCTTGTCAGGAATCTTTTCTTCAGAAACTTTTTGTTCTTCAGTTACTTCATCATCTTCAAATGCCTTCATGCCTTCAATAGTTGGATAAATCCTATCAATGACATAAGAAGTACATGAGTAACTTTTCAACAAACGATTAACTCTTTCAGTTTCAATTCTTTGGGTTTCAAGTTTCTGTTCTAGCACAGCACACTCCTCGATGTAGTTGTTCACAACTTTCTACTTTATCATGAAAGCTCCTTGAAGTATTTTCATAGCTGTTGCCTGTTCTTCACTTGATTGATTGTACTGATTCATGGCTTTGTTCAGAACATCGTAAGATTCCTTTAACTGATTTATGTTGTTAATCAGTTCACTGTTTTTCTTCTTGATAATCTTACAATTCTCACAAATCACCGGAATCTTCTTTGCATCAACTCCTTCATCAACTTTGAACTTTGGAATATCTTTCAACTTTTTCTTTATCACTAGAACAGCTTCATCATCACTGCTGACCGGTGTTTTGACCTTTTTCTTTTTCTTTTTGGCTTTTTCATCTTCACTATAACTTTCTGCTATCAATTTCAAATCAGCTGCCAATCTTCTTGCATGATACTCACGATCATCATCACTATCCTCTTCAAATCGAGCAACATACGCTTTGTGATTTGAATCTTTGTTTGGATCATAATCATCCCAATTGAAATTTGCCCAACTAAAACCTTCAGGGAATTTTTCATCATCTTGATTGATTAGGCATGCTTTGTTGTCAGTTGAGATATATTTGTCCCAACTGAATCCATTTGTTGTCTCTTTGTCATCCTTATTCACCATACAAGCTCTCTTTGAAGATTCTTCAATTACTTTTCTACCATGTGCCACTTGTGGTTCTTGTTGTTGTTGAGCAACTTGATGATAAATGGCCTTCCGGTAGTAATCATTGTTGTTGTTGAACGGATTTTGAGCTCCACTTGCTTCGCGGTTTTTGCACTCCCTCTTGAAGTGTCCTTTTTCCCTTCAACGAAAACAAGTGACTTTAGATTTATCAAAGCCTAAAGTAGAAACATTAGCTTCACGTAGATCATCTCTTCCTGTGATTTGTTTAAATTTCTCAGCTCGTCTCAACACACTTACCAAACAGCACTTTATATCCATTAATTCCATTTCTTCAGCATCTATTTGATCGTAATCCTCTTTTGTCAACATTAGATTCCCGATCCGACCTGCAACAAAACTACCATAGGATTCCAACACGGTTCCCAACAAAGACATGTGACTTTTGGCAATTTCTGCTGAATAATCCTCATCATTCTCCAGATTTAAAACAATGTTGCATTGTAGCTTCTTGCCAATCTTGGTTGTTGAAATGTTCGGATCAAATGATGGATATGATGAAAAACTTGTGTTGCTGTTTGATCCTTTTGAAGAACTTCCAGATGAACTCTTTGCATTGAATGCAGTCTCTATCTTCGGTGACATGTTGGTGGTTTTATCACTGACCCCACCTTTGTAATCGAGTCCGATGTCTTGTTCACCGTTGAAATCTTTATTCTTAAAACCTTTCTCTGTTCCATCTCCTGAGCCTCAATCTTTTCAATAAACTTACTCAGTGTCAAATTGCTAAAACCTTTTTTTGTTTCTCAACATCATGAGATATGTACCCCAAGTTTCATATGGTAATGCATCAGCTAGCTTCTCAATCAACTCCTCATTATCTTTCTCAATGCTCAACCTCCTCATGTTAGCTAGCAAATTGCAATATCTCTCAATGATTTGCTTTGTACTTTCATTTTTCAAACCACGAAACAGATCGAATTCTTTCTTTAAAAGCGACTTTTTGTTCTTAACCATCTCTTGACTTCCTTGAAACTTCGATTTTAGTGCTTTCCAGATTGAATAAGAAGTTCCAATGTGTTGCAATAACACCAACATATCTTCTTTCACAGCTTTTTGTAGTAAGCTAAGCATCATTTTCTCATCTTTGTATTTCTTTCTATTATCGGAACTCAGATCTTTAATAGCAATAATCTCTTCGTCATCATTTATCGGTCTAACGTATTTCGTCTCGACACATTCCCAAGCATCCAGATAGTTTGCTTGAACCCAATTCTCAAACCGTCCTTCCCAACCCTTATACTCCTCGATGTTCATGAGCTTAGGCGGTTTTTGCATCGTCCGTGTTTCATTTTCCAACATCGTGTTTTGTGCGAGAGTAATCGGGGTAACCGGGGTAGCGAATGCGTTGAAAAATTCCTCTTCCATGTTTCGGATTTTCAAAGATCACAAAACTGATTGTTCAAGCGAAATAACTTTCTCAAGCGAAATATGTTGTTTAAGCGAAAACACCCCGTTGAAGCGGAATACTCAAGCGAAATAACCAACTGAAGCGAAATAGCAAGTTTCAAGCGAAATCAGCAGAATTTCTCAAGCGAAATAACGGTTCAAGCGGAATCAACCAGCATTTTCAAGCGAAATTAGATCCAAAATGTGATTTCAAGCGAAATCAACAGATCAGTTCAAGCGGAATACTGCTGATGTCATATTCTCAAGCTGTTTTTCAAGCGAAATCACAATTTTTACCTGTTTTAGATCGATTTAAGGCCTGAAACTTTCAAGGCTTTGTTAAAATACTAATGCGCACATGATGTGTGAAAATCAAGACATTTTGACCGTAAAAAATTGTTAATTTTGAAAAAGAAGGTGTAGAAATCAGAATTTGCAGCTGAATTGGTAAGAACTCTTCTTCCTGAGCTCTGATACCACTTGTAGGATCGTTTTCAGACCCGAACGAGTCGATCAGAAGAGTTTTACTCAATACGAAAGGCGGAAACAGACGTATCGAGGTCAATTCAACTAGAAATACACTTTAAACTGTCGTATTGTTGATTTAATGACGTTTTACAACGAGACGACACTTCGGCAGCACTTCGTTGCACAAACCGGAAAAAATTTCTTTTGATCTCGCTTGAACACATATATATAGTGTTTTGATTTCGCTTGAAATGGTTCCAAGCGGAATAAGATTCCAAGCCGAATCTGATTTCGCTCGAAATCACATATGTACACATACAAGCGAAATCACTCACTCAAGCGAAATTACATGAAATCTCAAACTACGTGCCATGTTCTAACATTCTAAATACAAGACTCGATACAAGACAAAGTCGACAGACGCATGCACCAACACTTAATGTTACACAATCTAACTTAATGTTACACAATCTTGCACGTTATGTCCTTTAAGCCAAACTCAGTTAGATTTTTTAGTTAATTCAAATTACAAAAGGGTATTTTAGTCTTTTTACTCATTTATTTAATATTATTTTAAAAAATAAAACAATTATTGTTATTATTATTATTATTAGATCCATAACTCTCTCCCTCTCTCTCTCCTATTACCACCACCACCTGCCAACGCACCACCACCACCCGCTAACCACCCACTTCCAACACCACCACCGCCAACCACCCACTTCCACCGCCTGTTACCACTGTCAAAACCACCGTCTGCTAGTTGCCAAACTTCCCAATATTTACATAAAGTATAGCAAAAATATGCTTACAACTCTATGGTTACCCAACAAAAATCACAAATTTCATTATAACTAACCCCGATTTCATTCCACAAAATCCCGATATATATTCCCAATTACATCTTTTATAACCCCATTCAATACTCAATATTAACACATACCCAGTTCAATATTCAAGCTATTATAATATTCAATATTAACGCGTATCCGGTTCAAATCGCAATAAATCACACTTAAACCCACCCATCTGGGTTTCCATGGGTTTTAATCAAAACCCATAAAAATTATCGCTTTACAATCATCATCAACCAAGATTCAAGAATGAGGAAGAGGGAAAAAGAAAACCCATGTGGGATCTGCGGCCACTACCACAAAGATGAAGAGGGTGAAGTTTGTGGGATTTATGGTCATCGTATTTGGTCGGATTTGAGAAATCTCTAATTTAAGTTAGTGCATTTGCGTCAAAAATCTTGCCGGAGTTTTTGTATCTTGGTAGCTATGCTAACGCCTCTCGGATGGAGCTTCTTAAACACCTTTTGGTCGGAAAATCTTGCCGGAGTTCCTGCTGGTGGTGGTGGCGGTGGGTTCTGGGCAATGGTGGGGGTAACGACTGGTGGGTTATACAGAGAGAGAAAGAGGGGTGTTTGTGTGAAATAGAAGAGTACAGACTAGTTTAGGATTTATATATATTTTTATTATTTTAAACTAGAGTCCTAAGATATTAGATATTTGCATAATAGTCCCTGTAACAGTGGAAAGACAAATGTGCCCTCATGTGCAGGTCACATGATCAGATTTAACAGAAAAATTTAACTGGGTTGGTGCTAAAGGACATAACATGTATGATTTTAAAACATTAAGTACAAGACTTATCAATTTTAAAGACAAAGGACACCGCCTGCAATTTGATATAAACATAAAGGACAAAACTTGTAATTTACTCTATTAAACACAACGATTTCAATAATGTGAACGAACTTGTTGGGGCGTTGGTCGAAAGACAATCGAATGACATTCATTAGCTTTGGCCGAGCTATTCCATGGTTATGGGGTAATGCGGTGTCACACCCTGACTTTTGCGGAAGCGTGATTATGGTGTGACTTTATTAATACCATTGCATTCAATCACAACAACAACTATATGATAAAAACCATAGACATGTCATTCATTAAATAAGTTTAAACATAACAACATTGTTTTAAAACGAAGACATCAAACACAAGTTTTACAAACCATACGAATTGTTTTAAGAGTTCACTAAGGACTCATCAAAAGACATTAAATAAAACCAAGGTTTGGAAGACGTGTCTCGTCCAGGAATTAGACACCCAACCCAAACCACACAACCATGGATGACATCCTTATTCACAACGCAACATGAAACTCCCAACGCCCACCAGATCCACATACTAATTCCCTGAAATACATGTATTTTGAAAACATCAACAAAAGTTGAGCGAGTTCGTTTATTTGTTTGAGTATATGTATAAACCTTTGAAACCACTGTAAGTATGTATGTAAGTTCAGAAAACTCCCGGTATGATAGCAACAAGGAAAAACAGATCACCAATGGGTTGCAAGGCCATTGATATGTGTGACGTGATGCAGGTAGCTCAAACCTAGCAAATTTTGCACCGGGCTTCCGGCTGTAATACATAGTCTATCCATGGGCCAAACCCTGGTCCAACATGGGCGGGGCTCGCTACACCCAAATAGATCTATCACTCATGTCCCTCGGTCCTATAACTAGGATTGATGGCCTTATGCGTTATGCCCACCACTCACATGATCTAAGTATACCCTTCCTTAGCTAACCATACCAAATAGTAATGTATGTAAACAATTGTAACATGTATTTCACACCCGAAGTTATAAAACTGAAAACAGTTAAAGTAAAAGGTAGAACACGGAACTCACAGTCTTGCGTCTTCAACAACTATAACTCGTACTTCTCCGGTGAACACGACTACCTACAACGTACTAATGTCTATTAGACGAACGGGCCGTGCCTTGACTTAGTGTTAACGTTTCTGAGTTACGTTTCTTTTACGCTTCTGATATTATTCCAAGTTATATAATTATTTTCAAAATAATTAATATTTCGACTTAAATTATATTTATTAATTTTTGGAATAATTGTTAAACATATATATTAACTTAATGCTTCCCAAATATTAGTACTTGTATTTCCTTCCCAAGGATGGGGGTATCTTATACATATGTACTCGTATTCTTGTCTTTGTACATTTTTGCCATGGTTTGGTGTCGTATTCCGGGGTGTATTTATACGTACGAGAATACGTATTTTATTGTATTTATTAAGTATCCTCATACTTAATTAATTATTAAACTTTCCGGAATATTATTTCTAATAAAAATCCACCAACATATATATTTCCAAAATATATATTTTAAGAAGTATTATTTAGAAAAATTATTCATAATTTTTCTTTTGGCAAAAATATTCGTAGTTCCAAAATAATATATTTTCAAGTCTAACTTAGAAAATATATATAAACTTATTCTTATCCAAAAACAATGTATTTCATGTTTACCCAAGAAAATATATATTTTTCCCAAAGATAATACACTTTCTAATAATTCCAAGGAAAATATGCATTTGTATTTTTGTAACCACAAATTATGGCAAAGTTTATGAAACCATCTATTGTTGAAAATACACTTGTAAGTATTTATTTGAAAATATTTTTCTAAGTATTTATATTTTTAGAAAATTTTGCCATAGTTTCCCCTAAAAATGGAGGTTTCCATGCTTTCAAGCATATCATTTTCTTTTGTAAAAATCACCACAATCAATTTACAATCATCAACAATTCACATTTACTTACCCATCTTGCCAAAATCATGCTTAATCTACTACTTCATGAACTTGAAAGTTTATGAAAATTTGTAGTACCTTGGTAGTGCATTTAGTGTCGCAACCCCCGATCCCTTATCTGTCCCAGGAACGGGCGGACTCGAACTCAGAGTTTCGGTGGTATCAGCTATTTAATCTTGCAGTGGAAATTACATCAGGACCGTAGTTAGGAAATGTTTATCAGAGTAAAACCACCATATTTAATATTAATAATCACATGGGCAAAACCCAAGTTTCTTATTACAATACAATTATAGGGATATACTCTATTTTATTGAATTTAAAACATCGTCTTTTAGGTAACTTTTATAGGCACATTTTTACTAAGCCTTCAGTGCTCTCCAGCTGGCTTTTTATTAATTGGCTGTCACATTGGGTTACCTGAAACGCGTTTTAAAAACATTTATCACTGGGAAATACTGGTGAGTAAATCCCAGTTTAATCAAGAAACAATTTATCAATTAAAACAGTATTGAGAGCGATCACATTGTTTATGTCTACACAATTACTCATTCAGTACTATCAATCCTGACTTGTGGGTCATATTACACATTGGCTAACTCTTTGTCCAATGGTAACGTACTGTCATCCCCGACTTACTACCCGCGGTAGTAAATTTTGTATACAAAAACCCAACATACCGGCAATAATTGAAGAAATACAAAGACTCAATCACTGCTTAATTACATTATTAAGCATTTAAGGTTTTGTAAAACATTCCAAAAAGGTTAACAAAAAGAGGATAAACTCACATTGCTATCTTAGACTTCGCATAAGGGTTTCCTGGATATAATCTATTATTTATACAAATGTACATATGTTAGTATCAGAACCCATTGAAATTATTAATGATACCCTCCCCGAGACGGCATTCCAACAACTACGTCGGCCAGAACCACGACAGTTGTTACGGAACCTTAAATCAATCGGGCAGCGTATCTATTATAAAACTAGGGTTATAATACTTACAACTGAGTAGAACCTTGCTAATTAGGGGGTATTACCGGAGTATTATGCTTATAACTTCAGAAATTCGATTAGAAAGAAAGAAATGAATGGTTGAAAATGAAACCCGATGGCCTTCTTATATAGTTGTTGATTCTGTCTTTCTCACGACCCGCGTAAAACAAGAGAAGGGCTTACGCGGCCCGTGTACTAGCCCGGGTAGGGTTTAGGTGATCCGGGTCATCGCCTAGCTTCGCCACGATGTCGACACATGTCAGCCTCTGGTGTTGCCGTGTTATTGGTCTCACACAGCCCGCGTTAACTTAAACGGGGTCTTACGCGACCCGCTTGAACTAAAGAAACTCAAAGAAATCTGGTTCCAACCTTCATACCGCCCGCGTAATGTTTGGGGTGGGTCTACGCGGCCCGCGTCAGCTTTATAATTATTGTTTTTAATTTATTTTATATGTTATAACATATTTCGGGCTCGGTTTTCACTTACGGGGTGTAATTAAAGACATATTGGGATATTTTAAAACATACAGAGGTGTCGAAAATATTATGAGAGTGTCGGTTTTACCGAGGGTTGTTACATTCTCCCCACCTTGTTTTAGAGCTCGTCCTCAAGATCTACTGGAAGAAATGCGGATATTTCCTTTGCATTTCAGATTCAAGCTCCCATGTATACTCAGGTCCTCTTTTGGAGTCCCACTTCACTTTGACCAGAACTAATCTCTTATGCTTGAGATTCTTGACTTTCCTGTCTTCAATCTGTAGAGGCCTTTCTACAAACTTGAGTTGTTCATTTACCTCTATATCCTTAAGAGGCACTATCAGTGATTCATCAGCTAAACACTTTTTGAGATTAGATACATGAAATACATCATGTATTCCTGCCATTTCCTCTGGCAGATGTAGCTGATAGGCTACAGGTCCTATTTATCTAATAATCTCAAAAGGACCAATATACCTTGGACTTAGCTTTCCTCTTTTGATGAACCTTACTACTCCTTTCCAATGAGAGACTTTTAATAATACTTTATCTCCTACTTGAAATTCCAACGATTTGCGTCGGTTATCAGCATAACTCTTCTATCGATCACATGCTGTTTTCAGTCGTTCCTTGACTTGAATGATCTTATCAGTTGTTTCTTGTACTATCTCAGGTCCAGACAGTTGCTTTTCTCCAATTTCTGCCCAACAGACTGGGGTTCGGCACTTTCGTCCATAAAGTGCTTCAAATGGTGCAGCATTGATACTTGTGTGATAACTATTATTATAAGAAAATTCTATTAAAGGTAAGTGATCATCCCAATTACCTTCAAAATCAATTACACAAGCTCTAAGCATATCTTCCATCGTTTGAATTGTTCTTTCGCTTTGTCCGTAAGTTTGAGGATGATAAGCTGTGCTTAGTTTTAACTTGGTTCCCATTGCCTTTTGGAAACTTGACCAAAAATGAGAGGTAAATCGGCTATCTCTATCAGAAAAAATTGATAAAGGAATGCCATGTAAAGAAACAATTTCATTTACATACAATTTAGCTAACTGTTTCATACTGAAAGTTTCTTTCATTGGTAGGAAATAAGCTGACTTGGTTAGCCTATCTACAATCACCCAGATTGTATCATTACCTTTCTTAGTTTTGGGTAATTTAGTAACAAAATCCATTGTTATTAATTACCATTTCCACACTGCCATTTCTAATTATTGTAGAAATCCTGAGGGTTTCTGATGTTCAGCTTTAACTTGTGAACAAGTTAAACATTTAGAAACATAGGCTGCTATGTCCTTTTTCATTCCTATCCACCAAAATTTTTTCCTTAAATCCTTGTACATTTTATCATTTCCTGGATGCATCGTATATTTAGATTTATAGGCGTCTTCTAATATACGATAACGTAGATTTCCTAATTTAGGTATCCATATTCTCTTTTCATGGAATCTCCAAATTCCATCTGTTCCTTGTTCTAATTCCTTTAACATACCTTTTAATTTTTCAGAATCATCCTTGATTACTGATTCTTGTGCTTCTCTTATTTGATCATTTAAATCTACTTGCAGATTTAATTTAAGAGAACATACCCTTTTTGGCTTTTCATGATACTTTCGACTTAAAGCATCTGCCACTACGTTTGCTTTTCCTTCATGATACTGAATATCACAATCATAGTCACTAAGCATCTCCATCCAGCGTCTTTGTCTCATATTCAACTCCTTTTGCTTGAAGATATACCTTAAACTCTTGTGATCAGTTAATATGGTAAACTTATTACCATAAAGGTAATGTCTCCAAATCTTAAGAGCAAAAATTATGGCTCCTAATTCTAAATCATGGGTTGAATAATTCTCTTCATGATTCTTAAGTTGTCTAGATGCATAGGCTATAACTTTTTGACGTTGCATTAATACACATCCATAACCTAATTTGGAAGTGTCACAATAGACTACAAAATCTTCAACTCCTTCTGGTATTGCTAATATGGGTGTATGGGTTAATCTTTGCTTAAGGATTCTAAAGGCTTCTTCTTGTTTTAATCCCCATTCAAACTTAACAGATTTACAGGTCAGCTTAGTTAAGGGAATGGCTATTCTAGAAAAATCTTGAATAAATCTTCTATAATAACCGGCCAATCCTAAGAAACTTCTAACCTCGGTTGGTGATTCAGGGGTTTTCCATTTAGTGATTGCCTCGATCTTTGTTGGATCCACATGAATTCCTTCATGATTGACTAAATTTCCAAGAAATTGTACTTGTTCTAACCAAAATTCGAACTTAGAAAATTTAGCGTAATGCTTTTCCTTTCTTAATAAACTTAAAAGTGCGTGCAAATGATTTGCATGATCCTCTTTATTCTTAGAGTAAATGAGAATATCATCTATAAAAACGATTATGAATTTATCCAAATATGGCTTACATATTCAGTTTATCATGTCCATAAATGCAGCTGGGGCATTGGTTAAACCAAATGGCACGACAGTAAATTCATAATGGTCATACCTTGTTCTGAATGCGGTCTTAGGAATGTCCTCTTCCTGTACCTTTAATTGATGATATCCTGACGTTAAATCAATTTTAGAGAAAAATCGAGCTCCTTGTAGTTGATCAAGCAGTTCATCGATTCTCGGTAATGGGTACCAATTCTTAATCGTGACTTTGTTTAATTCACGGTAGTCAATGCACATACGCATTGATCCGTCCTTCTTTTTAACAAATAGTATCGGTGCTCCTCATGGCGACGAACTAGGTTGTATAAATCCTTTTTCTAATAATTCGTCCAATTGTTTCTTTAATTCTTGCATTTCTGCAGGTGCCAAACGGTAAGGTGCTTTGGCAATCGGTGCTGTTCCTGGTATTAAATGGATTCTGAATTCAACTTCTCTATCTGGAGGTTGCCTTGGCAATTCTTCTGGAAATACCTCTGAAAACTGAGATACTACTGGAATATCTTTTAAATCCTTTCCTTTAGTGTTAGTGATTATGGAAATCAAATACACTATAGAACCTTTTCATATATAACTTGTTGTTTTCATCAAAGAGATGAATTTTGTAGTTCTAGATGGTTTATCTCCTTTAATTGTGATCATTTTATCTTTTGGTGAATTTACTTGAATTGACTTTTGATCACATAGAATACTGGCTTTATTGGCTATTAACCAATCCATTCCTAAAACAACATCAAATCCTGCCAGATTCATGGGATAAAGGTTTGCAATAAATTTCTGATTTAAAATTTCTATTCTTGCTCCCTGCAAGATTTCAGAAATCTTAACGGTTTCTCCATTAGCTGTCTCTACTAAGCGTTCTTGTGGTAGTTTAGTTAATGACTGATTTAGAAATTTACAAAATGATGTATTAATAAAACTTTGGTTTGCACCAGAGTCAAATAATACTTTAGCAAAAATATCATTAACTAAAAACGTACCAGCTATGACATCTGGAATCATCTTGGCTTCATCTGCAATCAGAACAAATGCTCTAGCATTTTGTGTATTCTTGTTGTTTGTAGCTGGAGCTACTTTTGGGCAATTAAGCTTGATATAACCTTGTTCTCCGCAGTTGTAACATATCCTGTTGTTTGCTTTCTTCCTGCAATTTTCTTCTTTGTGTCCCGATATTTTGCAAAAGTTACAGTATACAGAGCATCTTCCTGAATGCTTTCTTTTGCAGTTCTTACAGTAAGGTGTAGAGGTAGAACCTATATTTTTCCCACGATTAAAATTTCCAAAATGAAATTCTTGTGTGAGCTTCTGGGTTAGGTTCCTTCTTTGATCTTCTTCTCGAGTACGGACTAATTCATCTGTCAAGGTGTATGCTAGTTCTACAGCTTCTTCTATGGTTTGAGGTCTAGCTGCCTTGACTACATGTCTTATCTCCCCAATTAATCCCCAAATATAACGAGAGATTAGCACTGGTTCTGGTGAAGCAAGAGTTGGCACTGTTCTAGCATATTCAAAGAATATTTTAGTGTATCCCTTACTATCCACACCAGTCATTCTAAGGTTTAGGAATTTATTTGCTATCTATTCCTTCTCATTGGGTGGGCAGAATTTCCTTTCTACCTTATTCTTAAATTCTTCCCATTCCATATTGTAAGTTCTATCACTTTCTCTTGATTGGAGGATAGTGTTCCACCATTCTAGCGTTGAATTCTTAAACAGATTGGAAGCAAACAATATCTTATCTTCTTCAGCACACTTGCTGATTCATAAGACTGCCTCAGTCTTCTCTATCCAGCGTAGAGTTGCAATGGCCCCTTCGTTGCCCGAGAATTCCATTGGTTTACAAGACTAGAATTCTTTATAAGAACAACCGTAAGACACGGTTCTTCTTCTTTTGGGAATAGGCATTTAAAGTATAGGTCCATTGTTCACGCTGTTTTCTGGTTCGATTGGTCGCTTACTACTATGCTTACTTTTATTATTCGCTTCTTGAATAGTTTGAATAATAAATGGCATTGCATCTATAATTCCTTGTGCCACTATATGTTGAACAGCACTATTATCCATTTGGTTTCCATTGTTATTGATGCTCGTATTCTCATTAACCATGTTAATGTTACTCTGGTTATCATTATTCAGATTTCCTTGATTTCCTTCGCCGGCCATCTGAATTTTAAACATTTATCCCATATTAATATCACAAGATAATAGGTAATATAGTTAATCACATGACACACAGTCTAGCCAAAAACGTCGATCATTGCAACTTGTACTCTATTTTCATATACTATGCATCTATTACACACTAGTACTGAAATAAAGATTACAATACCAACATAAAGAAAATTACACTAATATTAATAGGCATCCGTACATACATATTTTATTTTATTTTTATTTTATTATTATTATTATTATTATTATTATTATTATTATTTTCTCCATTACATCACGGATATGGATTTATCCAAAAATCCATATTGCGCTCATCGTATTTCCATACGAGACGCTCTCCCACCTGACGCATTCTCTCACTGCTTTCTAAAATTTCCTCACCGAAGGTCCTAAGTTCTTGCACGTTTTCTGCACTCATTGGGGGTGCAGGTTCTAGGACTGGGTTCGGAATCTAGGGTGCGGGTTCCTGATATGGGGGTAAAAGTGCCTGAAATCGGTAAGGATCTTCTAAGATCTCCCTAATGTAGTTATCATGGTAATAGGGATCTAAAGGGTCCATACCTGGATAGGCTCCTATGGGTGTGTCTTCATGGATAGGGTAACGTTGCACAAAGTCCCTATTGTCGTCCCACCAGGGGTCGTAATTTGGGTCTAGGGGGTTTGGTGCAGGTACCCTAGGGATTTCTTCTAGGTTAAAGTCATGCATCTCCACTTGGTTTTCAGGATTTTCTATCTCCATGGGTTGGTCTGGGATTTGTGGCTGTGGGGCTACTAGTTGTTCCAGACTCGGGTCAGCAGCAATTGTAGCTAGGATATGGAAATTGGCTAGGCTTCTATTAAGCATATCATGTGTATGGGCATCTGTCTTTCGCTTAGCAGCCTCTAGAACTCTTTGCTGTTGCAATTTTTGCATTCTTTTCCTACGTGCAAAGGCTTCCTTACTGAACCATCCTCGTTTCCTATGAGGGAATGGCTCTTCTGACTGTGCTTTAAAAGAAAACATTCCTTCTTCCTGATCAGCAGAATACCCAGAAAGGGCAGGCTGTGAAGAGGTACCTTCACTCCTAGGTGAATCAGAAAACTGACGACTCATGTCTGAGGGTCCTTGATCACTCATACTGTAAACTAGTTAATAGTAAAATAACACATAACATTTAAATACAGTTATACACGTATTTCTGTAATTTATTTCCTAACACAAAATTTAGAATGTTAAGTGCCAGCAGAACACTTCTTTGGCTCAGACCAATGGCTAGGCTCTGATACCACCTTCTGTCGCAACCCCCGATTCCTTATCTGTCCCAGGAACGGGCGGACGCAAACTCAGAGTTTCGGTGGTATCAGCTATTTAATCTTGCAGCGGAAATTACATCTGGACCGTAGTTAGGAAATGTTTATTAGAGTAAAACCACCATATTTAATATTAATAATCACATGGGCAAAACCCAAGTTTCTTATTACCATACAATTATAGGGATAAACCCTATTTTATTGAATTTAAAACATCGTCTTTTAGGTAACTTTTATAGCCACATTTTTACTAAGCCTTCAGTGCTCTCCAGCTGGCTTTTTACTAATTGGCTGTCACATTGGGTTACCTGAAACGCGTTTCAAAAACATTTGTCAGTGGGAAATACTGGTGAGTGAATCCCAGTTTAATCAAGAAACAATTTATCAATTAAAACAGTATTGAGAGCGATCACATTGTTTATGTCTACACAATTAATCATTCAGTACTGTCAATCCTGACTTGTGGGTCATATTACACATTGGCTAACTCTTTGTCCAATGGTAACGTACTGTCATCCCCGACTTACTACTCCCGATAGTAAATTTTGTATACAAAACCCCAACATACCGGCAGTAATTGAAGAACTACAAGGACTCAATCACTGCTTAATTACATTTTTAAGCATTTAAGGTTTTGTAAAACATTCCAAAAAGGTTAACAAAAAGAGGATAAACTCACATTGCTATCTTAGACTTCGCGTAAGGGTTTCCTGGATATAATCTATAATTCATACAAATGTACATAGGTTAGTATCATAACCCTTTGAAATTATTAATGATACCCTCCCCGAGATGGCATTCCAACAACTACGTAGGGCAGAACCGCGACAGTTGTTACGGAACCCTAAATCAATCGGGCAGCGTATCTATTATGAAACTAGGGTTATAATACTTACAACTTAGTAGAACCTTGCTAATTAGGGGGTATAATACCCGAGTATTATGCTTATAACTTCAGAAATTCGATTAGAAAGAAAGAAATGAATGATTGAAAGTGAAACCCGATGGCCTTCTTATATAGTTGCTGATTCTGTCTTTCTCTCCGCCCGCGTATAACAAGAGAAGGGCTTACGCGGCCCGCGTACTAGCCCGGGTAGGGTTTAGGTGATCCGGGTCATCGCCTAGCTTCGCCACGATGTCGACACGTGTCAGCCTCTGGTGTTGCCGTGTTATTGGTCTCATGCGGCCCGCATTAACTTAAACGGGGTCTTACGCGGCCCGCTTGAACTAAAGAAACTCAAAGAAATCAGGTTCCCAACCTTCATACCGCCCGCGTAAAGTTTGGGGTGGGTCTACGCGGCCCGCCTCAGCTTTATAATTATTGTTTTTAATTTATTTTATATGTTATAACATATTTCGGGCTCGGTTTTCACATACGGGGTGTAATTAAAGACATATTAGGATATTTTAAAACATACAGAGGTGTTGGAAATATTATGAGAGTGTCGGTTTTACCGAGGGTTGTTACATTTAGTGAGTTTAGTTACCCTTCAAAATGTAATTACTTCTTTAAAAACTTCGTTTTTAAAGGCGTTGGATGTTTACAACTTCAAATCACATTTTCTAAAAATGCTTCTTTATGTAATCTTCTTGTTACACAATTGTTTCTACACTTGTTTAACCATTAAAAATAGTGTTTGTTTATGTAAGAACCAAGATCCACTAAAACTCATATTTTAAGCTTGGTTCTTTTGAAAAACCATTCATAAATCTTAGATTTATATGATTATTAACTCACTTTGATTATTATTTTTTTTTCAAGAAACCAAAGTATCCTTTTCAAGTTCATGACTCAAGTGTGGATGATCTTTCATCCTACAACCTTCTTACTTTCTCATCTTGCTAAACTATGTTTCTAATCATGGTTTAGCAAGATGTTATGATGATCAACATCATCTTTACAAACAATCAATGATCAACAAGCATTCATAACCTAAACAACTTAGTTTCACCAAGATTACTTCATAAATCAAGCTTATGATCAAGTTACATGCTTATGTTCTTTAGTGTTCTTGAAGTTTTGATCATGATTCAACATTAACCACTAAAAATGGAAATAAACTAGAGTGTACAAGGATCTTACCACTAGCACAAGGCTAGGGATGAATCAAGTGTAGAAATCAAGAGGATAAAAGCAAATAGAGAAGGTCCTTCAAGTTCCAAAGCCACCACACTTCCTTGTATACCTCCTAGCACCTTTGTATGATCTTGTAATGGTTGAAGAAAATTGGATGATGATGGTGGTGGTGGTGCCTATGTTCGGCCGAGAGGAAGAGCAAGAGAGGGAGAGAGATCGAGTGTGTGATGTCTGTGAAGAATGATGAACTCTTAACCTCTCATACCATACTTATATCCATGCTCTTCAAATATCTCATGTGTAATATGCTCAAAAAAGTAAGCACAAGATCAAATTAAATATAGAAATCAAATCTTGAAGATATGGAGGGGTATAGCCGATTATAAGTGGGGGGGGGGGGTAAGTAGAGTAGGCTTTAACTAGTTTGATTACTTACTAGTTCAAAATCAAGTATTTGTTACGTGTTTCATTTATTAGATATTTTGTATGGGGTGTTATGATGTTCGGGGACCATAACTAGCTTGGAAACATTAAAACAATGCTTCTAGTGTAAATTTGGTGTTTCAGGTAGTGTCCGGTTGTTTGGTTAGATACTGGTTCGTTAAAGTGCTAAACTATACAGTTTAGTGTTCTTTATGTACCCTTTTGTGACACTTTTAATTCCTGACACTTAGGAAAGCATTTAGGACCATTTAACAATGTTTCTGCATGATTTTAATGTGTTAAAAAGCTGATTTATGCTGAATTTTGCTGAATTCATCTCTTTGTGTGAGTTTTAGGCACTTTCCGAATGCAGTTTTGTGGTCCTTACTTCCCTACACTCTATACTAGTGTAGTACTTAGTCTCTGGCCCACACTGGGTCTCAAAACACTGTCTGCCTATGTACTGAACTCTGTCAGCATATTTCCCGGTTTGTCTGTTAACTGTGCTAACTGTACTTAATGCATCATTCAAGGCAATATAGCTTTCATGCAATATAGATATGACATTGAACAATGTATGATGCACATGTTTGTGTATGGAAGTAATCAAAATGGAGTTACTTGTAATTTTAGCATAGTCATTAAGCATTAATCAAGATTAATTAATTGTACGGATACCTGGATTTTTGACAGTTGTCACATTCTCCCCCTGTTAAGAAAATTTCGTCCCGAAATTTTAAGCTTTACTATTAGCGACAGGGGTGTTAGGGAATAAGTGCGGGAACTTTTCTTTCATGCGGTCCTCACGCTCCCAGGTAAACTCTGGGCCGTGACGTGCGTTTCTCACGCTCCAATCCGTAACCTCAACGGGTTCTTCTGTAAAGTGGACTGTGTCGTCAATGTGAACTTCGTCGACAGGAATAACGACTGTTTCCTGTGTTGGACTCTTCTTCAGGTTAGATACATGGAATGCATCATGGACACCATTAAGTTCCTCAGGTAGGTCCAACTTGCATGCTACAGAACCAATCTTCTCCAGGATTTTAAACGCTCCAATGAATCGTGGGTTTAAGTTTCCATGCTTCCCAAAGCGTGCCACACCTTTCCAAGGTGAGACCATCAATAGAACCATATTTCCCACTTCGAACTCCAAAGGTTTTCTTCTTTGGTCCGCATAGCTCTTTTGTCGATCACGAGCCGCCTTAATGCGCTCTCGGATCTGTATAATCTTATCTGTCGTTTCTTGAACCAATTCGGGACCAACTAGCTGTCTGTCGCCCGCATCTGCCCAACATAACAGCGATCGACACTTGTGTCCATAAAGAGCTTCAAACGGTGCAGCTTGGATGCTTGTATGGTAGCTGTTGTTATAGGAGAACTCAACCAAAGGTAGGTGAGTGTCCCAACTGCCACCCAAGTCCATAACACAAGCTCGTAGCATGTCTTCAAGCGTGTGAATTGTTCTCTCACTCTGACCATCCGTCTGTGGATGAAAAGTAGTGCTCAAATTCAATTGAGAACCAAACGCTTCTTGAAAAGATTACCAAATTCTTGACACAAATCTTCCGTCTCTATCAGAAATAATCGAGATAGGCACTCCATGCCGTGCAACTATCTCCCTTAGGTACAACTCAGCTAGCTTACCAGTGTTATCCTTTTCCCTGATCGGCAGAAAGTGCGCAGATTTTGTCAGACGGTCTACGATTACCCAAATCGTATCATGACCTCTGGGTGTCTTTGATAACTTTGTTATAAAATCCATTGATATCTGCTCCCATTTCCACATGGGAATTTCAGGTTGCTGCAGAAGACCAGAAGGCTTCTGATATTCGGCCTTTACTTTGGCACAGGTTAAGCACTTTCCAACATATGTTGCAACATCACCTTTTAGTCTCGGCTACCAGTAGATATCCTTCAAATCTTGGTACATCTTATCTGATCCTCGGTGGATCGAGTACCTTGACTTATGAGCTTCATCGAAAATCACGTCTCTAAGACCACCAAAGTGGAGAACCCAAATTCTTCCCATGAAGCACAACGTTCCTTCCTTATTGGGTACCAACTGTTTCTCCATCCCACGGAGATATTCGTCCACAAGATTCTCCTTCTTAAGAGCTTCTCTCTGCGCAGCACGAATGCGCAACGAGAGGTCTGACTGTGTAATCATTTCCAAAGCCCTAATCCTTATGGGCTTAATCCTTTCTTTTCGACTTAAGGCGTCTGCTACGACATTCGCCTTTCCTGGATGATATTTGATTTCACAATCGTAATCGTTTAACAACTCAACCCATCGTCGTTGTCTCATGTTAAGCTCCTTCTGATCAAATATGTGTTGTACGCTCTTGTGATCAGTAAAGATCGTGCATCGGGTGCCATACAAATAATGTCGCCATATCTTCAATGCAAACACCACAGCGCCTAATTCCAAATCATGTGTGGTGTAGTTCTTCTCATGAACCTTCAACTGGCGCGAAGCATAAGCGATAACCTTCTGTCCCTGCAACAGCACACAACCTAATCCCTGACGCGAGGCGTCACAGTACACCACGAAGTCATCGGTGCCTTCGGGTAGGGATAAAATAGGCGCATCGCAAAGCTTGTTCTTCAGCAACTGAAAAGCTTCTTCTTGTTTATCTCCCCATTCGTACTTCTTATCCTTTTGAGTAAGGGAGGTCAAAGGTTGAGAGATTTTCAAAAAATCCTCAATGAATCGGCGATAATAACCAGCTAAACCTAGAAACTGGCGGATCTCTGTTGGCGTCTCCGGAGTTTCCCAATTCTTAATCACCTCGATCTTGGTGGGATCCACATGAATTCCATCTTCGTTTACCATGTGACCAAGGAACTGAACCTCACGCAACCAGAACTCGCACTTTGAGAACTTTACGTATAATTTCTCTTTCTTGAGCAGCTCTAAGATGACTCTAAGTTGTTGTTCATGCTCTTCCTTCGTCCTTGAATAAATCAAAATATCGTCGATAAACACAATCAAGAATTTATCGAGATATGGCTTGCAAACTCTATTCATCAAATCCATAAATACTACTGGCGCGTTTGTCAACCTAAACGGCATTACTAGAAACTCGTAATGTCCATAGCGAGTTCTGAAGGCAGTCTTCGGTATACCCTCTTCTTGAATTCGTAGCTGGTGATAACCTGATCGAAGATCGATCTTGGAGTAATAACTCAAACCTTGAAGTTGGTCGAAGAGATCATCAATCCTTGGCAAAGGATACCGATCCTTGATGGTTAACTTATTTAGCTCACGGTAGTCGATACACATGCGGAAACTACCGTCCTTCTTCTTGACAAATAGCACTGGAGCTCCCCAAGGCGAGAAGCTTGGTCTGATAAATCCCTTGTCCAAAAGCTCTTGAAGTTGTGTTGACAACACTTGCATCTCGGAAGGTGCAAGTAGATAAGTTGCTTTAGCTATAGGAGCGGCGCCTGGAACTAAGTCAATGTGGAATTGGACTTGTCGTTGTGGCGGCAATCCTGGCAAGTCTTTGGGAAAGACTTCTGGATATTCCCTCACAACTGGGATATCTTCCAGCTTTGGCTCACCGGCTTCCTTGTCCACGACGTGTGCCAAGAAGGCAACACATCCTTTCTGCAAACATCTTCGGGCTTTCAAACAACTGATAATCCATAGAGGCGTATCATGCTTCTCTCCATGCAATACAATCGTCTCTCCATTCGCCATCGGAATGCGAATGATCTTCTCATGGTATACGATCTCAGCTTGGTTACTTGACAACCAATCCATTCCAACTACCACGTCAAAGCTTCCCAACTCGACTGGCAGAAGATCAAGCGTAAACTCATGCTCTCCGAGCTCTATTACACAACCTCTAATTACTTCGTTCGCCTCTACTAGCTTTCCATTAGCTAGCTCTATCGAGTACGGAATATCTAGCTTACTAGCTTCTAACCCAAACATATTCTTAAATTCTAGAGATACAAAGCTATAATCGGCACCAGTATCAAACAGTATAGATGCAAAGTGTTGGTTGATAGGGAATGTACCCGTGACTATGTTCGGATCTTGGCGAGCTTCTCTAGCTCCAATTTAAAAACTCTCCCTTGGGCTTGGTTGTTCTTTACGCAATCTCTCTTGAAGTGCCCAATATCTCCGCAACTAAAGCATCCTTGCTTGTTTCTAGTACCACCCTAGTTATTGTTATGGTTTCCATTTCCAGGTTGGTTCCCAGTACCACTACGATTACCATTACCGCCATTTCCTCCTTGATTGTTTCTATTCCTAGTACCGTTTCCACCACAGTTTCCACTACCACTACCACTACCATTACCTCTCTGACCACCATAACCACGACCATTACCATTACCACCTCAGCACGTCTCCTTTGAATGACCATTCCTTCCACAATTTTCACACTTCCTATACCTACATGGGCCGGCATGATGTAACAGGCATACATCACACTTAGGCAAAGTGCCCATGTAACCTTTCCCCTTTTTTTCTGAACTTGTAACACTAGTTTTGACCTCGGCTGGTGAGTTTGCATCTTTCTTCTTGTTGCTACTGTTGCTTCCTTGAGTACCTTTCTTGAAGTTAGAGAACTTCCTCTTGTTCTCTCCAGATGACTCGACATGAGTCTCCTTTTTCTTTCCATCAGAGATTGAAAACTTGTTCAATCTAATTGCTTCTTCAGTCAATGCCACACTTAGATCAATGGCTTCAGTGATCGTTGTAGGCTTTGATGTCGTCACCATGCTCATAATTTAGGGTGCCAATCCCCAGATAAAATGCTCGATACGCTTGAACTCCGGATCAACCATGTAAGGTACAACGCGAGATAGGTCATGGAATCTCTGTCCCTACTCAGCAATCTTTGGACCATCCATCTTGAGGTTCCAAAACTCTGTTTCCAATTTCTGAATCTCCGCTCTTGAACAGTACTTCTTACGCATGAGTTCCTTCATCTCATCCCAAGTCATGGCATATGCAGCCTCTTCTCCCAGAGTCTGAACTTGGAGATTCCACCACGATAGAGCTCCGTCTAGGAAAAGTCCAGAAATGTAGGTGACCTGGTGCTCCGGCGCACACTTGCTCATTCTTAGCACAGAATCGGTTTTCTCAACCCATCTAACGAAAGCTATAGCACCCCCGGTGCCATCGAAATTCAGAGGCTTGCAGTCAAGGAACTGCTTGTAGGTACAGCCTGTACAAGCAACATCATTCACAGAAAGCATTAGCGAACGCACATGGAATATCAAAATGTAACGTAATGTGTCTTTAGTGACTTAAACATTACCATGAGGTGGGTTTTTTCCTGAGGTACCTCCGCTGTGTTCAGAGCACAAGGCCTCGTGCTGTGCTATCGCTTGTGAAATCCGTTCTTGTAGTTCAGCCTCTGTTGTGGGCAACTGATTGCTTCTCCGAGGAGGCATCTTCTAAAAGAAGGTTGTATAGGTCAGGTCTTATGTATATAAGCATATAGTACGTGTACGTAATAGCATTTATCAACGCAAGTAAGCATATAACATCACATTCATTTTATCAATGTATAATTCAACAGCGTATCTAATGAGAACATTGCGATTGAGCTTTCATAAATCATTGACCACAAATACAGTTACATGTTTTACAAATGTATCACATCATATCAAAAGGGACTACAGGGTCACACTACCCTTGTCCAAAATGTCTATCAATCTACATCAGTCATATACTCAAAAAGTGGTCTCCAAAAGGCTTTGCAAGCTCAATAGCGATACTTTCATCAAAAGCAGGCTACCTACATAAAACCAAAAACCGGCTATGTTGATGGTGGTGGAGGAGGAGGTGGAGGAACAGGAAGCAAGCTGCGCACATGCACGAGCTCCTCCTCAACATCATAAACGTGGCGCAACAGATAGCTGATCTGCTGCTCCATAGTGAGAAAACGAACATCAAAATCTGGATAAGCCAAAAGAGGAGCAGGTGGAGTCACAAAAGGTGACTGACATGAACAAGGTGGAGGACGTGGAGTCCTCTCAAGCTCCATAACTCTATGACACAGGATCTCCTGCTGAAGCTACAAGGACAAGAGTAACTCATCCCTTGTGTAACCAATAAAGTGGGAGGGATGGTATGGATCAGAAACTGGCATAGTGTTCAGCGGAAACCATATGAGTGGCTCGCCTGGCGGTGTAGAAGTAAAATGAGCAGTCGGTGTACACTGAGGTATGTGAGAAAAGGCTGCTGACATGTGTGGAACATGGCTAGGCTGCTGACTGGACGTGCCTTCCCCTGGACGGGGTGCGGGAACGTCCTGTAAGAAAGTGACAGGTAGGTCGGTGCGGTGAACATCGGACACAATCGGGTGAAAAGGGGCAACATCAACAGGTGCGTGTGTATGAGGGGGAGTAACAGGCTCATCAAAAAGGGACATATCATCATCATCCTCTATCCACCCATTGATGGTGAAGGCGTATCGGGGATCTATCTGATCGGCAAAAGCAGTAGGGTCAGCGGGTGCAGGAATTGGGTCTGGTATAAGGGCTGCAACAACAGTTATGCCAAATGGTACAGGATCATGATCAGGCAGAGGCTCAGGAGCAGGTACAGGCTCGGGATCAGCGGGTGCATCAACAGGTTGATCGTCAGGGTCAAAGTCTAGCTCAAGGTCAAACTCAAAGTCGTGTGGAGGAGCAGGTGCAACAGACAGGGCCGTGTCAGTATCAGAATCAGTGGGGTAACGCTACAATCCCAATGCATGCAAAGTGGTGGATGACACAGACTCGACAGAATCTGGAACAGAATGGTCAGATGAAACCTCAATAACAGGAATCTCAACGAACGGAACAACAATGACATCCTCAGCTGGAACTCCATCACCCTGGGCAGCATCAGGGGGACCATCAATGAAAAGATCGACATCATCATCAGACAAGTCATCAAAAGGCAAATCCTCGAGAAGAAAGGCCGCAAGAGGCAAAGGGGCGAAGATCGGAGACACGGCGTGCTCACCATCGGGATGTCTGAGGATGAGATGGTCCTGGTCAGGAATAGGAATAATAAAGGGATCCTCGTCATGTAAACCATCAGCATGCGGTACATCGTCGCCAAAGTCGGGTAATGCAAAAGGCTGGAAATCGTCATCGTCATCTTACATCATCTCCGGGTCACTCTTAGTGTTGGAGGTAAAAATCTCTGGCACTGGGACGATCTCGTCATCCGACACAATGGCCATGAGGTCGACAGTATCAGACAGTCCACTCTCAGACGAAGACATAGTGTCTGTAACAAAACAATCACAATATATGCACATATATCAACAATCATCAATAAGCATGTAATCAATAACAATGTATGCATGTATCCATCCTAGTCTTCCCAAACTATCCCAGCCAGTCTCTCAGACTGAACTACCTAGTCTCTCAGACTAAACCTCCCAGTTTCTCAAACTAAACTACCCAGTCTCTTAGACTGAACCTCCCAGTCTCTTAGACTGAACCATAAACATAACCTTGAAATGTGTTTCGTGTCTTTTGTTTGTAAAAAAATGTTTGTCTTCCTGGATCTGGGCGTTGTATGCAATGAAAGTATGTTGTGAAAACATTTTCGTGAGAGCCCTAATGATTGTAGTCTAGACTCGAGAAGGAATCCTAGTTCGCTACAATCGAAGCTCTGATACCAAGATGTCACACCCTGACTTTTGCGGAAGCGTGATTATGGTGTGACTTTCCTAATGCCATTGCATTCAATCATAACAACAACTATATAATAAAAACAATAGACATGTCATCAATTAAATAAGTTTAAACATAACAACATTGTTTTAAAACGAAGACATCAAACACAAGTTTTACAAACCATACGAATTGTTTTAAGAGTTCACTAAGGACTCATCAAAAGACATTAAATAAAACCAAGGTTTGGAAGACGTGTCTCATCCAGGAATAAGACACCCAACCCAAATCTCACAACCATGGATGACATCCTTATTCACAACGCAGCATGAAACTCCCAACGTCCGCCAGATCCACCTACAAATTCCCTGAAATACATGTATTTTGAAAACATCAACAAAAGTTGAGCGAGTTCGTGTATTTGTTTGAATTTATGTTAAAACCTTTGAAACCACTATAAGTATGTATGTAAGTTCAAAAATCCCGGTATGATAGCAACAAGGAAAAACAGATCACCAATGGGTTGCAAGGCCATTGATATGTGTGACGTGATGCAGGTAGCTCAAACCTAGCAAATTTTGCATCGGGCTTCCGGCTGTAAGACATAGTCTACCCATGGGCCAAACCCTGGTCCAACATGGGCGGGGCTCGCTACACCCAAATAGATCTATCACTCATGTCCCTCGGTCCTATAACTAGGATTGATGGCCTTATGCGTTATGCCCACCACCCACATGATCTAAGTATACCCTTCCTTAGCTAACCATACCAAATAGTAATGTATGTAAACAATTGTAACATGTATTTCACCCCCGAAGTTATAAAACTGAAAACAATTAAAGTAAAAGGGGGAACACGGAACTCACACTCTTGCGTCTTCAACAACTATAACTCGTACTTCTCCGGTGAACACGACTACCTACAACGTACAAATGTCTATTAGACGAACGGGCCATGCCATGACTTAGTGTTAACGTTTCTGAGTTAGGTTTCTTTTACACTTCTGATATTATTCCAAGTTATATAATTATTGTCAAAATAATTAATATTTCGACTTAAATTAAATTTATTAATTTTTGGAATAACTGTTAAACATATATATTAACTTAATACTTCCCAAATATTAGTACTTGTATTTCCTTCCTAAGGATGGGGGTATCTTATACATATGTACTCGTATTCTTGTATTTGTACATTTTTGCCTTGTTTTGGTGTCGTATTCCGGTGTGTATTTATACGTACGAGAATACGTATTTTATTGTAGTTATTAAGTATCCTCATACTTAATTAATTATTAAACTTTCCGGAATATTATTTCTAGTAAAAAGCCACCAACATATATATTTCCAAAATATATATTTTAAGAAGTATTATTTAGAAAAATTATTCATAATTTTTCTTTTGGAAAAAATATTTGTAGTTCCAAAATAATATATTTTCAAGTCTAACGTAGAAAATATATATAAACTTATTCTTATCCAAAAATAATGTATTTCATGTTTACCCAAGAAAATATATATTTTTCCCAAAGATAATATACTTTCTAATAATTCCAAGGAAAATATACGTATTTATATTTGTCAAAAATGCTATATTTTCCTTTGTCAAAATATGACATAACTTTGTAATAATTGGAAAAATCCTAATTTCGTTCCTTTGTATCCAAAATACTATTTACCAAAATATATTTGTGAACACATCTTCCGGAATATTTTGTAAGTTGCATTTCTTGTTCGGTTTCGCTAATATTTTGTGTGTAACTTGTATAGTTATTCCTTGATATTTTGGTAATATTTTGGATGGTAAGTCTTGGTGTTTTAATGTGTTTATTATTTTAAGTCCTAAAATAACATAACTATTACACAAAGTATACACATAATCACACACATTATGTCTTTAATGTGTATATATATATCTAGCCACTTTTATTTATAAAAACCAACCTCCAACATTTGTATTTTTGTAACCAAAAATTATGGCAAAGTTTATGAAACCATCTATTGTTGAAAATACACTTGTAAGTATTTATTTGAAAATATTTTTCTAAGTGTTTATATTTTTAGAAAATTTTGCCATAGTTTCCCCTAAAAATGGAGGTTTCCATGCTTTCAAGCATATCATTTTCTTTTGTAAAAATCACCACAATCAATTTACAATCATCAACAATTCACATTTACTTACCCATCTTGCCAAAATCATGCTTAATCTACTACTTCATGAACCTGAAAGTTCATGAAAATTTGTAGTAACTTGGTAGTGTGTTTAGTGAGTGCAGTTACCCTTCAAAATATGTTTACTTCTTTAAAAACTTCATTTTTAAAGGAGTTGGATGTTTACAACTTCAAATCACATTTTCTAAAAATGCTTCTTTATGTAATCTTCTTGTCACACAAGTGTTTCTACACTTGTTTAACCACTAAAAATAGTGTTTGTTTATGTAAGAACCAAGATCCACTAAAACTCATATTTTAAGCTTGGTTCTTTAGAAAACCCATCCATAAATCTTAGATTTATATGATTATTAACTCACTTTGATTTTTTTTTTCAAGAAACCAAAGTATCCTTTTCAAGTTCATGACTCAAGTGTAGATGATCTTTCATCCTACAACCTTCTTACTTTCTCATCTTGCTAAACTATGTTTCTAATCATGGTTTAGCAAGATGTTATGATGATCAACATCATCTTTACAAACAATCAATGATCAACAAGCATTCATACTTTAATCAACTTAGTTTCACCAAGATTACTTCATAAATCAAGCTTATGTTCAAGTTACATGCTTATGTTCTTTAGTGTTCTTGAAGTTTTGATCATGATTCAACATTTACCAAAAAAATGGAAGTAAACTAGAGTGTACAAGGATCTTACCACTAGCACAAGGCTAGGGATGAATCAAGTGTAGAAATCAAGAGGATAAAAGCAAATAGAGAAGGTCCTTCAAGTTCCAAAGCCACCACACTTCCTTGTATACCTCCTAGCACCATTGTATGATCTTGTAATGGTTGAAGAAAGTTGGATGATGATGGTGGTGGTGGTGCCTATGTTCGGCCGAGAGGGAGAGCAAGAGAGGCAGAGAGATCGAGTGTGTGATGTGTGTGAAGAATGATGAACTCTTAACCTCTCATACCATACTTATATCCATGCTCTTCAAATATCTCATGTGTAATATGCTCAAAAAAGTAAGCACAAGATCTAATTAAATATAGAAATCAAATCTTCAAGATATGGAGGGGGTATGGCCGATTATAGGTGGGGGGGGGTAGTAGAGTAGGCTTTAACTAGTTTGATTACTTAGTAGTTCAAAATCAAGTATTAGTTACGTGTTTCAGTTATTAGGTATTTTGTATGGGGTGTTATGATGTTCGGGGACCATAACTAGCTTGGAAACATTAAAACAATGCTTCTAGTGTAAATTTGGTGTTTCGGGTAGTGTCCTGTTATTTGGTTAGACACTGGTTCGTTAAAGTGCTAAACTATACAGTTTAGTGTTCTTAATGTACCCTTTTGTGACACTTTTAATTCCCGACACTTAGGAAAGCATTCAGGACCATTTAACCGTGTTTCTACATGATTTTAATGTGTTAAAAAACTGATTTATGCTGAATTTTCTGAATTCAGCTCTTTGGGTGAGTTTTAGACACTTTCCGGCACTTAAACTATCACCTAGAATGCAGTTTTGTGATCCTTATTTCCCTACACTCTATACTAGTGTAGTACTTAGTCTCTGGCCTACACTGCGTCTCAAAACACTGTCTGCCTATGTACTGAACTCTATCAGCATATTTCCCGGTTTGTCTGTTAACTGTGCTAACTGTACTTAATGCATCATTCAAGGCAATATAGCTTTCATGCAATATTGATATGACATTAAACAATGTATGATGCACATGTTTGTGTATGGTAGTAATCAAAATGCAGTTACTTGTAATTTCAACATAGTCATTAAGCTTTAATGAAGATTAATTAATTGTACGAATACCTGGATTTTTGACAGTTGTCACATGCGGGTAACGACAGAACCTTATGATTGTTAACTAACCCTTTAGTGGTTTGTTAATACGATTGAACGATGGACGAGTCACGAAAACTTGAATGTGTTCAACGAGACGACCAAAAGTTAGTTTTCACAATTAAAACACGAACGTTTTTGAACGATTTGAACGATTGGAACGATTTGAACGATTGAATGATGGTTTATAATACGAACGAGTTGAACGAATTAAACGATTGGTTTTTGGTATGTGATTAAATAACAGGAAGGGTGTAATGTGATAAAAGCATGGTAGATACGCCGCTGGTACTTCTTTTATATAAGTTCTTTTATCATATTACATTCCGTAGCGTTATTTAGTTCACTCGAACGATTGATTTCAAACGATGACACGCAACAATGTTTACTAAATGATGTTAACCATACGAGTTTTATTACAAGAACGATTTACAACTTGGTTTACAAAAGCAAATGTTTTAGTCAAGATTCATGGCAACAAGATTTTATAAACTATAACCAACTTGTTTTAAGTTGGTTAACCATATTGCAATACAAAACACTTTTCAAAACAAGGTTTTCAATTATCGACTCTAGTAGTCGTGCGAGGTATTGTAATAAGTATATAAGCCATGAATTTGACACACTCACAAAACCTATGTGCTCACCGGCATTTTTATTCTGACTTTATTTTCACATATGTTTCAGGTGCTATTGTTTGATGATGATTATACATGCTCACGTAGGATTGGACGATGCCTTAGTGACTATAAAACAAGAAAGGAAATATGTTTAAACTTGTTCGTTTTACTTTAAGACAATGTTAAATGTTTAATAATTCTATAAAACATAACATCAATTCATGTGTTGTGAAACAATGATTCTGTTACGACACTCCCCGACGTTTCCGCCGCGGTTTCGTTGTTTTAACGCGGTCGGGGTGTGACAGAAGAGTTGGTATCAGAGCTCATGGTTATAGGGAATTACGTTATTAGTAATGCTTTGACCTAGACTATAACCTTCCTAGGACCCTAACGCGAGTTTACTTGCGCTTAGATTCTGAACAATACCGTCGATATAACAACCCTCCTAAAATATTTAGAACACCCTACACGCCCTAAAATACACCCCGTATACGAAAACTGGTCCCAAATACTTTTATTTTTATAAAAATTAATTAAAAAAAATTCAGTGGTTCCTGGCGGGGCACGAGCGCCTAGCCACCAGGCCTCCTCCGGAGCTACCATGTGTCGGCACGCGTGTCGGAGCTACGAACCAACTCAGCAAAGCTAGGCCCTACACACCCTAGCTCGTGGGCTGCGAAGACCTCGTCTTCAGCTTTCGCGGGGCATGAGAGATGGACGATCAGACCCTATAAATAGCTTCCATCGGCCTTCAGTCCAATTCGCTCAAAATTTTCTCGATCTCTCTCAATTCTGAAGTAATAAAATTATACCCGGGCATTATACCCACTAAATTAGCGAAGCTCTGCTTCGTTGTAAGTATCATAACCCCCGGTTACATATTAGATACACTGTCCGATTGATCTAGTGCTCCGTAACGGCTGTCGGGGCTCTGCCCGACGTAGTCATTGGAGTTTCTGTCTCGGGGAGGGTATAACTAATGTAAATTCGGTTATTATACTAACGCGTGTGCATTGTTTAATAAAAGATTATAACCAGGAAAACACAAAGGAAATATCTAAAGTACCAATGTGAGTAATCTCCTTTTTGTAAACCTTTTTGTAAACTATTTCTACAAACCTTAAATATTTTAAAATATAATTAGCAGTGATTGAGTCTTTTTAATTCTTCAATTACTGCCGGTATATTGGGGTTTTGTATACAAAATGTGGAACACGTTACCATTGGACAATGAGTTAGCCAATGAGTAATATGACCCACTAGTCTGTACTGAATGAGTAATTGTGTAGATATAAACATTGTAATCGCTCTCAATAATGTAAAATGATAAAACTCTTCTTGATTAAATTGGGATTCACTTGCCAGTATTTCCCACTGACAAAATGTTTTTAAACGCGTTTCAGGTAACAAAATGTGAAAGCCAATTAGAAGCCAGCTGGATAGCACTGAAGGCTTGGAAAAGTGGTTATAAAAGTTAACTAAATAAAGAAGATGTTTTATCTCAATAAATTAGGGTTTATCCCTATAAACATGTTCGTAATAGAAACTTGGGAATTTCCCACGTGTTTAATATTATAAAAATGTGGTATTTTACTCTGATAAAATATTTCCTAACTACGGTCCTGATGTAATTTCCGCTGCCAAAATTGATAAACACCGATACCACTAAATCTGAGTTCGCGGCTACCCGCTCCCAGGTGATTAGTGGCCGGGGGTTGCGACAGTAGGTGGTATCAGAGCTACAGCCACTGATTCAGCCACAGAAGTGTTCTGCTGACACCAAAATATTATTCATTATGTTAGGAAATAATCTATGTGATTACGTGCATATCTGTATATTATTGTTTTGTGTTATTTGAAAATTTGTTAGTTCATAGTATGAGTGATCAAGGACCATCGGACGCTTATCATCAATTGTCTAGCTCTCCTAGGGACGAAGGAACTTCTTCTCAGCCTACCCCCTCGGGGTACTCAGCTGACACCGAAGAAGGGATTTTCGTATTCAAAGCGCAATCTAAAGAACCATTCCCTACCAAAAAGAGAGGATGGTTCAGTAGAGGAGCTCACGAGTGTAGGAAAAGGATGAGAAAGTTACAGTAGCAGCGAGCTTTAGCAGCCGCGAATAAAGAGATGAATGCTCAAACTCAGGACATAATCAATAGACGACTAGCTAATTTCCACATACTAGCTACCACAGCCGCAGACCTGAACCTAGAACAAATCATAGCACCACAGCCGCTACCCTTATTCCTAACACAACCTATGGAAATCGAACCCAACCCAGAAGACCAAATTCCAGCACCTGCTTTTGACCCAGCTGAAATCCCTAGAGTCCCAGCACCCCATCCCCCAGATTATGACCCATGGTTTGACGACCATAGGGATTACCCAGACTCGTCTGGAAATACGATGAGCGTAACATGAAATATTGGATGAACCCCTATCAGTAATAATAATAATAATAATAATAATAATAATAATAATAATAATAAAATATATATATGTATGTGTGTAAGTTGAAATATATATATATATATATATATATATATATATATATATATATATAAAATCAACTAACATAGATAATCCTATAGCTACTGATGCATACTAGTATTGTATTTTAAATTCCAGTTGTGGTTGTAACATATATAGATGCATATATATAAAATAGAGTAAAGGTCGCAATGCACGATGATTTTGGATCAATGTGTTGGTGTGCGATTATTCGCATTAAATATTGTTTCGTGATATTAATACCTGGTAAATGTTTATAATCCAGATGGACAACGAAGTGAATCAAGAAAACCAGAATAATGATAATAACGGAAACCAATTAGATAACAGTGTCGTCCAACACATAGTGGCACAAGGGATTATAGTCGCAATGCCATATATTATCATAACGGTTAAGGAAGCGGAAAATAATAAAAGTAATAGTGGAAGTAAATGACCACCTACTGAACCTAGTCACAGCGTAAACAATGGACCATTACTTCAAGTGCCTATTCCAAAAAGAAGAAGAACCATGTCTTATGGTTGTACTTACAAAGAATTATGGTCTTGTAAACCAATAGAATTCTCGGGCAATGAAGGATCCATTGCAGCTTTATGCTGGATAGAAAAGACTGAGGCAGTCTTAAAAATAAGCAAGTGTGCAGAGGAAGACAAAATCATGTTTGCTTCCAATCTGTTCATGAACGCAGCTCTAGAATGCTGGAACACTGTTCTCCAGTCTAGGGGAAATGACAGAGCCTATAGCATGGAATTGACTGAGTTTAAGAATATGGTGAAAGGAAATTTTGTCCTCCCAATGAAAAAGAACAGATAGCTAATAAGTTCTTAAACCATAGAATGACTGGAGTAGACTGTAATGGTTACACTATTGTATTCTTTGAATATGCTAGAATAATGCCAACCCTAGCCTCACCAGAACCGGTATTAATCTCCCGTTACATATGGGGATTAATCAGTGAGATTAGACATGTAGTCAAGGAAACTAGACCACAAACTGTAGAAGAAGCCGTAGAACTAGCAAATACCTTGACTGATGAATTAGTGCGTACGCAAGAAGAAAACCAAAGGAAGAACCTAGCTCAAAAGATTACCCAAGAATTTCGCTATGGAAATTCTAATCGTCGGAAAAATGTAGGTTCTACTTCTATTCCTTACTGCAAGTATTGAAAAAGAAAGCATTCTGGAAGATGCTCTATATACTGCAATTTCTACAAAATATCTGGACACAAGGAAGAAGACTACAGGAAGAAACCTAACAATAGGATATGCTACAATTGTGGAGAACAAGGTCATATTAAGTCGAACTGTCCGAAGCTAGCTCCAACCATGAACAACAAGGCTACTAAAAATGCAAGAGCATTTGTTTTGACAGCCGAAGAAGCAAAAAACGATTTCGGACGTGATTGCTGGTATGTTTTTGGTTAATGATGTTTTTACTAAAGAATTATTTGACTCTGGTGCAAACCAAAGTTTTATTAATACTTCATTTTGCAAACTTCTCAATCAACAATTAACTAAACTTCAACAAGAATGTCTAGTAGAGACAACAAATGGAGAATCCATTAAGATCACTGAAATCTTGCAGGGAGCAAGAATAGAAATTTCAAACCAAAAGTTTATTGCTAATCTTTACCCAATGAATCTGGCCAGATTTGATATTATATTAGGAATGGATTGGTTAGTAACCAATAAAGCCAGTATTCTATGTGATCAAAAGTCCATCCAAGTAAATTCACCAAAGGGTGAAAAGATCACAATTAAAGGAGATAAGCCATCTAGATCCACGAAATTCATCTCTGTGATAAAGACAGCCAGTTATGCAAGAAAAGGGTCACTAGTGTATATGATTTCCATAATCATTAACACTAAAGGAAAGGAATTGAAAGATGTTCTTGTAGTATCTCAGTTTCCAGATGTGTTTCCAGAAGAATTACCAGGACTACCACCAGACAGGGAAGTTGAATTCAGAATTCATCTGCTACCAGGGACAGCGCCAATTGCCAAAGCACCCTACTGTTTGGCACCAGCATAAATGCAAGAGTTAAAGAAACAATTAGACGAACTTTTGGAAAAAGGATTCATATAGCCAAGTTCATATAGCCAAGTTCATCACCATGGGGAGCACCAATCTTGTTTGTCAAGAAGAAAGACGGGTCAATGCGTATGTGCATTAATTACCGAGTATTGAACAATGTCACGATTAAAAATCGGTACCCATTACGGAGAATCGATGATCTGTTTGATCAATTGCAAGGAGCCTGATTCTTTTTGAATATCAATTTACGCTCAGGATATCATCAATTAAAGGTACAGGAAGAGGACATTCCTAAGACCGCTTTTAGAACAACGTATGGCCATTATGAATTTACTGTCATGCCATTTGGTTTAACCAATGCCCCAGCCGCATTTATGGACATGATGAACCGAATATGTAAGCCATATTTGGATAAATTCATAATTGTCTTTATAGATGATATTCTCATTTACTTTAAGAGTAAAGAGGAACATGCAGCGCATCTACATGCACTCCTAAATTTGCTAAGAAAAGAAAAGCTTTATGCTAAATTTTCGAAATGCGAATTTTAGTTAGAAGAGGTACAGTTTCTTGGACATCTAGTTAACCATAAAGGAATTCATGTGGATCCCACAAAGATCGAGGCAATTGCTAAATGGAAAGTCCCTGAATCACCAACCAAGGTTAGAAGTTTTCTAGGACTACCCGGTTATTATAGAAGGTTTATCCAAGATTTTTCTAGAATAGCCATTCCTTTAACAAAACTGACCTGTAAGTCTGTTAAGTTTGAATAGGGACCAAAACAAGAAGAAGCCTTTAGAATTCTTAAGCAAAGATTAACCAATGCACCCATACTAGCATTAGCAGAAGGAACTAAAGACTTTGTAGTCTATTGTGACGCCTCTAAGTTAGGTTATGGATGTGTGTTGATGCAACGTCAAAAGGTTATAGCCTATGCGTCTAGACAACTTAAGAATCATAAAGAGAATTGTTCAACCCATGATTTAGAATTAGTAACTATAATTTTTGCCCTGAAAATTTGGAGACATTACCTTTACGGTAGTAAGTTTACCATTTTTACCGATCATAAGAGTTTAAGATATGTTTTTGGGCAAAAGGAGTTAAATATAAGACAAAAACACTGGATGGAAATTCTTAGTGATTATGATTGTAATATCCAATATCATGCAGGAAAGGCTAATGTAGTAGCCGAAGCTTTAAGTCGAAAGTATCACGAAAAGCCAAAAAGAGTACATTCTCTTAAATTAAATGTGCAGATAGATTTAAATAATCAAATTAGAGACGTACAAGAATCAGTAATCAAGGACGATACTAGGAAATTGAATGGAATGATTAAGGAATTAGAACATGGAACAAATGGAATTTGGAGATTCCATAAGAAAAGGATATGGATACCCAAACTAGGAAACTTACGCCACCGAATATTAGAAGAAGCCCATAAGTCTAAGTATACGATGCATCCTGGAAGTGATGAGATGTATCAAGACTTAAAAAAGAATTTATGGTGGATAGGAATGAAAAAGGATATAGCAGCTTATGTTGCCAAATGTATAACCTACACACAGGTCAAAGTTGAACATCAGAAACCCTCGGGTTTGTTGCAGCAATTAGAAATGCTAATATGGAAATGGGAATTGATAACAATGGACTTTGTTACCAAATTACCCAAGACACGAAAAGGTAATGATACAATCTGGGTGATTGTAGATAGGTTAACCAAGTCTGATCATTTCCTACCAATGAAGGAAACTTTCAGTATGGAACAGTTTGCCAAGTTGTATGTAAATGAAATAGTTTCATTACATGGAATTCCTTTATCTATTGTGTCTGATAGAGACAATCGTTTTACTTCTCATTTTTGGACAAGTTTCCAAAAAGCAATGGGAACCAAGCTAAATCTAAGAACCGCTTATCATCCTCAAACGGATGGACAAAGCGAAAGGACAATTCAGACAATGGAAGATATGCTTAGAGCTTATGTAATTGATTTCGGAGGAAATTGGGACGATCATCTACCATTGATAGAATTTTCCTACAATAATAGCTATCATACTAGCATCAATGCTGCACCATTCGAAGCACTTTATGGACAAAAGTGCCGAACTCCAGTCTGTTGGGCAGAAATTGGAGAAAAGTAACTGTCTGGACCAGAGATAGTACAAGAAACAACGGACAAGATTATTCTAGTCAAAGAAAGACTGAAAGCAGCACGCGATCGACAGAAGAGTTATGCTTATAACAGGCGAAAGTCGTTAGAATTTCAGGTAGGCGATAAGGTGTTATTAAAAGTCTCTCCTTGGAAAGGAGTAGTCAGATTCATCAAAAGGGGAAAGCTAAGCCCCAGGTATGTTGGACCTTTTAAGATTATTAGAAGAATAGGACCTGTAGCATATCAGCTATAATTGCCAGAGGAAATGGCAGGAATACATGATGTATTTCATGTATGTAATCTCAAAAAGTTCTTAGCCGATGAATCATTAGTGGTACCTCTTAAGGATATAGAGGTAAACGAAAAGCTTAACTTTGTAGAGAAGCCTCTACAAATTGAAGATAGAAAGGTCAAGAATCTCAAACACAAGAGATTGGTTTTAGTTAAAGTAAAATGGGATTCCAAGAGAGGACCAGAATACACATGGGAGCTTGAGTCAGAGATGCAGAGGAAATACCCACACCTGTTCCAGTAGACCTCGAGGACGAGTTCTAAAACAAGCTGGGGAGGATATAACAACCGTCCTAAAATATTTAGAACACATTATACACCCTAAAATACACCCCGTATACGAAAACTGGTCCCAAATATTTTTATTTTTATAAAAATTAATTAAAAACAAAATTCAGTGATTCCAGGCGGGGCACGACAGTGCCTTTGAAGGCTGTCGCGGGGCGTGAGCGCCTAGCCACCAGGCCTCCTCTGGAGCTGCCATGGGTCGTCATGCATGTCGGAGCTACAAACCAACTCAGCAAAGCTAGGCCCTACACACCCTAGCTCGCGGGCCGTGAAGACCTCGTCTTCGGCTTTCACGGGGTGCGAGAGATGGACGATCAGACCCTATAAATAGCTTCCATCAGCCTTCAGTCCAATTCGCTCAAAATTTTCTCGATCTCTCTCAATTCTGAAGTAATAAAATTATACCCACTAAATTAGTGAAGCGGTTCCTTGTTGTAAGTATCATAACCCCCGGTTACGTATTAGATACACTGCCCGATTGATCTAGTGCTCCGTAATGGCTGTCGGGGCTCTGCCCGACGTAGTCATTGGAGTTTCTGTCTCGGGGATGGTATAACTAATGTAAATTGGGTTATTATACTAACGCGTGTGCATTGTTTAATTAAAAGATTATAACCAGGAAAACACAAAGGAAATATCTAAAGTACCAATATGAGTAATCTCCTTTTTGTAAACCTTTTTGTAAACTATTTCTACAAAACCTTAAATATTTTAAAATATAATTAGCAGTCATTGAGTCTTTGTAATTCTTCAATTACTGGCGGTATGTTGGGGATTTGTATACAAAATGTGGAACACGTTACCATTGGACAATGAGTTAGCCAATGTGTAATATGACCCACCAGTCAGGATTAACAGTACTAAATGAGTAATTGGGTAGATATAAACATTGTAATCACTCTAAATACTGTAAAATGATAAAACTCTTCTTGTTTAAATTGGGATTCACTCACCAGTGTTTCCCACTGACAAAATGTTTTTAAACGCGTTTCAGGTAACAAAATGTGAAAGCCAATGTAGAAGCCAATTTTGAAGGCTTGGAAAAGTGGCTATAAAAGTTACCTGAATAAAGAAGATGTTTTATCTCAATAAATTAGGTTTTATCCCTAAAAACATGTTTGTAATAGAAACTTGGGAATTTCCCATGTGTTTAATATTATAAAAATGTGGTATTTTACTCTGATAAAATATTTCCTAACTATGGTCCTGATGTAATTTCCGCTACCAAAATTGATAAACACCGATACCACTAAATCTGAGTTCGCCGCCGCCTGATCCCAGGTGATCAGGGGCCGGGGGTTGCGACAGTCACCTATCTTTAGGTGACAACCACAACAAAATCACAAAATACAAATCCATTTTGAAAATCAATCATCTATTCTTAGATGATATGTTATACGGTTTTGAACCTTCAAAGTTTTCAAAATCTCGTCAAAGTTTGGGTCTTATAATGTGAACACGTGCAATCTGGAAGGGTGGGTGCCTTTATCCTGAGTTTTCTGTCTAAGGCTAGAGTGTTCGTATAAATCAGCAGTATCAGACCAGTCACTCTTACCTGGGAACTCTTGGGATGAGTGTCCACTTATAGGCTAAAGCATGTCTTCGCGATACATTATATTGACCCATTTACTTTGATTAGTCACTATGTGTCGTTTGTTTGTTCGAGGTAACGAACAAATGATCACCTTCCTGATGTTTTGTCGATATTTTCAATACTTCTTTTGTTTATCCAAATGACAATCTCACTCGTTTCCCATGTTTCTTGGTTCTTTTTAGAATATGCCTCATAGACGTGATCAAACACAGGATGCTGCACTCGCAGCCCTTGTCGCTCAGCAGATAGCTGCTGTGATTCCCAACCTCATAACTTAGATAAATCAAGCACATAACAATAACAATGCTCAGTGCGGTTTTAAGACGTTTAATTCGGGTAAACCACTGAAATTTTCTGGGTCTCAAGGAGCAACTGCGATCCTACAATGGTTCAAGAGTCTGGAGAGCACGTTTAGACATGTTTAATGTTCAATGTCCAAATGAGCGAAAGGTCGAGTTCGCATCTAGTGTTTTCGAGAAACGTGCTTTAAGATGGTGGAACGGTGTGATGAGAGATAGGGGTTCCGATGTGGCGATGTCACAGACTTGGGAGGAGCTTCGGGCTCTCATGATGAGAGAGTTCTGCCCCCGACACGAAATAAGGGCTTTGGAAAGGGAATTCTTTGATTCGAAACAAGATGGGGGAGAAAACTGTGCTTACACGGATCGTTATAAGGAGTTAAGCTTACTTTGTCCCACTATGGTTACCCCACTGAATAAAGCGATTGAGAGGTACATCGATGGATTGCCTGACTCTGTGCAAGACATAGTTACTGGTAGTAACCCTACCACTGTACGTCAGGCCATCGAGTTGGCTGCAACCCTGACTAAGTCTCTGGTCAGAAAGGGTAAACTAACCCGCAAAGGTGACAAGAAACAGTAAGCCGACACCACTCAAGACAAGGGAAAGGGTAAGAAGAAAGGTGAGTCTTCAAGGAGGTCAAGGAAGCGAAAGGCTTCCCAGAACTTTGTTGTTACCACACCACCTAACCCGAACACTCAAAACCAACCAGCGCAACCTCCTGCGAGGAAGCCTTATGCTGGTACTGCACCTTACTGTAATCGGTGCAATGGTCATCATGTGGCTCAACAACTATGTAAACAGTGTACCTCATATGGGAGACTTGGTCACACGACCAATATGTCGAGCTGTTCCTAACTAAGCTGCACAGAACCTAGCACAAGCACAAGGAAACACTGCTAGACCTCCTTTCTTACCTGGTTCATGCTACAACTGCGGTGAAATGGGTCACTTTAGGAACAACTGTCCGAAGCTTGCAAACGCGAATGCCAATGCAAATGCCAATCCAGCTCATGGATGAGCATACAACATAAACGCCAACGAGGCTCGTGCTGATAACGAAGTCATTAACGGTACGTTCCTTGTAAACCATCAACTTGCATCTATTCTTTTCGATTCTGGTGCCGATAAAAGCTTTGTATCGTTAGATTTTGAGCCTTTACTTGCGATGCCTAGAACTAAACTAGGAAAGCCTTTATCTGTCGAGATTGCTACTGGTGAACCTCTTGTGCTCGATTCTGTCATTCGTAATTGTCAATTGAACCTCGGTGACCATCTTTCTCCTATTGACCTCACGCCAATGCAACTTGGAAGCTTTGATATTATCATAGGAATGGATTGGTTGACTAAACACCATGCTGTGTTTGTTTTGATAAGATCGTTCGTATCCCTCTTTCGTCTGGTGATGTCCTAGAGGTTCGTGGCGAGAAACCCTCGGGTGGTTTGAAACTCATGTCGTATACTAAACCCCAAAAATACCTACGAAAAGGTTATGTGTCGTATATTTTTATCATTCAAGATATTCCTATTTTTCGAGAATATCCAGAGGTGTTTTCTGATGAACTGCCTGGTTTGCCTCCAGTTCGTCAAGTTGAATTTCATATTGATCTTGTACCTAATGCCAACCCGATTGCTAAAGCACCTTACCGTCTTGCACCATCTGAGATGCAAGAGTTGTCAAAACAGCTTCAAGAGCTATCTGACAAAGGATTTATCCGTCCGAGTTATTCACCTTAGGGCGCTCCAGTCCTATTTGTGAAAAAGAAAGATGGATCTTTCCGTATGTGTATCGATTACCGTGAGCTCAATAGGCCCACCATCAAGAATCGATATCCCCAACCATGAATAAATGATCTCTTTGATCAGCTGCAAGGTGCTAAATGTTTTTCCAAGATCGATATGCGTTCTGGGTATTATCATCTTCGTGTACTCGAAGAAGATATTCCCAAAACTGCTTTCTGCACGAGATATAGTCACTATGAGTTCACCTTCATGCCTTTTGGTTTGACGAATGCTCCAGCTGTTTTCATGGACTTAATGAATAGGGTTTGTAAGCCTTATTTAGACAAGTTCATCATTGTATTCATTGACGATATTCTTTTTTATTCGAAGTCTCGAACTGATCACGAACAACACCTTCGTCTGATAGTGGAACTCCTAAATAAAGAACATTTTTTTGCCAAATTCTCCAAGTGTGAATTTTGGCTTAAAGAAGTTCAGTTTTTGGGCCATATTGTTAAGGAGCAGGGTATTCATATGGATCCTTCCAAAATCACTGCGATTAAGGATTGGAACACACCTACGACACCCATATAAGTTCGCTCTTTTCTTGGTCTTGCTGGATACTACCGTCAATTCATTGAGAACTTCTCAAAGATCGCGGTTCCTCTCACTGCTTTAACTCAGAAGAATAAGCCTTTTGAGTGGGGACCCAAACAAGAGGAAGCTTTCCAAACACTAAAACAAAAACTCCGTGATGCTCCTGTCTTATCTTTACCTGATGGCAATGCTGATTTCATTGTCTACTGTGACGCATCAAACTTAGGCCTTGGTTGTGTTCTCATGCAACGAGGTAAATTCATAGCTTGTGCGTCAAGACAATTGAAAATACATGAGAAGAACTACACAACTCATGATCTTGAGTTGGGCGATGTAGTTTTTATTCTCAAAATCTGGAGACACTATCTTTATGGCACGAAATGTGTGGTTTTCACAGACCACAAAAGTCCCCAACACATTTTCAATCAGAACGAGCTAAACATGAGACAACGACGTTGGGTAGAACTCTTGAACGATTACGACTGCAAAATTCGCTACCACCCTGGTAAGGAGAATGTCGTAGCCGATGCACAAAGTCGAAAGGAATGTGTTAAGCTTCATTGTGTACGAGTTCAATCTGATATCCAATCACGTGTCCTTCAAGCTCAACGTATATGTGTAAACCAAGGCTTATTGAAAAATGAGCTACAACTTCAACTTGAACTTCAACTCGAAACGAAAGAAAATGAGTTACTTTATTTTAAGGACCATTTATGGATTCCGAAACAAGAAAATCTTCACACTTTGTTAATGGACGAATCACATAAGTATCATTATTCTATCCATCCTGGCGCTGACAAAATGTACCAGGATCTTCGTACTCAGTACTGGTGGCCTGGTATGAAGAAGGATGTTGCCTTGTATGTGTCAAAATGCCTAACTTGTCTCAAAGTCAAGGCTGAACATCAACGTCCATCTGGTTTGCTTGTACAACCAGAAATACTGGTATGGAAGTGGGAGAACATTGCGATGGATCTCATCACTAAGTTACCGCGCACATCTAGAGGTCATGATGCCATTTTGGTAGTCATTGATCGTCTAATAAAATCAGCACACTTTTTACCAATTCGCGAGGATCTATCTGCTGATAAACTCGCTAAGATCTATGTTGATGAGATTGTATCTCGACATGGAGTTCCTCTGGACAACATATCTGACCGTGATGCTTGATTCTCATCTCACTTTTGGAAGACCATGCAATCTGCTATGGGAACCCAACTAAATCTGAGCACTGCTTATCATCCCCAAACGGATGGACAATCCGAGAGGACGATACAAACATTGGAGGACATGCTTAGAGCATGTGTGATAGACTTTGGTGGTAATTAGGATTCGCCTCTACCATTGATCGAGTTCTCTTACAACAATAGTTATCACGCTAGCATTAACATGGCACCGTTCGAAGCTTTATACGGTCGAAAATGTCTTTCACCTGTCTGTTGGATTGAGGTCCGTGAAGCTCAGCTTACTGGACCTGAACTCATTCTGGAAATGACAGACAAAGTTATGTATGTATATATGTATGCATGCATGTAAAAGTTTGTCATATATTCATAAATGTGTAGGATACTTGCATTTAAGTATGAATGATTTGATGATCATGATGAATACATGTTTTATTTTGTAAGAAAATGATATTAATGTGTTCTTGAGTATGATTAGATCATAAATGATGATGATGATGTTGTATGAGTGCGTTAGATGCACATATGTGAACATACATGATGATATGAAAGCATGAAATAATCATTTGAGCAAGATTTGATAAAAATCAATTTTTATCAGATTATAAACACTAAAATAAGAATATTTTGAATTTTTTAATCATATGTAACTTTGTCATAATGTTTACTAGCCTTGCATGTTGTACTTGGTGCATTAGGAGTTATAAAATACGTGAAATCGCATGATTTATATGACCTACACAAAAACGGAACTAATCTGATTATAATCACTATTTTAATCAGTAAATAACATGTATTGTGTTAAAGTATCAAGTCATTCCGAGTTGGGATGATTATAGTAACGTTTAACGAAAAACTATGTGTTAAAACGGTCAAAAATCGGCTTTTCGAACGGTTTTTATGAAACTGATTTAGATCAGTAAGTACACTGATATTTTTAGTTTAAAAATAAGTATTTTAACTAATTTTAAGTTTACTTGGTGTTTGGTTGGTCATACGTGACTTCCGACGCCCGAAAACGTTACCGAATCACTAAAATACGCGTTTTTCAATGAACACTAGTATGGATAATTTTTGGGTGAACCTTATGTATTAAAATGTGTTATGTGATTTAAACATGTGAATGTGCTAATATGTTAAGTGTTGACATGATAGTGGGGAATTTATGTGACAACCGTCACTTTTCCGTACATTCCGTACACTAAATAAACAGTAATCTGTGCTTTAATGACTGTGCACGATCTAGTTTACCAGACAAATAAATTTCTGAATTCCATGCAAGTGAATTCATGCACAATTTATACTACAAGAATTACTTTATGATAAGCGTTGCGTCAGAAATACCAGTAAACTCACCAGTAAGACACATAGTGTCAACAATCCTGCAGAAAGCAGTTAGACAATAGAATTGGAGCCTAGGTGTAGGTCCAACGACAATAATACATTAAAACCCAAGAGTACATACAAGGGTTTACGTATAGACATTCCGAAAGCTAAAATACGCACTAAAAAGCACCCGAAACGCACTATAAGTGCAGAATTTCATTAAATTCAGCTCAAATCAGCTTTTAAACGTATAAATATCATGCAGAATTTACGTTTTATTATCCAGAATACCTCCCTAAGTGTCGGGAATTAAAAGGGTTACAAAACAACACTTAAAGGACACTAAACGGTGCAATTTAGCACTTTAACGAACCGGTATCTAACCGAACAACCGGACATTACCCGGAACACTAAAATATTGCTAGAAGCATTGTTTTAGTGTTACAAAGCTAGTTATGATCATCAAACACCATATTACACCCTCAAACACTATGAAACATTAAACACTAAATGTTGCACATAATATCTAACTAGAATCCCTAACTTGAAGTTGAAACTCAACTAATACCCCCCCCCCCCCACTTGATGGCCGGTTAGGGGAATCCCCACAAAGGATTTTCTTTGATTATTTTATAAGATTATGTTGAGAATATGCTAAGCAAAGATACCATATGCTTTCCTAATGTTGGTAGATATTTACAAGAGACCACAAGATAAACCCTTTATCATTCCCAACACTTCAACTCACCATCTTCATTCTTCCTCCCCTCAAAGCTCTCGGCCTAACACCCCTCACATGCAACCACCATTTTCATTCATCATCTAAGCATTCTAAGGTTACAAGAAGGTGTAAGAAGGTCACTAACGAAGCTCGGTGCTCACGGAACTTGAAGGACCACTCTCATCTTCTTTTATCCACCATTTTTCTACACTTGAACTTCCCTAGCCTTGAGCTAGTAGTAAGAACTTAGATCCTTACATTTTACATCTTGTTAAAGTGGTTAATGATGCATAATGATCAAAATGATAAGAACTCTAAAAGACCATAAACAAAGTCTTGAAACATAAACTAACAAAGTGATGAAGAATGGTTAAAATGATGAAGAAATCATGACATTTTTTGTGTTATGATGCTTGTTGAATGTTGTTTGCTAGTAGAAATATCATGGTTCATCACATGGTCTTGCTAATCATGTTTAAAAACATGAACTAGCAAGATGAGAAAGCAAAAGTCTGTAGGATGATGGAACCATCCACACATAAACTATGAACTTGAATAAATAAATAAATGTTTTCTTGATAAATAAGGATCAAAGTAGATTATAATCTTGTAAATCTAAAGATCCTTGAGTGTTTTTTTGAAAGAACCAAGTGAAAAGTATGAGTTTTGTCAAAACATGGATCCTACATAAACTTAACACATTTTTAGTGGATAAACAAGGGTTGGAACACTTGTGTAATAAGAAAATTTCACAAAGAAATATTTCTAGAAAATATGACTAGAAGTTATGAATATTCAAATTCGTTAAACATAAAGTCTTTAAGGAACTAATCATATTTTTAAAGGTAAGAAGACTGACAAAGTATGCTAGTAAGTTACTACATATTTTCATAAATATTCAAGTTCATGGGTTTATAGTTTATGCTTGTTCTTGACAAATTGGTAAGTAGAAGTTGCATATTGTTGGTTGATGATTGATTGATGATGATTTTAAAAGAAAATAAACACATGTTTTGAAAACATGGGAAACCTCCATTTTTAGGGGAAACTCTGCCAAAATTTTTATAAATTTTGACATTTAGAAAAATATAAGTTTTGAGAAACTTGTTCCCTAAAAATGTGTCTAAAAACATTTACCAAGGTTTCCCTAATTTTTGTATTAAGAAATGATGATTTCTTCAAGAATAAAATTGATACTAAGTATGTATATTTTTTAGAAAAATATATATATATATTTATTGATCAGCAAATTTTGTGCTAAGTGTATGTAGTATGTATTATACTTTATAATGTATTAGGACTTGAAAATACACTAAATACTCCTAAGGAGTAAAGACACAAAAATACACATACAACGTACTTAGACAAATAGAAGATACTTATATTTCTTTTTGAGAAATAATATAAGTAAGATACATAGTTAAAAATATAAATTATTTTTAACACAAGAACACATACACAAAAGATAGTGACTTGTACTTGTGCGAAACAAGTCTAGTGACTAACGTTAATAAACACGTTTAGGTCACGACGCTAGATAAGCAAATCCGGTGAAGTTTACGACGCAGGAACGCAAAGTTTTGAGTTCATGCTCCCCCTTTTCTTTAACTGTTTTTGGTTTTATAACTCTCGGTAGTGAAATACATGTTACAAATATTACAATATTTACAAATGGTATGATACAAAAACAAGAAGCACTCTTGGTGAGAACGAGTACCAAGTATGATGCGATTTGAGAATACAAAAATACAAGAAGCACTCTTGGTGAGAACGAGTACCAAGTATGATGCGCTTTAAGAGATGCCTAGGAAATACTAGATCATGTGAGCACAGTCATAATACTAAAAATGCCATAAAGTCTTGGTGAAAACTAGTACCAAGCCATTAAAAACATTCAGTAATTAGGGACGAGGGTTAGATCTAACGACAACGGCCGAGCCCCACTCATGGTCACAACTAGTACCTAGTAGTGCTTCGGAGTCCTAGTCGAGATTAATCGACGCAGTCGAGGTTAATCGACACAGTCAAGGGAAATTGACACAGTCGAGGTCAATCGACACAGTCGAGGAAAATCGACAAAAGTAGGAGACATTACGAATGCTCCCTAGGAGTCATAACAAGTACTCCCATGTCCTTAAGGAGTCATAACAAGTACTCCACATGTCCTCACATGCCTTAAAGTCTCTCAAAGATTGACAAGAATACTTTATTGGTACAAGATTTGTACCACAAGAATACGTTATTGGTATAAGATTTGTATCACAAGAATACTTTATTTTACAAGAATACGTTATTTCACAAGAATACTTTATTTACACAAGATGCATACCATGTTTCATACAAGGTATGCAAAACGCATGAACTCGCTCAACTTTTGTTGATGTTTTTCAAAAATTACATGTATTTCAGGTGACAGGATGGATCTTGGGCCCGGGTGTCGTAACTAGAAGTAGACTTCAAGTTTAGATGTCATCCACTTTTGTTAAATTATAACCTGGACGAAGGTTGTGTTTTTGAAACTTAAATAACAAGTGTTTGTAATACTCAAATTTTCATGAATGGATGAACATCGTTTTGATCATGTAGTTGTTTATTACAATTGAATGCAATGATATTAATCCAGTCACACATCATACGCTTTCGCAAAAGACAGGGTGTGACAGTTTGGTATCAGAGCTTCGATTGTAGTGAACTAGGATTCCTTCTCAAGTCTAGACTACAATCACTAGAGTTCTCTCACGAAAACATTTTTACAAAAAGGTTTTCATTGCATTCACATAAGCGCCAAGATCCACGAGTCAAAAACTTTTCAAAAAGAGACAAGGCAAGGACATTAGTAGGGAATACCCTCAAGATAAGGTGCCAACTAAGGCATAGTCTACACAAGATAGACTTGCCAAAAATAAAATACACTCTTGGTGATAACTAGTACCAAGTAGTGTTTCTGTCGTGAATCGACAACTAGAAATATGACCCCCCCCCCCCAAAACGAGAGTTATACGTGATATAATGCATCAAATTGCTTGTTTATGCTAAGTAGCATATTTGTTATTGATATACATATATACGAATAAGTGTACGGAATTATTATTGACGTGAATAAGATACCTTCGACTCCGACTCCTATTACTATACATAACTCGCACGATGAAGCTATCGACCTCGCGTCCATTGCAAAGCTCATAGCTAGAGTGATTACCAGACAAGATTATGAGCTTACTCCCGTAGGAGATGGCTGCTCTTCCCTCTCGATCGTGAAGGTGCCTAACTATGGTGATGAAGACGAGGCAGAGGCGGCAACCTTGAACGAATTCTTGATCAATGGGACGAGATCCCTGCGGCTTATGTGAAGCAAGATTGATGACATACTCGACCAGAAAAGGAAGATGAAGTATTCATCTTGAAGGTGCCCCTCCAACTACTAGGAATTCTCTTTATTCCTATCATCGTGCCTGTTCGCGCGTAACGATAATGAGTGTTCGCGCGTGGACCATCCCAAAGGTCCTTTCCATGACAGAGGTATAAGGACAGAAGTGTCCCCTCCTTGATTGATTATCTGCTTGGACGAGAGAAATTGGGGTAACTGTGCAAGACAATTTTTTATTACGAGGGCCCACGTAATAACGACTTGTAGTGCACAGAAATCCTGGTGGACTCTGCGAGCCAAGCTAATGATCACTGCACAAAAATAAACTCTAGGTGTTCACACCTTCAAATGGTAAAACAAAACCTAGACCAGTGCTTTAGTACTTTATAAAGTAGGAAAGCTGTCTTGCCTACTTCGTGCCTGACTTGGCCTACTTCATGTACAAGACGTTTGAGAAACAATATTTAAGCAAGAGAAGAGGAATAACATTCAAAAAGATTCAGCAACGTTACACTCTCTATCACCTCTACACGAACAACCCCATCTCTGGGAAAATATACACATCAATAAAGCTAATATATCAGGAAATAACTGAAACCTAAATGATCGAGGCGATGTAACCTCGAGTTCATTACAAACAATAAACCAAGTTGGCAAGCCTATGTGAAGGCTCAGTAATTGTTTCCTCGCTCATACCTTGATTATATATACATGTGAAATTGGGTGATTACATGATGGCTTATGGTGCTATGTAACTCATAGACAATTATGGAATATTGTCTAACCTACTTCATAACTTTCGACAGAAGAGAATGCCGCCCAGACGAGACACAAATGCCAGTACGTTACCAAGAACAGAAGCTGAGCTTCAAGAACGAATCTCAAAGGCAATTGCTCGACATGAAGCCCTCCGCTCCGAACACAGCGGTGGCACTACCGGAAATAACCCTCCAACTGGCTGCACTTATAAACAATTCCTGGACTGCAAGCCATTAAACTTTGACGGCACAGGAGGTGCTGTTGTGTTTGTTCGTTGGACAGAAAAGACTGACTCCATTCTAAGGATGAGTAACTGTTCATCCCAGCAGCAAGTTACCTATATCTCAGGGTTGTTCTTGGATGGTGCACTCTCCTGGTGGAACCTTTAGGTACAGACCCTTGGTGCAGATGCTGCTTATGCACTGAGCTGGGACGAGCTCAAGGAAATGATGGAAACGAAATATTGTTCTAGGGCTGAAATCCAGAAGCTTGAGGTGGAATTCTGGAATTTGAAGATGGACGGACCGAAGATTCCTGAATACGTCCAGCGATTTCACGACTTATCTAGAGTCGTCCCCTACTTAGTCAAACCGTAATTCAAAAGGGTTGAACGATTCATTTGGGGACTTGCACCTCAAATTAGGAGCTTGGTTACTACCTCAAGGCCTCTAACCATCGCAGAGGCTATCGATTTAAGCATTACGCTTACTGAAGAAGCTCTACGTGTAGGAAAATTTTCGGAATCTGAGGATAACAAGAAAAAGACTCATGTTGAGTCATCAGGCAATAAGAAGAGGAAGTCTTCGAACCTAAAGGCGGGCACACAAGTCAGCTATGGAAGCTCTAAAGCAAACAAAAGGAAGAAAGTGAGTCCTCCGCATGGTAGAAAAACTGATGGAGCCGCTAATAAGGCCGGTGGTAAAGCTTACTCGGGGACTAAGCCAAGGTGCGGGAAATGCAATTTTCACCATGAAGGTCGATGTCTGAGGCCTAAGTGCGGAAAATGTGGAAAAGAAGGGCACAGCAAGGATGCCTGTTGGGCGAAGGACCCAGATGGAAGAAATAAGAGAATACCAGGTTGCTACAGATGTGGTGAAGCAGGGCACCTTAGGAAAGATTGCCCCAGGAAGAAACAAGCAAGGAAGGGTTTTCACGATTGAAACTCGTGAAGCACGCCAGGATCCAGATGCGGTTACGGGTACGTTCCCTATTAACCAACCTAATGCATCTACTTTTAATTAATACTTGCATCAACTTTAGCCTTGCATGCTTAGAACATAAGAAACTGCTTGGCCTAGTTTCGAGTAAAATAGACGTCCCGTATTCTTTAGAAATGGGCATATAGAGGACTAGTTTAAGCAGATGAAGCAATTAAGAATTGTATTTAGGGACTCAGAAGGCCAGAGCCTTCTGTTACCATTGATTTAAGAAGTCATGATACGATAGTCAGCATGGATTGGATATCCAAGTATAGAGCCTGAGAACATCCCCGTTATGGAAGAAGTTCCAGAAGCCTTTTCTGAAGACTTGCCAGGAACGCCTCTCCACAGCAACAGGAGGTGAAACCTCGTGCCAGGAGGGGCACCAGCACCGAATGACGTCTTACCGACTAGCTTCGTCCATGAAGCATGAGCTTCCGATATAACGGCAAGAGCTGTTAGATAGAAGAAATTAAGGGCATGACATCCTTAGAGAAAGCTGACAGTTTCCCATTTTGCAATAAACTCCAGCGAACTGAGAATCAAAATCCTTTGCCAAGGACAGATAACATGAACAGACAAATTGTCAGGCTATAGTTACCACTCGAAGATCAACTTGAGGACAAGATGTCCTCCACTGTGAATACAAGAAAGGAATATCTCTAAAACGACCTTTAGGACTCGCTTCGAGCATTACGAGTTCCTTGTCGTACCGTTTGGCTTAACATATGCATCGATAATATTCATGGACCTCATGAATCGAACGTGCGAGTCACACCTGGATAGATCGCGTTTATATTTGCCGACTACATTCTTATATGGCCAATGGCCAAGGAAGGTCGTGAGCAAACAGCTGCAATTTACCTTGCAACTCTTAGAGAAAAGAACAGTTATATGCTATGATGACGAAAAGCGGATTTCGAATTCGCGAAGTAAGAACTTTAAGATACGTGCTGGATAAGAACAAAAATCATGCCAAGCATGCAACCAAGAGCTAAGGAACTAGAGTTACAATTATGTGACGCTTCTCGACAAAGTCTCGATTGTACATCGATGCAACGAGACCACAACATTGCATACGCGACACATTGACTAAGGAATCATAAGAAGAAACCTTAAGCTAGATACAGTAATTACGCGCCGCAAACTTGACGTCACTACCTGAAAGAAAACGCTGCATGATCTTTACGGATCACAAAGATTGCAGCACACCGTTGATCGTAAAAACTCGAATATTAAAATAGAAGGACTAAGCTACTGAACGATGCAGACTGTATGAAAACAATATGTGCTTGTGTGATAAACCTTAAAAGGTTGGAACACTCACTTGCCCTTAGTAGAGTTTTCCTACAACAGTATTTATCACACCGCCGTTTAAACCGCTTCTTGTGAAGCTCTAGATGGAACATAATAAATCGATCCCCGTCGTGTTGGTCAGCGACCGGGAATAAACAATCTACTGGCCCGAGTGGGTTCAGGAAAACCAGAGGCAAAACGTTTAGATATGTGAACATATCAAGGCAGCCCGCAGGATACAGAAAGATTGCGCCGATGAGCGGCAGAAATCGTAAAAATTTGAGACAAGAAGTATGACTAAATTGAGAGCCTCGCCTAGCGAAGGCGTAGTGTGATTTGGAAAACGAAAAGGTTGAATCCCCGGTGTAGGGATCAGAACCATTGTTCACAAGATGAAACTTCCAGAAAAAGATCAGTAGTGATCGCGACACATTCATGTGTCTAGTCTTTAGAGTAGTCTGACTCAAGGAACAGTCGTTGTTCCCATAAATAAGAATCACGTCAATGACAAATGACAAGAATTACTATAGAACCTGTTAAGGTTTTGGACCAAGAGTCCACAATACTATAGAACCTGTCAAGGTTTTGGACCAAGAGTCCACAATACTATAGAAACCTATTAAGGTTACGGACCAAGAGTCCACAAGATACAGAACAGACATAATTGATTTATTTGAATACGATGGAATTCATAACATGACCCAGAATTACATGGGAACATAAAGACAAATCATGAATCTAAGTAACCATATTTGTTTCACAACTCCCCTGCGACCGAGGGCATCACTTGAATTTCGGGACGAAATTCTTTTAACGGGGGGAGACTGTGACAACCGTCACTTTTCCGTACATTCCGTACACTAAATAAACAGTAATCTATGCTTTAATGACTGTGCACGATCTAGTTTACCAGAAAAATAAATTTCTGAATTCCATGCAAGTGAATTCATGCACAATTTATACTACAAGAATTACTTTATGATAAGCGTTGCGTTAGAAATACTAGTAAACTCACCGGTAAGACACATAGTGTCAACAATCCTGCAGAAAGCAGTTAGACAATAGAATTGGAGCCTAGGTGTAGGTCCAACGACAATAATACATTAAAACCCAAGAGTACATACAAGGGTTTACGTATAGACATTCCGAAAGCTAAAATACGCACTAAAAAGCACCCGAAACGCACTATAAGTGCAGAATTTCATTAAATTCAGCTTAAATCAGCTTTTAAACGTATAAATATCATGCAGAATTTACGTTTTATTATCCAGAATACCTCCCTAAGTGTCGGGAATTAAAAGGGTTACAAAACAACACTTAAATGACACTAAACGGTGCAATTTAGCACTTTAACGAACCGGTATCTAACCGAACAACCGGACATTACCCGGAACACTAAAATATTGCTAGAAGCATTGTTTAAGTGTTACAAAGCTAGTTATGATCATCGAACACCATATTACACCCTCAAACACTATGAAACATTAAACACTAAATGTTGCACATAATATCTAACTAGAATCCCGAACTTGAAGTTGAAACTCAACTAATACCCCCCCCCCCCCCCCCACTTGATGGCCGGTTAGGGGACATGTTCCCCACATAGGATTTTCTTTGATTATTTTATAAGATTATGTTGAGAATATGCTAAGCAAAGATACCATATGCTTTCCTAATGTTGGTAGATATTTACAAGAGACCACAAGATAAACCCTTTATCATTCCCAACACTTCAACTCACCATCTTCATTCTTCCTCCCCTCAAAGCTCTCGGCCTAACACCCTCACACGCAACCACCATTTTCATTCATCATCTAAGCATTCTAAGGTTACAAGAAGGTGTAAGAAGGTCACTAACGAAGCTCGGTGCTCACGGAACTTGAAGGACCACTCTCATCTTCTTTTATCCACCATTTTTCTACACTTGAACTTCCCTAGCCTTGAGCTAGTGGTAAGAACATAGATCCTTACATTTTACATCTTGTTAAAGTGGTTAATGATGTATAATGTTCAAAATGATAAGAACTCTAAAAGACCATAAACAAAGTCTTGAAACATAAACTAACAAAGTGATGAAGAATGGTAAAAATGATGAAGAAATCATGATATTTTTGTGTTATAATGCTTGTTGAATGTTGTTTGCTAGTAGAAATATTATGGTTCATCTCATGGTCTTGCTAGATCATGTTTAAAAACATGAACTAGCAAGATGAGAAAGCAAAAATGTGTAGGATGATGGAACCATCCACACATAAACTATGAACTTCAATAAATAAATGTTTTCTTGAAAAATAAGGATCAAAGTAGATTATAATCTTGTAAATCTAAAGATCCTTGAGTGGTTTTTCGAAAGAACCAAGTGAAAAGTATGAGTTTTGTCAAAACTTGGATCCTACATAAACTTAACACATTTTTAGTGGATAAACAAGGGTTGGAACACTTGTGTAATAACAAAAATTTCACAAAGAAATATTTCTAGAAAATATGACTAGAAGTTGTGAATATTCAAATTCGTTAAAAATAAAGTCTTTAAGGAACTAATCATATTTTTAAAGGTAAGAAGACTGACAAAGTATGCTAGTAAGTTACTACATATTTTCATAAATATTCAAGTTCATGGGTTTATAGTTTATGCTTGTTCTTGAAAAATTGGTAAGTAGAAGTTGCATATTGTTGGTTGATGATTGATTGATGATGATTTTAAAAGAAAATAAACACATGTTTTGAAAACATGGGAAACCTCCATTTTTAGGGGAAACTCTGCCAAAATTTTTATAAATTTTGACACTTAGAAAAATATAAGTTTTGAGAAACTTATTCCCTAAAAATGTGTCTAAAAACATTTACCAAGGTTTCCCTAATTTTTGTATTAAGAAATGATGATTTCTTCAAGAATAAAATTGATACTAAGTATGTATATTTTTGAGAAAAATATATATATATTTATTGATCACCAAATTTTGTGCTAAGTGTATGTAGTATGTATTATACTTGATAGTGTATTAGGACTTGAAAATACACTAAATACTCCTAAGGAGTGAAGACACAAAAATACACATACAACGTACTTAGACAAATACAAGATACTTATATTTATTTTTGAGAAATAATATAAGTAAGACACATAGTTAAAAATATAAATTATTTTTAACACAAGAACACATACACAAAAGATAGTGACTTGTACTTGTGCGAAACAAGTCTAGTGACTAACGTTAATAAACACGTTTAGGTCATGACACTAGATAAGCAAATCCGGGGAAGTTTACGACGCAGGAACGCAAAGTTTTGAGTTCATGCTCCCCCTTTTCTTTAACTGTTTTTGGTTTTATAACTCTCGGGGGTGAAATACATGTTACAAATATTACAATATTTACAAATGGTATGATACAAAAACAAGAAGCACTCTTAGTGAGAACGAGTACCAAGTATGATACGATTTGAGAATACAAAAATGCAAGAAGCATTCTTGGTGAGAACGAGTACCAAGTATGATGCGCTTTAAGAGATGCCTAGGAAATACTAGATCATGTGAGCACAGACATAATACTAAAAAAGCCATAAAGTCTTGGTGAAAACTAGTACCAAGCCATTAAAAACATTCAGTAATTAGGGACGACGGTTAGATCTAACGAGTACGGCCGAGTCCCACTCATGGTCACAACTAGTAACTAGTAGTGCTTCGGAGTCCCAGTCGAGGTTAATCAACACAGTCGAGGTTAATCGACGCAGTCGAGGTTAATCGACACAGTCGAGGGTAATCGACACAGTCAAGGGAAATTGACACAGTCGAGGTTAATCGACACAGTCGAGGAAAATCGACAAAAGTAGGAGCCATTACGAATGCTCCCTAGGAGTCATAACAAGTACTCCCATGTCCTTAAGGAGTTATAACAAGTACTCCCCATGTCCTCACATGCCTTAAAGTCTCTCAAAGATTGACAAGAATACTTTATTGGTACAAGATTTGTACCACAAGAATACGTTATTGGTACAAGATTTGTATCACAAGAATACTTTATTTTACAAGAATACGTTATTTCACAAGAATACTTTATTTACAGAAGATGCATACCATGTTTCATACAAGGTATGCAAAACGCTTGAACTCGCTCAACTTTTGTTGATGTTTTTCCAAAATTACATGTATTTCAGGTGATAGGATGGATCTTGGGCGCGGGTGTCGTAACTAGAAGTAGACTTCAAGTTTAGATGTCATCCACTTTTGTAAAATTATAACCTAGACGAAGGTTGTGTTTTTGAAACTTAAATAACAAGTGTTTGTAATACTCAAATTTTCATGAATGGATAAACATCGTTTTGATCATGTAGTTGTTTATTATGATTGAATGCAATGATATTAAACCAGTCACACATCATACTCTAGACGAAGGTTGTGTTTTTGAGACTGAAATAACGAGTGTTTGTAATACTCAAATTTTCATGAATGGATGAACATCGTTTTGATCATGTAGTTGTTTATTACGATTGAATGCAATGATATTAAACCAGTCACACATCATACGCTTCCGCAAAAGACAGGGTGTGACAATTTAGACTATGCATGTACACTTGTGCGTTTAGAATCGGTAAAATCACGTTTAATGTGTAACTTGTTTGTCGGGCATGAAATTTGATACATATAAGTTATTTTATGTATGAATGCCTTAAAAATGACAAAATGAATAAGTTAATGAGGTTACGCATGTTTCGATAATAATTTATGTGTATGTTAATGTATATATATTACGACGCGCAAATCGTAGATATATTACGTATACACGGGTTTGTTAATGGATTTACGGTCACCAATAAAATCGTTCAAGTCGAAAAATCTTACAAATATATATATATATATATATATATATATATATATGGACTCATATATACATTAACGTGCCAACATAATAAAAAACAATAACTTTTCGAGAAAATCTCAAAGTTATGTGAAGATTCTAAGAAACGGAGAAACTTAGGATTTTGTGATATATTGATTTATAAATCATTCCTACATATAATAGGATGTGTAGAAATCAATCTGTAGGATTGCGGTATTTAAAAATACGCACACAAAGGTGAGTGTCACTAAACCCCCTATTTTTACTGCTTTGTATATGTTTTGGGGGAGGAACACGCCTAAAAGGATTTAATAATTTTTTTGGAATAAAATATACCTTTTGATATAAATTGTATATTTTCATTAAAAATATATGGATTTTGATAAATTATATGTTTCGGGATGAAACGTTTTTGATGAATATATGTTTCGGGGAGAAACAGGGATTGTACGGTGTTTCAGAGAAAACGACAGTGTTGTTGGGACGGATTTGTTTGGTCCAAGGGATTACAGTAAATTCGTATAACCATTTATATTAAATTTGTCATATTAGTAGGATATATATATTTTACGTGAGGCAGGCATCATACATGGTCTCGATATGGACCATGCGCCAGTGATGTCGTTTAATCATTTAAGTATTGCACGCGAGGAATTGTTGGTAGATCTATCGGGTTGACAACCCCGTCGTGACCAGTCGCTCCGTGTCAAGTCAAACGACGAATTGATATTATGTTTATAGTCTAGCCTTGATTATCCCTACATTTTAAATATATAGTTCGTAATGTCTAGCTAACATACGAGTCCGAACATTTGATGCTATAAGTTTAATATGTAAACTTAGGAAGATGCCTTATTCGGAGGTTTCGAGGGAAAAGCCTACGACGGTTGACCCATGGATTTTATTAAGGAAATGAATTGACTTTCGAAAATTTTATGGATGTTTTATAATAAACACACAATTAGAAAGCTTTTAACTTGAGATCAAATTGTTTTAATTTGAATATTTGAACTCACCTTCCTTTGTGTTAACACTTAATTTTAACGTGTTCTTCAGGTACTTGAGTTCGGCTTCGGGAATCATGGTGTATCTTGTGGTTGTTGATGCATGTTTTGTCACTTAATATGTTGGACTAACTTTTAAAACTTTCTAGGGAAAATGTAATAAGATCCGTGAGGATCAAAGACAACTTAACTATGTCGTGGTTGTGTCATGTTTTGGAACGTTATGTTTAAAATCTTATGTTTTAATTAAGTTATTATGTCTAACAATTTAATGCATCGAACACCAAGATAAAAATGGGCACCAACTTCCGTCACCACTACGTTTTATATTCTGCTGCGACGTTTTTGGGGTTTGACAGAAGTTTGTATCAGAGCCAATGGTTGTTAGCGAACTAGATGTTTTTGGGGAAAACTCTAGACTTCAACCGAAGAATTTTGAGATTTAAGCAAAAATTCTCGAAGCCAAAATTTTTGAATAAACATAGAAAACTTTATCATGTATGAAAACCATTACGTGTTTGTGTGCATACGTGATTTTCTGTTTATTTGGGCCTTATGTGTTATTATTCATTTGATTACACACTTACTTATACGGTTATATATGTGTCACAGATGTCGCACGAACATGAGGTCATCGAGATCCACGACTCAGGTAGCGAGCCAGATTTCGAGGCTTCACCCAGATCCATTCTACCAGAGATACCTATCACGACTCCACAGATGGTTGGTATGGCCGAGTTTGCTTCAAATTTCCACATCGACCCTCCTGCCTTTGCCAGCCAGGTAGACCCCCGATACGCTTTCACTAGCAATGGGTGGATAGATGATGCTCCTCTCTCAATTCATGAGACAGGACAATCATATGGCACTGTACCAGTTATCGATGACGTGATTAGAGGTGTCCCTATTGTCGGAGGATCTCTCAGTATCGCACCAGTGGTGGACGCCACTATTGTCACGGCTCGACCATTAGAGCCATCAGTCGTTCCACCTGCTGCTGTGATCGAGCCTATCGCTGAGATCCCTCTACCTGTTTCTTTCGAGTCATCTTTACCAGTCATTGAGTCACGCGCTCCTACTACGCCTCTTTTGGTTTACTATCGTCGTAGGAAGAGGACTAGGCCTGCTGGGGAGATAGCATTTACGTCACATGCTGAGATAGCATCTGCTTCCAAGAAGCAGAAAGGGGATTGGGTAGACCGATGTTGCCACTGCGATCGACAGTTCGCCACTCTGCGCAGAGATCTAGACTCCGCCAAGGGTAAGGTGAAGGACCTCGAGGGACAGATGGATTGGTACAAGGAGTTAAAGGTTTTAGATGACAGTGCAATGGACTAGAAGCACTGGAGGATAGTGGACCTGGAGAAGCTTATCAGGGAGATGTTAGAATTCTTAGGTTTGAAGCATTGATGCTTGTTTGTTGTTTGTTTTGTTGGTTGTTTTGTTAGACACTTGTTGATACTTTTTTTGTTTGGGGCCTGCGTGCCAGTTTTATTTTTGGGATATTATGTGGAAATTTCGTGTGAACTTGTTTTGGGTGTCGACGTAGTCATGCTGAAGGCAGTCAATATATACTAAGAACAAGTTTAATTAAATTCTATGATGAATATCAGTGAATTACTTTTGGTTTAAAAATTTATTCTCATTAATATGTGGATGTTATGCATGTGCAATGTTTGGTCCACTAGCATTTAATGATTGAGTTATTTTTGGTTATCGTCTTATGTGATTATTATTGTTGTAATAATATAAACGACGAAATGCCGCCAAAAGCAAGACAGGGTTCTGGACAACCTACCACACTAGAAGAGTTGGCACAACTCATAGCCCAACACGTTAATATTGCCATGGAACAGCTTAATGCTAACCAAAACAATGGCCAGGGACGTGGACGTGGTGGCTACGGGCATGGTTTTGGTGGGCCACAGATTGGAAACCCTCCAGGTAAAATAATGATCGGAAAGTTTTAGTAGTTCATGGTTATGACATAATCGGAACGTATTCCTGATTTTTGTTAACTTTATGAACAGTGCACGGATGTACTTATAAAACATTCCAGGGCTGTAACCCATGATCATTTACCGGTGCCAAAGGACCCTTAGATATCACCGGGTGGATTGAGAAGATGGAATCTGTCATGGCAATCAGTGGTTGTGCTGCTGATCAACGGGTGAGGTATGCTTCTTGTTCTTTTCTTGATGAAGCACTGTCCTGGTGGAACTCACAAGTTCAAATTTTGGGTGAAGACGCTGCCTATGGTCTAACCTGGAACGAACTTAAAGAGATGCTCCTGAAGGAATACTACCCGCGCAGCGAAATACAGAAAATCAAGACCAACTTCTGGAACCTAACCATGGAAGGTATAAACATCAGAGCTTACACTTCTCGTTTTAACAATTTGGCGAGGTTTGTTCCACGAATGGTTACTCCTGAGTATGTAAAGTTAGAGAGGTATATCTGGGGGCTGTCGCCCCGGATTCGTAGCATGGTTACATCAGTGAAACCCACTACCTACCTAGAGGCTACTACATTGGCGAAATCGTTAGCGGACGACGCTGCTCGCAAAGGTGGTCTTGATAAAAAGGAGGAAACCGGGAAGTCGTCGGGCAAGGCCAAAGAAGACGCAAAATCTAAACGGTCGGGCGTTCTGAGTCTAAGTCAGGAGATTCGAGGAAGCGCAAGTCCGAGAGCTCGAGGAAGAAACTGATGAGAAGCGTGATAGGAAACGTAGTTCGGGGAAGGCGTACGTAGCCAGTTCTATCAGTTCTAGAAAGGATAATGCCAGGGATGGCAGGAGTGGTTCTGAGAATAAGACTCACGAGGATGAGCAGAAAAAGTGCACCAGATGCGGCCGAACTGGGCATGTTACCCGCGAGTGCTATGCTAAAAGTACTTCGGAGGGAGTGAAGCTTGAGGGATGCTTCCAGTGTGGGGAACAGGGACATTTCAGGAGGGAATGTCCTAAAGCAAAGGGTTAGAATGCCAGGGGTAGAGCGTGTCACTCCCTCAATATCCACATGCTGAGTACTACCGCGAGGCGTGTGACTGTCCAGGATCCAGCCATCAATCATACTGAACAGTTATTATAATAATAGTAAAGTTCACCAACCATGATGATTGGTGAACACCATAGTTAAAGCCCAAAAGTTTTAAGTTCAAAACAATAGTTTAAACGAGTAGCGGAAGCATAGTAGAATAGTTCAAACAAAAGTTCATGTTCAACGTTATTTAAAGAACCCAACACACGGGTTTAGACGTCCACTAGACATCCCCAAGCTGCAAGCTCCTGAGTCACTGAGTACCTGCAAAGCATGCGGTAGGGTGTCAACACAAAGTTGGCAAGTTCACGAGTGTGTCCAGTTTTAATTCCAAAAACTTGTTTCGATAGTTAATTTACTCATTTATATCATCCCATGGGGAGCTACCCCATATGTAAGCTACTAAACTTTCATCATACCGAATACTCTGCGACCTCTGTTTGTTTGCCCTGCATTGTCAATGTTTATCATCATTGGCGGGTTTTTACCTGAGTCTATTAGCTCACGACCGATCCTCTACAGGCATGGTGTAAGGCTGGTGAGACCTAGATAGCACTACCAACTAATAACCCGTTCACCCGGCCCCGGTGTCTAATCGGTATCAAGAGTAGGGACTTTAGTGATAGAGTTTCGTTTAGTCTTCCTTGTTGCATCTAATATAAATAGTAATTAATTTGAGCGTCCCACACAAGGGGAGAAAAGTATATCTGTACCCCACACAAGGGGGTAGCGTTGTTTGTCCATTTCCCAACCACCGGGAACGCACACTTTTAGAAAGGTTATGAACTCACCTTGGGTTGCTCGGCAGATGGTTTACTTGGTCAAGTATGCTGGTCAACCACGTCCTAATATGGTTACCAGTACAGGTCAGGCTCGTTTACAAATAAGTCACGTAGATCCTATACGTATCTAACATATAACATACATATCATACCAGTATCCTATACGTCGTTGGGCATGTTCTAACATCTAAACAGTTAAAGCATGGCAGCACATAGTCCAGTTGAATAGTAGCAGGAACCACACACACAGCCAAAACTTGTTGTCACACACTGTGGCCAAATAACGGAGACAGGCAGCCCAGTCGAGACCAGGTGGCTCGATTCGAGAGCACGAGGTCTCGAGTTGCAACCGGAGGGTCTCGAGTAGTGAATCTTCAAGTCGAAACCATGTAGTTCTTGAGTCCCGTCTCGAGTTCAAATCAGGGGGGTCTTGACTCGAGATCGTGCCAGTCTCGAGTTCTTGAAGTTTTTCTGCTGGTCTTGAGTTGTCACGAGGAGGTCTCGAGTCGCAACCAGGGGTCTCGACTCGCAACCCTTGGTGCAACACTAATGGAATCTTTCTAGAACCTGCCCCATTTTGTACGACCCAATCACCTTTCCTTAACATGTTTCCATTCTCCGTACAATTACCAAATGGATCAATCTCAACAAATTTCAATTATTCTTAACATATTCATACAGTTCATCTTTTAGGGTTTTTATCATAAACAAACATGTTTATTCAAACAGATTTATACTAGCATATTACACCTAGTTAGTGTACTATTAAAAATCATCAGCTCCTAATCCACTAGCATCCATCCCTCGGTTTAAGAAACACATCTACAACTCCTCATATGTTGCATATAATCATCAAAACAGCATCTTCATCTAGAATCATACAAGAACATGTTTGCATAACACCCTATTATCAACATTTACCCATTTCTATATTACTTAACACACAACTTAAATGTCAAGCTAGCATAATAATCATCAAATCACTTCAACCCTCCTAATCATATAAAAACATGTATGTCATCCATCAAACATACACCTTTGCCATACATTGACAAACAAAATGAAAGGAACTACTAACCGGTACAAATATGTGCTAAGAGGTGTAGTATGATGAAGAATGAAGCTCCCCAAACGATGTTTGCAAACTGATCCGAGGCTTCCGATGCTTGCCGGTTTTGATCCAAGAGGAGGAGAGGAGTTGGTGATGTTAGGGTTTAGAGAGAGAGTGAGGGAGAGAGAGAGGAAATGGATAGGGAATGTTTTGGGAGAATGTGTGAATGATTTGTTTCTCCCTAAAAGGGAAAGTCGGCTGGTTTAGTGGGGTTTTATACCCATCCTATGGTGCAACCTAAAGGGGTTTCTGAGTGGGCTCAAAGGGGAGTGCGGCCTAACTGTTTTGGGTCACTCGAGACCGAGTGGTCTCGGGTCAAGACCTTGCTGTCTCGGCATTCACATTGGCATATATACATATATATATATATATATATTAATACACATAACACAATGAGAAGATCACACAATGCACAAAAGTAAATAGCAAGTTCTCATTTAATAATATACGTACACATAACGCTAATACAAGAAGAAGGTTACTCGGGAAAACCTAGAGTGTCACAGAGCGTTCGAGCTAAACGCTGGAAAGGCACGTGATGATCCTGCTATTGTTACTGGTATGTTTTTGATCAATAACCATTCTGCGTTCGTACTCTTTGATACCGGAGCTGACTTGAGTTTTGTTTCGAAAAACTTTGCACCATTCTTGTGTTCACCAACAAGTAAGCTAAGTAAGAAGTACTTGATAGAACTAGCAAATGGTAAACTGATAGAAACTAGCGAGGTCGTTCGCGATTGTAGTATTCAGTTAGATGATCTTAGTTTTAGAATCGATTTATTACCAGTGGAGCTGGGGAGCTTTGATGTAGTTGTGGGAATGGATTGGCTATCCAAGAACAAAGCTGAGATTATTTACTCGGAGAAGCAAGTGAGGATACCTCGTCCTGATGATGGTGAAACGATAGTTGTTCACGGAGATCGATCGAGTCAAGTGTCGTCAGTGTTATGAAGATGCTCAAGTTGTTGCGAAAGGGTTATCCTGCGTTCTTAGTTAACATGGTTGATACGAAGGCCGAATGTAGGAAGATCGAAGAGATTCCTATTGTTCACGATTATCCAGAAGTTTTTCCTGAAGACTTACCTGGATTGCCCCCTGCGAGACAGATCGAATTCCGAATTGATCTGGTACTCGGTGTTTCACCGATTGCAAAATCTCCTTATAGATTAGCACTATCAGAAATGAAAGAAATGTTGAATCAGCTTCAAGAGCTACTAGACAATGGTTTTATTCGACCAAGCTTTTCGCCTTGGGGTGCACCTGTTTTGTTCGTGAAGAAGAATGATGGATCCTTCAGGATGTGTATTGATTACAGAGAGCTGAACAGGTTGACTATCAAGAATCAGTACCCTCTACCGAGGATTGACGATTTGTTTGATCAACTACAGGGGTCTAGTTACTAATCGAAGATTGACCTGCGTTCAGGATATCATCAGTTGAAGGTCGCTGATGAAGATATTCCAAAGACAACTTTTTGAACATGATATGGCCATTATGAGCTTTTAGTAATGCCTTTTGGCTTAACTAATGCGCCAGCTGTGTTCATGGATCTCAGGAAAAGGGTATGCAAACCCTACTTGGATAAATTCGTGTTAGTATTCATCGATGACATACTTATCTATTCGCGAACCAAAGAAGATTATGAGTATCATTTGAAGTTGATTTTAGAGTTGCTGAAGGAAGAAAAGTTGTTTGCCAAGTTCTCTAAATGTGAATTCTGGATTCGGGAAGTTCATTTTCTTGGACATGTCATAAATGAGAAAGGTATACACGTGGATCCATCGAAGATAGAGGCAATCGAGAATTGGGAAGCGCTAAAGACTCCGTCGGAGGTGCGACAATTCATAGGGCTTGCTGGGTACTACCAGAGATTCATTAAGAATTTCTCCAGATTAGCGCAGCCTTTGACGCTATTGACCCAGGAGGAAGCTTTTCGGACACTGAAGGAAAGGTTGTGTAGTGCACCTATTCTTTCCCTTCCTGAGGGAAATGATGATTTCATTGTATATTGTGATGCGTTACATTTGGTCCTTGGATGCGTGCTTATGCAGAGGGACAAAGTGATAGCTTATGCATCCAGACAATTGAAAGTGCATGAGAAGAACTACACGACGCATGATTTGGAGCTTGGAGCTGTTGTGTTTGCCTTGAAGATCTGGAGACACTATTTGTATGGCACGAAGTGTACGATATACACAGACCATAAGTTAAGCCAGAAGGAGCTCAATATGCGACAACGACGTTGGGTAGAGTTACTCAATAATTAAGAGTGTGATATCCGTTATCACTGGGAAAAGCAAACGTTGTTGCAGATGCGCTTAGCAGGAAAGAGCGGGAGAAGCCTCTACGTGTGCGCGCTTTGGGCTTGACCATACAGACGAGTTTAACCGATCGAATTTGTAATGCGCAACGAGAGGCTTTGAAGGATGAAAACCTGAGAAGAGAAGGTTTGAGAGGTTTAGAATGCGAACTGATACCAAAAGCGGAAAAAGTGATGTACTTCATGAATTGAGTTTGGGTACCATTTAGAGGTAACCTCCATGAACTGGTTATGAACGAAGCTCATAAATCCAGATATTCCATTCACCCAGGTTCTACCAAGATGTATCAGGATATCAAGGAGTTGTATTGGTGGCCCAATATGAAGAGAGATATTGCGATCTACGTGAGTAAATGTCTGACGTGCTCTAAGGTTAAAGCTGAACATCAGAAGCAGTCTGGACTTCTGCAGCAACCAGAGATTCCTAAGTGGAAATGGGAACATCTTACGATAGACTTTATCACCAAGTTACCCCGTACGTCACGTGGACATAATATGATCTGGGTTATTGTGGATCGATTGACAAAGTCTGCTCATTTCTTGGCGCTTAAGGAAACAGACAGTACAGCGGAGATATCGCAGTTATACCTTAACAAGATTGTAGCCCATCATGGAGTACTAGTGTCAATTATTTCGGATAGAGACGGACGATTTGACTCCAGGTTTTGGCGATCTCTTCAAGAGTCGTTGGGTTCTCGTTTGGACATGAGTACTGCGTATCATCCTCAAACGGATGGTCAAAGCGAGAGAACCATTCAGACGTTAGAGGATATGTTGAGAGCGTGTGCGATTGATTTCGGTGGATGTTGGGATACTCACTTGCCGTTGGCAGAGTTTTCTTAGAACAATAGTTACCACGCTAGTATTAAGGTCACTCCGTTCGAAGCCTTGTATGGAAGGAAGTGTCGATCGCCACTTTGTTGGGCTGAAGTCGGCGAAAAGCATTTGACCGGCCCCGAACTTATTCAGGAGACCACGGACAAGGTTGTCCAAATTAAGAGTAGGTTGAAAGTTATCGCTGATCGACAGAAGAGTTATGCGGATAACCGGAGGAACCCGTTGTAGTTTCAGGTCAATGATCAGGTTATGTTGAAGGTATCACCTTGGAAAGGTGTTGTGAGGTTTGGAAAAGGGGGAAAGCTGAGCCCGCGTTATATAGGTCCTTTCGAAATCTCATCTCGAGTTGGACCAGTCGTGTATAGGCTTAAGCTACCGCAGGAATTGAGTGGAGTTCATGACGTGTTTCATGTCTCCAATTTGAAAAAGTGTCTGTCTGATGAGACCCTGATTATACCCCCAGGTGAGGTTAGAGTAGACGATAAACTGAGATTTATCGAGGAACCAGTGGAGGTTCTGGATTGGAAAATCCAGAAACTCAGGAGGAGTAGGATTAAGTTGGTCAAGGTCCGCTTGGATTCTAAGCAAGTTCACTTGGGAACGATAGGACCAAATGCAACGGAAATATCCTCATCTCTTCCCACCGAGTGCGAAATGATACCTGTAAAGTAGAATTTCGGGGACGAAATTCCCTAAACAAGGGGAGACTGTGACACCCGGCTTTTCAAGCTGTACCGTACAATTGTAACACGTGTTGTGAATAGATAGAGAGGCTGTATTTGACTGATTATGATATTTATATATGATATTTAATGTGTTAGTGAATCCAAACATTGATAATAATTACGTTGGCAATGATAAAATAAACGCTTATCGCGTAACGATTAAAATGTGAAACGAACGTCGGTGACCACCCGATCTTTTTTAAAATCCTAAAAATAGTCTGTTATGATTAGAATAGTAATTTAATCATATTCGTGACGAAAAATAAATTAAAACACGAAGAAACTCTATTTTTCGAGTTTGAGCGTGTACCACGTGATACTTCGCGAATTAGACAAAATACTGTCAACACAGCCAATCAAGGCAACTGGTAATTATTTCAATAATAATTTTATGTGATTATTTTTATAGAATGATAAAAATAATTTAAAACGCAATAAAACGGGATTAAAACGCTAGATAAAATACCCGGTATCCAGTAAAATACCTGTTAACACCATATTACATATATGTATATATATGTGTGTGTATGCGTGTAGTATGCATATAGAATGAGAGGTGGTGGCTGATTGGGGCTTCTCTCTCCTCTCTCTTGACACTTGTGGGCATTGGAAAACTTCAAGTAATGATTGAGCCTTTACAAGGCTTCCATAAACTCTCATAATCCAAGAAACCCTTTCAAAAAATCACTCTCTCTCTCTCTTGAGCATACCTACGGCCGAACACCCCATGAACAACATCCATTTTCATTTTCAAACTTAATCTTGAAGATTCATATCCATTTCAAGGTGTTTACAAGTTCATTTGGTGATTTAGAAGTGATTTCAAGGTGTTTCAAGCAACAATCAAGTCTCATATCATCAAATCTTTACTAAAAATCATTCAAAGACTTGAAGGTATAAAATTTATTTTAAAAAACTTGTCTTTGATTCTTGATGATCTTGATGATGATGGAAGTTTCTCTTGTTCTTGAGTTTAATCACGAACTTGAAAACTAAAAACAAATGGGTTTTTGAATGAAATAAAATGGATGTATATATATATGTATGTGTGGCCGTGAGTGTGTGGGTGTAGGTGATTGTGTTTTTTATGTTTCTTGAAAGATTTCTTCATTTACATGATTACTTGAAAAGTAGGATGCATGTAAGAATCAATATGTGTCATAAAAGAATGTTCAAAAGGTGATTCAAGATTTGAAAGTGACATGATGAAAAGTGAACTTTTGGAAGTTCATATGTTTATATGTATTTCGTGTATATGTATGTATATATGTATGCATGCATGTAAAAGTTTGTCATATATTCATAAAGGTGTAGGATACTTGCATTTGAGTATGAATGATTGGATGATTATGATGAATACATGTTGTGTTTTGCAAGAACATGATATTAATGTGTTCTTTAGTATGATTAAATCATAAATGATGATGATGATTTTGTATGAGTGCATTAGATGCACACATGTGAACATACATGATGATATGAAAGCATGAAATTATCATTTGAGCATGATTTGATAAAAATCAATTTTGATCAGAATATAAACACTAAAATAAGAATATTTTGAAGTGTTTAATGATATGTAACTTTGTCATAATGTTTACTAGCCTTGCATGTTGTACTTGGTGCATTAGGAGTTGTAAAATACGTGAAATCGCATGATTTATGTGACCTACACAAAAACTGCACTAATCTGATTATAATCACTATTTGAATCAGTAAATAACATCTATTGTGTTAAAATATCAAGTCATTCCGAGTTGGGATGATTATAGTAACATTTAGCGCAAAACTATGCGTTAAAACGGTCAAAAATCGGCTTTTCAAACGATTTTTACGAAACTGATTTAGATCAGTAAGTAAACTGATATGTTTAGTCTAAAAATAAGTATTTTAACTAATTTTAAGTTTACTTGGTGTTTGGTTGGTCATACGTTACTTCCAACGCCTGAAAACATTACCGTATCACAAAAATACGTGTTTTTCAATGAACACTAGTATGGGTAATTTTTTGGTGAACCTTATGTGTTAAAATGTGTTATGTGATTTAAACATATGAATGTGAAAATATTTTAAATGTTGACATGATAGTGGGGAATTTAGAATATGCATGTACACTTATGTGTTTAGAATCGGTAAAATTGCGTTTAATGTGTAACTTGTTTGACGAGCATGAAATTTGATACGTATAAGTTATTTTATGTTTGCATGCCTTAAAATGACAAAATGAATAATTTAACGAGATTACGCGTGTTTCGATAATAATTTATGTGTACGTTTATGTATATATGTTACGACGCGCAAATCGTAGATATATTACGTATAAACGGGTGTATTAATGGATTTACATGATAACGGTCACCAATAAAATCGTTCAAGTCGCAAAATCTTAAATATATATATATGGACTCATATATATATTAACGTGCCAACATAATAAAAAACAATAACTTTTCGAGAAAATCTCAAAGTTATGTGAAAATTCTAAGAAACGGAGAAACTTAGGATTTTGTGATATATTTATTTGTAAATCGTTCCTACGTATAATAGGACATGTAGAAATCAATTTGTGGGATTGCGCTATTTAAAAATACGCACCCAAAGGTGAGTGTCACTAAACCCCCTCTTTTTACTGCTTTGTATATGTTTTGGGGGAGGAACACGCCTAAAAGGATTTAACAATGTTTTTGGAATAAAACATACCTTTTGATATAAATTGTATATTTTCATTGAAAATATATGGATTTTGATCAATTATATGTTTCAGGATGAAACATTTTTGATGAATATATGTTTCGGGGAGAAACTGTGATTGTACGGTGTTTCAGAGAAAACGACCGTGTTGTTGGGACGGGTTTGCTTGGTCCAAGGGATTTCAGTAAATTCGTACAACCGTGTATATTAAATTTGTCATATTAGTAGGATATATATATTGTAAGTGAGGCAGGCATCATAGATGGTCTCGATATGGACCATGCGCCAGTGATGTCGTTCAATTATTTAAGTATTACACGAGACGAATTGTTGGTAGATCTATCGGTTTGACAACCCCATCGTGACTTGTCGCTCCGTGTCAAGTCAAACGACGAATTGATATTCTATTTATAGTCTAGCCTTGATTATCCCTACATTGTAAATATATAGTTCGTAATGTCTAGCTAACATACGAGTCTGAACAATTGATGCTATAAATTTAATATGTAAACTTGGGAAGATGCCTTATTCGGAGGTTTCGGGGGAAAAGCCTACGACGGTTGACCCACGGATTTTATTAAGGAAATGAATTGACTTTCGAAAATTATATGGATGTTTTATAATAAACGCATAATTAGAAAGCTTTTTCCTTGAGATCAAATTGTTTAAATTTGAATATGTGAACTCACCTTCCTTTGTGTTGACACTTGATTTTAACGTGTTCTTCAGGTACTTGAGTTCGGCTTTGGGAATCATGGCGTATCTTGTGGTTGTTGATGCAATTTTCGTCAGTTAATATATTGGAATTACTTGTTGGTGCATATGTCTGTTGACTACGTCTTGTATCGAGTTATGTAATAAGAGAGATAGACCAAGACGCGTAGTTCGAGAAAAATGAGAAACAGGCCAGAACCAGCAAGTCCGCATGAACTGACCAGTTCATGCGAACTGGACCAGATCAGTTCGTGCGAACTGGAGTGCTTGGTTCATGCGACCTGGTATCTCTATAAATCGGTGTCTTGTGATTTCATTTGTAGAACTTTTGGATTCCGGTAGCGAAGCTCTGCCGAAGTGTCACCAAGCCTGTAAAACGTTGTTATATCAATACAATCGACATTTAATCTACTTCTAAGTGCATATCAAGCTGAATGAAGATCAAATCAATGAATTCCGCCTCTGATTTTGGTCCAGAACTCTTCTAATCGACTCGTTTAGATCGATTCAACGATCCTACAAGTGGTATCAGAGCTCAGGAGGAAGAGTTCTTACCATTTCAGCTTGTTTTCATTAAAAACGACTCACTTCTACTCATCTTCTATACTTTTTCTTCAAAATTTCAACATTTTTACGGATAAAATGGACTGATTTTCACATATAACACCTAAAACACTGTTTTAATTCATCCTTGAACAAATTAGACCTAAAATCAACCTAAAACTTGATAAAATGGACCAGACCGCGTGAAAACCATATCAGATCGTTAGAGAATTGTCTAGATCGTACGAGTTGAACAAGCCAGTTCGCACGGTTTGATTAGTCAAAACAACCAGATCGCACGATTTGGGGCAGGTCGTGTGAAAAACATTCAGGTCGTGTGACATTTGTTCCAGGTCGTGCGAAGTGAATACCAGTTCGCACGAAGTGATTCTCAGGTCGTACGGTGTGGATTAAGGTTGGTCAGGTCGCTTGAATTCTCTCCAGATCGTACGAAGAGGGTTAAGTTCAGATCGTTTGGGATTGTTGTTTCAGTTCGCACGAGTTGAATTCTCAGTTCGTGTGAAGGTCTGTTTTTGTGAACTTCAACATCGAAACATGGATAACGAGTTTTACAATGCCTTTGCTACTGCTCCAGGTACTCCTGTTACCATTGCTCAGAGTGTAACTATGGAAAATGAAATAGGAACGTTACAAAAACCTCCTAAGTTGATGAGCATTGAAGAATATTATAGTTGGCAAGAACGTTTCGAAAACTGGGTTCAAGCAAATCATCTAAGGTCTTGGGAATGTATTGAAACTAGGTATGTTCGACCTCGTAATAATATGGGAGTTGTAAAGAATATTTTTTAGTTTACAGAAAAACAGAGAGAAATGTACAAGGCAGAAAAAATGATGATTAGTTTACTTCAACAAGCTGTGAAAGAAGATATTTTCATATTACTTCAACATGATGATAGTGCACGTTCGATTTGGGAAGCACTTCGTACAAAATTCGAAGGAAGTACGGAGATGATCAAGAATAAAAAGTCACTATTTAAGAAAGAATTTGAATTGTTCTCAGGTTTGCCGGGTGAAACTACAAAGACTCTTATTGAGAGATATTTTCATTTAGTACGTTCAATGAGTCGATTGGATATTACTAAAGATCATGAGGAATGGGGTGAAAAATTAGCTGATGCGTTACCTCAAAAAGAATGGGGTACATATCTTATGATCTTGAAGAATACCGGAGAGTATGATAGATTGACAATTGCTCAATTCATTGAAAAACTTGAGGGACAAGATCTTGAACAACAAAAGATTGCTAGAATGAACAATTCAAGTGGTCAACAAGATATCAAGATGTATTTCAAAGGCAATGTTCAAAATGTTGAAGCAAGTCCGAAGATCCGAACCGCTTTCAACGCAGAAAACTCATCCGGATCACTCAATCAAAGTTCAACCAACAACAGTGGATTTTCTTCATATCCGAGTGTGAATCCTAAGGTTTCAACTTCAAGCTATCAGTCTCAAAGCTCAAACAATGGTAATGGTCATGTGCTACAATGCAACATCGCGTTGCATCTTCAGAACGGTCAGAATTTCTCTGAAGAAGTCGCTAAAGGTCATATGGCATTACTAGTTACCATGTTAGAATCATATGAGAGTTTGGTTGCGGGAAGAATCGGAAATCCTTTGTTAACAAAAGAGGATTACGATCAGATTGATGCTGAGGAATTGGAGCTAATGGATATTAAGTGGTGTTTAGCGAGCGTGTTGAGGAGATCTGAGAAATTTAAGCAGATTACAGGAAGAGATGACTTACGTGATGCTAATGTTTCTACTTTAGGTTTTGATAAGTCTAAAGTTACTTGTTTTCGGTGCAGGGAAAAAGGACATTTTAAGAGGGAATGTACCAACCGCGAAGCAAGTGGAGCTCAAAATCCATTCGGCAACAATGATTATCATCGAAAAGCGATTTATCATCAAATTGCTCAACAGCCGCATCAACAACAATCGTCACCAACTTCACATGCTAGGAAGGATCCGATCGAAGAGCCATCAAAGAAAGCTTATCTAGTGAATCAAGAAGATGAAAGATTGCCAGAGGGATTTAGCTGGGACAAATATATTCCGGCTAAAAGTAACTCAAAGTTTAGAGCATTTATTGCACAGATCATTCAAGAGCCAGAATTGATGAAAGAATGGATGTATGTCTTTGCAGATGATGAGGAAAGTCAAGATGGAGAGTCTGTTACTTCAGAAGACAGTTCAGAAAAGACACCAGTCTTTGATCAATTATCAAGTGATAGTAGTGATGATGATGAAGAAATTAAACAAATAAACATTGGTAAAACTCATCTATCTCCTGAAAGTTTCAAAAAAATTTTTGCAGATAAATTGGAGAAGCTAAAGGAGAGACGAGCAGCAAAAGAAAAGAGAGAGGTAAAATGTGAGAATGTTGTTCAGAAGGAAGAGAAGAATGAATAGAGTAAAGAGGTTAAAGTGATTGAAAAGATTGTAGAGGTCACAAAACCTTGTCTAAAATGTTTGGAACCATGCAAACATTGTGAAGAGAAAGACAAGAAGTATAGTGAGCTAGACGAGATGAAAGAAAAGTTATTGTTCGATGTTAAGTACGTGAAAGAATCTTATGATGTGTTGAACAGAACAGTAAACCAGTTGGAAAAGACAAACTCAGAAAGGGAAGATGCTTTGACTATGATGAATGCAGTGATGATGTCTAAGCAGAAGGCTATCAATCACTATACTGAAGAGTGTGCAGAGTTGAAGTAGGAATTGGAGACTGAAAAGATTGAGAATGAAAGAATCAAACGATTGCTAATGGATTATTCAAGTTCTGATTAGTTGATTGATAGAATCTATCCTACTGTGGCAGGTTTTGAAGCTTTTCAAGATAAGAAGTTGGAAGATATGGATACTGTTAAGAAACAAAGTGCAAATTATAACAAGTGTTCGCCTCCGATGTGGGAAGGTTATTCTCCCAGAAAACCAAAGTCGGAACAAGTCAAAAAGGCAGTTAATATAAAGTTAAAGTCTGAAACAACCGATGAGTTACCATACAACATTGACATCACATTGACATCGTCTGACACTGATCATGAGTCTGAGTTAATAAAGAAAGTGGTCGATCAGGTGTTGGATAAGGAGTCAGAGTCAAAGTCTGAATCTGAGAGTTCAAGTTCATTAGTGGACAGTTCGAAATCATCGGTCAAAAGGGTTTACAATAAAGAATTTATGTTATCAAAAAATAATTTGAATGACGAAATATTCAAAGTAGCATATACTTTGAATGATTCAGACAAATTATATTCTGATGAGTAATTTCCAATTAAAAATGTGAAAATTGAAAATATTAACACAGTTTTTAAATTGATAAAAATAAAGTTTTCAGAAATAAAAGATAAAATGGGATTTTCAAAACCTAAATATACTTCTAGAGTTCAACAATGTTTAAACAAGAAGAAAGGTTTTAGTCCAGGTTATCAAAAGAAACCTAATCATAAAAGCAATTTCAAAAAGAAGGGGTTGGGTTTTGATGTTGATGATAATAATAATAATGATAAAAGTTCTAAAACAAATACAGTATTTGTTTCAGGAGCAAGTTCTGAAGAAGAGAAAATGAGCTCATTCTGGAAGCAATCAAACAAAGCGTTTCTTGCAGAAAAACAGAAAAATGAGAAGAATGAAGTTAATGAGAAAAAGGAGACATGAACCTGTTACCGATGCAAAAAAGTTGGTCACATCGCCTGGAATTGTCCAATGGCAACCAACTCAAAACAGGAAGTTCTTTCTAAACTCAAAGAGAAAGTTGTTGATAAAACTGAACCACCAACTAAAAAATTCAAAGTGTTTAAAAAATTCTACATTTGAAGTTGGTGAGAGTTCAAGAAGGTTTTACAAAAGAAGGGTGAATTTTAACAATCAAACGTGGGTTGTTAAGAAATCAGATGTTAAGTCTGGCGATGAATCTGACTCGTCAAAGTCAGATGAGCCACCAGTTGAGCTAAAAAGAGAAAAGTCAGTACCGCCAATGGATGATGTCAACTTTCCACCATTGCGGGCTGCAAATTTAAAATAAAAAGTTGGAAAAGTAGAGATTTCGAATCAATTATATTCTGAAAAGAAAGAATTTGATGTCGAAAAAGCATTTAATGGCAAAGTGAAACATATCTTTGGTAAGATGGTCGATGGAAAGGCCAAAGGGGTAAAAGAATTCTATGAATCAAAAAGGAATGTTCAAAGACCAAGAGAAATTGAACCAGAGCACCCAAAGCTGGTAAGGCTTGGGTGTCTGTATTCTTTGCTTAAAAATCCTGACTTGCCGGAACTCCCAGGTTGGTAATTGGGGAGTAGGAATCGGCATCTTTCTTGAGAAATTCACAACTGTGAAATTTCGACTTACAAGTGGTATTGTTGATAAGAACCTTCAAGTGTCATATTTCTTGAAAAATGTTTTTTGTGAAAAACCTACAAGTGTTAAATTTTACAAGTGGTTGAAAGTACAATGTGATGAAACCCCATGATGTGTGGTATCAACAAAACTAATTTTCCGGAAAAAACCATTTTGATTAAAACAAACCTAAGTGTTTTGAAATCATAATGGGAAAATTGTTTGTTGTCAGCGGGAGTTCTGATTGTTTACGCCAAGTGGATGGAGAATTGAAGCAATTCACATTAGTTTGTCATTTTTTTTGTACAGTTTATTGCTGTTACTTTCAACTTTTCCCGGAAAATCAAAAATTGAAACATATTTTTTATTTTAGGGGGAGTAAAAAATTTAGAAATTTTGAAAATTTGAAAAATCCAAAAACATGATAAAATCTAAAAACCAAAAACATCGAAAAATCAAAATGCGTTTTGTTGTGAAAAAGAGGAAATGATAGTACATCAGTAGACAATCACAGTACGCTAAATAATTGGAAAGTTAAAATGTGATAAACGGTCTCACTGATGATATGCCAGTAGGATTTTACACGCTTAGTAGATTGTTTTCGAGATATAAACCTAAATATCAAATACTTACTTAATTCGTGGGGAACATCTCTCGGATATATAGGTAACCCCTGAAATCTTGTTTGAAGGGCTTTCTATTTCTGACATACTAGGTCTTTGTGCGTGATGATATCTGGGGTATTATACCAGGACTTCTGATTTTGCGGGAGAAATAGCCTAGTCCTCGTATAATACTTTGCACTGCTTTAATAATAAAGCCCACCCTCAGCATAAAAAATGATGAAACATTGAAAAATGCTAATCATGTGCTGTTGAAGAAAAGATTCTCTAAAGGGAACACACCTAAAGTCGAGCCATCATCTCTCTGATTTTGCGGAAGCAATAGCCTGAGCTCTCATGGTCTCGCATTTAACCCCTTACAGATATCATTAGTGTACATTCACCTGTAAGACTGAATATAGGAGTCTGGATACGGGAGTATACTCTGAGGTGGGACACGCGAATAAGTTTAAGTCCTTAAAACACTAAACTCGTAACTCAAAACAGTTGAACTTTGTGTGAAAATTTAAGTGGATCAGTATACTGACAATCTAAGTGAATCGTTTAGAACCAAAAGTGTTTAAAGCTCAACGGTGCTAGTGATTTGTTATAAACTGATATGATCCTCTAACACAAACTCACAAAAATATTGTCTGTAAATATTTGTTTACTGCTTTTCATTAATGTGTTTTAGCATAATATTTTGAAAATCCAAAAAGATTTTATTTCATCTTATTTTCGACAACTGATGTTAGAAAGCTGATTTTCAAAATTCCGAGTGCTAAACACGATGAACAATGGTTTGGGAGAGTTTGTTTGAAACAAGAAATGATTTTGAAATAATTAAATGGTTCATTAATTTGAAACCAAAATTTGAGTGTTTTGAATACAAGTGGTTATTTGAGAAATGTTAAATGATATCTACAAGTGGTTTCTAAAATTGTTAAATCTTAAAAATTGTGAAATTTATTGATGGGTAGAGATTTGTGTAGATCCCCGTGTCTAAGCCTGAGCAGAGTTTGAGCCAGGGTACGATCCCGGAACAACTTAAGGGGGAGTCTGTTAGCAAACAAGATAGAAGCTGCTGATGCTAAAGAACTTAAGAAATCAAGAGACCTGATAAAGAGAATTAGAGAGAGGATAGAGCCAGGTTGAGATTCTGATAGAAGAAGAGAATGATTGAGAGGATTCTTACAGAGACATTCACTTTGGAAAGAGCGAGAAGACTGATCAAGACTGAAGACTCGACACACTGAAGACTTACACTGAAGACTAGTCAACATCCAAGGGGGAGTTTATTGGTGCATATATCTGTTCACTTCATCTTGTATCGAGTTATGTAATAAGATAGATAGACCAAGACGCGTAGTTCGAGAAAAAATGAGAAACAGGCAAGAACCAGCCAGTCCACATGAACTGACCAGTTCGTGCGAACTGGACCAGATCAGTTCGTCCGAACTGGAGTGCTTGGTTCATGCGACCTGGTATTTCTATAAATAGGTGTCTTGTGATTTCATTTGTAGAACTTTTGGATTCCGGTAGCGAAGCTCTGCCGAAGTGTCGCCAAGCCTGTAAAACATTGTTATATCAATACAATCGGCATTTAATCTACTTCTAAGTGCATATCAAGCTGAATGAAGATCAAATCAATGAATTCCGCCTCTGATTTGGTCCAGAACTCTTCTGATCGACTCGTTTAGTTTGATTCAACGATCCTACATAACTTTTGAAACTTTCTGGGACAAATGTAATAAGATCCATGAGGATTAAAGACAACTTAACTATGTCGTGGTTGTGTCATGTTTTGGAATGTTATGTTTAAAAACTTATGTTTTAATTAATTTATTATGTCCAACAATTTAATGCATCGAACATCAAGATAAAAATGGGCACCAACTTCCGTCACCACTACGTTTTATATTCCGCTGCGACGTTTTTGGGGTGTGACACATTGGAATTTAAAGTCGGAGACCATGTCCTACTCAAGGTATCCCCTTGGAAGGGAGTGGTGAGATTTGGAAAGAATGGAAAACTTACACCATGATATGTTGGACCATTTAAGATTGTTGAAAGAATCGGAAAGGTTTCCTATCGACTTGAGCTACCTCCTGAACTTGGGAATATTCACCCAACATTTCACGCGTCCAACTTACGAACGCGTTTAGCTAATACTGGTCTTCACAGTCCACTCAACGAAATTCAAGTTGATGACACAATGCACTTTGTCGAGAAACCTGTGGAGATAATTGACCGTGAAGTCAAGAGATTAAAGAGCAAACGAATACGATTAGTCAAGGTTCGTTGGGAGTCCAAGCGTGGCCCAGAGTTTACTTGGGAACGTGAGGACCAAATGAGCTAAACATACCGGAACAGGATCATAAGCTAAACATACCCTAAATACCCTTAACATATCTTAGAAATAAGTTTTGAGGGGTTCGGTATGCGAAAATGCGCTTATTTGATCAAAGGGACTAAAAGCATCAAAAAGTGCATAAGTTTGCATTTACGCGCACATCTTACGTTCTGACCATATCCGGACATCCAAAAATTTTGTAATCACTAAAATATTATATTTTAGTGACAGGAAAGCAAAAATACCGTTCGTCGCTTAATTTGGTTCGTTTTCGCGTCCGTTCGAGTTTCGTCGTAATTAACCGAAAAACGCGATCGTACGACCAAACGAACCAATATCCGAGATATTTCCAAGCATGTTTCAAGTCCCCTATGCTTTAACATCCTTGTAGAGCCTTGAAAATGGATTAACGGGGTTTAAACGCGTTGAAAATGGCTTAAACATGCTGCATGTACCATTCTTGCCAATTTGTGAAAGTTCTGGCACATTTAAGTGGTGGCGTCGCGCGACATGGTACCCCCTGTGTGGTGGCGTGACGCGAGGATAGCCTAGAGATAGAATTCTCAATTTAGCAACCAACACTTGTTTTTCTAAGTTAGTTTTTGAATATTGTGGATGATTTTAGGTATTGAGCAAGGCTTTGATCCTCATCCACACACTTGTATTGATCCTACACTTGCTTGGGCAATACATAATACACATCGCATGCTCCTAGAGCTTCAATTCAAGTATAAATAGGCCTAAATTCTGCTCATTCCTTGCTCATTCCCATTCATTCTTTCTCTAACACTCAAGAGGAGTTGCTACCTTCTTAGGAGGCCTCCCAACGGAGTTTTCTAGTTCAATCTTTCAGCCATTAGAGCATTGTAAGTGTTCTTTCATGGCTTAGTCGTTTATTTCAGCTATTGCAAGCTGAAAGTCAAACTGTTTAACTACTGTTTGACTTTCGGTTTTGACCACGAATCGGTCAAGTCAAAGTTCAATCGAACTTTGCAACGTGATCGTAATCACGATGGTTATAATACCTCGCGATTATACCTACTGATTACCACGTTGACTAGTCGAAGTGACGAGTCAAAGTTTCGGTCAAAATGCATAATTATGTGCATTTTGCGACGAAACTATTTTCGGGTATCAAATCAGTTTTCTAACTTAGTTAAACAAGTTTTAACATGTTTAACTCATCACTTTTAATTTAGTGCTTGTTTAGGGTCCTAAGTCAAGCGGTCTTGACAACCGCTTAGACTTTCGAACCCGACCCGTTTGGTCGATCATTAGGATCCGACCAAACATATTTTGTGACCATAGTTGCATAGGGAATAACCTTCCAAGGTTATACCTTATGGTCACTTCGTTTAATTAGTTGTTATGATAGGTAGTTTATATGCCTTAGGAAAATGACCAAAATACCCTTTTCATGCATAATTTGAATTTAAGCCTATGTAACCAAGTTTTTGACACTTGAACTGATTATGCAATCTTATTAAACGTTAGGGCATATAATACTTGTCATAGGGCTAGTTAGATTATTCGAATGCGCTTTTTGCGCAAATGACACGTTAAAGTAGCGTAAACTACCTTAACGGGTCATAACGGGTCAAAAGCACTTAGGATAGGTTTCAAATCAGAATGTAGGCTTGTTTAAACCATATCACATGAGTTCCAACACTCATTTGGTTTACGAGACCTCATCCTATCCGATCTCCCGATTTAGGTGCCGATTTATTAACATAGTGATCTGATTACTAGGTGCCACTTGAATTTCCTTGTTAGTTCACTTAATCGAGGATACTTTGCAATCTCAAGTGAGTACATAGTTCCCCTATTTTACTGCTTTCAATTGGTTTGGGGTGATTCATATGTGCTAAACGATTTCAAGTATTCAAAACAAATACTATGGTTTATATTAAACACAACGATTTCAATAATGTGAACGAACTTGTTGGGGCGTTGGTCGAAAGACAATCGAATGACATTCATTAGCTTTGGCCGAGCCGACCAGTAGTATGTTATGGTACCATAGGATCTGACAAATCCTGTTATCGGACTATTCCATGGTTATGGGGTAATGTGGGTAACGACAGAACCTGATGATTGTTAACTAACGCTTTGGTCGTTTGTTAATACGATTGAACGATGGACGAGTCACGAAGGTTTGAATATTTTCAACGAGATGACCAAAAGTTAGTTTTCACAATTAAAATACGAACGATTTGAACGATTGGAACGATTTGAACGATTGAACGATGGCTTATAATACGAACGAGTTGAACGAATTAAACGATTGGTTTTTGGTATGTGATTAAATAACGGGACGGGTGTAATGTGATAAAAGCATGGTAGATACGCTGCTGGTACTTCTTATATATAAGTGCTTTTATCATATTACATTCCGTAGCGTTATTTAGTTCACTCGAACGATTGATTTCAAACGATGACACGCAACGATGTTTACTAAATGATATAAACCATACGAGTTTTATTACAAGAACGATTTACAATTTGGTTTAGAAAAGCAAATGTTTTAGTCAAAATTCATGGCAACAAGGTTTTATAAACTATAACCCACTTGTTTTAAGTTGGTTAATCATATTGCAATACAAAACACTTTTCAAAACAAGGTTTTCAATTATCGACTCTAGTAGTCGTGCGAGGTATTGCAATAAGTATATAAGCCATGAATTTGACACACTCACAAAACCTATGTGCTCGCCAGCATTTTTTATGCTGACTTTATTTTCACATATGTTTTAGGTGCTATTGTTTGATGATGATTATGCATGCTCACGTAGGAATGGACAAGGCCTTAGTGACTATAAAACAAGAAAGACAATATGTTTGAACTTGTTTGTTTTACTTTATGACAATGTTAAATGTTTAATAATTCAATAAAACATAACTTCAATCCATGTGTTGTGAAACAATGATTCTGTTACGACACTCCCCGACGTTTCTGCCGCGGTTTCGTTGTTTTAACGCGGTTAGGGTGTGACAGTTTATCTTAAAAAGATATTATTTTTGAAGTATATAAAGATATATATATATATATATATATATATATATACATATTTCTAGAACTAGTCTTAAAAATAGATTATTTTTAAGATGATTTCTATACCTTTTACCAAGCATATATTATATATTCATATGAAATATATCTTAGAATATATAAGTATACATATTCTAAGAATACAAGATCATGTATACTGAATACAAAGATATACGTATTCCTATATGTACAACTATATACTCACTCACATCACCAACACTTGGTGAAAATACAATTATACAAGTATGCCCATACATGGGAATTATTCATACACATACAGTTTACTCATACGAGACACATTCATACACATAGAGTTTACTCATACGAGACACATTCATACACATACAGTTTACTCATACGAGACATATTCATACACATATAGTTTATTCGTGCGAGACACGAAGTCAAGGAGTATACATAAACAATTTATTCATACAAAAACGAAGTCAAGAAGACTTGATCCGATAATACAACTCACAAGATACAAGAATATATATATTTAGCGAAATATATATTGAACAGTTTATCAATTCACACATCTAATACACAATTCAATGAATAACATTTCATTACATGTCTTAATACATAATCAAGATAGAAGACTTGTACATGAGTCAATACAAAGACCGAAGTGTCCAACAAATCTAGGACCTGTGTAGGTCGTGATACAATTCAAGACAACTGCAAGTGAGGTTACAATTATATACAGTTTACGGAACACAATTTTGTGAGTTCATGTCCCCTCTTCATTTTAAATGCTTTTCAACTTTACAACTATCGGGGAAAATACATGTTCAATAGTGTGATAAGTCAAGGATTGAAACACCTTAGATCATGTGCGAATAGGGTTATACAACTAAGCACCATTAATCCAGTTTCAACCTAGGTACAAAGGGTTATCTCTAATGGGTTTTGGCGAGCCCCACTCTTGGTCGTGGACTCATAAAGTAGAGTCCGTTTGTGTCCCAGTCGAGGATAGTCGACACAAAATCGTCAAGGTTTGGATTGCTTCCTATACACACACACACACACACACACACACACACACACATATATATATATATATATATAGGGGGAGGTTCATGTGAGAAGAAAATTAAGTTAATAAAAAAAAGAACAAATGGTACAATTGTAAAACATTAAATAATTTTTTTTTCTCATCTCATTTGTTATCATCTTTGCCTAATTAATTTGTAATAAAGACTATCATCCTCCACACTAAATTTTTTTCCTGCACATAATAAAATTTATCCTACACGTATTTAAATTTGTCGTACACATATTGAAATTTATCCTACACAGCTCGTAATTCATTCTACACACCTCGTAATTTATCCTACATTTTAAATTATTTGTTTCCTTCTTTGAAAAAATATATTTTTTTTTAAAATAAGTGGGAACACCTCTGGATAATCTCGAACAATCGAAATATCTTGAATACTTTTGCTCTTGCCTTTCTCCTCTACGACATGTGCCAGAAAGGCCACATATCCTTTTCGTAAATATTTTTGGGCTTTAGTACACGACATGAGTTTCAAACCATTCGAAGGTTTCTCGCCACGAACCTCTAGAACTTCACCAGACGAAAGAGGAATACGAACAATCTTATCGAAACAAACCACCTCAGCATGATGTTTGGTTAACCAATCCTTCCTACTATAATATCAAAACTCCCAAGTTGCATCGGTGTGAGGTCAATAGGAAAAAGATGGTTATCGAGGTTCAATTGATAATCTCGAATGACAAAATCGAGTACGAGAGGTTCACCAGTAGCAATCTCGACAGATAAGGGCTTTCCTAGTTTAGTTCTAGGCATCGCAAGTAAAGGCTCAAAGGCTAACGATACAAAACTTCTATCGGCACCAGAATCGAAAAGAACAGATGTAGGTTGATGGTTAACAAGGAATGTACCGTTAACGACTTCGTTATCAGCACGGGTCTCGTTACCGTTTATGTTGTATGCTCTTCCACGAGCGGGATTTGCATTGGCGTTCGCGTTCGCAAGCTTCGGACAGTTGTTCCTAAAATGACCCATTTCTCCACAATTATAACATGAACCAGGTGGGAATGGAGGTCTAGCAGCGTTCACTTGAGCTTGAGCTAGGTTCTGAGCAGCTTGGTTCGGAACAGATCTACAATTGTTGGCCGTGTGGCCAAGTTTCCCACATGATGTACCCTGTTTACATACTTGTAACACCTGTGCCTCCACGGCCATCAAACAAATACCAAACCAATGAAATATTATATTTCATACTTGGGATTTGTAAAAATATGTGTATCATTTGCACATATCAATTCTTGTTCAAATTCAAACTCTAAATCGCTTTCTGGAAGGTTATACGTGCACCGATGCGTAAATATAACCAGTTTAATGCAAAAAACACTCCGGAATAGTGACATAGGCTTAACATACCTTAAATAACCTTTACATAACTTAGAAATAAGTTTTGAAGGCTTTGGTATGGCAAAATCGAGTTAATTCGCTTACAGGGACTAAAAATGACAAACTGCGAAAGTATGTCAATTTGAACTGTAACGAACATTCCGGAACATGACCATAAGTTAAACATACCTTAAATATCCTTTACATAGCTTAGAAATAGGCTTTGAGGGGTTCGGTGTGCTAAAATAAACTTTTGGGTCATTCAGGGACTAAAAGTGTCAAAAAGTGCACAAGTTTGCATTTTTACGCGTAACTTACGTTCTGAATACATCCGGACTTCCAAAAATTTATGTAAGCATGACTATATTATGCTTTAGTGTTCGCCTTAAGAAAAATCCATTCGTCGCGTCATTTGGTTCGTTTTTCGCGCTTATGCGCATTCCGTCGTAATTAACCGAACATCGCGTTCGTACGGCCAAACGAACCGACATCCGAGATATTTTCAAACACATTTTAAGTTCCCTATACTTTAACTTCATTTTAGAGCTTTGAAATGGGGTTAACGGGCCTTAAACGTGTCGAAAATGGGCTGATTTCACAACAGGGACCAAAACTGTAATTCTGCCAAACTTGTATGGCTACGATGCGTAGCCAAATCTTGCTACGATGCGCAAGGGTTCTGCAGAACAGATAATATCGAACAGTCAGCGTGTTCCAGCTGTTTTAACCACAACCACATCTTTCCCACTTGCATTCTCAGCTGATAAGGATGGTTTTAAGCCACCACAACTTTCCGACACATGTACGGCCTTGATCGTTTTCCCTTTTCCAAGAAATGATCTTAACGGTTACCCGAATACTATAAATACCCCACCCCCCATTACTTCAAATGCACTAGAATTCTGATTTTAGAAACTCTAAGTTGAAACCATTGTTTCATACCTGAGATTCTCGAATCGGGATTAGCATTCGGGGACCCTGGGTAAGTATTCTTTCGTTCTTTTCCTTATTTTACTGCTTTTCGAGTCAGAAAGTCAAACTTTGTTTGACTTTCAGCGTTGACCAGTAATGGTCAATGCGAAGTTCGTTTGAACTTCGCAACGTGAGTGTAATCACGTTGGTCATAGTCCCTAGGGACTATGCCCACTGATTACCACGTTGTCTAGGGTCGTAGGGTAGGCGATCTGATAAATCGCCTATACCTTCGAACCCGACCCAGTTTGGTCGATCATTAGGATCCGACCAAATACATTAGGTGACCCTAGTATAGGGCATAACCTTCCGAGGTTATACCCTATGGTCACATCGTTTAAGTAGTTGTATGATAGGTAGTTTATATGCCTTAGGTAAATTACCAGAATACCCTTTTCATGTATAATTGGTAATTAAGCATATGTAACCTAAACTTTTGTCACATAACTGATTATGTAACATGTTTAGGCATATAAAACTTGTCATAGGGCTAGTTAGGCGTTCCGAACGCGTTTCACGCGAACGACGCGTTAAAGTAGCATAAGCTACCTAAACGGGTCGTAATGGGTCGTAGACACTTAGGTTAAGTTTCATTTAGTATGTAGGCCTTGTTAAACCATATCATATGAGTTCCTACACTCATTTGGTTTACAAACCCTAATGCTACCCAATCTTCCGATTTAGGTCCGGTTATTTAACATAGTTACCTATATTAGGTGCCGTTTGATATCCGCGATCTCTAGCATTGTTTGGTTGTTACTCAAGGACTACTGAGCATTCTCAAGTGAGTACATAGACCCCTCTTTTACTGTTTTCCAAACTGTTTTGGGGTGAAACACATGTGCCTACTTGTTACTTTCATGCTTTCCTGTTTTCACATCATATACTTGCTATGTTCATTAGTACATTATAGTACATTGTTTTCACATGACTTTTCTGCTTTGTATGATGACTTGGCATACTTAGTACATTGTTTTCACATGACTTTTCTGCTTTGTATGATAACTTTGCATACTTAGTACATTGTTTTATACTGCATCTCTGTTGCATATGTTCCAGTAACATATGGACACATTGTTTTACAGCTCTACCTTGTATGTTTACTCTAGCATACTAGGTACATTATCTTCATAAAACATGCTTACATTTTGGTATGACATTTGGTTTGTTTAAACTATACTATACATTCATTAACACCGATCATGCCGCTCGGTAGTAGGTAGTGGTACCATAGGACTTGACAAATCCCGTTCCGGACATCCCAGGGAAAGGGGATGAAAGGAATGACCGAATCCGAATACATATTCTCTTGATAACTCACTTTTACATAGTTATCCGTCTGTCTCAAGGCTTGGATGTATGAATTTTCACAATACCACATAAATGTTCATATTCAGTATAGCATGCATATATCTTACAAAACATAACTTTGATTTAAACCAAGTTTTACTTCAATACTTTGTTTTGTACATTTTTACTTATGGTTTAAGTAGTCTAAATTTTACTTACCATACATATCATTTTGGTTATACATTACTTGACTACTTTTGGACTATCAACATTTGACATGGTTTATACAAGGACTTTTGACTATTGGTTTAAACATAGACATCTTACATTGTTTGGTTTCGTTTGATTAAGTGATTAAGTAACGATGCGTGTGTAATATAATACAAGCATGGTGGATACGCCGCTGGTACTTCCTATATATAAGTGTTTGTATGGTATTACATATCGTAGCGTTATTTGAATCATTTCAGTTTGATACATATAACATTTTATACAAATAACATACTTTTCACAAGACATTGTTTTACAAACAACTTAACTTTTACAAACTCATTTTACATGGTTACTCATTTAACCATGCATTATTTTCTTATTTATACATATCATCTGATCTTATCGTTTTTCAAATGATTTACAAAACAAAGCAAATAACAAGGTTCATGACTAAACATTTTCTCAAACATAAGTCATGAAACCTATTTTCACAAAACCTATGTATCTCACCGGCATTTTTATGCTGACGTACCATATTTTCACATGTGTTTTTCAGGAGCTGTTGCATAAGATGATCAAGATACACATAGGCAGACTTGGGCTTTAGTGACAATAAAAGATGCAAGACTAGTTAATTATGTTGTATTTCTTTGTTTGTTAAGGCTTTGTAACACTTTTAATCAATAAAACGAAACTTCAATTTCCATGGTTGTGAAACATTAATTCTGTTGCAACACGCCCCGATGTTTCCGCCGCGATTTGTTGTTTTACGCGGTCGGGGTGTGACAGAAAAGATGGTATCAGAGCCAATGGTTATAGGGAATTAGGTTATTAGTATTGCTTTGACCTAGTATATAACCTTCTTAGGACCCTAACGCGAGTTTACTTGCGTTTAGTCATAAAACAATACTGTCGCCTATCCTTAGGCGACAACCACAACAAGAACATAAATTTCAAAACCGCTTTGAAAACTAATCATCTGTTCTAGGATGATTGATTACTAGGTTTTGAACTCTCTATTATATGGTTTTGAACCCCTTTGAGTTTTCAAAATCTCGTCAAGGTTTTGGGTTTTAAATAATGTGAACACGTGCAAACTGGAAGGGTGAATGCCTGTATTCTGGGTTTTCTGGCTAGGCAAGCACTTCGTATACATCTCATCAGACGCGAGACCAGTTGTGCTTACCTGGGAATTCTTGGGATGAGTGTTCACTTATAGGCGAGCATGTCTTCGCGATACATTATTTTTGACCCATTTACTTTGATTAGTCACCATCTCATTTGTTTGCCTTAGGTAACAAACAAATGATCGCAATTTTCATGCGTTACCATTCTGTTTTGATTACCCGATAAAACCTTCCACTTGCTTCTTCCTATGTCTTTCATTTTCTTCTAGAATGTCTCTTCATCACGATGACGCCCAGATATCCGAGCAGACTGCCAAATTTACCCTACGAATAGGCGAAGTAGTCCTGAAGACTGTTGAATTAGCTACTGCCATGTATCATCTCCAGGATAAAGCCACTCAAGAGTCGCCAAGACAGGCAGGACCTAGTCAGGCGACAACACCATCAGCCAATAAACCAATCAAGGAATCAAAGACCATGGATGAACGATCCCCTAAGAAGTCAAAGAAGCGAAAGGCTTCTCAGAACTTCGCCATGGTCGCTCACAATGGTAAAGCCGTCCCCAACCAACCAGTTCAACCCCCCTGCTAGGTGTGTATGGCTTTTCCTATGATACCTACATCAAGGAACTATGTACCTTACAAACTACTCTTGTGATCCTCTCTTTCAAATGATCGCTCATGTTTCCTTCGAACATTTTAAGTACTCGTTTCATTCTAAGAAACAAAGTACAGAAAATAAAGTGACATTATGAGTGATCATGCTTCTGCACATCTGTGCCTTTGAATCCTTGGTTAGATAACTAAGGGTATTTACAAATCTCATACCCATTACGTTTTGATTTTTTTTCAACATACACAGTACAAGTATTTCAAAACAATCTTCATGATCTCAAAACATTTCATATAGTTGAAAACAATTTTTCTAGATACATTGTCTATGTTATTTCAAAAACATTGGCCATGTTATCAAAACCAACCTTTCTAATTTCAAAATATTTCATATAGTCTGAAGACAATATTAACACAGTACATTTTCTCATCAAGTGCCTGATTTCGAAAAGCATCATTCATGTTTTCCAAAAACCTTATACATAATTTCAAAAATTCATTCCGCATGATTTTAAAACATTTTTATAAATATATCTATCTAATACACCTACTTTATGATTTCAAAATATTATATATAAGGTTTCAAAAACATTTTTTTTTCCCATGCACAGTTTTCAAAAATATATTTTTCCTCACACATTTACTTAACCTTCAAATTCTGCTTCATATGTCGCCTTGACATATCTAGCATCTCAACCTCATAAGCATTTTACTTCATGTTTTGACTTAAGCACATCCCGTGCAAGAATTCAAAGCATCTTCAACTTCTAAAATCCATATGGGATCTTTTTATCTCCATAATTAGACCCTTGTGGATGATCATCATTCAAATCAGAGTCCTTAATTGGATTCCTTATGTACCTTAATTCGAACACTTCGGTTCTTTATAATCGAAATCGAATTTTCTCTTCAAAAAAAAAAAATATTTCTATCTTTATAGTTAGATTCTTGATAACGTTTAAAGTACCAAATGAAATCCGTTGAATGGATTCCTAGTGTGCTTTAAATGCATGTACGCAAGTAACAAGACAAATTAACAAACAATCTTTGTGGTTATATGACTATGTGTTTATGCATCTTGAGTTTTCATCTAAGTATTTTTGTGTTTTTATACTCTGGATAATTCGTTATCCAAATCCTCTCAGGATCTTTCATATCTTCATATGAGGGATTCGTAGCAGGATAGTCAAAAGGTACTATCTTAATTCCTTAATGGGCTTCTATGTAATAGTTAAGACCCTTGGATTTTATAGTACTACTCCATGATTCATAAGAGACCCTTTTTAGTGGTCTAGTCAAAAGATTGATTCGCAATCTGGTTAAAGAATGACATCTAGTGATGTAGCTGGACAGACTCCTTGATAGTCTATTTAGATCATTTATTGATTTAGTCTAAGGGACTCTATGGCGGTCTAGTCACACTCATCACAGGATTGTTCATTTGGTTTTACCCTACGCATTATAAAATAGACTGTGTGAACTGTGCAAGGAATTGTCTAATTATGGACGCGTACATAATTAAGAAATTTAGTGCACAGAAAACCAGCAAGGTTTATTATGTGTAAGAACCGATAGTGACAACAATAACAAAATGAGAACGATGTAATGGAGGTACGGTGGACGCACCAATGACGCTTCATATACTTGTATATAAGTATCCCTCTTACATTGCAAGCATGATGTTATTAAAGTTACTAGAAGTTCAGGACCCTAACCAATGTTGTTCGATCTTTTCAACTTCATATTTCCAAGCTCTCACAAGTTTCCTCTAAATAAATTTCGGGACGAAATTTCCTAAAGTAGGGGAGACTGTAACACCTGTGCCTCCACGGCCATCAAACAAATACCAAACCAATGAAATATTATATTTCATACTTGGGATTTGTAAAAATATGTGTATCATTTGCACATATCAATTCTTGTTCAAATTCAAACTCTAAATCGCTTTCTGGAAGGTTATACGTGCACCGATGCGTAAATATAACCAGTTTAATGCAACAAACACTCCGGAATAGTGACATAGGCTTAACATACCTTAAATAACCTTTACATAACTTAGAAATAAGTTTTGAAGGCTTTGGTATGGCAAAATCGAGTTAATTCGCTTACAGGGACTAAAAATGACAAACTGCGAAAGTATGTCAATTTGAACTGTAACGAACATTCCGGAACATGACCATAAGTTAAACATACCTTAAATATCCTTTACATAGCTTAGAAATAGGCTTTGAGGGGTTCGGTGTGCTAAAATAAACTTTTGGGTCATTCAGGGACTAAAAGTGTCAAAAAGTGCACAAGTTTGCATTTTTACGCGTAACTTACGTTCTGAATACATCCGGACTTCCAAAAATTTATGTAAGCATGACTATATTATGCTTTAGTGTTCGCCTTAAGAAAAATCCATTCGTCGCGTCATTTGGTTCGTTTTTCGCGCTTATGCGCATTCCGTCGTAATTAACCGAACATCGCGTTCGTACGGCCAAACGAACCGACATCCGAGATATTTTCAAACACATTTTAAGTTCCCTATACTTTAACTTCATTTTAGAGCTTTGAAATGGGGTTAACGGGCCTTAAACGTGTCGAAAATGGGCTGATTTCACAACAGGGACCAAAACTGTAATTCTGCCAAACTTGTATGGCTACGATGCGTAGCCAAATCTTGCTACGATGCGCAAGGGTTCTGCAGAACAGATAATATCGAACAGTCAGTGTGTTCCAGCTGTTTTAACCACAACCACATCTTTCCCACTTGCATTCTCAGCTGATAAGGATGGTTTTAAGCCACCACAACTTTCCGACACATGTACGGCCTTGATCGTTTTCCCTTTTCCAAGAAATGATCTTAACGGTTACCCGAATACTATAAATACCCCACCCCCCATTACTTCAAATGCACTAGAATTCTGATTTTAGAAACTCTAAGTTGAAACCATTGTTTCATACCTGAGATTCTCGAATCGGGATTAGCATTCGGGGACCCTGGGTAAGTATTCTTTCGTTCTTTTCCTTATTTTACTGCTTTTCGAGTCAGAAAGTCAAACTTTGTTTGACTTTCAGCGTTGACCAGTAATGGTCAATGCGAAGTTCGTTTGAACTTCGCAACGTGAGTGTAATCACGTTGGTCATAGTCCCTAGGGACTATGCCCACTGATTACCACGTTGTCTAGGGTCGTAGGGTAGGCGATCTGATAAATCGCCTATACCTTCGAACCCGACCCAGTTTGGTCGATCATTAGGATCCGACCAAATACATTAGGTGACCCTAGTATAGGGCATAACCTTCCGAGGTTATACCCTATGGTCACATCGTTTAAGTAGTTGTATGATAGGTAGTTTATATGCCTTAGGTAAATTACCAGAATACCCTTTTCATGTATAATTGGTAATTAAGCATATGTAACCTAAACTTTTGTCACATAACTGATTATGTAACATGTTTAGGCATATAAAACTTGTCATAGGGCTAGTTAGGCGTTCCGAACGCGTTTCACGCGAACGACGCGTTAAAGTAGCATAAGCTACCTAAACGGGTCGTAATGGGTCGTAGACACTTAGGTTAAGTTTCATTTAGTATGTAGGCCTTGTTAAACCATATCATATGAGTTCCTACACTCATTTGGTTTACAAACCCTAATGCTACCCAATCTTCCGATTTAGGTCCGGTTATTTAACATAGTTACCTATATTAGGTGCCGTTTGATATCCGCGATCTCTAGCATTGTTTGGTTGTTACTCAAGGACTACTGAGCATTCTCAAGTGAGTACATAGACCCCTCTTTTACTGTTTTCCAAACTGTTTTGGGGTGAAACACATGTGCCTACTTGTTACTTTCATGCTTTCCTGTTTTCACATCATATACTTGCTATGTTCATTAGTACATTATAGTACATTGTTTTCACATGACTTTTCTGCTTTGTATGATGACTTGGCATACTTAGTACATTGTTTTCACATGACTTTTCTGCTTTGTATGATAACTTTGCATACTTAGTACATTGTTTTATACTGCATCTCTGTTGCATATGTTCCAGTAACATATGGACACATTGTTTTACAGCTCTACCTTGTATGTTTACTCTAGCATACTAGGTACATTATCTTCATAAAACATGCTTACATTTTGGTATGACATTTGGTTTGTTTAAACTATACTATACATTCATTAACACCGATCATGCCGCTCGGTAGTAGGTAGTGGTACCATAGGACTTGACAAATCCCGTTCCGGACATCCCAGGGAAAGGGGATGAAAGGAATGACCGAATCCGAATACATATTCTCTTGATAACTCACTTTTACATAGTTATCCGTCTGTCTCAAGGCTTGGATGTATGAATTTTCACAATACCACATAAATGTTCATATTCAGTATAGCATGCATATATCTTACAAAACATAACTTTGATTTAAACCAAGTTTTACTTCAATACTTTGTTTTGTACATTTTTACTTATGGTTTAAGTAGTCTAAATTTTACTTACCATACATATCATTTTGGTTATACATTACTTGACTACTTTTGGACTATCAACATTTGACATGGTTTATACAAGGACTTTTGACTATTGGTTTAAACATAGACATCTTACATTGTTTGGTTTCGTTTGATTAAGTGATTAAGTAACGATGCGTGTGTAATATAATACAAGCATGGTGGATACGCCGCTGGTACTTCCTATATATAAGTGTTTGTATGGTATTACATATCGTAGCGTTATTTGAATCATTTCAGTTTGATACATATAACATTTTATACAAATAACATACTTTTCACAAGACATTGTTTTACAAACAACTTAACTTTTACAAACTCATTTTACATGGTTACTCATTTAACCATGCATTATTTTCTTATTTATACATATCATCTGATCTTATCGTTTTTCAAATGATTTACAAAACAAAGCAAATAACAAGGTTCATGACTAAACATTTTCTCAAACATAAGTCATGAAACCTATTTTCACAAAACCTATGTATCTCACCGGCATTTTTATGCTGACGTACCATATTTTCACATGTGTTTTTCAGGAGCTGTTGCATAAGATGATCAAGATACACATAGGCAGACTTGGGCTTTAGTGACAATAAAAGATGCAAGACTAGTTAATTATGTTGTATTTCTTTGTTTGTTAAGGCTTTGTAACACTTTTAATCAATAAAACGAAACTTCAATTTCCATGGTTGTGAAACATTAATTCTGTTGCAACACGCCCCGATGTTTCCGCCGCGATTTGTTGTTTTACGCGGTCGGGGTGTGACAATACTTGTTGAGCCGGATGATGACCATTGCACCGATTACAGTAAGGTGCAGTACCAGCATATGGCTTCCTCGCAAGAGGTTGCGCTGGATGGTTCTGAGTGTTCGGGTTAGGTGGTGCGGTAACAGCAAAGTTTTGGGAAGCCTTATGCTTCCTTGACCTCGTCGATGACTCACCTTTCTTCTTGCCTTTACCCTTGTCTTGAGTGGTGTCGGTTGACTGTTTCTTATCACCCTTGCGGGTTAGTTTACCCTTTTCTGACCTGAGATTCAGTTAGGGTTGCAGCCAACTCGATGGCCTGACGAACAGTGGTAGGGTTGCTACCGGTAACAATGTCTTGCACAGGGTCAGGTAAACCATCGATATACCTCTCAATCGCTTTATCCAATGGGGTAACCATAGTAGGACACAATAAACTCAGCTCCTCATAACGATCCGTATAATCATGGTGTTCTTTGCAACGCCCAAAATTTACTCATTCGACCAACAACTAAAACATTCTTACAGTTTTACAAAAATTTTGACATGACTCATTTGAATCTAGAACTTTTTCTCCTGTTTTCAACAATATTCATTTAACCAAAACCTACGATACTTTTTCAAATAACAAAGTGGTGACCATACAAGGTTCACCAATAACACTTTGTATAAAACAACACCAAAGGTTTAGGAACTAAACTTCATACTAACATGCTAGACACTTACTAATTAACATTTACTACACAAAATGGTAAATTGACCCATTCAAAATAAACAACTTGGACCGGAAGCGCATAAGGTCGACGTTGCATGTGTGTTCGGTCCGAGCGCACCGCAATTAATTATGAGATTTACCTAACATTCATAACAACAAAACACTTGTTAGTTCATAACACATAACAATTGAAATCTTTTACTTCCGTATCATTATTCGACCCGTTAACATAACATGTTACTTTACTAACATTATCACTCTCTTTCAGAAACATACTCCATACTACTTTCCGATTCATTTGTAATGAATCGCTACATACCACATCTTTCAATATACTTACATCATTTGACCCGTTATGAACAAGTCAAATTCTCAAACAATCCAACATTCATTTTACTTATCATTCCAACCCATTAGATGGGTCATTTCAAATTTACTACAACATCATCTTTTGGACATTTTTCTATATAAATTATTTGCATCTATTCAATCATAAATCATAAGGAAAACTTACAATATGTTCATAGTATTAAATGTTATCATTCATGAATCTACAAGTAGAGTACATAAAGTTCATATGAACTTACCTCGATCTTGAGATGCTTGTGCCTTCGAGTGACTTGCGCCTTCTTCCTTCTTCGTGCCTATATATCATAATCTCATACTTTAGCTTTCATAAACATTACTTTCACAATCCTTATAGTACTTTATGGGGTCTACAAATCACATACGTCATTATCATAAAGAAGTTGCTTCAACTTAACAAGTATTCATGTAAAAACCATAACTAAACTCACTTAGGCATTTCGACGAACACATTGTGTGCGTATCACTAGTTTAGCACAATGTACAAGCATCTTAAACACAATTTCCATAGTTCTCTCATTGATTAACATAAACATCCTATTATTTTGAAATCTACCATTCTAATGATGAGCACATAGTTCTAAATCAATTATTCCTAACAATTTCACCAACATCAACCTAATTAGCATGTAAAACTTCACAAATTCTTAACCATCTTTTGACATGCAAATGGGTTTTGCCCTAAACCATGCTCATATTCAAGATTTAACATTTCTTGATGTTTTAACAACCATATCAAGCATTATTCATACCAATTTATGCATTACATTCACGAATTTTACTAAGGCCACAAAATCAAACATCACCATATCAAGAAATTATACTTACTTGAGGTTAAGAAAACTTAGTACATCAAAATTCCTGGATCAGGCATTCGATTCCTTGCTAATTTCACCTTTAATTGATGGAATTTTAGTTACTTAGGGTTTTGAGAGGGAAAGAGTTCCCTGGCCCTTCTCTCGATCGCACACCAGACTCAAAGTCTGGTTTCTCTTTTTTTTATCAAGTTTTATAACATAATTACACATCTAGTCTCTCATCTTTTTAAAACATATCACTTTACCTCACATTTATATACTAACTTTGCTAAACCTTAATGCATATTAAGTTTTCTCTTTTTTTTTTTTGTTAAATACTAAAATCTGAATAATGGTAAAATTTCATGTTTACCATTTCTTTTCGCTAAAGTTTATAACGTGTCATACGAAATTTGAGGTGTTACAAGTCTACCCCCCTTAAAAATGGTTTCGTCCCCGAAACCAAAATACATACCGAATAACTCTGGGTAGTGCTTTCGCATGTCATCCTCCGCTTCCCACGTAAGATCTGATCCCTTTCGGTGTTGCCATTGGACCAACACTTGTCGAATGGACTTGTTGCGGAGTTGCTTCACTTTAGAATCTTTTATTGCCACGGGCTTTTCTACATAATTTAACTTCTCGTCTACTTCAATATCATCTAAGGGCACATACGCTGTTTCATCCACGAGGCACTTTCGCAATTGCGACACATGAAAGGTGTTATGAATCCCATCCAACGCGGGTGGTAATTCTAACTGGTACGCCACCGCCCCGACCCGGGCGAGTATTTTGAATGGCCCGATGTATCGAGGACCTAGCTTCCCGCGTTTACGAAAACGGATTATCCCTTTCCATGGAGAGACCTTTAGTAACACATGATCTCCCACTTGAAACTCAATTGGTCGCCTTCGTCGATCCGCATAAGACTTTTGTCTATCTTGCACTGCTTTTATCCTTGATATAACCATATCAATCTTTTCGTTCGTCTTGGCTACTACTTCTTTTGACGCGAGTTCTCGTTGACCCACTTCCCCCCAACAAACCGGAGTCCTACATTTCCTTCCATACAGCATCTCCTAGGGGGCCATTTTTATGCTGTTATGATAACTATTATTATATGAAAACTCTACCAAGGGTAGATGACCATCCCAGCTTCCCCCAAAATCCATGACTCATGCCCTTAACATATCAACTAATGTTTGTATAGTTCGTTTCGATTGACCATCGGTTTGAGGATGATAGGCGGTGCTAATATGTAACTGGGTCCCCAATTCTTCATGAAACTTCCTCCAGTAACGAGATGTGTACCGGGTGTCCCGATCGGATACTATAGACACCGGAACCCCATGTCGGGATATAATCTAATTCATATAAACTTCCGCCATCTTTTCTGAATTATAAGCTTCCCGAATAGGTAAGAAATGTGCGCTTTTGGTCAGTCGATCAACGACCACCCATATTGCATCGTGCCCTTTTCTTGTCTTGGGAAGCTTAGTCACCAAATCCATCCTTACATGTTCCCACTTCCACACAGGGATCTCCAAGGGTTGCAACTTTCCATACGGCCTTTGGTGCTCGGCTTTTACTTGAGAACATGTCAAACACTTAGCAACATACTTGACAATGTCTCTTTTCATTCCCGGCCACTAATAATTCATCCTCAAGTCTAGATACATCTTTGTAGCTCCCGGATGAATGGAGTACCGAGACTTGTGAGCTTCATTCAATAGTAATTCTTTCACATCACATTCCCGAGGTATCCAAATTCGGTCATACCTCGTTTTCATACCATTTGCATTCTCTTCCAATTCATGAATAAATCCTTTCGTCCTCTCTTTCTTTGGGTCACCAGCATTTAAAGATTTTGTTTGAGCTTCTCGGATTTCACAAAGGAGTTTAGGTGTGACTACCATCTTCATAGATTTTACCCGAATCGGGGGTGGGTACTCCTTTCGACTTAGAGCGTCCGCCACAACATTAGCCTTCCCAGGATGGTAATGAATGTCACAATCATAATCCTTAATGAGTTCCAAGCATCTTCGTTGCCTCATATTAAGATTTTTCTGCTCGAATAAATATTTGAGGCTTTTATGATCTGAGTAAATAGTACATTTCACCCCATATAGGTAGTGCCTCCATATCTTCAAGGCAATCACGACTGGCGCCAATTATAGATCATGAGTTGGGTAATTGTTTTCATGCTGCTTGAGTTGTCTAGAAGCATACGCAACGACTTTACCCTTTTGCATTAACACGCAACCTAATCCTTGGCGGGAGGCATCAGTATACACTACCAAGTCATCCGTTCCATCCGGTAATGTCAATACCGGAGAATTTGAGAGCTTTTTCTTCAAAGTCTGAAACGCTTTTTCTTGTTCTTCGCCCCATATAAACTTTTCACTCTTCTTGGTTAACTTCGTCATAGGCGAGGCTATCTTGGAGAAATCCTTAATAAATCTCCTGTAGTACCCAGCCAAGCCTAGAAAACTTTTTATTTCGCTTGGATTCTTCGGGGGTACCGAATTCGTTACCGCATCTACTTTGGACGGGTCCACATGGACACCATCCGCATCGATCACATGACCCAAAAATTGTACCTCTCTAAGCCAAAAGGCACACTTTGTGAACTTCGCATACAACTTTTCCTTGCGAAGCGTTTCCAATACATCACGTAAATGGGAAGCATGCTCTGCTTCACTTCAGGAGTATATTAGTATATCGTCAATAAAAACAATTACATATTTATCAAGCATAGGTCGGCACACCCGACTCATTAGATCCATAAACGCAGCTGGTGCGTTCGTTAGCCCAAAGGACATTACTAAAAACTCGTAATGTCCGTACCACGTTCGAAAAGCAGTCTTCGGCACATCTTCGTCTCGTACACGCAGTTGGTGATAACCCGACTGCAGATCGATTTTCGAAAACCAACTTGCCCCTTGTAACTGGTCGAATAGGTCATCAATTCGGGGCAACGGGTAACGATTCTTCACCGTCAACTTGTTCAACTCTCGATAGTCGATGCACATTCGCATCGAACCATCTTTCTTCTTCACGAATATTACGGGCGCTCCCCATGGTGAAACACTTGGTTTAATGAAACCTTTATCGAGTAACTCTTGAAGTTGCATCATCAATTCTTTCATTTCAGTCGGGGCCAGCCGATAAGGAGCTTTAGCTACCGGTTTTGCATCCGGGTTAAGCTCTATTTTGAATTCTACTTCCCGTTCGGGCGGAAGCCCCGGTAAATCTTCCGGAAACACATCCGGATATTTGTTCACTACTTTCACATCTTCAAGCATTGGGACACCTCGATTAGTGTCAATCACGTAAGATAGATACGCCTTACCTCCGTTCTTCACATGTTTGACAGCTTTGATTATGGAACACAATTTCGACTTGATGACCCTATCTCCTTGAACACTTACCCGTTCCCCCCCCCCCCCCGAGGTTACTACATGAATGACTTTCTTTTCACATTGAATTTCAGCATGGTTTTGGGCCAGCCAATCCATTCCTACAACTACTTTAAATTCCCCCATGTACACCGGGACAAGATCTATATTAAATTCCTCATCTTCGATTAAGATCTTACAGTTTCTACAAATATCATGTAACAAATAGCTTTTACTATCAGCAACTTCCACTTCTAGGGGTACTAACATCTTTTCAAGCTTAAACGATGGATGAACTAACAATTCATTAGAAATAAATAATCTACTAGCCCCGGAATCAAATAATACATTCATAGGAATAGAATTAACCAAGAATATACATGAGACCACATCCGGGCTAGTCTTAGCTTTATCCGAGGTTAACTGGAACATCCTCCCACGAGCCTTGGAAGACTCATCCTTCTTTCCATCTTTCTTTGCCCCTTGTTGGAGTTTCGGACATTCCGCTTTAATGTGCCCCGTTTGGTTACAATTGTAACACGCTTTTGAGTTTTCGGGGCACCTATAATACGGATGTCCCTCTTGCCCACATTTATAGCATCCTTTCTTTCCCAACAAACATTCACCCGAATGATGCTTCCCACATGTCTTGCAAGTCGGAATCCCACTACTTGTCTTCCCTTTCCTGTTTTGATCTTGATATTTTGCCTTTTTCGATGGGTTTGTGTTGGTGGGCTTCTCTTCCACCCTTTTCTCTCCCCGTTCAACTTGCCTTCTTAACTCGATCTCCCTATCTCTTGCCCAGTCGATTAATTCATTCAACGTTGCACACTTGGAGGGACTTACAAACTCCTGATATTCAGCCTTTAACATAGCATGATAACGTATGATTTTCAACCTTTCAGTCCCCGCTATCTCCCTACAAAATTTCACCTTCTCGAGGAACTTATTCGTTATTTCGTCGATCGTTTCATCCTTTTGTCGAAGACGTAAGAAGTCTTCTTGAATCTTATCAAGTGCGGATTGTGGGCTATGATATTTCAGAAATGGCTCTTTGAACTCTTGCCATGTGAATGTTTGTACTTTGTCATCCCCCAATTCCTTCGAATGTGCGTCCCACCAATCCTTTGCTTGGTGTTGTAGGAGGCCCTTAGCAAACATCACTTGATCCTCCACTTCACATCTGCTTCTTACAAACACTGCCCCGGTGCTTGAAATCCATCTTTGACAAGCTATCGGGTCAATTTCCCCTTTGTACGACAAGGGGTTACATGCCATGAATTCCTTGTACGTGCACCTTCGTGTACTTTTCTTTGTTTGTAGTTCATTAATCATCTCTTTAGTTCTTCCACCTTGGACGTTACTAGAGTATCGATTACCCCCAATACTTGACCTTCCACCTCTTGAGCTAGTCGAGGAATACCAGCTTCAATCGCTTTCTCCACTTCTTCCACAATCATTGTTCTCATTTCATTTCGCCGTGCTTCATCGTCATCATTTACATTTACCACATCAGCCATCTACATAAAACATTTATTACCTTCATTAAATTTCATTTCATACTTCCCACCATCATGTTTTAACATCATTTTATCATGACACATTCCATTCATCATTCATACTTCATGCCTTATCGTCATTGACGATCGTATCGTATCATTCTTTATTTTAAACATTCATTTATCCTTTCTATCATATAACCATGCTAGTGATACGTAGCTCTCATTCTTTCTAATACATAAAAGAAATTACTCGCGACTAAATCATACTTAAACTTTCTTTGGAAACTCAATGTTTCCGACAACCAACTTCATAGTATTCTTTATCCCATATACCTTGGTATCACTTCTTTTTTCTTTTTTTTTATTCTTTTTATCCCCCATTTTATATATTTCTGGTTACAAATTCGATTGAATCGACATTTAATTGTGTTTTATTTGAATATTGTAGTTTTGGAAAGCTTGTTGGTGATTCGTTGCGGAAAACTCAAAAAAATATGAAGTTTGTGGAATTTTGCCCAGACACAGCTGTGTTGGTTATCTGAGTACATAGTCACACAGCTGTGTCAGCCTTGCCACACACCCTGATCTCAGCAACAAGCATCAACAGTCCACACAGCTGTGTCACTTAACGACACAACTGTGTGCGGCGCCAGATCTGATATAACCTAATGTTTAGCTCCCATTTCATTTGACCCGTTCTAACCCCCAAACTGATCCGATTCATCCCACATCTTTCCACAACATTCCGTAACCATTCCATAACATTCCGTAACTAAATTATTTGTAATGCAAAAATTTCAACTTTTAAAATACTTACTTGCCTTGCGCCGCGGAACGAACACACACTTCTCACGAGCTTTCAGTTGGAGTTCAAGCACTTAATGCTTAAATCCCTTAAACCTAGGCTCCGATACCAACTTGCAACACCCAAAATTTACTCATTCGACCAACAACTAAAACAATCTTACAGTTTTACAAAAAATTTGACATGACCCGTTTGAATCTAGAACTTTTTCTCCTATTTTCAACAATATTCATTTAACCAAAACCTACGATACTTTTTCAAATAACAAAGTGGTGACCATACAAGGTTCACCAATAACACTTTGTACAAAACAACACCAAAGGTTTAGGAACTAAACTTCATACTAACATGCTAGACACTTACTAATTAACATTTACTTCACAAAATGGTAAATTGACCCATTCAAAATAAACAACTTGGACCGGAAGCGCAAAAGGTCGAAGTTGCATGTGTGTTCGGTCCGAGCGCGCCGCAATTAATTATGAGATTTACCTAACATTCATAACAACAAAACACTTGTTAGTTCATAACACATAACAATTGAAATCTTTTACTTCCGTATCATTATTCGACCCGTTAACATAACATGTTACTTTACTAACATTATCACTCTCTTTCAGAAACATACTCCATACTACTTTCCGATTCATTTGTAATGAATCGCTACATACCACATCTTTCAATATACTTACATCATTTAAGCTGTTATGAACAAGTCAAATTCTCAAACATTCCAACAATCATTTTACTTATCATTCCAACCCATTAGATGGATCATTTCAAATTTACTACAACATCATCTTTTGGACATTTCTCTATATAAATTCTTTGCATCTATTCAATCATAAATCATAAGGAAAACTTACAATATGTTCATAGTATTAAATGTTATCATTCATGAATCTACAAGTAGAGTACATAAAGTTCATATGAACTTACCATGATCTTGAGATGCTTGTGCCTTCGAGTGACTTGCGCCTTCTTCCTTCTTCGTGCCTATATATCATAATCTCATACTTTAGCTTTCATAAACATTACTTTCCCAATCCTTATAGTACTTGATGGCGTCTACAAATCACATATGTCATTATCATAAAGAAGTTGCATCAACTTAACAAGTATTCATGTAAAAACCATAACTAAACTCACTTAGGCAATTCGCCAAACACATTGTGTGCGTATCACTAGTTTAGCACAATGTACAAGCATCTTAAACACAATTTCCATAGTTCTCTCATTGATTAACATAAACATCCTATTATTTTGAAATCTACCATTCTAATCATGAGCACATAGTTCTAAATCAATTATTCCTAACAATTTCACCAACATCAACCTAATTAGCATGTAGAACTTTACAAATTCTTAACCATCTTTTGACATGCAAATGGGTTTTGCCCTAAACCATGCTCATATTCAAGATTTAACATTTCTTGATGTTTTAACAACCATAGCAAGCATTATTCATACCAATTTATGAATTACATTCACGAATTTTACTAAACCCACAAAATCAAACATCACCATATCAAGAAATTATACTTACTTGAGGTTAAGAACACTTAGTACATCAAAATTCCTAGCTCAGGCATTCGATTCCTTGCTAATTTCACCTTTAATTGATGGAATTTTAGTTACTTAGGGTTTTGAGAGGGAAAGAGTTCCCTGGCCCTTCTCTCGATCGCACACCAGACTCAAAGTTTGGTTTCTCTTTTTTTTATCAAGTTTTATAACATAATTACACATCTAGTCCCTCATCTTTTTAAAACATATCACTTTACCTCACATTTATATACTAACTTTGCTAAACCTTAATTCATATTAAGTTTTCTCTTTTTTTTTGTTAAATACTAAAATCTGAATAATGGTAAAACTTCATGGTTACCATCTCTTTTTGCTAAAGTTTATAATGTGTCATACGAAATTTGGGGTGTTACATTCTCCCCCATCCTATTTAAGATAATCGAACTCCCTTTCCAGTGCCCTTATTTCGTGTCGGGGGAAGAACTCCTTTATCATGAGAGCCCGAAGGTCTTCCCAAGTCTGTGCCATCGCCACATCGGCACCCCTATCTCTCATCACTCCGTTCCACCATGTTAATGCACGTTTCTAGAAAACACTTGATGCGAACTCGACCTTTCACTCAGTCGGACATTGAACATGTCTAAATGTACTTTCCAGACTCTCGAACCATTGTAGGAGCGCAGTTGCTCCTTGAGGCCCAGAAAATTTCAGTGGTCAAGCCGAATTGAATGTTTGAAACTACACTGGGCATTGTTATTGTTGTTTTCCTGATTTCTCTGAGTAATTAGGTTCGGAATCGCAACAGCAATCTGCTAAGCGACTGGGGCTGTGAATGCAGCATCCTATGTTTGATCGTGTCTTGGAGGCATATTCTAAAAAGAACAAGGAAACATGAGAAATGAGTGAGATTGACATTTGGATAAACAAAAGAGGTATTGAAAACATCAACGAAACATAAGGAAGGTGATCATTTGTTCGTTACCTCGAACAAACAAACGACACACAGTGACTTATCAAAGTAAATGGGTCAATATAATGTATCGCGAAGACATGCTTTAGCCTATAAGTGGACACTCACCCCAAGAGTTCCCAGGTAAGAGTGACTAGTCCGATTATGTGGATTTGTACGAATACTCTAGCCTTAGACAGAAAACTCGGGATACAGGCACCCACCCTTCCAGATTGCATGTGTTTACATTATAAGACCAAAACTTTCACGAGATTTTGAAAACTTTGAAGGCTTGAAGCCTTAAAACAAATCATCTAAGAATAGATGATTGATTTTCAAAACGGATTTGTAATTTGTGTTCTTGTTGTGGTTGTCACCTAAAGATAGGTGACGGTATTGTTTTAGAATCTAAACATAAGATGACTTGTGTTAGGGTCCTAGAAGGGTTATAGTCTAGGTAAAAGCATTACTAATAACCTAATTCCCTATAACCATGAGCTCTGATACCAACTTTTCTGTCACACCCCGACCGCGTTAAAACAACGAAACCGCAGCGGAAACATTGGGGAGTGTCATAACAGAATCATTGTTTCACAACACATGGATATTGAAGTTAAGTTTTATTGAATTATTAAATGTTCAACATTGTCTTAAAGTAAAACAAAACGAGTTCACATATTGTCTTTCTTGTTTTAAGTCACTAAGGCCTCGTCCAATCCTACGTGAGCATGCATCATAACCATCATCATCAAACAACAGCACCTAAAACATATGTGAAAAGAAAGTCAGCCTAAAAATGTTGGCGAGCACATAGGTTTTGTGAGTATGTCAAATTTATGGCTTGTATACATATTGCAATACCCCGTATGACTACTAGAGTCGATAATTGAAAACCTTGTTTTAAGAAGAGTGTTTTGTATTGCAATATAATTAACCAACTCAAAACAAGTTGGTTATAGTTTATAAAACCTCGTTGCCATGAATCTTGACCCAAAACATTTGCTTTTATAAACGAAGTTGTAAATCATTCTTGTAGTAAAACTCGTATGGTTTATATCATTTAGTAAACATCGTTGCGTGTCATCATTTGAAATCATTCGTCCAAAATCGTTCAATTCGTTCGTGTTATCAATCCTTCGTGTTTTCAAACCAATCGTTTAAATCGTTCCTGTTATAAACCATCATTCAATCATTCAACTCGTTTGTGTTATAAACCATCGTTCAATCGTTCAACTCGTTCGTGTTTTAATTGTGAAAATTAACTTTTGTTCGTTCTCGTTGAATACATTCAAACCTTTGTTCTGACTCGACTATACCACCAAAGGGTATCCTTAACTCGACTAACAAACCACCAAAGGGTTTGTTAAAATTCACCAGGTTCTGTCGTTACCCACATTACCCCATAACCATGGCCATAGCCCGATAACGGGATTTGTCAGATCCTATCGTACCATAACATATTACTGGTCGGCTTGGCCAAAGCTAATGAATGTCATTCGTGTTATGTATTAACGCACCAACAAGTTCATCCATATTATAGAAATCGTTTTGTTTAATATAAAACATAGCATTTGTTTTTGAAAACATCGAAATCGTTTAGTACATATGAATCACCCCAAAACAATTGAAAGCATTAAAATAGGGGAACTATGTACTCACTTGAGATTGCAAGGTATCCTCGATTTAGTGAACTAACAAAGCTCGGGTAATCAAGGAATCAAGTGGCACCTAGTATCGGATCATTATGTTAATAATCGACACTTAAATCGGGAGATCGGGTAAAATGAGGTCTTGTAAACCAAATGAGTGTTGGAACTCATATGATATAGTTTAAACAAGCCTACATTCTGAATTGAAACCTATCCTAAGTGCTTGTGATTCGTTAAGGTAGTCTACGCTACTTTAACGTATCCTTTGCGCAAAAGCGCATTCAAATAGCCTAACTAGTCCTATGACAAGTATTATATGCCCTAATATGTTTAATAACATTGCATAATCAGTTTAAGTGTCAAAATTTAAGTTACATATGCTTAAATTCAAATTATGCATGAAAAGGGCATTTTGGTCATTTTCCTAAGGCATATAAACTACCTATCATACAACTAATCAAACTAAGTGACCATAAGGTATAACCTCGAAAGGTTATTCCCTATACAACTATGGTCACAAAATATGTTTGGTTGGATTCTAATGATCGACCAAACGGGTCGGGTTTGAAAGTCTAAGCGGTTGTTTAGACCGCTTGACTTACGACCCTAAGCAAGCACTAAACTAAAGGTGACGAGTTAAACATATTAAAACATATTTAACTAAGTTAGAAAACTGTTTTGATATCAAAACAAAGTGTTTTGATACCCGAAAATAGTTTCATCACAAAATGCACATAATCGTGCATTTTGACCGAAACTTTGACTCGTCACCTCGACTAGTCAACGTGGTAATCAGTAGGTATAGTCGCAAGGGACTATAACCATCATGATTACGCTCACGTTGCAAAGTTCAAACGAACTTTGTCTTGACCAAATCATGGTCAAAGCTAAAAGTCAAACATTGTTTGACTTTCTGGCTTGAAATAAATAAACAAGCATGAAAGAACACTTACAAGAGTCCTAAGCTTGGAAAGAAGACTAAGGAAACTCAGATTTGAGGCCTCCAACCAAGTGTGGTAGCCTCAATAGAGCAGATATGAGAAGAAGAAATGAATGAGCAAGTTTGAATGGTGAAAGGCCTTGTTATTTATAGGAATTCAAGAACCTTTGGATCAATTCCATGTGTAAATGAGTTGTTCAAGGCATGATAAACACCACACACTTGTTAAACACTTATTAGGGGACTTGATAAACACACAAACCAACCCACAAGATGCAAAAACTAGGATTAAAACTGGTTACAACAACTGGGTTTGGAAGGAACTGGTTTCTGTTATGCTGGCACAGGCTTATGGACCGTAAGCACTTCCCCATACGGTCCGTATGGGACCTGCAGGGCAGCCATTTTTGCAAATTGACAGTTTTAGTCCCTCTGTTTGGTTTGTCGTGTTTCGACACTTCTAACACCTGTCAAGCCCATTTTCAAGCTCCATGATGAAGTTAAAGTATACTTAACTTGAATTATGCTAAAAAATGTCACAGATGTCGGTTCGTTTGGCTGTACGGTTGTGTTTTTTGGTTAATTACGACGGAAATCGTAACGGACGCGAAAACAACCCAAATTGCGAAACGAATGACGTTTTTGCATTCCCATCACTAAAATACAATATTTTAATGATTACAAAAATTTTTGGATGTCCGGATATGGTCAGAACACAAGATATGCACGTATATGCATACTTTCACAGTTTTGACGCTTTTAGTCCCTGTGATCAAATAAGCGAATTTTCGCATACCGAACCCCTCAAGACTTATTTCTAAGCTATGTAAAGGATATTTAGGGTATGTTTAGCTTATGATCTTGTTTCGGAGTGTACGTTGCTATATGAATTGGCAGACTTGTGTAGTTTGTCGCAATTAGTCCCTGTGATCGAATAAACTTGTTTTTGACACACCAAACCTTTCAAAACTTATTTCTAATTTATACAAAGGTCATTTAAGGTATGTTAAGCATATGTCACTATTCCAAAGTGTTTTTCGCATTAAACTGATTACATTTCCGTAATAGTTTGTGTATAACTTTCTAGAAAGCGATTAAATGCTTGAAATCGAACTAGAATCAAAACGTGAAATTGTCAAACACAAACAAACAAACATTGAGACCAAACACGCCATTTCATTGATAATTGATATTATTCTACATCATACACTAGTTACAGAGCACAAATGTCACACAAACCCCGTTCTTTTAAAGGATGTACATACAAGTACTTTATCTCTTGCAAGCCAAGAGACTTCAATGGTGAAAGGGGGCAATTGATTGTATGTGTTGGTTAGACGAAATGGAAACCGTGGTTGATATAAGCGGTTGTGTAAAGAAATATACTGTGAAGTTTGTCTAACAGTCATTTAAGGGCGAGGCCCTTACTTGGTGGAAAGCATTGATACAATCTACGGGGAAGATTCCCCTTTACAATCTAGAATGGTCCAAGTTTGTGGACTTTATAAAGGAAACCTACTGCCCTCAGCACGAGGTTGAAAAGGTGGAGTCAGATTTCTTGAATCTCGTTATGAAAAATCTGGATTGTAGGACATAGGTTACCGACTGCAACTCTATGTCGAGGTAGGTACCATATCTGATCACACCTGAGCCTAAACGCATTACGCGTTTTATTGGTGGTCTGGCACCAGAAATTAAGGGCATGGTGAAGGCTTCAAAGCCTACATCTTATAGATCTGCTGTGGATCTATCTCTGTCTCTCACACCGGATGTGTTGAGAAGTAGGTCAGTCAAAACTGAGACTGACGGGAAGAGAAAGCGGGAGGATGACAACTCCCAGAAGTCTAACAAGAAGAACAAAGGAAGATTTGGGTTCAACAAGAACCAAGACAGGTGTCACACCCCGACCACGTAGAACATACAAAACGTGGCGGAAATGTCGGGGAGTGTTGTAACAGAATTAATTGTTTCAAATCCATGGCAATTGAAGTTTCGTTTTATTGATTAAAAGTGTTACAATGTCTTAACAAACAAGAAATACAACATAATTAACTAGTCTTGTATCTTTTATTGTCACTAAAGCCCAAGTCTGCCTATGTGTATCTTGATCATCTTATGCAACAGCTCCTGAAAAACACATGTGAAAATAGGTACGTCAGCATAAAAATGCCTGTGAGATACATAGGTTTTGTGAAAATAAGTTTCATGACTTATGTTTGAGAAAATGTTTAGTCATGAACCTTGTAATTTGCTTTGTTTTGTAAATCATTTGAAAAACGATAAGATCAGATGATATGTATAAATAAGAGAATAATGTATGGTTAAATGAATAACCATTGTAAAATGAGTTTGTATAAGATAAGTTGCTTGTAAAACAATGTATTGTAAAAAGTATGTTATTTGTATAAAATGTTATATGTCTCAAACTGAAATGATTCAAATAACGCTACGATATGTAATACCTTATAAACACTTATATATAGGAAGTACCAGCGGCGTATCCACCATGCTTGTATCATATTACACACGCATCGTTACTTAATCACTTAATCAAACCAAACCACCAAAGTAATGTTTAACAATTGTAGAAATGTTTATATATGGTCAAATACGGTTCACACGGTTCACAGGTACAAACGGTTCACAGATACAAACGGTTCACAGATACAAACGGTTCACAGATACAAACGGTTCATAGATACAAACGGTTCACAGATACAAACGGTTCACAGATACAAATGGTTCACAGATACAAACGGTTCCTATAATCAAACGGTTACGACGTTTCACATAGTCAAAAGGTTACAACGGTTCAAAATGTAGTATAATGTTTTCACATGCTGGGTGAGCATATGCAACAGAAATGCAATGCAAAACAATGTACTAAGCATGCACACAATGGACATACATAGCATAAGTGTAATGTAAAACAATGTACTAAGTATGAACTAAATGGACATACATAGCATAAAATGTAATGAAATCATGTACTATAATGTACTAACGAACATAGCAGGTATATGATGTGAAAACGGGAAAGCATGAATGTAACAAGTAGGCACATGTGTTTCACCCCAAAACAGTTTGGAAAAACAGTAAAAGAGGGGTCTATGTACTCACTTAAGATTGCTTAGTAGTCCTTTAGTAACAACCAAACAATGCTAGAGATCACGGAAATCAAACGGCACCTAATATAGGTAACTATGTTAATAACCGGACCTAAATCGGATGATTTAGATAGAATGAGGGTTTGTAAACCAAACGAGTATAGAGACTCGTGTCATATGGTTTAACAAAGCCTACATACTAAATGAAAGCTAACCTAAGTGCTTTCGACCCATCGCGACTCATTAAGGTAGCTTATGCTACTTTAACGCGTCGTTCGCGTAGAACGCGTTCGGACCGCCTAACTAGTCCTATGACAAGTGTTATAAGCCTAAACATGTTACATAGTCAGTTATGTGACAAAAGTTTAGGTTACATATGCTTAATTACCAATTATACATGAAAAGGGTATTCTAGTAATTTACCTAAGGCATATAAACTACCTATCATACAACTACTCAAACGATGTGACCATAGGGTATAACCTCAGAAGGTTATTCCCTACCTACTATGGTCACCTAATGTATTTGGTCGGATCCTAATAATCGACCAAATGGGTCGGGTTCGAGGTATAAGCGATTTATCAGATCGCTTACCCTACGACCCTAGACAACGTGGTAATCAGTAGGCATAGTCCCAAGGGACTATAACCAACGTGATTACACTCATGTTGCGAAGTTCAAACGAACTTCGCATTGACCATAAACTGGTCAACGCAGAAAGTCAAACAAAGTTTGACTTTCAGACACGAAAAGCAATAAAAGAACGAAAGAATACTTACGAAGGGTCCCCGAATGCTAATCCCGATCCAAGTAGCTCAGGTATGAAACAATGGTTTCAACTTAGAGCTCCTCAAATCAGAATTCTTGTGGGTTTTGCAATGGGGTGGATGGGTATTTATAGTTTTTGGGTAACCGTTAAGATCGTTTCATGGAAACCGTGCTCGAATCTTGTGCGTACACTTGTTGGAAAGTTATGGTGGCTAAAAATGATCCCCCGTGAGCTGAAAGGGCAAGTTAGAATGTGTGGGTGTGGATTAAACAGCTGGAATCAGCTGACTAATCGATCTTATCTGTTCTGGAAGGCTGACGCGGCCCGCTTCAGGATACACCAAAACTAATGTGGGCCGCATGGGGGTTCTGATCAGAAAATAAGTTTCAAAAATGACAGTTTTGGTCCTTGTTGTGTATTTAAGCCATTTCCGACACTTCTAAGGCTCGTAAAGCCAACTTTAAGGCCCTAAAATGATGCCTAAATATTGTGGACATGAAACATGCTCAAAAATATGCCGGGTGTTGGTTCGTTTGGTGGTACGAACGCGATGTTCGCTTAATTACGACGGAATGCGCATAAGCGCGAAAAACGATCCAAATGACCCAACGAATGGATTTTTCTTATGCCAAACACTAAAATAAAATATTTTAGTGCTTACATAAATTTTTGGATGTCCGGATGTATTCAGAACGTAAGTTATGCGCGAAAATGCAAACTTGTGCACTTTTTGACACTTTTAGTCCCTGAATGACCCAAAAGTTTGTTTTAGAACACCGAACCCCTCAAAGCCTATTTCTAAGCTATGTGAAGAATATTTATGGTATGTTTAACTTATGGTCATGTACTGGAATGTCTGTTACAGTTCAAATTGGCATACTTTCACAGTTTGTCAAATTTAGTCCCTGTAAGCGAATAAACTAGATTTTGCCATACCAAAGCCTTCAAAACTTATTTCTAAGTTATGTAAAGGTTACTTAAGGTATGTTAAGCCTATTTCACTATTTCAGAGTGTTTGTTGCATTAAACTGGTTATATTTACGCATTAGTGCGCGTATAACCTTCTAGAAAGCGATTTAGAGCTTGAAATCGAACAAGAGTTGATATGTGCAAAAGATACACATATTTTTACAAATCCCAAGTATGAAATACAATATTTCATTGGCTTGGTAGTTGTTTGATGGTCACAGTGACACAGGTGTCACAGTCTCCCCTACTTTAGGGAAATTTCGTCCCGAAATTTATTCGTAGGAATCTATTTGTGACTTTGTGTCAAATAATCACCAGAGATATGTAAGGCATAATCCAGTCATTTCCTTAACGGACATTCTTTAGAACGAAAATGAACAGACGGAGTCATTTTCCTCAACGAGTATTCTTCAGAAGCGGAAATGAAGGAATAAACAACAGGGATTCATTTCCTCAACGGGAAATCTTCAGAAACGTAAAATGAACTTACGGAGTCATTTTCAACGGGTGTGTCATCAGAAATGGAAATGAAAAGGAGAAACAAACGGATATTCATTTCCTCAACGGACAAATCTTCAGAAACGAAAATGAACAAACGGAGTCATTTTCAACGGGTGCGTCATCAGAAATGGAAATGAAAAGGAGAAACAAACGGATATTCATTTCCTCAACGGACAAATCTTCATAAACGAAAATGAAAAAACGGAGTCATTTTCAACAGGTGCGTCATCAGAAATGGAAATGAAAAGGAGAAACAAACGGATATTCATTTCCTCAACGGACAAATCTTCAAAAACGAAAATGAACAAACGGAGTCATTTTCAACGGGTGCTTCATCAGAAATGGAAATGAAAAGGAGAAACAAACGGATATTCATTTCCTCAACGGACAAATCTTCAGAAACGAAAATGAACAAACGGAGTCATTTTCAACGGGTGCTTCCTTAGAAATGGAAATGAATAGACTTAACTTCTAGGCACATGACAAGGCTCGCTATGGTTTCTGTGCACTAAATTCCATAATTATGTATGCATCCATAATTACGTAATTCCTTTCACAGTCCGCACAGTTTCTCTTGTAATGTTCATAAGCACATAATCACATAGTTGTTTAACTTGGTTATTAATTTGTTATCGATGGAGAACGGATATGGAAACCAGTTGATGGACTTAAATGTCCTCTGGGATCTATCTGAAGAGATAGGAAGATCTCCCAAAAATTCGATTTTGTTTTCAAAGAAACGTAATAGTCGAATATAAGGAACACAACAATTTTAGGATTCACGGAAATACCCTTAGGTACCCTATTAAGGATTTATAGTGGTAATTTGGGTATTCGTTCAGTGCTGTAACTTGCGCCTTGTACATCGTTTCCTTAGAATAAACGGGTACTTAGGAATTTCGTGGAAACGCAAGAGATCCTAGAATGGGAAAATTTTGGGGGTAGTTTGTCCTTCAAAGAATACGGTTCCTTGATTGTCGGTATTGTAAGAGATATATTGTTTATACATACAACCACATAAACACATTGTAATGTAAATAAAAGATTTATTTATAAACAATGATAACAACTGTTTCATGGACCTTGACAACAAAAGAAAATAATACATAAGACGTGATTATTTCTAAACGATGTTGTCGGTCAGATGCTCATCCGTGTGCTGGATTTGCATTAGCAAGCTTTGGGCAATTTCTTCGGAAATGACCCATCTCGCCACAGTTGAAGCAAGAACCTGGTAGAAAACGACCTTGAGCGGTATTGTTGCTAGCTTGGTTTCGTGCAGCTGCAGCTGGGCAGACTCTTGCTGTATGGCCTATAAGTCCACAAGTTTGGCATTTGCGGCACTTTACATTGGCATGATGATGGAGGCTACATTGGTTGCACAAGGGTGCAGTTCCATTGTATGGCTTCCTAGCAGGGGGTTGAGCTGATTGGTTGGGGACGGCTTGATCATTGTGAGTAACCATGGCGAAGTTCTGAGAAGCCTTTCGCTTCTTTGACTTTTTAGGGGATCCAGTCTGTTCATCCATGGTCTTTGATTCCTCGATTGGTTTCGATTCCTCGACCGGCTTCTTGTCACCTTTTCGGAAAAGTTTACCTTTCCTGATCTTTGATTCAGTCAAGGTTGCAGATAGCTCAATGGCCTGTCTAACTGTAGTAGGGCTGCTGCCAGTCACAATGTCTTGTATTGAGTCAGGGAGGCCATCAATGTACTTTTCGATTGCCTTATCCAAAGGCGTGACCATGTTTGGGCATAACAGACTCAACTCCTCATAACGGTCTGTGTAGGCTCGATGCTCACCGCTGTCTTGCTCAAGATTGTCGAATTCCCTTTCCAAGGCCCTGATCTAGTGACGAGGACAGAATTCCTTCATCATAAGGGCCCTAAGTTCAGCCCATGTCTGTGCTAGAGCAACTTCTGCACCACGATCTCTCATAACCCCGTTCCACCACGTAAGGGCTCTCTTCTGAAACACACTCGAAGCAAACTCGACCTTGCGATTGTCAGGACACTGCACATGGCGGAAAGTATTCTCAATGCTCTCGAACCATTGAAGAAGCCCAGTCGCTCCCTCAGAACCACTAAACTTGAGTGGTTTCGCCGAGTTAAAACTCTTGAAATTGCATGGACCATTGTTGTTGTTGTTGGCTTGATTCCATTGAGCAAAGAGGTTTGGGAATTGAGCAGCCATTTACTGCGCAATGATTTCTGCCAACTCGGCAGTCGCTATCTGGTTCTCGCGTCGAGGAGGCATTCTAAAAGAGGAAACATGAAAGGAAACGAGTGAGAGAATTAGACGAAAAGAATGAGATGAAACAAATCTGATGAAAGCAAGGATAGTGGTCATTTGTTTGTTACTACAAAGCAACAAATGACACACAGTGACTAATCAAAGTAAATGGGTCAAAAATAATGTATCGCGAAGACATGCTCGCCTATAAGTGAACACTCATCCCAAGAATTCCCAGGTAAGCACAACTGGTCTCGCGTCTGATGAGATGTATACGAAGTGCTTGCCTAGACAGAAAACCCAGAATACAGGCATTCACCCTTCCAGTTTGCACGTGTTCACATTATTTAAAACCCAAAACCTTGACGAGATTTTGAAAATTCAAAGGGGTTCAAAACCATATAACAGAGGGTTCAAAACCTAGTAATCAATCATCCTAGAACAGATGATTAGTTTTCAAAGCGGTTTTGAAATTTATGTTCTTGTTGTGGTCGTCGCCTAAGGATAGGTGACGGTATTGTTTTATGACTAAACGCAAGTAAACTCGCGTTAGGGTCCTAAGAAGGTTATAGACTAGGTCAAAGCATTACTAATAACCTAATTCCCTATAACCATTGGCTCTGATACCATCTTTTGTGTCACACCCCGACCACGTAGAACATACAAAACATGGCGGAAATGTCGGGGAGTGTTGTAACAGAATTAATTGTTTCAAATCCATGGCAATTGAAGTTTTGTTTTATTGATTAAAAGTGTTACAATGTCTTAACAAACAAGAAATACAACATAATTAACTAGTCTTGCATCTTTTATTGTCACTAAAGCCCAAGTCTGCCTATGTGTATCTTGATCATCTTATGCAACAGCTCCTGAAAAACACATGTGAAAATAGGTACGTCAACATAAAAATGCCTGTGAGATACATAGGTTTTGTGAAAATAGGTTTCATGACTTATGTTTGAGAAAATGTTTAGTCATGAACCTTGTAATTTGCTTTGTTTTGTAAATCATTTGAAAAACGATAAGATCAGATTATATGTATAAATAAGAGAATAATGTATGGTTAAATGAATAACCATTGTGAAATGAGTTTGTATAAGATAAGTTTCTTGTAAAACAATGTATTGTAAAAAGTATGTTATTTGTATAAAATGTTATATGTCTCAAACTGAAATGATTCAAATAACGCTACGATATGTAATACCATACAAAACACTTATATATAGGAAGTACCAGCGGCGTATCCACCATGCTTGTATCATATTACACACGCATCGTTACTTAATCACTTAATCAAACCAAACCACCAAAGTAATGTTTAACAATTGTAGAAATGTTTATGTATGGTCAAATACGGTTCACATGGTTCACAGATACAAACGGTTCACAGATACAAACGGTTCATAGATATAAACGGTTCACAGATACAAACGGTTCACAGATACAAACGGTTCATAGATACAAATGGTTCCTATAATCAAACGGTTACGACGTTTCACATAGTCAAAAGGTTACAACGGTTCAAAATGTAGTATAATGTGTTCACATGCTGGGTGAGCATATGCAACAGAAATGCAATGTAAAACAATGTACTAAGCATGCACACAATGGACATACATAGCATAAGTGTAATGTAAAACAATGTACTAACTATGAACTAAATGGACATACATAGCATAAAATGTAATGAAATCATGTACTATAATGTACTAACGAACATAGCAGGTATATGATGTGAAAACGGGAAAGCATGAATGTAACAAGTAGGCACATGTGTTTCACCCCAAAACAGTTTGGAAAAACAGTAAAAGAGGGGTCTATGTACTCACTTGAGATTGCTTAGTAGTCCTTTAGTAACAACCAAACAATGCTAGAGATCACGGAAATCAAACGGCACCTAATATAGGTAACTATGTTAATAACCGGACCTAAATCGGATGATTTAGATAGAATGAAACCTACGTACTAAATGAAACGTACGGAAATCAAACGGCACCTAGTATATGTGACAACCCGCACTAAACCAGGTATCCGTACAACTTAATTAATGAATAATTACTGCTTAATTACTGTGCTTGATTGAAACTAGCTGATAAACTGCTACCTGCATACTGATACATGCACTTACTTGCATCATACTTTATTTGCTGTCACTACATTAATTACATACTGAACCCTAGTGACAAACATGATGCACAAAAAGCACAGTAGCACTAACGGATACACAGTGAACATGCTGATATAACCAGCATCAGGCAGACACTGCCTCTCAGGCCTGTTAGGAGCCTCATATATTTTGGCTACACAGGTAGTGAGTGTAGGGATATAAGGGTTGTGTTACCGCGTCTCTAGGATTAAGATACACTGATTCGGATGTGCCTAAAACGTACTTTAAGTACCAAACACAGCACTTTAATAAATAAACTAGCTTCTAGCTGACTAATAAAGTGCCAGAACATGAGAAAATATTACTAGACACTTTCTAAAGTGTCGGGAAAACAATTGTGTCACTAAAAATGTAATAACGACACTTTAAAGCCTTTTGTAACACTTTAACGGATTACTATCCAACCGAACACCCGGACTTTACCCGGAACATGAAAACAATACTATTTTTATTATTACTCTTTTTCTGAGCCAGTTAGGGTCCCTGATTACCCTAACACCCGCCATAATGTGTAACATACAACTAACAAGATTAGACACTTAACTTAACCTATTTAACTAAACTAATTATCCTAACTAACCTACTTAAAATCGGACCAAGGACCCCCCCCCCCCCCAAAACCGAATTGGTTACCTAGGGGGCACCACCTTTGTACTTGTGATCTTGGTTGATCTTGCATGTCTAAAATCTACACTACACTTTATCCAATGGGCAATAGCACATGATTTGGTTATAAATACAAGAGCTTAACACACACTTAACTAAACACCACAAAATTACTCTCTCTTCTCTTCTCTTGGCTCACGGCCGAACCCCAACCCACACGCCACCATACTTTCGGTTCTTGCTTTCATCATTCCATCATCATACAAACATCACAAGTTGCGTATAAGGAGCTTTGGTGCACTCGGAACACGAAGGACCTCCACCGTTGGCTTTTATCCACGCGTTTTTCGTCACGATTCTTCCCTAGCCCCGAGCTAGAGGTATATTGTTTAAAACTTGTTTTTAAGCTTGTCTAAAGTGGTTAAAAGGATTAATGTCGGTTGAATCTTGTTATATTGAAAGATGATGCATTAAAGTCTAGTAAAATCACAAAAATGGTGGTTAATAGCATATAACTTGTGTAAAAGTCGTAGGACTTGAAATATGTGTTTATTGAGACCCGATCTATGATGTGATAGCTCGGATCTCCGTTTAACCCGACTTTGTAAGATCATGTATCTTCACATAAGCTCGTTTTGACTAAATACAAGGGTTAAAGGCGAAACTCTACCACACAAGATACATGAACTTGTGTGAAAATATTTTACTTGTGTAAAAGTGATTTAACCGGTAAAATAGTGTTTAAAACTAGCGGATCTACGTATCCGCAAGTGGTATTTTTGAAAGACCACACTTTAAAGAAATCATATTTTTCTAAAGATGAATCTTACACTAATAAATATGGTTTTATAAACCACAAGTGTGTAAACACTTGTGAAACAAAGAGATCCGACAAAGAAGTAAATTTGTCACTTGTTACTAGAAGTTGTAAAGACGGATTTCTCTAAACACGAGGTTTTTACAAGATTAAAGCTACTTTATATAAAGATCTACATATATGAAGGTGATTTACATTAAAGATGCGGAAAAACTGCAAGTTCATGCGATTATGCAAATTTACATACTTGTCGACTAGTTTGATGTGTCGGAAATTGCTTGATTGAATAAAGAAGTTGTTGATTGATTTGTTAAAAGAAAATGATACGCTTGAAAGCGTGGCCACCTCCAGTTACAGAGGAAACTCTGGCGAAATTTTCCTAAAAACCTAACACTTAGACTTTTTTACACAACAAGTGTTAGAACTATTTTTGGACATACTTTCGAAACATAAATTTCGCCAGCACTATATTTTACTAAATATTCGGAGGTGGGATTTTCACAAAGAATAACGTGATAAGTATATTTGTCACAACACTGTTTATGATTATTTTGTGAAAATACATAAATATTATTTTAGAGTGAAAATAATATTTACAAGCGTTAATGATTCCAAAACTTTGCGAACGCTTCCACAAACATATAAGTTACACCGGTAATTACATTACCGCAAGATTGATAAAACGTAACTTACGCACATGTATTGTATCCCCCATCCTTGGGAAGAAATATAACTACCAAGTGTATACGGAACATAAACACGAAATAGTTGTCTAACTATTTCCCAAAGACTTAAACTATAAAGCTAAGGCACGGCCGTCCGTCTAATAGAATTAGCACTTGTAGGTCGTTGCACAGCTTACTGTATTGGAGACACTTGGTAGAGACGCGCATTCACTGTGAGTTCATGTCCCCCTTTTCTCTAACTGTTTTCAGTTTTCTTAACTGCGGGGGTGAAATACATGTTACTTTGTTTACAAGTACTTTATACACGGTATGAATTACGTAAGGAGGTTTAGATCATGTGAATGGGTAGTTAGAACACCGAGGGACTCGAGCGGTAGATCTATTTGGGTGTAGCGAGCCCAGCTCTAGGCCAAACGGACCTCTCTGAGGCTAACCAAAACGGACCTGGAGTGACTTGGTACCCAACGCAAAAATCAGCTAGGGTTGTGTCTACTTACTTGCATTTCACGACATGCTAATGGCCTTGCAAACCATTGGCGATCACAAGTCCTCTTACACTGCTACATACCAGGAAACTTTTATACTTACAAGTGTTTTTACTTACTCACTTGCACATGAACTCGCTCAACATTATTGTTGATTTTTCAACTCACATGTATTTCAGGAAATTAAACGGATCTGGCACGGTATGGAACGTTTTCCGCTGCACTTGTCATGGAGTCATCAGGGTTTAGGGGATGTGTCTCTTTCCTGGACAAGACACAGTCCTTAAACCACGTTTATGTTATGTTTTAGTTTGTAATATTGTTGAACAAGGTTATGGTTGTTGGTTAAAACAATGGTACTGTATTTTGTTTTCAAAACTTAATGGATGACTTGCATGGTTTTTAACTCATATAGCTTGTTATGATTAAGCTATGGTATTAAGAAGTCGCACCAAAAATTAACCACGCTTCCGCAAAGCCAGGGTGTGACAGCTTGGTATCAGAGCTCTGATCATAGCGAACTAGGATTCTGTCTCGAGTCTAGACTATGATCACTAGGGCTCTCACGAAAACATTTTTCTGCATACCACTTAAGTCCAGATCCACACTTTTTACAAACAAATGTTGAGCACATTTTATTTATTTATAGGCTCAGCTTGGAGGGCTGAGGATCGGTATGGAGGATCGAGGTGGTTAAGGTAGTTGAGCACGTTGGTTTGTTATAGGATCGATCTGGAGGATCGTGGCTTGGTCTAGGTGACCAAGGTAGTGGGCTAGCAAGGCTAGGAAGAAAAGGCTCAGCTTGGAGGGCTGAGGATCGATCTGGAGGATCGTGGCTTGGTCTAGGTGACCAAGGTAGTGGGCTAGCAAGGCTAGGAAGAAAAGGCTCAGCTTGGAGGGCTGAGGATCGATCTGGAGGATCGAGGTTTGGTTTAAGTGAAGGATAGAGCAGTCTGGTAGACTGGATGAAATTGGCTAGTAAGACTAGGAGAATTATGTGATACCTTACTTGGTGACTTATGTGATTACTTGATTTATGATTGACTATTTGTGCATGTTTGTGTATATGTTACAGACACATGGATTCTGCAGACACTGGTGGTTCAGGCACCACAGGCCCGAGGCCTATCGTTTCAGACGACATTGAGTCATCGGAGCACGAGGTTTATACGTCAGACTTCACCAGCACAGATGATGATGACTTTCAGCCATTCGCCTTACCCGACGGCGTTGATGAGCTCCCAGTTGATCTTCCAGCCGGGGATCTACCACTCGTTGTGATCCCTGCTCCAGTACCCCTTGCATCATACCCTGTTTTACCCATCGACGACGAGGAGGACGACGTCGATATGTTTGAGGAGGAGCCTTTGGAGGATGCTCAGGGCGAGGCCCTACCTGCTGTTGCTCCCTTACTGATCGCAGATGCTCCGGCTGCGGAGTCACCTGCTCATTCCCCAGTCGCGGACTCCTTTGAGTCTGTGGCTTCTGTACCCACACATGCTCATAGTGCGCAACACTTCTCCCATGGGTCCGATTCTGACCAGGCTTTTTCTGTTGCTTCCATACCTGGACTTGTTTTTGACCATGACGACGAGGGGGATTCAGATCCTGTGTTCCCACCAGGATTTGATCCTGACCATGATTTAGAGTTTGTCCCGATGGACGAGTTGATGGAGGATCCAGCAGATCCTATTGACCCTTTTGATCCGATTGATCCCGATGTTGATTTTGATATGGCGTTTGATGATTTTGAGCCTGCCATTGCACCTGAGCAGGCAGCCGCCCTTGACCCTTTACCAGAGCATGACCCGGTGCATGCTGATGTACCTTTTGAGCCCATTGCTGATGATCACCACATAGATGTTCCTGTTGATCCCATTGGTCCTTTACCCATTGTCGCTGTACCAGTTGACCCCCCTTTCGAGCACTTGGCACCCGTTCACCCTGTTGTTGCTCCCTTATTTGATCCCGTTCCCCTAGAGCCCGGACATGCACCGTTCGCGGCTCATATGGATCCCCCGGACGAGTCTGCCCAGCATGGCTGGATACCGGCAGACGAGGACGTTCCCCCATTTCCTCCACAGATTTCTGTTGCACCACACGTTGACTTTTCGTTTCAGGTTCCTACGTACATACCTCCAGCGGGGCCTGGAGAGGGCTCTTCAGCACACCCATCAGGGCATGTACCGATGCCCATGCCTTTCAGGCCTCAGATTCCTTTTGTTCCACCTACTACTGTTCCTTTTGGGGTGGCACCCTTTGACCCCACACGTGAGCCACTGCTGTGGTCACCGTTTTCCCCCATGCCACCCACTGATCTATACCACAGGTTCCACGTGGGACATACCATTGAGGATGTATTGATGTCCTTTGTATACCAGCATGAGTCGCATGAGCAGCGACTACAGGAGTTGGAGAGAGCCCATCTGCAGCCATGTCAGTGCCATGGCCGGGTACCCTCTCCGTTGCAGCCATCACGACCATTACCCCCTGACTATGCTGCTCGTCTTACTACTTTGAAGCAGCAGATTGCTTCCATTATTCGTACACAGCAGGCGATGGAGGCGGACTGGTTACAGTTGCGCCGTTTGTTTTATACCCATTTTCCCCCTCCTCCACCACCATCTGCTTAGAGCTCATCGGTGCCACCTGGGTAGGCGAGGTGAGAAGGCGGCGATTGCTTTTTGTCTGCACAGCATTTTGGAGACTACGTTATGACTTGACTTTTGTTATGTACTTGATGTTGTTTTGATACTGATGTAGTTTTTGACAGGGGTGATGTAGCCCCTAGTGATTGATGATTGTATGTATACACTTACGATGTGGTCTCATTTATATGGCAATCGCAGTGTTCTCACCATATTTGGATTCGCTTGATTACTTGTTTATATTTGATGACATGGGATGTTGTGTGATTGATAATTGTGATGTGTGATAACATGAGATGTTATGTGATTATACTATTACTACCGTTATATACGTACACTATATTACGAACTGATTTACGTATTATAACATCGGAGCCTTCTATGGCCTAACCAACATAAACCATCTTTTAGAAGATGCCGCCAAAGCGCCCAACACCAATGCCTACTAACGAGGCAGAGCTACAGCAAGTCATTGCAGCTGCCATAGCACAGTACGCAGCATCTCAGCCAGGAGGAAGCGGAAGTGTTAACCAAGGCAATAACAATCCACCTCACGGTAATACCACGCCATTCGAACCTACCATGAACTAGTTGGAGATTTTAGCGATGATGCTAATGCCAAACACATGTTTTAACATACGTGCAGGATGCACCTACAAGCAGTTCCTAGACTGCAAACCAGTTAACTTCAATGGCACAGGAGGTGCAGTTGCCTTTACCCGCTGGGCTGAGAAAACCGATTCTGTCTTACGCATGAGCAAGTGCGCTGAGGATCAGCAAGTTACATACATTTCAGGGCTGTTTCTAGATGGAGCCCTATCCTGGTGGAACCTACAAGTACAAACTCTAGGCGAAGCTGCCGCCTACGCCCTGACTTGGGCCGAATTGAAAGAACTGATGCGCAAGAAGTACTGTTCACGCGCAGAAATTCAAAGGTTGGAGACTGAATTTTGGCACCTAAAAATGGATGGACCAAAGGTTGCAGAATACGTCCAGAGGTTTCACGACTTATCTCAAGTGGTTCCTTACATGGTTACGCCTGAATACAAGCGAATCGAGCGCTTCATTTGGGGTTTGGCTCCCCAAATCATAAGTATGGTAACCTCCTCCAAACCAGCGACTATCACTGAAGCCATCGATTTGAGCGTGGCTCTCACCGAGGAGGCGATTCGTCTGAACAAGTTTGGTGATGTTAAGGCAAAGGAGAAAGAGACTCAGGTTGAGTCGTCTGGAAGTAACAAAAGAAAGTTTTCGAACTTCAAACAAGTTGTTAGCGGTGATGGTAAGAGAGGAGCACCAAGCACGCCAGCTCAGGGAGCAGCTGGCAGTGGAAGGAGAGGAAGAGGATATATGGGCACTCTGCCCAAGTGTAGTGCCTGCCAGCGTCACCATTCTGGTCAATGTGGGCTAAAAACATGTGAAGCTTGTGGGAAACGTGGTCACTCGAAGGATACTTGTTGGGTCCCTGCCGGCCGCGGAGGCCAGGGAGGGTATGGAAATAGGAATGATAACCGTGGTGGAAACGGAAACCGCCCACAAGGAAATTTTGGAGGTAACAGAAATCATGGCAACAACGCTAACCAAGCGGGCGCGGTAAATCGTAATCAGGGAAATGATCAAGCCGGTGGTAATGGGCAGAGACTCGGATGTTATAACTGCGGGGAAATCGGGCATTTTAAGAAGAACTGCCCAACATTGAATCAAGCCCGTGGTAGAGTGTTCCAACTCGAAGCTAGGGATGCACGCCAGGATCCAAATGTTGTTACGGGTACGTTCCCTATCAATCAGCGCTATGCATCTGTTTTATTTGATACTGGTGCCGATTATAGCTTCGTATCATTAGAATTTAAGAATATGCTTGGGTTAGCTGCTAATAAGTTAGACATACCCTACTCGATCGAATTAGCTAATGGAAAGTTAGTTGAAGCCGACGAAGTAATCAGAGGCTGCGTGATAGAACTGGGAGAACGCGAGTTTACTTTGGATCTACTACCAGTCGAATTGGGAAGTTTCGACGTGGTGGTAGGAATGGATTGGTTATCCGGAAACAAGGCGGAGATAGTATGTCACGAGAAAGTTGTTCGTATCCCAACTGATGATGGTGAGACAATTGTGGTTCACGGAGAGAAGCGTGACACACCGTTAAGATTTATCAGCTGCTTGAAAGCAAGGAAGTGTTTACAGAAAGGATGTGTTGCTTTCCTGGCACACATCGTGGATAAGAAGGCTGCCGAACCAAGGATCGAAGACATCCCTGTCGTAAGGGAATATCCAGAAGTCTTCCCGGAAGACTTACCCGGACTGCCACCTCAGAGGCAAGTGGAGTTTCATATCGACTTAGTTCCAGGCGCAGCGCCTGTGGCTAAGGCACCTTATAGACTTGCACCATCTGAGATGCAGGAATTGTCAACGCAACTCCAAGAGTTGTTAGACAAGGGTTTTATTCGACCAAGCTTCTCGCCTTGGGGAGCTCCGGTCTTGTTTGTCAAGAAGAAAGACGGAAGTTTCCGCATGTGTATTGACTACAGAGAATTGAACAAGCTGACGATTAAGAACAGGTATCCTCTGCCAAGAATCGACGATCTATTCGATCAACTTCAAGGTTCAAGCTGTTACTCTAAGATCGATCTTCGATCTGGATACCATCAACTAAGGATACAGGAGGAAAGTATCCCGAAAACAGCCTTCCGAACTCGTTATGGACACTACGAGTTCCTCGTTATGCCATTTGGTCTGACAAACGCGCCTGCGGTATTCATGAATCTAATGAATAGGGTTTGCAAGCCATACTTAGACAAGTTCGTGATTGTATTCATCGACGACATCCTGATTTACTCAAAGACGAAGGCTGAACACGAACAACATCTTAGAACCATACTGGAGCTGCTAAAGAAAGAACAACTGTACGCCAAATTCTCCAAGTGCGAGTTTTGGCTACGCGAAGTCCAGTTTCTTGGACATGTGGTGAATGGGGATGGAATTCATGTTGATCCCACAAAGATCGAGGCAATCAAGAATTGGGAAACGCCTACAACGCCAACCGAGATTCGACAATTCTTGGGCTTGGCTGGCTACTATCGAAGGTTCATCGAGGATTTTTCGAAAATCGCTCAACCTTTAACGCTCCTCACGCAGAAGGACAAGACGTTTGATTGGGGAATCAAACAGGATGAAGCATTTCAGATACTGAAGGATAAGCTTTGTAACGCGCCAATCTTAGCTCTACCAGAAGGTACTGATGACTTTGTGGTATACTGCGACGCATCGCGTCAAGGATTGGGTTGTGTGTTGATGCAACGCCAAAAGGTCATTGCTTACGCATCACGCCAACTGAAAGTGCACGAAAAGAATTATACCACACACGATTTAGAGCTTGGCGCAGTGGTTTTCGCTTTGAAGATCTGGAGACACTACCTGTACGGTACGAAATGCACAATCTTCACAGATCACAAAAGCTTACAGCATATATTCAACCAGAAGGAGTTGAATATGAGACAAAGACGATGGGTTGAGTTATTGAACGATTACGACTGCGAGATAAAGTATCACCCAGGGAAGGCGAATGTTGTCGCCGATGCCCTAAGTCGTAAAGAAAGAATCAAGCCCATAAGGGTTAGGGCTTTGGAAATGATCATACGAACCGATCTTCCCTCGCGCATTCGTGCTACACAAGAGGAAGCTCTCAAGGAGGAAAACCTTGAGGAAGAATATCTCCGTGGAATGGAGAAGCTTTTGGTACCAAACGGGGAAGGAACGTTGTGTTTTGAGAAAAGGATTTGGGTTCCTCTGTTTGGTGGATTAAGGGAAGTTATTTTCGATGAAGCGCACAAGTCACGGTACTCTATCCACCCTGGATCGGATAAGATGTACCAAGATCTCAAAAAGTACTATTGGTGGCCTAGGATGAAAGGCGACGTTGCTGTTTACGTGAGCAAATGTTTAACGTGCGCTAAAGTCAAGGCAGAATACCAGAAGCCTTCGGGACTTCTGCAACAACCTGAGATTCCCAAGTGGAAATGGGAACAAATCTCAATGGATTTTGTTACAAAACTGCCAAGAACGCCAAGAGGCCATGATATGATTTGGGTGATTGTTGACCGCCTAACAAAATCCGCACACTTTCTGCCAACCAAGGAGAAAGACAGCACTAGTAAACTTGCGGAAATTTACATGAGAGAGATCGTAGCACGTCATGGAGTACCACTCTCGATCATCTCTGATAGAGACGGAAGGTTTGTGTCAAGAATATGGCAATCCTTCCAAGAATCTTTTGGCTCACAATTGAATCTGAGCACTGCGTTCCATCCGCAAACAGATGGCCAGAGCGAGCGAACAATACAAACTTTGGAAGACATGCTGAGGGCATGTGTTATGGATTTGGGAGGTAGCTGGGATAAACACTTACCCTTGGTCGAATTTTCATACAACAACAGCTACCACACCAGTATTGGTGTCGCGCCATTTGAGGCCCTATACGGACGCAAGTGCCGATCACCACTATGCTGGTCTGACGCCGGTGATAGGCAGCTTGCTGGTCCCGAGATCGTCCAAGAGACGACAGACAAGATTGCGCAAATACTTAAACGCATCGAGGCCGCTCGCCACAGGCAAAAGGCCTACGCGGATCCAAACCGGAAGCACGTGGACTTCCAAGTCGGAGAGATGGTGTTATTGAAAGTTTCACCCTGGAAGGGGGTGGCGCGCTTTGGAAAGCGTGGGAAGTTAAATCCGCGCTACATTGGTCCTTTCAGAATTCTGGAAAGAATTGGAACTGTAGCATACAAGTTGGACCTACCTGCTGAACTGAATGGTGTTCACGATACATTTCATGTATCCAATTTAAAGAAAAGTCCAACTCAAGTTGACGTTGCCATTCCTATCGACGAGATTCATATTGACGACACGCTCCACTTCGTTGAAGAACCTGTTGAGGTCACGGATTGGAAAGTTAACAAGACCCGCCGGAGTAGTGTCAAACTCGTCAAAGTTCGTTGGAATGCCAGACATGGTCCTGAATTTACCTGGGAACGTGAGGACCGGATGAAAGAGAAATACCCCCACCTTTTTCCTAAGAACGCTGCATCTACAAGCAGGACTTAAATTTCGGGACGAAATTTATTTAACGGGGGGAGAATGTGACAACCCGCACTAAACCAGGTATCCGTACAACTTAATTAATGAATAATTACTGCTTAATTACTGTGCTTGATTGAAACTAGCTGATAAACTGCTACCTGCATACTGATACATGCACTTACTTGCATCATACTTTATTTGCTGTCACTACATTAATTACATACTGAACCCTAGTGACAAACATGATGCACAAAAAGCACAGTAGCACTAACGGATACACAGTGAACATGCTGATATAACCAGCATCAGGCAGACACTGCCTCTCAGGCCTGTTAGGAGCCTCATATATTTTGGCTACACTGGTAGTGAGTGTAGGGATATAAGGGTTGTGTTACCGCGTCTCTAGGATTAAGATACACTGATTCGGATGTGCCTAAAACGTACTTTAAGTACCAAACACAGCACTTTAATAAATAAACCAGCTTCTAGCTGACTAATAAAGTGCCAGAACATGAGAAAATATTACTAGACACTTTCTAAAGTGTCGGGAAAACAATTGTGTCACTAAAAATGTAATAACGACACTTTAAAGCCTTTTGTAACACTTTAACGGATTACTATCCAACCGAACACCCGGACTTTACCCGGAACATGAAAACAATACTATTTTTATTATTACTCTTTTTCTGAGCCAGTTAGGGTCCCTGATTACCCTAACACCCGCCATAATGTGTAACATACAACTAACAAGATTAGACACTTAACTTAACCTATTTAACTAAACTAATTATCCTAACTAACCTACTTAAAATCGGACCAAGGACCCCCCCCCAAAACCGAATTGGTTACCTAGGGGGCACCACCTTTGTACTTGTGATCTTGGTTGATCTTGCATGTCTAAAATCTACACTACACTTTATCCAATGGGCAATAGCACATGATTTGGTTATAAATACAAGAGCTTAACACACACTTAACTAATCACCACAAAATTACTCTCTCTTCTCTTCTCTTGGCTCACGGCCGAACCCCAACCCACACGCCACCATACTTTCGGTTCTTGCTTTCATCATTCCATCATCATACAAACATCACAAGTTGCGTATAAGGAGCTTTGGTGCACTCGGAACACGAAGGACCTCCACCGTTGGCTTTTATCCACGCGTTTTTCGTCACGATTCTTCCCTAGCCCCGAGCTAGAGGTATATTGTTTAAAACTTGTTTTTAAGCTTGTCTAAAGTGGTTAAAAGGATTAATGTCGGTTGAATCTTGTTATATTGAAAGATGATGCATTAAAGTCTAGTAAAATCACAAAAATGGTGGTTAATAGCATATAACTTGTGTAAAAGTCGTAGGACTTGAAATATGTGTTTATTGAGACCCGATCTATGATGTGATAGCTCGGATCTCCGTTTAACCCGACTTTGTAAGATCATGTATCTTCACATAAGCTCGTTTTGACTAAATACAAGGGTTAAAGGCGAAACTCTACCACACAAGATACATGAACTTGTGTGAAAATATTTTACTTGTGTAAAAGTGATTTAACCGGTAAAATAGTGTTTAAAACTAGCGGATCTACGTATCCGCAAGTGGTATTTTTGAAAGACCACACTTTAAAGAAATCATATTTTTCTAAAGATGAATCTTACACTAATAAATATGGTTTTATAAACCACAAGTGTGTAAACACTTGTGAAACAAAGAGATCCGACAAAGAAGTAAATTTGTCACTTGTTACTAGAAGTTGTAAAGACGGATTTCTCTAAACACGAGGTTTTTACAAGATTAAAGCTACTTTATATAAAGATCTACATATATGAAGGTGATTTACATTAAAGATGCGGAAAAACTGCAAGTTCATGCGATTATGCAAATTTACATACTTGTCGACTAGTTTGATGTGTCGGAAATTGCTTGATTGAATAAAGAAGTTGTTGATTGATTTGTTAAAAGAAAATGATACGCTTGAAAGCGTGGCCACCTCCAGTTACAGAGGAAACTCTGGCGAAATTTTCCTAAAAACCTAACACTTAGACTTTTTTACACAACAAGTGTTAGAACTATTTTTGGACATACTTTCGAAACATAAATTTCGCCAGCACTATATTTTACTAAATATTCGGAGGTGGGATTTTCACAAAGAATAACGTGATAAGTATATTTGTCACAACACTGTTTATGATTATTTTGTGAAAATACATAAATATTATTTTAGAGTGAAAATAATATTTACAAGCGTTAATGATTCCAAAACTTTGCGAACGCTTCCACAAACATATAAGTTACACCGGTAATTACATTACCGCAAGATTGATAAAACGTAACTTACGCACATGTATTGTATCCCCCATCCTTGGGAAGAAATATAACTACCAAGTGTATATGGAACATAAACACGAAATAGTTGTCTAACTATTTCCCAAAGACTTAAACTATAAAGCTAAGGCACGGCCGTCCGTCTAATAGAATTAGCACTTGTAGGTCGTTGCACAGCTTACTGTATTGGAGACACTTGGTAGAGACGCGCATTCACTGTGAGTTCATGTCCCCCTTTTCTCTAACTGTTTTCAGTTTTCTTAACTGCGGGGGTGAAATACATGTTACTTTGTTTACAAGTACTTTATACACGGTATGAATTACGTAAGGAGGTTTAGATCATGTGAATGGGTAGTTAGAACACCGAGGGACTCGAGCGGTAGATCTATTTGGGTGTAGCGAGCCCAGCTCTAGGCCAAACGGACCTCTCTGAGGCTAACCAAAACGGACCTGGAGTGACTTGGTACCCAACGCAAAAATCAGCTAGGGTTGTGTCTACTTACTTGCATTTCACGACATGCTAATGGCCTTGCAAACCATTGGCGATCACAAGTCCTCTTACACTGCTACATACCAGGAAACTTTTATACTTACAAGTGTTTTTACTTACTCACTTGCACATGAACTCGCTCAACATTATTGTTGATTTTTCAACTCACATGTATTTCAGGAAATTAAACGGATCTGGCACGGTATGGAACGTTTTCCGCTGCACTTGTCATGGAGTCATCAGGGTTTAGGGGATGTGTCTCTTTCCTGGACAAGACACAGTCCTTAAACCACGTTTATGTTATGTTTTAGTTTGTAATATTGTTGAACAAGGTTATGGTTGTTGGTTAAAACAATGGTACTGTATTTTGTTTTCAAAACTTAATGGATGACTTGCATGGTTTTTAACTCATATAGCTTGTTATGATTAAGCTATGGTATTAAGAAGTCGCACCAAAAATTAACCACGCTTCCGCAAAGCCAGGGTGTGACAGTATAGAGACTCGTGTCACACCCCGACCGCGTAAAACAACAAATCGCGGCGGAAACATCGGGGCGTGTTGCAACAGAATTAATGTTTCATAACCATGGATATCAAAAGTGTTTCGTTTTATTAAACATAGAGTAATTACAACGTCTGGAAATCTAAATACACTATTTAAACATAGTCTATCATTGTTATTGAGTCACTAAGGCCTTGTCCAGTCCTATGTGAGCATGCATCTTATCAATCGATATCATCCAACAATACCTGAAACATATGTGAAAACGAGGTCAGCAAAGAAATGCTGGCGAGATACATAGGTTTTGTGAAAATAAGATTCATGACTTCTGTTTTAAGAAAATGTTTAGTCATGAACCTTGTAATTTGCTTTGTCTTTGTAAATCATTTGAAAAACAATTAGTTCAGATGATATGTATAAATAAGAAAATAATGCATGATTAAATGAATAACCATGTAAAATGAGTTTGTGTAAGATAAGTTGTTTGTAAATCAATGTCTTGTGAAAAGTATGTTACTTGTATAAAATGTTCTATGTCTCAAACTGAAATGATTCAAATAACGCTACAATATGTAATACCATACAAACACTTATATATAGGAAGTACCAGCGGCGTATCCACCATGTTTGTATCATATTACACACGCATCGTTACTTAATCACTTAACCAAACCAAACCAAACCAAACAATGTAAAATGTCTATGTTTAAATGTCCATGTCAAATGTCTATGTCAAATATCCATGTCAAATGTCTATGTCAAATATCCATGTATGGCAAGTGAAATGTCTCAACTAAACCATATGCACAAAAACAAAGTATTGAAGTAAAACTTGGTTTAAATCAAAGTTATGTTTTGTGGGAAATACATGATCAAATGTCAATCATGTACAAATGTTTACCCAATCGTTAAACCATCTTGTTTTAATCGTTCAAATCGTTCTTGTTTTAACAAACCCTTACCAAAGGGTAAGTTAACATTTTAATTGTGAAACTACTTTATGGTCGATTCTCTAATAACATTCAAACCTTCTTGACTCGTTCCTCGTTCCAACTCGCTCTCGTTCTCGTTCTTAACAAACCCTTACCAAAGGATAAGTTAATAATTACAGATTCAGTCGTTACCCACAACCCCCACACATAACAATGGGTGCAGTAAATAACGGGATTTGTCAGATCCTATGGTACCATAACCTAATACTGGTCGGCTTGATCATTGCTAATGAATGTCATCGGTCATGTAAACTACAACCAACAAGTTCGTTCACTTTATTGAAATTGTTATTAGTTTTTGAAATCATTGTATTCGTTCTTGAAATCATTGTATTCGTTCTTGAAATCATTGTTAGCGTTCTTGAAATAATTGTTATTGTTCTTGAAACCACATAGTAATTGTTATTGAAATCATTGATAAAGCATTTAGCACATATGAGTCACCCCAAAACAGTTTGGAAAACAGTAAAAGAGGGGAATAATGTACTCGCCTGGGAGTGCTTAGGAGTCTTGAACAACTACCAAGTAAGCTAGAGGAGTCCCGGAAATCAAACGGTACCTAATATAGGTAACTACATAATTAACCCGGACCTAAATCGGAAGACTGGGTAGCAGGAGGGTTTGTAAACCAAATGAGTGTAGGAACTCATATGATATGGTTTAACAAAGCCTACATACTAAATGAAACTTAACCTAAGTATTATCGACCCATCGCGACCCATTAAGGTAACTTATGCTACTTTAACGCGTCGTGCGCGTGAAACGCATTCGGACCGTCTAACTAGTCCTATGACAAGTGTTATATGCCTAAACATGTTACATAATCAGTTATGTGACAAAAGTTTAGGTTACATATGCTTAATTACCAATTATACATGAAAAGGGTATTCTGGTAATTTACCTAAGGCATATAAACTACCTATCATACAACTACTTAAACGATGTGACCATAGGGTATAACCTCGGAAGGTTATGCCCTATACTAGGGTCACCTAATGTGTTTGGTCGGATCCTAATGATCGACCAAACTGGGTCGGGTTCGAGGTATAAGCGATTCATTAGATCGCTTACCCTACGACCCTAGACAACGTGGTAATCAGTGGGCATAGTCCCAAGGGACTATGACCAACGTGATTACACTCACGTTGCGAAGTTCAAACGAACTTCGCATTGACCATTACTGGTCAACGCTGAAAGTCAAACAAAGTTTGACTTTCTGACTCGAAAAGCAATAAAATAAGGAAAAGAACGAAAGAATACTTACGAAGGGTCCCCGAATGCTAAACTCGATTCAAAAAACTCAGGTATGAAACAAATGTTTCAACTTAGAGTTTCTCAAATCAAGTTTCTAGTGATTTTTAGCAATGGGGGTGGTTGGGTATTTATAGGAATACCCGAACCGTTAAGATCGCTTGTCGAATATCGTGCCATGATCCAACCCGTACACTTGTCGGAAACTCATGGTGACTAAATTGGCCACTCACCATAGGGTATCAACATGTGGCAAGGGATTAAGGAGTGGAGAACAGCTGTTAACAGCTGTTAATACGTCGAATCTGGTCCCGAATGCGAAAAAACTGAGTTTCTGCATGTTTCTGCCCAGAATAGGCAGTCGCGTAGCGCGACTGGTAAGGCTATATGCAGTGGCGCTACGCCACTGCCCCCATGTTTCAGCAAACTTTCAAAATTGGCAGAAATGGTCCCTGCAGCCCGTTTAAGCGATTTTCGATGCGTTTGAACCCCGTTAACCTCATTTCAAGGCTCTAAAATGAAGTTAAAGTATAGGGAACTCAAAACATACTCAAAAATATGCCGGAGGTTGGTTCGTTTGGCCGTACGAACGCGATGTTCGCTTAATTACGACGGAATGCGCATAAGCGCGAAAAACGATCCAAATGACGCGACGCATGGATTTTTCTTAAAGCGAACACTAAAATATAATGTAGTCATGCTTACATAAATTTTTGGATGTCCAGATGTATTCAGAACGTAAGTTATGCGCGAAAATGCAAACTTGTGCACTTTTTGACACTTTTAGTCCCTGAATGACCCAAAAGTTTATTTTAGCATACCGAACACCTCAAAGCCTATTTCTAAGCTATGTTAAGGGTATTTATGGTATGTTTAACTTATGGTCATGCTCCGGAATGTCTGTTACAGTTCAAATTGGCATACTTTCGCAGTTTGTCAACTTTAGTCCCTGTAAGCGATTAAACTTGATTTCACCACACCAAACCTTCCAAAACTTATATCTAAGTTATGTAAAGGTTATTTAAGGTATGTTAAGCCTATGTCACTATTCCAGAGTGTTTGTTGCATTAAACTGGTTATATTTACGCATCAGTGCGCGTATAACCTTCCAGAAAGCGATTTAGAGTTTGAAATTGAACAAGAATTGATATGTGCAAATGATACACATATTTTTACAAATCCCAAGTATGAAATATAATATTTCATTGGTTTGGTATTTGTTTGATGGCCTTGGAGGCACAGGTGTTACAGTCTCCCCTACTTTAGGAAATTTCGTCCCGAAATTTATTTAGAGGAAACTTGTGAGAGCTTGAAAACATGAAATTGAAAAGATCGAACAACATTGGTTAGGGTTCTTGAACTTCTAGTAACCTTTATAACATTATGTTTGCAATGTAAGAGGGATACTTATATACAAGTATATGAAGCGTCATTGGTGCGTCCACCGTGCCTCCATTACATCGTTCTCATTTCGTTATTGTTGTCACTATCGGTTCTTACACATAATAAATATTACTGGGTTTCTATGCACTAAATTTCATAATTATGTACGCGTCCATAATTAGACAATTCCTTGCACAGTTCACACAGTCTATTTTATAATGTGTAGGGTAAAACCAAATGAACAAACCTGTGATGAGTGTGACTGGACCGCCATAGAGTCCTTTTGACTAAATCAATAAATGATCTAAATAGACTATCAAGGAGTCTGTCCAGCTACATCACTAGATGTCGTCTTTTAACCAAATTGTGAATCAATATTTTTCTAGACCACTCAAAGGTCTCTTATCGAATCATGGAATGGTACTATATAATCCCAAGGGTCTTAACTACCACGTAGAAGCCCATAAGGATTTAAGGTAGTACCTTTTGAATATCCTACTATGAATCCCTCATATGAAGATATGAAAGATTCTATGAGGATTTGAAAATCGTACCACACAAGAACATAGAGGAGAACACATAAACACATAACATATAATCGCATAATCGTTCAATTTGTTTAATTGTTTAATTTGTTATCGTTGGACACGGGTATTTAAAGCATACTAGGGATCAAATCCTTAATTGCGGTAATTTGGATTGATCCATATGAATACCCTGCTTGTTGACCACATGACCCAAGAACTGAACTTCTTTAAGCCAAAATTTCCCCTTGGAGGATTTAGCGAAAAATTTGTTCCTTCTTTAAGGGTTCCAGTGTCAATGAAAGTGTTGATCGTTACCAGCTCGGGATATGAATAGATCAAGATGTCATTAATAACAATGACGAACTGATCCAAATAAGGCTTGCAGACTCAATTTATTAAGTCCTTGAAGATGGCTGGAGTATTTGTCAACCTAAAAGGCATGACTGTAAACTCGTAATGGCAATACTTCGTGCAGAAAACCGTTTTGGGAATATCTTCTTCGAGAATACAAAGTTGATGATACCCAAAACGCAAATCGATCTTGGAAAAGCATGAACGCTATGCAGTTGATCGGAGAAATCGTTGATTTAAGGTAGGGGGGATATCGATTCTTGATGGTAAGCTTACTAGGCTTACGTTAATCGATATACCTTCGAAAAGATCCATTTTTCTTTTTTTTTTCACAAGGAGAACAGGAGTTTCTCCAAGGTGAAAAGTTCGGACGGATGAATCCTTTATCAGACAACTCTAGAAGCTGTTTTGATAATTCTTGCATCTCGAACGGTGCAAGACGATAAGATACTTCAGATTTAAAAGAAACCAGTGTTTGAGGTTCTTAGGGAGATCTCAAGTGATCGTAAAAATGACAGAACCACACGAGTAGTTTTGTCTTTGTGTTGACATCACAAGGTTGAATCAAACGTTCATACAATTGCATTAGTTAAAAATAAAACCACAAATTTTATTTATATAACAACTGCATTGTCTTTAAATGTTACAAGATAACAACCAGAGGAAATACAAAATGCTAATCGTTCATCGCTGCATCGTTGATAGCCAGCCTCATTGATGTTAAACACTCAACCATGTGCTGGATTCGCATTGACGTTGGCATTCGCATTAGGGTTTGCGTTAGCATTTGCATTCACCAGTCTTGGGCAGTTGTGGCGGAAGTGACCAATCTCTCCGCAGTTGAAACATGAACCCAATGGGAATCTCACAGCATTCCCTTGAACCGGAGCTTGAACCTGAGCAGCCTGATTTTGTCCGAAACGACAAACCTTGGCCAAATGCCCAAGTTTACCACACGTTGTGCATTGCCAGCAAGCTTGTTGTACTGCGTGATGACCGTTGCAGCGTGCACAATAAGGTGCGGTACCGGCATATGCTTTCTTTGCAGGTGGCTGAGCTGGTGGGTTCCGCGGGTTCTGAGCAGTCTGTGCTGTAACAGCAAAGTTCTGGGCACCCTTCCGCTTCTTCGATTTCTTTGACGTCTCACCTTCCTTTCCCTTCTCGTTTTGACCATTCTTGCTATCCTCCTTGTCAGACCCCTGCTTCTTACCCTTGTCACCCTTTCTGTGTAACTTATTCTTCCGAATCTGCGACTCAGTCAATGTCGCAGCTAACTCGATCGCCTGACGGAGTGTGGCAGGGCTACTACCAGTAAGGATGTCTTGTACCGAGTCAGGTAGGCCGTCGATGTACCTTTCGATAGCTATGTCAAGTGGGGTAACCATTGTCGGGCAAAGCAGACTCAACTCCTCAAACCTATCAGTATACGCCCTGTGCTCACCACTATCTTGCTTCAACTCATCAAATTCCTTCTCCAAAGCTCGCTGCTCATGACGAGGACAGAATTCCCTCATCATGAGAGCCCTAAGTTCAGCCCATGTCTGTGCGAGAGCAACTTCCGCACCTCGGTCTCTCATTACCCTATTCCACCATGTAAGAGCCCTCTTCTGAAACACGCTCGAGGAGAACTCGACCTTGCGATTATCCTGGCACTGCACGTGGCGAAAAGTATTCTCAATGCTTTCGAACCACTGAAGAAGCCCAGTTGCTCCTTCAGAACCACTAAACTTGAGTGGTTTAGCCTGGTTGAAATCCTTGTATTTGCATAGCACATTGTTGTTGTTGTTGGCTTGGTTCCATTGAGCAAAGAGGTTTGGGAATTGAGCAGCCATTTGCTGCGCAATGATTTCTGCCAGCTCGGCAGTCTCTATCTGGCTTTCGCGTCGAGGAGGCATTGTCTAAAAGAGGAAACATGAAAGGAAACGAGTGAGAGAATTTAGACGAAAAGAATGAGATGAAACAAGTCTGATGAAAGCAAGGATAGTGGTCATTTGTTTGTTACTACAAAGCAACAAACGACCTTGGTGATTAGTCAAAGTAAATAGGTTAAAAATAATGTATCGCGAAGACATGCTCGCCTATAAGTGAACACTCATCCCAAGAATTCCCAGGTAAGCACAACTGGTCTCGCGTCTGATGAGATGTATACGAAGTGCTTGCCTAGACAGAAAACCCAGAATACAGGCATTCACCCTTCCAGTTTGCACGTGTTCACATTATTTAAAACCCAAAACCTTGACGAGATTTTGAAAATTCAAAGGGGTTCAAAACCATATAACAGAGGGTTCAAAACCTTACAATAGAGGGTTCAAAACCTAGAAATTAATCATCCTAGAACAGATGATTAGTTTTCAAAGCGGTTTTGAATTTTATGTTCTTGTTGTGGTTGTCGCCTAAGGATAGGTGACAGTATTGTTTTATGACTAAACGCAAGTAAACTCGCGTTAGGGTCCTAAGAAGGTTATAGACTAGGTCAAAGCATTACTAATAACCTAATTCCCTATAACCATTGGCTCTGATACCATCTTTCTGTCACACCCCGACCGCGTAAAACAACAAATCGCGGCGGAAACATCGGGGCGTGTTGCAACAGAATTAATGTTTCATAACCATGGATATCAAAAGTGTTTCGTTTTATTAAACATAGAGTAATTACAACGTCTGGAAATCTAAATACACTATTTAAACATAGTCTATCATTGTTATTGAGTCACTAAGGCCTTGTCCAGTCCTATGTGAGCATGCATCTTATCAATCGATATCATCCAACAATACCTGAAACATATGTGAAAACGAGGTCAGCAAAGAAATGCTGGCGAGATACATAGGTTTTGTGAAAATAAGATTCATGACTTCTGTTTTAAGAAAATGTTTAGTCATGAACCTTGTAATTTGCTTTGTCTTTGTAAATCATTTGAAAAACAATTAGTTCAGATGATATGTATAAATAAGAAAATAATGCATGATTAAATGAATAACCATGTAAAATGAGTTTGTGTAAGATAAGTTGTTTGTAAATCAATGTCTTGTGAAAAGTATGTTACTTGTATAAAATGTTCTATGTCTCAAACTGAAATGATTCAAATAACGCTACAATATGTAATACCATACAAACACTTATATATAGGAAGTACCAGCGGCGTATCCACCATGTTTGTATCATATTACACACGCATCGTTACTTAATCACTTAACCAAACCAAACCAAACCAAACCAAACAATGTAAAATGTCTATGTTTAAATGTCCATGTCAAATGTCTATGTCAAATATCCATGTCAAATGTCTATGTCAAATATCCATGTATGGCAAGTGAAATGTCTCAACTAAACTATATGCACAAAAACAAAGTATTGAAGTAAAACTTGGTTTAAATCAAAGTTATGTTTTGTTGGAAATACATGATCAAATGTCAATCATGTACAAATGTTTACCCAATCGTTAAACCATCTTGTTTTAATCGTTCAAATCGTTCTTGTTTTAACAAACCCTTACCAAAGGGTAAGTTAACATTTTAATTGTGAAACTACTTTATGGTCGATTCTCTAATAACATTCAAACCTTCTTGACTCGTTCCTCGTTCCAACTCGCTCTCGTTCTCGTTCTTAACAAACCCTTACCAAAGGATAAGTTAATAATTACAGATTCAGTCGTTACCCACAACCCCCACACATAATAATGGGTGCAGTAAATAACGGGATTTGTCAGATCCTATGGTACCATAACCTAATACTGGTCGGCTTGATCATTGCTAATGAATGTCATCGGTCATGTAAACTACAACCAACAAGTTCGTTCACTTTATTGAAATTGTTATTAGTTTTTGAAATCATTGTATTCGTTCTTGAAATCATTGTATTCGTTCTTGAAATCATTGTTAGCGTTCTTGAAATAATTGTTATTGTTCTTGAAACCACATAGTAATTGTTATTGAAATCATTGATAAAGCATTTAGCACATATGAGTCACCCCAAAACAGTTTGGAAAATAGTAAAAGAGGGGAATAATGTACTCGCCTGGGAGTGCTTAGGAGTCTTGAACAACTACCAAGTAAGCTAGAGGAGTCCCGGAAATCAAACGGTACCTAATATAGGTAACTACATAATTAACCCGGACCTAAATCGGAAGACTGGGTAGCAGGAGGGTTTGTAAACCAAATGAGTGTAGGAACTCATATGATATGGTTTAACAAAGCCTACATACTAAATGAAACTTAACCTAAGTATTATCGACCCATCGCGACCCATTAAGGTAACTTATGCTACTTTAACGCGTCGTGCGCGTGAAACGCATTCGGACCGTCTAACTAGTCCTATGACAAGTGTTATATGCCTAAACATGTTACATAATCAGTTATGTGACAAAAGTTTAGGTTACATATGCTTAATTACCAATTATACATGAAAAGGGTATTCTGGTAATTTACCTAAGGCATATAAACTACCTATCATACAACTACTTAAACGATGTGACCATAGGGTATAACCTCGGAAGGTTATGCCCTATACTAGGGTCACCTAATGTGTTTGGTCGGATCCTAATGATCGACCAAACTGGGTCGGGTTCGAGGTATAAGCGATTCATTAGATCGCTTACCCTACGACCCTAGACAACGTGGTAATCAGTGGGCATAGTCCCAAGGGACTATGACCAACGTGATTACACTCACGTTGCGAAGTTCAAACGAACTTCGCATTGACCATTACTGGTCAACGCTGAAAGTCAAACAAAGTTTGACTTTCTGACTCGAAAAGCAATAAAATAAGGAAAAGAACGAAAGAATACTTACGAAGGGTCCCCGAATGCTAAACTCGATTCAAAAATCTCAGGTATGAAACAAATGTTTCAACTTAGAGTTTCTCAAATCAAGTTTCTAGTGATTTTTAGCAATGGGGGTGGTTGGGTATTTATAGGAATACCCAAACCGTTAAGATCGCTTGTCGAATATCGTGCCATGATCCAACCCGTACACTTGTCGGAAACTCATGGTGACTAAATTGGCCACTCACCATAGGGTATCAACATGTGGCAAGGGATTAAGGAGTGGAGAACAGCTGTTAACAGCTGTTAATACGTCGAATCTGGTCCCGAATGCGAAAAAACTGAGTTTCTGCATGTTTCTGCCCAGAATAGGCAGTCGCGTAGCGCGACTGGTAAGGCTATATGCAGTGGCGCTACGCCACTGCCCCCATGTTTCAGCAAACTTTCAAAATTGGCAGAAATGGTCCCTGCAGCCCGTTTAAGCGATTTTCGATGCGTTTGAACCCCGTTAACCTCATTTCAAGGCTCTAAAATGAAGTTAAAGTATAGGGAACTCAAAACATACTCAAAAATATGCCGGAGGTTGGTTCGTTTGGCCGTACGAACGCGATGTTCGCTTAATTACGACGGAATGCGCATAAGCGCGAAAAACGATCCAAATGACGCGACGCATGGATTTTTCTTAAGGCGAACACTAAAATATAATGTAGTCATGCTTACATAAATTTTTGGATGTCCAGATGTATTCAGAACGTAAGTTATGCGCGAAAATGCAAACTTGTGCACTTTTTGACACTTTTAGTCCCTGAATGACCCAAAAGTTTATTTTAGCATACCGAACACCTCAAAGCCTATTTCTAAGCTATGTGAAGGGTATTTATGGTATGTTTAACTTATGGTCATGCTCCGGAATGTCTGTTACAGTTCAAATTGGCATACTTTCGCAGTTTGTCAACTTTAGTCCCTGTAAGCGATTAAACTTGATTTCACCACACCAAACCTTCCAAAACTTATATCTAAGTTATGTAAAGGTTATTTAAGGTATGTTAAGCCTATGTCACTATTCCAGAGTGTTTGTTGCATTAAACTGGTTATATTTACGCATCAGTGCGCGTATAACCTTCCAGAAAGCGATTTAGAGTTTGAAATTGAACAAGAATTGATATGTGCAAATGATACACATATTTTTACAAATCCCAAGTATGAAATATAATATTTCATTGGTTTGGTATTTGTTTGATGGCCGTGGAGGCACAGGTGTTACAACTCATGTCATATGGTTTAACAAAGCCTACGTACTAAATGAAACCTAACCTAAGTGCTTTCGACCCATCGCGACTCATTAAGGTAGCTTATGCTACTTTAACGCGTCGTTCGCGTAGAACGCGTTCGGACCGCCTAACTAGTCCTATGACAAGTGTTATATGCCTAAACATGTTATATAATCAGTTATGTGACAAAAGTTTAGGTTACATATGCTTAATTACCAATTATACATGAAAAGGGTATTCTGGTAATTTACCTAAGGCATATAAACTACCTATCATACAACTACTCAAACGATGTGACCATAGGGTATAACCTCGGAAGGTTATTCCCTACCTACTATGGTCACCTAATGTATTTGGTCGGATCCTAATGATCGCCCAAATAGGTCGGGTTCGAGGTATAAGCGATTTATCAGATCGCTTACCCTACGACCCTAGACAACGTGGTAATCAGTAGGCATGGTCCCAAGGGACTATAACCAACGTGATTACACTCACGTTGCGAAGTTCAAACGAACTTCGCATTGACCATAAACTGGTCAACGCAGAAAGTCAAACAAAGTTTGACTTTCAGACTCGAAAAGACTCGAAAAGCAATAAAAGAACGAAAGAATACTTACGAAGGGTCCCCGAATGCTAATCTCGATCCAAGTAGCTCAGGTATGAAACAATGGTTTCATCTTAGAGCTCCTCAAATCAGAATTCTTGTGGGTTTTGCAATGGGGTGGATGGGTATTTATAGTTTTCGGGTAACCGTTAAGATCGTTTCATGGAAACCGTGCTCGAATCTTGTGCGTACACTTGTTGGAAAGTTATGGTGGCTAAAAATGATCCCCCATTAGCTGAAAGGGCAAGTTAGAATGTGTGGGTGTGGATTAAACAGCTGGAATCAGCTGACTAATCGATCTTATCTGTTCTGGAAGGCTGACGCGGCCCGCTTCAGGATACACCAAAACTAATGCGGGCCGCATGGGGGTTCTGATCAGAAAATAAGTTTCAAAAATGACAGTTTTGGTCCCTGTTGTGTATTTAAGCCATTTCCGACACTTCTAAGGCTTGTAAAGCCAACTTTAAGGCCCTAAAATGATGCCTAAATATTGTGGACATGAAACATGCTCAAAAATATGCCGGGTGTTGGTTCGTTTGGTCGTACGAACGCGATGTTCGCTTAATTACGACGGAATGCGCATAAGCGCGAAAAACGATCCAAATGACCCAACGAATGGATTTTTCTTATGCCAAACACTAAAATAAAATATTTTAGTGCTTACATAAATTTTTGGATGTCCGGATGTATTCAGAACGTAAGTTATGCGCGAAAATGCAAACTTGTGCACTTTTTGACACTTTTAGTCCCTGAATGACCCAAAAGTTTGTTTTAGCACACCGAACCCCTCAAAGCCTATGTCTAAGCTATGTGAAGGATATTTATGGTATATTTAACTTATGTTCATGTACCAGAATGTCTGTTACAGTTCAAATTGGCATACTTTTGCAGTTTGTCAAATTTAGTCCCTGTAAGCGAATAAACTAGATTTTGCCATACCAAAGCCTTCAAAACTTATTTCTAAGTTATGTAAAGGTTACTTAAGGTATGTTAAGCCTATTTCACTATTCCGGAGTGTTTGTTGCATTAAACTGGTTATATTTACGCATTAGAGCTTGAAATCGAACAAGAGTTGATATGTGCAAAAGATACACATATTTTTACAAATCCCAAGTATGAAATACAATATTTCATTGGCTTGGTAGTTGTTTGATGGTCACAGTGACACAGGTGTCACAACAGGTCAGGTGAGAAACCCACTTGCAAGACTTGTAACCTCAAACACTGGGACAGTGTAATTCTGACCCGCAGGCAAAACCCTGTGGTATCTGCAAGATGAAGGGGATAAGACCCTTGAGTGTAAAATTATTAAGGATGCCGTCTGCTACGGCTGCAATGAGAAAGGGCACATCAAGACCAATTGCCCTAAGAATGCTAGGAAGCCTGAAGAGGCTAAAAAGGGGAATGCACGGGCATTTCAAATGAATGCAAGGTAGGCGGTGAATGACGATAATGTGATAACAGGTACTTTCCTCAGTAACGATGTCTATGCTAGAGTTCTATTTGATTCGGGTGCGGATAAATCATTTGTAGACCTTTAGTTTAGCAAACTTTTAAACATGCCCGTAAGAACTCTCGATATTATGTATGAGGTAGAGCTTGCTGACGGAACATTAGAAACCGCTTGCTAAAGATTGAAGATATTCCTGTCATCGCTGATTACCCAGATGTCTTTCCTGATGAACTACATGATTTACCTCCTAAGAGGCAAGTGGAGTTCAGAATCGACAGCTTGCTTGGAGCAGCACTAGTTGCACGAGCTCCATATCGTCTGGCATCGACTGAAATGAAAGAGTTAAGAGCCTAATTAGATGAGCTGTTGGAGAAAGGCTTCATTCAGCCCAGCTCGTCACCTTGGGGAGAGCCAATATTATTTGTGAAGAAGAAGGATGGTTCCATGCGCCTGTGCATTTATTACCATGAGTTGAACAAGGTAACGATCAAGAATCGTTATCCTTTGCCCAGGATCGATGAACTGTTCGACCAATTGGAAGGGGCAAGCTTCTTCTCTAAGGTTGATTTATGGACAGGGTACCATCAACTAAGGTTAGAAGTGAAGACGTACCTAAGACCGCTTTCAGAACATGGTACGGCCATTACGAGTACTTAGTGATGCCTTTCGGGCTCACTAATGCACCTGCAGCGTTCATGGATCTCATGAACAGAGTCTGTAAGCAAAATTTAGATAAGTTTGTCATTGTTTTCATAGACGACATACTTATCTACTCTCGTAATCAATCTGATCATGAGAAACATCTTAGATGCATCCTGGAGCTGTTATAGCAGGAGAAACTTTATGCTAAGTTCTCCAAATGCGAATTCTAGCTTCGTGAAGTACAATTCCTTGGACATGTTGTTAGTGAGCGTGGTATCTAGGTGGATCCCGCTAAGATTGAACCCATCATGAACTGGGAAGCACCTAAGACACCCTCTGAGATTCGTAGTTTCTTAGGTTTGGCTTGTTATTATAGGAGGTTCATTGAGAACTTTTCAAGGATAGCCACTCTTTTAACTACATTGACCCGTAAGAATGTTAAGTTTTATTGTGGCCCAAAACAACAAGAATGTTTTGAGATTCTTAAGCATAAGTTGAGCAACGCTTCAGTGCTGACTCTGCCTGAGAGCACTGAGGAGTTTGTTGTCTACTGCGATGCTTCGCACACTGGCATGGGCTGTGTGCATATACAAAGAGGCAAAGTGATTGCCTACGCATCCCGATAACTAAAAGTGCACGAAAGGAATTACACCACCACTGAAGTTATGGAGACATTACCTTTATGGAACAAAGTGTATTATATACACTGATCACAAAAGTCTCCAGCATTTGTTCAATTAGAAGGATCTGAAAATGAGACAACACCGTTGGATAGAAACGTTAAATGATTACGATTGCAAGATTCGCTATCATCCCGGCAAAGCGAATGTAGTCGCTGATGCGCTTAGTCACAAAGAAAGGATTAAACCTATAAGGATTAACGCCAAGAGCATTGAGCTCAAGAAAAGCTTGAATGAGAAGCTGTTAAATGCGCAGAAACAAGCCATGTAAGGAAAACCTTCCGAATGAATGATTAGGCGGATGTGACAACTGTGCTCTGTAATCGATGAACAATACAAAACAATGTTAATTCTCAATAAAACAATGTGCTTTGGTGTATTTATATGTGTATTTGTGTTTGATGATTTTACGATTTGATTCGATTCTGATTTCAAGCTTTAAATCGCTTTCTGGAAAGTTGTACGCAAACTGGTGCGTAAACGCAATTAGTGTAATGCGACAAACAATCCGGAATAGTGAAATAGGCTTAACATACCTTAAATAACCTTCACATAACTTAGAAATAAGTTTTGGATGGTTTGGTGTGTTGGAAACAAGTCTATTCGATCGCAGGGACTAATTGTGTCAAACTGCGAAACTATACCGAATTGTATGGTATCGAAGAGTCCGGAACTTGATCATAAGCTAAACATACCATAAATAACCTAAACACGGCTTTGAAATAAGCTTTGAGGGTTTCGGTATGCGAAAACATGCTTATTTGATCTTATAGGGACTAAAAGTGTCAAAAACAACGTAAGTTTGCATTTTCGCGCATATCTTACGTTCTGACCACATTTGGACATCCAAAATTTTTGTACACACTAAAATATTTTTATTTTAGTGATCGGCATGCAAAAATTCCAACATCCGAGAGTGTTCCAAGCACATTTTGAGTCCTCTAAAATTTATTCACCTTGTAGAGCCTTGAAAATGGCTTAACGGGGGTCAAAATGGCCTGAAATAAGCCGAAATGCAAGTTTTACAAGTTCAGGGACTAAACTGCAATTTTTGCATAGTCTGCCCAGGCGGGCCACGTAAGCCTGGTGTCTCCTCTTACGCAGGCCGTGTGAGGACACCCAGCATTTGAAACTGATTTTTCAGCAACAGATTCATAATTCAGAGGTTGTTATGCAACTTTATGGTGTGTTGAGCAAGTTTAAGTGTTCACCAAGGTTCCCAATCAGTTCCTAACACTTGTAGGGTCAAGATCATTGCTTGTTGGCCACACAAACATGTGTATTGATCTTGTAGATTTGCAACAACTATAAATAGCATGGCCAACCTCCTCATCCATTGCTCATTTCCTCTTATCTTCTCTTCTAATCTGAATTGGGAGCTCTCTCAAGTGTTTGGAACTTCCTCTCTGGTTTTCTTATTATATTCTTTCTAGCTTTTGACTATTGTAAGTCATCTTTCATGCTTATTCTTTATGTTTAAGTAGAAAGTCAAAAAGTTTGGCCAACTGTTTGACTTTCGGTTTTGAGCATCAATTGGTCAAGTCAAAGTTCAATTGAACTTTGCAGCGTGATTGTAATCATGATGGTTATAATCCTCAGCAATTATACCTACTGATTACCACGTTAACTAGGCGTAGTGACGGGTCAAAGTTTCGGTCAAAATGCGTTTTAGCACGCATTTTGCAACGGAACTATTTTCAGGAATCAAAACCCATTGTTTTGATACGAAATCAGTTTTATAACCTAGTTAAACATGTTTTGACATGTTTAACTCGTCACTATTAGTTTAGTGCTTGTTTAGGGTTGTAGTTAAGCGGTCTAAACAACCGCTTAGACTTTCAAACCTGACCCGTTTGGTCGATCATTAGGATCCGACCAAGCTTGATTAGTGATCATAGTTGCATAGGGAATAACCACTGAGGTTATACCTTATGATCACATAGGATTGGTTAGTTATTTATTAAGTAGCTTGTATGCCCATAAGAAATGACCAAAACCCCCTTTTGAAGCATAAATCTGTATTTTACATATGTGAACATGTTTTTGACATATAATCTGACTTAGTAACATGTTTAGGTATTATTGGGCATGTAAGACTTGACATAGCACATAGTTAACCATCCGGACATAGTTTCACGCGAACGACGCGTTAAAGTAGCATAAGCTACCATAATAGGTCGTAACGGGTCGAAAGCACTTAGGCTAAGTTCTGAGCTAGGATGTAGGCTTTGTTAAACCATATCACATGAGTTCCAACACTCATTTGGTTTACAAGACCTCATTCTATCCGATCTTCCGATTTAGGTGTCCATTTATTTACTAGTGATCCGATTACTAGGTACTACTTGAATTTCCTTGGTTTGTCTGAGCTTCGATAAGTTCTTTAGATCAAGGATACCCTTCTATTCAATGTGAGTACATAGTTCCCCTATGTATTAAAACGATTTCGATATTTTAACGATGTTTTCAAAAACGATTAAGATGGTTAATATTAAACTAACAACGATTTCGATAATGTGAACGAACTTGTTGGTTGTAATTACATAACGAATGACATTCATTAGCATTGATCAAGCCGACCAGTATTAGGTTATGGTACCATAGGATCTGACAAATCCCGTTATCAGACTACACCCATGGTTATGTGTGGGGGGTTATGTAGGTAACGACCGAATCTGATGATTGTTAACTTACCCTTTGTGGTTTGTTAATACGATAGGCAAGGTAGTCGAGTCACGAAGGTTTAAATGTTATTAGCGAGACAATCATAAGTATTTTCACAATTAAAACAAATACGATTTTGGGACGAGTTAAAATGATTTGAAACGACTTAAACAAGATAAAACGATTTGAACAAACGATTGATTGGGTTGTGATTAGGTAATGGGATGGATGTAACATGATAGAAGCATGGTAGATACGCCGCTGGTACATCTTATATATAAATGTTTTATCATATTACATTTCATGTCATTATTTAGTTCACTTGGGTAACGATTTTAAACGATGTCACACAACGAGGTTTTCGAAATGATATAAACCATACGAGTTTTATTAACGAGTTTTAACGAGATGTTTTACGAATCGGTTTACTAAAACAAATGTTTTGGGGTTAAGAATCATGGCTACAAGATTTTATATACTATAACCATCTTGAATTGAGTTGGTTAAATTATGTTGCAATACACTTTTCTGTTGGGATTGAACCCTATCAGAGGAACAGATAATTAAAGCCAAAACTGGATCAGAGTAGTGGATCCAAAATAAGCAGATGTTTACATACAAATCTCTCCCCTTGAAAGTGGTTTCATATCTGCTGACCTCCTATCTGCTGATCTTACTAAGTGCTGACCTACAACTGCTGCCTTGCATCTACTGCCCAATGTCAAAGACTGATAGAAGACCAAAGCTCTGCTGATTCAATCTACTGCCTTGAGTCTAGTACTGCTGATCCGGACAAGCTCTGCTGGGTTCACAGCAGTGGAAGGATGCAGCAGCTGTTTAAGTGTGTTTTATGTAATGAAATGTAATTGCAGTAGTTAGTACATCAGTGTTTGTATAGATCAGAGGTTAGAGTTTGTTAGGAGGTTAGATGTCACTTTCATGGTGACGTCAGTTAAGATGCTCAGTGGTTTGCTAGTGCCTATAAATAGTTCAGTACTTTGTACTGTTCTATTAGCTCTCGCTATACCGTCTTCTTTGCACGAACAAACGCTGAGCTCTGGCTGAGGGGGAGTTTGTATTCAAGCATTACGTGTAATCGTTGTTGAAAGTTAATTCAATCATTCGATTCCTTGTTGAAAATGTCTTGATCAAAGCAATACTCTCGTTTGATTGTATGCAAAGATTGTTTTCATATTAATTCCGCTGCACAACTCTTTCATTTCCATCTTAATCTCAAACGCAAAATACAATCAAAACCAAACTCAGATCCAACAATTGGTATCAGAGCTTGGACAGTCAAATTTGATTTAACAATCATTTTGACGTAAATAGTTCGGCTCATAACAGTTGATACTGATCGTTTGTTCGTCCGTTGAAAAACAGAGTAAGGATTAATCACCATTAAAGTTGATTTCTCAGTGTCTGTAAAACAACAAGAATGACGTCACAATCTCAGGATGATAAAAACAACATCGGCTCACTTTTTAAACCACCTATGCTAAAAAGAAATGAGTACAACATCTGGCAGAGAAGGATGGGTCACATCCTTGCTCAACAAAGCACAGGTTGTCGGAGGTCTGTCACCTTTGGTCCCTAGGTTCCTTCAGTGCCAAGCGCTGAAGATGCTAAAAAGTTCGTTCCAAAACCAGTTGAAAATTATACCGAATCCGACTTTCAAAATATCGAACTAGATGCTAAAGCGTTTAGCATCATAGCATCAGCGCTGCCCAATGAGATATATGCTGGACTGTTACACTGTAACAGTGCCAAAGAATTATGGGACGCACTTAAGGAACAATTTGGGGGAACCGAAGAAGTCATAGAAAACAATAGGGAAATCCTGAACCAACAGTATGAAACATTTTGTTACGTTAAAGGTGATTCACTAACGCAACAATTTGAGCGTTTCAGTTGTCTCATCAGTGAACTGAGGCTTGTTAACACCACTTTTACAAACTCAACTCAAAATAGCAGGTTCCTCAGGTCACTGCCAGAAAAATGGGACACCATAGCTTTTGTCACCCGAAACTCACCTGAGTTCAAGGATCTGACCTTGACCCAACTCCACGGTCGACTCCTGACCTACGAAAGGGAGTTGAACTAGAAAAGGAGGTTACAAGAGTCAGGAAAAGTTACTGATGATTACACTTTCGGTAATACTGCTCTTCTGGGTCAAGAAGAATCTGGGAGCAGTGGTAAGGATCAGGGTTATGATCACTTCATTGACATAACTGCTGGTGCAAATTTTAACAACCCTGATCCTCACTCTGCTAGTTATGCATTCACTGCAAACGAAAACCAGATGTCAGACAATTTAAGCATTGAACTAAATGATTTGCAACATTTTGATCCCACTGACTTAGAGGAAATGGACATCCTGCACCAACTGGCTTTGCTAAGTGTTAGAACTAGCAAATTCTACAAAAGAACAGGGCGAAAATTCCCAGGTTTGCATGGGAATCTAAGGGTTGGGTTGGATAAATCGAAAATCAAGTGCTACAAGTGTAATAGGTTGGGACATTTCGCTAGGGAATGTAGGAGTCAAACTACTGGTCCCATAATTACTCATCCTAGCTCAAATCCTAGACCTCAAAACCAAAGCACTGTGCACTATGCCCAGTATGCCCCAGCAGCTCAAGTGAACACTGCTCACTATGCTGCTGCCCCTGTGCTAGTACACTATGTCCAAACTACTGTTCCACAAATCCAATATGTTCAAACCCCTGTTCCCCAGGCACAAGTGCAGCCTGCACCTCAAACCACTGCTCCAGCAGCAGTATAACCAGATCAACAAAGTTTTTTCACTCAAGGGTTTGTTGACTGGAGAAGTATGCCTGAAGACCTTAGTGATGAAAATTTTGCACTCTATGCTTCTAATGATTCTTCTCATAATGAATTTTGTTTGATGGCATTAGAGTTAATACAGGAGGGGGTTGAAACTGAGGAGGAACAACTGAGCTTTGAAACAGTGGATGAGGTGACTGAAGCAGTGGTTACTGCTGTGGCTGGTGAACTACTGTTGGGAGAAAGTTCAGGTACCCTGATTAAACCAATGACAGATCCATGGTCCGAAGAGGACAAAGAAGAAAAGAAGGAAGAAAAGGCTGGTGAAAAGAAGGTGATAGCTGATGATGAAGAGAATCATCAATGTGATTGTGCAATGATGGCAGCTGCCAAGGTATCTCCTCAAGTTCTTGAAAAACTGTGTTCTGACAATTGCATAATTGCTTTTGCTAACATCAAAGAGGTGAATGAAAACCTTCGGGATAAAATCTTGACTGATGAGGTTAAATTTGAAAAGTCTTTAAAAGAACTTAAAAACAAATTGACTGAAAAGGAAAAAGAGATCAGCTGTCTAAAAGAAGAGCAAAGCATAACCAAAACCCAACTTCAAACTATGGTAGAAAAATATCAAGTTTGCAAAAAGGAGTTGGAATCCACCCAGATTACTTGTGAAAGATGGGTGGAATCCTGCAGACGATATGAGGTGATGCTTGCTAAACAGATTGAAAGCAATGTGAAATTTGGGGTTGGTTATAGAAAATATGATGATGAACATATTGCTTTTGAAAAATATGTCCAAACCACTGATGAAGCTACTGAGCTCATCCCCACAAACAAGAATGACCAAGAAGTGAAAATCACTGACAAACTTGGTAACAAAATCACACTTACCAGACCAATGGGATCCTCCACTTTTGAGGAGCTTGAAGATCATCAGTTTAAACCAAAATGGTCTGATGAGTGTGATATTCTTGAAAATTTCAAGCCAATGGACTTTACATCAACTGATGGTGTTAAAGCTCCAAAAGCTAAAGTCATACCTCTCAAGGACATCCCAGCAGTGGTTAAAACCTCTGCTGCAAAGGAGTCTGAAAAGAGAAAGAAGAAAGAAAAAATTGATAACTTGTTTTGTGAATTCTGTGAGAAAAGGAATCATCTAACAAACGATTGTTTCCACTTAAAAGCTTATGATTTAAACAGAACAAGTGTCATTGTTTCAGCTGAAAGTTGCATTGTTTGTGGTAAAACAAACCAAAAACTCAAGCATGTGTGTATCTCAAAAACTTTGATGTGAAAAAGAATGAGTACATTGCTAAAACATCCTTGAGTCCATCATCATCATCAACATCTGTCAAATTCACCAAGAAACAACCACTGTTTGTGCCAGTTCAAACAGCTGTCACAAAATAGCTGAACCAAACTTCTGTCAAAAGAGATGTTCAGGTTACTGATGCACACCCTGCTAATCAATTTAGAAAAGGCAAGGAAAAACAGTCTTACCAAAGGATTCCACACGTTTATGAGGCCTACAAAAGGCCCTCTAAACCCAGAGTGAACAGGCATCCTTTTGGTTACCAGAAGATGATTGGTCAGGACCCACAACAGTGGTTAGAGAAACACTGTCCTAAAACAGTTCAAACCCCTGACCTAACCACTTTCCATCATTCTGCATCCATCCCAGACACTGTTGAGACCCCATCCAAAGCCCTGCTGGCTTTGGAGACCCTAATGAACTAATCCTTTTACTTCATGTGCAAGGAGCTTCTGCATGCTTTGATAGTCTTTGGTATGTAGATAGTGGAGGCTCCAGGCACATGACAGGATGTAAAGCCCTCCTCAAAGACTTTAAAATCCATGGAGGGGGTGATATATCCTTTGGGAATAATAGTAAAGGAAAAGTTCTGGGGTCTGGTACAGTGCAATCTGGAAATGTAAAATTTGAAAATGTCAATCTGATAGACAATCTAAAATTCAACCTTCTGAATGTATCACAAATGAGTGACAAAGGGTTTGGTTCATTCTTCACAAAAGATTGTTGTAGGATTGTTGGACCAGAAATGGTCAAAAAGATTGAAGCAATAATCAAAACTGGTCAAACTAAACTTATTGCTTAAAGAAGTGGCAATGTTTATGTTGTTGACATGTCAAAAGAGTGCCCCAGAGCTGATGCCTGTCTGTTCTCAGCTGCCTCTAACAAAGAGACAGAACTTTGGCACAGAAGGCTGGGGCACACAAATCTTAAGACAATCACAGAAATTTCAAAAAATGGTTTGGTGAGAGGCCTACCACAAAAATTGTTTTCATGTCCTGAACATTGCATTTCCTGTTTAAAAGGAAAACAGCATAAAAGTTCTTACAAGTCCATTGAAGAGTCCAAAACAACCCAGTGTTTGCAAATGCTACACATGGATTTGTTTGGCCCAGTTCAAGTCATGAGCCTCAAAAAGAAAAGATATTGTTTGGTTATTGTTGATGACTTTTCTAGGTTTACATGGACTTTCTTTTTACACTCAAAAGATGAGACTGCAGGCATTTTGCAAGACTTTGTGACACATGTTGAAAAGCAATTTGACCTTCCAGTGAAAGGCTTTAGGAGTGACAATGGCACAGAATTTAAAAATAAGGAGTTGGATGCCTTCTGTGTGAAGAAAGGGATTGTAAGGCAGTACAGCATCCCTAGAACACCAGAGTAGAGTGGGGTAGTGGAAAGGAAGAACAGAACTTTGATTGAGGCTGCCAGAACCATGCTTGCAGATTCAGGTTTGCCATTAACTTTCTGGGCAGAGGCAGTAAACACTGCTTGCTATGTTCATAACAGAGTTTTAATAAACCCCAGGCACAAAAAGACTGCTTATGAAATTCTGTATAAAATTAATCCACTGATCTCATACTTCAAGGTGTTTGGCTGCCCATGCTTTATTTTGAACTTAAAAGATTCCATTTCAAAATTTGCAGCCAAAATTGATTGTGGTTATCATTTGGGATACTCAACCACTGCCAAGGCCTACAAAGTGTTCAATACACGGACCAAGGCAGTGGAGGAGACGTTGAATGTAAAGTTCAATGAACTTTCATCAATGAAAATCCCAGCAAATCCTGTTGATCTGTTTGATCTTGAAAAATTTACTTTTGAAAATACTACTGTCAAGACTAACAGTGCAGGTCCATCAGAGGATACAACACCAGACTATGGGTATGAAATCATCATCCCTCAAAGGTCTGCCACAAAGGAAAAAGCACCAGCTGTTCAAAACAGTTGTCAAAGCTCAACCACTGCTACCTCAACAGTTGTTGACCAAAGTAGCCCATCCACCACTGCTTCCACATCCTCAAACACTGCTGACAAAAGTCCTCAAACAGTGGATAAAAGTCAGCAGTTGTCTACTTCATTACCTCCTATTCTACCACCTTTTGAAGCCACTGCTGGGTCATCAAAGTCACCAGCAGTGGTTGGCTCAGATGATACACATTTGCAGCCTTCACCAAAAAATGCCATCATACCATACCAAGGAGATTTAATCTTCTTGAGATCTCATCCACCTGATCAAATCATTGGCAAGATAAATGAAGGGGTGCCCACAAGAAGCCAAACCCAAAACATTTGTCTTTTTGCTGGTTTTCTATCACTCCATCAGCCAGTCAAGTACCAAGAGGCACTGCAAGACAATAGCTGGGTAGAAGCCATGCAAGAGGAGCTCCAACAGTTTAAAAGACAACAAGTATGGGAGCTTGTACAACTGCCAGAAGAGGTTAGTCCCATTGGCACAAAGTGGGTCTTCAAGAACAAAACTGATGAAAGGGGTATTGTTGTCAAGAATAAAGCCAGGCTTGTGGTTCAAGGTTACAGACAGGAAGAGGGGATTGATTATGATGAAACATTTGCCCCTGTTGCAAGATTGGAAGCCATTAGACTGTTCCTGGCCTTTGCTGTCAACCACAATATGAAGGTGTTTCAAATGGATATCAAAAGTGCTTTCCTCTATGGTACAATTCAAGAAGAGGTGTATGTTTGTCAACCTCCAGGTTTTGAGGATCCATTTTATCCAGATCATGTCTACAGGCTAAACAAAGCCTTGTATGGCCTGAAACAAGCACCAAGGGCCTGGTATGAAACTCTTTCCAACTTCCTACTCTCAAATGGTTTCAAAAGAGGTACCGTTGATAAAACACTGTTTTTAAAATGGAGAGGGAAGGATTTAATGATTGTCCAGATTTATGTGGATGACATTATTTTTGGAAGCGCATGTAACTCAATGTGTGAAGAGTTTAGAGAACTCATGACAGCTGAGTTTGAAATGAGTGCAATGGGTGAGCTGCAATGCTTTCTTGGTCTCCAAGTTCAGCAATTGCAAAATGGAACTTTCATTCATCAAAGCAAATATGCTAAAGAACTTTTGACCAAATTTGATATGAATGATTGTAAACCATGCAGCACACCCATGGCAACAAATAAGCTGGTCATGTCTGATGAAAAAGATGAGCTGATTGACCAAACTTTATATAGAAGCATGATTGGGTCTTTACTGTACCTAACTTCATCCAGACCAGACATCATGTTTGCAACATGTGTTTGTGCAAGAAGTCAATCAGCTCCTAGAAAATCAAATCTCATTGCTGTAAAAAGGATCTTCAGATACATAAAAGGTGCTCCCACACTTGGTATCTGGTATCCAGCTAATGGGAACATCAAGCTTTCAGGTTTTTCAGACAGTGACTTTGCTGGATGTCACACCACAAGGAAGTCCACATCAGGAGGGTGCCAGTTTCTAGGTGATTGCTTAGTTTCATGGCAAAGCAAAAAGCAAGCAGTTGTTTCAACATCCACTGCTGAAGCTGAATACATTGCTGCTGCAAGCTGTACAGCCCAACTCCTGTGGCTTCAAAATCAGTTGCTGGATTTTGGTATCACTGCCTTAAAGACACCACTCATGTTGGACAGCCAGGCAGCAGAAAATATCATCAAAAATCCAGTTTCCCATTCAACCACCAAACACATCGACATCAGACATCACTTTGTGAGGGATTGCTATGAAAAAGGTTTGATTTCTCTGCATCATGTCCCAACTAAAGACCAGCTGGCTGATGTGCTCACAAAAGCACTTGATACAGCCACTTTTGAAAGCTTGGTCTCTAGGATTGGGATGCTGAACATGGAATAACAAGCAACATCTTGTTTTTCTATGAATAAAAGCAACAAAATGTTTTCAGAAAATCAAAACTCCATCCTTAAAAATAGCTAAAAATGAAATTTTTCATTAAAATCCTTAAAAGTCTGCCATTAACCACTGATTGTTCAAAAGTCTGCTCTACTTCAAAAGTCTGTCCACTGCTGAAAGTCAACCCCTGTTCTCTCATTCCTTTGATAAACTCTGTTGTTCAAAAGCAGTGTCTTATCCACTGATATGCTATCCACTGATAGTGAAAATCATCCACTGCCTTCATCAGTCACTTTCACAAAAGTACTGTCCTTCACTTTCACCAGGGGTTGTCACGTGGGCAGTACATAGTGGTCAGACCTTTTGTAACGGCTGCCACCTCAGCATTTACTTTCTTCTCTATAAAATCCCCCACTCACCACCAAAACAGGGTTTTACTGTCGAATTGAATTCTTAAAAATTCTCTTCTCAAAGCAGTTTTTCATCTCATTTCATCACAAATTTCTTCGATCATCATCTTCAAAATGACAAAATCGAAGTCATCTTCAAAACCCTCATCCAAATCATCATCGAAAACATCCTCTCAAAAGGCAATCTCCACTGAAATCCCACATAAACCATCTCACAATCTCCTGGGTCTTCTCACAAAACCAGGAACCACCAAAGTTTTCGATTCCATCATTGACATCATGGCAAAATCAAAGTACAAAACTTTGTTCACCGCCGATGCACCAATCTATTTGGCGACCCAAAGAGAGTTCTGGAAGAATGCAACCCTTGAAAAGCAAGGAGACACTGCAACCACCATAAACTCTTCTATAAAGGGTAAAGCTGTCCAAATCACACCACAATCCATTTCAGAGGTCTTTCAACTCGGTGATCAGGAAGGTAAAATTTCTTTCACTAAAAACGAGTTACAAACTGACTTCATTGAGAGAGGGTATGAAGCCACAATGATGAAGAAACTTACCTTACAAAAAGGTTATTTTCCTTCTGCAACCAGATTTTTATTTCATACCCTCCTACTATGTGTTTCAAACAAAACCACTTCTTTCAATGAAATCCCTTTAAAGATTCAAAATCTGGGATATGCAATTCTTCAAGGAGAAAATTTTAACTATTCTCGGGAAATTTTTAAAGATTTGGTTAATAATGTTGAAACAAAATCATTCTTACTGTTTCCAAGGTTTTTAAGTTACTATTTTGCAAAGAAATTCAGTAAGGATGATTTAGCTGTAATAAACCAAGGTGATTCTACTCAAATAAACAGTTTAACAACTGAAACTTTTTCAAGAATGCTAGCACCTTGCAAAACACAAGCAGAGGTGCCTGAGTAGATTTTAGCAGTTACAACTGCTCCTCAGGTATCTGCTGCTGAGTCCACTGCTCAAGGTGATCAAAGCAGCAGCACAACTGCTTTGAAACCCACACCTAAAATCTCCAAAAAGCCAAAAAGAAAAACTCAAAAACCCCCAAAACCCATCAAAAAGGCAACTCTGGAGGATGAGATACCAGAGCTTCTGCCTGTGACAACACAAATGTCACAAGAAACCACTGCTGCTACTTCCTCACAGCAGTTGGTACAAATATCTCAACCCATAACCGAAACTCCTCCTGCTTCTTCACAAAAAGAACAGGTTGTACAAATAGGGTCTCCACATCATGATGCTCTGGAAACACTCGTTTCTATCATCCACAGCTCAATACCCGGGGCAAATCCACTTTCTACACCAAACATCACATCCACAATTCCCCCACCAACTAAACTGCTGTTGGATGCAATTGATTTGAACCAGGCACTAACCAGTCCTTCTCAATCACCTATCAATGAGAATATACCTCAACAACTGACTGGGTCTGATGTATCAATCTTTGCTAACCCACCAACACAACCTGAGGAGGTTAGACCCCTTGAGTTACAAGTAACTCTTGGTGGTAGTCCAAGTGAAGCAGCCACTACAATTGTTGAACCCATTGGTTTACAGTTGGACAGTGGTTACATTAATAAGACTTCCTTGGAGGCAATTCCTTACATAGCACCTCTGCCAACCACCAGTGGATTTATTTATCCTACTGGCAACATCAAAAGGTTGTCAAGTGTTGACGGAAGAAGACCCCAGTACCAAGAAAAAGGGGCATCAATGGTTAATGTTTGGAGTATACTCCCTACATCAACTACCGATAAAACCACTGTTAGTGGGAAATCAGATGATCCCATTAACTTGGGTGATGGTTTAAAGTACCAGAAATTGACGGATCGTATTGAAAAGCTTGATAACTCTGTTGCAGAACTCAAAGATATGCTACAACAGGTGTTACAAGTACAAAAGGTACAATCAACTGCTGTTTCATCTCAAGCACCTGCTCCACAAAGGGCACCTTCTACAAATGAGCTCTGGAATTTGTTTCAACCTTTTCTCCATCAACAAGCACAATTAGCAGATCAGCAACATGAAAAACATGTCCAACAGCTGAGAAATGCAATGGAGTCAAGGTTCAAGAACACTCAGGTTGATCTAAAGGTTCTCAAAACTCAGATCCTGCACACCACTGGCACTGCTCCTCCAACAGTACTTTTCATTGATCAACTCCCAGACGATAATGCCAAAAAGGGGGAGAAAATTCAGGAGTGGAAGAAGAAAGGAATAGATGATGGTCTCTACATTGAACCTGAAAAGGATGCTATGACCAGAAAAATTCATGTGCCAGATGGTAGTAAAAAGGTTGATGCAACTCAAGAAGCACTTGATGAAGGAGTAGCAAGTGTTAAAAGAGATAGAATGGCAAAGGATATTTCAAGATGGAATGAGGAGAAAAGAGCTTTTATGGAACTGTATGAGCAAGGTTGTTCTGGATCAAAGAATTCCAAAAATCCAAAGACAAAAAGGAAACCTAAGTCCATCCCATCCAGATTTCTAAAGCCTTCAAAACCACCTTCCAAAAGCCATCTGCATCAAACCTCCACCCAAACAGCTGCTGAAACTCCTGTTGTATCAACTACTGATGGTACTTCAGTGGTTTCAACATCTGCTCCCACTTCAACACACACCACTTCAAAATACACCAAATCCACTGCTTTACCACCATTACCACCAAAAACAAAATCACCTCCTGCCAAAAAGCAGAAGACAGTAGTTGTTACAACATCTGCTGTAATGACAACAGTGGTTGGAACACCAGTTGTTTCAACAACTGTTAGTCAATCACAAACCACTGCCACTACACCCACCACCACTATTCCATCCAAAACATCATCAGCCTCTCCTCAAACAAAGAGGAGACGGCTAATTCTCAAAGATGATGACACTTCACCACCACAACCATCTTCAAAATCTTCAGCTCTTGTCACAATACCAAAACATGTTCCTCTCTCTTCAGTTCCAATGTACAAGCCCTTACCTCCTGCAGGTGTTCAATTTCCTCTTGAACTAGCAGCAGTTAGAGAAGAAATAAAATCTTTTTACTATGAGGATGACCCTGCCAAAAGGAGTTTGCCATCAATAAAAGGATATCCCTGGCCTAAAAATGTGGATGAATATTTAAAAATCAAGGCCAAGCAAGCAGAGGATATCTCAAAAAGAAACACACAAGGGAAATCTGACAAAGAAATTTCAAGGAAGTATCAATATCTGCTCACACAGGTCAGATCCCTAGAACAATTTGCAAAAAATGTCAGTCAACAAATTTCAGAAAGAGCAGCTGAAACTTTGAAGAAAGACTACATTGAAAGCATCATGGCTCACAAGAAATACAAAGGAGAGAGATACATGTACAAAGAGTGGACTGTTCCTGAGCTTGAAGATGAAGCTGCAAGAATTCAAGACATGATCAAAAGGAAGGTCACTCACACTCCTCCTGACTGGGCAATGTTTAGAAAGAATGTACCTGACAAACAGGTAGAACTGAAAAGAATGAAAGAGGAACTGGTTGCTGCTGAATATGGTAACAAAAGACAAGTTGCTAGATGGAAAGAAGATGTGGTCAGGGCTACCTACAAGAAGTTAGAGGAACTTAGAAAGAAAGATCCAAGATTTCCACAAAAGCCTGACTACTCCAAAGCAGAGGTCTCAAAAAGACCACCAAAGCTACAAGCTAAAAGAACCACTGCTCCAGCTGGTGCTGCCATCTACAAAAGAAGGAGCAAAAACCAGTTGAGTACTGAAACAATTCAAGATCTATTAGCTGGAGATGCTATTGTAAAAGCAGGCATGAAAGTAATGATAAAAGAAGATCTTGAATTGGAACAATCTGCAAGTGCTGCTCAGCCAGTTATGATTAGGCCAGCCTCACCAAATACCTCTGCAAATAAACATCTCCCAAGAAACCCACCAGGCTCAAAAATACAAAAGTGGGAAACTGACAAACAGACCTGCGTATTGACCTTGCTCAGGTCTGGTGGAGAAGTGGAGAAAATATCAAGGGAACAAGCTCTTGGCCCGAGTCTTGAAGATTTGCAGGATCTCCTTGATCTTCCACTTAGCAGGGATAATGAAGACACAGATGCCCTAGACTTTGAACTTCAATTTAAAGGTCAGATAATGGAACTGTTGATGAGGCAATAAAGTTTTCCACAATAATGAAGAGTTTTGGCATTATCTGTTCCAGGGGGAGATTGTTGGGATTGAACCCTATCAGAGGAACAGATAATTAAAGCCAAAACTGGATCAAAGCAGTGGATCCAAAATAAGCAGATGTTTACATACAAATCTCTCCCCTTGAAAGTGGTTTCATATCTGCTGACCTCCTATCTGCTGATCTTACTAAGTGCTGACCTACAACTGCTGCCTTGCATCTACTGCCCAATGTCAAAGACTGATAGAAGACCAAAGCTCTGCTGATTCAATCTACTGCCTTGAGTCTAGTACTGCTGATTCGGACAAGCTCTGCTGGGTTCACAGCAGTGGAAGGATGCAGCAGCTGTTTTAAGTGTATTTTATGTAATGAAATGTAATAGCAGTAGTTAGTACATCAGTGTTTGTATAGATCAGAGGTTAGAGTTTGTTAGGAGGTTAGATGTCACTTTCATGGTGACGTCAGTTAAGATGCTCAGTGGTTTGCTAGTGCCTATAAATAGTTCAGTACTTTGTACTGTTCTATTAGCTCTCGCAATACCGTCTTCTTTGCACGAACAAACGCTGAGCTCTGGCTGAGGGGGAGTTTGTATTCAAGCATTACTTGTAATCGTTGTTGAAAGTTAATTCAATCATTCGATTCCTTGTTGAAAATGTCTTGATCAAAGCAATACTCTCGTTTGATTGTATGCAAAGTTTGTTTTCATATTAATTCCGCTGCACAACTCTTTCATTTCCATCTTAATGTCAAACGCAAAATACAATCAAAACCAAACTCAGATCCAACATTTTCAAAATGAGGTTTGCACTTTTGACTCTTGTAGTCTAATGAGGTACTGCAACATACAAACGAGCCATGAATCCAATACTCTCACAAAACCTATGTGCTAGCCAGCATTTCTTTGCTGACTTTGTTTTTACATATGTTTCAGGTGATTTTGCGTGATGATTGCTAAGAAGCATGTTCACTTAGGATCTGGACGAGGCCTTAGTGACTTAAAAACAGTTATAAACAATGTGTAGTTTGTTTGTTTTGGTTTAAAGACAATGTACATTATTTGATAATTCAATAAAACAAAACTTTTAATTACCATGGTTGTTGAAACGATGATTCTGTTACAACACTCCCCGACGTTTCCGCCACGGTTTGTTGTTTTACGTGGTCTTGGTGTGACAGAAGAGTTGGTATCAGAGCCAATGGTTATAGGGAATTAGGTTATTAGTAATGCTTTGACCTAGACTATAACTTTCTAGGACCCTAACGCAAGTATTCTTGCATTTAGATTTTAAAACAATACCGTCACCTATCCTTAGGTGATAACCACAACAAAAACACAATAACAAATCCGCTTCGAAAATTAATCATATATCCTTGGATGATCGATTGTAAGGTTTTGAACCCTCTGAGTTTCCAAAATATCATCAAAGTTTGGGTCAAAATAATGTGAACACGTGCAAACTGGAAGAGTGAATGCCTGTACCGTGAGTTTTCTGTCTAAGGCAAGAGTGTTCGTACAAATCCGCAGTATCGGACCAGTCACTCTTACCTGGGAACTCTTGGGGTGAGTGTTCACTTATAGGCGAGCATGTCTTCAGTGATACATTATTTTGACCCATTTACTTTGATTAGTCACAGCGTGTCGTTTGTTTGTTCGAGGTAACGAACGAATGATCGCCTCCATTGTGTTTTGTCGATGTTTTCAATACCTCTTTTGTTTTTCCAAATTGTCAACCTCACTCGTTTCTCATGTTTCCTTGCTAGACAATGCCTCCTCGACGCGATGCTCAAACTTAAACTGCTGAGGAAGTTGCAGCCCTTGTCTCTCAGCAAATGGCTGCTGTACTTCCAGGCGTTGTGACCCAAATCCACGAGTTATACAACAACAATAATAACAACAACAATAACGCACAGTGTAATTTCAAGAATTTCAATTCTGCAAAGCCACTTAAGTTTTCTGGGTCACAAGGAGCAACTGCACTCCTGCAGTGGTTCGAGAGTATCGAGAGCACATTCAGACATGTGCAGTGTCCGAATGCGCGTAAGGTTGAATTTGCTTCAAGTGTTTGAGAAGCGAGCTCTTACATGGTGGAACGGAGTGATCCGTGATAGGGGTGCAGAAGTGGCATTAGCACAAACTTGGGAAGAGCTCTGAGCTCTCATGATGAGAGAGTTCTGTCCCCGTTACGAGATTCGAGCTTTGGAATGAGAATTCGATGATTTGAAACAAGACGGGGGAGAACACCGTGCTTATACGAATCGATTTGAGGAGCTCAGTTTGTTGTGTCCCACTATGGTTACCCCACTGGAGATAGCAATCGAGAGGTATATCGATGGTTTACCTGATTCCATTCAGGATATTGTGCCCGGTGTTAATCCTACTACCGTCCGTCACGCAATCGAGTTTTCTGCTACCCTGACTGAGTCTCAAGTCAGGAAGGGTAAACTCACCCACAAGGGTGATAAAAAGAAGTCGATCGATTCTGACAAGGGTAAGGGTAAGGGTAAGAAGCAGGGTGAGTCTTCTAAAAAGTCAAGGAAGCGCAAGGCATCCCAGAACTTTGCTGTTACAGCACAGACTGCTCAGAACCCACCGACTCAACCTCCTGCAAAGAAAGCATATGCTGGTACCGCACCTCACTGTGCCCGATGCAACGGTCACCATGTTTCTCAGCAGGCCTGTAAACAGTGTGCTACGTGTGGTAGACTTGGGTATTTGGCCAACATTTGTCGTTTTGGTCAAAATCAGGATGCTCAGGTTCCAGCACAAGCTCAAGGGAATGCTGCGAGATTCCCACCTGGTTCGTGTTTTAATTGCGGAGAAATGGGTTATTTCCGCAACAACTGCGCGAGGTTGGTAAATGCGAATGCAAATCCGAATGTCAAATCGAACGCGAATGTTAATCCCGCTCGTGGATGGGCAATCAATCTAAACGCGAATGAGGCGAGGGTGGACAACAAAGTTGTTAACGGTACGTTCCTTGTTAACAATCAACTTGCATCTGATCTTTTCGATTCTGGTGCCGATAAGAGTTTTGTTTCGTTATCCTTTGAGCCTTTACTTGCGAAACCTAGAACTAAGCCGAGGAAACCCTTATATGTCGAAGTTGCTACTGGTAAACCTCTTGTTCTCGATTCTGTTATTCATGATTGTCAATTGAACCTCGATAACCATCTTTTTCCCATTAACCTTGTACCAATGCAACTTGGGAGTTTCGACATTATCGTGGGGATGGATTGGTTAACCAAACATCATGCTGAGGTGGTTTGTTTTGATAAGATCATTCGTATTCCTCTTTCGTCTGGCGATGTCCTAGAGGTTCGTGGCGAGAAACCATCTGTTGGTTTGAAACTCATGTCATGTACGAAAGCCCGAAGTTACTTACGAAAAGGATATGTTGCTTTTCTGACACATGTCACTGAGGAGAAAGGCAAGAGCAAGAGTATTCAGGATATTCCGATTGTTCGGGATTATCCAGAGGTGTTTCCTGATGAACTGCCTGGTTTGCCTCCAGTTCGTCAAGTCGAGTTTCATATTGACCTTGTACCCAATGCTAACCTGATTGCGAAAGCACCTTATCGTCTTGCACCATCTGAGATGCAAGAGTTATCGAAACAGCTTCAAGAGTTATCTGATAAATGATTCATCCGTCCGAGCTATTCATCTTGGGCAGCTCCTGTCCTCTTTGTGAAAAAGAAAGAATGATCTTTTCGAATGTGTATCGATTATCGTGAGCTTAACAAGCTTACCATCAAGAATCGATATCCCCTACCTCGAATCGATGATCTCTTTGATCAGCTGCAAGGTGCTACCTGTTTTTCCATGATCGATCTGCGTTCTGGGTATCATCAGCTTCGTGTATTAGAAGAAGATATTCCCAAAACTGCTTTCCGCATGAGATATGGGCACTATGAGTTCACTGTCATGCCTTTTGGTTTGACAAATGCTCCAGCTATCTTTATGGACTTAATGAATAGGGTCTGTAAACCTTATTTAGACAAGTTCATCATTGTGTCCATCGATGATATTCTCATTTATTCGAAGTCTCGAGCCGATCACGAGCAACACCTTCGTTTGACACTGGAACTCCTGAAGAAGGAACAACTTTTTGCTAAATTCTCCAAGTGTGAATTCTGGCTTAAAGAAGTTCAATTTTTGGGACATATTGTCAATGAGCAAGGTATTCATGTGGATCCATCCAAGATTGTAGCAATCAAGGATTGGAATACACCAACAACACCTACAGAAATTCGTTCTTTTCTTGGTCTTGCTGGATATTATCGACGTTTCATTTCTAAATTCTTGAAGATTGCGGTTCCACTCACTGCTTTGACTCAAAAGAATAAGCCTTTTGAGTGGGGACCCAAACAAGAAGAAGTGTTCCAAACGCTGAAACAGAAGCTCTGTGATGCTCCTGTTTTATCTTTGCCCAAGGGAAACGATGATTTCGTTGTCTACTGTGATGCATCCAACTTAGGCCTTGGTTGTGTTCTTATGCAACGAGGTAAAGTTATAGCATACGCGTCTAGACAATTAAAAGTTCACGAGAAGAACTACACGACTCACGATCTTGAGCTGGGAGCTGTGGTTTTCGCTCTCAAAATCTGGAGACACTATCTTTATGGCACAAAGTATGTGGTTTTCACAGACCACAAAAGTCTCTAGCATATTCTTAATCAGAAAGAGCTCAACATGAGGCAATGTCATTGGGTTGAACTCTTGAACGATTACGATTGCGAGATTCGCTACCATCCTGGTAAGGCGAATGTCGTAGCCGATGCACTTAGTCGAAAAGAGCGAGTCAAGCTTCATTCTGTTCAAACTCTATCTGATCTTCAAACTCGTGTTCTTCAAGCTCAGCAATTTTGTGTTTCACAAGGTTTGATAGGTAAGTAATTACCACGTCAACTTGAGCTTAAACTCGAAGCGAAGGACGATGGTTTACTCTATTTTAAGGATCGTTTGTGGATTCTGAAACAAGACGATCTTCGCACATTAGTGATGGACGAATCTCATAAGTCTTGATATTCTATCCATCCTGGTGCTGATAAAATGTACAAGGATCTTCATACTCAGTATTGGTGGCCTGGTATGAAGAAGGATGTTGCCTTGTACATAGCGAAATGCCTAACTTGTCTCAAAGTCAAGGCTGAACATCAGCGACCATATGGTTTGCTTGTGCAACCGGAGATACCGGTTTGGAAGTGGGAGAACATTGCGATGGATCTCATCACTAAGTTTAATGCTATTTGGGTTGCTATCGATCGATTAACGAAGTCAGCTCATTTTATTCCAATTCGCGAGGATCTATCTGCTGATAAACTTGCAAAGATTTATGTTGATGAGATTGTATCTCGACATGGTGTTCCTTTGGACATCATATCCGATCATGATGCTCGATTTTCATCTCATTTTTGGAAGACCATGCAATCTGCTATGGGAACCCAACTAAATCTAAGCACTGCTTATCATCCCCAAACAGATGGGCAATCTGAGAGAACGATTCAAACTTTGGAGGATATGCTTAGAGCATGCGTGATAGACTTTGGTGGTAATTGGGATTCTCATCTTTCAGTGATCGAGTTCTCTTACAACAATAGTTATCATGATAGCATTAATATGGCACCATTCGAATCTCTCTACGGTCGAAAATGTCGTTCACCTGTCTGTTGGAATGAGATCGCTGAAGCTCTGCTTACTGGACCTGAGCTCATTCTAGAAACAACAGACAAAATCAAGAAAATTCGCGATAATCTTGTGACAGCTAGATGCCGTCAAAAGAGTTATGCAGATTTACGACGCAAGCCCTTAGAATTTCAAGTCAGAGACCATGTCCTACTCAAGGTGTCAGCTTGGAAGGGAGTGGTGAGATTTGGAAAGAAAGGAAAACTTGCACCACGATATGTTGGACCATTTAAGATTGTTGAAAGGGTTGGAAAGGTTGCCTATCGACTAGAGCTACCTCCAGAGCTTGGAAATATTCATCCAACTTTTCACGTGTCCAATTTGTGAAAGTGTTTAGCTGACACTGATCTTCACATTCCTATCGACGAGATTCAAATCGATGAAACGATGCACTTTGTCGAGAAACCTGTGGAGATAGTGGACCATACATACAAACAGTTGAAGAACAAACGAATTCATTTGGTCAAGATTCGTTGGGAATCCAAACGTGGCCCAGATTTTACTTGGGAACGTGAGGACCAAATGAAGGCGAAATATCCGCAATTGTTCTCACAAGTTTCCTCTAGTTAAAATTTCAGGACGGAATTTCCTAAAGTAGGGGAGACTGTGACAACTGTGCTCTGTAATCGATGAACAATACAAAACAATGTTAATTATCAATAAAACAATGTGCTTTGGTGTATTTATATGTATATTTGTGTTTGATGATTTTACGATTTGATTCGATTCCGACTTTAAATCGCTTTCTGGAAAGTTGTACGCAAACTGGTGCGTAAACGCAGTCAGTTTAATGCGACAAACACTCCGGAATAGTGAAATAGGCTTAACATACCTTAAATAACCTTCACATAACTTAGAAATAAGTTTTGGATGGTTTGGTGTGTTGGAAACAAGTCTATTCGATCGGAGGGACTAATTGTGTCAAACTTCGAAACTATACCGAATTGTATGGTATCGAAGAGTCCAAAACTTGATCATAAGCTAAACATACCATAAATAACCTAAACACAACTTAGAAATAAACTTTGAGGGGTTCGGTATGCGAAAACATGCTTATTTGATCATACAGGGACTAAAAGTGTCAAAAACAGCGTAAGTTTGCATTTTCGCGCATATCTTACGTTCTGACCACATCTGGACATCAAACTTTTTGTACACACTAAAATATTTTTATTTTAGTGATCGGCATGCAAAAATTCCATTCGTCGCTTAATTTGGTTCGTTTTCGCGTCCGTTTGAGTTTCGTCGTAATTTAACGAACAACGCGACCGTACGACAAAACGAGCCGACATCCGAGAGTTTTCCAAGCACATTTTGACTCCTCTAAACTTTATTGACCTTTTAGAGCCTTGAAAATGGCTTAACGGGGGTCAAAATGGCCTGAAATGAGCCGAAATGCAAGTTTTACAAGTTCAGGGACTAAACTGCAATTTCTACATAGTCTGCCTAGGCGGGACGCGTAAGCCTGGTGTCTCCTCTTATGCGGGCCATGTGAGGACACCCAGCATTAGAAACTGATTTTTCAGCAACAGATTCATAATTCAGGGGCTGTTATGCAAGTTTAAGTGTTCACCAAGGTTCCCAATCAGTTCCTAACACTTGTAGGGTTAAGATCATTGCTTGTTGGCCACACAAACATGTGTAATGATCTTGTAGATTTGCAATAACTATAAATAGCATGGCCAACCTCCTCATACATTGCTCATTTCCTCTTATCTTCTCTTCTAATCTGAATTGAGAGTTCTCTCAAGTGTTTGGAACTTCCTCTCTGGTTTTCTTATTATATTCTTTCTAGCTTTGGACTATTGTAAGTCTTCTTTCATGCTTATTCTTTATGTTTAAGCAGAAAGTCAAACAGTTTGGCCAACAGTTTGACTTTCGGTTTTGACCATCAATTGGTCAAGTCAAAGTTCAATTGAACTTTGCAACGTGATTGTAATCACGATGGTTATAATCCTCAGCGATTATACCTTCTGATTACCACGTTAACTAGGCGTAGTGACGAGTCAAAGTTTCGGTCAAAATGCGTTTTAGCACGCATTTTGCAACGAAACTATTTTCGGGTATCAAAACCCATTGTTTTGATACCAAATCAGTTTTATAAGCTAGTTAAACATGTTTTGACATGTTTAACTCGTCACTATTAGTTTCGTGCTTGTTTAGGGTCATAGTTAAGCGGTGTAAACAACCGCTTAGACTTTCAAACCCGGCCCGTTTGGTCGATCATTAGGATCCGACCAAGCTTGATTAGTGATCATAGTTGCATAGGGAATAACCACTGAGGTTATACCTTATGATCACATAGGATTGGTTAGTTATTTATTAAGTAGCTTGTATGCCCATAAGAAATGACAAAAATGCCCTTTTGAAGCATAAATCCGTAGTTTACATATGTGAACATGTTTTTGACATATAATCTGACTTAGTAACATCTTTAGGTATTATTGGGCATGTAAGACTTGACATAGCACATAGTTAACCATCCGAACATAGTTTCGCGCGAACGACACGTTAAAGTAGCATAAGCTACCTTAATAGGTCGTAACGGGTCGAAAGAACTTAGGCTAAGTTCCAAGCTAGGATGTAGGCTTTGTTAAACCATATCACATGAGTTCCAACACTCGTTTGGTTTACAAGACCTCATTCTATCCGATCTTCCGATTTAGGTGTCGATTTATTTACTAGTGATCCGATTACTAGGTACTACTTGAATTTCCTTGGTTTGTCTGAGCTTCGCTAAGTTCTTTAGATCAAGGATACCCTTCTATTCAATGTGAGTACATAGTTCCCCTATTTTACTATTTTCAATTGTTTTGGGGTGATTCATATGTATTAAAATGATTTTGATATTTTAACGATGTTTTAAAAAACAATTAAGACGGTTTATATTAAACTAACAACGATTTCGATAATGTGAACGAACTTGTTGGTTGTAATTACATAACGAATGACATGCGTTAGCATTTATCAAGCCGGCCAGTATTAGGTTATGGTACCATAGGATCTGACAAATCCCGTTATCAGACTACACCCATGGTTATGTGTGGGGGGTTATGTAGGTAACGACCGAATCTGATGATTGTTAACTTACCCTTTGGTGGTTTGTTAATACGATAGGCGAGGTAGTCGAGTCACGAAGGTTTGAATGTTATTAGCGAGACAACAATAAGTAGTTTCACAATTAAAACAAATACGATTTTGGGACGAGTTAAAACGATTTGAAACGACTTAAACAAGATAAAACGATTTGAACAAATGATTGATTGGGTTGTGATTAGGTAATGGGATGGATGTAACATGATAGAAGCATGGTAGATACGCCGCTGGTACATCTTATATATAAATGCTTTTATCATATTACATTTCATGTCATTATTTAGTTCACTTGGGTAACGATTTGAAACGATGTCACACAACGAGGTTTTCGAAATGATATAAACCATACGAGTTTTATTAACGAGTTTTAACGAGATGTTTTACGAATCAGTTTACTAAAACAAATGTTTTGGGGTTAAGAATCATGGCTACAAGATTTTATATACTGTAACCATCTTGAATTGAGTTGGTTAAATTATGTTGCAATACACTTTTCAAAATGAGGTTTGTACTTTTGACTCTTGTAGTCTAATGAGGTACTGCAACATACAAACGAGCCATGAATCCAATACTCTCACAAAACCTATGTGCTCGCCAGCATTTCTTTGCTGACTTTGTTTTTACATATGTTTCAGGTGATGTTGTGTGATGATTGCTAAGAAACATGTTCACTTAGGATCTAGACGAGGCCTTAGTGACTTAAAAACAGTTATAAACAATGTGTAGTTTGTTTGTTTTGGTTTAAAGACAATGTACATTATTTGATAATTCAATAAAACAAAACTTTTAATTACCATGGTTGTTGAAACGATGATTCTGTTACAACACTCCCCGACGTTTCCGCCACGGTTTGTTGTTTACGTGGTCGGGGTGTGACAGCGGAACTGTTGATTAGTTATCACCTAGGAATGATGGAATCCTTAGATTCAATGGTCCAATCTGGGTTCCGATCTTTGGAGGACTTAGAGATCTAATCCTCCAGGAAGCGCATAATTCTAAATACTCAGTTCACCCTGGAGGTGACAAGATGTATCAAGATCTAAAAGCAAACTATTGGTGGATGGGTTTGAAGAAATCCATAGCCACCTACGTAGCCAAGTTTCTGACGTATTCGCAGGTTAAAGCCAAACATCAATAGCCATCAGGACTTCTACTATAGCTTGAAATTCCAACATGGAAATGGGAAATGGTAACTATGGATTTTATTACCAAGTTGTCTAAAACCAAGCGTGGTAATGACACAATATGAGTCATTGGTAATAGGCTGACTAAGGCAGCACATTTCTTGCCCACAATGTGTTCCACGTCTGAAATTTAAAGAAATGTCTAGCCGATGAGATGCTAGCAATGTCTCATGAAGACGTGCAGATTGACAAAAACCTGCGGTTTGTTGAGAACCCGGTTTCGATCAAAGATCGGCAGGTTAAAAAGCTCTGACGGAAACATGTACATATCGTGAAGGTAAAGTGGGTTGCCCGTAGAGGCCCCGAGTATACGTGGGAGGTTGAGTCCACTATGCGACAGAAGTACCCCCACCTTTTTGAATAAATCTCGAGGTCGAGATTTCTTTTAAGGGGGAGAGGATGTAACAACTCGTAAAATCGTGTTCAATAATGTACTGACACGTGTCCCTAATCCGAATAATGTCAAACATTGGCTAGGAGGGACTATTTTTGCCAAACATTGAAAGAATGAATGTGGAGGGACTAAAAGTGTCAACATGCTTAAACTATGCCTCCGAGTGACCTTATACGGTGTTTGTATTCTCTTAACGAACCACTTGTTGGACGAACGAAACCGTTTGTGATTTAATTCAAAAGTTTGCAAGTTGAAGGGTTAAAAGCATCAACATGTTAATTTATACCTCTGAGTGACCTTTTTACGAACCCGGAGCTTTATGATGTTCGGTCATACTCCCGGATGTGCCTAATTCTGACTTAGAGGGGTTAAAAGTGCCAAAAATGAAAGTTGTATTGAGTTTTGGAGTTAAGGGATCAAAGCTGCCAACTTTTCAAAGTTAATGGGGGGGGCGCTACGTTGCGCGACGGCCCACCCCACATCTCGTCGCGTGGTGTGATAACTTGGTTCTGGCAGAATGTTGCGAACAGCTACTACATTTTTCCTTGTTCTCCACACAAACCACTATAACACTTGCAATTCGAAACTAAGAGCTGAATTCTAGTTTTAGACACGTCCTAGGACACCTGGAGTGATCTCCTAGCCTCTCATAACACCTGGATTGATCAAAAAACATCAGCTCCTACTATAAGTAGGAGTGTTCTTCAACACTCATACTTGCTCATTCTTGTTTTATCAATTGTTCTCTTCCTCTGGAGATTCCCAACTGAAGGGAGACTCCACTTGAGGTTTATTTCGATCTAGTACCACTTGTAAGTGATCCAACCTCCTACATTTTCATTTATTAGGCTTTTAAAGCCAAAAATCAAGCATTTTCGATAAATGCTTTGACTTTCGGTTTAGACCTTAATGGTCCATCCATTGTTCGCAATGAACATGGCTACGTGATCGTAATTAGGTAGGTGTTAATCCCTCAAAAAAGGCACCTCCTAGGATTCACGTTTGCTTGGTCAATTGACGGGTGAACATATTAATGTTTTAAAAAGTCAACAGGGCAGATTTTGAAAATATGGAAATCTGAGTTTATTCATGTTCTAAAATATGTTTTAACACTTTAATAACTTGGTAATAATTATTAGAACATGTGTAACCATGTTCGGCTCGTCATTTCCTGGTTTAGGGTCGGTTCACAACCGAAAGTTGTGAAGTTTGACTTCTGCTTTGACTTTCGATTCTGACCCGAATTAGATTAGTTTACTACCGATTTAAGGTTCCATTATGATCATATTATTATGTAGCATAACCCTCTAAGGTTATATTACATGATCATAGTAGTAATCTAAGTTTTATGCAAGTTCTATTATTATACTAAACTTTGACTATTTTGCCCTTTTCATTAAAAATAAGGTTTTAAACACCAATGAACTCACAAATGAATTACATACTCATATGTTAACATGTTTAACGTATTTTGATGTTATTTATCTGATCAAAAACTGAGTTTTCGTATATTGTCCTAAATTATATTTATAATGCCCTTATGGCACTTAAAATGGTTTTAAACATAATTTCTTATACCAAACTCATTACCTACTGATAAAATATGATAATTAGAATTATTTGGGATATCAAGTCAGATTACAAACTGAGTTTATGCACAAGTTCTTGTATTATGTTCTTAAATGACAATAATAACCTTATGACACATAAAATGGTTTTTAAACATGATATTCATATAAAACCTTTTACCTACTGATATGTTATATTGTAAGTAACATATTTTAACAATTTAAACCTGGTGATAACATTAGTTTTCTTAACAGGTCGCAAATATCGTCATTTAACGACTTTAACGCCTTTTCGGCGCATAGTATGGTTTTAAATCATATTTACTAACCAAAACTTGTTACCTACTGATTTTATAACTTATTTAAAAATTTTTTACGGTAGGTACATGTTATGTCACACCCCGGCCGCGTCAAAACAATGAAACCGCGACGGAAACGCCGGGGAGTGATGGTGACAGAATTTTTGTTTCAACAACCATGGTAATTAAAGTTATGTATTATTGAATTAAAGTTTACATTGTCTTGGAATTTAAATAAACATAACATAATAATTATCATTTAAGTCACTAAGGCCCGAGTCCGCCTATGTGTAGCACAAATATCATCATGCATTAGCACCTGAAACACATGTAAAAATAGGTACGTCAGCATAAAAATGCCTGTGAGATACATAGGTTTTGTTTATGCAGGATTCATGACTTGTAGTTTAAAAGAAGTGTTCAACAAAAATAGTCATGAACCTTGTAAAAATGTTTTCTTTTATAAAATCATGTGAAAATCGAAATGAAAATCGAAATGAAAATCAAATGATATAAAAGAAATATGCATAGTTAAATAAATAACCAAGTAAAAGTGAATTGTATAAATTATGTACTTTGTATAAAAATGTCGTGTCCTTGTAAAAATGTTTTATGTCTTTGTCAAGTGGCTTAGATAACGCAACAATGTGTAATACAATAAAAGCACTTATATATAGGAAGTACCAACGGCGTATCCACCACGCTTTTATCGTATAGCACATAGCCCCGTTACATAAGTCACTTATCATTGCCCAACAAAATGTCATGTTTAATGTCAAAAATGTTTATGAATAAACCATGTTTAATGTTATGTGTAACATGTATTATGTATAACCAATGAAATGCATAGCAAGTAGGAAGACATCTACTTAAACTATGTAATAATGCTAATGAGAAACATATGTCATGTACGGTGAATAAAAGAATCTACTCAACCCTGTAGGAAAATGTACAAAACAATGTTTTTGAGTAAACCTAAGTTTTATTCAAATGACATGTTTTGCATAAAACAATGCTTTATGATTACAAACATTTATGCAGTAATGTTAATCGCATACATTCAAGCCTTGCGACTGTGGCGACAAACCTTTAAACAAATTAAAGGTTTATCTAAGTTATGTATATCGGATTCTGGCATTTCCAACTTCCAAACAAACCTAGGAAGTCGGAAACGGGAGTTGTCAATTCCTATGGTACCATTACAAACTACCGAGCGGCGTAGCTAATGTTAATGAATGTATTATTGTCCCAATTAAACACACCAAATGTCATAACCAATGTAAGCGTGCTATGAAAACCATGTACTATGTATGCCAAGTAAACATGCTTAGTAGAAATGTTCATATAAAACAATGTACTAGTATGCTCAGTAAACATACATAGCAGAAATGTCATGTAAAACAATGTGTACATATGCTAAGTAAACATATGTAACAAATGAGTAATAAATCAATGTGCTAGCATGCTTAACACACATAGCAAAACATAGTGAAAGCATGTACTAAATATGTACTAAGTGAAACTAGCATGTTTATTTCACAAAAGCATGTAAAACAAGAAAGTAACAAGTATGTACATGTGAATCACCCCAAAGTATTTGAAAATGGTAAAAGAGGGGAACTATGTACTCACTTGGGATTGCTTATTAGTCTTGAGAATAAGACCAATAAAAGCTCCAAGTATCACGGAATCAACCGGTACCTAGTATAGGTAACTATGTTAATAATCGGTTCCTAAATCGGAAGATAGGATAGAAGGAGGTTCTATAAATCAAATGAGTATTTAAACTCATATGGTATGATTTAATGGACCTTACATTCTCATTTAAAAGTCTACCTAAGTGCTTTTGACCCGTTTCGACCCATTATGGTAGTATAAGCTACTATAATGTGTCGTTAGCATAAGACTATGTTCGGATGGTTAACTATGTGCTATGTCGAGTCTTACATGCCCAATTGTGCCTAAACATGTTACTAAATCAGTTATATGTCAAAAATATGTTCACGTAGTCAAAATACGGATTTATGCTTCAAAAGGGTGTTTTGGTCATTTCCTATGGGCACATAAGCTAACTAACAAATGGTTAACCAATCCTAAGTGATCATAAGGTATAACCTCAGGGGTTATTCCTTATATAACTATGATCACTAAGTAAGCTTGGTCGGGTCCTAATGATCGACTAAACGGGCCGGGTTCGAAAGTCTAAGCGGTTGTTTAGACCGCTTAACTAACGTCCCTAAACAAGCACCAAACTATTAGTGACGAGTTAAACATGTCAAAACATGTTTAACCTACTGATTTGGTATCAAAACAATGGGTTTTGATACCTGAAAATAGTTCCGTTGCAAAATGCGTGCTAAAACGCATTTTGACCGAAACTTTGACTCGTCACTACGCCTAGTTAATGTGGTAATCAGTAGGTATAATCACTAAGGATTATAACCATTGTGATTACAATCACATTGCAAAGTTCAATTGAACTTTGACTTGACCAATTGACTGGTAAAACTGAAAGACAAACACTGTTTGACTTTTTAAACTAGTAAGCAATAAAAGAATGAAAGAATGCTCACTAAGGGTCATTGCTATCTTTTCTACTAAGAATAAACCTCCAATCAGATTAGGAAGCTCTCCAAATCAGATGAGAAAGGAGAAATGAGAGAATGAGCAAGGAATTGAGTTGATGGACCAAGCTATTTATACTTGTCATTAACTTGTGAGATCATTACAAGCAATAAATCACAGCCCTACAAGTGTTTAGTGACAGGTAATTATGCTTGGGAAGGTGTTAACTTGGTCCCCAAACAAGAAATATTGCATACAAGGGCTTGATCTTGCAAATCAGTAGCGGAAACTGATTTTCTGTCGTTGGGGACTTCAGGCGGCCCGCGTAAGCATGTAGGGTAAGCTTACGCGGCCCGTATGGCCATCTTTGGCAGAATTGCACAAATGGTCCCTGCACATGTATTAAGCTCATTTCAGCCCCTTTTGACCCCCGTTAAGCCATTTTCAAGGCTCTACAAGGTCAATAAAGTTTAGAGGACTCAAAATTTGCTCGGAAAACTCTCGGATGTTGGCTCGTTTGGTCGTACGGTCGCGTTGTTCGTTAAATTACGACAAAACTCAAATGGTCGCGAAAACGAACCAAATTAAGCGACGAATGGTATTTTGGCATGGCGATCACTAAAAATAAAAATATTTTAGTGTGTACAAAAATTCTGGATGTCCAGATGTGGTCATAATGCAAGATATGCGCGAAAATGCAAACTTACGTCGTTTTTGACACTTTTAGTCCGTGTAAGATCATGTAAGCATGTTTTCGCACACCGAACCTATCAAAGCTTATTTATAAGCCACATTTAGGTTATTTATGGTATGTTTAGCTTATTATCATATTCTGAACTGTACATTGACTTACGAATCGATAGACTTTTGCAGTTCGACGCAAATAGTCCCTGTGAGCGAATAAACTTGTTTTTGTCATACCAAAGCCTTCAAAACTTATTTCTAAGTTATGTAAAGGTTATTTAAGGTATGTTAAGTTTATGTTGCAGTTCCGGAGTGTTTTTCGCGTTAAACTGATTATGTTTACGCATCAGTTTGCGTATAACTCTCCAGAAAGTGATATAGAGTTCAAAATCGATCAAAAATCAACATGTGCATAAAATCAAACATAAATAACAAACATTGGGATCAAAACGCACTGTTTTATTAATATTGTTTTGTTCAGAGTCTGTAGAAGCACAGATGTCACATGTTATAAACTCATAATCCCAAATAACCTTTCAAACTATGTGTGAAATAACCAAAATGCCCCTACGGTGCATAGTTTGGTCCTAAACTATAAACCATACATACGTTTGATATCCTACTAATATTATATCATAAGTTAACTATTTTTCTAGAATGTTTATGATCATAACATCACATTATATGCAAGATTCTTTTATACGTCATTAAATGACCAAAACGCCCTTATGAGGCCTAATTTGATTATAAAACCTTAACGGGCATACAAGTTGATATCCTACTGATATTATAACTTGTTTAAAGTATAATGACATATGGAACTTGTACATAACTCATCCGGTTACCCGTTAATGCTTATACGCGTACGGTTCGACTTATGTAACTAGTTTACATAAGTTTACCGAAACGTGTTTAACCTTATCATTTTAATCTCAATTTCTAGAATGTAAATAGTTTACCCATATTATACAAGTCTTAATACTTGTTGGGTTTAAACTACATTCTATTCTGTTCATCGCTTAATCTAGCATATCGTACCGTTTTTAGACCTTTAAGCTAGCCGGTCTAAGTCATCGACTTAAATAGGACCCGTTAGCATTCTAATTGGTTATTTATACCGTCATTCCAGACTAGATCCTTCCAGTAAATGCTACCTACACCTAATTAATTGAATACGGTTGAGTTACTTTAAATCTTGCACTTGAATTAAATTTTAGCTCAGGTAAATACTTTTAATTAATTTACCCTAGACGGGCTTGGGATACGATAAATTATTACCGTTTGGTCGGGTATGGGATCATATGCCGGATTGTGGCTAAAAAATCCACATAACCCGTTTTAATCCATTTTGTTTGATAATTTAAACATTGGGGGTTAACGCTACCGTGTCCTGGATATCCTCGGCACATTTAAGTTACTAATGGCCACGACCAAGCATGGGGTGTAGGCATACACCCGAAAGATGTTTAATGCTAAAATGTTTTTACCCACAAGTTGGGGATAACTCTTTTGTGTGTTTATAAGTGGTGTGTCGGTTAATCATGTCTCGGTTTCTATACTGGGCCCCATATGTATTAACAAACATGTAAAACTGTATACAAGATTATTTTTAACTGTCCCAAGTTATAAAATATTTTCATGTGCCTTGTGCACTTAAAACAATTTTGAAATATTTTCAAAACGTGTCAGTTGATTGTATTTACTAGTGAAAACTGACGTATTTTTAAAAGACTAAGTTACAGGTATAATACGTAATAGGCTGGAAGCTGCTTGGTATTGTTAGAAGGGGATCTTGCAAATCCTTTACATATGCCTAAAGTTTGTTGAACATCTGTTGTACATTTTTATGATATCCGCCTATGGATCTTTAATTACGAACCGTCTTTATATTTATTTTGAATTTTGAACATTTAGGTTTGTAATAATAATTTATACTCCAAGACTTCGGCTGTGCTATTTTGTGTATATTGACTATGATGATATCAACTTACATCACGATACGCCCCACCAGGCCCACCGGGTTATGGTTGGAAATATAGGGGTGTGACATAATGAAAACAAAACAAGTCACAAGTATGCAAAAATAAATAACTTCATCACATATTCATAAAAAAGTTAATGCCCAAAAATAATTAAAACTTCAATCTCAGAGAAAATTTTCAACATTTATTGAAAATTATAAAAAGTTAATATTTTTGCTATGAATATTTGGAAATAAATAATTTGTAAACAGAATATTTCCAAAAAAACATTTGAAAAAAATAATATTTTTGTCTTTATCATCTTCTTGAGTGATAAGAATACCTACAATATTCATTAATCAACTTCAACATACGAGCTGAAGATGTAGAATGATAATGTCGTAATCCATGATGGTGTACCAAAATTTAAAACTCTTCAATTTCCTATAATTAAAATAATGGAGAAATGATTAAAAATGAGAGAGAAAGAGAGAGAGTTAAGAGATGAGAAAATTAGGGTATTTTAATTAAACATACTTGACTAATGTCAATCTTACCCTATTAATCTAAAAATGATCAAGTGCCAAGATTAGTTCCTCTCAAGAAATTGTTCATTCTTGAAACTAATCTTATATATATATATATATATATATATATATAGAGTGGGGATCCTGCGGAAAGTGTGTTTTTCCTAGAAAGTGTAGGAAGCGATATGGGCCACTAGATGAGTGTGTTTAATGGCTTAGATCAAATGGATGGCATTTTCGTAATATTTGTATTATATAATTAAAGACTTTTAATATAGTGAGGGTATTTTGGGAATTGGACGTGTTTTATATCAGTCAAGAAACGGCCATATCAATAACCAATCCCTAAATTCATGCGATTCCCCCTCTCTCTCTCTCTAAACCCACCTCCAAAAACCTCAAAACGGGGATGGCCGCAACATGCAGTGGAGGAGGGGTTTTGTGGGGTTAGGTGGCGGCGCAGGATGGCGCTGTGGTGGTGGTGCTCAGCGACCAGAAGGGGGTAGGGGAGAGGTGTTGGATGGTTGTTCGTGACGTGATGTTCAGTAGTGGTGAAGGAGGCTTGCGGAAGAGAGGAACGACTAGGGTGACGCCGCCGCCGATGATGAGTCAAGGGTTCCGGCGAGCCCTTTTCGAATCCAGGCCAGTCTCATTTAACTCCAGGATAGCAGATTCGCTTTCGTATCTTCGTTGTATGTTTTAAGGTTGATGTGTTTTAGCATTTTAAGGTTAATGATGACAGTGTGTTTTAAAATGACACCTGAATATGTTGATGATGACAGTGTGTTTTAAGGTTGATGTGTTTTACCATTTTAAGGTTGATGCGTTTTACAAGTTTAAAGTTTAATTATGGATTATATGATTTAAATTGAAACTGTCAATTTGAATTAAATGGGATATTTAGTTTCCATAATTTTCTGGTTAGTTAGTTATTCTAATAATATAATCCATAATTAAAATAATATTCAAATTACACAATTTCCCTTTTAGTTAAAATCCTTCAATGCCACATGTCGCGTTTCTTATTGCTTCCTAGACTTTCTAGGAAAAACACACTTTCTATCCAACTCCCTCTCTCTATATATATATATATATGTCACACCCTGACTTTGCGAAAGCATGGGTTTTATTTTGGTGTGACTTCTTAATACCATAGCATAATCACAACAATGCTATATGAATTAAAACATATGATGTTCATCCATTCAACAAGTTTTAAAAGTTACCAAGACAACATTGTTTAAAAGTCGACGCATGAAACGAATTACAACCATGACATAATAATAAACTTGTTCACAAGATGCAACCAAAAGACATGAATAAAAACACCGTTTAAGACTTGTGACCCGTCCAGGCAAAAGCCACATTTCCTAAACTCGGATGACATCATTATTCCTACGCAGCTTGACGACAGTGCATACCTTGCCAGATCCCCTAATTTCCTGAAATACATGTAATTTGAAAAATCAACAAAAAGTTGAGCGAGTTCATGTAAAAGTGAGCAAGTATAAACCTTTGTAGTATGTATGAAAATCCCTGGTATGTAGCAAATAAGGAAAAAGAGATCACCATTGGGTTGCAAATCCAATGATATGTGTGAAGTGATGCAGGAAGACTCAAACCTAGCAGATTTTTGCGTCGGGCTCAAAGTCACCCCATGGTCCGTACTGTGGACTCATGAGTTGGGCTCGCTACACCCAAATAGATCTACCGCTCATGACCTTCGGTCCTACAATGAGGATTAATGGCCCCAAGTAATACCTACCCACTCACATGATCTAAGTAGTAAACCCTCCTTAAGCTAACCATACCATGTATATGAAAGTCTGTAACAATTGTCGCATGTATTTCACCCCCGAAGTATGAAACTGAAAACAGTAAAGAGAAAAGGGGGACATGAACTCACTGAAGTGCGTATCCCGAAATGTAAGTCTCCAACTCAAGCTGCTGCGTGACGACCTACACGTACTAATGCCTATTAGACGGATGGCCGTGCCTTGGCTTAGGGTTTAATGTTTTTGGAGAAATAGTTAGGGAACTATTTCGTATTCACACTTCTTCTTTATTTTATATTTCCTTCCCAAGGATGGGGTTTTTAAAACATGTATGCTTTATAATTCCAAAAATATATTTTAAGTCCCACTTAGAAAATATATTTTTAATCACTTGTCTAAAATATTTTAATTCCAAAATATATATATTTTTCCCAAAAATATTATATTTTATCTCATACAATTTCCAAAATAATACTTATCAAAATATACATATGAGAGTATTTCCCGAAATGTACATAAGTTACATTTTAAAGTTCGCGTTGTAACAACAATACCGGTGTAACTTAAATATTTATTTGAGATAGCGTTGGTATTATTTTGGAGTCGTAATTTCACAGTATTTTCAAGTTATATTATTTTTAGGGTAAACAGAATATATATCTAGTTCACAAAATAATCACATAATAACACAAGCATTTTATTAAAAATATATATTCTAAATATATATCTAGTTCACAAAATAATCACAAGATCCACCTCCGATACTTGGTAATTTTTGAAATAAAAATCATGGCGAGGTTTATTTTGAAAACCAAGTTAAAAATATATTTGTAACCATTTGTTATAAAAATATTTCTAAGTGTTATATTTCTAGAAAAATTTCGCCAGAGTTTCATCTTTCATCTGTAAATGGAGGTGTCCATGCTTTTAGCATATCATTTTCTTTTGAAAAATCAATCAAACAATTTAACAATCAACAACATACAATGTTTAATCACTAATCTTGACAAAATAAGCCTAAATCACAAACTCGTGAACTTGAAAGTTTTGTAAAAATATGTAGTAACTTACTAACATGTTTAGTAGGTTTTGTTATCTTTAAAAATGAGATTAGTTTCTTAAAAACTTTATTTTTAAAGAATTTGAAGTTTTACAACTTCTAGTCATGATTTACAAAAATGTTTCTTTGTTAAACTTTCTTGTTACACAAGTGTTCACACACTTGTTTGCTTACTAAAAATGCTTTTAGTTCATACAAGATCCGGGTTTTAACAAGACTAGTATCTTTCACTTGGTTCTTCCGAAAAACCACTTGTAGATCTTTAGGTCTACAAGTTTATAACCTTATTTTTCAAGAAAAATTATATTTATTCAAGTTTCAAGTTCATGGGTGGATGGTTTCATCATCCTTCATATTTCGAGCATTTACATCCTACTAGTTCATGTTCTTGAATATGATCTAGCATGTCTAGATGATGATCCATCCTACTTTAACTAACAAAACAACATCAAATAATCATAATCATACAAGATCAACATGATTTACCCATATATCTTCTCTTTATCCACCCTTTAACACTTATGTTCAAGACTTTAGATTATGTTCATTAGTGTTTCTTAGCATTTCATCATTCAACCATCTATTAACCACTCAAATCAAGAACAAGATGATGTTTTTGAACACTTACTACTAGCACAAGGCTAGGGAAGAAACAAGGCGTAAAAGTGGTGGATAAAAGGAAACTAGAGTGGTCCTTGAGCTTCCGAGTGCACCGAGCTTGTTTGTTGATCCTCTTGCACCTTTGAGTGTATGAAAAATGGCTAGAAAGTGACTTGATGGTGGTGATAGGTGGCGGCCGAGAGTGGGGAAGGAGGGAGAGAAGAAAGATCAAGACCTAAAGGTTTATTTAAAATCCAAGTATCTTCATTAACCAACATGTAATGTGCTTCTTAGATATCCAACATCCACAAATAAAATAATGACAGAATTGTGGGGTGTCTCCCCACTCCACAAACCGGTTCGAAGGGGGGGGGGGGGGTATGGGGTTGGGTTGTGATGGAACTTGTTACATTTAGTTAGGATTTAAAGATATTTAGTTAGGATATTAGTGTGTTGTCTAATATAAAGGGAGTTAGGGTGTTCGGGGGCCCTAACTAGCTCAGAAAAGTAAAAACAATGTCTTTGGCAATATTTTTATGTTCCGGGTAAAGTCCGGTTGTTCGGTTGGATGTTGATCCGTTAAAGTGCTACATAAAGCTTTAAAGTGTCTTTTATATTGTTTTTAGTGACACATTAAATTACCAACACTTTGGAAAGTGTCTATGACTATTTTGCCAAGTTTTTACACTTTACTAGCATTACCAAATGCTGAATTTTGGTTAACTAGTGCAGAATTCTGCACTTTAAGTATGTTTTAGGCACTTCCGGGCACTATAACTATCACCTAGTGACGCAGTTTTATGGTCCTCGCCTCCCTACACTCCCTACCAGTGTAGTACTTTATTCCCCGCTCATACTGGGCCTCAATATAGTGTCTGTCTAGGTGCTGGCGTTGTCAGCATGTTTCCTGGGTTATCCGCTCACTGTGCTAACTGTGCTTTGTGCATCAAGTTTGTCACTATTGTTTGTATGTAATTAATGGAGTGACAGTAATAAAATGTGATGCATGAGTATGTATGCATCAGAAAGCAGAAAGCAGTTCAATCACAATTGAAATCAAGCACAGTAGTTAAGCACTAATTAATTATTAATTTATTGTACGGATACCTGGATTTGTGAGGGTTGTCACAATATATAATGAAAGTGTACTGTACAATATGACTTATCGTACGAGCGTACAAGATTTGAAGTTCGCGCGTTATAAAATCCATAAATGAAAACCCGTATGTTGAAAAAAAAAAACTGCATGTTGAAGAAGAGAAAATCCGCATGTTTGTATTAAAAAGAAAACCACATGTTATATAAAAAACCCACATGTTATGAGCAAAAAGCCGCATGTTGTAACTCAATCTCGTACGCATCGTACGTTAAGATAAATTGTACGTTAACCAACCCCTATATATATAGGGATGAATTAGCATAGAAATCTACTTTGAGTGAAAAAACTTAGAAAACTTTACGTTACAAGTTTAAAAAAAAATTGGGCGTGTAACACTCATGATATAAAGCCTAGAAAACCAAAATAAATTAAAATAAAAAAGCGTTAAGTGATTATTTAAAATATAAAAACGTTTCCTATGTAACACTACACAACAACGATTTGTTACATACGTAACAAAAATTTTACATTTTTTTTAGAGTAAATTACGTTTTTGGCCCCTGTGGTTATATCAGTTTTACTATATTGGCCCAAAATAAGAATTTTTAACGTTTCTGCCCCCATGGTCCCTATATCTAACCATTTTGGCCCCTAATTCTAACCAAACCCTAACTCAGGTTAATTATTAAGCACATGACTTGCACATGATGGGTAATATGGTAATTTCACCTCCCCTTTAATGAGTTTATAAATAAAACCCAGATCTTCAATAAATCATCATCATCTGCATCTCAGATCTTCAACAAAACATCATCTGCAACCCAGATCTTCAACAAAACACATCATCTTCAAACCTGAATATGAAAATCCAAGACTTGATTTGGTTTGAAACCTGCCGAATCTGGTGGTGGCGGTGACAAAGGAGTTTTAGGGCTTTCTTGATGACCTAAGGGCGGCGATTAGCGGTGGTTTCTATGCTCGAGTAACAGCGGTGACCAAAAATGCTTAGATTGGCCGCTGCATTTGATTAGGGTTAAGGCGGCAGCGTAGGAAAGTATATGCCGTATAATAAGGCAATGGAGACAGAATCGTGGCGGTTTAGGGTTCATTACCAACCAGATCTGCGACGGTGTCGGGTGTATGTGCTTATTTACGGCTAGCTCAGGTAAGATTCAACTATTTTATATGTCATACCAACGAGATTATTTGTGCAAACTGTTGATTGTCTCTGCTTGTATGATTTTTGGCGAATTTGGAGGCGGTTGATAGTTGAAAGTTGTTACGAAATTGTGTTATCAGCTGCAACATTACTGAATGCTTTTCAGTGGTGAGTAGTGGCGGTTTAGGGTTCTTACAGGAGTAAATCTGTAGCTTTAGATTCAAGATGAGGAGCTGCTGCAATGGCTTTGTCAGCTGCAGCAAACATCAGTAGAAATTGCATGTTCACAGTTTACTCAATCTTGGTAAATTCTGACCAGTTTATTTGTGCTTTTAGGCAAACAGTGCTGTTTCCTATCCTTTGTGTTGCTAGATCTGAGTTTGAAGATGATGTGTTTTGTTGAAGATCTGGGTTGCAGATGATGTTTTGTTGAAGATCTGAGATGCAGATGATGATGATTTATTGAAGATCTGGGTTTTATTTATAAACTCATTAAAGGGGAGGTGAAATTACCATATTACCCATCATGTGCAAGTCATGTGCTTAATAATTAACCTGAGTTAGGGTTTGGTTAGAATTAGGGGCCAAAATGGTTAGATATAGGGACCATGGGGGCAGAAACGTTAAAAATTCTTATTTTGGGCCAATATAGTAAAACTGATATAACCACAGGGGCCAAAAACGTAATTTACTCTTTTTTTTAAGTTTAATGTGTTATATCAGTTAATCTATCTTCGACTTTTCTACTAACAAATTTATATGGTAATTTCTTATGGTATTCTATTGGTTCTAAGCTATATGATATTAAGCTTTTAGTAACTCTTTCATCGACTAACGTAGTTAAATCTATAAAGAGTAAAATACAAGTTTTGTCCTTTATGTTTACACTAAATTGCAGGTGCTGTCCTTTAGCGTAAAAGTTGACAAGTTTTGTACTTAATGTTTCAAAATCTTACACGTTATGTACTTTAGACCAAACTCAGTTAGATTTTTTGGTTAAGTTAAATTACAAAATGGTATTTTAGTCTTTTTTGCTATTTATTTAATATTATTTTAAAAAAATAAAACAATGATTGTTATTATTATTATTATTATTATTATTATTATTATTAATCATTTAAATCCCTAACCCCTCACATCCCCTCTCTCTCTACCAGACTAAAAGAGTCTCTCTTCACCACCACAACACCGCCACTTGTCACCACCCCGCCTGACCGCCTTCCTCTGCAACCACCGTCCACCATCGCCTCCCCTGCACCTACTGTCTACCACCGCCTCTCGCTGCAACCATCGCCTCCTGTTGCAACCACCGTCCACCACCGCCTCCCGTTGCAACCGCCGTCCAAGAAACTGCCGCTGCAACCAATGCCTCCTCTTGAACCGCCGACAAAGTAGAAGCAGATCTGGTTTCGAGATGTACAGATTGGGACCCTAGCCCCTTTAAGAATCAGGCCTAGTTGTGGTTCAAGAACCAGTTGTTGGTTCAAGATCGATAAAAATGGGGTTGATTCTGAAGGTTCTGTACTTTATTCGTTTTTATCGAAGGTATTATAAATTATTCATTTCTTGTTGAAGGTTTTGATTGAAAGTATTGTAAATGTCCGATAGTGTGGCTGGTGGGTTTATTCATTTCTTGTTGGTTCAAGTTGGTAGTAGTATCAGCCCAGGTAAGGTTTCCTCAGACATTCCGACCCCCACCAAGGTTCGTCTTCTGTTTCGTCATCTTCTGGTCGGCTGGTGGTGGTGGCTGGTTGTAAGGGGTTGGTTATGGTGGTGGCTGTGGTACTAGGTGGTGACGATGGTGCTTGAGAGGGAGAGGAAGATAGGTGAACAGAGACTTTTAGTTTTTGTTCTGTATATATATTTTATATCAATTAATATTAGATCTTACACAATAGTCCCTGAGGAGATGAAAAGAAAATAATGCCCGCATGTGCAAGACGCATGACCAGATTTAACCCAGAAATCTAACTGGGTTTGGCCTAAAGGACATAACGTGTAATATTTTGGAACATTAAGTACAAAGCTTGTCAACTTTTGCAATAAAGGACAGCGACAGCAATTTGGTGTAAACATAAAGGACAAAACTTGTAATTTACTCTTCCATAAATTTATTGTTATCTAGCCATAAGGTGGAGGTGGCTAGCCATAAGGTGGAGGTGGCTGGTTTCAAGTGGAATACAATGGTGCGTAAGAAAGTTTTGTATTTTATTTGGAAGCTAGCGATGGGATGTATAGCTACAAAAAAGGCCTTGCTATGCCGCGGGGTTCCTATTCAAGATGTAGCCTGCGTTTTGTGTGGTTACGGAGAGGATTCAACAGACCATTTAAGTGATGGCTGTGTTTTAACTCGGGTCATGTGGTGGCATTTCAGTATTTGGACAAAAATCCCAATCATGATCGAGGCTAAAACTTTCAGTGAAATAAAAGTAAGCAAAGATAATCTGGAAGGGTCTAGGACTTGGAAAAAGTGATGGAGGCTTTTGTGTTCAGGACGCTTTGGAATGTTTGGATGGGTAGTAATGATAGGCTTTTTGATGGCAAGCCATTTTCAGTTTTGCGTGTGATCGAGATGGTAAAGGAAGACACTTTCCAATGGCTTAAAAATAGAACGGCTTACAACGGTTAGATTGGGCGAGATGGCGAGACTTCAATATCCAAGATATTATCTTGTAATGCTTTCATTTGTTTTGTGTTCGGACTTCCTTGCCCCGTTGTTTTATTTTATAGTTTCTAATAATAAAATAGTCGTCGTTCAAAAAAATACATACATACCAGGCTTTCCTTTTAAAAAAACCTTACATATGTACCGGTCTTTGGGTTTAGGATGTAAACCTGTAAGATTTTTTTAAGGGGAAAGAAAAGAACTTTAGATATCTATATATTTGTCTTCAAGGAACATAGTGTGGTGGTAAGATGACTTTCATTTATCAATGATGTGGATGGTTGAAATCTTACAAGGTGTAAATATAATACTATTTAGGAATGTGTTAGTTTATTGGTCAAAAAATATATATCATACATATCTATCTATTTACTGTAGATTGGTCGACAAGTCTTTAAAAAGAAATTGATCGTTGGCTATAGGATAAAAGGAGTTGTTTTATTAAAGGTTCTAAAACAAACGGTATCGTTTGACCAGGTTACATTTGAACTGTTTGACCAAGTTACAATTGAAAGTATCCAAACATCATTATAGAAAATCAGTACAACCAGACAACAAATTTTATCATTTAATGAAATATATTAATGAACAAGGACCACGAAAACGTCATTTGTCAAAGTCACAATGTTGAATTCAAAGTCTACTCCAATGATAATGCCAGTGAAAGGTCGTCCTCATTGTCCAAACCACACAATCAACAAGATCATGCATATAATATGCAAATTTTGTTTGAATTCAAAAAACCGTCTTAATGTGTAAATATTTGTTTTTCAAAAAATTAGTTTTGCATATATGTTTTTAGTTTTAATTAGTTTTGCATATATGTTTTTAGTTTTATTAGTTTTGCATAATTACTTCTACAATTGTTTACCTCTCATCCAAATCTGTTACTTTGTTCAATTCTTGCAACTAAACTCTTTTATTTTTATTTTAAAAATAGATATTCTCTACTTTTAAAATTGGATATTCTCTAAACAGGTTCTTGTTTCAATAAGGCTATGTTGTATGGGGTACGTCCCCAAGGCGTCGAGCACCGGCGACGCCCAGCACACCGTGCTGCCCAAGCCGTCCTCGTCCTCCCCGTCGACCTTGAGACGTTTGAGACGATCCAAATAAAGACAAAAAATGGTGGGGTCCCTTTGCTTTATCACCGTTTAAAAAAAATAAATATTTTTCCGAATTCAAAAAATATCCAACGGTTATTTTCACCAAATATATAAAAATCCAACATTTTTCACCTCCATTCACCATTTTTAACCTCTTTTCTCATCTCTCTCCTTTATTTTTTATAAAACATCTTCCACTTTTATAAACTTATATTCTACCATGGATCCCTTCAACAACCCGAACGTCCCCAACAACCCGAACAATCCCAACAACCCGACCCAACCGAATGTTTTCTCGGTTTCGGGATATTATCCGACGATCGAACTGAACCAGTTCTCTCAATATTCGTCAAACGTCTTTGTCGCATTCCAACACTCACCGAACCAATTCTCTCAATTCTCTCAAAATCAAGCCCTTCAACAATTGATGACGCGGTGTGCATTTAATCTCCAACCGATCCCGACGCAACCCGTTCAACCCCAACCGAACCCGACGCAACCCAAACGATCCGAACCCGACGAGGATGTGGAAGTTGTTCCCGAAACCCAACCGCAAAAAGAAAAAGGCAAACGAAGAAAAGGCAAGCAAGTGGTGGATGTTAGTGTGTTGGAACTTGTTACATTTAGTTAGGATTTAAAGATATTTAGTTAGGATATTAGTGTGTTGTCTAATATAAAGAGTGTTACGGTGTTCGGGGACCCTAACTAGCTCAGAAAAGTAAAAACAATGTCTTTGGCAATATTTTTAGGTTCCGGGTAAAGTCCGGTTGTTCGGTTGGATGTTGATCCGTTAATGTGCTACATAAAGCTTTAAAGTGTCTTTTATATTGTTTTTAGTGACACATTAAATTACCAACACTTTGGAAAGTGTCTATGACTATTTTGCCAAGTTTTTACACTTTACTAGCATACCAAATGCTGAATTTTGGTTAACTAGTGCAGAATTTTGCACTTTAAGTATGTTTTAGGCACTTACGGGCACTATAACTATCACCTAGTGACGCAGTTTTATGGTCCTCACCTCCCTATACTCCCTACCAGTGTAGTACTTTATTCCCCGCTCATACTGGGCCTCAATATAGTGTATGTCTAGGTGCTGGCATTGTCAGCATGTTTCCTGGGTTATCCGCTCACTGTGCAAACTGTGCTTTGTGCATCAAGTTTGTCACTATTGTTTGTATGTAATGAATGGAGTGACAGTAATAAAATCTGATGCATGAGTATGTATGTATCAGAAAGCAGAAAGCAGTTTAATCACAATTGAAATCAAGCACAGTAGTTAAGCACTAATTAATTATTAATTTATTGTACGGATACCTGGATTTGTGAGGGTTGTCACATTCTCCCCCCGTTAAAGAAATTTCGTCTCGAAATTTTAGGCTCTGCTCCTAGTCGCAGGGGTCTTGGGAAATAAATGGGGGTATTTCTCTTTCATACGATCCTCACGTTCCCACGTGAATTCTGGTCCATGTCTTGCATTCCATCGAACTTTGACGAGCTTGACACTACTCCTGCGTGTTTTGTTAACTTTCCAATCCGTAACCTCGACGGGTTCTTCGGTAAAGTGGAGCGTGTCGTCGATATGAACTTTGTCAGCAGGAATGATTACTGTCTCTTATGTTGGACTCTTTTTCAAATTCGATACGTGGAATGTATCGTGAACACCATTAAGTTCAGCAGGTAGGTCCAACTTGTAGGCTACAAGCCCAATCATTTGTAGGATTCTGAAAGGGCCAGTGTAACGCGGATTCAGCTTCCCACGCTTTCCAAAGCGTGCCACACCCTTCCAGGGTGAAACCTTTAACAAAACCATATCCCCAACTTGAAATTCCAAAGGTTTCTTTCTTCGGTCCGCATAGCTCTTTTGTCGTTCGCGAGCCGCTTCGATGCGCTTTCGAATTTGTGCAATCTTGTCTGTCGTCTCTTGGACTATTTCGAGACCAACAAGTTGTCTATCACCCGCATCAGCCCAGCACAGTGGTGAGCGACACTTGCGTCCATAAAGAGCTTCGAACGGCGCGGCTCTAATACTTGTGTGGTAGCTGTTGTTGTACGATAACTCGACCAATGGTAAATGATTATCCCAGCTACCACCTAGATCCATTACACATGCTCTCAGCATATCTTCCAATGTCTGAATAGTTCGTTCACTTTGGCAATCAGTTTGCGGGTGAAATGCAGTACTTAGATTCAACTGTGAGCCAAAATCCTTTTGGAAGGATTGCCAAATCCTTGATACAATCTCCCATCTCTATCAGAGATGATCGAGAGAGGCACTCCATGACGTGCGATAATCTCCCTCATGTATATTTCCGCAAGTTTACTCGTGTTGTCTTTCTCTTTGATCGGCAAGAAGTGTGCGGACTTTGTCTGACGGTCTACTATTACCCAAATAGTATCATGACCCTTGGGCGTTTTTGGCAATTTCGTTATGAAGTCCATGGAAATCTGTTCCCATTTCCATTTGGGTATTTCAGGTTGCTGTAGAAGACCTGAGGGCTTTTGGTATTCGGCCTTTACCTTGGCGCACGTTAAACATTTGCTAACATATACTGCAACATCGCCTTTCATCCTAGGCCACCAGTAGAAATCCTAGAGGTCTTGGTACATCTTATCCGCACCGGGATGAATTGAGTACCGAGATTTGTGAGCTTCATAAAAAATAACCTTTCTCAATCCACCACACAGAGGAACCCAAATTCGTTTCATGAAGCATAAAGTCCCTTCCTCGTTTGGTACCAACTACTCCTCCATCCCACGGAGATACTCATCCCCGATATTCCTTTCTTTCAAAGATTCTCTCTGCGCGGCACGAATGCGTAGAGAGAGGTCTGTCTGGACGATCATCTCCAAAGCCCTAACCCTTATGGGCTTGATCCTTTCCTTTCGACTCAGAGCATCGGCGACCACATTCGCCTTCCCTGGGTGATACTTGATCTCACAATCATAATCGTTCAACAGCTCTACCCAGCGTCTTTGCCTCATGTTAAGCTCTTTTTGATTAAATGTGTGCTGTAAGCTCTTGTGATCAGTGAAAATTGTACATCTCGTACCATACAAATAATGTCGCCAGGTCTTCAACGGAAATACCACCGCGCCTAACTCCAAGTCATGCGTTGTATAATTTCTCTCGTGAACCTTCAACTGGCGTGACGCATATGCTATAACTTTCTGTCGCTGCATCAGCACACAACCCAAACCTTGACGCGAGGCGTCACAGTATACCACGAAGTCATCCGTTCCTTCGGGTAGCGATAAGATCGGTGCGTCACAAAGCTTGTTCTTCAACAACTGAAACGCTTCTTCTTACTTGTCACCCCAATCAAACTTCATGTCTTTCTGTGTGAGAGCGGTCAGAGGTTGAGCGATTTTAGAGAAATCCTCAATGAATCTTCGATAATAACCAGCCAAACCTAAGAACTGCCGAATCTCGGTTGGCGTCTTTGGAGTCTCCCAATTCTTGATCGCCTCGACCTTTGTTGGATCCACATGGATTCCATTTCTATTAACCACATGTCCAAGAAACTGGACTTTCCGTAGCCAGAACTCGCACTTCGAGAACTTAGCGTATAACTTTTCCTTCTTAAGTAGCTCTAGGATAGCTCTTAAGTGTTGTTCGTGCTCGTCCTTTGTCTTTGAATAGATCAGAATGTCATCAATAAACACGATCACAAATTTATCCAAGTATGGCTTGCAGACTTTATTCATTAGATCCATGAAAACTGCCGGTGCGTTTGTCAACCCAAACGGCATAACCAGGAACTCGTAATGTCCATAACGAGTCCTAAAGGCCGTCTTCGGGATACTTTCCTCTTGTATCCTTAGTTGATGATATCCTGATCGAAGGTCGATCTTTGAATAAAAGCTTAAACCTTGCAGCTGATCAAATAGATCATCGACTCTCGGCAAAGGATATCTATTCTTGATAGTCAACTTATTAAGCTCGCGGTAGTCTATACACATACGAAAACTACTGTCCTTCTTGAGAAGCTTGGCCTGATGAATCCCTTGTCCAATAGCTCCTGGAGTTGTGTTGACAACTCCTGCATCTCCAAAGGCGCTAGTCTATAGGGTGCCTTGGCTACAGGCGCGGCGCCTGGAACCATGTCAATGTGGAACTCGACTTGCCTTTGAGGCGGTAATCCTGGCAAGTCTTCCGGAAAGACTTCAGGATATTCTCTTACGACCGGAATATCTTCAATCTTCGGTTCAGCAGCTTCTTTATCCACGATGTGTGCCAAGTAGGCAACACATCCCTTCTGCAAACACTTTCTAGCCTTCAGACAGCTAATGATTCTCAGCGGCGTATCACGCTTCTTTCCGTGCACTATGATTGTTTGTTCATCCGTCATTGGAATGCGGATGGTCTTCTCGTGGCAAACAATCTCGGCCTTGTTGCTCGACAACCAATCCATTCCTACTACCACGTCGAAGCTTCCCAACTCGACTGGTAGTAAATCTAGCGTAAACTCGTGACCTCCTAGTTCAATCACGCATCCTCGGACAATTTCACTGGTTTCAACTAGTTTCCCATTCGCCAATTCAATCGAGTATGGAGCGTCTAACTTACTAGCGGTCAACCCAAGTTTATTCTTAAATTCTAACGATACGAAACTATAATCGGCACCAGTATCAAAAAGGACATATGCAAAACGTTGGTTTATAGGGAACGTACCGGTGACAACGTTGGGATCCTAGTGCGCTTCCCTTGCGCCAATGTTAAAGACTCTTCCACGGGCTTGATTCAACTTCGGGCATTCCCTCTTAAAGTGCCCAACATCTCCACAATTAAAGCATCCTGGCCCTCGGCCATTCCCATTTCTAGCTTGGGTGTTGTTTTGGTTGCGATTTCCATTCCCAGCTTGATTCGCAACATTCCCACGGTTTCCATTTCCTCCATTATTTCCTTGCGGGCGGTTTCCATTACCACCACGGTTGTTGTTATTGAAACCCCTTTGGCCACCCTGGCCTGAACCAACCCAGCATGTATACTTTGTGTGGCCGCTCTTCCCACACGATTCGCATTTCCTCAATCCGTACGGGCCAGAATGATGGCGCTGGCATGTATCACACTTGGGCAGAGTGCCCATATAACCCTTTCCTTTGTTCTCAACACCGGTTGCAGCTCTGGCCGGTGTGCTTGATTCACCCTTCTTGATCACATGGCTGGTACCTTGCTTGAAGTTCGAAAACTTTTGCTTGTTTTCCCCGGACGACTCCATGTGAGTCTCTTTCTTCTTTGGTTCAACATTTGAAAACTTGTTCAACTGAATGGCCTCCTCAGTAAGCACCACACTAAGATCGATTGCTTCCGTGATCGTTGCAGGCTTGGACGTGGTAACCATACTCATTATCTGGGGTGCCAATCCCCAGATGAATCTCTCAACATGTTTAAACTCGGGCGTGACCATATACGACACTACATGAGATAAATCATGAAATCTTTGAACATATTCTGCAATCTTGGGACCATCCATTCTCAGATGCCAGAACTCAGTCTCTAACTTCTGTATTTCAGCACGCAAGCAGTACTTCTTCCTCATTAACTCTTTTAACTCGGCCCATGTTAACGCATAAGCAGCAGCTTCTCCTAAAGTTTGCACCTGCAGATTCCACCACGATAGGGCTCCATCCGGAAACAGCCCTGAGATGTAGGTCACTTGTTGCTCGGGAGCGCATTTGCTCATTCTTAGGACAGAGTCTGTCTTTTCAGCCCACCTAACAAACGCAACAGTACCTCCGGTGCCGTTGAAATTCACGGGCTTACAGTCGAGAAACTGCTTGTAGGTGCACCCTGCACATACGTTAGAATTTACAAATGGTATTAGCGGACGTGCTATAAATATCCAAATGTATCGTAATATGTCTCAAACGACTTAACATTACCATGGGGTGGATTGTTATTGCCATTGTTGTTCGAAATACTCCCGCTGGTTCCTCCCTGGGAGGCTGCATACTGTGCTATAGCGGCGGCAATTATTCCTTGGAGTTCTGCCTGGGTAGTAGGCATGCGTACTTCGCGTCTTGGAGGGATCTTCTAAAAGATGATCATGTAGGTCAGGTCATAGCAAGTATAATAAGAAAGTATATATAGTAGCATTCATCAATCACATAACATCTCATGTTATAATTTAAAACATATAACTCAACAAAGCATGTAGTGAGAATGTTGCCATTGAGGTTCATTAATCACGACCACAACAGTGTTTTACAAGTTTAATAGTACATCACATGTCAAAGTAAGATCGTGGGGCTACATCACCCCCAAAAGTACAAGTCAAACTACAACTATCATATACAAAAAGTGTGATCTCTCAAAAGGTTTCGTAAGCTGGCTCAATAGCAACCTTCTCACCAAAAGATCGACCTGCATAAAACAAAAAATATACTTATGCTGATGTTGGAGGAGGAGGTGGAGGAGGAAAGAAGAGTAAGCGGCACAACTGCACCATGTCCTCCTCAAGAGCATAGGCAAAACGCAACAGGTAAGCAACCTGCTGGTCAAGCGGAAGGAAACTAATATCTGAATCAGTGAGTGGTGGAAAAGGAGCGTGTGGTGCTGCAAACGGGGTCTGACAATGACAAGATTGACGTGGAGCTCCCTCCAAGTCCTGAATACGACGCGTCAATGCATCCTGATGTACCATCAAAGAAGTGAGGATGTCCCCCGTAGAGTATCCAACATGGTACGGGTGGTACGGTTCAGACAGTGGCATGATAGGGGGCGTAGTCCATAAAAATGGCTCGCTCGACGGTATGAAAGATGGTGCCGTGGGTGGTGCAACAGAAGGAAACTGTGACATGACCGGATCAGACGTCGATACAGTTGGAACAAAAGTAGGATGAGGAGTCTGAGGTATAAACTGGCCTCCTCCTGACATGAAAGGTGCATGACCAAAAGGTTGTCACGATGAACCCTCCCCAGGACGTGGTGGAGGGATGTCCTGGAGAAAGCTAATCGGAAGATCGGTACGATGAACATCGGTCGTGCGTGGGTGAGATAGTGGAACATCAGCGGGTGCCGAAACCGGTGTAACGGGTACCACGTACGGTGGATAGTCGTCATCGTCGATCCACCCATTACGGGTGTCGGCGTAACGTGGATCTATATGAGTAGCAAAAGGTGCACGGTCAAACAATACCGGCACGGGATCGAGAAATGGTGCAACAACAACAGGATCATCTATCAAGGGTGGAGCAACAACGGGATGATCGGCAACGGGTACATCATCGGCAAGAGGTGCGTCAGCTGGTGCATCATCATGGATAGGGCCATGCTCTAATGCAGGGTCAGGAGCAACCACAGGCTCTGGGGCCACAACAGGCTCCGGGTCAACAAGATCTATATCAAGATCAGCAGGGATGTCAAGCAAAGGATCAATAGGATCTGCGGGTGCCTCCAGGGGCTGATCCATGTGAATAAACTCAATATCATGGTCAGGGTCGAAATCAGGGGGAAAGACCGGCTCAAAAGCGTCGTCGACCTCGTGATCGAACTCGAACTCGAACTCGTGCGATGGATCGGGTGCAGCTGACATCGCCATGTCAGGGTCAAAAAAGTGAGGCTGCACACTATGGTCGTGCGGAGATGCAGATGCCACAGACTCCAATGAGTCCGGGACAGGTGAACCAGCAGGAAGCCCCTCTATGGGGGCCTCCGCAATGGGAAGAATAACGTCAGCATCAATAGGGGCCCCGCCCTCATAGTCAGCCTCAGGCGGATCCTCCTCAAACAGATCGATGTCGTCATCAGAAGTGACATCGAGTGGCATATCTATCACTGGAAAAGCAGCAAGCGGTATAGGAGCAGGGATCACCACAAGTGGTAAATCCCCAACAGGAAGGCCATCAGCAGGCTCAACTCCGACGTCAGGCAGCGTGAATGGCTGGAAATCATCGTCATCTGTGCTGGTGGTGTCTGATGTGTAGACCTCTCGCTCTGAGGGAATCTCGTCATCTGATACGATCGCCATGGGGTCTAGTGTATCCGATACTCCTGTGTCTGATGATGAAGCCATGACGTCTGTAACACAATCACATATATGCACACATATCAATCATAAAGTCAAATAAACATGTTAGCCACAATAAAGCAATCAAGTAATCCTCCTAGTCTCCTAGACTACCCTCCCAGCCTCTCAGACTGAACTTCCTAGCCTCTTAGACTAACTCCTTGGTCTCTAAGACCAACCTCCCAGTCTCTAAGACTAAATCCCTGGTCTCTAAGACCAATCCTCCCAGTCTCTAAGACTAATTATCCCCAGCCTCTAAGGCTGATCCTTCCTCAGTCTCTAAGACTGATCCTCCCTCAGTCTCTAAGACTGATCCTCCCTCAGTCTCTAAGACTGAACTCCCTCAGTCTCTAAGACTGAAATATATAAATTTTGAAAAAGTGTATTTGTACCTTTTATTTGTAAAAAATGTTTTATATCCTGGATCTGGATGTTTTAGTGTATGCAATGTAAAAATGTGTTAGTGAGAGCCCTAGTGATCATAGTCTAGACTCGAGAAAGAATCCTAGTTCGCTATGATCGATGCTCTGATACCAAGCTGTCACACCTTGGCTTTGCGAAAGCGTGGGTTTTATTTTGGTGTGACTTCTTAATACCATAGCATAATCACAACAATGCTATATGAATTAAAACATATGATGTTCATCCATTCAACAAGTTTTAAAAGTTACCAAGACAACATTGTTTAAAAGTCGACGCATGAAACGAATTACAACCATGACATAATAATAAACTTGTTCACAAGATGCAACCAAAAGACATGAATAAAAACACCGTTTAAGACTTGTGACCCATCCAGGCAAAAGCCACATTTCCTAAACTCGAATGACATCATTATTCCTACGCAGCTTGACGACAGTGCATACCTTGCCAGATCCCCTAATTTCCTGAAATACATGTATTTTGAAAAATCAACAAAAAGTTGAGTGAGTTCATGTAAAAGTGAGTAAGTATAAACCTTTGTAGTATGTATGAAAATCCCTGGTATGTAGCAAATAAGGAAAAAGATATCACCATTGGGTTGCAAATCCAATGATATGTGTGAAGTGATGCAGGAAGACTCAAACCTAGCAGATTTTTGCATCAGGCTCAAAGTCACCCCATGGTCCGTACTGTGGACTCAGGAGTTGGGCTCGCTACACCCAAATAGATCTACCGCTCATGACCCTCGGTCCTACAATGAGGATTAATGGCCCCAAGTAATACCTACCCACTCACATGATCTAAGTAGTAAACCCTCCTTAAGCTAACCATACCATGTATATGAAAGTCTGTAATAATTGTCGCATGTATTTCACCCCCGAAGTATAAAACTGAAAACAGTAAAGAGAAAAGGTGGATATGAACTCACTGAAGTGCGTATCCCGAAATGTAAGTCTCCAACTCAAGCTGCTGCGTGACGACCTACACGTACTAATGCCTATTAGACGGATGGCCGTGCCTTGGCTTAGGGTTTAATGTTTTTGGAGAAATAGTTAGGGAACTATTTCGTATTCACACTTCTTCTTTATTTTATATTTCCTTCCCAAGGATGGGGGTTTTTAATACATGTATGCTTTATAATTCCGAAAATATATTTTAAGTCCCACTTAGAAAATATATTTTTTATCACTTGTCTAAAATATTTAATTCCAAAATATATATATTTTTCCCAAAAATATTATATTTTATCTCATACAATTTCCAAAATAATACTTATCAAAATATACATATGAGAGTATTTCCCGAAATGTACATAAGTTACATTTTAAAGTTCGCGTTGTAACAACAATACCGGTGTAACTTAAATATTTATTTGTGATAGCGTTGGTATTATTTTGGAGTCGTAATTTCACAGTATTTTCAAGTTATATTATTTTTAGGGTAAATAGAATATATATCTAGTTTACAAAATAATCACATAATCACACAAGCGTTTTATTAAAAATATATATTCTAAATATATATTTAACAAGTTTTATTTACGAAAATCCATCTTCGATACTTGGTAATTTTTGAAATAAAAATCATGGCGAGGTTTATTTTGAAAACCAAGTTAAAAATATATTTGTAACCATTTGTTATAAAAATATTTCTAAGTGTTATATTTCTAGAAAAATTTCGCCAGAGTTTCCTCTGTAAATGTAGGTGTCCTTGCTTTTAGCATATCATTTTCTTTTGAAAAATCAATCAAACAATTTAACAATCAACAACATACAATGTTTAATCACTAATCTTGACAAAATAAGCCTAAATCACAAACTCATGAACTTGAAAGTTTTGTAAAAATATGTAGTAACTTACTAACATGTTTAGTAGGTTTTGTTATCTTTAAAAATGAGATTAGTTTCTTAAAAACTTTATTTTTAAAGAATTTGAAGTTTACAACTTCTAGTCATGATTTACAAAAATGTTTCTTTGTTAAACTTTCTTGTTACACAAGTGTTCACACACTTGTTTGCTTACTAAAAATGCTTTTAGTTCATACAAGATCCGGGTTTTAACAAGACTAGTATCTTTCACTTGGTTCTTCCGAAAAACCACTTGTAGATCTTTAGATCTACAAGTTTATAACCTTATTTTTCAAGAAAAAATATATTTATTCAAGTTTCAAGTTCATGGGTGGATGGTTTCATCATCCTTCATATTTCTAGCAATTACATCCTACTAGTTCATGTTCTTGAACATGATCTACCATGTCTAGATGATGATCCATCCTACTTTAACTAACAAACAACATCAAATAATCATAATTATACAAGATCAACATGATTTACCCATATATCTTCTCTTTATCCACCCTTTAACACTTATGTTCAAGACTTTAGATTATGTTCATTAGTGTTTCTTAGCATTTCATCATTCAACCATCTATTAACCACTAAAATCAAGAACAAGATGATGTTTTAGAACACTTACTACTAGCACAAGGCTAGGGAAGAAAAGTGGTCCTTGAGCTTCCGAGTGCACCGAGCTTGTTTGTTGAACCTCTTGCACCTTTGAGTGTATGAAAAATGGCTAGAAAGTGGCTTGATGGTGGTGGTATGGTGGTGATAGGTGGCGGCCGAGAGTGGGGAAGGAGGGAGAGAAGAAAGCTTGTTGTTGGTGTGTGTTGGAATGAATGATCAAGACCTAAAGGTTTATTTATAATCCAAGTATCTTCATTAACCAACATGTAATGTGCTTCTTAGATATCCAACATCCACAAATAAAATAATGAAAGAATTGTGGGGTGTGTCCCCACTCCACAAACCGGTTCGAAGGGGGGGGGGTATGGGGTTGGGTTGTGATGGAACTTGTTACATTTAGTTAGGATTTAAAGATATTTAGTTAGGATATTAGTGTGTTGTCTAATATAAAGAGTGTTAGGGTGTTCGGGGACCCTAACTAGCTCAGAAAAGTAAAAACAATGTCTTTGGCAATATTTTTATTTTCCGGGTAAAGTCCGGTTGTTCGGTTGGATGTTGATCCATTAAAGTGATACATAAAGCTTTAAAGTGTCTTTTATATTGTTTTTAGTGACACATTAAATTACCAACACTTTGGAAAGTGTCTATGACTATTTTGCCAATTTTTACACTTTAGTAGCATTACCAAATGCTAAATTTTGGTTAACTAGTGCAGAATTCTGCACTTTAAGTATGTTTTAGGCACTTCCGGGCACTATAACTATCACCTAGTGACGCAGTTTTTTGGTCCTCGCCTCCCTACACTCCCTACCAGTGTAGTACTTTATTCCCCGCTCATACTGGGCCTCAATATAGTGTTTGTCTAGGTGCTGGCATTGTTAGCATGTTTCCTGGGTTATCCGCTCACTGTGCTAACTGTGCTTTGTGCATCAAGTTTGTCACTATTGTTTGTATGTAATTAATGGAGTGACAGTAATAAAATGTGATGCATGAGTATGTATCTATCAGAAAGCAGAAAGCAGTTTAATCACAATTGAAATCACGCACAGTAGTTAAGCACTAATTAATTATTAATTTATTGTACGGATACCTGGATTTGTGAGGGTTGTCACAATATATAATGAAAGTGTACTGTACAATATGACTTATCGTACGAGCGTACAAGATTTGAAGTTCGCGCGTTATAAAATCCATAAATGAAAACCCGCATGTTGAAAAAAAAAACTGCATGTTGAAGAAGAGAAAATCCGCATGTTTGTATTAAAAAGAAAACCACATGTTATATAAAAAACCCACATGTTATGAGCAAAAAGCCGCATGTTGTAACTAAATCTCGTACGCATCGTACGTTAAGATGAATTGTACGTTAACCAACCCCTATATATATAGGGATGAATTAGCATAGAAATCTACTTTGAGTGAAAAAACTTAGAAAACTTTACGTTACAAGTTTATAAAAAAATTGGGCGTGTAACACTCATGATTTCAATCCTAGAAAACCAAAATAAATTAAAATAAAAAAGCGTTGAGTGATTATTTAAAATATAAAAATGTTTCCTATGTAACAGTATGTAACACTACACAACAACGATTTGTTACGTACGCAACAAAAATTTTACATTTTTTTAAGTTTAATGTGTTATATCAATTAATCTATCTTCGACTTTTCTACTAACAAATTTATATGGTAATTTCTTATGGTATTCTATTGGTTCTAAGCTATATGATATTAAGCTTTTAGTAACTCTTTCATCGACTAACGTTGTTAAATCTATAAAGAGTAAAATACAAGTTTTGTCCTTTATGTTTACACTAAATTGCAGGCGCTCTCCTTTAGCGTAAAAGTTGACAAGTTTTGTACTTAATGTTTCAAAATCTTACACGTTATGTACTTTAGACTAAACTCAGTTAGATTTTTTGGTTAAGTTAAATTACAAAATGGTATTTTAGTCTTTTTTGCTATTTATTTAATATTATTTTAAAAACATAAAACAATAATTGTTATTATTATTATTATTATTATTATTATTATTATTATTATTAAACATTTAAATCCCTAACCCCTCACATCCCCTCTCTCTCTACCAGACTAAAAGAGTCTCTCTTCACCACCACAACACCGCCACTTGTCACCACCCCGCCTGATCGCCTTCCTCTGCAACCACCGTCCACCATCGCCTCCCCTGTACCTACTGTCTACCACCGCCTCTCGCTGCAACCATCGCCTCCTGTTGCAACCACCGTCCACCACCGCCTCCCGTTGCAACCGCCGTCCAAGAAACCGCCGCTGCAACCACTGCCTCCTCTTGAACAACCGACAAAGTAGAAGCAGATCTGGTTTCGAGATGTACAGATCGGAACCCTAGCCCCTTTAAGAATCGGGCCTAGTTGTGGTTCAAGAACCAGTTGTTGGTTCAAGATCGATAAAAATGGGGTTGATTCTGAAGGTTCTGTACTTTATTCGTTTTGATCGAAGGTAATGTAAATTATTCATTTCTTGTTGAAGGTTTTGATTGAAAGTATTGTAAATGTCCGATGGTGTGGCTGGTGGGTTTATTCATTTCTTGTTGGTTCAAGTTGGTAGTAGTTATCAGCCTAGGTAAGTTTCCTTCAGACTCTTCTTCAACCCCCAGGCTAAATCGCCGTGTTCTACCAATTCGGTTCCCTCAGACATTCCGACCCCCACCAAGGTTCGTCTTCTGTTTCGTCATCTTCTGGTCTGCTGGTGGTGGTGGCTGGTTGTAAGGGGTTGGTTATGGTGGTGACGGTGGTGCTTGAGAGGGAGAGGAAGATAGGTGAACAGAGACTTTTAGTTTTTGTTCTATAAATATATTTTATATCAATTAATATTTGATCTTACACAATAGTCCCTGAGGAGATGAAAAGAAAATAATGCCCTCATGTGCAAGACGCATGACCAGATTTAACCCAAAAATCTAACTGGATTTGGCCTAAAGGATATAACGTGTAATATTTTGGAACATTAAGTACAAAGTTTGTCAACTTTTGCAATAAAGGACAGCGCCTGCAATTTGGTGTAAACATAAAGGACAAAACTTGTAATTTACTGTTCCATAAATTTAGTGTTATCTAGCCATAAGGTGGAGGTGGCTGGTTTCAAGTGGAATACAATGGTGCGTAAGAAAGTTTTGTATTTTATTTAGAAGCTAGCGATGGGATGTATAGCTACAAAAAAGGCCTTGCTACGCCGCGGGGTTCCTATTCAAGATGTAGCCTGCGTTTTGTGTGGTTACAGAGAGAATTCAACAGACCATTTAAGTGATGGATGTGTTTTAACTCGGGTCTTGTGGTGGCATTTCAGTATTTGGACAAAAATCCCAATCATGATTGAGGCTAAAACTTTTAGTGAAATAAAAGTAAGCATAGATAATCTGGAAGGGTCTAGGACTTGGAAAAAGTGATGGAGGCTTTTGTGTTCAGGACGCTTTGGAATGTTTGGATGGGTAGTAATGATTGGATTTTTGATGGCAAGCCATTTTCAGTTTTGCGTGTGATCGAGATGGTAAAGGAAGACACTTTCCCATGGCTTAAAAATAGAACGGCTTACAACGGTTAGATTGGGCGAGATGGCGAGACTTCAATATCCAAGATATTATCTTGTAATGCTTTCATTTGTTTTGTGTTCGGACTTCCTTGCCCCGTTGTTTTATTTTATAGTTTCTAATAATAAAATAGTCGTCGTTCAAAAAAATACATACATACCAGGCTTTCCTTTAAAAAAACCTTACATATGTACCGGTCTTTGGGTTTAGGATGTAAACCTGTAAGATTTTTTTAAGGGGAAAGAAAAGAACTTTAGATATCTATATATTTGTCTTCAAGGAACATAGTGTGGTGGTAAGATGACTTTCATTTATCAATGATGTGGATGGTTGAAATCTTACAAGGTGTAAATATAATACTATTTAGGAATGTGTTAGTTTATTGGTCAAAAAATATATATCATACATATCTATCTATTTACTGTAGATTGGTCGACAAGTCTTTAAAAAGAAATTGATCGTTGGCTATAGGATAAAAGGAGTTGTTTTATTAAAGGTTCTAAAACAAACGGTATCGTTTGACCAGGTTACATTTGAACTGTTTGACCAAGTTACAATTGAAAGTATCCAAACATCATTATAGAAAATCAGTACAACCAGACAACAAATTTTATCATTTAATGAAATATATTAATGAACAAGGACCACGAAAACGTCATTTGTCAAAGTCACAATGTTGAATTCAAAGTCTACTCCAATGATAATGCCAGTGAAAGCTCGTCCTCATTGTCCAAACCACACAATCAACAAGATCATGCATATAATATGCAAATTTTGTTTGAATTCAAAAAACCGTCTTAATGTGTAAATATTTGTTTTTCAAAAAATTAGTTTTGCATATATGTTTTTAGTTTTAATTAGTTTTGCATATATGTTTTTAGTTTTATTAGTTTTGCATAATTACTTCTACAATTGTTTACATCTCATCCAAATCTGTTACTTTGTTCAATTCTTGCAACTAAACTCTTTTATTTTGATTTTAAAAATAGATATTCTCTACTTTTAAAATTGGATATTCTCTAAACAGGTTCTTGTTTAAATAAGGCTATGCTGTATGGGGTACGTCCCCAAGGCGTCGAGCACTGGCGACGCCCAGGACACCGTGCCGCCCAAGCCGTCCTCGTCCTCTCCGTCGACCTTGAGACGTTTGAGACGATCCAAATAAAGACAAAAAATGGTGGGGTCCCTTTGCTTTATCACCGTTTAAAAATATAAATATTTTTCCAAATTCAAAAAATATCCAACGTTATTTTCACCAAATATATAAAAATCCAACATTTTTTCACCTCCATTCACCATTTTTAACCTCTTTTCTCATCTCTCTCCTTTATTTTTTATAAAACGTCTTCCACTTTTATAAACTTATATTCTACCATGGATCCCTTCAACAACCCGAACAACCCGAACGTCCCCATGCAGATTTGTGTTAAGTATAGTGTGTTTTGAGTTAGTCGACATGCAGATTTGTGTTAAAATTATCATTCATATGCGTGTAACACTATTTATTTCTTCACATAATGTTTTATCGGTTCTGGTTTGGTAAATTTCGTGTTATACCTTTTTTTAGAACCATCATATGGTGTTTTATCATGTATTTCCTGTAGGTTTCCATATTTTGTCAACGACAACCATTATATATATGTATTCAACATGTGTTTTTCCGTATTATCTATCATCAGTGTAGTTTTCTTATCATATTGTGTTTTGCTGAGTATCGGGTATTTTGTAATACAAAGTGTGCTTATATAACGATGTGTTTTGCGTCTGTTTACATGCAGTACCAGTGTTTATCTCTTTGCATTGTGTTTTAACTGCATGTACCAGTGTTTATTTCTTCAAATAGAGTTTTATAATTTCGGATTTGTAAAATATTGTGTTGTGCGTATACTGCAATGATCAAATGGTGTTTATCAGATTTGGTAAAACACACCATACAAACTATAAAAGATACCATTCCTTAAAACAAATCATCCAAACTTTAAAAGACATACGCTCACTCAAGAACCCTATTAAAACACATAACTCCTCACTATAAAACACACAATTCATTAAAACAGATCATAAAAAGTTTAAAAGACATAAAATCCAAGCTACAAAACACTCATATAACTAATTTGTCTTATAGGGTAGTGTTCTAGAGTAAACACTAGATTGAGAGTGAACTGTGTGAACTAACCTGGGCCAGTGAATTACATCATTTAGAGATTTTTAAACAATGGCAAGATTGTAATTATAATCTTGTAACTTCCCTTTAAAATAATTGATAGAAGGGTATTTGCGTCTTTTGTAAATTTCACTTATTAAACAATATAATCAAAATCCCTAAAATCTCGCTAGTTTCCGTATACAAAAGATACACAGCTATTAGGGTATACACATGTGTACAGTCTCGCTAGTATCACTTTATACAAGATACACAGATGTTAGTTTATACACATGTGTACAGTCTTGCTAACTATCAGTTTATACAAGGTACACAGCTGTTAATTAACAGCATATAGTATATTATGCATGCATACGAGCAGATTCATATAAAAATTACGAAATTAATGAAAACGAAACAAGTCACATGTATGCAAAAATAAATAACTTCATCATATATTCAAAAAAAAGTTAATGCCCAAAAATAATTACAACTTCAATCTCAGAGAAAATTTTCAACACTTATTGAAAATTATAAAAAGTTAAAAACAATATATTATGATATCTATGTATACGGATAATAAAAGAAAAACAATATTTAAGTTAAAATTAAAACAAAATCTATGAATAAAGAAATGAGTCATACGAATATTTGGAAATTAAATAATTTGTAAACATAATATTACAAAAAAAAAAAAGAAACACTTGAAAAAAATAATAGTTTTGTCTTTATTATCTTCTTGAGTGATAAGAATACCTGCAACATTCATTAATCAACTTCAACATACGAGCTGAAGATGTAGAATGATAATGTCCTAATCCATGATGGTGTAACAAAATTTAAAGCCCTTCAATTTTTTTATAATTAAAATACTGGAGAAATAATTAAAAATGAGAGAGAGAGAGAGAATTAAGAGATGAAAAAATAAAGATATTTTAATTAAACATACTTGGCTAATGTTAATCTTACCATTTTAATCTAAAAAAATATCAAGGGCCAATATTAGTTCACTCAGTTCACTCTCATGAAGTTGTTCACTCTTGAACCTAATCCTATATATATTTATATATAGGTACGGGATCAGGAGAAAACAGCCAAAAGTCTGAGAACGGTGAGAATGCATCCTGGCCCAACACGTGATGCGGGACATGATCTGGGTCCGAGGGGTTTTTTATCTTTTCAATATTCTTCTTATTTCCCGATGTTCGAGTATGACATGCTGCTTCATTTTTTGCGTGCAAGATAATTTTGGCGTTAACTAGAATCATTAATAATGTCCTAATCCATGATGGTGTAACAAAATTTAAAGCCCTTCAATTTTTTTTATAATTAAAATAATGGAGAAATAATTAAAAATGAGAGAGAGAGAGAGAGAGAGAATTAAGAGATGAGAAAATAAAGATATTTTAATTAAACATACTTGGCTAATGTTAATCTTACCATTTTAATCTAAAAAAGTATCAAGGACCAATATTAGTTCACTCAGTTCACTCTCATGAAGTTGTTCACTCTTAAACCCAATCCTATATATATTTATATATAGGTACGGGATCAGGAGAAAACACCCAAAAGTGTGAGAACGGTGAGAACGCATCCTGGCCCAACACGTGATGCGGGACATGATCAGGGTCCGAGGTTTTTTTTTTATCTTTTCAATATTCTTCTTATTTCCTGATGTTCGCGTATAACATGCTGCTTCATTTTTGGCGTGCAAGATAATTTTGGCGTTAACTAGAATCATTAATTACTTGGTGTTTTACTGTTTTTCTCTGATTTCTTCTTGTTGAATTAATTCTTTTTGTGTCACATAGTTAATTTTTTTGGCGTTATGGCGTTTTCCAGGTCTTTTTTTTGGCGTTCTGGGTCTTTTGTTAATAATTGATTATCATAGATTAATATTTTATAAAATTACAATAATACGAAACCAAAATAAACTAATAGTCTTCTGTGGATGGGATTACATTAGAGATGTACCCATCGCTTTGTTCATCACTTTCTTCAGATTCATCATTGTTATGGGTCATTTTCTGAGTATATATCCTGGCTAATATTCTGCTTTTGATTGTGATCAGGATACCGGATCAGGATATTGGTAACATCCTGGTTCGATATCCAGGTATTAATTGAATTGATCACGTGCAGATTAAGAGTTACAAGTCTCCAACGTTCAAGAAGACTTCTTCTCTCAAGACTCGGGCAAATCAGTTGGAATAGAGACGTTGATCCCGAAAGACCAGGACTACAACGGTTACTTGGGAATATTCGGGGCATCTCGATTCATTAGGAAAGTTAGTTGTTTTCGGTTAGCTATAAATAGTATGATCGGATCAAGTTAAGGCACTCACTTCATTCGTACACTTTACTCTCTAATCACTAGCAATCACTACACACCAACACTTGTACTCAAATTATATTGTAACACCTAGTTGATCCGCATCATATCCTGCACTGTATCCTGATATTCGAAGTAATAGAAGAACAAGGCAGCTGCGATTGTCAGCTCCAGAGGTTTTGTGTCGGCGATCTAGATTGATCAAGGGCTTTCCTCGTATATCTCGTGTCACCCCTTACATTTTTTGCTCATTGTTTGATCGTAGATACAGCTCTATATCCTGAGTCGTATCCTGAAAACTGTTTTTACAAACAACTTAATCATCATATTTTTGACATTTATTTCTAGCACACTACCTCACTTAACTAATTTGATCACTAAATTGCTTCGGTAATTTTTGACCAAAACAATTTGGCGCCCACCGTGGGGCAAGTGGTGCTATTTTTACTAAAAACTTTAGTAAAATCATTACTCGGTTTTCTATTGTCAAAACTTTTTGCTACATTGTTTTCAATGGCCTCGAGATCAAACATGAGCTCTTCCACCGTGTCTGCTACAACCTCTGCGACAATTGGTTCGGTGCTTCCACCTCCTCCTCCAAGAATGCAAGCCTCTTCACAAGGAGCTGAAAGTCATGTGGCTCGGGATGTTATCCCCGCTCCCAGTGCCCAGGGATCTGGTCCGGTTTTGGCTTCTAATAACGAAATTCTGAATTTGTTTGGTAGTGTACAGGAACAGATGAGGCAGTAACAGGAAACTAATCGGATGCTAATGAGAGAGATACAACTCTTGAAATCCGGTCCAAGTAGGCCTGCTGAAGAAACTGTCACACCCTTGCAACCCAGGGCTTTGTGTTGGTCCCCTTGATGTATGGATCTTTCACAGAATCGTCTTTCCAATCAAGAGTGCGGAATCCTCTTGATCAGAATATCACAGAAACAAGTAGAAGAACAGAAACAGCAATTCACTTTCAAACCGGGTTTCTATTGATTATCAATCAAACTGAATTACAATCAATCTAAACCCTAACCGCAAATTCGTCCAAGCTAAGCTCTCACGAAATTGCTCTCTCACAAAAACTGTTTTGGCTGATTAACCTAAACCCTAAAGCCTAACCTTGTTTATATAACACAAGGTTGCAACATTAGGCTGGGTTTGCTACATGGGCTAGGCCCAAATCGTCCCCCATCACCCAATGTGGGTTTTGTTTAGCCCAAACTCTATTATCTCACTAAAGATTTGTTGGTACATAAATAACTGTTTATCGTATTTCTAATTATAAGATATCCAAAGACCAAATCTAAGTTGTTGTCACCAATATGCACCAACAAACTCCCCCTTGACAATAGCTTCATAAAATAACTTTGTCTTCAGTCATCTTGCAATCTTCATGTAGTCTTGCACTGTCTTTGGTCTTTGGATAGCTTCAGCTTCAATAGGTTCTATCAGCAACAGACTCCCCCTAAGCTGATGCATCCAATCACCAAATCTTCAAAAACTTTAGCGTTTGAATAAACTCCAGTTCAGCATTTGAATAGCAATCTCCAAACTCTTCAACTTTGTCTGCAATATAGAAAGGAAGTTCTACCATCCATCCAATCAAACTCTCATCTTCACAGCAACTCATCACTTTAACTTCTCAGCAACATGCTGCTTCAATCTGTATACTATAAAACAAACATCTCGAGAAACCATAAGAATTTTTCAACAAAGTTAAATAAATTATTATTATTCAAGAGATAGTTAAACTGTATCACAGATTAAGCATTTTCAATTTCCTCAACACGCAAAAGTTTTTAATCACACACCCTATAACCCGCATGATTTAAAAATTTTGAACTCACTTTCTAATACCGTCTCCCCCTATCAGTAACAATTCCTCCAAGAATAACAGTTTTCCGTACGTTAAGAATTTTAAACAGAAAAAGACACTATTTTTGGATTTTTATATTTTTCTGAAAGCAAGTAAATAACAAAAGAAATAAACATTCTATTTTTGTGAGAATCACTGGTAAGAAGATCATATCAGCACAATCAAACTGTTTCACACTATTAGATAATTCTTTATTTAATTTTTCGTGAAAAGCAGTCCAAGACGATTACCAGTATGTTCATCCTCTTAAACAAAATGCATGAACATTTCAAGTACCATTACCGTATGATACGTTAAGGTAATTTTAATTCTGATATACTAGTGTGTCCCACTTCAGGATATACCCCTGTGATCAAGGTATGCACAAAGATTCATCGTAGTAGGTGAGTATACTGAATTCATCTGTTTTTATTTTTCAACGATATATAATTGGTGAACAGGTCAGTACTTCCGTACAACAGAGAGACCAAAATATCTTATCGAGGGCTAAGACAAATACCATTTTTGTGGTACGATTTATGCTTTTTGCACATTTGAATAACTCTCTTTGAGAGCTTCTTCATTTAAGGGTTTTGGCATTTTTAGCTCTTTTAAGATATCCTGGGTGTGTCTAGGTCAGCATGTATCTGGATGCAGCAGAAGGACACCCCTGATATCCCCAGATGAAAAATCAATATAAAGACCCAAAACTTCAGATTTTGGCAATCTATCAATGCAAGATTTAAGGTCATTAAACCATACACCACTGATGTGTTCCCCACTCATACACAGTTCATTTAGGTTTATATCACATTGGTAAGTTGATTATTTCATGCTTTTTGCCTACTGGTACATCATATGATGAAGCTGCTATCACACTTAAGCAATTTTAGTTTCAATTTCAGTGTGACAGTCTAACTTGCCGATGTACTATCATTTCTTCTTTTTCACACAGTGACAACTCATTTTTAATTTTCTATTTTTTTATGTTTTTGATTTTTCAATGTTTTTGTATTTTTGATTTTTAAGAAAAGCAGTAGACTATGTACAAAAATTCTTATGAAAAAACAGTTATTCAGGATTCCTCATCCCGTTGAGTTCGACTAAATGTTCAAAGCGAGCCCTGTCAAAAGCTTTAGTATAAAGATCTGCGAGGTTATCTAGTGTGTCGACTCAGCACTTTGAACTTCAATTTAAATCATTCAATATAAATATATATCAACAATCTCACATCCCCCTTCATGTGCCTAGAGCAGCCACTATCAACATAAGTTGATAATCCTCCTTAGCAGCTCCTGCACACACCAACCAAGAAATTAGTTAGATTGGGGGACCCAAGCCTTAATGGTCTTGGGTCGTCCAAATTCACCAACCACTGGAACATCCATCCAATATCCATTACTCCTAACTGGAGTCTTGGATCTCAGACCTGTTGATGGAATTTGATTTTCATTTCCACTAGGTCTTTGGTCCTGAGGGTTCCTATATGTGTTTGGACTATTTGATATTTGAAAATTTTGATTTTGATATCTTGAATTTTGATTCCAAGAAGCATTGTTGTTGTAATTTCTAAAGCCATTGTTATAAAAAGTTCGACCACCATCATTTTGGTATCGATTTTGATATTGACCTTGACTTCTGAAATTATTAGCATTATAATTGTTCATTCTTGGTGAACTGCTTCTAGGTCTCTCAAATCTGCCTGGTGGAGATCTAGGCTGAAACCTTGGTTGATTTCTTTGAAAACGAGGAACTTGTGGAGTTCCTTTTTCAGCCTTATCTACACCAACAGCAACATTTTCTGGTTGCTTAGGAGCAGATTTCTTTGGAGAATTTGAGCCTTTCTCCTCACTATCACCTTTCTTCTCAGGTAATTTCCCTCTCTGTTTTTCACTAAGTTGTGCTTCACTCTTTTTGTTAGGACAGCAGCTAGCTACATGTCCTTTGGTGTGACATTTGAAGCACGATCTCCTTTTCAAAGACTTCTTAGCTGGAGTCTCTGAGGTAGATCCCTTATCAGATGGTGATGATCCCTTGGATGAACCTTGTTTAGTTTGCTTGATTTCAGATTTTTCTATGCTCTTATTTTTTGCAAACTCTACATTCGATTCATTTTCAATAACAGCGGTTTCATTTTTGATATCACTACCTTGAACAAAATTAATCTTTTTAACAAAAGCTTGATTTTTATTCTTAGGCGGTGAATTTTTCCTTTTCAAAGGTTCCCTGTTATTGTTCTTCTTAGTATCATCACTCTCAGATCCATCACCTTGACTTGATGTGGATCCGAAACTACTTGGTGCAGATGCCATAACGTTTGCTAGCTCATCTTCACTAGGCAGGAATGAATAGTCATGACTAAGAGGAGGTGGAACTTCATTAAAGCCCTGGAAGCCCACACTGGTCTTGTCATTACTCTTCTTTAACCCACCCATCATGTGTTTCATTACAAAAGACGAATCTCTGAATTGACTCAATTTCTTTTCAAGTTCAACAATTTTGAGTTGTGCATCTGACAACTCTTTGCATTTTTCAGAGATCTCTTTTGTTTTCTCAGCCATCATGTCATGAGCTAAGTCTATGACTTGAAGTTTTTCATTTAGTTTGCAAGTTAAAGCTTCAATTTCAGCTTCATAACCTTTTATCTTCTTCAAGTATGACGATTCATTTCTTTTAGCAAAAAAAATTGATTCTTTAATGTTAGACATCTCACTTACCAAACTTTGGTTTTGTGTTAACAACCTGTCAACCTCACCCTGTAGTTCACGACATCTCAAACATACAGAATTAGATTGTACCTTTTCCTCATGAACTTCTGAGGTTTCATCAGCAACAACCTGTTCAGCTTCACTCTCTTTCTCTACTTCAGCATCCACTTTTGCTTCAGCATTTTTCACTTCAGATTCAGCATCACTCACAGTAGTTTCAGCCTCATCAACTGGCACTATCTCTGCCATGAATGCCTGAGTGGCACTCTCATTTCCCTGATATCGCTTTTGTAATGCATCCCACATATCCTTTGAATTAGTGTACTTGTTGAAGGTATGCTTGATGCTATCAGGTAAGGACATTTTAATTGCAGCCAAGGCTCTCTTTTCAGCCTCATACATCTTTTTATCAGCATCTTCCATGTTCACATAAGCAGTTCTACGAGGTCTGCCCTCAAAGTCGTGTGTAGGGTTTGTGTACCCATCTTCAATGCATATCCACATGCGAGTATCCTGATATTCAATAAAGGATTGAAAACGATCCTTCCATGTCAAATAATTTTCCACCTTCATCATCTTAGGCGGTTTGTTGGTAGTGCCAACCTCATGCTCCATTCTCAACAGCTCATTCAAACTAGACATGTTCGACATTTTTAACGTAACAGACTGATAAAACCGTACAAAATATCTACGAAAACAGTGGTTACCAAATTACACCGTTAGAATCGTCTCGAAAAGACGAATCCAATGATATCTAATGTCGAAAACCGAATTCCGGATTTTCCAGAGGTTTTTTTTTTAATACGAGGAATGCAACGGTGCAGACGGTTCTGTCAAACGAGCTACAGATCAATTTCTATTTTCGAAAACGTGAATTTTTTGTTACGCTAGCCAGAAAATATTCCACCTTTTTAATTATGCTAATTTCGCTAGCCTAGTCAATTAAATTCGCTCGGCTGTTTCTTGTTCAAATTCGCTGATCAACCAAGGTTTGCTGAAAAGTTAATTTTGCTGGTTAAATTCGCTGTCAACTTCGCTGGTCAATTTCGCGATTACGACGACCTGTAAAGTTGCCGAAAACCGTAATAATTTCGCTGAGGAAAATTATACGGTTACCAAATTCGCCTTTGCATTTTAACGTCACCGGTAATTTCGCAGGTCACTTAATTTCGCAGGTCCAGACTGCGAAATTACTCTAATTCGCCAGTTAAACTTGGAAACTAGATCTGTTTGAAATTCTGAAGATTCTTCCGGATTCCTTAACAGTTTCTGCAAAATCAAAACAGCAAAATATCAGTGATTTTCGAAAAAAACAGTGAAGAACAGAACGAAGAACGTGAAGAACACGAAGAACAGTCTTTGAATCTTCAAGTCTATCAGCCGAAAACTTTTCCAGAATCAACAAATTCTTTCCAGAAATCCTACAAAACAGCAATAAAACAAAGCAGAAGATCAACACAGCCAACAAACATCGAAATTTTTATCAAACCAACAAAAAATTTTCGAAACCCTAATTTTATCAGATTTCAAAAATTTCGAAATTCTCCCTGTTTCTCCAAGAACAATTCTGAACCGAGCCTTCAAGAGCCTAATGCTCTGATACCAATTGTTGGTCCCCTTGATGTATGGATCTTTCACAGAATCGTCTTTCCAATCAAGAGTGCGGAATCCTCTTGATCAGAATATCACAGAAACAAGTAGAAGAACAGAAACAACAATTCACTTTCAAACCGGGTTTCTATTGATTATCAATCAAACTGAATTACAATCAATCTAAACCCTAACCACAAATTCGTCCAAGCTAAGCTCTCACGAAATTGCTCTCTCACAAAAACTGTTTTGGCTGATTAACCTAAACCCTAAAGCCTAACCTTGTTTATATAACACAAGGTTGCAACATTAGGCTGGGTTTGCTACATGGGCTAGGCCCAAATCGTCCCCCATCACCCAATGTGGGTTTTGTTTAGCCCAAACTCTATTATCTCACTAAAGATTTGTTGTTACATAAATAACTGTTTATCGTATTTCTAATTACAAGATATCCAAAGACCAAATCTAAGCTGTTGTCACCAATATGCACCAACACTTTGAACTTCAGTCCCGCAATTTACACTGAGGATAACCGGGGGAATATCGTGCCTCTCAATAAGAGTATCAACCGTGAGTATCAACTGGTAATGTATCTAATAATAATAACACTCTTGCTACTAATGGTGTTGGATCTTTGCAGGATGCAGGTATGACATCAGCATTTTCCAGAGAACTCCATAAGATGATAGACATGATATCCAGTGTGCCTGGGGTGGTCCAGCCGATTCCAGAAGTGTCCCAAGACAATCACAGGATATCCCGGTTTGCACATCCTATCTGTGATGCTGAAATCCCGAAAAGATTTCAAACCCCCAACATGAAACTCTATGACGGAACCATGGATCCTGAAGAGCATATTGCCCAGTATAGGGAAAGGATGGAGATCAACCCTATCCCTCCAGATCTCAAGGAAGCATGTCTCTGCAAGGGTTTTGGTTCTACCTTGACAGGATCAGCCTTAAAATGGCTGTTAAATGTTCCACCTCACTCAATTACTTCGTTTGCTCATTTGGTTAATTTATTTAATAGTCAATTTTCTTGCAGCCGGAGTTTTGAGAAATTAACCAGTTTATGTGAACAAGTTTAGTCAGGAATCCTTGGATATCCCACATCTTGATGTTGCAACAGCTGTGCAGGCTTTTAATATGGGATTATGAAAAGATTCTCAGTTTTATCAGGATCTTGTAATGAATCCCTGCAGGAATCTCGACGAAGCTCGTAACAGGGCCTTGAGATATATTCTCTTGGAGGATGATAAGAAGATGCAAGAGAGGATGAATTCCACCTTAACCTATGAATCAACCAATAGGAAATCAGAATCCTCGTATAAACCGTATCGCTCTAAGCCATATGGCAGAAGTGACAACAAGAAAGTGAATGCTGTTGAAGACGAGAATCCTGAAGAATATCCTGAATTATCTGAATATTGCTTTTCTATTAACATACCTGAGTTAATGTATGCTATGCAGGGTTTAGGAGACAAAGCTAGGTGGCCTCGAAAGAATCAACAAAAAGCTGATTGGAAGGATAAATCCAAATGGTGTGCCTTCCATGAAGATTTCGGACATGTAACTGAGGATTTCATTGCTCTAAGAAAGGAAATAAGTTATCTTCTAAGCAAGGGATATCTGAAGGATCTCCTAGGAAGAAAGAAGAATAAGGGTCAGGATACTAAGAAGGATCCTGAATGAGCAGCATCACCTCCTGCGGATGCCAAGATAATCAACTTTATTTCAGGAGGATTCGACATTTGTGGGACTTCATATTCCACGGCCAAGAGACATGCAAAGGAAGCTAAGGCCGAGAGGGGAGATAAACCAGCCAGGATGACTACCCTCACAACTGATAAAGTGATCACTTTCGATAGTGATGACAGGGATACTGTCCAGGATCCTCACCATGATGCTCTCGTAATAACATTATACGTGGCTAACCATTTTGTACGCATGATATTGGTGGATAATGGCAGCTCCGTCAACATAATCCAATTAGAAACTTTGAAAAGAATGAATGTATCTCTAATGGATATTACTTCAAAATCCACCGTGCTTGTTAGGTTCAGTGGAGAGGCCAGGAATACAGTGGGAGAGATAAAGTTACCAGTATATGTTGAAGGGATCAATTTGATACAACGTTTCTGTGTGATGGACTCCCTATCCTGCTATAACATCATACTAGGTAGGCCATGGATCCATGATATGAAGGATGTGCCATCGACTTATCATCAGTGCATCAAGATCCCTACCCCTTGGGGGGTTATCAAGGTTGATAGTGATCAGCAGGAGGTGAAGGAATGTTACTCATCCTCAATGAAATCCTCAACCAAGCCTAATGCAGCATAACAATTAAAGATGCGGGCCCAGGATATCATGGAGGCTTCGGAGCAGGATGTAAAGAAAGTTATCCTGGATCAGGAAAATCCGGATATCTCGGTGCTCGTAGGAACCAATATCCCTCAAGATATTGAAAATTAATTAACTAATTTTCTAAAATGTAGGATGTCGACGTTCGCGTGGAAACACGAGGATATGACAGGTATTTCCAAGGATATTATAACTCACAAGCTTGGAATTGATAGGTCTTTCAAGCCTATCCAGCAAAAGAGAAGGAAGTTTGCTCCAGAATGAAACATAATTATTCAAGAAGAGGTTGAAAGACTATTGAAGTCCAAGATGATCAGAGTTTGTGTAGATTACACAGACTTGAACAAAGCATGCCACTGCCGGTCATGAGATGTTAACCTTCATGGATGCATCATCAGGATTCCAGCAAATCCAAATGGAACCTTCAGACCAGGAGGATACTGCTTTCATGACACCAACAGGTATTTACTGTTATACTGCTATGCCTTTTGGTTTGAAAAATGCAGGTGCAACGTACCAGATATTGGTGAACATGATGTTTAAAGACAAACTGGGGGACACCATGGAGGTGTACATTGACGATATGGTAGTCAAATCCAAGAAGGCTGAGGATCATCTCCAGGATATTAAAGGAGCATTTGATATCCTGGACCAGTACAATATGAAACTAAATCCTGCCAAGTGCCATTTTGGAGTGGGGGCAGGAAAGTTTCTAGGATATATGGTAACTAAAAGAGGAATAGAGGCAAGCCCGGAGTAGATTAGAGCTATCTTGGATATCAAATCACCTTCAATTATGAAGGATGTTCAACGGTTAACAGGGCGAGTAGCAGCATTGAACAGATTTATCTCAAGATCCTCCGAGAAATGCAAGAAATTTTATGATATCCTGAAGAAAAACAAGAAATTCGAATGGAAAGAGAAGCATGAAGCAGCCTTGCAAGATTTGAAGCAATATCTCTCAACTGCACCTCTATTGATGAAGCCTGAAAATGGTGAACCGTTGTCCCTATACCTCGCAGTATCAGGGAATGCTGTAAGTGCCGTTCTTATAAAGGACCATGAAGGTCAGTAATATCCTGTCTATTATGTTAGTAAAAGTTTATTAGATGCTGAAACTAGATATTCTCATCTAGAAAAATTGATATTAGCCCTAGTTATGGCATCAACAAAACTTAGACATTATTTTGAGACACATAGGATTCATGTTAAAACTAATTATCCTGTTAAGAACGTGCTTAGGAAACCCGAGATGTCGGGTAGGATGGCTAAGTGGTCAGTAAAATTAAGTGCCTATGATTTAGTTTATGAGCCTAGAAATGCTATAAAGTCTTAGGCTTTAGCTGACTTTGTGACTGATTTCAGTAGTGACATTCAAAATGAAGTAGACTTAGAAGTACAGTAGCTAGGAGAAAACTTAGAATCCTGGACATTATATACTGATGGTGCATCTAATGTAAGAGGTGTAGGTTTAGGTATACTACTAAAATTACCACAGGGGGACATATTACCCCAGGCTATTAGATGTGAATTCCATACTACTAATAATGAAGCAGAATATAAGGCTTTAATTGCAGGATTAGAGTTGGCTAAAAATATGAGTATCAAGAATTTGCAAGTATATGTTGACTCCTTGTTAATCACTAATCATTTTAATGGATCATATGCAGTTAAAGGTGAGAAGTTAATCGAGTATCTCGAAATTCTCAAAAAAATAGCAGGATATTTCGATATTTTCACACTTGAACAGGTACCAAGAGAGGATAATGCTGAAGCTGATGCCTTGGCGAATCTAGGGTCATCAGTCAGGATACCGGAAGAAACCCGGATACCAAGTATTCAGGATCCTTATGAGTATCCTGAGAAGGATCCCAAGTCCTGGATGGTCCCAATTTTAAGATATCTCAAGGAAGGACACATACAAAAGGATGAGAATCCTAAGGCCTTTAGAATGAAGGTATCACGATTAACTATTATAAATAATGTCTTGTATAAGAAATCTCTTGCAGGACCATATCTGAGGTGCTTAGAGGATCCCGAAACTAAGGAAGTGCTTCAGGATATACACGAAGGGGATTGTGGTAACCATACTGGGGGCAGGTCATTGTTCTCAAAAGTATTAAGAACAGGATACTATTGGCCGACAACGAAGAAAGATGCTGCAGAATATGCTCGAAGATGTGATGCATGTCAAAGGCACAGTAACATACTACATCAACCAGCTGAACCACTATATCCTATACCTTCCCCTTGGCCATTCATGAAATGGGGGATGGACATAGTAGGGAAATTACCAAAAGCTCCAGGAGGAAAAGTCTTTATGCTGGCAATGACTGATTATTTCTCTAAGTGGGTTGAAGCTGAAGCATTTGTTCAAGTTAGAGACCAAGAAGTAGTATCCTTCATAAAGAGGAATATCCTGACCAGATTTGGAGTACCAGCTGAAATCATTTATGACAATGGATCCCAGTTTATAAGTAAAAGGACAACTGACTTTTGCAAGAGTTGGGGAATCAAAATGATCACGTCTACTCCGGTACATCCTCAAGCAAATGGACAAGCAGAATCCTCAAACAAGATAATTGTCAACAACTTGAAAAAGAGACTAGGGGCTAAGAAAGGAAGATGGGCAGAAGAATTACCCTTTGTTTTGTGGGCTGATAGGACGACAGTAAAAAGTGCAACTGGCCAAGCCCCGTTTTCCTTGCTGTTTGGAGCAGAAGCAGTGATCCCGACAGAAATGGTGATACATACAGCGAGATCTAACCTCTGGGATCCTGAGCAGAATCCTGAAGTCCTATGCCAGGAACTGGATACTATTGATGAGACAAGAGACGCAGCAAGGCTAAGGATGGCAACATATCAACAGAGGATATCTAAAGCATATAACAAGAATATAAGGACTAGAAGATTTCAAGTTGGAGATTGGGTATTGAGAAAGGCTTTTCAGAATACTACTAATCCTGCTGATGGAAAGTTGGCTCCAAAATGGGAAGAACCCTATGAGGTTGAATCAGAATCAGGAAAAGGAGCATACTGACTCAAGAATATGGAGGGGGATATGCTACCGAGATCCTGGAATGCTATACATCTAAAACTCTATTTCAAGTGAGTATGGAATTTAGATTCTAACTCAAGATGGTATGGATTCTGTCTCTTTTATTAAATTTTAATATTATTTACTGTTTTGAACCCATTACTGACTTAAGCATCGGAGGGGTGTTAGCCAGGCTAACAGCCACCTTAGCTTACAGTTGTTTTGTAGTATATGCTTCGAGATATAGCTTCAGGATATACTTTCAGGATACTTCAGAAGATTAGAGAATTGGCCCCCTCTCTCACGTCTAAGGGATCCTGATCCCTTCACAGGTTTAAAGGTATTCACCTTTCTTCCGAATTGGGTTTAAACACCCCGCCTGGAGCGTAGGTTTTTCGGGAATAGTTCAAGGTGGCGGGACCAGTTCATGTAAAAGTGGCTGACAATTTCGTTACTATTGGCTATATCCTGAATCCTAAAGGTATATGAGGATTGATCACCCTCTCTCACGAAAGGGTATTTTCATACTCTCTAAGGTTTAAAGGTTATCACCTTTCTAAGTATTTATAGACTTCATGCGCAGGGGACATTCCTTCTAGAGCAATTGTGTGAAGCTCAAAAGATCAAAATTGGGCTAAGTGTCTCGGACTGGGGACATCTTAGTGGGAGAAGTCGCAAAAGGGGTTGGAGTTTAATACTAGGGTTACACTTAATTCCTGGTACGATCTTTCCTTTGTGAACCTTACATGAATTGTTTAACTCTGTTTAAGGCTCAAAATATCCTAATAAGGACATATCTTTAGGATATGTCTTCAAAATGTGTTTTTGGAATACGTTTCAGGATATTTGATTGGAATATTTGGGAAATGATACTAGGATTGAAAACTAATACTCTGATCAAACAAGTGTTATCAAAACAGGTTTTGGAAATTAGACTATCTTTTATTCTTTAAAAAATTTGTCTAAAATTGTTTGGATTTTCAGAAATTCTATTTGATAAAGGTCTTCATAAGAAATCACTGAGTATATTGATCAAGATATTTTCAAAAGATAATTGCACAAATTTTGCAAAGCTAAAATCTAAACTAAGAAATGCATGATAGAAATTGGAAGGCGACAACACGTAAGTCAAACGGTGGTTATATTATTAACAAGTCAAAAGTTGTGCTCTTGGTTTCACCTTAAACCAAGGTCCATCCACCAAAAGCACAACAGGTTCATAACGATATTTATGCAACGGTTGAAGATTTCGTCTCAAACCGAGACCCATCCACCTCCAACCGTTGTATCGTCCAAAACAACTTATACTGATTGATAACCAAGGGCTTCATCCTGGAACCCAGGACCCATCAACCTTTGGTTATCACAAGATTTCCCCTGAGATCTTTCAGTTTTGCCTCCCAGGCCTTATTGTTCCAGGAGGGCACTGAAGGCCCAAAGCCATTGCCTCATAAGCCATTTTCAGTCTGGCCTGGAGAAGGGAGATGACGACAGATTTCTTGAGACTTTCCCGATACAAAGCCATAGCCTGCTCATGTTGGACTTGGGCGGCGTCGATCTTGGCCTGGGCTTCCTGGGAGACCTTTTGGATTGTGGACTGCTGCTCTTAGGCCATTGCCTTGTATTTGGCCTCGTAGTGCTCTGATTTAGCGGTGGCGATCGCTGCTTGGTCTGCGATAGTGGCTTCGGCCTTTTTTAGCCGACTTTCCAGCATGACGTTCGAACCACATGCATCCTCGTAAAGGAAAATCAGACGTTCAAGACCCTGCAAAATAAAGAAACAGGTATTAACTTTAATTGAGTTCAGTAATTAGCATATGGTGCAGGATATGGATCAGGATATTTACCTGGTTGAGGAAGCTGGTCATGAATTTGCTGGACTCTCCAAACCCATGATTTTCAAATGGGAATACATTGGGATTAGCAAGAGGCTCTATTTCCTTTCTCTTCCGGGAGTTGGAGGCCCGGGTCTGAGATACCGGAGGAGCTTTAGGAGCGGAGGTCACTTTCGAACTGGTAGGCTTCGGTGTGATGATTGGCTTCGGGTTGGATTCTAGCTTGACAGGTGCGAGACTGGAATAACTGTCCAACTCGTCAAGTTGGAAGACTTCAAGGTTGATAACTGGCACTGAAGAAGGGAAGAAATATTCAATTTGCAAACTCTTGTATTTTACAATCATTATAATTGTGTACTTACCATACATCTCTGAACTTGATTTTTGGCTTGAATCTGTAAGAGACAGGGAGAAGGTTCTTTCACTAGCAGGAAGTCGGTAGATTTCTTTGATCCTGGACACTGATTCCGCACTTGGGGGTGCTAGATCTCTAAAATTCGCTGCACAAAAACATCGGGATATAAGTCTGGGATATAGTTTAAGGATACACTTGGGGATATTCCTAAAACCCTAGATCCTACCCTTGGTTAACCATCTAACCGGCAGATCAAAACCCTTGTCAATAGAGTCTCTTTTCACGAAAAAGAACTTTCGCCGCCACTAGTCTTCGTTCTTGGTGGCCTTAAGGACTAAAGGGCTCTTGGAGGTGGAGAACAAAAGAAAACGACTATTACCATGGGACCTCAACCGGTATGCTATGGGGAGGTCTTCGATGCACAGGTCAGGGCAGTGACGAGATTTGATCTGGTTCAGCACCATTAAAACTCGCCAAACTATCGGCATGGTTTGGGCATAACTAAGGCCGGTAAGCTCAAAGAAACGAGGGACAAAGGGCGGAAATGGATACCGGAGTCCCAAGGAAAAGGGATAGGCGAGGAAGCAGACCCACTCGTTTGACGATGCGTCTGATCGGATTTCCCGATCAAAAGGTCGTATGACTACTCCGGCAGGGAACGCACCAGAATTCTTCAGGGTGGCGATGTCAGCGTTATTGAAGGAGCAGATTTCGTTTTGAGGCTCTCGTATGAGGTTCTGACTCGTTAGGTCTGCGACTGGCTCGTTCGACCGGGATCTTGTTCGAGATGCCATAAAGGGTATCGACCGAGAAACAGAAAATCCAAAGGAAAGGAAAAACAGAGAAGATAAGAGAAATACATGAGATCCGCTTGAGGAATAGTGATCATAATGTGAACTATTTCGGCTAGATATAGGCTGAGTAATAGGGGGTAAAGAGTAAATAACATCTTGGAAGTTACACATTGTCATTTCAAAGGTCTCATCGTATTAATTGCCTCGATCCAGGTGATAAAATTTAAAAATATATTTGTTTGAACTCAGAATTCCAACAGGTATATTTTTGGGGACAATTGTTATGGGTTATTTTCTGAGTATATATCCTGGCTAATATTCTGCTTTTGATTGTGATCAGGATACCGGATCAAGATATTGGTAACATCCTGGTTCAATATCCTGGTATTAATTGAATTGATCACGTGCAGATTAAGAGTTACAGGTCTCCAACGTTCAAGAAGACTTCTTCCCCCAAGACTCGGGAAAATCAGTTGGAATAGAGACGTTGATCCCGAAAGACCAGGACTACAACGATTACTTGGGAATATTCGGGGCATCTCGGTTTATTAGGAAAGTTAGTTGTTTTCGGTTAGCTATAAATAGTATCATCGGATCAAGTTAAGGCACTCACTTCATTCGTACACTTTACTCTCTAATCACTAGCAATCACTACACACCAACACGTGTACTCAAATTATATTGTAACACCTAGTTGATCCGCATCATATCCTGCACTGTATCCTGATATTCGAAGTAATAGAAGAACAAGGCAGCTGCGATTGTCAGCTCCCGAGGTTTTGTGCCGGCGATCTAGATTGATCAAGGGCTTTCCTCGTATATCTCGTGTCACCCCTTACATTTCTTGCTCATTGTTTGATCATAGATACAACTCTATATCCTGAGCTGAGCCGTATCCTGAAAACTGTTTTTATAAACAACTTAATCAGCATATTTTCGACACTTATTTCTAGCACACTACCTCACTTGACTAATTTGATCACTAAATTGCTTCGGTAATTTTTGACCAAAACAATCATCATCAAATTTTAGATTGGCATATAACGCCATTAGCTCGTCTCTTCTTTGCGGCAACCTACTCTTGAATATCATTGCAACCCTAGATTTTGCATCGTGCGAAGGTGCTAAATCACAGAGTTGTTCAATAAGAGATAGCCTCCCTGTCTTCAACATTTCCTCCATTGGAAATGAATATTGCACCCCGTGTTGATAAGTCACTTTAACCGTTCCTGCTTCTTCATGCATCACCCAACTGCTAAGTGTTGGTAGAGGAGTATCGTCAATATCATCATCATCTTCTACCGGTAATTTTCTCTTCAATATTTTTATTACAGTTCGGGTTCTTTCACAATCGTTGGTCATTGGAACCCTAATGGCTAGGATATCCCTCTAAACCCCTTCATTCATACCAAACATGGCTTTGATTGTCCTTACCTTCACCCTTCTCCTATCAGAGAACTTTATGATGAATCGTTTCTCCTTCCTTTCAAACCTCCATGCAATAACCTTAGCCATTCTTGAAGTTTTTGTCATTTTGGACAATATGTGGCGTTTTTAGTCAATGTTTTTGGCTTGTGTTCTCACGGTCTTCTTTTATATTGACTTTTTCTTTTCCCGTGCATGACAGGTAATTATGGCGTTTTGAAAAAGATAATATAATAAATGTTAGTAATTACGACTGATATTCTGACTTTGTTTGTTTTATTGTGACCAGGATACTGAATCAGGATATTGATAACATCCTGGTATGATATCCTGGTAGTAACTAATTAACCCACGGGTAGATTAAAAGGTGCAAGTCTCAAACGTTCAAGTGGACTTCTTCTCCTGAAGACTCGGGCAAATCAGTTGGATTATAGACGTTGAAGCCGGAAGACGTGGACTACAACGTTCACATATGGAATATTCGCTGGATCCCGGAATGATAGGATAGTTAGTTAATTTCTTTTGCTATAAAAAGGATTGATCGGATTAGATTAAGGCACACAATTTCACATACACTCTTGCCCTCTACTAGCTGCAAACACTCACAATACACTTACACTTGTAACGAATTTACATTGTTACACTTAGTTGTTCCGCATCATATCCTGCACTATATCCTGACATTTGAAGCAATAAGAAGAACAAGGCAACTGCGATTGTCAGCTCCCGAGGTTTTGTACCGACGATCTAGATTGATCAAGGGCTTTTCTCGTATATCTCGTGTCACCCTTTACTTTTTTGCTCACTGTTTGATCATAGATACAGCTCAATATCCTGAGCCGTATCCTGAAAACTATTTTTGCAAATAACTTAATTTACTTATTTTTGAACACATTCTCTTAGCACACTACCTCACTTAACTAATTTGATCACTTAATTGCTTCGGTAATTTTTGACCAAAACAATTTGGCGCCCACCGTGGGGCAAGTGGTGCTATTTCTACTAAAAGCTTTTGCAAAATCATTACTTGGTTTTCTATTTTCAAAACTTTTTGCTACACTATTTTCAATGGCCTCAAGATCGAACATGAGCTCTTCCACTGTGTCTGCTACAGCCTCTACAACAATTGGTTCGGTGCTTCCACCACCTCCTCCGAGAACCCAAGCCTCTTCACTGCCTCAGGATGTTATCCCCGCTCGCAACATTCAGGGATCCACTCCTGTTTTGGCCTCTAATGAAGAAATTCTAAATTTGTTTGGTAGTGTACAGGAACAGATGAGGCAGCAGCAGGAGACTGATGGAGAGGGTGAAACCCGAGCTTTAGAGTGTCTAATTATCATGTTTTATGTGTATTTGATGTTTTTATTTGCTTGGAATGAAGTGACTATGAGAATTTGGTGTTTTGCAGGTAAAGTACGTAAATCGGTGCATTTACAAGGGTTAAATATGAAAGTGTGAGCATACGATGGGATATCGCGGCTCAAGAATGGATGTTAAAGCTTGTTCTGGTGCTATGAATGCTCACGAGTGGATGAAGTGTGAAAAAGTGAAGTTCGGGGACTAATTCGGTAATTTATGAAATATGTGTGAAGAAGGAATAGAAGGTCATGCATCGCGATCGTAGCTTACGAGTGATAACTCGTAGCTTACGAGTCATGGTGGTGTTGTTGTTTTTGGACAGAACTTTCAACTCGTAAGCTACAGGTTTCAAACTGTAGCTTACGAATGACCATATTCAGCAAGGAAGGGCCAAGCACAAAGCGACCGTAGCCTACGAGTAGCGATCCGTAGGTTACTGTTTGGGAAGTAATGTTCAAACAGAATTTTGAATTCGTAGGTTACAAGTTACTTTCGTAACCTACGACCCGGGCAGTCAAAATTATGGATTATTATTGGACTTGTGAAAGGGGCCCACTATTTTTAAACACATACATACACACGCATAGAGGAAGGGGGAGAACACATCATCCAAGATTGACTTTGGGGGGACGGTAGCTTTCTTTCAAAGACATCAGCATTCATCATCAATAGTCAAGGTGACATCACGATCCTTAAAGATCATCATCATCAGTGGCGGCAGACTTTTGAGGATTAGGGAATCTCACTTTTTATCATCATCATCGTCCAACATAATCATCATCATTCACATCAAGTATTTTTATTATATTATAAAGATGATGATTTCAATTATGATGGAAGCCATTGAAGATCATTCAACAAACATGAGCGGCTAAACTTTTTGTGGTTTCCTCCGGATAGAGGGTTTGTGTAATTAGGTACTTTTATGTGTTTCTAATCATTGTAACTTGGTGGTCTAAGCATCCGATGCTTTTCATCATGGATTTAATTGACTGATTGTAACTGATTACATTTATTTAAACCTTGATTTCTAAGCATTCAGTTCCCGAGAGTTCTAGTAATTGGGATATATTTGACATGGGGTTAGGGTTTGTAAATTGTGATTGATAACCATTCGATAACCTCCCGTTATGTATTGACCGGAGTACTTAGTCGTTGATTATCACAATTGGTTAATTAGATTTAACACTTATGTCTATGTAAGTGTTTCGGTTAAACACATAACTGAATCTAGCTACAAAACCTGAAATCTGGAGGAACCATCTTTTCTCTCATTGATTTAAAACACAATTTTTATTTGCTAATTTAGCTATTTCTCATAATCAAACAAACCGATTTCTCAATTCAGTAACAGTTAGTCAATACTTTTCATTACGACACTTTCCACAGTCCTCCTTTGGTTCGATACCCTGCTTATTCTATACTAATAGTTTAAATAGGTTTTTGCATGTCCATAACGACAGACATCAAAATGGCGCCGTTGCCGGGGAGGCGTGCGCAAAGTGCTTAGTGTTAAGTTCTAGTTTTAGTTAAATATACAAAAATTCCAAAAATAGTGTTTTTTTTTATTTTGTTCTGTTTTGTTCGGATTTACGCGAGGTTTTCTTGTTTTTGTTTGTGCAGGTGATCTAGTAAGTGTATGCATCATACTCGGAATTCCGGGAAGTCATCACCATTAGTGTTCGACCCAGAGATCGAGAGAACAGTAAAGCATACAAAGCGAGTACTACATCGTGAGAACAAGATCCTACAATCACCTATACCAACATCTAAGACAATGGAGAACTCAGCAACTCCGGAGAAACAACCGCAAGACCCACTCCCACAGCAACAATTCTCACCAACACCTACCCAACCTTCACCAAACACTACCATACCACCACCACAGTCTACACAACCTACTTCTACATCTCCAGTACCATCATTCTCATCCTTTTTCCCAAACCTTGATAACATTCAACCAACTTCCACCCAAACAACATCTCTTCAATACCCAACTACAACCCAGACTGTCAATTTACAGCACTCGTCTCCTTACGTTAGAATCATTCCTGATGACACTCCATCACCGATTCAAACTCAAGCACCTAATGCAACACCCATTCCGCCAGCCACTCGACCGGTTATTTCACAACAAAGTCAGCCAATGCCACATCTTTACAGGTCGACCATTTATGATCAAGGAAATAACTCAGGAGATTTTGATGATGGCTATGAGGAATATGATAACTACGTGGGTCAAAACGAGAGACAAGTGGTTAACACGGGTAGCTATGAGAGGCAAACAGTCAGATTGGGTGCGGCCGAGAGAGTCAATCAAGAGAACGTAGGGTATCAACAATATGTGCAACCAACGCCAATACAACAGATACCACAACAATATCATCAACCTGACCCACTCAATCAGCAGCCTGCTCCGAGAAGGCCGGTGGTGGACATTCCATTACCACCTCCGGTACCTCAGATGCAAGGTCAGGCAAGACCGCTGCCACGAAACCTACACCGACCGGTGATTTTACCGGAAGGAATTCCACGAGGAAATAATCAAGGTCCAGTTCGAGGTATAGAGAGCCACTTCAGACCTGCTATAGTTAACAACCCATCACCGGTTGTGATCCCGCAACTACAAGGAGGGCGGTCATTCGAAGTACGAACACAATCAATATCCAGTCTGCCTAAGTTTCATGGGCACGCACATGAAGAACCATATCTACACATTGCTGCATATGATGCACGTTGCAACACAATCAGCAGCCAAGGTTTCTCAGTTGATGATGTGAAATTGGTACTTTTCCAATTCACACTTGAAGACAAAGCACAGCAATGGTTTCATTCGCTACCGTCAGCTTCGATCTTCACATGGAGCGAAATGCAGCAACAATTTTTAGATGAGTTCTATACTCATTTGCGTACTAACAATGCAAGGAAGGATATTCGAGGGTTTCGACAACAGCCCGGTGAGTTATTTCACGAAGCATTCAATCGTTTCAAAATGATGCTCAAGAACTGTCCACATCATGAGATATGTTTGTGGGAACTTATTAATACATTCCACGAAGGCCTAACAGATGAAGATGCCAGGGATGTAAATTCAATATCCAATGGTACTTTTGGAATGAATTACGAAGAAGATGATTGGGAATATTTAGAAAGAACCGCAAGGGCGTCAAAACGCAAGGCTCAATCTTTTAGGAGTGCACGACAATCAACAGTGAGAGCAGTAGAGAATCCACCGGAGGTAGGTGGTCAGTACCCATTGTGTCGTCATTGTGGGGATATAGGGCACATTGCTGATCAGTGCCCTAACATTATCGGTAATCTGGATGACGTGAATATGATGCAGGGAAGTGGGAACAGGTATTCGGGTTTCCAAGGAAACAACCAATATTACCAGCCCCGAAACCAAAATAATTATCAAGGGGGTAATAATCCGGGTGTCCAACGAAATTACCAGCATGGTAATGGGCAGGTGAGTAACGATATGATGGAGATGTTGAAATCAATTCAGCTTGAATTACAAAATCAAAGGCTTGAGCTGCAAAATCGTGCTCAAAAGGATGAGATGCGAGATAAAACCGTCCAGTCATTAACCACACAAATGGCCCAAGTTGCAACCGATGTGAAGGAGTTGAAACAGCAAAACGGGAAGCTTCCTAGTGACACTCAAACGAACCCCAAGCACGGGAAGAATATACCAGTCAGCGGGGTAAGTTTCGTTCCTAAAAACAATTTGAATGATAAATTTTTAACTTCTTCTGTTTCCGATGTGATTGCAGGTTTAAGTGGCGCAAATGAGGATGGAGATGGGTGTGACTCAGGAGAGCCGGTCGTCCCGATTCGAGTTGGAAAATTCAAAATCCACAAGGCGTTGTTGGATTATGGAGCTGGGATGAGTGTTCTTCCCGGTAGCCTTTACAACCAGTACGATTTTGGTCCCCTGTAAGCTTTTGATAGTATGGCCATGTTTGCGGATGCAAGTTTGAAGCAACCTCGAGGGGTTGTAAAGGATGTGGTAATTCAACTCGGCGAGTTCTACTACTCGGTCGACTTTATGGTGGTTGATTATGCACCCGCACCGACCTACGCACAACCGAAGGTAATTTTGGGTCGCCCGTTTCTGTATACAGCAAATGCATAAATTGACTGCAGGAATGGGATGATAATTCTAAGTTACAAGAATCGTAAGCTGTATTTCAATGTATTTTTAAAATCTATTGCTTATGATCTTCTGAATGATGCAAGTCCCACATGTGCTACTAATGAGATTGGTTTGAGTGGAGGTAATTTTTGCAGGTCTGAGTTAACAAATGGTAGAAATCAGGCGAACAAGACAACTGTGAGAGGAAGAGCAAATGAAGGAAAACCACCCGATGGTGGGAGTGAGTGGAGCAACAAGGATGAGGTTGAACTCAACTGGCGTGGAGCTGCGAACCTCCAACAAAAAAACTGGATGGATATGTACGGAGAGACATGGGAGGGAAAACGTGCAGCTGAACCACCTTGAACATCAGGTACGGTCTGGCTGAAGACCTAAAACTTAGCGCTCTCGGGAGGCAGCCCGAGGATGTAGAGTATTGTATTTCGTTTTGGTTTCGTTTTGGTGTGGTTGTGTTTTGACAGGTTCTTGATTCAATCATCACGGATGCAACAATTCAAGTGTGGGGATGTTTTGCAACATCCCCGGTGAGATATCAAAGAATCTATGGAATGCGTCTATTCCGGTTAAAGCACAACAGCCGCATCACTACAGACACATGATCAGGTGCATGTGTTTATCTATCTTACTTTGTTTTTGGTGTGTTTTGTTGTTTTTGGTGGTGTGAACCTTTGTTTTGTTTAATGGGATGTGTTCGTTTGTTTTGTTTTGTGATGAGTTAGCCGCTCATTTAGGATAGTTGGTTTGTTTTCCCGTGCTATATTTTAAAAGTACCATACATTGGGGACAATGTAACCCAAGTGTGGGGATGGGGGAGCCCGGGAAGGGATTTGTGGATAAAGCTTGAAGAGATTGAAAGGTGATTGAAATCGATGACAATTGGTAAAAATTGAAAATTTTGAAAATTTTAAAATTATTCATCGCCTTAAACAAGCTATTTGGATACGAAAACCTGAAGTTTCAATCACTAATAGGCTTCTTACCGGTAGTAGACTAGATTAGTCCCTTGTTATGGTTGTCCCTTTAAGTTTCATGAGAGTAGGTTTGACAAGTGTTTTATAGGAAATGAGTTGAAAAGAGATGTCTATCCAGGGGTAACATGTTTTAATTGCATATGCTACATGTCGTCAACCTTTTTACCTTTTCTTGGTGAGATTTTGAGCCTGTAGACGGATAGGATACATTATATAATGAATTCAGTTGTTGAGTGCAGGCTACGTGTTTTTCTGTGTTAGAACTTGTATGATTCGATGCATGCTGAGACTGTGGGTTTGACATGTGCACATGGATGATAAAGGCATTAGGATTTTCCTGTTACACCCTTTTGTGTTTGTGTTTCTTTCGTGTTATTCACTAATTTCCCTTAGTAGCCCTGTTGAGCCTAACTACCTTTCGTTTGTTCGCCTATTGTCTATTGTGAAAAACCGACCGTGATGATATTGTTATGAAAAAGAAAAAAAAATTTGAAAGAAAAAAAAAAAGAAAAGAGAAAAACAAAAATAGAAAAATATGTGGAAAATGAAAAGAAAAGAAAAAAAAATAGAAGTATGTGAATATCGTATATGTTCTTGGGTAGAAACCAACCCAAAAGTATAAGTTGTGTTTGAATAAAGTTATCACGGTTTGGTTATTGTTTGTGAGCCAACTAGAAAAGAAAAAGAACCTAAAAATTTTCCTACCTTTCCCTAAGCCCAAAACCCGAAAGTCCTTTTGATATGTGTCATGTTAGATGATACGGTGGAGGTGTGATTGTCATACAAGCTTATGATTGCAGGATTTCATGTTTGCTTTTTGAGTGTTTATATACTAGCACATTACACGCTAGTCCAGATATTAAACTGAGAGGAGAGTACATTGTGAGGGGTGTGTAGCATGTGTCTAATTGTAAACATGTTAGTTTTAGATAGGCAAGTCTTGAGTTTTAAAATTCCATCATTTACTTGTCAGACTGTCAATCTCGATTGTGTCAGTCTATGGGATGGGTATGACTTGGGACTGAACAGGTTGAATCGGTTAAGGGGTTTAAAGGTGGTGTTGCTATGGTGACTAGTTCTAGTTGGTTTGCTTGGGGACAAGCAAAGGCAAGTGTGGGAATGTGATGGAGAGGGTGAAACCCGAGCTTTAGAGTGTCTAATTATCATGTTTTATGTGTATTTGATGTTTTTATTTGCTTGGAATGAAGTGACTATGAGAATTAGGGAATCTCACTTTTTATCATCATCATCATCGTCCAACATAATCATCATCATTCACATCAAGTATTTTTATTATATTATAAAGATGATGATTTCAATTATGATGGAAGCCATTGAAGATCATTCAACAAACATGAGCGGCTAAACTTTTTGTGGTTTCCTCCGGATAGAGGGTTTGTGTAATTAGGTACTTTTATGTGTTTCTAATCATTGTAACTTGGTGGTCTAAGCATCCGATGCTTTTCATCATGGATTTAATTGACTGATTGTAACTGATTACATTTATTTAAACCTTGATTTCTAAGCATTCAGTTCCCGAGAGTTCTAGTAATTGGGATATATTTGACATGGGGTTAGGGTTTGTAAATTGTGATTGATAACCATTCGATAACCTCCCGTTATGTATTGACCGGAGTACTTAGTCGTTGATTATCACAATTGGTAACCAGATGCTGATAAGAGAGATACAACTCTTGAAATCCAGCTCTAGCAGACCTGCTGAGGATACTATCACTCCCTTGCAACCTAGAGCTTTGAACATTAGTTATGCAATATATACTAAAGATAACAGGGGGATATTGTGCCTAGCCATTCCCAGAATCATATTCCTGAGATACCCTCTTCAGTCAGGGTGTCAACTGTGCGAAGCTCAGGATATGCTTCAGGATATGGCCAGAATCCTCAGACTGGTAACGTATCTAATAATAATACTTTTGCTACTAACGGTATTGGATCTTTGCAGGATGCAGGTATGACATCAGCATTTTCTAGGGAGCTTCAGAAATTAAAAGATATGATATCCAGTGTACCTAGTGTACCTGGGGTGGTCCAGCCAATTCCAGATGTATCCCAAGACAGCCACAGGATATCCCAGTTCGCGTATCCCATTTGTGATGCCGAAATCCCAAACAGATTTCAGACCCCTAACATGAAGCTCTATGACGAAACTACGGATCCTGAGGAGCATATTGCCCAGTATAAGGAATGGATGGAAATCAACCCCATCCCTCCGGATCTCAAGGAAGCATGCCTGTGCAAGGGTTTTGGTTCTACCTTAATGGGATCAGCCTTAAAATGGCTCTTAAACGTTCCTCCTCACTGAATTACTTCATTTGCTCATTTAGTTAATTTATTTAGTAGTCAATTTTCTTGCAGCCGGAGTTTTGAGAAACTAACCAGTGATCTTTACAGGATAACTCAAGGACCTCAGGAATCCTTGAGGGATTATGTGAACAAATTTAGTCAGGAATCCTTAGATAGCCCGCATCTTGATGTAGCAACAGCTATGCAGGCTTTCAAGATGGGGTTGCAAAAAGATTCTCAATTTTACCAGGATCTTGTAATGAATCCTTGCAGGAATCTCGATGAAGCTCGTAATAGGGCTTTAAGATATATTCGGCTGGAGGATGACAAAAAAAATTCAAGAGAGGATGAATTCGTCAACAACCTATGAGTCGACCAACAGGAAATCAGAACCCTCGTATAAACCATATCGCTCTAAACCATATGGCAGAAATGACAGCAAAAAAGTGAATGCTGTTGAAGACGAGGATCCTGAGGAGTATCCTGAGTTATCTGAATATTGTTTCTCTGTTAATATACCTGAACTGATGTACGCTATGCAGGGTTTAGGAGACAAAGCAAGATGGCCCCGGAAGAATCAACAAAAAGCTGCTTGGAAGGATAAGTCCAAATGGTGTGCCTTCCACGAGGATTTCGGACATGCTACTGAGGATTGCATTGCTCTAAGGAAAGAAATAAGCTATCTCTTGAGCAAGGGATATTTGAAGGATCTCATGGGAAGAAAGAAGAATAAAGGTCAGGATCCTGAGAATATGCTCGAAGATGTGATGCATGTCAAAGACACAGTAATATACTACATCAACCTGTTGAGCCAATTTATCCTATCGCTTCCTCTTGGCCATTCATGAAGTGGGGGATGGATATAGTAGGAAAATTGCCAAAGGCTCCAGGAGGAAAAGTCTTCATGCTGGCAATGACTTATTATTTCTCCAAATGGGTTGAAGCTGAAGCATTTGTTCAAGTTAGAGATCAAGAAGTAGTATCCTTCATAAAAAGGAATATCCTAACTAGGTTTGGAGTACCAGCCGAGATAATTTGTGACAATGGTTCTCAATTTATAAGTAAGAGGACTACTGACTTTTGCAAGAGTTGGGGAATTAAAATGATCATATCCACACTGGTACATCCTCAAGCAAATGGACAAGCGGAATCCTCAAACAAGATAATTGTCAATAATTTGAAGAAAAGGCTTGGAGCTAAGAAGGGAAGATGGGCAGAAGAATTACCCTTTGTTTTATGGGCTGATAGAACGACTGTAAAAAGTGCAACTGGCCAAACCCCATTTTCCTTAGTATTTGGAGCAGAAGCGGTGATCCCAACAGAAATGGTGATACCTACGGCAAGATCCAATCTCCGGGATCCTGAGAAGAATCCTGAAGCCCTTTGCCAGGAATTGGATACTATTGATGAAACAAGGGATGTAGCAAAGCTAAGGATGGCAGCATATCAACAAAGGATATCCAGAGCATACAACAAGAATATAAGGACTAGAAGATTTCATGTGGGAGATTGGGTATTAAGGAAGGCTTTTCAGAATACTACAAATCCTGCTGATGGAAAGTTGGCTCCAAAGTGGGAAGGACCCTATGAGATTGAATCAGAATCAGGGAAAGGAGCATACCAACTCAAGAATATGGAGGGGGTATGCTACCAAGATCCTGTAATGCTATATATCTAAAGCTCTATTTCAAGTGAGTTTAGAATTTAATTTCTAACTCAGAATGGTATGAGTTCTATCTCTTTTAATATATATTTAATATTATTTATTCTTTTGAACCCAATACTGACTTAAGCATCGGAGGGGTGTTAGCTAGGCTAACACCCACCTTAGTTTACGGTTGTTTTGCAGTATATGCTTCGGGATATAGCTCTAGGATACACACTCAGGATACTTCGAAAGATTAGAGGATTGGCCCCCTCTCTCACGTTTAAGGGATCCTGATCCCTTCATAGGTTTAAAGGTATTCACCTTTCTCTCGAATTGGGTTTAAACACCCCGCCTGGAGCGCAAGTTATCCAGGGATTGTTCAAGATAGCGGGAGCAGTCCATGTAAAAGTGGCTGACAATCTTGTTATTGTTGGCTATATCCTAGATCCTAAAGGTATATGAGGATTGATCACCCTCTCTTACGAAAGGGTATTTTCATACTCTCTAAGGTTTAAAGGTTTTCACCTTTCTAAGTCTTGGAGTTTATACACTCCCGCCTGTAGCGCATGAAAATTTGGGATTTTCCCCAGAATACTTATGGGTTTATCCCCAGGATACCAAGGATTTATCTCCTGTATATTTTAGGGTTAACCCCCTGTAACACAAGAACTGTTCAAACAATTGGAACCAATGTTCTAAAAATTTCTAAGTGTTCAAAGGCGTTATGCACAGGGGACGTTCCTACTAAGGAAATTTTGTAAAACTCAAAGGATCAAGCTTGGACTTAGTACACTAAGTATCTCGGACTGGGGACATCTTCATGAAAGAAGTTGCAAAAGGATTGAAGTTTGAGAATAGGGTTACAGCCTATTCCTGGTATGATCTTTCCTTTATAATCCTATCTGAGTTAATTGAATTTTTGGAATTGTGTTTGACAAAAACTTAAATATCCTGATTAGGATATATTCTCAGGATATATTCTCGAAGTATATTTACAGAATATGTTTCAGGATATTTGGTTGGAATATTCGGGATATAATACTTGGGTTAAAAACTAAAACTGCATTCTAGTTAAACAAGTGTTGTCAAAGCAAACATTGTAAAATGAAAATGAACTGTCCTTATTTCTTTAAAAACTTTATCTGAAATTGTTTTGGTCAAAAATTACCGAAGCAATTTAGTGATCAAATTAGTAATGTGAGGTAGTGTGCTAGAAAGTTTATAGAAAATATGCTTGTTGAGTTATTTAGAAAATCAGTATTCAGGATACGGCTCAGGATATTGAGCTGTATCTGCGATCAAACAGTGAGCAAATAATAAACAAAAAGTAAAGGAAACGACACGAGATGTACGAGGAAAGCCCTTGATCAATCTAGATCGCCGGCATAAAACCTCGGGAGCTGACAATCGCAGCTGCCTTGTTCTTCTTATTGCTTTAAACTTCAGGATACAGTGCAGGATATCAACCAGATCGCTAAGTGTTACAATGAGTTCGTGTGAGAGTACAAATTGCGAAAGAACAAGTGTTAGAGTGTAGTGAGTGTGATTGCAGTAAAATTGTTGTGTCCTATTTGATCTGGTGTTCCTCCTATTTATAGTAACGAAGTACAAACAAATATTCCTATAAATATGGGATGCTCCGAATATTCCACCACGAACGTTGTAGACCGAGTAATAAGGTTTCAACGTCTTTCTTTGAACGGCCTGGACCGAGTCTTCCGCGGAATAAGTCTTTGTGAACGTTGCTAGCTCTTAACACACGTGCCTGCACATAATCCATTAGCAATCCCGAGGATACCGTTCAGGATGTTACCAATATCCTGAACCAGCATCCCGGATGTAAACAGATACTACATGAATAAGATATAGATCAAGATATTTTCCAGGATATGGGCTCAGAATTTCACCCAAAACAATTGTCCCCAAAAATGTTACCGTTTGATATCCTAACGGTTACATTTTTTCACAATGGCCGAGACAATTAAGAGATAAGACTTCTGATGTGACAGCTTTCAACTACCCGGCCTATATTTACTCATCATACCCTATATCTTCTCATCCTCATCTTCTTTTTTACCCACAATCGTCAAGAAAAGGTAATATTCTCTCTCTCATCTTCATAACCATTTCTCATTTTACTCCGGCAAGAATTCAGGCGACCAAATGCCTAGGCAGACGAGGTCCAGTTCAGGCGACTCGGCTCCCACATTCATCCAACAGAATCTTCTCCAAGAACCGGAGAATGAAATATGCACCTTTGATAGTGCTCATCTGTCGGCTTTAAAATATTCCGGTATCTTCCCGGATGGAACCATATTCCGACCCTTTGACAGAGAAATCCGGTCAGATATGGTTTCCACCGAGTGGATTTGTTTCAATGCTTTCCCCTTCACCCTAGGGCTACGATTCCCTTTTCCGGATTTTATTACCGAGTTCTTTAACATTACTAAAATTTCTTTCAGCCAAACCATGCCAATGCTTTGGCGTGTTTTGTCTGTTCTTGACCAAATCAAGAGAAACCACATACCTGACCTTTCTGTCCATGATCTCCCTTTAGCCTACAAGCTTAGATGCCATGGCTCTTCTAGGTTTCTATTTTACTCTAGCTCCGGTCCCCCATTGATTCTTCGTGCCACCAAAAACGAGGATGGTTGGCAATCCAAGTTTTTCTTTGTAAAAAGGGATTCGATCCCCGGTGGAACGGATTATCCGATGAGATGGTTAAGAAAGGGTAGGAATTAGGGTTTAAGAATGATCCTGTCTCTTATCCTGTCTCATATTCTGAACTAATAAATTTTCATTATCGTGCAGCTGATTTTAGGAAGATTGCTCCTCCTCTTGCTAATTCCCAAGAAAGAATAGACGCCATTAGACTTCTCCCAGAGGCAGAAAGAAGTTTCAATCCTTCTCCACCAACTCCAAGCCCTCTTTCAAGTGCCACTTTTACATGAACTGGTCCCGCTACCTTGAACTACACCTAGATAACTTGCGCTCCAGGCGAGGTGTTTAAACCCAATTCGAAAGAAAGGTGAATACCTTTAAACCTTTGAAGGGATCAGGATCCCTTAAACGTGAGAGAGGGGGTCAATCCTCTAATCTTTCGACTTATCCTGAGTATATATCCTGGAGCTATATCCTGAAACATATCCTGCAAAACAATTGTAAACTAAGGTGGGTGTTAGCTTGGCTAACACCCCTCCGATGCTTAAGTCAGTATTGGGTTCAAGATAATAAACAAATATATTTTAAAGAGATAGAACACATACCATTCCGAGATAGAAAATAAATTCTACTCTTACTTGAAATAGAGCTTCAAATGTATTGCATTCCAGGATCTTGGTAGCATATCTCCTTCCACACTCCTGAGTCGATATGCTCCTTTCCCTGCTTCTGACTCGACTTCATAAGGTCCTTCCCATTTCGGAGCTAGCTTGCCATCGGCAGGATTAGTGGTATTTTGAAAAGCCTTTCTCAGCACCCAATCACCAACTCGAAATCTTCTAGTCCTTATGTTCTTATTGTATGCTCTGGATATTCTTTGTTGATATGCTGCTATCCTTAGCCTTGCTGCATCTCTTTTTTCATCTATAGTATCCAAATCCTGACATAAGACTTCAGGATTCTGTTCAGGATCCTGTAGCATAGATCTTGCAGTAGGTATCGTCATTTCTGTTGGAATCATTGCCTCTGCTCCAAATACCAAGGAAAACGGGGTTTGGCCAGTTGCATTCTTCACCGTTGTCCTATCAGCCCACAAAACAAAGGGTAACTCTTCCGCCCATCTTCCTTTTTTGGCTCCAAGTCTCTTCTTTAAGTTATTGACTATTATCTTGTTCGAGGATTCGGCTTGTCCATTCGCTTGAGGATGTACCGGAGTAGATGTGATCATTTTGATTCCCCAACTCTTGCAAAAGTCAGTAGTCCTTTTGCTTATAAACTGGGACCCATTATCACAAATGATCTCAGCTGGTACTCCAAACCTAGTCAGGATATTCCTCTTTATGAAGGATACTACTTCTTGGTCTCTTACTTGAACGAATGCTTCAGCCTCGACCCACTTAGAGAAATAATCCGTCATTGCTAACATAAATACTTTTCCTCCCGGAGCTTTTGGTAACTTCCCTACTATATCCATCCCCCACTTCATGAATGGCCAAGGGGAAACTACAGGATATAGTGGTTCAGCTGGTTGATGTAGTATGTTACTATGCCTTTGACATGCATCACATCTTCGAGCATATTCTGCAGCATCTTTTCTCATTGTTGGCCAAAAGTATCCTGTCCTCAATACTTTCGAGAATAATGATCTGCCCCCAGTGTGATTACCACAGTCCCCTTCATGTATATCCTGAAGTACTTCTTTGGCTTCATGATCCTCCAAGAACCTTAAATATGGTCATGCAAGAGATTTCTTGTATAGAATATTATTTATAATAGTGAATCGTGATACCTTCATCCTAAATGCCTTAGGATTTTCATATTCGGGGATGTGTCCATCTTTAAGATATTTCAGAATTGGAGTTGTCCAGGATTTAGGATCCTGTTCAGGATATTCCACTCCAGGATCTCGAATATCCGCTACTTCTTTACCCTGAGGATTAGTTGCAGGATATAAGACATGTATTATTGGTATTTGGGTCCCTTCCGGTATCCTGATTGATGATCCCAGATTTGCTAAGGCATCCACTTCAGCATTATCCTCTCTTGGTACCTGTTCAAGTGTAAAAACATCGAAATATCCTGCTAATTTTTTGAGAATATCAAGATATTCAGTCAATTTCTCACCCTTAACTGCATATGATCCATTAAAATGGTTAGTAATTAACAAAGAGTCAACATATGCTTGTAAATTTTTTATACTCATATTCTTAGCCAATTCTAATCCTGCAATTAAAGCTTCATATTCTGCCTCATTATTGGTAGCAGGAAATTCACACCTAATAGCCTGGGGTAATATGTCCCCCTGTGGCGATTTTAGTAGTATTCCCAATCCTACTCCTCTTATATTAGATGCACCATCAGTATATAATGTCCAGGATCCTGAGGATTCTCCTAATTGTTGAACTTCTAGGTCTACCTCATCCTGGATGTCACTAAAAAAATCAGCCACAAAGTCAGCTAAAGCCTGAGATTTTATGGCATTCCTAGGTTCATATACTAAATCATAAGCACTCAACTTTACTGACCACTTAGCCATCCTGCCTGACATCTCTGGTTTCCTAAGCACATTCTTGACAGGATAATTTGTTTTAACATGAATCCTATGAGTCTCAAAATAATGTCTAAGTTTTGTTGATGCCATGACTAATGCTAGTATTAATTTTTCTAAGTGAGAATACCTAGTTTCAGCATCTAACAAACTTTTGCTAACATAATAAACAGGATATTGCTGACCTTCATGGTCCTTTACAAGGACAGCACTTACAGCGTTCCCTGATACCGCGAGGTATAGGGATAATGGTTCACCATTCTCAGGCTTCATCAGTAGAGGTGCGGTTGAAAGATATTGCTTTAACTCCTGTAGGGCCGCTTCATGCTTCTCACCCCACTCGAATTTTTTGTTCTTCTTCAGGATATCATAAAAATCTTTGCATTTCTCTGAGGATCTTGAGATAAATCTGTTTAATGCTGCCACTCGCCCCGTTAATCGTTGAACATCTTTCATATTTGAGGGTGATTTAATATCCAAGATGGCTTTAATCTACTCCGGGCTTGCTTCTATTCCTCTTTTGGTCACCATATATCCTAGAAATTTTCCTGCCCCCACTCCAAAATGGCACTTAGCAGGATTCCGCTTCATATTATACTGATCCAGGATATCAAACGCTCCTTTAATATTCTGGAGGTGATCCTGAGCTTTCTTTGACTTTACTACCATATCGTCAATGTACACTTCCATGGTGTCCCCCAGTTTGTCTTTGAACATCATGTTTACCAATCTTTGGTATGTTGCACCTGCATTTTTCAAACCAAAAGGCATAGCTGTATAACAATAAATACCTGTTGGTGTCATGAAGGCAGTATCCTCCTGGTCAGAAGGCTCCATTTGGATCTGTTGAAATCCTGAGGATGCATCCATGAAAGTCAGCATTTCATGCCCAGCAGTGGCATCTACCATTGCATCAATATGGGGGAGAGGAAATGGGTCTTTAGGACAAGCTTTATTCAAGTCTGTGTAATCCACACATACTCTCCATTTTCCGTTTTTCTTCTGTACCACAACCACGTTTGCTAGCCACCTTGGGAACTTGACTTCTCTAATCATTTTGGACTTCAACAATCTTTCAACTTCTTCTTGAATAATTGTATTGCGTTCAGGAGCAAACTTCCTTCTTTTTTGTTGCACTGGCTTGAATGATTTATCAATTCCAAGCTTGTGAGTGATAATATCTTTGGATATGCCTATCATATCCTCATGCTTCCATGCAAACGTTGACATCCTGCATCTTAAAAAGTTAATTAATTGCTCTTCAATATCCTGAGGGATATTGGTTCCCACGAGCACCGAAATATCGGGATTATCCTGGTCCAGGACAATTTTCTTCACATCCTGCTCCGGATCCTCCACGATATCCTGGGCCCGCGTCTTTAATTGCTATGCTGCACTAGGTTTGGTTGAGGATTTCATCGAGGATGAGTAGCATTCTTTCGCCTCCTGCTGATCGCTATCAACTTTAACAACTCCCCAAGGGGTAGGTATCTTGATGCATTGGTGATATGTTGATGGCACGGCCTTCATATCGTGAATCCACGGTCTTCCCAGTATAATGTTATAGCAGGATAGAGAGTCCATCACACAAAAACGTTGTATCGAGTTGACTCCTTCAACGTACACCGGCAACTTTATCTCTCCCACTGTGTTTCTGGCCTCTCCACTGAACCCAACAAGCACGGTGGACTTCGAAGTGATATCCATTGGAGATACATTCATTCTTTTAAGTGTCTCTAGTTGGATTATGTTGACGGAGCTGCCATTATCAACCAATATCCTGCGTACAAAATGGTTAGCCACATATAACGTTATTACCAGAGCATCATGGTGAGGATCCTGGACAGTATCCCTGTCATCAGCATCAAATGTGATCACTTTGTCAGTTGTGAGTGTAGTCATCCTGACAGGTTTGTCTCCCCTTTCGGCCTTAGCTTCTTTTGCATGTCTCTTTGCTGCCGAATACGAAGTCCCACAAATGTCGGATCCTCCCGAAATGAAGTTGATTATCTTGGCATCCGCGGGAGGTGAGGCTGCTCGCTCAGGATCCTTCTCAGTATCCTGACCCTTATTCTTCTTTCTTCCTAAGAGATCTTTCAAATATCCCTTGCTTAGAAGATAGCTTATCTCTTTCCTCAAAGCAATGCAATCCTCGGTCATATGTCCGAAATCTTCGTGGAAAGCACACCATTTTGATTTGTCTTTCCAATCCGCTTTTTGTTGATTCTTTCGAGGCCATCTTGCCTTGTCCCCTAGACCCTGCATGGCATACATCAATTCAGGAATGTTAACAGAAAAGCAATATTCAGATAATTCAGGATATTCTTCAGGATCCTCATCTTCAACAGCATTCACTCTCTTGTTCTCATTCCTGCCATATGGCTTGGACCGATACGACTTGAATGAGGATTCCGACTTCCTGTTAGTTGACTCATAAGTGTTGGATGAGTTCATCCTTTCTTGCATCTTTCTGTCATCTTCCAACCGAATGTATCTTAGGGCCCTGTTCCGAGCTTCATCCAGGTTCCTGCATGGGTTCATTACAAGGTCTTGGTAGAATTGAGAATCCTTTTGCAACCCCATCTTGAAAGCTTGCACAGCTGTTGCAACATCAAGATGAGGAATGTCTAGTGATTCTCGGCTAAACTTGTTCACATAATCCCTAAGGGATTCCTGAGGCCCCTGCGTTATCCTGTAGAGATCACTTGTTAATTTTTCAAAGCTCCTACTACAAGAAAACTGACTATTAAATAAATTTACTAAATGAGCAAAAGATGTAATTGAATGTGGAGGAACATTCAAGAGCCACTTCAAAGCTGATCCTGTCAAGGTTAAACCAAAACCCTTGCACAAGCATGCTTCCTTGAGATCCGGAGGGATAGGGTTGATCTCCATCCTCTCCCTATACTGAGCAATATGCTCTTCAGGATCCGTCGTTCCGTCGTAAAGCTTCATGTTGGGGGTTTGGAACCTCTTTGGAATCTCAGCATCACAGATAGGATATGAAAAACGAGATATCTTATGGCTGTCTTGAGACACTTCCAGGATTGGCTGGACCACCCCGGGTACACTTGATATCATGTCCTTCAACTTCTGAAGTTCCCTGGTAAGTGCTGACGTCACACCTGTATCCTGCAAGGGTCCACTATTGTTAGTAGTATGCGTATTATTATTATTATTTAATATGTTACCCGTTGGAGGATTCTGCCCATATCCTGAAGCATATCCTGAGCTCCTTATGGTCGATATCCTGACCGAGGAGGGTATTTCAGGGGTATGATTCTGAGGAAGGCTGGGCACAATATTCCCCCTGTTATCCTCTGTATACACGGCTGAACTGAAGTTCAAAGCTCTGGGTTGTAATGGAGTGACAATATCCTCAGCGGATCTGCTCGAGCCAGACTTCAGGAGTTGTATTTCCCTTAAGAGCATTTGGTTCGTTTCCTGCTGCTGCCTCATTTGTTCCTGCACACTTCCAAACAAGGTTAAAATTTCGTCGTTAGATGCTAAAATAGGGGCAGATTCCTGAACACTGCGGGTAGGGATAATATCCTGAGGTCGTGTAGAGGCCGGCATTCTTGGAGGAGGTGGTGGGAGCACCGAACCTGTAGTAGCAGAAGTCGTAGCAGACATAGTAGAGGAACTCATGTTTGATCGTGAGGCCATTGTGGACAATGTAGCAAAAAGTTTTGAAAATAAAAAACCGATTAGCGATTTAACAAAAAAATTTAGTAAAGAGAGCACCACTTGCCCCACGGTGGGCGCCAAATTGTTTTGGTCAAAAATTACCGAAGCAATTTAGTGATCAAATTAGTAATGTGAGGTAGTGTGCTAGAAAGTTTATAGAAAATATGCTTGTTGAGTTATTTAGAAAATCAGTATTCAGGATACGGCTCAGGATATTGAGCTGTATCTGCGATCAAACAGTGAGCAAATAATAAACAAAAAGTAAAGGAAACGACACGAGATGTACGAGGAAAGCCCTTGATCAATCTAGATCGCCGGCATAAAACCTCGGGAGCTGACAATCGCAGCTGCCTTGTTCTTCTTATTGCTTTAAACTTCAGGATACAGTGCAGGATATCAACCAGATCGCTAAGTGTTACAATGAGTTCGTGTGAGAGTACAAATTGCGAAAGAACAAGTGTTAGAGTGTAGTGAGTGTGATTGCAGTAAAATTGTTGTGTCCTATTTGATCTGGTGTTCCTCCTATTTATAGTAACGAAGTACAAACAAATATTCCTATAAATATGGGATGCTCCGAATATTCCACCACGAACGTTGTAGACCGAGTAATAAGGTTTCAACGTCTTTCTTTGAACGGCCTGGACCGAGTCTTCCGCGGAATAAGTCTTTGTGAACGTTGCTAGCTCTTAACACACGTGCCTGCACATAATCCATTAGCAATCCCGAGGATACCGTTCAGGATGTTACCAATATCCTGAACCAGCATCCCGGATGTAAACAGATACTACATGAATAAGATATAGATCAAGATATTTTCCAGGATATGGGCTCAGAATTTCACCCATAACAGAAATGTTTTAATTTTAAACCCTATTAGACGAAAGTCTTAATAGAATATTGCCGAGTATACTCATCAAGATATTTTTACAATATTTGGATAAGACATTGGAAATAATTGCACTAATTTTTGGAACGTTGAAATTTAAACTAAAGCAATACATAACAAGAATTAAAAGACAATAGCGAATAAGTTAAAAGGAGGTTATATTATTAACATGTCAAAAGTTTTTCTTTTGGTTTCATCTCCAACCGAGATCCCTCCACCAAAAGCACGATTAGTTCCTTACCATATTTACTTAACAGTTGAAGGTTTCGTCTCAAACCGAGACCCATCCGCCTTCAACTGTTACATTGTTCAAAATAAACGATACTAATTGATGACCAAGGGCTTCATCTTGAAACCTAGGACCCATCCACCTTTGTCCATCATATTGTTTTAGTGCAGGAAATATAAATTGTTCAAAGACAGGAAAAGTAAATTGTTCAAGGACCACAAACCATAACCATCAAATCTAAAAAAGTGGGCTTCGGCCTAGGCACATACATCCATCGTTTCCCACTTCACTGCTTCTAAGGGGTAGCTCCCTCTTCCATCATGACCTCGTCAGCAGCATCCTCTCCAGCATCCTTTGAAGCACCAGCATCGTCCACCCTCTCGGCCACCTTGGCAGGCTCCTCCACAGCGGACTTCACAGGAGGCTCCACAGGATTACCACCAAGATCTTTCAGTTTCACCTCCCAAGCCTTGATGTTCCAAGAAGGGCATTCAAAGCCCAAGGCCATAGCCTCATAGGCCATTTTTAGTCTAGCCTGGAGGAGGGAGATGACAACAGAATTCTTTAGGCTTTCCCGGTATGAAGCCATATCCTGCTCGTGTTGAACTTGGGCAGCATCGGACTTGGCTTGAGCCTCGTGGGTGATCTTCTGGATGGCAGACTGATGATCTTAGGCCATTTCCTTATACTTAGCTTCAAAGTGTTCTGATTTGGTGGTGGCAATCGCTGCTTGATCCGCAATGGTGGCTTCGGCCTTCTTAAGCTTGCTCTCAAGCATGGTGTTCAAGCCACATGCATCTTCGTAGAGGAACACCAGGCGTTCGAGACCCTGTAAAATAAGAAAACAGGTATTAACCTTAATTAACATTTATAACCAGCATATGGTGTAGGATATAGGTCAAGGATACTAACCTGGTTGAGGAACCCGGTCATGAATTTGCTAGATTCCGTAAACCCATGGTTCTCGAATGGGAATACATGGGGTGTAGTAGGATTGTCTGCTTCCTTCCTCTTCCGGGAGCTGGAGGCCCAGGTCCTGGATGCTGGGGGAGCTTTGGGAGCAGTAGCAGTCTTCGAACTGGTAGGCTTTGGCATGGCAGCTGGCTTTGGATTGGATTCTTGCTTGATAGGTGCAAGGCTGGAGTAATTGTCCAACTCGTCGAGTTGGAAGCCTTCGAGGTTGATGACCGGCATTATAAAAAGGGAGAAATGTTTAATTCTCAACACTCATATTCTATAATTGGTCTAATCGTATACTTACCAGACATTTCTGAGCTTGATTTTTGACTGGAGCTTATGAGAGATAGGGAGAAGGTTCTTTTACTAGCAGGAAGACGATAGATCTCTTTGACCCTGAGCTTCGATTCTGTGTTTGGAGGTGCTAGATCTCTGAAGTTTGCTGCACAAGAAATCAGGATGTCAGTTAAGGATATGATTTTAAGATATATTTGGGGATATTCCTAAACCCTAAATCCTACCCGAGGTCAACCGTTTCGTTGCCACTGGTCTTCATTCTTAGTGGCCTTGAGGATTAGGGGGTTCTTGGAAGTGGAGAACGGAAGAAAACGGCTATTACCGTGCGATATTAGTCGATATGCCATGGGGAGGTCTTCGACGCACAGGTCAGGGATATGACGAGCTTTAATTTGGTTTAATACCATTAAAACCCGCCACACCATTGGCATGGTCTGAGCGTAACTGAGTCCGGTAAGTTCGAAAAAACGGGAGATGGAGGGTGGAAATGGATACCGGAGTCCCAAAGAAAAAGGGTAAGCTATAAAGCACACCCACTCGTTTGATACTGTGTCTGATCGGACCTCCCGATCAAAAGGACGGAGGATTGTTCCAGCAGGAAAGGCACCGGAATCTTTCAGGGCGGCGATATCGGCATTGTTGAAAGAACAAATCTCCTTTTCCGGTTCTCGGATAAGGTTTTGACTCACAAGGGTTGGGACCGGCTCATTTGAACGTGATCTTGTTCGTGATGCCATGAGAGGTATCGACCAAGAAACAAGAAATTCAAGAAAAGAAAAACAGAGAAGAGGGAAAGGAAATACCTGAGAAATGGCTTGAAATGTCACACCCTGGCTTTGCGGAAGCGTGGGTTTATTTGGTGTGACTTCTTAATACCATAGCAATAATCATAACAATGCTATATGATAAAAAAACATGAGATATTCACCCGTTAATAGAGTTTAGAAAAATACCATATTATACTTGTTTTAAAACATCAATCACAAAATAAGTTACAAACCTTGACTTGATTTAATGAGTTCGTAAAAACTTAGCAAAAGACTTTAAACAATACTAGGTTTAGAGATATGCAACCCGTCCAGGAAGAGGTTACACCTTCTAAACCCTGGATGACTTCTTTATTCAAACGCAGCTTGAAAATATGTGCATACCGTGCCAGATCCATTAGTTCCCTGTAATACATGTAGTTTGAAAAGTCAACATAAAGTTGAGCGAGTTCATGTGTAAGTGAGTATGTATAAACCTTTGTAAAAATGTCTGTATGTATGGAAATCCCTGGTATGTAGCAATTAAGGAAAAAGAGATCACCATTCGGTTGCAAAGCCAATGATATGTGTGAAGTGATGTAGGAAGACTCAAACCTAGCGGATTTGTGCGTCAGGCACTCAGTCACAACCTGGTTCACTCAGCGGACTCAGGAGTGGGGCTCGCTACACCCAAATAGATCTATCACTAATGTCCCTCGGTCCTACGACGAGGATTAATGGCCTCTTGTTTCCGCCTACCCACTCACATGATCTAAGTAGTAACCCTCCTTAAGCTAACCATACCATGTATAAAAGTATCCGTAATCATTGTAACATGTATTTCACCCCCGAAGTATAAAAACTGAAAACAGTTAAGAGAAAAGGGGGACATGAACTCACAGAAGTGCGTCTTGAAATAGTGAATCCCAATCAACCTGCTGCGTGACGACCTACACGTACTAACTTCTATTAGACGGACGGTCGTGCCTTGGCTTAAGGTTTAACGTTTTTGGGAAATAGTTAGACAACTATTTCGTATTTACACTTCTTAATTATTTAATAAATATATTCCTTCCCAAGGATGGGGGTATTAATACATGTGCGTTTTATAATTCCGAATAAATATTTTTAAGTCTCACTTGAAAATATATTTTAAATCACTGGTCTAAAATATTTTGTTTCCAAAATATACATATTTTTTCCCAAAAATATTATATTTTACTTCATACAATTTTCCAAAATAATACTTTATCAAAATACACATTTAAGAGTATTTTCTGAAAATACGCAACTTACATTTTAGAGTTCGCGTTGTAAACAATACCGATGTAACTTAAATATTTATTTGTGAGGGCGTTGGTATTATTCTGGAGTCGTATTTTTATGATATTTCCAAGTAATATTATTTTTACCCTAAAAATAATATATCTCTAGTTCACAAAATAATCACGTAAGCACACAAACGTTTTATTATGAAATATATATTCTCAATATATATTTAACAAGTTTTCATTTACGAAAATCCATCTCCGACACTTGGTTATTTTGTAATAAAATTCATGGCGAAATTTATATTTTGAAAACAAGTTAAAAAAATATTTCTAAGTGTTATATTTCTAGAAAAATTTCGCCAGAGTTTCCTCTGTAATTGGAGGTGTCCACGCTTACAAGCGTATCATTTTCTTTTGTAAAATCATTCAATCAGTTCTCAGTTAACCAACCCGATATTTAGACATGCAAAAATACTACTTATATCGTTTCAGTTTTAACATACAAAACTGGGCTGTTTTCGAGTATTTTAATAAAATAGTTATCTTATTACAAAAATTCCCAAATTTTTACAGAATGTCTTATACGATCCACATATTATTGTGTAAAAATATCGGGGTCCAAATCATCACCAATATTTTATAGAAAATCATTTTCCGGACTGAAATCAGATTTATCTTTTTCTGACTGCAGTCCGCGGAATAATTTGTTTAAAATTCATCGAGTGTCCGATTTACGAAATTCCAGTGAGAAAATTAGAAATACATCGGTGGTCATCTATAGTACAAATTTCAGGATCTAACTTTACTTAGGTTTCAAGTTATGACTAAAAATATAACACTCATTTACTGCTGTAAAGATGCAGCTTTAGCTACTGTTACAAAACGACACTTTAAAAATAGTAAACGAAGTCCAAAAATTATGATTCTGGTGCCATTAGAACCGTATTTCATAATACATAAACCTAGACTCAAGAAAATCAGTTTTTCGTTAAGTTAAGATCTGTTTATAGCCAGTTAAAGTCGGCTGAAAGTGCAAATCAGCATGCTGTTTAAAGGTTAAATGTTACTAAAACGCACTCATACGTTCGCCATCCTTTCTAATACGATTAAAATCAGATCATAAGTCTGTTATAGCAGATTATGGTTTGTTTATTTCAGATTTATCATGATTTCAACATCATTTAACCATACATCTTCCCTAGTTTGTTTAAACTTCAAGACTTTGATGATGTTCTTTAGAGTTCTTAGTATTTTATCCTTCTTTCAACTATTAACCACTAAAAATAAGAACAAGATGAAGATTTAAAATACTTACTACTAGCACAAGGCTAGGGAAGTTTCAAAGCGTAAAAGTGGTGGATAAAAGAAAACGAGAGCGGTCCTTGAGCTTCCGAGAACACCAAGCTTCGTTGAACGCCTTGTAGCACCTAGAAGTACACATGGATTGCTTGTTTGAAGATTGAAAGTGGTGGTTAGGTGGTGGTATGGTGGTGGTCCTGAGGTGGTTAGGAGAGGAAGAGGAGAGGAATTTTGTTGAGTGTTTTGTGATGAGAGATGATGTTTAACCCCTAAACATACTTATAAACCATTACCCTTATTAACCAACATATAATATGCTACCTTGATATCCAACATGTAGGAATAAAATAATCAAGAAAATGGAAGTGTGGGTCACCCTATGGTGACCGTCGATTAGAGGGGGGGGGGGTATGGTTGGGTTGTGATGATATAGTAACTATCTAGTTAGGATTAGAATGACAAGGTTAGTGTATTAATGTGAGTAAATAATATAAAGGGTGTTAGGGTGTTCGGGGACCCTAACTAGCTCAGAAAAGTATAAACAATGTTTTTGGCAATATTTTTATGTTCCGGGTAAAGTCTGGTTGTTTGGTTGGATATTGATCCGTTAAAGTGTCAAACAAAGCTTTAAAGTGTCTTTAATATTATTTTTAGTGACACATTAATTTACCAACAATTTGGGAAGTGTCTAGGACCATTTTGTCAAGTTTTTACCCTTTACTAGCTTTGTTAAAAGCTGAATTTTGGTATACTAGTGCAGAATTCTGCACTTTAAGTATGTTTTAGGCACATCCGGGCAACATAACTATCCCCTAGTGACGCAGTTTAATGATCCTCACCTCCCTACACTCCCTACCAGTGTAGTACTTTATTCCCGGCTCATACTGTCGTCAATAACAATGTCTGTCTAGTGCTGGCAATGTCAGCATATTTAACTGGGTTATCCGTTTAGTGTGCTAACTGTGCTTTTGTGCATCAAGGTTGTCACTAATGTTTGTGTGTAAATAATAGAGTGACAGTAATAAAGTATGATGCATGAGTATGTATGTATTAGTAAGCAGAAAGCAGTTTAATCACAATTGTAATCAGCACAGTCATTAAGCACAAATTAAGTATAAATTAATTGTACGGATACCTGTAATTTTTAGGGTTGTCACATGAAATGTGATGATCATAATGCTGATTAAGCCAGCTAAATAGAGGCAGAATATAGGGGGCAAAAAGTAAATAACGCGTGTGAAGTTGCACAAAGTCACATCAACCGTCGCTTCAACTTAATTACCTCGATTTAAGGGATAAGTTTTAAAATATATCCGTTGGAATTGGTATACCAACAGATATATTTTTTGGGGACAATTGTTATGGGTGATTTTTTGTTCACATATCCCGACTGATATTCTGACTTTGTTTGTTTTATTGTGACCAAGATACTAAATCAGGATATTGATAACATCCTGGTATGATATCCTGGTAGTAACTAATTAACACACGCGCAGATTAAAAGGTGCAAGTCTCTAACGTTCAAGTGGACTTCTTCTCCTCAAGACTCGGGCAAATCAGTTGGATTGTAGATGTTGAAGCCGGAAGACGTGGACTACAACGTTCACATATGGAATATTCGCTGGATCCCAGAATGATAGGATAGTTAGTTAATTTCTTCTACTATAAAAAGGATTGATTGGATCAGATTAAGGCACACAATTTCACATACACTATTGCTCTCTACTAGCTACAAACACTCACAATACACTTACACTTGTATCGAATTTACATTGTAACACTTAGTTGATCCGCTTCATATCCTGCACTGTATCCTGACATTTAAAGCAAAAAGAAGAACAAGGCTGCTGCGATTGTCAGCTTCCAAGGTTTTGTGCCGGCGATCTAGATTGATCAAGGGCTTTCCTCGTATATCTCGTGTCACCCTTTACTTTTTTGCTCACTGTTTGATCATAGATACAACTCAATATCCTGAGCCGTATCCTGAAAACTGTTTTTGCACACAACTTAATTTACTTATTCATGAACACATTCTCTTAGCACACTACCTCACCTAACTAATTTGATCACTTAATTGCTTCGGTAATTTTTGCCAAAACACTTACCTTCACCCTTCTCCTATCAGAGAACTTTATGATGAATCGTTTCTCCTTCCTTTCAAACCTCCATGCAATAACCTTAGCCATTTTTGAAGTTTTTGTCGTTTTGGACAATATATGGCGTTTTTAGTCAATGTTTTTGGCTTGTTTAAGGTTGTGTTCCCATGGTCTTCTTTTATATTGACTTTTTTTCCCGCGCATGACAGGTAATTATGGCGTTTTGAAAAAGATAATATAATAAATGTTAGTAATTATGTTTCCGTCGTTTATTTTACTGTTTTGCAGTTACCATGTTTTGTTTTGTGATTCATCTGTTTTTATTGTGTAACATGTCTAATCTTGACGGCTGTAATTATGGCGTTTTGTTTTCCAATGGCGTTTAGATAACGATGGGACTTTTTCTTTTATTTTCTTTGCACATTGTTTTAAGCTTTTTTTTTTAGATTTAATAGTACTTGTTCAAATTAATTTTATTATAGTTTGGTAGTTTTTGGGGGCGTTTTATGGCATGATGGCGTTTTACAAGCATTTTCCCGTTTGGCATTTTATTATTGTTTTCATTATAGGATTAATGTACTAGTTGTTTCTTAGCTGAAATTACATAACAAACAACAAATAAAGAAAATTAAAAAAAATAGAAGCAATTTATGATCTAAATCTTCAGTGTCGTCAGTCTCTTTCTTCTTTTGAAACTACAAGAACTGTCACAAATAAATGACGTTTTGGGTTTGGCGTGGTTTATATTACTTGTTCATGTGTTGAAGTGTCTTTTGGATGTTGGAGACGTAGATCTACTCCATGTGGATGGATACTATCTGGTCGTCGTCTTCATTATAATCATCAAGGCCAAAGTAGCATTTACACTGGGATAGGTCTCTTCTAATCATCCAAACCTTCTTCAAGAACAAAGAAGACAAAATGACATATGGGTGTCATCAGTCCCTCTTTCTTGAATTTTTTCCATCTCATGCAGCAAAATATTACTCCCCTCACCTAACAAATCATTCAGCGAAACTTCATGCAGAACATTACTGAGTATCAAAGAAAAGATGTTTGTCATCGTTGTATTTTTTTGGCGTTTTACATTGAGTTGTATTTTTTTAGGAACCACTGTGTTTTTTGTGTGTGTGTTTTTTTTGTGATAAACAGAAGGTGGTGTGACGTTTCTATTTATAGGATTTTTTTGGTGCGTAGTTTATGCGGGATATTATTTTTATAACAAAAAATGTAATTAACATTTATCCGGACGTAAGGCTTGGCGTTTATGTATTATGGCGTTTCACATTTTGTGGCGTTTTTGTAGCCTGAGAGCTTAAATAAAAACAGAAAAAACTACACAGTAATAAAATTGGCGTTTTGTTTTTATTTGGCGTTTTATATTTCAACGGCGTTTTACGTGAGAGATGATGTTTTACCTTTTTTACCCTTAATGAAGCGCGTCCACGTAATAAAATTGATGTTATTTACGAAAACACCACCGCGCCAATCTAGTCCATAGATTGTTTTGATCGGACGATCCATAACTGTTCTCACCGTTCTCACACTTTCCACCGTTTTCTCTAAATCCTGACCCTATATATATATATATATATATATATAGCATGTTTATTTTATCGTTAACCATCTCTAATGAAATTCAATTGAACTCATTCTGCGGCGTTAGATCCGGCTCATCGAACGTTACCATCTTAACTTTTAAGGGTTAACATTTAGTGTTTAGCTTTTTGAATTTAACTTTTTGAGTTTAGCTTTAGTGTTTTACGTTATGGTTTATTTTAAGGGTTTAGGTTTACGATTTAACTTTAGGATTAGCTTTAGGGTTCGTCGTTAGGATTTAAATTTAGGATTTAGGTTTGATGGTTCAACAAGGAAGTTCCGATGCCTCTAGAATGAGTACATACAATAGGAATTCTTTAAGCCAATTTTGATCCAAAACAAAAATATATTTTAGGCTATTTAGACAATATGGACCTTTTAATAGATACATATATGTAGGTTGGGATCATAAGAAAACATAAAAGATGCTAAAAAAACTTCGAGATACAATATTAAACAAGATTTATTTTATTTCCTTTTTCAATTCTCCCAATCCAAATACTCAAACTCATGTAATCATAATAACAAAAGTTTCTCCATTTCTCTATAAGAAAAGTTTCTTCATCCTTTATCCTTTATCCTTTACTTACCCAAATAATCAAAAGTATGTAAGTTACACAATTATTTAACTCTTGTAAGTGCTTAACTTATCTTTATAAAGTAGGTGACCCTTCCACTTTTATTCTTCATCAAGGTGGACAAAGGCACAATGGATTAGATGAAGTCTCTAGGTGAGGATTGGACCATTTTATAATCATTTCTTTCATCCAAGGTTTTTTTGTCACCTGACGTGGGATGAACAAAAGTGCAAAAGTTTCAAGAGTTCCACTCATTTTAAGACACTAACTCCATTAGGTGTCTTAACTCATGATAAAATTACTATTTTTGTCCTAAAGAGTTGTATTTTAAGATTATATAAATTTATATAGGGGAGAGTTCAATGGGGACACTAAAAAAATGGGAAACTGGAAAACATGCATTTAACATGTTAAAAATTATTTTTTTTTTATAAAAAATAGAGCTTTTATATATTAATACATCTAGAAGCATTTTTAATAAAAAAAAATTCAAAAACCTAAAAAAATATTAAAAAAAAATTCTTAAACAACATTACAATAAGGTAAAAGTTTTACAAAAGAATAATTTTTATATTGAAATAGCTTCTACGCATCTTTATATGCAAAAGCTCCGATTTAAAAAAAAATAACTTTAAGTATTTTAAATTGAAATTTTAAGATATGTTTAACATGTTAAATATACTCTTCTGCTTCCCCACTTTTTTAGTGTTCCCTATTGAACCTCACATTATATATACTATATAATAAATTAAAAATTTTGGTGCCGCATGTCACTCTCTGGTTCCTTTTCAACATTATTTTCCTGGAACTCATTTACATTTTTAGACATTTTAAGGAGAGAAATTAGCGAAAATAGTCTTTGACCGGTCAAAATTTCCAAAATAGCCAATTGAAGCGACCCAGGGAGCCTTTTCACGGAAAAACATGGCGTTGAAACGTCTTAAAAAAGCCTTTTCAACCCAACCAACTGCGCTCCGCCACATGTCAAAAAAATGACTGTAGAGGCTTAGAGCTGTTTGGGCCTTTTTGTAGAAGCTTAGAGCCGTTTCATCCTTTTTGTAAAGGCTTAGAGTCGTTTCAGCCTTATTTATTAATTTTTTTCACCATTTGTATATTTCTAGTATTTTTAATATTTAAAACAAACATAAATTTATAGACAATTAAATTTGAAAAAGAAATCTAGAAAAAGGCTTGAGCTTTTTAATAATTGATTATTAATTATTTAAAAATATATTTGTTAGATAAAATTGTATGAAATAATAGTTTGACAGACAAAAACTATAAAATAACATTCTGTAAAATAAGTTAGGGGATTTACCTGTGGCATAACCCCCTTTAAAAGAGATCCAAATCACATAACTTATTTTATAAAATATTATTTTATAGTTATCTTCTTTCAAACTGTTATTTCTTATAATTTTCTCTAATTAACATATTTTTATATTAAGAATCTATTATTAGAAAGCTCAAGCCTTTTTTAAAGTTTCTTTTTAAAAGTTTCTTTTTTCAATTTTTTTTACATAAATTTATGTTTGTTTTAAATACTAAAAATATACAAATGTTGAAAAAACATTAATAAATAAGGCTGAAACGGCTCTATGCCTCTACAAATAGGCTGAAATGGCTCTAATCCTCTACAAAAAGGCTGAAATGGCTCTAAGCCTCTACAATCATTTTTAACACGTGGCGGAGCGCAGTTGGTTGGGTTGAAAAGGTTTTTTTGAGACGCTTCAGCGCCATGTTTTTCCGTGAAAAGACTCACTGAGCCGCTTCTGTTGGTTATTTTGGAAATTTTGATTGGTTAAAGGCTATTTTCGCTATTTTTCCTTTTAAGCACATGAATATTTGACTCATCAACAATCTCGTTTTATGAACCACCTAAAAAAAGTCCTAACTAAATTAGCATTAATGGTTTTGGCCATCTTTTTCTCTTCAAAGAGGAGTGTTTGACGAGCTGATAGGAATGAAAAGTTATACAAAGTCACATCAAGTGCTATTCACATACTTTTCATCAATAAAAAAACAACTCAGTATTACACACTCTAAAAGACATTTCCCTAAATATAATTAAAATTAATAAATTAGCAAATGCTTTGTATGAGAAAATGCTTTTACACTGTCTTTCTTTCGCTCTGGGCTTCCCTTTTATTTTTGTTTTCTCAATTGCTTCTCCCTGTTTGGATTTCAAACGCTTGCGAGATCCAGAACCTTTCGACTTATACCCAACAGAGACTCTTATCGGTTCTTATCGTTTTGATATTGACATGTTATCTCCGCAAATCTATCCCTAGTACTAGGAGGAGGAGCAACAATCTGCATATCTGGAACCTTCTTCATTTAAGATTGAACATGATCCTTGTATAAGGATAGCTCCTCCTTATTACCAGATAAACAGTTCAAAGTATACTTCGTTGCAAAAATAATTTCTTGCATCATACTTTGCACATCGGGATCAACCTCGGTCATAAATTCACGACTCATTGAGTAATCGGAAGAGCAATTTGGTGAAGCCTCTTTACGCCATCTATTCAAAATGTACTGTTTTGGAAATTTCCTAATATCCAAACTTCTCAAAACATAAAATATATGTCTACATAGCAAACCAAACTGCTCAAAACGCCTGCATGAGCACGTGCTGGTGCAATCAGACTTACGGTACATTACCTGAAAAAACGCCAAAAACAATGTCTATATAAAATGCAATGCAGGAAATGTTTGTATAAATCAAACAACAAACACAAAAACTCCATACAAAAAAATAAATGTTTAAAAATATAATAAACATCATATTCAGAAAACGCCAAAATAAAAAATATCAAAAACGCCATTGTCTAACTCGAATAAGGATGTACAAGGCTACTGGAAATCATTTATGTAGAACTTACCAAACCCATCGGGCTAATCTTAGTAACGTTGATTTAAGCAATCCCCAATCCCAATTAGCTCAGTTTGAACATCACAAAAATATTTTTTGTGTATATGTCAGCAGCTTGGCCCTCCAACACTTTATAATTACTTTTCAACTAGGGAGGCTTGTATCGAGATTCATGATTATTTTTTCGGTGCGTGCGACGCTGTGCTTCTATTGCAGTTTCGTAATGAGTCATCAACACAACAATAGTAGTTTTTGAATTGCACAGTTGACCAAAAAAATAGTTCTCGCTCTCCAACCTCGATGTCCTACGCATAAGGCCCGACAGTTCCTCCATTCTATAGTATGCAGGGATCTAAGATTCCCTGAGTGCAAAAATATCAAAAAGCCAGTCATTATCATCTAAATTGAACTCTCTAATAACCTCTTCCCATTCTAATTCAAACTCTTCGGGTGTAAGAATATCCGTCCACACAACACCACAAATACGTTCTTTGAAATTGGTGGAATTGCATAGCTTAACACCAACATGTATATAACATGAAAACGCCATGCAAAACATATACATTAGAAACAACAAACTGATGTGAAAAACAGTTCAGAAGGACAAAACGCCATATATCTCAAAACGCCAAACAGAAAAATAAGAAAATCAACCGTCAGAGAAAGTTTATGCATCACATGTGTAGGATCGTTTTGTGACCCAAACGAGTCGTTCATGTGACAACTGTGTTCTGTAATCGATGTACGATGTAAAACAATGCCGATTATTAATAAAACAATGTGCTTTGGTGTTATTATATGTGTTTTGGTGTTTCTATGTGTGTATTTGTGTTTGGTGATTTTTCAATTCGATTCGATTCCGATTGCAAGCATTAAATCGCGTTCTGAAAGGTTATACACAAACTGGTGCGTAAACACAGTCAGTATAACACAAAAAACACTCTGGAATAGTGAAATAGGATTAACATACCTTAAATAACCTCCATATAACTTAGAAATAAGTTTTGAATGGTTTGGTGTGTCGAAATCAACTTTGTTCGATCGCAGGGACTATATGTGTCAAACTGCGAAACTATGCCAATTTATATAGTAATGAACATTCCGGAACATGACCATAAGTTAAAAATACCCTAAATATCCTTTACATAGCATAGAAATAGGCATTGAGGGGTTCGGTGTGCTAAAATAAACTTTATGCTCATTTAGGGACTAAAAGCGTCAAAAAGTGCATAAATTTGCATTTTCGCGCATAACTTACGTTCTGAATACATCTGGACATCCAAAAATTTATGTAAGCATTAAAATATTTTATTTTAGTGTTTGGCATGATAAAATTCCATTCGTCGCTTAATTTGGATCGTTTTTGCGTTCATTACGACTTCCGTCGTAATTAAGCGAATAACGCAACCGTACGACCAAACGAACCGACATCCGAGATGTTTTTGAGCATATTTTAAGTTCCCTATACTTTAACTTTATTTTAGAGCCTTGAAATGGGGTTAACGGGGCTTAAAAGTGCCAAAAATCAAGTTTTACAAGTGTAGGGACCATTTTTTGAAATTTCTGGCAGATTCAATGAACCTAGTCCATTTTGAAGTATTGGTGGTTTTAACCCATGGTTTTGCAAAACCATGGGCTGGTATTCAATGAACATAGTCCATATTAGGAGCTCCCATGGTTTTAGAAAACCATGGGCACACATGTAAGGTCCAGATCAAAGCTCAGTTTTCGAGGAACGATCCTAACGGTTCAAGGAAATCTATAAATACCCCATGATCTCAACCCCAAAAACCCACACCTTTGAAATCTGAATTTTTTCTCTAAGTTGATGTGTTTAACACTTCATCCTGAGAATATTCGGATTCAAAACTTCCATTCTTGGACCCGTTGTAAGTGTTCTTTCGTTCTTTTCATTCGTTTTAGCGTTAAAGTCAAACTTGCGTTTGACTTTCTACATTGACCAGTTTATGGTCAATGTGAAGTTCGTTTGAACTTCATAACGTGAGCGTAATCACGATGGTTATAGTCCCTTGTGACTATACCTACTGATTACCACGTTATCTAGGCTCAGTGACGAGTCGTAGTTTCGGCCAAAATACGTATTCTTGCGTATTTTGTAACCAAACTACTTGTGGGTATCAAAACCGTTTGTTTTGATACCAAACCTGTTTTCAAACCTTGTTAAACATGTTCTAACATGTTTAGCTCGTCACTTTTAGTTTTGTGCTTGTCTAGGGTCGTAAAGGTAAGCGATCTAAACAATCGCTTATACTTTCGAACCCGACCCGTTTGGGCGATCATTAGGATCCGACCAAACACATTAGGTGACCATAGTGTATAGGGAATAACCTTCCAAGGTTATACCTTATGGTCGCTTCGTTTAAGTAGTTTTATGATAGGTAGTTTATATGTTGAGGCATATTTTAATTATCATAGGACTAGTTAGGCATTCCGAAGGCGTTTCACGCGAACGACGCATTAATGTAGCATAAGCTACCTTAATGGGTCGCAATGGGTCGAAAGCACTTAGGTTAGGTTTCATTTAGGATGTAGGCCTTGTTAAACCATATCACATGAGTTCCAACACTCATTTGGGTTACAAGACCTCATTCTGTCCGATCTTCCGATTTAGGCGTCTATTGTTTGACTAGTGATTCAATTACTAGGTGCTGCTTGATTTCTCTGGTTTACTCGAGTTTGTTGAAGTACTATTGATTGACGATACCTTGCACTACATGGGAGTACATAGTTCCCCTATTTTACTATTTTCAATTGTTTTGGGGTGATTCATATGTACAAAATGTTTTCAAGGTTTAAACGATGATTTCAAAAACGAATAGAACGATTTATACTAAACTATTAATGCTTTCGATAATGTGAACGAACTTGTTGGTTGTAGTTACATAACGAATGACATTCATTAGCATTGATCAAGCCGACCAGTATTAGGTTATGGTACCATAGGATCTGACAAATCCCGTTATTTCACCATACCCATGGTTATGTGTGGGTGTTGTGGGTAACGACTGAATCTGAAATTATTAATTTACCCTTTGGAGGTTTGTTAATACGAGAAGCGAGGAACGAGGTAGTCGAGTCACGAAGGTTTGAATGTTATTAACGAGACGATCATATATAAGTTTTCACAATTAAAACGAGGACGATTTAAACAATTTAAACGAGGAAACGATTTGGGAACGATTTGGAAACGATTTGGAAACGATGTTAAATGATTTGGGTAAACGATTGGCTTCTGGGCTAGTGTTTAGATAACGGGACGGGTGTAATGTGGTGAAAACATGGTTGATACGCCGCTGGTACTTCTTATATATAAGTGTTTTCAACATATTACATACAGTGGCATTATTTAGTTCACTTGGGAAAATGATATTGAAACGATGTTACTCAACGATGTTTTCAAAATACTATACGAGTTTTATTAACAAGTTTATACGAGATGTTTTACAAGGTGGTTTTCTAAAACAAAAAGCTTTTGGGTTAAGAATCATGGCTACGAAATTTTATAAATTATAACCATCTTGATTTGAGTCGGTTAATCATGTTGCAATATTATACACTTTTTAAAAACAAGGTTTTCGAGGTATTGCAATATAAGTTAACAAGCCATGATTCCGATACTCTTATAAAACCTATCTACCCGCCATCATTTCTTTGCTGACTTTGTTTTTACATATGTTTCAGGTGTTGTTGCTTGACTGACGTTCTTGGATGCATGCGTCACATAGGATCTGGACGAGGCCTTAGTGACATAATATCTATGATAGACGATATAAAACTTGTTGTTCTATGTTAAAACAATGTTAATGTTTTATATTATCAATAAAAAGAAACACTTTTTGTATCCATGGTTATGAAACGATAATTCTGTTACAACACCCCCTGACGTTTTCGCCACGCTTTGTTGTTTTACGTGGTCGGGGTGTGACAGAAGAGTTGGTATCAGAGCCAATGGTTATAGGGAATTAGGTTATTAGTAATTCTTTGACCTAGACTATAACTTTTAGGACCCTAACACAAGTTTACTTGTGTTTAGATTTTTAATACAAAATCGTCACCTATCCTTAGGTGATAACCACAACGAGAACACAATTTTCGAACCCGCTTTGAAAACTAATCATCTGTTATAGGATGATTGATTACTAGGTTTTGAACCCTCTATTATATGGTTTTGAACCCTTTAAGTTTTCAAAATATCGTCAAAGTTTGGGTCTAAATAATGTGAACACGTGCAAACTGGAAGAGTGAATGCCTGTACCCTGGGTTTTCTGTCTAAGGCTAGAGTGTTCGTACAAATCCACACAGTCGGACCAGTCACTCTTACCTGGGAACTCTTGGGGTGAGTGTTCACTTATAGGCGAGCATGTCTTCGCGATACATTATTTTGACCTATTTACTTTGATTAGTCACTGCGTGTCGTTTGTTTGTTCGAGGTAACAAACAAATGATCGCCTTCCTTGTGTTTTGTCGATACGTCTTTTGTTTTTCCTAATTTTCAACCTCACTCGATTCTCCTATTTCCTTGTTAGAAAATGCCTCCTCGACGTGAAGCACAATCTTTTACTATTGAAGAAATTGCAGCCCTGGTCTCTCAGCAAGTGGCTGTTGTGCTTCCCGGTGTTGTGACGCAAGTCCACGAGATATACAACAACAATAACAACAACAATGCACCGTGTAACTTCAAGAATTTCAATACTGCGAAGCCGCTTAAGTTTTCTGGGTCGCAAGGAGCAATTGCGCTCCTGCAGTGGTTTGAGAGTATCGAGAGCACATTCAGACATGTGCAGTGTCCGAATGCGCATAAGGTTGAATTTGCTTCGAGCGTGTTTGAGAAGCGAGTGCTTACCTGGTGGAATGGTATTATGCGTGACAGGGGTGCCGAAGTGGCGTTGGCACAAACATGGGAAGAGCTTCGGGCTCTCATGATGAAGGAGTTTTGTCCCCGTCATGAAACTCGGGCTTTGGAGCGAGAGTTTAACGATTTAAAGCAAGATGGGACTGAACACCGTGCGTACACGGATCGTTTTGAAGAACTCAGTCTATTGTGTCCCACCATGGTTACCCATCTGGAGAAAGCAATCGAGAGATATATCGATGGGTTACCCGATTCTATTCTGGAGATTGTGACCGGTGTTAATCCTACTACCCTTCGTCAAGCAATCGAGTTGTCTGCTACCCTGACTGAGACTCAAGTCAGGAAGGGTAAACTCACCCGCAAGGGTGATAAAAAGAAGGCGACTGATTCAGGGAAGGACAAGAAAAAGGGTAAGGGTAAGGAAGGAGAGGCGTCGAAGAAATCGAGGAAGCGAAAGGGTGCCCAGAATTTTGCTGTTACAGCATAGACTGCTCAGAACCCGCAGAACCCACCGGCTCAGCCGCCTGCAAAGAAAGCGTATGCTGGTACCGCACCTCATTATGCTCGTTGCAACGGTCATCACGTTGCACAACAAGCTTGCAGGCAATGTACGACGTGTGGTAAACTTGGGTATTTGGCCAATGTTTGTCGTTTGGGACAAAATCAGGTTGCTCAGGTTCCAGCTCCGGGTCAGGGGAATGCTGTGAGATTCCCACCGGGTTAATGTTTTAATTGTGGAGAGTATGGTCACTTCCGCAACAACTGTCCGAGACTGGTGAATGCAAACGCGAATGCTAACGCGAACCCTAATGCGAACGTCAACGTCAATGTGAATCCCGCTCGTGGGCGAGCGTACAATTTGAATGCTAACGAAGCGAGGGCCGACAACGAAGTGGTTAACGGTACGTTTCTTGTTAACAATCAACCTGCGTCTATTCTTTTTGATTCTGGTGCCGATAGAAGTTTTGTTTCGTTATCTTTTGAGCCTTTGCTTGCGATACCTAGAACTAAACTGAGGAAACCCTTATCTGTCGAAGTTGCTACTGGTAAACCTCTTGTTCTCGATTCTATTATTCGTGATTGTCAGTTAAACCTTGATAACCATCTTTTTCCTATTGACCTCATACCGATGCAACTTGGTAGTTTTGATATTATCATTGAAATGGATTGGTTAACCAAACACCACACTGAGGTGGTTTGTTTCGATAAGATTGTTCGCATTCCTTTTTCTTCCGGCGATGTTTTGGAAATTCGTGGCGAGAAACCTTCTGGTGGTTTGATGCTTATGTCGTGTATGGAAGCCCAAAGGTATTTACGAAAAGGATATGTTGCTTTTTTGGCACATGCCACCGAGGAGAAAAGCAAGAGCAAGAGTATTCAGGATATTTCGATTGTTCGGGATTATCCGGAGGTGTTTCCTGATGAACTGCCTGGTTTGCCTCCAGTTCGTCAATTCGAGTTTTATATTGACCTTGTACCAAATGCCAACCCGATTGCAAAAGCACCTTATCGTCTTGCACCGTTGGAGATGCAAGACTTATCGAAACAGCTTCAAGAGTTATCTGATAAAGGATTCATCCGACCAAGCTTTTCACCTTGGGGAGCTCCTGTCCTCTTCGTGAAAAAGAAAGACGAATCCTTTCGAATGTGTATCGATTATCGTGAGCTTAATAAGCTCACCATCAAGAATCGATATCCCCTACCTCGAATTGATGATCTCTTCGACCAGCTGCAGGGTGCTTCATGTTTTTCCAAGATTGATCTGCGTTCTGGGTATCATCAACTTCGTGTTCTCGAAGAAGATATTCCCAAAACTGCTTTCCGCACAAGATATGGGCATTACGAGTTCACTGTCATGTCTTTTGGTTTGACGAATGCTCCAGCTATCTTTATGGACTTAATGAATAGGGTCTGCAAACCTTATTTGGACAAGTTCATTATTGTGTTCATCGACGATATTCTCATTTATTCAAAATCTTGAGCCGAGCACGAGCAACACCTTCGCTTAACATTGGAACTCTTGAAGAAGGAACAACTTTTTGCTAAATTCTCCAAGTGTGAATTCTGGCTTAAAGAAGTTCAATTCTTGGGTCATATAGTCAATGAGCAGGGTATTCATGTGGATCCATCCAAGATTGCTGCTATTAAGGACTGGAATACACCGACGACGCCTACAGAGATTCGAACTTTTCTTGGTCTTGCTGGTTATTATCGTCGATTCATTTCAAGTTTCTCAAAGATTGCGGTTCCACTCAATGCTTTGACTCAGAAGAATAAGCCTTTCGAGTGGGGACCCAAGCAAGAAGAAGCGTTCCAAACGCTGAAACGGAAGCTCTGTGATGCTCCTGTTCTATCTCTGCCCGAGGGAATCGATGATTTCGTTGTCTATTGCAATGCGTCCAACTTAGGCCTTGGTTGCATCCTTATGCAACGAGGTAAGGTTATTGCATATGCATCTAGACAGCTGAAAGTTCACGAGAAGAACTACACAACTCATGATCTTGAGTTAGGAGCTGCAGTTTTCGCGCTTAAAATCTGGAGACACTACCTCTATGGAACGAAGTGTGTGGTTTTCATAGACCACAAAAGTCTCCAGCATATTCTTAATCAGAAAGAGCTGAATATGAGGCAACGACGTTGGGTTGAACTCTTGAACGACTATGATTGCGAGATTCGCTACCATCCTGGTAAGGCGAATGTCGTAGCTGATGGGCTTAGTTGAAAAGAACGAGTCAAGCTTCATTCTGTTCGAACTCAATCTGATCTTCAATCTCGTGTCCTTCAAGCTCAACAATTTTGTGTTTCACAAAATTTGATGGGTATGGAATTACCACGTCAACATGATCTTAAGCTTGAAGCGAAAGACGATGGTTTGCTCTATTTTATGGATCGATTGTGGATTCTGAAACAAGATGATCTTCACACCTTGGTAATGGACGAATCTCATAAGTCTCGATATTCTATCCATCCTGGTGCCGATAAAATGTACAAGGATCTTCGTACTCAGTGCTGGTGGCCTGGTATGAAGAAGGATATTGCCTTGTATGTATCGAAATGCCTAACTTGTCTCAAAGTCAAGGCCAAACATCAATGACCTTCTGGCTTGCTTGTACAACCAGAGATACCGGTTTGGAAGTGGGAGAACATTGCGATGGATCTCATCACTAAATTACCGCGTACGTCTAAAGGTCATGATGCTATTTGGGTTGTTATCGATCGATTAACGAAATCTGCTCATTTTATTCCGATTCGCGAGGATCTATCTTCTGATAAACTTGCAAAGATTTATGTTGATGAAATTGTGACACGACATGGTGTGCCCTTGGATATCATCTCTGATCGTGATGCTCGATTTTCATCTCATTTCTGGAAGGCCATGCAATCTGCTTTGGGAACCCAACTGAATCTAAGCACTGCTTATCATCCCCAAACAGATGGCCAATCTGAGAGAACGATTCAAACTTTGGAGGATATGCTTAGAGCATGCTTGATAGACTTTGGTGGTAATTGGGACTCTCATCTGCCGCTGATCGAGTTCTCTTACAACAATAGTTATCACACTAGCATTAAAATGGCACCATTCGAAGCTCTCTACGGTCGAAAATGTCGTTCACCTGTCTGTTGGAACGAAACCGGTGAAGCTCAGCTTACTGGACCTGAGCCCGTTCTGGAAACAACAGACAAAATCAAGAAAATCCGCGATCATCTTGTGACAGCTCGAAACCGTCAAAAGAGTTATGCGGATCTGGGACGCAAGCCCTTAGAATTTCAAGTGGGAGATCGTGTCCTACTCAAGGTTTCACCTTGGAAAGGAGTCGTGAGATTTGGAAAGAAAGGAAAACTTGCACCTAGATATGTGGGACCAATTAAGATTGTGGAAAGAATTGGAAAGGTTGCCTATCGACTAGAGCTACCTCCAGAGCTTGGAAATATTCACCCGACTTTTCACATGTCCAATCTGCGAAAATGTTTAGCTGACGCTGATCTACACATTCCTCTCGACGAGATTCGAATTGATGAAACGATGCACTTTGTCGAGAAACCTGTGGAGATAGTGGAACGTACATACAAACAGTTGAAGAACAAATGGATTCATTTGGTTAAAGTTCGCTGGGAATCCAAACGTGGCCCAGAGTTTACTTGGGAACGTGAGGACCAGATGAAGGCGAAATATCCGCATTTGTTCTCACAAGCTTCCTCTAGTTAAAATTTCGGGACGAAATTTCCTGAAGTAGGGGAGACTGTGACAACTGTGTTCTGTAATCAATGTACGATGTAAAACAATGATGATTATTAATAAAACCATGTGCTTTGGTGTTATTATATGTGTTTTGGTGTTTCTATGTGTGTATTTGTGTTTGGTGATTTTTCAATTCGATTCGATTCCGATTGCAAGCTTTAAATCACGTTCTGGAAGGTTATACACATACTGGTGCGTAAACGCAGTCAGTATAACACGAAAAATACTCCGGAATAGTGACATAGGCTTAACATACCTTAAATAACCTCCACATAACTTAGAAATAAGTTTTGAATGGCTTGGTGTGTCGAAATCAACTTTGTTCGATCGCAGGGACTATATGTGTCAAACTGCGAAACTATGCCAATTTGTATAGTAATGAACATTCTGGAACATGACCATAAGTTAAAAATACCCTAAATATCCTTTACATAGCTTAGAAATAGGCTTTGATGGGTTCGGTGTGCTAAAATAAACTTTATGCTCATTCAGGGACTTAAAGCGTCAAAAAGTGCATAAGTTTGCATTTTAGCGCATAACTTACGTTCTGAATACATCCGGACATCCAAAAACTTATGTAAGCATTAAAATATTTTATTTTAGTGTTTGGCATGATAAAATTCCATTCGTCGCTTAATTTGGATCGTTTTTGCGTTCGTTACGACTTCCGTCGTAATTAAGCGAATAACGCAACCGTACGACCAAACGAACCGACATACGAGATGTTTTTGAGCATATTTTAAGTTCCCTATACTTTAAATTTATTTTAGAGCCTTGAAATGGGGTTAACGGGGCTTAAAAGTGCCAAAAATCAAGTTTTACAAGTGCAGGGACCATTTTTTGAAATTTCTGGCAGATTCAATGAACCTAGTCCATTTTGAAGTATTGGTGGTTTTAACCCATGGTTTTGCAAAACCATGGGCTGGTATTCAATGAACATAGTCCATATTAGGGGCTCCCATGGTATTAGAAAACCATGGGCACACATGTAAGGTCCAGATCAAAGCTCAGTTTTCGAGGAACGATCCTAACGGTTCAAGGAAATCTATAAATACCCCATGATCTCAACCCCAAAAACCCACACCTTTGAAATCTGAATTTGTTCCCTAAGTTGATGTGTTCAACACTTCATACCTGAGAATATTCGGATTCAAAACTTCCATTCTTGGACCCGTTGTAAGTGTTCTTTCGTTCTTTTCATTCGTTTTAGCGTTAAAGTCAAACTGCGTTTGACTTTCTGCATTGACCAGTTTATGGTCAATGTGAAGTTCGTTTGAACTTCATAACGTGAGCGTAATCACGATGGTTATAGTCCCTTGTGACTATACCTACTGATTACCACGTTATCTGGGCTCAGTGACGAGTCGTAGTTTCGGCCAAAATACGTATTCTTGCATATTTTGTAACCAAACTACTTGTAGGTATCAAAACCGTTTGTTTTGATACCAAACCTGTTTTCAAACCTTGTTAAACATGTTCTAACATGTTTAGCTCGTCACTTTTAGATTTGTGCTTGTCTAGGGTCGTAAAGGTAAGCGATCTAAACAATCGCTTATACTTTCGAACCCGACCCGTTTGGGCGATCATTAGGATCCGACCAAACACACTAGGTGACCATAGTGTATAGGGAATAATCTTACAAGGTTATACCTTATGGTCGCTTCGTTTAACTAGTTTTATGATAGGTAGTTTATATGCCTTAGGTAAATTACCAAAAATGCCCTTTTACGCCAAAATTCATTTTAAGCATATGTAACATAACCTTTGGTATCTAAATTGATTAGACAACAATATTAAACATGTTGAGGCATATTTTACTTATCATAGGACTAGTTAGGCGTTCCGAACGCGTTTCACACGAACGACGCGTTAAAGTAGCATAAGCTACCTTAATGGGTCACGATGGGTCGAAAGCACTTAGGATAGGTTTCATTTAGGATGTAGGCCATGTTAAACCATATCACATGAGTTGCAACACTCATTTGGGTTAAAAGACCTCATTCTGTCCGATCTTCCGATTTAGGCGTTTATTGTTTGACTAGTGATTCAATTACTAGGTGCTGCTTGATTTCTCTGGTTTAATCGAGTTTGTTGAAGTACTATTGATTGAGGATACCTTGCACTACATGTGAGTACATAGTTCCCCTATTTTACTGTTTTCAATTGTTTTGGGGTGATTCATATGTACAAAATGTTTTCAAGGTTTAAACGATGATTTCAAAAACGAATAGAACGATTTATACTAAACTATTAACGATTTCGATAATGTGAACGAACTTGTTGGTTGTAGTTACATAACGATTGACATTCATTAGCATTGATCAAGCCGACCAGTATTAGGTTATGGTACCATAGGATCTGACAAATCCTGTTATTTCACCATACCCATGGTTATGTGTGGGTGTTGTGGGTAACGACTGAATCTGAAATTATTAATTTACCCTTTGGAGGTTTGTTAATACGAGAAGCGAGGAACGAGGTAGTCGAGTCACGAAGGTTTGAATGTTATTAACGAGACGATCATATATAAGTTTTCACAATTAAAACGAGGACGATCTAAACAATTTAAACGAGGAAACGATTTGGGAAGGATTTGGAAACAATTTTGAAATGATGTTAAACGATTTGGGTAAACGATTGGCTTCTAGGCTAGTGTTTAGATAACGGGACGGGTGTAATGTGGTGAAAACATGGTAGATACGCCGCTTGTACTTCTTATATATAAGTGTTTTCAACATATTACATACTATGGGGTTATTTAGTTCACTTGGGAAAACGATATTGAAATGATGTCACTCAACGATGTTTTCGAAATACTATACGAGTTTTATTAACAAGTTTATACGAGATGTTTTACAAGGTGGTTTTCTAAAACAAAAAGCTTTTGGGTTAAGAATCATGGCTACGAAATTTTATAAATTATAACCATCTTGATTTGAGTCGGTTAATCATGTTGCAATATTATACATTTAAAAAAAAAGGTTTTCGAGGTATTGCAATATAAGTTAACAAGCCATGATTCCGATACTCTTATAAAACCTACGTACTCGCCAACATTTCTTTGCTGACTTTATTTTTACATATGTTTCAGGTGTTGTTGCTTGATTGACGTTCTAGGATGCATGCGTCACATAGGATCTGGACAAGGCCTTAGTGACATAATATCTATGATAGACGATATAAAACTTGTTGTTCTATGTTAAAACAATGTTAATGTTTAATATTATCAATAAAACGAAACACTTTTTTGTATCCATGGTTATGAAACGATAATTCTGTTACAACACCCCCGACGTTTCCACCACACTTTGTTGTTTTACGTGGTCGGGGTGTGATAGTTCAGAAGAGGTCTTCACCAATACAAAAGGCGGAAACAAGTGTATCGGTGTTATTTCAGCTGATATGCACAAGAAATCACTTTAAACTGTCTTTAGATTGATATCAGATCGATTACAGTGCTGTAGACACTTCAGCAGAGCTTCGCTACCGGAATCAGAATCGTTTCAAATGACTAGACACTTCATGTATTTATAGGCTGAGTGATTCCGCTTGAAACTGCCCAAACGGAATCTAATTCCGCACGAAATCACTTCAAACGGAATTAACATCATGATTTCGTTTGAAATGACTCATGTGTCATTTCAAGAGGAATTACCCATAAACACACATTTCTTCGTTTTTCGTGCCCTAATCTATCTAATATAATACAAGACTCGATACAAGACGAAGTCGACAGACAGATGCACCAACAGACTCCCCCTCGGATGTTGACGAAGTCTTCGGTTGTCAAACCTTCAGCCTTTATCAGCCTTCTCGCTTTCTCCAGAGATTCTCCATATTAAGCATCCTCAATCAATCTCTTTCTCTTTCTTCCAGAATCTCAACTTTGTTCTTATATTCTTCTTGATCAGGTCTCTTGATTGTTTAAGATCATCAGCATCAGCAGCTAACGTCTTCAATTCCAGGATCAGAACTTGGCTTTCAGAATCGTAACCCTGGCTCTTATCCTGTTTCAGCATCAGCGTCTTCAGACTCCCCCTTTCGATAAGCTGGGATCGCAGTCTGGAATGATCGTAACCTGGCTTACATCCTGCTCCGGATCGAAACCTGGCTAACCTGCATAATCTCTACCACAAACATAAGTTTCACAAATTTAAGATTTTGATAAAATTATATCATTTGCAGATTATTTATCAGAATGATTTATCATATAAAAGCTTCTGATGATCACTTGTAAGCAAACAATCTTCATTTTAAAAACACTTCTCCCAAACCTGTTGTTCATCATGCTTAGCATTCGGAATTTTGAAAATCAGTTCTTCAACATCAGTTGTCGAAAATCTTTTTGAATTTTTTAAAATTTTATGCTAAAACACACTAAAAATCTTTTTGGAATTTTTGATTTTAACGAAATGCAATAAAGAAATATTTACAAACAATGTTTTTGTGCGTTTGTGAAAGAGGATCATATCATTTTTTGAGACAAATCATCAACACCGTTAAGCTTTAAACATTTTCAATTCTAAACGATTCACTTAGATTGTCAGTATACTGGTCCACTTAAATTCTCACACAAATTTCAACTGTTTCGAGATACGAGATTAATGTTTTAAACACTTAAACTTATTCATGTGTCCCACCTCAGAATATACTCCTGTATCCAGATCCCAATATTCAGTCTTACAGGTGAGTATACCTAGATGATATCTGTAAGGGGTTAAATGCGAGGGCCGTGAGAGCTCAGGCTATTGCTTCCGCAAAATCAGAGAGATGACGGCTTCGACTATTGGTGTGTTCCCTTTAGAGAATCTTTTCTTCAACAACACATGATTAGCATTTTGCAATGTTCCATCATTTTTTGTACTGTGGGTGATGCTATATTTCAAGCAAGCAGAAAGTATTATACGGGGACTAGGCCATTGCTTCCGCAAAATCAGAAGTCCCAGGATAATACCCCAGATATCACTAAGCATAAAGACCTAGTATCTCAGAAAGAGGGACCTTTCAAACAAGATTTCGGGGGTTACCCATATATCCGAGAGATGTTCCCCACGATATAAGTAAGTTTGAAATTTAGGTTTATATCTCGACACAATCAACTAAATGTGTAAAAACCTACTGGCACATCATCAGTGAGACCGTTTATCACATTTTGACTTTCCAATTCTTTAGTATGATGTGATAGTCCACTGATGTACTATCATTTCCTCTTTTCTCAACAAAACTCGTTTTTGATTTTATCATGTTTTTGACTTTTTCAATTTTTCAAATGTTTTTGGATTTTCTGAAAATTTCTTACTCCCCCTAAAATTTAAAATCATTAAAAATTTGAAAACAAACTGTACAAGTAAAGTGACATCTGATATCAAATCACTTCAATTCGACATCCACTTGGCATAAACAATCAGAACTCCCCCTCACAACAAACTATTTTCCCATAAAGATTTCAAAACACTTAAGTTTGTTTTAATCAAAATGGTTTTTCTGAAAAATTAGTTTTGTTGATTTCATAAAACCACTTGTGGGTTAGGGGATTCATTCATCACTTTGTTTTTTTTTTTTAACATTTTGTAGGAAATCAAGTACAATTTAATGTCCCTGATTCACCACTTGAAGATAAACCTCTCTTTCAACCACTTGTAGGTTTGCTTACCAACAATTACCACTTGTAGGTTGAAATCTCAAGATGCCGATTCCTACTCCACACTTAACAACCTGGGAGTTCCGGCAAGTCATACTTCTACAAATTTTTTTTTTCATAAACAAAGAATGATGCCGATTCATGCTCCGCGATTACTAACTTGGAAGCTCTGGCAAGTCAGGTTTTTCAGTTAGAGAGATTCTCCCAAGCCTGACGGTCCTTGGGAGTTTCCGAGTTACCAACACTCGGTTACTTACCTTCCATCTTCTTCTCATAAAATTCTTTAACCCCCTTGACCTGACCATCAATCATTTTTCCAAAAATGTTTTGCACTGTGGGGTTAAAAGCCTTTTCAACATCAAATTCTTTCTTTACAGGAAAAAATTGATTTGAAATTTCAATTTTACCAATTTTAGATTTAAAATTTTCAGCCCGCAATGGTGGAAAATTTGCATCATCCAAAGGCGGCACTAATGTTTCCAATTTTAAATCAACTTTTGGCTCCTCTGATTTTGTGGAATCAGATTCATTGCCTGAATTTTCACTTGAATTCTTAACAACCCATTTTTGGTTGTTAAGTTTCTCCTTTCTTTTGTAAACATTTTTCGAACATTCACCAACCTCAAAAATTGAATTTTCAAAAACATTAAATCTGTTTGTTGGTGGTTCGGTTTTCTCAACAATCTTTTCTTTCAGTTTACCAGAGATTCCCTGTTTTGTTTGTATTGCCTTTGGATAATTCCTGGCAATGAGACCAACTGTTTTACATTGAAAACAGGTTCTCGTCTCTATTTTCTTCTGATCAACACTTTTCTTCATTTCTTCTTGCTTCTTGGCAATGAATTCTTTGTTGGATTGCTTTCTAAACACTTGTTCTTTTTCTTCTTCAGATGTTTTTCCTGAAACAAAAATAGTTTTTGGTTTATAAGTTTTCTCATTTTTATGATTTTTCGGTGGAATAAAACCCAGACCTTTATTTTTGTAATTACCATTATGATTTGGTCTCTTTTGGAAACCAGAACCAAAATTGTAACCCTTTTTCTTGTTTAACCTTTGTTGAACTCTTGCGTGTAAGGATTAGGTTTTCCAGAAAAATTTACATCTTTTATTTCAGAAATATTAATTTCTGTTAATTTGAAAACCTTTTTTATCATTTCTAGTTTAACACCTCTTATTGGAAAAATCTCATCAGAATATAATTTGTCAGAATCATTCAAAGTATATGCTACTTTGATAGGTTCGTCATTCAAATTAGATTTTGATAACAAAAATTCTTTATTATAAACCCGTTTGTTCTTTTTGACTGTTGACTTTGACGGTTTGGACTCAGACTTTGACTCTGATTTGAACTCCTCCTTTTCATCCTTATCTAACACCTGATCCACCACTTTCTTTATTAACTCAGACTCATGATCAGTGTCGGACGATGTGAACGTGACATCAATGTTTTCTGGCAAATTATCTGAAGACTCGGACTCCCACTGTAAATTTGTTGCCTTTTTGACTCTTTCTGAATTTGGATTTCGAGGAGAATATCCATTTTCGACTGGAGGTGGACATTTGTTATAGACAACACTTGGTTTATTACCAGAAATCTTCACTTCATCATCTTCTTTTGTTTTAGAATTTTTCTCTTCAGAAGTCTTTTCTTCTTCAAATGTCTTCAATCCTTCCACTATCGGGTAAATCCTGTCAACCACAAAAGTAGAACATGAGTAACTTTTTAACAACCTATTTACTCTCTCAGTTTCAATTCTCTGTGTTTCTAGCTTCAATTCAAGTTCATCACACTTCTCAGTAAAATAATTGACATCGTTAAGCTGTCTCATATATGCTCCTTTAAATGTATTCATTGCTATGGCTTGTTCACTGCTTGTCTCGTTGTATTGATTCATGGCTTTGTTCAAGACATCATATGATTCTTTCAGCCTTTTTATGCTGTGTAGCAATTCATTGTTCTGCTTTATCAGAGAATCACAATGCATACACTTCTCAGAAACTTTGACTGCATCAGCATCTGTTTTAATTTTAAATGCTGGAACTTTTGTAACTTTTCTCACTTGAATCTCTTCTTCACCGTTTTTCTTTTTCTCAGCTTCAGCTTGTTTCATTTGCCTTTCTTCTTCATATCTCTTCTTTTTATCAGCTTCAGCTTGTAAATGTTTTCTGATTTTTTCTGCCCAAAAGTCATCAGTATAATCATTAATAACCTGAGCAACAAAACCTTTAGCTTTTAATATCTCTTTGTCTAGACAATAATTATCCCAGCTAAAATTTTCCCAGCTAAAACCTACTGGTAATCTTTCATCATCTTGATTTATCAAACATGCTTTATTATCAACTGGAATATATTTATCCCAACTGAAATCGTTTGATGAACTTCCATCATTTTGATTGACCAGACACGCTTTCTTTGAATCTTCAATCACTTTCCTAGCATGAGCAGTTTGTGGTTGTTCTTGTTGATACGGCTGTTGAGCAACTTGATAAGTCGCCTTTCGATAGTAGTCGTTGTTTCCGAAAGGATTTTGAGCTCCATTTGCTTCGCGCGATTTGTGCACTCTCTTTTGAAAAGCCCCTTTTCCCTGCAACGAAAACAAGTGACTTTAGATTTATCAAATCCTAAAGTTGAAACATTTGCATCACGGAAATCATCTCTTCCTGTAATTTGTTTAAACTTTTAATCTCGTCTCAACACGCTCGCCAAGCACCACTTTATATCCATCGATTCCATCTCCTCAGCATCAACTTGATCATAATCCTCTTTTGTAAGCATTGGATTCCCGATCCTCCCTGCAACCAAACTACCATAAGATTCAAGCACAGTTACTAACAAAGACATATGACTTTTTGCAACTTCTTCTGAATAGTTCTGATCATTCTCAAGATTTAAAGCAATGTTGCATTGAAGAACTTTGCCACTCTTTGTAGCAGAAAAATGTGGATCAAATGATGGAAATGAAGTAAATCCTGTTTTGCTGCTTGATCCCTAAGATGAACTTTCTGAAGAACTTTTTGCATTGAAAGCTGTTTCAATCTTTGGTGAAATATTGGTCTTCTCGCTAACTCCACCTTTGTAATACAACCCAATGTCTTGTTCTCCATCATAGTTCTTCATCCTAGCAATTTTCCTTTGTTCCATCTCTTGAGCTTCAAGATGTTTAATAAACTCACTTTGCGTGATATTGTTAAAATCTGGTTTATTTTTCAACATCATCAAATACGTTCCCCAAATATCATGTGGCAACGCATCAGCTAGCTTCTCAATCAACTCATCTTTATCTTTGTTGATACCTAATCTGTTCATGTTTTTCACCAACTTGCAATATCCTTCGATAATCTGCTTGGTGTTCTTCGTTCTCAACCCACGAAATAGATCAAATTCTTTTTTCAGAAGCGACATTTTATTCTTGAGCATATCATCACTTCCAAGAAACTTAGCTTCTTGTAACATCTGTGTCTGAAATCATTGTAAACAATTCAGTTATCAATAAAACAAAGTTATTTGATCCCAATGTTTGTTTGGTTATGTTTTACATTTTTCATGTTTTGACTTTTGTTCAATTTTAAACTCTACATCGCTTTCTGGAGAGTTATACGCAAACTGGTGCGTAAACGTAATCAGTTTAATGCGACAAATACTCCGGAACATCAATTTATGCTTAACATACCTTAAATAGCATTTACATAACTTAGAAATAAGTTTTGAAGGTACTGGTATGGCATAATCAAGTTAATTCGCTTACAGGGACTAAAATTGACAAACTGCGAAAGTATGCTAATTTGAACTGTAACAAACATTCCGAAACATGGCCATAAGTTAAAAACACCTTAAATATCCTTTACATAGCTTAGAAATAAGCTTTGAGGGGTTCGGTGTGCTAAAATAAACTCTATGTTCATTCAGGGACTAAAAGCGTCAAAAAGTGCATAAGTTTGCATTTTCGTGCATATCTAATGTTCTGAATACATCCGGACATCCAAAAGTTTATGTAATCATTAAAATATTTTATTTTAGTGATTGGCATGATAAAATTCCATTCGTCGCATAATTTGGATCGTTTTTCGCAATCGTTCGTGTTTCGTCGTAATTAACCGAACAACGCAACCGTACGACCAAACGAACCGACATACGAGATATTTTTGAGCATGTTTCATGTTCCCTATACTTTAACTTCATTTTAGAGGCTTGAAATGGGATTAACGGGGCTTAAACGTGTCAAAAATGCATCAAAAACCATGTTTTGCACATTCAGGGACCAAAATTGACATTCTGCCAAAGTTATCTTAGGAAGGGACCAAAATGAAAAATCTAAATTCCAGCTTGTTCCAGCTGTTCCCCTCATTTGCACATGGTTTTAATGAAACTATGGGCTCCCATGGTTTCACAAAACCATGGGCACATGTGTACGGATGAGATCGAAGCTCATTTTACGATGAACGATCTTAACGGTTGTGCAAAAACTATAAATACCCTACCCCCCTTCACTCAAAACTCACACCTTGATCTGATTTCTCTCTAAGTTGAAGTGATTTCACTTCATACCTGAGAATAATCGGGTCAAACTTCCGTTCTTGGACCTTTTGTAAGTCCTCTTTCGTTCTTTTACGCGTTTTAGCGTGAAAGTCAAACATTGTTTGGCTTTCAGCTTTGACCAGTTTATATTCAACATGAAGTTCGTTTGAACTTCATAACGTGAGCGTAATCACGATGGTCATAGTTCCTAGTGACTATACCTACTGATTACCACGTTATCTAGGCTCAGTGACGAGTCGTAGTTTCGGGCAAAATGCGTGTTCTTGCGTATTTTGTAACCAAACTAATCTAGGGTATCAAAACCGTTTGTTTTGATACCAAAACCTGTTTTCCAACTTGACTAAACATGTTCTAGTATGTTTAGCTCGTCACTTTTAGATTTGTGCTTGTTTAGGGTCGTAAGGGTAAGCGATCTAATAAATCGCTTATGCTTTCGAACCCGACCCATTTGGTCGATCATTAGGATCCGACCAAACACTTTAGGTGACCATAGTAGTATAGGGAATAACCTTCCGGGGTTATACCTTATGGTCACATCGTTTGAGTAGTTGTATGATAGGTGATATATATGCCTTAAGTAAATTACCAAAACGCCCTTTTTACGTTAAAATTCATTTTAAGCCTATGTAACCTAATTTTTGGTATCTAAATTGATTTAGTAACAATACTAGACATGTTAAGGCATATTTTACTTGTCATAGGGCTAGTTAGGCGTTCCGAACGCGTTTTACGCAAACGACGCGTTAAAGTAGCATAAGCTACCTAAACGGGTCGTAACGGGTCAAAAGCACTTAGGATAAGTTTCGTTTTTGTATGTAGGCTTTGTTAAACCATATTACATGAGTTCCTACACTCACTTGGTTTACGAACCCTCATGCTACCCGATCCTCCGATTAGGTCCGTTGGATTCCGTAACCTACTAGCTTTGCTTGGTGGATATCTAAAGTCTATTGAGCAATTCCAAGTGAGTACATAGACCCCTCTTTTACTGTTTTCCAAACATTTTGGGGTGAAACACATGTGCCTACTTGTTACTTTCATGCTTTCCATGTTTTTCATATCATATGCTTGTTATGTTCAATAGTACACTTATAGTACATGATTTCATTGTGTCTTATGCTATGTATGTCCATTGTGTGCATACTTAGTACATCATTTTACATTACATTTTATGCTATGTATGTCCATTATGTGCATACTTAGTACAATATTTTACATGCCATTTCACGCTATGTGTGTACATTTGATTACATACTTAGTGCATTGTTTTTCATATGCTTACATGTTGGTATGACATTTGGTTTGTTTCAATGGGACAAAAATACATTCATTAACATTAGCTACGCCGCTCGTTAGTAGGTAGTGGTACCATAGGAATTGACAACTCCCGTTCCTGACATCCTAGGTATGTTTGGATGAAAGGAATGACCGAATTCGAATACATAACTCAGATGAACCTTTAATTTGTTTAAAGGTTTATCACCATAGTCTCAAGGCTTGAATGTATGCATTTTTACAATACCGCATAGATGTTCGTATCAGTATAGCATGCAGTTTTCTACAAAACATAACTTTGATTTACTTCAATACCTTGTTTTGTACATTTTACCTATGGTATTTGATATATTTTACTGGCCATACATGACATTTTGTTTACACATTACATGATTGACATCTGACATAGACATTTTGATATTGATATACTTATTTCATAAACTACATTTTGACATAGTTACTCAAAGACATTTAACAAATGGTTTAGACATGGGCAATTTACATTGGTGGGTTATTTGAATCATTTCAGTTTAGACATATAAAATTTTACACAAATAACATGTTTTTCACAAGACATTATTTTACAAACAACTTATTTTATACAAAACTCATTTTACTTGGTTATTCACTTAACCTTACATTTTTCCTTTACATATCATCTACTTTATTATCGTTTTTCAACAGATTTATAAAACAAAGCAATTAACAAGGTTCATGACAAACTTTTATTAAACATTTCTTTAAACTCAAGTCATGAATCCTATTTTCATAAAACCTATGTATCTCACAGGCATTTTTATGCTGACGTACCTATTTTCACATGTGTTTCAGGTAATGGTGCATAGGTTTGAGCAGGACATACTAGGGTGGAGCTGTGCCTTAGAGACTTAAAACGAAGATAGAACTAGTTTAAATAACGTTATGTACTCTTTGTTCCGTTGTTTTAAGACAATATACTCCTTTTGTTTCTGAATAAAACATAACTTTAATTGCCATGGTTGTGAAACAATTAATTATGTTACAACACTCCCCGACGTTTCCGCCGCGGTTGCATGTTATACGCGGTCGGGGTGTGACAGAAGAGTTGGTATCAGAGCCGATGGTTATAGGGAATTAGGTTATTAGTAATTCTTTGACCTAGACTATAACTTTCTAGGACCCTAACACAAGTTATCTTGTGTTTAGATCTTAAAACATGCACATCACCTATCCTTAGGTGATTATCAAAACAAGAACCAAATTTTCCGAAACGATTTTTGAAAAACAATCATCTGTTTTTGGATGATTTATTACAAGGTTTTGAACCCTCTATTGTAAGGTTTTGAACCCTCTGTTATATGGTTTTGAACCCTTCCAGTTTGGTTTTTGGCCTGGTGCCTTCAAATTTTCAAAATCTCGTCAAGGTTTTGGGTTTTAAATAATGTGAACACGTGCAAACTGGAAGAGTGAATGCCTGTATTCTGGGTTTTCTGTCTAGGCAAGCACTTCGTATATATCTCATCAGACGCGAGACCAGTTGTGCTTACCTGGGAATTCTTGGGATGAGTGTTCACTTATAGGCGAGCATGTCTTCGCGATACATTATTTTGATCCATTTACTTTGATTAGTCACTGTGTGTCGTTTGTTTGCTTGGTAATCTGGACAAATGACCACCATCTTTGCTTTTGTTGATTTTGTTTCATCTCATTCTCTTCATCCAAACATCTCACTCGTTTCCTTTCATGTTTCCTCTTTTAGAATGCCTCCTCGACGCGAACACCAGATAGAGACTGCCGAACTGGCAGAAATCATTGCGTAGCAGATGGCTGCTCAATTCCCAAACCTCTTTGCTCAATGGAACCAAGCCAACAACAACAACAATGCTCCATGCAATTTTAAGAGTTTTAATTCGGCTAAACCACTCAAGTTCAGTGGTACTGAGGGAGCAACTGGGCTTCTTCAATGGTTCGAGAGCATTGAGAATACTTTCCGCCACGTTCTGTGTCCTGAGAATCGGAAGGTTGAGTTTGCTTCAAGCGTATTTCAGAAGAGGGCTTTGACATGGTGGAACGGGGTAATGAGAGACCGTGGTGCTGAGGCTGCTCTAGCACAAACATGGGCTGAATTGAGGACACTTATGATGAGGGAGTTTTGTCCTCGTCATGAACTACGAGCTTTGGAGAGGGAATTTGAGGATCTGAAACAGGATAGTGGTGAGCACCGGGCATACACTGATAGATTTAAGGAGTTGAGTTTGTTATGCCCAGCAATGGTTACCCCACTCGACAAGGCTATCGAAAGGTATATCGATGGTCTGCCTGACTCCATACTAGACACCGTTACTGGTAGTAACCCTACCACACTACGTCAGGCAATCGAGCTATCTGCGACAATGACCGAGTCACAGATTCGAAGGGGTAAGCTGCATAGAAAGGGGGACAAGGGTAAGAAGCAGGCATCTGATCAGAATGAGAGCAAAAAGGGTAAGAACAAGAAGGGTAAGGATTCTGGTTCAAGGAAGCGTAAGGCTTCCCAAAATTTTGCCATCACCGCACAACAAAACCAGGCTGCTCCCAATCAGCCTGCAACTAAGAAACAGTATAACGGGAATGCACCTTTATGCAACAGATGCAATAGCCACCATCAACCGCAATTGCAATGTCGTTTCTGCACTAACTGTGGGAAGTCAGGTCATCTTTCTGGTGTTTGTCGCTTTGCTCCCAATCAAGCAGCCCGCAACCCAGCTCAGCAGGCTGCACAACCACTTGTTCAGCAGCAAGCACAAGCTGCACGACCTCATTTTCCTCCTGGTTCGTGCTATAATTGTGGGGACCTGACTCATTACCGTAACCAGTGTCCAAGATTGGTCAACGCAAACCAGAATCAGAATCAGGCTCTAGCTCGAGGCCGAGTTTTTAATATGAATGCACAAGAGGCGCAAGCAGACAATGAAGTGGTGAACGGTACGTTCTCTATTAATAACCAACCTGCGTCTGTTCTTTTTTATTCAGGGGCCGATAAAAGTTTTGTGTCGTTATCTTTTGAGCCTTTGCTTCGCATGTCTAGAACGAAACTAGGAAAACCCTTGACAGTAGAAGTTGCTAGTGGTGAACCCATTATTCTTGATTCTGTTCTACGCAACTACCAGTTGAACCTTAACGACCATCTTTTTCCTATTGACCTCACGCCTATGCAACTGGGAAGCTTCGACATTATTGTGGGTATGGATTGGTTAGCCAAGCATCGCGCAGAGGTAGTTTGTTTTGAGAAGATCGTTCGTGTGCCACTTTCGTCAGGTGAGATCCTACAGGTTCGTGGTGAGAAACCTGCTGGTGGTCTCAAACTCATATCTTGTTTTATAGCTCGAAAATATCTGCGAAAGAACTATGTGGCCTTCTTGGCACATGTTACAGCAGATAAAGGCAAAGGTAAGTCCATTCAAGATATTCCTGTTGTTCGTAATTATCCGGAGCCATTCCCGGAAGAGTTACCTGGATTACCCCCAGCACGCCAAGTCGAGTTCCGCATTGATCTCGTACCTGGTGCAAATCCTATTGCCAGAGCCCCATATCGCCTTGCACCATCTGAGATGCAAGAACTATCTAAGCAGCTGCAGGAACTTTCGGATAAAGGTTTTATCCGTCCTAGCTTTTCACCTTGGGGCGCTCCCGTTCTTTTTGTCAAGAAGAAGGATGGATCCTTCCGGATGTGCATCGATTACCGTGAGCTTAACAAGCTCACCATCAAGAATCGATATCCCCTACCTCGCATTGATGATCTCTTTAATCAGCTACAGGGCGCTTCTTATTTCTCGAAGATTGATCTTCGTTCTGGATATCATCAACTTCGCGTTCACGAAGAAGATATTCCAAAGACAGCCTTCCGCACTCGTTATGGGCATTATGAGTTCACAGTTATGCCATTCGGCTTGACAAATGCTCCTGCTGTTTTTATGGACTTGATGAATAGAGTCTGCAAGCCTTATTTAGATAAGTTCATCATCGTTTTTATTGATGACATCTTGATATACTCTAAGACGCGAGCTGATCATGAGCAACATCTTCATCTTACTCTGGAACTCCTAAAGAAAGAGCAACTTTTCGCCAAATTCTCCAAGTGCGAATTTTGGCTTAAAGAAGTTCAATTTTTGGGGCACATTATCAACGAACAAGGTATTCATGTAGATCCCTCCAAGATCAGTGCAATTAAGGATTGGGATACGCCTACTACTCCTACCGAGGTTCGTTCTTTTCTTGGTCTTGCGGGTTATTACCGCCGCTTCATAGAAAACTTCTCAAAGATTGCAGTTCCCCTAACTGCTTTAACTCAGAAGAACAAACCCTTTGAATGGGGTTCTAAACAAGAAGTAGCATTTCAAACCTTGAAGCAGAAGCTTTGTGATGCACCTATCCTATCTTTGCCCGAAGGCAATGATGATTTCGTCGTTTATTGTGATGCATCGAAATTGGGTCTTGGCTGTGTTCTGATGCAAAGGAACAAAGTCATAGCCTATGCATCAAGGCAGTTGAAGGTGCATGAGAAAAACTACACCACTCATGATCTTGAGTTGGGTGCAGTTGTCTTCGCTCTTAAAATCTGGAGACATTATTTATATGGCACAAAATGCGTGGTTTTCACTGACCATAGAAGCCTTCAGCATATCTTTAATCAGAAAGAACTCAATATGAGGCAACGACGTTGGGTTGAGCTTCTAAATGACTATGACTGCGAAATTCGCTACCATCCTGGTAAGGCGAATGTCGTAGCCGATGCTTTGAGTCGTAAGGAACATGTCAAGCTTCATTGTGTTCGTGTTCAATCTGATATTCAGGCTCGAGCTGATATTCAAGCCCGCATTTCTCAGGCTCAGCATGCTTGTGTTTCACAAGACTTGATGGGTGAGGAATTACCCTATCACATTAAGCCTGATCTTGTTTTGAAGGACAATGGATCGTATTATTTCATGGACCGTTTGTGGGTCCCAAGCCAAGATAATCTTCGCACTCTGCTTATGGATGAAGCTCATAAGTCTCGCTATTCTGTCCATCCTGGCTCAGACAAAATGTATAAGGATCTTCGTACTTAGTATTGGTGGCCTGGTATGAAGAAAGACATTGCCTTGTATGTTTCAAAATGCCTTACTTGTCTCAAGGTTAAGGCTGAACACCAACATCCTTCTGGTCTTTTAGAGCAACCAGAGATCCCAGTTTGGAAATGGGAGAACATTACTATGGATCTCATTACCAAACTTCCGCGCACGAAGAAAGGTCATGATGCAATCTGGGTAGTCGTTGATCGTCTTACTAAGTCAGCGCATTTCTTGCCAATCCGTGAGGATTTTCCTGCTGACAAACTTGCTAAAATCTATGTGGATGAAATTGTAGCTCGACATGGTGTTCCTTTAAACATCATTTCTGACAGAGATGCTCGCTTCACTTCTCATTTTTGGAGAACCATGCAATCTGCTATGGGGACCCAACTTAACCTGAGCACAGCTTATCATCCGCAAACGGATGGTCAATCTGAAAGAACAATCCAGACTCTGGAGGATATGCTTAGAGCTTGCGTGATCGACTTTGGTGGTAGTTGGGATTCGCATCTTCCATTGATTGAATTCTCCTACAACAACAGTTATCACTCTAGCATCAAAATGGCTCCTTTCGAGGCTCTCTATGGTCGAAAATGTCGTTCACCAGTCTGCTGGAATGAGATCGGTGAGGCTCAGCTTACTGGACCTGCCCTCATTTTAGAGACAAATGACAGGATTAAGAAAGTTCGTGATAACCTTCAGACAGCTAGAAGCCGTCAAAAGAGTTACGCGGACCCAAAACGCAAGTCCTTGGAATTTCAAGTCGGTGATCGAGTATTACTTAAGGTCTCACCTTGGAAAGGTGTGATCAGATTTGGAAAGAAAGCAAAACTTGCACCTAGATACGTTGGACCATTCAAGATCGTCGAAAGAATCGGTAAGGTAGCCTACAGACTTGAGTTACCTCCTGAACTTGGAAATGTTCATCCAACTTTTCACGTGTCCAATCTCAAGAGGTGTTTAGCTGATGAGAACCTCCACTTACCGCTTGACGAAATTCGTGTTGACAAAACACTGAAATTTGTTGAGAAGCCAGTGGAAATCATGGAACGTGAAGTCAAGTGGCTTAAACACAAGCGCATTCCTTTGGTCAAAGTTCGTTGGGAAGCAAAACGTGGACCCGAGTTTACTTGGGAACGCGAAGATCAAATGAAGGCGAAGTATCCGCATCTTTTCCCACGAGTTTCCTCTAAACAAATTTCGGGACGAAATTTCCACCAGTAGGGGAGACTGTAACATCTGTGTCTGAAATCATTGTAAACAATTCAGTTATCAATAAAACAAAGTTATTTGATCCCAATGTTTTTTTGGTTATGTTTTACATTTTTCATGTTTTGACTTTTGTTCAATTTTAAACTCTACATCGCTTTCTGGAGAGTTATACGCAAACTGGTGCGTAAACGTAATCAGTTTAATGCGATAAATACTCCGGAACATCAATTTATGCTTAACATACCTTAAATAGCCTTTACATAACTTAGAAATAAGTTTTGAAGGTACTAGTATGGCATAATCAAGTTAATTCGCTTACAGGGACTAAAATTGACAAACTGCGAAAGTATGCTAATTTGAACTGTAACGAACATTCCGGAACATGGAGATAAGTTAAAAACACCTTAAATATCCTTTACATAGCTTAGAAATAAGCTTTGAGGGGTTCGGTGTGCTAAAATAAACTCTATGTTCATTCAGGGACTAAAAGCGTCAAAAAGTGCATAAGTTTGCATTTTCGTGCATATCTAACGTTCTGAATACATCCAAAAGTTTATGTAATCATTAAAATATTTTATTTTAGTGATTGGCATGATAAAATTCCATTCGTCGCATAATTTGGATCGTTTTTCGCAATCGTTCGTGTTTCGTCGTAATTAACCGAACAACGCAACCGTACGACCAAACGAACCGACATCCGAGATATTTTTGAGCATGTTTCATGTTCCCTATACTTTAACTTCATTTTAGAAGCTTGAAATGGGATTGACGGGGCTTAAACGTGTCAAAAATGCATCAAAAACCATGTTTTGCACATTCAGGGACCAAAATTGACATTCTGCCAAAGTTATCTTAGGAAGGGACCAAAATGAAAAATCTAAATTCCAGCTTGTTCCAGCTGTTCCCCTCATTTTCACATGGTTTTAATGAAACTATGGGCTCCCATGGTTTCACAAAACCATGGGCACATGTGTACGGATGAGATCGAAGCTCATTTTACGATGAACGATCTTAACGGTTGTGCAAAAACAAAAAATACCCTACCCCCCTTCATTCAAAACTCACACCTTGATCTGATTTCTCTCTAAGTTGAAGTGATTTCACTTCATACCTGAGAATAATCGGGTCAAACTTCCGTTCTTGGACCTTTTGTAAGTCCTCTTTCGTTCTTTTACGCTTTTTAGCGTGAAAGTCAAACATTGTTTGGCTTTCAGCTTTGACCAGTTTATGGTCAACATGAAGTTCGTTTGAACTTCATAACGTGAGCGTAATCACGATGGTCATAGTCCCTAGTGACTATACCTACTGATTACCACGTTATCTAGGCTCAGTGACGAGTCGTAGTTTCGGGCAAAATGCGTGTTCTTGCGTATTTTGTAACCAAACTACTCTAGGGTATCAAAACCGTTTGTTTTGATACCAAAACCTGTTTTCCAACTTGACTAAACATGTTCTAGCATGTTTAGCTCGTCACTTTTAGATTTGTGCTTGTTTAGGGTCGTAAGGGTAAGCGATCTAATAAATCGCTTATGCTTTCGAACCCGACCCATTTGGTCGATCATTAGGATCCGACCAAACACTTTAGGTGACCATAGTAGTATAGGGAATAACCTTCCGGGGTTATACCTTATGGTCACATCGTTTGAGTAGTTGTATGATAGGTGATATATATGCCTTAGGTAAATTACCAAAAGGCCCTTTTTACGTTAAAATTCATTTTAAGCCTATGTAACCTAATTTTTGGTATCTAAATTGATTTAGTAACAATATTAGACATGTTAAGGCATATTTTACTTGTCATAGGGCTAGTTAGGCGTTCCAAACGCGTTTTACGCAAACGACGCGTTAAAGTAGCATAAGCTACCTAAACGGGTCGTAACGGGTCAAAAGCACTTAGGATAAGTTTCGTTTTAGTATGTAGGCTTTGTTAAACCATATTACATGAGTTCCTACACTCACTTGGTTTACGAACCCTCATGCTACCCGATCCTCCGATTAGGTCCGTTTATTAATATAGTTACCTATATTAGGTGCCGTTTGATTCCGTAACCTACTAGCTTTGCTTGGTGGATATCTAAAGTCTACCGAGCAATCCCAAGTGAGTACATAGACCCCTCTTTTACTGTTTTCCAAACATTTTGGGGTGAAACACATGTGCCTACTTGTTACTTTCGTGCTTTCCATGTTTTTCATATCATATGCTTGTTATGTTCAATAGTACACTTATAGTACATGATTTCATTGTGTCTTATGCTATGTATGTCCATTGTGTGCATACTTAGTACATCGTTTTACATTACATTTTATGCTATGTATGTCCATTATGTGCATACTTAGTACATTATTTTACATGACATTTCACGCTATGTGTGTACATTTGATTACATACTTAGTGCATTGTTTTTCATATGCTTACATGTTGGTATGACATTTGGTTTGTTTCAATGGGACAAAAATACATTCATTAACATTAGCTACGCCGCTCGTTAGTAGGTAGTGGTACCATAGGAATTGACAACTCCCGTTCCTGACATCCTAGGTATGTTTGGATGAAAGGAATGACCGAATTCGAATACATAACTCAGATGAACCTTTAATTTGTTTAAAGGTTTATCACCACAGTCTCAAGGCTTGAATGTATGCATTTTTACAATACCGCATAGATGTTCGTATCAGTATAGCATGCAGTTTTCTACAAAACATAACTTTGATTTACTTCAATACCTTGTTTTGTACATTTTACCTATGGTATTTGATATATTTCACTGGCCATACATGACATTTTGTTTACACATTACATGATTGACATCTGACATAAACATTTTGATATTGATATACTTATTTCATAAACTACATTTTGACATAAACATTTTGACATAGTTACTCAAAGACATTTAACAAATGGTTTAGACATGGGCAATTTACATTGGTGGGTTATTTGAATCATTTCAGTTTAGACATATAACATTTTACACAAATAACATGTTTTTCACAAGACATTATTTTACAAACAACTTATTTTATACAAAACTCATTTTACTTGGTTATTCACTTAACCTTACATTTTTCCTTTACATATCATCTACTTTATTATCGTTTTTCAACAGATTTATAAAACAAAGCAATTAACAAGGTTCATGACAAACTTTTATTAAACATTTCTTTAAACTCAAGTCATGAATCCTATTTTCATAAAACCTATTGTCACACCCCGACCACGTATAGCATACAAGACGTGGCGGAAAACGTCGGGGAGTGTTGTAACAGAATTAATTGTTTCATAACCATGGTATTCAAAGTTGTAGTTTATTTATTGACATAAGAGTTTCATCGTCTTAAATAGAAATTAAAGAGTTTATAACATTATTAAACTAAGTCTTTCATCATTTTAAGTCTCTAAGGCACAGGTCCGCCCTAGTGTCACGATCTTCATCCTACGGAAAAGCTCCTGAAAACACATGTGAAAATAGGTACGTCAGCATAAAAATGCCTGTGAGATACATAGGTTTTATGAAAATAGGATTCATGACTTTGAGTTTAAAGAATTGTTTAAATGAAAATTTAGTCATGAACCTTGTTATTTGTTTTGTCTTATAAATCGTTTGAAAAACAATAGTAAAATCAGTTGATATGTATATAGAAAAGAATAGTGTATGATTAAGAGGATAACCAAGTAAAAAGAGTTTGTGTAAACCAAGTTATTTGTGAAACAATGTTTAAGTGAAATGTATTGTAAATGTAATATGTCTAAACTCAAGTGGTTTAAATGACGCTACGATATGTAATATCATACAAACACTTATATATAGGAAGTACCGGCGGCGTATCCACCATGTTTGTATCATACTTCACACGTCTCGTTATTTAAATCACTTACCCCAAACCGACCAACATTGTAAAATATCCATGTTTTTGTCTAATAGACGAATGTCATAGTATGAATCAAGTCGAATATAAGTCATGTAATGTGTAAACAAAAGTCATGTATGGTAAGTAAAATGAGACTACTTAAACCACAAGTAAATATGTACAAAACAAAGTATTTTGAATAAACCAAAAGTTATGTTTCGTAAAATAATTACATGTTTTATTGATACAAACATTTATGTGGTAGGTTAACGCATACATTCAAGCCTTGAGACAGACGGATAACCTTAGAGTAAAGATTACCAAAGTAAAATGTTTTCGGATTCAGTCATTCCTTACATCCAAACAAACCTAGGATGTCAGGGATGGGATTTGTCAAGTCCTATGGTACCATTACTTACTACCGAGCGGCGTAGCTAATGTTAATGAATGTAGTTTAGTCCCATTGTACAAACCAAATGTCATACCAAAACAGACATGTAATGAAAGTAATGTACTAAGTATGCTAAGTTAACATACAAAGCAGAAAAGTCATGTAAATCAATGTGCTAAATATGCTAAGTAAACATATGAAGCAGAAAAAAAAAAAATCATGTAAATCAATGTGCTATCATGTCAAGTAAACATACATAGCAAAAGAAGATGTAATGTAAAACAATGTGCTAAATATGCTAAGTGAACATACATAGAAAAACAAAATGAAATTTTGTACTAATAATGTACTAATGATCATAACAAGTATATGATATGAAAACATGGAAAGCACGAAAGTAACAAGTAGGCACATGTGTTTCACCCCAAAATGTTTGGAAAACAGTAAAAGAGGGGTCTATGTACTCACATGAGATTGCTTAATAGACTTTAGAAATCCACCAAGCAAGGTTAGGAGATCACGGATTCAAACGTCACCTAATATAGGAAACTACATTAGTAAACGGACCTAATCGGAGGATCGGGTAGCATGAGGGTTTGTAAACCAAATGAGTGTAGGAACTCATGTAATATGGTTTAACAAATCCTACATACTAAAACGAAACTTATCCTAAGTGCTTTTGACCCGTTACGACCCGTTTAGGTAGCTTATGCTACTTTAATGCGTCGTTTGCGTAAAACGCGTTTGGACCGCCTAACTAGCCCTATGACAAGTAAGATATGCCTTAACATGTTTAATATTGTTGTTAAATCAGTTTAGATGGAAAAAGTTATGTTACATAGGCTTAAAATGAATTTTGGCACAAAAAGGGCATTTTGGTAATTTACCTAAGGCATAAGAACTACTTATCATACAACTACTTAAACGACGTGACCATAAGGTATAACCTCGGAAGGTTATTCCCTATACTACTATGGTCACCTAAAGTGTTTGGTCGGATCCTAATGATCGACCAAATGGGTCGGGTTCGAAAGCATAAGCGATTGATTAGATCGCTTACCCTTACGACCCTAAACAAGCACAAATCTAAAAGTGACGAGCTAAACATGCTAGGACATGTTTAGTTAAGTTAGAAAACAGGTTTGGTATCAAAACAAACGGTTTTGATACCCTAGAGTAGTTTGGTCACAAAATACGCGAGAACACGCATTTTGCCCGAAACTACGACTCGTCACTGAGCCTAGATAACGTGGTAATCAGTAGGTATAGTCGCTAGGGACTATAACCATCGTGATTACGCTCACGTTATGAAGTTCAAACGAACTTCGCATTGACCATAAACTGGTCAATGCAGAAAGTCAAACGCAGTTTGACTTTAAAGCATAATAACGAAAGAAAAGAACGAAGGAACACTTACAAAGGGTCCCCGCAAGTATTAAACCCGACTCGCTCTCAGGTAGGAAGCACAACCACTTCCACTTAGAGAGTTATTCAGATTTAGGTGTGAGGGAAAATGGGCAAGACATGGGGGGTATTTATAGGAAAGGTAGAGCCGTTAGGATCGTTCGTCGATAATCGAGCTTAAATCTTGGCCCTCCACTTGCACCCCTTGTTTTACTAAACCATTAGAGCCCCTAGGATTGATAAGAAACCAGTTGCAATTGGTTTGGAAGTGTTAAACAGCTGGAACAGGCTGTTTTCCACAGTTCTGCACATCTGGCCCAGGCTAGCGCACCGCTACATAAAAAGTGTAGCGCACCGCTAAGCTTAAGTTTGGCAGATTTACACTTTTGGTCCCTGTCATGCATTCAGCCCATTTTCGACACGTTTAAGGCCCGTTAACCCCATTTCAAAGCTCTAAAATGAAGTTAAAGTATAGGGAACTTAAAATGTACTAAAAAATATGTCGGATGTCGTTTCGTTTAGCCGTACAGTCGCGATGTTCGGTTAATTACGACGGAATGCGCATAAGCGCGAAAAACGATCCAAATGACGTGACGAATGGATTTTTCTTATGGCGAACACTAAAGAATAATATAGTCATGCTTACATAAATTTTTGGATGTCCGAAAGTATCCAGAACGTAAATTATGCGCGAAAATGCAAACTTGTGCACTTTTTGACGCTTTTAGTCCCTGAATGACCCAAAAGTTTATTTCAGCATACCGAACCCCTCAAAGCCTATTTCTAAGCTATGTAAAGGATATTTATGGTATGTTTAACTTATGGTCATATTCCGGAATGTTCGTCACAGTTCAAATTGGCATACTTTCGCAGTTTGTCAAGTTTAGTCCCTGTAAGCGAATTAACTTGTTTTTGCCATACCAAAGCCTTCAAAACTTATTTCTAAGTTATGTAAAGGTTATTTAAGGTATGTTAAGTATATGTTGATGTTCCGGAGTATTTGTCGCGTTAAACTGAGTACGTTTACGCACCAGTTTGCGTATAACTCTCCAGAAAGCGATGTAAAGTTTAAAATTGAACAAAAGTCAAAACATGAAAAATGTAAAACATAACCAAACAAACATTGGGATCAAATAACTTTGTTTTATTGATAATAGAACTGTTCATAATGATTACAAGCACAGATGTTACAGTCTCCCCTACTTGTGGAAATTTCGTCCCGAAATTTATTTAGAGGAAACTCATGGGAAAAGATGCGGATATTTCGACTTCATTTGATCTTCGCGTTCCCAAGTAAACTCAGGTCCACGTTTAGCTTCCCAGCGAACTTTGACCAAAGGAATGCGCTTGCGTTTAAGCCACTTAACTTCACGTTCCATGATTTCCACTGGCTTCTCAACAAATTTCAGTGTTTTGCCAACACGAATTTCGTCAAGCGGTATGGGGAGGTTCTCATCAGCTGAACACCTCTTGAGATTGGACACGTGAAAAGTTGGATGAACATTTCCAAGTTCAGGAGGTAGCTCAAGTCTGTAGGCTACCTTACCGATTCTTTCGACGATCTTGAATGGTCCAACGTATCTAGGTGCAAGTTTTCCTTTCTTTCCAAATCTGATCACACCTTTCCAAGGTGAGACCTTAAGTAATACTCGATCACCGACTTGAAATTCCAAGGCCTTGCGTTTTGGGTCCGCGTAAATCTTCTGACGGCTTCTAGCTGCCTGAAGGTTATCACGAACTTTCTTGATCTTGTCAGTAGTTTCTAAAATGAGGGCAGGTCCAGTAAGTTGAGCCTCGCCGATCTCATTCCAGCAGACTGGTGAACGACATTTTCGACCATAGAGAGCCTCGAAAGGAGCCATTTTGATGCTGGTGTGATAACTGTTGTTGTAGGAGAATTCAATCAACTTAAGATGTGAATCCCAACTACCACCGAAATCGATCACACAAGCTCTAAGCATATCCTCCAGAGTCTGGATTGTTCTCTCAGATTGACCATCCGTTTGCGGATGATAAGCTGTGCTCAGATTAAGTTGGGTCCCCATAGCAGATTGCATGGTTCTCCAAAAATGAGAAGTGAAACGAGCATCTCTGTCAGAAATGATGTTCAAAGGAACACCATGTCGAGCCACAATTTCATCCACATAGATTTGAGCAAGTCTGTCAGCAGGAAAATCCTCACGGATTGGCAAGAAATGCGCTGACTTTGTAAGACGATCAACGACTAACCAGATGGCATCATGACCTTTCTTTGTGCGCGGAAGTTTAGTAATGAGATCCATAGTAATGTTTTCCCATTTCCAAACTGGGATCTCTGGTTGCTCCAAAAGACCAGAAGGATGTTGGTGTTCAGCCTTGACTTTAAGACAAGTAAGGCATTTTGAAACGTACAAGGCAATATCCTTCTTCATACCAGGCCATCAATAATGGGTACGAAGATCCTTATACATTTTGTCTGAGCCAGGATGGACAGAATAACGAGACTTATGAGCTTCATCCATAAGCAGAGTGCGAAGACCATCTTGGCTTGGGACCCACAGACGGTCCATGAAATAATAAGATCCATTGTCCTTCAGTTCCAGATCAGGTGTTATGGGATGGGGAAATTCCTTATCCATCAAACCTTGTGAAACACAAGATTGTTGAACCTGAGAAATGCGTGCTTGGATATCGGATTGAGCTTGAATAACATATTGATCACGAACACAATGAAGCTTGACATGTTCCTTACGACTCAACGCGTCAGCTACGACATTCGCCTTACCAGGATGGTAGCGAATTTCGCAGTCATAGTCGTTCAGAAGCTCAACCCAACGTCTTTGCCTCATGTTGAGTTCTTTCTGATTGAAGATGTGCTGAAGACTTTTGTGGTCAGTGAAAACCACACATTTTGTTCCATACAAATAGTGTCTCCAGATCTTAAGAGCGAACACAACTGCACCCAACTCAAGATCATGAGTGGTGTAGTTTTTCTCATGCACCTTCAACTGCCTCGATGCATATGCTATGACTTTATTCCTTTGCATCAGAACACAACCAAGACCCAACTTGGATGCATCGCAGTACACGACAAAATCATCATTGCCTTCGGGCAAAGATAGGATAGGTGCATCACAAAGCTTTTGCTTCAAGGTCTGAAATGCTACTTCTTGTTTAGAACCCCATTCAAAGGGCTTGTTCTTCTGAGTTAGAGCAGTTAGAGGAACTACAATCTTCGAGAAGTTCTCTATGAAGCGGCGGTAATAACCCGCAAGACCAAGAAAAGAACGAACCTCAGTAGGAGTAGTAGGCGTATCCCAATCCTTAATCGCACTGATCTTGGAGGGATCTACATGAATACCTTGTTCGTTGACAATATGTCCCAAGAATTGAACTTCTTTAAGCCAAAATTCACATTTGGAGAATTTGGCGAAAAGTTGCTCTTTCTTTAGGAGTTCCAGAGTAAGACGAAGACGTTGCTCGTGATCAGCTTTCGTCTTAGAGTATATCAAAATATCATCAATAAATACGATGATGAACTTATCTAAATAAGGCTTGCAGACCCTATTCATCAAGTCCATAAAAACAGCAGGGGCATTAGTCAAACCGAAAGGCATAACTGTGAACTCATAATGCCCATAGCGAGTGCGGAACGCTGTCTTGGGAATATCATCTTCATGCACACGTAGTTGATGATACCCAGAACGAAGATCAATCTTCGAGAAATAAGAAGCGCCCTGCAACTGATCAAAGAGGTCATCGATGCGAGGTAGGGGATATCGATTCTTGATGGTGAGCTTGTTAAGCTCACGGTAATCAATGCACATCCTGAAGGATCCATCCTTCTTTTTGACAAAAAGAACGGGAGCACCCCAAGGTGAAAAGCTAGGACGGATAAAACCTTTGTCAGAGAGCTCCTGAAGCTGCTTAGACAACTCTTGCATCTCCGACGGTGCAAGACGATATGGAGCTCTGGCAATGGGATTTGCACCAGGTACGAGATCAATACGGAACTCAACTTGGCGTGCTGGGGGTAGACCAGGTAAATCTTCAGGGAATACTTCAGAGTAATCCCGAACAACAGGAATGTCTTGGATAGACTTACCTTTGCCTTTATCTGCTGTGACATGTGCCAAGAAGGCCACATAATTCTTTCGCAGATACTTCCGAGCTTTAAAACAAGACATGAGTTTGAGACCACCAGTAGGTTTCTCACCATGAACCTGTAGGATCTCACCTGTCGGAAGTGGCACACGAACGATCTTCTCGAAACAAATTACCTCTGCGCGATGCTTGGCTAACCAATCCATACCCACAATAACGTCGAAGCTTCCAAGTTGCATTGGCGTGAGGTCGATGGGAAAAAGATGGTCATTAAGGTTCAACTGGCAGTTGCGAAGGACAGAATTAAGAACAATGGGTTCACCACTAGCAACCTCTACTGTCAAGGGTTTACCTAGTTTTGTTCTAGACACGCGAAGCAAAGGCTCAAAAGATAATGACACAAAACTTTTATCGGCCCCTGAATAAAAAAGGATAGATGCTGGTTGATTGTTAATTAAGAACGTACCGTTCACCACATCGTTGTCTGCTTGAGCTTCCTGTGCATTCATATTGAAGACTCGACCTCGAGCCTGAACTTGATTCTGATTCTGATTTGCGTTGACCAATCTTGGACACTGGTTACGGTAGTGGGTCAAATCCCCACAGTTGTAGCACGAACCAGGAGGAAAATGAGGTCGTGCGGCTTGACCTTGTTGCTGAGCAAGAGGCTGAGCAACTTGTTGAGCCGGGTTCTGAACTGCCCGATTTTGATTGGCAGGAATGCGGCAGGTATCAGCAAGATGACCAGATCTTCCACAGTTGGTGCACTGACGGCACTGGAGGTGCGGTTGATGATGACCGTTACATCTGTTGCACAAAGGTGCATTGCCAAGATAAGGTTTCTTGGTAGGCGGTTGCGCAGGCTGATTTGGAGTAGCTTGATTTGCCTGTGCAGTAACAGCGTAGTTTTGGGAAGCCTTACGCTTCCTTGAATTCCTTGAGGATCCAGAATCCTTACCCTTTCCGTTCTTACCCTTCTTGCTCTCATTCTGATCGGATGCCTGCTTCTTACCCTTGTCACCTTTTCTATGCAGCTTACCCCTTCGAATTTGCGACTCGGTCAGTGTCGCTGATAACTCGATCGCCTGACGGAGTGTGGTAGGGTTACTACCAGTAACGGTGTCTAGTATGGAGTCAGGCAGACCATCGATATACCTTTCGATAGCCTTGTCGAGTGGGGTAACCATTGCTGGGCATAACAAACTCAACTCCTCAAATCTATCAGTGTATGCCCTGTGCTCACCACTATCCTGTTTCAGATCTTCAAATTCCCTCTCCAAAGCTCGTAGTTCATGACGAGGACAAAACTCCCTCATCATAAGTGTCCTCAATTCAGCCCACATTTGTGCTAGAGCAACCTCAGCACCACGGTCTCTCATAACCCCGTTCCACCATGTCAAAGCCCTCTTCTGAAATACGCTTGAAGCAAACTCAACCTTCCGATTCTCAGGACACAGAACGTGACGGAAAGTATTCTCGATGCTCTCGAACCATTGAAGAAGCCCAGTTGCTCCCTCAGTACCACTGAACTTGAGTGGTTTAGCCGAATTAAAGCTCTTAAAATTGCATGGAGCATTGTTGTTGTTGTTGGCTTGGTTCCATAGAGCAAAGAGGTTTGGGAATTGAGCAGCCATTTGCTGCGCAATAATTTCTGCCAGTTCAGCGGCATTAGGCATCGGATTTTCACGTCGAGGAGGCATGCTAAAAAGAGGAAACATGAAAGGAAACGAGTGAGATGATTTGATGAAAGAGCGGGATGAAACAAAATCAACAAAAACAAGGATGGTGGTCATTTCTCAGTATCACAAAGAAAGCAAACGACACACAGTGACTAATCAAAGTAAATGGATCAAAAATAATGTATTGCGAATACATGCTCGCCTATAAGTGAACACTCATCCCAAGAATTCCCAGGTAAGCACAACTGGTCTCGCGTCTGATGAGATATATACGAAGTGCTAGCCTAGACAGAAAACCCAGAATACAGGCATTCACCCTTCCAGTTTGCACGTGTTCACATTATTAAAACCCAAGACCTTGACGAGATTTTGAAAACTCAAAAGGGTTCAAAACCATATAACAGAGGATTCAAAACCTTACAATAGAGGGTTCAAAACCTTGTAATAAATTATCCAAAAACAGAAGATTGTTTTTCAAAAATCGTCTCGGAAAATTGGGTTCTTGTTTTGATAATCACCTAAGGATAGGTGATGCGCATGTTTTAATATCTAAACACAAGATAACTTGTGTTGGGGTCCTAGAAAGGTTATAGTCTAGGTCAAAGCATTACTAATAACCTAATTCCCTATAACCATTGGCTCTGATACCAACTTCTTCTGTCACACCCCGACCACGTATAGCATACAAGACGTGGCGGAAAACGTCGGGGAGTGTTGTAACAGAATTAATTGTTTCATAACCATGGTATTCAAAGTTGTAGTTTATTTATTGACATAAGAGTTTCATCGTCTTAAATAGAAATTAAAGAGTTTATAACATTATTAAACTAAGTCTTTCATCATTTTAAGTCTCTAAGGCACAGGTCCGCCCTAGTGTCACGATCTTCATCCTACGGAAAAGCTCCTGAAAACACATGTGAAAATAGGTACGTCAGCATAAAAATGCCTGTGAGATACATAGGTTTTATGAAAATAGGATTCATGACTTTGAGTTTAAAGAATTGTTTAAATGAAAATTTAGTCATGAACCTTGTTATTTGTTTTGTCTTATAAATCGTTTGAAAAACAATAGTAAAATCAGTTGATATGTATATAGAAAAGAATAGTGTATGATTAAGAGGATAACCAAGTAAAAAGAGTTTGTGTAAACCAAGTTATTTGTGAAACAATGTTTAAGTGAAATGTATTGTAAATGTAATATGTCTAAACTCAAGTGGTTTAAATGACGCTACGATATGTAATATCATACAAACACTTATATATAGGAAGTACCGGCGGCGTATCCACCATGTTTGTATCATACTTCACACGTCTCGTTATTTAAATCACTTACCCCAAACCGACCAACATTGTAAAATATCCATGTTTTTGTCTAATAGACGAATATCATAGTATGAATCAAGTCGAATATAAGTCATGTAATGTGTAAACAAAAGTCATGTATGGTAAGTAAAATGAGACTACTTAAACCACAAGTAAATATGTACAAAACAAAGTATTTTGAATAAACCAAAAGTTATGTTTCGTAAAATAATTACATGTTTTATTGATACAAACATTTATGTGGTAGGTTAACGCATACATTCAAGCCTTGAGACAGACGGATAACCTTAGAGTAAAGATTACCAAAGTAAAATGTTTTCGGATTCAGTCATTCCTTACATCCAAACAAACCTAGGATGTCAGGGATGGGATTTGTCAAGTCCTATGGTACCATTACTTACTACCGAGCGGCGTAGCTAATGTTAATGAATGTAGTTTAGTCCCGTTGTACAAACCAAATGTCATACCAAAACAGACATGTAATGAAAGTAATGTACTAAGTATGCTAAGTTAACATACAAAGCAGAAAAGTCATGTAAATCAATGTGCTAAATATGCTAAGTAAACATATGAAGCAGAAAAAAAAAAAATCATGTAAATCAATGTGCTATCATGTCAAGTAAACATACATAGCAAAAGAAGATGCAATGTAAAACAATGTGCTAAATATGCTAAGTGAACATACATAGAAAAACAAAATGAAATTTTGTACTAATAATGTACTAATGATCATAACAAGTATATGATATGAAAACATGGAAAGCACGAAAGTAACAAGTAGGCACATGTGTTTCACCCCAAAATGTTTGGAAAACAGTAAAAGAGGGGTCTATGTACTCACATGAGATTGCTTAATAGACTTTAGAAATCCACCAAGCAAGGTTAGGAGATCACGGATTCAAACGTCACCTAATATAGGAAACTACATTAGTAAACGGACCTAATCGGAGGATCGGGTAGCATGAGGGTTTGTAAACCAAATGAGTGTAGGAACTCATGTAATATGGTTTAACAAAGCCTACATACTAAAACGAAACTTATCCTAAGTGCTTTTGACCCGTTACGACCCGTTTAGGTAGCTTATGCTACTTTAACGCGTCGTTTGCGTAAAACGCGTTTGGACCGCCTAACTAGCCCTATGACAAGTAAGATATGCCTTAACATGTTTAATATTGTTGTTAAATCAGTTTAGATGGCAAAAGTTATGTTACATAGGCTTAAAATGAATTTTGGCACAAAAAGGGCATTTTGGTAATTTACCTAAGGCATAAGAACTACTTATCATACAACTACTTAAACGACGTGACCATAAGGTATAACCTCGGAAGGTTATTCCCTATACTACTATGGTCACCTAAAGTGTTTGGTCGGATCCTAATGATCGACCAAATGGGTCGGGTTCGAAAGCATAAGCGATTGATTAGATCGCTTACCCTTACGACCCTAAACAAGCACAAATCTAAAAGTGACGAGCTAAACATGCTAGGACATGTTTAGTTAAGTTAGAAAACAGGTTTGGTATCAAAACAAACGGTTTTGATACCCTAGAGTAGTTTGGTTACAAAATACGCGAGAACACGCATTTTGCCCGAAACTACGACTCGTCACTGAGCCTAGATAACGTGGTAATCAGTAGGTATAGTCGCTAGGGACTATAACCATCGTGATTACGCTCACGTTATGAAGTTCAAATGAACTTCGCATTGACCATAAACTGGTCAATGCAGAAAGTCAAACGCAGTTTGACTTTAAAGCATAATAACGAAAGAAAAGAACGAAGGAACACTTACAAAGGGTCCCCGCAAGTATTAAACCCGACTCGCTCTCAGGTAGGAAGCACAACCACTTCCACTTAGAGAGTTATTCAGATTTAGGTGTGAGGGAAAATGGGCAAGACATGGGGGGTATTTATAGGAAAGGTAGAGCCGTTAGGATCGTTCGTCGATAATCGAGCTTAAATCTTGGCCCTCCACTTGCACCCCTTGTTTTACTAAACCATTAGAGCCCCTAGGATTGATAAGAAACCAGTTGCAATTGGTTTGGAAGTGTTAAACAGCTGGAACAGGCTGTTTTCCACAGTTCTGCACATCTGGCCCAGGCTAGCGCACCGCTACATAAAAAGTGTAGCGCACCGCTAAGCTTAAGTTTGGCAGATTTACACTTTTGGTCCCTGTCATGCATTCAGCCCATTTTCGACACGTTTAAGGCCCGTTAACCCCATTTCAAAGCTCTAAAATGAAGTTAAAGTATAGGGAACTTAAAATGTACTCAAAAATATGTCGGATGTCGTTTCGTTTAGCCGTACAGTCGCGATGTTCGGTTAATTACGACGGAATGCGCATAAGCGCGAAAAACGATCCAAATGACGTGACGAATGGATTTTTCTTATGGCGAACACTAAAGCATAATATAGTCATGCTTACATAAATTTTTGGATGTCCGAAAGTATCCAGAACGTAAATTATGCGCGAAAATGCAAACTTGTGCACTTTTTGACGCTTTTAGTCCCTGAATGACCCAAAAGTTTATTTCAGCATACCGAACCCCTCAAAGCCTATTTCTAAGCTATGTAAAGGATATTTATGGTATGTTTAACTTATGGTCATATTCCGGAATGTTCGTCACAGTTCAAATTGGCATACTTTCGCAGTTTGTCAAGTTTAGTCCCTGTAAGCGAATTAACTTGTTTTTGCCATACCAAAGCCTTCAAAACTTATTTCTAAGTTATGTAAAGGTTATTTAAGGTATGTTAAGTATATGTTGATGTTCCGGAGTATTTGTCGCGTTAAACTGAGTACGTTTACGCACCAGTTTGCGTATAACTCTCCAGAAAGCGATGTAAAGTTTAAAATTGAACCAAAGTCAAAACATGAAAAATGTAAAACATAACCAAACAAACATTGGGATCAAATAACTTTGTTTTATTGATAATAGAACTGTTCATAATGATTACAAGCACAGATGTTACACCTATGTATCTCACAGGCATTTTTATGCTGACGTACCTATTTTCACATGTGTTTCAGGTAATGGTGCATAGGTTTGAGCAGGACATACTAGGGCGGACCTGTGCCTTAGAGACTTAAAACGAAGATAGAACTAGTTTAAATAATGTTATGTACTCTTTGTTCCGTTGTTTTAAGACAGTATACTCCTTTTGTTTCTGAATAAAACATAACTTTAATTGCCATGGTTGTGAAGCAATTAATTCTGTTACAACACTCCCCGACGTTTCCGTCGCGGTTGCATGTTATACGCGGTCGGGGTGTGACACTTCTAACTCTGTCCAAATCGAATATGCACTTCCATTATGTTGAAGTAAAATCAAAATGTCTTCTTTAATCGCTTGCTGCAACAAACTAACCATCAATTTCTCATCTTTGTATTTCTTTTTCTCATCAGCACTCAATTCTCTAATCGGTGTTTTCACACGATTGTTCCCTACTGGTCTAGTATATTGAACTTCAGTATGTTCCCATGCATCTAAGTGATAAGCTTCAACCCAGTTACTAAAACGTTCAGCCCATCCACTAAAATCATCAATGTCCATAAGCTTAGGTGGTTTTTGTGTTGTTCTTGTTTCATTTTCAAGTAACGTACTCTGAGCAATAGTCATTGGACTAGCAAATGCATTGTAAAACTCGTTCTCCATGTTTCAATTTTCAAATGTTCACAAACTGTCAGATTCAAACGAAATCAAGTCTCACACGGAATCAGTTTTCAAACGGAATCAAGTCTCACATGAAATCAGTCTTTTAAACGGAATAACCTTCTCAAACGAAATTACTATGGAATTTCACACGAAATCAACTTTCACACGAAATAACCCTTTGGAGAGGAATCACCTTCAAACGAAATATCTAATTTCGAGTGAAATCAACTGATGCTCACTCTCAAGCGGAATCACCTTTGAAGCGGAATTACTAATTTCGTGTGAAATAATGCAATGTTCAAGCGAAATTATATCAATCTTTCAAGCGAAATTACACTTTCGGACAATTTTTTCAAAAATTTATCATGTTTTACTTCGAATTAGAGTCTGATTCTTTCTAGGGTTTGTTAAAACACTGTTGCGAACAACATATTTGAAAATCAACCCATTTTGATCGTGAAATTTTGTTTAATTGTGAAAAGAAGGTGTAGAAAACAGATTTTGCAGCTGAAATGGTTAGAACTCTTCCTCCTGAGCTCTGATACCACTTGTAGGATCATTTTGTGACCCAAACAAGTCGTTCAGAAGAGGTCTTCACCAATACAAAAGGCGGAAACAAGTGTATCGGTGTTATTTCAGCTGATATGCAAAAGAAATCACTTTAAACTGTCTTTAGATTGATATCAGATCGATTACAATGCTGTAGACACTTCGGCAGAGCTTCGCTACCAGAATCAGAATCGTTTCAAATGACTAGACACTTCAGGTATTTATAGGCTGAGTGATTCTGCTTGAAACTGCCCAAACGGAATCTAATTCCTCACGAAATCACTTCAAACGAAATTAACATCATGATTTCGTTTGAAATGACTCATGAGTCATTTCAAGCGGAATTACCCATAAACACACATTTCTTCGTTTTTCGTGACCTGATCTATCTAATATAATACAAGACTCGATACAAGACGAAGTTGACAGACGGATGCACCAACAACATGCCACATGCATAACCGATGCCCCGTTTCAACAAATACAACAGAAATAACCTTCTTCATTGTTGGATCTTGGTTAGTGACAACAACTTTTGGTTGAGAAACAACAACTTTTAGAAAACTCTCAACAACCATATATATGTATCAGCAGTTTCTGACACCAATAATGCAGCACCAAGTGTAACATTGCAGTGGTGATTGTTAGGACCTAAAGGTTTATGGATTAGTAGGATAATGGACCATGCTTCTAGAAGGTGGGTATTAGAGTGGGCTTTGGGAATATGGGCCTAGGGTTTTGGGGGAAACGCTCCCTAAACCCTTACTATAAATAGTAAATGATGGTTAGGAGAATAGTGTTGGTTGTTTGTTTTAGAAACTTGTATTAGACAAACACTTTGTATGCAAGTATAAGCATTCAATTCAACAATCTTTCTTCTTGTTCTTGAGTTCTAGAATATCATCAAGCTTGAATTTCGCCCATCCTTGGTGATTGTATGATATCGTTGTTTGATCCGTTTTTCGGGACCTATAATTGGTATCAGAGCCATTTAAATATCAAACATTCAAGAAATTATGCATTTTTGTTGAAGATCTTCATCGCCTTCTTCGTGTTCTTCATCGCATTCTTCGTTTGTTTAAAAAATCATCATATTTTGCTTCGGTGATTTGGTTAGAAAGTGTTGAAAGATTTTTCAAATATTTTAATATAGTATAACTGTTTCCATCTTTCATTCGAGATTATCCAACATCATCCGACATCATCAAATCAACCACTATCACTCTATCCGAGATACCTGCTTCTGTACTACCTTTCATTAATCATCTTCTGTCACACCATTTTTATTTGAGACACATTTGAAGTTCATCCATCCTAATTTAGGTCAAACATCAGCAACAACTTTTCTTTATCATCAGCTTTTCATTATCTTCATCGCATGCTTTCATCAGAGATACATAACAACCCCCACTTCTTCATTCGAGATACATCAGACATCATCCGAGACATATCATCCACAGTTTCGTCATCTTTCTTCATCATAACGTAAGTTGATCCGAGATCGTCCTTCATCCGAGATACTTGTGTCTTCATTCGAGATACATAAATATTCCATCCAAATCAACATCGTGTCATCCGAGATAAGAACATTCATCATCAATCAATCCGAAGTCTATCTCGGACAACAAACATCGTTCATCTTCATCCGAGATCAACATCATCTTCATCCATTCGAGACACTTTCATCCGAGATACTTCATCGATATAACCTCCATGTTCTACAATCTTTCAGCTTCATACACGTTCATCAAAGAACCATCTCGGAAACACATAACTTCATCTGAAACCATCACAGTCATCACCATCTCCATAACGACATCGTATCATCAACACAGAAACTAGGTAAATCCAACATCATCTCGGATAAAGCTGCAACCTTTTCGATCAACATCTCCGGTCACATCGAATCTCGGTTCATCATCCCTTATCGTCCTCATTCTTTTGTCATTAACCCACCGTCGATCACCAACTTCACCATCTCCGATTCCTCTCTGATCACCGTTCATCATCATCGCCGACCACCATCGTTAACGGTCATCATTCACCATCTCCGTCGCCATCTATTCATCTCCGATGACCGCACAACCACCATCTCGTTCATCAGTTTCAAATATCCGATCACCTCTTATTTTTGTAGATCCCAAAATCAATCTGGATCACAGTGGTTTGATTGTTTTGATCCAAACACCTATCGATTAGATGCTTGAACTTGCAAAAGTTAAGAAAAATCAAAAGATGAAGATGAAGCTTTTGGTTTGATGATTTACAACAAGTGTTGTATTGATTCCAATCTGATATAAACACTAATAAGCTCCTGGAAATTCGGATAAGCACAATCACAAGAAGCACAACACAAGGTTTCACTAAAGAACTAGCCAAAAAGCTTAGCTAGGGTTTGCATATCATTCATATATATAGTGTCTGACCTGCCAGCGTATTTATAAAAACACTGGCATCTTAATTACGCCAGGTCAGAGTTACATCTTACAAAATATTACATATTTGACCCCTGGACCTATTAAAAGCTACAAAACATAACAAAAATAATCCATAACTAATTTAAACAAGTACCAACGATCTCAAATGACCTAACAATATCCCCCCTAGATCGTTGCATACTTGACAAATCTTTCATTCTTCTGTTGTTGCTGCAGGATTGCTTGTAGCTCCCTCTGTCGTTGGATCAGGCGTTGGTTGTTGCGGGATCACTTCAGCTGTTGTTGTTTCTGGAGGAGGTTGAGCTGCACCAGTGGTTGTTGCTTGAGGAGTATCTAGAATAATAACTGCTTCACTGGTTGTTGGAGGATCCTCTATGATGGCCTCATATGTGGATGAGGCCGGAGGTTGTTGTTCTGCTGGAACTGAAGTGGATGAGGGATCTTTGGATTTAGCAGGAGACTTGTCTTTCTTCTTATCTGATTTCTTCTTTTTCCTTAATTCTTCATTTTTTCTTCGCAGCTTCCTTTTTCTTCGCCTCTGCCAACTCATTTTGTTTCTTGATCCTGTTGACAATGCCCAACAACTCTCGTTTTCTTTTCCATGCTCGTTCGACTGCCCTTTGAAATAACATGGCTTCTTCCAGATTCACCTTACCAGCCCCAACATGTATTCTGTTAGCATTTAACACGTTTAAGTCGGACAAACCAAACATAAATACATCCATAGGATCAAGAATTTTGATGTCTTCATTCGAGTTAGATCTGATCACTGCTTTGCCAGTTTGGCTATCGTAAAACCATTTCTTGAAGTTGTTAAGAGAAACAAGTACTTCTGGCGGAAGCTTGATTCTGGTAACAACTTTTTCAGGGTCGATCACCCATGTCACCTTCCCTTTACCAGTAAGTAGATCTTTTGTGGTTTTAGAGACCCTCTGACGTGTGGTTTGAAAACCTCGAAGCCTCGATTGCATTCTTTGGCGATGAAACGTTCGAAATCTGCACCAGTGCTGCTTCGATTTAGATTCAACATATCTAATCTACCCAACTCTCGAATATCCCACCTGTGATGTGATTGCATATCGAAACCATTCTTGAAGTATTGAATCACCCCCACCACGTCGTTTTACAACAAACATCCCTCTAAAGTTGCTATACATCCAGCTTATAATTTTATCAGTTACTTCTGTCTTTTCGACAATAATTACCTGATAATAGTCTGGTAGCTTCTCACGTTCCTTCTTAAACCATTCAGGATGTTGTGGTGTGAATTTCTCTCCATCTTCCAATTCGTACAGGACATCATCCTCTGAACCCCATTCGACAAACCTTGAGGGCATTTCATCCCGATCGACCTCTTCCTCATCGCTTTCATCAACTTCAGTAACCTTCTCCGTAGATTCGACGTCTTTTCTTTATTTCTGCCACTTCAGCTTTCTTTTTTGAGAACATTGGTTCCATGTCTATCTTTAAATTTCTCATAGTCAAAAACTTCAGCAATTGAGAACATCGGTTCCATGTCTATCTTTGAACAAACCTCCTTTAGTGTGACAACTGTCACTCTTCCGTACATTCCGTACACTAATTTAACAGTAATATGTGCTTTAATAACGGTGCATGATCTAGTTTACAAGACAAATGAATTCCTGATTACTGTTATATACATACAATGGCATTCCATGACTATTGTTGCTACATACAACATGATATAGTTCTAATGATGCACATAACAGAATTGGCACCATTACCAGACAAACTAAAAATGCTGACGAAGTTTAGTACATATACAGACAGTGTTTTGAGGCCCAGTATGAGCCAGAGACTACGTATAACACTAGTATAGTGTGTAGGGATCTATGGACCACAAAAGTGCATTCCTAAGTGATAGTTTAAGTGCCTAAAACTCACCCAAAGTGAAGAATTCTGCATAATTCAGCAAAAATCAGCTTTTTAACAAGCTAGTTTCATGTCAAAATATGACTAAATGGTCCTGAATGCTTTCCTAAGTGTCGGGCATCAAAAGTGTCACAAAAGGATATATAAAGAACACTAAACGGTATAGTTTGACACTTTAACGAACCGGTATCTAGCCGAACAACCGGACATTACCCGAAACACCAAAATTATACTAGAAGCATTGTTTTAGTGTTTCTAAACTAGTTATGATTCCCGAACACCATAACACCTCTTATAACATAATAACACATTAAATCCCTAAACTTTACACTTGAAACTTTAACTTATTTATGAAACTAGATGGTTCAAATTTACACTAGACCCCTCCCCCCTCATGATTCATGGTCACCAAGAGGTGTGGCCCACCCTAAATCTCTCATGATCTCCTAGATTGCATATGATCTTGCTTGGATTGCTTGAAGATTTTGCTTAGATTTGGGAAGATTGTTGGTGCACTGAATGTCTGCTGACTACGTCTTTATCAAGTCTTAGGTCTAGATAGCTTGGAATTAAGGGTTTGCATGTGTTATATAGGTGAGTTCGCTTGAAATGACAATATGTCATTTTCAAGCGAAACCAACTATTTCGCTAGATCGCTTGAAACATCATGTGTCACATTCAAGCGAACACAACATCATGATAGTTTGCTTGAAACCGATTCAAGTAAGTTCGCTTGAATAGTCATGTTACACATTCAAGCGAACCAGCCAACACTATATATAGGTGGTGTGTGTGGTCATTTGAAGCGGACAAGTATGTGTATGTGAGACGAGGTGCTGCCAAAATTTCATTTGAAACCTTTGTAAAGTCTCGGAAATCAGTAATTGAGAAGATATTAAAAGGAAACAAGCTGTTGTGACTTTGTATACTTTGATTCCGCCTCTGTATTCAAAGATGAACTACTTTTACTGACGTTTAGGGTCACGCAAACGGTCCAACAAGTGGTATCAGAGCTTAGGACAAGGAGTTCATACCATTACAGCTTGATACTACCAGATTTTCTTACTTCTACTCCTTTCTTTTCTGATTCGGACATAATTCACGGTTGAAATGGTCTGAAACTCATACATATCAAGCGAAATACATAGTTAACTAATCCTTGAAAGTTTCAAACTAAAACTCGGCTTAAAACTGATAAAAAATGGCTTAAAACATCTGTTCGCTTGAACTGTTCTTCGTGTCTCGCTTGAAAAAGACCTGTTCGCTTGAAAATCTTGTCCATCTCGCTTGAAATATACTGTTAGCTTGAACGAGCTTGTATGTTCGCTTGAAATACCTTGGGTATTCGCTTGAAATATATTGTCCGCTTGAACAACTCGCTTGAAATACTTGTGTATTTTCAACCGAACTGAGATAATCTGTGTTCGCTTGAGTTGAGTTCGCTTGAACTTGTATTACCAGTTCGCTTGAAAAAGCTATTTTCCTTTAAAAGCTGAGTTCGTTTCAAGTGTGTCCGCTTGAATCTGATTTTTTTCAAAATCAAGAAATTTCTAAGTGTTTGCCGATTTTTCAGGTACATTCAAGATGGATGATGTTTTCATGAACCCGTTTAGTGACATGTATGCTTTTGCTGGAAATTCTGGAGACGATACTTCTTCTAGCAACACAAATGAGATTCCGTCAAACACAAATAAAAAGTTATCGGATGCCTTGGAGGTTGAAAATGCTTTCAGAACCTATAATAAACCCCCGAAGTTGATGGCAATAGAAGAATACAGTCGGTGGGCAAAGAAATTTGAGGATTGGTTGATGGCCTTTGCTTTTCCTAGCTGGAACAGTCTAAAAAATGGATACCATGATGGAGGCAAACGTGGAGAAAGCTTAACTACACCTGAGGAGATAGAATCGTTTGTTGCTGAGCAGAAATGTGTTGCGTTGCTGTTCCAATCTGTTCGAGAAGATATAATATCTTTGATCGAATACTCTAGTGCTAAAGATCTCTGGAATAAGTTGAAAACCAAATGTTTAGGAAGCACATAAATTGTGAAAAACAAAAAGAAACTACTTAGAAAAGAGTTTGATTTGTTTGGGTGTTTAAAGAATGAATCAGTTTGTAAAATGATTGAGAGGTTTGGGCACCTGAAGCTGGAACTGGCGAGAAATGGAATTACTTATTCTCAAGAAGAGCTAGTCGACAAGCTGTTTGATTCGCTACCGGATGAAATGGATTGGCAATATTATGGGTTGATGCAAAAGGAAAAGCTCCAATGGTTGTTGAGAAAATTTTGAAAAATGAGAAATCAAAAGTCAAAATTGAACCTGTTAAGAATGTGGTAACTAAAAATGACAAATTTTATAAACGAGTTGCTTCATCTCAGCAAACATGGAAGCCAAAAGTGGTTGAAAAGAAACCAAGTTCATTTAAACCAAAGGTTTCAGAGTCGGAAAAACAATCGTCTTCTACCACACCGGTAAAGATGGATGTTCCTTTGGATTATTATGAACAATTGGAGAAACAATCTTCTACTCCACCAGAGAAGAAGAATGTTCAAAAGAAAATTCAACCAACCGGTTAACTTAAGATAGATGAGTTTTTCTTATACAAAAAGGTTGAGGTTGGATCAGAAGAAAATTTGAAAATGAATGATAAAAATTTTCCACCACTTTACACTACAAAATCTCACATTAAAGTCCAGTTACCTGAGTCGAAAGAGGCTTGGGTAGCATCAAAATCTCACTAAAAATTTTGGACTTGCCGGAGCTTCCTAGTTGGTAATTGTGAAGCATGAATTGGAATCTTTATTGAATTATTTGTGATATGTGCAGGAACTTCCGAGAGCTATTTCACGATGGATTATGGATAGTGGAGTGTCTCGACATATGACAGGGAAGACTGCATTGTTGTACGATGTTAGAAATATCAATGGAGGTTATGTTGGATTCGCTGGAAATCAAGGTGGTAGAATTGTTGGTGAAGGAACGTTATCCAATGGGATTGTTACGTTTGAAAGAGTTAACTACATTGCTGAGCTGGAGAATAATCTGCTGAGTATCTCACAGATTTGTGACAGGATGTATACCACTCACTTCACAGACAAAGAATGTTTGATCTTGAAGCCAGGATTTGTTGTTCCTGAAGAATGGATTATCATGAGGGCACCAAGAGTGAATGATCTGTACGTGTTGGACATGAGTGTAGCTACTACAACCACGGGTCAGGCTCATTGTTTTGTGTCTAGAGCAACAGAGAAAGAATCGAAGTTGTGGCACCTGAAGATGGGGCATATACATCTCAGAAAAATGAATCACTTGGTGCACAATGATTTAGTTCTTGGAGTTAATATCAAAGGTTTTCATCTGGAAAGGGAGTGCATTAGCTGCATCAAAGGCAAGTAGAAGAAAAAGTCACACCCTAAAAAACAAGTCAGTTCAGTTTCCAGACCGTTAGAGAGAATACATATGGATCTGTTTGGTCCAGTAAACGTCAAAAGTATTACAGGGGATCTCTACTGTCTTGTGGTTACTGATGATTATTCCAGATTTTCGTGGGTATCATTCTTGAATTCGAAAGATGAAACGTTTGACAGTTTGATGGCGTTGTTCAGAAAGATTGAAAATCTGTACCAAAGGCGTATCAGAAGAATTAGAAGTGATAATGGTAATGAATTCAAGAACAGCAAGATGGAAGAATTTTGTGATGAAAGAGGTATATTGCATGAGTTTAGTGCTCCGTACACTCCGTAGCAGAATGGAGTTGCAGAACGTAAAAATAGGACGCTAATCGAAACGGCCAGAACGATGCTTGCTGATTCAAAGCTACCGATAAATTTTTGGGCAGAAGCAGTTTCCGCCGCATGCTATGCGCTCAACAGAGTTCTCACTGTCAAGAAATTCAACAAAACATGCTTTGAGTTGATCAATAACCGTAAACCAAATCTGAAGTATCTTGAACCGTTCGGGTCACCCTGTACTGTTCTAGAGACTTTTGGAAAGTTTGGTCCGAAGAGTATTGAAGGGATATTCATAGGTTATGCAAGTCCACTACGAAGAGTCTTCGTTCCAAGTATGAAGCGGATTATTGAAGCTCCAAATGTTGAGTGTCAGGGGTATACTATGCCGCCTCAGAACCCCGGTGACTCATGGCGTTTTAATTACGATAAATTGTGGGATTCGTTTGACATGATGGAAGAACTAGAAGAAGAAGAAGATTTCTTTGATGAGTTGGATATTTTGCGGAAGTATGAAGAATCGCAGGAAAAGTTCCCAGCTGAGTATTCAAGGCGACCACAACAAAAGGCTTCAAATGATGATGAAGCAGGTCCAAGCAATGCTGGTGAACATGATGATGTTCAAAAAAATGAAGTTGCTCAAGATAATCAGACGGCACAGAATGATAATCAAGAATCTGAGAACATGCCAGTATTTGATCGTGGTGATTCAGATTCTGAGGGGGAGCAAATTCAGATTTCAGGTCAAACAAACCCAGTCAGTGAACAAGGTGCAAATCAGAATGTTACTAATCTGGAAGGAAATGTAGATGTTTCAGGCGAAGTGATGCCACAAACTCCTTCATACCATCCAGAGGAATTAATCATTGGAGAATTGCAAACAGGAGTCCGCACTAGAAGACAGCTTGATCAAGGGCTTACATGTTTTTATACAAAAGTTGCTCCTTTACAAACTGAATTCTCATTGAGTTGTTTTATCTCGCAGATTGAGCCAAGGACTTACAAAGAGGAGCTTACTGAAGATTCTTGGGTCAATGCGATGCAGGAGGAACTGAGCCAATTCGAGAAGTTAGGCATGTGGAAGTTAGTGGATTTACCTGATGGTCAGAGGAAGATCAACACCAAGTGGGTGTTTAAATGCAAGAGAGATGATAGAGGAGTTGTAGTTCGTAACAAAGCTCGACTCGTAGTCCAGGGTTTCAGTCAGCAGGAGGATATAGATTTCACTGAAGTATATGCTCCAGTTGCTCGACTAGAAGCGATAAGAATTTTCCTAGCATTTGCGTCTTGGAAAAATTTCAAAGTATATCGGTTAGATGTGAAATCGGCTTTTCTCTACGGGAAGGTAAAAGAGGAGGTATATGTCGGTCAGCCACCGGGCTTCACCGATCCACACCACAAAGACAAGGTCTATTTGCTAGACAAAGCACTGTATGGTTTACACCAGGCACCGAGAGCTTGGTACGAGACATTGTCTCAACACCTACTAGCCAACAAATTCATTCGTGGAAAAGTGGATGCCACTCTCTTCACCAAAGAGGTCAATGGTCATCTTCTGATAGTTCAAATATATGTGGACGACATCATATTTGGGTCAACAAATGAAAATTTGTGCAAAGATTTTGAACAAGTCATGAAGCAGAAATTTGAAATGTCATCGATGGGTGAGATGAAATTCTTTTTGGGATTACAGGTTGATCAACTACCCAAAGGAATTTTCATACATCAAACGAAGTATGTTCATGATATCTTGGAGAAATTTGGGACGTCAGGTTCTACTCCAGCAGCCACCCCATTAGCAACGAATCATGGGATAAACCCTGATCTCACCGGAGAGAAGGTAGATGAAACGATGTATCGTTCCATGATCGGATCGCTGATGTATTTGACAGCTTCAAGACCCGATATCATGTACCCAACCTGCCTCGCAGCAAGATTTCAATCTAACCCGAGAGCAACGCATATGGTAATAGTCAAAAGGATATTACGCTACCTGAAAGGAACTCCATCATTGGGGTTGTGGTATCCAAGAGAAGGCGATTTCACACTCGAAGGTTATTCCGATTCCGATTTCGGATGCTGCAAAGTTAATGCTAAATCAACAACAGCAGGGTGTTAGTTCTTCGGATCACGATTGGTCACCTGGCAATGCAAAAAGCAAACCTCTGTGGCTTTGTCCACATGTGAAGCGGAGTATGTATCTGCTAGCAGCTGCTGCTCTCAGATCTTGTGGATCCAGCAACAGATGCACGACTACGGTTTGCAATTTCTAAACACCCCTATCTTTGTTGATAATGAGGCAGCGATTAACATTACAAAAAATCGAGTACATCACGCTAAAACCAAACACATTGAGATTCGTCATCACTTCATTTGAGATTGTTTCGAGAAGAAGTTGATACGAATTGAGAAAATCCACACTGGCGATCAAAAAGCTGATTTACATACCAAAGCATTTGATAAAACACGTTTTCAGTATTTACAAAAACTGAATGGTATGAAGCTTTTATCGGTGTTGGAGGAGATTATTGGCGTTGATGAAGGAGACATTGTAGATGATGTTGCGAAGCAATCTGCAATGGTTTGTCGATTTTTTACTTGTTTTGGTATTTAGGGGGAGGTATAGGGTAATATTTCAGAAAATACAAAAACAATAAAATATGTCAAAAATCCAAAAACAATAGAAAATTGGAAAAGAGCTTGTGTAAAAAGGGAAAATGATAGTACATCGGCTTGACAGTTACAGTATGCTAAAGAAATGGAATGTTTAAATGCATTAAACAGTCTAGCTGATGATGTGCCGATAGGTTTTTACACATTTAGTAGGTTTGTTCGGGATATAAACCTAAATCTTACTTGCTTATTTCGTGGGGAACACTACTTGGATATATAGGTAACCCCTGAAATCATGTTTGAAAGATTCATTTTTCTGATATACTAGGTCTTTATACTCAGTGATATTTGGGGTATTATTCCGGAACTCCTGCTGAACGGTAGTTCTGACCTAGTCCCCGAATAATACTTTCTGCAAATGCTTGAAATATAGCATCACCCTCAGCATAATGATAAGACAATAAAATTGCTTAGCAATGATGTTGTAAAAAAGATCCTCTAAAGGGGACACACCCTAAAGTTGAGTCATGATCTCTCTGCTGAACGACGGTTCTGACCTGAGCTCTGATGATTCTTCATAATTTATTAACCCCTTACAGATATCATTTGAAGTATACTCACCTGTAAGACTGAATATTGGGATCTGGATACGGGAGTATATTTAAAAGGTGGGACACACGTATAAGTTTAAGTCTATAAAACACTAAATCCGTATCCTGAACAGATTGAAATTTGTGTGAGAATTTAAGTGGATCAGTATATCGACAATCTAAGCGAATTGTTTAATTCTGAGTATGTAATTGAAGCTTAACGGTACTTGTGACTAGTCGAATAGCTGATATGATTCCCTAACATGCTCAACCAAAACTATGTTTGTATATAGTTTACTTTCATTACATTTTAGTTCTTTATTTCATTTCTAGTTTAGAAGCTTTATTCAAAATCCAAAAAGATTTTACATTTCTTCTTTATTTTTGACAAACCAAAGTGGAGAGTTGATCTTCGGATTCGAAAGTTGAAAGCAAATGCAGAAGGTTTCTGGACTGGATGATGAGTTGTGAGCTATATATGATAAGTCTGTGAAAGTTGAAAAGTTGAAGCAAGTTCATTAACTTTAAACTTGTAAATTTTCATAAATAAATTGAACTGAAAGTCAGTGTGTATTGTTTCAGATCAACCAAGGTCATTAAATTGGACTTGGTAGATTAATTAAGTAATCAGGGCCATTAACTTGGACCTGAATACTTAAGTGGATTTCTAAACACTGATACGACTATTAATTGTGGTTAAAAGGTAAGTTTTGAATTAATACTGTTTTTGTCATATATCTTATTTTTGGGAAGAGTATATGCAGGTAACAGGAATCCCCATGGCATAAAATGTTAAAGTTTGAACCAGAATTTGAAACCTAGCTTATCAAGAGGGGGAGTCTGTAAAAGGGGGAGTCAAGATTCTGGATCAACAATCAAAGGGGAGTTTGAAGATTAAAGTTTGTAGATAAAGACTGGAGAGAGATTTTGCAATGAAGAAACATAGTTGAAAAAGGCAAAGACTGAAGACTTGACGCCGAAGACTTCGTCAACATCCAAGGGGAGTCTGTTGGTGCACTGAATGTCTGCTGACTACGTCTTTATCAAGTCTTAGGTCTAGATAGGTAGGAATTAAGGGTTTGCATGTGTTATATAGGTGAGTTCGCTTGAAATGACAATATGTCATTTTCAAGCGAAACCAACTATTTTGCTAGATCGCTTGAAACATCATGTGTCACATTCAAGCGAACACAGCATCATGCTAGTTCACTTGAAACCGATTCAAGTAAGTTCGCTTGAACAGTCATGTTACACATTCAAGCGAACCAGCTAACACTATATATAGGTGGTGTGTGTGGTCATTTGAAGCGGACAGGTATGTGTATGTGAGACGAGGTGCTGCCAAAATTTCATTTGAAACCTTTGTAAAGTCTCGGAAATCAGTAATAGAGAAGATATTAAGAGGAAACAAGCTGTTGTGACTTTGTATACTTTGATTCCGCCTCTGTATTCAAAGATGAACTACTTTTACTGACGTTTAGGGTCACGCAAACGGTCCAACAAAGATTCCCTTAGATCTTGCTTAGATCTTCCTTGGATTTGATTAGATATCTTCCCATGATCCTACGAGATATTGTGAGATCTTATATGATCTTGTTTGATCCAATTAGATATGATACTAGATTTTGCCTTGCACTATTAGATAACATAAAATCTAGGAAGATCTTGGTACATGGGATAATAGATTATATAAACCACAAGACCCTACTCATATTCTCATTCATCCTAAACACCACATCACTCTCTTGCTCTCTCCCTCTCCTCTCGGCCTAGGTAGTGTCGCCACCACCACCACCATACATCCATCATCCTCTCATTCCAAGATCATTCCAAGGTTGTAAGAAGATGTCTTGTGAAGCTTGGTGCTCTTGAATCTTGAAGAACGTCCATCCGTTGCTTCCATCCACCATCATTGTCATCTTCAATCTATTGTGATCTTCCATAGCCCTTGAGCTAGTTGTAAGCTTCTTGTTACTAGTTTTTACTTCTCATTTGGTTGGTTAAAAGTTGTAGTATATTGATTATCACAAGAACCCTAAAAGACTTAAACAAGAATCATGAACATGAAGCTTACATATAATGAAATCTTGATGAAATAATGTTGTTTAGAGAATGTATGATACTTGCTTGATTTACTTGAGATCAATGTTGTAGAAGGCGCTAGGCGCTAGTCGGGCGGTGAGGTACAACCTAGGGATTAATCGGGATTAATCGTGATTAATCGGGATTAATCGGAATGGGATTTTTATATGTATTTTTTCAAAATTATATATATATACCCAATAATATAAAAATAATACTTCAAAATTCACATAAATACTTCAAGTTTCAGATAGTATGGTTCGATTTTGACCAATTTTGACCGCCTAGGACCGATTTTGATCGATTTTGACCGACTAATATTGTCCGATTAATCTGATTTTTGACCGCCTAGGACCAATTTTGACCGCCTAGGATCGATTTTGACCGATTTTTTACCATGACCGATTAATTGACCGCCTAGCTCAAAATTAGGCAGTAAGTGACCGCCTAGCGCCTAGGCGCCGATTAATCGGCCGCCTAGGCCGATTTCTGCAACCATGCTTGAGATTATGATGTTGATCATCATAAAGACTTTGCTAGATTGTGATTAAACACATGATCTAGCATGTTAGAGGATGAATATGTGCTAACACAAGAAGATCATTCTCATGCATGAACATGAACATGAAAATAAGATGATTTCTTGAAAAATAATAAAATAAAGTGAGCTAGTAATCTTATGAATCTAAGACTCATGAATGATTTTCCATGAAAACCAAGTTCAAAATATGATTTTTAGTAGTACTTGATTCTTACTTAAAACTACACTATTTTTTATAAAACAAGTGTAGAGATACTAGAGAAACAAGAAGATGTTATGAATAAACATTTTTGTAGAATATGTTTACAAGTTGTAAACACCTAGTTTCTTTAAGAATGAGATTTTTAAAGGAATAAACACGCTTTAAAGGGTAACTAAACCAACTAAACACTTTACCAAGTTAGTACAAGTTTTTAATAAAAGAACAAGTTCATGTTGTTATGTAAAGTGTATAGTTTTTGCACTTGGTAAGAATAATATTGTTTAAGGTTGATTATTGATTATTCTGTGTTGCTTTTTGAAAAGAAAATGATATGCTTTAATAGCATGGACACCTCCATTTTTAGGAGAAACTATGGCAAAATTTTCTAAAAATCTAAACACTTAGAAAAATATTTTCTAACAAGTAATACAAGTGTATTTTGATCGTAAGTCATCAATATAAACTTTGCCATAATTTTTGTAACAAAAATACAAATATTGGAGGTTGATTTTTATAAATAAAATTGGGCAAATATATATTTGGAATATATATACATATTACGATACTTGTGTGATTATTTGTATACTTGGTGAAATGATTATATTATTGTAGGACTTAAAATAATATAACTTAACAAAGTACCGTGAAATTTACTCTCCAAAACAATACCATTACGAATATATCTTTGGTAAATATTATTTGGATACAAGAAAGGAAAATATGATTTTTGTAAATATTACAAAGTTATATCATACTTTGACAAAAGGGAAAATATTATTTTTGGGAAGTTAAAATATATTTTCTTAGTATATTTAGAAGATATGTAATATTTGGGAAAAAATATATATTTTCTTGGAATACATTATTTTGGAAAAAATAAGTTTAGATATATTTTCTAAAGTAAGACATGAAAATATATTATTTTGGAAACTACAAATACGAGAATACAAATACACATGTATGAAATATTCTCATCCTTGGGAAGGAAATACGAAAATAAATACTTGAGAAGTATTATAACCTTGGATAATGTTAAAGACATAAAAGAAACGTAACTCAAAACATAAATACTAAGGCAAGGCACAGCCCGCTCGTCTAATAGACATTAGTACATTGTAGGGAGTCGTGTTTGCTAACGAGATTTGAGTTACGAGTACCGAAGACGCAAAGCAGTGCTTCGGTGTCCCAGTCGAGGGAAATCGACATAGTCAAGGGAAATTGACATAGTTAAGGGAAATTGACATAGTCGAAGGGAAATTCGACAAAGTCTAGGGTAATCGACATAATCGAGGGAAAATCAACAAGGGTATAAGCCTACTCATTACTAGTGCTCCCTATGTCCTCGCATGCCTTAAAGTCCTTGTAAAACAATTATGTTTATACACGCTTTTCATACCTGTTTACAAAGGAGTCTCTCAAAGATTTACAAGACTACAGTACTCACACAAAACGCATGAACTCGCTCAACTTTTTTTGATGTTTTGCAAAATTACATGTATTTCTGGTAACATGATGGATCTTGGGCGCGTGTGTTGTTTCTAGAAGTAGACTTCAAGTTTAGATGTCATCCGCTTTTGTTGGTTTGTAACCTAGTCGAAGGTTGTGTTTAAAACTTAAATAACAAGTGTTTGTAATACTCAAATTTTATGAATGGATGAACATCGTTTTTGGATCATGTAGTTGTTTATTATGATTGAATGCAATGATATTAAACTAGTCACACATCATACGCTTCCGCAAAAGTCAGGGTGTGACAGTTTGGTATCAGAGCTTCGATTGTAGTGAACTAGGATTCCTTCTCGAGTCTAAACTACAATCACTAGAGTCCTCTCACAAAAAATAATTTACAAAAAGGTTTTTCATTGCATTCACGTAAGCGTCAAGATCCATGAGTCAAACACTTTTCAAAGAAGAGACAAGGCAAGTGTCACACCCCCAAAATCCACACGCGGAGTATCACCGCTTGGAGGCGTGACTGACCAGGATCAAGCCACCAATCATATTGAACAAGTAGATAAGTAAGCATAATTCAACAAACCAATATGAAAGGTGTTCAAAACCAAAGCATAGTTAAGTGTTTAGCGGAAGCATAATTTGTAAAACCCATAGCAAGTATTAAATACGAAATAAGGTAAAGTCTAAAGCATGGCACACATCGCCATGTTCCACAACGACCGTTCCTCCCTGTGCAAGCTCCATGGGTACCTAATGACCTGCAAGGCATGTAGCAACGAATCAACAACAAAGTTGAGCGAGTTCACAGTTGGTTGTTTGGTTAACGTATTTATTTCATAAATCGTATGTATTCGTTTTATAAACCATGTATCGCGTTAATCCTTGCTGCCAGTCCAGGCATGCGTGCGATGATTAGTGGGGGCTTCCCATGTGTTACAAGACCACGCGTATCGACTGCTACGAAAATATAAGATGTGCCCTAAGTCAATGTCTATCAGCATTGACCCTTTGCCCATAGTCCATTAGTACACGCCCGTCCGACTGGCACGGTGTGAGGTTTGTTAAACCTAATAGCGCTATTAACTAATGACCCGCTCGCCCTAGGCCTCGGCGATTAAGTCGATAATTGAGGGACTTCCTTTGATAGAGGTGATGGTCTTAAGATCGTGTACGTAGGCTTTACGTACGTGTCCTTCAATCCGAGGACAGTAGTAACTATAACTGTACGTAGGTTTTACGTACGTGCCCTTCAACCGAGGACAGTAATAATTTGTTTAGTAGTAATAGTTGAACGAGTAGTTATTCCATCCCATTCCCAACCCCTGGGAATCCCATGCCTTGGCTAGTGTGAACTCACCTTGGTTTGCTTGGTATGCTAAGTATGCACGCTCACAAATAATCAGTCATGACCTAAAGTACGCACGTATATACCATCAGTTTCGTTCGTAATGACTCGCATGCAAATAACATCACGTAATGCGCGGCAGTTAACATCATGTATCACGTAGGGAATTAATCAATCTCATGCACTTCATGCTTCACATAAGTATCCTTCGCGGTTTAATCTAACCATATCATCTACTAACATGACTAGTAGTGTTAATGGGTTTAACAAGGGTACCGCACTTAATTGGATCAATACACTTTGCTTAGATCACATGTATAACAGAGTTAATCGGAAACATATCACAGTTAACTCACATAACACAGTTAACATAACAGAGTTAAAATAATTAATCATAACCCAGTTAATATATTTAATATAATCAGCCTGCTTTAAAGCATTAATAAACTTTACCAGAGTGAAAATCTAACTGGATTAATATACTAACAGGGTTACGAACTAATAATTTTAGTATAACAAGGTTACTGTATCGCAATCCTAAATAAACATCACATCCAACGAAATCATATACATGCATGGCGAAAACACGTAATAGTGCAAACACCTATGGGTCGAAATCCCTATGGGTTTTTCGTTGAAAACATCATCATCACAATAATCTATCACTTGACAACATCATGTGAGTATTTATTAATTTATGAGAACCTACTGATAGCATTCAATCACATCATATGTAAAGGACTTTAATGATTTACTCCTTCCTATGTATACCCACATGGCTACTGCCATGATCACATGCAAACCATAGGTTAGGTACCATCTAAGAACTCATGTGCACTTTATCAATTCATGTATAACTTCAGAGGAAAATCAGTATTTATAATCATTATGTCTAGTAACATCACAAGATCCATGGGCATGCACTTTCAAAGCACAGAATCGTATAAATCATCATAGCATTCATATGGAGGCATAACAAGCATCAATATTCGATTAATCATACACATACGGACCTGTGGTCATGCAAGAATCAAACAAAGTACAAACTAACCTAGATGGAGAGATCACTAACTGATCGAAGGAAAGGTGAAGGAAAAGACTTAAAGGGTTGTGGCTGCCGTCGCACGGTAGGGCTCTAGGGTTTCTATCCCTTTGTGATCATAACAACTTACGTATATATAAATGTAATAGTTTGGGGCGGTTGTTCCTTTGGACCGAACTGGGCCTAAGCCCACTCTTGATTTCGTTGGCCGCATGAGTGGACGAAAACACTCATGTGTTTTCATGAGTGAATGTGTTCTCGTAAGGGGGTGTTTGGCCAAGTTCCATGCTAAACACCAAGTATATTATTATTAATTTACACTCACTAATGCACATCAACTAAATAAAACACACTTAATGCATACCATATATCACATATCGGTTACAACGAAACACCTTACGATTTAACGTGTTACAAACGTGTACAAGTCATGTAAAACAAACAAGTCACGTAAACAAATAATCTAAATTATTAACGTGCAAAAAATGCAAGGATGGAAGTCTTGGAAACTCGAGTTGTCACATTATCCCCAACTTGAAAGAAATTTCGTCCCGAAATTTAGCATGCAGTTACTGAGGAAGCTAGGTGAGTTGTAATCGTTTACTGGTTTTCCTGGGGTGTCACAGCAAGGACATCAGTAGGGAATACCCCAAAATAAGGTGCCAACAAAGGCATAGTCTACACGAGTTAGACTAGCCAAAGACAAAATGATCCCCCAAAAGATAAACGAGAGTTATATGTGATATGATGCATCGAATTTCCTGTTTATGCTAAGTAACATACTTATTTATTGATATATACATACGAATAAGTGTACGGAATGATTATTGACGTGAATAAGATACTTTCGACTCCGACTCCTATTATTGTACTTACCCGCATGATGAAGCTATCGACCTCGCGTTCATTGCAAAGCTCATGGCTGGAGTAATTACCAAACGAGATTCTGAGCTTGCTTCCGTAGGAAATGGCTGCTCTTCCCTCTCGATCGTGAAGATGCCTGACTATGGTAGTGACGGCGAGGCAGAGGCGGCAACCTTGAACAACTTCTTAATCAGCAGGACGAGATCCCTACGGCTTTTGTGAAGCGAGATTGACGACACACTTGACCAGAAAAAGGAAGATGAAGTATTCATCTCAAAGGTGCCCCTCCAACTACTAGGGATTCTCCTTATTCCTATTTCGTTTAATCATCATGCCTATTCGCACATAACGATAACGAGTGTTAGCGCGTGGAACACCTTAATGGTCCCTTCCATGACAGAGGTATAAGGACAGTAGTGTCCCCTCTTTGGTTGATCATCTGCTTGGACGAGAGAAAGTTGGGGTAACTATGCAAGACAATTTATTATTACGGGGCCCCACGTAATAACGACTTGTAGTGCATGGAAATCCTGGTGGACTCTGCGGGTCAGGTTGATGATCACCATCCCTCCAAGAATAATCTATAGGTGTTCACACCTTCATTTGGTTATACAATACATAGACCATTGCCTTAGCACTTTATAAAGTAGGAAACCTGTCTTTGCCTACTTCGTGTCTGACACTTCTACCGAGACGTTTGAGAACCGATATTTAAGCAAGTGAAGATGTATAACATTCGGAAAGATTCAGTGACGTTACACTCTCTACATGAACAACCCCATCTCTGGGAAAATATACACATCAGTAAAGCTAAAGACCTTAGAAAACCAATGTAGCAGGAAATAACTGGAACTTGTGACCAAGGTAATATAACCTCGGGTTCATTTGGTCACAAACAATAAGCCAAGTTGCCAAGCCTCTGTGAAGGCTCAGTAATTGTTTCCTCGCTCATACATTGTTGATTATATATGCATGTGATATTGGGTGATTACATGTTTGCTTATGGTGCTATGTACCTTATAAACAATTATGGAGTGTTGTCTAACCTACCTCATACCTTTTGGCAGAAGAGAATGCCGCCCAGACGAGACACAGACACTAGTATGTTACCAAGGACAGAAGCCGAGCTGCAAGAACGTATCTCACAGGCAATTTCACGACATGAAGCCCTCCGCTCTAAACACAGCGGTGGGACTTCCGGAAATAACCCTCCAACTGGCTGCACCTATAAACAATTCCTGGACTGCAAGCCATTGAATTTTGATGGCACAGGAGGTGTCGTTGCATTTGTTCGTTGGGTAGAAAAGACTGACTCCATTCTAAGAATGAGTAACTGTTCACCCAGCAGAGTGTTACCTATATCTCATGGTTGTTTTTGGATGGCACACTCTCCTGGTGGAACCTTCAGGTTCAGACCCTTGGTGCAGATACTGCTCATGCCCTGAGCTGGGACGAGCTCAAGGAAATAATGGAGAAGAAATACTGTTCTAGGGCTGAAATTCAGAAGCTTGGGGTGGAGTTCTGGAATTTGAAAATGGACGGGCCGAAGATTTTTGAGTACGTCCAGCGATTTCATGACTTTTCTAGGGTCGTCCCCTACTTAGTCAAGCCGGAATTCAAAAGGATTGAGCGACTCATCTGGGGACTTGCACCTCAAATTAGGAGCATGGTTACTACCTCAAAACCCTCAACCATTACAGAGGTTATCGATTTAAGTATCACTCTTACTGAAGAAGCTCTACGCATGGGAAAATTTTCAGAATCCGAGGATAACAAGAAAGAGACTCATGTGGAGTCATCAGGCAACAAGAAGAGGAAGTCTTCAAACCTAAAGATAAGCACCTAAGTCAGCTATGGAAGCTCTAAAGCAAACAAGAGAAAGAAAGTGAATCCGCCACGTGGCAGGAAAGCTTATGGAGCCACTAATAAGACTGGTGGTAAGATTTACTTGGGGACTAAGCCGAGATGCGAGGAATGCAATTTTTACCATGAGGGTCGATGTCTGTGGCCTAAGTACGGGAAGTGTGGAAAAGAAGGGCACAACAAGGACGCCTGCTGGGCGAAGGATCCAGATGGAAGAGATGATGGTAGAGTACTAGGTTGCTACAGATGTGGTGAAGCAGGGCACTTTAGGAAAGATTTCCCTAGGAAAAACCAAGCAAGGAAGGGTTTTCACTATCGAAGCTCGTGAAGCTCACCAGGCTCCAGATGCGGTTACGAGTACGTTCCCTATTAACCAACATTATGCATCTATTTTTTATTAATACTAGAACCAACCTTAACCTTGCATGATTAGAACTTAAGAAACTGCTTGACCTAGTTTCAAGTAGAATAGACGCCCCATATTCTTTAGAAATGGGCATATAAAAGGCTAGTTTAAGCAGATGAAGAAATTAAGGATTATATTTTGGGGACTCAGAAGGCCGGAACCTTCTGTTACCATTGACTTGGGAAGTCACGATACGATAATCAGCATGGATTGGAAATCCAAGTACAGAGCTGAAGTCGATCGGTATAAGGAAAATCAGTCGCATCCCTCTTGCGAATGATGAAACGTTCATAGTACACAACCTTCCTACAACAGGTGCAAGAGTGCTAGACCCTATAAGGTAGCAGATCTGCGACATCTCTCATTGGTCGAAGAGACAACAGAAGCGCCTCCGAGTAGACTACAGAGCCTTTCTGGCTCATGTTGGCGATAGGAAGGCCTAGGAGGTGGAGCTAGAAGGCAACCCCGAGGTGGAGGAATTCCCAGAAGACCTTCCTGAAGACTTGCCAGGAACACCTCCACAACGACAAGAGGAGTTTAGGATAAACCTCGTGCCAGGAGCGGCACGAGTGCCGAATGACGCCTTACCGACTAGCTTTGTCCGAAAAGCATGAGCCTCCGATATAATTGCAAGAGCTGCTAGACAGAAGGAATTAAGGACATGACACCCTTAGTTAAGGACACGAGAAGAAAGTCGGCAGATTCCACTTTGCATAAATTTTAGAGAATTGAGAAGCAGAATCCTTTGCCAAGGACTGATGACATGAACGAGCCAATCGTCAGGTTCTAGTTACCACTCAAAGATCGACTCGAGGATAGGATGTCCTCAACTGTGAATACAAGAAGGAAATATCCCTAAAACGACCTTTAGGACTCGCTTCGAGCGTTACGAGTTCCTTGTCGTACCGTTTGGCTTAACACATGCATCGACAGTATTCACGGACATCATGAATCGAACGTGTAAGCCATACCTGGATAGAACATGATTATATTTATTGACTACATTCTTATATGGCCAACAACCAAGGAAGGTCGTGAACAACATCTGCAATTTATCTTGCGACTCTTGGAGAAAGAGCAGTTATGTGCTAAGATGTCGAAAAACGGATTTTGAATTCGCAAGGTAAGAACCTTAGGATACATGGTGGATAAGAACGAGATTCATGCCAACCTTGCAATCAAGAGCTAAGGAGTTAGAGTTGCAATATTGTGACGCTTCTCGACAGAGTCTCGATTGCGCGTTGATGCAACGAGACCACGGCATTGCATGCGCCTCACGTTGATTTAGGAATCATGAGAAGAAACCTTGATCTCGATACAATGATTGCGCACCGCAAATTTGACGTCATTACCTGTAAGAAAACGTTGCGCGACCTTTACTGATCACAAGGGTTACAGCACACCATTGATCATAAGAACTTAAATATTAACGAAGATGGACTGAGCTGCTGAACGATGCAGACTGTATGGACATGTTACGTGCTTGGGTGATAAACTTTGATGAAAAGTTGGAACACCCACTTGCCCTTAGTGGAATTTTCCTACAACAGTATTTATCACACCGCTGTTGAAACCGCTTCGTGTGAAGCTTTAGATGGAATATAATAAGTCGATCCCCGTTGTGTTAAACGAAGACCGGAGATAAACGATCTACTGGCCCGAGTTGGTTCAGGAAAATTAGAGGCAAGGTCATTCAGATATGTGATCATATCAAGACAGCCCGCGGAATACAGAAAGATTACGCCGACGAGCGGCAGAAATCGTAGAAATTTGAGATAAGAAGTATGGCTTAAATGGGAGCCTCGCCTTGAGAAGGCGTGGTGCGATTTGGAAAAGTGAAAGATTGGATCCCCGGTATATTCGACCTTTCGAGATCCTGGTAGGGATCGGAACCATTGCTCATAAGCTGAAACTTCCAGAAAAGATCAGTAGTGATCGCGACACATTCCATGTGTCAAGTCTTTAGAGGAGTCTGACTCAAGGAACAATCGTTGTTCCCGCAAACAAGATTCACGTCAACGACAAACTCCAATTTACTATAGAACCAGTTAAAGTTACGGACCAAGAGTCCATAAAACACAGAAAAGACGTAATTGATTTACTTGAGTACGATTGAATTCATATCATGACCCAGAGTTACATGGGAACATGAAGACAAATTTTAAAACTAAGTGACCACATTTGATTCACAACTCCCCTGCGACCGGTGGCATCGCTTGAATTTCGGGACGAAATTCTTTTAACGAGGGGAGTCTGTGACAACTGTCACTCTTTCGTACATTCCGTACACTAATTTAACAGTAATCTGTGCTTTAATAACTGTGCATGATCTAGTTTACAAGACAAATGAATTCCTAATTACTGTTATATACATACAATGGCATTTCATGATTATCGTTGCTACATACAACATGATATAGTTCTAATGATGCACTGAACAGAATTGGCACCATCACCAGACAAACTAAAAATGCTGACGAAGTTCAGTACATAGACAGACAGTGTTTTGAGGCCCAGTATGAGCCAGAGACTACGTATTACACTAGTATAGTGTGCAGGGATGTAAGGACAACAAAATAGCATTCCTAAGTGATAGTTTAAGTGACGGGAAGTGCCTAAAACTCACCCAAAGTGCAGAATTCTGCATAATTCAGCAAAAATCAGCTTTTTAACAAGCTAGTTTCATGTAAAAATATGACTAAATGGTCCTGAATGTTTTCCTAAGTGGCGGGAATCAAAAGTGTCACAAAAGGATACATAAAGAACACTAAACGGTATAGTTTGACACTTTAACGAACCGGTATCTAGCCGAACAACCGGACATTACCCGAAACACCAAAAATTATACTAGAAGCATTGTTTTAGTGTTTCTGAACTAGTTATAATTCCCAAACACCATAACACCTCTTATAACATAATAACACATTAAATCCCTAAACTTTACACTTGAAACTTTAACTTATTTATGAAACTAGATGGTTCAAATTTACACTAGACCCCCCCCCCCCTCATGATTCACGGTCACCAAGAGGTGTGGCCCACCCCAAATCTCTCATGATCTCCTAGATTGCATATGATCTTGCTTGGATTGCTTGAAGATTTTGCTTGGATTTGGGAATATTCCCTTAGATCTTGCTTAGATCTTCCTTGGATTTGATTAGATATCTTCCCATGATTCTACGAGATATTGTGAGATCTGATATGATCTTGTTTGATCCTATTAGATATCATACTAGATTTTGCCTTGCACTATTAGATAACATAAAATCTAGGAAGATCTTGGTACATGGGATAATAGATTATATAAACCACAAGATCCTACTCATATTCTCATTCATCACAAACACCACACCACTCTCTTGCTCTCTCCCTCTCCTCTCGGCCTAGGTAGTGCCGCCACCACAACCACCATACATCCATCATCCTCTCATTCCAAGATCATTCCAAGGTTGTAAGAAGGTGTCTTGTGAAGCTTGGTGCTCTTGAATCTTGAAGAACCTCCATCCATTGCTTCCATCCACCATCTTTGTCATCTTCAATCTATTGTGATCTTCCCTAGCCTTTGAGCTAGTTGTAAGCTTCTTGTTACTAGTTTTTACTTCTTATTTGGTTGGTTAAAAGTTGTAGTATATTGATTATAACAAGAACCCTAAAAGACTTAAACAAGAATCATGAACATGAAACTTACATATGATGAAATCTTGATGAAATAATGTTGTTTAGAGAATGTATGATACTTGCTTGATTTACTTGAGATTATGATGTTGATCATCATAAGGGGTTTGCTAGATTGTGATTAAACACATGATCTAGCAAGTTAGAGGATGATTATGTGCTAACACAAGAAGATCATCCTCATGCATGAACATGAACTTGAAAATAAGATGATTTCTTGAAAAATAATAAAATAAAGTGAGCTAGTAATCTTATGAATCTAAGACTCATCAATGATTTTCCACGAAAACCAAGTTCAAAATATGATTTTTAGTAGAACTTGATTCTTACTTAAAACTACACTATTTTTGATAAAACAAGTGTAGAGATACTAGAGAAACAAGAAGATGTTATGAATAAACATTTTTGTAGAATATGTTTACAAGTTGTTAACACCTAGTTTCTTTAAGAATGAGATTTTTAAAGGAATAAACACGCTTTAAAGGGTAACTAAACCCACTAAACACTTTACCAAGTTAGTACAGGTTTTTAATAAAAGATCAAGTTCATGTTGTTATGTAAAGTGTATAGTTTTTGCACTTGGTAAGAATAATATTGTTTAAGGTTGATTATTGATTATTTTGTGTTGATTTTTGAAAAGAAAATGATATGCGATGGACATCTCCATTTTTAGGGGAAAGTATGGAAAAATTTTCTAAAAATATAAACACTTAGAAAAATATTTTTTAACAAGTAATACAAGTGTATTTTGATCGTAAGTCGTCAATATAAACTTTGCCATAATTTTTGTAACAAAAATACAAATATTGGTGGTTGATTTTTATAAATAAAAATGGGCAAATATATATTTGGAATATATATACATATTAAGACACTTGTGTGATTATTTGTATACTTGGTGAAATGATTATATTATTCTAGGACTTAAAATAATATAACTTAACAAAGTACCGTGAAATTTACTCTCCAAAACAATACCATTACGAATATATCTTTGGTAAATATTATTTGGATACAAGAAAGGAAAATATGATTTTTGTAAATATTACAAATTTATATCATACTTTGACAAAAGGGAAAATATTATTTTTGGGAAGTTAAAATATATTTTCATAGTATATTTAGAAGATATGTAATTTTTAGGAAAAAAAATATATTTTCTTGGAATACATTATTTTGGACAAAATAAGTTTAGATATATTTTCTAAAGTAAGACTTGAAAATATATTATTTTGGAAACTACAAATACGAGAATACAAATACACATGTATGAAATATTCCCATCCTTGGGAAGGAAATGCAAAAATAAATACTTGAGAAGTATTATAACCTTGGAGAATGTTAAAGACATAAAAGAAACGTAACTCAAAACATAAATACTAAGGCAAGGCACGGCCCGCTCGTCTAATAGACATTAGTACATTATAGGGAGTCGTGTTTGCTAACGAGATTTGAGTTACGAGTACCGAAGACGCAAAACAGTGAGTTCATGCTCCCCATTTTCTTTTAACTGTTTTTGGTTTTGTAACTCTCGGGGGTGAAATACATGTTACGAATGCTTAAACGGTATGAAATGCCTATGAAATGCTTATGAAATACTAGATCATTTGAGCATAGACTTAATATTGAAATGCCATTAATACTTAATTTGGGACGAGGGTTAGATCTAACGGGTACGGCCGGGCCCCACTCATGGTCACAACTAGTACCAAGCAGTGCTTCGGTGTCCCAGTCGAGGGAAATCGACATAGTCAAGGGAAATTGACGTAGTCAAGGTAAATTGACATAGTCGAAGGGAAATTAGACATAGTCGAGAGAAATCAACATAGTCGAGGGAAAATCGACAAGGGTATAAGCCTACTCATTACGAGTGCTCCCTATGTCCTCACATGCCTTAAAGTCATCGTAAAACAATTATGTTTATACACGCTTTTCATACCTATTTACAAAGGAGTCTCTCAAAGATTTACAAGACTACAGTACCCACACAAAACGCATGAACTCGCTCAACTTTTGTTGATGTTTTCCAAAATTACATGTATTTCAGGTAACAGGATGGATCTTGGGCGCGGGTGTTGTTTCTAGAAGTAGACTTCAAGTTTAGATGTCATCCACTTTTGTTGGTTTGTAACCTAGTCGAAGGTTGTGTTTAAAACTTAAATAACCAGTGTTTGTAATACTCAAATTTTATGAATGGATGAACATCGTTTTTGGATCATGTAGTTGTTTATTATGATTGAATGCAATGATATTAAACCAGTCACACATCATACGCTTCCGCAAAAGTCAGGGTGTGACATTTAGAATTATGTACAACATCTCCATTCCATGTTGTTGAAACCTCACGAACCTCATCTGTTCGAACACATAGGCAAGCAGCTCTTTGTTTTTCTTTCTTTGTTGCTTCAATTTTTCTCTCAACACATTTATATCATTTACTTGGTGCTTGAGGAGACAAATTTCTCTAGCTGGCCCTGCGCCAATATCTTTTACCAGTTTGTCATATAGTTCCTGAAATGGGCAAACTCTTTGAGGAGTAACAACATGTTGTGTGATTCTGGTAGGCTTTTCTTGAACATGTTTGGATGAGCTTCCTTCAGTTTTCTTCTTTTTTTGCGGTGGTGTTTTGCTGGGAGTTGCTTTGTCTGGGTCGACTATCAGATTTTCAACAAAGGCGTCCAGTCTTTCTTCTTCCTCGGTTACCACCACGGGAGTCTCGGACTCTGTCATCTCATGGCTAGTTCGTTTCTTTTCTCATTTTTCTCTTTCTTCCATAGCGTGAATTTCGCGCATGTGCTCGATGTGTTCTCTGTTGGCTTTGGTATCAGTAGCTCTGAAACTAGTGCCCATTAGCCTTTCGGGATTTGGAGTAGTTTTCTTTCTCTTCGACGGCTCATCCTCCGCCGATTGTTTTCCTTTTCTTTTCCGTATCAACTGTTCCTCTTCTTCTTGAACTTCTTCATCATGTTCCTCCACTTGCACGACCCTTTGTTTCTTTGCTTTGATCCCATCCATATACTTCTTGCAAGCTGCTTTTACAAGAGGGAGTCTTTCAGCCTTATACATCCAATCGTGCAACATCACCCATTCATTTGTCTAGATCTCAGTGAGCTGACGGCGAGTAGGCAGTTGAAACTTATAAGGATTTCCTTCATGTGGCAACTTGGGATGTTGGTCGTTAATTAGCATTTGGATAAACCAAGGATACATCGCCCATGTATTTCTAAGTGCATTCTCAGTCATGTACAAAAAGATCAATCCTGAGAAGCTAAACTTTTGATTTGTACACAAGTTCAACATAGTTGCCGACCATTCTAGGTGTAACCCATCATATCCCCCCTTTTCTATGAGCTATGCTCATTGCAATAATGTTCAAAATGAGACTCCGATCTCTGGTAAGGCCGTTTCTTTTGATTTCGTTTTTTGCTTAAAGTCACCCACATAGCCCATGCCTCGGAAACCATACAGAATGTCGTCTTTTCTAAGTTTCATCGGGTCATCATAATTGTCTCCAAGCTTTAACACCCTTTGAATTCTGCTTTCTGTTACAATAACCTGCTTGTTTCGAACAGTTGCTGATATCTTTTAATCATGTCAACCGTTTCTACTTTCGCTGTTTCCCAGAATTCTTGAATGTGGATTCGGTGTATGATATGTTCTTTTTGCACGGCATGACTGATTTTGATGGATCTTATCCAATCAGCTACGTCTTCAAAATCCTTCGGTGCAGGATCGAGCGTGATCGGCTGATTGTGCTTGAACATTTTATCCCACTCAATAACTTTCACCATTCTGTTGGAAACATGGAAACGTGCCAAGTTAGAAACTTTGGATGTGAAAAATGAACGGCACTTAGATAGAATATTTACAAATATATTTACTAAAATATGTATATATATATATATATAATACTTAATGTTGATATAATAATATTTACATTAATATTAGATATTAATATATATAGAAAAAATAAGATATTTATAATAAAAAAATAAAAAAAATGATTGAAAGGAAACATAAAGTTTGTTCATATTTTTGAAGTTCACATGCCCCAATCGCCTGTGCCAAAGCAGTGACTCTGATTCTGAAGCCTTGGATATTAAACACATTAATTGCTCATTTGTCTTGGCATTTTTCATGTTGAGGACGTATGTGTTTTTTTGTCATGGAGCTGTAAGCATGATCATTTCGGCAGGAACAACGTATTCAGGTTTGAGAAATAGACATTCCACGTCGTTGAATAGCACAGATGTTCCTTTGTCATAGACTTGTGATACGCCCATAAGATTGTAGCACATTTATGGTACATAGTTGACATTTTCTAATGTCAGTGCTTCAGAAAACGACGTCTCCTACTCCAACAATTTTCCCTCCCTTTTCATCTCCGGCGAAAGATACAAAGTCGCCATCGATAAATCGGAAGTTCTTCACAAGTTCCTTTAAGCCAGTCATATGCCTTGAGCATCCACTGTCCACATGCCAGATGTATTCCATGAGCATCCAAAGCCATTTCTGGAGCTTATTATGTTATACAAGAAAATATATACACTAATTAGTGAGATTTCGGAACCCAAACTTGTTTCGTCTTTGATCTATCGTGGTTTTGACTCACGATATCATCTTTTTGTTTCCAAAAACAAGTAGTAGAATTAACTAGACTTTTGAAAGATTTCTTAAAATAATCAAACTGCTCTGTGAAATTTTTGACAAAATTATATTCTGGTTCAGAAAATTTCTTGTTTTTACAATGTTTCGCCGTGTGTCCTAAATGACCACAGCGAAAACATCGTTTGCATTTAGGCCTTTTCTTTTTGGAGGTCGACGTGTTAGAAAATGATGCATGTGATGAGTGTCTTGAGTTGTTTGAAGATTCGTCAGATGCAGTGCAGCTTGAACTCTCAGCTTTCTTCATTTTCTTGTCAATACGACTTTCATCTTCTGAACAGTCTTCATCGTTGTCAATGTCCAATGAAACATCGGATACTTGATCTTCACTCGAATTTTTAGAACTTTGATCTTCATTTGAATTTTCGAAACTTTTATTTTCTTCACCTTTTTCTGAAGCAGATGTGTTTGAATATTCTTTGCTTCTTTCTTCAGTTAGCTCCTCTTCTGATTCTGTTTTACCTGTTCGAGAGGGAATAAATTCTAGAATTTCCTTGGTGAGGAATTTTCCAAATCTATTATGTTTCAATTCTGGAACAAATATAGGAGGCTCACACAGTTTTATCATCGCAAAAAGCAGAATTTAAATCATGACATTCAAACACCACATTTTCACAATCACAAGTCTTAAATGTAGGCACGTTGCCCTTACAGTCATCCAAAGAGTTAAATTTAGGCACATGGCCATTACAGTCATCCGTCCTAGTTAAATTATTACATTCATCCCGAATATTGTTTTTCTTATCACAGTTCCAGGCGAACCAGTTAACAATACAATAACTGTCGCCTGAATAACCTATGCCTATTTTTGAACCACCATAGTCGTCGTCCTCATCGCACACATCTTCTTTACACATAAACGAATCTACATTACTTTTAGAAATATTAGTGGTTGTTTCATTTTTAAAAGAATCGTTTTGAGCAATAAGATCTTTTTCGTCAATCAAATCATTGTCAGGATGAGGAGTTGGCATAGGGACATAGTTTTTGCTATGTGGTGGAAAGAAGCGTTTTCTTTCATTTCCTTGCTTATCCTTATACCCGATCCCATCTTTCACATACATTGGTCATTGGCAATTTTTGATGTCAACCAGGGCCTTTTTGCTAACATTCCTTTTGTCTATTATAATTTGCAATTTGTTGTTTTCATTAAGGGATTTTTCTAATCTTTCTGTTAAGTCATTAATGATAAAATCTTTTCTAAAAATGAATTCTTTCAAAGTCTGCATTTCAGCTAAATTTGAGTTCAACTTTCTCTGATATGCAACTTCATTCTCTTTTAGTTCTTTATTAAATCGCAAAACCTTTTCTTTATCCCTAATTAGCTCAAGGTTGAGAGATTTGTAATATGCCATGACGTTTACGCATGATTGAGAGCATAGTTAAACTTTAAATTCGTGCGGAATGCTATTTACCAAATCCTTGTCTCCCTTTTCCTTTGAGGATTCTGTTTTCATGGCTGCTGCTGATGTCACACCCCGACCACGTAGAACATACAAAACGTGGCGGAAATGTCGGGGAGTGTTGTAACAGAATTAATTGTTTCAAATCCATGGCAATTGAAGTTTCGTTTTATTGATTAAAAGTGTTACAATGTCTTAACAAACAAAGAAATACAACATAATTAACTAGTCTTGCATATTTTATTGTCACTAAAGCCCAAGTCTGCCTATGTGTATCTTGATCATCTTATGCAACAGCTCCTGAAAAACACATGTGAAAATAGGTACGTCAGCATAAAAATGCCTGTGAGATACATAGGTTTTGTGAAAATAGGTTTCATGACTTATGTTTGAGAAAATGTTTAGTCATGAACCTTGTAATTTGCTTTGTTTTGTAAATCATTTGAAAAACGATAAGATCAGATGATATGTATAAATAAGAGAATAATGTATGGTTAAATGAATAACCATTGTAAAATGAGTTTGTATAAGATAAGTTGCTTGTAAAACAATGTATTGTGAAAAGTATGTTATTTGTATAAAATGTTATATGTATCAAACTGAAAAGATTCAAATAACGCTACGACATGTAATACCATACAAACACTTATATATAGGAAGTACCAGCGGCGTATCCACCATGCTTGTATCATATTACACACGCATCGTTACTTAATCACTTAATCAAACCAAACCAAACAATGTAAGATGTCTATGTTTAAACCAACTTCCAAATGTATTGCAATAATATGTTAAAATGTTTATGTCAAGATGTAAATCATATAATGTATAACCAATGTCAAAAGTGTTTATGTGTCAAATGTAAACCATGTAATGTGTAACCAAAATGATATGTATGGCTAGTGAAATGCATCAACTAAACCATATGCACAAGAACATAGTATTGAAGTAAAACTTGGTTTAAATCAAAGTTATGTCCTGTGGAAATGCATGATCAATGTAAATCATGTAATATGCATCCAAAATGTAAGCATGCGAAAACGATGCACTAAGTATGTAATCAAATGAACATACGTAGCGTGAAATGTAATGTAAAACGATGTACTAAGTAATGCACACAATGGGCACACCTAGCATGATATGTAATGTAAAACGATGTAGTAAGTAATGCACACAATGGACACACCTAGCATGAAATGTAATGAAATCATGTACTATAATGTACTAACGAACATAGCAGGTATATGATGTGAAAACAGGAAAGCATGAAAGTAGCAAGTAGGCACATGTGTTCCACCCCAAAACAGTTTGAAAACAGTAAAAGAGCGGTCTATGTACTCACTTGAGATTGCTTAGTAGTCCTTGAGTAACAACCAAACAATGCTAGAGATCGCGGATATCAAACGGCACCTAATATAGGTAACTATGTTAATAACCGGACCTAAATCGGATGATTGGATAGAATGAGGGTTCGTAAACCAAACGAGTATAGAGACTCGTGTCATATGGTTAAACAAAGCCTTCATGCTAAATGAAACCTAACATAATTGTTTTCGACACATTACGACCCGTTTAGGTAGCTTATGCTACTTTAACGCGTCGTTCGCGTGAAACGCATTCGGACCGTCTAACTAGTCCTATGACAAGTGTTATATGCCTAAACATGTTACATAATCAGTTATGTGACAAAAGTTTATGTCACACCCTCAAAATACCACCTAGAGAGTGTCCCTGTTAGGCATGTGACCACTAGCAATGAGCCACTAATTACATTGAATCATAAGTTTAAAATAAAGTTCCATCAATTGATTATGATAAAATCCCAATCGTAAGTTATTCAAAAACCACAAGTTCAGCGGAAGCGTTAATGTAACATAATGTAAATACTTTTCGATCAATCATAAGAAATAAATGTTTGATAAATAATCCCATCCGTATAACCATGACCACTTTCGCTCTCCAGCCAGCAAGCTCCTGTTTCAATCACCTAACGACCTGCGAGCATGTAACAAGTGTATCAGACAAAGCTGGCGAGTTCACAGTTTAAGAAAACGTTTTGTTACCAGTTGTATGTAAAACAGTTCACTGACAAATGCAAGTAATATTGTTAATATCTCATTTCTGAACAAGACGGCTCCTGAAATACATGACTGCCCTATCCCACGTACTCCTATCTAGTACTGGGCCCGACTGGGTCATTAGTTCACATCCGTCCTATCCAGGAGCGGTGTGAGGGTGCCAAACCTAAGTAGCGCTACCAACTAATACCCGAATAAGGGACTTACAAAATGATAGGTGAGAATATTAACCAATATACCCGTTTTTACCCAAACCACTGACTGTCCCCAACCACTGGGACGCATGCTCGAATGTAGTGAACTCACCTTGATGTGCTCGGCAGAGTGTTTCACTTGTTTTAGTTATTATAACCGACCATGCCCTATTATTGATTCCATTCAGCATTAGACCCGTATTCAAGTATATTCACACATATAATCATATGACACATAGCACCAAAGAATCATGTATTACTCATACGTGTTCAAATGTTGCTTATCTAGCATGCGAACCCGTGTACATATCTAATACACCAATTATCACAAATAGCATCGAAATAGTACCACACAAGTTTCCGGGTTAAGCAAATGAATCGATTTGTAACAAACGCTCATACTAGACCCACTATGGTGTTTTATAAAAAGGAATAAGACTCGGCCCATTAAACCAACCCAACGGATCAAACTATAGGATTACATCAACTCGCTTAACAACCCAGGGTCAACCTAGATCGACTATTCCTCTACTAAACCAACATCTTGTATCCAATTATCGCCCAATTTCACTTTGTTTCGGACCCCCCCTTTCATCAACAGGGGTCATACAATATAAATAAAAATTATGTATAACTGATCAGCACATTAACATGAAATTATCTACTAGCAAAATCACAAATCGACCAACGTGATCCAGCAACATCAATCCTTAAACTCGTACGTATTAACAGTTTCATATTATCATTTAGTCATGCAACATATACAATTAATAATAATATCAGCAACCTATTCTATCAGAACCGATTACTACTCTATATACCATTCTTTTATTGATATCCTACATGCTATCCATATATGTGATCAATTTACAATCAGTTCATGTGATATAATAATCAAATAAGTCATGCAACTCATCATTCATGCATATAATATTCCTACTGACAACTTCATTAAATGTCCACATGATTTGGTTAACAGTTTATGTATAAACAAACAATCTTCATCACCTAATCTATAAGCGTGCTACCCAAGGCCCTAGGTCATCGAATCTTAATGTCAATATCATCAGATTGTCATCATATGCCCACATATATATCCAACTAGATACATCCAATCGCATTTACACATGATTATCAAATAGGATCATCACATACAGGAATCGGGTACATGTAAACAGGAATCAATCAAGTAGTATTAGTGTAAATATGATTTTTACTAACCACAATCAACAAGCTGGAATGATGCCTTCGAAAAGGGAAGAAAGGTTTCCACTGCCGTCGTACAATGGGTGTAAAAGTAGGGTTTGTGTTACTTGTGTGCATTACTAGTTACGTATACATGTAATGTATGGATAAGGGATTTGGGCCATAAGGGGATTTGGGGTCGGCAGTTTACTAACAACACAAGGTTTGGGCCGGTTCTATTTGTTAAACACAATAACGAATTGAGTCAAGACTTCATATTAGTGCGGACTTGTGTTATGAGGCCCAAACGTGGGTTCCGAGTGCATGATTCGGCCCTGATTCGATTACAAGGCCCACTAACTAAGGCCCACCTCCTTATCCCGTTTTACCACGCCCGTACACATATGCGATCTAAGTGGTCGGGTAGACCTATTCGACGATTTCGAGCATACAACTTACGCACATAGCATTTAATGAAACACACGTGTAACTTATTAAATCTCATATGACCGTGAAATAAAAGCAGTTAGATGTAAAGACACACGCCAAAGGTTGTGGAATTTAAGCAATGCTAACCTTGGGAATACGGGTTGTCACATCATCCTCAACTTGAAAGAAATTTCGTCCCGAAATTTGACAAGTAATCACAGAGGAACGAAGTGAGAAATCAAGATTGTTGCGTATATTGCTCAGGTGCTACATCATCCCCAACTTGAAGCGGAATTTCGTCCCGAAATTCACTAGCTTTACTAGATTTAGACTTGTCATCAGGAAAAAGTTGAGGATACTTAAGCTTCATCTGATCTTCACGCTCCCACGTGAACTCCGGTCCACGTCTTGAGTTCCATCGAACTCTAACAATCGGGATACGACTATGTTTTCGCACCTTGACCTCCCGATCCATGATCTCTATAGGTTCTTCAACAAACTGTAACTTGTCATCAATCTTGAGTTCTTGAAACGGCACAACCAGTGTTTCATCAGACAAACACTCCTTCAACTGCGAAACGCGAAAGACATCGTGAACATTACCCAACTCAGCAGGTAGCTCAAACTTGTAAGCCACCTTACCGATCCGCTCCAGGATTTTGAATGGCCCAACGTAACGTGGATTAAGCTTGCCACGTTTCCCAAACCACACCACACCCTTCCAGGGTGTGACTTTCAACATGACACGATCGCCTACAACGAATTCCCAGCGTTCCCTAAGCTTATCAGCTTTCATGGCGGTCACGCGTTGCCGCCACACGATTCCCGATCCAAACAATCTTCTCAAAGATTTCAATACAAGTCCTGGACCTGTGATTAGGTTGTCACCCACGCTAGCCCAACAAGGAGATCGACATTATCGTCCATGCAATGTCTTAAACAGAGCTGTCTGAATACTGGAATGGTAATTACTGCAGTAGAACTCAGCCAAAGGTGTGTGTCCTTCCAATTTTACCAAGTCAGACACACACATGCTCGCAGCATGTCTTCGAGTGTCAGGATGGTTCGTTACTCTGACCGTCTGTCCTATGGTGATAAGCAATGCTCATGCCTAGACGTGAGCCAGGGGTGTTTGGTATTGTCTGGCATAAATCAAGTATAGATCAAAATCAGTGGCAACAGGAGTTGGTACCCCGTGCCTAGAAACCGCCCTTCCTAGGTAATTACTCACAGGATACGAAGACTTGTCAATTTTTTTTTTTTTTCGATTGCAAGAAAGTGTACTGGTTACATGAGACAATCAACGATCTCCCAGGTGATATTGTTTCCGTTTTGAGTTTTAAGTGGATCAGTGACAAAATCCATGGCAGTCTCTTCTCATCTCCGTATAGGTATTTCCGGTTGCCGACCCAAGCCAGAGGGTTCCTGATATTCCACCTTGTCCTTCGCACACGTCAAACGTCGTTCACCTACATTGCTATGTGGGCCTTCATGCCTGGTTGCCAGTACACAATCCTTAGATCCTAATATATTCCATCAAAATCCAGACGAGTGGAATATTGAGGCTTGTGTGCTTCGTTCATCACAAGTTTCCAAAGTTGTCATGTTGTGGGGTCCTTATTCGTTCCACGAAGTAGCGAATATCGTCCGACTTGCCAAAAGTTGCTCCTCCATGCCCTGCATGGACTCTACTAAAAAAAAATTCTCTTCTTTCAGTGCTCCGGCTCAAGCAGAACGGATCTGATCAGGTAGGTTAGAGTCGATGGTGTGCTGCGAGGCTCATACGCGTCTAGGTTTCACAGTGGGAATCATTCAAAGGTTCCATCCAGCGATGCCATCACATGTTTAGCTCTTCTTCCGAAATAGGGGTACATGAGAGACCCTTGTGATCGGTCTAAGTAGTGTATTTGGTACCGTCCAAGTAATGCCTCCATCCTAAATCCAAGGACCATGATTTCCACCACAGGTTGTAACTCATGCAATTCCTCTTGTAAATCCACTACGTAAGCCATCACCTTCTCGTGTTGCATCAGCGCGCACTGGGGTTCTGATTCGAACCATCTTGGTATACCACTAGTTCACCCGTACCCTCGGGTGTAAGATAAAGTTCGGTGCATTGTTGAGTTGGGTTTCACAAGCTAAAATGACGTTCTCCTATTTTGTCTCCCATAAACACGCAGTACCCTCTGTGCTGAAGAGGTTAAATCTGCGCAATCTTCGAAAATCCCGCAATGAATCTGCGATAATACCCAGCGAAACCAATGAATTGCTGTATCCCTGAAGGAATCTTTGGTGTCGATCAGTTTCTAACGAAAGGGATCTTAGCAAGATCCACGTGTATTCCCACTTCGTTGGTTATATGATCAAAAATGTATATCTCGAATCCAGATGTTACATTTAACAAGACTTCACGCGTAATGGCTCCTCTCTTAGGAGCTCTAAAATAAGATACATATGCCTTCCATGATGTTCCTTTCTCCTGGGAATGATTCAACACGTCATCAATGAGCGTAGTCGATTCATGTGATCCATAAAGCCGCTGGTGTGATGATTAGCCCAAAGGTCATGGAATACAACGTCGTAATGGCCACACTGCGTTTGATATGCCGTTTTAGGAACATTCTCCCCTTAGACTTCCATCTGACGATAGTTCGTTCGTTAGTCAATCCTCGAATGGGAGCTTGACCCTCGCTACTGGTCGACAGGCTGGCAATACATGGTCGAGGCAACCGGTTCTTGACTGTCGCCTTGCTGAGTTCTCGATAACCAGTACACATGTCCAACGATAAGGTTTATCTTCCCGGATATAACTGGGGCTCCCCAAAGCGAAAAGAGCTAGGTACGACAAAACTCCTGTCCAACAATTCCTGTAGTAGTTTAGACAGTTCTTGCAACCCTCCTGAAAGTTCTTCGAGTAGCTCATCGGAAGAAATCACAAACAATTGATGAATTCTCGAACCTCTTTTCCCTAACCTTAACATCAATAACGGTTGCTAACATAGCGGGGCAGTCCCTCCATAGACGCTCCTGGCTTTCATTGCTGAAATGACGCTAACCTTTGCCCCACTCTGATGCTTTAGAACAGATAACGATTCTCCACACATAATCTTCTCCTCACAAGGTATGTCTGCGCGATTTCTGAATAACCAATCCACACTAACTACTGCATTGTGACCATCAGGGGTAGTAGAAGGAAGGTCGATGTCGAACACCTGTCTCCCAAGGTCGAGTTTGCATCCTAGTGAACATATAAGGCTTCAATTGACTTGCATCAGCCGACTCCACAACAGGTTCGGTTTCAAGAAGCATCAGGGTTAAACAGAACAGAGACGAAGCGAATAGCTACCCATCCAAGCTATCGTGTTGCTATTACGCCTGGTATAGCCTATGCCAATACTAAATGTCCTTCCATGAGCTTCATTTCCAGTGTTGTTTTCGTCACGAGAATTTCCAGTACTGCCGTCGTTCCCTTGGTTGTCGTCACCTTGACTTAACATAGTCAATCCTTGTCGAGGTCACCTTCGTTTCCATACTGTAAGCTACGATCACGAGTACCTTGGTGTTGCCGCGACTGTTGCCTCTAAAATTGTTGCCTGTAACGGTGTCCTGCGTCCTTTCACCAACAAGGTCCATCTGTTCACATTCCGTGCCACGTCCTAAGGCACCACTCATGGTGCGGGCAGTTACACAGTCCACTCTACAGTCAATCGTCATCGATTTTGTCCTGATTGGTTCGTAAGAGTCGACTCCCATGAGTCGCTGGCTGGGGTTAAGGATTCGATTGGGGTCAAATCACTGTTGTTCGTTGCCGGTAACTAGGGTCGTTCAAATGCTGAAGTCGGTAAGGTACTACAATTACCCTCTTGTCCATCGTTCTTGCAAGTTGACTGAGTGATACACGGTATGTCGCGAGAGTGTTGCAGAAGTGATCGCACTTCGGGATCTAAGGCGTCAACACGCTAAGTTCTAGCAAACAAAGATAAGTGAGGAAAGTATAGTCCAATCATTTGACGCTGAGCCATCCAACTCAGGGGCGTTCGTACTAGCACCTAACATTCTACACAGTTCGCTAGGCGTTCAGATGTGTGATCAGGTGATACTCGATAGCATCAAGATTCGTAAGGATTCAGAAAGGGGTGAAAAGATCATGTTCGAGTAGGAGACAATCACTGCTATGACTCCTATAGACTGCTGAGTTCTAACATAACATCAATTAACAGAGCGGAACCCCTCTCACACTCGTTAAGGCTCACTGGGACTCACATGCACCCCACATTATTATTATGTGTGCACCCATAATAATAACCCAGTTTGCATGTTTATCTCAGTTCCTCCCAACTCGTGTTAAAAGGTTTCCCCGGATTCAAGCAACACGACAAATGACATCACAACATAGAGGATGTAATTTCAAGAAGAGTCCATCTCTTAAAACACGTAACATGGGTTGGTAACATAGAAACTCATACTGTAGTGCCAAATGTGCATTCGCATGTGATGTTAATCATAAGCAAACACTAGATATACAATGCAATAGTAAACAAGAGACGAACCTTGCAGTCTGGAGCTGAGTGTCATGGTCGATGTCGAATCAGTTCAGTTATAGTCTGGTTTTATAAAACATTTTAAAACCAAGTTCACTATAACCAGTGGCTCTGATACCAAACTGTCACACCCTCAAAATACCACCTAGGGAGTGTCCCTGTTAGGCGTGTGACCACTAGCAATGAGCCACTAATTACATTGAATCATAAGTTTAAAATAAAGTTCCATCAATTGATTATGATAAAATCCCAATCGTAAGTTATTCAAAAACCACAAGTTCAGCGGAAGCGTTAATGTAACATAATGTAAATACTTTTCGATCAATCATAAGAAATAAAAGTTTGATAAATAATCCCATCCGTATAACCATGACCACTTTCACTCTCCAGCCAGCAAGCTCCTGTTTCAATCACCTAACGACCTGCGAGCATGTAACAAGTGTATCAGACAAAGCTGGCGAGATCACAGTTTAAGAAAACGTTTTGTTACCAGTTGTATGTAAAACAGTTCACTGACAAATGCAAGTAATATTGTTAATATCTCATTTCTGAACAAGACGGCTCCTGAAATACATGACTGCCCTATCCCACGTACTCCTATCTAGTACTGGGCCCGACTGGGTCATTAGTTCACATCCGTCCTATCCAGGAGCGGTGTGAGGGTGCCAAACCTAAGTAGCGCTACCAACTAATACCCGAATAAGGGACTTACAAAATGATAGGTGAGAATATTAACCAATATACCCGTTTTTACCCAAACCACTGACTGTCCCCAACCACTGGGACGCATGCTCGAATGTAGTGAACTCACCTTGATGTGCTCGGCAGAGTGTTTCACTTGTTTTAGTTATTATAACCAACCATGCCCTATTATTGATTCCATTCAGCATTAGACCCGTATTCAAGTATATTCACACATATAATCATATGACACATAGCACCAAAGAATCATGTATTACTCATACGTGTTCAAATGTTGCTTATCTAGCATGCGAACCCGTGTACATATCTAATACACCAATTATCACAAATAGCATCGAAATAGTACCACACAAGTTTCCGGGTTAAGCAAATGAATCGATTTGTAACAAACGCTCATACTAGACCCACTATGGTGTTTTATAAAAAGGAATAAGACTCGGCCCATTAAACCAACCCAACGGATCAAACTATAGGATTACATCAACTCGCTTAACAACCCAGGGTCAACCTAGATCGACTATTCCTCTACTAAACCAACATCTTGTATCCAATTATCGCCCAATTTCACTTTGTTTCGGACCCCCCCTTTCATCAACAGGGGTCATACAATATAAATAAAAATTATGTATAACTGATCAGCACATTAACATGAAATTATCTACTAGCAAAATCACAAATCGACCAACGTGATCCAGCAACATCAATCCTTAAACTCGTACGTATTAACAGTTTCATATTATCATTTAGTCATGCAACATATACAATTAATAATAATATCAGCAACCTATTCTATCAGAACCGATTACTACTCTATATACCATTCTTTTATTGATATCCTACATGCTATCCATATATGTGATCAATTTACAATCAGTTCATGTGATATAATAATCAAATAAGTCATGCAACTCATCATTCATGCATATAATATTCCTACTGACAACTTCATTAAATGTCCACATGATTTGGTTAACAGTTTATGTATAAACAAACAATCTTCATCACCTAATCTATAAGCGTGCTACCCAAGGCCCTAGGTCATCGAATCTTAATGTCAATATCATCAGATTGTCATCATATGCCCACATATATATCCAACTAGATACATCCAATCGCATTTACACATGATTATCAAATAGGATCATCACATACAGGAATCGGGTACATGTAAACAGGAATCAATCAAGTAGTATTAGTGTAAATATGATTTTTACTAACCACAATCAACAAGCTGGAATGATGCCTTCGAAAAGGGAAGAAAGGTTTCCACTGCCGTCGTACAATGGGTGTAAAAGTAGGGTTTGTGTTACTTGTGTGCATTACTAGTTACGTATACATGTAATGTATGGATAAGGGATTTGGGCCATAAGGGGATTTGGGCCGGTTCTAATTGTTAAACACAATAACGAATTGAGTCAAGACATCATATTAGTGCGGACTTGTGTTATGAGGCCCAAACGTGGGTTCCGAGTGCATGATTCGGCCCTGATTCGATTACAAGGCCCACTAACTAAGGCCCACCTCCTTATCCCGTTTTACCATGCCCGTACACATATGCGATCTAAGTGGTCGGGTAGACCTATTCGACGATTTCGAGCATACAACTTACGCACATAGCATTTAATGAAACACACGTGTAACTTATTAAATCTCATATGACCGTGAAATAAAAGCAGTTAGATGTAAAGACACACGCCAAAGGTTGTGGAATTTAAGCAATGCTAACCTTGGGAATACGGGTTGTCACAGTTTAGGTTACATACGCTTAATTACCAATTATACATGAAAAGGGTATTCTGGTAATTTACCTAAGGCATATAAACTACCTATCATACAACTACTCAAACGATGTGACCATAGGGTATAACCTCGGAAGGTTATTCCCTATATACTATGGTCACCTAATGTGTTTGGTCGGATCCTAATGATCGACCAAATGGGTCGGGTTCGAAGGTATAAGCGATTTATTAGATCGCTTACCCTACGACCCTAGACAACGTGGTAATCAGTAGGCATAGTCCCAAGGGACTATAACCAACGTGATTACACTCACGTTGCGAAGTTCAAACGAACTTCACATTGACCATTACTGGTCAACGCAGAAAGTCAAACAAAGTTTGACTTTCAGACTCGAAAGACTCGAAAAGCAATAAAAGAACGAAAGAATACTTACGAAGGGTCCCCGAATGCTAATCTCGATCCAAGAATCTCAGGTATGAAACAATGGTTTCAACTTAGAGTTTCTAAGATCAAAATTCTAGTGGGTTTTGAAGTTGTGGGGTGGGGTATTTATAGTTTTCGGGTAACCGTTAAGATCGTTTCATGGAAACCGTGCTCGAATCTCATGCGTACACTTGTCGGAAACTCATGGTAGCTAAAAATGGGTCTAAATGAGCTGAATGTGCAGTTGTGAGTGTGTGGTTGTGGTTAAAACAGCTGGAATATGCTGACTATTCATTCTGATCTATTCTGGGAGGCTGAGGTGGCCCGCTTCAGGATCAGACAAATCTAATGCGGGCCGCATGGCCCTTCTGATCAGCATATAACTTTCAAAAATGACAGTTTCAGCCCCTGCACGTGTTTAAGGCCATTCCCGACACTTCTAAGGCCCGTAAAGCCAACTTTAAGGCCCTAAAATGATGCCTAAACATTGTGGACATGAAACATGCTCAAAAATATGTCGGATGTCAGTTCGTTTGGTCGTACGAACGCGATGTTCGCTTAATTACGACGGAATGCGCATAAGCGCGAAAAACGATCCAAATGATGAAACGAATGGATTTTTCTTATGCCAAACACTAAAATAAAATATTTTAGTGCTTACATAAATTTTTGGATGTCCGTATGTATTCAGAACGTAAGTTATGCGCGAAAATGCAAACTTGTGCACTTTTTGACGCTTTTAGTCCCTGAATGACACAAAAGTTTATTTTAGCACACCGAACCCCTAAAATCCTATTTCTAAGCTATGTAAAGGATATTTAAGGTGTGTTTAACTTATGGTCATGTTCCGGAATGTCTGTTACAGTTCAAATTGGCATACTTTCGCAGTTTGTCAACTTTAGTCCCTGTAAGCGATTTAACTTGATTTTGCCATACCAAAGCCTTCAAAACTTATTTCTAAGTTAAGTAAAGGTTATTTAAGGTATGTTAAGCCTATTTCACTATTCCGGAGTGTTCGTTACATTAAACTGGTTATATTTACGCATCAGTGCGTGTATAACCTTCCAGAAAGTGATATAGAGTTTGAAATTGAACAAGAATTGATATGTGCCAACGATACACATATTTTTACAAATCCCAAGTATGAAATACAATATTTCATTGGTTTGGAATTTGTTTGATGGTTGGAGTGACACAGGTGTCACAGTCTCCCCTACTTTAGGAAATTTCGTTCCGAAATTCATTCGTAGGAGTCTATCTGTGGCTTTGTGTCAAATAACCACCAGAGATATGAAAGGCATAATCCTGACATTTCCTTAACGGACATTCTTCAGAACCGAAAATGAATGAAATGAGTCATTTTCAACAGGCATTCTTTAGAAAAAGGAACATGAAGGAATAAACAAGGATATTCATTTCCCTCGATGGATATTCTTCAGCAACGAAAATGAACGGAAATGAGTCATTTTCTTCAGTAACGAAAATGAACGAAACGAGTCATTTTCCACGATTTATTTAGAAATGAAAATGAACGGAACGAGTCATTTTCCACGATTTCTTCAGAAACGAAAATGAACGGAACGAGTCATTTTCCACGACTTCTTCAGAAACAAAAATGAACAGAACGAGTCATTTTTCACAACCTCTTCAGAAACGAAAATGAACAGAACGAGTCATTTTCCACAACATCTTTAGAAACAAAAATGAACGGAACGAGTCATTTTTTCACAACCTCTTCAGAAACGAAAATGAACAGAATGAGTCATTTTCCATAATTTCTTCAGAAACAAAAATGAACGGAACGAGTCATTTTTCCACGATTTCTTCAGAAACGAAAATGAACAGAATGAGTCATTTTCCACAATTTCTTCAGAAACAAAAATGAATATGGTTAACTTCAGATACACGACAAAACTTGCTGTGGTTTCTATGCACTGAATTCCATAATTATGTATGCATCCATAATTGCGTAACTCCTTGCATAGTCCGCACAGTTTGTCTTGAAATGTTTTAGGGGAGGAAAATCAAACCTGTGATGAGTGCGACTAGACTACCATAGGGTCCTTTTAATTAGATCGACAATTGATCCTTTTAATTAGGCCACCAAGGAGTCCTTTTAGCTATCTCATCACATGATATTCCTAACCAGATTTTTGGATCAATCTGTTTAACTAGACCTCTCTAGGGGTCTAATCATGGAATAGTACAATATAATCCAAGGGTCTTTACTATTACGTAAAAGCCCATTGAGGATTTAATATAGTACACAAAGATATGGAAGATTCTACAAGGATTTAGATAACAAAACTTGGATTACACAAGAACATAAAAGGGAACACATAAGCACATAATCACATAGTTGTTTAATTTGTTATTAACTTGTTATCGATTGAAAATGGATATGGAAACCAGTCAATGGACTTCAATGTCCTCTGGGATCTATCTGAAAAGATATGAAAATCTTCCAAAAATTCGATTTTGTTTTCAAAGAAACATAATATCTGAATTAAGGGACACAACGATTTTAGGATTCACGAAAATACCCCTAAGGTACCCTATTAAGGATTTATAGTGGTACTTTGGGTATTCGTCCAGTGTTGTAACTTGCGCCTTGTACTTCGTTTTCCTTAGAAGAAACGGGTACTTAGGAATTTCATGGAAAATGCAAGAAATCATAAAGTGGAAGAAAGTTTGGGGGTAGTCTGTCCTTTAAGGAATACGGTTCCTTGATTGTTGGTATTGTAAAAGATATGTGGTTTATACATACAACCACATAAATACATTGTAATGTAAATAAAAGATTTATTTATAAACAATGATAACAACTGTTTCATGGACCTTGACAACAAAAGAAAATAATACATAAGACATGATTATTTCTAAAGAGTGTTGTCTTCTAGTCGGTCAGATGCTCATCTCTGTGCTGGATTAGCATTGGCAAGCTTTGGGCAATTTCTTCGGAAATGTCCCATCTCGCCACACTTGTAGCAAGAACCTGGTGGAAAACGAGCTTGAGCAGGATTGTTGTTAGCTTGATTTGGTGCAACTGCTGCTACGCAAACTTTTGCTGTATGACCTTTACGTCCACAAATTTGGCATTCGCGGCACTTCACATTGGCATGATGATGTAGGCCACATTGGTTGCACAAAGGTGAAGTTCCATTGTATGGCTTCCTAGCAGAGGGTTGAGCTGGTTGGTTGGGGATGGCTTGATCATTATGAGTAACCATGGCGAAGTTTTGAGAAGCCTTTCGCTTCTTTGACTGCTCAGGGGATCCAGTCTGTTCATCCATGGTCTTTGATTCCTCAATTGGTTTCGATTCCTCGACCAGTTTCTTGTCACCCTTTCGTAAAAGCTTATGTTTCCTGATCTGAGATTCAGTCAAGGTTGCAGATAGCTCAATGGCCTGCCTAACCGTAGTGGGGTTACTACCGGTAACAATGTCTTGAACTGAGTCAGGGAGACCATCAATGTATTTTTCGATAGCCTTATCCAAAGGCGTAACCATGGTAGGACACAACAGGCTCAGCTCCTCATATCGATCGGTGTATGCTCGATGTTCACCGCTGTCTTGCTTAAGATCATCGAATTCCCTTTCCAATGTCCTGATCTCGTGACGAGGACAGAATTCCTTCATCATCAGTGCGCGAAGTTCTTCCCAAGTTTGGGCCAGTGCCACTTCGGCACCCCTATCTCTCACCACACCTTTCCACCACGTCAAAGCTCGTTTCTCAAAGACACTAGATACGAAATCTACCTTTCGCTCGTTTGGACATTGAACATGCCTGAAGGTGCTCTCTAGACTCTCGAACCATTGCAGAAGTGCAGTCGCTCCTTGAGACCCAGAAAACTTTGATGGCTTAGCCGAGTTGAACGTCTTGAAGTTGCAGAGGGCATTATTGTTGTTGATAGCTTGGTGACATTGGGCAACGATGATCGGGATTGCAGCAGTTATTTGCTGTGTAATGACAGCTGCCAGATCTTCAATAGATACCGGATTTTCGCGTCGTGGAGGCATTCTAAAAGAGGGAACATGAAAGGAAACGAGTGAGAGAATTAGACGAAAAGAATGAGATGAAACAAATCTGATGAAAGCAAGAATAGTGGTCATTTGTTTGTTACTACGAAGCAACAAACGACCTCGGTGATTAATCAAAGTAAATAGGTCAAAAATAATGTATCGTGAAGACATGCTCGCCTATAAGTGAACACTCATCCCAAGAATTTCCAGGTAAGCACAACTGGTCTCGCGTCTGATGAGATGTATACGAAGTGCTTGCCTAGACAGAAAACCCAGAATACAGGCATTCACCCTTCCAGTTTGCACGTGTTCACATTATTAGAAACCCAAAACCTTGACGAGAGTTTTGAAAATTCAAAGGGGTTCAAAACCTTACAATGGAGGGTTCAAAACCTAGTAATTAATCATCCTAGAACAGATGATTAGTTTTCAAAGCGGTTTTGAGATTTATGTTCTTGTTGTGGTTGTCGCCTAAGGATAGGTGACGGTATTGTTTTATGACTAAACGCAAGTAAACTCGCGTTAGGGTCCTAAGAAGGTTATAGACTAGGTCGAAGCATTACTAATAACCTAATTCCCTATAACCATTGGCTCTGATACCATCTTTTCTGTCACACCCCGACCACGTAGAACATACAAAACGTGGTGGAAATGTCGGGGAGTGTTGTAACAGAATTAATTGTTTCAAATCCATGGCAATTGAAGTTTCGTTTTATTGATTAAAAGTGTTACAATGTCTTAACAAACAAAGAAATACAACATAATTAACTAGTCTTGCATCTTTTAATGTCACTAAAGCCCAAGTCTGCCTATGTGTATCTTGATCATCTTATGCAACAGCTCCTGAAAAACACATGTGAAAATAGGTACGTCAGCATAAAAATGCCTGTGAGATACATAGGTTTTGTGAAAATAGGTTTCATGACTTATGTTTGAGAAAATGTTTAGTCATGAACCTTGTAATTTGCTTTGTTTTGTAAATCATTTGAAAAACGATAAGATCAGATGATATGTATAAATTAGAGAATAATGTATGGTTAAATGAATAACCATTGTAAAATGAGTTTGTATAAGATAAGTTGCTTGTAAAACAATGTATTGTGAAAAGTATGTTATTTGTATAAAATGTTATATGTATCAAACTGAAATGATTCAAATAACGCTACGACATGTAATACCATACAAACACTTATATATAGGAAGTACCAGCGGCGTATCCACCATGCTTGTATCATATTACACACGCATCGTTACTTAATCACTTAATCAAACCAAACCAAACAATGTAAGATGTCTATGTTTAAACCAACTTCCAAATGTATTGCAATAATATGTTAAAATGTTTATGTCAAGATGTAAATCATATAATGTATAACCAATGTCAAAAGTGTTTATGTGTCAAATGTAAACCATGTAATGTGTAACCAAAATGATATGTATGGCTAGTGAAATGCATCAACTAAACCATATGCACAAGAACATAGTATTGAAGTAAAACTTGGTTTAAATCAAAGTTATGTCCTGTGGAAATGCATGATCAATGTAAATCATGTAATATGCATCCAAAATGTAAGCATGCGAAAACGATGCACTAAGTATGTAATCAAATGAATATACGTAGCGTGAAATGTAATGTAAAACGATGTACTAAGTAATGCACACAATGGGCACACCTAGCATGATATGTAATGTAAAACGATGTACTAAGTAATGCACACAATGGGCACACCTAGCATGAAATGTAATGAAATCATGTACTATAATGTACTAACGAACATAGCAGGTATATGATGTGAAAACAGGAAAGCATGAAAGTAACAAGTAGGCACATGTGTTCCACCCCAAAACAGTTTGAAAACAGTAAAAGAGGGGTCTATGTACTCATTTGAGATTGCTTAGTAGTCCTTGAGTAACAACCAAACAATGCTAGAGATCGCGGATATCAAACGGCACCTAATATAGGTAACTATGTTAATAACCGGACCTAAATCGGATGATTGGATAGAATGACGGTCCGTAAACCAAACGAGTATAGAGACTCGTGTCATATGGTTTAACAAAGCCTTCATGCTAAATGAAACCTAACATAATTGTTTTCGACCCATTACGACCCGTTTAGGTAGCTTATGCTACTTTAACGCATCGTTCGCGTGAAACGCGTTCGGACCGTCTAACTAGTCCTATGACAAGTGTTATATGCCTAAACATGTTACATAATCAGTTATGTGACAAAAGTTTAGGTTACATATGCTTAATTACCAATTATACATGAAAAGGGTATTCTGGTAATTTACCTAAGGCATATAAACTACCTATCATACAACTACTCAAACGATGTGACCATAGGGTATAACCTCGGAAGGTTATTCCCTATATACTATGGTCACCTAATGTGTTTGGTCGGATCCTAATGATCGACCAAATGGGTCGGGTTCGAAGGTATAAGCGATTTATTAGATCGCTTACCCTACGACCCTAGACAACGTGGTAATCAGTATGCATAGTTCCAAGGGACTATAACCAACGTGATTACACTCACGTTGCGAAGTTCAAACGAACTTCGCATTGACCATTACTGGTCAACGCAGAAAGTCAAACAAAGTTTGACTTTCAGACTCGAAAAGCAATAAAAGAACGAAAGAATACTTACGAAGGGTCCCCGAATGCTAATCTCGATCCGAGAATCTCAGGTATGAAACAATGGTTTCAACTTAGAGTTTCTAAGATCAAAATTCTAGTGGGTTTTGAAGTTGTGGGGTGGGGTATTTATAGTTTTCGGGTAACCGTTAAGATCGTTTCATGGAAACCGTGCTCGAATCTCATGCGTACACTTGTCGGAAACTCATGGTAGCTAAAAAAGGGTCTAAATGAGCTGAATGTGTAGTTGTGAGTGTGTGGTTGTGGTTAAAACAGCTGGAATATGCTGACTGTTCATTCTGATCTGTTCTGGGAGGCTGAGGCAGCCCGCTTCAGGATCAGACAAATCTAATGCGGGCCGCATGGCCCTTCTGATCAGCATATAACTTTCAAAAATGACAGTTTCAGCCCCTGCACGTGTTTAAGGCCATTCCCGACACTTCTACGGCCCCTAAAGCCAACTTTAAGGCCCTAAAATGATGCCTAAACATTTTGGACATGAAACATGCTCAAAAATATGTCGGATGTCAGTTCGTTTGGTCGTACGAACGCGATGTTCGCTTAATTACGACGGAATGCGCATAAGCGCGAAAAACGATCCAAATGACGAAACGAATGGATTTTTCTTATGCCAAACACTAAAATAAAATATTTTAGTGCTTACATAAATTTTTGGATGTCCGGATGTATTCAGAACGTAAGTTATGAGCGAAAATGCAAACTTGTGCACTTTTTGACGCTTTTAGTCCCTGAATGACACAAAAGTTTATTTTAGCACACCGAACCCCTAAAAGCCTATTTATAAGCTATGTAAAGGATATTTAAGGTGTGTTTAACTTATGGTCATATTCCGGAATGTCTGTTACAGTTCAAATTGGCATACTTTCACAGTTTGTCAACTTTAGTCCCTGTAAGCGATTTAACTTGATTTTGCCATACCAAAGCCTTCAAAACTTATTTCTAAGTTAAGTAAAAGTTATTTAAGGTATGTTAAGCCTATTTCACTATTCCGGAGTGTTCGTTACATTAAACTGGTTATATTTACGCATCAGTGCGTGTATAACCTTCCAGAAAGTGATATAGAGTTTGAAATCGAACAAGAATTGATATGTGCCAACGATACACATATTTTTACAAATCCCAAGTATGAAATACAATATTTCATTGGTTTGGTATTTGTTTAATGGTTGGAGTGACACAGGTGTCACAGCTGAGGCTTTCGCTTTCTCTTCCTTGACAGCATCAGTTTCTTTCTGGACTTGCTCGTTCTGCTTGGGCTTATCAGCTTCTTCGGTCTTCTTGTCTTCCACGGGCTTGGTAGTAGTGAGGATGCTCTTTAGTCCCTTGTTAGTGGCATCGTCTCCTTTAGGTACTCCTACAGCCTGTTTCTCGACGAAGTTTGACAATGAAGACGAAGACTCGCTCGACATTTGTGCCATGAGTGCCTTGTTAACTTGTTCCTTAGCTTCAGGAATCTCTTAGGCCCAATCATAGTCCTCAACAACTAAGGCTTTTAGTGTGTTAGGAGCAGTATGGTTGTTGTTGTTGTTTCCTTCATTTGCGACTTGTCTTACAGTAGGAGGAGTTTCCGCATTTTCATTCTTCAACAAAGGGCAATCTCGTTTGAAATGACCCAAGTTATTACAGTTGTAGCATCTTAGCTTAGATTTGTTGAAACCATCTTTTCCAAGAGCCAGACGCTTCCTAGTCTTATCTTGAAACTTTTTCAGCCTTAGAGTGATCATAGCCATCTGCTATTTCAAATCCATCTCCTCCATATCATCTGGATCGAATTGATACATGTCTTCAGCTATTAATAATTCTTTCTTATGTTCTCCTGACATCAAAGCTTCATAGCTGCTCAGAAACATGTTGAAAAGTGCCACATTGTCAGTTGAAATTGTTAATGCTTGAATGTCACCGACCACAGCTGTCTTTTCACTAGACTGTGGAGCCTTTGATGAGCTTACGGAAGCGTTGAAGTAAGACGTGTTTGAAGCTTGTTGACTGACACCTTCAGATGCAAGAAATGCAACGTTCTTTAATCCTACAGTTGACTGAGCAGACTTTGGAGTATAACCAACTGTATTTATTTCTCGTTTGTTTACATCCATTTCGAAAGCTTTCAGAGTGTTAATTAAATCGGACAGAGTAACATGATTCATGCTGTTAAGGAAATCTCTTTTTATCATCATGCACTGCAGGCTCCAGTCTTTTGGAAGAGAGTCCAAAAGTTTCTTTATGGCAGCACGATTGGTGATAAGATTTCCGGCCTTCTTCATCTTGGTCATCATATTCAGAAAGCGACTGATATGAGTGGAAAGGCTTTCTCCATGGATTCCACCAAACATGCCGTATTCTTTCTGCACCATGTCTCTTTTGTTTTGAATCAGCTCTTCGTTTCCCTCGTAGTAGTCAATCAAAGCTAGCCAGAGCTCGTTTGCAGTGGTGTATTCTTCAAACATGTTACAGTCATCAGTTGACAAAGCCAAGGTTAAAGCAGCATGTGCACGATGGCCTTATTGGATTAGAGCCTTGTCCTCTTCAGTGTAGGTTGTGGGGTCGGTGTTTGCAACTATCACATCGCCACGAACCACTGTTGGTACGTGGGGTCCAACGGTGACTGATATCCATTGGTTGTAATCAGTGTATTCAAAGAACGATTTGATGCGGTTTTTCCATGTACCAAAATCAGCTGATCCTTTTAGTTTCAGTGGTCTTGTAGCAGTCCCGGTCTCAAGTTCAGCTTGAGTAATTGGATTCAGTTGTTTCAAAGAGATTTTGATAAGATTTTAGTTAAAGTTTGCTGATCAGAAGGTATATGCACCAGATAATGAAATGTGCACAATTTCGCCGGTAACAGAAACAACTTCGCCGATGATCAAACAAGATACATCGAGACAGAATCAATTTTGCCGGTAACGATGCAGAGATGAGACCAATTTCGCTGACAGAACAATTTCTCCGGTGAGTCCACTGATCCTGCACGAGCGAGATTAGCTAATTTCACTGAGATAAATGAAACACACATTCGGTTGGCCAATTTCTCCGGTCACCGTGATAAAAATGCTGAGGTTCTTTGTCACTGTCCTCGAAGTCGCCTTCAATAATTACGCTAAAGGGTCTATGGTACTATTTCGGTGGTAACATACAACTACGCTCGTGTATACTCGGCGTAATTGTTAATAATGCGATTTTCAAGATAATTTCACTATATTCAAAAATATCTACACCAGATTCAAATTTATCTACGCCGGACAGGGTTTTAACACGAACAAAAACCCTCTAATCACTCAAAAACGGCCCAAAAACCATGTTTCTTTGCATCAAAATGACCCAAATGATTACCAAATCACTGATTAACAACAACCTAACAATTAAACACACCAAATCAAGCCATTTTAAGTCCAAAAATTTGAAAACCTTGAAACTTTTGCAAAACCTTCAAACCTTGAAGAATCTTAACAAAAACACAACAATCAAGAGCACTAAGGCTCTGATACCAAATTGTAGATCCCAAAATCAATCCGGATCACAGTGCTTTGATTGTTTTGTTCCAAACACCTATAGATTAGGTGCTTGAACTTGCAAAAGTTAAGAAAAATCAAAAGATGAAGATGAAGCTTTTGGTTTGATGATTTATAACAAGTGTTGTATTGATTCCAATCTGATATGAACACTAATAAGCACCTGGAAATTCGGATAAGCACAATCACAAGATCACAAGAAGCACAACACAAGGTTTCACCAAAGAACTAGCCAAAAAGCTTAGCTAGGGTTTGCATATCATTCATATATATAGTGTCTGACCTACCAGCGTATTTATAAATACGTTGGCATCTTAATTACGCTAGGTTAGAGTTACATCTTACAAAATATTACATATTTGACCCCTGGACCTATTAAAAGCTACAAAACATAACCAAAACAATCTATAACTAATATAAACAAGTATCAACGATCTGAAATGACCTATCAGTTTTCACTGGTTCTGTTTCTTGTTTTCACTGCTTACACTAGCTTCGTCACCATTAACCATCGTTCAACAAACCTCTGCCACACCAGGCACCTCTGACACCGTACACCATCGTCATCAACTGTCATCACCAACGTTGAACCACCTTCATCTTCTCCGATCAGTCATCACCTCCTATCAACTGTCATCTACCAATCATCACCTGCAACTTCTCCGGCCGTCGTTCATCATCATCCTCATCACTGTCGTAAACATCGATCACTGTACATCATCTTCGTCGTCATCTTTTCATCATCACAGTGAACACGATTTGGGTGATTATTAGTTTGGCGACTAAAGTTTTCAACACAATTTAGGGTTTTGATCAAACGAAAAAGACAACAACATTTGAAATTATCGTTTTATATTTTAATCAATTTTCATGATAATAATATAATAATAATAATTAGGTAATCATTAGGTAATCATTACTTAATCATTAATATTTATTATAAAAGTTTTTATTATAATACTAGTTTATTTTAAAATTAAATTAAATTAAAAGTTTTATATATAAAATATTAAAAATTAAAATTTATTACATTTTAAAAGTTAAAAAATTATATAGAAAACTTTAAGAATTAAAAAAAAGGGAGTTTGTTTGTTTTTGTTGGTGCATCATATGTCTGTTAACTACGTCTTAATCGAGTCTTATGTCTAAATAGGTTAAACGAGTGCACAATAGAGTGGAAATTAGGGTTTGGACATGTTTTAGTTAGTAATTCCGTTTGAAGATGTCAAGACCAAGTTCAAACGGAATTGGTGCAAGTGATTCCGTTTGAACATGGCTGTGTCACCCTCAAACGGATCAGCAACATCTATAAATAGGGTTGTGCTAGTCTCATTTGAAACGGATCTAATTGTGTGTGAGCTGAGGTGCTGCCAAAATTTTGTCAGATTTGAACGTGTAAAAGCTCTACAAATCAGTAATAAAGAAAGATTAGAAAGGAAACTGTGACAACTCGAGTTTCCAAGATTTCCATCTTCGCATTAATTGCACGTTTATTGGTTAAGTTGTCTGTTTACACGACTTGTTTGTTCACAACTGTACACGTTTGTAATATGTTAAATCGTATTGTGATTTATATGATTTATATGGTGTGCATTAAGTGTGTATGTAATATATGTTTTGTATGATTATAATGTTAGTACACTTAATAAAAGGATGGAACTTTACTTGAACACCAACACACCTCACGAAAACACAAAGTGTTTTCGTCTATTAAGGGGCCAACGAAAACAGTATGGGCTTCGGCCCAGTGACAACCAGTTATATGTTTCCATATTAACCCTTAGGAAAAATCAATCACCAAACCCTACTTCCCCACCTGTTTGTGCGACGGCTGTGGACATACTCCCCATTCGAGATATCATCTTGGTTGATTAAATCTTTGGTTAGTGATTCTATATTCATATTAACTATTGATGTTGAGTATATGTGATGTCAGTATGGTCTTCTTGTTAATAATTGTTCTAATCGATGATGATTCCTTATTAAATTACTAGAGTATACACTGATGATTTCGGTCCAATAGTATTAGGACTAGGGGTATGGTTGTCGGCCACTATAGGTAAAACCTTTTTACTATTTTTGATGATTTGCATGTGAAGCCATATGAATAAGAATCACATGATCGGCTAGGTTCATTACTTGCATGTGGGTTGTCAGTGACATGTGATGTGCCATATGTGTTTGCAACTTTAAATATGATACTTAGGTTGTGAATCATAATGGGTTGTGATGTAATATAACTCTCGGTCCAATAGAATTGTAGTAGGTTAGTGTTTGGTCAAATAGCAACATGAAATCAATCTGCACTTGTCGGCCATGGTTGATTATTTTAATGATGATTTTATGAATAGATCTAATGAGTCTAGACCACTGATCATATTAGTTGATGATTGTATAACTGTATGTTGTAAGAGATGTAACTGTTATATGATTACTTGGATTATTCGTAACCTGCTATTGTTGATGATGATGTTACCAACGAAAACACAAGGTGTTTTCGTCACACCTTATGCCCAACGAAAACCCAAAGTGTTTTCGGCCCAAAGTTGATTTCGGCCCAACTGTTATGTCTGTTAAGTTGTTAAACTTGTTGAGTTGTTAACTTTGTTAAGTACGTATATAACTCTGTTAAGTATGCAACTATGTTTAACCTATTAACTGAGTTAAGTTTATTAACTCAGTTAACCTTATTAACTCTGTTAGACTCATGTATGTCACTCTGTTAAGTGGGTAACTTTTGTTAACTCTGTTAACTTAGTTGGTTGATTAACTTTATTAGTTTATTATTCCTGTTAGGTGTGTTAACTCTGTTAAACAATTTAACTCAGTTAAGTTAAGCACGTAACACAGTTAGTTTACTAGTTCTGTTAGATGTTAACTTTGTTAACTGTGTAACCTTGTTGGTATATGTTAATCCAGTAAACTTGCTAACCCTGTTAAAGTGTGTTATTGGTTAACTACATTAGATTTTGTGAATTGCATGATGTTGACGTACTGCTTACGTGATACATGAGATTAACTGCCAAGCACTTTGTGACATAGATTGTATGTGAAACTTGACCAACATGAACTGACTGTGTGTAAATGCATTACCTTAGGCCTTGATTGATTGATTGTTTGCGAGCACATAGTTTAGCATACCGAGCAAACCAAGGTGAGTTCATACTTTCTACAAAGCATGGGATTCCCAGGGGTTGGGAATGGGTTAAGGAACATGGATTCCTCGTCCTTCTTGGGTAGGACAGTACGGGTTCAGGAATAAAATTCCTCGTCCTCACGGACAGTTAACTTTTACTACACCAAAACTCTATCACGAAGTCCCTCCTTTTTATATCGACTTAATCGCCGGGCCAATGGCGAGCGGGTCATTAGTTAAATAGCGCTATTTAGGTCTGATAAGCCTCACACTGTGCCGCAGAGGACGGGCGTGAACTAATGGATCTGGGCACGTCAATGATGATAGACATTGACAGTTCATGGCACATAAACATGACTACAGTCAGCAGTCGATATGGTAACGAGTCTAGTATATACATGGGGTAGCCCCCACGGCCGAAAAGCCAGATAACTAAACATGGGGTAGCCCCCACGGCTGGATTGCCAGAGTAAATGGGTTAAACAAATCACGTTTTCAACTATGGGGTAACCCCCACGGCAGGGATGCCAGTTAAAGGAACTGTTTTTGGAACAACTTGAAACAAACACCCAACTGTGAACTCACTCAACATTATTGTTGACTCGTTACTACATGCTTTGCAGGTCAATAGGTACTTAGCTGGAGTTTGCATGGGGAAGGGTCGTTGTGGGACATGGATAGCTGCGTGCCATGTTAAACTTTGAAACATTTAAACTTATACTTTGGTTTTGGATTTAATCGTTATGCTTCTGCTTGCAACTTAACTATGTTTTGTTTGGACACCAATTGTATTGGTTGAACTTTTATAATTACTTACTTGCTTGTTCAATATGATTGGTGGCTGGATCCTGGTCAGTCACGCCTCCAAGCGGTAGTACTCCGCAGGTGGATTTTGGGGGGTGTGACAGAAACAAGCTGTGTGAAGTTATTTACTTTGATTCCGCCTTAGTAAATGATGATGAACTACCTTTAGTGACTGTTTAGGGTCACTGGAACGATCCAACAAGTGGTATCAGAGCTCAGGACAAGGAGTTCATACCATTGCAGCTTGAAATCATCGGATTTTCTCACTTCTACCTTTCTTTTCTGATTTGAACAAGTTTTCACGGTTGAAATGGCCTGAAACTTTCACATATCAAACGAAATAGAGTGTTAACTAATCCTTGAAAGTTTTGGACTAAAATTCGGCCTAAAAACTGATAAAAACACCTATTCCGTTTGAAAACTGTTCGTAATATGCTGACATTATAGGTTCCCGTTTGAAATTTGCACATAATCGTGTTTGAAAGTGCTCATTAAATCTGATTCGTTTGAAGATACTTAGTTATCCCGTTTGAAAAACACACTTAAAACCTGATTTCGATTGAAGGTTTCCGTTTGAGGCATGTACCTCGTTTGAAAGTGGGGATATTTGTTGTTCCGTTTGAAAGTTTCGTTTGAAAGTGGTTCGTTTGAAAGTGTCTAAGTAGTTTCGTTTGAAAGTGGTTCGTTTAAAAGTGTCTAAGTAGTTCACGTTTGAAAGTGGATCATTTGAAACTTGATTAGTGTTGTTTCAAACGGAATAACAGATTTCGTTTAAGAAGAGCCATTTCGTTTGAAAGACATAATACCGTTTGAATAATTCCGCCTGAACAGATTCCGTTTGAATATGTCATATTTCAAATTAAAAAATATTTCTAAGTGTTTGCTGATTTTTCAGGTTAGTACAAGATGGATGATCTATTCATGAATCCGTTTAACGATATGTATGCTTTTGCTGGAAATTCTGGAGATGATACTTCTTCGAACAACACCAATGAGAACACGCCTAATACGAAGAAAAGCATATCGGATGCTTTGGGTATGGAGAGTACTTTCGGAACATATAACAAACCCCCGAAGTTGATGGCTATCGAAGAGTACAATCGGTGGGCCAAGAAGTTTGAAGATTGGTTGATGGCCTTTGGATATCCTAGCTGGAAGAGTCTAAAGAATGGATACGTTGATGGAGGCAAAACTGGGGAAAGTTTGACTACATCTGAAGAAATAGAATCGTTTGTTGCTGAGCAAAAATGCATCGCACTGCTGTTTCAGTCTGTTAGAGAAGATATAATATCCTTGATGTCACACCCCCAAAATCCACACGCGGAGTATCACCGCTTGGAGGCATGACTGACCAGGACCAAGCCACCAAACATATTGAACAATGTATGTAGTAAATATAATTCAACCAAACAATATGAAAGGTGTTCAAAACCAAAGCATAGTTAAGTGTTTAGCAGAACCATAATTGTAAAAACCCAAAGTAAGTATTAAGTACGAAATAAAGTAATGTTTATAGCATGGCACACATTGCCATGTCCCACAACGACTGCGCCTCCCTGTGTAAGCTCCATGGGTACCTAACGACCTGCAAGGCATGTAGCAACGAATCAACAACAAAGTTGAGCGAGTTCACAGTTGGTTGTTTGGTTATCGTATTCGTTTTGTAAATCGTATGTTCGTTTTGTAAACCAAGTATCGTATTAATTCGTATCGCAGTCTCCCAGACATGTTTGCGAAGATTAGTGGGGGCTTCCCATGTGTTACTAGACCACGCGTATCGACTGCTACGAAAATGTAAAAGGTGCCCTAAGTCAATGTCTATCAGCATTGACCCTTTGCCCATAGTCAAGTACACGCCCATCCGACTGGCACGGTGTGAGATTTGTTAAACCTAATAGCGCTATTAACTAATGACCCGCTCGCCATAGGCCTCGGCGATTAAGTCGATAAATGAGGGACTTCAATTGATAGAGTTGATGGTCTTATGGTCGTGTACGTGGGTTTTACGTACGTGCCCTTCAATCCGAGGACAGTAGTAAGTATGAGTGTACGTAGGTTTTACGTACGTGCCCTTCAATCTGAGGACAGTAGTAAGTAGTTTAATAGTACGAGTAGTTATTCAATCCCATTCCCAACCCAACGGGAATCCCATGCCTTAGGAGTGTGAACTCACCTTGGTTTGCTCGGTATGCTAAAGAAATACACGCTCACAAATAATCAGTCACGACCTATAGTACGCACGTATATACAATCAGTTTCGTTCGTAATGACTTGCATGTAAATCTAACATCACATATTGCTTGGCAGTTAACCTCATGTATCACGTAAGCAAATAATCAATTTCATGCAATTCATGCTTCACATTCACATAAGTGTCTTTCACAGTTTGCTATAACATGGTTATTCATTAGTATGCTTGACAGGGTTTACAGTATTAACGAAGTTAGCAATTTAAGAGGGTTTCCATACATAATAGGAATAATAAACTAACACAACTAATTAACTGACAGAATTAATTAACAGAGTTAACAAAAGTTACCCACTTAACAGAGGGACATACATGAGTCTAACAGAGTTAATAAGGTTAACTGAGTTAATAAACTTAACTCAGTTAATAGGTTAAACATAGTTACATACTTAACAGAGTTATATACGTAACTCAACAAAGTTAACAACTTAACAGGTTTAACCACTTAACAGACATAACAGTTGGGCTGAAATCAACTTTGTGAAGAAAACACTTGGGCCGAAATCCCTTGTTGGCGAAAACACTTGGCCAACGAAATCCCAAAGTGTTTTCGTCAAGGTAGTGTTTTCCTGGGGAGGGGTTTTGGTTTTCGTCGGATATTTCATCAACGTCATCAACATTAACAGTTACAAACACCGAAGCCCTAATCATCACTAACAACTTCCACGGCTTCAACAAGAATCGTTCAAACATAACAGTTTATAAAACATCAATTTGCAATCAATATAGTATCATAACAGAACCATTAAACTTCTGCTCACGTAATATCTGATCACATATCCATCAGAATTTAATCTCAACATCACATTTAATACATGCAGATCTAGTTACTGGTCAATTTATCATTCAGTATTTCAATTCTAAACAAATCGCAATCACAGTTAACACGTGATAATCAAACAGATAGTACATGATGAAGCAAAACAAATAACTAATCAACAGTTGCTTACTAACCTAAACAAATAAGACAGCAAGTCGATCGGTGAATGAGACTCGAATGCTCATGCCTGCCGTCGGGTTTCAAAGGATATCGAGAGAGAGAGAGAGAGGATGAGAGTTTTCTAGGGTTTGCCGATTAACAGTTCTTACGTAAATATTGGAAGTCAAAGCATAAAACAAATCGTTACTGGGCCAAGGCCCATTCCTGTTTTCGTTGGCCTCTTTGTAGACGAAAACACTAGAGTGTTTTCGTGGGATGTGTTTTAGTGGGGTGTGGGTTTTCGGCAAGGGGTGTTAGGCAAAGGACTTTATTAACCCACATCACATTATTAATACAATACACACACATATATTTTGCTCATACACCCATATATTAACAAACATACAAACATATATCAACAATTACACTTATGTTGCACATCGAATATAACATATCAATCACAACACGATTTAACGTATTACAAACGTGCACAGTTGCAAAACAAACAAGTAGTGTAACAAACAACTTAAACAATTAACGTGTAATAAATGCGAAGGTGGAAATCTTGGAAACTCGAGTTGTCACATTATCCCCAACTTGAAAGAAATTTCGTCCCGAAATTTAGCATGCGGTTACTGAGGAAGCAAGTTAAGTTTGCATGGTTTACTGGTTTTCCTGGGGTGTCACATCATCCCCCCGTTGATTTGGAATTTCGTCCCAAAATTCTGTAGTAGCTTCAGCCTCAGTAGTGGTTGCACTATTTCCGAACAACTGGGGATACTTGAGTTTCATTTGATCTTCTCGTTCCCAGGTAAACTCTGGGCCACGACGGGAGTTCCAACGAACTCGAACAAGAGGTATTCTGGTGCGCTTGAGGACCTTAACATCCTGGTCCGTGATTTCAACTAGTTCCTCGACGAATCACAACTGATCGTCGATAGTGAGTTCCTTCAAAGGAACTATGAGGGTCTCATCTGACAGACACTTCTTCAGATTCGACACGTGAAAGACGTTGTGAACTGCACTGAGTTCTGCTGGTAGGTTCAGTTTGTAGGCCACCCTGCCTATTTTCTCAATGATTTCGAATGGTCTGACATATCGCGGATTGAGCTTGCCTCGTTTGCCAAAACGAACTACACCCTTCCAGGGTGAAACTTTGAGTAGCACTCGATCCCCAACTTGGAACTCGAGTGGTTTCCGTCGTTTGTTTGCGTAGGCTTCCTGACAGTCGCGAGCTGCCGCCATGCGTTGTCGTATCTAAGCAATTCATCTGTTGCGTCTACAACAAGTTCTGGACCTGTGATCTGACTATCACCCACCTCTGCCCAACAAAGAGGTGATCGGCATTTACGCCCGTACAATGCCTCAAATGGAGCGGCTTGAATGCTGGTGTGGTAACTGTTGTTATATGAAAACTCCACTAACGGGAGATGTTTTTCCCAGCCATTGTCGAAGTCGATTACACATGCACGAAGCATGTCTTCTAGAGTTTGGATGGTGCGTTCAGACTGCCCATCTGTTTGTGGATGGTAAGCTGTGCTCATGTCTAATTGTGAGCCAAAAGATTTGTGCATTGCCTGCCACAGTTCTGAAGTAAATCGTGCATCACGATCAGAGATAATAGAGGTGGGCACCCCGTGCCTCGAAACCACTTCTGTAAGGTAGACATCTGCTAGAGTGGAGAACTTATCCGTTTCCTTGATAGCCAAGAAATGTGGAGACTTTGTGAGTCGATCCATGATCACCCAAAAAGTATCATTCCCACGTTGAGACCTAGGCAGGCCAATAACAAAATCCATGGAAATTTGCTCCCATTTCCATTGTGGTATCTCTGGTTGTTGGAGTAGGCCCGATGGTTTCTGATATTCAGTCTTGACTCTCGCACAAGTCAAACACTTGCTAATGTAAGTTACTATGTGAGCTTTCATGCTAGGCCACCAATACGTAGTTCTGAGATCGTGGTACATCTTATCCGAACCAGGATGTACTGAGTAGCGAGACTTATGTGCTTCATCCATCACCAGCTCGCGTAAGTTTCCATAATGTGGGACCCAAATGCGCCCTGTAACGTAGTAGGCGCCGTCTTCCTTTTGTTCTAACCATTGCCTTGAGCCTCGTAGGGCTTCAGCCTTGACATTTTCGGGTTTCAACGCTTCTACCTGAGCATCTCATATCTGAGAAGGAAGACTAGACTGAATAGTGAGTTGCAACGCTCGTACACGCCTAGGTGTAGTATCCTTCCGACTGAGGGCGTCGGCCACCACATTGGCTTTGCCCGGATGGTACTTGATTGCGCATTCGTAATCATTCAATAGTTCAACCCATCGACGTTGTCGCATGTTCAATCCCTTCTGTTTGAAGATATGCTCGAGACTCCTGTGATCGGTGTAGATAGTGCACTTGGTACCGTACAGGTAATGTCTCCATATCTTGAGTGCGAAAACAACAGCTCCCAACTCCAAATCGTGTGCAGTGTAATTCCTTTCGTGAATCTTAAGTTAGCGCGAGGCGTAAGCAATAACTTTGTCCCGTTGCATCAATACACAGCCAAGACCCTGGATTGACGCGTCACAATAGACCACAAAATCGTCTGTGCCCTCTGGCAATGAGAGAATAGGTGCGCTACAGAGCCTATCCTTTAGGTACTGAAATGCAGATTCTTGTGGCTCACCCCAACGGTAAGTGACTCCTTTCCGAGTTAGTAAAGTGAGAGGTTGCGCCATCTTGGAAAAATCCTTGATGAACCTCCTGTAGTAACCCGCCAAACCCAAGAATTGGCGGATTTCTGTTGGTGTACGCAGTGCAGGCCAATTCTTAATCGAGTCTACCTTAGATGGATCAACATGAATCCCATCCTTGTTTACCACGTGGCCTAGAAAGTGGACTTCACGAAGCCAGAAGTCGCATTTTGAAAACTTGGCGTACAGTTGTTCTACTCGAAGTAGTTCCAAAATGAGTCATAAATGCTGCTCGTGTTCCTCCTGACTCTTGGAGTAGATCAAAATGTCGTCGATGAATACAATCACAAATTTATCCAAGTAAGGTTTGTATACCCTGTTCATAAGGTCCATGAAGACTGCAGGCGCGTTTGTTAACCCGAATGGCATGACCAGAAATTCGTAATGGCCGTAGCGTGTTCTGAATGCTGTTTTGGAGACGTCCTCGTCCCGGACTCTCAGTTGATGGTAGCCTTACCTCAGATCAATCTTTGAATAGTAGCTCGACCCTTGCAGCTGGTCGAACAAGTCGTCAATGTGTGGAAGAGGATAGCGATTCTTTACGGTCACCTTGTTTAGTTCGCGGTAATCTATGCACATACGGAAGGTACCGTCTTTCTTCTTTACAAAAAACACTGGAGCTCCCCAGGGCGAAGAGCTAGGATGAATGAAACCCTTATCCAAGAGTTCTTGCAATTGCTTAGACAATTCTTCCAGTTCGGTTGGGGCTTAGCAATAAGGTGCTCGAGCCATGGGTGCTGCTGCAGGAGCTAGCTCGATTTGGAATTCGACCTGGCGATGAGGCGGTAGCCCAGGTAAATCTTCAGGAAACACTTGAGGAAAGTCGCGTACTACTGGAATATCCTCTATCTTCTTCTCTTTTGTTGATGCGTCAGTAACGAGGTCTAGTATAGCAGTGTGGCCCTTTCGCAAACTCTTCTGGGCCTTAAGGAAGGAGATGATGCCCACTACAGCACCACTCTTGTCGCCTTGAATTTCGAGAGGTTCTTTGCCAGAACGGGGAATACGAACAATCTTCTCTTTGCATAGGATCTCTGCTTGCTGTTGGGATAACCAATCCATCCCAATGACGATGTCGAAACTACCCAGAACTATAGGAATGAGATCGATGGAGAATGTCTGACCAGCTAAGACGAGGTTACAACCCTTGACTATGTGAGTGGCCTCTAAACTTTTACCATTTGCTAACTCTACGACATGATTGGTGTTTAAGGGAGTTGGTGTGCGTTTAAACATTTGACTAACTTTTAGAGACACATAACTGGTATCGGCACCCGAATCAAATAAAACAGTAACATAAAAGTCATCGAGAAGAAACTTACCCATCACTACGTTAGGATCATTCCTCGCGTCACCCTGACCCAGCACGAACACTCGACCCCTGGCGCCATTGTTTCCTTCATTGTTTCCCCCGTTGTTGTTCCCATTGTTGTTCCCATTACCCTGATTATTGTTGTTGTTGCTCTGATTCTGGTTTAACTGAGGGCAGTTCCGCTTGAAGTGTCCTTCAGCACCACACTAAAAGCACCCCCTGTTTCCCCGCTGTTGCTGGTTCTGTGGAGCGGGTGGTTGTTGCTGATAGTTCTGATTCGCAGGTCGTGAGCTCCTGCAATCCTTAGCTTCATGACCCATCTTGAGACACCTCTGGCAACGACCCCTGTTGCACTGACCACTGTCCTGCCTGTTGCAACTGTTGCACTTTGGGTGGTTTCCTCGATATCCACCCTGCCCTTGACTACCAGAAGACTGCTGACCAGGGCTCTGATAGTCGTCAATCTTTCGTTGCTGTGCCTGGGCTGAACTGAAGTCGAACCCTTGTTGGAGGTTCCATCCCACTTTCATTTGTTGTCACTGGGAGTAGCAGAAGTAGTAGTAGTAGCACCAATACGTTTAGGCAGCTTGTTCTGTTCCACTGCCTGGTCTGTGAGACGATGAGCAAGATGAGTAAAATCTTGAATAGTAGCAAGGTTAGCAGCAGTCACATGGCTTTGAATCTCTGGTACTAAGCCTTTGAGGTATAGCTCAATGCGCTTGATGGGAGGATCCACCACAGTTGGACACAAAATTGCCAGTTCGTTAGATTGCTTCGTGTACACCTCTATCTCTGACCCAGTCATCTTCAGGTTAAAGAACTCCACTTCTAGTTTGTGGATGTCATCACGGTTACAATATTCTCGCTTGATCAGTTCCTTAAAATCATTCCATGGGGTGGCATTAGCAGCCGCCAGCCCCAGCATCTGAACTTGCGCATTCCACCAAGTTAGCGTAGTGCCTTCGAGAGTACCAGTGGCGTATTTCACCCTACGAGCCTCGGGGCATTCACACATTTCGAAGACTGACTCGAGCTTCTCGAACCAGTGGAGGAGTCCAACGGCCCCTTCAGTGCCACTGAAAGTAGTAGGACGACAGTCCATAAAAGTCTTGAAGGTGCACACAGGTGGCTGAGCGTGTTGACCTGTCGTGTACGTAAAAGTAACCAAAATTAAGCACAAGTGTTGAGTTACGAGAGTAGGATCTAAAGATCCTAGAGTGAGTTGTGATGGCAGGCTATACCTCCTGCCTGGGCAGCTGCGAGTGCTGCAGTAACTTGTTCAGTGATCAAAGCCTCCAACTGGGCTTGTGTTAGATTAACGCGTCCACTCATGATCTTCATATCAAAGGAAACCATGAGTGAGAGAGGTTCGCGAAAGTGCGATGATATAAGAGAGTAAGCACACACATGTTTTCAAACAATAGTTGTTACGTTTATCTAAGCATACCATGAGCAAAGTTCTATGTAATCTAGCAAGTAGGCAATGTAAATATAAATCGTATCACCTAGAATGTTGAGTCTTGCACGTGGAGCGAAGCGTCGTTGTGGATCGTTGAGCACTGTTTAGGTTATAGTCTGGTTATAACAAAAACTTTTTCCCTTATTAAAACCAAGTTCACTATAACCTGGCTCTGATACCAATCTGTCACACCCCCAAAATCTACACGTGGAGTATCACCGCTTGGAGGCGTGACTGACCAGGACCAAGCCACCAATCATATTGAACAATGTATGTAGTAAATATAATTCAACCAAACAATATGAAAGGTGTTCAAAACCAAATCATAGTTAAGTGATTAGCGGAAGCATAATTGTAAAAAGCCAAAGTAATGTTTATAGCATGGCACACATTGCCATGTACCACAACGACTGCGCCTCGCTGTGCAAGCTCCAGGGGTACCTAACGACCTGCAAGGCATGTAGCAACGAATCAACAACAAAGTTGAGCGAGTTCACAGTTGGTTGTTTGGTTATCGTGTTCGTTTCGTAAATCGTATGTTCGTTTTGTAAACCAAGTATCGTATTAATTCGTATCACGGTCTCCCAGACATGTTTGCGAAGATTAGTGGGGGTTTCCCATGTGTTACTAGACCACGCGTATCGACTGCTACAAAAATGTAAGAGGTGCCCTAAGTCAATGTCTATCAGCATTGACCCTTTGCCCATAGTCCATTAGTACACACCCGTCCGACTGGCACGTTGTGAGGTTTGTTAACCTTAATAGCGCTATTAACTAATGACCCGCTCGCCATAGGCCTCGGCGATTAAGTCGATAAATGAGGGACTTCAATTGATAGAGTTGATGGTCTTATGGTCGTGTACGTAGGTTTTATGTACGTGCCCTTCAATCCGAGGACAGTAGTAAGTATGAGTGTACGTATGTTTTACGTACGTGCCCTTCAATCTGAGGACAGTAGTAAGTAGTTTAATAGTATGAGTAGTTATTCAATCCCATTCCCAACCCACCGGGAATCCCATGCCTTAGGAGTGTGAACTCATCTTGGTTTGCTCGGTATGCAAAAGAAATACACGCTCACAAATAATCAGTCATGACCTATAGTACGCACGTATATACAATCAGTTTCGTTTGTAATGACTCGTATCTAAATCTAACATCACATATTGCTTGGCAGTTAACCTCATGTATCACGTAAGCAAATAATCAATTTCATGCAATTCATGCTTCACATTCACATAAGTGTCTTTCACAGTTTGCTATAACATGGTTATTCATTAGTATGCTTGACAGGGTTAACAGTATTAACGAAGTTAGCAATTTAAGAGGGTTTCCATACATAACAGGAATAATAAACTAACACAGCTAATTAACTGATAGAATTAATTAACAGAGTTAACAAAAGTTACCCACTTAAAAGAGTGACATACATGAGTCTAACAGAGTTAATAAGGTTAACTGAGTTTATAAACTTAACTCAGTTAATAGGTTAAACATAGTTACATACTTAACAGAGTTATATACATAACTCAACAAAGTTAACATCTTAACAGGTTTAACCACTTAACAGACATAATAGTTGGGCCGAAATCAACTTTGTGAAGAAAACACTTGGGCCGAAATCCCTTGTTGGCGAAAACACTTGGGCAACGAAATCCCAAAGTGTTTTCGTCAAGGTAGTGTTTTCATGGGGAGGGGTTTTGGTTTTCGTCGGTTATATCATCAACATCATCAACATTAACAGTTACAAACACCGAAGCCCTAATCATCACTAACAACTTCCATGGCTTCAACAAGAATCGTTCAAACATAACAGTTTATAAAACATCAATTTGCAATCAATATAGTATCATAACAGAACCATTAAACTTCTACTCACATAATATCTGATCACATATCCATCGGAATTTAATCTCAACATAACATTCAATACATGCAGATCTAGTTACTGGTCAATTTATCATTCAGTATTTCAATTCTAAACAAATCGCAATCACAGTTAACACGTGATAATCAAACAGATAGTACATGATGAAACAAAACAAATAACTAATCAACAGTTGCTTACTAACCTAAACAAAGAAGACAGCAAGTCGATCGGTGAATGAGACTCGAATGCTCATGCCTACCGTCGGGTTTCAAAGGATATCCAGAGAGAGAGGATGAGAGTTGTCTAGGGTTTGCCGATTAACAGTTCTTACGTAAATATTGGAAGTCAAAGCATAAAACAAATCGTTACTGGGCCAAGGCCCATTCCTGTTTTTGTTGGCCTCTTTGTAGACGAAAACACTAGAGTGTTTTAGTGGGGTGTGGGTTTTCGGCTAGGGGTGTTAGGCAAAGGACTTTATTAACCCACATCACATTATTAATACAATACACACACATATATTTTGCTCATACACCCATATATTAACAAACATACAAACATATATCAACAATTACACTTATGTTGCACATCGAATATAACATATCAATCACAACACGATTTAACATATTACAAACGTGCACAGTTGGGAAACAAACAAGTCGTGTAACAAACAACTTAAACAATTAACATGCAATAAATGCGAAGGTGGAAATCTTGGAAACTCGAGTTGTCACAGAGTACAAGAATTCTACAGATTTCTGGAACAAGTTGAAAGTTAAATGTTTGGGAAGTGCTGAAATCGTGAAAAATAAAAAGAAACTGCTCAGAAAAGAATTCGATTTATTTGGTTGTTTAAAAAATGAATCAGTGTGTAAAATGATTGAGAGGTTTGGGCATCTAAACCTGGAGCTGGCGAGACATGAAATTTTCTATTCTCAAGAAGAGCTAGTCGACAAATTGTTTGATTCATTGCTAGATGAGATGGATTGGCAATATTATGCCTTAATGTTGAAAAATACTATCAAGCCACCAGAAGTGTTGACTGTAGATTTGCTGATTGAAAGACTAGAGAGTCACGAGCTGGAGTTAAGGAAAACACACAAAGTCAATCACTCGTCTTATCAACAGAACTTGGATTTGTATTATCCAAAGAGCATGATGCCAAAGAATACATCTCCCAAGACAGCTTTTTCTGCTGAAAACTCCAATACATATAGCAAAGAGAGTCAAAGCAGTGGATTTCACAGTGGTTCTTCGTCACATTCAAGTCAATCAGATGCAAAGAACCTATTTCAATGCAATATCGCTGTAGACTTAAAGAACGCTCAAAACTTCAGCGAGGAGTCGGCAAAGCAACAGATGGTTTTCTTAGCGTCTGTGCTAGAATCTAATGAAAGTCTTGTGGCAGGCAAGATAGGCAACACCAACCTGACAAAAGAAGACTACGATCAAATTGATCATGAGGAGATGGAATTGATTGACATAAGGTGGTGTATGGCCAGTGCAGTTCGTCGGGCACATCGTTTCATGGAGATCACAGGAAAGAAGTCTATTGGTGGACCTTCTACCAAGTTAGGCTTTGATAAGTCTAAAGTGACATGTTTCAAGTGTAAACAGAAAGGTCACTTTAAGCGTGAATGTCGGAATGCTTATGCTGATGAGTCTGAAAACCCGTTTAGAGAAGATTACTACAAGAAAGCGATTTATCATCAGAATAAATCGGAGCCGCCGAGAATGAAGCAGCTTGAGGATAACAAAGAGAAATCTAGAGCTCTTGCGGTGATTCATGACGATGAAGGTTTCGACTGGAGCGAGTTGTTACCTGAGGAGGATGCGGTTGGATATGCATTCATGGCAAAATCTAAACATGTTCCTTGGAAAGACACCAGACCTGAAGAACAGAGGTATGCTTACAGGAAGATGGTAGCTCAAGAAAGAATGATCAGAATATCTGCTATCTATAGTGAAGCAAAAAGAGCGAGGAGATCGGATCCAGACAGAGAATGTTATCTTGACCCCGATGGAAACAAAGCCATTGACCATAACACTCTTGATATGGAAACCATAATCAAAGAAATGAAATATGAAGATGACTATTGGCAAAGGAAATGGTGGGGAAGCGGTGAAGAGAAAGACGAAAAAGAAGAGAAGCCAAAGAAGGTTGATAATGGGATCATTGACACGACTCAAGAGTTAAATGCTGAAAACATGAGAAAGATGGCTGACAAGGTGCTGGCTGCTAAGGCACTTGAGGTAGACTCTAAATCCGTCTCTGAGTCTAAAAGCCAGGTCAGTTCAAATGCGTCAACGACTGAGTCAGGTAAGAAAGTTAATGGTGATGTTGACTGCAAAAATTGCATCAAAGAATGCAAAGTTTGTAGTACAGTCACTTATCTCAACGGTAAGAAGGTTGATGATCTGACTGCTTGAGTCGGAAGTGTTGAGGATCAAATTCTTGACCGTGATAAAATGTTGAAAGCTTCAACTGACAGATTAAAAGAATTAACTGACAAAATTGAAAATTATAAAATTGATCAAGAAAAGGTTAGGAAAGAGAATGAGAGGTTAGTTATTGAAAATCGTCAGATTACTAAAAAATTTGAGAAGCTTAAAAGCACGGTTAAAGATAATGATGATAGAAATGGTAAAACATACAAAGAAAATTGTCATTTGCAAAGTGTTTTGAGGGTTAAAGAAGAATTAATCAATAAACAATTGGATGAGATTGCTAAATTGAAACTTCAGTTTGAAGAAGCTAAGATTGAGAATGAGCGTATCAATTTGAAATTGAACAGTTACAGCTCTGCAAGCTTTGTGTTGCAACACATTGTTCCTAAACCCATCGGGAAAAACAAAGCAGGCGAAGATGTATACTGTGATGGAACTGGGGTCGGGTTTTACACGTTAAACTGTTGTATGATTGATTTGATGACGTTTTACAACCTGACAACACTTCGGCAGCACTTCGTTGCACAAACCGGAAAGTTACAAATGAAATGGACATGAGAGGTATTTATAGGACATGCTATTCCGTTTGAAGGTGGCATGACACCCTTCAAACGAAATCTAATTCCCTTTGAACCTGTCACTATCTAATTCCCTTTGAACTTGTCACTATCTAATTCCCTTTGAACTTGTCACTATCTAATTCCCTTTGAAAGTGCCACTTTCTAATTCATAGGGAATAAGTCATTTCTAACAAGACTCGATACAAGACGAAGTCGACAGACGCATGCACCAACAGACTCCCCCTCGAATGTTGACGAGTCTTCAGTGTCGAGTCTTCGCATCTTCAGTCTTTATCAGCCCTCTTGAACTCTTTGAAGTATCTGACGCTGTAAGTATCCTCAAATCTCCTCTCTTCACTTTTTCATCAGCACCAATACATTCCTTCCTTTAGGTTACTTCAGACTCCCCCTTTTGATATGCTGGGATCGCAGCCTGGCATGTTAAAATCACAGAGTCCTCAGGTATCGGAACCTGACACTCTCTCATCTATCCAAGATCACCTAGCTCTTATCCTGCACATTCTCTACCCAAAAATAAATTTTTTGATGATAACTTGTAAAAACAATCTCACCATCTACTGAACCACTTGCAGGAAATATACAATCAAAGAATGATTTTACAATGTAGATCTCTGATGAAAACACTTAGAGAAATATCGTTTTTCTTATCAAGACAACACACTCTCCCAAACCATCTGTTCATCATGTCTAGAACTCGGAATTTTGAAAATTAGCTCTTCAACACCAGTTGTCGAAAATCTTTTTGAATTTTTCAAAATTTATGCTAAAACACACTAAAATCTTTTGGATTTTTGAATGTAATGAAATACAGAGAAGAAATATTTACATACAATATTTTTGTGAGTTTGTGTAAGAGGATCATATCAGTTTATGAGACAAATCACCAACACCATTAAGCTTTAATCATTTTAAGTTCTAAACGATTCACTTAGATTGTCAGTATACTGATCCACTTAAATTTTCACACAAAGTTCAACTGTTTCGAGATATGAGATTAATGTCTTAAGCACTTAAACTCAATCGCGTGTCCTACCTCAGAATATACTCCCGTATCCAGATCCCAATATTCAGTCTTACAGGTGAGTATACCACAGATGATACCTGTAAGGGAATAAATTATGAAACAGTACGAAACCGTGAGAGCTCAGGTCAGAACTTCCGTTCAGCAGAGAGATGACGGTTCGACTTGGGTGGGTCCCCTTTAGAGGATCTTTTTTACAACAGCAATGATTATCAATTTTATTGTTTCATCATTTTTGCTGAGGGTGGCGCTATTTTTCAAGCAAGCAGAAAGTATTATTCGAGGACTAGGTCAGAACTTCCATTCAGCAGAAGTCCCAGAATAATACCCCAGATATCACTGAGTATAAAGACCTAGTATCTCGGAAAGAGGGACCTTTCAAACAAGATTTCGGGGTTTATCCATATATCCGAGAGATGTTTCCCCACAATATAAGCAAGTTTGAAGTTAGGTTTATATCTCGTCACAATCTACTAAATGTGCAAAAACCTACTGGCACGTCATCAGTGAGACCGTTTATCACTTTTTTAACTTTCCATTTCTTTAGCATGTTGTGATAGTCCACTGATGTACTATCACTTCCTCTTCTTTGACACAAAAACTCATTTTTCATTTTATCATGTTTTTGGCTTTTTCAAATTTTCAAATGTTTTTGGATTTTCAGAAATTTACTACTCCCCTTAAAATGCAAACACATTTCAGGAAATTTGAAAACAAATTGTACAGTAAACTTGACAACCGATATCAAATCGCTTCAAATCTCCATCCACTTGGCATAAACAATCAGAACTCCCCCTCACAACAAACTATTTTCCCATTATGATTTCAAAGCACTTAAGTTTGTTTTAATCAAATGGTTTTTTCCGGAAAATAAGTTTTGTTGATTGATTTTAACCATTTGTAGGTTAGGGGATAAACTCATCATTTTGTTTTTCAACCACTTGTTGGAAATCAGATACAACTTAATGTCCCTGATTTACCACTTGTAAGAATAGTTCAATCAAGTTCAACCTAATGACCTTGATTTTCCTTCAATTAAAAATCACAAACTCTTTTTCAACCACATGGCTTACCAACCAATACCATTTGTAAGTTGAATTCTCAGAATGCCGATTCCTACTCCTCACTTACCAACTTGGGAGTTACGGCAAGTCATCACAAGTATGACTAATATCAATCTTCCAAAAACATATGAAGGATGCCGATTCATGCTCCACGATTACCAACTAGGGAGCCCCAGCAAGTCCACAGACTTACTGTTCGTAATATGTACCATCCCAGTCACAAACCAGGGATGGTTCAACTTTATCTTTCTTCGTCTTCTTCTCATAAAATTCCTTCACTCCTTTGACCTTCCTGTCAACCATCTTTCCAAAAATATGGTGAACTTTGGAGTTAAAAGCTTTATCAACATCAAATTCGTTCTTTTCTGAGAAAAATAGATTTGAAATTTCAGTTTTACCAACTTTTGTTTTAAAATTCTCAGCCTTCAATGGTGGAAAATTTACATCATCCATTGGAGGTACTGATGTTTCCAATTTTATCTCAACCTGTGGCTCTTCTGATTTTGTGGAATCAGATTCATCGCCAGAAGATAGCTCCTCTGATTTTGAAGAATCAGAATCATTGCTAGAACTACCATCCGATTTCTTAACAACCCATTTCTGGTTGTCAAGGTTTCCCTTCTTCTTATAAAATCTGTTTGAACTTTCACCAATCTCAAAAATCGAATTTTTGAAAAGTTTGGTTCTGTCAATTGGTGGTTCAAATTCAACCCTTTTGTCTTTCAAGTTACGAGAAACTCCCTGTTTTGATTTTATTGCCTTTGAACAATCTTTGGCAATGTGTCCAATAGTGTTGCATTGGAAACAGGTTCGAGCTTCCTTCTTCTGATCAGCAAACTTCATCTCATCTTGCTTCTTCGCAAGGAATTCCTTGTTTGATTGGTTTCTGAACAGATTTTCCTTTTCTTTCTCAGTAGATGTACCTGAAACAAATATCATTTTAGATTTAAAATTTCGAACATATTTTTCATTTTTCTCTTTTTTGATGGAATAAAACCTAATCCTTTCTTTTTGAAATTACCGTTATGGTTTGGTTTCTTTCGATAACCAGAACCAGAACTGTAACCCTTTTTCTTGTTTTCTCTTTGTTGAACTCTTGAGGTGTACTTTTTAGGTTTATCATTAAGATTTACATCTTTTATTTCAAAAATATTAATTTCAGTTAGTTTGAAAACCTTTTTGATCAATTCTAGTTTAACACCTCTTATTGGAAATTCCTCATCAAAATATAATTTGTCAGAATCATTCAAAGTATATGAAACTTTAAACGTTTCGTCATTCAAATTAGATTTTGATAACATGAATTCTTTGTTATAAACCCTTTTTCCCTGTTTGTCGATTTGACTCGGAATGCTGGACTCAGACTTTGACTCTGAACTAGACTCCGACTTTGACTCCGACTTTGACTCCTCAGATTCATCTTTATCCAAAACCTGATCTACCACTTTCTTTATTAACTCGGACTCATGATCATTGTCAGACGATTTAAACGTGACATCAATATTTTCTGGCAAGTTAACTGAAAACTCCGACTCCCACTGTAAATTTGTTGCCTTTTCGACTCTTTCTGAATTTGGATTTCTCGGAGAATATCCATTTTCAAGCGGGGGTGGACACTGGTTGTAACTGAAACCTTGTTTCTTACCAGAATCATTCACTTTAGTATCCTTCTTCTTTACTTTTTTCTTTTCAGGGGTCTTTTCTTCAGAAACTTTTTGTTCTTTAGAATTCTTTGCTTCAGAAATCTTTGCCTTAGAGATCTCCTCTTCCTCAAATGCCTTCATGCCTTCTACTGTTGGATAGATCCTGTCAATAACATAAGAAGTACATGAGTAACTTTTCAACAAACGATTAACTCTCTCAGTTTCAATTCTTTGTGTTTCCAGTTTTTGCTCAAGCACAGCATACTTCTCGATGTAGTTGTTCACCACTTTCTGAAGTGTCTTCATTGCTGTTGCCTGCTCTTCACTTGTTTGATTGTACTGATTCATGGCTTTGTTCAGGAAATCATAAAATTCCTTTAAACTGTTCAAGTTGTAAATCAGTGTACTGTTCTGCTTCTTTATAGCCTCATAATTTTCACACTTAACCGAAATCTTTTTAGCATCAACTTCATCATCAACCTTGAACTTTGGAACCTCTTTCACCTTTTGCCTTCTCACTAGAACATCTTCATCATCACTACTCACTGGTGTTTTTACCTTTTTCTTCTTCTTTTTAACCTTTTCATCTTCACTATCACTTTCAGCCATCATCTTCAAATGATCTGCCATTTTCTTTGACCAATACTCACGATCATCATCACTATCCTCTTCCACTCGAGCAACAAAGGCTTTTTGATTTGGAATCTCTTTATCCGGACAATAATCATCCCAGTTGAAATTTGCCCAGCTAAATCCATCTGGCAATTTTTCATCTTCTTGATCGATTAGGCATGATTTGTTATCAGCTGAGATATAATTGTCCCAACTAAAGTTTTCTTGATTCCCCAAACATGCTCTCTTTGATGATTCTTCAATCACTTTTCTACCATGTGCCACTTGTGGTTCGTGTTGTTGTTGAGCAACTTGATGATAGATAGCCTTGCGATAATAATCATTGTTGTTGTTGAACGGATTTTGAGCTCCACTTGCTTCACGGTTTTTGCACTCTCTCTTAAAGTGTCCTTTTTCCCTGCAACGAAAACAAGTGACTTTAGACTTATCAAAACCTAAAGTAGAAACATTAGCTTCACGTAAATCATCTCTTCCTGTGATTTGCTTAAATTTCTCAGCTCGTCTTAACACACTTGCCAAACACCATTTTATGTCCATCAGTTCCATCTCCTCAGCGTCGATTTGATCGTAATCCTCTTTTGTCAATATTGGATTCCTGATCCGACCTGCAACAAAACTACCATATGATTCCAGAACAGTTCCCAACAAAGACATGTGACTCTTAGAAATTTCTGCTGAATAATCTTCATCATTCTCCAGATTCAAAACAATGTTGCATTGAATGTTTAAATGCGTTAAACAGTCTCACTGATGATGTGCCGATAGGTTTTTGCACATTTAGTAGGTTTGTTCGGGATATAAACCTAAATCTTTACTTGCTTATTTCGTGGGTAACATTACTTGGATATATAGGTAACCCCTGAAATCTTGTTTGAAGGATTCCTCTTTCTGATATACTAGGTCTTTATACTCAGTGATATCTGGGTATTATTCCGGGACTTCTGCTGAATGGAAGTTCTGACCTAGTCCTCGAATAATACTTTTCGCAATGCTTGAAACATAGCATCACCCTCAGCATAAATGATAAGACAATAAAATTGCTAATCAATGCTGTTGTATCAAAAGATCCTCTAAAGGGGACAAACCCAAAAGTTGAGTCATGATCTCTCTGCTGAACGGTAGTTCTGACCTGAGCTCTCATGATTCTTCATAATTTATTAACCCCTTACAGATATCATTTGTGGTATACTCACCTGTAAGACTGAATATTGGGATCTGGATACGGGAGTATATTCAAGAGGTGGGACACACGTATAAGTTTAAGTTTCTAAAACACTAAATCCATATCCTGGACAGATTAAAATATGTGTGAGAATTTAAGTGGATCGGTATATCGACAATCTAAGCGAATTGTTTAATTCTGAATATGCAATTAAAGCTTAACGGTACTTGTGACTTGTCGAATAGCTGATATGATTCCCTAACATGCTCAACCAAAAATATTGTTTGTAAATAGTTTACTTTCATTGCATTTTATTTCTGTATTTCATTTCTAGTTTAGAAGCTTTATTAAAAATCCAAAAAGATTTTACATTTCTGCTTTATTTTTGACAAACCAAAGTGGAAAGCTGATCTTCAGATTCGAATTGAAGCAGATGCAGGAAGTTTCTGGACTGGAAGATGAGTTGTGAGCTAAAACATGATAAGTTTGTGAAAGTTAAAAAGTCAAAAGCAAGTTCATTAATTTGAAACTTGTAAATTTTCAGAAAAATTAAACTGAATGTCAGTGTGAATTATCTCTGATCAACCAAGGTCATTAAGTTGGACTTGGTAGATAAATTGAGTAATCAGGGTCATTAACTTGGACTTGAATACTTAAGTGGATTTCTAAACATTGATAAGACTATTAATTGTGGTTGAATGGTAAGTATGGAATGATACTGTTATTGTCATATATCTTATATTTGGGAAGAGCATATGCAGGTAACAGGAATCCCCATGGCAACAAAATGTCAAAGTTTGAACTAGAATTTAAAGCATTAGCTTATAGAGAGGGGGAGTCTGCGAAAGGGGAAGTCAGAATTCTGGATCAACATTCAAAGGGGAGATTGAAGATTAAAGTTTGAATACAAAGATGGAAGGAAGCTTTTACAATGTCAAGACAAAATTTGGAAAGAGACAAAGACTAAAGACTCGACGTCGAAGACTTCGTCAACATCCAAGGGGGAGTCTATTGGTGCATCATATGTCTGTTAACTACCTCTTAATCGAGTCTTATGTCTAAATAGGTTAAACGAGTGCACAATAGAGTGGAAATTAGGGTTTGGACATGTATTAGTTAGTAATTCCGTTTGAAGATGTCAAGACCAAGTTCAAACGGAATTGGTGCAAGTGATTCCGTTTGAACATGGCTGTGTCACCCTCAAACGGATCAGCAACATCTATAAATAGGGTTGTGCTAGTCTCATTTGAAACGGATCTAAGTGTGTGTGAGCTGAGGTGCTGCCAAAATTTTGTCAGATTTGAACGTGTAAAAGCTCTACAAATCAGTAATAAAGAAAGATTAGAAAGGAAACAAGCTGTGTGAAGTTATTTACTTTGAATCCGCCTTAGTAAATGATGATGAACTACCTTTACTAACTGTTTAGGGTCACCGGAATGATCCAACAGTTTTGGGGTAAAAGTTTTTGATAGGTTTCTGAGGTACAGTAAAGGAACCCGGTTCGTACATTTGCGACGTGCTTGAATTAGTGTGTGCATTGTTTCTTGCCTTGGCTCGTGTTTTACATAACTTGGTTCTACGATAACTTGGTTCAATGATGAATTCTCCAAGTATTGATTCTCAACGTCAGTTGGTCTGGAAACAACTCGATAATTTCGGATACATTGAGGGTGAAAGCGTAGAAGACTTGAACAGTAGGTTTACCCAGCTGCTTTCTGAAATCGAGAAGAGCGGATTAAATGTGACATGTGGTACGATTAAACGAAAGTTTTTATACGGTTTGCCACGTATCAAGAAAAGGGACTATCGTGTTGCAGTTATCATGACGACATACAATTTTTGTACAACAGAAACAAAAGATGTGATCTCCTTAGTCAATGAATATGTCCAGGAGGACAAGCATAGGCATCAGAATCACGCAAACACATCATCATCTATGTCTAACTGTTAGAAGGCTGTTGCTACTTCGCCACTTGCTACTGATCCCAACGCTGCTCAGATTCCCTCACCTTCACCTGTGGCTGCTGCATCATCTGATGTGAAGGCCACACAATCAACAGGATCTCATCCCGATGAAGTGGCCAAACTAGCACCCTAGGCCCAAACTGAAGAACCGAAATCACTTTCAGAAACGTTAAACTCTCTTTTATGTTCTGAGCACTGTAGAAAGAAAGTTGCACATTCTGCATTGATCACTGATTTCACCAGTGCCATGGGAAAGTGCATTAGTCTTTGAGAGAACAATAAAATTCTCTATGAAAAGATTGACGCACTTAAGAAAGATATAGCTCAGCTTCATAGAGACGTGAATCAACAGCAATGTTGGGTTCACGACTATAAACACAGACTCACAGGAAAGACCTTAGAATGTGACTCTGTGAGAGCTGAGCTGGAACTTCTTACTGGGAAGTACAAACAAAACGAGTTGAACATAAAGAAGTTTGATACTTCCAGTGACACTGTTCGTAACTTGTGTAGCGTGCAGTTGGCATTCAAAGAAAACAAGGGTAAGGGTTTAGGCTACAAACAGGTTCCACCACCATATAATCATAACTACTCAAGAATGCCTACTACTGAGCAAGAACTAGAAAATTATGATAAAATGATTTATGGTAAACCAAGTGATTATGTTCCATGGGAGTCTCTCAAACCGAAGAATGCAAGACCCACTGATTTTCAAAAGCCTATGAATTTTGTTAAGAACATGGATTCAGATAAAAAATGTTCAAATGAATCAGTTGGTGAGTCAGAACAAGAAAATGAAACATAACGAGTAAAAACTTCAACTGAGGAGCCCCAAGAAAATTTGTCAAATTCTGATTCTATAGACAATATTAAATGTTTCAGTTCATGTGCGGAATCAGAGACAGTTGAAGAGCAGTCTGCAGTGGATGATGAACTACATTCAAACATTGCTGATGATTCGGATGCTTCCTTATGTGCCAAACACGATCTTTACGGTTGGAACTAGGTTTTGTCTTAGTATGCTGAGACTCGGGCTATTCCTATTAAAACTGATGATTCAGGTGCTGTGGTTTTAGATTATGATCGTGATGATAATGTTTTAACAGGGAAATCTGATGTATTGACTGATAAACTTGAAACACCTGTTTCAAGTGACTCGGAAATCTGTTCTAGTGATTCAGACAACTATTCTAGTGTACCTGAAACATCAACTGATACATCAGAAACTCATGAAGAGGAGAAAGATGAGAAAATTGATATGTTTGATTGTGTTAGTGAAGAAGTTGATGAACAGGGATCCTCTGATAAACCTGACAATCAAGTTGTAGATTCTGGTACATCAGATAATGAGCGTAGCGCTTCTGAGAATTCTGCATGTGACAAACACTCAAAATCAAGCAGTGCAACGCCCGAAGAGAGCCAAAAAGTTTCTAACATAGACTGCTCTTCGTGTGCGAAACCAGAATCAGCTGATGTCAGAAACTCAGTAATTGATGAAACAGAAGAAGAGATGTGTGTGGAAACAAACTCTATAGAAATTCTTAAGAACATGGAGTCTGAAGAAAAGGGATCCATGGAAATCAATTCAACAGTTGATTCAACTGATGAAACTCAAGAAGTGATATCTATGGAAACCAATTCTGCAGAAACTCCTGAGAACATATATTCTGAAGAAAAGGTATCCATAGAAGTCAATTCAACAGTTGAAGAAAAGGCGATCACGTAAAAACAGAAAACCACCCAAAGGATCAGATTCTGAAGATAGTGTTTCTAATGAAGCAAAGTCTATGGAATCTGTTGGTGCATACATCTGTCGTCTTCGTCTTATATCGAGTCTGGGTTGCAATGTCTGATAGCTTGAGATGTCTGGTAGCTTGAGATGTCTGATAGCTTGAACATGTCTGGTAGCTTGAACGTGTCTGGTAGCTTGAACGTGTCTGATAGCTTGAACGTGTCTGGTAGCTTGAACATGTGTGTGTCATTTCAAGCTAACAAGCATTTAGTATAAATAGGCATGTCATGTGTCATTTGAAGGTACCAGACCAAAGCCTTGTAATCGATACCGAAGTGCTGCCGGTATATTTTCTGCATGTAATCAGTGTTAAATCAATATACAAGATCTTTAAAGTGATATTCAAGTTGTTTCTACATTCGTTTCTTAGTTTTCGCCTCTGAAACGGATTAAATCTCTTCTGAACGACTCGTTTGGGTCACAAAACGATCCTACAAGTGGTATCAGAGCTCAGGAGGAAGAGATCTTGCCAAAACAGCTTGTTTTCGTCACTTTTTCTGACTTCTACACCTTCTTTCTTCAATTGAACGAGATTTCACAGTCCGAATTGGTTCAAATTTTCACAGTGCACTCGGAATTGGACATAGACAAACTCTTGAAAGTTTTATGGTTAAATTCGAACTAAAAATGACAAAAACAGCCTGATAGATTGAAATCGTTTGACAGCTTCAAACAGCCTGGTAGCTTGAAATCGTCTGACAACTTCAAACAGCCTGGTAGCTTGAAATCGTCTGACAGCTTCAAACAGCCTGGTAGCTTGAAATCGTCTGACAGCTTGAAACAGTCTGACCGCTTGAAACCATCTGACTGCTTGAAACGACACACCGCTTGAAATCGACACACCGCTTGAAAAGTTCATCGTGTATTGTGAAAAGTGCATCGTGTATTGTGAAAAGTGTATCGTGTATTATTTTACGAGGTGAACCAGTTCATTTGAAGGCTTGTTTGAGAAACATGGATTCTGAATTTTACAACGCGTTTGCTACAACTCCGGCTAGTCCATTCGATATTACTAAAACCATGACAATGGAGAATGAAACCAGAACAATGCAAAAACCCCCGAAACTTATGGGAATTGAGGATTATCACGGGTGGAAAAAACGGTTTGAGAATTGGGTTCAGGCGAATCATCTAAAAGCTTGGGAGAGCATCGAAACTGAATATGAGAGGCCAAAGAATTCAGCGGGAGTCGATAAAATCATTTCAGAATTCACAGAGCAAGAAAGAGATAGTTATAAAGGAGAGAAAATGATGATCAATCTGTTACAACAATCAGTAAAGGAGGATATATTTGTGTTGCTTCAACATGATGACAATGCTTACTCTATCTGGGAAGCTCTTAAAAAGAAATTCGAAGGAAGTACTGAGATGCTTCAGAGTAAAGCAGCATTACTGAAAAAGGAGTTTGAACTATTTGCATGCATGCCTGGTGAAACAACAAAGACTCTTATTGAAAGATATTGCCATCTTGTACGCACCATGTCACAGTTGAAGATTACAAAAACTCCAGCAGAATGGGTTGAAAAGCTTGCTGATGCGTTACCGCAAAAGGAATGGGGTACATATCTGATGATATTGAAGAATTCCGGACAATTTAGAAGGTTATCGATTGCATAGTTTATAGAGAAGTTGGAGGCACAGGATCTGGAGCAGCAGAAAATTTCTAGAATGAACAGTTCTACTCATCAACAAGATATTAAATTGTACTATAAAGGAAATGTTCAAACTGCTGAAGCAAGTCCAAAAATACAAACTGCATTTAGTGCTGGAAATCAATCTACACCAAGCAGTCAAGGATCAGTTAACACTAGTGGATTCTCAACGGTGAATCCTCCAAGTGTTCAAAGTTCATCTGCTGGAAATGGTCATCTAATTCAGTGCAATGTGGTTTTACATCTTCAAAATGGTCAAAATTATTCTGAAGAAGTTGTAAAGCATCATATGGGATTATTGGTCACTGCATTAGAGTCTTATGAAGGGTTGATTGCCGGAAGAATTGGGAATCCGATGCTCACAAAGGAAGATTATGACCAAATCGATGCAGAGGAGCTGGAATGATGGATATTAAATGGGCTTTAGCTAGTGTTTTGAGAAGAGCAGAAAAATTTAGATTGGTTACAGGAAGAAATGATTTCTTGGATGCAAACCTTTCTAATTTAGGATTTGATAAATCTAAAGTTGTCTGTTTTCGTTGCAGGGAGAAAGGCCACTTTAAAAGAGAATACAAGAATCAGGAGCCGAGAGGAGCAAAGGAGTCGTCCGGGAAAGATGATTATTATAGGAAAACCATTTATCAGCAAATCACTCATCAACCGCATCAACAAAAAGAAGCTCAAACGGCACATGGAAGAATGATCGAGGATGCAAACAGGAAAGCTTTTTATGGCATCATTGATCAAGATGACGAGAAAGTGGCTGAAGGGTTTAGCTGGGACAAGTACATTCCAGCTGATCCAAATGTTAAAGCTTTTATTGCTCAGATTGAGCAAAAGCCAGAGTTGATGAAGGAGTGGATGGATGTGATGTCGGATAATGAGGAGAGTCAAGATGGAAAATCTTTTTCTTCTGAAAGCAGTGATGATGATGAAGAAGTTGAACAGATAAACATTGGAAAATCCCATTTATCTTCTGACAGTTTTGAATTTTATTTTGCAGAAAAATTGAAGAAACTGAAAGAAAGGAAAGCTGCAAAAGATTTAAAAGAAGTCAAAGTGATTGAGAAGATTGTGGAAGTTGAAAAGATAGTTGAAGTTGAGAAGATTGTTGAAATCACAAAACCCTATCTTACATGTTTAGAGTCTTGTAAACAATGTATAGAGAAAGATGAGAGGTTTAGTGAGTTAGAAAAGTTGAAAGAAAAGTTGTTGTTTCATGTAAAAAATTTGAAACAGTCATATGATGTATTGAACAGAACTGTGAATAGTCCGGAAAAGACTAAATCTGAAAGAGAGAAAGAAGCTTTGAAGATGTTGAATGCTACCATGATGACAAAGCAGAAAGAGATCAACTTGTACATAGAAGAATGTGCAAAGTGGAAGAAAGAGTTGGATAGTGAAGCAACTGAGAATGAAAGAATCAGGAGATTGCTGCAAAGTTACAAAGGTTGTGACTACATAATTGATAGAATTTATCCAACAGTTGATGGATTTGAAGCATTTCAAGGTGAAGAAACAAAGCCAAAGAAGAAAAAGGATACTGGTAAGAAACAGAGTGTCTGTTATAATAAGTGTCCGCCTCCGATTTGGGAAGGGTACTCGTCTAGAAAACCTAACGAGGAAGAACTAAAACAGGCAGTCAATATTAAGTTAGAATCCGAGATAACCGATGTTTTACCGGACAATATTGATGTCACGTTCACAGCGTCCGATACAGATCATGAGTCAGAACTGATAAAAAGAGTGGTTGATCAGGTGTTGGATAAGGATGAGGAGTCAGAGTCAAAATCCGAGTCCGAAAGTTCGTGTCAGTCTGTCGGAAGTTCGAGTTCGTCTGTCAAAAGTTCAAAGTCGTCAGGAAAACGGGTGTATAGTAAAGAATTTTTGTTGTCAAAATCTAATTTGAATGACGAAACATTTGAAGTTGCATATACTTTGAATGGTTCTGACAAATTATATTTTGATAAAGAATTTCCAATAAGAAGTGTTAGATTTGAAAAGATCAAAAAGGTTTTCAAAATGACAGAAATTAATATTTCTGAAATAAAAGATCTTAATCTTTCTGAAAGACCTAAAAAAAAAACTTCAAGAGTTCAACAACGGTTAAACAAGAAAATGGGTTACAATTATGGTTCGGAATTTCGAAAGAAACCAAAACCATAATAGTAAGTTCAAAAAGAAAGGTCTTGGTTTTATTCCACCTGAAAACTATAAAAATGAAAAATATGTTCGAGATTATAAGTCAAAAAATGACATATGTTGCAGGAACTAGCCATGAAGAAGAAGCAAAGAGCTCATTCTGGAAACAGTCAAACCAGGAGTTTCTTACTGAAAAGATGAAGAATGGAGCTTATCAAAGGAAAGAAACAAGAACCTGTTACAGATGTAATGAAGTTGGTCACATTGCATGGAACTGTCCTAAGGCAACCAACACAAAACAGGGAGTTTCAGAAAAACTCAAAGATATAGTTGTTGATAAAACGGAACCACCAACTGAACGATTTAAAGTGTTTAAAAACTCTACATATGAAGTTGGTGAGTGTTCGAAAAGATTTTACAAGAAAAGGGGAAATCTTGACAACCAAACTTGGGTTGTTAAGAAATCAGAGGTAAAATCTGGAAATGAATCTGATTCCACAAAATCAGAAGAGGCACAGGTTGAGGTAAAAAGAGAAAACTCAGTTCCTCCAATGGATGATGAGAACTTTCCACCATTGAGTACTGAGAATTTTAAATCAAAAGTTGGGAAAGTTGAGATCTCTAATCAATTTTATTCTGATAAGAATGAATTTGATGTTGAGAAAGTTTTTAATGGAAATGTAAAGAAAATTTTTGGAAAAATGATCGATGGGAAGGTTAAAGGGGTAAAAGAGTTTTATGCTAAGAAGAAAGCAACTTACACCCCAACTGAGTCTAAGTTGAGAACACCCAAGGCTGGTCAGGCTTGGGTGGATATTTTCTTTCATTGAAAAACCTGACTTGCCAGAGATCCCAAGTTTGTAATTGCGGATCAGGAATCGGCATCTTTCTTAGTAATTGATTGTGTGATTGAATCTTAATGTTTGTTAAAATTTACAGATTGAGAAATTGCCGGAGCTTCCAGGTTGGTAAGTGCGAAGCAGGAATCGGCATCTTGATTGGTAAAATGGTTTTGTGTAGATGTTTTATTCCTACATGTGGTTATATGATTTGGATATTTTTACAAGTGGTAAGAGGTTGATTCTGACAAAGTGATTACTCAAGTTCATTAGTTTGAACTTGATGTAATCCTGATACAAGAGATTGAATGGACAAAATGATGAACCATACCCCTAATCTACAAGTGGTAAAATTAACAAAACTTTTTTTTTCCGGAAAAACCGTTTGATTAAAACAAACTTAAGTGTTTTGAAATCATAATGATAAAATAGTTTTATGAAAGGGGGAGTTCTGATTGTTTATGCCTAGTGGATGGCGATTTGAAGTGATTTGATATCGGTTGTCACTTTATTGTATAGTTTGTTTTCAAATTTCCTAAAATGTGTTTGCATTTTAGGGGGAGTGAAAATTTCAGAAAATCCAAAAACATTTGAAAATTTGAAAAAGTCAAAACATGATAAAATGAAAAATGAGTTTTTGTGTCAAAGAAGAGGAAATGATAGTACATCAGTGGATTGTCACAACATGCTAAAGAAATGGAAAGTAAAAATGTGATAAACGGTCTCACTGATGATATGCCAGTAGGTTTTTGCACATTTAGTAGATTGTGACTAGATATAAATCTAAATTCAAACTTGCTTATATCGTGGGTAACATCTCTCGGATATATGGGTAACCCCCGAAATCTTGTTTGAAAGATTCCATTTTCTGATATACTAGGTCTTTATACTCAGTGATATCTGGGGTATTATTCAGGGACTTCTGCTGAATGGAAGTTCTGACCTAGTCCTCGAATAATACTTTCCGCAATGCTTGAAACATAGCATCACCCTCAGCATTTATGATAAGACAATAAAATTGCTTAGCAATGCTGTTGTAAAAAAGATCCTCTAAAGGGGACACACCCAAAAGTTGAGCCATGATCTCTCTGCTGAACGGTAGTTCTGACCTGAGCTCTCATGATTCTTCATAATTTATTAACCCCTTACAGATATCATTTGTGTCATATTTACCTGTAAGACTGAATATTGGGATCTGGATACGGGAGTATATTCTGAGGTGGGACACGCGATTGAGTTTAAGTATCTAAGACATTAATCCGTGTCTCGAAACAGTTGAACTTTGTGTGAGAATTTAAGTGGACCAGTATACTGACAATCTAAGTGAATTGTTTAGAACTTAAAATGAAATCAAGCTTAACGGTGTTGGTGATTTGTCTCTATAACTGATATGATCCTCTTACACAAACTCACAAAAATATTGTATGTAAATATTTCTTTACTGCATTTCATTACGTTCCAAAATCCAAAAAGATTTTAGTGTGTTTTAGCTTAAATTTTGAAAAATTCAAAAAGATTTTCGACAACTGGTGTTGAAGAGCTGATTTTCAAAATTCCGAGTGCTAAACATGACGAACAGGTTTGGGAAAGTTTTTTGTTTGAAGATGTTTGACATGAAAATGATATTTCTGCAAGTGGTTCATCAAAGGCTATAAATGTTGAATCATTTTAAAATATGCTCTACAAGTGGTTATCAGAAAATTGATTTCTGGGTTAAGAATGTGCAGATGTGGCCAGGTTTCGATCTTGAATCTGATAATAGAGAGACAGGTTCCGATACCTGAGGTCTTTGTGATTTCAACATGCCAGACTGCGATCCCAGCATATCGAAAGGGGGAGTCTGAAGACATCTGAGTAGAGATTGTTCGTGAAGAGTCTGTTGATGCTGAAGAGAAGAAGGAGATAAAGTTTGAGGATGCTTACACTGTGAGATATTTCAGAGAGCGTTCAGACTAATAAAGACCGAAGATTAAAAAAGACTCGACATTTAAGACTCGTCAACATCTGAGGGGGAGTCTGTTGGTGCATACATCTGTCGTCTTCGTCTTATATCGAGTCTGGGTTGCAATGTCTGATAGCTTGAGATGTCTGGTAGCTTGAGATGTCTGATAGCTTGAACATGTCTGGTAACTTGAACGTGTCTGGTAGCTTGAACGTGTCTGATAGCTTGAACGTGTCTGGTAGCTTGAACATGTGTGTGTCATTTCAAGCTAACAAGCATTTAGTATAAATAGGCATGTCATGTGTCATTTGAAGGTACCAGACCAAAGCCTTGTAATCGATACCGAAGTGCTGCCGGTATATTTTCTGCATGTAATCAGTGTTAAATCAATATACAAGATCTTTAAAGTGATATTCAAGCTGTTTCTACATTCGTTTCTTAGTTTCCGCCTCTAAAACGGATTAAATCTCTTCTGAACGACTCGTTTGGGTCACAAAACGATCCTACAGAATCTACTCCTTTGACGAAAAGGCGATCACATAAAAACAGAAAACCACGCAAAAAGAAAAATCAAAAAGAGAATTCTTCACATGATGTTAAAGAAAAACAAGAGGAAAACCCACCTCAGAAGCAAACTGAACCTAAGTTGAAGGGTAAAATTATCGATACTCGATCTTGTACTGATGATTGTGAGCAGGTTTCGTCCAAGGTTAAACATGCACACAAGCAATCAGCATCAAGTGGAAAGAAGAAACCCAATCAGTTCCCTAGAATAACACAAGTTGAACTGAATGTCTTTTTCTCAAAGAGACAAACATGTTTTAATTGTGGAATTCCTGGGCACATAGCTAGAAATTGTGTTAATCATCCTTTCGTGTCTTTCTACTCTGGTAAAACACATCATCAGAAGGCTATGCATTATCCATTAGACAGAAATCGACCTTCTAAAGTCAAGCCTTCTGATGGAGACTGGAATCTAGCAAAGAAGAAAAATCAAAGGTTTCCAAACCCAAATGGGTTCCAAAGTCAGCAAACGGAGTCAAAAGTCACTTTTGTAAAGAAAAATATTTCAAACAACAACACTGACTCTAAGATTTGGAAGCCCAAGGTTCTTTCTTGTAACACCTCGCAAAATCATGTCCAATACAGTGGTAACACGTGTCATCAACCCTAATCATGTTAAAAGATAACTTAAGGGACTAAAATTGTTAAACAGTGAAAAGATGTAAATAGAAGGACCAAAAGCGTCAACATGCCAAACTCGTGCCTCTGAAGGACCTCATATGATGTTCATATTAGTTATTGAATAAATTGTCGGACGCAAGAAGCCGTTTGTTCTTAAAATCAAAAGTTTGCAAAACACAGGGGTTAAAAGTGTCAACATGTTAATTCTTACCTCTGAGTGACCTTTTAACGTTCCCGAAGCTTTGTAATATATTATTACACACTTATGAATATCAGATAATGATTTCATAAAGTTCCGGTTAGATTTGGTGATGAATAATTCAATTTTCAAGAATAAGGGTCAAAAGTGTAAAAGTGAGAATTCTTCATTCGGGAGACTTTTTCAACAAATCCAAAACATGTGAATGCATGGCCTTACTCCCAAGAACATTTCAGACCTGTTCATGTGGGCCCCTCATGCTGGAAATGTCAGATAATCGAGTTAGGAAAGTGCAGGGACCAATGTTGCAACAAAACAAAACAACTTTGAAACATGCTGCCTCGCGTGGCGCGCCAGGATCTGCTTGGTCTGGAGCGTGGCGCGACCTGGACCCATTTCCAGCCAAAACTGGCAGCTGCCAGCATGCAATCCATGCAATCTCTGCTCAATCTTGGCAACCAGATTCGAAAACAGCAGCTAGTTAACAGTTTTTCAAAACCACTTAGACGCTTGGGAGCATCATATTTCATCTGGGACACTTGGAATCATCCTACCACATCCAATTCCTCTATATAAAGGCCCTCCTTCTCATTGTTGAACTTGCCCATTTCAAATCAGAATTTCAAACTCTCAACGCATTATCTCTGGAGCATCCTTGTCATTAAGGAAGCTCTATTAGTTCAAATGTTCGTGCTAATGACCCTTATAAGTGTTCTTAGCTTCTGTAGTTAAGCTTTTATTAGTTTAAGGACCGAAAGTCAAAGATAGTGTAATTTTGCTTTAACTTGTAGATTAATCATAAACGGTCCAGCCGTTATTCGAATTGAAAGCGGCTATATGTTGGTAATTATGTAGGTGTTAAACCCTCAAAAGGGCACCTTCTAATTATCACATTTACTTGGTCAATTGTCGGGTCAAAGTTATGAACAGAAAAGTTAAACGAGCCAGTTTTTACAAAATAATTCATAACTAATAATGTAGGAACTATAAAATACGTTTTATCACTTAAGTAACCTGGTAAATAATATAAGAACATGTTTAGGCATGTTCAACCCGACAATTCTGAGTATTAGGCTCAGTTCGCAACCGAAAGTCGCAAAAGTAGACTTTTGCTTTAACTTTCAGTTCTGACCCGAATTAGCTTAGTTTAGTTATGCCTTAGGGTTCCTTTGTGACCATATTATATGTTAGTATAAACCTCTGAGGTCATACTACATGGTCCCTTAGAAATCAGAGATCATTTGCATGTTTCCGTTAAATGCTTAAAAATTGACCATTAAGCCCTTATGTTATAAAAATGAGATTTTTGAAAATGTGAGAGGACAAAAAGTTTTATTACTGATATATAAGTATGTCATAAAAATTTGACATCCGTTTCTGGTCTTAAATAAAAGTTATGCAAGATATCGTAAAACAAAATTTTTTGTTAATTAAATTGCATTTTTAGCATAAATCTTATTTAAACCCAATTTTTGCCACCAAACTTGCCACCCACTATTATGATATAATTTTTAGGAAATTTTAGAATTTTTGGTCAAATTTTATACTGACCATAACATAGAGTTCATGCATGAACTCGGTAATTGACGATAGCGCCCTTTTCATTAATAAAATGAGTTTTACACATCATTTAGATGTCAAACCTTTTCCTACTGATGTTATATATTAAATAAAATATTTTAAGCTTTCTAGACTGATAAAAATCTCAGAAATTCATAAACATCTCAAATATCGTCAATTACCGACTTTTACGCTAATTAGGCGCTAGTATGGTTTAAAACCATATTTAACGCCTAAGACTTGTTACCTACTGATTTTATAAATGAATTTTTATACTTTAACAGTTGGTATAAGTCTTGAACTTAAACTTCCAAATATGACCTTAAAAGCATATGTGAAATGACCAAAACGTCCCTACGGTGCATAGTTCGGTCATAAATGATAAACCTCACATACGTATGATATCTTACTGATGTAACTTGATAAAATAAATATTTTTACCGAATATTGTAGACCAGATCCTCAGTTTGCTATTAAACCTCTTTTATAAACTTTAAAATGACCAAAATATCCTTACGGGGCTTAAATTGGTTTTAAATTTGTTTTGGGCATAATTATTGATATCCTACTGATATCAAATCATATTTAAAGCATATTAACTTGTGAAACTTGTATATGACTCATCCGGTTACCCGTTATGCATATACGCGTTCGGTACGGTTTATGTAACTAGTTTGCATAAATTAGCCAAAACGGGTCAAACCTTATCATTTTTACTTCAAAATCCAGAATGTATTTAGTTTACCTATTTTATACAAGTCTTCATACTTGTTGGGTCTAAATCACATTCTAATCCGGTCACCGCTTAATCTTGTGTTTTGTACCGTAAACCTTTCATTAAAACTAACCGGTTTAAGTTACAACTTAATTAAGACCCGTTAGGAATCTAATAGGTTATTAGAACCTTCGTTCCAGATTAGGAGCCCAGTAAAAGCTACCTGCACTTGCTGATTAGAATATACGGCTGAGTATAATTTACATTTTGGCTCAGGTAAATACTTTTAACTTATTTTCCCTTATACGGGTTTGGGATACGGTAAATTTTTACCGCTTGGTCGGCTATTGTATATTTAATCGATTAGTGGTTAAATCATTAAGATAACCCGTTTTAATCTGTTTTGTTTGATACAAAGCATTTTGGGGGTTAATATGGCCGTGTCATGGATATCCTCGGCTCATTCATTTGAAATGGCCACGACTTAAGCACGGGGTGTAGGCATACACCTGACAGTTGCGTATGTAAAACGATATCTCACTCGTGAGGAAACTTCTTGTGGGCTTATACTAGTGGTGTGTCTATTAATCTTGTCTCGGCTTCTAACCCGGGCCCTGAACGTATACAAGATTATTTTATATAAATTGTCCCAAGTTATAAAAGATTTTGATGCCTTGTGCATCCAAACCAATTTTATAAACACTTTTCAAAAGAGTCAGTTAATTGTATTTACCAGTGTAAACTGACGTATTTTTCAAAAAGATTAAGTGCAGGTACTACGCGAAATTGGCTGGAAGCTCCTGAGTATTAGTTAAAGAGTCTTGCAAGCTATTAATACTTAAAGTCTGTCGAACAATATTTTACTTTATGTTTTAGATCCGCCTGTGGATCCACATACAACGATTTGTATACTATTTCATTATACTTTTCATTTCGGTTTGTATTATTATTTTCTACCAAGACTTCTGCTGTGAATTAAACTGTGATTATTTGATTATGATGATATCAACTACGTCACGATACTCCCCACCGGGCCCACCGGTAATACGTAGAAATATCAAGGTGTGACAGGTTGGTATCAGAGTCAACATTGAGGGAATTAAACACTAGCTTTTTGTGTTTAATCTCAATGACACAGTTGCACATTCCTTGACTTCCGGGTCTAGGCAAAGGACCTAGGATTAATTCTAATCTTAATTGGTTTATATCTTTTTTGTTGTTTCTTTTGTTTTGACAGGATCACAAGCAAACATGCCACCAAGAGTGAGAGGCCGAGGAGGACAAGGAAAAGCTCCAATTGTTACTAGGAATGACCACGAAGCTAGACCATCTCACCGGCGCACACCCTCCTCATCACTTGGATCAAGTCCTCATGAAGACTGGAGGACATACCTTGAGCTCGCGAGACGCTCTGTCTCGCTTAGCTCCTCACCATCTTACCATCATTCCTTTGGGCTGCAGCAGGAGGACGAGCCCGACAAGTCTCACCATTCTTTCATTCCTCTGCAGCGATCGGGTTCACACCATTCCTTTCAGAACCCAACACCTTATTTTCAGAGCCGATTCAATCTGATGAACCAGATTGAAGAACCAGAGGGCCAAAAACCTTTGGGACCAGCTGACCATTTCCCCGAGTACCAAAACACGGATGTGGACGATGATCCAGATCCTGAGATGCCACCATCTGGGATGCCGACGCATCCCATCGAGATTTCTAGCGGATCAACTTTTCATGGTTCGCCTTACAGGGGCCCTGATATCTGGGCCGAAAGATGGGCTTCATACAAGTGGGAGTATACTCCCCCTCACCGCAACTCGCCACCACACCAGCAGGTCCCTTCTGAGGACCCGCATTTTCAGGACCACCAGCGCCAGAGCAGCCACCGCCTCCCGAACCATTGAGGCGATGAAGAACTGCACGAATATCCGTGTGTGGTGGTTTCCATTTCAGCACCCCCCAACACTCCAGCAACAGCAACTACCCGCCGCTCTATGAAGACCCGCAAATGGGTGGGCCTGTAAATGCAGTATCTGAAGTCGACTCTGCACCAGTCAAAACAGCACCACAAATGGGTTATGAAAACCCAATTCCTTCTTACCCAGGTGCAACTAGGTACAACCCGTTCGAGCAGCAAGCTTATTCGGGTTATAACTACAACAATGCACCTGTCGTTGACCCATACATTGAAGCAGCAAACTTCAATGCTCTCTACCCTGGTCCCTTTCCACCTACGTACCCAACTGGGTACCCTGCATATGGGTATCAATACCCGCCACCTCCTCAACCGCAACAGCAGCAGTCGCCTCAACCTGAATTCCAGCAACCACCGCAGCAGCAAGAAATCCTCCAAAGGTTGCACGACGTGGAACAAAGGGTAGACGAAGAGCATAGAAGTCGCCGCAGTCTTCTAAAGGGTTTAGCAAACCTCATTAATGGCAAGAAGAAGAGGGATTATTAGAAATCCTTATTTATTGTGTTGTTATTTCAATTAAGTCCCTGTGTGGATATTTCATTTATGTATTTGGTCCCTGCGTGGACCTGTCTTTCTTATTTTAGTCCCTGCGTAGACAATGTTATTTCTTTAAAGACCCGTTTAGGGCATTATTGTAATTCGTAGAATTTTATTTAGGAGAAATTTCCTTTTGATATTACATTTGGCATTAAACATAAACATATACATATATCGTAAATCAAAATTTTGATTCAATTTTAATTGATCTGCCAATAAATCTCAAAAGAAAATCTTAAAAGTATAACCTAGCCCATATGTCATTTTAGACATGGCCATGATGGTAAAACCTTCTTAAGTTTCAAATTTTTGTTAGCATCTGAAAACATGTTAGCACTCCTGGCAAATGTGATTCGATAAAGTCACACTAGTCATCCTTCTATTGGATTTTTCCAATTCCTTGTCTAACTTGATGATTTAAACATCCATTAGTGATGAAGTGCCTACGGGCAATACTTAATGTCCTATAGGACAAATGACAGTGTAGTCTATGACTTCCTGTCAAGAAAAGGGTGATGAACTATGTTTAATCCTTAATGCCTCGATCCTATGTGATCATGGTTTATAAATTTAAAACTCTCCTCGTGACTAGGCCTTTTGTGCCACTGTAATATCCTTAATGATATATAACTAGGATAAATTATAATGAAAAATTTAAAATAAATTTGATTAACAAATTAACCAATACGGTCTATGTTTACCATGGTTAATGAGTCATAAAAAATGGTGATTCCATAATAAACATCTGAACAAACTATTGTCAATTGTTTTTTAGCAATCAAGCTTCAGCATGTCTGAATCAGAAGAGGTTAATAGTCATCCAAGGGAGAGAAATGATAACACCAGAATAAATGTAGCTGGTGCAGATCTAAAAGCATTGATAGATAATGCTGTCACTAGAGCGATTGACAGACAGTTCAAGGAACCAAGTAATACTCGCACAAAGACTCAATCTGTGGCTCATAGTAAGCCCCCTTCTAAAACACATGAGTCAAATAAGGAAAATTCTCGTCACTCGTCGAATCAGAAGAGTCTCCCATCCAAGAAAATTGTGCTTAATCAGGAGCCACGTGTCAAGACTTGCTCCCATAAATACTTCGTCTATTGCAAGCCAAGGGACTTTACAAGAGAAAAAGGAGCCATTGACTGTATGACATGGCTTGATGTGATGGATACTGTAGTAGATATCAGTGGTTGTGCGGAGCAGGATATTGTGAAGTTTGTTTCACAATCGTTTAAAGGGGAAGCATTGGCTTGGTGGAGGTCGTTAATCCAAGCCACAGGGAAGATCCCACTGTATAACTTGTCTTGGGAACAATTTGTTGCACTGATTAAGGAAAACTTCTCTCCCCAGCATGAGGTAGAGAAAATTGAAACTGACTTCTTGACTCTGGTCATGAAGAATTTGGATTGTCAGGCGTACGTTACAAGTTTCAACACCATGTCTTGATTGGTTCCCTATTTGGTCACACCAGAACCAAAGCGCATAGCGTGCTTCATTGGAGGCCTGGCTCTGGAAATCAAAGGCGATGTTAAAGCATCTAGGCCTACCACCTATAGGTCTATGGTAGATTTGTCCTTATCCCTCACATTCGATGCGGTTAGAAATAAGTCTGTTAAGACTTCTGAAGAGGGAAAGAGGAAACGTGAAGATGAGAGCTCACGTCGCTCTGACAAGAAAATAAAAGGTAACTCTGAGCATAGGAAGAGTTCTGGGTTTAAGAAAGACTCCCAGCAGTCAGGTGAGAAGCCTAAGTGTAAAACCTGTCAGAAGCACCATTTTGGGAAGTGCATACTCGAATCGCAATCGCAATCGCAGACGAAGACTAAAGTTTGTGGGATCTGCAAGTCAAAAGAGCATAGAACTTTGGATTGCAAGAAAATGAAGGATGCAACCTGTTATGGTTGCAATGAGAAGGGGCACATAAGGACCAATTGCCCTAGAAACCCAAAGAAGCCTGAAGAGGCCAAGAAGACCAATGCACGAGTCTTCCAGATGAATGCTCAGGAGGTAGTACAGAATGATACTATTATAACATGTACTTTCCTTATCAATGATGTTTATGCTAGAGTTTTGTTTGATTCAGGCGCATATAAGTCCTTTGTAGACAATAAATTTTGTAAACTGTTAAATCTGCCTGTTAAAACTCTAAGCATAAAATATGTGGTAGAATTAGCTGATTGTACCATAGAGACTGCTTCAACAATCTTAGATGGATGTTTCATATCCATTAGGAATCACTCTTTTCCGCTATCTTTTCTTCCGTTGAAATTGGCAGGATTCGATATAGTGATAGGCATGGATTGGTTATCTCTTAACCAAGCCCAAATTGTATGTGATAAGAAGCAAGTGGTTATCAAGACCCCTTATGGTGAGCCACTTACAATTCAGGGAGATACGCAGTATGGTTTGCGTAAACAAGTATCTATGCTTAAAGCATCAAAGTGTTTGAAGATAGGTTGTGTCATTTACATGGCACAAGTGACTATAGACAAGCCGAAGCCTAAGATTGAAAATATTCCTATTAATTCTAAATATTCAGATGTTTTTCCTGAAGAAAAACCTGGTTTACCACCAGACAGGCAAGTGGAATTCAGGATCGATATCATTCCTAGAGCAGCACCAGTTGCAAGAGCACCTTATCGGTTGGCACCGACAGAAATGAAGGAATTAAGAAAGCAGTTGGATGATCTATTGGAGAAGGGTTTTATTCGACCAAGTTCATCTCCTTGTGGAGCATCTATTCTATTTGTGAAGAAGAAGGATGGATCAATGCATTTATACATTGATTATCGTGAGCTGAACAAAGTTACAATCAAGAACCGATATCCATTACCCAGGATTGACGATCTATTTGATCAACTTCAAGGGGTAAGTTACTTTTCAAAGATCGATTTGAGGTCAAGATACCATCAACTGTGTGATAACTGTGCTCTGTAATCGATGAACAATGCAAAACAATGTTAATTATCAATAAAACAATGTGCTTTGGTGTATTTATTTTTGTATTTCTGTTTGATGACTTTACGATTTGATTCAATTCCGATTTCAAACTTTAAAGCACTTTCTGGAAAGTTACACGTAAACTGGTGCGTAAACGCAGTCAGTTTAACGCAACAAACACTCCAGAATAGTGACATAGGCTTAACATACTTTAAATAACCTCCACATAACTTAGAAATAAGTTTTGGATGGTTTGGTGTGTTGAAAACAAGTCTATTCGATCGCAGGGACTATTTGTGTCAAACTGCGAAACTATACCGATTCGTATGGTATCGAAGAGTTCAGAACTAAGCTAAAAATAACATAAATAACCTAAACATAGCTTAGAAATAACCTAAACATAGCTTAGAAATAAGCTTTTAGGGGTTCGGTGTGCGAAAACATGCTTATTTGATCTTATAGGGACTAAAAGTGTCAAAAACGATGTAAGTTTGCATTTTCGAGCATATCTTACGTTCTGACCACATCTGGACATCCAAAATTTTTGTACACACTAAAATATTTTTATTTTAGTGATCGGCATGTAAAAATACCATTCGTCGCTTAATTTGGTTCGTTTTCGTTTCCGTTTGAGTTTCGTCGTAATTTAACGAATAACGCGACCGTACGACCAAACGAGCCGAGATCCGAGAGTTTTCCGAGCACATTTTGAGTCCTCTAAACTTTATTGACCTTGTAGAGCCTTGAAAATGGCTTAACGGGGGTCAAAAGGGGCTGAAATGAGCTTAAACCAAGTGCAGGGGCCTGTTCTGTAATTTATCAAACTTTTACTGAATTGGGGAGCCCATACGGGCCGCGTAAGCCCATCCCACATGCTTACACGGGCCGCCTGAATAGCCCAGTGACCAGATTTCCATTTTCAGCATTATGTTTGAACTTCAGGGGCTGTTTATGTAAAATTCTTGGTGTGTTAACCAAGTTAACACCTCTCCAAGGCTTCTAACCTGCATCAAACAATTGTATGGATGAGATTTAATGCTTGGAGACCACACAAACAAGTGTCTTGATCTTTTGAGTTTGCTACAACTATAAATAGCATGGCCAACCTCCTCATCCATTGCTCATTCCGCTCTTCTCTTCTCTACAATCTGATTTGGGGAGCTTTCTAATCTGATTGGAAACTTATTCTTGGTAGAAAAGATAGCTAGGACCCTATGTAAGTCTTCTTTCATGCTTATTCTTTATGTTTAAGCAGAAAGTCAAATAGTTTGGCCAATAGTTTGACTTTCGGTTTTGACCATGAATTGGTCAAGTCAAAGTTCAATTGCACTTTGCAACGTGATTGTAATCATGATGGTTATAATCCTCAGCGATTATACCTACTGATTACCACGTTAACTAGGTGTAGTGACGAGTCAAAGTTTCGGTCAAAATGCTTTTTAGCACGCATTTTGCAATGGAACTATTTTCAGGTATCAAAACCCATTGTTTTGATACCAAATCAGTTTTATAAGCTAGTTAAACATGTTTTGACATGTTTAACTCGTCACTATTAGTTTAGTGCTTGTTTAGGGTCGTAAGTTAAGCAGTCTAAACAACCACTTAGACTTTCGAACCCGACCTGTTTGGTCGATCATTAGGATCCGACCAAGCTTGATTAGTGATCATAGTTGCATAGGGAACAACCACTGAGGTTATACCTTATAATCACATAGAATTGGTTAATTATTTGTTTAGTAGCTTGTATGCCCATAAGAAATGACCAAAACGCCCTTTTGAAGCATAAATCCGTATTTTACATTTGAACATGTTTTTGACATATAATCTGATTTAGTAACATGTTTAGGTATTATTGGGCATGTAAGACTTGACATAGCACATAGTTAACCATCTGAACATAGTTTCGCGCGAACGACGTGTTAAAGTAGCATAAGCTACCTTAATAGGTCGTAACGGGTCGAAAGCACTTAGGCTAAGTTCCAAGCGAGGATGTAGGCTTTGTTAAACCATATCACATGAGTTCCAACACTCATTTAATTTACAAGACCTCATTATATCCGATCTTCCAATTTAGGTGTCGGTTTATTTACTAGTGATCCGATTACTAGGTACTACTTGAATTTCCTTGGTTTGTCTGAGCTTCGCTAAGTTCTTTAGATCAAGGATATCCTTCCATTCAATGTGAGTACATAGTTCCCCTATTTTACTGTTTTCAATTGTTTTGAGGTGATTCATATGTATTAAAATGATTTCGATAATTTAACGATGTTTTTCAAAAATGATTAAAATGGTTTATATTAAACTAATAACGATTTCAATAATGTGAACAAACTTGTTGGTTGTAATTACATAACGAATGACATTCATTAGCATTGATCAAGCCGACCATTATTAGGTTATGGTACCATAGGATCTGACAAATCCCGTTATCAGACTACACCCATGGTTATGTGTGGGGGGTTATGTAGGTAACGACCAAATCTGATGATTGTTAACTTACCCTTTGGTGGTTTGTTAATACGATAGGCGAAGTAGTCGAGTCACGAAGGTTTGAATGTTATTAGCGAGACAACCATAAGTAGTTTCACAATTAAAACGAATACGATTTTGGGACGAGTTAAACAATTTGGAACGACTTAAACGAGATAAAATGATTTGAACAAAGGATTGGTTGGGTTATGATTAGGTAATGGGATAGATGTAACATGATAGAAGCAAGGTAGATACGCCGCTGGTACATCTTATATATAAATGCTTTTATCATATTACATTTCATGTCATTATTTAGTTCACTTGGGTAACGATTTGAAACGATGTCACACAACGAGGTTTTCGAAATTATATAAACTATACGAGTTTTAACGAGATGTTTTACGAATTGGTTTACTTAAACAAAAGTCTTTGAGTTAGGAATCATGGCTACGAGATTTTATAAATTATAACCATCTTGATTTGAGTTGGTTAATCATGTTGCAATATTATATACTTTTCAAAACAAAGTTTTCGAGGTATTGCAATATATATATAAACGAGCCATAATTCCGATACTCTTATAAAACCTATGTGCTCGCCATCATTTCTTTGCTTACTTTATTTTTACATATGTTTCAGGTTATGTTGCGTGATGATTGCTAGGGAGCATGTTCACTTAGGATTTGGACGTGGCCTTAGTGATATAAAAACGATAGTAGACGATGTTTAAATTGTTTGTTTGGTTTTTAGACAATGTAAATTACTTGATAAACCAATAAAATGAAACTTTTGAATTACCACAGTTGTGAAATGAAGATTCTGTTATAACACTCCTCGACGTCTCCGCCACGGTTTGTTGTTTTAACGTGGTCAGGGTGTGACAGAAGAGTTGGTATCAGAGCCAATGGTTATAGGGAGTTAGGTTATTAGTAATGCTTTGACCTAGACTATAACTTTCCAGGACCCTAACGCGAGTTATCTTGCGTTTAGATTTTAAAACAATACCGTCACCTATCCTTAGGTGATAACCACAACGAAAACACAATAACAAATCCGCTTCGAAAATTAATCATCTATCCTTGGATGATTGATTGTAAGGTTTTGAACCCTCTGAGTTTCCAAAATCTCGTCAAAGTTTGGGTCTAAATAATGTGAACACGTGCAAACTGGAAGAGTGAATGCCTGTACCCTGAGTTTTCTGTCTAAGGCTAGAGTGTTCGTACAAATCCGCAGTATCGGACCAGTCACTCTTACTTAGGAACTCTTGGGGTGAGTGTTCACTTATAGGCGAGCATATCTTCGGTGATACATTATTATGACCTATTTACTTTGATTAGTTACTGTGTATCATTTGTTTGTTCGAGGTAACGAACAAATGATCGCACTCCTTGTGTTTTGTCGATGTTTTCAATGCCTCTTTTGTTTTATCGACCTCACTCGTTTCTCATGTTTCCTTGTTAGACAATGCCTCCTCGACGCGATGCTCAAACTTTTACTGCTGAGGAAGTCGCAGCCCTTGTCTCTCAGCAAATGGCTGCTGTACTTCCAGGCGTTGTGACCCAAATCCACAAGTTATATAACAACAACAATAATGCACAATGTAATTTCAATAATTTCAATTCTGCGAAGCCGCTTAAGTTTCTGGGTCACAAGGAGCAACTGCGCACCTCACTCTGCTCGATGTAATGGTCACCATGTTGCCCAGCAGGCCTGTAAACAGTGTGTTACGTGTGGTAGACTTGGGCATTTGGCCAACATTTGTCGTTTTGGTCAAAATCAAGCTGCTCAAGTTCCAGCACAAGTTCAAGGGAATGCTGCGAGATTCCCACCTGGTTCGTGTTTCAATTGTGGAGAAATGGGTCATTTCAGCAACAATTTCCCAAGATTGGTAAATGCGAATGCAAATCCGAATGCAAACGCGAACGCGAATGTGAATCCCGCTCGTGGACGGGCATTCAATCTGAACGCGAATGAGGCGAGGGCGGACAACGAAGTTGTTAACGGTACATTCCTTGTTAACAATCAACTTGCATCTATTCTTTTCGATTCTGGTGCCGATAGGAGTTTTGTTTCGTTATCATTTGAGCCTTTACTTGCGATACCTAGAACTAAACAGAGGAAACCCTTATCTTTTGAAGTTGCTACTGGTAAACCTCTTGTTCTCGATTCTGTTCTTCATGGTTGTCAATTGAACCTCGATAACCATCTTTTTCCCATTGACCTCGTACCGATGCAACTTGGGAGTTTCGACATTATCGTGGGGATGGATTGGTTAACCAAACATCATGCTGAGGTTGTTTGTTTCGATAAGATCATTCGTATTCCTCTATCGTCTGGTGATGTCCTAGAGGTTCGTGGCGAGAAACCATCTGGTGGATTGAAACTCATGTCGTGCACAAAAACCCAAAGTTACTTACGAAAAGGATATGTTGCTTTTCTGGCACATGTCACCGAGGAGAAAGGCAAGAACAAGAGTATTCAGGATATTTCGATTGTTCAGGATTATCCAGAGGTGTTTCCTGATGAACTGCCTGGTTTGCCTCCAGTTCATCAAGTCGAGTTTCATATTGACCTTGTACGCAATGCTAACCCAATTGCGAAAGCACCTTATCATCTTGCACCGTCTGAGATGCAAGAGTTATCGAAACAGCTTCAAGAATTATCGGATAAAGGATTCATCCGTCCGAGTTATTCACCTTGGGGCGCTCCTGTCATCTTTGTGAAAAAGAAAGATGGATCTTTTCGAATGAGTATCGATTATCGTGAGCTTAATAAGCTTACCATCAAGAATCGATATCCCCTACCCCGAATCGATGATCTCTTTGATCAGCTGTAAGGTGCTACCTATTTCTCCAAGATCGATCTGCATTCTGGGTATCATCAGCTTCGTGTATTCGAAGAAGATATTCCCAAAAGTGCATTCCGCACTAGATATGGGCATTACGAGTTTACTGTCATGCCTTTCTGTTTGACGAATGCTCCAGCTATCTACATGGACATAATGAATAGGGTCTGTAAACCTTATTTAGACAAGTTCATCATTGTGTTCATCGACGATATTCTCATTTATTCAAAGTCTCTAGCCTTTCACGAGCAACACCTTCGTTTGACATTGGAACTCCTGAAGTAGGAACAACTTTTTGCCAAATTCTCCAAGTGTGAATTTTGGCTTAAAGAAGTTCAGTTTTTGGGATATATTGTCAACGAGCAAGGTATTCATGTGGATCCATCCAAGATTGTTGCAATCAAGGATTAGAATACACCAACAACACCTACAGAAATTCGTTCTTTTCTTGGTCTTGCTGGATATTATCGACGTTTCATTTCTAATTTCTCGAAGATTGCGGTTCCACTCACTGCTTTGACTCAAAAGAATAAGCCTTTTGAGTGGGGACCCAAACAAGAAGAAGCGTTCCAAACGCTGAAACAGAAGCTATGTGATGCTCTTGTTCTATCTTTGCCTGAGGGAAACGATTATTTCATTGTCTACTGTGAAACGTCCAACTTAGGCCTTGGTTGTGTTCTTATGCAACGAGGTAAAGTTATAGCATATGCATCTAGACAATTTAAAGTTCACGAGAAGAACTACACAACTCATGATCTTGAGCTGGGAGCTGTGGTTTTCGCTCTCAAAATCTGGAGACACTATCTTTATGGCACGAAGTGTGTGGTTTTCACAGACCACAAAAGTATCCAGCATATTCTTAATCAGAAGGAGTTAAACATGAGGCAGCGACGTTGGGTTGAACTCCTAAACGATTACGATTGCGAGATTCGCTACCATCCCGGTAAGGCGAATGTCGTAGCTGATGCGCTTAGTCGAAAGGAGCGAGTCAAGCTTCATTCTGTTCGAACTCTATCTGATATTCAAACTCGTGTTCTTCAAGCTCAGCAATTTTGTGTTTCACAAAATTTGATGGGTAAGGAATTACCACATCAGCTTGAGCTTAAACTCGAAGCGAAGGATGATGGTTTACTCTATTTCATGGATCGTTTGTGGATTCCAAAACAAGACGATCTTCGCACTTTAGTAATGGACGAATCTCATAAGTCTCGATATTCTATCCATCCTGGTGCATATAAAATGTACAAGGATCTTCGTACTCAGTATTGGAGGCCTGGTATGAAGAAAGATGTTGCCTTGTATGTAGCGAAATGCCTAACTTGTCTCAAGGTCAAGGCTGAACATCAACGACCTTCTGGTTTGCTTGTACAACCAGAGATACAGGTTTGGAAGTGGGAGAACATTGCTATGGATCTCATCACTAAATTACCGCGTACATCTAAGGGTCATGATGCTATATGGGTTGTTATCGATCGATTAACGAAGTCAGCTCATTTTATTCCGATTCGTGAGGATCTATCTACTGATAAACTTGCAAAGATTTATGTTGATGAGATTTTATCACGACATGGTGTTCCTTTGGATATCATATCCGATCGTGATGCTCGGTTTTCATCTCATTTCTGGAAGACCATGCAATTTGCTATGGGAACCCAACTAAATCTAAGCACTACTTATCATCCCCAAACAGATGGACAATCTGAGAGAACGATTCAAACTTTGGAGGATATGCTTAGAGCATGCGTGATAGACTTTGGTGGTAATTGGGATTCTCATCTCCCATTGATCGACTTCTCTTACAACAATAGTTATCATGCTAGCATTAATATGGCACCATTCGAAGCTCTTTACGGTCGAAAATGTCGTTCACCTGTCTGTTGGAATGAGATCGGTGAAGTTCAGCTTACTGGACCTGAGCTCATTCTAGAACCGACAGACAAAATAAAGAAAATTCACGATAATCTTGTGACAGCTAGATGCCGTCAAAAGAGTTATGCGGATTTACGAAGCAAGCCCTTAGAATTTCAAGTCGGAGACCATGTCCTACTCAAGGTGTCACCTTGGAAGGGAGTGGTGAGATTTGGAAAGAAAGGAAAACTTGCACCACGATATGTTGCACCATTTAAGATTGTTGAAAGGGTTGGAATGGTTGCCTATCGACTAGAGCTACCTCCAGAGCTTGGAAATATTCATCCGACTTTTCACGTGTCCAATCTGCGAAAGTGTTTAGCTGACGCTGATCTTCACATTCCACTCGACGAAATCTAAGTTGATGAAATGATGCACTTTGTCGAGAAACCTGTGGAAATAGTGGACCGTACATACAAACAGTTGAAGAACAAATGAATTCATTTGGTTAAGATTCGCTAGGAATCCAAACGTGGCCCAGAATTTACTTGGGAACGTGAGGACCAAATGAAGGCGACATATCCGCAATTGTTCTCACAAGTTTCCTCTAGTTAAAATTTCGGGAAGAAATTTCCTAAAGTAGGGGAGACTGTGACAACTGTGCTCTGTAATCGATGAACAATGCAAAACAATGTTAATTATCAATAAAACAAAATGCTTTGGTGTATTTATTTGTGTATTTGTGTTTAATGACTTTACGATTTGATTCGATTCCGATTTCAAGCTTTAAAGCACTTTCTGGAAAGTTACACGCAAACTGGTGCATAAACGCAGTCAGTTTAATGCAACAAACACTCCGGAATAGTGACATAGGCTTAACATACCTTAAATAAGCTCCACATAACTTAGAAATAAGTTTTGGATGGTCTGGTGTGTTGAAAACAAATCTATTCGATCGCAGGGACTATTTGTGTCAAACTGCGAAACTATACCGATTCGTATGGTATCGAAGAGTCCAGAACTTAATCATAAGCTAAACATACCATAAATAACCTAAACATAGCTTAGAAATAAGCTTTGAGGGGTTCGGTGTGCGAAAACATGCTTATTTGATCTTACAAGGACTAAAAGTGTCAAAAACGACGTAAGTTTGCATTTTCGCGCATATCTTACGTTCTGACCACATCTGGACATCCAAAATTTTTGTACACACTAAAATATTTTTATTTTAGTGATCGGCATGCAAAAATACCATTCGTCGCTTAATTTGGTTCGTTTTCGCGTCCGTTTGAGTTTCATCGTAATTTAACGAATAACGCGACCGTACGACCAAACGAGCCGACATCCGAGAGTTTTCCAAGCACATTTTCAGTCCTCTAAACTTTATTGACCTTGTAGAGCCTTGAAAATGGATTAACGGGGGGTCAAAAGGGGCTGAACTGAGCTTAAACCAAGTGCAGGGGCCTGTTCTGTAATTTATCAAACTTTTGTTGAACTGGGGAGCCCATACGGGAGCCGCCTAAATAGCCCAGCGACCAGATTTCCATTTTTAGCATTCTGTTTGAACTTTAGGGGCCGTTTATGTAAAATTCTTGGTGTGTTAACCAAGTTAACACCTCTCCAAGGCTTCTAACCTGCATCAAAAAATTGTATGGATGAGATTTAATGCTTGGAGACCACACAAACAAGTGTCTTGATCTTGTGAGTTTGCTACAACTATAAATAGCATGGCCAACCTCCTCATCCATTGCTCATTCCTCTCTTCTCTTCTCTACAATCTGATTTGGGGAGCTTTCTAATCTGATTGGAAACTTATTCGTGGTAGAAAAGATAGCTAGGACCCTTTGTAAGTCTTCTTTCATGCTTATTCTTTATGTTTAAGAAGAAAGTAAAACAGTTTGGCCAACAGTTTGACTTTCGGTTTTGACCATCAATTGGTCAAGTCAAAGTTGAATTGAACTTTGCAACGTGTTTGTAATCACGATGGTTATAATCCTCAGCGATTATACCTACTGATTACGACGTTAACTAGGCGTAGTGATGAGTCAAAGTTTCGGTCAAAATGCGTTTTACCACGCATTTTGCAACGGAACTATTTTCGGGTATCAAAACCCATTGTTTTGATACCAAATCAGTTTTATAAGCTAGTTAAACATGTTTTGACATGTTTAACTCGTCACTATTAGTTTAGTGCTTGTTTAGGGTCGTAAGTTAAGCGGTCTAAACAACCGCTTAGACTTTCGAACCCGACGCGTTTGGTCGATCATTAGGATCCGACCAAGCTTGATTAGTGATCATAGTTGCATAGGGAATAACCACTGAGGTTATACCTTATGATCACATAGAATTGGTTAATTATTTGTTTAGTAGCTTGTATGCCCATAAGAAATGACCAAAACGCCCTTTTGAAGCATAAATCCGTATTTTACATATGTGAACATGTTTTTGATATATAATCTGATTTAGTAACATGTTTACGTATTATTGGGCATGTAAGACTTGACATAGCACATAGTTAACCATCCGAACATAGTTTCGCGCGGACTACGCGTTAAAGTAGCATAAGCTACCTTAATAGGTCGTAACGGGTCGAAAGCACTTAGGCTAAGTTCCGAGCTAGGATGTAGGCTTTGTTAAACCATATCACATGAGTTCCAACACTCATTTGGTTTAAAAGACTTCATTCTATCCGATCTTCCGATTTAGGTGTCGGTTTATTTACTAGTGATCCGATTACTAGGTACTACTTGAATTTCCTTGGTTTGTCTGAGCTTCGCTAAGTTCTTTAGATCAATGATATCCTTCCATTCAATGTGAGTACATAGTTCCCCTATTTTACTGTTTTCAATTGTTTTGGGGTGATTCATATGTATTAAAACGATTTCGATAATTTAACGATGTTTTTCAAAAAGGATTAAGATGGTTTATATTAAACTAATAACGATTTCAATAATGTGAACAAACTTGTTGGTTGTAATTACATAACGAATGACATTCATTAGCATTGATCAAGCCGACCATTATTAGGTTATGGTACCATAGGATCTGACAAATCCCGTTATCAGACTACACCCATGGTTATGTGTGGGGGGTTATGTAGGTAACGACCAAATCTGATGATTATTAACTTACCCTTTGGTGGTTTGTTAATACGATAGGCGAAGTAGTCGAGTCATGAAGGTTTGAATGTTATTAGCGAGACAACCATAAGTAGTTTCACAATTAAAACGAATACGATTTTGGGACGAGTTAAACGATTTGGAACGACTTAAACGAGATAAAATGATTTGAACAAAGGATTGGTTGGGTTATGATTAGGTAATGGGATAGATGTAACATGATAGAAGCATGGTAGAAACGCCACTGGTACATCTTGCATATAAATGCTTTTATCATATTACATTTCATGTCATTATTAAGTTCACTTGGGTAACGATTTGAAACGATGTCACACAACGAGGTTTTCGAAATGATATAAAACATTCGAGTTTTATTAACGATTTTTAACGAGATGTTTTACGAATTGGTTTACTAAAACAAAAGTCTTTGAGTTAGGAATCTTGGCTACGAGATTTTATAAATTATAACCATCTTGATTTGAGTTGGTTAATCATGTTGCAGTATTATATACTTTTCAAAACGAGCCATAATTCCGATACTCTTATAAAACCTATGTGCTCGCCAGCATTTCTTTGCTGACTTTATTTTTACATATGTTTCAGGTGATGTTGCGTGATGATTGCTAGGGAGCATGTTTACTTAGGATTTGGACGTGGCCTTAGTGACATAAAAACAATAGTATAAGATGTTTAAATTGTTTGTTTGGTTTTAAGACAATGTAAATTACTTGATAAACCAATAAAATGAAACTTTTGAATTACCATGGTTGTGAAATGATGATTCTGTTACAACACTCCCCGACGTTTCCGCCACGGTTTGTTGTTTTAACGTGGTCGGGGTGTGACAAGCTGAAGGTCAGAACCGAAGATGTGCACAAGACTGCATTTAGAACATGATATGGCCACTATGAGTTCTTAGTGATGCCTTTCGGGCTCACTAATGCACCTGCAGCATTCATGGATCTCATGAATCGCGTTTGCAAGCTGTATTTAGATAAGTTTGTCATTGTTTTTATTGATGACATACTTATTTATTCAAAGAATCAAGCCGACCATGAAAAACATCTTCGATGTATTCTTGAACTTCTGCAACAATAGAAGCTTTACCCAAAGTTCTCTAAATGTGAATTCTGGCTCCAAGAAGTCCAAATTCTTGGACATGTAGTAAGTGAGAATGGTATCCAGGTGGATCCCGCTAAGATCGAAGCAATTATGAATTGGCAAGCACCAAAAACACCTACAGAGATTCGCAACTTTTTGGGTCTAGCAGGATACTACAGACGTTTCATTGAAAACTTTTCTAGGATTGATGCACCTTTGACCTCGTTAACTCGCAAGAATGTAAAGGTTGACTGGGGTCCCAAGCAACAAGAATCTTTTGAGATCCTCAAGCAGAAATTAAGCAATGCCCCTGTATTGACATTGCCAAAAGGGATTGAAGAGTTTGTTGTGTACTTCGACGCATCACACACCGGTATGAGTTGTGTGCTCATGCAGAGAGGCGAGGTCATTGCCTATGCCTCACGTCAACTAAAGGTGCACGAAAAGAACAACACCACCCATGATTTGGAATTGGGTGCCGTTGTATTTGCACTAAAGCTTTGGAGGCATTATCTATATGGAACCAAGTGTGTAATTTATTCAGATCACAAAAGCCTTCAACACTTGTTTAACCAGAAAGATCTTAACATGTGGTAGCGTCGTTGGATGGAGACATTGAACGATTATGATTGCGAAATTCGCTACCATCCGGGCAAAGCAAATGTTGTTGCTGATGCCTTGAGCAGAAAGGAAAGGATTAAACCAACAAGGATCAATGCTAAAAGCATCGAGTTAAGGAACAACTTGAATGAAAGGCTGTTAGCTGCTCAGAAGGAAGCTGTTTTGGAAACTAACTTTCCAAATGAAAAGTTAGGCGTAACTGCTAATCAATTGTCTTATGGCAAGGATGGAATCCTTAGATTAAATGGTTGAATCTGGGTTCCATTCCATGGAGGACTTAGAGATGTAATCCTTCAGGAAGCTCATAGTTTAAAATATTCAGTTCATCCAGGCAGTGATAAGATGTACAAGGATCTGAAGGCAAATTATTGGTGGATAGGTTTGAAGAAATCTATAGCCACTTATGTGGCTAAATTTCTGACGTGTGCACAGGTTAAAGCCGAGCATCAAAAGCCGTCAGGTTCACTGCAACAGCCTTAACTTCCCACCTGGAAGTGGGAAATGGTAACTATGGATTTTATCACTAAGTTACCAAGGACGAAGCACGGGAATGATACGATTTGGGTCATAGTAGACAGGTTGACCAAGTCAGCTCACTTTTTCCTATAAAAGAAACGCACAGCTCCGATAAGCTAGCTCAACTGTACGTGGATGAGATCAGTATCTATTATCTCTGATAGGGATACTAGATACACATCTCATTTTTGGAAAAGCTTTCAGCAATCTCTAGGCACTCGTTTAAATTTTAGTACTGCTTATCATCCTCAGACAGATGGGCAAAGCGAGTGTACGATTCAAATGCCTGAGGATATGCTCAGGGCTTGTGTTATTGACTTGGGTGGAAGTTGGGATGACCATCTTCCTTTGATTGAATTTTCATACAATAATAGTTATCATTCGAGCATCCAAGTCGCGCCTTTCAAGGCTTTATATGGAAGGAAGTGTAGAACGCCAGTTTGTTGGGCGGAAGTTGTAGAGACCCAACTGTCAGGACCTGATATAGTCCTTGAGACGACGAAAAAGATTGTTCAGGTCCGTGATCGTCTGAAAGCCGCCAGAGATAGGGAGAAAAGCTATGCAGATATGAGGCGTAAACCTCTAAAATTTGAAGTTGGTGATAAAGTCCTACTCAAGGTATCACCCTGGAAAGGGGTTATGCGTTTTGGCAAAAAGGGCAAGCTGAGCCCAAGGTACATAGGACCATTTGAGATCATCGAATGCGTCGGAAGTGTGGCATATAAGCTAAATCTACCTGAAGAGCTTAGTGGAATTCATAATGTATTCCACATCTGCAACTTAAAGAAATGTCTAGCCGATGAGTCGCAAGCAATGTCTCATAAGGACGTGCAGATTGATGAAAGCTTGAAGTTTGTTGAAAAACCTTTGTCGATCGAGGATCGACAGGTTAAGAAGCTTCGAAGAAAGAATGTGCCGATCGTCAAAGTCAAATGGGATGCCCGTAGAGGCCCAGAATATATGTGGGAAGTTGAATCCACGATGAAACAAAAATACCCTCATTTATTTCAGTAAAAATCTCAAGGTCGAGATTTCTTTTGAGGGGTGAGGATGTAACACCTCGCAAAATCATGTCCAATACAGTGGTAACGCGTGTCATAAAACCTAATCATGTTAAAAGATAACTTAAGGGACTAAAATTGTTAAACAGTGAAAAGATGTAAATAGAAGGACCAAAAGAGACAACATGCCAAACTCATGCCTCTGAATGAACTCATATGTTGTTCGTATTCGTTATTGAATAAATTGTCGGACGCAAGAAGCCGTTTGTGCTTAAAATCAAAAGTTTTCAAAACACAGGAGTTAAAAGTGTCAACATGTTAATTCTTACCTCTGAGTGACCTTCTAACATTCCCAAAGCTTTGTAATATATTATTATACACTTATGAATATCATATAATGATTTCATAATGTTTCGGTTAGATCTGGTGATGAATAATTCAATTTTCAAGAATAAGGGTCAAAAGTGTAAAAGTGAGAATTCTTCATTCGGGAGACTTTTTCAACAAATCCAAAACATGTGAATGCATGGCCTTACTCCCAAGAACATTTCAGACCTGTTCATGTGGGCCCCTCATGCTGGAAATGTCAGATAATCGAGTTAGGAAAGTGCAGGGACCAATGTTGCAACAAAACAACTTTGAAACATGCTGCCTCGCATGGCGCGCCAGGATCTGCGACGGGGACCCATTTCCAGCCAAAACTGGCAGTTGCCAGCGTGCAATCCATGCAATCTCTACTCAATCTTTGCAACCAGATTCGAAAACAGCAGCTAGTTAACAGTTTTGCAAAACTACTTAGACACTTGGGAGCATCATATTTCACCTGGGACACTTGGAATCATCCTACCACATCCAATTCCTCTATATAAAGGCCCTCCTTCTCATTGTTGAACTTGCCTATTTCAAATCAGAATTTCAAATTCTCAAAGCATTATCTCTGGAGCATCCTGGTCATTAAGGAAGCTCTATTAGTTCAAATCTTCATGCTAAGGACCCTTCTAAGTGTTCTTAGCTTCTGTAGTTAAGCTTTTATTAGTTTAAGGACCGAAAGTCAAAGATAGTGTAATTTTGCTTTGACTTGTAGATTAATCATAAACGATCCAGCCATTATTCGAATTGAAAGTGGCTATATGTTGGTAATTATGTAAGTGTTAAACCCTCAAAAGGGAACCTTCTAATTATCAAATTTACTTGGTCAATTATCGGGACAAAGTTATGAACAGAAAAGTCAAACGAGGCAGTTTTTACAAAATAATTCATAACTGATAATGTAGGAACTATAAAATACATTTTATCACTTAAATAACTTGTTAAATAATATAAGAACATGTTTAGGCATGTTCAACCCGACAATTCTGAGTATTAGGTTCAGTTCGCAACCGAAAGTCGCAAAAGTAGACTTTTGCTTTGACTTTCAGTTCTGACCCGAATTAGCTTAGTTTAGTTATGCCTTAGGTTTCCTTTGTGACCATATTATATGTTAATATAACCCTCTGAGGTCATACAACATGGTCCCTTAGAAATCAGAGATCATTTGCATGTTTCCGTTAAATGCTTAAAAATTGACCATTATGCCCTTATGTTATAAAATCGAGAGTTTTGAAAATGTGAGAGGACAAAAAGTTTTATTACTGATAAATAAGTATGTCATAAAAATTTGACATCCGTTTCTGGTCTTAAATAAAAGTTATGCAAGATATCGTAAAAAAAAACTTTTTGTTAATTAAATTGCATTTTTAGCATAAATCATATTTAAACCAAATTTTTGGCAACAAACTTGCTACCCACTGTTATGATATAAAATTTAGGGAATTTTAGAATTTTTGGTCAAATTTTATACTGACCATAACATAGAGTTCTTGCATGAACTCGGTAATTGACGATAACGCCCTTTTCATTAATAAAATGAGTTTTACACATCATTTACATGTCAAAACTTTTCCTACAGATGTTATATATTAAATAAAATATTTGTTGGTGCATGCGTCTGTCGACTTCGTCTTGTATCGAGTCTTGTTAGTAGAATGATAGATCTGTGCACGTATTTCAAGATATGGTAATTTCGCTTGAAGGAGATGATTTCGCTTGAAAGAGGCCTGGTCAGTTTCAAGCGAAATCAACATGTTGAGATTTCGCTTGAACTGACTTCTTGCCACATTCAAGCGAAATCCATTGCCTATACATACCTCCTCAAGCGTAATCAGTTGCAATCTTTATGTTTCCGGTAGCGAAGCTCTGCCGAAGTGTCTACAGACTTGTAATCGATCTTATATCAATATACAAACAGTTTAAAGTGTGAATCTAGCTGAATTGAACTCTATACGTTTGTTTCCGCCACTAGTATTGAGATAAACTCTTCTGATCGACTCGCTCGGGTCTGAAAACGATCCTACAAGTGGTATAAGAGCTCAGGAGGAAGAGTTCATACCAATTCAGTTGCAAAATCTGTTTTTCTACACCTTCTTTCAAAATTAAACAAGTTTTCACGGTTAAAAACAGCTGATTTTCACATATCATGTGCATAATGTTGTTTTAACAAACCCTAGAGAGTTTCAGATCATAATTCGACCATTTGCTTGACCAATTGGACCAAAATCAGATCGAATTGCTGACATCATGCTGATTCCGCTTGAACTGTCTGGTTGATTCCGCTTGAAAACCGGGTTCCGCTTGAAATTTCGACCTGATTCCGCTTCAAACTTGCTATTACACTTCAAAAGGGCTATTTCGCTTGAGTGTTCTCGCTTGAATCACTGATTTCGCTTCAAAGACCTTATTTCGCTTGAAAAGGGTGTGTGCTCAAGCGAAATCAGATATTTCGCTTGAATTGGCATTCCGCTTGAACAGGGTGATCTTGGTTAGACTGTGATTTCACTTGAGATTGGCAGATTGTGAACTTGATAAAACTGAAACATGGAGAACGAGTTTTATAATGCGTTTGCTAGTCCGATATCAATTACACAGAACACGATGCTTGAAAATGAAACTGGAACAACTCAAAAACCGCCTAAGCTTTTGGATATTGATGATTTTAGTGGATGGGCTGAACGATTTGGTAACTGGGTTGAAGCTTATCATTTAGATGCATGGGAACATACGGAAGTTCAATATTTTAGACCAGTTGGTAGCGATCGAGAGAAAATACCAGTTAGAGATTTGAGTGCCGAGGAGAAAAAGAAATACAAAGATGAGAAGTTGATGGTTAGTTTGTTGCAGCAGGCGATTAAAGAAGACATCTTGATTTTACTTCAACATAATGGAACTGCACATTCGATATGGACAGAATTAGAAGCAAAGTTTCTTGGTAGTGATGACATGCTTAAGAACAAAAAGTCGTTGATGAAGAAGGAATTCGATTTGTTTCAAGGTTTAAGAAATTAAAGCACCAAGCAGATCATTGAAAGATACTGCAATTTATTGAAAAACATGAACAGATTGAGTATCAGAAAGGATAAAGATGAGTTGATTGAAAAGTTAGCTGATGCGTTGCCACATGATGAGTGGGGCACGTATCTTATGATGTTGAAAAACAAACCAGGTTTTAATGATCTAACATTGAGTGATTTTATTAAACAGCTTGAAGCTCAAGAAATGGAACATTGAAAGATAGCGAGAATGAAGAATTATAATGGAGAGCAAGACATTGGTTTGTACTACAAAAGTGGTGTTAATGACAAAACCAAGTTTTCGCCAAAAGTTGAAATTGCTTTCAATACAACTGGATCTTCTGAAAAGCCATCTCAAGGATCAAGTAACAAGATGGGATTTTCTTCATTTCCATCATTTGATCCACACTTTTCTACAACAAAGAGTGGTAAAGTACTTCAATGCAACATTGCTTTAAACCTTGAAAATGATCAGAATTATACCGAGGAAGTTGCTAAAAGCCACATGTCTCTGTTGGTAACTGTGCTTGAATCCTATGGAGGTTTAGTTGCAGGAAAGATCGGAAATCCAATGCTAACAAAAGAGGATTACGATCAAACTGATGCCGAAGAGATGGAATTAATGGATATAAAATGGTGCATGGCTAGTGTACTGAGACGAGCTGAAAAGTTTAAACAAATTAGAGGCAAAGATGATTTTCGCGATGCACATGTTTCAGCTTTAGGATTTGATGAGTCTAAAGTTACTTGTTTTCGATGCAGGGAAAAAGGGCATTTCAAGAGGGAGTGCACAAATCGTGAAGCAAGTGGGGCTCAAAATCCTTTTGGAAACAATGATTACTATCGAAAAGCGTTATATCATCAAGTTGCTCAACAGCCACATCAACAACAACAGCCACAAACAGCTCATGGTAGGAAAGAAATTGAAGATTCAAAAAGAGCATGTCTTGTTAATCAAGATAAAGGAAATGGTTTCAGTTGGGATAAATACATTCCAACAAATAGTAAAGTATGTGCGGCAGAACAAGAAGATGAAAAATTGGCAGAAGGTTTCAGTTGGGATGATTATTGCCCAGACAAAGAATTCCTAGCTAAAGGATTTGTTGCTCATGTTATAAATGATTATACTGATGATTATTGGGCAGAAAACGTCAGAAAACGTTTAAATGGTGAAGAAAATAAAAAGAAAGAAATTGTCGAAAAAGTTCAAGTGAGAGTAGTTAAAGAAGTTCCAGCATTTGAAATCAAAACAGATGATGAGTTAGTCAAGGTTGCTGGGAAGTGTATGAATTGTGATTCTCTGATAATGCAGAACAATGAATTGTTGCACAACATAAAAAGGCTGAAAGAATCATATGATACTTTGAACAGAGAGATGAATAAATACAACGAGTCAAGTAGTGAACAAAATGTAGCAATGAATACACTCAAAGGAGCTTACATGAGACAGCTTGACGATGTTAACTACTACACAGAGAAGTGTGTTGAGCTTGAATTGAAGTTGGCAACACAAAGAATTGAAACTGAAAGAGTTAACAATTTATTAAAAAGTTACTCATGTTCTACTTTTGTTGTTGATAGGATTTACCCCATAGTGGAAAAATTGAAGACATTTGAAGAAGAGAAGACTTCGGAAGATGAAAAGTCTGTGACAAAAGAAGATGATGAAGTGAATACATCTGGTAAGAAATCAAGTGTGGTTTATAACAAATGTCCGCCTCCTGTTGAAAATGCATATTCTCCGCAAAATGCTAATTCTGAAAGAGTCAAAAAGGCAACGAACTTACAGTGGGAGTCTAAGACGTCAGATAATTTGCCAGAAAGTATAGATGTCACTTTCACGTCGTCCGATACTGATCATGAGTCCGAGTTAATAAAAAAGGTGGTTGATCAGGTGTTGGATAAGGATGAATTAGAGGAGTTAATGTCGGAGTCAAAATCAGAGTCCAAGTCAAAGTCTGACATGTCAAGTCAAAGAGTCAAACAGGAAAAACGGGAGTATAATAAAGAATTTATTCTATCAAAATCTAATTTGAATGACGAAACATTCAAAGTTGCATATACTTTGAATGATTCCGACAAATTATATTCTGATGAAACTTTTCCAACACGAGGTGTGAAAACTGAAATGATTAAAAAGGTTTTCAAACTAACAGAAATCAATATTTCTGAAATAAAAGATGTAAATCTTTTTGAAAAACCAAATCATTACACCTCAAGAGTTCAACAACAGTTAAACAAGAAAAAAGGTTACAGTTCTGGTTATGGTTATCGAAAGAAACCAAACCATAACGGTAATTTCAAAAAGAATGGTTTGGGTTTTATTCCACCGAAAAACTATAAAAATGAGAAAATTTATAAACCAAAAACTGTTTTTATTTCAGGAACAAGTGCTGAGAAAGAACAGAAGTGTTTATTCTGGAAGCAAACGAACCAAGAATTCCTTGCAAAGAAGCAGGAAGAGATGAAGAAAAATGTTGTTCAGAAAAAGACAGAGACAAGAACCTGTGTTCAATGTAAAACAGTTGGTCATATTGCCAGAAATTGTCCTAAAACAATACAAACAAAACAATGAGTCTCTGGTAAACAAAAAGAAAAAATTGCTGAGAAAACTGAACTTACAACCAGAAAATTTACAGGTTTTGAAAATTCAACTTTTGAAGTTGGAGAATGTTCAAGGAATGTTTTAAAAAGAAAAGAAAATCTGAAAAATCAGAAATGGGTGGTTAAGGGTTCAGGAAGTAGTTCTAGCGATGAATCTGATTTGTCAAAATCAGAGGAGCTATCTATTGGTGATGAATCTATTTCTACAAAGACAGAGGAGCCACGGATTGTTGAGAAAAATGAGAAATCTGTTCCGATTGTGAATGATGAAAATTTTCCATTACTAAGGGCCGAAAATTTTAAAAAGAAAGTTGGAAAAGTGGAAATTTCAAATCAATTTTATTCTGAAAAGAATAAGTTTGATGTTGAAAAGACTTTCAACAGAAATGTGAAACATATTTTTGGAAAAATGGTCGATGGTAAGGCCAAAGGAGTGAAAGAATTCTATGCTTCCAAAAAGAGTATTCACAAGTATGTTGAAAGTGAGATTGAAAAAGAAGTGGTTACACCCAAGGATGGTCAGGCCTGGGTGTTAATATTTTTCAAAGAATGAAAATCTGACTTGCCGGAGCTTCCAAGTTGGTAATCGCGGAGCATGAATCGGCATCATTCATTGTTTATGAAAATTGTTTTGTATAAGTGTGACTTGCCGGAACTCCCAGGTTGGTAAGTGAGGAGTAGGAATCGGCATGTTGAGAATTCAACCTATATATGGTAACTTACAAGTGGTATTGGTTGGTATGCCATGTGGTTGAAAAAGGTTTTTACCTACAAGTGGTAAAATCAAGGTCATTAGTTTAAACTTGATTAGACTATTTCTACAAGTGGTAAATCAAGGACATTAAGTTGTACTTGCATTTTCCTACAAGTGGTTGAAGGACAATGTGATGAACCAAACCCCTAACCTACAAGAGGTTTTTATAAAATCAACAAAACTTATTTTTTCGGAAAAACCATTTGATTAAAACAAACTTGAGTGTTTTGAAATCAATGGGAAAATAGTTTGTTGTGAGAGGGAGTTCTGATTGTTTATGCCAAGTGGATGGCGAATTAAAGCAATTCGATATCAGTTGTCACTTTACTTCTACAGTTTGTTTTCAAATTCTTTAAATGTTTCTGAATTTTAGGGGGAGTAAGAATTTCAGAAAATCCAAAAACATTAGAAAATTTTGAAAAATTCAAAAACATGAAAATATGTAAAAATGAGTTTTGTTGTCAAAAAGAGGAAATGATAGTACATCAGTGGACTGTCACGACATGCTAAAGAAATGGAAAGATAAAATGTGATAAACGGTCTCACTAAAGATGTGACGGTAGGCTCAGCTAGACTAGTAGATTTGCGATAACAGTACAAACTTAAATGAAAAAGCCTAGTTCTAGTGGGAAACATGGTCAAAAGCATAGTACTTAGTTTTGTCCTTCTTGATTGTGTGCCTACTCAGTAATCGATAAATTGTCGAAAGACATAAAACTGGTTAAGTCTGTGAACTTTCACAACTTTGCTGAAAAGTCGCTGTGATTGTGTATTTCATTTTGCAAAGATTTAAACTTGTTTGATTTCTTTATTTTGTTTAAGCATTGGATATCCTCTGCGTATACGTGAGTATCGACCTGGATGTTATTGCCTAAACGTTCTGCTTTATTTTCTTTGGTGTTTCGTATAAGCTTTGGACCTCCTCTGCGTATACGGAAGTATCGACCTGGTGGTTAAAGCCTAAACAACTTCAACTTGTTTTATTTTTCTTATTTTGTTTAAACATTGGACTTTCTCTGCGTATACGGAAGTATCAACCTGATTTTTAATGTTTAAACATTCTGCTTTGTTTTCGCACAAATCACAGTTGATAAAAGTTTAAAGGCATTACTTGAGTCAGTGTATTGCATGATGAGGGAATATGCTGAGATCGTGGGGTCCATAAGATCTTAGTGCAATATTAATATAACTTAACGTATCGGTAAGCATTTCTAAAGTTTTTAGATTGAGTTTAAGTAGACAATTATATCGTCAATCTATGTGAATTGTTTAGAACTGAAAATGTTTAAAGCTTAACGGTGTTGGTGATTTGTCTCAAAAACTGATATGATTCTCTTACACAAACTCACAAAAATAGTGTCTGTAAATATTTCTTTACTGCATTTCATTATTATTTCATTTCATTACATTCAAAAATATTTTAGTGTGTTTTATCATAAATTTTGAAAAATTCAAAAAGATTTTCGACAACTGATGTTGGAGAGCTGATTTTCAAAATTCCAAGTGCTAAACTTGATGAACAGGTTTGGGAAAGAATGTATGAAGAAGTTGTATTTTCAAGAGGTTATCAAAGATTAAATCATTTTTGAACTATACCTGCTAGTGGTTTCTAAATTTGCAAAATTTTAAATTTGTGAAACTTATTTTTGGGTAGAGATTTGTGCAGGTTAGCCAGGTTACGATACCTAGAGTAAGGTGAGTGCTAGGTTACGATCTAATAACCTGTGGCAATTGAATTCCAGGCTGCGATCCCAGCTTAGCGAAAGGGGGAGTCTGAGGACATCGAGAGGGAGTCTGAAGCTAGTAGAGACAGATTTAGATACTGAAAATTACAAGAAAGAGAAAGAGATTGATTATGGATGCTTATAATGGAAAATTTTGAAGAAAGTGAGCAGACTGATAAAGTCTGAAGGTTTGACAACCGAAGACTCGACACTGAAGACTCGTCAACATTCGAGGGGGAGTCTGTTGGTGCATGCGTCTGTCGACTTCGTCTTGTATCGAGTCTAGTTAGTAGAATGATAGATCAGTGCACGTATTTCAAGATATGGTAATTTTGCTTGAAGGAGATGATTTCGCTTGAAAGAGGCCTGGTCAGTTTCAAGCGAAATCAAAATGTTTAGATTTCCCTTGAACTGACTTCTTGCCACATTCAAGCGAAATCCATTGCCTATACATACCTCCTCAAGCGTAATCAGTTGCAATCTTCTTGTTTCCGGTAGCGAAGCTCTGCCGAAGTGTCTACAGATTTGTAATCGGTCTTATATCAATATACGGACAGTTTAAAGTGTGAATCTAGTTGAATTGAACTCGATACGTTTGTTTCCGCCACTCGTATTGAGATAAACTCTTCTGATCGACTCGTTCGGGTCTGAAAACGATCCTACAATATTTTAAGCATTCAAGACTGATAAAAATCTCAGGAATTCATAAACATCTCAAATATCGTCAAATACCGACTTTTACGCTAATTAGGCGCATAGTATGGTTTAAAACCATATTTAATGCCTAAGACTTGTTACCTACTGATTTTATAAATGAATTTTTATACTTTAACAGTAAGTATAAGTCTTGAACTCAGACTTCCAAATTTGACCTTAAAAGCATATGTGAAATAACCAAAATGCTCATACGATAGTGGTTGTTCCAGACACATGACCGGTGACATATTGTAACATCCGTCAAAATGGATTCCCAAAAATCCGACCCGTTTTGAAATTCGGATCCTAACCTTGAAACCAGGGAAATTTTTCGCGAATTAAAGAACCGTTAGAGAGATTTTTTATTCATTTATTTTGTTAATTAATTAATCAAATTAATCTAAAGTTATATATATATATATATATATATATATATATATATATATAATCTAGTTAGTTCCGTTATTTTTAACGAGTTTTAAGGATTATGTAACTTAACCGAGTTAACTAATGTAGTTAGTTTGTTAAGTTTCAAAGATTAGTTGAGGTAATTTAAATTAATCAAGTTAGTATAACTTAAACCAAGTTAATTTGACTATTTAATTAACTCTTAAAGTTGAGGGACTAATTGTGTAATTAGTGAAGATTGTAAATGGAAACTTGGTTTCAAAAAAAAAAAAAATAACGTGAACCGCGGAACGCAAACCCGGGTTAACCCGTTACAATCAAACACCAATAACCACTCCACCACATTCTTCTTGTCGGTCAATTAACAAGTCCTTAAAATCTTAAGCGCAAATTCCGTTTCTTTTTTTTTCATTTTGCCAGCCAAAACCAGACGACCCAAAAGCTTAGGCTACTCGGTATAGGGTTCATCCCCGGACCGTCTTGCTTCGGCGACGGACTGAACACCGTGCCGCCCCCCCCCCCCCCCCCGGTCGTCCCCGTCCACTTCTTGCCGTTTGCGACGATCCAAAAAAGGTGGGGCCCAACCAAAAGTAACCGTTGAAAAAAAAAATTAATTTCTAATTAAAATTAACTTTTTCAAACGGTAATAATTCAAAAAATATCCCAATTCGCTTCCATTTTTATAAATACTCACATCTTTAACCATTTTTTTCACAACTTTTCACCCACTACCACCCCATCTCTCTCACATTTTATAACCACTCTTCCCTTTTTATAAAAACTTATCATATTTTATACCATTTTTTACCCGCTACCACCCCATCTCTCGCTCAAAAATTATCATGTCTTCACCTTCTCCCATTTCTTCAATTTCTTCTATGTCTTCATCGTCTTCGTCTGCGTGGTATTCATCATCTTCGGAAGAGGATGATATTATGCACAACATGATTATGAACGCGGCTCAGCTCTTCATGGCGGGTGCTGAAGGGTCGTCCCAACGGCTAACTAGACGAGCAAAATATAACCGAAACCAAGAAGGTATTTTACTTTTTTTTCCTTATGTTTTATATAGATTTGAAAATGTAATTTATAATTAATTTCATTTATGTTTCGTTTTTTTTAAGTTTATGTTTTTTTTATGTTTATGCAATGTGGTTTTAATATTAATGAAAATATTTTGTTAGTATATTTGTTAAATGTTAAAAAAAAAGTTGAAGATTAAAAAAAAACATAAAAGTGGTGGAAGACTATGACTAGGACCATCTTACCATGCCTTCTAGTTTTGGAGGATGTACCATCCTTGGGAGGATTATGACGTGGCGCCTACGTGGCGGATCATCCTCCAAGGATGGTCCATCACCATACCGAGTAGCCTTACGTTTCTTTTTTTAACCTTTCACTGATTTTACGGTGATTGACGAATGTCTCCGCATTTCCATTTGCTCGATCAATCAAGAAATCCATAAATACACACTCTCCAATCCTTTCCTTTTTTTCCGATTTCGGAACTTCCTTTTGTGTCTTGTTTTGTTTCGGAAAGTTTACAAGAATTCCAAAGAACAACAAGAACCAAGAGCTATAAATCATAGAACCAAGCTCCACACTTCAGTCTCGGCACCACTGCACCTTTCGAACACCGCAAGCCACCGGAGTTTACCGGAGACTCGCCGGAGATCGAGGTACGCCGGAGTGAACGGCGGAACTCAAACCCGATTGTTTCGATACAGGGACTTCGCCGGAGGATCGAAGAAATTGCCCGGAGAAGGACCCGTAACCGTCGGAACTTGCGCCACACGATTCGGTATATTCTTCTAAACTGAATCGATACGTTTTTTTTGTGTTTTGTTTATTTATATACAAATGGTTCAACATCAGACAAATGAAGAAAACAAATTGTAAAAGAATGGCGATTTTGGTTTTGTTCAGTTTCAGTCGATTGGTTTTTAAATGAAGAAGACGACTCCGTAACTCACTTAAATGAATTAAAAAGCAAGTATCATCGATTAAGGGAATCATGAACTAAACTTAAAAACAAACACAGTTACATTGGTAGCTTCATACACATACACACACCCCATGCTCTATTTATTTCTTTCCTGGGTGTTTTGGAGCCGAGGGTCTCTCTGTAAGCAGCATCTCTATCCCTAAGGGTAGAGGTAAGGTGTGCCTACATCCCACCCTTCCCAGACCCTACAAATAGCTTTGCTATTTGTGGGATTTTACTGGGTATGATTGATTGATTGATTGATTTGTTTAAAGAGGATGATGACGTCATTCTAATGTATTCTTATGAAATAGAAATCAAACACTTTCACTTCTGTTAATATAACTTGTTTTTAATATAACCACCATATTAAAAGCCCCTGATTCAGTTTATATGTAAATAAATCTAAAATCTCGACAGGTTAGACACGCAACCCAGTTGGTCAGGCTGCGTGGACGTGAACGAGAGGTCAAGAGTTCTAGTCCAGTTTTGGACTCTTTTTTTGAGACTTTATTTTATTTTCACTTTTGATTTAATAAAAATCTTTAATCCAATAGTTTTACTTTTAATTCTTTTCTTTTACAATTTACACTTTAAACCCATTAATAACACAAATAATTATCTTTTTATTATTCTTTTAATTCTTTTCTCTAAATTTGTTAATAACTTAATTAAATTCTTATAATACTTTTACAACACTAAACGTTAACAATTAGATAAATTTTAGATGTTAAATTAAATTAGAAATCATAAATGTTAGGATATTATTTAAACTTATAGTGACCCTCTCTCTTGTGTTACTTTATATCTAGGCTAGTCGCTCTTGGATTTTTACCCAATCTTACTCGTACGTTACTTACAAGAAATCACAACGCAACCAATGTGACTATACTCGATCCCATTTTTTACTTTTAAACACTTCGGGTGCAACATGTATTCAATACAAAAACACGCAACGCTTGAAACTTCTTATATTCACACTCTATCCACAATTAAACATGGAACGATTTGATGCTTGTTAATCTCATATGCTATGTAAACTTTTCGTGTCTATATGCTCATTAACTTTGTACAAGCCTACCTTAACAATTATAGCGCTATAGGAGTAGCGCACCGCCCGTTTAGTCTTGGGTATTGTTAAGTTAAACATATTAACCTCCCGTTATTCTTTGGGATAGGAAAAATTAATTGTGATGTAAACTAGGGTTTGAACATAGAGTGACACCGTTTCAGCATATTAGTAACTGGTATCATATTATTCATGTTGGATTTGAGTATTTAAACTTTTTATTCTACTTTATGCTATGTATTAAAATTTTATACTCGCCAACTTTGTTGATGTTATTTTAATACATGTTGCAGGTTGATAGACGAATTGATCAAGAAAACAAGCTAGGATGAACCTAGAAACCCATCTAGAATAAACAATGTTGTGAATTATTTTGATACAATTTTGTTACTTTTGAAACAATGTATGAATTTTTGTATTTTATGAAATTGTGATTATTTTATATTGTCACAATAGTGTTATGATGCTTTTGAGCGATTTGTTCGTCTCATCCCGATGTTTCCGCCATCGGTTGGGGTGTGACACATATCCAAGTTGAATAACAAAAAAATATTCGATGGTGGATTTGTCAACTTCACAGGAGGGGAAACTGGAAGAATAACCATGAAGGGCACTATCAAAAATGGAGTTATCATCTTCTCAGACGTTAATTATGTCCCTGAACTGAAGCACAACCTTATAAGCATATCTCAGATGTGCGACAAAGGGATGGAGGTTCTCTTCACCAAAAGAAAACCTACTCTTGGAACGCGCTGGGTATTCAGAAACAAACAGGATAACCCTGGCATGATCGTGAGGAACAAGGCACGAGTGGCAGTCCAAGGTTTCGAGCAAGTTGAAGGTCTGGATCATGATGAGGTATACGCACTGGTGGCACGTCTGGAGGCCATTCGTAGTTTCGTATGATAAGAAAGAGGTTCGAAATGAGCTCGTTGGGAGAAGTGAAAATGTTTATGGGCTTGCAAGTTTGTCAAAACAGTCAAGGAATCTTGATTCATCAAAGCAAATATGTTCACGGCGTTCTTGCCAAATTCGATATGATAGATTCAAAGATGGATAAGGATATGAAGTCTACATCAGCTGGATGCCAATTCTTGGGGGAAAGACTCATCTCATGGCAGTGCAAGAAACAACAGCTCACTTTCGCAGCGGAAGCAAAGTGCATTGTAGCATCTGCTGCCTGCTGCTATCAGGTTCTTTGGTTGCAACACCAGTTCAAGGATTATGGTTTGAATTATCTAAACTCTACTACTTATTTTGATGATGATGCCGCTATCCAGATTATCAAAAACCCTGTCTTTCACTCTAAAACCAAGCACATTGATATCAAGGTGTACTTTATTCGAGATTGCTATGACAGAGGATTGATTAAACTTAAAAAGATCCACACTGAAGCTAATTCAGCGGATCTTTTTACAAAACCTTTCAGCATCTCAAGATTCAATGTGCTTGTGGATCTTTGGAAAATGATGCGTTTCACCGACTGAGAGACGACAAAAAAAAAACAGGGTTTCTATACTAAGGTAAATTGTCACACCCTGGCTTTGCGGAAGCGTGGTTAATCTGGTGTGACTTCTTAATACCATAGCTTAATCATAACAAAGCTATATGAAATAAAACCATGCAAGATCATCCATTTAATTAAGTTTTAAAAACCAAATACAACGACATTGTCTCAACGGAAACACATGACACAAACATCAACATGACATAAACACAGTTTAAGGACTGTGACTTATCCAGGAAAGAGTCACATTCCCCAAACCCGGATGACCTCGTAACTAGTGCAGCGGGAAAACGTGTCATACCGCACCAGATCCTTTAATTCCCTGAAATACATGTAAGTTGAAAAATCAACAATAATGTTGAGCGAGTTCATGTGTAAGTGAGTAAATAAACCTTTGTATATATAAAAATCCTGGTATGTAGCAAATAAGGAAAAAGAGAGATCACCAATGGTTTGCAAGGCCATTGATATGTGTGAAGTGCAAGTAGGAAGACTCAAACCTAGCAGATTTAGCGATGGGTACAAAGTCACCCCGAGGTCCGTTCTATTTGGGCCTGGGGCTGGGCTCGCTACACCCAGATAGATCTACCGCTTACGTCCCTCGGTCCTACAATGAGGATTAATGGCCTCCAGTTCCCGCCTACCCACTCACATGATCTAAATAATAACCCTCCTTACGCTAACCATACCATGTAAGAAATATTCGTAATCATAGTAACATGTATTTCACCCCCGCAGTTTAGAAAACGGAAAACAGTTAAGAGAAAAAGGGGGACATGAACTCACAGTGGTGCGTCTCTACCAAGTATACCTCCAAATCAAGCAGCTGTGTGACGACCTACACGTACTAACTCTATTAGACGGACGGCCGTGCCTTAGCTTTAAGGTTTAAGTTTTTGGGAAATAGTTAGACAACTATTTCGTGTTTATATTCTGTATATACTTGGTAGTCATTTTCCTTCCCAAGGATGGGGGATTTAATACATGTGTGTTCGAAATATATTGTTAAGTCTCACTTAAAATATATTTTATTTCTAACTACAAAATATAATTATTTTCCTCAAAAAAATATTATATTTTATTTCATACAATTTTCCAAATATTATTCTTGACAAATACGCGTTCATAAATATTTCTTTAAATTGCGTAAGTTTCGTTTTAACGATCGAGTGGTAATAATAATTACCGGTGTAACTTATATATTTATCGTAGAGACATTCGTATTATTTTGGATCCATTATCATTCGATAGTATTATTTTTACCCTAAAAATAATACTAGTATTTTCACAAAATAATCATAAACACATATCAAGTGACTTTATGAAGAATATATACTAAATATATATTTACCAAGTTTTATTTTGTGAAATCCCACCTCCGATGTTTTGTAAATAAAGTCGTGGCGAAATCTATAATTTGAAAACAAGTCGAAAAGTATTTCTAACACTTATAGTGAAAATAATTCTAAGTGTTAGGTTTTTAGAAAAATTTCGCCAGAGTTTCCTCTGTAACTGGAGGTGGCCACGCTTTCAAGCGTATCATTTTCTTTTATAAATCAAATCAACCATTTTTCTTATTTAACCAAAACAATATTCAACGCATCAAACTAGTTAATAAACATGTAATTCGCGAGAATCTCATGAACTTGTAGTTTTTCCAACACTATGATGTAAATCCCCATACTTTTAGCGGATCTTTATATAAAGCAATCCGATTTCGTAAAAACCTCGTTTTTAGGGAAGTTCCGTCTTTACAACTTCTCGTCATCTTTTTCAAAAATAGTTATTTTGTCGAAAGTATGTGCTACACAAGTGTTTACACACTTGTGTGTTCTAAAAATCATTCGTGTTAGTGTAAGATCCGTCTTTAGAAAACATGATTTCTTTGATACTTGGTTCTTTGAAAATACCGCTTGTAGATACGTAGATCTACTAGTTTTAAACACTATTTCACAAGCAAAATCGCTTTCACACAAGTTCATGATTCGTGTGTGGTAGAGTTTCATCCTTTAACCCTTGTTACTTCCAAAGCATCCTTATGTCATGATCCATGATCATGACCAACCCGGGTTAAATGGTGATCCGAGCTACCACAACATAGATCGGGTCCAAATAATCACACAAATCAATTACTACAAGATTTACACAACATATGAGCTTTTAACCATCACTTTTATGTGTCATTTTGTAAGATTACGAGTTTTAACCGTTACAAATCATTTTAACCACTTCAAGCTATAGAGGGTGATTATAGCAACTTACTACTAGCTCGAGGCTAGGGAAGAATCTAAGCGCAAAATGAGAGGATAAAAGCTATAGAGTGAGGTCCTTCGTCTTCCGAATGCACCGAGCTTCCTTGTAGGTGATCCTTAACACTTGAATGATCTTGGAATGGCTTGAACTAAACTCGAAAATTTGATGGTTTGTGTAGGGGTGTTCGGCCAAAGCTTCTTTAGAGAGAGAGAGAGAGAGTGTGTTGTGAGTTTGAGGTTAAGGTTATGTTGTGTTAAGGTTAGAACTTATAGATAATTTCCATGGTCATTAACCAAGAGATTATGTGTCTACTAGATATAAGACAACCATGATTATTATAATCTTGCAAGGACAAGGGGTGTCCCCTTGGGGACCGAATTCGTAAAGGGGGGGGTAATCTGGTTGGTTTCCAACTAAACATTAAGTAATTAGTTAGGTTAATCTAGTTAAGTTTAGGGATTAACCCGGTTAGTAGTGTGTTGTGCTTTATTGCGGGTGTTAGGGTATTCAGGGACCCTAACTGGCTCAGAAAAAGAAAAACAATGTTAATGACAATATTTTTATATTCCGGGTAAAGTCTGGTTGTTCGGTTGGATAGTAATTCGTTAAAGCGTTAAACAAGCTTTAAAGTGTCGTTATTATTATTTTTAGTGACACAACTTATTCCTCCAAAGTGTCGGGAATATTTTCCTCATGTTTTGGCACTTTATTAGGTAGCTTAATGCTGAATTATTATGTAAAGTGCTGAATTCTTGTGTTTAGAGCACGTTTTAGACACATCCAGTCATTGTAACTTATTCCTAGAGATGCAGTTCTACAACCCTTGTATTCCTACACTCACCACTAGTGTAGTAAAATATTTCTGGCTCATACAGGCCTTAGAGGCAGTGTCTGCCTGGTGCTGGCTTTATCAGCATGTTCAATAGGTTATCCGTTTATAGTGCTACTGTGCTTTTTGTGCATCATGTTTGTCACTAAGGTTCAGCATGTAAATAATGTAGTGACGGTAAGTAAAGTATGATGCAGGTATATGCATGTATCAGAAATCAAGTAGCAGTTCATTAGTAATTTCAAGCAAGCACAGCAATTAAGCAGTAATTAATTATTAATTAAGTCGTACGGATACCTGGTTTAGTGAGGGTTGTCATATTCTCCCCCCGTTAAAAAAATTTCGTCCCGAAATTTTAAGTTCTGCTTGTAGATGCAGGATTCTTAGGAAATAGGTGGGGGTATTTCTCTTTCATCCGGTCCTCACGCTCCCAGGTGTATTCAGGACCATGTCTGGCATTCCAACGAACTTTGACGAGCTTGACACTGCTCCGGCGGGTCTTGTTTACTTTCCAATCCGTAACCTCAACCGGTTCTTCAACGAAATGGAGCGTGTCGTCAACATGAATCTCGTCGATGGGAATGGCAATGGTATCTTGAGTTGGACTTTTCTTCAGGTTGGATACATGAAATGTATCGTGAACTGAATGGAGTTCAGCACGTAAGTCCAGCTTGTATGCTACCAGTCCTATTCTTTCCAAAATTCTGAAAGGACCAATGTAGCGCGGATTTAACTTCCCACGCTTTCCGAAGCGTGCCACACCCTTCCAGGTTGAAACTTTCAATAAAACCATTTCTCCAACTTGGAATTCCAAATGTTTCCGGTTTGGATCTGCATAGGCTTTCTGTCTGTGGCGAGCTGCTTCGATGCGTTTTCGAATCTGCGCAATCTTGTCTGTCGTCTCTTGGACGATTTCAGGACCAACAAGCTGCCTATCACCTGCGTCAGCCCAGCATAGAGGTGATCGGCACTTGCGTCCGTAAAGGGCTTCAAATGGCGCGACTCCAATACTGGTGTGGTAGCTGTTGTTGTATGAAAATTCGACCAAAGGCAAATGCTTATCCCAGCTACCACCCAAATCCATAACACACGCTCTCAGCATGTCTTCCAAAGTCTGTATCGTCCGCTCGCTTTGCCCGTCAGTTTGCGGATGATACGCAGTGCTCAGATTTAATTGTGAGCCAAAAGCTTCTTGGAAGGATTGCCATATCCTTGACACAAATCTTCCGTCTCTATCCGAGATGATTGAGAGAGGCACTCCATGACGTGCGACGACCTCTCTCATGTAAATTTCAGCCAATTTGCCAGTGTTATCCTTCTCTTTGATTGGCAGAAAGTGTGCGGACTTTGTTAGGCGGTCAACTATCACCCAGATAGTGTCATGACCTCTTGGCGTTCTTGGCAACTTTGTAATAAAATCCATTGAGATTTGTTCCCATTTCCACTTGGGAATCTCAGGTTGTTGCAGAAGTCCTGAAGGCTTCGGATATTCGGCTTTAACCTTAGCGCATGTTAAACATTTGCTCACATAAACAGCAACATCGCCTTTCATCCTAGGCCACCAATAGTAATCCTTGAGATCTTGGTACATCTTATCCGCTCCAGGGTGGATAGAGTACCGCGACTTGTGAGCTTCATCAAAAATAACTTTCCTTAAACCTCCAAACAAAGGAACCCAAATCCTTTTCTCAAAACATAACGTTCCTTCCTTGTTTGGTACCAGTAGCTTCTCCATCCCACAGAGATATTCTTCTTCAAGGTTTCCTTCCTTTAGAGCTTCTTTCTACGCGGCACGAATGCGCAAGGAAAGATCGGTTCGGATAATCATTTCTAAAGCCCTAACCCTTATGGGCTTGATCCTCTCCTTTCGACTTAGGACATCGGCGACCGCATTCGCCTTCCCTGGGTGGTACTTTATCTCGCAGTCGTAATATTCAACAACTCAACCCATCGTCTCTGTCTCATATTCAGCTCTTTCTGATTGAATATGTGTTGTGGGCTCTTGTGATCTGTGAAGATTTTACATTTCGTACCATAAAGGTAGTGTCTCCAGATCTTTAATGCAAAAACCACTGTGCCAAGTTCCAAATCATGTGTGGTATAATTCTTTTCGTGCACTTTCAATTGACGCGATGCGTAAGCAATAACCTTTTGGCGTTGCATCAACACACAACCCAATCCTTGACGTGAGGCGTCACAGTATACCACGAAATCATCTGTACCTTCTGGTAGTGCTAAGATTGGCGCATTGCAGAGCTTATCCTTCAATATCTGGAATGTTTCTTCCTGTTTGATTCCCCAATCAAACTTCTTATCTTTCTGCGTGAGGAGCGTCAATGGTTGAGCAATTTTTGAAAAATCCTCAATGAATCTTCGATAGTAGCCAGCCAAACCCAAGAATTGTCGAATCTCGGTTGGCGTCTTTGGCGTTTCCCAATTCTTGATCGCTTCGATCTTGGTTGGATCCACATGGATTCCATCTCCGTTCACCACGTGTCCAAGAAATTGTACTTCACGTAGCCAAAACTCGCACTTAGAGAGCTTGGCATACAACTGTTCTTTCTTCAGCAGCTCCAAAATAGCTCTTAAATGCTGTTCGTGCTAAGCCTTTGTTCTTGAATAAATCAAGATGTCGTCGATAAACACAATCACGAACTTGTCCAAGTACGGCTTGCAAACTCTATTTATCAAGTCCATAAAGACCGCAGGTGCGTTTGTTAATCCAAACGGCATAACAAGGAACTCGTAGTGTCCATATCGAGTTCTGAAGGCTGTCTTCGGGATACTCTCCTCTTGTATCCTTAACTGATGGTATCCAGATCGAAGGTCGATCTTTGAATAAAAGCTTGAACCTTGCAGTTGGTCAAACAGATCATCAATCCTTGGCAGAGGGTATCTATTCTTGATCGTTATCTTGTTCAATTCTCTGTAGTCGATGCACATACGAAAACTACCGTCCTTCTTCTTGACAAACAGGACTGGAGCTCCCCAAGTCGAGAAGCTTGGTCGGATAAATCCCTTGTCTAACAACTCTTGAAGTTGTGTCGACAGTTCCTGCATCTCAGACGGAGCAAGTCTATAAGGTGCCTTAGCCACAGGCGCGGCGCCTGGAACTAAGTCAATGCGGAACTCTACTTGTCTCTGAGGTGGCAGTCCAGGTAAGTCCTCTGGGAAGACTTCTGGATATTCCCTCACGACAGGGATGTCTTCGATCTTTGGTTCTGCAGCTTTCTTGTCTACAATGTGTGCCAGGAAGGCAGCACACCCTTTTTGCAAACACTTTCGTGCTTTCAGGCAGCTGATAATTCTTAACGGCGTATCCCGCTTCTCCCCGTGAACCACAATTGTTTCGCCATCTTCGGTCGGGATACGAACGACCTTTTCATGACAAACAATTTCTGCCTTGTTGCTTGATAACCAATCCATTCCTACTACTACGTCAAAGCTACCCAGCTGGACTGGTAGTAGATCCAGAGTAAACTCACGTTCTCCCAATTCGATTGCACAACCTCTGATCACTTCATTCGCTTCTACTAACTTTCCATTAGCCAATTCGATTGAGTACGGAATATCTAACTTATTAGCGGCTAAACCAAGCATATTCTTAAACTCTAACGACACGAAGCTATAATCGGCGCCAGTATCAAATAAAACGGATGCATAGCGTTGGTTTACAGGGAACGTACCAGTGACAACATTGGGATCCTGGCGTGCTTCCCTTGCTTCAATATGGAACACTCTTCCACGGGCTTGGTTCATCTCTGGGCAGTTCCTTTTAAAATGCCCAATATCACCACAGTTAAAGCAACCAAGTCTTTGCCCGTTTCCACCTCCATTTCCAGCTTGGTTGTTGTTTTGGTTCGCATTACCAGCTTGATTCGCATTGTTGCTTCGATTCCCGTTTCCTCCATTGTTCCCCTGTGGGCGATTCCCAATACCGCCACGATTGTTATTTCTATTCCCAAATCCTCCTTGGCCTCCCCGGCCAGCACTAGCCCAACAAGAATCCTTCAAGTGACCAGTCTTTCCACAAGCTTCACATATTTTTGGCCCGCATCGGCCAGAATGGTGACGTTGGCAGGTGTTGCACTTGGGCTGGGTGGCCATATATCCTTTTCCTTTCTTTCCACTACCAGCTGTAACCTGAGCTGGCGTGCCCGATCCTCCCTTCTTAACCACCACACTGGCGCCCTGTTTGAAGTTCGAGAACTTTCGTTTGTTACCTCCTGATGACTCGACGTGAGTCTCTTTCTTCTTAGGCTCAGCATCATCGAACTTGTTCAGGCGAATAGCCTCCTCTGTGAGAGCCACGCTCAGATCAATTGCCTCAGTAATTGTCGCAGGCTTGGATGACGTCACCATGCTTATGATTTGAGGAGCTAATCCCCAAATGAAACGTTCAATCCGCTTGAACTCCGGAGTGACCATGTAGGGTACCACATGCGATAAGTCATGGAACCTCTGAACGTATTCTGCGATCTTTGGACCTTCCATTTTCAAATGCCAGAACTCAGTTTCCAATCTTTGGATTTCCGCGCGAGAGCAGTACTTTTTGCGCATAAGTTCCTTCAGTTCGGTCCAGGTTAGTGCGTAGGCAGCAGCTTCACCAAGTGTCTGTACTTGCAAATTCCACCAAGAGAGGGCTCCATCCAAGAATAGCCCCGAGATATAGGTGACCTGCTGGTCTGGTGCACTTTTGCTCATGCGAAGAACAGATTCAGTTTTCTCAGCCCAACGAACAAAGGCGACAGCACCTCTAGTGCCATCAAAGTTGACAGGCTTGCAGTCTAGAAACTGCTTGTAGGTGCACCCTGCACATACATTGGAACATGTGATCGGCGTTAGCATCATTGCTATATATATCCAATTAGGTCATGGTATGTCTTAATGACTTAGTATTACCATGAGGTGGATTATTGTTGCCATTGTTGTTTGAGCTACTTCCGCTGGGTCCTCCTTGCGAGGCGGCGTACTGTGCGATGGCAGCAGCGATGACTTGTTGGAGTTCTGCCTCATTGGTAGGCATCGGCGTTTGGCGTCTCGGCGGCATCTTCTAAAAGATGTGTTTACGTCGGTCAGGCCATAGTAAAGTTCCCATGTTATAATACATACGCTTTATTATGATAGTAATAGTACATAACATCTCATGTTATAATCATATCAATCACACAACATCCCATGTCACAAACATCAATCACACAACATCCCATGTCATAGAATATAAATAACCAAATCAAGCATCAAATATGATGAGAATACTGCGATTGCCATATATCGAGACCACATAGTAAGCGTACAAGTACATCACAGTGTCATACAACATCAGTCGACTAAGGGCTACATCACCCTAGTCCAAAAACTATATCAAATCAGTGTCAATACATCCCATATACATGATCAATAAAAGTCAGAATCAAAATGTAGTCTTCAAAAATGCTGTGCAGTCAAAAGCAATCGCCGTCTTCTCACCAGCGTCTACCCATACAGTACTGAAGAGCTCTACACGGATGGCGGTGGAGGAGGGGGAAAGTGAGTGTAAAACAAGCGACGCAAATGGAGCCAGTCCTCCTCCATGGCTCTCTGGGTACGCAAGATAGAAGCAACCTGCTGCTCAAGTGCCAAAAGGCGTGCAGCATAGTCTGGTGGTAAAGGTCGAGAGGGCTGCAAAGGAGAGTGGGTCTGTCCCTGGCACTGACACGGCGGCGGCTGGGCTCTCTCAAGCTCCTGAATGCGCTGCGTGTGTGCCTCGTGCTGGGCGACAAACGACATCAAAACGTCCTCAATAGTATACCCCATACGGAAAGAATGGTAGGGGTCGGTCGGTGGCATAACAGAAGGTGACGTCCAGAGAAACGGATCACTAGTGGGATCAAAAGGTGCCACAAGAAATGGAGAAACAGGGGGAAAAGTAGCAGACGGTGGTATAGCAGGGATAGATACCGGTACATGTCCAAAAGGGTGAGCCGAAGAACCCCCTCCAGATCGCGCTGGAGGTGTAAACCGAGGAAATGAAAAGGAGGTATCAATGTAACGGGTATCAGTGATCTGAGGGGGAATAGGTGGGACCTCGTCATCAGCAGGAATCCACCCATGCTGGGCGTGCTCATCTCGTGGGTCCATCTGTGCCTCAAAAAGTGCACGATCAAACTGAACTGGCATAGGATCATGGTGAGGTGCAACAAGAGGGTCAACTGGTGCATCAGCAATAAGTGGGGGATCAACATGATCAGTAGCAATGACATGATCGCCCTCCAACAACGGAGCATCCACTGGGTGATCATCAATAGGTGGGTCAGCAATGACAGGCTCAATAATAGGTGCGTCAGCATGAACTGGGTCGTGCTCAAACGCAGGGTCTAGAGCGACTACCTGCTCAGGGGCCATGGCAGGCTCGGGGTCATCAAAGGCCATCTCAAAATCAAACTCGGGATCGATGGGATCAACTGGGTCTACTGGGTCGACTGGATCCTCCATAGGCTGATCCATGGGTATAAACTCTATATCCTAATCTGGGTCGAATCCTGGGGGAAAGACAGGATCGGAATCCTCCACATCATCGTGGTCAAAAGCAAAACTAGGAATAGGGGCAACAGAGGATGCCTGGTCGGGATCTGATCCATGGGAGAAGTGCTGTGCACTCTGGGTGTGTGAAGGTGCGGAGGCCACAGACTCGAAAGAGTCTGGGACCGGAGAGTGAGCGGGTGACTCCTCGGCGGGAGCATCTGCGATCAACAGAAGATCTCCAGCAGCAAGAAGGGCCTCGCCCTGAACCTCATCCTCTAAGGGCTCGTCATCAAACAGATCGACGTCGGGAAGCAAATCGTAAGCAGGATAAGCAGCTAAGGGTATGGGAGCAGGGATCTCCACTAACGGTAGGTCCCCGGCCAAAAGGCCATCAGCGAGCTCATCAGCACCATCAGGTAAAGCAAAGGGCTGAAAGTCGTCCTCGTCCGTGCTAGTAACGTCGGATGTGTGGACCTCGTGCTCTAAAGACTCTAGGTCATCTGATACTATAGGTCTAGGGCCTGTGGTGTCTGAATCACCAGTGCCGGTCGAGTCCATGTGTCTGTAACATAAACACAAGCATGCACAAACAGTCAATCATACAATCAAATAATCACATAAGTCACCAAGTAAGCATTCAAATAATTCTCCTAGTCCCACTAGCCTCCCAGCCTCCCAGACTGCTCTTCCTAGTCCCACTAGCCAATTCTCCCAGCCTCTCAGACTGCTCTTCCTAGTCCCACTAGCCAATTCTCCTAGTCCCACTAGCCAATTCTCCTAGTCCCACTAGCCAACTACCTCGGCCTCCCAGACCGAGCCTCAGCCTCCCAGACTGAGCCTATAAATAATAAATAAAATGTGCTCAACATTTGTTTGTAAAAAGTTTTGGATCTGGACTTAAGTGGTATGCAGTGTAAAAATGTTTTCGTGAGAGCCCTAGTGATCATAGTCTAGACTCGAGAAGGAATCCTAGTTCGCTATGATTAGAGCTCTGATACCAAGCTGTCACACCCTGGCTTTGTGGAAGCGTGGTTAATCTGGTGTGACTTCTTAATACCATAGCTTAATCATAACAAAGCTATATGAAATAAAACCATGCAAGATCATCCATTTAATTAAGTTTTAAAAACCAAATACAACGACATTGTCTCAATGGAAACACATTAAACAAACATCAACATGACATAAACACAGTTTAAGGACTGTGACTTGTCCAGGAAAGAGTCACATTCCCCAAACCCGGATGACCTCGTAACTAGTGCAGCGGGAAAACGTGTCATACCGCGCCAGATCCTTTAATTCCCTGAAATACATGTAAGTTGAAAAATCAACAATAATGTTGAGCGAGTTCATGTGTAAGTGAGTAAATAAACCTTTGTATATATAAAAATCCTGGTATGTAGCAAATAAGGAAAAAGAGAGATCACCAATGGTTTGCAAGGCCATTGATATGTGTGAAGTGCAAGTAGGAAGACTCAAACCTAGCAGATTTAGCGATGGGTACAAAGTCACCCCGAGGTCCGTTCTGTTTGGGCCTGGGGCTGGGCTCGCTACACCCAGATAGATCTACCGCTTACGTCCCTCGGTCCTACAATGAGGATTAATGGCCTCCAGTTCCCGCCTACCCACTCACATGATCTAAATAATAACCCTCCTTACGCTAACCATACCATGTAAGAAATATTCGTAATCATAGTAACATGTATTTCACCCCCGCAGTTTAGAAAACGGAAAACAGTTAAGAGAAAAAGGGGGACATGAACTCACAGTGGTGCGTCTCTACCAAGTATACCTCCAAATCAAGCAGCTGTGTGACGACCTACACGTACTAACTCTATTAGACGGATGGCCGTGCCTTAGCTTTAAGGTTTAAGTTTTTCGGAAATAGTTAGACAACTATGTCGTGTTTATATTCTGTATATACTTGGTAGTCATTTTCCTTCCCAAGGATGGGGGATTTAATACATGTGTGTTCGAAATATATTGTTAAGTCTCACTTAAAATATATTTTATTTCTAACTCCAAAATATAATTATTTTCCTCAAAAAAATATTATATTTTATTTCATACAATTTTCCAAATATTATTCTTGACAAATACGCGTTCATAAATCTTTCTTTAAATTGCGTAAGTTTCATTTTAACGATCGAGTGGTAATAATAATTACCGGTGTAACTTATATATTTATCGTACAGACGTTCGTATTATTTTGGATCCATTATCATTCGATAGTATTATTTTTACCCTAAAAATAATATTAGTATTTTCACAAAATAATCATAAACACATATCAAGTGACTTTATGAAGAATATATACTAAATATATATTTACCAAGTTTTATTTTGTGAAAACCCACCTCCGATGTTTTGTAAATAAAGTCGTGGCGAAATCTATAATTTGAAAACAAGTCGAAAAGTATTTCTAACACTTATAGTGAAAATAATTCTAAGTGTTAGGTTTTTAGAAAAATTTCGCCAGAGTTTCCTCTGTAACTGGAGGTGGCCACGCTTTCAAGCGTATCATTTTCTTTTATAAATCAAATCAACCATTTTTCTTATTTAACCAAAACAATATTCAACGCATCAAACTAGTTAATAAACATGTAATTCGCGAGAATCTCATGAACTTGTAGTTTTTCCAACACTATGATGTAAATCCCCATACTTTTAGCGGATCTTTATATAAAGCAATCCGATTTCGTAAAAACCTCGTTTTTAGGGAAGTTCCGTCTTTACAACTTCTCGTCATCTTTTTCAAAAATAGTTATTTTGTCAAAAGTGTGTGCTACACAAGTGTTTACACACTTGTGTGTTCTAAAAATCATTCGTGTTAGTGTAAGATCCGTCTTTAGAAAACATGATTTCTTTGATACTTGGTTCTTTGAAAATACCGCTTGTAGATACGTAGATCTACTAGTTTTAAACACTATTTCACAAGCAAAATCGCTTTCACACAAGTTCATGATTCGTGTGTGGTAGAGTTTCATCCTTTAACCCTTGTTACTTCCAAAGCAACCTTATGTCATGATCCATGATCATGACCAACCCGGGTTAAATGATGATCCGAGCTACCACAACATAGATCGGGTCCAAATAATCACACAAATCAATTACTACAAGATTTACACAACATATGAGCTTTTAACCATCACTTTTATCTGTCATTTTGTAAGATTACGAGTTTTAACCGTTACAAATCATTTTAACCACTTCAAAATAGTTCGAGAGGGTGATTATAGCAACTTACTACTAGCTCGAGGCTAGGGAAGAATCTAAGCGCAAAATGAGAGGATAAAAGCTATAGAGTGAGGTCCTTCGTCTTCCGAATGCACCGAGCTTCCTTGTAGGTGATCCTTAACACTTGAATGATCTTGGAATGGCTTGAACTAAACTCAAAAAATTGATGGTTTGTGTAGGGGTGTTCGACCGAAGCTTCTTTAGAGAGAGAGAGAGTGTGTGTTGTGAGTTTGAGGTTAAGGTTATGTTGTGTTAAGGTTAGAACTTATAGATAATTTCCATGGTCATTAACCAAGAGATTATGTGTCTACTAGATATAAGACAACCATGATTATTATAATCTTGCAAGGACAAGGGGTGTCCCCTTGGGGACCGAATTCGTAAAAGGGGGGCGGGGTAATCTGGTTGGTTTCCAACTAAACATTAAGTAATTAGTTAGGTTAATCTCGTTAAGTTTAGGGATTAACCCGGTTAGTAGTGTGTTGTGCTTTATTGCGGGTGTTAGGGTATTCAGGGACCCTAACTGGCTCAGAAAAAGAAAAACAATGTTAATGACAATATTTTTATATTCCGGGTAAAGTCTGGTTGTTCGGTTGGATAGTAATTCGTTAAAGCGTTAAACAAGCTTTAAAGTGTCGTTATTATTATTTTTAGTGACACAACTTATTCCTCCAAAGTGTCGGGAATATTTTCCTCATGTTTTGGCACTTTATTAGGTAGCTTAATGCTGAATTATTATGTAAAGTGCTGAATTCTTGTGTTTAGAGCACGTTTTAGGCACATCCAGTCATTGTAACTTATTCCTAGAGACGCAGTTCTACAACCCTTGTATTCCTACACTCACCACTAGTGTAGTAAAATATTTCTGGCTCATACAGGCCTTAGAGGCAGTGTCTGCCTGGTGCTGGCTTTATCAGCATGTTCAATAGGTTATCCGTTTATAGTGCTACTGTGCTTTTTGTGCATCATGTTTGTCACTAAGGTTCAGCATGTAAATAATGTAGTGACGGTAAGTAAAATATGATGCAGGTATATGCATGTATCAGAAATCAAGTAGCAGTTCATTAGTAATTTCAAGCAAGCACAGTAATTAAGCAGTAATTAATTATTAATTAAGTCGTACGGATACCTGGTTTAGTGAGGGTTGTCACATAAATAAATAAGTAAATTTGCATATAAAGTGTGATGCATAAATTTAGGGGGAAGAGGAACACATATGTACATATGCATTGTTTGTGGGGGTGAAAAGTAAAAAAACAAAAAACAAAAAACATATATCTACATATGCATTGTTTGAGGGGGAGAAAAGCAAAAAAAAAAAAATCGTGCTAAAGAATTTGATAAACACATGTAATGTATCGAAGCTGAAAAGACTAGGATGTACTGTGATTTGTTGATAGGTCTAACGCTATAAAAGCAAAGAGATACCAAGTGATATAAATCTAACAGACTGGACATCGTGTGGGTAACAGACCAACGGCATATGATTTCATGGTCTTAAATCCTACATTGATATATAGCCAACATCTGAGGTTTCGGGTCTTTATACTGATGAGTCATCTGGGATATTAGGACTCTCCTTCTGTTGCATCCAGATTATATGTAGACCTAGGCACAGTCAGGATATCTTTAAAAGAGCCGCAAGATGGGCAAAAACCTTAAACGGAAGAAAATCTCATAAAAAGGAGAATTCCGTGTGCTTCTAAAGCCAAATTCGTACCGTAAAAGGTATTTTCCTAGCACTCGTCAGACTTTACTGGTAACTTTGCTGTACGAAAGTACTGACCTATTCACCGGAAAGTCTAGCGTTGTAAAAATAAAAGGATGGACTCAATATACTCACCTGCTACGATGAACTGTTGTGCTTACCTTGATCGCGGGGTATGTCTTGGAATGGAACACATGGATGTCACAGTATAAATCTACCCTAAGCGTATCACAAGGTTGAAAGTTGAAGGATGAGCGTTAGATTTAAGATCACAAATATATTAACAATCGCGTGGACCAGTCCAAGTAAGCATGTGCTGAAAAATGCTCCTTAATCAGTTCGAGAACGATTTGATCCCTTGGCAGTTTCTCCCTATATTACCCCTCTATTATTATTCTATTATTATTTTATTTTGTTATTATTATTTTTCTTATTTCTATGTTCAAAAAGGTTGCTCAGTAGGTTGGATCGTTGATTTGAAAAAGATGTTTTCTGTCTTGAAAAAGCAAAAGATTAAAATTATAGTCTGGCCCACTGTTTCGGATTGGGGCCCTCTGTTTTGGATAAAATGAATCAGATCCGGCCCATTGTTCTCGAATGTAATTCGGACCACTATTCCGAATTAGGCCAAGCCCATTGATCTCAGGCCCAATCCGAAACACTATATATTGTCAACCATTTCTCATTCGAGTCATATTTCAGACTAATCTCATTTCGGATTCTCTCATTGTCTTCCCGGACCACTTATTCGAATTGCAAGGTTTGAAGGTTCCTATACTTTTCAAACCAAAGCCTTTGAATGCCACAGTTGCCGAAGAATATGGCGAGCAACTCATGAATGCTGCTGCTAAAGTTGAGATAGAAACTGAAGTGCTAGAGACGGATGGAGAGGAAACAAACGACGACAGTGGTGTGGAAGTGATTGTCTCTGAGAAAGTTGAGGAACCAATTCGAGAATCAACGTTAATAACTGCAGAAAACCTATAAGCCCTGTTTGAATCCTTGAAGGAGAGTGTCGGAAACCCTCCTTCCATACCTATTCCTGAAATAGAAGTTCACGGTGAAAAGATTCAACAGATGATGCTGAACAAGCATCCAACAAGAAACGAAGAACCGAAACAGCTCATGATATTCATTCTACAGGCCCAAGCTCAGAACCAGAGCCTACTTTGCCCATCGATCCACAATCACTACTGCTACTCAAGAAATAAGCACACAAGATCTCGATTTTGATATTAGTTTTGATTTTGATTTTGATTTCGATCTGCCTGAAACAACTCACTCGCAACCATAAAGCTCAAGCGGCATCAGGTTTCATGAAGGAAGTTCCATTGGTGCCGGTTACTCTGAGCATGATGAAGCAGCCATGCATTTTGCAGCCAACATGATGAAATTTAATTAAGAAGGAGATAGTGATGATGATACGACTGTTTAGGTGGCAAAACTGCAAAGAAGAGTATTAGTATTGGAACAAGATGCTGCCTTGAAAGAAGCCAAGATCTCATCTTTGCAGGCTCAAATCTCAAGCAAGGATCATGGCGTTCGTGATCCTCACACTAAGCGAACGATCAAGACTGTCATCAGGCCGCCAACTGATAAAGAGGAGATAATTCCAGTTGGTTGCAAGTTTGCAAAGGAAATTCTCAAGTCCTTCAAGTTCTGGGCATATGACCCCAAAATGGCCGAAGCTGTGATTGTGACTGAAGAGCAATCCATCCGATTAGCAGACACGTTGGATCTTATAAGCTTCCACGAATAGGATATCATGATTATGAGTCAAAGCCAAATTCACACGAAAGATCACTACGAAGAATGCGCTAAGTCATGTACAAGTGCAGTTGGCAACATAATCAAGAATCGTTTTTTTGTTGATCCTACTCTGTTGCTTGGTGGTCCTCCAAAAGGTTTATGGATTAGTAGGATAACGGACCTTGCTTCTAGAAGGTGGGTATTAGAGTGGGCTTTGGGGAATATGGGCCTAGGGTTTTTGGGGAAATGCTCCCTAAACCCTTACTATAAATAATAAATGATGGTTAGGAGAATAGTGTTGGTTGTGTATTTTAGAAACTTGAATTAGACAAACACTTTGTATGCAAGTTTAAGCATTCAATTCAACAATCTTTCTTCTTGTTCTTGAGTTCTTGAATATCATCAAGCTTAGATTCCACCCATCCTTGGTGATTGTTTGATATCATTGGTTGATCCGTTTTTCGGGACTTACAGTGATTGTCTATACCAGTGAACGGTACAAACACCATAAAGTATCTGCATATGAAAACGCCATTGAGAAAATGAAACGAGAACAAAACACAAATGCATGTAAACAGTAAAAACGCCAAAAGAACAGAAAAATAGACTTATAAATATTACTTGTTGAAATGATACGTGGCGTTAAACGAAAACATCACCAAACATGTGGTAATTACGTATGGCTTGATCATCACACCAAAAAAGTCCCTTCAAACGATTCTCTTCGTCTGTGAAGTAATCGTACGAGAAATTAGGCTGGGACTGTTTTTTCATCCAAATGCCTCACAACCATCTCAACGTCGTATTCCCCTATAAACAAGTTAATTTGCCTCTTGTACTTCTTAACATCAACTTTACTTGCACCCACGTCTTCAAAACCGCCAACACAAGTTTTCATAACATTAAACGCCTTAACCGAACCCAAATTCAACTTAGACATGATGTGTATAATATGCTTTTGGAGCTGAGTGAGGTGTCGTTCAGTTGGAAGAAAATGCTTATCAGGATGTTCAACAAAAGCATGGTTGTGCTCCTCAACAAACTTATAGACCTTCCACGATCCAGCCACAAATATTACACATAACAGTGCACCACAATCAATCCTCTTTTAAAAGTTAGATCGCGTAATCTGTTCCTTTTGATTGGGGTCCAACGTATCAACCTTCTTGTCCTTATATACCCCGATCTCGTGCACATGTAATACTTTATATGTTTTCTCCTTTGGCATTTATCTTTTATGTCCCTTTACTGACAGAAAAAACATAAGCCTTGGCATACATAACATACATTGAATAATAATCATCGAGGCTTGAGAATATCATGTCCATTTTGGGCTTTATCTCTTTACTAACGTCAGAAATGATAAATGGTAAACCATTTTTGGGGCAAAACCTTTCATTAGAAGAAACACCTTCGTCTGAGAAAACACAGTGAGAAACAATTTAAGAAAAACGCCATAAAAATAGAAATTGCCTCCTGAAGAAACGGTGATCTAATTAGACTGGAGTCAACCAGATCAGGGGTTTAGTCTATGCATAAAAGGGGTTAAACCTCTCATTGATTCGTGGGTTTGGCTGAATTCCTTCTCCGGTGATCACTGCAAAACAGAAAGCCGTTAGACTCGCCACGGGGAGACTGGGGGTTCTCTCCGTGACCACCCTCTGGCGTGAGAATAAGTACAGTGATCTCGAGGAAGAAGAAGAAGTAGAAAAAGTGAGAATGAAGTGAAAGTAACTTGTGAGATCATACCTGTAGTGCCTTATTTATAGCCGGTTTTCGGCGGGAAAATAGTCTGACAGAGATAGTAACGGAAAGCACTTTTCCATTGGCGGTTATTCCACTTTTCAGCCAACCACTAGCGTCACATCCATACACACGGATTGTGAGTGTGATCAATGACTAGGGAGATGCCACGTGGAAGGTGGGTTTGTGTAGATTAATCTTCAGATGAGTGCTATCATCGTGATTAGATGAGCGTCCATGATTATGCCACATCACAATCAGTTGTAACCAAATGACCATGCATGATGAGCACTAAAAATCTTTCTAGAAGATCTACAGCTGTAGACCATTGTGCCTCTGCCACGTGGCTATTCTGTTGTAATAGAAAAGATTCCTTTTGTTCAAGTCTTGACTTCAGGCGCGTGGAGATGTGGAGGTTTTATTCTTTAAGCTTAACCGTGCCCTTGCGCGAGCCCGCGCAAGGGTGTTAGTTGAGTGCTCCTCTTTTCTTCCGGCACATGGTTATTGAAGATTATTTTTCTTCCCTCTCTTGTTGAGAACCTTTGAGTAGCCGCGCAAGGTTTCATTTAAGATGTTCTTTGAGATGAATTTAGGGTATTGTCTTATACGCCTGCGCAGGGTTTTTGGGACCATACCCCTTCAAGTCCCCCCCAGTCCAGTTATGCTCTTACGCGCCTGTGGCAAGTAGGTGGAGCACTGGACTATATAAAATGAAGTGTGCGCTTTTTGCTGTTTGAGAAGTAGCAAGGTTTGCTTGGCGCAAAGCAAAAAACTTGGTTTGTGAAGTTGACTGGCTGTGCGCCATGGAAACTGTGTGCGTGTGGACACAGCTGTTTCCTTGATTGTTGTCAAGGACGTACAATCACGTCTGCCTCTTGACGTGGTGAAGACCTTCGCGTATGATTATATGACTTGTTTAAAGGTTGTCACGACTAATTTTGTTTGGGATTTTGAGTCTGGTTTTTGTTTGTCGTTGTTGCGCCAATAACTGTATTGTGCTGCTGCGTTAGTAACTTTGTTAATGCTGCCGCACAACTTGTTAGTGTGCTATTACACAAGTATCTTTGTTATTGCGCTGCCGCGCAAGTAACTGTATTAATGTGCTGCCGCATATCTTTGTTAGTGTGTTGTTGCACAGGTATCTTGGTTATTGTGCTGTCGTGCAAGTAACTGTATTAATATGCTGCCGCACATCTTTGTTAATGTGCTGTTGCACAAGTAACTTTGCTACTATCTGTTTTAGTTACAATGTTTGCATGAGTACAATTACTTTGTTTAGGTAGGACAAATAAAGATTGTATAAAGCTCATGTGTGAACGTAGGGTTAGACCTTGCGCGGTATGTGTAACCGCGGACCGTTCATGAGACTTGTTATGTTACCATAGTGTTTTTGTGCTTACCAAAAGGAGTTGCATGCATTTGTAATAAAACATAGAAGCATTGTGTGACTAAAATTTTGCATTGATTTGGATAGGGCGCGGAGGCAGGCAGATACAAAGTAGCTAATAAATAAGATAATTATGCTGCATATGTAAGTAATAACCGTTATACGTCGTGTGCTATCCAAGTACGGATGGTCCTGGGGTTACATATAACACATGCGCAGCTGTTGCGCATTCCAAGTACGCGGAACGTCTGTTATGTCTAGTCGTCGTAAAGTGTACGCACCCTTTCCTAGAACCTCATTAATGACGTAGGGCCCTTCCTATTTGGCCGCGAGATTTCCCGACTTTTCAGCGTTTGACGCTTCATTGTCTCTTAGGACAAAATCTCCCGGCATGAAAGTGCATATGCGTACTCGAGCGTTGTAATATTTTTCTTGTTTCGACTTGTACCTGGCCTCATTGATGGCCGCGTTTTCTCGTCTTTCTTCGAGGAGGTCCAGGTCAAGTCTGCGCTCACGCTCATTGTTTTGTTTTTCCATGGCTAGCATTCGAGGTGACGGGAGGCCGTTCTCCGCCGGAATTACTGCTTCTGAGCCGTAAACGAGGCTAATTGGTGTTTCTCCCGTGCTAGTCTTCGGGATAGTGCGGTTAGCCCATAGGATGCTTGGGAGTTCATCAAGCCACCCTCTTCTTGCGGCTCCCAACCTTGCATTAATGCCATCTACAATTTGTTTGTTGACACTTTCGACTTGTCTGTTTGCCTGTGGGTGTGCCATGGAGGCGAAACTATGTTCGATGCGCATTTCTTTCATCCACTTTTGTAGATCGTCAGAGGCAAAATTGGTACCATTGTCTATGATAACAGGCAGTGGTAATCCGAACCGACATATGATGTGTTCCCAGATAAATTTCCTAATTACCATTGCGGTAGTTGATGCTAGAGCTTTGGCTTCTACCCATTTAGTGAAGTAATCCACAACAACTATTATAAATTTTACTGCGCCAGGTGCGTCGGGAAAGGGACCTACTAGGTGAATTCCCCATTGTTGGAAAGGCCATGCTGCAGTTACTGGAACCAAAGGGTTCTTTGGTCGAAGTGTCTTTGGAGCATGACGCTGGCATGATGTACACTTGCGCAAGATCTCTAAAGTGTCTAGATACATACCAGGCCAGTAATAGCCCGCACTCATTATTTTTGCCCCTACCATGCGTGGGCCAGTGTGGATTCCGCATAATCCTTCATTGATTTCCCGGACCAGATACTGCGCGTCATGTTTCTCGACGCATCTTAAGAGAGGACCCATATAAGACTTGCGATACAAAATTCCATCCGCCATCTCATAATTCAGCGCCTTGTGTTGAATTTTTCTTGCTTCTGCTTTTCCCTCCGGAAGAGTTTCATGTTGCAAATACATAATAATTGGGGACATCCAAGATGGATTCCCAACCTATATCTTGTTTACGTGTCTCAAAGGAACGAATGGGTTCGAGAGAACTTCAATGCGGACCTCTTTTTCCAGGTGCTTGAAACTTGTAGCGGCTAGCTTACTTAGCGCATCCACGTGCTTGTTCTCGCTTCTGTTAATGTGGATTATTTTGAAGGTCTAAAACTGATTGATCAGTGTTCTTTCCTGCTCGAGGTATAAGGCCATTGCTTCGCCTTTTGCGTCATAATGACCATTAATTTGTTCGGCTACCAACTTGGAATCGACATGTGCTTCAACATTTTTTTCCCCCATTTTGATTGCTAGGCGGAGACCTGCGAGGAATGCCTCATAATCCGCTTCGTTGTTGGTGCTTTTGAAATCTAGTCGAATGACGTAGGTAAGTTCGTGGTTGTCAGGGCTAACTAGGCGAAGACCAGCTCCTGTGCCATCATCGTTGGAAGCACCATCTATATATAGAATCCAGACCATGTTTTCGAAGACCGGGGTAGGATTTTGTATGGCTTTGCATTCCTGGATCTTATCGACGGGGACTTCGGTAACAAAATCTGCTCAATGGCCCATTTTGCTAACCAGCCCACGACGTCTGGCTTGGACAAGATTTGTCCCAGATGGTAGTTGGTAAGGACAGTTATAACGTGACCAGAAATGTACCTTCGTAATCTGCGCGATGCGTGAACTAGCATGAGAACAAGTTTTTCCATGATTGAATAACGCGTTTCTGGACCAGTCAACATTTTGCTGATGTAATAAATTGGAGTTTGGACTCCGTCTCTTTTGACCATCAACACTGCGCCAACTGCTACCTCTGATGCGGAGAGGTACATGATTAATGGTTCTTCTTTTCGTGGAGCTGTTAAAGTAGGTAGTTGAATTAGGCATTCTTTCATTTCCTGAAAAAGCCTTTTCTGCCTCTGGAGTCCATTGAAATTGGCTCTTCTTTACGCAGTTGCGTAATGTGCTGATGAATGGATATGATTTGGTAGCATGATTTGCTAAAAATCGGTTGAGTGCAGCTAACCGACCGGCTAGGCGTTGCATCTCTTTGATAGATGCTGGTGACGGCATGAGCTGAATAGCCTCTACCTTTTCTGGATTGACTTTGAAACCACCTTTGGTTACTATAAATCCTAAGAATTTGCCTTCTTCCATTCCGAACGAATACTTTACGGGATTCAGTTTTAGATTAACTCTGCGCAGAGAGTCGAAAGTGCGCTGGATGTTTGTGAGCATCGATTCTTCTTCGCGACTCATGATGACAAGGTCGTCCATATAGACTTCTACTGTTACACCGATATCCTCCCCGAAGACTCTATCCATTAGGCGTTGGTAAGTAGCTCCCACGTTGCGGAGACCAAAAGGCATTTTTGTACAACAAAATATACCTTTGTCTGTGGGGAAAGCTATCTTGTCTTCGTCTTCTTCCTTCATTTGTACTTGGGGATATCCTTTGTAACAATCTAGGAAGCGTTTCCAACGGAAGGATGCTAAGGAATCCACCTTCTTGTCTATCTCTGGGAGAGCGTAATAGTCTTTTGGGCAGACATTGTTGAGGTCTTTGAAATCAACGCACATGCGCCACCCACCGTTGTGCTTTTGCACCATTACTGGGTTAGCTACCCAGGTTTGATATCGAATTTCGCGCAGAATCCCGGCCAGAAGTAATTCAGCTACTTGCTCATTCATTGCGCGAGCCTTCTCAGGACCAAGACTGCGCTTTCCTTGAGCTACTGGTTCTGCGGAAGGTCGGACATTCAAGAAATGTTCTGTTATTTCTCTTGGTACGCTGGTCATGTCTGCTGGGGACCATGCAAAAATATCCATATTTTCAGATAGAATTTCTTTCAATCTTGCGTGGATTGCTGGTGAGATGGCTTGCCCTAATAGAATGGTTTGCTCAGGGTTTTCATTGTTGAGTACCCATTTCTCTGGTTCATTAGATGGAGATGGCTTTGCGGCCTTTACTGGTGGCTTGTCGTCTACATACATTACTTCTTTGCGGGAATATAAAATTGCTACTCCGGTTTCTGTTGGAAAACTGCAAGCAGCGTGCGATATAGAGGTAATCATGCTAAACTCCCTTTGTGAACGTCTTCCCAACAGTACATCACGGCGTGATGTAGCTGGCATAACCATGAAATTGACTGTAACGGTGCGCGAGTATTCTCCATCCGAGAGTGTTACGGGAAAGGAGATTTGACCCAGTGGAAAGACGGCTTCATTGCAGAAACCAGTTAAAGGAAAATCGACTAGTTTCAAGCGCGCCTTGTCCTCTGGGTCTAATTGCTTAAAACACTGTTCGTAAATAATATCCATAGAACTACCCAGATCAATGAACATGTAATCAGTATGGTAATGACCGAAGATACCGGTTATGATGACCGGTTGTTCTTCTTGAGGACCCCCTGGTACGATGGGGAAGATTACTTGTTGTTCACGCCAGTGTTGACTGTGGCTTCGTTTGTTGTTCTGTTTGCGCGATGGTCCGCCTTGCACCGTGTATGTTTGCTCCATACTATTTTTTGGGTTGCTGTGGTCGTCCTCTACGTTTTGCATCGTGCAACTGAGTGTTTTCGGATATTTTTCGTCGTTGAGCTGGGTATCCTACTATTGTAATGGGTGTGAGCCCAACTCTGTATTATTGGATTTCTTCTGAGACTTGTGCTCTGCCCGGGACTCCTGGTATCCAGATCTGAGATGGAGGGATTCGTATCCGGTGTTGGACTGAGGCTATACTTCTGTGACTTTGGTCGGCAGAGTCGAGAAATCGTAACAAGACCTTCGGGACGTGTTTATGATTTGCACCTGGGTAGCACGCTCTTGTGCAAAATTTTCGTTTACGACACTTTGGAATTTGGTAAACCAATAAACCGGAGTTTCCTCCGGAAGTAGATCTGGACTACTCTGAGTTCCAAATTGAACTTCTGAGGTAACAGGACTGTGTTACTCGTGACGAATCTCGTTGTTGCTAAATGATTTCCCCACGTTTCCGTTGATTTGAAAAGTATGAGCCGGATCGTCCCTGTTCTCAGATCGAGGACTTGGTGAGTGATTTGTTGGGACTTCTGCCATGCAAAACAGAAGAGAAGAGATGAATCAAACGAGAAGATGAAAATGAAATTGAAGAATCGGTGGGTGCCAATGAAGAAAGAGTGATCAAATTGGGGTTTAGACTCTGCATAAAAGGGGTTAATCCTCTCCTTGATTCGTGGGTTTGGCTGAATTCCTTCTTCGGTGATCACTGCAAAACAAAAAGCCGTTAGACTCGTCACGAGGAGAATGGGGGTTCTCTCTGTGACCACCCTCCGGCGTGAGAATAAGTACAGTGATCTCGAGGAAAAAGAAGAAGTAGCAAAAGTGAGAATGAAGTGAAAGTAACTTGTGAGATCATACCTGCAGTGCCTTATTTATAGCCGGTTTTTGGCGGGAAAATAGTCTGACGGAGATAGTAACAGAAAGCACTTTTTCGTTGGCGGTTATTCCACTTTTCCGTCAGCCATTAACGTCACATCCATGCACATGGATTGTGAGTGTGATCGACGGCTGGGGAGATGCCACATGGAAGGTGGGTTTATGTAGATTAATCTTCAGATGAGTGCTATCATTGTGATTAGATGAGCGTCCATGATTATGCCACGTCACAATCAGTTGTAACCAAATGACCATGCATGATGAGCATTAAAAGTATTTCTAGAAGATCTACAGTTGTAGACCATTGTGCCTCTGCCACGTGTCTATTCTGTTGTAACAAAAAAGATTCCTTTTGTTCAAGTCTTGACTTAAGGCGCACGGAGATGTGGAGGTTTTATTCTTTAAGCTTAACTGTGCCCTTGCGCGAGCCCGCACAAGGGTGTTAGTTGAGTGCTCCTCTTTTTATCTGGCGCATGGTTATCGAAGACTATTTTTCTTCCCTCTCTTGTTGAGAACCTTTGCGCAGCCGCACAAGGTTTAGTTTAAGATGTTCTTTGAGATGAATTTAGGGTATGGTCTTATATGCCTGCACAGGGTTTTTGGGACCATACCCCTTCATCTCCTTATAGAATTATCGATGAAAACGCCATTAATTGAATAATAAACATGACCTAACAAACATATAATTTAAACGACATAAAGAAAACGCCATTTGTTGATTAATTAACAATATTAAGTAAAACGTGTTAATGAAAAAGCCATAAGTTGAATAATTAACAATATGAATAATTAACAAATATAATGTGATAATGAAAACGCCATAATTAACAAAACTGGTGTTTACAAATTAATAAATAGTAAGAACTCATGTTTACAAATATTACTCAATAACATTCAAAACTAATCAGGTGTAAAACGCCATTGATCGTAAACAATAAGCATATATTAGATCCCAAACAACAATTAACGTTAATAATAAAAACGCCAATTATCAGTTCTTAATATTCGTTAACTAATGAAAACGTCAAATATTGGATACATGAAGAACGCCATTGAAACATAAACGTACTGTCAAATATTACTTTGAAAAAAAACGACAATGAAACAAGCATACAGAACAAAACGCCCTATCTGTTGTATACGTGTTGCATGATTTGCTGGAACATATATGAAAACGTCATCAAATATTACTTTGTCGAACGGAATCCACGTTAGATGCCATAGATCTCGAAAGCTTGGAAAGGAGGGAACTGCTGATAAAAAAATTTTGGAGTTCTATTTGAAACATAATTATAAGGCGATTTATGGAGGGGAACATGCACAATGACAATCCGATTGAACTCATTCAACGGCATTGGATCCGGCTCATCGAACATTACCATCTTACCTTTTAGGGTTTAGCATTTCGTGTTTAGCTTTTGGAATTTAACTTTTTGCGTTTAGCTTTAGAGTTTTGCGTTAGGGTTTATTTTAAGGGTTTAGGTTTATGATTAACTTTAGGATTAACTTTAGGATTAGCTTTAGGGTTTGCCGTTAGAATTTAAATTTAGAGTTTAACTTTTAGGGTTCGACAAGCCGGTCCCGATGCCCCTGGAATGAGTATATACAATCGGTATTCTTTGAGCCTATTTTGATCCAAAACAAAAATATATTTTAGGCTATTTAGACAAAATGGACCTTTTAGCATATAAACACGTATATAGGTTGAGATCATAAAAAAACTTAAAAGATGCTAAAAAGCTTTGAGATAACAACAAGGTTTATTTTATTTCCTTTTTTCCATTCTCCCAATCCAAATAGTCAAACTCACATAGTCGAAATAAGAAAAGTTTCTCCATTTCTTCTACCAAATTCGAAGAAGCTACGCCTATTGAAAGAAGAAGCCATCCCTCATCCTTTAACATGGACTTTTTCGATTTTATTAGTCTTTGCAAAATAAAGACAATATTAAGATCACGAGATACACATATGTAACCTGTAAACTACTTATATATATACACACAGAAACGAATGAGAGTAAAATTATGCATAAAATCAATGCAGATGATAAAACTAAATTAGATATCAAAAGACCTCTTAATCATTTAATATGTAAAACTTTTTTTAAAATTTAAAAAAAAAACTATAGCGATACATTACTCAACTTAAAAAGAAAAAATATTCGTTTTTATGGTGTAATTTTATTATATAAATGTTAACGTATGAAAATTTACAACCGTTTAAAATTTGTGAGGGAAGTTGGTTTACAAGTCAACGATAGTAGATATTTCCTTTTTCCCTTACACCACTTCTATATGTACATGATTGCTAGATTTTGCGACCACTCGATCTTAATATGAACTATGGAATTTGCTAGATCAATGTTCCACATTCTTTCCTACATTGCGTATGTGATTTGGACTTTGTATAAGATTTTTTTCCACACACACGCATATATATATATATATATATATATATATATATATATATATATATATATAGGGGAGGTTCATTTGAGAATAAAATTAAACTGAGAAGAAAAAAACCAAAGGGTACAATTGTAAAAATTAAATAGTTTTTCTTTTATCACATTTATTATTATCTTTGACTAACTAATTACTCATAAAAACTATTATCATCCACACTAAAATTTTTGCCTACACACATCAAAATTTATCACACACGTTTTAAAATGTATCCTACACGTATTGAAATTTATCCTACACAGCTCGTAATTCATCCTACACACCTCGTAATTTATCCTACACTTTAAAATAATTTTTTCTTCTATTAAAATTTTTTTTTTTTGAAAATAAGTTACAAATTTAATATAGTTAGCTATTAAAAAGGAAGATTACCAATTAATGATCTATCCAAGTTTACCAATACACGCTTACACTAATACTAAATGCAAAAATTAAATGAAGTAAAATGAAGAATTCTTATTGGTTGAATTTTTTTTTTAATTTTTATTCATACAAAAACTTTCTTCTCATTTGAACCCTCCATTATATATATATATATATATATATGTAGGGAGAGAGAGAGGTCGGCTAATGTACAAGAGTGTCATAATATGCAAAACGTATGCGAGTAAATTACGCATGTTATAAAACTCAAACCCTACTCATGCATGACCAAAAATCACATAATCACGCATGAAGAAAACACATAATCACACATAACATCACATAGTGACGAATACCATCACATAATCACGCATAACATCACATTAATTACACATGAATAAATACCTAATTACCCTAATCACGCACATTAAGGAATCACATGCAACGCAATCTCCTACTCACGTACGTTTCACACCATAGCCACTCTTCTATTTTACACTTTCTCTCTCTCTATATATCTATTATCTATTACTATATATAATGTATATAAGAGAGAGAGTATTGAGATGTTGAAAATTAAGAGTTTTTAACTTTTAGTGGATATGTTATATCTATCTATAAGCTATTAAAAACTCTTTAAATGCCTGGATATACATATGCGGGAAAAAAACCCCTAAATCACAATTCAAATTTTAAACCCACCACACACACACTCTCTCTCTCTCTCTCTCAATGTCCCTGTGAATGAAATCAGGTTTGCGCATCAAAGAAGAAGAACCAACAATCTATTGCTGCTGATGTCGATTCAAGCTTCAAAATATGAACACCAATTTATTTTTTACCTCTTTCTCTGTAAACATCACCACCTGGACAGTTCTGGTAAACTCGATCTAGGTTTCTAGACAAGTGACGCAGGCCGACCAAACTAGGATTTCGACTACCGATCTATTTCTGCACGTATGTTATTCAGAAAATCAAGGTAATATTTGGTCATTTTGAGTTCGTATTTCCAGTGATTTTGTGGCTTGGGGGACTGAGATACGTTTTTTTGTTTTAAGGTTGTTGAGGACTTATGAGTTAATTCCAGGTGATGGTAGGGTAGAGAAGATTTTTATATGTACCTGTTTGAGGTCGTAGGGTGTAAAGAAGTAATTTATATGTTCATAAAAAAAAAAAAAAGATAATTTGATGATTGTTTGATTGTAAACTGACGTGTTTCTGTCATTGGTATAGATTCTTTGTCCCAGACTCCTCTTAGTTGCAGATAAGGTAATTGTGTGATATTTATATTTTCCATAAGCTAATATGATGGACAGATGGTTACATTCTGCCAGTAGGTTAACAATAGAGCTAGAGTTTCCATGAATCACCTGGTAATATTTCATATTTCAACTTTTTTAACAATTTCAAATTCACAAGAAGCTAGGATTTTTCAAGGTTATTGAAGTAAATGAGAAGCTCCACTTTTAGCATCATAATTGACAATTCCAGCCACTCATTTGATATTGTGTAGCTCCATGTGTTTTGGGTTAAAGATTAGTATGTAGCTATGTTTGTGTTAACTTTTTTTTTAATTTGATGGGTTTATTATTAAGAAATCCACCTTTTTGCACATTTTGTTATTGTAGTAATACAAATAAGTTGATATCTACATGTGTATTGTTTTATGCAGCAGGTCCAAAGCTTTGGGGAACCATTCTACAGCACAAGGATTCTAGCGAAAATAATGGTAACAAATCATCATAAAAATATAAAAGAATTGGAGAAGCTGCTAATCAGGTATCATTTTTCAAAGTTCTTATTTAATAGTAGTGATACTGGTAAAAAAATTATTCTGCTCTTGGTCATGAATGACCAAATCAAAGCACAAAACATCACAGAATTCAAAGACGTTTACTTTGGGAAGTTGGTTTTGCTGGGTGGTAATGCTAATTGCTAAGAAGTTGAAAAATACGAACACTGGTCTGCCGCCTGAGTCTGAGCTGAGATGAGCTGAACTTGAAGCACTAGCTCGAAGGTAAATTAATGGATAGTGAGTTATTGAGCAAGTGCCAGCCTGCCAGAATTTCTTATTTAGTGTATTGCTTTGCGGCAAACTCCTTTTATGTTTTTTCGGGTGTTTGATGTTACACACGTGTCTTCTAATCGAAGGATGTAAGATTTTAATGTTCAATATTGTTGAGACTGATTTAGAAAGTGGTCATGGCTGGACATGCGGACCGATTTAGTATAAGAAAACTTGACTTCAGGACACTTTAGCTAACTTGCTTGTTAAATAGGAAACGCCAGCATAAATTTTTATTTCTGTATGTTTGTTGTGTTGAATAGCAACAGGTTAAGAAATGGAAAGAATTGACAATTGTCACATTTTGATAGTTTGACTTGACATTGGATGGTAAATGGTTGTGCAACGAAATGATAAATTAAATTGTGAGTCTTAGATCATATATGCATATGTAAATTGTAGTATGGTAGGAGTCTTACAAATCTGTGAGTGATTTAAAAAAAATTAAGCTAAATTAATTGAAATGCATATATTCAAATGCCCATGTTTTTTTCCGGTTAAGGCGCATATACAGAAGCCTTATGTTCCAATTTATGTCAGAGTTTTCACTCTAAAAAAGTTTGTGGACAACAACTTTGAACAGCTATACAAACAACTTTGAATAACTGTACAAACAGCTTCTTGCATTTGTACCTTCCTCATATCTACTTTATATTATTTTTATTAACCTCTCTTTACAAAGATTCAATTAGAAGTAATAAACCATACTTTCTATGTCTTGATGTTGACAACACATTCATATCTACTTTATATTATTTTTATTATTTAATTATAATCTATAAGGTTGATGACATAGATATACTACACGATGCTACAAATAAGACAACTAACACACATATAATACATATAAGGTTCCCGTGCATCAGGGGGCACGGTCTCATGGCGGTCTAGGAGTCGACCTTGGACATAGCCCCGACCATGATAGGTTTACACGTAAGATTTTTTATCGTTAAAAAAAAATCTGTACCATGATGGTTTTTATGTTTTAGTTGCATCTGTACAAAAAAAGAAAGAAATATATTGGTTCTTTGGGTGTGTTCTTGCTTTCAGATGGATTTTAGTTTTACCAACATGAAGGTAATGTAAGTATTACCATCACCCGGAAAGGAAGATCGATAGCATATGACGTGCGAAAAGAAAGTGAGTAGAAAGCTTTTTATTGACCAGGTTGTTCACTACATTTCTCGACTCAACATCAAGATACTTTCTTAATACCGAATGTGTGATTATTAGATGTTTTTAAGATAGATTAAAATTTACATAGTTTCTTTTGACAACAAAGAATCGGCATAAAGTGTTCTTTAATGTATGATATTTTATACAAAACCAGTAATACCTACGTTGTTGTTTCTTTTATTATTCTAACCAAAATTTGTTTAAGTTAACTAGCTCAAACCTGCACCCACGTCAGCAAGGGGGCGTGATATAAAAAGCACGGGGTGGTGTTGGGCGTGGAAATGACCCCACCTTTTGTTTAAAAAAACTCATCAATCACTAACCTCTTACCACAAACCACCAATCATGATCCTGGTTGTTCAAGCCATTCGAAAATGACTAATTTCAGTATGAACCGGTTTTGACTCATTACCTAAACTGCTGGACTCTCCCATCTTACTGCCTCTAGGAGATACATGTCTATAAGTAAACCTGCAGATGTACATGTATCTTACACTTATTTAAAAGACAGATACATTTTTCGTTTGATTTTCATGTTAGGCAATGATTTTCACCGCATTCATCACGTTTCATTTTTCTAAATTTCATTTAAATTTGAAGATCTGTGTCAGTTGATGGACACACTGTTAGGCTCATGGCAATGACATGCTACACCGTTGCTACGAATAAGAAAACTAACAGGCATACTATAAAATATATCACGACATCATTGGAAAGCTAACAAAAACGAGTACCGAATTGTAAATATACGCCGCCGCCGCAACGCGCGGGTTTCCTACTAGTATATATATATATATATATATATATATAGAAGAAGGATCCGTTAGGAACCACCCTTTATTGCGAGAATCGCGAGAACCAATGTGAACACAACAAAAAATACCTAAAAATAGCTAAAAAACACACATTTTTTTTTAATATTTTTTACCTCAAAATCACTAATTTTCGTTACCAAAATAAAAAAAAAATTGTATTTTTTTTTATTTTTTGCTACTAAAAGTAGCGATTTTGAGGTAAAAAAATATTTAAAAAAATAAAATTTTTTATGTGTTTTTTAGACTTTTTTTTTTTGTTTTTTGGGGGTTTAGTTTTTAGCATTTTAGGTTGGGGTGGGGGGGGGGGGGGGTTTAGGTTTTTTGGGGGTGGGGGGGGGTGCGTTTAGGTTTGGGGGGGGGGGGGGGGTTGGGAGGGTTAGGTTTTTTTTATTTTTATTTTTTTTTGTGGGGGGGGGGGGGGGTTAGGTTTTTTTAAGTGTTTTTGTTGTGTTCATATTGGTTCTCACGATAAAGGTGGTTCTCAAATGAACCTTACCATATATATATATATATATATATATATATATATATAGGGGTGGGTTTAAATGAGAATGCTAAATATTGTGAGAACCGTGAGAACGATTGAAAAAACCACTGAAATTTGGTAAAAAACAATTCAAATTCAAAATTTTCTTTTACACTTCTCATTATTATTGGAATACAATGTTAGAAATTTAATTTGCACGTTTAAATTTACGTAAAATCATCAATAAATAAAATTTACACATGAGTAAGTTTGCCATTTACACATGTGTAAATTTGTTATATTTACACATGTGTAAAAAATATAATAAAAATGAATTTGAGAGGATAAATGAATTGTTTGATGTTGTAAATTCTTTTTTTGATGTTGTATCTTAATTACAATGAGGTTTGTATTAAAAAAGTTGGTTTTTGACTGGTTTTTTCATTCGTTCTCACGGTTCTCGCAATATTTAGCGTTCTCAAGATAACCCTCCTATATATATATATATGTATGTATGTATGTATATATATATATATTATAGGGTAGGGTTCTAGAGTGAACACTAGGTTGAGAGTGAACTGTGTGAACTAATCTAGGCCATTGGATTAAATCATCTATAGATTTTAAACAATGACAAGATTGTAATTATAACGTTGTAACTTTCCTTTTAAAATAATTAAAAGAAGGGTATTTGCGTTTTTTGTAAATTGCATTTATCAAACAATATAATCAAAATCCCTAAAATATCGCTAGTTTCCGTACATACAAGATACACAACTTTTAGTATATACACGTGTGTACAGTCTCGCTAGTATCAGTTTATACAAGATACACAGATGTTAGTTTATACACATGTGTATAGTCTCTCTAACTATCAGTTTATACAAGATACATAACTGTTAGTTTATACGCATGTGTACAGTCTTTTATACATCTGTGTGATATATTCAGAATTGTTACATATGTGAATATTAACAACATATAGTATAATATGCATGCACATGAGTTAATTCATATAAAAATTATGACATTAATGTGTAACACCTCGTAAAATCATGTCCAATAATGTATTGACATGTGTCCCTAATCCTTCCTAATAATGTCAAACATTGGCTAGGAGGGACTATTTTTGCAAAACAATGAAAGAATGAATGTAGAGGGACTAAAAGTGTCAACATGCTTAAACTATGACTCTGAGTGACCTTATACGGTATTTGTATTCTCTTAACGAACCACTTATTAGACGAACGAAACCGTTTGTGATTTAATTTAAAAGTTTGCAAGTTGAAGGGTTAAAAGCGTCAACATGTTAATTTATACCATTGAGTGACCTTTTTACGAACCCGGAGCTTTAGGATGTTCAGTCATACTCTCGGGTGTGCCTAATACTGATTTAGAGGGGTTAAAAGTGCCAAAAATGAAAGTTATATTGAGTTTTGGAGTTAAGGGATCAAAGCTGCCAACTTTTCAAAGTTAACGGTGGGCGCCGCGTCGCGCGACGGCCCACTACACATCTCCTCGCGTGGCGCGACGGCTTGGTTCTGGCAGAATGTTGCGAACAGCTGCTGCATTTTTCCTTGTTCTCCACATAAACCACCATAACACTTGCAATTCAAAACCATGAGTTGAATTCTAGTTTTAGATACGTCCTAGGACACCTGGAGTGATCTCCTAGCCCCTCATAACACCTGGATTGATCCAAAAACATCAGCTCCAACTATAAATAGGAGTGTTCTTCAACACTCATACTTGCACATTCCTGTTTTATCAATTCTTCTCTTCCTCTGGAGATTCCCAACTGAAAGGAGACTCCACTTGAGTTCTATTTCGATCTAGGACCACTTATAAGTGATCCAACCTCCTGCATTATCATTTATTAGGCTTTTAAAGTCGGAAGTCGAGTACTTTCGATAAATATTTTGACTTTTGGTTTAGACCTTAATGGTCCAGCCATTGTTCGTAACGAACATGGTTACGTGATCGTAATTAGGTATGTGTTAATCCCTCAAAAGGGCACCACCTAAGAATCACGTTTGCTTGGTCAATTGACGGGTCAACATATTATTGTTTTAAAATGTCAATAGGGCAGCTTTTGAAAATATTGAAATCTGAGTTTATACATGTTCTAAAATATGTTTTAACACTGTAATAACTTGCTAATAAATATTAGAACATGTGTAACCATGTTCGGCTGGTCAATTCCAGGTTTAGGGTCGGTTCGCAACCGAAAGTCGCACAGTTTGACTTATACTTTGACTTTCAATTCTGACCCGAATTAGATTAGTTTACTACTGATTTAAGGTTCCACTATGATCATATTATTATGTAGCATAACCCTCTGAGGTTATATTACGTGATCATAGTAGTAATCTGAGTTTTTATGCAAGCTCCGTTATTATACTAAACTTTGACTATTTTGCCCTTTTCATTAAAAATAAGGTTTTAAACACCAATGAACTTGCAAATGAATTACATACTGATATGTTAACATGTTTAACATATTTTGATGTTATTAATCTGATCATAAACTGAGTTTTCGTATATTGTCGCAAATTATATTTTTAATTGACCATAATGCCCTTATGGCACTTAAAATGGTTTAAACATAAGTTCTTATACCAAACTCATTGCCTACTGATATAATATCATAATTAAAATTATTTGGGATATCAAGTCAGATTACAAACTGAGTTTATGCACAAGTTCTTGTATTATGTTCTTAAATGATGATAATACCCTTATGACAAATAAAATGGTTTTTAAACATGATGTTCATATAAAACCCCTTACCTTCTGATACGTTATGATAAATCACGTATTTTAACCATTTAAACCTGGTCATAACATCAATTTTCATAAAACATCGCAAATATCATAATTTAACGACTTGAACGCCTTTTCGGCGCATAGTATGGTTTTAAACCATATTTACCAACCAAGACTTGTTACCTACTTATTTTATAACTTATTTAAAATGTTTTTACAGTAGGTACATGTTATTAACTGAGAATCCCAAATAAGCTTTCAAACTATGTGTGAAATAACCAAAATGCCCCTACGGTGCATAGTTTGGTCCTATATTATAAACCACACATACATTTGATATCCTACTGATATTATATCATAAATTAACTACTTTTACAGAATGTTTATGATTATAACATCAGATTATCTACAAGATTCTTTTATACGTCACTAAATGACCAAAATGCCCTTATGAGGCCTAATTTGATTTTAAAACCTTAACGGGCATACAAGTTGATATCCTACTGATATTATAACTTTTTTAAAGTATAATGACATATGGAGCTTGTACATAACTCATCCAATTACCCGTTAATGCTTATACGCGTACGGTTCGACTTATGTAACTAGTTTACATAGGTTTACCGAAACGGATTTAACCTTATCATTTTAATCTTAATTTCTAGAATGTAAATAGTTTACCCATATTATACAAGTATTAATACTTGTTGGGTTTAAACTACATTCTATTTTGGTCATCGCTTAATCTAGCATATCGTACCGTTTTTATTCCTTTAAGCTAGCCGATCTAAGTCTTCGACTTAAATAGGACCCATTAGCATTCTAATTGGTTATTTGTACCATCATTCCAGACTAGAGCCTTCCAGTATATGCTACCAACACTTAATTAATTGAATACAACTGAGTTACTTTAAATCTTGCACTTGAATCAAGTTTTAGCTCAGGTTAATACTTTTAACTTATTTACCCTATACGGGCTTGGGATATGGTAAATTATTACCGCTTGGTCGGGTATGGGATCATATGCTGGATTGTGGCTACAAAATCTGCATAACCCGTTTTAATCTGTTTTGTTTGATACTTAAACATTGAGGGTTAACGCGACCGTGTCCTTGATATCCTCGGCTCATTTAAGTTACTAATGGCCACGACCAAGCACGGGGTGTAGGCATACACCCGATAGATGCTTAATGCTAAAATGTTTTTACCCACAAGTTGGGGATAACTCCTTTGTGGGTTTATAAGTGGTGTGTCGGTTAATCATGTCTCGGTTTCTATACTAGGCCGCATATGTATTGACAAACATGTAAAACTATATACAAGATTATTTTTAATTGTCCCAAGTTATAAAAGATTTCCATGTGCCTTGTGAACTTAAAACAATTTTGAAATATTTTCAAAACGTGTCAGTTGATTGTATTTACCAGTGAAAACTGACGTATTTTCAAAAGACTAAGTTACAGGTACAATACGTAATAGGCTGGAAGCTGCTTGGTATAGTTAGAAGGGGATGTTGCAAATCCTTTACATATGCCTAAAGTCTGTTGAACATCTTTTGTACATTTTTATGATCCGCCTGTGGATCTGTTATTGCAAACCGTTTGTATATTTATTTTGAAATTTGAACATTTTGGTTTGTAATAATAATTTATACTCGAAGACTTCCGCTGTGCAATTCTGTGTATATTGACTATGATGATATCAACTTACGTCACGATACTCCCCACTGGGCCCACCGAGTTATGGTTGGAAATATAGGGGTGTGACAGGTTGGTGTTAGAGCCAACGTTTGAGTGAATTAAACACTAGCCTTTTGTTTTTAATCTCAAATGACATAGTAGCATATTCCTTAGACTTTCTGAGTCTAGACTTGACATAGGGATGCTCTCATCCCTATTAAGTAAACCTTGTTTTCGATTTTATGTATTTCAGGAACATATCGCCAAGCAAAGCAGCCGTTGATGGAAATTCTCCTCATCCGAAGCCAAGAAATGCCAAGCTTCGTACCACGGCCAGAATAAGTGTGCGACCGGTGTGGAGAAAGTACCTTTATTGACCTTATCCCAAAATTAAACCAAAGGAAACATTAACCAGACTTCTGAGTCAATACCGGAGGTCCCTGAGGCTAAAATTTTGAAGTCTGTATCTGTGGAGTCCATACCAGAGGTCCCTGAGGCTCCAATTTTGAAGATGATACCGGTCGATGCTAATGATCCCTTTTTCCTACCTCTAAGTTTTGGAATCCCAGACTTGGATTATACTAGTCTTCACCCAATCCGTGATCCATATCATTCTCTAACCATTGAATCCTTGGATTCTATTTCTACGGCGGATCCCGATTTGGAAGACTTAGACTATCCACTGAAACCTTCAGTGTCAGTACTGCGAGCAGTGAACCAAGAAGAGAAATATCAAGAATGAAGCAAAGGAGGCATTGAAGAATCCTTCTTTTATTGTATTTCATTTTCCTTTAAGTCCCTATATGGATATGTCTCTTCTGTTTGATCCCTGCATGGACATTTATCCCTTATAGTCCCTATGTAGACATGTTTATCTTTAAGTTCCTGCATGGACAAGTTAGTTATTTTATTTCAAGTCCTGTTTAAGGCACTATTGTAATTTCCTAATGTTTAGTGGAAAGAATTGTTTTTGGAATTATTATTATATATGTATTCGTTACATCCTCTGTTCAAGCGATTGTCTCGATTTCTAATTCGAACTTTATCGATCTGCTAAATAATTCCAAGAGATCTTCTTAATGGTTTACATCAGCCGAGTGGCAAGTCCACATTAATTGACAATTTTGGTAGTTATGGACGAATAGCCCTTCTATCATGATAGTTAAGGAAAATTATTCCATCTATCCACAGGTGGTGAACTATGATCAAGCCTCCAAGCCTTATGGTCTATATGATCAATGAGATCATCAGTGTGACGATCATATGTTGACATCCTTAGTGATGGATGGCCTACGGGGTATTCTTATTTGTCCATTTGAGACAATGACATTGTAACATTTATGGTTCCCTGTCCAAGGTAGTAGGCTACGCCCAAGCCTCATAATATATACGACCAATCCGACCATGGCTTATTACTTAAACCATTAAGACAATTAGTTAATGTTAACATTCAAGTAATGTTAACACTCCTGGCAGTTTGGCTTGAGGAACCACACTAACCATCAAGGTATTTGGACTACGTCCAAGTCTTATAGCCTATATGATCGAGTTGGATCATGGCTAGTATCATCAATGTGATGATCATATTTAAACATCCTTAGTGATGAAGTGCCTACGAGCTATACTTTATTGTCCATTTGAGACGTTGACAGCTGTAATCTTTATGATTCCCTGTCTAAGGTAGTGGGTTATGCCCAAGCCTCATAGTCTATATGATCAACGCGATCATGACTAATATCATCAGTGCGATGATTGTCATTTTAACATCCCTTTGTGATGTCAATTGATTTGCCTACGGGCCAAAATATATCGTCTTTCATGACGATGACAGTTGTAGTCTGCGACTCCCTGTCCAAAGGTGGTTAAATAATTTCAAGACTTAACGCCCCTGATCAAATGCGATCATGGCTTATATTTTAAATGTCCTTGTGACAAAGCCTTTTGTGCCATATTTTTAAATGTCCTTCAAGACGAGCCTTTGAGCTATTTTAATATTGTGAATGTGACAATGACAGTTGTGACTTATGATCCCCTGTCTAATAAATAATGGACTATGTTCCATTTTTAATGCAATTGATGGTCCTCTTGTGACCTAGGCTAAATATATTGAATTATTTTAAAAACAACATTTAGTAGAAATGTTAACAGCCTATATGGTTTAATGATACCTTGGCTTGTTAAGTCGTCAATTGTGATGATGAATCGTAATGCGACTAAACAAATGATTATTTTTGGCGTTTAGTACCAAGAATGTCAAAGCTCATTTCTTAAAGACACTAGATGCGAATTCTACCTTTCGCTCATTTGGGCATTGAACATGTCTGAAGGTGCTCTCTAGACTCTCGAACCATTGCAGAAGTGCAGTCGCTCCTTGAGACCCAAAAAACTTTGATGGCTTAGCCGAGTTGAACGTCTTGAAGTTGCAGAGGGCATTATTGTTGTTGAGAGCTTGGTTACATTGAGCAACGATGTTCGGGATTGCAGCAGTCATTTGCTGCGTAATGACAGCTGCTAGTTCTTCAATAGGTACCTGATTTTCACGTCGTGGAGGCATTCTAAAAAGGGGAAACAAGACAGAAAACAAATGAAATGGCATTGGGTAAGAATAGGATGTTACAATTACCGACCAAAATCATCGGTGATGGTCATTTGTTTGAACCACAAAGCAAACAAACGACACGCAAAGGCTGAATCAAAGCAAATAGGTCCTCATAATGTATCGTGAAGACATGCTCGCCTATAAGTGGAAACTCACCCCAAGAGTTCCCAGGTAAGAGTGACTGGTCCGATATTGCGGATTTGTACGAACACCCTAGCCTTAGACAGAAAGCTCAGGGTACAGGCACCCACCCTTCCAGTTTGCACGTGTTCACATTATGTAGCCCTAAACTTTGACGAGAATTTGAAAACTTTGAAGGTTCAAAATCTTACAATAAATCATCCTAGAACAGATGATTAGTTTTCAAAGCAGATTCGAATTTTGTGTTCTTATTGTGATTGCTGCCTAAAGATAGGCAACGGTATTGTTTTATGACTAAACGCAAGTAAACTCACGTTAGGGTCCTAGGAAGGTTATAGTCTAGGTCAAAGCATTACTAATAACCTAATTCCCTATAACCATTGGCTCTGATACCAACTTTTTTGTCACACCCCGACCACGTAAAACAACAAAACGTGGTGGAAACGTCGGGGAGTGTTGTAATAGAATCATTGTTTCACAACCATGGATTAAGCAGTTTCGTTTTATTGAATTGAGTGTATTACATTACATCAGAATTAGAAACAAAACAGGAACAAATAAACTTTCATTGTTATTAAGTCACTAAGGCCTCGTCCATTCCTATGTGAGCGTACACAAGTATCATCATCAAACATCATCAACTATGGTACCTGAAACACATGTGAAAATACGTCAGCATAAAAATGTCGGCGAGTACATAGGTTTTATATGAGTGTCGGATCCATGGCTAGTTTACATGTTGCAATACTTAATTAAAAACCTTGTTTTTGAAAAGTATAGTATTGCGACGAAATTAACCAACTCAAATCAAGTTGTTTATAATTTATAAAATCTCGTAGCCATGATTCTTAACTCTAAAACATTTGTTTTATTATATCAAATTGTAAAACATCTCGTAGAAACTCGTTAATAAAACTCGTATGGTTTATATTATTCAGAAAACATCATTGTATGACATCGTTTCAAAATCGTTTACCCAAGTGATCTAGATAACGCAACGATATATAATGTGTTAAAAGTACTTATATATAGGAAGTACCAGCAGCGTATCCACCATGCTTTTAACACATTACACCCGCCCCGTTACCTAATCACTTCCCTAACCCAATGGCTCAAACAGTTACAAATGGTTTACATACATCAAATGGTTACAAATGGTTCACATACATCCAATGATTACAAATGGTTCACATACATCCAATGATTTCAAACGGTTCACATACAACCAACGATTTCAAATGGTTCAAAACGTAAAACAAAACATAATGAAATCATGTACTAATAGTGTACTAATGAACATAGCAAGTATATGATATGAAAACATGGAAATCATGAAAATAACAAGTAGGCACATGTGTTTCACCCCAAAACGTTTGGAAAACAGTAAAAGAGGGGTCTATGTACTCACTTGAGGATGCTTAGAAGTCTTGAATAACAACCAAGTAAAGCTAGAGGGATCACGGAATCAAACGGCACCTAATATAGGTAATTATGTAAATAAACGGACCTAAATCAGAGGATCGGATAAAATGAGGTTTTGTAAACCAAATGAGTGTAGGGACTCATGTAATATGGTTTAACAAAGCCTACATTCTAAAACAAAACCTTACCTAAGTGCTTACGACCCATTACGACTCGTTAAGGTAGCTTACGCCACTTTAACGCGTCGTTCGCGTAAAACGCGTTCGGAACGCCTTACTAGTCCTATGACAAGTATTATATGCCTTAATATGTCTAATAATGTTACCTAATCAGTTTATATGTATAAATTTAGGTTAAATATGCTTAAAAGGAATCTATGCGTAAAAAGGGCATTTTGGTCATTTACCTAAGGCATATAAACTACTTATCATACAACTACTTAAACGAAGTGACCATAAGGTATAACCTCGGAAGGTTATTCCCTGTACAACTATGGTCACCTAATGTGTTTGGTCGGATCCTAATGATCGACCAAACGGGTCGGGTTCGAAAGTATAAGCGATTGTTTAAATCGCTTACCTTACGACCCTACATAAGCACTAAACCTAAACTGATGAGCTAAACATGTTAAAACATGTTTAACAAAGTTAGAAAACAGGTTTGGTATCAAAACAAACGGTTTTGATACCTAAAAGTAGTTTGGTTACAAAATACGCAAGAATACGTATTTTGGCCGAAACTACGACTCGCCACTATGCCTAGATAACGTGGTAATCAGTAGGTATAGTCATAAGAGACTAAAACCATTGTGATTACGCTCACGTTATGAAGTTCAACGAACTTCGTGTTGCCCATAAACTGGTCAATGTAGAAAGTCAAACAAAATTTGACTTTCATGCTAAAAACGCGTAAAAGAACGAAAGAGTACTTACAACGGGTCCAAGAATGGAAATCTAGATCCAACTTGCTCAGGTATGAGGTGCTAAGCCCCAACTTAGAGCAAATAGATCAGATTTGTGTGTTTTAACTATGAAAAGGCATGGGTATATATAGGATTTCTAGGACCGTTAGGATCGTTCCTCGATTCCCGAGCTTAAATCTGCACCGTACACATGCACCCATTGTTTTCTAAAACCATGGGAGCCCCTAATATGTGTTGGTGCACTTAGTGTCTGTTGACTTCGTCTTTAACAAGTCTTATGTCTAGATAGAATGAATGAGCACACAACAGGGTCAAAATTAGGGTTTGTATGTGTTTAAGGAGGAGGGTTCGCTTGAAGGTGATACAAGGCAGTTCAAGCGAAACCATATCATGCAGGTTCGCTTGAAACTGACATGTTCAAGCGAAACCCATTCGCTTGTCATGTTCAAGCGAAACCTCTATGTATATAAATAGGTGTATGTGTGTCATTTGAAGCGAGACTGTTCATTTGTATAGAGTCGAGGTGCTGCCGAATTTTTGTCAGAAATGATTATAAAGACTCAGGATTGATTAATAGAGGAAGAATTGAAAAGGAATAAGCTGTTTGACGTTGTTTACTTTGATTCCGCCTTAGTAAATAATGATGAACTGCTCAACTTGACTGTTTAGGGTCACAAAAACGATCCAACAATATGAGTCCATGGTATTATAAAAACCATTAAATATCAGCCCATAGTTTGCAAAACCATGGGCTAAAACCATCAAAACTTCAAAATTGGACTAGGTTCATTGAATCTGGTCAGAAATTTCAAAAATGGTCCCTGCACTTGTAAAACTTGATTTTTGGCACTTTTAAGCTCCGTTAACCCCATTTCAAGGCTCTAAAATAAAGTTAAAGTATAGGGAACTTAAAATATTCTTAAAAACATCTCGGATGTTGGTTCGTTTGGTCGTACGGTTGCGTTGTTCGGTTAATTACGACGGAAATCGTACTGAACGCAAAAACGATCCAAATTATGCGACGAATGGAATTTTATCATACCAATCACTAAAATAAAATATTTTAATGATTACATAAATTTTTGGATGTCCGGATATATTCAGGACGTAAGATATGCGTGAAAATGCAAACTTATGCACTTCTGACGCTTTTAGTCTCTATTGATCTAATAAGTTTATTTTAGCATACCGAACCCCTCAAAGCCTATTTCTAAGCTATGTAAAGGATATTTAGGGTATGTTTAACTTATGATCAAGTTACAGAATGTTCGTTACAGTACGAATCGGCATACTTTCACAGTTTGTCGAAATTAGTCCATGTAAGCGAATAAACTTGATTTCGCCACACTAAACCCTCCAAAACTTATTTCTAAGTTATGTAAAGGTTATTTAAGGTATGTTAAGCCTATTTCACTATTCCAGAGTGTTCGTTGCATTAAACTGGTTATATTTACGCATCAGTGCGCGTATAACCTTCCAGAAAGTGATTTAAAGCTTGAAATCGAACAAGAATTGATATGTGCAAAAGATACACATATTTATACAAATCCCAAGTATGAAATACAATATTTTATTGGTTTGGTATTTGTTTGATGGTCGCAGAGGCACAGGTGTCACAGAAAGGGTGAAAAGGGAAAGAAGAAAAAAAAAAACTCAAAAGTGTGTTTATCTCAAAACTTTTGAAATCAAAAGAAAAGAGTATAAATCTAAAACACTTAAGAGTTCACATGTGGGTCCTACAAAAAGAAAAACCAAAATAAACATACATCCTTGGTCAAACATATGTCATCAAACAACCATGTACAATCACAGTTTCAGGGAAGGTCAGGTAACAAAGGTATCTCTAGATAATTATCAATAAAGAGGATAAGGCTAAATTTTTAGAAAATTCTTCACATGGTACAAAAAGTTCACAGAGGACTTTCAAAACCATTGTGAACAGGCTAACTCATTGTCACAATCATCTAACAAGGTAATGGTATCAAACAGTGGTTATGAAATTTTGTTTCAAACCACTAACCATTTTCCTAAACTTGTGAATGAAGTGATTCTGACCTAATTAAAAGTTGTACTGACTTTGAAAATACCCCAGATATAATTGATGTTGTTTTCAGAATATCTTTACTTATTTTTCTTGTAAAGGTTTTTTTTAATAAAACAGGATATATTATTCTTCATTTTTCTTAAGAATAATATATTTTGCATTTTTACTTGTTTTAGATAGTAAATGTCCAAAATACCTGTCAGGATGTAAAACCCTTTTATTTTTGCCTAAGGTAGTATATTCCTTGATAATGGGTCAAGAGGAGAAGGTGTTAGAGTCTGGGTCATTTCATTCATTAACTCAAGTCTATATCAGTAATAAAAGTTGGTTGTTAAAAAACTTCAAATATTTGGCTGCACAAGTTTTACTCTAAAATCTCAAAATATTAAAACACAAAATGTGTGGTCAAAGTAAAATGTGATAGTCATCTAGGATATTGAACCACTGTCAAAATCTATAGAATGTTTAAAACATGAAATAGATGTGTGATAAAACCTTGAATACGAAAACCAATAAATTTTCTGCATTAAAATCCCTGTAAACCCTGCTGTTATGTTAATCCTGATAAATTTGCATCTAAAATACGTTTGTCAAGTATTGGTTCTGCAGGTTACTCACAATCACCATTAACAGATGTTGGATATGATATTGTGATATCACAAGTCAAAATCATTTACATCATCAGAGCAGCAGATGTACAAAACTGATGCACAAACAGTGTTTAACCAAAATAACCTTCTAAACCTATACCACTACCTCACCTCTAACCACTGTTGATAAAAATCCATACAAAGTGGATAAAAATCATCAGTGTATCATACCTATCCTTCAAAACCCTCTGTTTTCATTTCAAACAGCTGTTGGATCATCTAAAGTCACCAACAGTTGTTAGCTCAGATGAATCACATTTGCAGCCTCGCCTTTTAAAACATCAATCCTTTTACATGTCATCCATTTCACCAAACACTTGACAACATCAATGAAAAAGGATTCTTCCAAAAGGTCAATCCTGAAACACTTGTCCTCTTGGTGACCTTCTACCATTCTATCAACAAGTCATGTGCCATATAGCACTGAAAGACTGAAAGTTGGGTAGCTGTGATTTAAGAGGAGCTTCAGCAGTTCAGTGATAACAAGTTTGAAAATCTTGTACCACAGCCTAAGGATAAGAATCCAACTGGCAAAAAGTGGGTCCTCAAAGAACATAGCATATGTTAAGAGCATGATTGTCAAGATTTATCATACTAAAAAAAGTACAAACACCAAGGGTATGGGAGTTTACATCAGAAGGATGTCAATCACTAAGCAATAAGCTTAATGTTTTGACTGTGCACAATCAAGCAGATGTCTCCACAACCACTGATTAAAGAATATTATGATGCAGCTGCTGTTGCTGAAAAGTTCAATTGTTTGTAACTTCAAAATATGTTATTGAATTTTGATATAATTGCTCAAAAGACTTCTTTTATACAGGATAGTTAAGCAGCTGAAATATATCATCAAAAATTCAATATCTCATTAATCCACCAAGCACATTGACATCAGACATCACTTTGTGAGGGATTGCTATGAAAAAGGTTTGATTTCTATGCATTATGTTTATACCAAAGATCAGCTGGCAGATGTGCTAACAAAGGCTTTAGACACATCTACCTTTGAAAGCTTGATCTCAAGGATTGGAATGTTTAACATGGAATAACAGGCAAAATCCTGTTGTTCTATGAATAAAAAGCATTAAAATATTTTCAGAAAATCAAAAATTCATCCTTAGAAATAGCTAAAAATGAAAATTTTCATTAATCCTTAAAAGTTTGCCATAACCACTGTTTTGGTTCAAACATCTGTTCTGCTGAATTCTTTCCACTTCTGGAAGTCAACCTCTGTTCCTTCATTTCCTTGTTAATCACTGTTGTTAAACCTTAGTATTTTAATCCATTGATAAGCTATCCACTAATAGTCAAAAGTCAGCCACTATTTTCATTTTCACTACTGTAAACCACTGATATTGATCCATCAGTGGTTTCCTAACTACTGTCATTTATTATTCATCAGAGGTTGTCACGTGGACAGTACTTAGCCGTCAGATCTTTTGTAACTGTTGCCACGTCAGCATACACTTTTTCACCCTATAAAACCCTGATAAAAAACCCAAACAGGGTTTTCACTGTCGAATTGATTCAAAATTCCTTTCAAAAGCAGTTTCCATCAAATTCTTTCAAATTACTCATCTTCCTCTTCTCTCGCAACTACCTGCAAATCACCATGACTCTCAATCTCAAAAATCCTCATAATTATATGTGTACTCTTGAGAAAACAAATCAAAATGAAGAGCTTCATTCCATCATTGACGCCCTTTCTTCTTCAAAGTACAAACTTTGTTGACTTACAACCCACCAATTTATCAAGAAACCCTACGAGAATTATGGAAAAATGCAAATGTTCAAGTTCAGGACAAAAAGCCCTGGGGTATTACATCTGAAGTAGACAAAATTCTTGTATCCATCACTCCACAAACAATCTCTGAGGTTTTTGAGATGAATGACCACACAGGAAGTACTTCTTTCCCTAAACATGAGTATCAGACTGATCTGACCGAAAGGGGGTATGAGGGACAAATGGATAAAGCAACTTTACAAAAAGGGAATTTCCCACCTCCCATGAAATTTTTATTTCATACCCTACTCATGTGTGTTTCAAATAAAACCACAGCCTTCAATGAAATCCCATTAGACATTCAATATCTGGGATATGCTATCATGGCAAAAGCTGATTTTAATTACTCTCAAAAAATTTTCAAAGACATACTTAAAAATGTTAACAATATAAAAACCAAAAAGAAAGCATTTTTGTTATTTCCTAGATTTTTGAGTTATTATTTACAAAATAGAATACCTGAGGATAGTGCACAAGTGCTTATCCAAGGTGCTCCATGTCAAATAAACAGTCTGTCCTCTAAAACCTTTACAAGGATGTCAGAGTCAAAAGATTTGAAAACACAAACAGAGGAACCTGAGCAGAATTTAGCTGAGGCAACCTCTGCTCCTCAGGCTCCTACTGTTGATCCCACTGCTCCTGGTGATCACAGCAGCACAACCCCTGCTGTGAAACCCACCCCAAAAATCACCAAAAAACCCATCAAGAAAAAATCTCAAAAGCCCCCCAAACCCTCTAAAAAGGTAACTCGGGAAGATGAGATCCCAGAGATAATACCTGTGACAACACAACAGTCACCAATAACCACTGCTGCTACTTCCTCACAGCAAGTGGAAGAAAGATCTCAACCTAAGCCTAAAACTCCTCCTGCATCTTATCAAAAGGATCAAGTTGTATCCACAGGGACACCAAATTATGAAGCTCTGGAATCACTTGATTCCATCTTCCACAGCCCTGCTCCCGGGCCAAATTCACTTTCAACCCCTATTCCTAATTCACAAATTCCACCATCTTTTCTACCTCTGTTGAATGCCTTGGACATGGATCAGACACAAATCAGTTCTTCTCAACAACCTATCACTGAGAAAATACCTCAACAAGTGACTGAGTCTGGTTCCTCTATCCTTGCTAACCCACCAACAGTTGAGGAGGCTACACTACAAGAATTACAAGTAATTCTGTTAGTAGTTCAAGTGGAGCAACAACTACAGGTGTTGAATCCACTGATTTACACCTGGCCAGTTGTTTCGTCACTCAGACTCCCTTGAAGGAAATTTCCTCTTTAGGAACCAAGATGACCACTAGTGTGTTTCCATTAACCACTGGTGTGTTTACTAAGGTAACCTCTGCTGAGGAAAGAAGTCACCAGAACCAAGAAAAAGGGGCATCAGTGGATGATTTTTGGGAAACTTTCCCTAAGTCAACTGCTGATACAACCACTGCTAGTGGGAAATCAGATGATCCCATTAATTTGGGTGATGGTTTAAAATAAAAAGAATTGACGGAGAGGGTGGATAAAATTGAAACATCTGTTGCAGATATAAAAAATATACTGCAACAGTTGTTACAATCTCAAAAGGCTACACCTACTGCTGCAACATCTGCTCCTTCACCCAATGAGCTATGGCATCTGTTTCAACCTCTTCTTCATAAACAAAGATAGTATGCAGATCAACAGCATGAAGTTCAACTTCAAATGATAAGAAATGTCATGGAAGCTAGGTACAAAGACACTCAAGCAGATATCAAATCCATTAAAGCTCATCTGCTTCAAACCACTAGCACTGCTCCTCCTTCAATCATTTTTGTTGAAAAACCTCATGATGCCAAAAAGGGGGAGAAAGGTAAAAATGGAAAAGAAGGCCTATATATTAAACCAGATCCAATGTCTAAACTTGTTGTAGAAATCCCAAGGCCAGATGGTTCCAAAAAGGTTGATGAGACTCAAAATGCATGTGCTGAACTAAAGGCAAACATGAAAGAGTCAATGGAAATAAAAGGGTCAAAAAGATTTGAGCAACAGAAGAAAGTTTTGATGGAAAAGGAAGAGCAGCGTACTTCTAAACCAAAAAGAAGAAAGCCTACCAGAAAGGTTAGCCAACCCAAGACCACACCTTCCAAAACCACCAAACATACTCCTCAAATCCCCAAAAGTTTCTCTCATCAAACCTCCAAACCAACAGATGTTATCCCAACCACTGTCTCACTACTTCATCAATCAACACTCAATCTACTGCCATACCACAAATAAAACCACCATCACAAAAACCACCACCTTCCATAAAGCAGAAGACAACAGTTGATACATCAACAGTTGTAGTGACAACAGTGGTTGAAACACCGGTTGTTTCAACAACTGTAACTCAGTCACCCACCACTTCAAATAACCCTTCTCAAGCCTTAATTCCTTTTGTTCCAAACCTAGAAACAAAATGACCTTCTCCTGAAAAGGTGTATACAGGAAAAAGAAAATTCCAGGTGCATGATGATGATATACCAGCACTTGATCCTGTTTCATCTGCACCTTACAATGTCATCAAACCTCAACCATTCATTCCACCAACCTTAGCCAACCCAATCAAAGATCCAATGGCTCTTCAAGGTTTTGATACTGCTGATCTTGTACCAATTGCTGCCACCTATCCACTAGAACTGCATGGAGTGAAAAATGAAATGAAACAATTCTACACAGTGGATGACCCTTCAAAGAGAAAATTCCCATCTCTTGCAGGCTTTAGAGATCCTAAAAACATGGATGAATATCTAAAACTCAAAGCAAAGCAAAGCAAGCTGAATGGAGAGCCAAATATGAATGCAAAGAGCAGGGTGATAATGCCATCTCATGTTAAATGCAGTTCTTGCTCACCAAGGTTAAACAATTAGAAGACTATGCAAGAGACCTGAGCAAAGAGATGTCCAACCTGCCTCCAGATGCTGATTTACAAGTAGATCTGAGAAAAGATCTCATAGAATTGATCATGAGTGAAAAATTTTACCCTACCACAGCTGAGCAATTCCAAGACTGGCCACTTGTTGCTCTCAAAGCTGAACTCAAAAGAATTAAAAGAATAAAAAATGATCGAGGTATAAAAAGATCAGCGCCAAATTGGTGCAAATACAAAAGGACAATTGCTGATCTTACCTTGGAGTATAAAAGGAAAAAGCAAGAGTTGGTTGCAGCAAAGGTTGGTACAGCCAAAGCCATAGCAAAATGGACAAGGCAATACACTGATGAGGCATATGAAAGGATGAGAAAAAGGAGAATGACAGATCCTAGCCTTCCAAAGAAGCCTGAATACAAAGACAAGAAAGCTGATGATCCATAGCAGTAGGCCCTTTCTTTGAAGACCTTGTTCACATCTTCTGATACTTCTATCATTGCCCTAAATCAAAGAAAGAAGCAAAAACAGATGGATGAAAAGGAAATCAAGGCTGAGGAAGATTTCATTATGAAAGAAGCCCTTCAAAGAATGATTGCAGAAAATCAAGACTCAGAAAAATCACAAGATTCTGCCAAAGTTGTTATCACCAGGCCTCTATCTCTAAACTCATCAACAATAAAGTCTCTCCCAAGAAACCCATTGGATTCAAAAATACTAAAGTGGATATCTGATCAAAAGACCCACGTATTGACTCTGCTCAAATCCAATGGTGAAGTGAAGCATATATTAAGGGAAGAAGCACTTGGCCTGGGTGTAGAAGATTTACAAGATCTCATTGAGCTTACACTGTGTAGGGATGAGAATGATGAAGATTCTATGAACTTTGAATTACAATTCAAAGGTCAAGTCAGGGGATTATTGATGAGGTAATAAAAATCCAGAATAATGAAGAGTTTTGGCATCATCTGTTCCAGGGGGAGATTGTTGGGATTGAACCCTACAAAGGAACAGATGATAAAGCCAAAATTGGTTCAAAACAGTGGATCATCATAAGCAGTGCTTATACAAAGACTTTCCCCTTGACAGTGGATCTAACAACTGGTAGTCTCCAAGCACTAATCATCCAAACCGCTGATAGGCCAAGCACTGATGAAGATTAAAGAACTAAAGCTCTATCTACTGATGTCTCCTAAGTACTGTTGAAGACTAAAGTACTTCCCATTCAAGGACTTATCACCTTTGAGGAAAGCACTGATGCTCAACATCAGTGCTTAGACTACATCAGTGGAAAGTGAAACAGTAGTTTGTAGAAGCAATGTCTATGTAATCAGTAGATTTGTAATCAGTGGTTGTATGTAACAGTCCTTAGAGGTTGTTAGGTTGTTAGATGTTATTTTCATGGTGACGTCAGCTTTGATTCTCAGTGGTTTGATCTGTACTATAAATAGAACAGTAGCTGTACTGCTCTATTGGAGTTTTCAAGCTTTTGCTCATCTCCTTTCATCTTGTACGATCAACCAGTGAGCTCAGGCTGAGGGGGAGTTTAGTATGTAAGCATGTATGTAATCATTATGTTTTATAATCATTCGACTTAATGAAAAGTATGTGTTTATTGAAAACTATTTCTCCTTGATTGTGTTATAAAGTTTGTTTCCATTCCCGCTGCATTTAATCTCTGTTTTATGATCATCCATTTGTTCTTGATTATCAAACAAACACAATCATGACAGCCTCAGATCCTAACATCCGTTAATGCTTATACGCGTACGGTTCGACTTATGTAACTAGTTTACATAAGTTTACCGAAACGGATTTAACCTTATCATTTTAATCTCAATTTCTAGAATGTAAATAGTTTACTCATATTATACAAGTCTTAATACTTGTTGGGTTTAAACTACATTCTGTTCTGGTCATCGCTTAATCTAGCATATCGTACCATTTTAATCCTTTAAGCTAGCCGGTCTAAGCCTTCGAGTTAAATAGGACCCGTTAGCATTTTAATTGGTTATTTATACCATCATTTCGGACTAGAGCCTTCCAGTAAATGCTACCTACACTTAATTAATTGAATACGACTGGGTTACTTTAAATCTTGCACTTGAATCAAATTTTAGCTCAGGTAAATACTTTTAACTTATTTACCCTATACGGGCTTGGGATATGGTAAATTATTACCGCTTAGTCGGGTATAGGATCATATGCCGGATTGTGGCCAAAAAATCCGCATAACCCGTTTTAATCTGTTTTGTTTGATAATTTAAATGTTGGGGGTTAACGTGACCGTGTCCTTGATATCCTCGGCTCATTTAAGTTACTAATGGCCACGACTAAGCACGGGGTGTAGGCATACACCCGACAGATGCTTAATGCTAAAATGTTTTTACCCACAAGTTAGGGATAACTCTTTTGTGTGTTTATAAGTGGTGTGTCAGTTAATCATGTCTCGGTTTCTATACTGGGCCCCATATGTATTGACAAACATGTAAAGCTGTATACAAGATTATTTTTAATTGTCCCAAGTTATAAAAGATTTTCATGTGCCTTGTGCAATTAAAACAATTTTGAAATATTTTCAAAACATGTCGGTTGATTGTATTTACTAGTGAAACCTGACGTATTTTCAAAAGACTAAGTTACAGGTACAATACGTAATAGGCTGGAAGCTGCTTGGTATTGTTAGAAGGGGATCTTGCAAATCCTTTACATATGCCTAAAGTCTGTTGAACATCTTTTGTACATTTTTATGATCCGTCTGTGGATCTTTTATTACGAACCGTCTGTATATTTATTTTGAAATTTGAACATTTCGGTTTGTAATAATAATTTATACTCCAAGACTTTCGCTATGCTATTCTGGGTATATTGACTATGATGATATCAACTTACGTCACGATACGCCCCACATATTCAAAAAAAAGTTAATGCCCAAAAATAATTAAAACTTCAATCCCAGAGAAAATTTTCAACATTTATTGAAAATTCTAAAAACTTAAAAACAATATGTTATGATATCTATGTATATATGGATAATTAAAGAAAAACAATATTTAAGTTAAAATTAAAACAAAATCTATGAAAAAAGAAACGAGTGCTTCGAATATTTGGAAATTAAATAATTTGTAAACAGAATATTTCCAAAAAAATACATTTGAAAAAAATAATAGTTTAGTCTTTATCATCTTCTTGAGTGATAAGAATACCTTCAATATTCATTATTCAACTTCAACATAGAGCTGCAGATGTAGAATGATAATGTCGTAATCCAATCCATGATAGTGTACCAAAATTTAAAACTCTTCAATTACTTATAATTAAAATAATTGAGAAATAATTAAAAATGAGAGAGAAAGAGAGAGAGAGAGTTAAGAGATGAGAAAATTAAGGGATTTTAATTAAACATACTTGACTAATATCAATCTTACACTTTTAATCTAAAAAGTATCTAGCGCCAAGATTAGTTTACTCTCAAGAAGTTGTTCACTCTTGAAACTAATCATATATATATATATATAGGATCATGCTAAAATGAGAACCACCTCGAGTTGTAAGAACCGCGAGAACTTTTTGATCCGGGCCTTGGTGGACCAAATTTTTTTTTCCAGAAACGTAGATGCATGTATTAAAACAACATTTGTAAAAAAAAAAATTCAAAAAAAAAAAATGTCGTGGGTGTAGTTTTGAGCAACACAAGTTTGTGTTTACGGGACCCGTAAATTTTCCGACCAGATTTACGAGTCCCGTAAACACAAACTTGTGGCGCTCAAAACTACACACACGACTTTTTTTTTTATTTTTTTTTTACAAATGGTGTTTTTATACATGCATCTACGTCTATGAAAAAAAATTTTGGTCCACCGCGCCCCCTACGGTGTAGTTCTCACGGTTCTTACAACTCGAGGTGGTTCTCATTTTAGCATTCCCCTATATATATATATATAATGAAAGTGTACTGTACAATATGATTTATCGTACGAGCGTACGAGATTTGAAGTTCGCGCGTTATAAAATCCATAAATAAAAATCCGCATGTTGGAAAAAAAAACGGCATGTTGAAGAAGAGAAAATCTGCATGTTTGTATTAAAAAGAAACCCACATGTTATATAAAAAAACCCACATGTTATGAGCAAAAAGACACATGTTGTAACTCAATTTCGTATGCATCGTACGTTAAGATAAATTGTACGTTAACCAACCCCTATATATATATATAGGGATGAATTAACATAGAGGTAGAGGATCCTGTAAAAAGTGCTCAAAGTGTGAGAAGTGTATTATAACACTATATATAATACCATATAACACTATGTAACACTATATATCATTATATAACAAATATAACACTATAGGTTGTCTGATAGCATGTCTATGATAGATGTATAGTGTTATGTTTGTTATATAATGTTATATAGTGTTACATAGTGTTATATGGTATTATATGTTGTTACATATTGTTACACGGTGTTTATATGGTGTTATATAGTATTATATATAGTGTTATAATACACTTCTCACACTTTAGGCCCTTTTTACACTATCCTTACCCTTAACATAGAAACCTACTTTGAGTGAAAAAAAACTTAGAAAACTTTACGTTACAAATTAAAAAAAAATTAGGCACGTAACACACATGATGTCAAGCCTAGAAAACCAAAATAAAATAAAATAAGTAAGCGTTGAGTGATTATTTAAAAAAAAAAGTTTCCTATGTAACAGTATGTAACACTACACAACAGTGATTTGTTACATGCGTAACAAAAATTTTATATTTTTTTAAGTTTAATGTGTTATATCAGTTAATCAATCTTTGACTGTTCTACTAACTAATTTATATATTAATTTCTTATGGTCTTCTATTGGTTCTAAGCTATATGATATTAAGCTTTTACTAACTCTTTAATCGGCTAATGTTGTTAAATCTATAAAGCAGTGTTGTAAAAGTCGCTAAGCGGTCCCTAGTCGGCCGACTGGGGAGTTGGGAGTAATCGGAGTACTCGGAGAGTACTCGGGGAGTACGCGGACATGGTAAATATAAAGAAAATTAATTGTTATATATTATTTATGTGTTAAAATAAGCTTAATTTATGTCAACTGGGTATAATTTAAAATGAAACATGTTTAAAGTTCAAATATTCTGAATACAAGTCCGACTAGTCTGAGTACAAGGCCGAGTAGTCCGAGTACAAGGCCGAGTAGGCCGATTTTGACCGAGTTTGACCGATTAAAAGTCAACAAACCACGTTGACTGCCTAGACCGACTAGGCCGACTAGGACCGAGTCCGCCTAGGAGGAAGTCCCCAAGGTGGAGGTCCGAGGACCGAGTACTCGCCGAGTACTCGGCCGAGGAATCCGACTTTTGCAACACTGCTATAAAGAGTAAATTACAAGTTTTGTCCTTTATGTTTACACCAAATTGCAGGCGCTGTCCTTTAGCGTAAAAGTTGACAAGTTTTGTACTTAATGTTTTAAAATCTTACACGTTATGTCCTTTAGGCCAAACTCAGTTACATTTTTTGGTTAAGTTAAATTACAAAATGGTATTTTAGTCTTTTTTGCTATTTATTTAATATTATTTACAAAATAAAACAATAATTGTTATTATTATTATTATTATTAATCATTTAAATCCCCAACCCCTCACATCCCCTCTCTCTTTACCAGACTGAAAGAGTCTCTCTTCACCACCACAACACCGCCACTTGTCATCACCCCGCCTGACCGCCTCCCTCTGCAACCACCATCCACCATCACCTCCTGTTGCAACCACCGTCCACCACCGCCTCCCGTTGCAACCGCCGTCCAAGAAACCGCCGCTGCAACCACTGCCTCCTCTTGAACCTCCGACAAAGTAGAAGATGATCTGGTTTCAAGATATACAGATCGGAACCCTAGCCCCTTTAAGAATCGGGCCTAGCTATAGTTCAATAACTAGTTGTTGGTTTAAGATCAATAAAAATTGGGTCGATTCTCAAGGTTCTATACTTTATTCGTTTTGATCGAAGGTATTGTAAATTATTTATTTCTTGTTGAAGGTTTTGATGGAAGGTATTGTAAATGTCTGATGGTGTGGCTAGTGGGTTTATTTATTTCTTGTTGGTTCAAGTTGGTAGTACCTATCAATCCAGGTAAGTTTCCTTCATACTCTTCTTCAACCCCCTCAATATCATCGTGTTCTACCAATTCGGTTCCCTCAGACATTCCGACCCCCACCAAGGTTCGTCTTCTGTTTCGTCATCTTCTGGTCGGCTGGTGGTGGTGGCTGGATGTAAGGGGTGGGTTGTGGTGGTGGCTGTGGTAGTAGGTGGTGACGGTGGTGCTTGAGAGGGAGAGGAAAATAGGTGAACAGAGACTTTTAGTTTTTGTTTTGTATATATATTTTATATCAATTAATATTAGATTTTACACAATAGTCCCTGAGGATATGAAAAGACAATAATGCCCTCATGTGAAAGAGGCATGAACAGATTTAACCAAAAAATCTAACTGGGTTTGGCCTAAAGGACATAACGTGTAAGATTTTAGAACATTAAGTACAAACTTGTCAACTTTTGCTATAAAGGACATCGCCTGCAATTTGGTGTAAACATAAAGGACAAAACTTGTAATTTACTCATCTATAAATTTATTGTTATCTAGCCATAATGTTGAGGTGGCTACCCATAAGGTGGAGGTGGCTGGTTTCAAGTGGAATACAATGGTGCCAAGGAAAGTTTTGTATTTTATTTGGAAGCTAGCGATGGGATATATAGCTACAAAAAAGGCCTTGCTACGCCGCGTGGTTCCTATTCAAGATGTAGCCTGTGTTTTGTGTGGTTACGGAGAGGATTCAACGGACCATTTAAGTGATGGCTGTGTTTTAACTCCGGTCATGTGGTGGCATTTCAGTATTTGGACGAAAATCCCAATCATGATCTAGGCTAAAACTTTCAGTGAAATAAAAGTAACCATAGATAATCTGGAAGGGTCGAGGACTTGGAAAAAAGTGACGGAGGCTTTGGTGTTCAGGATGCTTTGGAATGTTTGGAAGGGTAGTAATGATAGGCTTTTTGATGGCAAGCCATTTTCAGTTTTGCGTGTGATCGAGATGGTAAAGGAAGACACTTTCCCATGGCTTAAAAATAGAACAGCTTACAACGGTTAGATTGGGCGAGATGGTGAGACTTCAATATCCGAGATATTATCTTGTAATGCTTTCATTTGTTTTGTGTTCGGACTTCCTCGCCCCCCGTTGTTCTATTTTATAGTTTCTAATAATAAAATAGTCGTCGTTCAAAAAAAAATACATACATACCAGGCTTTCCGTTAAAAAAAACTCACATATGTACCGGTCTTTGGGTTTAGGATGTAAATCTGCAAGATTTTTTTAAGGAAAGAAAAGAACTTTAGATATCAATATATTTGTCTTCAAGGAAAATAGTGTGGTGGTAAGATGACTTCCATTTATCAATGATGTGGATGGTTTAAATCTTACAAGGTGTAAATATAATACTATTTAGGAGTATGTTAGTTTATTGGTCAAAAAATATATATCATGTATATCTATCTATTTACTGTAGATTGGTCGACAAGTCTTTAAAAAGAAATTGATCGTCGGCTATAGGATAAAAGGATTTGTTTTATTAAAGGTTCTAAAACAAACGGTGTAGGACCGGTTTCGACACCGTACGATTGCGTAACGAACGTTCGACGTGCGGAATCCGTGAACGTGCGTGACCGAAAACACAAGAACGTACAAATGATGTGATTCTATTGAATAATATGTCGTGTACAATAGCCGAGAATCACGTGGAGAGACTTTTTCTCTCTAAGTTCTAAGCTTCTAAATCTCCAAATGAGCAAAGTCTTCTAAATGATGACATAAAGCCCCTATTTATAGCTCTTGGAATTAATGAGACTTCTCATTAATTACCAAAATGCCACCTTGCTATTTCTAACTAGATATAACAATATAAGCTTAATTCTTCGGTTTCTGCTACGGACTAGATTGACGAAGGCGATAGACAGATAATGCACTAACAGACTCCCCCTTGGATATTGCCATAGTCAATCTCGTAGCGTCCTGTCTTTCTCTCTTTCGAACAGAATCCCCGTGGATCTGTCTATGAGCTTCCGTTGCTCCCCCTCTCGGTAGACTCTTTCTTCAGGCTCCCCTTTTCGTCAAGCTTCCGTGCTTTTGGGATCGACACCTGGATTTCCGTATACAAGCTCCTCCAAAATATTTATCTGGCTTTTTTAATCCACGCTTCCTCTTGCGTTGAGCTCGTATTCAGACTCCCCCTTAGACTCAGCTGTCGGGATCGTAGTCTGGCTTTCATCGGTTCACAAGTTCAGGATCAATTCCTGGCTTTGTTCTGCATCTGCTCAGGATTAGAAACCTGGTTAACCTGCACATCCTCTACCTCAACATAAGTTTCACAAATTTATAACAGTTGAATTTAATAAACTTACTGGTAGAAATCATTTATTCATCAATCTGTATTGTTACATCAAGTTCAAATGAATGACCTTGATTAACTAAGCACACAATCTTTCAAAACATTTGTATATGACATTCAAAGTTTTCAACATATTCTCCCAACGCAATGTAGTTCATCATATTTAGCACTCGAATTTTGAATATCAGCTCTTCAACATCAGTTGTCGAAAATCTTTTTGTATTTTTCAAAACTTTATGCTAAAACACACTAGAATCTTTTTGGATTTTGAGTTTAAAGAAATACAGTAAAGAAATATATACAGACAATATTTTTGTGAGTTTGTGTAAGAAGATCATATCAGTTCATGAGACAAATCACTAGCACCGTTAAGCTTTAGACATTTTAAGTTCTAAAGGATTCACTTAGATTGTCAGTATACTGGTCCACTTAAATTTTCACACAAAGTTCAACTGCTTCGAGATACGAATTTAATGTCTTAAGCACTTAAACTTAATCGCGTGCCCCACCTCAGAATATACTCCCGTATCCAGATCTCAATATTCAGTCTTACAGGCAATTATAACACAAATGATATCTGTAAGGGATAATAAATTATGAAGAATCATGAGAGCTCAGGTCAGAACCATCGTTCAGTAGAGAGATCATGACTCAACTTGTGGGTGTGTCCCCTTTAGAGGATCTTTTTTACAACAGCATTGCTAAGCAATTTTATTGTCTTATCATTGATGCTGAGGGTGATGCTATGTTTCAAGCATTTGCAGAATGTATTATTCGGGGACTAGGTCAGAACTTCCATTCAGCAGAAGTCCCGGAATAATACCCCAGATATCACTGAGTATAAAAACCTAGTATATCAGAAAAAATGAATCCTTCAAACGAGATTTCGGGGGTTACCCATATATCCGAGAGATGTTACCCACGATATAAGCAAGTTTGAATTTAGGTTTATATCTCGTCACAATCTACTGAATGTGCAAAAACCTACTGGCATATCATTAGTAAGACTGTTTATCACATTTGACATTTCATATCTTTAGCATGTTGTGATAGTTCACTGATTTACTATCATTTCCTCTTTTTCACAACAAAACTCATTTTTGTTTTTTCAATGTTTTTGACATTTTCAAATTTTCAAATTTTTTAATTTTATAAAAAATTTTCTCCCCCTAAAATCAAAATATGTTTCAATTTTGATTTTCAAGGAAAATTTGAAAACAAACTGACAACCGATATCGAATTACTTCAATTCGCCATCCACTTGGCATAGACAATCAGAACTCCCCCTGACAATAAACTATTTTCCCATTTGTGATTTCAAAACACTTAAGTTTGTTTTAATCAAATGTTTCTTTCGGAAAATTAGTTTTGTTGAATTAACAAACCACTTGTTGGTTAGGGGATTACTTCATCACTTTGTTCTTCTTTAACCATTTTGAAAGATTTAACAGTTCAAGATTCTATCAACACAAACACTTGTAGGAAATCAAGTACAACTTAATTTCCCTGATTTACCACATGTAAGGCGAAAAATCACCAGAGTGAAATTTCTCAAGAAAGTTGCCGATACCTGTTCCACACTTACCAACCTGGGAACTCCGGCAAGTCAGATTTTTCTATTTGAAAAGTTTCACCCAAGCCTGACTGTCCTTGGGTGATTTAGAATTCTTGTTCAACAATGATGGAAAATTTGCATCATCCATTGTTAAACCTGAATTCTCAGATTTTATCTCAACAATGGACTTTTCTGACTTTGACGAACCAGAATCATTGCCTGCACATGGCTTGTCTGACTTTGACCTGTCAGATTCATTGCCTGATGGTAGCTTGTCTGACTTTGACACATCAGATTCATCGCCGACCATTTTCTTCTTCTTCTTTTCTTCTTTCGTCCTCAGATTTGTATCCGATGAATTCGTTTTTATTGACTTTGCAATCGAGTTAGTTGATTCATCAGAACTCTTATTCAATCTGTCCGGTGAACCCGAAGACAAAATTTTCTCCAGATATTCTCTTGCCTTCTTCCTCTTTTTCCTCAGTCTGTCTTTCTGCCCCTGAGAAAGCTTCACTTTCTTTTCTTGAACTTTAGGTTCTTGAACCTTCTGTTCTTTGGGCTTGACGTTGACTGGTTTCTTTGCCATTCTTTGAGATTCAACCCTCAATCTTCCCATTGATCTCCTTGGGCAATCTCTGGCAATATGACCTCTGATTTGATAATTATAGCATCTTCTTGTCTCATAACTCCAATTCTGGCAGTTAACAGCAATGTGTCCTCTCACACCACAGGTGTAGCACACTCTGTTATCATACCATCCACTTCTTTCACATCATATGCTTAGATCATAACATTGTCTGGCTTTGTGGTAATCATCACTCTTCTTGAAAACTGGTTTTGGCTTTGAAGCACTGTGGTCAAACCTGCACCACTTATTACCAACTATTTTTGAGTTTTGATTTTTAAATTTTTGTAATTTTTCATAATGATTGGATGACTGAACTGATGAGCTTTTAATTTCATTTTGAAAATTTTTCAAATTTTGAACTTTTTGTTTCTGTTCTACAATCTTCTTAACAGGTTTTTGCTTAGAGCATTCACCTATTTCAGTAGACTGCAAAACAGTATTTTGAAATTTTTCTTGTAATTCTAAAAATATTTTTCTTTTCTTTTTCTATTTCATCATCAGCTTTGTCATCGCAATCTTCAATTTTGACTTTGTCAAAATTTGTGACATTGTCACTTATTGAAACAGAATTGATCGGTTTTGGACAAACATGTGAAGTAGAATTCACAAAACCTTTCAATTTACACTCAAGCTCATCAATTTTATTTCGAGCAATTTCAGCTTCATTTTCAAGTCGAATGATTTTCTGAAGATGAGAATTTATTTCAATCTGTTTCTCAAGATTATTTTTAAAAATAACAGATTTTTCATCTTCTAAAACCTTTATTTGACTTTGAAAATCTTTTTTAATTTTTAATTCTTCATTTTCAAAATCCTTTTCTTTTTCTTTAAAAAATTTGTTTTCTAATGACAAACTCTCAATATTCTTCAAAAGTTTGTCATTTACAGATCTCGGTTTTTCACAATTCAAGCGCAATTCCAGAATCTGTTCATTATTAGCTTTCTTCTCGTCTTTTAAAGCTTTGTTTTCCAATGTCAAATTCTCCATATCTTTCGAGAGATTGACATTTTCTGCTTCGAATTTTTCGCATTTTGAGCATACAACTTCACATTTTGAAGTTTTATCCTTCTTGGATTCTTCAATCTTTGAAATATCCTGTGTCTCTGTCTTGTATGTACCTGCACAAAAAAATTTAACAAAATCAAGAGGATTCAAATATTCATCAATATAACAACCCCTCTTAATATCGTATTTCATAACATTTTTTGCAGCAAGACACACAGTGATTCGTTTCCTTATTTCAATGATTACATCCAAGTCTATCCTTTTTGATTCTTCTTTTATTTCATCCAATAACACCCTTTTTCTTGAATCTTTATGAATCCTATGATTTGTAATTGTATTGATTAAACTTCTTAAATCATAGTGTGACAAACTAGAATTCCGTTTTTCGTTATTCACGAATTTATGCCATTCCAAAGGTAAAGCATCAACAAATTTTGAAATTCTTTCATCTTTTGAATGATATATCTTATGTTTTTCTAACTTGATGATTAGCTCATAAAACCTTTCTTTCAACTCCTCCACTGATTCATTCTTCTTACATAAAAAATTTTCGAATCTTTTAACATAAACATCCTTACCATATCTCAACTCATGCCAAGATTCACAAGACCAATTATTTAAATTTTCAAGATTCTTGTTTTCTTGTTCATCAAACATTTTAACCACACTTATATCAAACAACCCACTTTATTAACCACAAACCAAACAATTTCAACCACTGATTCAAATTTGACTAACAGCAAAAGTGGCCGACACTTGATTTAATGCTTTTCTTTGATTGGGCCATAAAATTCTTAGTGGGTCGCTGAATTATGTTGATCACAGGCAGCCTATTTAAGTCTCGTGGTCGACATCATCAATTAAAGATCTGACATTTCACTTATCAACACAATGTTTCATTGGACCGATTGTTTTACTTCCAAACAAGATTAATGTGGCCGACAATCAACAATCTCGAATCAATCCTATTGAGCCGCAAACAAAAACACATGCAATTTACTACATTCTTGATTCACAGTTGCCGACACAATTAATACGCAACACAAACTATTGGACCGTTGGAGCGAAACCAACTTTTGTTTAGAAGAGCGAAATCAGATAATGATGTCTTAAGAGCGAAACCACCCAATGACGAAAAAGCGAAACCTCAAAATATGTCACTATGAGCGAACCTAGATGTTCAAATGAGCGAAACTACCAAGTCCGTATGAGCGAAACTACTAGTGTCCGTATGAGCGAAACCTGATTTTTGACGCGAAATCGGACCGAAAACCTACGATTTCTCCTAAACGGCTAGGAGTTTGGATCTGAAACTTGGTAGGGTTATAGCTCAGGTGTTTTCGCACAACATATCAAAAAATCAGCTGATTTGGACCGTAAAAACCTGTTCAATTTGACGTTTTTCAGTGAAAACCGTGATAAAAGTGAAAAAGATGAAAAATTAGATGAAATTCAGATCTGAAAACGATGAAATCTGGTACGAATCTTGTTGTTTGATCAGTGCAATCGAGCTCCTGTTCTGATACCACTTGTAGGACCGGTTTCGACACCGTACGATTGCGTAACGAACGTTCGACGTGCGGAATCCGTGAACGTGCGTGACCGAACACACAAGAACGTACAAATGATGTGATTCTATTGAATAATATGTCGTGTACAATAGCCGAGAATCACGTGGAGAGACTTTCTCTCTCTAGACTTTCTCTCTCTAAGTTCTAAGCTTCTAAATCTCTAAATGAGCAAAGTCTTCTAAATGATGACATAAAGCCCCTATTTATAGCTCTTGGAATTAATTAGATTTCTTATTAATTACCAAAATGCCACCTTGCTATTTCTAACTAGATATAACAATATAAGCTTAATTCTTCGGTTTCTGCTACGGACTAGATTGACGAAGGCGATAGACAGATAATGCACTAACAAACGGTATCGTTTGACCAGGTTACATTTGAACTGTTTGACCAAGTTACAATTGAAAGTATCCAAACATCATTATAGAAAATCAATACAACCAGACAACGAATTTTATCATTTAATGAAATATATTAATGAACAAGGACCACGAAAACGTCATTTGTCAAAGTCACAATGTTGAATTCAAAGTCTACTCCAACGATAATGCCAGTGAAAGCTCGTCCTCATTGTCCAAACCACACAATCAACAAGATCATGCATATAATATGCAAATTTTGTTTGAATTCAAAAAACCGTCTTAATGTGTAAATACTTGTTTTTCAGAAAATTAGTTTTGCATATATGTTTTTAGTTTTATTTAGTTTTGCATATATGTTTTTAGTTTTAATTAGTTTTGCATAATTACTTCTACAATTGTTTACCTTCGTGTTTATTGTGTGGTCTCATCCAAATCTGTTACTTTGTTCAATTCTTGCAACTAAACTCTTTTATTTTTATTTTAAAAATAGATATTCTCTACTTTTAAAATTAGATATTCTCTAAACAGGTTCTTGTTTAAATAATTAGAAAAAACAAGTTTTGAATGGCAGTGTTTATATACTTCTAAGTTCAATCAAATAAATCTTAATTTACTTCTTGCTTGGGATTAGACCAAAGACCGCTCACTCTATCAAGTAGGGCTAACCCTACATTGACAAATAAGAAACTATAAGGTGATTTTTATTTTTTCTTAAATAGCAAGTAGCAACTTCCTGGCCCCTTACTCGCATCGTTTATTTGTAATAATCCACACTCCATGGAAAACGAATTTTTATATTCTAAAATATATATCATTTTTTATAGATGATCTATTAAAATAACTGAATTTTAATGTTCAATTAACTTGTTAAACAAATAAATAAACACCGCAAAAAAAAACAATGACTTTTTAAATTTTAAAAATTAATTTTGTTATCATATGTTTTAATAATTAATTTCGTTATCCATCTTTGAAGAAAAAAATAACTTTTTTTTTATCAATTCGTATCAAAACTATATTACTTTAGCTGGTTTAATTAATATCAAACAGAATCTAATATATGTTACAAGTTAGCAGTTGCGATTTTTGTGGAATCTTGTTTATACTAAAAGCCACGACATCTTCGGCATATTAATTACATCAACATATCGAACCAAAAAATTAAAGAAATCCTTGCTCATCCTAGTTGTTAATTCGGATGTCTAATGCAGTTATTGATTGTGGGAATGATAAGTATAGTGTGTTTTGAATTAGTCGACATGCAGTTTTGTGTTAAAATTATCGTTCATATGCATGTAACACTATTTATTTCTTCACATAATGTTTTATCGGTTCTGGTTTAGTAAATTTCGTGTTATACCTTTTTTTAGAACGATCATGATACAAACCCGATTCCTATACGGGTGGGTATTAGGGTCAGATTTATTAATGGGTCAAAGCAGTTATTAAAAAGGGAAACTGATGGGTAAATGGGAGCTGAATGGCCAGTTATTACTACTATTATTGCTTACTTATATCTTTGTTCTAGTTTTTGGGGATTATGTCCATGATTATTATTTAATTGGGTATCTATACCTTTGTTGTTGGAGATTAACCCATCTCGAATCGGGTCTTCTATCTTGTAGTATTTTAGTTTACAACAATAAAATCTATCATTTAGTTTTGTTTGATATTGGGTTCTATCATTTGGTTCCATTGCCAGGAAATCGAAGATGGAGTAGACCCGGAATAATCAGAAGGAAGGCGGTGTTCATCCAGACCCAATCACTGACCAGTTGGCAGTCATTATTGCTAAGCTTGATTCTTTGATAGCCTTGAAGAAGGATATAGCAGCAATCAAGGAAGCTTGGCTAGAAAGACGAACATATGCAATAAAGGAAGCTGAGGATGAAAACCAGGATCCAGTGACAGATTGGGGAATGGAGGAAATTCCTAGCGACATTTCCATGCTTGGAGCAACACCTATAACTACCGCACAAACCAAAAGTAAGTCCCCTCTAATTTCAGGTTTGGAGAAAAAAATGTTAGATGTTGCAGATGAAACAGATGCTGAGGCCAGTCCAGAAGAGGAGGAACACGAGAATCATGGAGAGACGAAGAATGCAGAATTAGAGAAAAAATTGTTCAGCAGGGATGTCGTCCTGAAGTCACTCTGTGGTTACTCACACAAGGATCACACGAAGACTCAGACGGATAAGAAACAACTTGGCTGGTTATTACAAAAGGCAATCAAGGGTTGGATGGATGACAAAGTAGATTGGCCAGCAAAGCTAACAGATATCAATACCGACTTACGAATTCCAAATTCTAATGCACAGGATTCTTTCTGGGCTGCACCTAAATTCGGGCCTGAGAAAACACAAGTTTTAGCTTATAGATGGGTCCATGAAGGTGGTCAGCCTACAATTGAATGGCTCATTGCTTGGTGCGCCAATTACCTTCTTTTCGACTTGAGGACAAGTCGATTATCGGGGTAGGATGTATTGATACAAACCCAATTCCTATACGGGTGGGTATTAGGGTCAGATTTATTAATGGGTCAAAGCAGTTATTAAAAAGGGAAACTGATGGGTAAATGGGAGCTGAAGGGCCAGTTATTACTACTATTATTGCTTATTTATATCTTTGTTCTAGTTTTTGGGGATTATGTTGATGATTATTATTATCTTGTAGTATTTCAGTTTACAACAATAAAATCTATCATTTAGTTTTGTTTGATATTGGGTTCTATCAGATCATATGGTGTTTTATCATGTATTTCCTGTAGGTTTCCATATTTTGGCAACGACAACCATTATATATATGTATTTAACATGTGTTTTTCCGCATCATCTACCATCAGTGTAGTTTTCTTATCATATTGTGTTTTGCTGAGTACGGGGTATTTTGTAATACAAAGTGTGTTTATATAATGATGTGTTTTGCATTTGTATACATGCAGTACCAGTGTTTATCTCTTTGCATTGTGTTTTAACTACATGTACTGGTGTTTATTTCTTCATATAGAGTTTTATAATTTTGGATTTGTAAAATATTGTGTTGTGCGTATACTGCAACGAGCAAATGGTGTTTATCAGATTTGGTTCACCATGCACAGTTATAGATCCAGACGACAAATTCAGAGCAAAGTGTTTGGAAGGATTCTTTGTTGGATATGCTAGTCCACTCAGACGAGTATATCTACCAAGTCTTAAAAGAGTGATTGAAGCTAAACATGTTGACTGCCAGGGGTATACAATGCTTACACAAAAACCTGGTGCTGTGTGGATGTTCGACTATGAGGGGTTGTGCAATTCGTTCGAGCTTCCAGAGGAACCGTCAGATGATGTATTAGTAAAGCTTTATCAGCAACATTTGTCTTCCTCACAAGAACAAGTGCCAAGACCTATGGTGGTTACTGATGATCAATCAGGTGGTGCTAATGATTCAGAAGCGGGCCCTAGTCACACTCAGAACGATATTCAAACTCAGTCCACAGAAACAGTTGCTCTAGTAGAAAATGCTCCAGCCATGGTGTTCGACAACACAAATGATTCAGATTCAGATAGTCCCACGTTCGATCAGGTAGATACTGACTCTGAGGGGGAGCAGATCCAACTTGATGATCAAACAAATGAAGTCACTCAAGATGCGGAGCAGAATGTCACAAACTTGGAGAACGAGGTGATAGTTCCTGATGAAGTGATACCACAGACACTATCCTATCACCCCGAGGAGTTTATCATAGGGGAGCTTTAAACCGGTGTTCGAACCAGACGCCAAATTGATCAGGGCCTTTTGTGTTTTTACTCTAAAATTGATCCATTACAAAACTTCTCTCAAGTGTTTTATCTCGAAGGTAGAGCCTAAGACATACAAGGAAGCACTGACTGAGGAATCATGGGTGAATGCGATGCAAGAAGAACTTCGTTAATTTGAAAAGCATGGGGTTTGGAAGCTAGTCGATTTACCTGATGGCCATAGAAAGATAAATACTAAGTGGGTATTCAAGTGCAAAAGAGATGATAGAGGAGTGGTTGTGCGTAGCAATACTCGCCTAGTCGTTCAAGGTTTTAGCCAGCAAGAGGGAATTGATTTTACCGAAGTGTATGCTCCTGTTGCTAGGCTAGAGGCGATTAGAATCTTTCTCGCTTTTGCATCCTGGAAAAGGTTTACGGTGTATCAGTTAGATGTCAAATCGGCGTTCTTATACGGAATAGTGAAAGAAGAGGTGTTTGTCGGTCAGCCACCGGGCTTCACCGACCCTATCCACAAAGATAAGGTCTACCTCCTAGACAATGCCTTATACGGGTTGCACCAGGCCCTGAGAGCCTCGTAAGAGACGCTCTCACATCACCTGTTAACGAATGGGTTCACACGAGGGAAGGTAGATGCAACTCTCTTTACACGGGAAGCTGATGGTCATCTTCTGATAGTTCAAATATACGTGGACGACATTATATTTGGGTCTACAAACAACGATCTCTGCAAAGAATTTGAAAAAGTTATGAAGCAGAAGTTTGAGACGAGCTCAATGGGAGAGATGAAGTTCTTCCTTGGCTTGCAGGTCGATCAACTGCCAAGAGGGATTTTCGTTCATCAATTGAAGTATGTTCATGACGTGTTGGAGAAATTCAGCATGACAAGGACCTCTGCTATGTCTACCCCCTTTGCAACAAACCATGGCATTAATCCGAATCTCACAGGAGAAAAGGTTGACGAAACCTTTTACCGGTCGATGATTGGTTCGCTCATGTACTTAACTGCGTCAAGACCTGATATAATGTACCCGACATGCCTCGCGGCACGCTACTAATCAAGTCCGAGGGCTTCTCATCTGATCATCGTCAAGAGAATCTTGCGCTACTTGAAAGGACCTGCGAGCTTAGGCTTGTGGTATCCTAAAGAAGGTGATTTCAATCTTGAGGGCTACTCCTATTCAGATTATGGTTGCTGCAAAATCAATGCGAAGTCTACAACGGCCGGCTGCCAGTTCTTCAGAACTCGTTTAGTAACGTGGCAGCGTAACAAACAGACGACGGTTGCTCTCTCTTCATGCGAACCTGAGTACGTCTCAGCTAGCAGCTGTTGTTCACAGTTATTGTAGATTCAACAGCAGATGAGAGACTATGGTCTGCAATTTCTTATCTCGCTTATATTTGTAGATAATGAGGCAGCAGTTAACATCACCAAAAACCGTGTTCATCAAGCTAAAACTAAACACATTGAAATTCGACATCACTTCATTCGTGACTGTTACCAAAAGAAGTTGATTAGAATTGAGAAAATCCACACCGACGAAGAAAAAGCTGACTACAAACCGTTTGATCGATCACATTTAAAATATCTTTTGAAACTAAACGGTATGTGGCTTTTATCGTCAGGGGGAGACATAGTTGGCATTGATGAAGATTCCAGTGCAGAGGATGTTGAGAAGCAATCTACATTGGTTTGTCTAATTTTTAAATGTTTTGGATTTTAGGGGGAGAAAATGTTGTAGAAAATACAAAAAATATTAAAAAATGTAAAAATACAAAAACAGTAAAATTGCAAAAATGTAAAAAACATATAAAAAGACAAAAAGAGTTAGTGTAAAAAGAGGAAATGATAGTACATCAGCTAGACTGTCGCAGTACGCTAAAGATTTGGAAAGTTTAAAAGTGTTAAACGGTCTCACGCTAAAGATTTAGTAGATTGAATTCGAGATATAAACATAAAATCAATATCTTGCTTATCTCGTGGGGAACATCTCTCGGATATATGGGTAACCCCCGAAATCTTGTTTGAGAGATTGCCGAATTCTAAGATACTAGATCTTTATACTATCTGATGTCTGGGGTATTATACCAGGTCTTCTGATTTTGTTTCAGCAATGGCTTGACCTCGTATAATACTTTATACTCTTTAAATAGCTTTCCCTCTGCATAAAAATTGAGAAAATATTAGAAGATATATATCAAGTGCAGTTGTAAAGAAGATCCCTAAGTGGGACACACCTAAAGTCAAGCCTTCATCTCTTTGACTGAACGGAAGTTCTAACCTAAGCTCTCAAGGTCTCGCACTACCCAGAGAAGATATATCAATATAGTATATTCACCTGTAAGACTGAATTTAGGGAATCTTGATGCGAGAGTATATTCTGAGGTGGGACACGCGAATAAGTTAAATGCTTAAGACATTAAACTCGTATCTCGAATCAGTTGAACTTTGTGTGAGAATTTAAGTGGACCAGTATACAGTATACTGACAATCAAAGTGAATCGTTTAAAAATTAAACTGTTTATAAGCTCAACGGTGCTAGTGACTTGTCGGCTGCTGATATGAACCTCTAACACAACTCACAAAAATATGTCAGTAAATAGTTTGTTGTTTCATTTTCAGATTAAACCCAAAAATATTTTCAGTGTGTTTTGACATAAAGTTTGTAAAAATACAAAAAGATTTTATTTCTACTTTATTTTTGACAAACCAGTGTTAGAAAGCTGATCTTCAGAATCTCAGATGCAGAGCAGACCTTGAACAGACTGGGTGGGAGCTAATCAGAAAATGTTGAGAAACTGAAAAACTGAACAAGTTCATTAAGTTGACACTTGTAATTTTTTTGAAAAAGTTGAAAATTTGAACAAAAATGCTAGATGGTTGGTAAATTGGGTCAAGCAAGGTCATTAACTTGGACTTGGTCGGCAAATCAAGTAACCAAAGTCATTAACTTGGACGTGGATACTTGAGTGGATGTTAAAATCTGATAAAATTTGAAAAAGTTTGAAAAAATTGAAAATTTTTGAAATGAACAAGGTCCATCCGGACATATGGACAATGTCCATCCGGACGAATGGAGATGCAAAGTCCATCCGGAGCAATTTTGCCCATCCGGACGGATGGACTCAGCTACATATAGTCCATCCGGACACTTTGTGTTCATTCGAACCATTTCACATCCGAGAGAGAAACACTTTTTCTGTCAACTTTTCCAAGCCAATCCTAAACGAAACTTTGCTAAAATTTCTACCTGAGGGTGTTGATTTTTGCACAACATCTATGATGGTTAAGGTAGAATTTCAATTTGCACTTCATTTGATTGATTAATTGTTGATTCGGAGACTGTCGGCGTTCTATATTAGATATAGGGCTTTTGAATGATCAAATGATGAAATTGATGGTAGATTTAGGCTTATTGGCACTTGAATTGCTAGAAACATTCATCAATTTGATAATATCTAACACCAATTTGAATGTTAATTCTTTGAATGTTCATCGGTTAGTTCATCCGGATGAGGGTCTGGATGAGCCCATCCGGACGGACAGAGTTGAATGATTTGAACAGTTTATGTTATAAAACTTGTTAAATTGTTATGTTTGGTTTGATAATGGCCATCCATTGATTATAATTATTCATCCGGATGAAAATGCCCATCCGGAGAATGCTCATCCGGACCAAGAGAATTGATGTTCATCCGAGTCATTAGTCCATTCGGACCATGTCCATCCGGATGGAATGTGTTTAGAAGTTGTGATTTTTCTAAGTGTTAGATAATATTTTCAATGTCCAACATTTTCTCGATATACGTGCAATATCTTATGACGTGTGTTATATGTGCAGGCTAAAAGTTCGGATTTTCATAAAAAGCACAATATATATGGCACTTTAGACAAAACACTGTCTAAGATGGGTCCTTTTGTGGAGATTCTAAAGTTTATCGAGGAAAGTAGAATACATAAGGCATTGACTGATCAGCATAGATGTTACGAGTCACATGTTAGGGCATTCTGGAACTCTGGACACTATGTAGAAGATGATAAATCGATACATTCAGCTGTAAAGATGAAAGACGAAAACGGTAAAGACATAGACGTTGTAGTTAAAATCACAGTTGGAGATATTAGAAGAGTGTTGGAATTGAACAACAAAGATGAAGATCCGATGCATGTTCCAGAGAGGTTGTGTAAGAGTTTATGGTTCAGAATGGGTGTATAATAGAGAAGAGGATATTGCTCGGAAGAAGCTTGAGGAGATTGAAATGATCTATAGAGAAGCAAAAGAGTCAAACAGGTGGGATGAGGAGCGACAGTGCTACTTGGATCCAGAGGGGAATATTGCAACTGATCCAAAAACAATTCACTTTGATGCACTGGTCAAACAATCCCGACTGTCGAAGAAGAGCACAAAGACGTACTTGCTGCTATGAGAAGAGAGAAAGCCGAGAAAGAGGCGAAGCTAAATCCTGCAAAGTATGTCCCAGAGATCATTGACGTAAAGTAGGATCTGACAGCCGAAAACCTAAAGAAGATGGCTGATAAGGCTTTAGCTGCCAAACAAAATGAGGTAGAATCTTCAACCGAGTCTACCGAGCCATCAGATCAGGTCAGGGATTTAAATGAGAATGTGAAGAATGGTAAGTCCATTGATGAGAAGTGCAAGCATTGCATAAAAATATGCACAATCTGTACTGTAAAAGAAAATGCTTTGAAATCCAAAATTGATGAATTCACCGAACGGAATTTTTTTTGAAAGAAACAAATCAGAAAATTGATTCGTTGAAAGACGAACTTGTTCTAGAAGACAAATTAATAAAAGGTTCCAAAGACAAAATTGATCTTTTAGAAGAAAATCTGAGAAAGGGTGAATAAAAAGTTGCAAGATTTCAAAAGACAATTGAAACGCTCACTTTCGAATTTAGAACAATTAAAGAAGCATATGATGAACTAAAAAGGGTTGTTTCTGAGGCAGAAGAACGTGATTATCAAAGACGAGAATTAAACAATAAACTGTAAACAACTCTTGAAGAAAAGAAAAACCAATTAACATGTTTCTTGATGAAATTGCAAAATTAAAACTTCAACTTGAAGAAGCTAAAATCGAAAATGAGCGTATCAATTTGAAGCTGAAAAGCTATTATTCATCTAGCTTTGTTCTTGATTATGTGATTCCACAATCAATTGGAAAGAACAAAGACGGTGAAGATGTTTATAGCAATGGAAGCGGGATTGGGTACAACCGCGTTCCACCACCCATAAATGGTGATTTTTTGAGAAATAACTTGGGGGTGGACAAAGCTTTAAACATTAAAATTGAAACAGAAATTAACAAGTTACCAGAAAACCTCGATGTCACTTTTGAAAAATCTACGGACAAAGAAAAACTTGATTCAGAATTGGTAAAAATGTGGTAAATGATGTCTTAAAAAGTGAAAGTGACAGTCCAAATGAATGTTTTGAAGATGACGAGTGCTTCATGAATAATTACATTCCTAAATCCAAATGCAACTTAGATGACGAACCTACTCTGGTTATGTACCAGATGAATGGATCGGATAAGTTGTATTCGGATCAAGATTTTCCGATTCAAAACATTATTTTGGATAAAATTGAGAAGGTTTTCAAATTGGTTGAAGTTGATGTTTCAGAAGTTGAAAAGTTGTCAAGTTCGAAAAGGTTTCTGACGGCTAAAACTTATTATAACAAACATAAACCACAATTTCAAAATAAAAATCAAATTGGTGGTAATGGGCGTTGGGGTGGTAAGTCGAATCAAAAAAGAAGTTTTCAGAAATCAAAATACGTAAAGAAAACTGAATTTGTTAAAAGTTCGAATTCTCTCGTTGATCAAGAATCTGAAATTTTCACAAAATCGAATGAGGAGTTCTTTGCTAAGAAAGAATCACAAAAATAGTCTGAGGGTACAAGTCAGGTTCCCGATAACCGAACTTGTTTTAAATGCAACGAGGTTGGTCATATTGCACGAAAGTGTACCAACAACTACAAGCCTAAGACTGTTATTGTGAAAAATGAACAGAAACCTAACGATGTTAAAGGAAAGGCTCACATGTTTGTGGAGAAAAGATTGATTCTAAAACCAAAGTTCAACTAGCAAAACAAGTTTTCAAAATGAAAGAAACTGGTGAAACTTCAAAGAAACATGAAATCAAAGAATCATTTTTTTAAATCAGGAAAAATAATCAGAACCAACAAACATGGAAGCCAAAATCTCAAGTTAAAACATCTGTTGCTCCAAAATTTAAACAGTCTTCTTCGACTACACAAGTCAAGAAGAATGCTCTGAAGGTTTCTATTGCTGATACTAGAAAGAGACAAACTTCTCCAACCGCACAGGTAGGAAAGTATGTTCCTAAAGTGTCAGGTGTTGATAAAAAGAAACAAACTTCTTCGACCTCACAGGTCAAGAAGTATGTTCCAAAATCTGTTCAACCAAATGTTTCAAAACCTGATGAGATCAAAAAGGTTGAGGTTGAAACAGAAAATGTTTTGGAGTTGAATGATAAGAATTTCCTAATTCTTTCCACAATCCACATCAAGCTACCTGAGTTGAAGGAGGCTTGGGTTGCTTCATTCAACTGATCAAATTTGATACGTGTAGGAGCTCCCAAGATCAATTTCAAAATGGATACTGGATAGCGCAGCTTCTTGGCACATGATAGGGATGCTCGCTCTGTTGTATGATATTCGAGCGATTAAAGGCGGTTACGTTGGATTCACGGGAAACCAGGGAGGAAGGATTGTCAGGGAAGGAACTTTATCGAACGGAAAAGTGTCTTTTGAAAATGTAAACTACATCGCTGAACTAGAGAACAATCTGCTGAGTATCTCGTAGATTTGTGACAAGAAGTTTATCGCACTCTTTAATGACCAAAAATGTCTGATACTCAAACCGGGATTTGTCATCCTGAAGAGTGGGTACTGATGTGGGCACCGCGAGAGAATGACCTTTATGTCCTCGACATGAGTGTCGCGACCACAACAGATAACAAACCACAGTGCTTTGTGTCTAAGGCGACTAAAAAGGAATCAATCTTGTGGCACCGAAGAATGGATCATATTCATTTACAGAAAATGAATCATCTCGTTGATAACAATCTGGTGGAGGGTGTCAATCTAAAGACTTTCCAACTGGATGACGAGTGCATTAGCTGCAAAAAGGGAAAACAAATCAAAAAGTCGCACCCGAGGAAACTTCTAAACTCCATCAAGAAGCCACTTGAGAGGTTACATATAGATCTCTTTGGTCCTGTAAACATAAAAAGTATTTCAGGAGATCTGTACTGCCTTGTTGTAACGTATGATTATTCAAGATTTTCTTGTGTACTGTTTCTGGAGACAAAAGATGAGGTTTTCACGAGTTTGATGAAGCTGTTCAGGAAGCGACAATAGTAAGGAATTCAAAAACAACAGAATGGCAGAATTTTGTGAAGAAAAGGGTATTTTGCACGAATTCAGCTCTCCGTATACGCCGCAACAGAATGGAGTGGTAGAACGGAAGAATCGAACACTGATTGAGGCTGCTTGCACTATGTTGGCTGATTCAAAGCTCCCTATGAGCTTTTGGAGCGAAGCAGTAGCCTCTGCATGCTACACCCTAAACCGAGTGCTCACCGACAAACCACACAACAAGAAATGCTTTGAGCTGCTGAACAACCGGAAGCCAAATCTGGAATATCTTGAACCATTTGGTTCACTATGCACAGTTATAGATCCAGACGGAAAATTCGGACCAAAGTGTTTGGAAGGATTCTTTATTGGATATGCTAGCCCACTCAGACGAGTATATCTACCAAGTCTCAAAAGAGTGATTGAAGCTCAACATGTTGATTGCCAGGGGTATACAATATCTACACAAAAACCTGGTGCTATGTGGATGTTCGACTATGAGAGGTTATGGAATTCGTTCGCGCATCCAGAGGAACCGTCAAATGATGAATTAGTAAAGCTATATCAGCAACATTTGTCTTCCTCAGAAGAACAAGTGCCAAGACCTATGGTGGTTACTGATGATCAATTAGGTGGTGCTAATGATTCGGAAGCTGGCCCCAGTCACACTCAGAACGATATTCAAATTCAGTCCACAGAAACAGTTGCTCCTCCAGAAAATGCTCTGGCCATGGTGTTCGATAATACAAATGATTCAGATTTAGATAGTCCCACGTTCGAACAGGGAGATACTGACTCTGAGCGGGAGCAGATCCAACTTGATGATCAGACAAATGAAGTCACTCAAGATGCGGAGAAGAATGTCACAAACTTGGAGAATGAGCTGATAGTTCCTGATGAAGTGATGCCACGGACACTATCCTATCACCCCGAGGAGTTTATCATAGGGGAGCTTCAAAACGGTGTTCGAACCAGACGCCAAATTGATCAGGGCCTTTCGTGTTTTTACTGTAAAATTGATCCATTACAAAACGATTTTTCTCTCATGTGTTTTATCTCGCAGGTAGAGCCTAAGACATACCAGGAAGCACTGATTGAGGAATCATGGGTAAATGTGATCCAAGAAGAACTTGGTCAATCTGAAAAGCTTGGGGTTTGGAAGCTAGTCGATTTACCCGACGGCCATAGAAAGATAACTACCAAGTGGGTATTCAAGTGCAAAAGAGACCATAGAGGAGTGGTTGTGCGTAACAAAGCTCGCCTAGTATAACGACCCTCCTAAAACACCCATAACGCTCTTTATATACCCCGAATATTCGTAAACGGCCCTAAATAACATTAATTTCTTTAAAAATCAAATAAAACCAATAATAATGTCCCTCACGGGCCGCGACCCGGTCCCCCAGGTCTCTTATGGGGCGCGGTCGAGTGACACCAGGCGACACCACAGGCCGCCATGTGTCCCAGGGTGTGTTAGGTCTACTACGTTGTTTCACCAAGGCTAGAGCCTAGCCTACACCTCTCGCAAGCCGCGAAAGAGAATGGGGTGGGGCTCGCGGGGCGTGAGCCGCCCTTGTTCCAGCCTATAAATTGAGGTCGACGGCCTCATTTGTTTTTCGTTCAGAATTTCTTTCTCTCTCAGACATATAGCAAAGTATTACGCGGGAATAATACCCCTAAAAAGTGAAGCTCTGCCTCAATATAAGTATCATAACCCCCGATCACATATTTGGTACCCTACCCAATTGATCCAGGGCTCCGTAATGCATATCAAGGCTCTGCCTGACTCAGTTTGTTGGAGTTCTGTCTCGTGTTGTATGGCTAATGTGATTTGGGTTATCTTACGAACACTTGTGCATTGTTTAATTTTTAATAGATAATAACCAGGAAAAGCAACCAAAAGCTATAGTATTACCTAAATCTACAAAGTGAGTCATTCTCCTTTTGTCACATTTTGTGATACCATTATTTCAAAAGTTTTACAAAACCCAAAATGTTATCAGTTATAATTACAGTGATTGAGTCTTTGTATACTACAATTGCTTCCAGTATTATGGGGTTTGTATACAGTACTTGATAACCTTCACAATTGGGCACGGGTATCCGATGTGTGATATGACCATAGTCCCAGATCCGTCGAGTGACAAGTACTGAACGAGTAATTGGGTATATATAAACTTTGTAATAACTCTTAATACTGTAAAGTTATAAAATCTGTTTTGATTAAACTGTGATGCACTCGCCAGTATTTGTTGCTGATAAAATCTTTTTAAAACACATTTCAGGTAACTTAGCGTGAAGCTAATAGAAGCCAGCTGGAGAGCACTGAAGGCTTAAAGAAGTGGCTATAAAAGTTACCTAAATAAAAAGGAGATTTTGTTTTTCAATAATTAGGGTTTTATCCCATTTATTTATTATAAAAGTTTGTTGTTTCGAAACTCTGATAATATTTCCTAACTACGGTCCTGATGTTAAATTCCGCTGCCAAATTAATAAACACCGATACCACCGGCTCTGTGTGTGCTCGCGGCTTACGCTCCCGGGGTAGGGGTTGGGGGCTGCGACAGTAAAGGTGGTATCAGAGCTACAGCCACTGGTTTAAGCCACTAAGGTGTTCTGCTAATATCTAAATTTAACCAATTGTGTTAGGAAATAACTTATGTGATTCTGTGTAAATATGTATATTACTAGTTTGTGTTGTTTCACAATTTGTTAGTTTACAGTATGAGTGAGCATGGTACATCTAACGCTTACCGTCAATTAGCTAGTTCCTTAAAGAGTGAAGGAACCTCATCTCAGCCAACCCCCTCAGGATACTCTGCTGATACTGTGGATGGAATATTTATCTTTAAGGCATAATCTGAGGAGCCATTCCCTCCTAAAAAGAGAGGATGGTTTAGTAGGGGAGCGCTTGAGAGGAGGAAAAAGATGAAGAAATTACAATAACAGAGAGCAATAGCAAAAGCGAATAGAGAGATGAATGCACAAACTCAGGAAGCAGTTAATAGGCCATTATGGGAAGAAGAACTTGATAGACAGTTAGCAGATTTCCATATGTTAGCAACTACCACAGCAGACCCTAATCTGCACCAAATAGCTGAACCAACACTGTTACCATTATTCCCCAACCAACCAATGGAGTTAGAACCAAATTAGGAGAACCAAGTCCCAATCCCAGCATTTGACCCCAATGAAATACCTAGAATCCCAGAGCCAATTCCTTTAGAGAATGATCCATGGTGGGATGACAATAGATCATATCAGGAATTATATCCTTATAGAGAACCAGTACCCACACTGAATCCCATAGCGCAGTATACCGACGTGAACCTTTTAGACCCGTTTTGGAACTACGACAGGTATATTCAGTGTGTGTTAAACAACCCATACCCATACGGAGAACCCATACCATGTTTCCCTGACCCAGTACCAGCACCATTACCACCTATGAGCGAAGAAAATGTGTAGGAACTCCGCTCATATGGCGAAGAATTAGGCGAAGAATTAGTCGAAGAAGGAAATAGGATCCGTTAGATAGGAGAGAAACTCGTCTTGAAGTATGACGAGCGAGAGATGCAGTACTAGACAAGCTAGCACATAATATATATATATATATATATATATATATATATATATATATATATATATATATATATATATATATATGTGTGTGTGTGTGTGAAATGTTGTACTTAAAAAAATCTAATCAACTAAAATAGATAGACTAAATACCTATCGATGCATAACTACTAGGGAGTTTAATTTTCAGTTGTAATTTGTAATTGATGCATATATATATAGATATATAAAAAGAGTAAAGTCGCAATGTTCGACGTTTTTGATCAATCTGCTTGTGTGATTGTTTATATTAAATTTTATTCTGTGATATTAATAGCTGATAAATGTTTACAATTCAGATGGATAACGAAGTAAATCAGGAAAACCAAAATAATGATAATAACGGGAACCAAGTGAATAACAGTGCCATCAAACATATAGTCGCACAAGGAATTATAGATGCTATGCCATATATTATCAAGACTGTTAGAGAAGTAGAAAATAATAAATTTGTAATTGGAAGTAAACGTCAACCCACTGAACCCAGTCACAGCTTGAACGAAAATCACGGACCAATTATCCAAGCTTCAATTCCAAAAAGAAGAAGAACCATATCCTATGGTTGTTTTTATAAAGAATTCTTGGCCTACAAGCCAACAGAATTCTCAGGCAATGAAGGAGCCATTGCAGCCTTACGCTGGATAGAAAAGACAGAAGCAGTCATAAAAATAAGTAAATGTGCAGATGAAGATAAAATTATGTTTGCTTCTATTCTTTTTAAGAATGCAACCCTAGAGTGGTGGAATACCATTCTCCAGTCTAGAGGAAGTGGCAGAGTTTATAATATGGAATGGACCAACTTTAAGGAAATATTTGAAAGGAAATTATGTCCTCCTCATGAAAAGGAACAAATTGCTAATAAGTTCTTAAATCTTAAAATGACTGGAATAGACTGTAAAGGTTACACTACCATATTCTTTGAATATGCTAGGATAGTACCAACCTTAGTCTCACCAGAGCCAGTGTTAATCTCCTGTTACATTTGGGGATTAATTAGTGAAATCAGACATGTAGTCAAGGCAGCTAGGCCACAAACCATAAAAGAAGTAGTAGAACTGGCCAATACCCTGACTGATGAATTTATACGTACACAAGAGGAAAACCAGAGAAAGAACCTAGCTCAAAGGCTTACCATAGAATTTCGCTACGGTAATTCCAACCGTGGGAAAGGCACAGGTTCTTCCTCTGCACCTTACTGCAAGTATTGTAAAAAGAAGCACTCAGGAAAGTGTGCTGTGTCCTACAACTATTGCAAATTCCCAGGACATAAGGAAGAAGACTGCAGGAAGAAAACTAGCAATAGGCTAGGCTATAATTGTGGAGAAGCTGGTCGTATCAAACCGAACTGTCCGAAACTAGCTCTAGCGACAATCAGCAAAGCTAAGGCAACTGAAGGACCCAAGAAGAATGCTAGAGATCGTTCGTTCTGACAGCCGAAGAAGCCAAGATCATTCCGGATGTGATTGCCGATACGTTTTTAGTTAATGATGTTTTTGCTAAAGTATTATTTGACTCTGGTGCAAACCAAAGTTTTATCAATACTTCTTTCTACAGACTTCTCAACCAACCACTAACTAAACTTCAACAAAAATGTCTGGTGGAGACGACAAATGGATATTCCATTAAGATAAGCGAAATCCTGTAGGGAAGATGGATAGAGATTCTAAACCATAATTTTTCTACTAACCCTAACCCAATGAATCTAGCCGGATTTGATGTCGTGTTAGGAATGGATTGGTTGGTAGCCAATCATGCCAACATTTTATGTAATCAAAAGTCAGTACATGATTGGTTGGTAGCCAATCATGCCAACATTTTATGTAATCAAAAGTAAGTACACCAAATGGTGAAAAGATCATAATTATAGGAGACAAGCAATCAGGTCAACAAAAAATCATCTTTGGGATGAGAGCTGCAAGCTATGAAAGGAAAGGAGCAATGGTGTACATGATTTCCATAAACATTAACACTAAAGGAAAAGAATTAAAAGATATTCCCGTAGTATCTAAATTCTCAGACATTTTTTCAGAAGAGTTATCTGGATTACCACCAGATCGAGAGGTTGAATTTAGGATTCACCTAATACCAGGAACGACATCGATTGCCAAAGCACCATATCGCCTAGCACCGACGGAAATGTAGGAACTGAAGAAACAGTTGGACGAACTAATTAACAAAGGTTTTATACAGCCTAGTTCATCACCGTGGGGAGCACCGGTGTTATTTGTCAAGAAGAAGGATGGATCGATGCGTGTGTGCATTGATTACCGGGAATAGAACAAGGTTACGATTAAAAATCAGTACCCACTACCGAGAATCGATGATCTGTTCGATCAACTTCAGGGAGCTCGATTCTTTTCTAAGATCGACTTACGTTCAGGATATCATCAATTGAAAGTACAGGAAGAGAACATTCCTTAAACTGCTTTTAGAACAAGGTATGACCACTATGAATTTACAGTCATGCCATTTGGTTTAACCAATGCCCCAGCCGCATTTATGGACATAATGAACAGGATATGTAAACCATACCTGGATAAATTCATAATTGTCTTTATAGATGATATTCTAATTTACTCCAAGAGTAAAGAAGATCATGCAGAACATTTGCATACACTTCTGACATTATTGAGAAAAGAAAAGCTTTATGCTAAATTCTCAAAATGTGAATTCTGGTTACAAGAAGTGCAATTCGTTGGGCATCTGGTTAATCATGAAGGACTTCTTGTGGATCCCATAAAGATCGAGGCAGTTACCAAATGGAAAGTCTCTAAATCACCAACAGAAGTAAGAAGTTTTCTCGGACTAGCATGATATTATAGACGGTTTATTCAAGATTTCTCTAGAATAGCCATTCCATTAACCAATCTGACCTATAAATCAGTTAAGTTTGAATGGGACCAAAACAGGAGGAAGCCTTTAAGATTTTAAAGCAAAGGTTAACCAATGCACCCATACTCGAGTTACCATAAGGAACTGAAGACTTTATAGTCTATTGTGACCCGTCTAAGTTAGGATACGGATGTGTCTTGATGCAATGTCAAAAAGTTATAGCTTATGCCTCTAGACAGCTTAAGAATCATGAAGAGAATCACACAACCCATGATCTAGAGTTAGGAGCCATCACTTTTGCCCTTAAGATTTGGAGACACTATCTTTATGGTAGTAAGTTTGTTGTCTTCACAGATCATAAGAGTTTAAGATATGTCTTTGGGCAAAAAGAATTAAATATGAGACAGAGACGTTGGATGGAAATTCTTAGTGAATATGATTGTGATATCCAGTATCATGCAAGAAAAGCTAATGTAGTGGCTGATGCTTTAAGTCGAAAGTATCATGAAAAACCAAAACGAATACGTTCTCTCCGATTAAATCTGCAGATAGATTTAAATGAACAAATTAGAAAGATACAGGAAACAACAATCAAGGACGATGCTGAAGGTTTAAAAGGAATAATTAAGGAATTAGAACAAGGATCAAATGGAATTTGGAGATTCCATAAGAAAAGGTTCTGGATACCTAAACAAGGAAACCTACGCCACATAATTTTAGAAGAAGCCCATAAGTCTAAATATATAATAAATCCCGATAGTGATAGGATGCATCAAGATTTAAGAAAGAATTTCTGGTGAATAGGAATGAAAAAGCATATAGCAAACTATGTTGCTAATTAGAAATGCCAATATGGAAATAGGAATTGATAACAATGGACTTTGTTACTATATTACCCAAGACACAAAAAGGTAATGATACAATCTGGGTAATTGTAGTCATATTAACCAAATCTGCTCATTTCTTACCTATGAAGGAAACTTTCAGTATGGAGCAGTTAGCCAAGTTATATGTAAACGAAATAGGTTCGTTACATAGAATTCCTTTATCTATTGTATATGATAGAGATAGCCGTTTTACATCTCATTTTTGGACAAGTTTCCAAAAAGCAATGGGAACCAGTTTAAATCTAAGCACAGCTTATCATCCTCAAACAGACGGACAGAGTGAAAGGACAATTCAGACAATGGAGGATATGCTTAGAGCCTGTGTAATTGATTTTGGAGGAAATTGGACGACCATTTACCATTAATTGAATTTTCCTATAATAACAGCTATCATACCAGCATCAATGCTGCACCATTTGAAGCACTTTATGGACGAAAGTGCCGAACTCCAGTCTATTGGGTAGAAATTGGAGAAAAGAAACTATCTGGACTAGAGATAGTGCAAGAAACAATGGACAAGATTATTCAAGTCAAGGAAAGACTAAAAGCAGCACGTGATCGTCAAAAGGGTTATGCGGATAACAGACGAAAACCATTGGAATTTCAAGTTGGAGACAAAGTATTGTTAAAAGTTTCTCCATGGAAAGGAGTTGTCAGATTCGGTAAAAGAGGAAAGCTAAGCCCCAGCTATGTTGGACCTTTTGAGATTATCAAAAGAATAGAACCAGTAGCTTATCAGCTACAACTGCTAGAGGAAATGACAGGAATACAAGATGTATTTCATTAGTGGTACCTCTTCAGGACATAGAGGTAAATGAGAAACTCAAGTTCGTAGAAAAACCACTACAGATCGAAGATAGAAAGATCAAGAATCTTAAGCACAAGAGATTAGTTCTGGTCAAAGTGAAATGGGATTCCAAGAGAGGACCAGAATATACTTGGGAGCTTGAGTCAGAAATGCAACAGAAATATCCACACCTTTTCTAGTAGATCTCGAGGATGAGATTTAAATCAAGGTGGGGAGGATATAACAACCCTCCTAAAACACCCCTAACACTTTTAATATACCCTAAATACTCGTAAACGGCCCTAAATAACATTAATTTCTTTAAAAATCAAATAAAACCAATAATAATGGTCCCTCGCGGACCGCGACCCGGTCCCCCAGGTCTCTCGCGGGGCGCGACCGAGTGACACCAGGCGACACTTCAGGCCGTTACGTGTCCCAGGGCGTGTTCGATCTACTACGTTGATTCACTAAGGCTAGAGCCTAGCCTACACCTCTCGCGGGCCGTGAAAGAGAAAGGGGTGGGGCTCACGGGGCGCGAGCCACCCTTGTTCCAGCCTATAAATTGAGGTCGACGACCTCATTTGTTTTTCGTTAAGAATTTCTTTCCCTCTTAGACATATAGCAAAGTATTACTCGGGAATAATACCCCTAAAAAGAGAAGCTCTGCCTCGTTGTAAGTATTACAATCCCCGATCACGTATTTGTTACCCTACCCGATTGATCTAGGGCTCCGTAACGCATGTTAAGGCTCTGCCTGACTCAGTTTGTTGGAGTTCTGTCTTGTGTTGTATGGCTAATGTGATTTGGGTTATCTTACTAACACTTATGCATTGTTTAATTTTTAATAGATAATAACCAGGAAAAGCAACCAAAAGCTATAGTATTACCTAAATCTACAAAGTTAGTCATTCTCCTTTTGTCACATTTTGTGATACCATTATTTGAAAAGTTTTAAAAAACCCAAAGTGTTATCAGTTATAATTACAGTGATTGAGTCTTCGTATTTTACAATTGCTTCCAGTATTATGAGGTTTGTATGCAGTACTTGATAACCTTCACAATTGGGCACGGGTATCCAATGTGTGATATGACCATAGTCACAGATCCATCGAGTGACAAGTACTGAACGAGTAATTGGGTAGATATAAACATTGTAATCGCACTCAATACTGTAAAGTTATAAAATCTGTTTTGATTAAACTGGGATGCACTCGCCAGTATTTCTAGCTGATAAAATCTTTTTAAAACGCATTTCAAGTAACTTAGTGTGAAGCTAATAGAAGCCAGCTGGAGAGCATTGAAGGCTTAAAGAAGTGGCTGTAAAAGTTACCTAAATAAAAAGGAGATTTTTTTCCAATAATTAGGGTTTATCCCTATAAATGTATTATGTACGAAACTTGGGTTTTATCCCTATTTATTATAAAAGTTTGGTGTTTTGAAACTATGATAATATTTCCTAACTACGGTCCAGATGTTAAATTCTGATGCCAAATTAATAAACACCGATACCACCGGCTCTGTGCGTGCTCGCGGCTTCCACTCCCAGGGTAGGGGTCGGGGGCTGTGACACCTAGTCGTTCAAGGTTTTAGCCAGCAAGAGGGAGTTTATTTTTCTGAAGGGTATGCTCCTGTTGCTAGGCTAGAGGCGATTAGAATCTTTCTCGCTTTTGCATCCTGGAAAGGGTTTAAGGTGTATCAGTTAGATGTTAAATCGGCGTTCTTATACGGAAAATGAAAGAAGAGGTGTATGTCGGTCAGCCACCGGGCTTCACCGACCCTATCCATAAAGATAAGGTCTACCTCCTAGACAAAGCCTTATACGGGTTGCACTAGGCCCCGAGAGCCGGGTACGAGACGCTTTCTCAGCACCTGTTAACGAATGGCTTCACACGAGGGAATGTAGATGCAACTCTCTTTACACGGGAAGCTGAGGGGTCATCTTCTGATAGTTCAAATATATGTGGACGACATTATATTTGGGTCTACAAACGATGAACTCTGCAAAGAATTTGAAAAAGTTATGAAGCAGAAGTTCGAGATGAGCTCAATGGGAGAGATGAAGTTCTTCCTCCGCTTGCAGGTCGATCAACTGCCAGGAGGGATTTTCATTCATCAAACAAAGTACGTTCATGACGTGTTGGAGAAATTCAGCATGACAGGGACCTCTACTATGTCTACCCCATTAGCAACAAACCATGGCATTAATCTGGATCTCACAGGAGAAAAGGTTGATGAAACCTTGTACCGGTCGATGATTGGTTCGCCCATGTACTATACTGCGTCAAGACCTGATATATTGTACCCAACATGCCTCGCGGCACGCTACTAATCAAGTCCGAGGGCTTCTTATCTGATCATCGTCAAGAGAATCTTGCACTACTTGAAAGGAACTCCGAGCTTAGGCTTGTGGTATCCTAAAGATAGTGATTTCAATCTTGAGGGCTACTCCAATTCAGATTACGGCTGCTGCAAAATCAATGCGAAGTTTACAACAGCCGACTTCCAGTTCTTCGGAACTCGTCTGGTAACGTGGCAGTGTAAGAAACAGACCATGTGCACTCTCTCTACATGCGAACTTGAGTACGTCTCGGCTAGCAGCTGTTGTTCACAGTTATTGTGGATTCAACAGTAGATGAGAGACTATGGTCAGTAATTTCTTAACTCGCCTATATTTATAGATAATGAGGCAACAATTAACATCACCAAAAACCCTGTTCATCACGCTAAAACTAAACACAGTGAAATTCGACATCACTTCATTCGTGACTGTTACGAAAAGAAGTTGATTAGAATTGAGAAAATCCACATCGACGAACAAAAAGCTGACTTACATACAAAACCGTTTGATCGATCACGTTTTCAATATCTTTTGAAACTAAATGGTATGTGGCTTTTGTCGTCAGGGGGAAACATAGTTGGCGTTGATGAAGATTCTAGTGCAGAGGATGTTGAGAAGCAATCTGCATTGGTTTGTCAAATTTTTAAATGTTTTGGATTATAGGGGGAGAAAATGTTGTAGAAAATACAAAAACATTAAAAAATGTAAAAATACAAAAACAGTAAAAATGAAAAAAATGTAAAAAACATAGAAAAAAGACAAAAAGAGTTAGTGTAAAAAGAGGAAATAATAGTACATCAGCTAGACTGTCGCAATACGCTAAAGATTTGAAAAGTTTAAAAGCATTAATTGGTCTCACTGATGATGTACCCGTAGGTTTTTTCACATTTAGTCGATTGAATTCGAGATATAAACATAAAATCAATATCTTGCTTATCTCGTGGGGAACATCTCTCGGATATATGGGTAACCCCTGAAATCTTGTTTAAGAGATTGCCGAATTTTGAGATAATAGTTATTTACACTATCTGATATCTGGGGTATTATACCAGGTCGTTTGATTTTGCGCCAGCTATGGCCTAGACCTCGTATGAAGGGGTAAGGTCCCAAAAACCTCATAATAAATGCTTGGGACCATACCACAATCTTAACTTTCAGCCTTGCACCTTGCGCGGACACGCACTGGTCTCACAAAAAGAAAGACTTAAAAGGCCTACAACAGTCAACACTTGCGCGCCCAAAGGAAATCATAAGTCCTTGCGCTTCCTCCCACAAAAACAAAGGGTAAAAATCCTGAATTAAGATACTTCCGCCTAAAATCCAGATTTGGATATTATTTACCCAGACTTGGGGTTTATTCACCTGTCTCCACACAATAAGGTGTCACACCAGATTACAGTAGTAATCTTCTAGAAGAAATACAATCGTGCACCACCAAGACAGTTACAACCGTCTGGACACGTGTCACTATATCAGTCATCCCCGAATTCACAACGAAGGCATGCAAGTGAAGAGTAATCTCCACTTAATCACTTTACACGTGGCCAATCCCTAGCCTTAGATCTAAACCACGATCCGTGTGCTATCACGCCAGATCAAGGAGCAGTAACGGAAGAAAACGTAATCGCTTACGGGGTTAGCATCTTCCGTCTTCTTTTCACAAGCGGGTTTTCCCGCCTTTAAACGACTCCCGGCTATAAATATGAGAAAACTCAGGTATGAATTCAAGTTACTCACACTTCTCAAATACATCTTCTTCTTCATTACCAATACTTATTCTCACACCGGAGTCGGGTCAAGGAGAGAACCCTCTTCTCCCCTTGGCGAGGCTAACTGTGTTCTTTTTTGCAGAGTTATCGGAGAAGAAGGTCTGTTAGACCTGAATCGATCGAGTGGAAACCAACCTTTTTATGCGGATTCAAACCCCCTAGATATCTCGGTTCCGACCATTTATCTAGTGTTTCTTCATTGGCGCCCACCGATTCCTCTGTTTTTTCCAGTTTTCATCTCGTTTCGATTGAGTTCTTTTCATTTTCTGTTTTGCACATGGCAGAAAATTCGTCATCTCACCGGCAACTTGGTCCTCGACCAAACGTCGGGAATAATTTACAAGTAGAAGGAATCCTGGAAGATGCCTCAGATGATAACGAGGTTCAATCCAATCGAGCAAATGATCCTGTCACTCCAGGAATGTTACCAGCAAACCCTGCTCAATCAATTTTACCACCAGGAGAAACTCCGATATCCTGGTATGTCCGGTCTCAAGGGGCATTAAACGCAGTATACACACAGCTGTGTGCTCAAACTGCCCCCCTGACTCAATCACGAAGACCGGGATCTCGTGCTCATGCCTCCCAACGGGAAGAATCAACTTATGAAGGTACAAAAGTCTATGCCAGATCTACGTCACAACACATTCAGACAGGAAGTCACCAGAGAGAGAGTCATGGTAGAACACACCGAAGACAATCGGTTCATGATAGGTTGGGTTCTCAGCGAGATGCCCACACCGATGAATCTGATCCGACATACCGGTTAAGTACAAACACCAGTGTGTTCAATCGACTGCAGGCAAACTATAACAAGTGCATGCCTCGAGCGGTTTATAACCCTGAGGCAGAACACAATTATGACTTGGTTTACCGCCCTGCAGAAGCAGCGGAAACTCAAAGTTCATACTGGAAATAGCTTTAGCTCCATTGGAGAAGGCTAAATTACCATCCAACATAGGGAAGTTTAATGGGTTAACAGACCCCGATGATCACCTGAGAGTGTTTACTAGCGCAGGATTGGTTGGAGGTTGGACCCTCCCGCTGTGGTGTCATTTGTTTGTACAAACATTATCTGGCCCAACACGAATCTGGTTTGACAACCTACCAACTGGACAGATCGAATCATGGAAAGATCTGCGTGAAAATTTTTTGACACACTTCAGCCAGCAGCGGCGTTCCATTCGGGACACATCCGACGTCATGAACATCTGGCGTCGTGATGACGAAAATCTGGAGGATTTCATCACCAAATACAATAAAGAAGTATTGGATATTGGCGGTGTTCACGAACAACTAATCCGTGCTTAATTCAAGTACGCGGTTAGGTGTGATGACATGGTTAAAGTCTTATCTGGAACAGAGGGCCTTCCAAAAAGTTAGGAGAAGATAATGGAGGCGGCCAAGGTTTACGCGCAAACTGAGAAAAACCTTACTACAAACAGGCCACCACCACCACACAATAGGCCCGCGGACTTAAGCTCAACCGGCGAGAGAAGGTTTAAGAAGTCATGGCGTGAATCTGGATCAGGAAGTCGATCATCTGAAGACGCTCGCACAACAATTAACAAACTCTCCGCGCAGAGGGAGAACAAACAAGAAAATAGGGAGAGGCAGTGGACTCCCCTAACAAAGACCCCGGCGGAGGTTCTGAGTACTGAGGACTATCAATTCAAACCTCCGATCCCAATGAAAAATAAACGTGGACAAGACCCGGCGTAATACTGCGAATATCACAAAGACAACGCGTATACCACTAACAACTGCATCTCTCTGCGCACAGAAATAGAGAAAGCCCTGAAGAGCGGTGAACTCACACATTTACTCCAAAATGTGCGCAAAGAGATTAAGCAAATAACCCGGGGAGAGGAGGGCCCAAGCAAACGGCCAAAAGTCTCAAAGACAGCTCTATAAGTTTCTCGCGGAAAGACATGATCCATCAAGCAAGGCGGAAATATTAGGTTAAGTTCTACATAATTTTTAGCAAAAACTTTGTAAAGCCTCTGTGCTCTATCCGTAAATAAAATTGCAAAGTTTCTATTATTTCTGTGTTTACAAAGTGCATGCAATTTCTTTTAGTAAGCGCAAAAACATTATGGTAGTTTCAAAATAAGCTTCATGAACGGTCAGTGATCATATCACAAGCGGCCATAAGTTCAAGCATAAGCTTTATACCAACTTCATTCGCCTTACTCAATAAAAAGTAATCGTACTCATGCAAAATATTGTAAACAAACAAATAGAAACATCATACTTAGCGTACAGATACGCCCTAAAGAACTTTCAAAACACAGCAGTGTTTAAGTTACTTGCGCAACAGCGCACCAACAAAATAGGGATTTACATCCCAAATATTACAAAGAAAATTGTTCAATACAATTTCAAACTACTCTAAATCTTCACCCTCATCCGGAAAGATTTCTTTTAGCTGCGTTACGTGATCGTCTGATTGCAGCGCCACGTTTATCAGGTCCATGACCGGAAGTTGCAAATTATTAAACTCTGTTTTCATGGAAGCAAGCGTGGCGCCAGTATTTACGCCAAAAGTTGCAGACTTACTATCATCCCAGTTAACCTTTAATGCGCTGTTCACATGCTGGGAACATTCAGCATATCCTTGCGCATACCCATCTCATCGCGCAGCAACCATTAAATTAGCAATAGTTTTATCCAGCTCTTCAGAGTTTAACACAGATTCAGCAACCTATGAAATCAAGTAAAAATGAGTATCAAGAAAAGCGCATTAATAACCCCACACGAAAAGGAGAGAAGAAACTTACGCAGGCAATACCGCGATCTTTTAACCAAGCCATATCATTTTTCAAAGGCTCAAGCTCGCTTTCCGCTGTAACCCGCGCCGTTTCTGAATTTTCCAACTTTTCTTCAGCTTCAGATAAACGGCGGGTAATTTCAGTATTCTCGGAATGCACAAGCTCTAGATCCTTCTTAAGTTGTTCCTGACCAGAAACCAAAGCAGTAAGTTCTTCTAACTCTTTATCTCTAAGGGCAAGAGTGGCAAAAGCTTGTACCTCTCGTTGCTCACTACGCTCCCTATGAGAACGCGCCTCCGCTAGCGCAGCTTCTGCATCAGCCTTTTCCTTCTTCAACCTTTCTACCTCCGCAGCCTGATTCTTCAATTTTTCAACCTCAGCTTTGAGGTTATTAATGATATTACGAAGGTTTGCCTTCTCAGCATTATCTTTCTCGCAAATTCTCCTCCAATTTTTGCGTTCCTCAGACAGAGGAGCAGCTTCAGCTTCCGCTTTTCTCTTCCAAGCAGCAACAGACTAATCCTCAGTCTTACGCTCAGCCTCAAACTTGGCCTGCTCAGCTTCTAATTTGGCCTTCAACAGAGCTATACGTTTTTCATCCTTGGCAAATTTCTTTTGAGATTCCATAAAAGATTCCTGCTCCTTATGCATACTATACCACTCACGTACTATGCGGTGAGTGGTAGAGACATTGAGAAGCAGTTTCTGCAAGATAAGACTGATAGGTCTGTGTAAGGACCGGGTTCGCGATCTAAACGAGTCGGTTCAGAGGAATTCTATCAAATACAGGTGCGGAAAACAAGTATTTGACTTGTAAACAGCTGAATCTTCACTTTAACACTGATTTGTATTGATATGAACACAAATACAATCAGTTCTCACACCGGCAGCACCTCGGTATGGAAATCTTACAAAAACAACTTATAACAACTTATAATTTCGCTTGACACTGAACCCCTATATATAGACTTTGAGATTTCGCTTCAGCATCACTCAAGCGAAATCTGATATGATGATTTCGCTTGAGGCTTCAAGCGAAAACTCAAATACATTACACACTTTCAAGCGAAATCTTCTAATTCTCTAATATTTTCTCGTTCTACGTGCCCTGATCTAATCTATCTAGTCTAAGACTCGATACAAGACGAAGTCGACAGATGTAGTGCACCAACAGACTCCCCCTCAGATGTTGACGAGTCGACTATCGAGTCACACCAATGCTGTGTCTTCACATCTTCATTCTTGATCAGTCTCTGGGCTTTTCTCTCTCTATCTTCTTTTCCAGAATCACCTAGCTCTATCAGACTTCCCCTCACAATTTGCTGGTATTCATTTGTTCTTCAGCAACATCTGCTTTAGGAACGATGTCTGACTCAAATGTTGTTTACAAGATCATTGCCTGGCTTTTATCTAATTCTCTTGATCAGATCTCTTGATTCCTTAAGTTCATCAGCATCAGCAACTAGCAAACTTTAGATTCATGATCAGAGTCTGACTTTTGTAAACTTTGAATGAATTAACCTGGCTCACCTGTAACAATCTTAACCCAGAAATAAATTTTCTAAATTTAACAATTTAAATGCACCAACAATCTGATATAATCAGATAATTCTTTCTCATATCACAAACCAATGAAGAACCAAATGTAGGTTGTTTTTTTTTTAAAAAAAAACCAATTGTAGGATTTTAACAAACCTTTTTGACATTTTAAGATTCACTCCCCCTCACAACCAAGTCATCATGTTTAGCACTTGAAATTTTGACAATCAGCTTTCCAATACCAGTTGTCGAAAATCTTTTTGAATTTTTTTAAAATTTATGCTAAAACACACTAAAATCTTTTTGTAATTTTTGATTGTAAAGGAATGCAATAAAAAAATATTTACAAACAATATTTTTGTGAGTTTGTGCAAGAGGATCATATCAGTTTCTGAGACATATCACTAACACCGTTAAGCTTCATTTCATATTAAGTTCTAAACAATTTACCTAGATTATCAGTATATTGGTCCACTTAAATTTTCACACAAAGTTCAATTGATCCGAGATACGTTGTTAATGTTTTAAGCAACTTAAACTTATCCGTGTGTCCCACTACTTGAATATACTCCCGTATCCAGATCCCAATATTCAGTCTTACAGGTGAGTATACCACAGATGATATCTGTCAGGGGAATAAATTATAGTACGAGGGCCGTGAGAGCTCAGGTCGATACTCCCGTATACGCAGAGAGATGACGGCTTCGACTTTTGGTGTGTCCCCTTTAGAGGATCTTTTGCATTACAACAGCAGCGACTATCAATTTTATTGTTTCATCAGCTTGCTGAGGGCGATGCTATGTTTCAAGCATTTGCAGAAAGCATTATCCGGGGACTAGGTCAGAAATTTCTTTCAGCAGAAGTCCCGGGATAATACCCCAGATATCACTGAGCATAAAGACCTAGTATCTCAGAATAAGGGACCTTTCAAACAAGATTTCAGGGGTTACCTATATATCCAAGTTTGTGTTAACCCACAGAACAAGCAAGTTTGAAATTTATGTTTATATCTCGTCACAATCTACTAAATGTGCAAAAACCTACTGACATATCCGCAGTAAGATTGTTTATCACATTTTTTCTTTACATTTCTTTAGCATGTTGTGATAGTCCACTGATGTACTATCATTTCCTCTATATGCAACAAAAACTCATTTTTGAATTTTATCATGTTTTTGTCTTTTTCAAATTTTCAAATGTTTTTGGATTTTCTGAAAATTTTTACTCCCCCTAAAATGCAAACACATTTTAGGAAATTTGAAAATAAATTGTACAATAAACTGACAACCGATATCGAATCGCATCAAATCGCCATTCACTTGGCATAAACAATCAGAACTCCCCCTATCACAAAACTATTTTCTCATTTAGATTTCAAAACACTTAAGTTTGTTTTAATCAAAATGATTTTTCCGGAAAATAAATTTTTATGATATAATCATTTGTAGATTCGGAGTGTGGTTCATCACATTGTCTATTCGAAATACCAATTGTAAGTATGGTCCAATCAAGTTCAACTTAATGACCTTGATTAACCTTTTTCATGTATGCACCTACTTATACCAAATGTAAGAATTACCACATGTAGGAATGTTACGTCTACATCACCATTTTACCAATCAGAATGCCGATTCCTGCTTCGCTCTTACCAACCTGGAAGCTCCGGCGTAGTCATACAACCTGTAAACATCCAAACACTATCAAAAAATTTCAATCAAAAACTTCAAACATTAGAAAGATGCCGATTCCTGATCCACGATATAAACTTGGGATCTCCGGCAAGTCCTAAGACTTTAAGGAAAGCAAACTTCCACCCAAGTCTTCTTAGACTTGGTGGCTTCCAATTCTTGTGCAGTAGGGTTGTAAGTTGCTTTTTTAGTTGCATAAAAATCTTTAACCCCCTTTACTTTCCCATCAAGCATTTTCTTGAATATTTTCTTAACATTTTCATTAAATGTTTTTTCAATATCAAAATCTGAGCTTTCAACTTTATCAACCATTTGTTTAATCTCTTCCACATTCAATGATTTAATATCAACATCATTCATCAAATCTTTGATCTCATCTTGTGACTCCTCTGATTTTGTGGAATCAGAATCATCGCCAGATTGTACATCTGATTTTTTAACAATCCATTTTTGATTGTCTTTTGCACTCTTTTTGTACAATCTTTTAGAATTTTCACCAACTTCATTCTTCGAATTTTCAAAAATTTTGAAGTTTGTAGTTGGTGAATCATTCTTTTCAACCACTTTTTCTTTAAGTTTTTCGGAAACTCCCTGTTTTTTGTTGACTTTGTTTGGACAATTATGAGCGATGTGTCCAACAACTTGACATTGAAAACAAGTTCTTGTGTCTTTTGGTTGAAAAACTCCAGTTGGATGAAAAACTCCAGTTCCTGTCCTTTTCCTTTCAGCAAGGAACTCTTGATTTGATTTTTTCAAAGATAAGCTATTTGACTCCTCTTCATAGCTTTTTCCTGCAACATATGTCATTTTTGATTTAAAATCTCTAACATATTTTTCATTTTTACGATTTTCAGGTGGAGTAAAACCAAGACCTTTCTTTTTGTAACTACAATTTTGATTTGTTTTCTTTTGAAAACTAGAATCAGAATTGTAATTCTTTTTTCCTTTTTTCTTGTTTAACCTTTGTTGAACTCTAGAAGTGTATTTTTTAGGTTTTTCAATAGATTTTAGATCCTTAATTTCAGAAAAATTAATTTCTGTCATTTTGAAAACCTTTTTGATCATGTCAAAACGAACACTTCTAATCGGAAACTCTTTGTCGGAGTATAATTTGTCCGAATCATTTAAAGTATATGCAACTTCAAATGTTTCATCATCCAAATTTGCTTTTGATAACAAAAATTCTTTACTGTAAGACCGTTTTTCCGACAACTTTGAACTGTTGACTGACGAACTTGAACCCCCAGACTCAAACTTTGACTCAGACACCTCCTCAGTATCCAACACCTGATCGACCACCTTTTTGATTAACTCAGACTCATGATCAGTATCAGACGAGGTAAACGTGATATCAATGTTATCTGGTAAAACGTCAGTTGTCTCGGATTTTAACTTTATATTGACTGCTTTTTCGACTTGCTCCTCATCTGGTTTTCTAGGAGAATACCCTTCCCAGATAGGAGGCGGACACTTGTTGTATTTAACAGTCGATTTCTTACCAGTCTCATTCTTTTGCTTCTCATCCTGAAATGCTTCAAAACCTGCAACAGTAGGATAAACTCGATCAATAACATAATCAGAACAAGAATAACTCAGTAATAACCTTCTGATCCTTTCATTCTCAATCTTTTCTTTCTCCAACTCTTGCTTTAGATTAGCATTTTCTTCGATGTAATGATTAATTGCCTTTTGCTTTGCCATCAATGTAGAATTCGTCATCGTTAAAGCTTTTTCTCTTTCAGAGTTTGTTGTTTGAAGACCTGTCACAGTTCTGTTCAACACGCTATACGATTCTTTCACATAGCTGATATCAGATAGTAACTTTTCTATCAGTTTTTCTCTATCAAACAAAATCACATCTTTTTCTTCACAACTTTTACAGACTTCCAAACACTTCTTGCAAGGCTTTTCAACTTCAACAATCTTTTCAACCTCAATTGTTTTTACCACTTCAATCACTTTTTCTTCATCAGTTACCTTCTCAGCTTCAGTCACCTTTTCTTCAACAACTACTTTAACTTCCTCATTCTGTTGTTGTTCTTTAGCAGCTTGTTTCTTCTTCAGTTTCTCCATGCGATCTGCAAAATAGAAATGAAAACTTTCAGGAGAAAGATGATTTTTAGCAATATTAATATGTTTCTCTTCCTCATCATCACTGCTATTTTCAATCAATGTTTGATCAAACTCTACAGATTTTTCAGAATCAGCATCTGATACACCAGAATCAGATGGTGTTTGATCAAATACAACTTCCTTTTCTGAAGTATCCTCATTATGCACACTCTCGTTTGTACTTAATGATTCAGAATCAGCACTTTCTAAACTTTCTTCAGATATAATCGATTGATCTTTCACTTTTTCACCAATTGAACTCATCCAAGTAGCAAACAAATCTGGTTCTCTAACAATCTTTGCAATGAAAGCTTTGAAATCCCCTTTTTCATCAACAAACATATCCCAGCTGAATCCTTCAGGTAGTTGTTCATCATTTTGGTCCACTATACATGCTGTGCTATTAGAAGAAATGTAGTTGCTCCAGTTGAAATCTACCAAACATCCTTTCTTTGAATCTTCAATCTTTCTACCATGAGCCGTCTGTAATTCTTGTGTCTGACCAACTTGCTGATAAATGGCTTTCCGGTAGTAGTCATCTTTTCCAAATGGATTTTGAGCACCACTAACTTCTCTGTTCTTGCACTCCCGCTTAAAATGACCTTTTTCCCTGCACCTGAAACAAGTAACTTTAGATTTATCAAAACCTAAAGTAGAAACACAAGTATCAAGAAAATCATTTCTCCCGGTAATTGTCTTGAACTTTTCAGCACGTCTAAGAACACTTGCAAGACACCATTTGATATCCATTAGTTCCATCTCTTCTGCATCTATTTGGTTGTAATCCTCTTTGGTAAGCATAGGATTTCCAATTCGACCAGCTACTAAACCTTCATATGAGATAAGCACGGAACCAAGTAAAGCCATATGATCTTTTGCAATGTCTTCAGAAAAACTTTGACCTTCTGGAAGATTTAGAGCTATGTTGCATTGAATCACACAACCATTTCCCATCTTTGTGCTTTGAGACTGAAAACTTTCTGATGAAGTCTTTGGATTGACACTTGGATAAGATAAGAATCCACTGCTTTTGTTTGTGCTTTGATCAATTTTTTCTGTAGTATCCCCAACACCAACACTGTATGCAGTCTGAATTTTCGGACTTCTTTCAGCTTCTGAGTTCGGAACACTACCCTTGTAATACATCTTTACATCTTGTTGACCACTTGGATTATTCATCCTAGAAATCTTCTGCTGTTCCAAATCCTGACTTTCAATCTTTTCAATGAACTGAGAGATCGACAATCTATCATAAACTCCAGTATTCTTCAGTATCATCAAATAAGTTCCCCACTCTTTCTGAGGTAATGCATCAGCAAGTTTATCCACCCATTCTTCATTTTCCTTTTTAATGCTCATCATTGACATTGTTCTCACTAAGTGACAATATCGTTCAATGAGTTTCTTCGTATCTTCTCCGGGCAAACTTGTGAACAAATCAAATTCCTTTTTAAGCAATGCCTTCTTGCTTTTAATCATACTCGTACTACCTTCAACCTTGATTTTTAGAGCATCCCATATTGATTGTGATGTTTTGTCATGTTGAAGTAGTATGAAGATGTCTTCTTTGATGGCCTGTTGAAGTAAACTGATCATCATCTTTTCAGCTCGGTATATTTCCCGTTCTTCTTTACTAAAATCTGAAAGTTGTTTTTCAGTCTGCATTTCGGTTAGTGGTAGAACATACTTTGTTAAAATACATTCCCATGATCTCAAATGATTTGCCTGCACCCAGTTCTCGAATCTATCTTTCCATCCATAGTATTCTTCAATTCCCATTAGCTTCGGGGGTTTCTGAGTAGTCCCCGTTTCGTTTTCTGAATTCATGTTCTGAGCAATGGAAGATGAACTAGGCGATGTTGCAAAAGCGTTGTGGAAATCGTTGTCCATGTTTCAGACACTTTCAAGCGAAATACTATCTTTCAAGCGGTACCCTTCAAGCGAAACAATTAAACTGAACAACTCTCAAGCGAAGTTCTTGAAGCGAAATACTTTGAAGTGATCCTGAATAAAGAACCCTGAAGCGAACACCTTGAAGCGAAAATCTTGAAGCGAAAACGAACTCTGTTTGAAGCGAAATGTTAAGTGTCGCTTGAAGTTTCAAGCGAAATTGTCCAATAATACTGAACTGTTCAAGCGAACTTCATTCAACTGTCGATTTTGATCACTTTTAGGTCGAATTTTGCTGTGAAACTTTCAAGGGTTTGTTATCTAGTACTTTTAAACAATCCGTGAGAAATTGAATCAATTTTGACCATGAAATATTTCTGAACTAAGAAAAGAAGGTGTAGAAGTAAGAAATTTTGATCGATTTCGGCTGAATTTTGCAGAACTCCTCCTCCTGTGCTCTGATACCAATTGTAAGGACCGGGTTCGCGATCTAAACGAGTCGGTTCAGAGGAATTCTATCAAATACAGGTGCGGAAAACAAGTATTTGACTTGTAAACAGCTGAATCTTCACTTTAACACTGATTTGTATTGATATGAACACAAATACAATCAGTTCTCACACCGGCAGCACCTCGGTATGGAAATCTTACAAAAACAACTTATAACAACTTATAATTTCGCTTGACACTGAACCCCTATATATAGACTTTGAGATTTCGCTTCAGCATCACTCAAGCGAAATCTGATATGATGATTTCGCTTGAGGCTTCAAGCGAAAACTCAAATACATTACACACTTTCAAGCGAAATCTTCTAATTCTCTAATATTTTCTCGTTCTACGTGCCCTGATCTAATCTATCTAGTCTAAGACTCGATACAAGACGAAGTCGACAGATGTAGTGCACCAACAGTCTGCTCATAAGATCGACCTTCCTGAAACTTGATCTCTCCAGGTGGAAGTATCCCCTGCAACCAATCTTGGCACACGCGCCAATCCGAGAAAGTATCGCCTTTCTTTAAGTTCCAAACAGGGGCATGCGGTTCAGCAGCATCTTTCTCCGTATAAGTCCGGTAGTAGTAATCTCCCAAGGTTTCTTCTGGACGGATTGGAGAATGTTTACCAATACCAGCAGACGAATCTTGCTCTTCAACCGTCAGCTTCTCAGGCATAGCATCAGAAGGTTTAGGGGAAGAAGTTGAAGTTTTTTCAGCAGCTGTTTCTTTCCCCAAATCTCGAGCAACAGTTTCAGGGGTTTGTGGACTGTCAGCACCATCCACCATACCCGAATTAACAACCTTTTCAGTCTCTATGACAGTATCAACAGGCTTTTCAGCCTCAACAGTCTTCTCCACACCATCGTCAGCGACCTCTGTAGGCTCCAGCTGGTCAGCAACAGAAGCGTGCGGAAGGGTAGAGGGAAGTCCTTCATTTACCGCAGATTGCAGTTCTGTGGGAATAGGAGCAACAGGAACTTCTGAAAAAATAAAAATCTGTAAGGATTTAGTCCGCATAAAGGAAACAAGGAAATACGCCACTTACCAGGAACAGATTCCGAAACAAAGGCATCAAGATTCCCTTTTCTGGTAATTTTCTTCCTCTGAACTTTTTTAGGAGGTTGACCCTTCGCATCAGTATCAGTTTGCTTCCTTTTACCAACCTTCCTATGTACCAAATGCTCGGGACTAGAATCCAAATCGATAGGCTCGTTTGGATTGGAAGGGGGAATATCAGCAGAATCCCTCGGTTCAGGCTTCGGTTCTCGTACAGTTACTGCAGGAGTAAGACCCTCCAAAGAGTCAGAAACCACTATATAATCACACCTGGAGTCAGAGGAACGGCGCGTACCTTTCTTCTCTCCAACATTCTTCGCCTTCAAAGGTTGAACCTTAACAGCCTCACTTCTCTTCGGCGCAGAAGTAGAAGTCGTTGCGCGTTTTTTCTTTTCAGGGCCTATGCCCAAATTCAACAACTCACCTACAAAGGCGCAAAATAAAAACTTACCCACAAAGCGCAAAAAGGAAAACAAAAACAGATGTAACTTACCAGCACCGGCAGTTGGTTGAACAGATAGATCCGCATCCCGTGGAAGAACAAAATTTCTTACGATACGGTGGTACCAAAGCTCCTCTTCAGGTTTTTTCTTGATAGTACCCATTCTTCCGCCTTCCCTCTTGAAGGCAACAACATATAGAGAAACAACTACATTTGAAGAGAGTAGCAGGTCAAAAAAAAAAAAAAAAAAAAAAAAAAAAAAAAGAGGAAGAAAAAAGGGAAGAACCCCAAACTTACTATGACCATCCTCCGTGTATACGGGTTTGTCGTCACGCTCCATCTTCCAGTTCAAACTCATGCCAGCTCCAACAAGAGCTTTCTCCGGCAACGCAATATTGGGCACATCTTTCAGATCTTGATACCAGTTCTCATCAACAGGGGTCTGAAGCGTTTCAATCGGAACATCATCCTTCCCCCTTAGAACCATCTTCACCGGAATCACTCTGGCCTTGATAAAGAAGAATTTTTGCTTCCAATCATGGAAGGATTTTGGGGGTTGCAGTAGAATCTTCTTTGTAGAAGCCCTCTGAATGAATAGAACCCTTGGGTACAATGCATCTGATGAAAAACCCTAAATCGGGGAACGGTTGGTTCAACATGCATTGTCCGACACACGAATTCGAAATGTCGAACCCTAACCATGCCAATAGGGTGAAGTTGGGAGATATGCAGGTTGTAGAACCCAAGGATTTCAAGAAAAAACCTAGTAACAGGCAAGCGAAAGTTACCATCACAGAAAAAATCCCAAAAGAGGGTAATATACCCAGCCGGAGCATCCGCCGCCGTCTGCCCCTCTTCAGGGTACAGAGCACCCCAGTTTTCCAGGAATTTGAGATTCTGAATTAAACCATCAAAAGATGCTCTCGGACACTTCAACGGTGGAAGTTCAGTCGACATTTCTTCAGCAAGATCTTCTTGATGTTCTCCGGTTGACATAAGAGGAAGAATGATGGAATTTCTTCTTAGAAAAAAAAGGAATGGGGAAAGTTTTTCAGCAAAACAATGAATGCACAGAGGAGGTTATCCAAACGTTATATATACTCATCGCAATAAATAGCATCGGTAACCGTCACAACAATTTTTCTGGATATCACAGTTCTCCAAGCAACAGGAAAAGTAAATATCAAATACACACGCGTTTATACACGAGCGTGTAAGCCACGGACAGTAAAAACAACTGACAATGACAGGTTGTCACTCAATTTACTGTACCAGTCTCGTCAAAAGTCAAAGATTTTCAAAAATCTTTACAAAAATCAAAATGAATCTTCGTCCAGAAGTTTTCTTATTTTCTCGCGCCCAAAAGCAGTTCCCTCTTATAAAGTCCAGTGCTCCACTTACTTGCATAAGTGCAACACTAGACTGGGGGGACTTGAAGGGGTAAGGTCCCAAAAACCTCATAATAAATGCTTGGGACCATACCACAATCTTAACTTTCAGCCTTGCACCTTGCGTGGCAGCGCACTGGTCTCACAAAAAGAAAGACTTAAAAGGCCTACAACAGTTAACACTTGCGCGCCCAAAGGAAATCATAAGTCCTTGCGCTTCCTCCCACAAAAACAAAGGGTAAAAATCCTGAATTAAGATGCTTCCGCCTAAAATCCAGATTTGGATATTATTTACCCAGACTTGGGGTTTATTCACCTGTCTCCACACAATAAGGTGTCACACCAGATTACAGCAGTAATCTTCTAGAAGAAATACAATCGTGCACCACCAAGACGGTTACAACCGTCTGGACACGTGTCGCTATATCAGTCATCCCCGAATTCACAACGAAGGCATGCAAGTGAAGAGTAATATGCACTTAATCACTTTACACGTGGCCAATCCCTAGCCTTAGATCTAAACCACGATCCGTGTGCTATCACGTCGGATCAAGGAGCATTAACGGAAGAAAACGTAACCGCTTACGGGGTTAGCATCTTCCGTCTTCTTTTCACTAACGGGTTTTCCCGCCTTTAAACGACTCCCGGCTATAAATATGAGAAAACTCAGGTATGAATTCAAGTTACTCACACTTCTCTAATACATCTTCTTCTTCATTACCAATACTTATTCTCACACCGGAGTCGGGTCAAGGAGAGAACCCTCTTCTCCCCTTGGCGAGGCTAACGGTGTTCTTTTTTGTAGAGTTATCGGAGAAGAAGGTCTGTTAGACCTGAATCGATCGAGTGGAAACCAACCTTTTTATGCGGATTCAAACCCCCTAGATATCTCGGTTCCGACCATTTATCTAGTGTTTCTTCATCGTATAATACTTTATGCCCTTTAAATAGCTTTCCCTCTGCATAAAAATTGAGAAAATATCGAAAGATATATATCAAGTGTAGTTGTAAAGAAGATCCCTAAGTGGGATACACCTAAAGTCGAGCCTTCATCTCTTTGACTGAACAGAAGGTCTAACCTGAGCTCTCAAGGTCTCTCACTACCCAGAGACCAGATATCAATATAGTATATTCACCTATAAGACTAAATTTAGGGAATCTTAATACGAGAGTATATTCTGAGATGGGACATGCGAATAAGTTAAGTGACTAAGACATTAACCTCGTATCTCGAATCAGTTGAACTTTGTGTGAGAATTTAAGTGGATCAGTATATAGACAATCTAAGTGAATCGTTTAAAACTTAAAGTGTATATAAGCTCAACGGTGCTAGTGACTTGTTGGGAGCTGATATGATTCTCTAACACAACTCACAAAAATATGTTTGTAAATAGTTTGTTGTTTCATTTTTAGATTAAACCCAAAAAGATTTTCAGTGTGTTTTGACATAAAGTTTGTAAAAATACAAAAAGATTTTATTTCTACTTTATTTTCGACAAACCAGTGTTAGAAAGCTGATCTTCAGATTCTCAGATGCAGAGCAGACCTTGAACAAACTGGTGGGAGCTAATCAGAAAATGTTGAGAAACTAAAAAGCAGAACAAGTTCATTAAGTTGACACTTGTAATTTTTTTGAAAAGTTGAAAATTTAAACAAAAACATCAGATGGTTGGTATATCGGGTCAACCAAGGTCATTAACTTGGACCTGGATACTTGAGTGGATGTTAAAATCTGATAAAATTTGAAAAAGCTTGAAAAAATTCAAAAATTTTGAAATGAACAAGGTCCATCTGGACGTATGGATAATGTTCATTCGGACGAATGGAGATGCAAAGTCCATCCGAAGCAATTTTGCCCATCCAGACGGATGGACTCAGCTATATATAGTCCATCCGAACACTTTGTGTTCATTCGAACCATTTCACATCCGAGAGAGAAACACTTTTCCTCTCAACTTTTCCATGCCAATCATAAACGAAACTCTGCCAAAATTTCAACCTGAGGGTGTTGATTTGCACAACATCTAAGATGATTAAGGTAGAATTTCAATTTGTACTTCATTTGATTGTTTAATTGTTCAGAGACTGTCGGTGTTCTATATTAGATCTAGGGTTTTTGAATGATTAAATGATGAAATTGATGGTAGATTTAGGCTTATCGTCACTTGAATGGCTAGAAACATTGATCAATTTGATAATATCTAACAACAATTTAAATGATGATTCTTTGAATGTTCATCAGTTAGTTCATCCGGATGAGGGTCCGGATGAGTCCATCCGGACCGATAGAGTTGAATGATTTGAACAGTTTATGATATAAAACTTGTTAAATTGTTATGTTTGGTTTGATAATGGCCATCCGTTGATTATAATTGTTCATCCGGATGAAAATGCCCATCCGGAGAATGCTCATCTGGACCAAGAGAATTGATGTTCATCCGGGTCATTAGTCCATCAAGACCATGTCCATCCGGACCATGTCCATCTGGATGGAATGTGTTTGGAAGTTGTGATTTTTCGAATTGTTAGATAATATTTTCAATGTCCAACATTTTCTCGATATACGTGCAATATCTTATGACGTGTGTTATATGTGCAAGCTAAAAGTTCAGATTTTCATAAAAAGCACAACATATGTTGCACTTTAGACAAAACACTCTCTAAGATGGGTCCTTTTGTGGAGATTCTAAAGTTTATCAAGGAAAGTAGAATACACAAGGCATTGACTGATCAGCAAAGATGTTACGAGTCACACATTAGGGCATTCTGGAACTCTGCACACTATGTAGAAGATGATAAAGTGATACATTCGGCTGTAAAGATGAAAGACGATAACGGAAAAAGACATAGATGTTGCAGTTAAAATCACTGTTGGAGATATTAGAAGAGTGTTGGAATTGAACGACAAAGATGAAGATCCGATACACGTTCCAGAGAGGTTGTGTAAGGGTTTGTGGTTCAGAATGGCGTATACAGGATTTGTAAACGATCAAGCATATGCTAAGTCAAAGTTGTCAAAGCCATATAAGTTTCTAGTACATTTAGTAATACATGCTTTAGGCCACAGGAAGGGTGGATACGATGAGTCGGATCATGAAAATCATCACATGTTTGATACTGAACAGGCCATACAACATTTCTCAGATGATTTTCAATCATATGTTGGATAACATTAAAGGCGAAAGATTTCTTCAATATCCATGGTTGGTCCAGATGTTGTTAGACGTTCAAATTCCAAACTTACCAAAGGCAGATGATAATGAGTTGGTGTTAGAACATATGGGTAATGAAACCTTGAAGAGGTTGAATGTATACAGGGGTCAACCAAATGAGCCTTAGTTGAAAAGGAAGTTTGCTACTATTAAGAAATCAGATTATCAAGCTCCAGCAGGTGACAAATGGAGGAATGATAACAGTGATTCAGGAACTAAAACTGAGAAGATGAAACTGTATGAACCTAAGAAGACTAATTGGTGGGTGAAGCGTGATGAAAAGAAGAAAAAAGAAAACTCCAACACCACGAACTCCAAAAGCTACAACACCGAAAGCAGCTCCAAAGAGAACTCCGAAGAAGAAGAAATCACCACCACATTTGGTTGATGAGCCAGATGATGTTCCTCCTGAAGATGTTAATGTTTCAGGTGGTGATCATGATATCTTTTCTGATGAAATTGAAACCATTATTTGTCACAGCCCCGACCCCTATCCCGGGAGTGCGCGCCGCGAACATCCAGATGGGTGGCATCGGTGTTTACTAATTTGGTAGCGGAATACATCAGGACCGTAGTTAGGAAATATTTTTATCAGAGTAAAACACCAAACTTTTATAATAATAAATCTTTGGGATAAAAACCCAAGTTCATTTGACAATACATTTGTAGGCTAAACCCGAATTATTGAAAACAAAAACTCCTTTTTAATTAGGTAACTTTTATAGCCACTTTTCTAAGCCCTCAGAGCTTGCCAGCTGTCTTCTACTGGCTTTCACATTTTGTTACCTGAAACGCGTTTTAAAAACATTTTATCAGCAAGAAATACTGGCGAGTGCATCCCAGTTTAATCAAAACAGCTTTTAAAATTTCACAGTACTGAGAGCGATAACAATGTTTATATCTACACAATTACTCATTTAGTACTATCCACACCAGACTTGTGGGTCATATTACTCATTGGCTAACTCATTTCCAATGGTAACGTCTTTAACATTTTGTATACAAAACCCCAACATACTTTTAGTAATTGTAGAACACATAGACTCAATCACTGTTAATTATATCTTAAAACATTTGAGGTTTTGTAAAAACAGTTTACAAAAAGGTGGCAAAAAGCAGATGTACTGACATTGTTGACTTAGGTAAAATTAAAGCTTCCTGGTGATTCTCCTGGTTATTATCTATTGAAATTAAACAATGCACACGTGTTAGTAAAATAACCCAATTCACATGAACCGTACAACTCGAGACAGAATTACAATGACTGAGTCGGGCAGAGCCGACATGTATTACGGAATCCTAGATCAATCGAGTGTAACACGAGACAGAACTCCAACGACTGAGTCGGGTAGAGCCCTGACATGCGTTACGGAGCCCTAAATTGATCGTGTAGGGTAATTAGCAGGGTTATAGTACTTAAAACGAGGCAGGGCTTCACTTTATAGTGGGTATTATGCCCGAGTATAGTTTCTAGTATATAGAAATTGAGAGAGAATTTTGGAATTGAACGACTGATAAATGAGCCGATGGATTCAATTTATAGGCTGAATCTAGGGTGGCTCACGCCCCACGAAGAAGGAAAGGAAAGCCTTCGCGGCCTGCGAGGACTGATGTGTCGATTATAGCCTTGCTGAGTCAACATGTAGGGTCGCTGAGTCAGATGCCACGTGGCAGTCTGCCTTGTCCGACAAACAAAGGTAGTTGCGGCCCGTGATAGACCAAGGTGGTCTCGGTCGCGCCCCGCGAGCGACTTCTGAATTTCGTTTTTCTTGATTTTCACAAGTACAAAGGTATCTCGAGTCCGTTTTTCACGTACGGGGAACATAAGGAACGTTTTAGGGTAACGTTAAGGGTTCTAGGAGGGTTGTTATATCCTCCCCACCTTGTTTTAGATCTCGTCCTCGAGGTCTACTGGAACAGGTGTAGGTACTTCCTTTGCATCTCTGATTCGAGTTCCCACGTGTATTCTGGTCCTCTCTTGGAATCCCATTTCACTTTGACCAGAATTATTCTCTTGTGTTTGAGATTCCTGTCTTCCTATCTTCAATCTGAACAGGTTTCTCGATAAACTTAAGTTTCTCATTTACCTCTATGTCCTTAAGAGGTATCACTAATGATTCATCTGCTAAACACTTTTTGAGATTACATACATGAAACACATCATGTATTCCTGCCATTTCCTCTGGCAGTTGTAGCTGATAGGCTACAGGTCCTATTCTTCTAATAATCTCAAAAGGTCCAACATACCTGGGGCTTAGCTTTCCCCTTTTTATGAATCTGACTACTCCTTTCCATGGAGAAACTTTTAATAATACTTTATCTCCTACTTGAAATTCTAAAGGTTTTCGTCTGTTATCTGCATAACTCTTTTGGCGATCTCATGCTGTTTTTAGTCTTTCCTTGACTTGAATTATCTTATATGTGGTTTCTTGCACTATCTCTGGTCCAAATAGTTGCTTTTCTCCAATTTCTGCCCAACAGACTAGAGTTCTGCACTTTCGTCCATAAAGTGCTTCAAATGGTGCAGCATTAATGCTAGTATGATAGCTGTTATTGTAGGAAAATTCTATCAACGGTAGATGGTCATCCCAATTTCCTCCGAAATCAATTACACAAGCTCTAAGAATATCTTCCATCGTCTGGATTGTCCTTTCGCTTTGTTCGTCCGTCTATGGATGATAAGCCGTGCTTAGATTTAATCTGGTTCCCATTGCTTTTTGGAAACTTGTCCAAAAATGAGAAGTAAAACAGCTATCTCTATATGATATGATAGATAAAGGAATTCCATGTAATGAAACTATTTCATTTACATATAGCTTAGCTAACTGTTCCATATTGAAAGTTTCCTTTATTGGTAAGAAATGAGCAGATTTGGTCAATCTGTTTACAATCACCAGATTGTATCATTTCCTTTTCTTGTCTTGGGTAATTTGGTAACAAAGTCCATTGTTATCAATTTCCATTTCCATATTGGCATCTCTAACTGTTGCAATAACCCTGAGGGTTTCTGATGCTCAGCTTTAACTTGTGAACAAGTTAAACATTTAGCAACATAGTTAGCTATATCCTTTTTCATTCCTATCCACCAGAAATTCTTTCTTAGATCTTGATACATCTTATCACTTCCGGGATGTATCGTATACTTAGACTTATGAGCTTCTTCTAGAATTCTGTGGCGTAGGTTTCCTAGTTTAGGTATCCACATCCTTTTCTTATGCAACTTCCTAATTCCATCGGTTCCTTGTTCTAATTCCTTAATCATTCCTTTTAATTTTTCAGCATCGTCCTTGATTGTTGATTCCTGTACTTCTCTAATTTGGTCATTTAAATCTGCTTGTAGATTTAATCTGAGAGAACGTACTCTTTTCGGCTTTTCATGATACTTTCGATTTAAAACATCAGCTACTACATTAGATTTTCCAACATGATACTGGATATCACAATCATAATCGCTAGGAACTTCCATCCAGTGTTTCTGTCTCATATTTAATTCTTTTTGCCCGAAAATATACCTTAAACTCTTATGATCTGTGAAGACAACAAATTTATTCCCATATAAATAGTGTCTCCAAATCTTAAGGGAAAAAAATATGGCTCCTAGTTCTAGATCATGGGTTGTATAATTCTCTTCATGTTTCTTAAGTTGTCTAGAGGCATAAGCTATAACCTTTTGACGTTGCATCAACACACATCCATATCCTAACTTAGACGCATCACAATAGACTATAAAGTCTTCAGTTCCTTCTGGTAATGCGTGTATGGGTGCGTTGGTTAACCTTTACCTAAGAATCCTAAAAGCTTCTTCCTGTTTTGGTCCCCATTCAAACTTAACTGATTTACAGGTCAGTTTAGTTAATGGAATGGCTATTCTTGAGAAATCTTGGATAACCGTCTATAATATCCTGCCAGTCCAAGAAAACTGCGTACTTCTGTTGGTGATTCATGGACTTTCCACTTAGTAATCGCCTCGATTTTTGTAGGATCCACATGAATTCCTTCATGCTTAACTAGATGTCGAAGGAATTGCACTTCTTATAACCAAAATTCACATTTTGAGAATTTAGTATAAAGCTTCTCTTTTCTCAATAATGTCAGAAGTGTATGCAGATACGCTGCATGTTCTTCTTTACTCTTAGAGTAAATTAGAATATCATCTATAAAGATGATTATGAATTTATCCAGGTATGGTTTACATATTCTGTTCATCATGTCCATAAATGCGGCTGGGGCATTGGTTAAACCAAATGGCATGATGGTAAATTCATAATGACCGTACCTTGTTCTGAAAGTAGTTTTAGGAATATCCTCTTCCTGTACTTTCAGTTGATGATATCCTTAGCGTAAGTCAATCTTAGAAAAGAATCGAGCTCCTTGAAGTTGATCGAACCGATCATCGATTCTCGGTAGTGGGTACCGATTCTTAATCATGACTTTGTTCAAATCTCGGTAATCAATGCATATACGCATCGATCCATCTTTCTTCTTAACAAATAACACCGGTGCTCCCCACGGTGATGAACTTGGTTGTATAAAACCTTTGTCAAGAAGTTCATCCAATTGTTTCTTCAATTCCTACATCTCCGTTGGTGCTAATCGATATGGTGCTTTGGCAATTGGTGCCATCCCTGGTATTAGGTGAATTCTAAATTCAACCTCTCTATCAGGCGGTAATCCAGGTAATTCTTCTGGAAAAACGTCTGAGAATTTAGATATTACAGGAATATCTTTTAATTCTTTTCCTTTGGTATTAATGATTACAGAAATCATATATACTACTCCTCCTTTCCTTTCATAACTTGCAACTTTCATCACAGAGATGAACTTTGTCGATCTGGTTGGCTTATTTCCTTTAATTGTGATCTTTTCACCAATTGGTGTACTTACTTGCACTATCTTTTGATCACATAGAATACTGGCATGATTGGCTACCAACCAATCCATTCGTAATACAATATCAAATCTAGCCAGATTCATTGGGTAAAGGTTAGCAAAGAAATGATGGTTTAGGATTTCTATTCTTGCTCCCTGCAAGATTTCACTTATCTTAACGGATTCTCCGTTTGCCGTCTCTACCAGACAGACAATCTTGTTGAAGTTTGGCTAAGGGTTGGTCAAGAAGTTTGTAGAAAGAAGTATTGATAAAACTTTGGTTTGCACCAGAGTCAAACAATACTTTGGAAAATATTTTATTAACTAAGAACATACCGGCAATCACATCCGGAATCATCTTGGCTTCCTCAGCTGACAGAACAAATGCTCTGGCATTCTTCTTAGGCGCTTCAGTTGTCTTAGTGTTGTTGGTTGTGGCTAGAGCTAGTTTCGGACAGTTTGGTTTGATGTGCCCAGTCTCTCCACAATTGAAGCATATCTTATTACTAGGTTTCTTCCTACAGTCTTCTTCCTTGTGTCCAGATATTTTGCAAAAGTTGCAATATATAGAGCATCTTCCAGACTGCTTTCTTTTGCAATACCTACAGTAGGGTGCAGAAGAAGCTGTTTCTTTTCCACAGTAGGAATTACTAGAACGAAATTCCTGTGTAAGCTTTTGAGCTAGGTTCTTTCTCTGGTTTTCCTCTTGTGTACGAACTAATTCATCAGTCAGGGTATTGGCTAGTTCTAGTACTTCTTCTATGGTTTGCGGTCTAGCTGCCTTGACTACGTGTCTAATCTCACTAATTAATCCCCAAATATAACAGGAGATTAATACTGGTTCAGGTGAGGCTAAGGTTGGCATGATCCTGGCATATTCGAAGAATATGGTAGTGTAACCTTTGCAGTCTATTCCAGTCATTCTAAGATTTAGGAACTTATTGGCGATTTGTTCCTTTTCATTAGGAGGACATAATTTTCTTTCAACCATTTCCTTAAAGTTGATCCATTCCATATTATAAACTCTGTCACTTCCCCTAGACTGGAGAATAGTATTCCACCATTATAAGGCTGCATTTTTGAAAAGATTAAAAGCAAACATAATCTTATCTTCATCTGCACACATTTACTTATTTTTATGACTGCTTCTGTCTTTTCTATCCGACGTAAGGCTGCAATGGCTCCTTCATTGCCTGAGAATTTTATTGGTTTGCAAGCCAATAATTCTTTATAAGAACAACCGTAAGAAGCGATTCTTTTTCTTTAAGGAATTGGAGCTTGGATAATAGGTCCGTTATCATTTTTCACACTGTGACTTGGTTCAGTGTGCTGACGTTTGCTTCCATTTTCAGATTTATTATTTTCTGCTTCTTTAACAGTCTTGATAATATAAGGCATAGCATCTATAATTCCTTGTGCTACTATATGTTGGATGGCACTGTTATCTATTTGGTTTCTGTTATTTTCATTATTCTGGTTTTCCTGATTTACTTCGTTCGACATCTGAATTGTCAACATTTATCAGGTATTAATTATCACAGAATAAAATTTAGTACAATTATTTATACACAATCACACAAACAGTTTGATCAAAAACGTCGATCATTGCGACTTTTACCCTTTTCTGTATATACATATATGCATCTATTACAATTGGAAATCAAATATACTATGCATCCGTATCTATATTATATATATATATATATATATATATATATATTTATCAAAATACAAAATTACACATATAACTAGGTATTTTCTAAGTGTCGTTTATCCAGTACTGCATGTCTCACTCATCATATTTCCAAACTAGTCTTTCCCCTATCTGTCAGATTCTATTCCCCTCATTCACTAAATCTTCTTCATACTGATGGAGTTCCTGCACCTGTTTTCGACTCATTGGTGGGTCTAATGGTTCAGGTGGAGGTATGGGTTCCTTGTAAGGGTCTACGCTATTCATTTCAAAAAATGTTCTATAATTATCCTGCCATGGATCGCGTTCTAAAGGCATTTGTTCTTCGGGAGGGTATAGGGTCGAGTATGACCTATTGTCATCAAACAATGGATCATATTGTAAAGGCTGTGGAGTTGGGATTCTAGGTAACTCGTTGGGGTCAAATGCAGGTATTGGGAATTGATTTACTTGGTTGGGTTCTGGCATTGGTTGGTATGGGAATAAAGGTAACAGTGGCGGTTCAGCTATTTGGTTTTGGTTAGCGTCTACTGCTGTAGTGGCTAACATATGGAAATTGGCCAACTGTCTATCTAACTCCTCTTCCCAAGGTGGCCTAATGACTGTCTTCTGAGTCTGTGCATTCCCTTCCTTATTAGCTCTGACTATCGCTCCCTGCTATATTAACTTCTTGTTGGTGCATTTAATGTCTGTTAACTTCGTCTTAATCGAGTCTTATGTCTAGATGGGATAAACGAGCACACAACAGGGTTAGCATTTAGGGTTTTATATGTTATTATAGGTAAGTTCGCTTGAAACCAACATGTCATGTTCAAGTGAAACCAACAACATGCTAGTTCGCTTGAACATACATGATGCATCTTCAAGCGAAACCTTCTTGCCTATATATAGTTGTTGTGTGTTTCATTTCAAGCAGACCAGAGTCATAGTATCTGAGCCGAGGTGCTGTCCGTGTAACATTTGAACGTGTAAAAAGCTCAGGAAATCAGTAATAGAAAGAAAGTTAAAAGGAACAAGCTGTGTGACATTATTTACTTTGATTCCGCCTTAGTAAATGATGATGAACTGCCTTTACTGACTGTTTAGGGTCACGGAACCGATCCAACAAGTGGTATCAGAGCTTAGGACAAGGAGTTCATACCATTGCAGCTTGAAATCATCGGATTTTCTTACTTCTACTCTTTCTTTTCTGATTTGGACATAGTTTTACGGTTGAAATGGCATGAAACTCACATATATTGAACGAAACATAGATTGAACTAATCCCTGAGAAAATTGGACTTAAAATCGATCAATTTCATATAAAAACTTGACATTTCGCTTGAAAACCGGTTCGAAAAAGCTGACATCATCACATTTCGCTTGAAAATTTCAAGCGAAACCTCTTTAAAATCGTCATTTCGCTTGAAATACCTTGGGATCTCGCTTGAGTGGGGTTTCGCTTGAGTTGATATTGCCATTTCGCTTCAAGTGCTTTGATTTCGCTTGAAGTTCACTTGAACCTGTATTGCCTTTTCGCTTGAAAAACCTATATTGTTTCAAAACTGAGTTCGTTTGAACAGATTCCGCTTGAATCTGTTTTATTCAAAACCAAAAATTTTCTAAGTGTTTGCTGATTTTTTTTTAGGTACGTACAAGATGGATGATCTATTCATGAATCCGTTTAGCGATATGTATGCCTTTGCTGGAAATTCTGGAGATGATACTTCACCTAGCAACACCAATGAGAACACGCCGAATACGAAGAAAAGTTTATAGGATGCTCTGAGTGTGGAAAGTGCTTTCGGAACTTATAACAAAGCCCCGAAGTTGATGGCTATAGAAGAGTACAGTCGGTGGGCCAAGAAGTTTGAAGAATGGTTGAAGGCCTTTGCTTATCCTAGCTGGAAGAGTCTAAAGAATGGATACGTTGATGGAGGCAAAACTGGTGAAAGCTTGACATCATCTAAAGAAATAGAATCGTTTGTTGCTGAACAAAAATGCATCGCACTGTTGTTTCAGTCTGTTCGAGAAGATATAATATCCTTGATTGAGTACAAGAATTCTACAGATCTCTGGAACAAGTTGAAAGTTAAATGTTTGGGAAATGCAGAAATTGTGAAAAATAAAAGGAAACTGCTCAGAAAAGAATTTGATTTATTTGGTTGTTTAAAAAATGAATCAGTTTGTAAAATGATTGAGAGGTTTGGGCACCTGAAGCTGGAGCTGGCGAGACATGAAATTTTCTATTCTCAAGAAGAGCTAGTCGACAAATTGTTTGATTCATTGCTAGATGAGATGGATTGGAAATATTATGCCTTAATGCTGAAGAATACTATCAAGCCGCCAGAAGTGTTGACTGTAGATTTGCTGATTGAAAGACTAGAGAGTCATGAGCTGAAGTTAAGGAAAACACACAAAGTCAATCACTCGTCTTATCAACAGAACTTGGATTTGTATTATCCAAAGAGCATGATGCCAAAGAATACATCTCCCAAGACTGCATTTTCTCCTAAAAATTCCTACACATCAAGCAAAGAAAGTCAAAGCAGTGGATTTCACAGTGGTTCTTCGTCACATTCAAACCAGTCTGATACAAAGAATTTATTTCAATGCAATATCATTGTAGACTTAAAGAACGCTCAAAATTTCAGCGAGGAGTCGGCAAAGCAACAGATGGCTTTCCTAGCTTCTCTGCTAGAATCATATGAAAGTCTTGTAGCAGGGAAGATAGGCAACACCAACCTGACAAAAGAAGACTATGATCAGATAGATCCTGAGGAGATGGAATTGATCAACATAAGGTGGTGTATGGCCAGTGCAGTTCGTCGGGCACAACGTTTCATGGAGATAACAGGAAGGAAGTCTATTGGTGGACCATCTACCAAGTTAGGCTTTGACAAGTCTAAAGTGACATGCTTCAAGTGTAAACAGAAAGGTCACTTTAAGCGTGAATGCCGAAATGCTTATGCTGATGAGACTGAAAACCCGTTCAGAGAAGACTATTACAAGAAAGCGATCTATCATCAAAACAAATCGGAGCCACCAAGAATGAAGCAGCTTGAGGATAACAAAGAGAAATCTAGAGCTCTTGCTGTAATTCACAACGATGAAGGTTTCAACTGGAGCGAGTTGTTACCTGAGGAGGATGCGGTCGGATATGCATTTATGGCAAAGACTGTAGAACCTGTTCCTTGGAAAGATAACAGAACTGAAGAACAGAAGTATAAGTACAGAAAGATGATAGCTCAGCAAAGAATGATCAGAATATCTGGTATCTATCTTGAAGCAAAAAGAGCGAGGAGATGGGATCCAGACAGAGAATGTTATCTTGGCTCCGAAGGAAACATTGCCATTAACCATAACACTCTTGATCTTGAAACCATAATTAAAGAATTGGCTGAAGAAGATGAGTATTGGCAAAGGAAATGGTGGGGAAGCGGAGAAGAGAAAGAAAAAGAAGAGAAGCCAAAGAAGGTTGATAATGGGATCATTGACACGACTCAAGAGTTGAATGCTGAAAACATGGGAAAGATGGCTGACAAGGTGCTGGCTGCTAAGGCACTTGAGGTAGACTCTAAATCCGTCTCTGAGTCTAAAAGCCAGGTCAGTTCAAACGCATCAACGACTGAGTCAGGTAAGAAAGTAAATGGTGACGTTGACTGCAAAAATTGCATCAAAGAGTGTAAAGTTTGTAGTACAATCACTTATATCAATGGTAAGAAGGTTGATGATCTGACTAATAGAGTCAGAAGTGTTGAGGATCAGATTCTTGACCGTGACAAAATGTTGAAAGCTTCAACTGAACGATTAAAAGAATTAACTAACAAAATTGAAAATGATAAAATTGATCAAGAAAAGGTTAGGAAAGAAAATGAGAGGTTAGTTCTTGAAAATCGTCAGATTACTGAAAAATTTGAGAAGCTTAAAAGCACGGTTAAAGATATGATGATAGAAACTGTAAAACATATAAAGAAAATTGTCACTTGCAAAGGGTTTTGAGGGTTATAGAAGAATTAATCAATCAACAATTGGATGAGATTGCTAAATTGAAACTTCAGTTTGAAGAAGCTAAGATTGAGAATGAGCGTATCAATTTGAAATTGAACAGTTACAGCTCTGCAAGCTTTGTTTTGCAACACATTATTCCCAAACCCATCGGGAAAAACAAAGCAGGCGAAGATGTATACTGTGATGGAACTGGGATCAGGTTTCATCAAGTTCCACCACCAGTTCTAGACAATTATTCGAAAAAGCAATCTGGGTTGGTTAATCTTGAAGATGAAAATAAAGTGAAACTTCCTGATTCAATTGATGTGACATTTTCTTCATCATCTGATGATAGTGTTCAGACAGAGATTGTTAAAAGCACAGTTGAAAGTGTTTTGGATAGTGATTCAACTGAGAATGAAAAATGTTTTCTGGACAAATACATTCCGAAACAAAAGTCCAAAAACAACTTAAATGATGAACCTAATCTTCTCATGTACAAGATGTCGGGATCTGATAAGTTGTATTCGGATTCTGAGTTTCCTCTGGAGAATGTAAATGTTTCAAAATTGACAAATGTGTTCAAAATGGTTGAAATCGATTTGTCTGAAGTAAAAAGTTTAAAACAAACAAAAAGGCAAATGAATTTTGAGAAAGATGAAGCTTACTACAAGAAACCTGTAGTTCCACCGCGTTTTTATAACAACAATCGAAACAATTGGTCGGGTGGTTATCAGGGTGGTAAAATTTATCAAAGAAAGAATTTTCAGAACAAAAAGTTTGCTGAGAAGAAAGTGTTTGTGAACAGTTCAAGTTCACTTTCTGATGAAGAGAAAAAGATTTTTTCGAAATCAAATGAAGAGTTCTTTGAGGAAAGAGCCTCACAACCTCAGTCTGAAGGCACAAGTCGAGTAGTTGATACTCGTACATGTTTTAGATGCAACAAAGTTGGTCACATTGCAAGAAATTGCACCAACTTCAAGCCTAATACTGAAGTTGTTGAGAGTCAAAAAAGAAGGTTGATGCAAAAGGAAAAGCTCTATTGGTTGTTGAAAAATTTTTGAAAAATGAGAGAACAAAAGTCAAAATTGAACCTGTTAAGAAATTTGTAACTAAAAATGATAAATTCTATAAACGGGTTGCTTCATCTCAACAAACATGGAAGCCAAAAGTTGTTGAAAAACCAAAAGTTTCAGAGTTGGAAAAACAATCGTCTTTTACCAAACCGGTAAAGATGGATGTTCCTTTGGATTATTATGAAAAGTTGGAGAAACAATCTTCTACTCCACCAGAGAAGAAGAATGTTCAAAAGAAAAATCAACCAACCGGTCAACTTAAGATAGATGAGTTTTTCTTATACAAAAAGGTTGAGGTTGGACCTGAGGAAAGTTTAAAGATGAATGATAAAAATTTTCCACCACTTTACACTACAAAATCTCACATTAAAGTCCAGTTACCTGAGTCAAAAGAGGCTTGGGTAGCATCAAAATCTCACTAAAAATTTCGGACTTGCCAGAGCTTCCTAGTTGGTAATTGTGAAGCATGAATCGGAATCTTTATTGAAATGTGTTTTTATAATAAATTTATGATATGTGCAGGAACTTCCGAAAGCTATTTCACGATGGATTATGGATAGTGGAGCGTCTCGACATATGACAGGGAAGACTGCATTGTTGTACGATGTTAGAAATTTCAATGGTGGTTATGTGGGATTCGCAGGAAATCAAGGTGGTAGAATTGTTGGTGAAGGAACGTTATCCAATGGGATTGTTACGTTTGAAAGAGTTAACTACATTGCTGACCTGGAGAATAATCTGCTGAGTATCTCTCAGATTTGTGACAGGATGTATACCACTCACTTTACTGACAAAGAATGTTTGATCTTGAAGCCTGGATTTGTTATCTCTGAAGAATGGATTATCATGAGGGCACCAAGAGTCAATGATCTGTACGTGTTGGACATGAGCGTAGCTACTACAACCACGGGTCAGGCTCATTGTTTTGTGTCTAAAGCAACAGATAAAGAATCACAGTTGTGGCACCGCAAGATGGGGCATATTCATCTTAGAAAAATGAATCATTTGATACACAATGATTTAGTTCTGGGTGTTCACATTAAAGGTTTTCATCTGGAAGGGGAGTGCATTAGTTGCGTCAAAGGCAAGCAAAAGAAGAAATCACACCCTAAAAAGCCAGTCAATTTAGTTTCCAGACCGTTAGAGAGACTTCATATGGATCTTTTTGGTCCACTGAACGTCAAAAGTATTACAGGAGATCTCTACTGTCTTGTGGTTACTGATGATTATTCCAGATTTTCGTGGGTATCATTCTTGAAGACGAAAGATGAAACGTTTGACAGTTTGATGGCGTTGTTCAAAATGATTGAAAATCTGTACCAAAGGCGTATCAAAAGAATCAGAAGTGATAATGGTACTGAATTCAAGAACAATAAGATGGAAGAATTTTGTGATGAAAGAGGTATATTGCATGAGTTTAGTGCTCCGTACACTCCGCAGCTGAATGGAGTCACTGAAAGAAAGAATAGGACGCTAATTGAAACGACCAGAACAATGCTTGCTGATTCAAAGCTACCGATAAATTTTTGGGCAGAAGCAGTTTCCGCCGCATGCTATACGCTCAACAGAGGTCTCACTGTCAAGAAATTCAACAAAACATGCTTTGAGTTGATCAATAACCGCATACCAAATCTGAAGTATCTTGAACCGTTTGGGTCACCCTGTATTGTTCTAGAGCCTTTTGGAAGGTTTGGTCCGAAGAGTATTGAAGGGATATTCATAGGTTATGCAAGTCCATTACGACGAGTCTTCGTTCCAAGTCTGAAGCGGATTATTGAAGCTCCCAATGTTGAATGTCAAGGTTATACTATGCCGCCGCAGAATCCTGGAGATTCATGGCGTTATCATTACGACAAGTTGTGGGATTCGTTTAACATGATGGAAGAACAAGAAGAAGAAGATTTCTTTGATGAGTTGGATATTTTGCGAGAGTGTGAAGAATCGCAGGAAAGATTCCCAGCTGAGTATTCAAGACGACCACGACAAGCTTTGAACGATGATGAAGCAGGTCCAAGCAATGCTGGAGAACATGATGATGTCCAACAAAATGAAGTTGCTCAAGATAATCAGTCGGCACAGAATGATAATCAAGAATCTGAGAACATGCCAATATTTGATCATAGTGATTCAGATTCTGAGGGGGAGCAAATTCAGATTTCAAGTCAAACAAACCCAGTCAGTGAACAAGGTGCAAACCAGAATGTTACTAATCTGGAAGGTGATGTAGATGTTCCAGGCGAAGTGATGCCACGAACTCTTTCATACCATCCAGAAGAGCTGATTATTGTAGAATTACAATCAGTAGCACCTTTACAAACTGATGTCAAATTGACCAAGGGCTTACTTGTTTTTATTCTATAGTAGCACCTTTACAAACTGATTTTTCACTTAGTTGTTTTATTTCGCAGATCGAACCGTGTACATACAAAGAGGCGCTAACTGAAGATTCGTGGGTCAATGCCATGCAAGAAGAGTTGAGTCAGTTTGAGAAGTTAGGCGTGTGGAAGTTAGTAGACTTGCCTGATGGTCAGAGGAAGATAAACACCAAGTGGGTGTTTAAGTGTAAGAGAGATGATAGAGGAGTTGTTGTTCGTAACAAAGCTCGACTTGTAGTTCAGGGTTTCAGTCAGCAGGAGGGTATAGATTTCACTAAAGTGTATGCTCCTGTAGCTCAACTAAAAGCGATCAGAATCTTCCTGGCATTTGCATCTTGGAAAAATTTCAAAGTTTATCAGCTAGATGTGAAATCGGCGTTTCTCTATGGGAAGGTAAAAGAGGAGGTATATGTCGGACAGCCACCGGGTTTCACCGATCCAAACCACAAAGACAAGGTCTACTTGCTAGACAAAGCGCTGTATGGTTTACACCAGGCCCCGAGAGCTTGGTACGAGACATTGTCTCAACATCTACTAGCCAACAGCTTCATCCGTGGAAAAGTGGATGCCACTCTCTTCACCAAAGAGGTCGATGGACATCTTCTGATTGTTCAGATATATGTGGACGCCATCATATTTGGGACAACAAATGAAAATTTGTGCAAAGATTTTGAAAGAGTTATGAAGCAGAAATTTGAAATGTCATCAATGGGTGAGATAAAATTCTTTTTGGGACTGCAGGTTGATCAACTACCCAAAGGAATATTCATACATCAAACGAAGTACGTTCATGATATCTTGGAGAAATTCGGGATGTCAGGTTCTACTCCAGCTTCCACCCCATTAGCAACGAATCATGGGATACACCCTGATCTCACCGGAGAGAAGCAATATTTCAATCTAACCCGAGAGCTTCGCATATGGTGATTGTGAAAAGGATATTACGCTACCCGAAAGGAACTCCATCATTGGGGTTGTGGTATCCAAGAGAATGCGATTTCACACTCGAAGGGTATTCCGATTTAGATTTCGGAAGCTGCAAAGTTAACGCTAAATCAACAACAGCGGGGTGCCAGTTTTTCGGATCATGATTAGTCACCTGGCAATGCAAAAAGCAGACCTCTGTGGCTCTATCCACATGTGAAGCGGAGTATGTATCTGCTAGCAGTTGCTGCTCTCAGATCTTGTGGATCCAGAAACACATGCGCGACTACGGTTTGCAATTTCTAAATACCCCTATCTTTGTTGATAATGAGGCAGTGATTAACATTGCTAAAAATCCTGTTCATCACGCTAAAACGAAACACATTGAGATTCGTCATCACTTCATTCTCGATTGTTTCGAGAAGTAGTTGATACGAATTGAGAAAATCCACACTGACGATCAAAAAGCTGATTTACATACCAAAGCATTTGACAAAACTCGTTTTCAATATTTGCTAAAACTGAATGGTATGAAGTCTTTATCGGTGTTGGAAGAGATTCTTGGCGTTGATGAAGGAGACATTGTAGATGATGTTGAGAAGCAATCTGCAATGGTTTGTCGATTTTTTACTTGTTTTGGTATTTAGGGGGGAGGTATAGGGTAATATTTTCAGAAAATACAAAAACATTAAAAAATGACAAAAATACAAAAACATGAGATATTTTCAAAATCCAAAAACAATAGAAAACCAGAAAAGAGCTTGTGTAAAAAGGGAAAATGATAGTACATCGGCTTGACAGTTACAGTATGCTAAAGAAATGGAATGTTCAAATGCGTTAAACAGTCTCGCTGATGATGTGCCGATAGGTTTTTACACTTTTAGTAGGTTTGTTCGGGATATAAACCTAAATCTTTACTTACTTATTTCGTGGGTAACACTACTTGGATATATAGGTAACCCCTGAAATCTTGTTTGAAAGATTCCTCTTTCTGATATACTAGGTCTTTATACTCAGTGATATCTGGGGTATTATTCCGGGACTTCTGTTGAATGGAAGTTCTGACCTAGTCCCTGAATAATACTTTCCGCAATGCTTGAAACATAGCATCACCCTCAGCATAAATGATAAGACAATAAAATTGCTTAGCAATGCTGTTGTATCAAAAGATCCTCTAAAGGGGACACACCCAAAAGTTGAGTCATGATCTCTCTGCTGAACGGTAGTTCTGACCTGAGCTCTCATGATTCTTCATAATTTATTAACCTCTTACATATATCATTTGTGGTATACTCACCTGTAAGACTGAATATTGGGATCTGGATACGGGAGTATATTCAAGAGGTGGGACACATGTATAAGTTTAAGTCTCTAAAACACTAAATTCGTATCCTGGACAGATTGAAATGTGTGTGAGAATTTAAGTGGATCAGTATATCGACAATCTAAGCGAATTGTTTAATTCTTAATATGTAATCAAAGCTTAACGGTACTTGTGACTTGTCGAATAGCTGATACGATTCCCTAACACGCTTAACCAAAAATATGTTTATAAATAGTTTATTTTCATTGCATATTAGTTCTGTATTTCATTTTTAGTTTAGAAGCTTTATTAAAAATCCAAAAAGATTTTACACTTCTGCTTTATTTTCCGACAAATCAAAGTGGAAAGTTGATCTTCAGATTCGATTTAAAACAGATGCAGGAAGTTTCTGGGCTGAATGATGAGTTTGGAGCTAAAACATGATAAGTTTGTGAAAGTTGAAAAGTCAAAAGCAAGTTCATTAATTTTAAACTTGTAATTTTTTTTGGAAAATGTTTGAAAAGGTTGAACAAAAAATCAGTGTGATTTATCTCTGATCAACCAAGGTCATTAAGTTGAACTTGGTAGATTAATGGAGTAATCAGGGTCATTAACTTGGAACTGAATACTTAAGTGGTTTTCTAAACACTAATTAGACTATCACTTGTGGTTGAATGGTAAGTATGGATTGATACTGTTATTGTCATATATCTTATATTTGGGTAGAGTAAATGCAGGTAACATGAATCCTCATGGCAACAAAATGTTAAAGTTTGAACCAGAATTTAAAGCCCTAGCTTATCGAGAGGGGGAGTCTGTGAAAGGGGGAGTCAGAATTCTGGATCAACAATCAAAGGGGAGATTGAAGATTAAAGTTTGAAGATAAAGATTAAAGAGAGCTTTTACAATGATAAATTAATTTGGAGAAAGACAAAGACTAAAGACTTGACGCCGAAGACTTCGTCAACATCCAAGGGGGAGTCTGTTGGTGCATTTAATGTCTGTTAACTTCGTCTTAATCGAGTCTTATGTCTAGATAGGATGAATGAGAACACAACAAGGTTAGCATTTAGGGTTTTATATGTTATTATAGGTAAGTTCGCTTAAAATCAACATGTCATGTTCAAGCGAAACCAACAACATGCTAGTTCGCTTGAACAGGCATGATGCATCTTCAAGCGAAACCCTCTTGCCTATATATACTTGTTCTGTGTTACATTTCAAGCGGACCAGAGTCATAGTATCTGAGCCGAGGTGTTGTCCCTGTAACATTTGAACGTGTAAAAAGCTCAGGAAATCAGTAATAGAAAGAAAGTTAAAAGGAACAAGCTGTGTGACGTTATTTACTTTGATTCCGCCTTAGTAAAAGATGATGAACTGCCTTTACTGACTGTTTAGGGTCACGGAACCGATCCAACACTTCTTCATTCTCTTTCTTCTCTCATGTGCTCTTTTATTAAACCAACCTATCTTTTTCGTAGTAAAAGGTTCCTCAGACTGTGCCTTAAATATAAATATCCCTTCCTCAGTATCGGCTGAGTATCCTGTGGGATCAGGTTGAGATGATGTTCCCTTATCTTTCGGTGAACTATCTAAATGATGATAAGCGTCCAAAGTTCCTTGATCACTCATACTGTAAACTAATAAATAGTCAAATAACACAAAATAATATTTACACATAAGTTATTTCCTAACACAGAATTTTAAGTGTCAGCGGAACAATTCTTGGGCTTAAACCAGTGGCTGTAGCTCTGATACAACTCTCTGCCGCAGCCCCCGACCCTATTCCAGGAGCGGGCGCCACAAACATCTAGATGGGTGGTATCGGTGTTTATTAATTTGGCAGCGGAATACATCAGGACCGTAGTTAGGAAATATTTTTATCAGAGTAAAACACCAAACTTTTATAATAATAAATCTTTGGAATAAAAACCCAAGTTCATTTGACAATACATTTGTAGGGATAAACCCTAATTATTGAAAACAAAAACTCCTTTTTAATTAGGTAACTTTAATAGCCACTTTTCCAAGCCTTCAGAGCTCTCCAGCTGGCTTCTATTGGCTTTCACATTTTGTTACCTGAAACGCGTTTTAAAAACATTTTATCAGCTAGAAATACTGGCGAGTGCATCCCAGTTTAATCAAACCAGCTTTTATAATTTTACAGTACTGAGAGCGATTACAATGTTTATATCTACACAATTACTCATTCAGTACTATCCACACCAGACTTGTGAGTCATATTATTCATTGGCTAACTCGTTGTCCAATGGTAACGTCTTTCACATTTTGTATACAAAACCCCAACATACCGGCAGTAATTGTAGAATACATAGACTCAATCACTGTTAATTATATCTTAAAACATTTGAGGTTTTGCAAAAACAGTTTACAAAAAGGTGGCAAAAAGCAGATGTACTCACATTGTTGACTTAGGTAAAATTAAAGCTTCCTGGTGATTCTCCTTGGTATTATCTATTAAAATTAAACAATGCACACGTGTTAGTAAAATAACCCAATTTACATTAATCGTACAACTCGAGACGGAATTCCAATTACTGAGTCGGGCAGAGCCGACATGCATTATGGAATCCTAGATTAATCGAGTGTAACACGAGACAGAACTCCAACGACTGAGTCAGGCGGAGCCCTGACATGCGTTACGGAGTCCTAAATCGATTGTGTAGGGTAATAGCAGGGTTATAGTGCTTACAATGAGGCAGAGCTTCGCTTTATTATGGGTATTATGCCCGAGTATTGTTTCTACTATATAGAAATTGAGAGAGAATTTTGGAATTGAAGGACTGACAAATGAGCTAATCGATTCAATTTATAGGCTGAATCTAGGGCGGCTCGCGCCCCGCGAAGAAGGCAAGGAAAGCCTTCGCAGCCCACGAGGACTGATGTGTCGATTATAGCCTTGCTGAGTCAACGTGTAGGGTTGCTGAGTCAAATGCCACGTGGTAGTCTTACTCATCCGACAAACAAACGTAATCGTGGCCCGCGACGGACCAAGGTGGTCTCGGTCGCGCCCCGCGAGCGACTGCTGAATTTCGTTTTTCTTGATTTTCACAAGTACAAAGGTATCTTGGGTCTGTTTTTCACGTACGGGGTACGTAAGGAACATTTTAGGGTCACGTTAAGGGTTCTAGGAGGGTTGTTATATTATTGCTGATCAAAATGCTGCTAAAGCTACTGAGAATGTTGAAGCTGCAGCAGGAGGTGAAAGAGTTGATGAAAATGTTGAAACATTTAAAGAAGGTGTTGTACATACTAATTCAAGCGAAACTGAAAGTGATATAGATCTTACAGAGATTGCACCAAAAACAGGCATCAGTGGCAAGATTAAGCAGACAGGGCCTTCTCGAAAAAGAAAGAACTCTGATGATGAGGATGCTACTTATATACATTCAGCTACTAGAATTTTAAAGACAAAGAAGGGTAGGGGAATGAAACGAAGTGCTCAACCTGCTGGTGTAATTCCAAGGAAGCGAAAGATTCGAAAGACTACAATAAAAGCTTTCAAAGACACAACTGGTGAATCGGTGCAAATTCTAGAGAAAGTAACAGTAGAGGTACCAATAGTTGAAGCAGAAGTTCAAGTACCTATACCTCCTACTTCTCCTATACAAGAGTCAATTCCTGTTCAAGAAGAAGTTCATGTTACAACTCTAGAGCAACCACCAAAGACTGTTAAAGAACCTGATTCCACAACAAAGTAAATTCTAACTCCAAAACTACAAGGTTCAAGTCAAAGTTTTCCAAAAGTTCCATCGAATCTTGATAGTGGTCCAAGTTTAGATGATATTGGATATATTCCGTTCTTCAATGACAAGAAAGTTGATGAGTTATCAAAAAAGGTTGTAGAGTTAGAGAAAGCTAAGGTAGAATCTGAGGCAAAGCTTAAGGCAACTGAAGAAAAGCTGAAGAGTGTTGAGGCTGAGAATGTTGTGCCGAGGAATGAAATTCTAGCCATGAATGAAAAGATAGAAGACGTTAAGGCCGGCAATAGTGTGTTGAATGACATTATTGATGAGTTGCTAACTACAAATGTTGATCTGAATGATTCTCATGCAACAAAGAGCAATGGAAATGAAATCATGCAGAAAGAGATAGCTGATTTAAGGGCAGACAAAGAGAACAAGTCTAAGCAAATTGAAATGTTATATGCTGTGATTGAAGACAGACTTGTTTTAAATGTGCATGCAGCTTATTACGAGATTGGAATCCGAAGAGCTGAGGCTCGGAGGATGGAAAGGCAACGACTTGATGCTCAAGAAGCTGAGGATGCTGCAAAGGATAAAGAGAAGAATAAAGCAAAGGAAGAATTTTGGGAATCGTCGTGTCAACAAGAACAAGGAACAAGTAATGTTGAAGTGAACACCGAAACTGCTATTGTCCTTGCTCAACAATTCTTACTTGTCGGTGAGGCAATAGATGTTCCTTACAGCAGAGAAGAGACTAGAAGACGAAATGAAATGAAACTTCGTAAAGAAAAGAAAGATGATAAAAAAGATGACTAAGAGGTTGAAGAAGATGATGAGGAACAGGATACTGATGGGTTATTCAGAGAAATAGATGATTATCCTGAAGGTGGTAATGGTAATTGTTAGGGATAGAATTTTAGTGTCTATGGATCACGGATCCTCAGTTTAACCTGGATCAAGGATCCTCAGGAAGTGGTGTCAACAAGAACAAGGAACAAGTAATGTTGAAGTGAACACCGAAACTGCTATTGTCCTTGCTCAACAATTCTTACTTGTCGGTGAGGCAATAGATGTTCCTTATAGCAGATAAGAGACTAGAAGACGAAATGAAATGAAACTTCGTAAAGAAAAGAAAGATGATAAAAAAGATGACGAAGAGGTTGAAGAAGATGATGAGGAACAAGATACTGATGGGCTATTCAGAGAAATAGATGATTATCCTGAAGGTGGTAATGGTAATTGTTAGGGATAGAATTTTAGTGTCTATGGATCACGGATCCTCAATTTAACCTGGATCAAGGATCCTCAAGAAGTGGTGCAGGAAGACTAAGGATCAAGGATCCTCACTGTATTCTTAAACTAACAATTTTTTCCACCACCTTTTGGCTTGTTTTGCAGGTATGTTTCGAAGAGGACTTATTCCAACCGAGTTTCCAAGGGAATATGCTCTTTATTTTGACATGTGCACAAGCTGAAGACCGTTGGTGGTGATCATGGGTGAATGGCTGATTTTTCGGATAGTTAGTTAGGATATTTTTAGCTAAGTTAAGAGGGGTATTGATCTAAATTTAGAAACGACTTGCACTCGGGTTACCATACATCATTTCTGTTACTCTTTCTCTCGATTACACACACACTAGAATTCATTGTATCAAGCTCAATACTTCCGAAGTTGTAAACTTGTTTATTCAATATAGTTGATAGTGATAGTTTTCACTATCCGAGGTTTTTTATGCCAGAGATCATTCATTGATCAAGGGCTTTTTCCTCGTATAAATCCTTGTGTTCAATGCCATTTTCATTTAATTATTGTTCTTACATTTGTTCACTTAATCAAGCATCCAACCTCACAAAAATCAGATTTGTTTACATTATCCTTGTGAGATTTTTGACCAAAACAGTTTGGCGCCCATCGTGGGGCAATCGGTGCTTCATCTTTGAAAATTCTGTTCATTTCATTCATTTTTGTTCATTACCTTCAACCGCATGGCTTTTCAAGGGAAAAACAATTCAAGCTCCATGTCGGCGATCACCACATCACAGGGCATTCCACCTTTGCCTCCTATTTCTTCTGGATCCCAGAAGAATGCTGAGAATGCAGCGAAGAAGACAACCCCCATTTTCACAAAAGCAACTACTGCTGTTTCTTCTGCTCCTACTAACAATGATCTTTATTCTTTGATTTTGCAGATGAAAAGCTACATGCAACAGCAGGACGAAACCAACGGCAGGATCCTTCATGAAATTGATGAAATCAAGAAATTGAAGAAATCAACGGAGGATCACTTTCCATTGATACGAACATCGTTGGATTTCACTACTCCACCAACAACTGTTCAGCATTCTAAGGCATCAGATGTCCAGTATTATGGAGGATCATCAAGTATGCAGTATGGATCATCGGCTATGACACAGGCTCAAGGATCCTACTTCCAGTCTTCAGGATCCTCTCTTCAGCCTCAAGGATCCTCCTTCCAGCATCAAGGATCCTTCTCCAGTTTGGGAGGATACATGGGGACGCTGTCAGTTCAAGGATCCTACCCTCAGCATCAAGGATCCTCGTCGCAAGTTCAAGGATCCATGGAGTATCCTCCAAGACCTTCAGCTCCAATGTATCCTGGATCCAATATCTTCCAGGATCAAGGATCCTTAGGGAGTCAACAGCCCAAAAGTTATGAGATTCATGTGGGAGACTTCATATCCATGCAGACTATTGCTTCATCTGGTCCCACAATTACACCAGAACTGCATCAATATGGATTCACATCTGGAATCCCAACCTTGAACCGGTCAGGAGGTAACACTTTCAATACATCTTACAATACTAACCATTGTCTTATGCAGGAACCAGGGATCAACTAGGCTATGGCAAGGGAGTTGAAAAAACTCAAGGATATGATATCCAGTGTCCCAGGAGTGGTTAAACCCATTCCTGAGATTCCATATGGGAGTCACAAGGTGTCTCGCTTTGCACCACCCATATGTAATGCAGAGATACCAAAGAGATTTCAAACACCAAATATGAAGCTCTATGATGGTACAAGCAATCTAGAAGAGCATGTAGCACAATACAGGGAGAGAATGGAGATTAATCCCATCCCTGTTTCGGATCCACATTGAGTGGATCAGCTCTGAAATGGCTACTAAGTCTTCCTCCTTACTCAATTACTTCATTTTCTAATTTGGTTAACTTGTTCAACAGTCAATTTTCATGTAGTAGGAGATTTGAACGGTTAACTAGTGATTTATATAGGGTCACCCAAGGTCATAATGAATCATTAAGGGATTACGTAACTAAATTCAGTTGAGAATCCTTAGAAATTCCTAACTTAGATATTGCTACAGCTGTTGAAGCTTTTAAAATGGGTTTGCTTAAGGATTCACAATTCTATGATGATCTTGTTATGACACCTTGCAGGAACCTAGATGAGGTAAGGAATAGGGCCCTTAGGTTCATCCGTTTAGAGGTTGACAAGAGGATCCAGGAGAGACTATCAGGATCCTCATAGCAAGACAAACAAGGATCCTATTTCAGGAATAATAAATCCAAGTCATACAATAAGTCTGACAATCAGAATGTGCATGCTGTGGAACAAGAGGAAGATGATGAGGATTATCCTCCCATCTCTTAATATTGTTTTGCTGCTGATAATAGTGAACTAATCCTTGCTATGCAGAATCTAGGTGATAAAGCTAGATGGCCGAGGAAGAGTGATAAGCCAGCCGCTACCAAAGACAAATCAAAGTGGTGTGCTTATCATGAAGACTTTGGTCATCTCACAGACAAATGCATAGCACTGAGGAAAGAGATTGGTTACCTTTTAAGAAAAGGATATTTGAAGGAGTTGTTCAAAAGGAAGAAATCAAGGATCCAGGATCCTGAGAAAGTTCATGAAAAGGATCCTCCTCCACCAGTCGATGCTCAAATTATCCATTTCATTTCCGGTGGATCTGATATCTGTGGCACTTCATTCTCGGCAGCTAAGAGGCATGCAAAGGAGACAAAGAAGGAGAACGGGGACAGACTTGTTTGGACTTCCATCCTTACTCAGGAAAAAGTCATATCCTTTGATGAGGGTGACCGTGTGGATATCTAGGATCCTCATCACGATGGTCTAGTTATTACATTATTTATCTCTAACCATTTTGTTCGCAGGATTCTCATTGATGGGGGAAGCTCAGTGAACATCATCCAGCTAGATGTCCTCAAAATAATGAACATTCCTGAATCCGATATTGTCCCAAGATCATTTGTCCATGTGGGATTCAGTGGAGAGTCAAAGAACACATTGGGGGACATCAAACTTCCTATTTATATAGAGGGACTGAATTCTGTTCAGAAATTTTGTGTTATTGATTGATTGATTATCTTGCTGAAATGTTATCCTTGGCAGGCCATGCATACAAGATATTAAAGTAGTCCCCTCAACATATCATCAGTGTGTATAGCTCCCTACTCCATGGGGTGTGGTGAAGATTGAAGGTGAGCAGCAAGAAGCCAATAATTGCTACACATCATCGATGAAACCTGCCTCAAGACCTAGGGAGGCATAGCAATTAAAGTACCCTCCAAGAGATGTCCTGGAGGCAAGAGAGCAAGATGTCAAGGATATCCTGCTAAACCCGGAGGATCCTGAATCCAAGATTTTTATAGGATCCGGGATCCTTGACAGTATCCAGCAGGATTTAATATCCTTCTTGAAAAGAAGAAAAACTACCTTTGCTTGGAAACATGGAGATATGACAAGTATTTCTAAAGATGTTATTACTCACAAACTTTGTATTGACAGGTCCTTCAAGCCAATAAATCAGAAAAGGAGAAAGTTTGCACCTGAAAGAAATGTCGTTATCCAAGAAGAGGTAGACAAATTGCTCAAGGCAGGTATGATCAGAGAGGTAAAGTATCCAAGATGGTTAGCCAATGTGGTTGTTGTTCAGAAAAGAATGGAAAGTGGAGGGTATGCGTTGACTTTACTGATTTAAACAAAGCATGTCCCAAGGATCCTTTCCCTTTACCCCACATTGACTCCATAGTGGATGCTACAGCGGGTTATGAGTTGTTAACTTTTATGGATGCTTCATCTGGATTCCAACAAATTCAGATGGAACCATCCGACCAAGAGGATACATCTTTTATAACTCCCACTGGTATCTATTGTTATATTGCTATGCCTTTTGGACTAAGAAATGCAGGTGCTACATACCAAAGGCTAGTGAATATGATGTTTAAAGAACAGATTGAACACACAATGGAAGTCTACATAGACCACATGGTGGTTAAGTCCAAAAGAGTTGAGGATCACCTTAAGGATTTGGAAGAAGCATTTGATATCCTTGATAAATACAACATGAAACTTAATCCTTCCAAATGCCATTTTGGCGTCATGGCTGGTAAATTCTTAGGTTATATGGTGACAAAGAGGGGAATAGAGGCAAGTCCAGAACAAATCAAGGCCATTGTGAACATTAAGTCTCCTGTGAATGCTAAGGATGTGTAAAGGTTGACAGGAAGAATCGCAGCCTTGAACAGATTCATCTCAAAGTCATCAGAGAAATGCAAAGAGTTCTATGACATCATGAGAAAGAATAAGAAGTTTCAATGGACTGAAGAGCATGGGAATGCCCTCAAGGCCCTCAAGGACTACTTATCCTCAGCTCCAGCTCTAATGAAACTAGAAAATGGGGAAACATTATCCTTATATCTGGCTGTTTCCACTAAAGTAGTAAGTGCGGTCCTAGTTAAGGATCATGAAGGTTCTCAACATCCGATATACTATGTAAGTAAAAGTCTACTTGATGTTGAGTCCAGGTATTCTCATTTAGAGAAACTTATTCTAGCTTTAATCATGGCATCTACTAAATTACGTCATTATTTTGAAACCCATCCTATTATTGTTAAGACTAACTTTCCTATCAAGAATGTTCTCAGGAAACCTGAAATGTCTGGGAGGATGGCAAAATGGGCAGTCAAGCTTAGTGCATATGATATTAAATATAAACCAAGAACTGCCATCAAATCCCAAGCCTTAGCTGACTTTGTGGCAGATTTCAGTAGTGATCTACAAAGGGAAGCTGAATTGGAAGTCCAACAACTTGAAGAGACTAAGGATCCTCGGATACTCTTCACAGATGGGGCTTCAAATATCAAGGGAACTTGACTAGGAATACTACTAAAATCGCCACAGAGGGACATTATACCCCAATCAATTGCTTGTGAGTTCCAAACCACTAACAATGAGGCTGAGTATGAGGCCTTAATAGCAGGTTTGCAATTAGCCAAGAATATGAGGATCAGGTATCTTGAGGTACATGTAGATTCTTTATTAATTACTAACCACTATAATGGTTCTTATGCTGTCAAAGGTGAAAGGCTAATCAAGTGTCTAGAGATAGTCAAGAAATTGGCAGACTCTTTTGCTTCTTTTAGTTTGACACAGGTACCCAGGGAAGAAAATGCAGAAGCTATGCTCTAGCTAACCTTGGATCATCATTGAAGATTCCAGAGGATGTTAAGATACCCATCATCTATATCTTAACCCCTGCTATTAAGGATAACATAGCCATGGAGGTAGTGGAGGATTCTGCAATTGTACCTGGTGATGGTACACAATCGAATTCAGGATCCTGGATCCTTCCATTCCTGAGATATATACAACATGGAGAGATTCCTGCTGGAGAAAATCCTAGAGCTTTCAAAATTAAGGTATCACAATTTACATTATTAAATAACATCTTATATAAATGGTCTCTTGCAAGTCCATATTTAAGATGCATCGAGGATCCAGAAATTCAAGAAGTTTTAAAGGATTTTCATGAAGGAGATTGTGGGAACCACACTAGGGGCAGAGCATTGTTCTCAAGGATCCTTAGGACAGGATATTATTAGCCAACAATGAAGAAGGATGATGTGAAATATGCAAAGAAGTGTGATGCTTGTCAGAGACATTGCAATATCCTTCATCAACCAGCGGAGCTTCTGCATCCTATATCCTCTTCTTGGCCATTCATGAGATGGGGAATGGACATAGTTGGCAAACTTCCTAAGGCACCAGGAGGAAAAGTATTTATGCTGGCCATGACTGATTACTTCTCCAAGTGGATAGAAGCTGAAGCCTTTGCACAAGTTAGAGAGAAAGAAGTTATATCCTTTATCAAAAGAAACATCATTACTAGATTTGGCATTCCTTCTGAAATTGTTTGTGACAATGGATCCCAGTTTATTAGGACATGGACCACTAACTTTTGTGACAGTTGGGGGATTAGGATGATAACATCAACACCAGTCCACCCACAAGCTAATGGTCAAGCAGAATCATCCAACAAGATCATCATTAACAACTTGAAGAAGAAGCTTGGATCCAAGAAAGGGAAATGGGCATAAGAGCTACCATATGTATTATGGGCTGATAGAACAACTCCTAAGAATGCTACTAGTCAAACTCCATTCTCTTTGGTCTTTGGAGCTAAATCTGTGATCCCTACAAAGATGGTAGTCCCTACTGCAAGAACAAGCATCCGTGATCCTGAAGGAAATGCAGAAAACTTGACTCAAGATCTGGATACTGTAGGATCGTTTGCTGACCCGAACGAGTCGTTCAGAGGTTGTCTCTTGTGTTTCAGATGCGGAATAATAAGAAATGCAAGTAGATATAGCTTGTTCTTTCTCCTAACTGCTTGTTTTATTGATATGAAACGTTTTACAGCTCGATCTTCACACCGGCAGAGCTTCGGCGTGGAATTTCACATACATCTTATGTGGTTCGCCCTAATGACACCTATATATAGGCTGTTGGGTTCGCTCATGTGACACATCTCCATATGAGCGGACCAGACATGTACAAATAAGCGACCCACACTGACAAATAAGCGGACCAACATCCCTATGTCCCTATGAGCGGTTCTAGCATATAACACCTATACAGACTCCTGTTTTCTCATAAAACGTGCCCTATGCTATACAATACGACGTAAGACCTGATCCTAGACACCTAGACGGAATCAACAGATGTAGTGCACCAAAAGACTCCCCCTCAGATGTTGATGGAGTCGCCAATACACCCTGACTGCAAAATCCGTGTCTTCTCATCTTCAATCTAGATCAGTCTCTGGGCTTTTTCTTCTTTCAATCTTCAGACTCCCCTTCTCGATTTACTGGCATTCTTTTGTTCTTCAGTAACATCTTCAGGATCGTTGTCTGATCTACACAGGCTTTCATAATTGATTTCCAGGATCGAAACTTGGCTCTCTTCCAAAAGAGATTTTCAGAATATCGAAACCTGGCTACCTGCACAATCTTAACCCAGACATAAATTTTCTAATTTTATCACATATCAAATACCTGTGCACCAACACATGACTCTTAAAACAAACATATAATTGCAACATCTCAGGCTCTCTCTCAAATATCTATGATGAACCACTTGAAGAAGGTTAGATTTAACGAAAACAGTTAGATTTACACAAACACTCCCCCTCAAATGCTGCTCATCATGTTTAGCACTCGAAATTTTGAAAATCAGTTTTCCAACATCAGTTGTCGAAAATCTTTTTGACTTTTTCAAAAATTATGCTAAAACACACACAAAATCTTTTTGGATTTTCTGAGAGACTAAAATGCAGAAATAAAATATTTACAGACAATATTTATTTTTTTTATAAGTTCGTGCAAGAGGATCATATCAGATTCTGAGACCAATCACTAACACCGTTAAGCTTCATTTCATTTTAAGTTCTAAACAATTCACTTAGATTGTCAGTATATTGGTCCACTTAAATTCTCACACAAAGTTCAACTGTTTCGAGATACGGATTAATGTCTTAGATACTTAAACTTAATCGCGTGTTCCACCTCAGAATATACTCCCGTATCCAGATCCCAATAATCAGTCTTACAGGTAATTATGATACCAATGATATCTGTATATAAATTAGGTAATGCGAGGGCCGAGGGATCTCAGGTCGATACTTCCGTATACGCAGAGAGATATCAGCTTCGACTTTTCGGTATGTCCCCTTTAGAGGATCTTTTAGCTACAACAGCAGCGACTATCAATTTTATTGTTTCATCAGCATGCTGAGGGTTTATGCTATGTTTCAAGCATTTGCGAAAAGTATTATTCGAGGACTAGGTCAGAACTACCGTTCAGCAGAAGTTCTGGAATAATACCCCAGATATCACTGAGTATAAAGACCTAGTATATCAGATTATGAGACCTTTCAAACGAGATTTCGGGGGTTACCCATATATCCGAGAGATGTTTCCCCACGATATAAGCAAGTTTGAATTTAGGTTTATATCTCGTTTCAGTTTACTAAATGTGCGAAAACCTACTGACATATCCGCAGTAAGATTGTTTATCACTTTTAAACTATACATTTCTTTAGCATGCCGTGATAGTCCACTGATGTACTATCATTTCCTCTTATTAGCAACACAACTCATTTTGAATTTTATCATGTTTTTGGCTTTTTCAAATTTTCAAATGTTTTTGGATTTTCTAAAATTTCTTACTCCCCCTAAAATGCAAACACATTTCAAAGGAAATTTGAAAACTAAGACTCTTGACACAATTGAAACATACAAACTGTACAGAAACTTGACAACTGACACTGAATCACATCAAATCGCCATCCACTAGGCATAAACAATCCGAACTCCCCCTTACACAAAACTATTTTCTCATTATGATTTCAAAACACTTAAGTTTGTTTTAACCAAAATGATTTTTCCGGAAAATAAGTTTTGTTAAGTTTACCACTTGTAGATTAGGGGTGTGGTTCATCAAATTGTTCGTCTCTTGTCATATATAGTAAATCAAGTACAAATTAATGTCCCTGATTTACCATTTGCATTCAAGCAACCTCTAAACCAATTGTAAAAATAACCACTTGTAAAAACACACAATACCACTTGTAGGAATGTTACGTCTACATCACCATTTTACCAATCAGGATGCCGATTCCTGCTTCGCACTTATCAACCTGGAAGCTCCGGCGTAGTCCTTCAACCTGTAAACATTCAAACACTATCAAAAACTTTCAACCAAAATCTTCAAACATTAGAAAGATGCCGATTCCTGATCCACGATATAAACTTGGGATCTCCGGCATAGTCTTGAGACTATCATGGGAAACAAACTTCCATCCAAGTCTTTTCAGACTTGATGGCTTTTAACTCTTGAGCAGTAGGGTTGTATGTTGCCTTTTTCGTGGCATAAAAATCTTTTACTCCCTTAGCTCTCCCACTCAACATTTTCCCAAAAATCTTTTTAACATTCCCATTGAATGTTTTCTCTACATTAAAATCATCCTTTTCTTTATAAAACTGATTCGAAATCTCAGTTTTTCCCACTTTCTTCTTCACTTCCTCAAACTTCAATGATGGAAACTCCTCATCATTCACTGAAATCTTCTTCTCAACCTGTGGCTCTTCTGGCTTTGTGGAACCAGATTCATTGCCGACATTCACCTCATCTTTCTTTTCAACCCACACCTGGTTGTCTTTTCCTTTCTTCTCATACCTATTCTCTGAACACTCACCAACCTCGAATTTTGAATTCTCAAAACCTCTAAGTTTTTCAGTCGGTGGTTCAACATCAACAACTTTCTCTTTCATTTTCTGAGAAACTCCCTGTTTTGTTTTGGCATTTTTCTGGCAGTTCCATGCAATGTGACCAGTTTCATTGCACTTGTAACAAGTACGAGTCTCTCTTTGATAAAACAATTCAGTTCCATTCTTCTTCTTTTCAGCAAAAACTCTTGATTTGACTGTCTCCAGAATGGTTTCTTCTGTTCCTCTTCTGCACTTCCACCTGACACAAATTCTGTTTTTGTTTTAGAATTTTTCAAATTTTTATGATTTTCTGGTGGAATAAATCCAAGACCTTTCTTTTTGTAGCTACGATTTTGGTTTTGTTTCTTTTGAAAACCAGAACCAGAATTGTAACCCGTTTTCTTGTTTAGACGTTGTTGAACTCTTGAAGTGTACTTTTTAGGTTTTTCAGTAAGATTTAAATCTTTTATTTCAGAAATATTAATTTCTGTCATTTTGAAAACCTTTTTGATCATGTCAAAACAAACACTTCTTATTGGAAACTCTTTGTCAGAGTATAATTTGTCCGAATCATTTAAAGTGTATGCAACTTCAAATGTTTCATCATCCAAATTTGCTTTTGATAACAAAAATTCTTTACTGTAAGACCGTTTAACCGACGACTTTTGACTGTTGACTGACGAATTTGACCCTCCAGACTCAGACTTTGACTCAGACTCCTCCTCAGTATCCAACACCTGATCTACCACCTTTTTGATTAACTCAGACTCATGATCAGTATCGGACGAGGTAAACGTGACATCAATGTTATCTGGTAAAACATCAGGATTGTCGGTTTTTAGCTTTATATTGACTGCTTTTTCAAGTTGCTCCTCGTTTGGTTTTCTAGGAGAATACCCTTCCCAAATTGGAGGCGGACACTTGTTATATCTAATAGTCGGTTTCTTACCACAATCTTTCTTTTCCTTTGGCTTCTCATCTTGAAAAGCTTCCATACCTGCAACAGTTGGGTAAATACGATCAATGAGATAATCAGAACTAGAATAACTTTGTAATAAACGTCTAATTCTCTCATTCTCAATCTTCTCTGTTTCCAACTCTTGCTTCCATTTAGCACTTTCTTCGATGTAAAAGTTGATAGCTTTTTGCTTTGTCATCATAACAGCATTCATCATCGTAAGTGCTTGTTCTCTTTCTGAGTTTGTCTTTTGGAGACCAGTTACTGTTTTGTTCAAGACATCATAAGATTCTTTCACATAGTTAAGATTGAACAGTAACTGCTCCTTCTTCTTCTCATACTCAGCAATTATGTCATCTTTTGCAGTACATTCCTTGCAAGCTTCCAAACACTTCTCGCAAGGCTTTACCACTTCAACAATCTTCTCAATCTCGATTGTCTTCACCACTTCAACCACCTTCTCTTCTTCCTTCACTCGCTCAGTTTCAACCATCTCCTCAACAACAACTTCAACATTCTCAACATCAACATCACCATCAGATTCAGTTTGTTGTTCTTTAGCAGCTCTTTTCTCCTTTAGTTTCTCTACTCGATCTGCAAAATAGAAATGAAAACTTTCAGGAGAAAGATGAGATTTGGCAACATTTATATGTTTTTCTTCCTCATCATCACTACTACTATGATCTGGTGATTGATCAAATTTTACAGATTTATCAGAATCATCATCTGATTTACTAAAATCAGACGGTGTTTTATCAAAAACAACTGCCTTTTCTGAAACAAACTCATTCTGTACATCTTCATCTGAACTCTGTAAACTTTCATCTAAACCTTCTGAAATTTCTCCAGATCTCTCTGAAAGTTTATCAGTACTATCTGACCCTTCATCGGTTGACACAGACTTTTCATCTTCACTTTTCACATTCTCCCCGATAGATCTCATCCAAGTAGCAAACAAATCTGGCTCTCGGACGATCTTGGCAATGAACGCTTTGAACTCTTCTTTTTCATCCACAAACATATCCCAACTGAAACCTTCTGGTAGTTTCTCATCATCTTGATCGATAATGCGTACTGCTTTGCCTTCAGATGATATGTAATCACTCCAGCTGAAATCTACCAAACATGCTCTTTTGGGATCTTTAATCTCTCTCCCGTGAGCTGTCTGTGGTTCTTGGAATTGACCGACTTGTTGATAGATAGCTTTGCGGTAGTAATCATCTTTCCCGAATGGATTCTATGCTCCGCTAGCTTCTCTTCCTTTGCACTCCCGTTTGAAATGACCTTTCTCCCTGCATCGAAAACAAGTAACTTTAGATTTATCAAAACCTAAAGTTGATACATGAGCATCTAGAAAGTCATTTCTCCCAGTAATGGTTTTGAATTTCTCAGCTCGTCGAAGAACACTTGCGAGACACCATTTGATATCCATAAGTTCCATCTCTTCGGCGTCTATCTGATCGTAATCCTCTTTGGTAAGCATAGGATTGCCGATCCGACCAGCAACAAGACCTTCATAGGATAACAGTACTGAACCCAGAAGTGCCATATGGTCTTTTGCAGTGTCTTCAGAGAAGCTTTGACCTTCTGGAAGGTTGAGAGCTATGTTGCATTGAATCACGTATCCATTTCCTGTTTTTGTACTCTGAGACTGAAAACTCGTGTTAGTCTGTACGTGTTGGACATGAGCGTAGCTACTACAACCACGGGTCAGGCTCATTGTTTTGTGTCTAAAGCAACAGATAAAGAATCACAGTTGTGGCACCGCAAGATGGGGCATATTCATCTTAGAAAAATGAATCATTTGATACACAATGATTTAGTTATGGGTGTTCACATTAAAGGTTTTCATCTGGAAGGGGAGTGCATTAGTTGCGTCAAAGGCAAGCAAAAGAAGAAATCACACCCTAAAAGGCCAGTCAATTTAGTTTCCAGACCGTTAGAGAGACTTCATATGGATCTTTTTGGTCCACTGAACGTCAAAAGTATTACAGGAGATCTCTACTGTCTTGTGGTTACTGATGATTATTCCAGATTTTCGTGGGTATCATTCTTGAAGACGAAAGATGAAACGTTTGACAGTTTGATGGCGTTGTTCAAAATGATTGAAAATCTGTACCAAAGGCGTATCAAAAGAATCAGAAGTGATAATGGTACTGAATTCAAGAACAATAAGATGGAAGAATTTTGTGATGAAAGAGGTATATTGCATGAGTTTAGTGCTCCGTACACTCCGCAGCTGAATGGAGTCACTGAAAGAAAGAATAGGACGCTAATTGAAACGACCAGAACTATGCTTGCTAATTCAAAGCTACCGATAAATTTTTGGGCAGAAGCAGTTTCCGCCGCATGCTATACGCTCAACAGAGGTCTCACTGTCAAGAAATTCAACAAAACATGCTTTGAGTTGATCAATAACCGCATACCAAATCTGAAGTATCTTGAACCGTTTGGGTCACCCTGTATTGTTCTAGAGCCTTTTGGAAGGTTTGGTCCGAAGAGTATTGAAGGGATATTCATAGGTTATGCAAGTCCATTACGACGAGTCTTCGTTCCAAGTCTGAAGCGGATTATTGAAGCTCCCAATGTTGAATGTCAAGGTTATACTATGCCGCCGCAGAATCCTGGAGATTCATGGCGTTATCATTACGACAAGTTGTGGGATTCGTTTAACATGATGGAAGAACAAGAAGAAGAAGATTTCTTTGATGAGTTGGATATTTTGCGAGAGTGTGAAGAATCGCAGGAAAGATTCCCAGCTGAGTATTCAAGACGACCACGACAAGCTTTGAACGATGATGAAGCAGGTCCAAGCAATGCTGGAGAACATGATGATGTCCAACAAAATGAAGTTGCTCAAGATAATCAGTCGGCACAGAATGATAATCAAGAATCTGAGAACATGCCAATATTTGATCATAGTGATTCAGATTCTGAGGGGGAGCAAATTCAGATTTCAAGTCAAACAAACCCAGTCAGTGAACAAGGTGCAAACCAGAATGTTACTAATCTGGAAGGTGATGTAGATGTTCCAGGCGAAGTGATGCCACGAACTCTTTCATACCATCCAGAAGAGCTGATTATTGTAGAATTACAATCAGTAGCACCTTTACAAACTGATGTCAAATTGACCAAGGGCTTACTTGTTTTTATTCTATAGTAGCACCTTTACAAACTGAGTTTTCACTTAGTTGTTTTATTTCGCAGATCGAACCGTGTACATACAAAGAGGCGCTAACTGAAGATTCGTGGGTCAATGCCATGCAAGAAGAGTTGAGTCAGTTTGAGAAGTTAGGCGTGTGGAAGTTAGTAGACTTGCCTGATGGTCAGAGGAAGATAAACACCAAGTGGGTGTTTAAGTGTAAGAGAGATGATAGAGGAGTTGTTGTTCGTAACAAAGCTCGACTTGTAGTTCAGGGTTTCAGTCAGCAGGAGGGTATAGATTTCACTAAAGTGTATGCTCCTGTAGCTCAACTAAAAGCGATCAGAATCTTCCTGGCATTTGCATCTTGGAAAAATTTCAAAGTTTATCAGCTAGATGTGAAATCGGCGTTTCTCTATGGGAAGGTAAAAGAGGAGGTATATGTCGGACAGCCACCGGGTTTCACCGATCCAAACCACAAAGACAAGGTCTACTTGCTAGACAAAGCGCTGTATGGTTTACACCAGGCCCCGAGAGCTTGGTACGAGACATTGTCTCAACATCTACTAGCCAACAGCTTCATCCGTGGAAAAGTGGATGCCACTCTCTTCACCAAAGAGGTCGATGGACATCTTCTGATTGTTCAGATATATGTGGACGCCATCATATTTGGGACAACAAATGAAAATTTGTGCAAAGATTTTGAAAGAGTTATGAAGCAGAAATTTGAAATGTCATCAATGGGTGAGATAAAATTCTTTTTGGGACTGCAGGTTGATCAACTACCCAAAGGAATATTCATACATCAAACGAAGTACGTTCATGATATCTTGGAGAAATTCGGGATGTCAGGTTCTACTCCAGCTTCCACCCCATTAGCAACGAATCATGGGATACACCCTGATCTCACCGGAGAGAAGCAATATTTCAATCTAACCCGAGAGCTTCGCATATGGTGATTGTGAAAAGGATATTACGCTACCTGAAAGGAACTCCATCATTGGGGTTGTGGTATCCAAGAGAATGCGATTTCACACTCGAAGGGTATTCCGATTTAGATTTCGGAAGCTGCAAAGTTAACGCTAAATCAACAACAGCGGGGTGCCAGTTTTTCGGATCATGATTAGTCACCTGGCAATGCAAAAAGCAGACCTCTGTGGCTCTATCCACATGTGAAGCGGAGTATGTATCTGCTAGCAGTTGCTGCTCTCAGATCTTGTGGATCCAGAAACACATGCGCGACTACGGTTTGCAATTTCTAAATACCCCTATCTTTGTTGATAATGAGGCAGTTGTCACACCCCGACCGCGTAAAACAACAAATCGCGGCGGAAACATCGGGGCGTGTTGCGACAGAATTAATTGTTTCATAACCATGGCATACAAAGTTGTATTTTATTTATTACACAAGGGTGTTACATTGTTTCAAACAGGAAATTAAAGAGTTTTAACATAATTAAACATAGTCTAGCTTCATTTTAATTCTCTAAGGCACAGGTCCGCCCTAGAATCATGATCAACATTCTACGGAAAAGCTCCTGAAAACACATGTGAAAATAGTACGTCAGCATAAAAATGCCTGTGAGATACATAGGTTTGTGAAAAATAAGATTCATGACTTATGTTTAAGAAAATGTTTAGTCATGAACCTTGTAATTTGATTTGTTTTGTAATTTGCTTGAAAAGCAATAAGTTCAGATGATATGTATAAGTTAAAGAATAAGGTATGGTTAAATGAATAACCATGTAAAAATGAGTTTTATAACATAAACTGTATTGTAAAACAAAGTCTTGTGAAAACATGTTACTTGTATAAAATGTATAAGTCCAACATGAATGATTTAAATAACGCTATGATATGCAATATAATACAATCACTTATGTATAGGAAGTACCAGCGGCGTATCCACCATGATTGTATCATATTACTCACATCTCGTTACTTAAATCACCTAAACCAACCAACAAAGTATAATGTCTATGTTTAAACCAATAGTCAAAAGTCCTTGTATAAACCATATCAAATGTTGATAGTCCAAAAGTAGTCAAGTAATGTATAACAATTGTTATGTATGGTAAGTAAAAAAAATAAGACTACTTAAACCATAAGTAAAAATGTACAAAACAAAGTATTTTGAATATATCAAAAAGTTATGTTTTGCAAGCCTTACATGTTACATTGATACAAACATTTATGTGGTAAGTTAACGCATACATTCAAGCCTTGAGACAGTCGGATAACCCTTTCAGTCAAGGTTATCAAAAGAATTGTATTCGGATTCAGTCATTCCTTACATCCAAACAAACCCGAGATGTAAGAAATGGGATTTGTCAAGTCCTATGGTACCACTACTTACTACCGAGCGGCGTAGCAAATGTTAATGAACGTAATAAAGACCCGTTTGTGCAAACCAAATGTCATAGCAGTTGTAGACATGTCATATGAAAACAATGTACTAAGTATGCTAAGTTAACATACAAAGCAGAAAAGTCTTGTAAATCAATGTACTAAGTATGCTATCAGTCAACATACGAAGCAGAAAAGTCATGTAAATCAATGTACTAAGTATGCTATCAGTCAACATACGAAGCAGAAAAGTCATGTAAATCAATGTGCTAGTATGCTATCAGTCAACATACAAAGCAGAAATGTAATGTAAAACAATGTACTAAGTATGCACACAATGGACATACATAGCATGAAATGTAATGAAATCATGTACTATAATGTACTAACAAACATAGTCGGTATATGATGTGTAAACAGGAAAGCATGAAAGTAACAAGTAGGCACATGTGTTCCACCCCAAAACAGTTTGGAAAACAGTAAAAGAGGGGTCTATGTACTCACTTGAGATTGCTCAGTTGGATAAAGATAACCACCAAGTAATGTTATAGATCTCGGAATCAAACGGCACCTAGTATAGGTAACTATGTTAATAAACCGGACCTAAATCGGATGATTGAATAGCATTAGGGTTTGTAAACCAAATGAGTGTAGGAACTCATATGATATGGTTTAACAAAGCCTACATACTAAATGAAACTTAACCTAAGTGTTATCGACCCATTACGACCCGTTTAGGAAGCTTATGCTACTTTAACGCGTCGTTCGCGTAAAACGCGTTCGTAACGCCTAACTAGCCCTATGACAAGTGTTATATGCCTATACATGTTACATAATCAGTTATGTGGCAAAAGTTTAGGTTACATATGCTAAATTACCAATTATGCATGAAAAGGGTATTCTGGTAATTTACCTAAGGCATATAAACTACCTATCATACAACTACTTAAACGATGTGACCATAGGGTATAACCTCGGAAGGTTATTCCCTACCTACTATGGTCACCTAATGTATTTGGTCGGATCCTAATGATCGACCAAATGGGTCGGGTTCGAGGTATAAGCGATTGTTTAGATCGCTTACCCTACGACCCTAGACAACGTGGTAATCAGTAGGCATAGTCCCAAGGACTATAACCATCGTGATTACAATCACGTTGCGAAGTTCAACCGAACTTCGCATTGACCATTATTGGTCAACGCTGAAAGTCAAACAAAGTTTGACTTTCTGACTCGAAAAGCAGTAAAAATAAGGAAAAGAACGAAAGAATACTAACCCAGGGTCCCCGAATGCTAATCGTGATCAAAATAACTCAGGTATGAAACAACGGTTTCAACTTAGAGTCACAAAGATCAGATTCTAGTGAGAAAATGCAATGGGGGTGTTGGGTTATTTATAGTTTTCGGTGAACCGTTGAGATCGTTTCTTGGAAAACGTGCCACGATCCGAGCCGTACACTTGTCACAATGTTATGGAGGCTACTTGGCACCTTAACTTAATGACACATCACTTAAAAACATGTGGTTAAGGTTCAATCAGCTGCAACTTGTATTTAAAAACATTTAATCTGATCAGAAGACCCCTAGCGCACCGCTACGCTTAAAGTGTAGCGCACCGCTAGGCACTATTTCGGCAGAATTACACTTTTGGTCCCTGCACGTGTTTTAAGGCATTTCCGACACTTCTAAGGCCCGTAAAGCCAACTTTAAGGCCCTAAAATGTTGCCTAAACATTGTGGACATGAAACATGTTCAAAAATATCTCAGATGATGGTTCGTTTGGTCGTACGAACGCGATGTTCGCTTAATTACGACGAAATGCGCACAAGTGCGAAAAACGATCCAAATGACGCGACGAATGGATTTTTCTTAAGGCGAACACTAAAATATAATGTAGTCATGCTTACATAAATTTTTAGATGTCCAGATGTATTTAGAACGTAAGTTATGCGCGAAAATGCAAACTTGTGCACTTTTTGACACTTTTAGTCCCTGAATAACCCAAAAGTTTATTTTAGCACACCGAACCCCTCAAAGCCTATTTCTAAGCTATGTCAAGGATATTTAAGGTGTGTTTAACTTATGGTTATGTTCCGGAATGTTCGTTACAGTTCAAATTGGCATACTTTCTCAGTTTGTCAAGTTTAGACCCTGTAAGCGAATTAACTTGTTTTTGCCATACCAAAGCCTTCAAAACTTATTTCTAAGTTATGTAAAGGTTATTTAAGGTATGTTGAGTATATGTTGATGTTCCGGAGTATTTCTCGCATTAAACTGAGTACGTTTACGCACTAGTTTGCGTATAACTCTCCAGAAAGTGATGTAGAGTTTGAAATTACATAAAAGTCAAAACATGAAAAATGTATAACATAACAAAACAAACATTGGGATCAAATAACATTGTTTTATTGATAACAGAACTGTTCATAGTGATTACAAGCACAGTTGTTACAGTCTCCCCTACTTGTGGAAATTTCGCCCCGAAATTTATTTAGAGGAAACTCGTGGAAAAAGATGTGGATATTTCGCCTTCATTTGATCTTCGCGTTCCCAAGTAAACTCAGGTCCACGTTTAGCTTCCCAGCGAACTTTGACCAAAGGAATGCGCTTGCGTTTAAGCCACTTGACTTCACGTTCCATGATTTCCACTGGTTTCACAACAAATTTCAGTGTTTTACCAACCCGAATTTCGTCAAGCGGTATGGAGAAGTTCTCATCAGCTGTACACTTCTTGAGATTGGATATGTGAAAAGTTGGATGAACATTTCCAAGTTCAGGAGGTAACTCAAGTCTGTAGGCTACCTTTCCGATTCTTTCAACGATCTTGAATGGTCCAACGTATCTAGGTGCAAGTTTTCCTTTCTTTCCAAATCTGATCACACCTTTCCAAGGTGAGACCTTAAGTAATACTCGATCACCGATTTGAAATTCCAAGGCTTTGCGTTTTGGATCCGCGTAAATCTTCTGACGGCTTCTAGCTGCCTGAAGGTTATCACGAACTTTCTTGACCTTGTCAGTTGTCTCTAAAATGAGGGCAGGTCCAGTAAGTTGAGCCTCGCCAATCTCATTCCAGCAGACTGGTGAACGACATTTTCGACCATAGAGAGCTTCGAAAGGAGCCATTTTGATGCTAGTATGATAACTGTTGTTGTAGGAGAATTCAATCAATTTAAGATGTGAATCCTAGCTACCACCAAAATCGATCACACAAGCTCTAAGCATATCCTCCAGAGTCTGGATTGTTCTCTCAGATTGACCATCCGTTTGCGGATGATAAGCTGTGCTCAGATTAAGTTGGGTCCCCATAGCAGATTGCATGGTTCTCCAAAAATGAGAAGTGAAACGAGCATCTCTGTCGGAAATGATGTTCAAAGGAACACCATGTCTAGCCACAATTTCATCCACATAGATTTGAGCAAGTCTGTCAGTAGGAAAATCCTCACGGATTGGCAAGAAATGTGCTGACTTTGTAAGACGATCAACGACTACCCAGATGGCATCATGACCTTTCTTTGTGCGCGGGAGTTTGGTAACAAGATCCATAGTAATGTTTTCCCATTTCCAAACTGGGATCTCTGGTTGCTCCAATAAACCAGAAGGACGCTGATGTTCAGCCTTAACCTTAAGACAAGTAAGGCATTTTGATACGTATAAGGCAATGTCTTTCTTCATACCAGGCCACCAATAGTGAATACGAAGATCCTTATACATTTTATCTGAGCCCGGATGAATAGAATAACGAGACTTATGGGCTTCATCCATAAGCAAGGTACGAAGATCATCTAGACTTGGGACCCACAAACGGTCCATGAAGTAATATGATCCATTGTCCTTCAGTTCCAATGCAGGCGTTATGTAATAGGGAAATTCCTTATCCATCAATCCTTGTGAAACACAAGATTGTTGAGCCTGAGAAATGCGTGCTTGGATATCAGATCGAGCTTGAATAACAGATTGAACACGTACACAATGAAGCTTAGTACGTTCCTTACGACTCAATGCATCGGCCACAACATTCGCCTTACCAGGATGGTAGCGAATTTCGCAGTCATAATCGTTTAAAAGCTCAACCCAACGTCGTTGTCTCATGTTGAGTTCTTTCTGGTTGAAGATATGCTGAAGACTTTTGTGGTCAGTGAAAACCACACATTTTGTACCATACAAATAGTGTCTCCAGATTTTGAGAGCAAAGACAACTGCACCCAACTCAAGATCATGAGTGGTGTAGTTCTTCTCATGTATCTTCAACTGCCTTGATGCATATGCTATGACTTTGTTCCTTTGCATAAGAACACAGCCAAGACCCAATTTCGATGCATCACAATACACAACAAAATCATCATCACCCTCAGGCAATGATAGAACAGGCGCATCGCAAAGCTTACGCTTCAAGTGTTGAAAAGCTTCCTCTTGTTTGCATCCCCAATAAAAGGGCATTTTCTTCTGAGTTAGAGCAGTTAGAGGAACTGCAATCTTCGAGAAGTTTTCTATGAAGCGGCGGTAATAACCCGCTAGACCAAGAAATGAACGAACTTCAGTAGGAGTAGTAGGTGTATCCCAATCCTTAATCGCGCTGATCTTGGAGGGATCTACATGAATACCTTGTTCGTTGATAATATGTCCTAAAAATTGAACCTCTTTAAGCCAGAATTCACACTTGGAGAATTTGGCGAAAAGTTGCTCCTTCTTTAGGAGTTCCAGAGTAAGACGAAGATGTTGCTCGTGTTCAGCTCGCGTCTTAGAGTAAATCAAGATGTCGTCAATAAAAACAATGACGAACTGATCCAAATAAGGTTTGCAGACCCTATTCATTAAGTCCATGAAAACAGCAGGAGCATTAGTCACACCGAATGGCATAACTGTGAACTCATAATGCCCATAACGAGTACGGAACGCTGTCTTGGGAATATCTTCTTCATGCACCCGAAGTTGATGATACCCGGAACGTAGATCAATCTTCGAAAAATATGAAGCGCCCTGTAGCTGATCAAAGAGATCATCAATGCGAGGTAGAGGATATCGATTCTTGATGGTAAGCTTGTTAAGCTCACGGTAATCGATACACATCCTAAAGGATCCATCCTTCTTCTTGACAAAAAGAACGGGAGCACCCCAAGGTGAAAAACTAGGACGTATAAAACCTTTGTCAGAGAGCTCCTGCAGCTGCTTAGACAACTCTTGCATCGCAGACGGTGCAAGACGATATGGAGCTCTGGCAACAGAATTTGCACCAGGTACGAGATCAATACGGAACTCGACTTGGCGTGCTGGAGGTATACCAGGTAAATCTTCAGGGAAAACTTCAGAATAATCCCGAACGACAGGAATATCTGAAATAGTCTTACCCTTGCCTTTATCTTCTGTAACATGTGCTAAGAAAGCCACATAGTTCTTCTGTAGATACTTCCGAGCTTTAAAACAAGACATGAGTTTGAGACCAACGGTAGGCTTCTCCCCTTGAACCTGCAGGATCTCGCCTGTCGAAAGCGGCACACGAACAATCTTCTTAGAACAAACTATCTCTGCGTTATGCTTGGATAACCAATCCATTCCCACAATAACGTCGAAGCTTCCAAGTTGCATAGGCGCGAGGTCAATAGGAAAAAGATGGTCGTTAAGATTCAACTGACAGTTGCGAAGAACAGAATCAAGAATAATGGGTTCACCATTAGCAACCTCTACTGTCAAAGATTTACTTAGTTTCGTTCTAGACACGCGAAGCATCGGTTCAAAAGACAAAGACACGAAACTCTTATCGGCACCAGAATCGAAAAGAACAGATGCAGGCTGATTATTAATAAAGAACGTACCGTTCACCACATTATCGTCAGCCTGTGCCTCTTGGGCATTCATGTTAAAGACTCGGCCTCGAGCCGGAGCTTGATTCTGATTCTGGTTCTGGTTGACTAGCCTTGGGTATCGGTTCCTGTAGTGGGTCAGATCCCCACAATTGTAGCACGAACCAGGAGGAAAATGAGGTCGTGCAGCTTGACCTTGTTGTTGAGCAAGAGGCTGAACAACTTGTTGAGCTTGGTTCTGAACTGCCTGGTTCTGGTTAATAGGTATGCGGCAGTTGACAGCAAGATGACCAGATCTTCCGCAGTTGGTGCACTGACGACACTGGAGATGTGGTAGATGATGGCCGTTACACCTGTTGCACAAAGGTGCGTTGCCAAAATAAGGCTTCTTGACAGGTGGTTGCGCAGGCTGATTTGGTGCAGCTTGGGCCTGTGCAGTAACAGCATAGTTTTGGGAAGCCTTTCGCTTCCTAGCATTCTTTGAGGAACCCGAATTCTTCCCATTCTTGTTTTCACCCTTCTTACCATCCCCTTTGTCAGATGCCTGCTTCTTACCCTTGTCACCCTTCTTATGCAGCTTTCCCTTACGAACCTGCGACTCAGTCAGTGTCGCTGATAACTCGATCGCCTGACGGAGTGTGGCAGGTTCACTACCAGTAAGAATGTCTTGTACCGAGTCAGGTAGGCCGTCGATGTATCTTTCGATAGCCTTGTCAAGTGGAGTAACCATAGTCGGGCAAAGCAAACTCAACTCTTCAAACCGATCCGTATAAGCCCTGTGCTCACCACTATCCTGCTTCAAAACATCAAACTCTTTCTCCAACGCTCGCTGCTCATGACGAGGACAGAATTCCCTCATCATAAGGGCTCTAAGTTCAGCCCATGTCTGTGCGAGAGCAACTTCTGCACCTTGGTCCCTCATAACCCCGTTCCACCATGTCAAAGCCCTCTTCTGAAATACGCTCGAAGCAAACTCGACTTTGCGATTTTCGAGACACTGCACGTGGCGAAAAGTATTCTCTATGCTCTCAAACCACTGAAGAAGCCCAGTCGCTCCCTCAGAACCACTAAACTTGAGTGGTTTAGCCTGGTTAAAATCCTTGTATTTGCACGGACCATTGTTGTTGTTGTTGGCTTGTTGCCATTGAGCAAAGAGATTTGGGAATTGAGCAGCCATCTGCTGCGCAATAATCTCTGCCAGTTCAGCAGTAGCTATCTGGTTCTCGCGTCGAGGAGGCATTCTAAAAGAGGAAAACATGAAAAGGAACGAGTGAGATGATTGGATGAAAAGAATGAGATGATAAAAACAAGAATTGCAAATAGCATAGATGGTGGTCATTCGTCCGTATCACAAAGCAAACAAACGACACACAGTGACTAGTCAAAGTAAATGGATCAAAAATAATGTATAATGAAGACATGCTCGCCTATAAGTGAACACTCACTCCAAGAATTCCCAGGTAAGCACAACTGGTCTCGCGTCTGGTTGAGATGTATACGAAGTGCTTGCCTAGACAGAAAACCCAGAATACAGGCATTCACCCTTCCAGTTTGCACATGTTCACATTATTTAAAACCCAAGACTTTTGACGAGATTTTGAAAATTTGAAGGCACAAGGCCAAAAATTTAGTCAAACTCGAAGGGTTCAAAACCATATAACAGAGAGTTTAAAACCTTACAATAGAAGGTTCAAAACCTAGTAAAAATTTATTCAAAAACAGATGATTGTTTTTCAAAAAGCGTTTCGGAAAATTTGGCTTTTGTTTTGATGATCACCTAAGGATAGGTGATGTACATGTTTTAAGATCTAAACACAAGATAACTTGTGTTAGGTTCCTAGAAAGGTTATAGTCTAGGTCAAAGAATTACTAATAACCTAATTCCCTATAACCATTGGCTCTGATACCAACTCTTCTGTCACACCCCGACCGCGTAAAACAACAAATCGCGGCGGAAACATCGGGGCGTGTTGCGACAGAATTAATTGTTTCATAACCATGGCATACAAAGTTGTATTTTATTTATTACACAAGGGTGTTACATTGTTTCAAACAGGAAATTAAAGAGTTTTAACATAATTAAACATAGTCTAGCTTCATTTTAATTCTCTAAGGCACAGGTCCGCCCTAGAATCATGATCAACATTCTACGGAAAAGCTCCTGAAAACACATGTGAAAATAGTACGTCAGCATAAAAATGCCTGTGAGATACATAGGTTTGTGAAAAATAAGATTCATGACTTATGTTTAAGAAAATGTTTAGTCATGAACCTTGTAATTTGATTTGTTTTGTAATTTGCTTGAAAAGCAATAAGTTCAGATGATATGTATAAGTTAAAGAATAAGGTATGGTTAAATGAATAACCATGTAAAAATGAGTTTTATAACATAAACTGTATTGTAAAACAAAGTCTTGTGAAAACATGTTACTTGTATAAAATGTATAAGTCCAACATGAATGATTTAAATAACGCTATGATATGCAATATAATACAATCACTTATGTATAGGAAGTACCAGCGGCGTATCCACCATGATTGTATCATATTACTCACATCTCGTTACTTAAATCACCTAAACCAACCAACAAAGTATAATGTCTATGTTTAAACCAATAGTCAAAAGTCCTTGTATAAACCATATCAAATGTTGATAGTCCAAAAGTAGTCAAGTAATGTATAACAATTGTTATGTATGGTAAGTAAAAAAAATAAGACTACTTAAACCATAAGTAAAAATGTACAAAACAAAGTATTTTGAATATATCAAAAAGTTATGTTTTGCAAGCCTTACATGTTACATTGATACAAACATTTATGTGGTAAGTTAACGCATACATTCAAGCCTTGAGACAGTCGGATAACCCTTTCAGTCAAGGTTATCAAAAGAATTGTATTCGGATTCAGTCATTCCTTACATCCAAACAAACCCGAGATGTAAGAAATGGGATTTGTCAAGTCCTATGGTACCACTACTTACTACCGAGCGGCGTAGCAAATGTTAATGAACGTAATAAAGACCCGTTTGTGCAAACCAAATGTCATAGCAGTTGTAGACATGTCATATGAAAACAATGTACTAAGTATGCTAAGTTAACATACAAAGCAGAAAAGTCTTGTAAATCAATGTACTAAGTATGCTATCAGTCAACATACGAAGCAGAAAAGTCATGTAAATCAATGTACTAAGTATGCTATCAGTCAACATACGAAGCAGAAAAGTCATGTAAATCAATGTGCTAGTATGCTATCAGTCAACATACAAAGCAGAAATGTAATGTAAAACAATGTACTAAGTATGCACACAATGGACATACATAGCATGAAATGTAATGAAATCATGTACTATAATGTACTAACAAACATAGTCGGTATATGATGTGTAAACAGGAAAGCATGAAAGTAACAAGTAGGCACATGTGTTCCACCCCAAAACAGTTTGGAAAACAGTAAAAGAGGGGTCTATGTACTCACTTGAGATTGCTCAGTTGGATAAAGATAACCACCAAGTAATGTTATAGATCTCGGAATCAAACGGCACCTAGTATAGGTAACTATGTTAATAAACCGGACCTAAATCGGATGATTGAATAGCATTAGGGTTTGTAAACCAAATGAGTGTAGGAACTCATATGATATGGTTTAACAAAGCCTACATACTAAATGAAACTTAACCTAAGTGTTATCGACCCATTACGACCCGTTTAGGAAGCTTATGCTACTTTAACGCGTCGTTCGCGTAAAACGCGTTCGTAACGCCTAACTAGCCCTATGACAAGTGTTATATGCCTATACATGTTACATAATCAGTTATGTGGCAAAAGTTTAGGTTACATATGCTAAATTACCAATTATGCATGAAAAGGGTATTCTGGTAATTTACCTAAGGCATATAAACTACCTATCATACAACTACTTAAACGATGTGACCATAGGGTATAACCTCGGAAGGTTATTCCCTACCTACTATGGTCACCTAATGTATTTGGTCGGATCCTAATGATCGACCAAATGGGTCGGGTTCGAGGTATAAGCGATTGTTTAGATCGCTTACCCTACGACCCTAGACAACGTGGTAATCAGTAGGCATAGTCCCAAGGACTATAACCATCGTGATTACAATCACGTTGCGAAGTTCAACCGAACTTCGCATTGACCATTATTGGTCAACGCTGAAAGTCAAACAAAGTTTGACTTTCTGACTCGAAAAGCAGTAAAAATAAGGAAAAGAACGAAAGAATACTAACCCAGGGTCCCCGAATGCTAATCGTGATCAAAATAACTCAGGTATGAAACAACGGTTTCAACTTAGAGTCACAAAGATCAGATTCTAGTGAGAAAATGCAATGGGGGTGTTGGGTTATTTATAGTTTTCGGTGAACCGTTGAGATCGTTTCTTGGAAAACGTGCCACGATCCGAGCCGTACACTTGTCACAATGTTATGGAGGCTACTTGGCACCTTAACTTAATGACACATCACTTAAAAACATGTGGTTAAGGTTCAATCAGCTGCAACTTGTATTTAAAAACATTTAATCTGATCAGAAGACCCCTAGCGCACCGCTACGCTTAAAGTGTAGCGCACCGCTAGGCACTATTTCGGCAGAATTACACTTTTGGTCCCTGCACGTGTTTTAAGGCATTTCCGACACTTCTAAGGCCCGTAAAGCCAACTTTAAGGCCCTAAAATGTTGCCTAAACATTGTGGACATGAAACATGTTCAAAAATATCTCAGATGATGGTTCGTTTGGTCGTACGAACGCGATGTTCGCTTAATTACGACGAAATGCGCACAAGTGCGAAAAACGATCCAAATGACGCGAAGAATGGATTTTTCTTAAGGCGAACACTAAAATATAATGTAGTCATGCTTACATAAATTTTTAGATGTCCAGATGTATTTAGAACGTAAGTTATGCGCGAAAATGCAAACTTGTGCACTTTTTGACACTTTTAGTCCCTGAATAACCCAAAAGTTTATTTTAGCACACCGAACCCCTCAAAGCCTATTTCTAAGCTATGTCAAGGATATTTAAGGTGTGTTTAACTTATGGTTATGTTCCGGAATGTTCGTTACAGTTCAAATTGGCATACTTTCTCAGTTTGTCAAGTTTAGACCCTGTAAGCGAATTAACTTGTTTTTGCCATACCAAAGCCTTCAAAACTTATTTCTAAGTTATGTAAAGGTTATTTAAGGTATGTTGAGTATATGTTGATGTTCCGGAGTATTTCTCGCATTAAACTGAGTACGTTTACGCACTAGTTTGCGTATAACTCTCCAGAAAGTGATGTAGAGTTTGAAATTACATAAAAGTCAAAACATGAAAAATGTATAACATAACAAAACAAACATTGGGATCAAATAACATTGTTTTATTGATAACAGAACTGTTCATAGTGATTACAAGCACAGTTGTTACAGCAGTGATTAACATTGCTAAAAATCCTGTTCATCACGCTAAAACGAAACACATTGAGATTCGTCATCACTTCATTCTCGATTGTTTCGAGAAGTAGTTGATACGAATTGAGAAAATCCACACTGACGATCAAAAAGCTGATTTACATACCAAAGCATTTGACAAAACTCGTTTTCAATATTTGCTAAAACTGAATGGTATGAAGTCTTTATCGGTGTTGGAAGAGATTCTTGGCGTTGATGAAGGAGACATTGTAGATGATGTTGAGAAGCAATCTGCAATGGTTTGTCGATTTTTTACTTGTTTTGGTATTTAGGGGGGAGGTATAGGGTAATATTTTCAGAAAATACAAAAACATTAAAAAATGACAAAAATACAAAAACATGAGATATTTTCAAAATCCAAAAACAATAGAAAACCAGAAAAGAGCTTGTGTAAAAAGGGAAAATGATAGTACATCGGCTTGACAGTTACAGTATGCTAAAGAAATGGAATGTTCAAATGCGTTAAACAGTCTCGCTGATGATGTGCCGATAGGTTTTTACACTTTTAGTAGGTTTGTTCGGGATATAAACCTAAATCTTTACTTACTTATTTCGTGGGTAACACTACTTGGATATATAGGTAACCCCTGATATCTTGTTTGAAAGATTCCTCTTTCTGATATACTAGGTCTTTATACTCAGTGATATCTGGGGTTTTATTCCGGGACTTCTGTTGAATGGAAGTTCTGACCTAGTCCCTGAATAATACTTTCCGCAATGCTTGAAACATAGCATCACCCTCAGCATAAATGATAAGACAATAAAATTGCTTAGCAATGCTGTTGTATCAAAAGATCCTCTAAAGGGGACACACCCAAAAGTTGAGTCATGATCTCTCTGCTGAACGGTAGTTCTGACCTGAGCTCTCATGATTCTTCATAATTTATTAACCTCTTACAGATATCATTTGTGGTATACTCACCTGTAAGACTGAATATTGGGATCTGGATACGGGAGTATATTCAAGAGGTGGGACACATGTATAAGTTTAAGTCTCTAAAACACTAAATTCGTATCCTGGACAGATTGAAATGTGTGTGAGAATTTAAGTGGATCAGTATATCGACAATCTAAGCGAATTGTTTAATTCTTAATATGTAATCAAAGCTTAACGGTACTTGTGACTTGTCGAATAGCTGATACGATTCCCTAACACGCTTAACCAAAAATATGTTTATAAATAGTTTATTTTCATTGCATATTAGTTCTGTATTTCATTTTTAGTTTAGAAGCTTTATTAAAAATCCAAAAAGATTTTACACTTCTGCTTTATTTTCCGACAAATCAAAGTGGAAAGTTGATCTTCAGATTCGATTTAAAAACAGATGCAGGAAGTTTCTGGGCTGAATGATGAGTTTGGAGCTAAAACATGATAAGTTTGTGAAAGTTGAAAAGTCAAAAGCAAGTTCATTAATTTTAAACTTGTAATTTTTTTTGGAAAATGTTTGAAAAGGTTGAACAAAAAATCAGTGTGATTTATCTCTGATCAACCAAGGTCATTAAGTTGAACTTGGTAGATTAATGGAGTAATCAGGGTCATTAACTTGGAACTGAATACTTAAGTGGTTTTCTAAACACTAATTAGACTATCACTTGTGGTTGAATGGTAAGTATGGATTGATACTGTTATTGTCATATATCTTATATTTGGGTAGAGTAAATGCAGGTAACATGAATCCTCATGGCAACAAAATGTTAAAGTTTGAACCAGAATTTAAAGCCCTAGCTTATCGAGAGGGGGAGTCTGTGAAAGGGGGAGTCAGAATTCTGGATCAACAATCAAAGGGGAGATTGAAGATTAAAGTTTGAAGATAAAGATTAAAGAGAGCTTTTACAATGATAAATTAATTTGGAGAAAGACAAAGACTAAAGACTTGACGCCGAAGACTTCGTCAACATCCAAGGGGGAGTCTGTTGGTGCATTTAATGTCTGTTAACTTCGTCTTAATCGAGTCTTATGTCTAGATAGGATGAATGAGAACACAACAAGGTTAGCATTTAGGGTTTTATATGTTATTATAGGTAAGTTCGCTTAAAATCAACATGTCATGTTCAAGCGAAACCAACAACATGCTAGTTCGCTTGAACAGACATGATGCATCTTCAAGCGAAACCCTCTTGCCTATATATACTTGTTCTGTGTTACATTTCAAGCGGACCAGAGTCATAGTATCTGAGCCGAGGTGTTGTCCCTGTAACATTTGAACGTGTAAAAAGCTCAGGAAATCAGTAATAGAAAGAAAGTTAAAAGGAACAAGCTGTGTGACGTTATTTACTTTGATTCCGCCTTAGTAAAAGATGATGAACTGCCTTTACTGACTGTTTAGGGTCACGGAACCGATCCAACACTTCTTCATTCTCTTTCTTCTCTCATGTGCTCTTTTATTAAACCAACCTATCTTTTTCGTAGTAAAAGGTTCCTCAGACTGTGCCTTAAATATAAATATCCCTTCCTCAGTATCGGCTGAGTATCCTGTGGGATCAGGTTGAGATGATGTTCCCTTATCTTTCGGTGAACTATCTAAATGATGATAAGCGTCCAAAGTTCCTTGATCACTCATACTGTAAACTAATAAATAGTCAAATAACACAAAATAATATTTACACATAAGTTATTTCCTAACACAGAATTTTAAGTGTCAGCGGAACAATTCTTGGGCTTAAACCAGTGGCTGTAGCTCTGATACAACTCTCTGCCGCAGCCCCCGACCCTATTCCAGGAGCGGGCGCCACAAACATCTAGATGGGTGGTATCGGTGTTTATTAATTTGGCAGCGGAATACATCAGGACCGTAGTTAGGAAATATTTTTATCAGAGTAAAACACCAAACTTTTATAATAATAAATCTTTGGAATAAAAACCCAAGTTCATTTGACAATACATTTGTAGGGATAAACCCTAATTATTGAAAACAAAAACTCCTTTTTAATTAGGTAACTTTAATAGCCACTTTTCCAAGCCTTCAGAGCTCTCCAGCTGGCTTCTATTGGCTTTCACATTTTGTTACCTGAAACGCGTTTTAAAAACATTTTATCAGCTAGAAATACTGGCGAGTGCATCCCAGTTTAATCAAACCAGCTTTTATAATTTTACAGTACTGAGAGCGATTACAATGTTTATATCTACACAATTACTCATTCAGTACTATCCACACCAGACTTGTGGGTCATATTATTCATTGGCTAACTCGTTGTCCAATGGTAACGTCTTTCACATTTTGTATACAAAACCCCAACATACCGGCAGTAATTGTAGAATACATAGACTCAATCACTGTTAATTATATCTTAAAACATTTGAGGTTTTGCAAAAACAGTTTACAAAAAGGTGGCAAAAAGCAGATGTACTCACATTGTTGACTTAGGTAAAATTAAAGCTTCCTGGTGATTCTCCTTGGTATTATCTATTAAAATTAAACAATGCACACGTGTTAGTAAAATAACCCAATTTACATTAATCGTACAACTCGAGACAGAATTCCAATTACTGAGTCGGGCAGAGCCGACATGCATTATGGAATCCTAGATTAATCGAGTGTAACACGAGACAGAACTCCAACGACTGAGTCAGGCGGAGCCCTGACATGCGTTACGGAGTCCTAAATCGATTGTGTAGGGTAATAGCAGGGTTATAGTGCTTACAATGAGGCAGAGCTTCGCTTTATTATGGGTATTATGCCCGAGTATTGTTTCTACTATATAGAAATTGAGAGAGAATTTTGGAATTGAAGGACTGACAAATGAGCTAATCGATTCAATTTATAGGCTGAATCTAGGGCGGCTCGCGCCCCGCGAAGAAGGCAAGGAAAGCCTTCGCAGCCCACGAGGACTGATGTGTCGATTATAGCCTTGCTGAGTCAACGTGTAGGGTTGCTGAGTCAAATGCCACGTGGTAGTCTTACTCATCCGACAAACAAACGTAATCGTGGCCCGCGACGGACCAAGGTGGTCTCGGTCGCGCCCCGCGAGCGACTGCTGAATTTCGTTTTTCTTGATTTTCACAAGTACAAAGGTATCTTGGGTCTGTTTTTCACGTACGGGGTACGTAAGGAACATTTTAGGGTCACGTTAAGGGTTCTAGGAGGGTTGTTATATTATTGCTGATCAAAATGCTGCTAAAGCTACTGAGAATGTTGAAGCTGCAGCAGGAGGTGAAAGAGTTGATGAAAATGTTGAAACATTTAAAGAAGGTGTTGTACATACTAATTCAAGCGAAACTGAAAGTGATATAGATCTTACAGAGATTGCACCAAAAACAGGCGTCAGTGGCAAGATTAAGCAGACAGGGCCTTCTCGAAAAAGAAAGAACTCTGATGATGAGGATGCTACTTATATACATTCAGCTACTAGAATTTTAAAGACAAAGAAGGGTAGGGGAATGAAACGAAGTGCTCAACCTGCTGGTGTAATTCCAAGGAAGCGAAAGATTCGAAAGACTACAATAAAAGCTTTCAAAGACACAACTGGTGAATCGGTGCAAATTCTAGAGAAAGTAACAGTAGAGGTACCAATAGTTGAAGCAGAAGTTCAAGTACCTATACCTCCTACTTCTCCTATACAAGAGTCAATTCCTGTTCAAGAAGAAGTTCATGTTACAACTCTAGAGCAACCACCAAAGACTGTTAAAGAACCTGATTCCACAACAAAGTAAATTCTAACTCCAAAACTACAAGGTTCAAGTCAAAGTTTTCCAAAAGTTCCATCGAATCTTGATAGTGGTCCAAGTTTAGATGATATTGGATATATTCCGTTCTTCAATGACAAGAAAGTTGATGAGTTATCAAAAAAGGTTGTAGAGTTAGAGAAAGCTAAGGTAGAATCTGAGGCAAAGCTTAAGGCAACTGAAGAAAAGCTGAAGAGTGTTGAGGCTGAGAATGTTGTGCCGAGGAATGAAATTCTAGCCATGAATGAAAAGATAGAAGACGTTAAGGGCGGCAATAGTGTGTTGAATGACATGATTGATGAGTTGCTAACTACAAATGTTGATCTGAATGATTCTCATGCAACAAAGAGCAATGGAAATGAAATCATGCAGAAAGAGATAGCTGATTTAAGGGCAGACAAAGAGAACAAGTCTAAGCAAATTGAAATGTTATATGCTGTGATTGAAGACAGACTTGTTTTAAATGTGCATGCAGCTTATTACGAGATTGGAATCCGAAGAGCTGAGGCTCGGAGGATGGAAAGGCAACGACTTGATGCTCAAGAAGCTGAGGATGCTGCAAAGGATAAAGAGAAGAATAAAGCAAAGGAAGAATTTTGGGAATCGTCGTGTCAACAAGAACAAGGAACAAGTAATGTTGAAGTGAACACCGAAACTGCTATTGTCCTTGCTCAACAATTCTTACTTGTCGGTGAGGCAATAGATGTTCCTTACAGCAGAGAAGAGACTAGAAGACGAAATGAAATGAAACTTCGTAAAGAAAAGAAAGATGATAAAAAAGATGACTAAGAGGTTGAAGAAGATGATGAGGAACAGGATACTGATGGGTTATTCAGAGAAATAGATGATTATCCTGAAGGTGGTAATGGTAATTGTTAGGGATAGAATTTTAGTGTCTATGGATCACGGATCCTCAGTTTAACCTGGATCAAGGATCCTCAGGAAGTGGTGTCAACAAGAACAAGGAACAAGTAATGTTGAAGTGAACACCGAAACTGCTATTGTCCTTGCTCAACAATTCTTACTTGTCGGTGAGGCAATAGATGTTCCTTATAGCAGATAAGAGACTAGAAGACGAAATGAAATGAAACTTCGTAAAGAAAAGAAAGATGATAAAAAAGATGACGAAGAGGTTGAAGAAGATGATGAGGAACAGGATACTGATGGGCTATTCAGAGAAATAGATGATTATCCTGAAGGTGGTAATGGTAATTGTTAGGGATAGAATTTTAGTGTCTATGGATCACGGATCCTCAATTTAACCTGGATCAAGGATCCTCAAGAAGTGGTGCAGGAAGACTAAGGATCAAGGATCCTCACTGTATTCTTAAACTAACAATTTTTTCCACCACCTTTTGGCTTGTTTTGCAGGTATGTTTCGAAGAGGACTTATTCCAACCGAGTTTCCAAGGGAATATGCTCTTTATTTTGACATGTGCACAAGCTGAAGACCGTTGGTGGTGATCATGGGTGAATGGCTGATTTTTCGGATAGTTAGTTAGGATATTTTTAGCTAAGTTAAGAGGGGTATTGATCTAAATTTAGAAACGACTTGCACTCGGGTTACCATACATCATTTCTGTTACTCTTTCTCTCGATTACACACACACTAGAATTCATTGTATCAAGCTCAATACTTCCGAAGTTGTAAACTTGTTTATTCAATATAGTTGATAGTGATAGTTTTCACTATCCGAGGTTTTTTATGCCAGAGATCATTCATTGATCAAGGGCTTTTTCCTCGTATAAATCCTTGTGTTCAATGCCATTTTCATTTAATTATTGTTCTTACATTTGTTCACTTAATCAAGCATCCAACCTCACAAAAATCAGATTTGTTTACATTATCCTTGTGAGATTTTTGACCAAAACAGTTTGGCGCCCATCGTGGGGCAATCGGTGCTTCATCTTTGAAAATTCTGTTCATTTCATTCATTTTTGTTCATTACCTTCAACCGCATGGCTTCTCAAGGGAAAAACAATTCAAGCTCCATGTCGGCGATCACCACATCACAGGGCATTCCACCTTTGCCTCCTATTTCTTCTGGATCCCAGAAGAATGCTGAGAATGCAGCGAAGAAGACAACCCCCATTTTCACAAAAGCAACTACTGCTGTTTCTTCTGCTCCTACTAACAATGATCTTTATTCTTTGATTTTGCAGATGAAAAGCTACATGCAACAGCAGGACGAAACCAACGGCAGGATCCTTCATGAAATTGATGAAATCAAGAAATTGAAGAAATCAACGGAGGATCACTTTCCATTGATACGAACATCGTTGGATTTCACTACTCCACCAACAACTGTTCAGCATTCTAAGGCATCAGATGTCCAGTATTATGGAGGATCATCAAGTATGCAGTATGGATCATCGGCTATGACACAGGCTCAAGGATCCTACTTCCAGTCTTCAGGATCCTCTCTTCAGCCTCAAGGATCCTCCTTCCAGCATCAAGGATCCTTCTCCAGTTTGGGAGGATACATGGGGACGCTGTCAGTTCAAGGATCCTACCCTCAGCATCAAGGATCCTCGTCGCAAGTTCAAGGATCCATGGAGTATCCTCCAAGACCTTCAGCTCCAATGTATCCTGGATCCAATATCTTCCAGGATCAAGGATCCTTAGGGAGTCAACAGCCCAAAAGTTATGAGATTCATGTGGGAGACTTCATATCCATGCAGACTATTGCTTCATCTGGTCCCACAATTACACCAGAACTGCATCAATATGGATTCACATCTGGAATCCCAACCTTGAACCGGTCAGGAGGTAACACTTTCAATACATCTTACAATACTAACCATTGTCTTATGCAGGAACCAGGGATCAACTAGGCTATGGCAAGGGAGTTGAAAAAACTCAAGGATATGATATCCAGTGTCCCAGGAGTGGTTAAACCCATTCCTGAGATTCCATATGGGAGTCACAAGGTGTCTCGCTTTGCACCACCCATATGTAATGCAGAGATACCAAAGAGATTTCAAACACCAAATATGAAGCTCTATGATGGTACAAGCAATCTAGAAGAGCATGTAGCACAATACAGGGAGAGAATGGAGATTAATCCCATCCCTGTTTCGGATCCACATTGAGTGGATCAGCTCTGAAATGGCTACTAAGTCTTCCTCCTTACTCAATTACTTCATTTTCTAATTTGGTTAACTTGTTCAACAGTCAATTTTCATGTAGTAGGAGATTTGAACGGTTAACTAGTGATTTATATAGGGTCACCCAAGGTCATAATGAATCATTAAGGGATTACGTAACTAAATTCAGTTGAGAATCCTTAGAAATTCCTAACTTAGATATTGCTACAGCTGTTGAAGCTTTTAAAATGGGTTTGCTTAAGGATTCACAATTCTATGATGATCTTGTTATGACACCTTGCAGGAACCTAGATGAGGTAAGGAATAGGGCCCTTAGGTTCATCCGTTTAGAGGTTGACAAGAGGATCCAGGAGAGACTATCAGGATCCTCATAGCAAGACAAACAAGGATCCTATTTCAGGAATAATAAATCCAAGTCATACAATAAGTCTGACAATCAGAATGTGCATGCTGTGGAACAAGAGGAAGATGATGAGGATTATCCTCCCATCTCTGAATATTGTTTTGCTGCTGATAATAGTGAACTAATCCTTGCTATGCAGAATCTAGGTGATAAAGCTAGATGGCCGAGGAAGAGTGATAAGCCAGCCGCTACCAAAGACAAATCAAAGTGGTGTGCTTATCATGAAGACTTTGGTCATCTCACAGAAAAATGCATAGCACTGAGGAAAGAGATTGGTTAGCTTTTAAGAAAAGGATATTTGAAGGAGTTGTTCAAAAGGAAGAAATCAAGGATCCAGGATCCTGAGAAAGTTCATGAAAAGGATCCTCCTCCACCAGTCGATGCTCAAATTATCCATTTCATTTCCGGTGGATCTGATATCTGTGGCACTTCATTCTCGGCAGCTAAGAGGCATGCAAAGGAGACAAAGAAGGAGAACGGGGACAGACCTGTTTGGACTTCCATCCTTACTCAGGAAAAAGTCATATCCTTTGATGAGGGTGACCGTGTGGATATCTAGGATCCTCATCACGATGGTCTAGTTATTACATTATTTATCTCTAACCATTTTGTTCGCAGGATTCTCATTGATGGGGGAAGCTCAGTGAACATCATCCAGCTAGATGTCCTCAAAATAATGAACATTCCTGAATCCGATATTGTCCCAAGATCATTTGTCCATGTGGGATTCAGTGGAGAGTCAAAGAACACATTGGGGGACATCAAACTTCCTATTTATATAGAGGGACTGAATTCTGTTCAGAAATTTTGTTTTATTGATTGATTGATTATCTTGCTGAAATGTTATCCTTGGCAGGCCATGCATACAAGATATTAAAGTAGTCCCCTCAACATATCATCAGTGTGTATAGCTCCCTACTCCATGGGGTGTGGTGAAGATTGAAGGTGAGCAGCAAGAAGCCAATAATTGCTACACATCATCGATGAAACCAGCCTCAAGACCTAGGGAGGCATAGCAATTAAAGTACCCTCCAAGAGATGTCCTGGAGGCAAGAGAGCAAGATGTCAAGGATATCCTGCTAAACCCGGAGGATCCTGAATCCAAGATTTTTATAGGATCCGGGATCCTTGACAGTATCCAGCAGGATTTAATATCCTTCTTGAAAAGAAGAAAAACTACCTTTGCTTGGAAACATGGAGATATGACAAGTATTTCTAAAGATGTTATTACTCACAAACTTTGTATTGACAGGTCCTTCAAGCCAATAAATCAGAAAAGGAGAAAGTTTGCACCTGAAAGAAATGTCGTTATCCAAGAAGAGGTAGACAAATTGCTCAAGGCAGGTATGATCAGAGAGGTAAAGTATCCAAGATGGTTAGCCAATGTGGTTGTTGTTCAGAAAAGAATGGAAAGTGGAGGGTATGCGTTGACTTTACTGATTTAAACAAAGCATGTCCCAAGGATCCTTTCCCTTTACCCCACATTGACTCCATAGTGGATGCTACAGCGGGTTATGAGTTGTTAACTTTTATGGATGCTTCATCTGGATTCCAACAAATTCAGATGGAACCATCCGACCAAGAGGATACATCTTTTATAACTCCCACTGGTATCTATTGTTATATTGCTATGCCTTTTGGACTAAGAAATGCAGGTGCTACATACCAAAGGCTAGTGAATATGATGTTTAAAGAACAGATTGAACACACAATGGAAGTCTACATAGACCACATGGTGGTTAAGTCCAAAAGAGTTGAGGATCACCTTAAGGATTTGGAAGAAGCATTTGATATCCTTGATAAATACAACATGAAACTTAATCCTTCCAAATGCCATTTTGGCGTCATGGCTGGTAAATTCTTAGGTTATATGGTGACAAAGAGGGGAATAGAGGCAAGTCCAGAACAAATCAAGGCCATTGTGAACATTAAGTCTCCTGTGAATGCTAAGGATGTGTAAAGGTTGACAGGAAGAATCGCAGCCTTGAACAGATTCATCTCAAAGTCATCAGAGAAATGCAAAGAGTTCTATGACATCATGAGAAAGAATAAGAAGTTTCAATGGACTGAAGAGCATGGGAATGCCCTCAAGGCCCTCAAGGACTACTTATCCTCAGCTCCAGCTCTAATGAAACTAGAAAATGGGGAAACATTATCCTTATATCTGGCTGTTTCCACTAAAGTAGTAAGTGCGGTCCTAGTTAAGGATCATGAAGGTTCTCAACATCCGATATACTATGTAAGTAAAAGTCTACTTGATGTTGAGTCCAGGTATTCTCATTTAGAGAAACTTATTCTAGCTTTAATCATGGCATCTACTAAATTACGTCATTATTTTGAAACCCATCCTATTATTGTTAAGACTAACTTTCCTATCAAGAATGTTCTCAGGAAACCTGAAATGTCTGGGAGGATGGCAAAATGGGCAGTCAAGCTTAGTGCATATGATATTAAATATAAACCAAGAACTGCCATCAAATCCCAAGCCTTAGCTGACTTTGTGGCAGATTTCAGTAGTGATCTACAAAGGGAAGCTGAATTGGAAGTCCAACAACTTGAAGAGACTAAGGATCCTCGGATACTCTTCACAGATGGGGCTTCAAATATCAAGGGAACTTGACTAGGCATACTACTAAAATCGCCACAGAGGGACATTATACCCCAATCAATTGCTTGTGAGTTCCAAACCACTAACAATGAGGCTGAGTATGAGGCCTTAATAGCAGGTTTGCAATTAGCCAAGAATATGAGGATCAGGTATCTTGAGGTACATGTAGATTCTTTATTAATTACTAACCACTATAATGGTTCTTATGCTGTCAAAGGTGAAAGGCTAATCAAGTGTCTAGAGATAGTCAAGAAATTGGCAGACTCTTTTGCTTCTTTTAGTTTGACACAGGTACCCAGGGAAGAAAATGCAGAAGCTATGCTCTAGCTAACCTTGGATCATCATTGAAGATTCCAGAGGATGTTAAGATACCCATCATCTATATCTTAACCCCTGCTATTAAGGATAACATAGCCATGGAGGTAGTGGAGGATTCTGCAATTGTACCTGGTGATGGTACACAATCGAATTCAGGATCCTGGATCCTTCCATTCCTGAGATATATACAACATGGAGAGATTCCTGCTGGAGAAAATCCTAGAGCTTTCAAAATTAAGGTATCACAATTTACATTATTAAATAACATCTTATATAAATGGTCTCTTGCAAGTCCATATTTAAGATGCATCGAGGATCCAGAAATTCAAGAAGTTTTAAAGGATTTTCATGAAGGAGATTGTGGGAACCACACTAGGGGCAGAGCATTGTTCTCAAGGATCCTTAGGACAGGATATTATTAGCCAACAATGAAGAAGGATGATGTGAAATATGCAAAGAAGTGTGATGCTTGTCAGAGACATTGCAATATCCTTCATCAACCAGCGGAGCTTCTGCATCCTATATCCTCTTCTTGGCCATTCATGAGATGGGGAATGGACATAGTTGGCAAACTTCCTAAGGCACCAGGAGGAAAAGTATTTATGCTGGCCATGACTGATTACTTCTCCAAGTGGATAGAAGCTGAAGCCTTTGCACAAGTTAGAGAGAAAGAAGTTATATCCTTTATCAAAAGAAAGATCATTACTAGATTTGGCATTCCTTCTGAAATTGTTTGTGACAATGGATCCCAGTTTATTAGGACACGGACCACTAACTTTTGTGACAGTTGGGGGATTAGGATGATAACATCAACACCAGTCCACCCACAAGCTAATGGTCAAGCAGAATCATCCAACAAGATCATCATTAACAACTTGAAGAAGAAGCTTGGATCCAAGAAAGGGAAATGGGCATAAGAGCTACCATATGTATTATGGGCTGATAGAACAACTCCTAAGAATGCTACTAGTCAAACTCCATTCTCTTTGGTCTTTGGAGCTAAATCTGTGATCCCTACAGAGATGGTAGTCCCTACTGCAAGAACAAGCATCCGTGATCCTGAAGGAAATGCAGAAAACTTGACTCAAGATCTGGATACTGTAGGATCGTTTGCTGACCCGAACGAGTCGTTCAGAGGTTGTCTCTTGTGTTTCAGATGCGGAATAATAAGAAATGCAAGTAGATATAGCTTGTTCTTTCTCCTAACTGCTTGTTTTATTGATATGAAACGTTTTACAGCTCGATCTTCACACCGGCAGAGCTTCGGCGTGGAATTTCACATACATCTTATGTGGTTCGCCCTAATGACACCTATATATAGGCTGTTGGGTTCGCTCATGTGACACATCTCCATATGAGCGGACCAGACATGTACAAATAAGCGACCCACACTGACAAATAAGCGGACCAACATCCCTATGTCCCTATGAGCGGTTCTAGCATATAACACCTATACAGACTCCTGTTTTCTCGTAAAACGTGCCCTATGCTATACAATACGACGTAAGACCTGATCCTAGACACCTAGACGGAATCAACAGATGTAGTGCACCAAAAGACTCCCCCTCAGATGTTGATGGAGTCGCCAATACACCCTGACTGCAAAATCCGTGTCTTCTCATCTTCAATCTAGATCAGTCTCTGGGCTTTTTCTTCTTTCAATCTTCAGACTCCCCTTCTCGATTTACTGGCATTCTTTTGTTCTTCAGTAACATCTTCAGGATCGTTGTCTGATCTACACAGGCTTTCATAATTGATTTCCAGGATCGAAACTTGGCTCTCTTCCAAAAGAGATTTTCAGAATATCGAAACCTGGCTACCTGCACAATCTTAACCCAGACATAAATTTTCTAATTTTATCACATATCAAATACCTGTGCACCAACACATGACTCTTAAAACAAACATATAATTGCAACATCTCAGGCTCTCTCTCAAATATCTATGATGAACCACTTGAAGAAGGTTAGATTTAACGAAAACAGTTAGATTTACACAAACACTCCCCCTCAAATGCTGCTCATCATGTTTAGCACTCGAAATTTTGAAAATCAGTTTTCCAACATCAGTTGTCGAAAATCTTTTTGACTTTTTCAAAAATTATGCTAAAACACACACAAAATCTTTTTGGATTTTCTGAGAGACTAAAATGCAGAAATAAAATATTTACAGACAATATTTATTTTTTTTATAAGTTCGTGCAAGAGGATCATATCAGATTCTGAGACCAATCACTAACACCGTTAAGCTTCATTTCATTTTAAGTTCTAAACAATTCACTTAGATTGTCAGTATATTGGTCCACTTAAATTCTCACACAAAGTTCAACTGTTTCGAGATACAGATTAATGTCTTAGATACTTAAACTTAATCGCGTGTTCCACCTCAGAATATACTCCCGTATCCAGATCCCAATAATCAGTCTTACAGGTAATTATGATACCAATGATATCTGTATATAAATTAGGTAATGCGAGGGCCGAGGGATCTCAGGTCGATACTTCCGTATACGCAGAGAGATATCAGCTTCGACTTTTCGGTATGTCCCCTTTAGAGGATCTTTTAGCTACAACAACAGCGACTATCAATTTTATTGTTTCATCAGCATGCTGAGGGTTTATGCTATGTTTCCAGCATTTGCGAAAAGTATTATTCGAGGACTAGGTCAGAACTACCGTTCAGCAGAAGTTCTGGAATAATACCCCAGATATCACTGAGTATAAAGACCTAGTATATCAGATTATGAGACCTTTCAAACGAGATTTCGGGGGTTACCCATATATCCGAGAGATGTTTCCCCACGATATAAGCAAGTTTGAATTTAGGTTTATATCTCGTTTCAGTTTACTAAATGTGCGAAAACCTACTGACATATCCGCAGTAAGATTGTTTATCACTTTTAAACTATACATTTCTTTAGCATGCCGTGATAGTCCACTGATGTACTATCATTTCCTCTTATTAGCAACACAACTCATTTTGAATTTTATCATGTTTTTGGCTTTTTCAAATTTTCAAATGTTTTTGGATTTTCTAAAATTTCTTACTCCCCCTAAAATGCAAACACATTTCAAAGGAAATTTGAAAACTAAGACTCTTGACACAATTGAAACATACAAACTGTACAGAAACTTGACAACTGACACTGAATCACATCAAATCGCCATCCACTAGGCATAAACAATCCGAACTCCCCCTTACACAAAACTATTTTCTCATTATGATTTCAAAACACTTAAGTTTGTTTTAACCAAAATGATTTTTCCGGAAAATAAGTTTTGTTAAGTTTACCACTTGTAGATTAGGGGTGTGGTTCATCAAATTGTTCGTCTCTTGTCATATATAGTAAATCAAGTACAAATTAATGTCCCTGATTTACCATTTGCATTCAAGCAACCTCTAAACCAATTGTAAAAATAACCACTTGTAAAAACACACAATACTACTTGTAGGAATGTTACGTCTACATCACCATTTTACCAATCAGGATGCCGATTCCTGCTTCGCACTTATCAACCTGGAAGCTCCGGCGTAGTCCTTCAACCTGTAAACATTCAAACACTATCAAAAACTTTCAACCAAAATCTTCAAACATTAGAAAGATGCCGATTCCTGATCCACGATATAAACTTGGGATCTCCGGCATAGTCTTGAGACTATCATGGGAAACAAACTTCCATCCAAGTCTTTTCAGACTTGATGGCTTTTAACTCTTGAGCAGTAGGGTTGTATGTTGCCTTTTTCGTGGCATAAAAATCTTTTACTCCCTTAGCTCTCCCACTCAACATTTTCCCAAAAATCTTTTTAACATTCCCATTGAATGTTTTCTCTACATTAAAATCATCCTTTTCTTTATAAAACTGATTCGAAATCTCAGTTTTTCCCACTTTCTTCTTCACTTCCTCAAACTTCAATGATGGAAACTCCTCATCATTCACTGAAATCTTCTTCTCAACCTGTGGCTCTTCTGGCTTTGTGGAACCAGATTCATTGCCGACATTCACCTCATCTTTCTTTTCAACCCACACCTGGTTGTCTTTTCCTTTCTTCTCATACCTATTCTTTGAACACTCACCAACCTCGAATTTTGAATTCTCAAAACCTCTAAGTTTTTCAGTCGGTGGTTCAACATCAACAACTTTCTCTTTCATTTTCTGAGAAACTCCCTGTTTTGTTTTGGCATTTTTCTGGCAGTTCCATGCAATGTGACCAGTTTCATTGCACTTGTAACAAGTACGAGTCTCTCTTTGATAAAACAATTCAGTTCCATTCTTCTTCTTTTCAGCAAGAAACTCTTGATTTGACTGTCTCCAGAATGGTTTCTTCTGTTCCTCTTCTGCACTTCCACCTGACACAAATTCTGTTTTTGTTTTAGAATTTTTCAAATTTTTATGATTTTCTGGTGGAATAAATCCAAGACCTTTCTTTTTGTAGCTACGATTTTGGTTTTGTTTCTTTTGAAAACCAGAACCAGAATTGTAACCCTTTTTCTTGTTTAGACGTTGTTGAACTCTTGAAGTGTACTTTTTAGGTTTTTCAGTAAGATTTAAATCTTTTATTTCAGAAATATTAATTTCTGTCATTTTGAAAACCTTTTTGATCATGTCAAAACAAACACTTCTTATTGGAAACTCTTTGTCAGAGTATAATTTGTCCGAATCATTTAAAGTGTATGCAACTTCAAATGTTTCATCATCCAAATTTGCTTTTGATAACAAAAATTCTTTACTGTAAGACCGTTTAACCGACGACTTTTGACTGTTGACTGACGAATTTGACCCTCCAGACTCAGACTTTGACTCAGACTCCTCCTCAGTATCCAACACCTGATCTACCACCTTTTTGATTAACTCAGACTCATGATCAGTATCGGACGAGGTAAACGTGACATCAATGTTATCTGGTAAAACATCAGGATTGTCGGTTTTTAGCTTTATATTGACTGCTTTTTCAAGTTGCTCCTCGTTTGGTTTTCTAGGAGAATACCCTTCCCAAATTGGAGGCGGACACTTGTTATATCTAATAGTCGGTTTCTTACCACAATCTTTCTTTTCCTTTGGCTTCTCATCTTGAAAAGCTTCCATACCTGCAACAGTTGGGTAAATACGATCAATGAGATAATCAGAACTAGAATAACTTTGTAATAAACGTCTAATTCTCTCATTCTCAATCTTCTCTGTTTCCAACTCTTGCTTCCATTTAGCACTTTCTTCGATGTAAAAGTTGATAGCTTTTTGCTTTGTCATCATAACAGCATTCATCATCGTAAGTGCTTGTTCTCTTTCTGAGTTTGTCTTTTGGAGACCAGTTACTGTTTTGTTCAAGACATCATAAGATTCTTTCACATAGTTAAGATTGAACAGTAACTGCTCCTTCTTCTTCTCATACTCAGCAATTATGTCATCTTTTGCAGTACATTCCTTGCAAGCTTCCAAACACTTCTCGCAAGGCTTTACCACTTCAACAATCTTCTCAATCTCGATTGTCTTCACCACTTCAACCACCTTCTCTTCTTCCTTCACTCGCTCAGTTTCAACCATCTCCTCAACAACAACAACAACTTCAACATTCTCAACATCAACATCACCATCAGATTCAGTTTGTTGTTCTTTAGCAGCTCTTTTCTCCTTTAGTTTCTCTACTCGATCTGCAAAATAGAAATGAAAACTTTCAGGAGAAAGATGAGATTTGGCAACATTTATATGTTTTTCTTCCTCATCATCACTACTACTATGATCTGGTGATTGATCAAATTTTACAGATTTATCAGAATCATCATCTGATTTACTAAAATCAGACGGTGTTTTATCAAAAACAACTGCCTTTTCTGAAACAAACTCATTCTGTACATCTTCATCTGAACTCTGTAAACTTTCATCTAAACCTTCTGAAATTTCTCCAGATCTTTCTGAAAGTTTATCAGTACTATCTGACCCTTCATCGGTTGACACAGACTTTTCATCTTCACTTTTCACATTCTCCCCGATAGATCTCATCCAAGTAGCAAACAAATCTGGCTCTCGGACGATCTTGGCAATGAACGCTTTGAACTCTTCTTTTTCAGCCACAAACATATCCCAACTGAAACCTTCTGGTAGTTTCTCATCATCTTGATCGATAATGCGTACTGCTTTGCCTTCAGATGATATGTAATCACTCCAGCTGAAATCTACCAAACATGCTCTTTTGGGATCTTTAATCTCTCTCCCGTGAGCTGTCTGTGGTTCTTGGAATTGACCGACTTGTTGATAGATAGCTTTGCGGTAGTAATCATCTTTCCCGAATGGATTCTATGCTCCGCTAGCTTCTCTTCCTTTGCACTCCCGTTTGAAATGACCTTTCTCCCTGCATCGAAAACAAGTAACTTTAGATTTATCAAAACCTAAAGTTGATACATGAGCATCTAGAAAGTCATTTCTCCCAGTAATGGTTTTGAATTTCTCAGCTCGTCGAAGAACACTTGCGAGACACCATTTGATATCCATAAGTTCCATCTCTTCGGCGTCTATCTGATCGTAATCCTCTTTGGTAAGCATAGGATTGCCGATCCGACCAGCAACAAGACCTTCATAGGATAACAGTACTGAACCCAGAAGTGCCATATGGTCTTTTGCAGTGTCTTCAGAGAAGCTTTGACCTTCTGGAAGGTTGAGAGCTATGTTGTATTGAATCACGTATCCATTTCCTGTTTTTGTACTCTGAGACTGAAAACTCGTGTTAGTCTCTTTCGGATTCACACTTGGAAACGATGAAAACCCGCTGCTATTCTTGTTCGAACCCTGATCAGCTTTCTCAGATGAATCACCAGCACTGAAAGCAGTTTGAATCTTCGGACTTCTTTCAGACTCAGTAGCTGGAATACTACCCCTGTAGTACATCTTCACATCCTGTTGACCACTCGGACTATTCATCCTCGCAATCTTCTGCTGTTCAAGATCCTGACTCTCAATTTTCTCTATAAACTGTGAGATTGTCAACCCATCATACACACCAGTATTCTTCAAGATCATCAAATACGTTCCCCACTCCTTTTGAGGTAACGCGTCCGCCAATTTATCCACCCACTCCTCACGACCTTTTTCAACACCCAACATAGATAAAGATCGCACCAAATGACAGTATCTCTCGATTAGCTTTTTAGTATCCTCTCCCGGCAAACTACTAAACAAATCAAATTCTTTCTTTAGTAACGCTTTCTTGCTTTTGATCATGTTTTCGCTTCCCTCAAACTTGACATTTAGCGCATCCCAAATTGACTTAGCAGTTTTGTCGTGCTGTAACAGGATGAATATATCTTCTTTTATCGCCTGCTGCAACAAACTAATCATCATTTTCTCAGCTCTATACATTGCTCGTTCTTGATCAGTGAACTCGGATATTTCTTTGATGACTTGCAAATCTGTTCGAGGCAATGTGTACTTCTTCAATATGCATTCCCACGATCTGAGATGATTTGCCTGAACCCAGTTTTCAAACCGATCCTTCCATCCATAATACTCCTCAATGTTCATTAATTTAGGGGGCTTTTGAGTCGTTCCCGTCTCGTTTTCTAAATTCATTGCTTGAGCAATTGCGGCTGGAGTAGTCGATGAGGCAAATGCGTTGTAGAACTCGGAATCCATACTGACTTAACACGTATTTCAAGACAAATGACAGAAGAGCAAACCAACTCTGAACAAATAAGCGAACCAGAAAGATCCAAATAAGCGAACTAGAATTGTTCTTTGGAGCGAACCAGAATGATGCTTTGGAGCGAACCAAAATGAATCTTTGGAGCGGACCACTTTGGATAACTGTCTTTGGAACGGACCAGAAATATACACTGGAGCGGACCTGTCTTTGGAATGGACCAGAAATATACACTGGAGCGGACCTGAATGTGACCTGATAAGCGAACCTGGATTGTACTCTGGAGCGAACCAAAATGCAAATTTGGAGCGAACCAGAAAAATATTGAGCGGACCAGCTGAAAATCTGTACGGATGAGCGGACCAAAACGTGATCTAAGTGCGGTTCATGATGACGTCACTTCGAGCGATCCACATATCGAACATGTTTTGACTCGTTAAAACTTCGAATTTTGGCTTCAAACTTTCCAGGGTTTATCTCGATACTATTGCGCACAAGCTGTGAAAATTTGAGCGAATTCCGACCGTGAAATCTTCCCGAATCAGTAAAAGAAGGTGTAGAAGTGATAAGAAATAATGAAAAACAGCTACAATCTGCAGAAAACCTCCTCCCAAGCTCTGATACCACTTGTAGGATCGTTTGCTGACCCGAACGAGTCGTTCAGAGGTTGTCTCTTGTGTTTCAGATGCGGAATAATAAGAAATGCAAGTAGATATAGCTTGTTCTTTCTCCTAACTCCTTGTTTTATTGATATGAAACGTTTTACAGCTCGATCTTCACACCGGCAGAGCTTCGGCGTGGAATTTCACATACATCTTATGTGGTTCGCCCTAATGACACCTATATATAGGCTGTTGGGTTCGCTCATGTGACACATGTCCATATGAGCGGACCAGACATGTACAAATAAGCGACCCACACTGACAAATAAGCGGACCAACATCCCTATGTCCCTATGAGCTGTTCTAGCATATAACACCTATACAGACTCCTGTTTTCTCGTAAAACGTGCCCTATGCTATACAATACGACGTAAGACCTGATCCTAGACACCTAGACGGAATCAACAGATGTAGTGCACCAACAGATACCATAGAAGAACTCGGGGATTTAGCTAGGATAAGGTTGGCTAGCTATCAACAAAGAATGGCTGGAGCCTACAATAAGAATGTTAGGATCAGGAAATTTAAAGTTGGTGATATGGTGTCGAGGAAGGCATTCCAAAATACCACAAATCCTGCTGATGGCAAGCTAGCACCAAAGTAGGAAGGCCCCTATCTAATTGAAGCTGAGGCAGGAAAGGAGGCATATCGTTTGTTGACAATGGATGGTGATCTCTTACCAAGGGCTTGGAATGCTGTTCATCTGAAGAAGTACTTTATGTAAGAAGGATCGCGGATCCTTAGATATCCTGATCCTCAGTTTATGGTGAGGATCCTCAGAGGATATATGATCCTCATTCTGGTAATGATTTACTTATTATTTCACAAGTGCATTAATTCATTTGATTATAAAGAGCGTGTATTAGAATCCTTTATCCTTTGTCATTAAGTTTTGAGTTTTGAAGAATTAGATGCATTTTTGACAAAGGATCAAGTGGTTGGTCAGCTCTCCAAAGTTTTTGGGTTTATCCCCAGTTTATGGGCTTGTCCCCAGTCTAAGGTATCTATTACCTTCTACGAATCAGGTTTCAACACCTTCGCCGGTTGCGCACGATTATCCTAGTATAGTTCAATGCAATGGGACCAGTACCCGCTTGAGGGGCTGACAATTTCATTGTTATTGGCTGTATTTAGGATCCTAAGTATAATGGTAGACGTACCATACATCCGTTCCTAAGGTTTCTAACGTTTTCACGTTAGCTAAGGTTTTGGCATTTTCATGTCACTCACGTTGGGATTGTCGCCAGTTTGGGCCATACTCCAATTTACACAAGAATATTTGGGCTTGTCCCCAGTTTTTGGGTTTGTCCATAGATTTGGGCTTGTCCCCAGCTTGTTGGGCTTGTCCCCAGTTACTAATGGTTCTTTTCTGTGACAATTGTCTTAGTCCCAAGTTATGTGTTGTTACAGGTTTCCGAAGCCAAACAGTTAAGGATCCAAGATCCTAACTTTTTGATGGTTCTTGTCTCTTATTGGCATAGTTGTAAGTGTTAAGGATATAGAATCCTAACTTGGATTCTCTGGTGTAATCCTCATTTTCCTTTGCTTTATTTTGATTTATATTACCCTTATCCTTTGACAACAGGATATGTGATCCTTGATCGTATAGTTTATAATCTTTTGACATAAGCTAATTAAACATACATTTGATACCGTTTCTAACAGTTTGTAAATTCTGAAGTTATAGAATAGAAATTGACAAGTAAATGTATAAGAAACAACGTTCAAAATAAAATTAATAACACAAGAGATAGTCAAAAGTCAAAAGTTTTATTTATTTATCATTTAAACCATTTTAAAGGTTTTCAAAATTACCTACCCAAATTTCTACCAGCAAAACGTGGCCCGTCCACTTGGGTTGGCAAAGGGTGTCCATATTAACAAAGTTCAAAGTAGTGCAGGAAATAAAAAGGTGAGGGGCATCAAAGGCTTCATCCTCCACAAATAGAAGGACCCATCCACCTTTGTTACCCCCTATTGTTCAAAGGATCATTGATCCTTAACCCTAAAACTATTATTCAAAGTTACTACAGACCATCATTGTTTGAAACCAAAACATCACAACCAAAAAACCACTAAACCATAAAAAATGGGCTCCGGCCTCGTCTAGAAATTTCCATCATCGCCCATTTGTCCAGCCTAAGCCTTGACTGCTTCATCCACTTTCGCTTCTCCACCTTCACCGCTACCGCCAGCCTCAGCTGCATCCGAAGGATCCTTGCTGCCACCAGCTTCAAGGGTCAGCACCTCCTCAGGCTCTTCATCATCTCCAAGCTCCACCAGCCGCTACTTCCAAGCCTCCACGTCCCATGCCAACCTATCAAAGGAAGGACCAGCAGCTTCCGTGGCCATTTGAAGTCTGATCTTCAAGGTCACTATGGCAGCATACTTCTTGGTATCATCAACAATCTCCAGCCGCTCCTTATTAGTAGTGATCTCAGCAAGGAGGATTTGCTTCTGCAGGCTCTTGTTTTCCTGCTCAAGATAAGCGATCCTCTTGTCTTTGGCAGCAGAGATAGTTTGAAGATCGAGGATACGCTCTTCAGCATCGGCTAGATGCTGGCCCTGGACTGATTACTTCTCCAAGTGGATAAAAGCTGAAGCCTTTGCACAAGTTAGAGAGAAAGAAGTTATATCCTTTATCAAAAGAAACATCATTACTAGATTTGGCATTCCTTCTGAAATTGTTTGTGACAATGGATCCCAGTTTATTAGGACACGAACCACTAACTTTTGTGACAGTTAGGGGATTAGGATGATAACATCAACACCAGTCCACCCACATGCTAATGGTCAAGCAGAATCATCCAACAAGATCATCATTAACAACTTGAAGAAGAAGCTTGGATCCAAGAAAGGGAAATGGGCATAAGAGCTACCATATGTATTATGGGCTGATAGAACAACTCCTAAGAATGCTACTAGTCAAACTCCATTCTCTTTGGTCTTTGGAGCTAAATCTGTGATCCCTACAGAGATGGTAGTCCCTACTGCAAGAACAAGCATTCGTGATCCTGGAGGAAATGCAGAAAACTTGACTCAAGATCTGGATACCATAGAAGAACTCAGGGATTTAGCTAGGATAAGGTTGGCTAGCTATCAACAAAGAATGGCTGAAGAAGTACTTTATGTAAGAAGGATCGAGGATCCTTAGATATCCTGATCCTCAGTTTATGGTGAGGATCCTCAGAGGATATATGATCCTTATTCTGGTAATGATTTACTTATTATTTCACAAGTGAATTAATTCATTTGATTATAAAGAGAGGGTATTAGAATCCTTTATCCTTTGTCATTAAGTTTTGAGTTTTGAAGAATTAGATGCATTTTTGACAAAGGATCAAGTGGTTGGTCAGCTCTCCAAAGTTTTTGGCTTTATCCCTAGTTTATGGGCTTGTCCCCAGTCTAAGGTATCTATTACCTTCTACGAATCAGGTTTCAACACCTTCGCCGGTTGCACACGATTATCCTAGTATAGTTCAATGCAATGGGACCAGTACCCGGTTGAGGGATTACAATTTCATTGTTATTGGCTGTATTTAGGATCCTAAGTATAATGGTAGACGTACCATACATCCGTTCCTAAGGTTTCTAACGTTTTCACGTTAGCTAAGGTTTTGGCATTTTCATGTCACTCACGTTGGGATTGTCGCCAGTTTGGGCCATACTCCAGTTTACACAAGAATATTTGGGCTCGTCCCCAGTTTTTTGGTTTGTCCCTAGATTTGGGCTTGTCCCCAGCTTGTTGGGCTTGTCCCCAGTTACTAATGGTTCTTTTCTGTGACAATTGGCTTAGTCCCAAGTTATGTGTTGTTACAGGTTTCCGAAGCCAAACAGTTAAGGATCCAAGATCCTAACTTTCTGATGGTTCTTGTCTCTTATTGGCATAGTTGTAAGTGTTAAGGATATAGAATCCTAACTTGGATTCTCTGGTGTAATCCTCATTTGCCTTTGCTTTATTTTGATTTATATTACCCTTATCCTTTGACAACAGGATATGTGATCCTTGATCATATAGTTTATAATCTTTTGACATAAGCTGATTTAACATACATTTGATACCTTTTCTAGCAGTTTGTAAATTCTGAAGTTATAGAATAGAAATTGACAAGTAAATATATAAGAAACAACGTTCAAAATAAAATTAATAACACAAGAGATAGTCAAAAGTCTAAAGTTTTATTTATTTATCAATCAAACCCTTTTAAAGGTTGTCAAAATTACCTACCCAAATTTCTACCAGCAAAACGTGGCCCGTCCACTTGGGTTGGCAAAGGGTGTCCATATTAACAAAGTTCAAAGTAGTGCAGGAAATAAAAAGGCGAGGGGCATCAAAGGCTTCATCCTTCACAAACAGAAGGACCCATACACCTTTGTTACCCCCTATTGTTCAAAGGATCAGTGATCCTTAACCCTAAAACTATTATTCAAAGTTACTACAGACCATCATTGTTTGAAACCAAAACATCACAACCAAAAAACCACTAAACCATAAAAAATGGGCTCCGGCCTCGTCTAGAAATTTCCATCATCGCCCATTTGTCCAGCCTAAGCCTTGACTGCTTCATCCACCTCCGCTTCTCCACCTTCACCGCAACTGCCAGCCTCAGCTGCATCCGAAGGATCCTTGCTGCCACCAGCTTCAAGGGTCAGCACATCCTCAGGCTCTTCATCATCTCCAAGCTCCACCAGCTGCTACTTCCAAGCCTCCCCGTCCCATGCCAACCTGTCAAAGAAGGATCAGCAGCTTCCTTGGCCATTTGAAGTTTGATCTTCAAGGTCACTATGGCAGCATACTTCTTGGCATCATCGACGATCTCCAGCCGCTCCTTATTAGTAGTGATCTCAGCAAGGAGGATTTGCTTCTGCAGGCTCTTGCTTTCCTGCTCAAGATAAGCGATCCTCTTGTCTTTGGCAGCAGAGATAGTTTGAAGATCGAGGATACGCTCTTCAGCATCGGCTAGATGCTGGCCCTGGAGGAGTTGATTTCAACAAATTTCGGCAAAAAACAAGATAAGATTCAGGATCCTTTATCCTAGAATACAACACAATACTTTAGGATACGTGATCCTTACCTCGGAGACAGCCTCATGGAGTTGTCGCTCGATCAGTGGAAGACCTTCAGAGGATTCAGAGGGCTTCTTCCTTTTGCTTCCTTTGCCCCTGGTGCTCATGCCTTTGACCTCCGGGATGCTTTCGCTTGTAGCCAGCTCCTTCTTGATGGATCTTGGGGAGACTATGTCCTGGATATCACTAAGGTTAAACTTGGAAGCAGACTTTGATGACTTAGCAGCGCCTACACACATCAAAAACAAACAGATAAGTATTCATTATTTAACTTTTCAATTACATATTTATAAAAATGGATACTTACTTGACATGGTGTAGGAAGTGGAAGAGATTTCTTGAGAATCCTTTGTTCTTGGTGGATAAGTTCTGACAACAGGATTAAGCTTCCAGAAAGCGGTTATTCTCTCCTTGGTAACAGGTGAGTCTTGTATGTGTGACAGGGAAATAGCTGCACAACCAAAAGAAAAAAGGATCAGTTATACTCTGCAAGAAAGAAGAATCTTACCGTGGTCCTGGCCTAAGGATCCTATATCCTACCCTGGCTGTTCCATTTCTTAGGAAGATGATTCCCGTTTGGGATGGAATCTCTCCTCACAAAGAAAAACTGGTTTCTCCAGTTGCTATCATTCTTGGTGACTTTTAGCAAAGGATGGTGTTTTTGTGGCTTGTGTTTGAAAGGAAACGGTGAGACCCATGGCTGACCAGGTTATACAAACGGCTTAACTCAGATAGACCTATGTCTATTCCCTCATTTTCTATGATGTGCTCAAGTGTGTAAAGAACCCTCCACACCATTGGCATGGCCTGAATGTAGCACAGACCAGTCAGTGTGAAGAAGCTCTGTGTAAACGCCGGGAAAGGATATATGAAACCTATCTTGAATGGAGCAGCAGGGAAGGTGATCCAGATTTCTGATAAACAATCACTCTTCATAGAAGAGTCAAAGGGCCGGAAGATAGTCCCATCCGGGAAGCAGTGAAGTAACTGATCAACTTCAGGATCAGTGAAGCGACAAAGCTCCGTGGAGGGATTCTTAGTGAGGCCCTGACTCTTCGGAGGGCTGTAGTGCTCAGGATTCTTAGCAGCAGAGGATCGGGTGTTCATCTTAGCCATGGGATCTTGAAGAAACAAAGGATCAGAGGAAAGAAATTTAGAGAGAAGAAGGAAGGAAATACCTGTTGAGATCTTCGAATGAGGATTTAAAGGAGAAGATCTTGAATCTAAATGCAAAATATCACCTCTATCTTTATCCAATTTAAAATCATTGTTTGTTGCAGGGATGACCCTCGCTGACGTAAGCCTGTAACGGCTATATCTCCAAGTAACGGCTAGTCCGAATTTCACTGAAACATGACTATCCAAATGATATTCAACTAGTCATGTTTGGGGGCAATTGTTAGGGATAGAATTTTAGTGTCTATGGATCACAGATCCTCAGTTTAACCTGGATCAAGGATCCTCAGGAAGTGGTGCAGGAAGACTAAGGATCAAGGATCCTCATTGGTATTCTTAAACTAACAATTGTTTCCACCACCTTTTGGCTTGTTTTGTAGGTATGTTTCGAAGAGGACTTATTCCAACCGAGATTCCAGGGGAATATGCTCTTTATTTTGACATGTGCACAAGTTGAAGACCGTTGGTGGTGATCGTGGGTGAATGGCTGATTTTTTGGATAGTTAGTAGGATATTTTTAGTTAAGTTAAGAGGGGTATTGAGCTAAATTTAGAAACGACTTGCACTCGGGTTACCGTACATCATTTTTGTTACTCTTTCTATCGAATACACACACACTAGAATTCATTGTATCAAGCTCAATACATCCAAAGTTGTAAACTTGTTCATTCAATATAGTTGATAGTGATAGTTTTCACTATCCGAGGTTTTTTATGCCGGAGATCATTCATTGATCAAGGGCTTTTTCCTCGTATAAATCCTTGTGTTCATTGCCATTTTCATTCAGTTATTGTTCTTACATTTGTTCATTTAATCAAGCATCCAACCTCACAAAAATCAGATTTGGTTACATTATCCTTGTGTGATTTTTGACCAAAACAGTAATGATGATGATGGTAATAGTGGTGCAATAGTTGTGAGCCGAACGGGTAATCATCAAGATCTAGACTTCCTAGATGACACGCAGAATGAAGAAAAGGAAGAAGATCGTCCTAAGGGGAAGTTATCGTCAGGTACTAAACATTCTTATACTCCTAAAGTTATATTCTTATGACATGACGTAGAGGAAGGAGAGATAGTAGAGAATTGGACGAGGGAGTCTATGAAAGAAGCTCTTGGGTTGAATGAAGAAGACAAATTCACTTTCGACTTCGAGAAGGATACAGAAGACGTTGCTCCTGATGGTGAGTATGTATTTGAAATGGTTGATGAAGCTGACAACTTCAACAATGTGGTGATTGAAGATGATTCTGATTCTGATCATGAAGTTCCAATGCATTATTCTAGTCATGATGCTGATTTTCCCATATTCGTTGAATTGTTCAGAAGTCACAATGAAGATGATCTTAGAAGGAAAGTTTTTGAAAAGTTAAGTGAAGATGGTATTCCTAAGAAGTTGTCGAAAGAAGAACTTTGGGAGGAACGGAAGAAATGGTTCAACCTGATGCCTGAGGAGCGTAAGTTTAAAAGACCATTGAAGTTCTTCAAGAGCTATCCAGATGAATCTCTCGGAGATATCCTGTTTTGGGGTTACCTAGATGATCTGAAATTTTATGCTATCAAAAGCGAATTCGGAGTTCAATACTTCGAATATGTCAAAGATCTGAAGACGTTGCCATGGTGGGACGTTAAAGAGTTGGTGAAAACGAAGAATATACAACAACTTGAATGGGGTCCTGAAGTACGTTACTATGAATCAAAGCTTTGGTATTATATTAGTGGGAAAGCACATGATAACTTTCCTGAATGGAAGCCACAATATCCAAAGTGTATAGTTAAAGTCGACCCAAAGACTGGCAAAAAGACATCACCCTGCATGTTAAACGACCACGATGTATGAAGAATATACCACTGAAGGAGATGGAACAAGACTTCTATAAAGACTTCAGGGGTTGAGCATATGATCCAAAAAAATGCCAGGCGGTGATTGCTCTACGTGATGAGAATATGGTTTACAGGCGTATCTTCCTAATAGATTCGATGTGGCTGGTCAATTATTCAAAGGCTAACATTGATTGTTTGTTCTTCAACAAGATAATGTATTATGAAGCTGATAAAGAACAAGTTCTGCATTACCAGAAGGTTGTGACCCATGTGCTTTGAGAAGGATATTAATTTAGGCCGCTATTGGGAGTCGAGTTGGAGAGATCTTGAGTTAGAAGAATTCTTGAAAAGAGAACGCCACAACGAGAAGATGGATAAGAAGATGGATGAAGTTGTGAAGAGAGCCAAATAGAGATTGGGAATGGGGCAGTTTGATACTGATCAAACTCCTATTGAATCAGAAGAACGTAAGATTCCCAGGTGGTCGAAGAAGATGGATGGTATAAAGGAATGGCGTGAATGGTGAATTAATGAAGGAAGGCATAAAAGAAAACAGATGTTGGCATAAGGAGCAGAAGAGAGGAAACGGAAGTACAGGGAAAGATGATACAACAAGAATGTTTGATCAAGACTATACAAGAAGACGACTACAGCTACATCCAAGGGGGAGTCTGTGAATGCACTATGTCTGTAGCTTTCGTCTGTATTGAGTCTTTATTTATCTTGTTTAGTGTCTTTGTAGTGTTTAACGTACGTTTTGTATGACATCTGGGATGAAACTTGGTTTAGGCATGTTGTAACAGTCCATCCGGACGGATGGGCTATAGGTTGTTTCATCTAGATGGACACTCCCTATAAATAGGGGTGTTGGGTCTTAGTTTTGAATGAACTTTGTGCAACCTAGGCGAAGCCCTGTCAAAATTTCTCCAGGCGTTGTAATTGTTCAGATACCAATGAGAAGTGAACTTAAACGTATCTGTGTGATTCTCTCTACTACTTTCATGGATTCCGCACACGTTAGTAGGTGTTAAGATCCGGTCGGAGCCTTCGAAGACCTGAACTCACGGTCCTCACAGGATCATAAGAAAACATAAAAGATGATAAAAAAACTTGGAGATACAAATATTAAACAAGATTTATTTTATTTCCTTTTTCCATTCACCAAATACAAATACTCAAACTCACGTAATCGTAATAAGAAAAGTTTCTCCATCCTTTAACATGGACTTTTTCGATTTTATTAGTCTTTGCAAAAAAAAAAAAACAAAAAAAAAACCACATGTAGATCACGAGATAAACATATGTAGCTCGTAAACTACTTATATATATATATATATATATATATATATATATATATAGGATCCGGTTCTATCGAGAACCAAGCCGAGTTGCGAGAACCGTAAGAACTATTCTTGACGAATTGCTGAATGCCACATCAACCCCCATGTGTTTGAATTTGAAGGTTATATTAGTAATTTTACTTTTCTTTTCTTTTTGAAGGTTATATCAATCAGCTGTTTTTTGAGAGAATGATGAGAGAAACACTATATCACTCAACAATCCCAATACAGATTTTTCCCTCCTTTCTTTCCAATATATCTGATGCCCTATTTCTTCTCTACAATTCATCACTCCACATGGTCATCTACACATAGAGCTCTCACCCCGTGTCTCACAGTGAAGCCAACACCGGCAACGGCGATGTCGCCGGAGATACACCTCCATCGTTGTTGTTATCTGATACAACACTATTGCCGTAGCCTACCGCTCACACTATGGAACAGAGGTCCCCCACTGCCGATGATGGCCATCCCACCGAAGAGACTATGTTCTCTGGTTTTCATCAGTTCCTTGGAGCAAATGTAGATGATTCAATCTTCGACCAAGCATGTAGGCTTGTTAGCACCCAAATATCACCTGAAGCACCTACCCCAGTGAATGTTGAACATGAGCCAACTTCTTTCCCTTTCAGTACCCCTTCAATCCCAGCCACTCAAATCAATGAAGATGGTAATATATCCATGTCAAACACTTGTTATTTGTTTAATTTTTTTTCATGTTATTTCGTTCTAGAAGTTCCGGCCCTACATAAAACCCTAGATGGTGAACAAGGCTAAACTGATATTACTCGAGAAAGTTGTCATGTTTTTACTATCATCTGTGTTATAACCCCCCCCCCCCCCCCCCCCCCCCCCCCCCCACACACACACACCCCCCTTAGATGGATAAGTTATGTTAATAGTTTTACTCACTGATGTCTGATGTGTGTTTTTGTACTGCTGGAGTTTGCTTTTCAGACTGACTTTTCAAAGTTTACATTTTGTCAACCACTCTGTCTTTGTTCTTAGTGTCATCTGTGTTGTTACGCACCCGCCCCCCGCCCCCCGCCCCCCCTAGATGGATAACTTAGGTTAACAATTCTACTCGCTAATGTTTTGATGTGTGTTTTTGTACTGCTGGAGTTTGCTTTTCTGTTTGATTTTTTAAGGATTGCATTTTGTTAACCACTCTGTATTTGTTCTTAGTGTCATCTGTGTTGTTACACCCCTCCCCCTAGATGGATAACTTAGTTTATTAATTCTACTCGCTAATGTTTTGATGTGTGTTTTTGTACTGCTGGAGTTTGCTTTTCAGTTTGATTTTTTAAGGTTTGCATTTTGTCAACCACTCTCTCTTTGTTCATCTTCTCCAAACTAAATTAAACTATGTTTTTTAGCCTTTTTTTTTTTGTCTTTGAGTGTACAATTATAAACTATACCATGTTGTGTTTGCAAGTGGAATGCAATTTGAATGCATTTTTGTCACTTTTTTACTTGATACAAAGTTACTTGTCATTTCTAAAGTTATAATGATCTATATGTTTTTTTTTTGTCATTTTTTTTGGCATGTAGAGCGTGGCCAGCAATGCGAAGAGGAATGCCCTTCCTGGTTCACCCCCAACGGGACGCGTTACTGGGCGTCGTATGCCCCACCCCACCTTAGGCCACAAATGACGGTCGTGTTCCAGAAATGGCAGGGCGTAGTTGAGATGTATGACAAGTATGCTAAGAGGTGCGGGTTTTCAATTAGGACCGTCACCGTTAAGAGGAAGCATGGAGCGATTACACATCGTTACCATTTGTGCACAAACCACGGAAAACCACAGCTGAAAAGGAAGTTTGACGTGTTGGATGACACTTCTTTAAAGATTAGGCAGTCCACTTTCCATGTTTGTGATTACAAAGCTTGTATCCGTGTGAAGTTTCATCAGCCCTCGCAAACGTGGGAGTTGTACCACTTTGAAGAGCATCACAATCATGCGATGGTTCCCTCCTATAATAGAGATCTCACCAAAAAAGGATGGAGACTTGATTTTTCGTCTAAAGACTTCATCCACCGTGTTAGTCTTAACAAGGTGGGCCCCTCGGTGGCCCATACACTGCAAGTAAGTTTGAAGGGTGGGCATCACAATGTTTAGGGCACGACAGAAGACTACAAGAATTTTTCGTGGAATCTTCGCATGTTTATCGGAGACAGGGATGCGCAACTAGTAATTGACAAGATGAAAGACCGAGTCAAGCATTTGCCTAATACACTTTCAAAAGTGTGGATAACGGGGAGCTACGCCACATGTTCTGGGCGGATGACATTTCTAAGCTAAACTACCAAGCATTTGGTGATGTTATCGCGTTTTTTATAGTATTTCAGCATTTTATCGGCGCTGCATTTTTTTTAATTTTCTTACAAAAATCTGTTATGTTTTGTATGGGTTTTCAACTGTTAAGAAATTTCAAAAAAAAAAAAAAGACCCGTATATTTATGCATATGATACATGTACAATCTTATTTTTGTCCCCTTTACTGGAGTGGACAACAACAGGTGCGTGACATTTGGAGCGGGGCTTTAGTTTTGCGAGACCATAGAGGCTTACACTTGGTTGCTTAGGCCGGAGGGTGTGGGGGGCGCCACCACCGCCAGGTCACCATCTATGGCGCCGCCGGCGCTATACCCCCACACCGAGCCATTCAAGAGGGGCGCTATAGGTGAGCTCGCCAAGCTGTTAACGAGGAAGAAGGGGCTGTTCAGGTGGGGCCCACTAAATGTCATCCAATCAAATTTTTTTTTTATTTTGTTTAAAAGATGGCTCCATCCCACACCCTCCATGTTAAAGGGGGGGTTATAAAGCCCCCTTGGCTGATGTGGCGCCTACGTGGCGCTGAGGTCTCCTTATAAAGCCCCAAGGGGGTTATCCCACACCCTCTAGCCTTACGACATTCCTTTAAGCGCACCACAATTAGCCTACTCTTGTCTTAACTAACCAAGACCTGGCTATGAGGCAAGCTGTTAGTGTTGTTTTCACGGGTTCACTTCATCAACTGTGCATATGGCACATAATGAAGAAGGTGCCTTCAAAGATATTTTCTCTAATCCGAAAATGTGACGACTGTCCAAGTATGCATTTCTAATTGTTTTCCCCTTGACTCACTCATAAGTGGGTTGCATATTCTCTGTGTGGAATATTTTACATCAGCTTGTATTGAACATTTATTTTTTTCATACACTTGAAGTTTTTTTTTATATTCAGCTTGCAGGTGATGTTGAAGACAACACCGAAGTCAGAGCAGCCTTGCATAAACTTGTGTGGAACATTTACATAAAACCTGAAACATTCGAGCGTAGGTGGGCGAAGCTTTTAGAAAAGTACGGCCTGGAAAATCAAGATTGGCTGAGAGATATGTTCAACATTAAGGAGATGTGGGTTCCAGCATACTTCAGAGAAATCCCGATGTCATGCCTCATGAAAACTACTTCCCGATGTGCGAGTTCTGACGCTGCGTTCAAGGTTAATTCTTCCTGGGTGAATACGTTAGTCCAGTTTCTGCTGTGTCATGATGCAACTATCGAATCACAGAGATACAACCAGAGGGTTGCCGACTTCAAGGCTGACGGCCGCGTACACAAATTGAAAACGGGTCTGGAAATAGAGAAGAAATGCGCCATGTTGTATTCCCCCTATCTTCCTCGAGGTCCGTAAGGAGATATACAAGGGAATGAGGTTCAGCTACATCACAACAGTTGAAGAAGATGATGCTATCAAGACCTACACTATAACCCACTTGGATAAGCTGACTGACGTCGTGAACAATTTTACGGTATTGTACCTATTTTTTATTAATCTATTCTGTTTTCCGTTGTTTTTTTAATGCGCATGGCTTATGCCCTCCCTCCCGTGCAGGTGAAAGTTGACGCACCGGAGGATTCCTCAGCATGTTGCTGTAACTTGTCGACCCGTATCGGATATCTTTGCCGTCACATATTCTGTGTTTTTAGGCATACGCATGTGGATGAAGTACTGGCGAAGTACATTGTCAGACGTTGGGGCTGTTATATGCTCCCAAAATCAGTTTTCCGTGTTGAACAAAGGTGTGGGGTCGATCTGTCCCCCCTCGCAGTGAGTAGGAACAAGCTTGTTGAATGTTTCACCGCGCCACTGGATTAGATGTTGGGTGATGGTGCCGCAATGGAGGTTTTTTTTTTGGAGAAACTAAAGGCACTAAAGAATGAAATCATAGATGATTGTCAGGCCAGAGTGAATGTGGACAGGACAGATACCGAAGACATAGCTAGTATGTTGGGAGTTGTCGTGGAAGTTGACGTTTCTTGCTCGAATCCTCGAGGCGTGCGTAACAAAGGATGCGGGACCAACAAGCGTTGCGTTGGACCAGGAGAGAAGGATGTCCAGAATAACAAGAAGCACCCCCGGATTTGCAAGACTTGCTACCAGTATGTAACTGGTCACGAGTCGCGTAACTGTCCGCAAAAGCAGAAGGAAGCAGACCGTTAGTGCGGAGCTGATATATGTTGGGGTGGGGGGGGGGGGGGGGGGGGGGGTCGCGGGTTGGTTTTTCTTGTGTGTGTGGGCTGAAGGTGTTTTTGGATATGAACAAATGGTTTTTGTGTTTGTTTTTTTGCAATCGTTGTTTGGCAACGACCTAGTTATGGACTTCTCTATTAATGTTTTTTGCACTCTCTAGTGATGGGACTATTTTAGTAATACTTAAAGTTTACCATTTCACTGTGTAACGAAAAAAATGTCAAACATTTTTTTCTTTTTGGTCCCGTAACCCCTACATATCTTATGTAAAAGAACAACCATATGTAAGTGTGGATGCTCTGTTATTAAATCAAATGTTTGTTCGAAAAAAGTAGAATATTTTTTTTATAAAACTACATCAGCGTTTTTGCCTAGATGTTGACGCGTAAACTAAATTCGCGAGTATCCTTCTAAAAACGTAAAAAAGAGCATACGTAAACAAAAACTCTTAAACTACACGTAAAAAAACACAAACCTTTTAAATCATACGTAAAAACCTTTTTTAAACCTCCTAAACCCGTAAAAAATGATACGTAAAAACTCGTTTTTATACTCACCCACATTCCTACATTTGTTTTGCAACTGTTTAAACCGCCCGTAAAAACTTTTAAAAAACTTTCTAAACCAAACGTAAAAAAAATACAAACCTTTTAAAGCATACGTAAAAAAATTTCTTGAAACTGTGTATTGAAAGTAAAAATTTCCCCGGGAAAACCTGTAAAAAACTATAAGTATAAATTCCTTTTATATTCACTCGCACACGTAAATTTGTTTTTCAAACCTTTTAAACATCCTGGAAAAACGTTTTACATTACTTGTTAAAATAAAAACCACCCTTAAAAGACTTTTTCAAAATTTTACGCTACACACAAAAACTAAAAATGTTTTTTGCAAACCTATAAAGCACTTGTAAAAATACTTTTTGCATCAATTGTTAAAATAAAAAAAAATACAAACTAAACAAACCGTAAAAACTTTTTTAAAACTTTACGCTAACCGTAAAAACTATACGGAAAAACTTTTTATATCAATGTAAATAGTTTTTTATTGTCAAACTTTTTTTACGGGCCATGTAAAAAGTCTAAAACCCCGATGTGAAACCTTTTTTTTCTGCAAACCTTTATGCCCCCTGTTAAATGTTTAAATAACCCTTAGATAAACTTCAACTCCACCATGCAAAAGACTTGCAATGTGTTTTTCATAAACGATTTTGAAGCAGCAAAACTTTCATGTTTTTTTTGCAAAACCTTTTTACACCGTCATTTTGAAGTTGCAACGTTTTTGACACACGACACCATGCAAAAAAAAATTTGGTTGGTTTTTTACGTACGTAAAAAAACTGTGTATTCAAAGTTAAAATAATCCCGAAAAAACGACGTAAAAACCCTACGTAAGATTCTTTTTATACTAAACCATATACGTAAATTTGTTTTCAAACCTTTTAAACAACCCGTAAAAACGTTTACATGAATTGTTAAAATCAAATCCACCCGTAAAAGATCTTTTTTAACTTGTACGATACACACTAAAACTATACGTTCAAATTTTTTTTAAAACTCTACGCTAACCGTAAAAACTATATGAAAAACTTTTTTATGTCAAAGTAAAAAGTTTCTGATTCTCAAATTTGTGTTTATGGTTACGTAAAAAGTCTAAAACCCCCAATGTGAAACAGTTTTTTTTTTTTTTCTGCAAACTTTTACGCCCTCGTTAAAAGTTTTAAAAACCCTAAGCAAAGCTTTTTTTTTTTTTTTTTTTTTGACATTTGATGTAAAAAAGTTTTTATGGGTGCTTTATAGGTTTGCGATTTGAGTATAAAAGAGTTTTTACGTTGAGTTTTTTACATAAAAGAACCATCCAAAAAAAATTTACGCACGGGTATCGCGTGTCAAAAACGTTGCAACATCGAAAAAAATATGAAGTCTTTTTTTTAACACTTTAATGGCGCTTTTCCGCATGGGGTATCTGTAATAACCGAAAATTTAAAATCATAATAAACTAATAATATTAAAAGACCTAATTATTTTATTAAATTAAACCATAGGAAACCCTAATTGAGACACCCAAGTGATTCTGCACAAACCCTAAAAATTTCAGAAATTTCAGAATCAGGATTAGGGCCCCTAAAACTCAGGGGGGGTGTTCCCTGTTTGATAATTATCCTTATAACTTGCTGCCGAAGTTGCATTTATTAAAATTGTCGACTCACCAGGCCTAGTTCCACACGTGGCCACCCTATACACGAATTTTGTGAACCTTACGGACCGTAAGGTTATTAAGCTTACGGTCCGTAAGCTAGTTAAAAATCGTGTATAAATAGCAGAGGTTGGCACTTGAATCTGGGCACAAAATCGACGAAGAAACTCAAAATACACGCTGAGATTTCGTCCGATTACTCTCCAAACACACACTAAACACAAATTAAGAGTAGCGGGGTGCTGCAGAACAGGGTAATAACTCGATCGCTATTACGATTCATTGTCCGATTGATCAATATATCCAATTGATGTTTAAGTGCTGCCCATATTAGGGTTATACTTTGTCGTTCGTCATTAATTTGACGGATCATCGTTAATTTGATGGATAAAGTATTGTACTTTGTCGTTCGTCATTAATTTGACGAATCATCGTTAATTCGATGGATAAAGTATTGTACTTTGTCGATTCGTCATTAATTTGACGGATCATCATTAATTCGATGGATAAAGTATTGTACTTTGTCGTTCGTCATTAATTTGACGGATCATCGTTAATTCGGTGGATGAAGTATCGCACTTTGACATTCGTTGTGAGAATTTGATATCGTGAGTTATCGTAAAGGCTGTATTAAGTTACTAACCTAGTTTGTATGCATGTTATTTAAATTAGGTTAAAAGACTAATCAGTAGTCTAAACTCTGTCCGTATAAATCTGAATTATTATCACAAGGTAGCATCAATTTGGAATTTTTAAGGTACGGATCCTTACCCCACTCCTTTTTGCTTCATATTGAAATTGTTATAACCCACTAAATTAATATATCTTTTAAAACTCCTCACGTCTTTGATTATCGATTCATTTGACAGTCCGTTCAAATTCTATTCTAATCATTTGACTTAAGTTTTCATGTCATGCGATAGTATTATGTTAATTGTACTCATTATCGCATGTTCCAATATAAGTTCTGTTCTGTTATGAAAATAAGTTTTATAAGTTATGTGAATAAGACCATTTGTACTCTGATACCCTGAGTATCGCTTCTCGTGGAGTGTCCCACGAGCATGTTGTTGCGGCATCAACAGCATGTGCTCCATCTGTGACGGAGAGATTAGTTCACAGCGTCCCTAGGTACAAGTGTGGTACAAAGCTACTAGGAGGCGTATGGATCGATCCAAGAATTTAAGTTAATGAGATGGATAACAGGTATGCCAACTGGCCATCTCGTGTGATAAATATGCAGGAGTAGCTACCTGTGTATTATCACGTTTTCAGTTTGCTCATGGGTACATCCGTAAGGTATGATTATGAAATTATGTTCTTGCATTGTATAAGTTTTGCATAAAGCGTTATTTATTCTTTGAGCCTATAATTCCGTACTGAGCATTCGGCTCATTCCGTATAAATTTTGTATTTTCAGGTCAGCAGGTTATCTTGGGCGGGGGAAAGAGAGAAGAATAAAGCTTAGGAATAAATCTAAAGATGTTAGTTAATAAAATTGATTGTGTCTGCTTGTATATAAATCTTAAGTTTCGTTGTTAAATGGTTGTATCATTGTCAAATAAATAAATGGAATTATGACTTTTGTTTATGATATCACTGTTATTGTGACACGTCAGCCCTTCCAGGTTGGGGTGTTACAGCTATGGTATCAGAGCAAAGGCTCTTTCCTGTAGAAAACTTGAAGATAGTAATTAAAACCTGTGAGGAATGGGTAGATATCTATGATAGGATTCAACTTGGTCTCTTATTTGGTTTAATTCCTGTATTTATTCGTATAGATATGCCTCCTCGTCGTCCGCTACGTAGGAGTACTCGTACTAACCCTGTACGTAACAACACTTCTTCGAATGAGACTCCAGTCGATCCAAGCGTAATTAATGCTATCAACCAGGCTGTTGCCGGGTTGCTTCCAAACCTGGTTGCTCAAACAGCTGAGGCCGTTATTCAACAAACTCGTCATCCAGAAGGCACTAACACTAATCCAATCTCTGGTGGTGAAACTCGTGAAAATACCACAAACAATACTAATTATAGTATAGACATATGGATTAGTAAATTCCAAAAACAAAAGCCGAAATCCTTTAGTCACGCTAATAATCCAGTCGAAGCAAGGAACTGGATAGCTCATATTGAAAAGATTTTCGGAGTTCTTGGAATTCCGGAGCAATACAAAGTTAGATTGGCTACCTACAAATTCGAAGATGACGCACAAACTTGGTGGGAAGGATATAAGAAAGTCAAAGGAGGGGATGATTTTGACGCTAATCTTTCATGGGTCGACTTTCGTAACATCTTTTACGACAAGTATTTTTCGACCGCTGATAAAGAAGCTTATATCAGGGAGTATGCTGTGATTCGACAGGGGAGTGATGAACCAGCCTCTGAGTTCATTACTAGATTTGCAAGGTTGGCTAGTATTGTAGGAGACGTTGCAGGATCAGCAGAAGTCCAGGCAGAAAAATGCAAGTGGGCAGTCAATGATCGAATTCGGAAGTCGATCATGTATATGAAATTTAAGGATATCACCGAAGTTGCTGATGCAATCAAAACTTTTGAATTCGAAAGGAAAGAATTCTTATCTCGAACTGGGGATAATAAGAAGAGAAATAGGGAAGGACAATTTAAGCAGGAAATCGGCCAATCATCCACTATGCCACAACATCAAGATCGCAAAGTGCACGGAAATCAAAACTATGGAAATCAGGCACGTCCATGGCAACCTAGACCACAAAACCCGAGGCCTGCTCAAAACCAGATTCAGTTGTATGCAGAACCTATTAGAACTCAACCACTGAATCAAATTACATACCCTTTATGTAATACTTGTGGCAAGCGACATCAGGGAATATGTCACCGAAGTACAGGAGCATGCTTTAGATGTGGCCAAACTGGACACATGATCAAGGAATGTCCTAAGAAAGATACTAAGAAGAATAATCAACCCAATGTTGGAGGAAGAGTTTTCGCACTTTCTGCTACTGATGCTGCTAATGTCCCAGGTACTGTGTCGGGAACCCTTCAGCTCGGTAAACATAGTATCTATGTGTTATTCGATACAGGAACGACTCATTCTTTAGTATCCCACTCGTTTACTAAGTACCTTCCGATAAGACCAACTCTCTTAAATCATACCTTAACCATTTCCACTCCCATGAAAAATTCATCCGTAATCACTTACGTTTATAAGGATTGTCCGATCCGTATTGAATCTATGGTGTGTAAGGCCGACCTATTTCCAATACATATGTATGATTTTGATGTTATTCTAGGAATAGATTGGTTGTCTAGACATCGTGTAACTATAGATTGTCATTCTCGCCGTGTTATTTTCGGTGATCTTCATCATCCTGATATTATATATCAGGGATCTCAAGCTCATAAATCCCTTAAAATTATCTCTGCACTTAAGGCTCGAAAATTCTTATCAAACGGTTGTGCTGGATTTCTAGCATCGATTAAGGATACTTCTGCTAGTGTTAAGAGTATCGATAGCCATTCCGTTGTTCGTGAATATCCTGATGTATTTCCGGATGAACTACCAGGATTACCACCCGACCGTCAGGTAGAATTCACCATCGACTTGATCCCTGGTGCCGAACCTATTTCTAAAGCTCCATACCGTATGGCTCCAATGGAACTGAAGGAGTTGAAGGAACAATTGCAAGAATTGTTAGATCTAGGATTCATAAGACCTAGTGTTTCACCTTGGGGTGCTCCGGTCTTATTTGTGAAGAAGAAAGACGGTAGTATGCGTTTATGTATTGACTATCGGGAGCTGAACAAGATTACTATTCGTAATCAGTATCCTCTGCCTCGCATTGATGATCTCTTTGATCAACTTCAGGGGGCTCAGTTCTTCTCGAAAATTGACCTGAGGTCCGGGTATCATCAGCTAAAGATCAAGAATGATGATGTTCCCAAGACCGCCTTTCGTACTCGATATGGTCATTACGAATTTTTGGTTATGCCCTTTGGGCTAACTAATGCACCTGCAGTCTTTATGGATTTGATGAATCGCGTATTTCACAAATTCTTAGACAAATTCGTTATTGTCTTTATCGATGACATTTTAGTGTATTCTAAGAGTCACGAAGAGCATGAAGCACATCTACATGCAGTACTTGGAACCTTGCGACATGAGAAGTTGTACGCGAAGTTTTCCAAATGTGACTTTTGGCTTAGCCAAGTGGCATTTCTAGGTCATATCATATCAGCAGAAGGAATTATGGTAGACCCAACAAAGGTTGAAGCTATTACAAAATGGCCAAGACCCACTTCTGTTACCGAAATACGAAGTTTCTTGGGTCTTGCTGGCTATTATCGAAGATTTGTTGAAAGATTCTCGGTAATTGCTTTACCACTCACAAAACTCCTAAGGAAAGGGGTGAAGTACTCATGGAATGAGGAACAAGAGAAAAGTTTTGAAGAATTGAAGAAGCGACTCGTATCCTCTCCGATACTCGCTCTCCCTTCTGGATCAGGAGGTTACCAAGTCTACAGTGATGCTTCAAAGAAAGGATTAGGTTGTGTGCTAATGCAACATGGGAAAGTTATTGCTTATGCCTCTCGTCAGTTGAAGCCTTATGAAGTTAACTACCCTACACATGATTTAGAACTAGCAGCAGTCGTCTTTGCACTTAAGATTTGGCGACACTATCTGTATGGTGAAAGTTGTGACATCTTTACTGACCACAAGAGCCTCAAGTACATATTTACGCAGAAGGAGCTAAATATGAGGCAAAGAAGGTGGTTAGAACTTTTAAAAGATTACGACGTAAATATTCAATACCATCCAGGTAAAGCCAATGTTGTAGCTGACGCATTGAGCCGAAAGAATTCCGGGACTATATCTTGCTTACAAATTCAGCCTCGTATTAGGAGGGATCTCTAAAGGATGAACATTTGGCTTCAGGTTAGCAAAGCTGATGGATATCTAGCTAAAATGCAGATTGAACCCAACCTCATATCACGGATTAAAGATGCACAAAAGCAAGATGGAGAACTTTGGGCAATTGTGCAAAATCTTGAGGTGGGTAAGCAATCTGAATTTAGTATAGACCATCATGGAGTGATTCGGTGCGGTAAAAGACTTTGTGTACCCGATGACTCCAGCCTTCGTGAGTCATTGTTAGCCGAAGCTCACAGCTCACCATTTTCAATTCACCCAGGATCTACCAAGATGTATAGAGATTTAAGACAGAACTTCTGGTGGAATGGCATGAAAGAAGACGTTGCTCGATATGTAAGTAAATGCCTCACTTGCCAACAAGTGAAAATTGAACACAAACGAGCAAGCGGTCTGTTGCAGCCATTGGATATTCCCATATGGAAGTGGGATGAGATCACAATGGATTTTGTTACCGGTTTGCCTAAGACATTCAAGAAGAATGATGTTGTATGGGTTGTGGTCGATAGATTGTCGAAGTCAGCCCATTTTCTACCGATTCAGCAAGGATTTTCGGTTAATAAGTTATCCGAAATATTTCTTCAAGAAATTATTCGACTCCATGGCACACCATCTTCCATTGTTTCCGATAGAGACCCACGTTTCACCTCACGATTTTGGAAAGGTTTTCAGGCAGCTTGGGGTACACGCCTGAAGTTTAGTACGGCATTCCATCCACAAACAGATGGGCAGTCAGAACGTACGATTCAGACCTTGGAAGACATGCTCCGAGCATGTGCACTTGAATGGTCTGGAAACTGGGATGAATATCTATGTCTTGTTGAGTTCGCTTACAACAACAGTTGGCAAACAAGTATTGGCATGGCACCTTTTGAGCTTTTGTATGGTCGGAAATGTCGGGCACCGATCTGCTGGGATGAAGTTGGAGAAAAGATTCTTGAAGGGCCAGAACTAGTTCAGATTACAAATGAAAAAGTCACTCTGGCACGAGAAAAACTAAAAGAAGCTCAGAGCAGACAAAAGAGCTATGCAGATCAAGATAGACGACCACTCGAATTTAAAATTGGCGACCACGTTTTCTTAAAGGTATCACCTTGGCGTGGCGTTCGTAGATTTGGAATTAAAGGAAAGCTTAGTCCCCGTTTCATCGGGCCGTTTGAAATCCTTGAAAGAGTTGGAGAAGTGTCATATCGATTAGCTTTACCTCCTCAGCTCTCTCACGTTCATAACGTTTTTCATATCTCATCGTTAAGAGGATATAATTATCATCCACTTCATGTCATTAGTTATCCGTTACTTACAATTCACGAAGATTTGTCCTACGAAGAGGAACCAGAAGCCATTTTAGATCGACAAGAAAGGGTTTTGCGTAGGAAAGTAATTCCGTTTGTTAAAATCCTCTGGAAAAACCACTCTGAACACAAAGCAACATGGGAATCTGAAGAATCAATTCGATCTCTATACCCTAATCTATTCTCGTAATAGAATTTTAGTCAAGTAACGGTAAATCTTGCTCTTTGTTATATGTTTATTCGTTTCTGTTTACGGTCATTCATGCTTTACCTTATGTGAATATATCTTAGCTATGATTAAGCATATCTATGTAGGAAATATCAGTACTAATAGTCACTCTAAGTATCTGTAAGTCTCTATTGACTTATCGTACGTTAAGATATTTTATTAAGATGCGTTATAGAGAGGACCATTAGGGCACATATGTAAGGTAATTAACAAGTATAGTCATGACCTTAATTATGAATTTCAGATACACATGTGTGTTTAGGAGATTCTGGTTATATAAGTTAGTAACTCTGCAATAAAAGTTCCGTTTCTGTCACTTATGCGATAGGTTATATTCTTATTTGAAAAATTTCGAGGATGAAATTTCTTTTAAGGGGGTAATAGTTGTAATAACCGAAAATTTAAAATCATAATAAACTAATAATATTAAAAGACCTAATTATTTTATTAAATTAAACCATAGGAAACCCTAATTGAGACACCCAAGTGATTCTGCACAAACCCTAAAAATTTCAGAAATTTCAGAATCAGGATTAGGGCCCCTAAAACTCAGGGGGGGTGTTCCCTGTTTGATAATTATCCTTATAACTTGCTGCCGAAGTTGCATTTATTAAAATTGTCGACTCACCAGGCCTAGTTCCACACGTGGCCACCCTATACACGAATTTTGTGAACCTTACGGACCGTAAGGTTATTAAGCTTACGGTCCGTAAGCTAGTTAAAAATCGTGTATAAATAGCAGAGGTTGGCACTTGAATCTGGGCACAAAATCGACGAAGAAACTCAAAATACACGCTGAGATTTCGTCCGATTACTCTCCAAACACACACTAAACACAAATTAAGAGTAGCGGGGTGCTGCAGAACAGGGTAATAACTCGATCGCTATTACGATTCATTGTCCGATTGATCAATATATCCAATTGATGTTTAAGTGCTGCCCATATTAGGGTTATACTTTGTCGTTCGTCATTAATTTGACGGATCATCGTTAATTTGATGGATAAAGTATTGTACTTTGTCGTTCGTCATTAATTTGACGAATCATCGTTAATTCGATGGATAAAGTATTGTACTTTGTCGATTCGTCATTAATTTGACGGATCATCATTAATTCGATGGATAAAGTATTGTACTTTGTCGTTCGTCATTAATTTGACGGATCATCGTTAATTCGGTGGATGAAGTATCGCACTTTGACATTCGTTGTGAGAATTTGATATCGTGAGTTATCGTAAAGGCTGTATTAAGTTACTAACCTAGTTTGTATGCATGTTATTTAAATTAGGTTAAAAGACTAATCAGTAGTCTAAACTCTGTCCGTATAAATCTGAATTATTATCACAAGGTAGCATCAATTTGGAATTTTTAAGGTACGGATCCTTACCCCACTCCTTTTTGCTTCATATTGAAATTGTTATAACCCACTAAATTAATATATCTTTTAAAACTCCTCACGTCTTTGATTATCGATTCATTTGACAGTCCGTTCAAATTCTATTCTAATCATTTGACTTAAGTTTTCATGTCATGCGATAGTATTATGTTAATTGTACTCATTATCGCATGTTCCAATATAAGTTCTGTTCTGTTATGAAAATAAGTTTTATAAGTTATGTGAATAAGACCATTTGTACTCTGATACCCTGAGTATCGCTTCTCGTGGAGTGTCCCACGAGCATGTTGTTGCGGCATCAACAGCATGTGCTCCATCTGTGACGGAGAGATTAGTTCACAGCGTCCCTAGGTACAAGTGTGGTACAAAGCTACTAGGAGGCGTATGGATCGATCCTAGAATTTAAGTTAATGAGATGGATAACAGGTATGCCAACTGGCCATCTCGTGTGATAAATATGCAGGAGTAGCTACCTGTGTATTATCACGTTTTCAGTTTGCTCATGGGTACATCCGTAAGATATGATTATGAAATTATGTTCTTGCATTGTATAAGTTTTGCATAAAGCGTTATTTATTCTTTGAGCCTATAATTCCGTACTGAGCATTCGGCTCATTCCGTATAAATTTTGTATTTTCAGGTCAGCAGGTTATCTTGGGCGGGGGAAAGAGAGAAGAATAAAGCTTAGGAATAAATCTAAAGATGTTAGTTAATAAAATTGATTGTGTCTGCTTGTATATAAATCTTAAGTTTCGTTGTTAAATGGTTGTATCATTGTCAAATAAATAAATGGAATTATGACTTTTGTTTATGATATCACTGTTATTGTGACACGTCAGCCCTTCCAGGTTGGGGTGTTACAGTATCGTTTGTGAATAAACAGTGCGAAAAATTGTTTTGGTTGGTTTTTTTACGTACGTAAAAAAAACCTTGTAGTCAAAGTTAAAATAATCCCGAAAAAACAATGTAAAAAACTCTACGTAAAAATTCTTTTTATACTCAACCATATACGTAAATTTGTTTTCAAACCTTTTAAACGACCCATAAAAACATTTACATGAATTGTTAAAATTAAATCCACCCGTAAAAGACCCTTTTAAAACTATACGATACACACTAAAACTTACGTTCAAATTTTTTTAAAACTCTACGCTAACTGTAAAAACATATGAAAAAAACTTTTTTATACCAATGTAAAAAGTTTCTTATTCTCAAATTTGTGTTTATGGCTACGTAAAAAGTCTAAAACCCCGTTGTGAAACATTTTTTTCTGCAAAGTTTTACGCCCCCATTAAAAGTTTAAAAAACCCTAAGGAAAGCTTTTTCTACGATCCCATGTAAAAACTGCAATGTTTATTCACAAACGATACCCCGTGCGGAAAAGCGCCATTAAAGTGTTAAAAAAAAAGACTTCATATTTTTTCGATGTTGCAACGTTTTTTGACACGCGAAACCCGTGCGTAAAATTTTTTTTGGATGGTTCTTTTATGTAAAAAACTCAACGTAAAAACTCTTTTATACTCAAATCACAAACCTATAAAGCACTCATAAAAACTTTTTTACATCAAATGTCAAAATTCAAAAAAAAAAAAAAAAAAAAAAAAATACGAAAAACACCAACCTTTTAAACCACTCGTCAAAAACTTTTTTGAAACTTGAACGCTAGTAGAAAAAACTATACGTTAAAACTTTTTTTTTACATCCATCATGTTAAAAGATTTTTTTCTCAAACCTTTTTTACGCCCCCCCCCCCCCCCCCCCCCACCCACCCTAAAAACTTTAAAAAGCCTTTAGCCAAACAATCAACGTTTATTTTTGGTGTTATTTTTTTTTCCGTAATCTATTTACGTCCTACAAAAAAATGCAATGTCTTGTCACACATGATACCTTGCGGAAAAAGCGCCATAAAAGCGTTTAATTAAAAAAAAAACAGGGCGTTTATTTTTTTTTGCAAAACTTTTACGCCCCATTTCAAAATTCCAATGTTTTTTTTACAAGCCACACACGTGCGGAAATTTTTTTGGATGGTTTCTTTACGCACGTAAAAAACTGTATAAAATTATTTTTATACTCAACCGCATGCGTAAATTTGTTTTCGCAAAACATGTAAACCAATCCTAAAAACATTTTGCATCAAATGTTAAAATTAAAAAATACAAACCTTTAAACCCCCTGTAAAAAACTCTTTTAAAACTTTACGCCACCCGTTAAAACTATGCCTTAAATATTTTACTGCCCCCGTTAAAAGTTAAAAAATCATTAGAAAAAATAGTTGACACTTTTTTTAAAGTAAATTTGTAAAATTTTTAAAACGTAGGTGGCCTTTAAGAACAATGAACCAAACGATAGCATGGTTCTAACGTTTGGATTCCTTCAAACGATGGCATGTCCCTATCTTTTGTCTTCACTTCAAGCGCGATGACAATCATGGATTTGGTATAACATCCAGATCATCTAGCATGTCACTTGGATCTCGATGTTCTAGTCACACGACGGAGGAACGCCGTTGACTTCAATCGCGAGTGAACAATCACTAGATGCATACATTCTGTGCATCCACAACATGCACTAAGGATTTTGGTGACACAGGGACGAAGGAAATGGGATCCGTCAACCCTTAGCTGTTGCTAATGCTTATGTATTTTCTCGAACACAAAATTTCAGATAATTCGTTAAAATTTAGATGGTGTATTCGATAATTCATTAAAATTTAGATGTTGTATTCACGAAAAGTTGACTTTATCATATTCGTCCCCACTAATTAAAATGCCATGTTGAATATCAAACTTGTAAATATATTATTTTAATATAGCATTTAATCAACATGAACCTTTTGACTCTTTTAACGTAATTTTTTTTTTTTTGATATGCACTTATTTTTATAATTACTTAAAACTTTGAATTTACATCGAGATAGTTGGTAAACGGGCAACAAGTTGCGCCGCTACCATTTTTTGAATAGCAAAACTCATTCTTTTAGAAAGTAAATGTTGGCTTTAAACAGAAGTTCTTGAAGAAAATTGATTTTAAATAGAAGTTCTTGAAGAAAATCTGGATAAATATCTTTGCAAGGTAGAACAAGTCCTACGTTACACAAAAGACAAATATTTAATAGTTATCGTGAAAATTATACATCTTTGGTAAAGCATAAATACCATTCAAACCGGCGAAAATATACAAACTAAACACAAGAAATACTCCCGTTATCATAATGGAACACAAGCTTCTTACTGTTCTGTGTTGCATGTTGTTGATTTCAACTGTTTCAGCAACTGTGACCCAAGAGTCTGCACCGAGGCAACGGAGAAACCTTGCAGGTTTGTATTGCTATATCTTTCTGCACACTTAATTAGCCACGCATGACTTGATTCACTGACCTAATCTTTCTCTAAACTGCATGATCCAGTTTCTGGAATACCTTATTCGAGTAATCCAACTCCAATTAAAAGTGGTTTCCCTGGACCTGGATCTTACAAGCGGAAGTCTCATCCGATGATTATCCATTAAATAGGTATAAAATATGTTGATGTCTGATTTTTGGTCTTTATGTTTAGTTGATGGTTTCAGTTTGTCCGTTAAATAATGGGGTTGGCATATTCCGGTTGTTGTTCTATTTCGTTCAGTGTTGTCTATGTCTGTGTGTTGTTTTGGTGCTGTACTTCTCATCTAAATAATTATAAACTTTTAAAAACATATTATAACAAACCAAGTTATATTATTGATTGCTATTCACTTGTTTATATTGTTCAACTGTAATGAAGAGATTAGTCAATTTTAGACTCCTCAAATCCCATGAGTACTCTCCCTCCATCCCTGTTACTCATCTTGTCCTTGATATTTTCTAACAAAAAGGCTTCAAAACGCAACCAGTGCAATTTTAGTATCAAATATAATATGGGATCAAATTTAAGTCTCATTAAATTATCACGTCGGTGATCCAATTGTCATTCGTTTAAACAATTATCACAACCATAGGGTGATTCAGTAATATGTACCATTGTAATGAAAACTGAAGAACACACATGATGAACAGACAAACTTCACGCTAGTTGATGCCATCACGAACACGGAGTAGCAGACTAAACACTTGAATCAACTCCAAAACCCGTAGCTCGAAAACCCGAACATGCGAAAACTGAGAACAACTTCTCGATCAAAACTGTTTTCCGATTTCTACGGAAAACACAGCAGCAGGGGCCGAAAGGTGGATGTACTAATTTAGAATTACATATTTCATTGAATTGCAATCAATACCGTTCTACTTGAAAAATGGGCACTTGCGATCAAAATTTACGACCAAAAAAAATGGCTGCAAAAATTGCAACCGAAATTCAGAAGGTTGAAAAATGCGCTACTGACGGGGTTCTAGTCATAAAAATTGTAACCACCTAGACATGGTCCCAAAGTTGTCGAAACAATCATAAAATCAATTAACTAAAACTAAATAAAATATAGCGGTCGCGAATCGCTCGCAAAATTTGTGAATGCCACGTCGCAAAAATCATTTAAAAAGTAACTAACTAAATTAATTTAAAAAAGGGGTCTGACAATCATTTTGCGACCCCTAGTTTAGGTCGCAAATACCATAAAAATTTAATTTAATTAATATTAATTTTCAATTAGAAAAGAGAAGCCGTAAATCGTTCACAAATATCATAAAAAATAACTAAAATTATATTAAAATATCAGCTTCACAAATATCATTAAGAAAATAACTAAGATTCTATTAAAAATATCGGGTGTAAATTCATCGCACAAGTTCGACCGCCTAGGGGAACCAAGAGTATGGTACATCACACAAGTTGCGAAAAATCATAGTTGCGCCCAGTAAATTGCCTCTTAGGAAGATTAGTTTCTTTTTCTTTTTAGTTGACTAGAGTTACAAAATCATTTTGTTTTTTTTTTTTTTTTGTTACGAACTAGTATAACTCTTGCACGTTACAATGGAGTTCAGTCAGTATTGATATTGATACCATACTAGCACTCAGTATAGCAACCGAAAAAACTCAAAAATCAAACTCGCGTTATCCCCAAAAATATAGCGAAAACTGTTTTATATCTAATGAAAACCATAAAACAAATATAAGTATTTGTTCCGATAATACCAATAGTGGTATCGATGTTGTCATTCAAAAGTCTTGAGCTCATAACGGTATTACTTACAATACAAAAAATCATATTCTTTTAAATACAACTTCGTTATCAAAATTATTCGCTCGAATCGATTTGGTTCATCCCAGTATCCATACATGTACCGGCATTCACTATACCGGGGTACATGTGGTGTAGTTGAATTGGCTCCACCACCTCACTCAACCAATTAGACCAAGGAACAGTACATTCAGGGGCACAACTTTGTAGGGGCCGGGGGGGGGGGGGGGGACCCGAACTTTTCGCTCAGTTTTATCCGGTATGTAGTTTTCGTATAGAATTTTTTTAGATATATACGTTTCGACCCCAATTTTATAATTTTATTGGGTATATACGTTTCAACCACTCGATGGGAAATTTCAAACTTTGCCACTATGTATATCACCTAGATAATTTACATAGATAATATCACATATTTCTCTGTAAAAAAAAAATTACTTTAAATGTATGACACAAGATTATTTTAGATGTGTGTTCGATATAATCAAATTTAACATATTATCTATTTATAAAGTCCGTTGTAAACTTGAAATAATATATTGTGGGCAAATCAACTATCTAAGCATTATACGAAATAATATATTGTGGGCAAATCAACTATCTAAGCATTATACAGTATCATAAATTTTATCAAGAAACATCATTTTCTTTAATTTAATTCCAAAATTGTCTTCGGGTCTCGGGATGAGACTAAAAATAGTAAGTCTTCCATTCATTTATTCATGGAAATTATGTTGAGGAGACTTCGAATAAAACATTGTAAATGCACTTTGTGTGATAACTGCATGCTCTCCAAAGTTTAAGAGCCTTTTGTGTAATTTATAGAAGTTCAAGTTTGGTCAGAATAAACTTATTATGGTCTGAATTAATATGTTTTTGATATAGTCAAGACTTAGGAATTCCATCCTAGTCCGAATTTATGTTTTATAGAGGGTCAGGACTTGTGGTTTGTCACACAAGTCAGGGTTTGCTAGTATTGGGCTTTGGGCCCTTCTATGTCCTCACTTTTGTAGTCAAGACTTCTCCTTGTATATATACTCTTTAGTGAAATGTTATACGTGGAGATTTCTTTTGTGGAAAGATGGTTCTTCAAGTAAAACCTTAATCATTACCACTGTGTGTGCATTGACGGCTACTGTGTGATGTCATTCATCATCTCCTCAAATCCCATGACTCTCCCTCCTTCCCTGGTACTCATCATAATTTCTAACGAAAAGGGTTCAAAACCCAACTAGTGCAATCTTAGTATTAAATATAAATTGGGATCAAATTTGTTATTGTATGCCAATGTGGGTAGCCCACTTGGTAGAGGTACATGCCTCTTAAGAGGAGGTTCCAAGTTCAAACCTTGGCAATGGGAGAAATTTAAATAATTGGTGTAAAGTTATAGAAATTACATTTGCAGTTCAAAATATTTTTTTTGTTATCATAGAATTTATATCTACTATTAATTGTATGCGGAAGCGAGTACACAAATTTAAGTCTCATTAAATTTTCAAGTCGGTGATCCAATTGTCATTGGTTTAAACAATTATCATAGCCATATGGTGATTCAGTAATACATACCTTTGTTACGAAAAACGAAGAACACACAATGAACATACCAACTTCACGCTAGTTGATGTGATCACGAACCCGAAGTACTAGAACAACTTCTCGGTTAAACCGGTTACGAGAAACAAACTCGAAAACCGTTTTTCGATTTCGTCGGAAAACACAGTGGCGGCGGCGGCAAGAAGGTGGATGTACTAATTTAGAATTACATAGTTCATTGAATTGCCATCAATACCGTTGTACTTGAAAACTAGACACTTGCGATCAAAATTTATGACCGAAAAAAATGGCTGCAAAAATTGCGACCGATTGGGTTCTGGTTGCAAAAATTGTAACCGTCTAGACATGGTCGCAAAGCTGTTGAAACAATCGTAAAAGTCAATTAACTAAAACAAAATCTATATAGCGGTCGCAAATCGCTCGTAAAATTTGTGACCGCCTTGTTTGGGTCGCAAAAATTATTTAAAAAGTAACTAACTAAATTAATTTAAAAAGGGGGGTCACACAATGGATCGCAAAATTTGTGACCCCTAGTTTAGGTCGCAAATATCATAAAAAAATAATTTAATTAATATTAAATTTGAAAAGAGAAGCCGCAAATGGTTCGAAAATATCATAAAAAATAACTAAAATTATATTAAAAATACCGTTTGCAAATCCGTCGCACAAGTTGGACCGCCTTTGTGAACCAAGAGTATGGTTCATCACACAAGTTGCAAAAAGTCAGAGATTCACCCACTGAATTGCCTCTTAGGAAGATATATTTTTTTCTGTTAGTTGACTAGAGTTATAAAATCCTTTTACTTTCTTTTTTTTACAAACTAGTATAATTCTTGCGCGTTGCGGCGGAGTACAGTCAATATTTATACGATATCACTACAAGAATATGGGCAATAGCGGCGACACCAATAGCGGCGACATGTCATATGTCGCCGCTATTGGTCGATTCGGAACCCAGTGTCCTACAATAAACCCCAGCCACTCATTCCTTATCATGATCGAACAACTGGGGTTTATTTTAGGCAATAACGGCGACATAAAGGATTAATAGCGGCGATGTGTGTCGCCCGTAAAATCCTATACCACAGCAGACCTCTAAAGGCGGGTTTCTTCCCTCGTTTCTCACTTTTCCCCAAATCTCTTCACCTCCTTTCTTCTCCATCGATCGGAACGCTCCAAAATCGATTAAAAGGTTTTTTTTTAGATTTTGTTAAATTTCTTCTATAATTTATGTTATATACGTTATCCTCTTTAATTTTTGTGTTTGTATGTGTGCATGCTAGATAATCGGACCACCACCATCACTTTTCCGGCCACCACCTCGTCACCACCTACTAGAAACTTCAAATTAAGGTTAGTTTGTGTTTATTTTTGTTCAAAGATGTGAAATTGTGTAATTTTGGTATGTGAATGTGTATGTAAGGATGTATGTTTGTATACAAATGTGTATATGTTAGTAAATGTATGTGAAAATGGATAATGTATGTAAACTTGGTGAAAATGTGTGTATGTAAGTCTATGTGTGTGTGTGTATGTTAGTATGTACATTTGTATGTTAGTTTGCAAGTATGTATAAATTATGTGTATTTGGTGAAAATGTGTGTATATTAGTATGTAAGTGTGTATGTTAGCTTGTAAGTATGTATAAATTATGTGTATTTGGTTATAAAGTGTGTATGTGAGTCTATGTATGTGTTTATGTAGGTGTTTGTAAGAATGTATAAATTATGTATATTTGATGAAAATGTGTGTATGTTAATATGTAAATGTGTATGTAAATGTTGGAAAAATTGTGTAATTTTGGGTTTGTGTAGGAACGTAAATGTGTATGTTACGATGTATGTTTGTATGTAAATGTGTATATGTTAGTATGTATGTGAAATTGATATGCCATTGTTTAAAAGTTTGTAGTATGTATAAATTAGTATGTTAGTATGTAGTGTGTTTAAGTTTGACAAATATATTGTGACAACTGCCACTTTTCGGTAACTTTCTTACACTTAAAATACTCATTTTAAGCTACATTTTTTATGTATTTTGAACACCCGAACTGCGTATTTCGTGACATACACTTAGAATACTCATGGAATACTTACTTAGGATGCATATGATTAATTTTTATTAAGTACATTTGAAACAGTTTAAACAATGCATCGAAACTACTAGAAAATCACCTAGTAAACTAGTATTATGACGAAAACGCAGGATTCGCAGAAACCATCTAAACGATATCTTTAGGACTCAAGAGAAAGTCCAACATCTAATATATATATTAAACCCTAACTAGGAATGAAAGGGTTTGATTTAAAACCTTTCTGAAGTCCGATAACACTAAAAACTACCCGAAAAGCACTAAAAGCGACAATTTCAACACTTTTCCGCAGAAATTCTACTGAAATCAGCCATTTAATCTTTTTGCAACATGTGAAAGTGTTGTTTAACATAGAATTCATATGAGGATACTTTCGGGTATCATCCAAACCAATAACTACATCAATTCACACAAGTTACACAACTTAGCGTTCAAATAACAACTAACGGAAACAATTCGAAACGAATATCCGTACAATGTCGGATCTTTTTTTTAGTATCTTGATATTTTACCTTGGTTGCAAGTTGTTTAACCAAGTGGACAAGTTGGTGAAGTTAGTGAAAGACTTACAACACTTGATCCATAATCACTAAAGCACGTTTCTTCCATTTACACCTTATTTTACACATAGTTAAGAAACGCTCTCAACCTTCATACCTTAGCTAAGAACACTATCAATAACCCTTATTTTTTTAACACTTCCTTGGTGAACAACATGGAGCTTGAAGATACATAAAATGATCTAAGGATACTACAAGAAGAAGCAAGTCTTTTCTTCCATTCCATAGCTTCTAAACACCAAGATCAACACTTTTTCTTTTCTTTATTCATCATCAAAATCATCCCTAGCCATTAGTGCTAGAAGTAAGCTTCTAAAATCTCTTTTTCATACTTATGTATGAATTATTTGCTTAAAGAAAATGTAGTAAACTAAATAATCATACAAAATAATATGAAAATACAAAGAAGTAAAATAATAATCATGATATAAAAGTGTGTTTATGTTGTGATTTAAGGATGATTACTTGCATATTTGATATAGTTTTGATGATTAGCATATGAATAATGTGACACTTGTGTCATCACGATCATCAAACAAATACCAAACCAATGAAATTGTGTTTCATACTTGGGATTTGTATACATATGTGTATCATTTGCACATATCAATTCTTGTTCAATTTCGAGCTTTAAATCGCTTTCTAGAAAGTTATACGCAAACTGATGCGTAAACGTGATGATTAGCATATGAATAATGTGACACTTGTGTCATCACGATCATCAAACAAATACCAAACCAATGAAATTGTGTTTCATACTTGGGATTTGTATACATATGTGTATCATTTGCACATATCAATTCTTGTTCAATTTCGAGCTTTAAATCGCTTTCTAGAAAGTTATACGCAAACTGATGCGTAAACGTAATCAGTTTAACGCGACAAACACTCCAGAATAGAAACATAAGCTTAACATACCTTAAATAACCTTTACATACCTTAGAAATAAGTTTTAAAGGGTTTGGTATGACAAAAACAAGTTTATTCGATCGCAGGGACTATTTGCGTCAAACTGCGAAACTCTGCCGTTTCGTATGGCAACATACAGTCCGGAACATGATCATAAGATAAAGATACCATAAAACATAGCTTAGAAATAGGCTTTGTGTGGTTCGGTGTGATAGAAAAGTTGGTATCAGAGCCAATGGTTATAGGGAATTAGGTTATTAGTAATGCTTTGACCTAGACTATTACCTTCCAAGGACCCTAACACAAGATTCTTGTGTTTAGATTTTAAAACAATACCGTCACCTATCCTTAGGTGATAACCACAATGAGAACACAATAACAAATCCGCTTTTGAAAACCAATCATCTCTTCGTAGATGATTTGTTATAAGGTTTTTAACCTCTAAGGATTCCAAATTGATTCTGAAAATGATCACCCACCTTTCCGGATGATTCATTTTTGGCTTAGTGCCTTCTGAGTTTTCAAAATCTCGTCAAATTTTGGGTCTTATAGTGTGAACACGTGCAATCTGGAAGAGTGGATGCCTGTACTCTGAGTTTTCTGTCTAAGGCTAGAGTGTTCGTACAAATCCGCAGTATCGGACCAGTCACTCTTACGTGGGAACTCTTGGGGTGAGTGTCCACTTATAGGCTAAAGCATGTCTTCGCGATACATTATATTGATCCAATTACTTTGATTGGTCACTGCGTGTCGTTTGTTTGTTCGAGGTAACGAACGAATGATCGCCTTCCTTGTGTTTTGTCGATGTTTTCAATACCTCTTTTGTTTTTCCAATTGTCGACCTCACTCGGTTCTCATGATCCCTTGTTCCTTTTAGACAATGCCTCCTCGACGAGATGCACAGCCTCTAACCAACGAAGAAGTCGCAGCCCTTGTCTCTTAGCAAATGGCTGTAGTGCTTCCAAACATAGTAACCCAGATCCATCAGTTATATAACAACAATAACACCAACAATGCTCAGTGTAGTTTCAAAACCTTCAATTCTGCTAAACCTTTGAAGTTTTCTGGGTCTCAAGGAGCAACCACGCTCCTGCAATGGTTTGAAAGTTTGGAGAGCACATTCAGACATGTGTAATATCCGAATGAGCGCAAGGTTGAGTTTGCATCCAGTGCATTCAAGAAGCGTGCTCTTACATGGGTGGAACGGTGTGATGCGTGATAGAGGTGTCGATGTGGCAATGGCACAAACCTGGGAAGAGCTTCAAGCTCTAATGATGAAGGAATTATGTCCTCGTCATGAGATCAGGGCTTTGGAAAGGGAATTTGACGATCTTAAACAAGACAGTGGTGAACATCGAGCCTACACTGATCGTTATGAGGAGTTTAGTTTGTTATGTCCTACCATGGTTACGCCTTTGGAGAAGGCAATTGAAAAGTACATCGATGGCCTTCCTGGCCCAATTCAGGACATTATTACTGGTAGTAACCCTACCACAGTTAGACAGGCTATTGAGTTACCTGCTACCCTGACTGAATCTCAGATCAGAAAGGGTAAACTTTTCCGAAAAGGCGACCAGAAACCATCTGACAAGTCGGCACAAGAAAAACCAAAGGATAAACAGACCGATTCCTCTAAGAAGTCGAAGAAGCGTAAGGCTTCACAAAACTTCGCAGTAGTTACTCAGAATGATCAGGTTGCACCAAACCAGCTAGCACAGCCTCGAGCTAGGAAAAACTATATTGGTACGGCACCCTTGTGCAACAAATGCAACCGTCATCATGTGAATCAAACACCATGTCATAAATGTACCCACTGTGGACGATTGGGACATTTGATCAATACATGCCGTCATGCTACCCAAAATCAAAATGTTGCACATCTTGCTGCTGTTCAAGCACCATATCCACCTGGATCGTGCTACAAGTGTGGTGATCTCACTCACTACCGAAACAATTGCCCAAGACTTGTTAACGCAAATCCAGCGCGTGGGCGAGTGTTTAACATAAACGAGGAAAACGCAAACGACAATGCAGCAGTGAACAATTAGACCTTGTATTTTCCTTTGTTGTTATCTTTTGAAACAATTAAGCTATTATATAAATAAAATTGTTGTTCGAATTTTATTTTACGAAGCTGTTATGATTGTGTGTCTGCGTGACATACCCCTACGATACCGACACCAAGGAACAGTGTTCCTTGCAGAACAAACTACTCGTGTGGTTCTTTTATTTTATGATCACTTGTGATCTCCCCTAAAACCCTAAGTACTCGTTTCTTTTAAAGGAAAAAAGTTACAAGGTATAAATTACAAGTTCTTAAACAAATATTTGAAGTACCATTTCAAATCATTGATTTGATATCTAAAGGTAGTTTCATAAGTCCTTAACTGGACCCATGTTATATGACTATGTACACGATTATCAAGTACATCTTTGCTTCGTGTATCTTTATAAGATCTTCCTATCTTCATAGTTAGATTCTTGAGGATACTTAAAGTACCAATTAAAGTCCGTGATTGGGTTTCCGATGTACTTTAAATGCATTAATTCAAATTAACGAATGAGCTAATAACTAAATTAACGAATACGTGATTATGTGATTATGTGTTTATGTGTAATTCTAACGCTCGCTATCTAAATCCTAGTAGAATCATTCATATTTCCATACGATAGATTCTCAGAAGGATACTCAAAGAACTATCTTAAATCCTTAAGGAGCTTTCTATGTAAATAGTCAGACCCTTGGATTCCAAGTGCGGTTTCAAAACGATTATTTGGTTTAAAGTTAAAAAGACCTTTTGGTGGTCTATTTAAAGAGATCATACGACGATCTAGTTAAGGAGATCATGTGTTGATCTAGTTAAAAAGATCCTCTGGTGGTCTAGTCAAGTCATTTCATGTATGTCCGATTGATTTTTCCCCTACACATTATAAAATGAACTGTGCGGACTGTGCAAGGAATTACGTAATTATGGATGCATACATAATTATGGAATTCAGTGCACAGAAACCACAGCAAGTTTTGTCATGTGTTAAGACCTATAGTGATGAGAATAACGAGACGGGAACAATGTAAAAAGGGCATGCTGGATTCGCCGTTGGTACTTCCTATATATAAGTGTTCCTTATTACATTGCAAGCGTAGCGTTATTTAAGTTACTAGAAGTCCTGGACCTTGACCATTGTTATTTTTGTCTTACACCCTCCAACTCTGTTTTCGAGCACACACAAGTTTCCTAGAATAGTCTTCATAGGAAACATTCTCCTATCCGTTGTTCAAAGCTCCATGCTTTTGTTACTTTGGCAATTAACAAATTCGCTAAGAATCCAAACGTGACAAAGAGTTTTACTTGGGAAACGAAGGATTCATTCGAAAGCGAAACAATCACAGTTGTCTTCACATGTTTCCTCTAAAATTAAATTTCGGGACGAAATTTCCTAACGTAGGGGAGACTGTGACACCTGTGTCACTACGATCATCAAACAAATACCAAAAAAATGAAATATTGTGTTTCATAATTGGGATTTGTATACATATGTGTATCATTTGCACATATCAATTCTTGTTCAATTTCGAGCTTTAAATCGCTTTCTAGAAAGTTATACGCAAACTGATGCGTAAACGTAATCAGTTTAACGCAACAAACACTCCAGAATAGCAAGATAAGCTTAACATACCTTAAATAACCTTTACATAACTTAGATATAAGTTTTAAAGGGTTTGGTATGACAAAAACAAGTTTATTCGATCGCAGGGACTATTTGCGTCAAACTGCGAAACTCTACCATTTTGTATGGAAACGTACAGTCCGTAACATGATCATAAGCTAAACATACCATAAAACATAGCTTAGGAATAGGCTTTGTGTGGTTCGGTGTGACAGAAAAGTATTACTGTGACACCTGTGTCACTACGATCATCAAACAAATACCAAACCAATGAAATATTGTGTTTCATACTTGGGATTTGTATACATATGTGTATCATTTGCACATATCAATTCTTGTTCAATTGCGAGCTTTAAATTGCTTTCTGGAAAGTTATACGCAAACTGATGCGTAAACGTAATCAGTTTAATGCGACAAACACTCCAGAATAGCAACATAAGCTTAACATACCTTAAATAACCTTTACATAACTTAGAAATAAGTTTTAAAGGGTTTGGTATGACAAAAACAAGTTTATTCGATCGCAGGGACTATTTGCGTCAAACTGCGAAACTCTGCCATTTTGTATGGCAACGTACAGTCCGGAACATGATCATAAGCTAAACATACCATAAAACATAGCTTAGGAATAGGCTTTGGGTGGTTCGGTGTGACAGAAAAGTATTACTGTGACACCTGTGTCACTACGATCATCAAACAAATACCAAACCAATGAAATATTGTGTTTCATACTTGGGATTTGTATACATATGTGTATCATTTGCACATATCAATTCTTGTTCAATTGCAAGCTTTAAATAGCTTTCTAGAAAGTTATACGCAAACTGATGCGTAAACGTAATCAGTTTAATGCGACAAACACTCCAGAATAGCAACATAAGCTTAACATACCTTAAATAACCTTTACATAACTTAGAAATAAGTTTTAAAGGGTTTGGTATGACAAAAACAAGTTTATTCGATCGCAGGGACTATTTGCGTCAAACTGCGAAACTCTGCCATTTTGTATGGCAACGTACAGTCCGGAACATGATCATAAGCTAAACATACCATAAAACATAGCTTAGGAATAGGCTTTGTGTGGTTCGGTGTGACAGAAAAGTATTACTGTGACACCTGTGTCACTACGATCATCAAACAAATACCAAACCAATGAAATATTGTGTTTCATACTTGGGATTTGTATACATATGTGTATCATTTGCACATATCAATTCTTGTTCAATTTCGAGCTTTAAATCGCTTTTTCTGGAAAGTTATACGCAAACTGATGCGTAAACGTAATCAGTTTAATGCGACAAACACTCCTGAATAGCAACATAAGCCTAACATACCTTAAATAACTTTTACATAACTTAGAAATAAGTTTTAAAGGGTTTGGTATGACAAAAACAAGTTTATTCAATCGCAGGGACTATTTACGTCAAACTGCGAAACTCTGCCTTTTCGTATGGCAACGTACAGTCCGGAACATGATCATAAGCTAAACATACCATAAAACATAGCTTAGAAATAGGCTTTGTGTGGTTCAATGTGACAGAAAAGTACGCTTATTTGATCATACAAGGACTAAAAGCGTCAAAAACGGCGTAGGTTTGCATTTACGTGCATATCTTACGTTCTAACCACCTTTGGGCATCCAAAATTTTTGTAGACACTAAAATATTTTTATTTTAGTGATCGGAATGCAAAAATACCATTCGTCGCTTAATTTGGATCGTTTTCGCGTTCGTTCGAGTTTCGTCGTAGTTAGACGAATAACGTGAACGTACGACCAAACAAACCGACATCCGAGACCTTTCCGAGCATATTTTGTGTCCCCTATACTTTAACGACCTTGTAGAGCCTTGAAATTGGCTTAACGGGGGTTAATAGTGCCAAAAACCAACTTAAACATGTGCAGGGACCAAATCTGTAATTTGTGAAACTTTTGCTGATCAGACATGAGGTCGCGGGCCGCGTAGCCCAACCCCAATTCCTACGCGGGGCGCGACAGAAGGCCCAGCGACAGAAAATGTTTTTCAGCAACTATTTGATACTTCAGGGACAGTTCTTGCCATTTCTTTGTGTATTGGCCAAGTTTAAGTGATCACTAAGGCTTTAATTCATGTCCACACACTTGTAAGGTCATGATCTTTCCTTGGAGGTTACACAAACACTTGTCATCATCTTGTGATTTCATGATCTCTATAAATAGCCAAGCTTTCTCATTTGTTTCTTCACCCTTGATCTGATTAATGCTCTAAGTTGAAGCCTTTGCTTCATACCTGAGTGTTATAGATCAAGTTATCCCTAGCTTGGACCCTTTGTAAGCTTCTTTAGTGCTTTTATCGCTTTTCAAGCGTGAGAGTCAAACAGTGTTTGACTTTCTGCTTTGACCAGTCAATGGTCAACACAAAGTTCGTTTGAACTTTGCAACGTGATTGTAATCATGATGGTTATAATCCTTAGCGATTATACCTACTGATTACCACGTTGACTAGGTGTAGTGACGAGTCAAAGTTTCGGTCAAAATGCGCATTTGCACGCATTTTGCAACAGAACTACTTTTAGGTATCAAAACACTTTGTTTTGATACCAAATCAGTTTTCTAAGTTAGTTAAACATGTTTTGACATGTTTAACTCGTCACTACTAGTTTAGTGCTTGTTTAGGGTCGTAAGTTAAGCGTTGTAGACAACCGCTTAGACTTTCGAACCCGACCCGTTTGGTCGATCATTAGGATCCGACCAAGCATGTTTAGTGATCATAGTTGCATAGGGAATAACCTCTGAGGTTATACCTTATGATCACATAGGATTGGTTAGTTATTTGCTAAGTAGTTTATATGCCCATAGGAAATGACCAAAATGCCCTTTTTAAAGCATAAATCCATATTTTACTTATGTGATCAACTTTTTGACATATAATCTGATTTAGTAACATGTTTAGACATTATTGGGCATGTAAGACTTGACATAGCACATAGTTAACCATCCGACCATAGTTTTATGCAAACGACGCGTTATAGTAGCTTATACTACCATAATGAGTCGAAACGGGTCAAAAGCACTTAGGTAGACTTCCAAATCAGAATGCTAGGTCTATTAAATCATGCCATATGAGTTCCAATACTGATTTGATTTATAGGACTTCATTCTATCCTATCTCCCGATTTAGGATCTGATTATTTAACATAGTGATTCCATACTAGGTGCCACTTGATTCCTTGATTTCCCAAGCTTCGTTAGGACACTTAATCAAGGATACTTGCAATCTCAAGTGAGTACATAGTCCACTCTTTTTACTGTTTTCAAATGTTTTGGGGTGAAACATATGTGCCTATTTGTTATTTTCATGATTTCAACTATATGATTATACATGTTAGTACTTATCTTTTGACAAAATGAACAATTAGCTATGGTTTAAATACTAATTTTCAAAGATTATAAATTGTTGGATTGTACTTATTTTATACATTCACCAAACTGATTGGTAGTACGATATAGCGCTATAGGACTAGACACCCCATTCCTGTTGTATGGAATGTCAGAAACCAAATTTTAACCAAATAGAAATTGCCTTTGTGGTATTTATATAGTCTCCAAAGTGTAGTCTGATGCACTAAGGTTTGAATGAATATTAAATCACAGTTTCTTTTGTATATTTTAATATACTACCAAAGTACTGTTTGATGTGCTCCCAAATGTGATACTATTTACCAAAGTATAATTTGATATACTATGTACAAAATTCAACATATATTTTAATATACTACTGACCTTGTTATTTACCAAAGCATAGTTGATATGCTATTTTCAAACCAAAGCATAGTTGATATGCTAATATCAAACCAAAACATAGTTGATATGTTATTATCAAACCAAAGCATAGTTGATATACTATTTTCAAAACCAAAGCATAGTTGATATGTTATTTCCAAACCAAAGCATAGTTTGAGATGCTTTTTACAAAACCAAAGTATACTTGAGATATACTACCAAACATATTATTTCATTAACCAAAGTATATTTGATATACTATCTACTTAACTATTTCAAAACCAAAGTATATTTTTACATGTACTACAAAACCTTTTTATCAAAGCAATGTGTTTTCGAAACCAAACTTTTTACAAGGATTCATGGCTATTTTTGTAAACATAAAACCTTTTTCTTTTGTTAACCAAAGCCATGAACCTAATTCACAAAACCTATGTTACTCACAGGCATTTTTATGCTGACATACCTATTTTCACATATGTTTCAGGTGTTGCTATATGATGATTGTTGATGCATGCTATACATAGGATGGACTCGTGCCTTAGTGACTTTAAAACTTGAAAGATAATATTTGTATTTATCTAATTTGTAATAAAACAATGAATTCAATATATCGATAAAGCGAAACTATTTAATCCATGGTTGTGAAACAATGATTCTGTTACGACACTCCCCGACGATTCCGCCATGATTTGTTGTTTTACGTGGTCGGGGTGTGACAAATAACTTGTTAGATGATGTTTAAAAACATAATCTAACAAGTGTACATGTTAATGTTTAAGGGTTTTGTTAAACATAAATGTTTAGATGGATGATCATAATCTTTGATTTTGTTAAAGTATAAGAGGTTTTTCATTAAAAATAATACTTTTACAAAGTTATAAAAAGAAACATACAAGATGGGTTTTTATAAAAAGTTTGTTAAAACTAGAAGTAAAGCATAGATTTTGAACTAGTTAACTTATGTCATGATCATACCAAAACCCTACATGTTATTGATTTCATCTTGTTAACATTTTGATATAAATCTTATATGTTTTTACTAAGAAAAATATGAGAAGATTATTGGTGATTTTATAAGAAAAAGATGTGTTTTATATAAACATGGCAAAGTATATATTTCAAAGGCAATATGGCCATTTTTCTTAAAAATCATAAGTTATAAAAACTAATATTTTTGACAAAATCTTTATTAGATTAAAAAGATTTTAAAGAATAGTTTTTACAAAAGTAAAATTTGATATAAATATATATTTTTGAGAACATATATATTTAGTTAACTTAACAACTTATGTGCTATGTGTTATTTGTTTGTATTAGTTATATGTATGATAACTAGGAACTTGAATACACTGGTACAAATAAACGCAATGTACATTTCAACCAAAGTCTTACAAGACTACATGTAAATACGCCTTAAAAACAACTTACGAACGTTCCGAGCCTTCGGACACAACTTATGGACAAATCGGACTTACGGACAAATATACGGACTATATATATATATTACGGACTGTAATATACAATATATCGACGACTTGGTAAAAACTACATTTTCTAAAACCAAAGAAGTAAACATATATTTTTCTACCAATATACAAAAATACTACTTATGGTTTATTATTAAAATGGTATTTTTTTGGAAGATATAAGTTATGTATATTTTCTAAACATTTAAAATATATAGTTTTAGTAAAAGACTAAAATTATATTATTAAAACCAATCTTAAAAATAGATTATTTTTAAGATATTTTTCTATACTTTTTATTACCAAGTGTTAATTATATATTTCACCTATATCTTAGAATATATAAGCATATATATGTCACACCCTGACTTTTGCGGAAGCGTATGATGTGTGACTTTCTCAATATCATTGCATTCAATTATAATAAACAACTATATGATTTAAAACAAGATGTTCATCCATTCATAAGATTGAAATGTTACAAACACGAGCCATTTAAGTTTCAACCAAAACCCTCAAGTTATGATACAAACAAAAGTGGATGACATCTAAACTTGAAATTTACATCTTGAAAACAACACCAGCGCCCAAGATCCAACTTGTTTCCTGAAATACATGTAAGTTTTGGAAAATCGTCAACATAAAGTTGGTGTGAGTTCATGCAGTTTTGTATAGAATATTTTGTACTTGTAAGAAAACATGATATGTAACTTGTAAAACATATCTGTAATTAAGTATTGTGAATGTAAGGAATACGAGATCGCTACTGGGTTGCAAGGCCACTAAAAGTGTAACGACAAAGGAAGCATCCAAACCATAGGCATTTTTAGTTGTCAATTCCCGACTGTCGATTCACGACTAGAGACACAAAAGCACTGCTTGGTAAAAGAGTGGCCAAGAGTGTGGTTGCCTGAAACCCATTAGATCTAACCTTTTGTTCCGCGGTCTTGATATGTAACTGATTAATGGTGCTTATGGCACCCTATTCGTGACATGATCTAAAGTATCATTCCTTAGTTTTTATATTCAACATACCATAACACATGTATTTTCCCCAAGTTTAGAAAACAAGTAAAAGTTTAAAAGTGGGGACATAAACTCACAACTTTGCGTATCCTGCGCCGTAAACTTCACCGGTTGGTTTTGTAACGTCGTGACCTATACGTGTTCTATGTATGTTAGTCACTAGACTTGTATCACACAAGTACAAGTCACCATCTTTTGTTTATGTATATGTTCTTTGTATGTTCATTCTTTATGAGGTTGTACCCTTGTTGGTCGGGTCTCGCCCGTTTGTCGTGCCTTTGCACTTTATGTATGTAATGTATTTTTGTAAATATATATTTTACTTCTCAAATATATATTCATTCATGTAGTTCCTTTTCAAGGTAATAGATGTTAAAAATAATTAATATTTTTAACTTTTCATGTATGTTGCTCATATTATTTTCCCAAAAATAAATATAAGTATTTCTTAAAATAATATTATCAATATTATTTTTGTACAAGTATTCTTAGGAAAGTATACTTGTATTTTATGTAAATACTTGTGTATTTTGTATTTTTCACCAAAAATCAATACTTTGATTTTTATTAAAATAATTTATTTTTAAGACTTGTATGAAACATATATATTTTGGTCATGCTTTAAAATATATATGGTTATTCTTGATATTCACCCGATTTTGTATAAATTCCAATACTTGGTATTGGTTATATATTCTTGTCCAAAAATATTTTTAAGTTTATAACTTGTCCAAGTTAAATAATATGTTAAGAAATATATTCTCACAAATATATTTTCATGTATTTTCCATGTGCTTCTTTGTGAAGAATTTTTGTACTCTTGTATACTTATGTATTCTCATGTATTTGTATGTGTATTTTGTACTCATACTCCTTGGGAGTATTTAGTGTATTTTCAAGTTCCTAATACACTACTACATATAGTACACATAATATACACTTAGCACAAAATTCGGTGATCAATAAATATATATATTTTCCTTAAAAAAATACGTACTTAATATCAATTTTTATCTTGAAGAAATCATCATTTCTTAACTTGAAATTTACACAAAATTTAGGGAGACCTTGGTAAATATTTTTAGATGAATTTTTAGGGAATAAGTTTCACCGAAACTTATATTTTTCTAAGTGTCAAAATTTTATTAAAATTTTGACATAGCTTCCCCTAAAAATGGAGGTTTCCCATGTTTTCAAAACATGTGTTTATTTTCTTTTCAATCATCAAAACAATTTTCCAACAATAATCACCAACAACATATACAAATCTCTTCATATGAAACATCATGGTGAACTTGTGTCTTGTTAAAAATGTGTACTCTTTTAGATCTACACTTTACATAAGATGATTTTTTCAAAAATAAGTGTTCTTGAGTATTTTAACAAACTTTTCATGAAACTTTATTTCATTAACCAACTCATCCATGAGTTTAATGATCTTTAAAGTTTGTAAATCATGTTCTAAAACCACTTTTATGTTTATTAGAAAGATCATTATTTTTAACATCATGTTTAACCATGGATCTTTCAAGATCCATGCTTAATATCTTTAGACCTTTCAAAATAAGCTCTATGTTAAACTTTTAACAAACTTTTTATGAGTTTTAGTTTCAAAAATTAGTTCTACACACACTTTATTCTTCATAATTACAAGTTTATGTGTAAAAATCCATTTTTCATTTCTCATAATGCTTCATATGTTCATTTTCAAGTTTAACCATGGACCTTTCAAGATCCATGCTTAAACTTGTTAGAACTAAGCTTTAACATACTTGATCTAAACATAAACTCAAGATATAATATCAACAACATCAATACATACTCTAAAATTTCATGTAATCACTTTTTTTCTTCATGAATATGTTAGATCTTTTCATTTTTAACATTAGAAGTTAAGTTGTTTTGATGGTGAAACTTGTACATAACATAAACATGACTTAAATTAGTGATCAAGAAGCTTACTACTAGCTCTAATGGCTAGGGAAGTGGCACAAAAATGGAGATGATGAACAAGGAAGAAATCAAGAGGTTAAAAGCTCCACAAGGTGGTCCTTCAAGTTCTAGCACCATACACCTTCCTAAATGGCCTCCATACACCACTAGACCACCTTAGATTGAATGATTGAAGCTTGAAAATGGATGTGTAAGTTTCTGGGTGTTGAGCCGCGAGCAAGAAGAAGGAGACAAGGAAGAAGAAGATGAATGAGAGTGTGTGATTAGTTTAGACTTTTATAAAAATCTTCCAAATCTTTTTAGGGTATATTTGATAGAATATTCCCCAACATAAGATCTAATAAAATCAAATGAAATCAAATAAAATCCCCATGGTGGGACCCTTTTCCCAACCGTCCAAGGAGGTAGGGGGACAAAGTGCAATTTTTGTGAAGTTGAAGGTTTAAAGTGCAAATGATAAGGTTTAAGTATGTTTAAGTGTGTTTAGGGGTTTTTATGATTTTTAAGGTGTTCTAGCATCAATACTAGTTATAATATCATAAAAAACATTACTTCTAGTCAAATTTTGATGTCCCAGTTATTGTCCGGTTGTTCGGTTCGTTACGGTTCATTAAAGTGCTGAATTGCGCAGTTTCACTAGGTATAAAGCACTTTTTATGGCAGTTTTAATTCCTGATACTTTGTAAGTTATTTTGGAAAATAAAACATAAATTTTGCATGATATTAATGTGCTTAAAAGCTGATTATAGCTGAATTATTGCTGAATTATGCAGATTTCAGCATTTTAGATAAGTTTCGGGTGCTTTTTAGTGCATAGTTTGGCTTCCGGAAAGTTTATATGTTAACCCTCGTATCCAAACTTGGGTTTTAATGTATTTTAGATGTTGGACCTACTCCTAGGCCCTAATTCTATTATCTGACTGATTTCTGCAGAACTACTGACACAGTGTGTTTTACCGGTGAGTTTACTAGTCTTTCTGACGCAACACTAATGTAATGCATAAAGTAATATTTGAAGTTTAAAATGTGCATGAATTCACATGTATAGCATGAAATGAGACAATGTTGACATTTAAGCACATAATTGTAGATATTTACTAATAATTAGACTGTACGGAAATTACCGGTTTTGTGCCAGTGGTCACAGTCTCCCCCCGTTAAAAGAATTTCGTCACGAAATTCAGGCTGAGTCATCTCCTTCAGGAGCTTTCTCGAACAGATGGGGGCACTTGGCTTTGAGCCGGTCTTCACGTTCCCGCGTGAACTCGGGTCCGTGTTTAGAGTTCCAACGTACTTTGACAAGCTTAACACTACTTCTTCGAGTCTTGCTGACTTTCCAGTCTGTAACCTCAACGGGTTCTTTGGTAAACTGGAGTGTGTCGTCGATATGCACCTCATCCGCAGGGATGATCACTGCTTCTTGGGTTGGACTCATCTTCAGGTTGGACACAGGAAATGTATCATGTACTCCGTTAACTTCATCCGGTAATTCCAACTTGTACGCCACGGTACCAATCTTTTCCAAGATCTTGAATGGAAATTTTACGCTCGTCTTGATTCTGAACGTTTGACGACGCAAATTTGCTGGATACATTGGACCACTCACCGTGGATTCGACTTTCCACGTTTTCTGAATCTTGCTACACATTTCCAAGGTGAGACTTTCAACAGGACTTTGTCTCCCACCTTGAATTCTAAGGGTTTTCGTCTTCGATCAGCGTAGCTCTTTTGTCGATCACGAGCTGCCTTAATGCGCTCTCGGGTCTGCACGATCTTGTCGGTTGTCTCTTGAACGAGTTAAGGACCAATCAACTATTTGTCTCCAGCATCTGCCCAACACAACGGTGAGCGGCACTTGCAGCCATATAGAGATTCGAACGGTGCGGCTTTTATGCTCGTATGGTAGCTGTTATTATAGGAAAACTTAACTAAAGGCAGATGAGTATCCCAGCTACCGCCTAGAGCCATAACACATGTGCGAAGCATATCTTCCAGTGTTTGTATGGTCCGTTCGTTCTGCCTGTCTATTTGCGGATGGAAGGCCGTGCTTAGATCTAGTTGAGATCCAAAGGCCTCTTGGAAGGATTTCCAGATCCTTGATACGAAACGTCCATCTCTGTCTAAAATAATCGAAACAGGCATTCCATTCAGTGCTACAATTTCCTTAAGATACAGCTCAGCAAGCTTTCCGGTACTATCCTTCTCTCGGATGGGTAGGAAATATGCCGACTTCGTTAATCGATCAACTATCACCCACATCATATCATGTCCTCTAGAGGTCCTGGGTAATTTTGTTATGAAGTCCATCGAGATTTGCTCCCACTTCCACGTGAGTATCTCTGGTTGTTGCAGTAGACCGGACTGTTTCTGATATTCAGTCTTGACCTTGGCACAGGTTAGGCATTTTCCAACGTAAACAGCTACGTCGCTCTTAAGCCTTGGCCACCAGTAGTATTCTTTTAGGTCTTGATACATTTTGTCCGATCCTGGGTGGATCGAGTATCTCGACTTATGAGCTTCATCAAAGATGACTTCTCGACTACCGCCATAGAGCGGAACCCAAATACGCCCCAAAAAGTATAAGGTTCCCTTTTCATTTGGCACCAATTTCTTCTCCGTACCTAGGCGATATTCAGCTCTACGATTTTCCTTCTTAAGGGCTTCTTGTTGTGCGTCATGAATGTGTGTAGTATGGTTTGTTCGAATAGTCATTTCCAATGCTCGAACCCTTAGGGTCTTAACCCTTTCCTTTCGACTTAATACGTCTGCTACTACGTTTGCCTTACCAAGATGGTATTTAATCTCACAATCATAATCGTTTAGCAGATCGACCCAGCGTCGCTGACGCATTTTTAATTCCTTCTGATCAAATATGTGCTGTAGGCTTTTATGATCTGTGAAGATTGTACATCGAGTACCATATAAATAATGTCGCCAGATCTTCAAGGCAAACACCACCGCACCTAGCTCCAGGTCTTGTGTGGTATAGTTCCTTTCATGCACTTCCAACTGTCTTGAAGCGTAAGCGATGACCTTTTGGCGTTGCATGAGCACGCAACCCAATCCTTGACGCTAAGCATCGCAGTACACCACGAAGCCCTCAGTGCCTTCGAGTAAAGATAGTATCGGTGCATCACATAGTTTGCTCCTGAGAAGTTGGAAAGCTTCTTCCTGCTTATCACCCTAGTCGTACTTCTTGTCCTTCTGCATAAGAGAAGTCAGCGGTTGAGCTATCTTAGAGAAATTCTCGATGATCCGGCGGTAATAGCCTACTAATCCAAAAAATTGTCGAACTTCGGTTGGAGTTTTGGGGGTTTCCCAATTCTTTATCGCTTCCATCTTCGCTGGATCTACATGAATGCCCTTCTCGTTCAGGACATGACCAAGGAACTGTACTTCACGAATCCAAAATTCGCATTTTGAGAACTTTGCATAAAGTTTCTCTTTCTTCAGTAGTTCCAAAATGGTCCTGAGGTGTTGCTCGTGCTCGTCTTTCGATCGCGAATAAATCAGAATACCATCGATAAATACAATCACGAATTTATCGAGATATGGTTTGCAAACACGATTCATCAGATCCATAAACACTGCTAGCGCGTTCGTAAATCCAAATGGCATCACAAGGAACTCGTAATGCCCATAACGTGTCCTGAACGCAGTCTTCGGTATGCTCTCTCTTCTTGGATCCTTAACTGATGGTATCCAGGTCGAAGGTCGATCTTTGAGTAGTAGCTCGATCCTTGCAACTGACTGAATAAGTCATCAATCCTCGGTAGTGGGTACCGATTCTTGACAGTGAGCTTATTCAATTCTCTATAATCGATACACATTCGCAGTGTTCCATCCTTCTTCTTCACGAACAAAACCGGAGCTCCCCAAGGCGAGAAGCTCGGCCTTATGAATCCTTTATCCAACAACTCTTGGAGTTGTGTAGATAATTCTTGCATCTCGGATGGAGCAAGTCGATAGGGTGCCTTGGCTACAGGAGCGGCTCCTGGAACCAAGCCAATATGGAATTCGACTTGTCGTTGCGGAGGTAGTCCTGTCAAATCGTCGGGAAAAACATCGGAAATTCCTTCACCACAGGAATTTCTTTGAGTTTCGGCTCCTCAGCCTTCTTATCAACAACGTGTGCCAAGAACACAACGCATCCCTTTGCGTACGCATTTTTGTGCCTTCATACAGTTGATGATTCGCAGGGGCGTGTCCCATTTCTCTCCATGAAAGATGAGTGTTTCATCATTCGCAAGAGGGATGCGAATGATTTTCTCATGACAACCAACTTTAGCCTTATTCTTGGATATCTAATCCATGACGACTACCACATCAAAACTACCTAAACCAACTGGTAGAAGGTTGATAGGGAATTTTTGTTTTCCCAAGTCCAAGTATACAACCCTCAATAACTTTATCTATTTCGACTGATTTCCCATTTGCCAACTCTATCGCATGTGGGGAGTCTAGCTTACTTGTTCCTAAGCCAAGTATATCCTTAAGTTCCACAGACTTAATACCAAAGTCGGCGCCGGTATCAAATAGAACGAATGCAATGTGTCGGTTTATAAGGAACGTACTCGTAACTACGTTCGGGTCCTAGCGTGCCTTGCGTATTCCCTTCATGACAATGCTCCCAAGAGCTTGAACTCTCATTCAGGTAGTCCTTCCGATAGTGTCATTTGTCGCCACTTCCGTAGTAACTCTTGGCCTTTGTCATTGCCATTACTGTCCTAAATTCCATTCACATGTCTCATACCAGACTAGCATGCCTCCTTGCTATGCCCGGTCTTGCCCCAATTTCACACCTTACGAGTCCTACGCGGACCGGTGTGATAATAACCACATCTATCACACTTTGGTAGTTCTCCTTGGTAGCTTTTATCACCTATCTTAGTCGTGACAACGAATGCCTTGACTTTCCTAGTCGCAGCGGTTTCCTTATGTTTGTTGTTTGCTTTAAAGCTTTACTTAGGATGTGTATACTTCCTCTTATTTCATCGTTGTTTTCAGTGTTGTTTGCTTCGTATTAGACGATTGCTTCATCAACTTGTTGGTTCCACAGAGCTTCAGGCTCAGCTCTTGTTGTAGGTAAAGGTTCTGATTAGACTCGACCAGCGTTTCCTTTGCTGTGGTTCCATGTGCTTCTCTTGTATGAAACATATTGACAAGATTAAACATTTATTTTGGAATAGATGTTGTTGTCTTACGTAGCAAACCTCCTCGGAGTCACCTTACTCCGATTGATGCAAGTTATCCAGGGCTATAAAAATACGGTGAGGTCTTCCCTTCACCTTGTTCCTTGTTTACTCCTCAAGTCTCTGACTATTCCATAGTCTTTAGTTTTATATTAACGGGTATGCTTCACAGGAAATGGTGGGGTTGTGCATTCCTACCACGTATAGAGGTAAGTGATAATGAAAACGCATAGATAAGGTCTTGAGGGTACATGACTTCTTCCTCGGGACCGAATTGTGCCTTGTAGCAACCGTAAAGTGGTTTCCAGTGTGTGAATGCACTACCCAAATGATGGGGTGCACCACGGGATAGAGAGGTTGGAAGTACTGATGGGTGCGTTGGTGTTGTAATGTGGGTAGAAGTGTCTGACACGAAGTAGGCAAAGACAGGTTTCCTACTTGTAAGGTGCTATAGCAATTATCTAGGTATTGCCCTACTAGATGAAAGTGTGAACACTTAGAAAGTTTTGAATGGGTGGTGATCATTAGCTTGACCCGCAGGGTCCACCAGGATTTCCATGTACTACAAGTCGTTATTACGTGGGCCCCCGTAATAATAAATTGTCTTGCATGGTCACCCCAACTTTCCCTCGTTCAAAGTAGATGATCAACCACAGAGGGGACACTACTGTCCTTACACCTCCGACATGGAAAGGACCATTAGGGTGGTCTACGCGTCATCATTTGTTATCGCTACGCACCTATAGGCACAATGCTTTAGATGTAATAGGAATAAAGGGAATTCTTGGAAATTGGAGGGGCACCTTCAAGATGAGTACTTCATCTTCCTTGATTGGACGGGAGTGTCGTCAATATCGCTTCGTAAAAGCCGTCGGGGTCTTGTCTCACTGATAAGGTCGCTGTCCAAGGTTACATCCTCCGCCTTGCCGTCAATGCCTTAGTCAGGCACCTTCGCATTCAAGGGGGAAGAACAACCATTTTCTACAGAATCAAGCTCGGGGCCTCATTTGGTAATTAACCATAAGCTCCGCAGTGTACGTGAGGTCGATAATCTCATTGCGCAAGTCAAGAACAATAATAGGATTCGAAGTCGAAGGTATCTCGTCAAAAATCATTTCGTACACATATATGCATATATATTAATATATAATAACGTTACTTAGTATACACAATCAAATAAATGCTACATGTCTCATATTACTCTAGTTTGTTCTTTCCTTTGAAAAATGTTGGATTCATGGATCTTGGCGCTTTTTGTAAATGCAATGAAAAACCTTTTGTAAAAATGTTTTTGTGAGAGAATCCTAACGATTGTAGTCTAGACTCGATGAGGAATCCTAGTTCACTACAATCGAAGCTCTGATACCAAACTGTCACACCCTGACTTTTGCGGAAGCGTATGATGTGTGACTTGCTCAATATCATTACATTCAGTTATAATAAACAACAATATGATTTAAAACAATATGTTCATCCATTCATAAGATTGAAATGTTACAAACATGAGCCATTTAAGTTTCAACCAAAACCCTCAAGTTATGATACAAACAAAAGTGGATGACATCTAAACTTGAAATTTACATCTTGAAAACAACACCAACGCCCAAGATCCAACTTGTTTCCTGAAATACATGTAAGTTTTGGAAAATCGTCAACATAATGTTGGTGTGAGTTCATGCAGTTTTGTATAGAATGTTTTATACTTGTAAGAAAACATGGTATGTAACTTGTAAAACGTATCTGTAATTAAGTATTGTGATTGTAAAGAATACGAGATAACAAGTGGGTTGCAAGGCCACTAACATGTGTAATGACATAGGAAGCATCAAAACCATAGGCATTTTTAGTTGTCGATTCACGACTGTCGATTCACGACTAGAGACACAAAAGCACTGCTTGTTAAAAGAGTGGCCAAGAGTGTGGTTGTCTGAAACCCATTAGATCTAACCTTTTGTTCCACGGTCTTGGTATATAAATAATTAATGGTGCTTATGGCACCCTATTCGTGACACGATCTAAAGTATCATTCCTTAGTTTTTGTATTTAACATACCATAACATATGTATTTTCCCCAAGTTTAGAAAACAAGTAAAACTTTAAAGGTGGGGACATGAACTCATAACTTTGCGTATCCTGCGCCGTAAACTTCACCAGTTGGTTTTGTAGCGTCGTGACCTATTCGTGTTCTATGTATGTTAGTCACTAGACTTGTATCACACAAGTACAAGTCACCATCTTTTGTTTTTGTATATGTTCTTTGTATGTTCATTCTTTATGAGGTTGTACCCTTGTTGGTCGGGTCTCGCCCGTTTGTCATGCCTTTGCACTTTATGTATGTAATGTATTTTTGTAAATATATATTTTACTTCTCAAATATATATTCATTCATGTAGTCCCTTTTCAAGGTAATAGATGTTAAAAATAATTTATATTTTTAACTTTTCATGTATGTTACTCATATTATTTTCCCAAAAATAAATATAAGTATTTCGTAAAATAATATTCTAAATATTATTTTTGTACAAGTATTCTTAGGAAAGTATACTTGTATTTTATGTAAATATTTGTGTATTTTGTATTTTTCACCAAAAATCAATACTTTGATTTTTATTACTTTCCAGAATTATATTTCTTAAAATAATGTATTTTTAAGACTTGTATGAAACATATATATTTTGGTCTTGCTTTAAAATATATATGGTTATTCTTGATATTCACCCGGTTTTGTATATATTCCAATACTAGGTATTGGTTATATATTCTTGTCCAAAAATATATTTTTAAGTTCATAACTTGTCCAAGTTAAATAATAAGTTAAGAAATATATTCTCAAAAATATATTTTCTTGTATTTTTCCTTGTTCTTCTTTGTGAAGAATTTTTGTACTCTTGTATACTTATGTATTCTCATGTTTTTGTATGTGTATTTTGTACTCATACTCCTTGGGAGTATTTAATGTATTTTCAAGTTCCTAATACACTACTACATATAGTACACATAATATACACTTAGCCCAAAATTCGGTGACCAATAAATATTTATATTTTCCTTAAAAATATACATACTTAATATCAATTTTTATCTTGAAGAAATCATCATTTCTTAACTTGAAATTTACACAAAAATTAGGGAGACCTTGGTAAATATTTTTATGTGAATTTTTAGGGAATAAGTTTCACCAAAACTTATATTTTTCTAAGTGTCAGAATTTTATTAAAATTTTGACATAGTTTCCCCTAAAAATGGAGGTTTCCCATGTTTTCAAAACATGTGTTTATTTTCTTTTCAATCAACAAAACAATTTTCCAACAATAATCACCAACAACATATACAAATCTCTTCATATGAAACACTATGGTGAACTTGTTTCTTGTAAAAATGTGTACTCTTTTAGATCTACACTTTACATAAGATGATCTTTCCAAAAATAAGTGTTCTTGAGTATTTTAACAAACTTTTTATGAAACTTTATTTCATTAACCAACTAATCCATGAGTTTAATGATCTTTAAAGTTTGTAAATCATGTTCTAAAACCACTTTTATGTTTATTAGAAAGATCATTATTTTTAACATCATGTTTAACCATGGATCTTTCAAGATCCATGCTTAATATCTTTAGACCTTTCAAAACAAGCTCTATGTTAAACTTTTAACAAACTTTTTATGAGTTTTAGTTTCAAAAATTAGTTCTACACACACTTTATTCTTCATAATTACTAGTTTATGTGTAAAAATCCATTTTTCATTTCTCATAATGCTTCATATGTTCATTTTCAAGTTTAACCATGGATCTTTCAAGATCCATGCTTAAACTTGTTAGATCTAAGCTTTAACATACTTGATCTAAACATAAACTCAAGATATAATATCAACAACATCAATACATACTCTAAAATTTCATGTAATCACTTATTTTGTTCATGAATATGTTAGATCTTTTCATTTTTAACATTAGAAGTTAAGTTGTTTAGATGCTGAAACTTGTACATAACATAAACATGACTTAAATTAGTGATCAAGATGCTTACTACTAGCTCTAATGGCTAGGGAGTGGCACAAAAATGGAGATGATGAACAAGAAAGAAATCAAGAGGTTAAAAGCTCCACAAGGCGGTCCTTCAAGTTCTAGCACCATACACCTTCCTAAATGGCCTCCATACACCACTAGATCACCTTGGATTGAATGACTGAAGCTTGAAAATGGATGTGTAAGTGTGTGGGTGTTGAGCCATAAGCAAGAAGAAGGAGACAAGGAAGAAGAAGATGAATGAGAGTGTCTGATTAGTTTAGGCTTTTATAAAAATCTTCGAAATCTTTTTGATGGAATATTCCCCAACATAAGATCTAATAAAATCAAATGAAATCAAATAAAATCCCCATGGTGGGACCCTTGTCCCAATCGTCCAAGGAGGTAGGGGGTAAAGTGCAATTTTGGAGAAGTTGAAGGTTTAAAGTGCAAATGATAAGGTTTAAGTATGTTTAAGTGTGTTTAGGGGTTTTTATGATTTTTAAGGTGTTCTAGAATGAATACTAGTTTTAATATCATAAAAACATTACTTCTAGTCAAATTTTGATGTCCCAGTTATTGTCCGGTTGTTCGGTTCGTTACGGTTCGTTAAAGTGCTGAATTGCGCAGTTTCACTAGGTATAAAGCACTTTTTATGGCAGTTTTAATTCCTGATACTTTGTAAGTTATTTTGGACAATAAAACATAAATTTTGCATGATATTAATGTGCTTAAAATCTGATTATAGCTGAATTGTTGCTGAATTATGCTGATTTCAGCATTTTAGATAAGTTTCGGGTGCTTTTTAATGCATAGTTTGGCTTCAGGAAAGTTTATATGTTAACCCTCGTATCCACACTTAGATTTTAATGTATTTTAGATGTTGGACCTACTCCTAGGCCCTAATTCTATTATCTGACTGATTTCTGTAGAACTGCTGACTTAGTGTGTTTTACCGGTGAGTTTACTAGTCTTTCTGACGCAACGCTAAAGTAATGCATAAAGCAATATTTGAAGTATAAAACGTGCATGAATTCACATGTATAGCATGAAATTAGACAATGTTGACATTTAAGCACATAATTGCAGATATTTACTAATAATTAGACTGTACGGAAATTACCGGTTTTGTGCCAGTTGTCACAATATATTCTAAGAATACAAGAGCACATATAACAAACACGTGGACATACGTACTCCTATATGTGCAACGATATGCACATTCACATTCACCTAAGACTTGGTGAACACATTTTATACAACTACGATACAACTCACGATACATGAATATATATATTTGGCGAAATATATATACACTAAACTGTCAACAGTTAATACATCTAAGACACAGTTCAATGAACAACAAAGACATACAAGTCTTACACATATTCAAGACACAAGACTTGTACTCAAGTCATTTACAAAGACCGAGGTGTCTAACAAATATAAGAACATTTGTAGGTCGCAACACTATTCAGGACGACCGCACGTGAGATCACAGTTACTTCTATTCACCGACGCGATTCTGTGAGTTCATGTCCCCTATTCATTTAAATGTTTTACAACTTTACAACTATCGGGGAAAATACATGTTCAACGTATGTTAAAGTTAGGGAATGAAACACCTTAGATCATGTGCGAATTAGGGTTATACATCTAAGCACCATTAATCCAGTTTGGACCTAGGTACAAAGGTTTAGATCTAATGGGTTTTGGCGAGCTCCCCTCTTGGTCGTGGACCCATACAGAAGAGTGCTTTTGTATCCCAGTCGATAGTAGTCGACACAAAATCGTCTAGGGTTGGATTTCTTCCTTTTTCGTCACACATATTAATGTCCTTGCAAAACATTAATAATCAACGATTTCATTGACGCTTTACATACTACAACTTACACTTTAAATACATCTTTTACAACTAAACTGCATGAATTCGCCAACTTTTGTTGATGTTTTCCAAACTTAACATGTATTTCAGGGAATAAGTGGACCATGACGGGATTCTCAAACAAGATAACAAGTATCGGAACTCCATGCCATCTTTTGGAGGGTTTAACTGTTATATTCGGCCTCTTTGCGGAAATATGATGGTTTAAACCTTAGTAGTTTAATTTCATTTTGATGTATGAAACAATAACACTTTACTTTCATGTTAATGGTTTGTGACTGACACACTAAACTTATGTTGTGATTTTTTGAAAACAATTATGTAATGGTAATGGAGTATGTTTATTCATATAGTATGTTCATGTACATCGATATTTATGCAACGAAAACCATACAGATTACACCTCGCGCTTCCGTTATGAGCGGGTGTGACATATATGTGTTTATGATTAGATTTAAAAATAAATTAGTATATATCTATATCTATACTACTTTAATAAGCATATTAGAAGGACAAGATGGTAATTCAACAAGGTGTTGAAAAAACACTTCAAGCACAATGTACAAGTCTTAAGGCACAAGAAAACACAAACAAATTACCCTTTACCCGGATCATCTACAACCGTCCATGTTTTTCACCTTTTCACACGGATCATCATCTGGACCGTGCATTTGACTTCACACGGATCACCATTTGCTTTCTCTCTCATTCCTCACACATCTCACAAAAGAACATCAGATCTTCTCTCTCTCTTCTCTCTCTCTCTCTCTCGGCGATCTAGGGTTTCATGAGATCTATCACCAGATCCGTTTGATGAGCAGATCTAGGGTTTCATGAGATCTATCACAAGCTTTATCTGGCAACTTGGTAAGAACTGATACCGTTTAATGAATACATGTGGCAAGTTATGATGTTTCACGGTAGTTTCTATATGCTTTTCAGATGTCGAAGGCACCAAGGGATCCACAGATTTGAACAAGGGATCCACAGATTTGCTGGAGAATGGCTACCCTGCTGACAGCGGCAACTGTCCCAAAGGTAGCAATTAGTGTTTATGAAATTTTAATAGTTTAGTCATGAATGTTGTACAGGATTGTTTATGGATATTGGTGGCACCACCTTCTCAACTGTAAATTAATTCGGTAAGCTTAAGATTCTATTTTTTTTTATATTCATTTGCAAGCCGATTGTTCTAAATATTTGAAATATGTTATCAGGCTGCAAACCCACCATCTGAGAATATGTATGGAGAAGTAGATTTGACATTATCTGCTTCAGCTCTTTCTGTTAACACCACATTATCTAGCCCTTTAATTTGTAAATTTGACATAGTCCTGGGTCTTTTGGACACAAAAAAAATCCAGACTGGGATAAAGTTATGTTGATTATAACTTGTAAATTTTGAATGATTTGTGGATTGTAGGTTTATTATGTTGATACAACCTGTTAATGTTGAATGATTTCGAATTCGAATGATTATGTTGATAAAAAACTTGTTATATTTGAATGATTCTGTGGATTGTTGGTTTTATATGTTTTTGTTAATTTTGAATGATTTGTTGTTGTTCCTGAATGATTTTGAATAATTTTGAGTGATTTGTGGATTGTAGGGAGTAGAGAAGCTGATTGCGTCGAAGATGATGTTGCCTGGATCTAATCGTAGAATTCATTCGGTGCATCGTCATTCTGGGATGGTAAATTTGAATTATGTTTCAGTTTGTTCATTGTTGTGTTGTTTCTGTAATTGCTCATTTTAAAGGTCTGTTATGTGTTTTCATGACTAATTATGCAACTCAAATGTATTGAATGGTCAGTATGGTCAGCTAAATATCATTTAGGTTTTTGAAATGCTTATAATAGGCAAGTAAAAGTATTGATTGCTTTTGAAATACTTCCAATAAGCAAGTAAAAGTGTTTGAATTGATGTTACTTGCTGCAGGGTGTAGCTGGATTAGCTGCAGATGGGAGACAGATTACAGCTCAGCAAGGTTCCTATCTTGCTGATTGTTTCAACCGCATGGAAGAATGCACGAAAAATCTCGAAGGTTCTATTCGTTTCAGAGAGTCTAGCAGGCATAGATTCCGTCCCTTCAGGTTTGATCTTGACATCTTTGACTATTAAAAGTCAATATGAAGTCTGGGTACACTCTGGGCAAACTTCAATGCCTTCAAAGCATTTCCTTTTAAGCTATTTTCTTTGTTTATCCATTAGACCTGCTCGATCCATTTGCTAATAAATGGTTCAGTTCAGGTTATATTTAACTAACGGGTCAAAAATAACCAAGATTTTTCCAAATAGAATGATTGAAGAGGTTTTATGCCAAAAAACTAAAGTTGAACACACTTCGGCTAGATTAAATGCCATCAAAGCATTTATTTTGAGCTATTTTCTTATTTTATCCATTTGACCCATTCGCAGGTTACAGCTCAGCAAGGTTCCTATCTTGCTGATTGTTTCAACCGCATGGAAGAATGCACGAAAAATCTCGAAGGTTCTATTCGTTTCAGAGAGTCTGGCAGGCATAGATTCCGTCCCTTCAGGTTTGATCTTGACATCTTTGACTATTAAAAGTCAATATGAAGTCTGACTTTGGGATCGAACACTTAATGCCTCATGATTTATTATGCACGTACAAGCATCTTGGTCAGTTTGCTCCGTTAGGAGGATAGCAAACAGCAGCACAACTCCCCGATGATTGGGTATCTATGGTTACTGCTCTCAGTGGCTTTTGTACTCTGTGTATGCAAGGTACCCCCCCCCCCCCGAAAAAAAAAACCTGAGGGATGAAAATGGCATTTTACTCTTAAATTAATCACTAAGCTATAGTTCTCTTTTTGCTAATGCGGTTTAGTGATGGTTTCACAGGTTACAGCTCAGCAAGGTTCCTATGTTGCTGATTGTTTCAACCGCATGGAAGAATGCATGAAAAATCTCGAAGGTTCTATTTGTTTCAGAGAGTCTGGCAGGCATAGATTCTGTCCCTTCAGGTTTGATCTTGACATCTTTGACTATTAAAAGTCAATATGAAGTCTGACTTTGGGTTCACACATGCTTCTCCCACTCTCTTCAATGCAGGGACACCCAGGCCTCAGGTATAAATAGTAACGTACAATTGGCCTTATCAAGTATATTGCAGTAAGTGTTTGCTTCATGAAGATGTTCAAAGCTTTACGATTTATCTATCAGCTTTGATATGATTTTCTCTAAGTGTTATGTGCAGAGGAGGAAGGGGCATGTTTGAGGAAGCATTGGCCATTTGCAGATGTTGCTTTGATTACCCTGACGTGAACTTAAGCTCTGATTCCAAATGCTGCACTTATAATCACACTTTCGGCTGATCAGATGGCGCTATTGTTTTGTCAAGGGATTACAAATTACCAATAGTTGAAACCATACAATCCCTACCACAACATCAACAGGTACTATTTTCCTACCTTTAAAACCAAAGTGGTCTTGCTAAACAGTTGCATTTAGAGGTGGCAGCCTCTGTCTCTCTGGCCCATTTACATATGGAACGGATCAAATTAATATTTTCTGCTAAAAAACTAATGGTTCGAATGGGTCTAAATCCTTTTGTTCGTAGATCAAGAATACTATTTGTTTTAACATTGCATTATAAACATAACTTAACACATTTTTACTTATGAAGAATGGTCAAAACAAAGTTAGTGGGTCGGCTGTGAACACGATATTCACTTTAAAGTAAACTAATTTTCTGGCGTCTCTTTGGTGTAGGCGTGTAGCTTGTACAATAAAAGGAACTTTGAATGATAATATAACTATGGAACAAACTGTTTGTGACTGTATGTTCTGATTCTAACAAACACAGTTCGATGTGATTGATGATAACATCTGAACATATGTATGCCATTGTAGAAGTTTCAGATAAACACAAAGATAATCTAAGTACTAAATCCGTGTATTAGAATCACACATATTTAAACATGGAGATGCTTGTATAACTGGCAGTACATTTCCTGGTGGTGGTAGTCAGTTCAAGAATGAAGCCCTTCACCATATAGACTTCATCCAAAATATTAGTATCTCCAAATAGAGACGGGGTGTAAAATAGACTGGGCCAGGCAGGTTGGTAACAGTGTTAAATGGGTCGGTTGGAAGGAACGTTTATTTTTTTGGTTGTGCATCTAGACAGTTTCGATAAGATTGTTCATGTTGAAACTTTTTCTTTTTTTTACATGCGGTTCAAAACGGGTTGGATTGGGTTAATATGCGTATGCTTTGTTCTTTTTACAATCTTTTTTAAATGGATTATAAGATTTTTACGCTAAAATTACACTCTGGACGACGTCTGAGTTTTTACCCATGTGTTGTGCCTTAGACTTTTTCTAAGAGACAGACGAAATGTAGCAGTTAGTTTTATCTGACCTATTTAGTTTTTGTTTAACGTTTAAACTTTGATGATATGTGTTTATGTTGTGTCAGCCTCAGAATGCGAAAGTGTTTAATTGAGTGAGCGAGGTGAAAGAGAACTCATTTGAGTGGATCAAACATCCTTCCAAACTGAAGGATACTGGATGCATTAACTGGTGGAACTTTGGCAGCTTGGTGTATTTAGAAAATTATGTTTGATGTATGGGGAATTAATTGTTGTATTACTGATGTATGTTATAAGACTCTAAAGCACCTTTAAACCTTCATTCACTAATTAATCTTTTAAATATGCATATATGGTTTAGGTGATGGAACCACCATCTGAGAAAGAAATAATGGAATTGGGGTTTATATTTTAAAATTTATCATAAGAAAGGTAATTAATTTAGGTTTTTCATATGAACTTAACAAATTTATTGAGTTCCCGACCACGGATATGAATTCTGGTTAAAACTGATACTTCATAAAAAGGTGGGTTTTTTAAAATTTTTATGAACTTAACATATTTATTGAGTTCCCGACTAATATGAATTTTGTTAAAAAATGATAAAGTGATACTTCATAAAAAGGTAGTACTCCCACCTCCACCTTTGCCGTCACCTCCACCTTTGCCGTCATCTCCACCCGTGCCACTGCCAGTGATCGTCATGATAACAAATATAGCCGGTGATCGTCATGATAACAAATATAGCCGGTGAACCCATTTTAATATGCTTTTTCTTAACAGACCCATTCAGTTTGGTCATAACATGTTCGATGACGTATACTATGTCAAATTGCTATTCAACACTTGTTTGTATTTTCAGTTTGAAGACATCGGTTCACACAGGACAAAGATAATCATATACAACTTATGGCTCAATGACGAAGGCCTTTCTTCGTAACACCTTCTTCATTTGTTAAGGGTGATTATTTATTTCTAAAAACTTACATATGTTCAACATGTTTTTAATTTGGTGTAATCACGATATATAATGATTTTGTTTTTCAGGCATACGCTTCTATGTTGTACCTTAGAAAGTTCAACAACTTCAAAATCATCTTGAGGGGGAAGCCCGTAGAGCAGCATACTATAGTAAATGACTTAAGAAACCCGCAAGTAACCCTCTACAGGTCACACGTTTCATCTTTGTAGGGCGAAGATAGGTGCTTCTCTCCTAGGGCATACAAGATTGGCGACAGCGCGCCATATTTAACGTATAAAAAAACTTTATATGATAAATATGGCGGGTTCCCGCCAATAACCTGTGTCTTGTATGCCCTTTGGCGGTTTTACGATTTGAAACCGAACAGTGATCACCCCTACAATATATAACGAAACGACTGATAAACTAACGGTAAACGAGTATCCGATTGAAAATCGCTCCGCCGCCGCATCGCGCGGGTAGATTGCCGTCCCGCCGCATATAAGTGTTACAAACGTATGCTACGAATAAGAAACTTTACAAATAAGAAACTTTACAAACGTATAATACAATGTATACGCCATAATCGCTCATGGTATACGCCACACACGGATGCTACGAATAAGAAACTTTACAAACGTATAATACAATGTATCACGAGAAAATTGATAAACTCACAGTAAACGAATACCGCGTTGTAAATTGCCGTCCCGCCGCATCGCGCGGGTAAACGTCTAGTATATATATATATGTTTTAAGTTTCAAAATTATATATATTGTCATATTGTGTATTTGATATGCGGTTGCTTAAAAGTTATTATATTAGTTTAAAAAAAATACTCGCTCGAAATTGAAATCATCATTTACAACATAACGAACATAGAAAATACCCTCTTGAAATTGAAATCATCAATTAAAACATAACCAAATTAAAACCATCATCAAAAACATAATGAGCTTAGAAATACGTGCTACTTTAACGCCGAACGGGCAGCTATCATTGCGCAGCAAATGGCTTTTGCACTTCCAAATCTCATCGCTCAAATTAACCAAGCCAATAACAACAATAATGCACCTGCTCCGTGCTACTTTAAAAGTTTTAACTCGGCTAAACCACTCAAGTTTAGTGGTTCTGAAGGGGCAACTAGGCTCCTACAGTGGTTCGGGAGTATTGAGAGTACTTTTCGTCATGTTCAGTGTCCTGATAATCGCAAAGTCGAGTTTGTTTCTAGTGTGTTTCAAAAGAGGGCCCTTACTTGGTGGAATGGTTTAATGAGAGATCGTGGTGCTAATGTCGCTTTGGGTCTAACCTGGGAAGAGCTTAGGGCTCTTATGATGAGGGAATTCTGTCCTCGTCATGAACAAAGGGCATTAGAAAGGGAATTTGATGATCTAAAACAGGAAAGTGGTGAACATCGGGCTTATACGAACATATATGAGGAGTTGAGTTTGTTATGCCCTACAATGGTTACCCCACTTTATAAAGCTATCGAGAGGTATGTCGATGGTTTAGCTGACCCAATGCAAGATATCGTTACTGGTAGCAACCTTACCACTATTCGACAGGCCATCGAGTTGGATGTGAATTTGACCGAGTCGCAATTCAGAAAGGGTAAACTTCACAGGAAGGGTGACAAGAAACAGAATCTGTCCGACAAAATTGAGAAACAAAAGGGTAAGAAAGTTGAATCTTCAAGGAGATCAAGGAAGCGCAAGGCTTCGAAGAACTTTCCTGTTACAGCGCAGGCAAACCAAGCAGCTCCAAATCAGCCCCCGCAACCACCTACCAAGAAACAATACATTGGCAATGCACCTCTGTGCAACAGATGTAACAGCCACCATCATCCACACGTTCAGTGTCGTTATTGTACCAACTGTGGGAGGTCTGGTCATCTTGCTGCCACATGTCGCCTTCCTCCTAACCAGAATCAGGCAGCCCAAAACCCAGCTCTGCAACCTGCTCAACAACCAGCACAGGCTGCACGACCTCACTATCCTCCTGGATCTTGCTATAATTGTGGGGATCTGACCCACTATCGAAATCAGTGTCCGAGGTTGGCGAACGCAAATCAGGCTCAGGCTCGTGGATGAGTCTTTAACATGAACGCAAATGAGGCTCGTGCAGATAATGAGGGGGTCAATGGTACGTTCTTTGTTAACAATCAGCCTGCATCTGTTCTTTTTTATTCGGGTGCCGATAAGAGTTTTGTGTCATTGTCTTTTGAACCATTACTTTGCATGACTAGAATGAAACTAGGAAAGCCTTTGACAGTAGAAGTTGCTAATGGTGAACCCGTTGTTCTTGATTCTGTTCTTCGAAATTGCCAGTTGAACCTTAATAACCCTCTTTTTCCTATCGACCTCACGCCAATGCAACTTGGAAGCTTTGATGTTATAGTAGGTATGGATTGGTTAGCCAAGTTCCATGCAGAGGTGATTTGTTTTGAGAAGATTGTTCGTGTGTCGCTTTCGACTGCTGAGATCTTAGAGGTTCATGGTGAGAAACCTGCTAGTGGTCTTAGACTCATGTCGTGTATTCAGGCTCAAAAGTACCTGCGAAAAAACTATGTTGCCTTCTTGGCACATGTCGTTGATGAGAAAGGCAAAGGTAAATCTATTCAAGACATCCTTGTTGTTCGGGATTATCCTGAAGTTTTTCCTGAAGAATCACCTGGTTTACCCCCTATTCGCCAAGTTGAGTTTCATATTGATCTTGTACCTGGTGCTAATCATATTGCTAAATCTCCGTATCATCTTGCACCGTCTGAGATGCAAGAGTTATCTAAACAGCTTCAGGAACTTTCTAACAAAGGTTTTATTCTTCCTAGTTTTTCACCTTGGGGTGCTCCCGCTCTTTTTGTAAAGAAGAAAGATGGATCTTTTAGGATGTGTATTGATAATCGGGAGCTTAACAAGCTTACCATCAAGAATCGATATCCCCTACCTCGCATTGATGATCTCTTTGATCAGTTACAGGGTGCTACTTGTTTTTCAAAGATTGATCTACGTTCTGGGTATCATCAGCTTCGAGTGCTCGAGGAAGATATTCCCAAGACTGCTTTCCGCACAAGATATGGGCATTATGAGTTCACTGTTATGCCATTCGGTTTGACTAATCCTCCTGCTGTTTTTATAGACTTAATGAATAGGGTTTGTAAGCCTTATTTGGACAAGTTCATCATCGTTTTCATTGGTGACATCTTGATTTATTCCAAGACTCGAGCCGATCATGAGCAACATCTTCGTCTTACTATGGAACTCCTAAAAAAAGAACAGCTTTTTGCCAAATTCTCCAAGTGCGAATTTTGGCTTAAGGAAGTTCAATTTTTGGGACACATCGTTAACGAACAAGGTATTCATGTAGATCCCGCCAAAATCAGTGCGATTAAGGATTGGGATACACCTACTACTCCTACTGAAGTTCGTTCATTTCTTGGTCTTGCGGGTTATTACCACCGCTTTATTGAAAACCTTCTCCAAGATTGCAGTTTCTCTCACCGCTTTAACTCAGAAGAATAAACCCATTGAATGGGGATCCAAACAGGAAGAAGCATTTCAGACATTGAAGCAGAAACTTTGTGATGCACCTATTCTGTCTTTACCTGAGGGCAACGATGTCGTGTATTGTGATTCATCCAATTTAGGTCTTGGCTGTGTTCTCATGCAAAGAAACAAAGTCATAGCTTACGCATCAAGACATTTGAAGATTCACGAGAAGAACTACACGACTCATTATCTTGAGTTGGGTGCCGTAGTTTTTGCTCTCAAAATCTTGAGACACTACTTGTATGGTACAAAATGTGTGGTTTTCACTAACGACAAGAGTCTCCAGCATATTTTCAATCAGAAAGAACTTAATATGAGGCAATGATGTTGGGTTGAACTTTTAAACGACTACGATTGCGAAATTCGCTACCATCCTGGTAAGGCGAATGTCGTGGCTGACGCATTGAGTTGTAAAGAACGAGTCAAGCTTCATTGTGTTCAGGTTTGATCTGATATTCAAACCCGCATTTCTCAGGCTCAACATACTTGTGTTTCACAAGACTTGATGGGTAAGGAATTACCATATCATATCAAGCCTGATCTTAAACTAAAGGACAATGGATTGTAATATTTCATGGACCGTTTGTGGGTCCCAAGTCAAGACAACCTCCGCACCTTGCTAATGGATGAAGCTCATAAGTCTCGTTATTCTATTCATCCTGGTGCAGATAAAATGTATAAGGATCTTCGAACCCAGTTTTGGTGGCCCGATATGAAGAAAGACATTGCCTTGTACGTATCCAAATGCCTTACTTGTCTCAAGGTTAAGGCTGAACATCAACATCCCTCTGGATTATTAGAGCAACCAGAGATACCAGTTTGAAAATGGGAAAACATTGCTATGGATCTCGTTACCAAGTTGCCATGCACTAAGAAAGGTCATGATGCCATTTGGGTAGTTGTTGATCGTCTTACAAAATCAGCGCACTTCTTGCCGATCCGTGAGGATCTATCTGCCGACAAACTTGCCAAAATCTATGTGGAAGAAATTGTATCCCAACATGGTGTTCCTTTGAACATTATATCTGATAGAGATGCTCGATTTTCTTCTCACTTTTAGAGAACCATGCAATCTTCTATGGGAACCCAACTTAATTTGAGCACAGCTTATCATCCGCAATCAGATGGTCAATCTGAAAGAACAATCCAGACATTGGAGGATATGCTTAGAGCTTGTGTGATTGATTTTGGTGGTAGTTGGGATTCGTATATTCCGTTGATTGAATTCTCCTACAACAATAGTTATCACTCCAGCATCAACATGGCTCCTTTCGAAGCTTTATATGGTAAAAAATGTCGTTCACCAGTCTGCTAGAATGAGATCGGTGAAGCTCATCTTACTAGACCTGACCTCATTCTAGAGACAACAGATAAGGTTAAGAAAGTTCGCGATAATCTTCAGACAGCTAGAAGCCGTCAAAAGAGTTACGCGGACCGAAGACGCAAGCCCTTAGAATTTCAAGTCAGTGATCGCGTTCTACTCAAGGTTTCCCCTCGGAAAGGTATGATTAGATTTGGAAAGAAAGGAAAACTTGCACCTAGATATGTTGGACCATTCAAGATCGTCGAAAGAGTCGGAAAGGTAGCCTACAAACTTGAGTTACCTCCTGAACATGGAAATGTTCATCCAACCTTTCACGTGTCCAATCTTAAAAAGTGTTTAGCTGATGAGAATCTCCACATACCACTTGATGAGATTCGTGTTGATGACACGATGCACTTTGTTGAGAAGCCCGTGGAAATAATGGACCGTGAAGTCAAGAAACTCAAACGCAAGCACATTCTAATTGTCAAAGTTCGCTGGGAATCTAAACGTGGACCAGAATTTACATGGGAACGTGAAGATCAAATGAAGGCGAAATATCCACATCTATTCTCAAAAGATTCCTCTAAATAAATTTCGGGACGAAATTTCCTAAAGTAGGGGAGACTGTGACCTCTGTGCTTGTAATCATTGTATAAACTTTAAAAAGTTCAATTATCAATAAAAAAATGTGATTTGATCCCAATATTTGTTTATATATGTTTGACATTTTATCAAATGAAGGAGAAATATCCACATCTATTCTCTATATCGCTTTCTAGAAAGTTATACGCAAATTGATGCGTAAACGTAATCAGTTTAACGTGACAAACACTCCGGAACCTCAACTTATGCTTAAACATACCTTAAATAACCTTTACATAACTTAGAAATAAGTTTTAAAGGATTTGGTATGGGAAAATCAAGTTTATTCGCTCGTAGGGACTATTTGCGACAAACTGCGAAAATATGCCGATTCGTATAGTAACGAACATTCCAGAACATGATCATAAGTTAAATATACCATAAATATACTTTACATAGCTTAGAAAAAGGCTTTGAGGGGTTCGGTGTGCAAAAATAAACTTATTTGGTCAATCAGGGACTAAAAGCATCAAAAAGTGCATAAGTTTGCATTTACGCGCATATCTTATGTTCTGAACATATCCGGACATCCAAAAATTTTTGTAATCATTAAAATATTTTATTTTAGTGATTGGAATGAAAAATTTGCGCGACGAATCGTAACTTGGATCGTTTTTCGTGTCCATTCGTGTTTCGTCTTAATTAACCGAATAACATGACCGTACGACCAAACGAACCGACATCCGAGATGTTTTCAAGCATATTTCATGTTCCCTATACTTTGACACCATTATTGAGCCTTGAAAATGGGTTAATGGGGCTTAAACGTGTCGAAAATCAAGTTTTAAGCATGTAGGGACCATTTCTGCCAAATCTGGAAACTTTTATCTGACCTCCCTCGCTCCACGCGCCAGAACCAGTCATACCTGGCACGCCACGTGACAGCACTATTTTTCAGCAAACCTGTTTTCAGCATCCAGCTTGAATTTCAGGGTCTTTTGTGCAACATTTTCAATACCTTGAGCTGGTTTTTGGTTTCCCATTGTATTAGAAACCATGTTCCACAAGTGTATGGCTAAGATCATACCTTGATTTGCTCAAAAACACTTGTAATCATCTTGATGGATCATGACTTTCTATAAATACCCACTTGCTTCATTCTCATTCATCACACATTTGATTCAATTCTGCTCTAAGTTGAAGTTTAACACTTCATACCTGAGTGTTTTGAATCAAATCTTCCTTGCTTGGACCTTTTGTAAGTCTCCTTCATGCTTGTTTATGCATTTCAAGCATGAAAGTCAAACAGTGTTTGACTTTCTGCTTTGACCAGTTTATGGTCAACACAAAGTTCGTTTGAACTTTGCAACGTGAGCGTAATCACGATGGTCATAGTCCCTTGTGACAATACCTACTGATTACCACGTTGATTAGGCATAGTGACGAGTCAAAGTTTTGGTCAAAATACGTATTTATGCGTATTTTGCAACGAAGCTATTTTCGGGTATCAAAACACCTTGTTTTGATATCAAACTTGTTTTCTAACTTAGTTAAACATGTTTTAACATGTTGAACTCGTCACTTTTAGTCTAGTGCTTATATAGGGTCGTAAGTGAAGCGGTCTAAACAACCACTTAGACTTTCGAACCCGACCTGTTTGGTCGATCATTAGGTTCCGACCAAACATATTTTGTGACCATAGTTATATAGGGAATAACCTTCCGAGGTTATACCTTATGGTCACTTCGTTTAGTTAGTTGTATGATAGGTAGTTATATGCCTTAGGAAAATGACCAAAATGCCCTTTTTACGCATAATTTCATTTTAAGCATATGTAACTTAAATATTTTTTACATAAACTAATTATTAAACATGTTAGGGCATATAATACTTGTCATAGGACTAGTTAGGCGGTTCGAACACGCTTTTGCGCGAACGACACGTTAAAGTAGCGTAGACTACCTTAACGAGTCGTAACGGGTCGTAAGCACTTAGGATAGGTTCCGATTTAGAATGTAGACTTTGTTAAACCATATTACATGAGTTCCTATACTCATTTGGTTTACGAAACCTCATTTTATCCGATCTTCCGATTTAGGTCCGGTTTATTAACATAGTTACCTATATTAGGTGCCGATTGATTCTGTGATCCTTCTAGCATTATTTAATTGTTATCTCAAGACTACTAAGCATTATCTAGTGAGTACATAGTTCCCTCTGTTACCGCTTTCAAATATTTTGGGGTGAAACACTTGTGCCTACTTGTTACTTTCGTTCTTTCGTGCTTTCATGACATATACTTGCTATGTTCATTAGTACGCATATAGTACATGATTTCATTTATGCTTTGCTATGTATGTTGACTGAGCATGCTAGCACATTGATTTCATAAACATTTTTGTTGCATATGTTTACTCAGCATATGGACACATTGATTTACACTACATTTCTGCGATGTATGTTTACTGATCATGCTAGCACATTAATTTACATGACATTTCTGCTTCGTATGTTTACTTAGCATACTTAGTACATTGGTTTCACATAACATGCTTACATTTGGTATGACATTTGGTTTGTCTAACGAAACTAAAATACATTCTTTAACATTGATCACGCCGCTCGCTAGTATGTAGTGGTACCATAGGAATTGACAACTCCCATTCCTGGAATCCTAGGTTTGTTTGGACGTAAGGAATGACAGAATCCGAAAATTTTTTAATGAACCTTTGATTTATTTAAAGGTTTATTTTACAGTCTCAAGCTTGAATGTATGCGTTTAACATTACTGCATAAATGTTTGTATCAGTAAAGCATGGATTTTGCAAAACATAACTTTTGACTTAAACTATGATTTATATCAAATATATTGTTTTGTACATTTTATCTATGGGGTTGAGAAATACTTTTATTCACCATACATCACATTTGATTACACATTAACATCATACATATAGTTTGAGTAGATACTTCTTACTTGCCATACATAACATTTGATTGTACATTTGACAATAGACATTGTTTACACATAAACATTTTGACATTGGTTTAAACAAGACATTTTGGTGATTATTGATAAGTTATTTACGTAACGAGACGTGTGTAATATGATAGAAGCATGGTGGATACGCCGCTGGTACTTCCTATATATAAGTGCTTTTATGATATTACATATCGTAACGTTATCTAAATCATTTCAACAAAGACATGATTCATGTTACACGAACGATAGATTTTCATGAAGTATATCATGTTACACAAACGATAGATTTTTATGAAGTATTGGTTTACAAATAACATATTGTATACAAACTCAATTTACTTGGTTATTCAGTTAACCATACACTTTTCTTTAATATCATTTGAATTTCATATCGATTTTCGTATGATTTACAAAAGAAAACTTTTTAAGATTCATGACTAACTTTTTGTTAAAACATTTTTCTCTTAACTTACAAGTCATGAATCCTGATTCAACAAAACCTATGGATCTCACATGCATTTTTATGCTGACGTACCTATTTTCACATGTGTTTTCAGGAGCTGATGCATAGGGTTGATCGTGATCCACTTAGACAGACTCGGGCCTTAGTGACCATAAAAGATGCAAGACTAGTTTAATTTATGTTATGTTTTACTTGTTTTAAGACAATGTAATCAATGGTAATAAATAAAATCGAACTTTAATTACCATGGTTGTGAAACAATAATTCTGTTGCTCCACTCCCTGATGTTTCTGCCGCGGTTTGTTGTTTTACGCGGTCGGGGTGTGACACTACTCGTGTTGTTGCAAGTTTCAATGCCAAAAGGAAAAAAAGATTCCCCCTATGCATTATGTAGTTAGTAAGAAATTTAAGAAGATTGGCTTGGCGTATGAGAAGATAGACGCGTCCGTAAATGATTGTGCTCTTTCTGGAAAAGAACACTAGTTGTTGCAAAATTGTCCCGTTTTGTAATGAGAGTCGATGGTTCGATAAAGACACAAAAGGCAAGAAGGTAGCTCGCAAGGTGTTACGTTACCTTCCTTTAACGCCTAGACTTCGACGTCTATAAATTGTACAAGGCACCCGTTAAAAGACATGATATGGCATAGTACCCGACGTTCAGAAGATGGGACCATGCGGCATCCAGTTGATTGATCTTAGGGAAATACTTTAATAAAAAGTACCCAAACTTCGCGATGGAGCCGCGAAATGTTCGCATGGGGCTTGCTACTAACGGTTTTAATCCATTTAACGGTAACGGATCTTCGACTCATAGCACGTGGCCAGTTATACTCACCACATACAATCTGCCTCCATGGCTATGCATGCGGGAGTCCACATTCATGTTGACCTTGTTGATTCCTGGCCCTAAATCATTTGGGAAAGACATGGATGTTTACCTTAGACCGTTAGTGTATGAGCTTAAACATTTGTGGCACTCGGATGTACGTACTAAAGGCGCAACAACAAGCGAATTCTTCACAATGAAGGCAGCCTTGTTATGGACCATAAACGACTTTCCAGCCCGAAGTAGTCTATCAGGTTGGAGCAGAAAAGGCTACATGGCATGCCAGTCTTGCAACAAAGACACTCCTTCAATGCGTGTAACTGGTAAATGTGTGTATGTTGGTCATCGTCGGTTCCTAGATGCCAACCAGCTGTGGAGAATAGGTCTCGACTTTAACTGGAGAACCGAGACCTGAGGCCCTCTGAGACAGTTTAGTCCTGCTAACATAGAAGCTCAACACGGTCGTCTACTTCATCATCTACCAGGCAAGCATCCAACTTCTGGAGGTGGGAGGATAAACCTGGCAGATTTCGAGCTGAACTAGACCAAACGAAGCATATTTTTCGAACTTGAGTATTGGTCGTCTTTGCAGCTGAAGCACAACTTAGAAGTAATGCATATCGAGAAAAATGTGTGTGACAGCTTGATTGGTACTCTCTTACTGAATGACAATACCAAAGACACACCAAACACATGAAACGACTTGGAAAAACTAAATATTCGGCTGACACAATGGTTGAAACAATCGGGTAGCAAGTTCCTAAGTCCCCACCTGTAACATCCCGAATCGTCTGTTAAATAAAATCCAAATGTCCCGAATAAACCGTAATTGAATCCCCAAACACGTACGGCGAGAACCAGCACGAAAACGAGAAAACCAAGTTTTGGTCATTGTCGCATGACGCGACAAGATCTTTAAGGATCGTTGCGTAGTGCGGCACGTCCAGGTTCCCCCGATGCCACGTGTTGCCTTGTGTTGCCACATGGTAGACGTATAGGGGTGACTCATGCCACCTAAGCCCTAGCCTACCCCGTCGCGTGACGCGAGGGGGGAATGTTGAGTTGGTCGTGTAACGCCATTGCGTCAAATTCCAACTATAAATAGAGCAGTTCTTGGGCATTCCAAACTGCTCATATTCGATTTCTGAATCTGTTTCTCTCGTTTTTCTGTCCTGATTCCCGTGTACGAAACCCTAATCGTTGAAACGATACCCTGTCCCATTGATCTAAAAACCCTAGCAACGAAAAACTGAAGTTCCGCCTGAATAAGGTGATACTTTATACGTTGCGGTTTTGATCTCGTGATTGTTGTTAAAAGTTTGATTTGCTTTCTCACACTAATCCATTTCACATTTTGGTATATCTAGAAATTAAAACTTATAACCAGGGGGCTGCTAAACCAGAAAACTTAGTGGTTAAGAAAACTTAATATTTAGAGTAAATTACAAGTTTTGTCCTTTATGTTTACATCAAATTGCAGGCGCTGTCCTTTAGCAAAAAAGTTAACAGGTTTTGTACTTAATGTTCCAAAATCTAGCATGTTATGTCCTTAGGCCAAACCCAATTAGATTTTTTATTTAAATATGGTCATGTGCAAGGCACATGAGGGTATTCATGTCATTTTACATCATCATCTTCGTTTAACCTCGCCACAACCCTTTACAGAAAGCTTGATAGGGAGAGAGAAGAGAGAGATGGAGGTTAGTTCAGATTAGAGAGAGAGAGAGAGGAGAGAGAGATGTAGGTTCATATGAGAGAGAGAGATAACGAAAGAGTTTTTATATTTGTTTTTATTTTTTAGTTTTCTACAAATAGCCCTTGAATAATAATTCTTTACAAAATAGCCCCTAGGAATATGAAATAACAAAAATACCCTCATATGCCTTGCACATGGCCATATTTAACTAAAAAATCTAACTGGGTTTGGCATAAAGGACATAACGTCCAAGATTTTAGAACATTAAGTACAAAATCTGTCAACTTTTGCGCTAAATGACAACGCCTGTAATTTGGTGTAAACATAAAAGACAAAACGTGTAATTTACTCTAATATTTAAGTAAACTTAATAGCAAAGGAAACTTAACAGGAAATGAAAATTAACAGCTAAGTAACTTAATCAGTTAAACAACTAAGTAAGTTAATTAATTAATCAACTAAGTAAGTTACTTAATTAAACTAAATTAATTAGTTAAAGAGCTAAGTTTAACAACAAAACGGTTAAGTAAGTTTAATAACTTGACATCTACAAAGATATATATATATATATACATATATATATATATATACATATATATATATACATATATATACATATATATATATATATATGCATATATATATACATAGGGGGCCGCTAGAATGAGAACTACCACGAGTTATGAGAACCGCGAGAACCAAGTGCCACGGAGGGCCGTTGACCACGAAATTTTTTTTACACCTAGATCAGTATATTTTAAGACCGGGTGTAAATTTTGGGTTCAAACGGCGCGCCCGAGGGGGTAGTTTTTTACGCCCAAAGTTTGGGTTTTTTTAATTTTTCTTTTTTTTTAACCAAACTTTGGGCGTAAAAAACTACCCCCTCGGGCGCGCCGTTTGAACCCAAAATTTACACCCGGTCTTAAAATATACGGATCTAGGTGTAAAAAAAATTCCGTGCTCAACGGCCCTCCGTGGCACTTGGTTCTCGCGGTTCTCATAACTCGTGGTGGTTCTCATTCTTGCGGCTCCCTATATACATATATATATATATATATATATATATAAAAGGTAGATAACATCTAAAAAGGTATATATAATGAAGGTACATATAAAGAAGGTATATATAAGAAAGGTATATATGGGTAACTGGGGAAAGTGTATATGGTTAGCTAGTATCTAGGGAAGGTTTATCTAGGGAAGGTTTACCTAGGGAAGCCTTATCTAGGGAAGGTATATATGAAACTTTCTAGAAAAGAAAGACATATTCCTTACCGATAAATAGAAAGCTTAGGATTTATTTTCCCTTGCTCATTCCTTCTCTTATTTTCTCTATACGTTGGCGTTCTAACCAATAATCACCCATACAATATTCTTTCTAAACCATCAGAGAGCCAACTAACGAATGCCTAAGTGTTGCATGAATAAGGTTATACTTTGTTAAGTTTTGTTATGGTTTTGATCTCATGAACATCGCTAGGTATGAATTAGTTTTACACTAATGAGTATTCTACTCTATTAAACTAAATGTTTAACAATCAGAAAGCTAAAAACTATAAACTTACTATTAAAATAGATGCTTAATTACTAGAAGATTCAGAATTATAAGTAGATGCTTAACTATCAGAAGGCTTAGAACCAGGACTATAGACTTATAAGAAGCTTAATTATCTGAAGTCTCAAGAACTACAAGCTAGCAAGGTGAGTTTCTCTAAACCATCTCTAAAACATGATGTGATGTTCTGTCTGATTGGTAATAACTATGGAATCGATTATGTATGGCATCTGTGATATGTGGCAATGATTGATAGGATGATTGAGGGCTTATTTTATGTATCTGATTTAGCCAGTATAGTTTGTATACATCGCCTAGTTATGTGAACATACTGGGCTTACTCTGTTCTTATCTGTTTGCCATGATTATATCTGATTGATGTTATAGTCGATAAATATATGTTTTAAACAAAATCATTTATGTTCATAAACTCACCAGTTTATGTTGAGTCCCAAATATTTTTCAGGCACACATCGTAGGTGCCATGTGATTGCAGGAATTGCAAACAATGAGACTAGCATACGAAGAGATAGAGCTCTAGAAAGCAGCTGAAGGCTTAGATCTCTAGTATAGTTAAACTGATATTATAGTGTAATATGATAGATTATAATACTCTTAAATAAAAGTTCAGAAGCTTCCATTATGTCTAATTACTATGTGTGATGTATATGTGATGCGTAATACTCTCGAAGCTTATCCTGTGATGCGGGTGTTACACCACCCAAAGTACTTATTCAAGTCCGATGATCGAAGCTTTTCTGTGAATTTATAAAAGTTGTTAAACTACCAGATGGGTTTGGATCTAAGAGGGTGACAGATAACAATTCTAACATTACTGGGTTGAAATCTCATGAGTGTCATATTCTCATGCAACGTTTGATAACGATTGGGGTTAGAGGGATTTTGACCAAAGATACATCTACACCAATGGTAGACCTTTGTATGTTTTTAAGCAACTTTGCTCGAGAACACTATTGGTTGAGGATACGAGGAAAACGAAGGATGACATTCTTACCATTCTCTGCAAGTTAGAGATGATCTATCCCCTGGCGTTTTTTGACATTATGGTTCATTTACTTGTGCATTTACCTGATGAAGTGATTGCGGAATCCAGTAGCTTTCAGATGGATGTATCCATGTGAAAGGTAGATGAAAAAAAAAAAAACTATGTCAGAAACCCAACAAGGCTGGAAGGTTGTATAGCTGAAGCTTATGTGATTGAAGAAGCTCTAACATTTTGTTTAATGTATCTTCAAGATGTTCAGACTAAGTTCAATTGCCCAAATAGAAACGAGGATGTCATTGTTGAAAAACAAAAGTTTTGGTGTTTGAGTCTAAATGTCGTCCGGCAAGCGTAACCAAGAGCAAATATCTTTCAACCATCCAAAAAAGCAAGATGGAATGGTTTGTCCTCGAAAATCGCGCAGAAGACAGAGAGTACATGAAGTGAGTGTTCCTATATTTACTTTTCATAATTTGTTAATTACTATTTTCTCTTCCTTGCTTATATTTGTCATCAATGTAGTGAGTTCATATCTATACATCCCTAAGATGATCTTAAAACCAAATTTCTGGGGTGGTTCCTTGATAAGGTATAAAACATATATAACCCGCATTACTCTACATCTGTTAGGTAATACATATATAACAAGCATTCTTACTCTATATTTGTTAGGTACATTCAATGAAAACACAGAATTCTCCAGAATTCCACCCAGAGTTGTATGCTCTTTAATTGGTGTGAAAATGAATGCTAAAACTTACACTGGTTACATAGCCAATGCTGTTAGGTTTATGACACTTGAACGTGATGCAAAATGTGCAACGCAAAACTCTGGGGTTGAAGTGGCTGGAGAGAATGGTATGAAATTTTATGGCCAATTAGAAGAATTTATCGAGTTGCATTATACAAATATACAAATGGTTATTCACCTGTCTGATTTAGGTGTAAGTGGTTTGATACTCGAAGGGTGTAAAGTATGACAATAATATCACCAGTATAAGTATAAGCACTGAACAAGAATGGGACAAAGACGATCAACTCATATTTGCTTCGCAAGCCAAACAAGTGTTTTTCATCCAAGAACCGTCTCGAAACAAAAAAAAAACATAGATGGGTAGTCAAAAACATTAATCTTCGAAAAATTTGGGATCATCCATTAAATGATAACCGCGTCAAGCCAGTTCGAAATGTTGATAAGACTTTGAAGATATTGACGTTGTCCACAACAACTCTTCATCTGACTGTCCACTTGTCATCGACCTCACCCAATACTTTCAAATTGGGTCTTCTCATGTTACTTAAGGTGAGCCTGCAACTGAAGTTGATCCCCCAACGGCTAATGTCGACGAAGTGTTGGAGGTTGAGACTAATTATGATGAGGACGATCCCGATTATGACATCGAGTTTGGTTAAAAGAATAGTTATTGTAATTTATATTAGTTGGTATTTGAGAAACACTTGTTGAAATCTTTATTTGTATATTACTTATACTTGTTGTACTTTCTATTAATTTCTATTTGATACACTTGTTGTAACATTTGTAACTTTTTAGGAAAAATGTTTTCTTTGTGGTTTGTATTTGTTTATCTTATGGCGGATGTGCTCCCCCGAGGACATGAGGGAGACGGAGTTGGGGATCCACCACATCTCGATCCTTTTCGGAGAGGGACACACGAGATCGACCATAAGTTATCAATTATTATTTAGTACTTTTATTTCATTTATTAAAAATGTTGTCACTAATTATATTTAATTTTAATTTTAATTGCAGCGGCAAGGAGAGTTAGGAGGGAAGCAAAAAATCAAAAGCTTCGCAGAATGGTGAAAGCGGGGGGACCGTGTCTCTTACATTCGATAGGGATGTAACCTATACCCATGTCGGTGTACCGAGCGACCTATTTTCACGTGAGGCGGGTATGTATATGTGGTGGACCATCCCGTTCGATAAATGATTTGGGACAAAGTTTTCAAATCTCATAAGGATGCCATCATGAACCACCTAAAGGTAAATAATTTATTTCGCGTTAAACGGCTGTAAACGCAGCAGCAAACAGCTTCGTTTTACACCTGTTTACTGGTGCGTTTGCAGCCGTAAATATGCCGTTAAACGGCTGCAAATGCGGCAGGAAACGACTGCGTTTTTGCCCCCGTCATTTGCTGCTGCGTTTGCAGCCGTTTAACGGTGTGTTTACAGGTGTAAAAGCATGGCTATTTAATGGCGTGTTTACAGCTGCAAATGAAGCAGCAAATGACTGTGTTTTTGCACTCATTTGCTGCTGCATTTGAAGTCGTAAACATGTCATTAAACGGCTACAAACGGGGTAGGAAACGGGTGCAAAAGCGCAGCCGCTTAACGGCGCGTTTACGGCTGCAAACGCAGCCATTAAACTGTTTTGACGCATTTTATATAATTTTAACTTTTTTATTTAACTCCTAGGAAAACTTCAATTTTGATGATGTTAAACAAGATTTGGAATCTCAGAACTTGACAGGCGGCATTAATCATGTGCTTATGAAGTGGTACTCCAGCCGCACGCACGACGCTAAAGAAGAATTTCTTGTTAATGGAGGTTATGACGATATCAAAAGAGCAAGGGCATACCACCCGTGGATATGCCTTATGAAAATTGGCAGAGAACCATTGATCACTTCTTGGACCCCAAATATATTGCAAGATGTGAGGCTAACGCAAAAGTCCGCCAGCGTCAACTATTCCCAAACCGTGAGGGGACGGCGTCATACAGTAGCACCTCATGTGGGGTCCATTTGGTCAGATTTAATAACAAAAAATTAACTGATTTAGGGCTAAAGCACATAACTTGCAAGGGTTTGCAAACATTGAATACGTTTTCTATAATTATTAAAGACAAATGATACAGTTTGCAATAAGTGACATACATAAAGGACGAATTTTGTAGCTGGATTGGCTCCACCACCTCACTCAACCAATTAGAACAAGGAACTATACATAACCTAGATAATTTTTACATAGATAATGTCACATATTTCTCTGTAAAGCAAAATTACTTTAGATGTATGATAGAAGATTACTTTAGATGTGTGTTTGATATAGGGGTGTTTGGCCTGGCTTTTTATTTTTTGGCTTATGCTTATATTTTAATGTAGCTTATAACTTATTTTCTATCATTTGAGTAACTTAACACCCTTACACAAATAAGTTTATTCAAATAAGCTAAAAAACCATCTTTAAATAAGCTTCTTCAAATTAGCTTATATAAGCTAATAAGCATAAGCTTAAAAAGCTAAACCAAACACCAAGTTAAGCTTATTTTATAAAAAAAAAAAAAAAACTAAAGAAAAACAAAAAAAGCTATAAGTTTTGTTAAAAAAGCTAGGCCAAACACCCCGTAATCGTATTTAACATATTATCTATTTATTAAGTCTCTTGTAAAACTTGAAATAATATATTGTTGGCCAATCAAATGTAGTAAATTGTCTAAACATTATACAGTATCATAAATTTCATCAAGAAACATCATTTTCTTTAATTTGATTCTTGGCTCCAAAATTGTCTGCGGGTCCCGGGATGAGATTAAAAACAGTAAGTCTTCCATTCATTTAATTATGTTCGTGGAAATTATGTTGAGGAGACTTCAAACAGCAAGTCGCCGAAAATAAACAATATAAATTAAGGCTAGGAACCTTACTTGTTGACACCCATATACACAAAGCATGGCACCTCTTTCCCTTTCAATCATCTTACTTGCTTTATTTACAACTTTTTTCTGTACTCTGAATGTCTCAGGTTCTTCAGATGAAGTTAATGCTCTCCTAAAATGGAAAGCAACACTCCATAGCCAAAATACCAATACCCTTCTACCTTCTTGGACACATGATCTTAATCTCAATATTTCTGCTCAAAAAACAGTGTCTCCATCACTCCATGTAACTGACTTGGTGTTTCATGCAATAAAGATGGCAGCATAAACAGATTGAACCTTTCATCATCCTGTTTAATTGGTACGCTTGATCAATTGTCCTTCTCCTTGTTACCAAATCTCGCGTATTTTGAACTTAGTTTTAACAACTTTTCTGGGATTATCCCATCTGAAATCGGCCAATTGTCAAATCTTGTTTATCTTGATCTGTCCAGAAATCAGTTCACTGGAATAATCCCAACTGAAATCGGCCACCTGTCAAAACTTGTTTATCTTCACTTTAATCAAAATCAGTTTAATGGTTCTATTCCTCAAAGCATTTGTCAAATGAAATTCCTTTCTGGGCTTGCATTGGCTAATAACAATCTTTATGGTTCGATTCCAACCTGTTTGGGTCAGTTATTAAATTTGCGTTATGTTTATCTGGATAGTAACAGTATCTCTGGTTCAATTCCTACCTCTTTTGGTCAGTTATTGAATTTGCATTCTCTTTTTCTGAGCGATAACAATATTTCTGGCTCAATTCCTCATGAATTGGGAAATCTATACAATCTAGAGGAGCTTTATATAAACAATAACACTCTAACTGGATCTATCCCAGACACTTTGGTCAATCTGAAAAATCTAACCGACTTAATTCTATACCAGAATCAATTGAATGGATCAATCCCAAGAGAAATAGGTAACATGACTTCACTCATATGGCTAGAGCTACAATTGAACAATCTCACTGGTCACATCCCTACCTCTCTAGGCCAACTCAAATCCGTTGTTGATATTCATCTCTACTCTAACAAATTTTCTGGTCCCATCCCTCAAGAGTTAGGAAGCTTGACATCTCTTTCTAGTTTGCAGTTAGCATTCAATGAACTCAATGGTTCCATTCCAAGTTCATTTGGTAACCTACAAACCTTAGAAATATTGTATCTTAACGACAATCAACTTTCCGGTTCTATTCCACGGGAATTAGGAAAGCTGAAGTTGGTCGTTATTGAATTGACAAACAACAATTTTTCTGGTAGTTTGCCTGATGAAATCTGTGATGGTAGGATGCTTGGATATCTTGGTGTTGTTAATAATAAGCTAACAGGTCGAATCCCAAAGAGCTTGTACAACTGCACGAGCTTGATCCGAGTCCGTTTGGATGGAAACCAGATTACCGGAGATGTTTCCGAGAGCTTCAGTATCTATCCAAACCTCAATTACATCAATCTCAACGATAACAAACTTTACGGTAAAATATCAGACAACTGGAGTAAGTGCAGAAACTTAACCACCATACAGATGGGAGGGAATCGAATCCAAGGTAACATACCTCCTTCCCTTGGAAACTCGATTCAGTTGGGACTTCTTAACCTTTCCTTCAATAATTTTGTGGGAGAGATATACCCAAAGAATTTGGAAGGTTAACTCGCATGGTAAAGCTTGTTTTAAGTAATAATAGACTTTCTGGTGTAGTGCCACAAGATCTAGGATCACAAATTGAACTTCTTGATCTGTCCATGAATAAGTTGAATGGGTCCATTCCATCTTCTCTCGAGCAATGCACAAAACTCCATTTCTTAAACTTAAGCAACAATGAATTAACTGGTGAAATCCCTGTCCAATTAGGTAGATTGGTCCCGTTGTCTGCTCTTGATTTGAGTCATAATTCACTCGCCAAAGAGATACCTTATGGGCTTTCAAGTATGAGTATCTTGGAAACTCTATATCTCTCTCACAACAAACTCTCAGGTTACATTCCAAAGAGTTTCGGATGGATGAATTCGTTGGTGAACATTGATCTTTCATATAATCACTTACGAGGTCCCCTTCCCGAAAGCCAAGCGTTTATAAATCTTACAATAGAAGCATTGCAAGGGAATGATGATTTGTGTGGAAATGTTAGTGGATTAATTAACAATGTGCATTAGAAAGTCCTATCCCAAATCGAAAACACAATCTCGCCCTCCTGATTTCGCTTCCACTTCTTGGAGCTCTTTTACTTGGCACTCTCATAGCAATATTCATTTTCTATAATTGGAGACCAAAGGGGCTACCACCGACACCGCATGTGGACAAACAAAAAGATGGAAATAACTTCTTTTTGATTTCAACTTTCAATGGAAGAGAGACATACGACGAAATCCTCATTCTAACCGAGGAGTTTAACGAAGCATATTGCATTGGAAGGGGAGGATGTGGAAGTGTGTACAAAGTGAAGTTATCATCAGGTGATACAATAGCTATAAAGAGACTCCACTCGTCTTCTCAGGTGATTAATCACGATGAATTCATAAATGAGATTAAAGCATTGACAAGAATACGACACAGAAACATCGTTAAGCTACTTGGCTACTGTTCGCATTCTCAAAACTCATTTCTGGTTTACGAGTATCTACAAGGGGGTAGTCTTGCTGATGTTTTACATGATAAAACTGCTCAACATTTGGATTGGATGATGAGGGTGAACATTATCAAAGGTGTTGCATACTCCATATCCTATATGCATCACGACTGTTCCCCCACTATCATTCATCGTGACATATCAAGCAAAAACATTTTGCTTGATTCTGAGTACGAAGCTTGTGTTTCGGATTTTGGTACCTCCAAAATTCTGAACCCAGATTCATCGAATTGGACTAACATTGCAGGAACATTTGGATACCTTGCACCAGGTTATTTCTTTTCCGGTCATTCATAATCACAAACTATTATTAAAATAAAACAAAATGCATCATGTTAATATATATATAGGGAGGAGCTCATGCGAGAACCACCTTTATTGTGAGAACCGCGAGAACCAATGTGAACACAACCTAAAATAGCTAAAAAAACCTAAAAAACCCTAACTCCCACCCCCCCCCCCCCCCCAAAAAAAAACCTAAACCCCCCACCCCCCCCCCCCTCCAAAAAAAACCTAACCCCCCCCCCCCCCCAAGCTAAAATGCTAAAAACTAAACCCCAAAAAAACTAAAAAAATAAAAAAATCTAAAATTTTTTTTTTGAATTTTTTAATATTTTTTATGTTAAAATCGCTACTTTTAGAAGCAAAAAAAAATTTTTTTTTTTTGGCTTCAAAAAGTAGCGATTTTTTTATAAAAAATATTGAAAAATTCAAAAAAAAAAATTTGTGTGATTTTTAGCTATTTTTACTCATTTTTGGTTGTGTTCACATTGGTTCTCGCGGTTCTCGCAATAAGAGGTGGTTCTCGCATGATCTTCTCCCTATATATATATATATATATATATATATATATATATATATATATATATATATATATATTTTCAGAACTGGCTTACACAATGAAGGTAACAGAAAAGTGTGATGTATATAGTTTCGGGGTTCTGGTGATGGAAATCCTCAAATGACAACATCCATGTGATATCATTACTTCTCTAGCATCTACAACAACTGAAACAGTCAAGCTCATAGATTTGGTGGATCATCGACTTCTCGTTCCACTCCCTGAAGTCAAAGAAGTTATAACGTCAATATTGATTCTAGCCATTAAATGTGTGAATTCAAACCCTGAAATTAGGCCTACAATGCTGGAAGTTTCTCAAAAAATTGCATGTATTATTTCCGACATGTATAAGGGCGCTGATGTGTAGTGTCATATATTGGTTTTCATGATGGTTTATGTATATGGTGTTTACAGTCTAGTTTATCGATTCAGTGTTATCAAATTACTCTACATATGATCTTGTAAGGGTAATTTTATAGAATATCATAATTACTCTACAAATGATATTTTAGGGTAATTTTGATCTTGTTTTGTAATTTTGATAATTACCCTACGAGTAAAATAATTACCAAAATGTAACCGCGTTTTTATACTTTTCCACGTCATTCGTATGTTATGTACGATAAGTCTATTTGTACCGGATCTTTACTCCAAAAAAAGTATTGTATTTTCTAAAAGTTGTAAATGTGTGTATCGCATATCTTTTGTCATATACATGTAAGTTTGTAACATCCGTCATGATGATATAAAATAGGGGTTTGTTATATTGGATTCTTGTATTATATTAGCTCGGGATTCGGGAGGTGCTTGAAGAATAAACATGACGTGAGTAATTGTCGGTGATGAAAAAAATGTGTGTTTATGTGGATGTTGCATTTTTTTATATTTATATTAAAAACAATATATTTTCATTGCAACATCTTTGTTGCAAAGAGCTCAATCTAGCAACGACTTTAGGTGGTTGGTGTTTGACGGATGTCTAGTAGTGAGGGCCAGCTTACATAAAGAAGATAGAAGAAAAAAAGGCTAAAGATAGGCCCCTCACAATCCAAATTTCAAAAGTAAATGGAAACTGTTATTACCAGAAAAATTAGATTTAAATAATTTCAACTTTCTTAATTTCGTCGATATTAATCACAACTCTGTTCTTTGCCGATAATAATCTGAACGGGTCCACTTTGGCTGATAATAGTCTACATTAAAAATAGCTTAACGAAGTTAAGTTTTTTTTCGAATTACAAACCGATTTTTAGGGCTTCTGATTAGAACGAGAATAAGAGTTGATTGATGTAAAATTTACCTCGAAATACTGTCACAAACAACGAAAACGGTGCTTCAATTCGGGTGTTTAAATTTCCAATTAATGAAAATCAAGCCGTTTGGAGTACTTCAATTCGGAGAAAAACTTAACTTTGTTAAGCTATTTTTAACGACGGACTATTATCGGCCAAAAGTGGACCAATTCGGATTATTATCGGCAAATAACTGAGTTGGGATTATTATGGGACGAATTGAGAAAGTTGTGATTATTTAAATTTAATTTGCCTTACTACTGTTGGAGCATTCAAATGAAGTTCTTATTTGAAACTACAGATTTATGAATATTATAGAAGATGGAGTACAAGAACTAACAGGGAACATCACATTATTAATAAATTGTTCGCCGCGAAACAACCGTCAGTCAAACCCACGTTCAAGTAGATCCTGACCGTAATAATTCAGGTGGTTACCTTCAAGATTTAATCTCATCCGTTCAAACCCAAAAAATTTGGCAGTTTGTTTTTTCAACGTCAGTTAAGTTTTGTTGTGTTTTCTGCATGTTTCTCGCTTCGTGGGTACGCTCCCTCAACCTTGTCGGTTCATCTTGGATAACTTCTACGTGGTAGTTAGCATACAAGATGTATATATATGTCTGTGCATGCTTTACATTACATCCTTTTCAATAAAGCATATCACTGTAAGGTGGTTACATAATTTATGTGTTTATGATGTTTGTTATATTTCGATAATAGTTTCTTATTTAGTTTGTTTGTTTTGCTTCAGTTATGATCGATGGATAATGCTGTGTATGATGAGGATTCAATTACGGGGAAAAATGTAAGTTGTTAATTTATATGGTATTGTGTTTATTTAATCATGTTTGTTCATTTGAATAATGATGCTTAGTTTTTCAGTTTGCTGGGTTGGACAGCGTTGTGGAAATGAACCAGCCAGCAGATATGAAGTCTTCTAATATAGTTGGAAATGTAATATCATTTTGTTTTGTCAAGTATTGTGATTTAGATAGCATTGTGTTTTTTACAATCGTTTTGTGTTTGTAAGAATCCTTTGTGTTATTATAATAAAAAATCATTGACATGCTTTTTTTGTCAGGTTGTAGCTGACGAGTGTGTGGATGGTCATTTGCATGAATTTTCTTATTGCTCTAATGAGAATGTACATTTAGAAGCAAGTTTATGATGAAGTTTCTATTATTATTTATGAAATTGTGTGTTACTTAGAATCTTTGTGTTATTTACAGCTATTGTGTTTTTTGTGATGGTTTTTTTGTTTTTTTTTTTGTAATATACTATGACAACAGTGGTTGACAGTTGTTTTTTTTTCTTTTCCAGGTGGTGGCTGACAACATTTTTGTGGATGATCATATTCAAACGTTGAGCAGGACATGTGATGAAGTTGGAAACGTGCGTAATAATTCTTGTAAAATATTTATCATGTTGTTTATTTTTAAAAATCATTGTGTTTTTTTACAGATACTGTGTTTTTTGGTTTATCTTTGTAATATACTATGACAACAGTAATTAACAGTTGTTTTTTTTCCAGGTTGTGGCTAACAACATTTTTGTGGATGATCATTTTCAAAAGTTGAGTAAGATATCTGATGAAATTGGAGATGTATGTAACAATTCTTTTATAACTGTAAGATAACATTGTTTTAGTTCAACATGGTAGTTTATTTTATTAATGAGTATATTGTTTTTCAGTTTGAAGAATTGTTTGGAGTACTTCCTGACTTGACTATGTCTTCAATCGGAGCTGCAAAAGTAAATCGTTTATGTTAAAGTATGTAAATTATTTTGTTAGTGATAGATGGTGATGTTTATGCTGAATCTTATTATGTTTGCTTATATTTTGTTTTGTAAATTTCAGAACAAATCTAAAGGCTTTGACTTGGAGTTTGGTGCTTTGGTTGGATGTCCCGACAATTCTATAAAGCATGAGATCAACAAGGTTGGTTCCATATCTATATGTTTAGTTGTGTTTAGTTAATATTCTAGATGAATGACTGACATATTATTCTCTAGCCTCGTAATTTCAGAAGAATTAATCAAAGGGTAAAGGCGCTGAAGAATTGGAACTGGGATGAGGTGATTAAAATCGACAGTTTTGGCGAAGATTAGTTATGTTGTTTTCTTATGTATGATGATGGTTATTATATTTTGGTAATGATACTCTGTTGAGTTTGAGTTTTTTTATGTGTGTATTTTCTTTTCTCTTAAACATGCATGTTTTTCTTTGTTTGTAATATTTTCGTTATAATTTAAGGGTAATTAATATTTTCACTGATTGATGCATAGTTAGCCGTGTACCAGTTTAAGTTTCCCGTGTTTAATTAATGGTTTGTGTGTTTATAGTAGTAGATGTATGTAAACGTGTGTCTCTTCAGTTTTTTGTATGATTGTATCGTTTCCCGGACCAATTTTTACATCATGTAACCGTTGATGCCATTAATGGTCCCGCGTTAGTGTCCTTAAGCCTTTTATATATATATATGCAGACATTTCATGTATATCGTATCTCAAGTTATTTAAGTTTTACCGATTTCTAATTAAAAAGTTAACTTTTTTCAATGGCTTCATCAAGTAATCAAGGAGAAGATTTGAAGGAACTGTTTTATAAAGCAGTGATGGAAGATTTGGAAGTTGAGTTAGAGTTTTCTAAAGATCTGAGGAAATGTTTTCAATCTTTGAAGACTGGAGTTAGCTCTCGTGATGATGTAACTGAGACGTTGTGTTTATTGCCTCCAACTGTTGTTCGTGACCTGGCACTGTTGAATAATGGTGAGAGTGGGAATAAAGATGTTCAGTTAATGGCACAGATGTTAGAGATATATAGACAAGTTAATGAGTCAATGGAGTTGAAGCGTAGGTTTTTAGTTTCCTTATAAGTAGTTTTGTTAAGTTTAGTGATAGTTGTTATAGTGAAGTGGTTTGTATTCAATTATTATGTATTTTTATTTTAATGGAATGTTTTGTTTTGTTTCTTGAAAGTCTGTTTCCTCTTTTCTTTGATAAGCACTGTTATTCAAATTCATTTTTATTTTAATGGAATTTTGGTTTTGTTTCTTGAAAGTATGTTTCCTCTTTTCTTTGATAAGCACTGTTATTCAAAATCAGTGTTTTTATCCACTGATATGCTATCCACTGATAGTAAAAATCACCCACTGCTTTCATTTGTCACCATTACAGCCACTGTCTTCTTCTATTAGTGGTTTTCATAAAATACTTGTCCTTCATTTCCATCAGAGGTTGTCACGTGGACAGTGTTTCGACCATCAGATCTTTGTAACCGCTGCCATGTCAGCATTTACCTTTCCTGTCTATAAAACCCTGATCAAAAATCCCAAACAGGGTTTTTACTGTAATTCAAAATTCCCTTCTAAAACAGTTGTCCTCAAAACTTTCACATAATCCTCTTCGCCTTCATTTCATCTTCTTCATCCCCGATTCAATCATGGTGAAAAAATCCTGTAAAACCACACAAAAGGATTCACCCAAAATTGAGATTCCATTTAAATTTACACACAATTACTTGGGTATCTTTGAAAACCCCAGTGAAACCAGAATCTTTGATTCCATCATCGACAAACTTTCATCCACAAAGTGTACCAAGTTTGTTCATTTGAATATATGGTATTGTGTTTATTTAACCATGTTTGTTCATTTGAATAATGATGCTTTGTTTTTCAGTTTGCTGGGTTGGACAGCGCTGTGGAAATGAAGCAGCCAGCAGATATGAAGTCTTCTAATATAGTTGGAAATGTAATATCATTTTGTTTTGTCAAGTATTGTGATTTAGATAGCATTGTGTTTTTTACAATCGTTTTGTGTTTGTAGGAATCCTTTGTGTTATTATAGTAAAAAATCATTGACATGCTTTTTTTGTCAGGTTGTAGCTGACGAGTGTGTGGATGGTCATTTGCATGAATTTTCTTATTGCTCTAATGAGAATGTACATTTAGAAGCAAGTTTATGATGAAGTTTCTGTTATTATTTATGATATTGTGTGTTACTTAGAATCATTGTGTTATTTACAGCTATTATGTTTTTTGTGATGGTTTTTTTGGCTTTTTTTTTTGTAATACACTATGACAACAGTGGTTGATAGTTTTTTTTTTCTTTTCCAGGTGGTGATTGACAACATTTTTGTGGATGATCATTTTCAAACGTTGAGCAGGACATGTGATGAAGTTGGAAACGTGCGTAATAATTCTTGTAAAATATTTTATCATGTTGTTTATTTTTAAAAATCATTTTAAAATATACTATGACAACAGTGATCAACAGTTGTTTTTTTTTCCAGGTTGTGGCTGACAACATTTTTGTGGATGATCATTTTCAAAAGTTGAGTAACATATCTAATGAAACTGGAGATGTATGTAATAATTCTTTTATAACTGTAAGATAACATTGTTTTAGTTCAACATGGTAGTTTATTTTATTAATGCGTATATATATATATATATATATATATATATATATATATATATATATATATATATATATATATATATATATATATATATTTTCCTGTCTATAAAACCCTGATCAAAAACCCCAAACAGGGTTTTTATTGTAATTCAAAATTCCCTTCTAAAACAGTTGTCCTCAAAACTTTCACACAATCCTCTTCGCCTTCATTTCATCTTCTTCATCCCCGATTCAATCATGGTGAAAAAATCCAGTAAAACCACACAAAAGGATTCACCCAAAATTGAGATTCCGTTTAAATTTTCACACAATTACTTGGGTATCTTTGAAAAACCCAGTGAAACCAGAATCTTTGATTCCTTCATCGACACACTTTCATCCACAAAGTACAAAACTTTGTTAACTTGTGATGCAACCGTTTACTTGGCTACACAAAGGGAGTTTTGGAAAAATGCAACCCTAGAAAAGGTGAACAAAAAGGTTGTAGCCATAAATTCTTCAATCAAGGCTGTAAAGTTCTCCATCACACCTCAATCGATTTCTGAAGTTTTTGAACTCAATGATTTGGAAGGTAAAAGTTCTTTTCCTAAAACAGAGTACCAAAGGGATTTCCTTGAAAGAGGGTATGAAGAAGAAATGCAAAAAGATACTTTACAAAAAGGCAGTTTTCCATCTGCTACAAGGTTTTTATTTCATACCCTCCTTATGTGTGTATCCAACAAAACCACTGCCTTCAATGAAATCCCCTTGAAGATTCAATATCTAGGTTATGCTATCCTGCAAGGAGAAAATTTTAATTACTCCCAGGAAATCTGTAATTACTTGGTCAAAAATGTTGATAAAAAGGCTTTCTTACTATTTCCAAGGTTTTTGAGTTATTATTTTGAGAAAAAGTTTTCAAAAGATAATGCCCATGTGCTTACACAGGGGGTTCCTTTTCAAATAAACAGTTTAACTGCAGAAACATTCACAAGAATGTTGAAATCTTCCAAAAGACAAGCAGAGGTTCCTGAGCAGACTTTAGCAGCTACCACTGCTCCTCAGGTATCTGCTGCTGAGCCCACTTCTCCAGGTGATCATAGTAGCACAACCACTGCTATGAAACCTACACCTATCATTACCAAAAAGCCCAAAAAGAAATCATCAAAAAATCCCCCCAAACCCACTAAAAAGGCAACTCTGGAAGATGAGATCCCAGAGCCACTGCCAGTGACAAAACAAATGTCATTAACAACCACTGCTGCTACTTCCTCACAGCAGATGGAAGAAAGATCTTCATCCTTGCCTCAAACTCCTCCTGCATCTTCACAAAAAGATCAGGTTGTAAACACAGGGACACTAAATTATGATGCACTGGGATCACTTGATTGCATCATCCAAAGCTCACTTCCCGGGGCAAATTCTCTTTCCACCCCTATCCTCACCTCATAAATTCCACCATCAATAAAACCTTTGTTGGAAGCAGTTGATATTGCCCAGACACAAAGCAGTTCTTCTCAATCACCTGTCAACGAGAATATACATCAACAAGTGACTGAGTCTGGTGTTTCAATCACTGTTAACCCACCAACAACAATTGAGGAGGCTACACTGCTGGAATTACCTGAAATTCTAGTCAGTAGTTCAAGTGGAGCAGCAACTACAAATGTTGGATCAACAGATCTACATTTGGCCAGTTGTTTCATCAATCAGACTCCCTTGAAGGCAATTCCTTCCATAGCACCTCTGATATCCACCAGTGAGTTTGTTATGACCACTGGTACCATCAAAAGGTTATCAAGTGTTGAAGGAAGAAGACCCCAGTACCAAGAACAAGGGGCATCAATGGATGACTTTTGGAATTCGTTCCCTAAATCAAACATTGATACAACCACTGCAGGTGGGAAATCAGATGATCCCATTAACTTGGGTGATGGTTTGAAATATCAAGAATTGACGGAGAGGGTAGACAAAATTGACTCAGCTGTTACAGACATCAAAACAATGCTGCAACAGTTGTTAAATTCACAAAAGTCCATACCCACTGCTCTTTGCATCACATGTTCCATCTGCTTCCACTACCCCATCCTCTAATGCTCTTTGGGAGCTGTTTCAACCACTGCTCCACAAGCAAAGATAGTATGCTGATTTACAACATGAACTCCACATCCAACAAATCAGAAATCACATGGAGTCAAGGTTTAAAGATACTCAAGCTGATATCAAGGCTATAAAGGCCCACATTCTAAACACCACTGGCACTGCTCCTCCCACTGTTCTCTTTATTAATAACCCCCCTCCAGATAATGCCAAAAAGGGGGAGAAAATCAAGCAGTGGAAAAAGAAGGGCATTGAAGATGGTATTTATGTTGAACCACAAAAACATAGCATGATTAAAGACATTCCCTTGCCAGATGGTAGTAAAAAGATTGATGTTACCACAAATGCACTTGCTGAAGCAATAGCAAGTGTAAAAAGGGATAGAGAGGCTAAGGATAAATCTAGGTGGAATGAGGAGAAAAGAGCTTTTATGGAGCTGAATGAGCAGGGTATTTCTGAGCCAAAGGATGATAAAAATCCCGAGCCAAAAAGAAAGAATCCCACTAGAAAAGTGAGGGAAACACCTTCCAAAAGCTGCAAACATCAATCTTCCATCCAAACAGCTGTTGTCACACCTGCTGTATCAACAACTGCTGATACTTCAGTGGTTTCAACAGCTGTTAGGCAAACACCTTCAACCACTTCATCACACCCCACAACCACTGCCTTACCACCACCACCTAAATCATCATCAACACCACCTTCATCTCCTGCCAAAAAGCAGAAGACAACAGATGTTAGTCAGTCACCTATCACTTCCATCATCACCATTCAACCAACTATCACACCAAAATCAACACCACCTCAAAAACCATCTGCTCAAGAGCAGAAGACATCTGCTGACACATCATTAGCTGTAATGACAACAGTAGATGAAACACCTGTTTTTTCAACACCTGTTAGTCAATCTCCCAAATCAACAGTTGTTGTTTCACCTGCTGTATCAACAACTGTTGGTACTTCAGTGGTTTCAACAGTTGTTACCCCAACAACCACCACTTCAACTAGAATCATTGCTCCCACTTCAACCGCTCCCCCACCAAAAATACCATCACCACCAAAAACCACCTCACCATCAAAAACACCTTCATCACTACCATCACCTCCTGCTAAAAATCAGAAGACAGCATATGACACATCATCAGTTGTAGTGACAGCTGTGGTTGAAACACCAGTTGTTTCAACAGCTGTTTGTGAACCACCTTCCACTACAATAACCACCACTCAAATCACCACCACCACTGAACCAACCAAAACACCACCAGCCTCTCGTAAACCAAAAAGGAGAAGGATGATTTTAAAAGATGATGATTATCCACCTCCACCATCATCTTCACAACCATTATCACTTGCTATAATTCCAAACCCTGTTCCATTTTCTTCTGCACAGGCTTTTAACACAAACACTGCCATTGTTTCAGCAGCTGTCCAATATCCTCTGGAACTTATAGCAGTCAGAGAAGAAATTATATCTTTTTATTTTGAAGATGACCCTGCTAAAAGAAACCTACCATCTGTCCAAGGATATTCAAGGCCTAATAATATTGAAGAATACCTGAAAGTCAAAGTTCAACAAGCAGATGATATCTCTAAAAGAGAGTCACAAGGAAAATCTGATAAAGAAATTCAAAGGCACGATCAATTCCTGTTCACACAAGTCAGAAAATTGGAGGAGTTTGCAAAAAATTTGTGTCAAAAGCTTTCAGAAAGAGATGATGAAACCTTGAAGAAACATTATATTGAGCATATCATGGCCTTCAAAAGGTACAAAGGTGACAAAGGTCAATATAAAGATTGGATAGTGGGTGAACTCAAAGAGGAGTTAGAAAGGATTGAAAAGATGAATAAGGACAAGGTTAAACATACTCCACCTGTCTGGTCAAAATACATGAAAAATCTTCCAAACAAGGTGCTAGAGCTGAAAAGAATGAAAGAGGAACTTATTACTGCTGATTTTGGGTCAAAAAATCAAGTAACAAGATGGAAGGAAGACAAGGTCAGGGCAAATTACCAAAGGCTGGAAGAACTAAGGAAGAAAAATCCTGATATTCCCCAAAAGCCTGATTATTCTAAAGAAGTGGTTCCAGAAAAGCCACAAAAGCAACAATTCAAAAGATCCACTGCTTCACCAGCTGCCTTCTTTCATCAAAGAAGGAGACAAAAGCAGATGGATAAAGTAACAGCAGCAAATCAAGAAGCAGAAGAGTATCTTGTGAAAGTAGGAGTTAAAAGAATGATTGTAGAAAGTCTTGAGTCTGAACAACCTTCAACCACTGATCACCTTTGAAGAAAGCACTGATGTTCATCATCAGTGCTTAGACTACAATAGTGGAAAGTTGAAGCAGTAGTTTTCTTATGTTTTGTATTTTTCTTATAATTAGTAATTTGTAATCAGTGGTAATAGATGTAAGTTAAGTTGTCCTACAATCCTAATAACATGAATTGTGTTTTTTAGAATGGTTTGTGTTTTATCAACGAAATTGTATATTATAGTTTATATTGTGTTTTTTTGGCTTTTGTGTAATATCCTTGGGAGATCTTGATAACATCAATTGTTTTTTTTTTTTTGTATATGTAACCTGCATGTTTATCATTTATTACAACTCATGAATGTGTGTTAAAAAGTAGTTGTAGAAGAGTGAAAACTATTAACATCAACAGTTGATTTTTATTACTTTTACTATAGATGTAGGTGAATTTGTCCTACAGACCTGATAATATGAATTGTGTTTTTTACAGTGATTTGTGTTTTACTTACGAAATTGTATATATATCCTATCTTTTATGTTTACAGGATGATGGTCCTGTGCGGTTTCCAAACGAATTAAAAACTTTGGTGGATAAACTGTTTGCATTCAAGATTGAAGTCAGTGAGACTAACTTGACATATTGTGATGAAGAATACGAGATTCAAAGAAAAACTGACGATGAATCAGTTGTTGATCTGGTTAAACAAATGTCTAGGATTAGTCAGGTACTATGAACTTTTAACTGAAGTATTATAGTTGTCTTTTCCATTTTATTGTCTTTTGTTAATAAACTTTTTCAATTTTGGTTTAGGGCTGTATGCCTGATGATAAGAAGAATGGTACTCCAATTTCGCTTGTGTTGAGTTCTGATGGTGATACAATTGATAAAAAAAATATATTCAATATATAACATATAAACTAGAACTAGAAAACGTATATATTTATAAACACGGTTACATAGTAGCCGTCCAAACTATGTAAAGTTTGGAACTAACAAACATGTTAACCTACTTACAAACAACTATTTTAACACTACAGAAGCTACACTAAGTTTCTTCGTTTGCCAAAACTACCATATGTTATGGTTCAACCCTGTTTCAAAGTTTCAAACATCACCACTAGCGAAAAACATCGGTAAGGAACAAAGCACGAATATCTAGAAAGTACTGGAACGTGCAATGATCACCTTTTTTTATGTTGTTATCTTTAAGCCATTTCGCCCAGCCTTTGACAATGTATTTGATAGTGTTTTTATTTGGCTCCGTCCTAACATCATGTTTTGTCTCCACATGTTGTCTGTTGACGATCTTAACTTTCAAGGTTTCGTCAATTCCTGTCATCTGTGCTACTGCAACCGGTATGCGCTATAAGTTACAAAGCATAATAATAATTTCCATTAATGATGTTGAAGTATTAAAAAAATACAAAAGTTAACCAACTTATGTAAATATATTAGACGCCTATTAACATATAATTTTGTTGGTACTTACAAACCGTTTGGTGTATGGCACAAAAAATATGAGCGGATCAGTCTCATCATCATCAAACTCATCTGATTCAGCCGAAGAGTCTTTAGAATCCGATATGACGATAACATCGTTTTCAGCTCCAGCCATTCTAAGAAACATTTAAAACGTTGACCCATTTTAGTAACGTGAAATTTATTTATTTTTTCCTGTTTGTTGTACTTTAAAGGAATGATAAACATACATAAGCTGCATAATACCATTCCTCGCTATTTTACATCTTTATTCTACTTTAGTGACTTTCTTTTATTACATAACCATATCTTATATTTCTATCCCTTTTTATTCAACCCAATCATATAAAACACATCACTATTGTTGAAAGTTTTACTTTAACAAAATGATGCTTTTGTTAAGTACAAAATTTTTCATACAGTCATTTGTTCGAACACCTGGTGTGCATCTTATATTTAATGTCTTTTAGCATTTCCCTGTGTTCAGTTGATTTCCTAAATCTGTTTTTTTTTTCATACCCGAAGACATGTATGTAGTCAATACAATAAGAACATATGTATGTTATGTAACTGAATCAAGGTAAATATGTCAACCAAACAAGTTACATCTACGTTTCTGTATACAGATTGCCATTTTCATTAACTTATTCCAACCAACTAATGGCAAATGAACATCAACATTGAAAAAAAGGAATTACTTTACCTGATTTTGTTGACTTAGAAACCGTATGTTGGAGAAATGAGCAATGCAAATGAGAGAAATTTTGAAACCCTATCACAAATCCACTAACCGAAAGGATCTTTGTTGGAAGGGTAGTCATAAAGAAGTTCAGGTATGATGGATATTTTGACTTTTTGATACACCTTTAATTATGAGAGAGAATATGGCTTTGAAGAGAAGATTTCATAAAATCTGATATATTGTTGTTGCCGCCGTTTTGTTTTTTTTATATATATTTTTTATTATTCATTTATCTTTTCATATAAAAGATTAAAATTCACATATTATGTTTTGGTTGATAATTTACAAAAATGAAATTTCATAATATATTTAGAGAATATTATAATAGTAACTATTTTTGATGTTCTTCTATTAACAGGTCCTAAGATTTCGACGACTCTCGTCTTCTTCCACGCGATTTCATTCTTTCTTTTGTTTTGCAGATCGGCTAGGATGTCGCTGATTTTCTGATCCTGTTTCAACAGTTGTGTGATAAACTCTTCTGAGTTGTTAATGAAATCTGATGGGGGAGAGTGGAGGTCTTCATCAAGCTATCCGATGCTGCTCCAGGTTGGCTTGTAATTGTTATCACTGATGATGCCGAGTTTTCTGTTTAGTACTTCATATGCTGCCTTTCCTTCGAGCGACCATATAGAGAATTGTAATTGATTTAGTTTATGTTGATGTTGAATTGTGCCTGGATATAGAGTTGCAAACATGAAAAAAAAACACTATCTATACCATAAACATCTAATTTTGATAGATCTCATCTATCTTTATTTAATGGTGTTAGTAATTGCTGTGTTAATCAATTTAAAAATAGTTACTTAAAAGTTTTAAATTGTGTGAATTAGATGTAAGATTTTAAGTTAGTATGTATGAAAATTCGATGTATGAGAATATAAGAACAGTTGTAGTTACTACTTGCAATCAAATAAAAAGTCATTATTATCTTATATGTAGACACTGTTATTGATGTTCTTAATAGTTGAAGTTCAAATAGTTTTTTGTGTAGATTTTTTAATACATTACATTGTGGTTATTTATTCGTATATTATTTAACATCTTCAGTTTAATTTATTTTACTATAGATATAGGTGAAGTTGGCCTACAAATCTGATAACATGAATTGTGTATTTTACAATTGTTTTTGTTTTACCAACGAAATTGTATATTATAGTATACTTGCTAACATCACCAGTTGTTTAAGATTGTGTTAATACAATGTTAAACTGCCTTCATTGTGAGTTTTTTTTTATATAAGTTAGTGGTTGGTTGTTTTTATTTTATAACATGGTCGTGTATGAAAAGCGGTTGTATACCTTCTGTTTATATATAATCATTTGCATATCAAATTGTCTCAATTGTATTTCATTTATTATATTTTATATTGTAGCCCCAAAGATCATAAAATGGAAAAGCTTGGGTTTGCAATGATCGTTGATGAAATATTCACAAGGCTCCCTGCCAAAGCTATTGTTGTTTGAAATGTGTTTGCAAAGATTTTCGTCAGGAACTGCCAACTCATTTGTTTGAGATGATGCATTCTTGTCGAGTTGGAAATTCATTACATAAGAAGTATATCTCCCTGCAAGATATGTCAATTGATGTTGACGACGTAATAGGTGAGAATTTGGATGTGGTTACAATCAAACACATCACTTTTCCTGACAATGTTCAACCTAGATTCTTACGTATTCTAGCGTCGCTTAATGGGTTGTTGTTAGTGTGCTATGAACCGAGTTACTGTGAGCTGATCCTTTGGAATCCAACAACCAGGTGCCATAAGTGGTTGTCCGACGACTACTTTCGTCAGTGGTATGGTCGAAACTGTGATACAGGTGGAATGTATTTTGATGAAACTAATGATCTTAAAGTGCTTCACATCAAAAAAAAAATTTGATGATGTTATTGCTCGTGTTTATTCACGACGTCGTGAGACGTGGAGAAAAATACATTTCTTGAGGGGAGCTAATTTCGGTGGTCGGGGTTATTCATGGTCTTGCGGAATTTATTCTGGCGAAACCATATATTTCGTGTGTTCAAATAATTGGTATCCACCTTTGCAGAGGTATATAGTTGCTTTCGATGTTATTTCCGAAACTTTTAGAAGCTTTCGTTTTCCTGAAAGTTTGGAAGTTTCTCCTTGGCAAGGACAATTTCTGAGCATTGCAAAGAAGCTGCATTTTATTGTTGTTGAAAGGTCTCCCGAGTTATCTACTGATTTGTACAAAGTTGAAGATGAGGCCTTCATCAAGGTGTTTTCTATCAATAATCTTCATATAATTGATTATGAAGAAAGTCTCCAATGGTCCAATATATTTCAAAACAACAAGTGGTTGCTTAGAAACGTTTGGGGTGGTGTTGTTGAAGCTGACGTGAGCAATGAGGTTATTAAATACCTCCATCATGTTGATTGCTACAACGGTTCGAAACGAGCATTATTTATCGAGACCACTATTTCGCCGATCGATTAGAAATTATTATGCTATATTATAGGGAATGGTGGTCGTTTTTTCTAATTTTGTTTATTGTTTTAAGTAGTTCCGTATGTATAAGTGTATTAACAATTGTCTGCATGGATATTCAATTCCGCTTGGTGTTATTTAATCATTTATTATTTCAAACTTTTAATGTTTTCAGTTTAATTTGTTTTACTATATATATATTGGTGAAGTCCTACAAACTTGATAACATGAATTGTGTTTTTTTCCAATGGTTTGTGTTTTACCAACAAAATTGTATTTTATAGTATACATCGTGTATTTTTTGGCTTTTGTGTAGATTCTGATAACATCAATTGGTTTTTTTTTTTGTATATGTATCCTGTATGTTTATCATTTAGTACAACTCATGCTAAAAGGCAGTTGTAGAAAACTGCTAATATCAACTATTGTTTTATATATATGTAACGTGGGTAGTTAATAGTTATTATATTGGTTGTACGTGTGTTAAATTCAGTTATATACGTTTATTCAGAAGGTATATTGGACTTGGTACTATCCTTCTTTTGTATAATATCGTGTTATTATTTTAAATGAAATATTTAATATGTGTAATTTTAATATATGGTTTGTACTAGCGGTTTATAATACAGGATTTTAGGTTAATAAGTTGTAGTCTTTCTTGCATGTTCTCCTACAAAGATGGTAAGGTAAACTGCTGTGTTTATTTCAAAATGTTTGTAGAAAGGTCAATATTTGCTAACATCAGCAATTGTTTAAGATTGTGGTAATTCAATGTTAAACTTCTTTACGTGGTTGGTTAGTTTTATTTTATCACACGGTTGTGTATGAAAAGCGGTTGTATTCATTGTGTTTATTTATAAACATTTACATATCAAATTGTCTCAATTGTATTTCACTTATTATATTTTATATTGTAGCCTACAGATCATAAAATGGAAAAGCTTGGGTTTGCAATGATCGTCGATGAAATATTCACAAGGCTCCCTGCCAAAGCTATTGGTTGTTTGAAATGGGTTTGCAAAGATTTCCGTAAGGAACTGTCAACTCATTTTTTTGAGATGAGGCATTCTTGTCGAATTGGAAATTCGCATAAGAAATATCTCTCCATGTCAAATATGTCAATTGTTGTTGACAACGTAATAGGTGGGAATTTGGATGTGTTTACAAGCAAACAGATCACTTTTCCTGGCAATGTTGACCCTAGATTCTTACGTATTCTAGCGTCGCTTAATGGGTTGTTGTTAGTGTCTTTTAATGCGAGATGCTGTGAGCTGATCCTTTGGAATCCAACAACCAGGTGCCATAAGTTGTTGTCCGTCTCAGACTTTTCTCAGCGGTATGTTCAAAAATGTGATACAGGTGGAATGTATTTTGATGAAACCAATGATCTTAAAGTGCTTCACATCAAATATTATTTGTTGAATAATGTCGTTACTGCTCGTGTTTATTCACGACGTCGTGAGACGTGGAGAGAAATAGATTTCTTGAGGGGAGTTAATTTTGGTGGTCGGGGTTATTCATGGTCTTCCGGAATTTATTCTGGCAAAACCATATATTTCGTGTGTTCAAAAAATTGGTATCCCGCTTTGGAGAGGTATATAGTTGCTTTCGATGTTATTTCTGAAACTTTTAGAAGCCTTCGTTTTCCTGAAAGTTTGGAAGTTAGCCCTTGGCGAGGAGAATTTCTGAGCATTGCAAAGAAGCTCCATTTTATTGTTGTTGAAAGGTCTCCCGAGTTATCTGTTGGTTTGTTCAAAGTTGAAGATGAAGCCTTCATCAAGATGTTTTCTATCAATAATCTTCAAATTATTGGTTATGTTGAAAGTTTCCATTGGTCCAATATATTTCAAAACAACAAGTGGTTGATAAAAAAACATTTGGAGTGGTGCTGTTGAAGCTGACCTGAGCAATGAAGTTTTTAATTACGTCCAACATGTTGATTCCTACGTTGGTGCGAAACGAGCATTATTTATCGAGACCACTGTTTCGCTGATCGATTAGAAATTATTATGCTATATTATAGGGAATGGTGGTTGTTTTTTCGAATTTTGTTTATTGTTGCAAGTAGTTACGTATGTATAAGTGTATTAACAATTGTCTGCATGGATATTTAATTCCGATTGTTGTTATTTAATCATATATTATTTCGAACTTTTAATATTTTCATTTTAATTCGTTTTACTATATATGTAGGTAAAGAAGTCCTACAAACCTGATATCATGAATTTTGTTTTTTTCCAATGGTTTGTGTTTTACCAACGAAATTGTATTTTGGTAGTATACATCGTGTATTTTTTGGCTTTTGTGTAGATTCTGATAACATCAATTACTTTTTTTGTATATGTATCATGTATGTTTATCATTTAGTACAACTCATTCATGGGTGTTAAAAGGCAGTTGTAGAAATATATGGTATGTTTATCATTTGGTACTATCCTTCTTTTGTATAAGATTGTGTTATTATATTAAATGAAATCTTTAATATGTGTAATTTTAATAAATGGTATGTTCTAGCGGTTTATAATCCAGGATTTTAGGTTAATAAGTTGTTGTCGTCTTTCTTGCATGTTCTCCTACAAAGATGGAAAGGTAAACTGCTGTGTTCATTTCTTAATAAACCTCTCTTAACCGATTCTAACTCAATTTTGATGTAGAGGTAGTTAACTGGAATGGTTATTATTGTGTATTTTTTTAAGAAATTGTGTTGTTTTATGAAGAGTGATATTTTCTCTTATTATATGACAATGTATGTGTTAGAACTTTTGTATTCAGGTTTAACTATTCTTTTGTAGTTGTGTGTCTTATCTTATCTTATTGTATATCATTAAATGCTGTGTTTATAAAAGATTTTAGGTTAATAAGTTGTTGTAGTCTTTCTTGCATGTTCTCCTACAAAGATGGTAAGGTAAACTGCTGTGTTGATTTCAAAATGTTTGTAGAAAGGTCAATATTTGCTAACATCAGCAGTTGTTTAAGATTGTGCTAATACAATGTTAAACTGCTTTCATTAACAGTTTTATTTTTTTATATAAGTTACGTGGTTGGTTAGTCTTATTTTATCATCCGGTTGTGTATGAAAAGCGGTTGTATACATTCTGTTTATATATAAACATTTACATATCAAATTGTCTCAATTGTATTTCATTTATTATATTTTATATTGTAGCCCCATAGATTATAAAATGGAAAAGCTTGGGTTTGCATTGATCTTTGATGAAATATTCACAAGGCTCCCTGCCAAAGCTATTGGTTGTTTGAAATGTGTTTGCAAAGATTTCCGTAAGGAACTGTCAACTCATTTTTTTGAGATGAGGCATTCTTGTCGAATTGGAAATTCACATAACAAATATCTCTCCTTGCGAGGTATGTCAATTGTTGTTGACAACGTAATAGGTGGGAATTTGGATGTGTTTACAAGCAAACAGATCACTTTTCCTAGCAATGTTGACCCTATATTCTTACGTATTCTAGCGTCGCTTAATGGGCTGTTGTTAGTGTCTTTTAATGCGAGATGCTGTGAGCTGATCCTTTGGAATCCAACAACCAGGTGCCATAAGTTGTTGTCCGTCTCAGACTTTTCACAGCGGTATGCTCAAAAAAGTGATACAGGTGGAATGTATTTTGATGAAACCAATGATCTTAAAGTGCTTCACATCAAATATTATTTGTTGAATAATGTCGTTACTGCTCGTGTTTATTCACGACGTCGTGAGACGTGGAGAGAAATAGATTTCTTGAGGGGAGTTAATTTCGGTGGTCGGGGTTATTCAATGTCTTCCGGAATTTATTCTGGCAAATCAATATATTTCGTGTGTTCAAGAAGTTGGTAACCTGGCCCTTTCGAGAGGTATATAGTTGCTTTCAATGTTATTTCCGAAACTTTTAGAAGCATTCGTTTTCCTGAAAGTTTGGAAGTTACTCCTTGGCCAGGAAAAATTCTGAGCATTGCAAAGAAGCTCCATTTTATTGTTGTTGAAGGGTCTCCCGAGTTATCTGTTGGTTTGTACAAAGTTGAAGATGAAGCCTTGATCAAGATGTTTTCTATCAATAATATTCATATTATTAGTTATGAACAAAGTTTGCGTTGGTCTACTATATTTCAAAACAACAAGTGGTTGCTTAGAAACGTTTGGATTCGTCCTGTTGAAGCTAAGCTGAGCAATGAATTTTTTAATTACCTTCAACATCTTGATTCCTACATTGGTGTGGAACAAGCATTATTTATCGAGACCGTTGTTTCGCCGATTGATTAGAAATTATTATGCTATATTATAGGGAATGGTGGTCGTTTTTCGAATTTTGTTTATTGTTTCAAGTAGTTCCGTATGTATAAGTGTATTAACAATTGTCTGCATGGATATTTATTTCCGATTGGTGTTATTTAATCATATATTATTTCGAACTTTTAATATTTTCAGTTTAATTTGTTTTACTATATATTTAGGTGAAGAAGTGCTACCTGATATCATCAATTGCTTTTTTTTTGTATATGTGTCATGTATGTTTATCATTTAGTACAACTCATGAATGTGTGCCAAAAGGCAGTTGTAAAAATAGATGGTATGTTTATCATTTGGTTCTATCCTTCTTTTGTATAATATTGTGTTATTATATTAAATGAAATCTTTAATATGTGTAATTTTAATATATGGTATGTACTAGCGATTTATAATCCATGATTTTAGGTTAATAAGTTGTTGTAGTCTTTCTTGCATGTTATCCTACAAAGATGGTAAGGTAAACTGCTGTGTTCATTTGTTAATAAACCTCTCTTAACCGATCCTAACTCAAATTTAATGTAGAGGTAGTTATCTGGAATGGTTATTATTGTGTAATTTTTTTAAGAAATTGTGTTATTTTATGAAGAGTGATTTTTTTTCTTATTATATGACAATGTATGTATTAGAACTTTTGTATTCAGGTTTAACTATTCTTTTGTAGTTGTGTGTCTTATTTTATCTTATTGTATAACATTAAATGTTGTGTTTGATGTGTAATAAATATTTTGTGGCAGAGAAATTAATAAATTCCCTTATTGGATTATAAGCCAAGTATCCGGAGTGTTTATGATTGTGTGTTTATATAGTATTGTGTTTTTTATTTTATATGGTATTATGATTGTGTTTTTTCTATATTATTGTTTTTTTATTTTACATGCTATACTTTATGTATTATTTGTTTTACATCATGGTATGTATTAGCGGTTTACTACTTATGTGGTGTCACCCATGTTCCTACAAATCTGGTGTCATCAACTGCTTTTTATGGTGTATAAATATCGTATTACTTGATTATTTAATAAACATATCTTACTCGATTATGTCCAGTTTTATTCGCAAGGTTTGTTTAGTTCATATTCTTTCTGTTTTGAAAACAAGTGCATTGCATTATGTGATAATTGTCTGCATTGTTTTTGTATTACATTCTGAGTTACTGACAGCAAAGTTGATGCATTTCTGCTTTCTAATTCTATCGGGTTGCAGGCGGTTATGGATGATTTTCTAAAGAATGTTGTTTTTAGTAACATCGATGATGTGTGGGAAATTAGTGAGGTAATTTCAGACCATTTCAAGTTTGGTATTTCAATATTTACATTAGATGTAAGTGGATATATTTTTATTTTTTGCAGCCACGATCTGTTATCATACTGGGTACCGTAAAGGAAATATCCAAGGAGGTTGGTTGGTTTTCTTTGAAGTGTCCTAATTGTTTAAATGAGGCTTGTACAAAAAACATGGGTTTAACTAAATCTGACGGAGGTTGTGATCAAGACCAACATACGTTGTATGTCACTACGTCAAAAGTAAGCTACGGCCACACTTTTTGCAAAACCGCCCAGTCACACATTTGAAAAATTGTGTGACTAAAGGTCATTCATAACATTTTAAAACACTTTTAGCCACACATTATATTATTAATGTGACAATTGCATACTAGTTCAGAATATTTAGCCACACTTTTAGAAAATTATGGGACATGTATTAGCCACAACTCGAAATGTGTGGGCAAAGGTGATCTATAGCCACACATTAAGAAAAAAAATTGTGACAATTATTAGACACGCTAGCAAAGTGTGGCCAATTGTGATCTACGACCACAATATTTATTTTCATGTGACCAATAACACATTTATTCAAAACATTTAGCCACACTTTAAGAAAGAAACAATGACTTTTATTAGTCACACTCGCAATGTGTAGCCAAATATGATGTACAGCCATAATATTTGTTTCATGTGACTAAAAACATATATATCCGAGACCTTTAGCCACACGTTAAGAAAAAAACAATCACACTAGAAAAGAGTGGCCAAATATGATCTACGGCCATAGTAAATGTTTGAAAATGTTGTTAAAAGCTAATACAAATGACCACATATATTATTTTGTATGACCAAATATAGACAATAGCCACACTTAAAATTATAAACTTTCATGTGACTTTACAAAGATATTCGTCACAACATAATCACTTTGTTTATTACGTGTGACGAAATGATATCAAATGTCACAGAAAAAAGTGTGACCAAATGTTAACCTTATTACATCTTTAAAAATTCCCCCAAAAAATTTCATCCTAAAATTTAAACTTCCCCCCCTAAAATATTTCATCATAAAAATTCCTCAAAATATTTCATACTAAAATTTCCCCCCAAAATATTCCATACTAAAATTTCCCTCCAAAATATCTCATACTAAAACTTTCCTCTCAAATATTATTCTCATTTAAAAAAAAATTATTTAGTATTAAAAAACAAAAAAATCTTACTAGGTATTTAAAATTCAAACTATTATTAAATATTATATATTGTAAAGCAACTTTTTTAGTACTCATTTCTTCTAAATAATACGTTAAAATGCATATTAGTACCCGTATCGAATTTCCTCTGCAAAATTGTTTTCGGTACCGATTCAACACCTGCTTTTTGGTGTTTTCATACGAGTAGTTTTAGTTCGATACGGTACCAGTATTTTACGGAATTTTACTTTTAAATACTGGTACCATCTCGGTACCTGTACCGTATTGAACATTTTCGGTACAGGTACCGAGCGTATCCCTAATCATATGTGTGTGTTTTTTTTAAGGAGAACTTCATTAACAACACCGAACCCGAAAACCGGGACGGAGAAACAAAACAGAGAAACTTACATAATCATATATGTGTTGATGTACCATATTAGGCCTTAATGGATATGGACAATAATGAATCATATATTTCTAATGAACGATGTACCATATCAGACCTTAATGGATATGGACAATAGTGAATCATATATTTCTAATGAACTAGATTGGGCCTTAATGGATCACAGTGGACAATACTAGATCATACATGTTTTAATGGATCTCGATGAATTATATGTGTTAATGGACCATATTGGGCCGTAATGGATCACAGTGACAAATAGTGGATCATATGTGTGTTAATGGACCACATTGGGCCTTAATGGATCACGATGAACAATAGTAGATCGTATATGTGTTAATGGGCCATATTGGGCCAAAATAGATCACAATGGCCAATTGTGCATCATACATGTCTTAATGAACTATATTGGGCCTAAATGAATCACGATGAACAATAGTAGATCATACATGTTTTAATGGACCATATTAGACCTTAATGGATCACAATGAACAATAGTAGATCATATATGTGTAAATGGACCATATTGGGTCTTAATTAGAGGTGTACAAATCGGTTTTTTTCGAAAACCGGTTTCGGTTATTAACCTTTAACCGAACTGGTTTTTCATGGAAAACGGAAACCAGTTTTTTCTATAACCAGTTTTTAAAGTCAAAAACAATAACCGGTGTAACCGGTTGGGATCGGTTTTTAACCGGTTTTTGCAAAAAAAAAACTGGTTTTTAACCAATTTTAACTGGTTTTTGCCAAACCGGTTTCGGTTATTAACCGTTTTTTTCAGATCAAGAATCCTAACCGGTCTACAACCGACGGTTCGGTTCGGTTGTACAACCGTTTATAAAAAAAAAGGTTTCGGTTTTTTTCCCTGTTTCGATTCAAAAACCGATTTTTTTGTACACCTCTAGTCTTAATGGATCACAATGAACAATCGTAGATTAAAATATTTTAATGGACCATATTGGGCCTTAATGGATCACAATATACCTTTTAGGCTCGCGAGCTCGATAAGTGAAGCTCGGGCTTGTTTACTAAATAAACTTATTTTTAGGTTTGAGGTCGATTTGTAAGCAAGTTTAAATAAGCTCGGCTTGACTCGGCTCGTTTACAATAAGGCTCGACGAGCCTAATGAGCTTCACATGCGAGTCTCGAACTCGGGCTCGATAAACAAACGAACTTTACTTTATGCTTAAGATCGTCTTAAGCTCGATAATGCTCGGCTCGTTTTAATCTTTTTCTCGAGTAGTTCGCGAGCCGCTCGGCTCGTTTGCACCCTTTTGACTCCCTCATACCAACGTGTATATCTAGTGATCATGAATAATCAAAGTTTTAATTAAATATAAATAATAATTTTAGTTGATTCCCTCCTGTCAAAATTGAAATTTTCAACTTTCCCTCTTGTGTAGATATCCATCCAATCAGCCCAAACACACAAACACAAAACACAATCTCCGTCCTTTTCTCTCTTTGTGTTTCAAACACACACAAACCCTAAATTTTGAACATTAACAGCCCCAACAATCAACTCTCTTTATATCTACATTGATAAACAATCGGCAGAACGGTGGTGGTGGTCGGGGGCTGCTGGTGGTGGATCGGCGAGATTGACTGCGATAACGGGTGAGATTGACGCCGATAACAAGGTTAGAGAGCGGTCATCCGATGGGCGTAGGTGAAGGTGTAGATTGGCAACTGTTTGTGGTGTACGGAAGAGAAATCTCGCTCGGTTTGACTCTCCGTCGAACCACCGCCATCTGTCAGTTCCAGTTACAACCGACATTTGACTCTCCGTCGAACCACCGTCAGCCGTCTTCACCAACCACTTCTCCCAAAACAGCGAGGTAACATTTATAATTATAGGTTTTATCGCTTCGACCGTATGACGCTTTATGCTCAAAACGCCGATTTCGTTTTATCACTTTGATTAAATTATATGGTTGGATTTGTATTTGTAAACTATAAAAGAACACTTTCATGTGATAAAATGTTGGGATGAAAGTTGATTATAAAAAAAGAAGTTTCGTAAATAAAAAGGCCGACTAAAAATTGCTACAAAAAAGAAGTCTCAACTGGTACAGAATGATGATTTGTTGTAAAATCATTTGAATTTTCTACGTGTTGTAAAATCAAGAAAGACAAGGATTATGCGTTCAGTCGAAGTTCAATGTTTACGATTCTGAGAGCTCTCTCAAGATCTATGTTTACAAATAATTTGGGCAAAACAAAAAATTTCTATGTAGATGCTATATTGCTATGTGATCTTGAGTGTTCTGCATTACTTCTCCTTTACACTGTGTTCCAGAGTCTCACTTAACTAGAGAAGAGAAAGGAATTAGAAAGAAAAAGGATGGTAATGATGTTCCAGAGTTTTTTATATGGGGAGAAAGGGGAAGAAGAGAAGAGAATGAGGAGGTTTTTTATTCCTTATATGTTTCATTCCAAATCGGAATGATTCTCAGAGAACAGAAGAGATAAACATCACGTTCATAATTCTCTTCCAATTTTACCCTCGTAAGAAATATGGCGGGTATATCTCCCACGTCCCGCCAAATCATCAACCCACCTTCCATCATCTATCCCTCAATTGCAAAACTGTTCGATCATCGTTTCTGTAACCTGCTCTCCTCAGCAATCAGCAGTTCATCTTCCAGGTAACATCATGTTCCTAAATTAGCTCATGTATTCATGTTCGTTTGATTGTTAATTTGAGCTTATTAACAGTTTGGATTACGATATTTAGGGTTTAATTTTGGTTTAGTTATTGATTTAGGAGAACTACGGTTTAGTGATGAAAAACTGTGATAGAGATCTGAGTTAGTGTGTATAAATTTAGGGCTTCTGGTGTGTTAACAATAGAAACAATATTCTTAATTTCTTAAAGTTAAAAAACGAAATGTGAAATTTGGTCATATTATCAAATCTAATTTACTCAAAATATTACAAGAATAAAAAATAACCAATAGTTCACGGGTACCTGATGTATCATGGTTCTGGTTATAAATTACATAGCTACAAGCTAGGTTCATAGTCAAAATTATGAGTCTAAGTAAGTCAAATAAAGAGGACAAACATGAAGATTGAAGACTTAGCTATTTCATATAACTTGATGATGTGATGTTGATATGGTTTATATATATGATATACATTTTATGATTGATGTTGTTATGAACTATGGGTAGCATGAAGACACACTATTATTTTATTCTTAAATTATTGTTATTATCATTACCATTCGCCTACAATAAATGTTATACATGTCCAACTAGTTTAAATCCATAACGTTTACAACAACAACTATAGACTTGCAGCCTTCATTGAATATTGCTCGAGTCAGAGCAGTAGCACATGTTGTACCTATAAAGACAGCATATTATGAGATTTTAGCAGATGACAAAATGTTAATACGGGTCGAAACGGTTCGCGTCGAAACGGCACGGGTCGAAAAGGTTCGCGTTGATTTACATAAATGAGAGGGTTGGTATATATGTATATGTACTGTGATAAATGCTTAAACAAATTAGTATATATGTATATGTACGGTGATAAATGCAAGTCATGTATGGGGATGCTAAAGGTGCTACTGATTTACATAAATGAGAGGGTTGGTGTTTCATGAAAGTTCATTTTTTCCTCCTGCTAATAGATGGAAGATGTAGACTTTAGTCCACCAGTACAGGTCTGTAGTCAACATATTGTGAAGTGGTTCATGACTAGAGATGCAGTGGATTTTAAGAACTTGGTCCAGTACTGGTCTATAGTAATTATCCAGCAGATTGGTTGCTTTTTTTTCTTAGCTTTTGCATTTGTGTTCCTGTTCAATAAAAGAAAAAAAATGCTCTTTCTCCCAAAGATAAATGCATCACTTTTTTTTTGGTTCTTGCAAACAAATGTAAAGATACCCTTTTAAGAAAAATTTGTATACATGATTACGTTTTTGCCATATAATTGAAATACAAACTACTGATAGATTGTGTTTCACAAGGTTCTTTCATTCTGCCACAAACAAATGCTTAACAATGTAAATATATGGAACGTGGATCGAAACTTATTTATTTGATTTTCATGTTAATTTTAGGCAGGGGTTTTCATCGTATGATCTTACCAAACTAGTAAGTTCATGTGGCCGTTGCTACTATTTAGTCACACTTCATGGATGGAATGATTGATTACAACGGTTTTTGTCACAATTTTTTTAATTGATGTGGCTAAAACAAACTTTTAAGTGACTATATAATAGAAACAACCATATTTACAATAAATTCATGTGGTCGTTGCTACCCTTTAGTCACACTTATTGTACAGAAGGTCTGATTCTAGCAAGAAATAGTGGTACCTTTTAGCCACACTTTGAAGTTGATACGACCACTCAACGTGAATGTGGCCGTATGATACCTACGATGACTTGACCTTTGGTCACACTTGAGCTGGAAAAAATAAGTGTGGCGAAAGGCGTATGGTCACACTTTCTTTGTGTGGCCATAAGTCTTTTTTGACGTAGTGTGTGTGCACTAATGAATTTTGTCGAAAAAATGTTATTGATGAACCGGTTTTAAGGTATTGTTATTATTATGTTGTTATTTACGTTGTCATTTTGACATTGTAACTTTCTTCATCAGTTACCTTATTTTAGTTTATGTGATCCGTTTGAATTCAATTTTATTTGTTATGTTATCAATTAGATTGAAGGTTCGTGTTGAGGATAGCAGTGGTGATGTATCTCTTATTTTGTTTCATAATACGGCTAACCATGTTATCGAGAAGTCTGCAAAACAGTTGATTCAGGATAACACATTGGTAGTATGCATGTGTATGATATGTGACAACCCGAACTCTCAAGGTTAGTACCGTATGGTCTCGTGATTCTAACTCCTCGTAATTCTCTCCTTTCACACTTTTGTTATATTAAACTCCTTATTTAACTTCTTGCTGCGGTAAACTTGTCGAACGTGAAATTACTTGGTTATAAATGAGTGTGTGGTTGAACCCGGTTAAGTGTTTGGGTTTACTTATAGGAGTTACACTTGGATTTGGGCCGCCGTATGTATGTATGGGCTTCACTATTTTTTTAATCACTTTATATGTATGGATTTCACTATCTCTTTTAATCACTTCGGCCCAGATAACTTGAGCCCAAACCGAACCCATCCCCAAGCCCAGTAGTAATGATATTATAACTTTACTTGGCAGTTGTTTTAAGTTGCCAAACACATATCAAATAACCCTAACTCCCTTATTAGTGGACGGCAACTTCCTCTAAGTGTGAAGCCCCTGATCGACACCAACACTTCCTCTAATCATGCAACTTCCTCTAACTGTATTAGATACATGAGTATTGCTATGAATTCTGTGTGTGTACACGTGGTTATGTGGGTTAGATTGTTGCATGATTAAATTGTTCAATATTATGTGATGAATATGTGTGACCAGTTAGATGAATGGATCATGTGAGTACACCTGCAGCCCACTACAAGAATCGGCCCAGTAATAGCATGAGTACATTAACTGTTGTCGGCCACTTTTGTTTGTTTTGAGAATGGCACTTGGTGTAATAATTGGTTTTGATCGAATAGATTACTGTTATGGTTAATGATTGTATATGTTGGATTATAAATTACCCAGTGTTAGTCTGATTGATGTGGCCTCATGTTAATGATAAATTATACAGTGAACTATGCTCATGAATGTGATGTGATGGTTTGTTGATAGACTGATTAGTAAGTAGCAATAAAGAAATAGTGATAACAATTGGGACTTGCATGCTAGTGTTGGGTTGATGAAGTTGGTGTCACGTGTAGGATTTATAGGATTCTCGGTTTGTGTGAGGACATGGTATATATTACATAATACTCATAAAATGTTAAACAAGGTTAAATCAATATTGTGGGTAGTTGTTGTTGCTGAACTAGTTTGACATCATTTGGGCTGCTCCATTAAAGGTTGGGCCACAAACTCTAACCGGTTGCATTAGGGTGTATTGGGCCTCTTAGATGTGTTATGAATTTGGGCCGATAATATGTCTAAATTGTGCACTAAGCTATGTTAATTATGGTGTGACATATGAGGTATTAATTTGTGACATGAACTTGGAAGTGAACCAATTGGACATTGTAAGAGAGTTCATAATGATAACTGGCTGTTATGTTACCTGGTGATAAGTGCAATGCATACGCGCTACTTGTGTGTGATGTGAATACAAAACTATGTAGCTGGGATCTATGTGAACTGATTAGATTTGATAATCATGCTAGGATTCGATTAATCAACGCGAGTATATAAATAGACATACCGAGCAAACCTAAGGTGAGTTCACTACATTCGAGCATGCGTCCCAGTGGTTGGGGACAGTCAGTGGGTATCCCGTGGAGGGATAAGTCTTTTGGGTAAAAACGGGTATATTGGTTAATATTCTCACCTATCATTCTAGTAAGTCCCTTATGTTGTTACCTGGAGGGTAACGGGTATTAGTTGGTAGCGCTACTTAGGTTTGGCACCCTCACACCGCTCCTAGAGAGGACGGATGTGAACTAATGACCCAGTCGGGCCCAGTACTGGATAGGAGTACGTGGGAAAAGGGCAGTCATGGAAGGGATTTTAACATGTTTATCAAAGCAATTTCATCCATATGAAATAAAAACGCAGCGGAAAAAATGTTTAAAACATGTTACTTTTATAAGATATAAAACCATTTATATGCAAAATCCCAAAACCCGGATCCATATATGAGATGTATACTATCAAACACAACAATAGGATGTTTAGAAAACTACCTTCTTGAAGTACAAGGATGATGAAACGGATAATGCTTCTTGAAATGGTTGTCTTCAAGAGTAGAAGACCTCAAGCTTGTATACCCCAAGCTTCCAACAAACACCACGAGTTTAGCTAGGATTTAACACTTGAAACGAAACCGAAAAGCTCCTTGGAACCCTTCTATGGCCGAAATTTTTAGAGAAAAATTCAGCTCTCCACCTTTGAGATTATCTCTATTATCTTTATATTTTTGTCATACAAAAATATATAAATGATGAGAGAAGAGCCACCTCCTTTTTGCCCAATCAAGAGGCTTCTTCCACATGCAAAATGCATGAAAAGATATTGGACCAATTTCTTTGGTTAGAGAGAAAGGGGGGCCGGCCCTAGGTGGGTGTTTTTAAAAAAAAAATCAATTTTATTTTATTAAATAAAGTCTTGTTTATTTTTATAACTTTTATAAAATAAACACTATATGTTTTCAAGACTTTATGCACCTCTTTTAAAATTGTTATTTAACTTATTAAATAACAAAATAAAATATTCTCTCATAATAAATTATCCACATAATTTATTGGTTTCTCAAGTGTAATTATTTAGAACACCAATTTCTAAATATTGTAAGTGTTAATATTTATTTGTTTGATCATATCACAAATAAATAATATAAGTGTTTGTCTAGCTTGTTATTGGGTATGACTCGACTTGGATCATAACGTACTAGCCACATCAATTTAATATGTGTCTTGGGCATACAGAGTCCTACAATCTCCCACTTGCACAAGATACATAGAAGATTGATGCAAGCAGTAAATGACGCCTAACTACGGTTTACTACCCCCAATACGTATGACTATATTTGCCATTCAATAACATCATCCCTTTCAAGTCCCTTACTTGAACATGATTTAGGTGAATCTATCATTTATCCTTTCATTACAGATGTCATGTTAAATCCAGAGACACAGAGTGATCACTCTCTGTTGATTTAACTTTAGCAGGCCTTAGACATCTTACTCTCAACGAATAAGAGGAACAAATCCCATCTTGACTACATACGTCACTCACAATCACCTTGTACCACACCTGAGCTTAGCCTTATGTACTATCATATTACTAACAGCGAACAAAAGGTCAAGGTATAATATTTGGTGAATATCAAGAACCAATATGTATCTCAGGTCAGAGGATACTATGATATTCGCCTTTACTCAAAATTTACTTATGATCAATCACAAATGATTCCATGCAGTAATATTTGAGAGCGAGCCAGTCCAATATTTGTATCCCACAAATATCTATGAACTTTGGCAGCAACACTTTGCTCTATATTCATACCTAATGAATATCCACCAATCCAAGTTCATAATAGTCTTGCATTCATATTTGTTCCCACAATTATGATCGACTACGGACATTTAGAATAATTAACTTATTCACGGATTTAAACATGCTAATATGAAACGTAACTCGAAATACCATAAAAGAGTTAAAATAACAATTGTTTCAATATCCAAATACAAAATAGATCAAATCCAATCACTAGAATATCGAAGTCCCAAGGAACATGTATGACCCTCATGTTTTCCCCTGTCAAGGAGCTTCGTGAGTGGATCCGCAATGTTTTGATCGGTGTGAACTTGGCGGATACATATCTTTCCTTTTTCAACTTCATCCCTTATGTAGTTGAATCTCCGCTCGATATGTCTAGTCTTTTGGTGCGCACGAGGTTCCTTGATTTGAGCAATTGCACCCTCGTTGTCACAAAAGATCTCTAGGGGGTCTTGAATGGTAGGGACCACCCCTAGGTCGGCTATAAATTTCTTCAGCCATGCAGCTTCCTGGGCTGCCAATGAAGCGGCGATGTATTCTGATTCTGTAGTGGACAATGCTACCACGTCTTGTTTTGAGCTCTTCCAAGAGACTGCAGCTCCATTCAAAATGAAGACATACCCAGATTGTGATCGAGAATCACTTCGATCGGTTTGGAAACTCGCGTCCGTGTAACCCTTTACAACGAGTTCCTCCTCACCAGATCCATATATTAAGAACATATCCTTAGTCCTCCTAAGATATTTCAATATACTTTTAACAGCCATCCAATGACTGTTACCTGGATTCTGCTGGTATCTACTCGTCATGCTCAAGGTGCATGAAACGTCCGGTCTGGTGCATATCATTGCATACATGATGGATCCTATAGCTGACGCATATGGGATTCTTTTCATTTTCTCTTGCTCATCCTTTGAGCTAGGACATTGAGATGTATTCAATATTGTCCCCTTTTGAATAGGTACAAAACCTCTCTTAGAGTTCTCCATTTGGAACCTATTCAAGACTTTATCAATGTATGCACTTTGGTTTAAACCTATCAAGCGCCTTGATCTATCCCTATAGATCTTTATTCCCAAAATATAGGCAGCTTCTCCAAGATCTTTAATGGAAAAACAACTTCCAAGCCAAGCTTTTACACTTTCCATGGTTGGAATGTCATTCCCAAATAGTAGAATGTCATCGACATACAGTACTAAGAAAGTGAGGATGCTCCCACTAGCTTTCTTATACACACAAGCTTCATCACCGTTCTTGATGAATCCAAAATTCATAATTTCTTCATCAAAACGATGATTCCAACTTCTAGATGCTTGTTTCAATCCATAGATTGATTTCTTTAACTTGCATACTTTGTCAGGATGTTTTGGATCGACAAAACCTTCAGGCTGAACCATATAGACATCTTCATCAAGATATCCATTAAGAAAAGCCGTTTTGACATCCAATTGCCAGATCTCATAGTCATAATATGCAGTTATGGCAAATAATATCCTGATTGACTTTAGCATCGCCACAGGCGAGAAGGTCTCATCATAATCAATCCCTTGAGTTTGAGTGAAACCTTTTGCTACAAGTCTCGCTTTATAAGTATCCAAGTTACCATGCATGTCTGTTTTCTTCTTGAAAACCCACTTACTTCCAACTACTTTGGAGTTAAGAGGTGGCACAACCAATTCCCAAACTTGGTTGTCATACATGGATTGCATCTCTACGTTCATAGCTTCAAGCCATTTGTCAGAATCGGATTTTGACATTGCATTATGGTATGTGGTTGGTTCATCTGAATCTACCACATAGCATCCATCCATGAAAAATCCATATCTTTCAGGTGGATTACTAATTCTGCCAGATCTGCGAACATTTTGTGTATGTTGATCAACCATTTGATCATCTTCAACAACCTCTTGTTGAGTGCTAGTATCAACCAAACGTGTATCGGCTTGTGGTTCCTGATCCTCATCAAGTTCCACTGTTCTACTAGTTCCTTCCATTAGGAACTTATCTTCCAAGAACTTTGCCTTTCGAGCAACAAATACTTTTTGCTCTGTTGGATCGTAGAAATAATATCCTATATCATCTTTAGGATATCCTACGAAGATACACTTAGTGGATCGTACTTCCAACTTGTTTGGGGTGTATTGCTTCACATAAGCATCACAACTCCACACCTTCAAATATGATAATGATGGAACCGTTCCATGCCATATTTCAAAAGGTGTCTTATCCACTTTCTTGGTTGGGGCCATATTTAATATACGAGCCGCGGAGAGCAAAGCGTAACCCCAAAATGATAGAGGCAATGTGCTTCTAGCCATCATAGATCGAACCATATCCAATAGAGTTCGGTTCCTCCTCTTTGACACACCATTATGTTGTGGTGTTCCAGGTGGAGTAAGTTGTGAGATGATCCCACAACTCCTAAGATGATCTTGAAAAGCATCACTAAGGTATTCACCTCCTCTATCGGAACGAAGAACTTTGATTGTCTTGGTGAGTTGATTCTCTACTTCGTTTTGGAAGATTTTGAACATTTCAAAAACTTCATCTTTGTGTCTTAGCAAGTACACATAACCATAACGACTGAAGTCGTCGGTAAAAGTTACGAAGTATTTTTTCACCATTCCTAGTCATTGGCTTAAAAGGACCACATACATCCGAATGTATGATGCCTAATAAATCTTTTGCCCTTTCAAAAGTTCCACTAAAGGGTGTCTTGGTCATTTTGCCTTGTAAACAAGATTCGCATACATCAAATGAATTATCTTCATTTGTACTCAGAAGACCATTTCTCTGAAGTGTATGCATGCGATTCTTGCTTATATGTCCAAGGCGACAATGCCAAAGATAGGAATCACTCAAATCCATTTTGAGTTTCTTGTTGGTTACTTGGTACATTGAGCTATCGTATGATGCGTTATCATGATCTAATTCATAAATACCATTTAAAGATATAGGTTTAAAATAAAACATACCATTCATAGAAACATAAATGTCTTGGTCAACAAATTCAAATTTAAAACCACATTGTCTTAAAAGGGAAACTGAAATTATGTTCCTAGTCAAACTAGGAGCATATAAAACATTCTTCAAAATGACTTCCAAACCACTTGGAAGCTCTAAAACGTAGTCTCCTTGAGCTTCGACATCAACCTTTGCTCTGTTGCCCATGAAGAGACTAGCGTCTCCCTTCTTGTAATGTTTATTTCTTTTGAACCCCTGCAACGAATTGCAAATATGAGTTCCACATCCGGTATCTAGTACCAATGTGTTAGAAGAAATAACATTAAGCTCAACATGTATCATAAAGATAATACCTGAGGTTTGCCCTGCATCCCTCTTGTTTTTCAACTCTTTGAGATAGGTTGGACAATTCCTTTTCCAATGCCCTATCTCTCCACACTCAAAGCATGGATCGCTCGTGGCAAACTTTGCCTTCTTCTCTTTTGGTTTTGGTGGTTCTGCTTTAGCCTTTCTTTTTCCCTTCCCTTTGACGTGCCCCTTTCCTTTGGCAACATTTGCCTTGGAGTCGGGGTGATGCCCCTTCTTGCCTCCCTCATTGATCGTTAGAACGGGTAAAGCCTTTTTACCCATTCCCGCTTCGGCCGTTTTGAGCATTGCATGAAGCTCACCAATGCTCTTGTCCCATCCATTCATGTTATAGTTCATAACAAAGCTCTCAAATTTCTTTGTTAAAGAGTTGAGGATCAAATCCATAGCCAACTCTTTAGAGACGGGACAATTTAGCCTTTCGAGGCGATCAATGTGGCTTTTCATCTTAAGGACATAAGATGATACCGATTGGGTTTCCTCCATTCGACATGCATGAAGCGCCCGAACAGTTTCGAAGCGTTCTACCCTTGCTTGTTGTAGGAACATTTCTTTCAACTGGGTAATCATGTCGTATGCCCCGTGGTGTTCAAAATCCTTTTGAATTTCAGGAATCATAGTTCCCAACATGAGGCATGAGGCTTGCATGGAGTCCTCGGTATACTTAACCCAACCGTTGTAGGCTTCCACATCTTCCACGTTAGGTTCATCGGGAATAGGATCGTCCAACACATAGGATATCTTCTCTTGCTTGAGAACGAGTCTCAAGTTTCGAAACCAATCCATGAAGTTATTATGGTTGAGACGATCCTTTTCAAGGATGGTTCTTAGCGATAGGTTACGGACAGTTTGGGTAATTGGGTTTGCATTGTTAGAGGCCATCTACAAAATTTAACAAAGTCCAATTTTAGTATTTTCGATATTATTAAAATTTTAATCATTAATACCCTTTTAATGTCTCATAGACAATTAATAATTAAAATCTAGAATCCAACGTTACATTTAAATATTGGTTAGGTGACCTTTATCCCATTATTTAAATTAACAAGGTAGTCAACGTTTGACGATTGCAACCCTTTGCAACTTCTAGCTATATGGGATCGGTTAAACATTTTTATGTTTAGTTGGCATGTTTAATCCCATCAACACCTTTGTTCCCCATGCTTCGGTGACCCTAAGTTCATGGTTTCCAAATCAAGTCGTCCAACTTATACACACATGTGAGTTTACACATATAAGTGGTTAGGTGACCTTTATCCCACAAACATGGTAACCCCACCTCAAATATACAAGTTTCCTCAAATGTGGTTAGGTGACCTTTATCCCACAATAAGAGTTCCCAAGTGTTTCAAGTGTTGTATAAAAGGATGGTGTTTGACTTGTTTTATAAAAGGGTTTTCAATATTTCAAAATTCTAGTTTAGAAAATATTATGTACCATACATTTGCATGCATTCAAATCAATGGTACTTTGGTGAAAACAAATTTTCAAGGTTCTATTTAATAAAACACATTTTATTATAAAATCATTAATTTTTAATAAAACCTTTATTAAACATTTTAATGACTTTTTCAAGAACCAATTTTTACGCTTGTTGTTGATTATTAGTTTGTTAAGTCATGCATATCTACATATCATCTAAACAAAAAAATAAACAACCACACAAGCATAACAATAGGTGCATAACCATAGCCAACTATTTTGACAACACTTGTTAGCCGAAACAAGTGTGCCAAAAGGTCCTTCCTAAAGGGTGAAAAATGACACAAGCAATGTGTCGTTGAACTCCCACTTGATCCCGCATCCAAATGCTTCAAGTCTCCTTCTTGTGTTGTGATTTCTCCACCTTCTTTGAGCTTCCAAAAGTCTTTTATTTTCAGCTCCAAACTCCTTTGGACTCCAATAATGAGTTTTGGTTATCGGGTTAAAATTCCGTTGAGAACGATGAAGTTCTTTGGACCGAATTATTATGGTCCAAACCAAAACCGCATTTTTGTGTGCATCTTCTTTTACAAAATATATCCTAATACATTTTTCTAGTAAAATAAAATGCACCTAATCTATTTATTTTACATACCAAATGAAAATAAATAAATTACACATCTTCTAATGGAAGAACAAAATAATAATTATTACAACCCATTGAAATAATAAATCACAACACAATCATTCAACACAAGGTCATGGCTAGGTTAGTACCGTATGGTCTCGTGATTCTAACTCCTCGTAATTCTCTCCTTTCACACTTTTGTTATATTAAACTCCTTATTTAACTTCTTGCTGCGGTAAACTTGTCGAACGTGAAATTACTTGGTTATAAATGAGTGTGTGGTTGAACCCGGTTAAGTGTTTGGGTTTACTTATAGGAGTTGCACTTGGATTTGGGCCGCCGTAGGTATGTATGGGCTTCACTATTTTTTTAATCACTTTATATGTATGGATTTCACTATCTCTTTTAATCACTTCGGCCCAGATAACTTGAGCCCAAACCGAACCCATCCCCAAGCCCAGTAGTAATGATATTATAACTTTACTTGGCAGTTGTTTTAAGTTGCCAAACACATATCAAATAACCCTAACTCCCTTATTAGTGGACGGCAACTTCCTCTAAGTGTGAAGCCCCTGATCGACACCAACACTTTTCCAACATTTCGATTTTGTTAGTGCAATCTCGGTTAGTATAATCTCACCTTATTGTGAACCGGATCTTCTTATCATACATGGCTGTATTAGATACATGAGTATTGCTATGAATTCTGTGTGTGTACACGTGGTTATGTGGGTTAGATTGTTGCATGATTAAATTGTTCAATATTATGTGATGAATATGTGTGACCCGTTAGATGAATGGATCATGTGAGTACACCTGCAGCCCACTACAAGAATCGGCCCAGTAATAGCATGAGTACATTAACTGTTGTCGGCCACTTTTGTTTGTTTTGAGAATGGCACTTGGTGTAATAATTGGTTTTGATCGAATAGATTACTGTGTATGGTTAATGATTGTATATGTTGGATTATAAATTACCCAGTGTTAGTCTGATTGATGTGGCCTCATGTTAATGATAAATTATACAGTGTACTATGCTCATGAATGTGATGTGATGGTTTGTTGATAGACTGATTAGTAAGTAGCAATAAAGAAATAGTGATAACCATTGGGACTTGCATGCTAGTGTTGGGTTGATGAAGTTGGTGTCACGTGTAGGATTTATAGGATTCTCGGTTTGTGTGAGGACATGGTATATATTACATAATACTCATAAAATGTTAAACAAGGTTAAATCAATATTGTGGGTAGTTGTTGTTGCTGAACTAGTTTGACATCATTTGGGCTGCTCCATTAAAGGTTGGGCCACAAACTCTAACCGGTTGCATTAGGGTGTATTGGGCCTCTTAGATGTGTTATGCATTTGGGCCGATAATATGTCTAAATTGTGCACTAAGCTATGTTAATTGTGGTGTGACATATGAGGTATTAATTTGTGACATGAACTTGGAAGTGAACCAATTGGACATTGTAAGAGAGTTCATAATGATAACTGGCTGTTATGTTACCTGATGATAAGTGCAATGCATACGCGCTACTTGTGTGTGATGTGAATACAAAACTATGTAGCTGGGATCTATGTGAACTGATTAGATTTGATAATCATGCTAGGATTCGATTAATCAACGCAAGTATATAAATAGACATACCGAGCAAACCTAAGGTGAGTTCACTACATTCGAGCATGCGTCCCAGTGGTTGGGGACAGTCAGTGGGTATCCCGTGGAGGGATAAGTCTTTTGGGTAAAAACGGGTATATTGGTTAATATTCTCACCTATCATTCTTGTAAGTCCCTTATGTTGTTACCTGGAGGGTAACGGGTATTAGTTGGTAGCGCTACTTAGGTTTGGCACCCTCACACCGCTCCTAGAGAGGACGGATGTGAACTAATGACCCAGTCGGACCCAGTACTGGATAGGAGTACGTGGGAAACGGGCAGTCATGTACATCAGGAGCCGTCTTGTTCGGAATTGAGATATTTACAATATTACTTGCATTGGTTACTAAACTATTTTACATACGACTGGTAACAAACGTTTTCTAAAACTGTGAACTCGCCAGCTTTGTCTGATACACTTGTTACATGCTCGCAGGTCGTTAGGTACTTGGGAACAGGAACTTGCTGGCTGGAGGGCGTGAGTGGTCATGGTTGCATTGATGGGTTATTTATCAAACATTTATTTACTATGGTTGTTTAGAAAGTATTTACATTATGTTACGTTAACGCTTCCGCTGAACTTGATGGTTTTTGAATTATTTACGTTTGGATTTTATTACTATTAAGTGATGAAACTTTATTTTAAACTTATGGATTCAATGTAATTGGTGGCTCATTACTAGTGGTCACACGCCTAACAGGGACACTCCCTAAGTGGTAAATTGAGGGTGTGACATGTATGATTTGTATTTAGTTTCTATTTCTCAAATTATATTTTTTTGTAAGCTAACTTTTTGGTTATATATCCTATCTTTTATGTTTTCAGGATGATGGTACTGTGCGATTTCCAAACGAATTAAAAACTTTGGTGGATAAATTGTTTGCATTCAAGATTGAAGTCAGTGAGACTAACTTGACATATTGTGATGAAGAATACGAGATTCAAAGAATAATTGACGATGAATCAGTTGTTGATGTGGTTAAACAAATGTCTGGGATTAGTCAAGTACTATGAATTTTTAACTGAAGTATTATAGTTGTATTTAGTTAATAAACTTTTTCAATTTTTGTTTAGAGCTGTATGCTTGATGATAAGAAGAATGGTACTCCAATTTCGCTTGTGATGAGTTCCGATGGTGATTCAATTGATAAAAAAACATGTTCAATGGTTTGTAAAGATACGACGTCTAAGCGTAAATTGTTGATCTTTACAATTTGGATGTCATTTCGATCTCGAGCATCTGTGAAAGTACAAGTAATAATATTGTGGAGAGCGTGAAAGATGTTGGTAAGAAAGAGATTAAGTTTACCCATTTTAATGAGTGAGATGTAGTTTCTTTTGTTTGTTGCATTTTAGAGTGATGGTTTTTATGTTTCGTGTTTGTTCAATGTTTTTTATTCTGGACATAAACTTTCTCTTCTGTTTTTTTATTCTCGTATGTTTTGATACTGTTCAGATTTCTTATGTGTGAGTATCTGAAGTTCAGTTTAGATATTGGTTGTTAATAATAATATGCTACATTAGTTAAGTTGTATATATAAAAACTTATAAGAGGAACATAAATATAACCATCATTCATTGACAAAATTATAGATAATAACAAAATTTGTCAATACATTAGATGTGGAATCATGTTGGTCGTTAAGTATGAGATCAAAAAGCAAAAACATAAGGAAGTGTCCTACTATCATGGAAAGAAACCTCATACCAACAGCTACATGCACATTAAACAAACTAATTTGCATTCAGTCTAAGAAGCCAGAAATTTAGTAAGAGCTTGCTTTCCTTGGTTGGTTTTTGCCGTGTATTGGTCAGCTAAGCTGTTTGCTTTATCAAGAAGATCCTCTGTGTCCCTTTCTTCATCAGACAGAAGCAATCCAGCAATGTACTGTTCATGTGAAGGTGGGTTGCTCATGATCTTCATTCTCATCTTCTTATTCTCCCGTAGTTGCTGTTGAAGTAGTCGTGTTATGTCAATCAAGCTGTCTCTGATCTCTCTTTCTGTGTCTTCATGTTGACCTTTGAATCCTTCATAGATATCCCTTTTAACTTGGGACAGTTCAGACCAACCTTTGGAGTTTGATGTATTCATTGTAGTTAGAATAGAGAAGAGTTAGTGAAGATAGAGAGTCGTTGAAGAGGTTAGACAAGGATGTAGTTAGGAGGTATTATATATAATAGGATTAACAATTTGTGTGAAAGAAGAGTAATGATTTCTTATTGGCATATGAGCTTAGATGCAATGATGATTTATTGAAATGGTCTTTTCATTTGCAGTTGAGTCTTTTCAAGTAATTAATGTAAAGTGGTTTAGAAAAATATAAGATATAAATATATAAATTGTGTTTTTCCAATGTCAGTTATTTTTATAGTCTAGATAACTTAAGTGTTGATTAGTTACATGTTATATTTTAGTTGTATATATATTCTAAATTATAGTTGTGTTTTTTTTTCTATGGATTGTGTTATACGCAAGCCAATTGTTTGTTATGGTATGATGTTGTGTTTTTTTTTCTAATCTTTTTTTTTTTGTTCTACTTCATTGTGTGTTTTATTGTGTGAGTTGAGTGAAGATAAACAAAGGTTGAAAAGATGATAAAAAAAGATGTAGTTATGAGAAGTATTATATATAATAGGATTTAAGATTGAGTGAAATGATTACTATTGAACTTACGTTGGGCTAAGGGTTATATGCAATTATTGAGTATGGAATGGTCTTTTTTATTTACAGTTTAGTTGTTTGATAATACTTTATGTAAGGCGGTTTTTTTTATTAATATATTGTTGGTTTTTATATTCAAAACTTATTAAGTCAAGTGCTGTGTTTTTGATATGTGACGTGGTAGTTTAGGAGTTACTACAATAATTGAACGTCTTTTACTAAGTAGAGTCCCAGTTAAGGCAGTTTCTTACGGTTATTTGTGTATTTACTTTATGTATAATTTTATCTTTTTAATGTAGGTTATAGCATGGCAGACCTTGGAATCGAAGTTGTAGTTTCTGAAATACTATCTAGACTCCCAGTTAAGGCAATCGGTCGTTTCAAATGTGTTTGTAAACAATGGCGTGATGAGTTATCAAGTTGTCAGTTTGCTGCTTTGCATTCTAGCCGGATTGGTAGTTCAAAATGTCGGAAACGAATCACCATTCAACCACTATCAATATTTATGGATAGCATAGTGGATGGACAGGTAGACATTGGTGCAAGGAAAACTATTTGTTTCCCTGGTAAAACTCGGACTTTGTTGTTACATATTATTTCTACTGTTGGTGGGCTTTTATTAGTTTGCAACGAAAGGCCTTCATATCAGATGATGCTTTGGAATCCAACTACTATGAGTTTCAAAATTTTGTTCGTTGAGGACTCTGATCGTATATATGATTGGCAATCGGATGCAGCTAGTATGTATTTTGATACATCCTCCGATCTTAAAATATTACACATTAAACGTCGTCGTAATTATGATCTTGCTCGTGTTTATTCACGACGACTCGGCACTTGGAGAAATGTAGACTTTTTTATTGGGAAAAAATATGCAGCGGGGTGTTATATTTGGTCTGTTGGCTCTTTTGTGAACAATACCTTATATTTCACTGTTAAACAAGTGATGGTACGGGGTGACATTCATATAATTGGTTTTGATGTAATTACTGAATCATTTAAGAGGTTTCCTTTTCCACCAGTTAATGACATGTATGTTTATGACGGACATTTTCTCACTGTTAACAATAAGCTTCATATGTTTGTTGTTGAAATCTGGCCTAATGTTAATGCGAGTCTTTTCAAATATCCAGATAATTTATGGTCTAAGGTGTCGTCTTTCCCAAATGTTGAAACATTCTCATTTGTGGAATGGTGTGGAGCATCGGATGTGGCAAATGGCAAATTGATTTTGCTCCACAAATTTGGGAATATTGCTGAAGTATACATGAGTGTACAAGATTTTGAATACCTTCAACACGTTGATTCTTTTTGTTGGCTTAAAGGAGCATTATTTGGTCGTAAAGGAGCATTATTTTTAGAGACTGTTGATTCAGCTATTGGGTAGTGCTATTCTCTTGTATTTTTATTTGCTGTTATATTGTTCGCAATTTTGTTTATTGTGTTTATTATTTTAAAAAGTGTTTCAATTTTATTTAGTTTTATTTTTCTATTGTTATTGGGAACATTTTTGGGACTCCATTGTAGTATTAATTGTGGTTGGCTATTTTTATTCGTTTTGAATATGTATTACTTATCATTTGTTTGATGATTTATGTAAAAGTAGAAACATTTGTAAACCATTATATATTTTTTAATCCATCACACTTATAGACATGTTTACATATTAAACAACCATTGGCATCAAATGCAGTTTATTACTGCTATTGGGATATAGTAGTTATATATGTTTGAGTGGTATGTATTTTGTGGTGATTATTACAGTGGTTTATAGCAGATGCTATATGTTACGTTAACATGTTAGTTCATACAAAATTATTATGTTCTATTTGTTTGCAAGGACATATTCGTTTTGAAACAATATGATAAACAGCAATGTAAGTAGAGCAACGATGATTATCATTGTGTACGGGTATTACCAATACAAAATACATTGTTTTTTGAAGTTTAGGGAAAGTGTTATAAGCCTTCATGTTTAACGACGGTTAATTTAAACAAAAAAACTATCACCAACCATACTGCATATTAGTTGTTGCAAAAAGAAGTCAAGTTGGTTCTGAATCTGCTTCTGGCTGTGTGAATTAATTTAACCTGCAAATGTTTGAAAGTAATATCGTACCTTCATCTTCTAAGATCTTGAAAGTGCACTTATCTCCAAAAGATATATCATTCTCTGCCATAAACTACAGCCATTCATTCACCAGATATTCCTTTCACGCTCTACGTGAATGAATTTTGACTCCCAGGTTATAACAACTTCCTTCTTGATTTTTTATTATCAAAGTGCGTGTCTGAGCAATTTTCTTCTTTTTAACAACTTCATCTGGGATGAACTGTTTTTCAAGTAGTATAATAAACAATGTTAGTATATGGAATAGTTGGTTAGAATTCAATGCATATAAGTGAACTGTGATTATAGTTAAAAATTGTATCGGATATCTTACGAATTTCTCTGTGGCAGTAGATGATGGTGCTTTGTTGTGGCATCCTTGGTTATGCGTGTGCGCTTCTTTTTGTTCAACAGGTTCTTTTTTTGGGATTATAAATTCACTTCCATCAGGATGGAAAACAGTCATCGTCAGCTTTGGATTTTGAATTATGTCAAACACAAGAATGTAGCCGAATTTTAGCTGCATGTCTTTTATAACATTCATCCATCCATCTGTCAAATAGTATCGTCTTCCTCTTTTCTCTATCTTTAATTCCCATGTATGTCCTTCACCTGCAGATAGTTGTATTGACATGTTTGGGGGTTTATTTTTCATATTGTCTTTGAGAAAGTTTTTAGGGAGCCTCTGCAATAATTATATTAGTCAGATGAGATGCAGTTATTTGTTATGTAAATTATAACACATTTGTGGTTTTAAGTTATTTTGGGATTTCATGGTTGAGAGTGTACAATGTGTTTCTCCGATCGTTTGGATATTGCATCGCAGAATGATGGTCCCAGTTGACGTGAATCTTTAAAGGCTTTGATTTTGTATTTGCATTCACTGTGAGCTTCAAATACTATCAAACAAACATCATCAAGCCCTAAATCATCAACAATATAATTCCAGCCATCTGCAAAGTAGTATACTCTATTTATTTTCCTGATGTTGACGTCCCAATGATGCCCGTTATCTGCCTGTATACAAATTTTGCTTTTGTTTTGTAGTTCTTTGTCATGAAAGAACCCAATTGATGGAGGTAGTGGCTGAAAGATTTACGATATAAGTGTGTGAAAGATAAACAAAACCAGTAAGCAATTATTTATATTTAATTGTATTCTCAGAGGATGTATACCAGTCGAGAACGTGATGGTCGTTTTAACACTACGCAGAAAGATGGTGCCATTTGCAGACTGCAATTCCAAATGCACGCAAAGTCATGTCGTTTTGTAAGATATATGTTGTAGTTGTTATAGTCAGCTAATAAAGTGTAATGCTATAAACTAAATTTTTTGATATATTATGTTGTGACAACTAAACAAGTGTTTCTACTGTCAATGTATTTTGCACTACTATGTTAAGTACTACGGATGTCCTTATTCATTGTTACTTGATATGTCATATATCACATCGTATTTTATCAAATCTTTAAACTTTATATCATTTTCAAGTCTATGAATATCCTTATTATTCAAAATGTTCAGCTCAGGAAATTCTAACTGCATGCAATAGTTAACTAAAGTTTATTCCTTTTAGTTTGTGCCTATGTTATAAGTTATCAGTAAAAGTAATTCATTCATACATCCATGGTTAAGACATATCTTATCAGCTATCACTAAAAGTAGTACAAATATACATCCATGGTTAAGGCTTGTATTGTTAAGGGTTCATAAGGGCATACTTGATTAAATGGTAAGGGCATGACAGGTTTTAAAAATTAAAAGAGTGTTAATGAAGTATGAGAGATATATGTTCTTTAATCACGGATAAAAGTGGATATAGTTTTTGACATTAAACATTGCATGTATAGGTCAAAAAACCAGCAAACTCAAGGTTGTCATAAACATAGAAAACCATATCATAAACCATTCTAGCAACAAAATCAACAAATATCGAAAACCTAATCTATCATAAAACACTCAACCACACATCCAAAATATGAGAGTCAGAGTGCAAGCTTTTTATACTTCAAGCTTTTACGATTTCTTTGCAGGCGGATAGGTGGCTTTGGGAGGTATGAAAAACAGAATTGATAAATTTAGGGAAAATGTGATTGAAGGATGATTAGCCAACAGTAGAGGATCTCATTCTATAGCCTCGATAAATTCAGGGGTGTTTTCAAATAATGCTTCCTAGATGTTTGAAGACCGATAAATGTCCAAAGAAGCAGCACTGTGGACACTTGTCGTTCTTTGTTGGTTTTCAAACATCTATGAAACCATTATTTGAGAACACCCTTGCATTTATTGGAGTTGTAGAATGAGATCCTCTACTGTTGGGTTATCATCTTTCAAACCCATTTTCCCTAAATTTATCGATTTTGTTTTTCATGCAGGGACATAATCTATTTTTTAGTATTTCATTTGGCGAATGACCCATGTTCAAAGATAACTTATGTTTCAGACTATACAAAGATTGCCTCATGGTTATCATAAGGTTAAATTTTAAATTAATATGGTCTCATTTGTTAATAAGTTTATAATTATACTTAAGCAATCACATTCTTTTTGTTAGGTGTCAATGCACCTAATGACAGCAACCATCATTGAGCCATCACATTCTTTCCGTTTACATATCAGGTAATGGTTTTCCTTAATACATCTCGAAAATTAGGTTATGTATGATTTTTCAATGTGGTTTTGAAACTTATTGGATAGTAATTGTCTCCACAAAAACATAGAAATATTTTGGTTTTGTGGCGCAGATTGTTTACTACATTATCAAGCAAAGAGAAAGAAGAAGACTTTATGGCAATGAAATGGTGTAAAATCCCTCAAAGACCTAAGAAAAGAGCCAAGATGATTCAAAGAACCTTACTTGCAATGGAGGTAGAAGACAGGTGTGTTATTACTCGTGTTCAAGATAACTTCTTTCGTGTTCATGTGAGCAAGAAAAGAGGAAGACACAAAGGATGTGTCAAACATAGTTCAGATGATATAGGTTCAGGTAATAAGAAGAAACCCTCTGTTTAAGAAGCAACCAGTGATAGTGTTTTGGTGGAAAACGTGGAGGGGTCGGTGACATTGTCGAGGGTTGTCAGAAATCAAATAGCATTTCCTTACAACGCTCGACAATATGACCGACCCCTCCACGTTTTCCACCAAAACACTATCACTGGTTGCTTCTTCAACAGAGGGTTTCTTCTTATTACCTGAACATGTATCATCTGAATTGTGTTTGACACATCCTTTGTGTCTTCCTCCCTTCTTGCTCATATGAACACGAAAGAGATTATCTTGAACATGAGTAATAACACACCTGTCTTATACCTCCATTGCAAGTAAGGTTCTTTGAATCATCCTGGCTCTTTTCTTAGGTCTTTGAGAGAGTTTACAACCTTGGCGATAAAAAGTAATGGAAAGAAGGTGCTCATGTTCCATATTGTGATAGCAAACTTACGCTCTTACATGGAATATTGTGTTTTGATCAAGTGAATGAGGCTCCGTTGAGAATGTGAGGGTTTTTTATAATAACCTCCCTTTTACCCTTTGATCTTCTGATCATATATGAGTTGATGATCTTCTTATATTGTGTTTTGATCAAGTGAATGAGGCTCTGATTGCTTTACTGTTTTGTTGCTTTTAATTGTTTGAAAGTAGGAAGTTGTGATGATAAAATGTAACATCATATTTTACATATAGATGTAGACAAAAACTTTTATCATTATACTTATAATACTAACACATATTGTTTTTAACATTGTTTTATAAATATATGTAACTAAACACAAATAATTTAAACGATGTATTATAATCTATTTTTTAATATTTGATTTCGATAGTTATTAAACCTACCTGTGTGTTCACATGGGTCCTACAATTAGTGATCTACTATAGTAAGTATTTTATTTTAGATAGAATGGATTGTGTTTTAACAAAAGCTTTTGATTTTGATGGTATAACATTGTGTTTTTTCTTTTGTGTCTTTTGTTTTTGTTAATATAATTGTGTTTTTTATATTCAGACGCATCAAAACTTATTACATCAACAGTTGTATATTTTTTTATGTGACACGGGAGTATAGTAGTTACGGGTAAATGAGCTTTTGCCCGTAAAACTTTTGATAATGAACAGAAATATTACATGTTAACAAGAGGTATACTCTAGAACTATCTAAATCCCATGGGCTTTCAAAAATCGGATAACATGGGCCTTGAAAGTGTCATCCTTATTAGGTGCAACATAGGTTTTAAAGAAGATAAAAGAATAGGTCCATCTCAAACCAATCATTGAGTGAGCATTGGGTTCATTTGGTTTAACATGAGAGGAAAAAATGGGCTGCCAGCTCATGCCAAACGACAGTCCAAATCCCTATATGTAAGAATCTTTGTGTAACTAATAGATGAAGTGTTCTTTTATTTTTTAGAAGATTAAATAAAACAAGCTATACCTTATTAAAAGTAGTCTTTATATCCTTCCCAGTATGTATGATTTCTATCAATATGGTTACTTATACTGGAGGGTATGGGGGCCGGCCTTGCCTCGGCGAGCCCCGGCGCCGGTCACCCACACCGTCTCCTGAGGATTGTCCCGGCTTCTCAGTCGCCTGAAGACGACATCGACGGGCCTCTTTTTCTCTCCTCTCTCTCTATCTCTCTAAAATCAAATCAGTTTATTTTTTCTTAAGTGTTTCTATAAATAGTGTGGGAGCCCATCCTCCACCCCCTTGGTCCATCCTCTTTAGGTCCATCATCACTCCTGTTGATGTGGCGTCCTACGTGGTGGCCCACCCTCATGGGGATGACCCTCCCCATACCCTCCAATCTTATTTTAGTAACTTTCCAATTCCTATTCTCCCATTCTATTAGGTCTTTATGTTAAGTGTTTTTTTTCTCCTTTACCATTTTTAAATAAATGTGCTTCTTCTAAATGACGTCAATATCTCATTCTTTTGAATAACAGGTATGATGTCTATAAATTCTTTGGTTTTTTGTTCTAATTATTGAATTACGTTTTGGTGATATTGTTAGTTGTTGCTTATTTTTCGTGAGTACTTAGTATGTTGTATATAGGATGATGAATGAGAATAAGAATGAAGTTTCAGTAAATTTTTTTTCTATATTTAAAAAAATGAATATATATTTAAATAATTATGTTTTTTATGCATGTTATATTTGGGTTCGGTTTATTAAGTGGTACTATTTTTTGTAATAAGATTTGAATAAGATTAAACATTCATTTAACTGGTATTCATTGTGCGGGGGCAAAAAGGTAATTTCTTATTATTGTTTTGAGATTAACTGTATAATAGTCAAGAAAAGGGAAAATGATGAACATTCGGTTTTAACGGAAACTTAGGGCTCGAAGTTATACAATTTGCGATTGTGTTTGTTCCTTTGTGTACTAATCTTAATCATTTGGAACTACATTTGCAATGGCGTCTACTGCAAACGTTGACTTACGATTTACAAGTAAGTTGTCATGGTGTTGTTGATTGCTATTTTCATTGTGTTTTGATTTGTTTTAAGTCTATTGGTTAAATAGGTAAGAAATCGTCAAGAAATTACAGTGAAGATGAAGTAGGTGATACTGTTAGAGGAAGTAAAAGCCAAGAGGTTGAAGTGGAAATTGCAAAGAAACATATAAGTGGAAATAGAAAGAAGTCATTCTGTACAAGCAAAGCTATTAGATTCGTAAGAAGAGGTAAATGCGTTTCATATATTTTTGGTATGGTTTATTTCTTATTTTTTATTTTTAATGTTTAAACAGAAGTTGTTCAAGTATATTGTGTTTTCAGATTTGTGATTTTGTTTGGAATATTGTTTCTACAAGTCGGTTAGTTTTTGTATAACTATAATGTGTATGTAGATGTTTGTTTTTGTTGTATAAAGGTTATCCACTATGTTTTTTATATTAATTATACTTTTTTTTAATATTGTGGTTTTGGAAATCATTGTGTTTGCATATGTTACTTGATTATTTGAAGTATCTTAGTGCATGTTGTGTTTTTTACATATGTGGTAAACTATAGGATTGTGTTTTTGTATTGATTTTGTATGTTGAATATTATGTGTTGTTTTACAACATTGTAATGTTATAGTTCCTGATAGTATTTTGTTAAAATTGGCATAATAAGTTGGAGAAATGTAATCAAACTTGGGTCTATCAAGTTTAAAATCATCAAATCAAGTGTAGTTCTGCTTTCTGATTGTGATGACTAGATAATAATAAAAAACAGGTTGATAAATATAACACAATGTTTAAATTGTAACACTGTGATATATTAACACGACAATGTTGTATTGTATGTTGTAGTCATTAGATAATGTCAATAGTAGGATTAAATAACGTGTTACAGTTAATATTTTTTATGTGTTTTGTTTCTAATAAAATGTGGAGACATGAAGGAACTTTGTCAGGTGCTGCTGTGAAACGAAAGAGGGAAGGTATGTTATAGATCAATTTAAAATGATTAAATATAATATACATTTTTTTCCCTTCATAGTTTATTATTTTATTTGATTTGCTGCTGCAGTTTTACAGGCAGACTGTGGTGATGCTGATGATAATGATGATGTTGATTTTGTTAATCCTGCTGCATCAAAAGTAAAAAAACCAGGTATTCATTTAAACATGAAAATCTTAGTTGTAGTTTGTTTCTAAAATTCGTTAAGTTATATAATAGTTGATGATACCTTACCAAAGAAGAGACGTCGAAAGGACCAACCTGAGGAATCAAATCACCATCAATGTCAAATGTTTTTCCCATATACTGGTGAGAAGATTTTACCAAGATGCTCACCGAACACTCTATATGAGTGGATGCTAGAGTTTAATGACAAGCAAAAGAACGTTGTAAGAGATATTGGTTTTGGTTCTATTCTAAATCTGAAGATTCAGCATGTTCCTACCAGCTTGGGACTTTGGTTGGCTAAGAACTATGATGATTCAACAAGAATATTAAATCTTGGATGTCAGTCAATAAAGTTAAGTCCAGAATTGGTTCACAAGGTATTGGGAATTCCGAACGGATCAAGAATAATAATAGAGAACAATAGGCCAAGCATAAAAAGTCCTGTTGTTAAACTGTGGAGAAGTCAATTCCCAACAGGCTTCACCAGGTTTCATATACAAGAAACACAAACTTATTTGGATAGGCGATGCAAGAGAGAACGCAATGATTGTGGAATGTTGTTTGTTCTTAACTTTTTGGTGTTGATGTTTACACATCTAGGTGAAGGAACGAAAAGTGGCACTGTCAACCAAAGATTTTTGCCATTAATAACAAAGGATGTTGACATAAAAGAACTGGGTTGGTGTGATTACATGCTAACTTTGTTAGACAGAGCGAGAAAAGGCTGGCACCCTGCTCAAGTTTTTAATGGGCCTCTGTTTTTGCTTGCGGTAAGATCATAAGTTAAATATTAATTTGTCATTTGTGGCATTTATCCAAACAAAACGGAGTGACAAATATTTTTTTTTGTTTACAGCTTATCTATGCAGATCATACAAGCAAGTTGCATGATGTACGTGTTAAACGTAAAGGTTTGTTTGTTATAGAACATATTGAAGAGCGTACATTATGCAAACTGGAGGACATAAAGAATAAGGTCTGAAGTTTGAGAAGAGAAGAAAGAATGGTACTTCAAAGTCTAAAACAATATTAAAGACCAAAAAATCAAATGAAAGCGAGGTGCGTCAACGTTCTTCAACTGGTGAACCCATGCATGAAAAGGTGGAATGGCAAGTCGATGCTGACGAGGGCAAAGACAATGATGGTGCTGGTGTCGAGGAGGATTTGATTCATGAAGATATAGATGGAGAGGATGAAAGGCAAGTGGATGATGATGAGTGTAGAGACAATGATCGTTATACTCGAAATATACATTTGAATAGGCGGGATGAGAATGCAGATGTTGGCAGGGAATCAAACATTCCCGTGGCAGAAGAACAAACGGAGGAAGCAGAATCGGTAAGACACAAAAACATATTGTTGGTGCACACATCTGTCGTCTTCGTCTTATGTCGTGTCTCAGTCTCGTTGCGGATCTGAAAGAGGATGATGTCATCATCTCTCATGATGACATCATAATGATGAAGTCATCAATGCATCATGACACAAGAAGACAAAAGCATTTGTGTTATTTTAGATTGAGATTTCGCTTATATGTCATTAGATGATTTCGCTTATATGGTATTTAGGGGTTTCGTTTTTATGTCAGGTACATATAAGCGAAATCATGTCTCTTATAAATAGGTATCATGAGCGAAATCACAGATATAGTTCTAGGTGTTGTCTTCCGGTGAGCCACGAAGTGCTGCCGAAGTGTTGACTTGATTGTAAAAGTTATCAGTATCAATAGAATCAACAGTTTAAAGGTGAATACTTGCTGAATTGAATCTGATTTGTTTGTTTCCGCCGCTCAAATCAGTATTAGCTCTTCTGATTGACTCAATTAGATCAGAGAACGATCCTACAAGTGGTATCAGAGCTAGGAAAGAAGAGTTCTATACGATTTCAGCCGAAAATTTCTGATTTTCTACCCTTTCTTCACTGATTTTTACAATTTGATCGAGGAGAAATGATCGAATTGGTCTGATTTTTATACATCTTGCTCAGAATTAGGGTCTAACAAATCCGTGAAAGTTTCAACAGTTAATTCAAAGTAAAACTTGTCAAAATAGTGATTTCGCCTGAAACGATCTCGAGAAATGATGACGTCATGTGTTAATTTCGCTCTCAAGTCATCGTGATTCCACTCTTGAATACATCGTGATTCCGCTCTTAATTACTTTGATGATTCCGCTCCAAAGAATTGTGTGAAACTTTAAAGAATGTTGACGGTCTGCATGTGTTATGGCCAGCTTTAGTTTGTCTTTATTCGAGGTGTCAGAAAGTTGAACAAGAAATTCATGAGTTTTTGTGTCATTGCATGTGATATTGGTTTGGCATCATAATCAATAAGTCTTGAAACTTGGTAATGGTATAATATGTGCATGTGATCATCGACCCAAGAAAGTGTTTGTCAGAATACATGTGATTGAATTAATTTTGTTTTCGGTATTTGATATAAGTGTGGCAATCGAGACATTTGATCTTGTGATGTTTGTCGGATATGTGTTAAAGTTGTCGGCCCATATCTTGATATAAGCATTTGCATGTGAATTATTCACCGACCCATGTGCTTTGACTGAATGATTTGTATTGCTAAATGAAATTGAGTTTTTGAATTATAGTTGTCAGACAAATTAAGTAGACTACATGTGATGTGTCAAACACATTAAAGGGACGTGTCTTACTGAAATAATCATCAAAGAAAGACAAGAGTATATGGATTGATTTGTGTGAGGTGACATCATAGTAAGGGTTAAAAAGTTTTATCATACTGTTTTGAAAAAGATTTGGAAAGGTGAATAAAGTGAGTAGGTTACATAATCTGATTTAGGGACTTTGGACCAAATTTTGGGTGCTATATCATTTGGGATTCAATTTTGATACAAGTGGGTTATAACAATTATTTCACTTTGAGTTTTAGATTGGGCCGATACAAGTTTCTTTGTTTGTTATTTGGGCCTAGAATTTGTTATTGATATTGGGCAAATAATTGGTTTGTGAACTTTATTGGATCAACTTGTATTTGGGCCGCAAGAAAATTCATATTGGACAAGTTAGTGGATTGATTGATATATTACCAGCTCGTTTGAAAGCTCCAGACTGTTTTCAATTCGTTCGAGAAATCTGTTTTTGTGAATTCTCGAAACAGAAACATGGATTTTGAAGAGGAAATAGCGTATTATTATTACGAATCTCAGCAATTCATTCCGAAAAAGAACGAAGAAGAATCAGTTTCAAAAGAAAAGGCTTCAGAAAAAGCTCAAATCTTTGATCACTCATCAGATGAAAAGTGTGATGATGATAGTGAAGAAATTCGAAAATTTGAAAATTATGAAAGAAAATTTTCAACTGATAGTGATGATGATGATTCATTTTTTGCAGGAAAAATGGAGAAAATCAAAGAAAAAGAAGCTGCGAAAAAGAAGAAAGTTACTAAACAAGAAGATAGTGATGATGATCGTGAGTATTGGGCGAGAAAATTTAATGCTGATATGAAATTGATTGCTGAAAGTGATAGTGAAGATGAAAAGGTTAAAAAGAAGAAGAAAAAGATCAAAACACCAGTCAGCAGTGATGATGAAGAAGTTCCAGTAATCAAAAGGAAAGTAAAGGTTGAAGTTCCAAAGTTCAAGGTTGATCAAGAAGTTGATGCTAAAAAGATTCGAGTGAAATGTGAGAACTGTGAAGCTGTGAAGAAACAGAACAGTACATTGATCTATAATTTGAATAGTTTGAAGGAATCTTATGATGTGTTGAACAAAGCGATGAATTAATACAACCAAACAAGTGAAGAACAAGCAACAGCAATGAAGACACTTCAGGGAGCTTTTATGACGAAGCAAAAAGTGGTGAACAACTACACTGAGAAGTGTGCTGTGCTAGAACATAAGCTAGAATTGCAAAGAATTTTGACTGAAAGAGTAAACAGGTTGTTGAAAAGTTACACATGTACTTCTTATGTTATTGACAGGTTTTATCCAACTGTTGAAGGCATGAAGGCATTTGAAGAGGATGAAGTAATTGAAGAAAAGAATGATGATGGAAAATTGGCTGAAGAAAAGACTCCAGAAAAGAAGAACAAGAAGAAGAGTGACACAAAGAAAAAGACTGACAAGAAAGATTCTGGTAAGAAACAAGATGTTGGCTACAACAAGTGTCCACCCCCGCTTGAAAATGGATATTCTCCAAGAAATCCAAATTCAGAAAGAGTCGAAAAGGCAACAAATTTACAGTGGGAGTCGGAGTCGTCAGTTAACTTGCCAGAAAATATTGATGTGACGTTTACATCATCTGAAACTGATCATGAGTCCGAGTTAATAAAAAAGGTGGTCGATCATGTGTTGGATAAAGATGAAACAGAGGAGTCAAAGTCAGAGTCTATGTCGGACTCAAAATCTGAGTCCAGCAATCCGAGTCAATCCGACAAACAGGGCAAAAGGGTTTACAACAAAGAATTCCTGTTATCAAAATCTAATTTGAGTGACGAAACATTCAAAGTTGCATATACATTGAATGATTCCGACAGATTATATTCTGATGAGGAATTTCCAAAAAGAGGTGTCAAAACTGAATTGATCAAAAACGTTTTCAAACTAACAGAAATTAATATTTCTGAAATAAAAGATTTAAATCTTAATGGTAAACCTAAAACTTACACCTCAAGAATACAACAAAGATTAAACAAGAAAAAAGTTATAGTTCTGGTTCTGGTTTTCACAAGAAACCAAACCCTAACCGTAATTTCAAAAAGAAAGGTCTTGGATTTATTCCAACAGAAAAATGAAAAATATGTTCGTGATTTTAAAGCAAAGATGACAGTTGTTTCAGGTACATCAGCAGAAGAAGAAGAAAAGAAAGAATTCTGGAGACAATCGAACAAAGAATTCCTTGCGAAGAAGCAAGAAGAGATGAAATTTGCTGATCAGATGAAAGATACGAGAACCTGTTTCCAATGCAACACTGTTGGACATATTGCCAGAGATTGTTCTAAGGCAATACAATCAAAACAGGGAGTTTCTCGTAAACTCAAAGAGAAAGTGATTGAGTTTGAACCACCAATTGACAGAACAAAGTTATTCAAAAATTCTACATTTGAAATTGGTGAAAGTTCAAATAGATTTTACAAGAAAAAAGCTCAATCTGACAACCAGAATTGGGTTGTTAAGAAGTTTGGAGGTAGTACTAGCGATGATTCTGATAGGTCGAAATCAGAGGAGCTATCTTCTGGCGATGAATCTGATTCCACAAAATCAGATGAGCCACAGGTAGAGGTAAAAGGAGAAAAATCAGTTCTGACTGTGGATGATGAAAATTTTCCATCACTTCGGACTGAAAATTATAAAAAGAAAATTGGTAAAGTTGAGATTTCAAACCAATTTTATGATGATAAAAAGGTTTTTGATGTTGAAAAGGCCTTTAACCCCACTGTGAAACATATTTTTGGTAAAATGATTGATCAAAAAGTCAAAGGGGTTAAAGAGTTCTATGAGAAGAAGACGAAGAAAGATCAAGTTGAACCATCCCTGGTTTGTGTCTGGGATGGCTCATACTATGAACAGTAAGTCTGTGGACTTGCCGGAGATCCCAAGTTTGTAATCGTGGATCAGGAATCGGCATCTTTCTTGAAAATTGATGTTTGTGAATGAATCTTATATTGTTAAAATTTTACAGGTTAAGTGTGACTTGCCGGAGCTCCCAGGTTGGTAAGCGTGGAGCATGAATCGGCATCTTTCTTGAGGTTTTATTCGGTAATGTCATCATATAAACGGTAAAAAGTTTGTTTGTGTTGTACAAGTGGTTAGAAGTTTTGGTTAAGCATACTTGCATATGGTAAATCAAGGACATTAATTTGTACTTGTATTTTCCTACAAGTGTTTGAGAGACAAGATGATGAACCACATCCCCGAACCTATTACTGATATACCTACAAGTGGTAAAATAAAACAAACTTATTTTCCGGAAAAATCATTTTGATTAAAACAAACTTAAGTGTTTTGAAATCTAAATGAGAAAATAGTTTGTTGAAAGGGGGAGTTCTGATGGTTTATGCCAAGTGAATGGCGATTTGATGCGATTTGATATCAGTTGTCAACTTTCTTGTACAGTTTGTTTTCAAATTTCCTAAAATGTGTTTGCATTTTAGGGGGAGTAAAATTTTAGAAAATCCAAAACATTTGAAAATTTGAAAAAGACAAAAACATGATAAAATAAAAAATGAGTTTTGTTGTATAAAAGAGGAAATGATAGTACATCAGTGGACGATCACAACATGCTAAAGAATTGGAAAGATAAAAAGTGATAAACGGTCTCACTGATGATGTGCCAGTAGATTTTTGCACATTTAGTAGATTGTGACGAGATATAAACCTAAATTTCAAACTTGCTTATATTGTGGAGAAAAATCTCTCGGATATATGGGTAACCCCCGAAATCTCGTTTGAAAGGTTCCTCTTTCTGATATACTAGGTCTTTATACTCAGTGATATCTGGGGTATTATTCCTGGACTTCTGCTGAATGGAAGTTCTGAGGTGGGACACGCGATTGAGTTTAAGTACTTAAATCATTAATGTCGTATCTCGAAGCAGTTGAACTTTGTGTGAGAATTTAAATGGTTCAGTATACTGACAATCTAGGTGAATCGTTTAGAACTTAAAATGAAATGAAGCTTAACGGTGTTGGTGATTTGTCTCATAAACTGATATGATCCTCTTACGCAAACTCACAAAAATATTGTATGTAAATATTTCTTTGCTGCATTTCATTCTATTCAAAAATCCAAAAAGATTTTAGTGTGTTTTAGCATAAAATTTTGATAAAATACAAAAAGATTTTCGACAACTGGTGTTGGAGAGCTAATTTTCAAAATTCCGAGTGCTATACATGATGAACAGATGGTTTGGGAGAGTGTGTTGTTTTGAAAATGAAAATGATAATCCTGCAAGTGGTTCATCAGAGATTATAAATGTTGAATCATTTTAAAATTTGCTCTACAAATGGTCATCAGAAAATTTATTTTTGTGGTAGAGAATGTACAGGTTTGAGGAAGAGTCAGGTTCCGATACCTGAAGACTTTGTGATTTCAACAAGCCAGATTGCGATCCCAGCATATCGAAAGGGGGAGTCTGAAGACATCTGAGTAGAGATTGATCGTGAGGAGTCTGTTGATGTTGAAAAACGAAAGAGAGAAGATTTGAGGATTCTTACAGCGTCAGACACTTCAAAGAGTTCAAGAGGACTGATAAAGACTGAAGATGCGAAGACTCGACACTTAAGACTCGTCAACATCTGAGGGGGAGTCTGTTGGTGCACACATCTGTCGTCTTCGTCTTATGTCGTGTCTCAGTCTCGTTGCGGATCTGAAAGAGGATGATGTCATCATCTCTCATGATGACATCATAATGATGAAGTCATCATTGCATCATGACACAAGAAGACAAAAGCATTTGTGTTATTTTAGATTGAGATTTCGCTTATATGTCATTAGATGATTTTGCTTATATAGTATTTAGGGGTTTCGTTTTTATGTCAGGTACATATAAGCGAAATCAGGTCTCTTATAAATAGGTATCATGAGCGAAATCACAGATATAGTTCTAGGTGTTGTCTTCCGGTAAGCCACGAAGTGCTGCCGAAGTGTTGACTTGATTGTAAAAGTTATCAGTATCAATAGAATCAACAGTTTAAAGGTGAATACTTGCTGAATTGAATCTGATTTGTTTGTTTCCGCCGCTCAAATTAGTATTAGCTCTTCTGATTGACTCAATTAGATCAGAGAACGATCCTACACATATAGTATATAACTATGAATATATGATATATATATATATATAGAGAGAGAGAAAAAGTATATCGTACATTACGGCTTTACGTACTTCACGTTCAACAACGTGCGTGATTTGTTATATAACATGCGTGATTAATGTTTTCAATATACGTGATTATTGTGTTTCAACATGCGTGATTTTGGATTTTTGAGTTATAATGTGTGATTTTAAAATGAACGTCCGTAATTACCTGTCGTCTGTGATGTACGTTAAGCCGTAATGTACGTTAACCTTCCTGTATATATATATATATATATATATATATATATATATATATATATATATATATATATATATATATAGTTTTTATCATCTTTTATTGTTCATATTGAAACAGGTTTTTGTCAGAAATTTGACTGTGGAAATTGAAAAGGCAAAAGAGTCTTTGAAGAATGTAGAGACAATGCGGAATGAGGGGTTTACGGTCTATGCAGATAATCAGGTGATTAAAGAAGCTAAAGCTCATTTGGATCCGTTGATTTCATTTGCAAAAAATGCAGGTTTTATGAGCAGAGATCCAGATTCATCTCCAAAAGATGATAATGAAATACAAAGTAAGGGAGAAAAGAAGACTCAAAGTCAAGAGACGAAAACTGATTGTAATACGGGTGTAAATGTAAATTCAGTTGAAAACATGGAAAGTGTGCATGCTGTCCCGTTGGTATCTGCGTGTGTTTCAAATGAAACAACGTATCAATCTGCATCAAGTCAACGATCATGTGGTCAAAATATCTCACACATCATATCTGATGAAAAGGATGAAGAAAATGTAGTTGATTCTACGGATGAGACTTTAGTGCCAGCATCACCTTACATTAACCGGGTGGTGGAATTGAGTGAAAAGTTGACATTTGTAGAGAAAATTTATTCTGATTGGATTTTCTCTGCCAGAGGATTTGAAATGTATGTGTTTTAACTTCTTTTCTTATAATGTGCTATGATTATAAGTTAATCGATGTTTTAACTCGTATTCATTGTAGGGACGTTGTTTTTCAAATTGAAGATCAGCCAGATTCAGGTCTAACAAGGATAGTGCTAAAAACATTGAGTCATGATGAGTATGTCCATTTTGCTGTTGTTAATGTGTGGGCCAGAATCTTAAATCACGAGGAGAAGTTTAAGGCTGATGACAAAATTAAGCGATTGTTTTGTACATATCAGATGCTGGTAAGTAAATAACATAAGTGAATTGTTTATTTATTTATTTTAGTAACGTTATTATAACTGATACACAGGATGGTGGCACATATGGTTCAAGCTATGAGATGATGCAAGCTGAATTTTTTGGAAATATGATTAAAGTTCTAAAGGAAGAACAAGTAGCATCGTTGAAAGAAGTTGATCTTTTATTCATACCTGTTTTGCAATCTGGTCACTTCTACTTGGTATGCTTTCATATGAAAAAGTGCCAAATAGCTGTGATTGATAACAGCAGTCTATATGATGATAGTTTTGACTTAAAATACCGAGGCTGGCCAGAAAAATTGGTACATTCCTTGACATTTAAAAAACACAATCATATGGAAAAGATAATTTGTTTATATTTATTATCGTTATATTGCAGAGGCATTTAGTAGCAGATTTTATGTTAATTCACGGTGTTGTGGGTGGACGTAAGATGCACAAAGCTCAGATATGTCGACTAAAAATGTCGTGGAGAACCGTAGACAACAAAGTTGATTGTGGTATATTTTTAATGAGGCATATGGAGACATTCGAAGGGACTTCTTTACGATGTTGGCGATGTGGGTTTGTGAAAGAAGTAGATTGTGGGCATAAAGAACAAATAGATGAATTAAGATGCAAATATGCAACCAAAATATTGTTGCCTTATCTTAATGCTCGAAGGCAGTTTGTGTATAATGATAGTGAAACTTACGTTGTGCTGGACGCAATTGAAAGGGAAAGGTTGAAAGAGCAAGCACGAGGAAGTCGTGTGGAGCGAATGAAACTGTATTGTCCTGTGTGATGTATTCCTGTTGCTTAAAACATTTGGATATTGGGTTGATTGTTTATATGTAGCTGTTGTTGTTTGAATGTGGTCTGGTCAAATGAATGTTTAGGTTTAATGCTTATGTATGAATGTTATAAGCTCTATGTTGTTGTGAAAAGTGTAATGTCTGTAAACAAAACAGTATATTTATAAAAACAATAAAAACATTTTTTATTCAAAGCACAACATCTGATAAGATTTGAATTTTCATTCATACAAATTACAATGTTATAATATGGTTGTATTTCAATTAATAAGTTAATCTTTAGTTGTAAATCAACTAAAGTATTTTGTTTTAGATATAATGGATTGTGTTTTAACGAAAGCTATTTATTTTATGGTATAGCATTGTGTTTTTTCTTTTGTGTTTTTTTTTCTTTTGTGTTTTTTGTTAATATACTTGTGTTTTTATATTCAAACGAATCAAAACTTATTGAGTAAATTTTCGTTTTGCTCCCCGCCTCTAACTCCATCCAATTTGTCTATTTTTCCATTTTACTTCCTGTAGGGAGCAAAATGGAAAAACCATAGCAAACTATTGGTTGGAAATGGCTATTTTTGAAGGTTTCGGGCAAAATCGTTAAAGTGGCCAAACCACAGGAAGCAAATCGGAAGTTTACTCAAACTTTTTATATCAACTGTTGTATTTTTTTTATATGTGACACGGGAGTGTAGTAGTTATGGGTAAATGAGCCTTTGGCGGGAAAACTTTTGTAAATGAAGAGAAGTATTATATGTTGACAAGAGGTATACCCCTGATCTATTTAACTCCTATGATTCCTGTAACATGCCTTAGGGTTGTAACACAAGTATTATGTAGAGTGCCGACTAAAGCTAATTGAACTAGGCACATGAGTAGGTGTGATTTTTTTTTCCTATGAAGCTAACTTGTGGTCCACAACTTAAAACAAATGATAATTTATCTATAATTTTTAGATAAATTCTTTATGCTTTATCAGTGCTTTGACTTAACAGTTGTTTACAGGATCAGCAGTGCTTTGACTTAACAATTGTTTACAAGATCAGCAGTTGTTGAGAAGAGCAATTCTTTATGGGAAGTAACTACCCACTTCCCATTCTCGCATATTATTTGTACCTATTTGGGATGTAGCCTTATAGTTTTGATTAGGATATCAATTGGCGGTTTATTATATAAGTTATATTAAACTGTTTTTTATTTACTTCGAAATTATGTTCTCCTATAAAACTGGAAATATCAATTGTTCCATTATCTTGATATGTGTCGTGTGTATATAGTAGTTGCTACAATTCTTGAACGTGTGTTAAAAACCGTTGTAGAATAGCTTATATAATAGGAACATGTTAGTATAAATCTATTTAGGTTTGTGAATTTGTAGCAGAATTTATAGATTTATCCTTCAAATATTGAGCAAGTGATGGAGAAAAATGCATCTACAAGAAGTAATAATCCGGTTCATTTAGGTGATGACCGGCTGCAGACGTTTATCAATCCTTTAAATCGTCAAGAACAGGTAATTTAGTAATATCATCAATAAATAAAGTTTATTTGTAATATTTTAATATTATTGTTTTGTTGTTTTGTTATTTTTATTTTGTTTGATTACAGGCCGACAGTGGTAGTGTAGAGATAATTTCTGTTGGGCCATTTAGTCCTTATAAATCCCACCTTTCTCGTGAGTTCAGTGAGGAGGTGATATATATTGAAGTTTTAATTTTTTAAATCTTAGTAAAATTTGTTATGTGATAGTTTCTAGCTCGTAATGAAACAAGTTATTTCTCTTACCCAGATACGAAGGATTGAGAGGCAGCGCAAACGATCTAGAGACTTGCTATATTGGAATTGGGATGATGTTGTTTCGATCAGCAGTTCTAACGAAGAAATTGAGTTTATTGATATGACTGTTGATGCTGATGTAGATGAGGTTATCGGTCAGTCTGGTTTTGACCAATTTTCAGATTCTGAAGATGAAGTTGATGATACCGCTGATTCACTAGAAAGTTACAATCGGAAACTTAAAGTTCCAAAAGTTTCAATTCACCGTCGTTCTCGTGTTGTGAAACTTTGAATTTATCGTTTTATTTTATGTATAAAATGTTGGTGTAAATTTCTCTGTGTTGTTTTTTGTTGCAAGTATTGAACTATGTTTTGGTGTTTTTTGTATGTTTTTTTTTTCTTTTTCGTATGTAGTTAGTAATATATAGTATGATGAATGACAATTTATGTGTTGGTTTTTGTTCTAATTATTTTTTCATGTTTTGGTGATATTGTTAGTTGTTGCTTTTTTTTTTTGGAGTTCTTAGTATGTTATAAATAGAGTGATGAATGAGAATAAGTATAAAGTTTCAGGAAATTGTATTTTCTATATTTAAAGAAATAACTTTATATATAAATGATTATGTTTTTTATGCTTCTTATATATGGGTTCGGTTTATTAGGTGGGTTTTTTTTTGTAATAAAACTAAACATTCGTTTGAGTGGTACTCAGTTTGGGAATGAAAAGGTAATTTGATATTAGTGTTTTTAAATTATCTGTATAATAATCAAGAAAAGGGTAGAGGATGACATTCAGTTTTAGCTGAAAGTTAGGGCTGAAGTTATAGAATTTGCGATTGTGTTTGTTGGTTTATGTATCAATCTTAATCATTTGGAAATACTTTTGCAATGGCGTCCACTCCAAACACTGACTTGCGTTTTACAAGTAAGTTGTTCTCATGGTGGTGTTGACTGCTATTTTCATTGTGTTTTGATTTCTATAAGTCTATTGGTTAATTAGGTAAGAAAACTCAAGAAATTAAACTGAAGATGAAGTAGGTGATACTATTAGAGCAAGTAAAAGACAAGAGGTTGACGTGGAATCTGCAAAGGAACATATTAGTGGAAATAGAAAGAAATCATTTTGTTCAAGCAAAGTTAAAAGATTCGTAGGAAGAGGAGGTAATTGTGTTTGATATATTTTTGGTATGATTTATTTATCATTTATAGGGTTAAAAAGAAGTTGTGCAAATATATTGTGTTTTTAGATTTGTGATTTTGTTTGGAATAATGTTTCTACAAGCCGGTTAGTTTTCGTATAAATATGATGTGTATGCAGACATCTGTTTTTGTTGTATAAATTTGTGTTAATATCCATTTTTGTTGATTAAAATTTAGTTATATCCAGTATGTTTTTTATATTAATTGTGTTTTTTTATATAATGGAATCAAGTGTAGTTGTGGTTTCTAATTCTAATGAATAGATAATAATAAAGAACAGGTTGATATATATACCTCAATGTTTAAATAGAAAGGCTATGTTATATTATAAAGTCAGTGAGGTATTGTATGTTGTAGTCATTAGATAATGTCAATAGTAGGATTAAATAACGTCATGGAATCAATTTTTTTGATGTGTAATTCAATTTAAGCAGGTTTATTGTAATTCAGGTATATGTTTAAACATCGCTATAGTGTAATTCAATTTAAACAGCTATAGTTAGAATTATTAAATATTTGATAAACATCGTTGTGATTTTACATATTCTTAGTGTATAAAACATCGGTTTATGAGAGATGTATTTAGTCATGTATAACCTCCATCCACTAATTTCATGATTTCCGAAAATTTTGTGACGTTAGGCAGTTTTCAGTTTTTTATTCAAGTAAATATAACTTACCTGTCCAATTTAGTTTAAATTAAATCTGTATGATAAATACATGTTCAAAGTTGTTTCAAATTTACACATTAGAAGAGAAAAGTCTGTCTTTGAGGTTGAATCTGAGAAGGTATGAATTTATATTTTTTTTTTCTTTAATCTTCATGTGCTTTGTTATTTTATTACTTCCAATTTTTATTTTGTGTTATTCGTATATAAAAACCTTTTGTATTGCATTTTGTAGATGTCAATTGATGAATTTATCATAAAGTCTCCGTTGAAAAACGTGTATGACCTTTGGCAAATCATGAAGGTTTGTTTAAATTTTTATAATTCAAAAAGTACAATTTTTTTTTCTTGAACTCAATTATTTTCGTATTTTTCAATTTATACAGCCTCAATTTGTTATCATACTTGGTACTATTAAGGCAATAGATAAGGATTTTGGTTGGCACTATGTGGAGTGTCCTAAATGTTTAACGGAGGCGGGTACAGATCTTGTAGACTGCGTGGGTTTGGAGTCACATTATTTTCATGTGTGCTTCAACTGTTATTGTGATGAAAGTGTTATATATCCAGTTCCAAGGTAATATGAACTTTTTCCATTTATTTTAATATTTGTATGTTTTATAAAATAATTGATTTGTATATATGTGTTTTTATATTTAACTTAACTAGATTCAAAATAAAAGTTCAAGTAGAAGATAGTACTGATGATGTTCCACTAATATTATTTCATCCTCTGGCTGATGAAATCATTGAAAAAGTTGTTCTCAAGTCGGCTGTTCAATTGCTTAAAGAAAACTCATCATCTGTATGTATAAATAATCTTTACTTCTCCTATATTTTTTTTCAATGTATTTATATATTTTTTTATATTAATTTTATCATAAAATATTCTGATTCACAGGATGTTGAAGAAGTAATGTTTCCTGTTGATTTAGACAAGTTGATTGGAAAGATGTTTGCTTTTAAAATTGAGATAACAAGTTATAATCTGACTAATTTTGATGAAATGTATCTTGTCACAAACATGACTGATGATGAGTCAATTATTAATGAGCTCAAAGAAAAGATGAAGATTACTGAGGTATTTTTTATTTCAATACATGATTCGTATTTATACATTTATATTTACATTATATTTAATTCTATTATTATTTTCTTAATTTTGTCTTTTGTTTCAGGGAAACGATAAAGAATTTATCAAAAAAAAAGTCACATTTCAAGTGTTAAGATTGATGATGCTAATACCAGTTGTGATACCAATGAAATCAACAAACGTAAATTGGTTGACGTCTATAAGTCTTCAACTCCAAGTAATTTCAAGGATTTGGAGAAAGTTAGCAAGAAAAAATCTTATCTCATATCTCTATTAATTTAAATCAGTTGTTATGATTTTTAGGTTTTTTTCCAATGGGTATTTTGGATATTTCAGTTTGTTTGATTAAAATTTAGTTATATGCAGTATGTTTTTTATATGAATTGTGTTTTTTTATATGATGGAATCGAGTGTAGTTGTGGTTTCTTATTCTGATGAATAGATCAGTGAGGAGATGTTGGAACGTCTTGGCTAAAGCGGATAATAAAGATCAGGTTAATAAATATAACTCAATGTTTAATTAGAAAGACTATGATATATTAAAAAGTAAGTGATGAATTGTATGTTGTGGTCATTAGATAATGTCAGTAGTAGGATTAAATAACGTTATAAAATCAATATTTCTGATGTGTAATTCAATTTAAACAGCGTTAATGTAATTCAGGTATATGTATAAACATCGCTATAGTGTTATTCAACTTAAACAACTTTAGTTAGAGTAAATAAATATTTGATAAACAACGATGTGATTTTACATATTCATTGTGTATAAAACATCGGTTTATGAGGGATGTATTTAGTCGTGTATTACCTCCATCCACTAATTTCATGATTTCCGAAAATTTTGTGACCTCAGCCAGTTTACAGTTTTTTATTCAAGTAAATATATCTTACCCGTCCAATTGAGTTTAAATTAAAACTTTATTATAAATACATATTCAAAGTTGTTTCAAATTCACACATTAGAAGAGAAAAGTCTCTCTTTGAGGTTGAATTTTTTTAATATTTCAGTTTCTTTGATTAAAACATCGGTTTATGAGAGTTGTATTTAGTGTTGTATAACCTCGATCCACTAATTTCATGATTTCCGAAAATTTTGTGACCTTACCCAGTTTACAGTTTTTATATAACTTACCTATCCGATTGAGTTTAAAACCGTTTAAATATTTACCTATATAGAGGTGTGTTCTATTACATTTTCGTTGTAGTTGTTTGAAGAACATGAACGTAGATGTTTATAAGTTAGTGGCAAATGGTGCCAAACCGGAAGAAATCATTGGCTGCCCTATCTGCAATGTCATATGCCTTAATGAACAACAATATAGGCATCATGTAATTTCAAGGAAGCATACTACAAAGGTATAAGTGTTTGAAATATTAATCATTTTGTGTTTTTACTTGGTAATTTTGTTGTTTACTCATTCGAGTGTTAATCCAACAGTTACAAGATTTATCGTATTGTTGTGTGGATTTTCATTATGCTCTATGTGACATATATTGTACAAGTGCAAATCAGCTTTATGCTCATTGTAAAGGAAAGAAACATGCAAAGATGTTCCGGCTTACTGTAGGGGATATGCAAATTGAATCTCATTCTGCGTTTGATGCTTCTGGTGGTAATAATGTTTCGGGTTACGAAGGAGATTGTGACGAGGGTGATCAACAACTGATGTCTGCAGATGATAATCAAGTCAGTGTAGTCAGTAGTGATATCGAAACTGGAGATGTAGATAATGTTTGTGATGTAGAGGTCACTGATGGCTGTGATGTTGATGGAGGTTTTTCTGTTTGTCCCGGTCATGTGTGTTATGCGTGTGACATATATTGTTCTTCACCCATTAAGGTGCCGTTTTGTGTTGAATGTTATAAATATATATAACTAAACACGTTGAGGAGGTGATTAGTTTAAATGATGTATTGTATTGTTTTGTCGTTTTGTTATATTTCAACTTTCGTAATGTTTGTTCTTATTTGTTTCGTCATGTTTCAATCGATTGCTTTGGTGCCTTAAAAAAACCAGCATAATCTATTTATTGTCCATATTTAATATATAAAGTACCACATAATCTGTGTAGTAAAAGTTTGCACAACAATGTTGGCATTACCCAAAATCATATATATTACATGTTTTTTTTAAATTAAGCTACCAAGCATCATAATTAAATATAATGTCATATGAACCTACAACCAAACATTTCTTAAACTCATAAAACATAGGGTACAATACATATATGTCCTATGAATCTACAACCAAACATTTTTTAAACTCATAAAAGATGAAATAAATAATAATAAAAATAAAGATAATAATAAAATATAATGTCGTATGATCCTACAACCATGCATTTTTAAACTCATAAAACATAAGGTACAATACATATATGCAATCCTAAACTATAGGTGCAACCAACCATCGCAAAAAGTCACCCTATAAGCATAAAGTACAAACAATGATGCATAACATTGTTTTAAATTAATAATATATAAATGTTTTGTTTCTTTAAAGCAACCTTGATTTGGTATTGATTTGTTTCGACCTAGCCAAAGTGGACATTATGATGGTGTGGTTATGTTGGGCTGTTACAGATGGTATTAGTGCTAGGGATTGGTCTGGTGTGCCATCGAGGATGTTGGGACCTGTAAGGAGTGTGATTTGTAACATCCCACATTGGTTGTGAAGGGGAATGAAGGCTTCGTTGTGAGGGTCTTGATACCTTCAACATCATGACGCGTTTTAAATCAGTGAGGAGACGTTGGAACGTCTTGGCTAAAGCGGATAGTATCATGGTGTGGTTAGCCTGGGATGTTACAGATATACATTATATTGTTATCAAAACTTGTCACTTGTCTCTTTGTAATAGTTTCTTACAGTTTTTTTCAATCCCTTTGTATTATAAGTCCACCGTTGTTAGTAAAATGTAAGTTATTTGATTGCGTGTGGTAATGGTATGTTATAGTCGGCATTTGAGTGGTACAAATCTTTTTTGATTGTGTCATCTATTTGAAGACACGATGAGTAAAAACACAATAGTGTTTAAAACATATTAGCTTTTTACTTTTTTTTCAGAAACTGGGAGGGTTTGATATATTTTTTAATTCATATTTGGAGACTTGTACTAAATAGCAGTTTCTTTTGTATAGTGTTATATTTCTTTGCTTTTATTGTGTTTTTTTTTTTGTTAGGTTTTTTATATCACATTATTTTGTATAGTATATAAATATTACAGATCTATTACATAAAATTCGATTTAAAATATAGTATATCAATTCACTTTGGAAAATTTAGCTGTGAACACAAAATGAGAATAAGATTATAAATTAAATAAAAGAGATGGCACAATCGTAATAAACATTCAATTCATGTGCAATTATATACTGTTCATAAGAGACTTCAAGAATTGTTATATTATGAAATAAAATAAAATCTCAGTTCATCATGATTCGAACAGTTTCATCACACTTCTCAACCAAATCTGTCAAGAAAATCTCTCCCATCTCCCAACGCCGATTATCATCATCTTCATCTTCATCATCTTCATCTTCCGAAAAATACATCTTCATCTTCATCAGCTTCATCAGCTTCATCATCTTCATCGATAACAATCCAAGGTAAAATCACATACCTAAATCGCATCGATAACATGATTCTTGTGGGTTTTTGTCTCGGATATCAAAACAGAGGTTTGGTTTTGTTTGATTCTTGTGGGTTTTTGTCTCGGGTATCAAAACAGAGGGTTATCTTCTATACGGTAAAATCACAAACCTAAATCACATAGATAACATGATTCTTGTGGGTTTTTGTCTCGGATATCAAAACAAAGGTTTGGTTTTGTTTGATTCTTGTGGGTTTTTGTCTCGGGTATCAAAACAGAGGGTACTAAATGGCTGCGGATGTAAAGAGGTTTTTGATTCTTGTGGTTTTGTTTGATTCTTGTTTGATTCTTGTGGTTTTGTTTGATTTTTGTTTGAATGTGTTTTGGTGAATACGGTACTAAATTCAAAACAGAGGTTTTTGAATGTGTTTTGGTGTTGATTCTTGTGTAGTTATTTGAACACATCAATATTGATACTTGAAATGTGTTTTGGTGTTGATTCTTGTGTAGTTGTTTGAGAACTGTTTAAAAAGAACAGTTTCGGATTGATGTGTTCCTCATTTGAATGTGTTTATATTGGATCAGATTATGAATTTCGGATTGATGTGTTCCTCATTTGAATTTGTTTATATTGGATCAGATTGTGAATACATTGTTCCTCATTTTAATGTGTTTATATTGGATCAGTTTCGGATTGATGTGTTCCTCATTTGAATGTGTTCCTCATTTGAATGTGTTTATATTGTACAGAATGGCTGCGGAAGTAAAGATACGCAAAACACCAACTACGAAGGCGAGAACACTTGACAACCTCCTAGAAGATGGTGCGGTGCACATAAGGAAGTGATTGATCAGAACGATCAATTGCATATGAATGAATACAACCCCAGTGGCAGATATGTAAGTAGCGAGCTCTGGAATTTCAAGGAAAACCGAAGAGCTACACTGGGGTTATATTCATTCATACGAATGAATATAACCCCAGTGGAAGATATGATGTTTAGCTACACTGGGGTTATATTCATTCATATCTGCTACATTCTGAAGTGCACCCGTCAGTAAAGATCCACAATTGTTTGTGGTGACGCTTTGTCTCTGTATTGTATGTTACGGTCTTTTGTTATTGAGTCTGTAAGTTCCGTCATGTCTACGAAGTTAGTATGACGTTTTGTCTCTGTATTGTATGTATTCAAAGTTTACATTTAATTTACAATTTAGGCTTTAATAATTTGTTATATATAGTATACATTTAATTATTGGATTGCATTTAATTATTAGATAGTTAATTATTAGATTGCATTTAATTATTAGATTGCCTTTATTTAAAAAGAGTTAATTTGAATTATTAGATTTCTTAACAAAAAAGCAAGAAAATAATTCAGGGGCTCAGGTTGATATTGCACTCATACCATAGGGACGCAAAGTTATATTCAAGGCACAGTTATATTCTATTTGGAACTTCCCACTAACCTATATTTACGTGATTTTTCGGTAACCATATCCAATAAATACTTTCTCAGTTATATTCATTTGTATGTTTATTTTTTACCATATAGTTGAATTCGATTTATCAGAAAGATCCCCCAATATAGCAAAGAAAAAATAGTTAATTTCATATTCCAGTTGCTGTTTTAAGGTGTGTAAGCATTGTCTTTTCGTGCTTTTCCTTTGCAATTGTTAGCGAGTTGTCAATCGAGTTTTACTTTTTTAAATTCGGGTTTTTCCTTTTTTTCATGTACTGTTATGTTGTTTAGTAATTTTGTCACACCCTGGCTTTGCGGAAGCGTGGTTAATTTGGTGTGACTTCTTAATTCCATAGCTTAATCATAACAAAGCTATATGAATATAAAACCATGTAAGATCATCCATTTAATTAAGTTTTAAAAACCAAATACAACAACATTGTCTCAACGGAAACACATCCTAATGACATTGTTCAACAAACACAAACATCAATATGACATAAACACAGTTTAAGGACTGTGACTTGTCCAGGAAAGAGTCACATTCCCCAAACCCGGATGACCTCGTAACTAGTGCAGCGGGAAAACGTGTCATACCACGCCAGATCCTTTAATTCCCTGAAATACATGTAAGTTGAAAAATCAACAATAATGTTGAGCGAGTTCATGTGTAAGTGAGTAAATAAACCTTTGTATGTATAAAAATCCTGGTATGTAGCAAATAAGGAAAAAAGATATCACCAATGGTTTGCAAGGCCATTGATATGTGTGAAGTGCAAGTAGGAAGACTCAAACCTAGCAGATTTAGCGTTGGGTACAAAGTCACCCCGAGGTCCGTTCTGGTTGGGCCTGGGGTTGGGCTCACTACACCCAGATAGATCTACCGCTTACGTCCCTCGGTCCTACAATGAGGATTAATGGCCTCCAGTTTCCGCCTACCCACTCACATGATCTAAGTAGTAAACCTCCTTACGCTAACCATACCATGTAAAAAGTACTTGTAATCAAAGTAACATGTATTTCACCCCCGCAGTTTAGAAAACTGAAAACAGTTAAGAGAAAGGGGGGACATGAACTCACAGTGGTGCGTCTCTACCAAGTATGCCTCCAAATCAAGCAGCTATGTGACGACCTACACGTACTAATCCTATTAGACGGATGGCCGTGCCTTAGCTTTAAGGTTTAAGTTTTTGGGAAATAGTTAGGCAACTATTTCGTGTTTACATTCTATATATACTTGGTAGTTAATTTCCTTCCCAAGGATGGGGGATTTAATACATGTGTGTTCGTAAATCCTTGAAATGTATTATTAAGTCTCACTTAAAATATATTTTATTTCTAACTCCAAAATATAAATATTCTTCTCAAAAATATTATATTTTCTAGTACATACATTTTCCCAAAATAATACTTAGTAATATTATTTTTACTCTAAAAATAATATCTGCGTAGTTCACAAAATAATCATAAACACTTATACAAATGATGTTGTGAAAAATACATACTAAATATATATATGTATCACGTTTTATTTTGTGAAATCCCACCTCCGATATCTTGTAAATAAGTCGTGGCGAAATCTATATTTTGAAAACAAGTCAAAATGTATTTCTAACACTTATAGTGAAAATATTTCTAAGTGTTAGGCATTTGGAAAAATTTCGCCAGAGTTTCCTCTGTAACTGGAGGTGGCCACGCTTTCAAGCGTATCATTTTCTTTTATAAACCAAATCAACAATTTCCTTATTTATCCAAAACCATGTTCAAAACAACAAATGCATAAATTACATGAACTTGCGTTTTATCCGAGAATAGAAAGTAAACTCCATTACTTTTAGTGGATCTTTATATAAATCAATCCGGTTTCGTAATAACCCCGTTTTTAAAGAAATTCCATCTTTACAACTTCTCGTCATCTTTTTCAAAAATAGTTATTTTGTCGAAAGTGTGTGCTACACAAGTGTTTACACACTTGTGTGTTCTAAAAATCATTCGTGTTAGTGTAAGATCCGTCTTTAGAAAACATGGTTTCTTTGATACTTGGTTCTTTGAAAATACCGCTTGTAGATACGTAGATCTACTAGTTTTAAACTCTATTTCACAAGCAAAATCGCTTTTACACAAGTTCATGATTCGTGTGTGGTAGAGTTTCATCCTTTAACCCTTGTTTCTTCCAAAACAACCTTATGTCATGATCCATGATCATGACCAACCCGGGTTAAATGAGGATCCGAGCTACCACAACATAGATCGGGTCCAAATAATCACACAAATCAAATACTACAAGTTTTACACAACATATGAGCTTTTAACCACCATATTTAGTGTTTTAAGTAGACTTTTGTGTGTCATCTTGCATGTTCACGAGTTTTAACCATTACAAATCATATTAACCACTTTAAAATAGTTCGAGAAGGTGATTTAAGCAACTTACTACTAGCTCGAAGCTAGGGAAGAATCTAAGCGAAAAACGCGTGGATAAAAGCAATGTAGTGAGGTCCTTCGCCTTTCGTTTGAACCAAGGTTCCTTATACGCGATCCTTATCACTTGTATGAACTTGGAATTGCTTGAACTAAACTCGAAAATGGATGGATGTTGAGAGGGGTGTTCGGCCGTGAGCTATGTAGAGAGGGAGAGAGAGTTGTGTTGTTGATTTGTGAAGTGTAAAGTGATGGTGGGTTTAACCTTGAACTTATAGACATTTCTTAAGGTGATTAACCAATGGTTTATGTGCATTCTAGATATTAAACACTAGGATTAAAATAATGTTTTGGAGGACAAGGTATGTCCCCCTCTTGGGGACGGTTTCTAAAAGGGGGGGGGGGTACTAGTTCACTTCCAACCAACTAGTTAGACATTAGTTAGGTTAATATAGTTAAGTTTAGGGATTAACCCGGTTAGTGGTGTGTTGTGCTCTAATGCTGGTGTTAGGGTATTCAGGGACCCTAACTGGCTCCGAAAAAGAAAAACAATGAAAATGACAATATTTTCATGTTCCGGGTATAGTCCGGTTGTTCGGTTGGATAGTAATCCGTTAAAGTGCTTAACAAAGCTTTAAAGTGTCGTTATTATTATTATTTTTAGTGACACAACTTATTCCTCCAAAGTGTCAGGAATATTTTCCTCATGTTTTGGCACTTTATTAGGTAGCTAAATGCTGAATTATCATGTAAAGTGCTGAATTCTGTGCTTAGAGCACGTTTTAGGCACATCCAGTCATTGTAACTTATTCCTAGAGACGCAGTTCTACAACCCTTGTATCCCTACACTCACCTCTAGTGTAGTAAAATATTTCTGGCTCATACTGGCCTTAGAGGCAGTGTCTGCCTGGTGCTGGCTCTATCAGCATGTTCAATAGGTTATCCGTTTATAGTGCTACTGTGCTTTTTGTGCATCATGTTTGTCACTAAGGTTCAGCATGTAAATAATATAGTGACGGTAAGTAAAGTATGATGCAGGTATATACATGTATCAGAAATCAAGTAGCAGTTCATCAGTAATTTCAAACGAGCACAGTAATTAAGCAGTAATTAATTATTAATTAAGTCGTACGGATACCTGGTTTGGTGAGGGTTGTCACATTCTCCCCCCGTTAGAAAAATTTCGTCCCGAAATTTTAAGTTCTGCTTGTAGATGCAGGGTTCTTAGGAAATAGGTGGGGGTACTTCTCTTTTATCCGGTCCTCACGCTCCCAGGTGTATTCAGGACCATGTCTGGCATTCCAACGAACTTTGACGAGCCTGACACTGCTCCGGCGGGTCTTGTTTACTTTCCAATCCGTAACCTCAACCGGTTCTTCAACGAAATGGAGCGTGTCGTCAACATGAATCTCGTCGATGGGAATGGTAATGGTATCTTGAGTTGGACTTTTCTTCAGGTTGGATACATGAAATGTATCGTGAACTGAATGGAGTTCAGCAGGTAAGTCCAGCTTGTATGCTACCAGTCCTATTCTTTCCAAAATTCTGAAAGGACCAATGTAGCGCGGATTTAACTTCCCACGCTTTCCAAAGCGTGCCACACCCTTCCAGGGTGAAACTTTCAATAAAACCATTTCTCCAACTTGGAATTCCAAGTGTTTCCGGTTTGGATCCGCATAGGCTTTCTGTCTGTGGCGAGCTGCTTCGATGCGTTTTAGAATCTGCGCAATCTTGTCTGTCGTTTCTTGGACGATTTCGGGACCAGCAAGCTGCCTATCACCTGCGTCAGCCCAACATAGGGGTGATCGACACTTGCGTCCGTAAAGAGCTTCAAATGGCGCGACACCAATACTGGTGTGGTAGCTGTTGTTGTATGAAAATTCGACCAAAGGCAAATGCTTATCCCAGCTACCGCCCAAATCCATAACACACGCTCTCAGCATGTCTTCCAAAGTCTGTATCGTTCGCTCGCTTTGACCGTCAGTTTGCGGGTGAAACGCAGTGCTCAGATTTAATTGTGAGCCAAAAGCTTCTTGGAAGGATTGCCATATCCTTGACACAAACCTTCCGTCTCTATCAGAGATGATTGAGAGAGGTACTCCATGGCGCGTAACGATCTTTCTCATGTAAATTTCGGCCAACTTGCTCGTATTATCCTTCTCTCTGATAGGTAAGAAGTGTGCTGACTTTGTTAATCGATCCACTATTACCCAAATAGTGTCATGGCCTCTTGGCGTTCTTGGCAACTTTGTAATAAAATCCATGGAGATTTGTTCCCATTTCCACTTGGGAATCTCTGGTTGTTGCAGAAGTCCTGAAGGCTTCTGGTATTCGGCTTTAACCTTAGCGCATGTTAGACACTTGCTCACATAAACAGCAACATCGCCTTTCATCCTAGGCCACCAATAGTAATTCTTGAGATCTTGGTACATCTTATCCGCTCCAGGGTGGATAGAGTACCGCAACTTGTGAGCTTCATCGAAAATAACCTTCCTTAAACCTCCAAACAAAGGAACCCAAATCCTTTTCTCAAAACATAACGTTCCTTCCTCGTTTGGTACCAGTAGCTTCTCCATCCCACGGAGATATTCTTCTTCAAGGTTTCCTTCCTTGAGAGCTTCTTTCTGCGCGGCATGAATGCGCAAGGAAAGATCGGTTCGGATAATCATTTCTAAAGCCCTAACCCTTATGGGCTTGATCCTCTCCTTTCGACTTAGGGCATCGGCGACCACATTCGCCTTCCCTGGGTGATACTTTATCTCGCAGTCGTAATCATTCAACAACTCAACCCATCGTCTCTGCCTCATATTCAGCTCCTTCTGATTGAATATGTGTTGTAGGCTCTTGTGATCTGTAAAAATTGTACACTTTGTACCATAAAGGTAGTGTCTCCAGATCTTTAATGCGAAAACCACTGCGCCAAGTTCCAAATCATGTGTGGTATAGTTCTTTTCATGCACTTTCAATTGACGCGATGCGTAAGCAATAACCTTTTGGCGTTGCATCAGCACACAACCCAATCCTTGACGCGAGGCGTCACAGTATACCACAAAATCATCTGTACCTTCCGGTAGTGCTAAGATTGGCGCATTGCAGAGCTTATCCTTCAATATCTGGAACGCTTCTTCCTGTTTGATTCCCCAATCAAACTTCTTATCTTTCTGTGTGAGGAGCGTCAATGGTTGAGCGATTTTTGAAAAATTCTCAATGAATCTTCGATAGTAGCCAGCCAAACCCAAGAATTGTCGAATCTCGGTTGGCGTCTTTGGCGTTTCCCAATTCTTGATCGCTTCGATCTTGGTTGGATCCACATGGATTCCATCTCCGTTCACCACGTGTCCAAGAAATTGTACTTCACGTAGCCAAAACTCGCACTTAGAGAACTTGGCATACAACTGTTCCTTCTTCAGCAACTCCAAAATAGCTCTTAGATGCTGTTCGTGCTCAGCCTTTGTTCTTGAATAAATCAAGATGTCGTCGATAAACACAATCACGAACTTGTCCAAGTACGGCTTGCAAACTCTATTCATCAAGTCCATAAAGACTGCAGGTGCGTTTGTCAAACCAAACGGCATAAAAAGGAACTCGTAGTGTCCATAACGAGTTCTGAAGGCTGTCTTCGGGATACTCTCCTCTTGTATCCTTAACTGATGGTATCCAGATCGAAGGTCGATCTTTGAATAAAAGCTTGAACCTTGCAGTTGGTCGAATAGATCATCGATTCTTGGCAGAGGATATCTATTCTTGATCGTCAGCTTGTTCAATTCTCTGTAGTCGATGCACATACGAAAACTACCGTCCTTCTTCTTGACAAACAGGACCGGAGCTCCCCAAGGCAAGAAGCTTGGTCGGATAAATCCCTTGTCTAACAACTCTTGAAGTTGTGTCGACAGCTCCTGCATCTCAGATGGAGCAAGTCTATAAGGTGCCTTAGCCACAGGCGCGACGCCTGGAACTAAGTCAATGCGGAACTCTACTTGTCTCTGAGGTGGCAGTCCAAGTAAGTCCTCTGGGAAGACTTCTGGATATTCCCTCACGACAGGGATGTCTTCGATCTTCGGTTCTGCAGCTTTCTTGTCTACAATGTGTGCCAGGAAGGCAGCACATCCCTTCTGCAAACACTTTCGCGCCTTCAGGCAGCTGATAATCCTTAACGGTGCATCACGCTTCTTCCCGTGAACCATAATTGTTTCGCCATCTTCGGTTGGGATACGAACGACCTTTTCGTGACAAACTATTTCAGCCTTGTTGCCTGATAACCAATCCATTCCTACCACCACGTCGAAGCTTCCCAACTGGACTGGTAGTAGATCCAAAGCAAACTCACGTTCTCCCAATTCGATCACACAGCCTCTGATCACTTCATTGGCTTCTACTAACTTCCCATTAGCCAATCCGATTGAGTAGGGGATATCTAACTTATTAGCGGCTAAACCAAGCATATTCTTAAATTCTAACGACACGAAGCTATAATCGGCGCCAGTATCGAATAAAACGGATGCATAGCGTTGGTTTACAGGGAACGTACCAGTGACAACATTGGGATCCTGGCGTGCTTCCCTTGCTTCGATGTGGAACACTCTTCCACGGGCTTGGTTCAACTCTAGGCAGTTCCTTTTAAAATGCCCGATATCACCACAGTTAAAGCATCCAAGTCTTTGCCCGTTTCCACCTCTATTTCCAGCTTGGTTGTTGTCTTGGTTCGCATTACCAGCTTGATTCGCATTGTTGCCTCGATTCCCGTTTCCTCCATTGTTCCCATGTGGGCGATTCCCAATACTGCCACGATTATTATTTCTATTCCCAAATCCTCCTTGGCCTCCCCGGCCAGCACTAACCCAACAAGAATCCTTCAAGTGACCAGTCTTTCCACAAGCTTCACATACTTTTGGCCCGCATCGGCCAGAATGGTGACGTTGGCAGTTGTTGCACTTGGGTTGGGTGCCCATATATCCCTTTCCTTTCTTCCCACTACCAGCTGTAACCTGAGCTGGCGCGTTTGGCTCTCCTTTCTTAACAACTCCACTAGTGCCTTGTTTGAAGTTCGAGAACTTTCGTTTGTTACCTCCGGATGACTCGACGTGAGTCTCTTCCTTTTTCGTCTTGATCTCATCAAACTTGTGTAGGCGGATAGCCTCCTCAGTGAGAGCCACGCTCAAATTGATTGCCTCAGTAATTGTCGTAGGCTTGGACGAGGTCACCATGCTTATGATTTGAGGAGCTAATCCCCAAATGAAACGTTCAATCCTCTTGAACTCCGGAGTGACCATGTAGGGTACCACATGCGATAAGTCATGGAACCTTTGAACGTATTCTGCGATCTTTGGACCTTCCATTTTCAAATGCCAGAACTCAGTTTCCAATCTTTGGATTTCCGCACGAGAGCAGTACTTCCTGCGCATAAGTTCCTTCAGTTCGGTCCAGGTTAGCGCGTAGGCAGCAGCTTCGCCAAGTGTCTGTACTTGCAGATTCCACCAAGAGAGGGCTCCATCCAAGAATAGCCCCGAGATATAGGTGACTTGCTGATCTAGTGCGCATTTGCTCATGCGAAGAACAGATTCAGTTTTCTCAGCCCAACGAACAAAAGCGACAGCACCTCCGGTGTCATCAAAGTTGACAGGCTTGCAGTCTAGAAACTGCTTGTAGGTGCACCCTGCACATACGTTATAACATGCGATCGGCATTAGCATCATTGCTATAGGTATCCAATTAGGTCATGGTAGGTCTAAATGACTTAGTATTACCATGAGGTGGATTATTGTTGCCATTGTTGTTTGAGCTGCTTCCGCTGGGTCCTCCTTGCAAGGCGGCGTATTGCGCGATGGCAGCAGCGATGATTTGTTGGAGTTCTGCCTCATTGGTAGGCATCGGCGTTTGACGTCTCGGTGGCATCTTCTAAAAGATGGGTTCACGTCGGTCAGGCCATAATAAAGATCCCAAGTTATAATACATACGTCAGGTCATAATATAGCGTACGTATATAATGATAGTAATAGTACATAACATCTCATGTTATAATCATATCAAACACACAACATCCCATGTCACAAACATCAATCACACAACATCTCATGCCATAGAATATAAATAACCAAATCAAGCATCAAATATGATGAGAATACTGCGATTGCCATATATTGAGACCACATAGTAAGCGTACAAGTACATCACAGTGTCATACAACATCAGTCGACTAAGGGCTACATCACCCTAGTCCAAAAACTATATCAAATCAGTGTCAATACATCCCATATACATGATCAACAAAAGTCAGAATCAAAATGTAGTCTCCAAAAATGCTGTGCAGTCAAAAGCAATCGCCGTCTTCTCACCAGCGTCTACCCATACGGTACTGAAGAGCTCTACACGGATGGCGGTGGAGGAGGGGGAAAGTGAGTGTAAAACAAGCGACGCAAATGGAACCAGTCCTCCTCCATGGCTCTCTGGGTACGCAACCAAGAAGCAACCTGCTGCTCCAGTGCCAAAAGGCGTGCAGCATAGTCTGGTGGTAAAGGTCGAGAGGGCTGCAAAGGAGAGTGGGTCTGACCCTGGCACTGACAAGGCGGCGGCTGGGCTCTCTCAAGCTCCTGAATACGCCGTGTGTGTGCCTCGTGCTGGGCGACAAAAGACATCAGAACGTCCTCAATAGTATACCCCCTATGGAAAGGATGGTAGGGGTCGGTCGGTGGCATAGCAGAAGGTGTCGACCAGAGAAACGGCTCACTGGTGGGATCAAAAGGTGCCACATAAAACGGAGAAACAGGGGGAAAAGTAGCAGATGGTGGTATAGCAGGGATAGATACCGGTACATGTCCAAAAGGGTGAGCCGAAGAACCCTCTCCAGGCCGCGCTGGAGGTGTAAACCGAGGAAATGAAAAGGAGGTATCAATGTGACGTGCATCAGTGATATGAGGAGGAATAGGTGGAACCTCATCATCTGCAGGAATCCACCCACACTGGGCGTGCTCATCTCGTGGGTCAATCTATGCCTCAAAAAGTGCACGATCAAACTGTACAGGCATAGGGTCAAGGTGAGGTGCAACAAGAGGGTCAACTGGTGCATCAGCAATAAGTGGGGGATTAACATGATCAACAGCAATAACATGGTCACCCTCCAGTAGTGGTGCATCAGCAGGGTAATCATCAATAGGTGGGTCAGCAACAACAGGCTCAATAATAGGTGCGTCAGCATGAACTGGGTCGTGCTCAAACCCAGGGTCTAGAGCGACTACCTGCTCAGGGGCCATGGCAAGCTCGGGATCATCAAAGGCCATCTCAAAATCAAACTCAGGGTCGATGGGATCAACTGGGTCAACTGGGTCGACTGGATCCTCCATAGGCTGATCCATGGGTATAAACTCGATATCCGCATCTGGGTCGAATCCTGGGGGAAAGACAGGATCGGAATCCTCCATATCATCGTGGTCGAAAGTAAAACTAGGAATAGGGGCAACAGAGGATGCCTGGTCGGGATCTGATCCATGTGAGAAGTGATGCGCACTCTGGGTGTGTGAAGGTGCGGAGGCCACAGACTCGAAAGAGTCTGGGACCGGAGAGTGAGCAGGTGACTCCTCGGTGGGAGCATCTGCGATCATCAAGAGATCACCAGCAGCAAGAAGGGCCTCGCCCTGAACATCCTCCTCTAAGGGCTCGTCATCAAACAGATCGATGTCGCCATCATCGTCGGCGTCGAGAAGCAAATCGTAAGCAGGATATACAGCTAAGGGTATGGGAGCAGGGATCTCCACTAACGGTAGGTCCCCGGCCAAAGGGCCATCAGCGAGCTCATCAGCACCATCAGGTAAAGCAAAGGGCTGGAAATCATCCTCGTCCGTGCTAGTAACGTCGGAGGTGTGGACCTCGTGCTCTGAAGGCTCTAGGTCATCTGATACTATAGGTCTAGGTCCTGTGGTGTCTGAGTCACCTGTGCCAGAGGTGTCCATAGTGTCTGTAACATAAACACAAACATGCACAAACAGTCAATCATACAATCAAATAATCACATAAGTCACCAAGTAAGCATTCAAATAATTCTCCTAGTCCCACTAGCCTCCCAGCCTCTCAGACTGCTCTTCCTAGTCCCACTAGCCAAATTCTCCTAGTCCCACTAGCCAATTCTCCTAGTCCCACTAGCCAATTCTCCTAGTCCCACTAGCCAACTACCTCGATCTCCCAGACCGAGCCTCCGCCTCCAAGACCGAGCCTCAGCCTTTCCGGACTGAGCCTAAAAATAATAAATAAATGTGCTCAACATTTGTTTGTAAAAGCGTTTTGGATCTGGACTTAAGTGGTATGCAGTAAAAATGTTTTCGTGAGAGCCCTAGTGATCATAGTCTAGACTCGAGAAAGAATCCTAGTTCGCTATGATCAGAGCTCTGATACCAAGCTGTCACACCCTGGCTTTGCAGAAGCGTGGTTAATTTGGTGTGACTTCTTAATACCATAGCTTAATCATAACAAAGCTATATGAATATAAAACCATGCAAGATCATCCATTTAATTAAGTTTTAAAAACCAAATACAACAACATTGTCTCAACGGAAACACATCCTAATGACATTGTTCAACAAACACAAACATCAACATGACATAAACACAGTTTAAGGACTGTGACTTGTCCAGGAAAGAGTCACATTCCCCAAACCCGGATGACCTCGTAACTAGTGCAACGGGAAAACGTGTCATACCGCGCCAGATCCTTTAATTCCCTGAAATACATGTAAGTTGAAAAATCAACAATAATGTTGAGCGAGTTCATGTGTAAGTGAGTAAATAAACCTTTGTATGTATAAAAATCCTGGTATGTAGCAAATAAGGAAAAAAGAGATCACCAATGGTTTGCAAGGCCATTGATATGTGTGAAGTGCAAGTAGGAAGACTCAAACCTAGCAGATTTAGCGTTGGGTACAAAGTCACCCCGAGGTCCGTTCTGGTTGGGCCTGGGGTTGGGCTCGCTACACCCAGATAGATCTACCGCTTACGTCCCTCGGTCCTACAATGAGGATTAATGGCCTCCAGTTTCCGCCTACCCACTCACATGATCTAAGTAGTAAACCTCCTTACGCTAACCATACCATGTAAAAAAGTACTTGTAATCAAAGTAACATGTATTTCACCCCCACAGTTTAGAAAACTGAAAACAGTTAAGAGAGAAGGGGGACATGAACTCACAGTGGTGCGTCTCTACCAAGTATGCCTCCAAATCAAGCAGCTATGTGACGACCTACACGTACTAATCCTATTAGACGGACGGCCGTGCCTTAGCTTTAAGGTTTAAGTTTTTGGGAAATAGTTAGGCAACTATTTCGTGTTTACATTCTGTATATACTTGGTAGTTAATTTCTTTTCCAAGGATGGGGGATTTAATACATGTGTGTTCGTAAATCCTTGAAATGTATTATTAAGTCTCACTTAAAATATATTTTATTTCTAACTCCAAAATATAAATATTCTTCTCAAAAATATTATATTTTCTAGTACATACATTTTCCCAAAATAATACTTAGTAATATTATTTTTACTCGAAAAATAATATCTGCGTAGTTCACAAAATAATCATAAACACTTATACAAGTGATGTTGTGAAAAATACATACTAAATATATATATGTATCACGTTTTATTTTGTGAAATCCCACCTCCGATATCTTGTAAATAAGTCGTGGCGAAATCTATATTTTGAAAACAAGTCAAAATGTATTTCTAACACTTATAGTGAAAATATTTCTAAGTGTTAGGCTTTTGGAAAAATTTCGCCAGAGTTTCCTCTGTAACTGGAGGTGGCCACGCTTTCAAGCATATCATTTTCTTTTATAAACCAAATCAACAATTTCCTTATTTATCCAAAACCATGTTCAAAACAACAAATGCATAAATTACATGAACTTGCGTTTTATCCGAGAATAGAAAGTAAACTCCATTACTTTTAGTGGATCTTTATATAAATCAATCCGGTTTCGTAATAACCCCGTTTTTAAAGAAATTCCATCTTTACAACTTCTCGTCATCTTTTTCAAAAATAGTTATTTTGTCGAAAGTGTGTGCTACACAAGTGTTTACACACTTGTGTGTTCTAAAAATCATTCGTGTTAGTATAAGATCCGTCTTTAGAAAACATGATTTCTTTGATACTTGGTTCTTTGAAAATACCGCTTGTAGATACGTAGATCTACTAGTTTTAAACACTATTTCACAAGCAAAATCGCTTTTACACAAGTTCATGATTCGTGTGTGGTAGAGTTTCATCCTTTAACCCTTGTTTCTTCCAAAACAACCTTATGTCATGATCCATGATCATGACCAACCCGGGTTAAATGACGATCCGAGCTACCACAACATAGATCGGGTCCAAATAATCACACAAATCAAATACTACAAGTTTTACACAACATATGAGCTTTTAACCACCATTTTTAGTGTTTTAAGTAGACTTTTGTGTGTCATCTTGCATGTTCACGAGTTTTAACCGTTACAAATCATATTAACCACTTTAAAATAGTTCGAGAAGGTGATTTAAGCAACTTACTACTAGCTCGAGGCTAGGGAAGAATCTAAGCGAAAAACGCGTGGATAAAAGCAATGTAGTGAGGTCCTTCGCCTTCCGTTTGCACCAAGGTTCCTTATACGCGATCCTTATCACTTGTATGAACTTGGAATTGCTTGAACTAAACTCGAAAATGGATGGATGTTGAGAGGGGTGTTCGGCCGTGAGCTATGTAGAGAGGGAGAGAGAGTTGTGTTGTTGATTTGTGAAGTGTAAAGTGATGGTGGGTTTAACCTTGAACTTATAGACATTTCTTAAGGTGATTAACCAATGGTTTATGTGCATTCTAGATATTAAACACTAGGATTAAAATAATGTTTTGGAGGACAAGGTATGTCCCCATCTTGGGGACGGTTTCTAAAAGGGGGGGGGGGTACTATTTCACTTCCAACCAACTAGTTAGACATTAGTTAGGTTAATATAGTTAAGTTTAGGGATTAACCCGGTTAGTGGTGTGTTGTGCTCTAATGCGGGTGTTAGGTTATTCAGGGACCCTAACTGGCTCCGAAAAAGAAAAACAATGAAAATGACAATATTTCCATGTTCCAGGTATAGTCCGGTTGTTCGGTTGGATAGTAATCCGTTAAAGTGCTTAACAAAGCTTTAAAGTGTCGTTATTATTATTTTTAGTGACACAACTTATTCCTCCAAAGTGTCAGGAATATTTTCCTCATGTTTTGGCACTTTATTAGGTAGCTAAATGCTGAATTATCATGTAAAGTGCTGAATTCTGTGCTTAGAGCACGTTTTAGGCACATCCAGTCATTGTAACTTATTCCTAGAGACGCAGTTCTACAACCCTTGTATCCCTACACTCACCTCTAGTGTAGTAAAATATTTCTGGCTCATACTGGCCTTAGAGGCAGTGTCTGCCTGGTGCTGGCTCTATCAGCATGTTCAATAGGTTATCCGTTTATAGTGCTACTATGCTTTTTGTGCATCATGTTTGTCACTAAGGTTCAGCATGTAAATAATGTAGTGACGGTAAGTAAAGTATAATGCAGGTATATACATGTATCAGAAATCAAGTAGCAGTTCATCAGTAATTTCAAACGAGCACAGTAATTAAGCAGTAATTAATTATTAATTAAGTCGTACGGATACCTGGTTTGGTGAGGGTTGTCACAAATTTCACATGTTTATGTTCATAAATGTTAATTTATCGTATTTAAATTTAAATGTACATTGTAGGAAAGTGTTACCATGCCGGAGATTCCGAATGACTTATTTATGTTTGAGATATTGTCAAATCTTACTGCAAGAGACGTAGGCCGTTATAAGTTGGTGTGTAAAGAGTGGTGCTCTTTCCTGTCAACGGTATTCCTTGCTAGGCTTCATTGTCGTAAGATGTCATCATTAACCAAGATGCAATTTGTTTTAATAACAGGAGGCATACATCGTCCACTTCGTATCCTTAGTTATGTTTCAGCCAATATTTCTTTAACTGAAATTGTGAAAGTGCCTTTCAAAACTCGTGCAGAATATATGATGGTCTTAGGTAGTTTGCATGGAATGCTATGTGTCTGTCTAAGTAACACTTGTCAGTTGTTAATATGGAATCCTCTCACCAATGCCTATAGGAACTTGTCCATTCCTAAGAAATATGGGTTTTTCAAAGTAAATTTTGATGTTGTTGGCTTTTATGTGGAATACTTGAAGGATCACAAACTTTTACATGTTGTATTTAGGCGTAACAATCAGTCGGTTTACATTTACTCCATGGAAAGCCAATGTTGGAGGCAAATAAAGTTTGTTAAAGACTTTATTTTAGATGATCAGACCGTTCAATGGTCATGTGGGACTTTGTGTTGTAATGGATTATACTTCACTGTAGGTTCGTGTTGGGATTATAATGTGGTGTTAATTGTTCGCTTTGATGTGAATTTAGAGACATTTACTAAAGTTTCCTTTCCCTTTGATGAGTATGAAGTAAATTTTAGAGGGTCTTTGGTTAATGTTTCTGATGAACTTCATTTTTTTGTTCTTCATGGTGCATTTGATGTTTCTATTGATTTGTGGAAGTTGAAAGGTGAAGAATGGATAAGGATTTTGTCTGTACCTGATATTGATTGTATTCCATTGCCTATAAAATGCTTTGTGAGGTACATTGGTTCAAGTAAGAAGTGGTTGTTGATGACTGATTATGGGGATGTGTATGAGTTTGATTTGGATGTGAGGAAAGTTGATAATTTCTATCCTGTTATCAACTTTTATGCATTAAAAGGAGCAGTGTACTCTGAGAGCCTTATGTCTCCAAATGTTTAAATCTACGATGTTAGGTAATTTACTTTGTTTTATTTTTGTATGTTTGTTATGTTTTTCATTTGTATTGTAATATACTTTGGTAATGTTAGAAGATATTTTATTTTTGTATGGTATTTTAGTTGCTTATGTTCTTTGTTATATATATGGTTATCAACTTCTTAGAGTAAGTTGTATGTTGTGTATTAAAAATTGTTGATTTCTTGTAATTACATAAGTAGTATGATAATATGTGATGTGTAAACTTGGCAGTTAATTATTTGAATAAATTTTAAAAGGTATAACCCCTAATGTTAAGGAGTGGTTATTATTGTCTTTTTTTATTTTATTGTGTTTTATTTATTTATTGGTTTTTATTTATTGTGTTTTTGTTTTTTTGTGTTTTTTATTATTGGAGGGCTAAAATGAACTCTAAATGTGGGGCCTTTTCCAGTTTTTAACTTATATATGTTTTCAGTACTTTATATTAAGAGAAAAAATGCAATTTCCGTCCCTGTGGTATGTGTGAAACATCAACCTGAGCGCCTAAGTAACACACAATATCATAAATAATAACAGAAACTTCATCATAAACTTGCTTCTAAATGTACATTCTCATTAGAGCAACACTGTCCAACCCAGCAAACTGAAAAACAAAGCATAATTATTCAAATGAACAAATATGATTCAACAATATCAGTGGTTACAACGGTTATAATGAAAATAGTGGGTGATTTTATCTATCAGTGGATAGCATATCAGTGGATGAAAACACTGATTTTGAACAACAGTGATATCCAAGAAAATGAGAGAACAGGGGTTGACTTTCAGCAGTGGACAACTTTTCACAAAGCAGATGTTTAAACAAAACAGTGGTTATGGCAGTGGACAGCTTTTCACAGAGCAGCTGTTTGAGATAGTGTTTTTTTCATGTGTGCAGGTGCAACTCTATATTCAGGCACAATTTAACATCAAAATAAACCAAATCAATTACAATTCTCCTGATGGTCGCTCGAAGAAATTAAACTGAAGATATTAAATGTTTGAAATAATATATGATTAAATAACCACAATAAAAAAACGACCATAATAAAAAACACAATTCATCCAGACTAACTTTCAAGAAACAAAACAAAACATTCCATTAAAATAAAAATACCACCAATAACTCTTAATAATTGAATACAAACCACTTTACCATAACAACAACTATCACTAAACTTAACAAAACTACTTATAAGGAAAGTAAAAACCGACGCTTCAACTCCATTGATTCATTAACTTGTCTAAATATCTCTAACATCTGTGCCATTAACTGAACATCTTTGTTCGCACTCTCACCATTATTCAAAAGTGTTATGTATTGTTTATGGTATGTATTTGCAGTTAACTTAGTGGAATGTATGGGTTTTTGTAAGTTTGATAGTGTTGTATGTAAAGGCAGTATGACTAATACCTGATATTTTGAGTTGTTTGTGTGGTTACATATAATATTGCGTTTTTATATGACATGATATAAATTTTGTTTTGTGTTATTTTACCGGATAAAGTGTATTAGAAAGCTGGAGATATCATCTGCTATGTTGCCTTTTCTATATATTTATATAGAAGTTTTGCCGTTCAAAAAAAAATCAACTGCTATGTTAGTGGTTACTAATCCTTTTATTACGTGATTAGTTAATAAGCATTTCTCTCCCATTATCTCCAGTCTTTTATGGGTTGACGTTTCTCTCTCACATCTTCCTATTTATATGATTATAGGGTAACATTTCAGTCAGAATTGTTCCAGATCTTTGAGCAAATAAAAGTTGTTGTTTGTAAGTATCTTTTCTTCAATTTGTTACTTTGCCTTCTATTCTTCATAACTATGATTTACACTTTGATGTTAAAGTGAATTGGACTAACTAACATGTGTTGATCTAATGTGAGCAATTAATCAATATTTGTTATGTCGTAGTTGCTTGTAGAGATATTAATGTATGGTATTTTTACAAAACTTTCTGCAAGAGATATAGGTCGTTGCAAGTTGGTGTGCAAAAAATGGTTGTCTATCATGTCCACACCAGAGTTTCCATTAATTCATTGTTGTAGTACGTCACCGTCAGCTACCAAGTGGGTGCTTGCGAAATTAGATCGTTGTGGTTCTCTTGAAAATTTGTTTTATGCATGCACGGGCTTTTGTGGTCCTAAAATGATGTCTGTTAAACCATTCAAAACCCGACCAGATGAATTGATGATATTAGGGAGTTTGGATGGAATGTTATGTGTGTGCCTGGAAGAGACTTCTCAAAGTTTAATTTGGAATCCTCTTACACAGGCAAGTACAACTTTGTCATCATGTGAATCACATGGTTTCTTCAAAAAAGATTCTGATTCTGCTGCTTTCTATGTGGATTCTGCAAATGGGGTACAAGGTTTTAAATGTTATAAGAAGACGCGGCACAGAGGCAGTTTATATTTATTCTACCCGACTACATTCCTGGAGGAAAATTACGGACATTCTGTCTGTTAAGCATGGTGGAAAATGGTCATTAGGTACATTGTGTGGAGATGGTGTATATTTCATTGTTAATTCATGTTCTGGTGATTGTGTGCAGTCAATTGTACGTTTTGATGTTAACCTAGAGCAATTTTCAAGTGTTCCATTACCATGTGATTTTTATGGAGGAGGTTTTGATGGATCTTTGGTCAGTATTGCTGGGCAACTTCACATTTTTATGCGTTATAAATATGATATGTATTTAGTTGGTTTGTGTAAGTTGGGATATGAAGAATGGATTAACTTATGGGTTCTGCCTTGTATTGGTGTTGTTCCATCGAGTTTCCTCGGGTTTGTAGAGTATGTAGAGTCTACTGATGAAATGCTGTTGATGACTACTTGTGGGGATATTTATATGTTAGATATGAAAACTATGCAAGTTGGGTACTACTTTCCTTGGAAGTACATGACTGCCTTACAAGGGTCTGTCTATTTTGAGAGCCTTGTGTCTCCAAATTACTAAAGGTATCAAGCTTCTGTTCTTCTTTATGTTTTGATGTATCATGTTTGTTTATAGTTTATGTTAATGTCTTTAGTATTTTAGTAATTTAATGTTAATATAGTGGTTTATTGTGTAAGGATCTTCTAATGTTCGATATTATGTTTTATTATTTGATATATGGATGATGTTTAATGTAGTATTATTTAATATATGAATGATGTTTAATATAGTTTCTGGTTCGGGTAGTGTAACAAATTGTATACAGGTTTCGTGTTTTTGATTTGGCATTATATATACAGATTGTTAAATGATCAAGTCAACTCTATTGTGGTTTGCAAGTTAAACGATTAAGAAAGCTACATCCAAAATGATCGTATCATTAACAACATTAATTGAAAATCCTAAAAGTTATAGTGATTTCATATTCAATTTTTAAATAACCAAAAGTTTTTTTAAGTTCAAATTAGAAACATAAACTCAAAGTTATGATTAATTATCCAATTGTAACCCAAGCTTAAAGTTTATCATATTTTATTATAAGTTCAAATTAGAAACATAAACTCAAAGTTATGATTAATTATACAATTGTAACCCAACCTTAAAATTTATCATATTTTATTAAATTCATTGAAACATTTCAAACAGCATGGGTCCATTTTTGTGTTTGTCACCGGAAGTCTTGCAATGTTTTTTTTATTTTTGGTTCCATGTTATTGAAAAAAAGTCAATCTGAATTTAGAATTCATGTCATTGTTTTTGAAAACACATATAATACATAAAAAAGATACTACATTTAAAATATTCTAAAAATAATATTTCGGTTATTTAGTTGATTAATAAAAGACAAAACAATATCTTGAATTGTCTTATGGATAATGTTAATTGTGTTTTTTTGCAACAGGCATCCAGTGACTTGAGTCAAGATGAGATTAACTTAACTATTACATTAAAATGTATGCAGATATAAATATTTTTATCACTATACGTCATTTGAACATAGCTTAAAATTTTGATGTGTTATTTTAAACTATTGATTATAGCTCATGTAGTGTCTCATTTATTCAATTTATTAAAAAAAAAAAAAAAAAAACAAAACGTGGTTGGTTAGTTGTCATCTTTTTTGACGAAATAAATGGTGTGGTGACATAATTTATGAATCTTCCACGTATTTTCAGTTAGCAGGGTATCTATGTTTTATGCTCAAGATTGTTAGCGGTGCATATATATATATGATTATATGTATGTATGTATGTATGTATAAATATAATCGTAAAGGAATATTTGAATTCTTTAACCTCTGATTATATCATTCGTTTGCATAATTATATCTGGTTTCCGTCGTTTTAACTTTTAAATAAAAGATGGTCGATGAGGTAGTTTGGCAGTTACAGAGGGATGTCTTGTATATGATGTGACCACCCTCACCAAACCAGGTAGCCGTACGAATTAATTAATATTTGATTAATACTTAATTACTGTGCTTGCTTACAATTGTGGTTAAACTGCTACTTGATTTCTGATACATACATATACATGCATCATACTTTATTGCTGTCACTCCATTAATTACACTGAACTATAGTGACAAACTTGATGCACAAAAGCACAGTAGCACGATGAACGGATAACCCATTAAACATGCTGATATAGCCAGCACTAAACAGATACTGTCTCTAAGGCCAGTATGAGCCGGGAATAGTTTACTACACTAGTAGGGAGTGTAGGGAGGTGAGGATTGTAAAACTGCGTCACTAGGTGATAGTCATAGTGACCGGATGTTCCTAAAACATGCTCTAACTACAAAATCCTACACTTTATTACAAAATTCAGCATTTAAACTAACTAGTAAAGTGCAAAAACATGGGAAAATAATACTAGACACTTTCCAAAGTGTCGGGAATAAATTGTGTCACCAAAAATATTATTAAAGACACTCTAAATGCTTATTTAGCACTTTAACGGATCAATATCCAGCCGAACAACCGGACTTTACCCGGAACATAAAAATATTGCCAATGACATTGTTTTTCCTTTTCTGAGCTAGTTAGGGTCCCCGAACACCCTAACACCCGTTATAACACATAACACACTAGTAACTAATTTAATCACCTAACTAAACTAACTAACACTTAACCATATCATCCAAATCAAACCATAACCCCCCCCCCCCTTTCAACCGAATCGGTTCCCCTAGGGAACACCCTCCACAAATTTTTGATTATTTTAATCAAGCTTGTCCCATATCAAGATTACATATTACCTTATGGTTAATGAGGTTGGATGGTTTATAAATAAGACCACAAGATCATCCATCACATTCTCATAAACACTTAACAAAAATTTTCATCTCTCTCCCTCTCATTATTCTCGGCCGAAACCATAGCCAAACATCTCACCATCTTCAAGATTTGATCTTGCTATTTTACATACATCCAAAGGTGAAAGGTCACACTCAAGGAGGCTCGGTGCTTTTGGAATCTCAAGGACCTCACTACGTTGCTTTTATCCACCTAGTTTTCGCTTTGATTCTTCCCTAGCCTTGAGCTAGTTGTAAGTGCTTCTAAACACTCTCTTGTTCATGTTTAAAGTGGTTAATAAGAGATTTAACGGATAAAAATTAAGAACACTTAAGATCAAAACATAAAGTCTTGTAAGAATGATAAACTTGATGGATAAAGGGAAACAAATGGTGTAAATCTTATGAATCTTGGTTAGAAGTGATTATTTTATGTTGTTTGATGCTAGTAGTGGAACGGATCGTCATCTAACCATGTTAGATCATGTTCATGGAACATGAACTAGCAATATGTTAAGTGTAAAAGTAGCAAGATGATGAACCTTCCACACATGAACATGAACTTGTGTAAAAGTGACTTTTCTTGTAAATTAGAGTTTTAAACTAGTAGATCTAAAGTTCTACAAGTGGTATTTTTGAAGAAAACCTTCTGGGGTAGCCCAGTTGGCCAGCCTCACCCAACCTCTTCTTGAGGTCACCGGTTCGATTCCTGGCAATGCCCTTATGGGGTGTTGGGGCTCTTCACCGTGGGTAATCACCGCCAGGCAGCTATGGGGCTAAGCTAGCTTGTGGAGTTGCAATACTCTGGCGGATGGGAGGTCTGTCCAACTACCCCCCCCCCCCCCCCGTATTTTTGAAGAACCAAGTGTAAGATGCAAATCATGTTTAAAAGCCGGATCTTTCATGAACTAAAGGCATTTTTGTGAACAAACAAGTGTGTAAACACTTGTGTGACAAAAGGATTTAACAAAGAAATATTTTTGTAATTTTTGACTAGAAGTTGTAAAGTTACATTTTCTTTAAAAATAAAGTTTCCAAGAAACTGATTTTATTTTTAAAGATGGAAAGATCTACTAAATAGGTTGGGAAGTTACTACATACTTTTACACAACTTACAAATTCATGTGTTTGCGAATTATGCTTATTTTTTACTAGTTTGATGATTGAATATTGTATATTGATGATTGGAAAATTGTTGATTGAATTTTGAAAAGAAAATGATACGCTAGTCAGCGTGGCCACCTCCAGTTACAGAGGAAACTCTGGCGAAATTTTTCCAGAAAATAACACTTAGGATATTTTTGGTGATAAGTGTTTATAAATATATTTTTGACATGTTTTCCAAACAAACTTCGCCATGATTTTTATTATAAAATAACCAAGTATTCGGAGGTGGATCTTCGTAAATAAAACTTGTTAAATATATATTTAGAATATATATTTCATAGTAAAACGCTTGTGTGATTTTATGATTATTTTGTGAACTACACATATATTATTTTTAGGGTAAAAATAATATAACTCGTATACACTAAAAAGTAACAACTCCAAAATAATACCAACGCCTTCACAAATAAATATCTAAGTTACACCGGTATTATTATTACCACCCGAACTTTAAATGTAACTTATGTATTTCCGGAAAAATACTCTTAAATGCGTATTTTGATAAAAGTATTATTTTGGAAATTGTATGGAATAAAATATAATATTTTTGGGAAAAATATGTATATTTTGGAGTTAGAATATTTTAGACAAATGAATAAAAATATATCTTATTAAGTGAGACTTAATAATATATTTCGAAGTTACATAAACGCACATGTATCGAAACCCCCATCCTTGGGAAGGAATTTAATTGTAAATAATTAAGAAGTGTAAATACGAAATAGTTGCCTAATTATTTCCCAAAGACGTTAAATCTTAAACCAAGGCACGGCCGTCCGTCTAATAGAAGTTAGTACGTGTAGGTCGTCACGCAGCAGGTTGATTGGGAGTTACTATTTCGAGACGCACTTCTGTGAGTTCATGTCCCCCTTTTCTCTTAACTGTTTTCAGTTTTTATACTTCGGGGGTGAAATACATGTTACTATGATTACGAATACTTTTTACATGGTATGGTTAGCGTAAGGAGGGTTACTACTTAGATCATGTGAGTGAGTAGGCTGAAACTGGAGGCCATTAATCCTCAATGTAGGACCGAGGATCAGTAGCGGTAGATCTATCTGGGTGTAGCGAGCCCAACTCCAGGCCCAACAGAACGGACCTCGGGGTGACTTTGTACCCGACGCAAAAATCTGCTAGGTTTGAGTCTTCCTACTTCACTTCACACATATCAATGGCCTTGCAAACCATTGGTGATCTCTTTATTTCCTTATTTGCTACATACCAGGGATTTTATACTTACAAAGGTTTTACATACTCACTTTCACATGAACTCGCTCAACATTTTTGTTGATTTTTCAACTTACAGGTATTTCAGGGAGTTAGGGATCTGGCGAAGTATGCTATGTTTTCAAGCTGCGTAAGAAGAGTGATGTCATCCAAGTTTAGGGGTTGTGACTTTTGCCTGGACGAGTCGCAAGTCTTAAGCTGTGTTTATTTCATGTTTGTGGTTGTGTCTTTGGAACAAAATCTTATTTCGTGGTGTTGTATTTTCGTTGCATGTGTCGACGTTTAAAAACAATGTTGTGGTATTTTACTTTTAAAACTTGAATCAATGGATGATTATCACGGTTTTATTTGCATATAGCTTTGTTGTGATTAAGCTATGGTATTAAGAAGTCACACCGAATAAACCCACGCTTCCGCAAAGCCAGGGTGTGACATATGACTGTTTTGAAGTTCGGTTTCAAACGTGTGGCTAACTTTATAGAAGATATGCGTAAAATAGTAGGTGATTTGTTGGAATTACCTGCTTGCTATGTTCGTGACATTGGTGTTCGTGCTTCAATCGATGTGATTAGGAAGGCAATTAATCATTTGGATCGTATTGTGTCCACTCTTGAAAGTGTGAAGTGTTGCATGGAAGTTAAGATTAATTATCTAGAGCGATTTTAGTACTCATGTTTGTTTTTTATTTTTCTATGTCTCTTATTTCTGGTTTTTTTTTTTTTTTTTGAATGATAGTATTTTAGTTTGTATAAAAGCGGCTTTTGTTTCAGTTATTGTATTTCTTACAATTAAAGTTAGGCCATCTTTACAGAAAAGAGTGTTTGATTTATATAGTTTGGGTTGTGTTTGTGCTTTTTTTTCCACTTAAACAAGTTTACATTGATAATCAGAATTCAGTAACAAAAGTAAGGTTTAATAAAAAAACACAATGCCTTTATTAGAGCTTAATATTGTATAAAATATACATACAACTACAAATAGTATATAAGGACTATTGCAATAGGGTAACGTACTATTCCTAAACATAGTGATTTCGTATAAGCACAATCTTTTCCATAATAAAACACAATGTAATCAACAACATAAATGGTATAGGACAATATTAGTATATATTATTACATTTCTATAAAAACACGTTTTGTTTAAAAAAACTTAAATTAGGTTAACACACCTAATGTTTGTAATTATAATTAGCATTTTAAGTTATGCATTCATTTGTGGTAGTTTCGTGTTTACTTTGTCTTTGTATGAAATATATAATATTATCTAATTAAAGACAATTATAATTCCTACAATTATGGTGCATGTTCAAAAACTACCAACTATGTTGCCCCATTATTATTTGAACTTTGATAACTGTATTTAATAACCCAACTGTTGTCTTAATATTTTTTTACTACAGTTCTTTAGTTTCCCTTATCAATAGGTTTTGAAAAGTTGTAGTTGGAAATGAAGTATCAAAGGAGCTACTATCTATTTAGCAATGTATGTGTGATTTTGTTTTTCATAGTGTGTATAGGTGTTTCATATTCATATTTAATTTTATTGCTTTCTTTTGTTGTTACTTGTATTTAATAGTTGGTTGCATGTCTTCTTATAGCTATGTTTGTTGCTATTGTGTTTTGTTAATTTAAATTATGTAGTATAAATAATAGATTAGGGTATAGCTTGACAATGGCGTATTTATGATCGAGATGTTTGCTTTACCTGCATGAAACAGTGTTATGTTCTAAGTATGTATATAGATCCGATGGTGTTTCTATATAATAGTCGTCTACTTTCTTGGAGTGATATCAAGTATGGATACGGTGTTTTGTGCTTATGTAATGATGGGTTGTGAGATGGTATTTTGGAGTGCATTATATGCAAAAGAAGTTTATAAAGTGATAACAGGAAGTTTACTACAAAATATTTTCACATGTTGTTGGTTTATCTGCTGATTCTTCTAACAAATGTCAGAGCTTGCATATAGTGTGTAAGGCTGGTGCGCATTGGTTGTTTGGTATAATCCATGATATTATTTACGTATGGAATGGTAAGTATTGTGTAGAGCTTCCAGTATGTAATAGCTATCACTATGAGTAGTTGAGGTATTTAAGGACTAGATATGAAGAGGAAGAAGATGGAGAATAAAACATTGACATTATTCATCAAGTGGTATCAAATGAATGTTGTTTGTATACAGATCTTGGTGGTATGGATAGTGTTAATATTAACCATGGTATTGCAAGTGATTCTGAAATATTATCAACACTGTCTTCTTCATCTATGTCGACATTTCGATCTGATGAAACATCCCGTAATATTAGACGTCGTGGTCGTCCTCGATTACGAGATCGCCCTGCTGGTTCAAACATTGAAAATATACCAGTTCAACGACATTGTTATGGTACGTATTGTTAAATTTTTTTTATACCAAGTAATGTAAACGTGTTCATGTTTTTAGGACACATCTGATTGTATAGTCGTGTATTGCAGTTGGCCCAAATTCAAATCAATTCCATGGAACTAATTCAATGAATAGTGATGCACCTTTTGTATCACATTCTTTAACATCGGAGTTTGTTTCAGCATCATCGCCATCTATGCACAACCGGAGGTCATCTTGTACTGGTGTTTACCAAGATGAAAACTCATCAAGTATGGATTGTTCATTGATGACTGTTAGTTGTTTGAATGCCTCATTAAAATGATAAATATAACTTTCTCTTATATGATTGTTTTATTTTGTATAGGAGATGTATCATATTGGGATTGTGGAATTACAGAATATGTATGTCCTTATTGCAAAGCGATCTTGTGGTATGGTGAGAAAAGTACTAAATATCTTGCCCCGTCTAATCCAACTTTCTCTATTTGTTGTGGTAAAGGCAAGGTTGTTTTACCTTTACTTCGGCATGCTCCGCAACCATTGTGGCAGCTTTTACAGCCGAATGGTGAACCGCGATCTAAGGTGTTTAAAGAGAATATCAAGCTTCTAAATTCAATGTTTTCGTTTACTTCTACTGGCGGTAAAGTCTGTTCGGATGTTAATGATGGAGGTGGTCCCTATACATATGTGTTGAATGGACATAATCATCATAGGATTGGTACTTTGTTACCTCAGCATATTGATGGACGGCCAAGATTTGCACAACTATATATTTATGACACAGAAAATGAGGTTGACAATCGATTAAAAGCAGTTGAGAAGTGTATTCAGTTTGGGAATGATGATGCATGTATTCGAAGTTTAGTTAATGATTTAATTAAAATGCTTAATCGGCACAATCCATTAGTTCAGAGCTTTAGGATGGCCAAAGAAAGATTTACTCACTTTTCGCAGCAACCTGTTAGACTTAGACTGCTTGGTAGACGAAGAAGGGATGCGAGACAGTTTAATTTGCCTACGGTCAATGAAGCTGCTGCATTGATTCTGGGTGATGGTAATCCTACAGATTGCCGTGATATTATTGTTGAAGACCGTGGTAGTACAAATGCAAAACGTATTTCTGAACTTCATCCCAGTTACATGTCATTGCAATATCCATTACTTTTCCCGTATGGAGAAGATGGTTTTAATGTGGGCATTCCTCTAAGTAATATTAGTGCTGAAAGTAAAAGAAAAAATGTTTCATTGAGAGAATACTATTGTTTTCGGTTGATGGTTAGAATGGAAGAAGGTAGAACATTGCATAGTTCTGGCCGGTTATTTCTTACATTTGTTGTTGATGCATATACGCAAGTGCTTGAACATGACTTACAATGGTACAAGACTCATCAGACAACAATTCGTTCGGAGTTGTATAATGGGTTGCATGATCGTATATTAGAAGGTGAGACAAACTGTGATTCTATAGGTCGACGTGTTGTGTTGCCAGCGTCCTTCACTGGGGGACCTAGGCATATGATACAACAATATCAAGATGCGATGGCAATTTGTCGTTGGGCTGGTATTCCGGATCTTTTTATTACCATGACGTGTAACCCAAAATGGCATGAAATTCAACGGCATTTGCAGGAAAACACAGTGGGTCACTTAGTATCTGAAAGACCTGATATTGTTGCACGGGTATTTAAGATCAAACTTGATGAGCTCATGAAAGACATAAGGAAAAAGCATCATTTTGGTGTTCCTAAAGCGGGTAAGTTAAATGAATTTTATTCTCAATGGTTGTATGTTAACATGTGATTAATGTGTTATTATGATGTGTGTTAAAACATTGTGTTTTTTTTTTTGTCTTTGTAGTTCTTTACACAATAGAGTTTCAAAAACGTGGTCTGCCACATTGCCACATTCTTGTGTTTCTTAGTCAAGCTGATAAAATTTCTTCACCGGATGAAATTGATAGATTTATATCTGCTGAGTTGCCTTCTGAATCGGGTGACCCAATCGGTTTTTTAAATGTTGGTACTCATATGATGCATGGTCCATGTGGTAACCTTAGACCTTCGAGTCCTTGTATGAATGATGGCAAATGTACTAAAGGATTTCCGAAGAGTTATTGTGATGAAACTTTTATTAGAAATGATGGGTGGCCATCGTATCGACGACGTAATAACTCACGTAAAGTTCGTGTTGGTCGGCAAGATATTATGCTAGATAATGAATATGTTGTTCCTTATAATCATGTGTTGCTTATAAAGTATGGTTGCCATATCAATGTTGAATGGTGTAACCAAGGAATGTTGGTTAAATATCTTTTCAGCTATATTAACAAAGGTCAAGATCGTGCTACCGCAGTATTGGAAGGTCAAGGTGGGAGAACAACATTAACATCACTTTTAAATCATGAAAATGAGATTGAGCAGTACATGAACTGTAGGTATATTTCAGCATCAGAGGCGTGTTGGAAGATATTTGAGTTTGACATGCATTATCATTCAGTGGCTGTTGAAAGACTCCCATTTCATGAAGAAGGGTGTAATAGAGTATATTTTAAGGATCATGAGCAAATTTCTGATGTTTTACAACGAACAACAACTGCAATGTCAAAGTTTACTGAATGGATGGCTGCAAATGAAAGGTATGAGTTTGGCCGGAAATTGACGTATGCCGAATACCCAACTTTGTTTACATGGCATGAGAAGGAAAGAGTGGGGGAGCCCCGTAAAGGTTCATTTCAAACTATTGGACGTATATATTATGTAAGTCCTACGATGGGTGAAAAGTATTATCTTAGAATGCTATTAAATGTTGTGCGTGGTCCGAGAAGTTTTAAAGAGATTCGAACTGTTGACGGGGTGGAACATCCAACGTATTTGTCCGCTTGTAAAGCATTAAGTCTTTTGGGTGATGATGTTGAATGGGTTGATGTTGTACGCCAGGCTTATCATTGGCAATTTGGGGATCTCCTTCGTGAATTGTTTGTTACAATTTTGTTATTTTGTACTGTTAGTGATCCTCGGCAATTATTTTTTGATTGTTATGAATACCTATCAAAGGACATTCTTCATAAATATCGAACAATTTTGAAAAAAAAATCATTGAATTTCTCAGATGCTGAAATATTGAATTATACTATGAAAGAGATTGAACAAGTGTTGATTCAGAGTGGCCGGTCGTTGACTTCCTTTCCAACCTTACCGCAGATTGACCATACTTCGGAAGATAGATTTATCAACAGGTTGGTTCAATTTGAGAGAATGTATGATGCTAATGAGGAAAGGACACGTTTTATTAAGCAATACGGTGGGTTGAATAGTCAACAAAAGGAAGTGTTTGATAGTATATATTCTGCTGTTCAGGCTAGAAAAGGAGGCGTATTTTTTGTGTTAGGTAGTGGAGGAACTGGGAAAACGTTCTTATGGACGACCCTTATAGCTCGTATTCGATCAAATAATGAGATAGTTTTGACTGTTGCGTCATCTGGTATTGCTTCCTTATTACTACCTGGTGGGCGTACAGCACATTCTCGGTTTCGCATCCCTATTGATGTTGATAAGGACTCTTGTTGTGCCATTGATGTTGGTTCAGATTTGGCTAAGTTAATCAATTATGCGTCACTTATTATTTGGGATAAAGCACCTCTACAACATCGCCATGTATTTGAAGCTGTTGATCGAACATTGAGGGATGTGTGTCGAGACAGCATGGCTGGTGCTGAGCATAAAGTATTTGGTGGAAAGGTTGTCGCATTTGGTGGTGACTTTCGGCAGATACTTCCTGTTGTTCAGTTTGGTTCACGAAGTGAAATTGTTGCTTCAGCGATTAAGAAGTCGCCGAATATATGGAGGTCATGTAAAGTGTTTTCTTTGACAACTAACATGCGTTTACGTGATCCAAGTATTTTTGGTAGGGATCTTATTCAAATGCAGGAATTTAGTAAATAGCTTTTAGACATGGGGACTGGTTGTCTTCCTTCAGTTTCTGTGGATGGATCAGATGATGCTACATGGATTCGTATACCAAGAGATATGTTAATTTCTGTAACTGATAAATATCTTGAGTCTGTTGTGTTAAATACGTTCCCTAATATTATGAACAGATTTAATGATGTCGATTACTTGAAGGAACGTTGCATTCTTTGTCCGACTAATGATGAAGTTGATACGATTAACCAACATGTTCTTGAGAAGATACCAGGTGAAATGTATACATTGTTTAGTGCTGATGAGATATGTGCGAGTACACAAAATGTTGAAGAATTGCGTGCTATGTATGCTCCTGAGTTTCTTAACAGTTTGAAATTTTCTGGACTTCCGAATCAAGTACTACATCTCAAGGTTGGTGCACCTGTTATTTTGTTGCGTAACCTAAACATGCAACGTGGCTTGTGTAATGGGACGCGGTTGGTTGTAAGTCAAATAAGTCATCGTGTTCTTGAATGTACGATTATTACAGGCCCACATGTTGGAGAGAAAGTATTCATTGGTAGAATTGATATGACTCCAAGTAATTCGTCTTGGCCTTTTGAATTTAAGCGACGACATTTTCCTATAAAAGTTTGTTTTGCTATGACTATTAACAAAAGTCAAGGCCAAACTTTTAGTACTGTTTGTGTTTACTTAGTAAAGCCGGTGTTCTCCAATGGACAGTTATATGTTTCTGCATCTCGTGTAACATCTCGTGCTGGACTAAAGTTCTATGTGGATAATAAAGAAAAATGTCCTAACAATATGACTAAAAATGTTGTGTACAAGGAAGTTTTTTATAATTTGCCATTATCGCCAGCTGATAGTATTGTGTAATTGGTGTTGTCAAACTAGGTTGTTCAAAGGTAACATGTTTTCTTTGTTGAGTATTATTAGCCTTGTGTGTATATATATGGGTCTATATGTGTAGTCTTTGTTTATAGTGTTATGGATTATATGTGTGATGTTGATTGCAACCTTATATATATTTGCAGCTTATTACTTTATAAAATGAATCGTGCAAATATTTCGGATTTACGTGCTTATTTTACCAACAACTGGCAAGTTGATGTGTTGGTCTCGCGTGCTTGGACATCGTTCAACCATAAAACAAATCGTATCCTTTCGTTTGACATGATTCTATCTGATGCACAAGTAAGTATTTCTTTGTAATGCAATATTGTTTAGTTTTTGATTTTACATTGGTAATTATCTAATCTTAAAATGTATATGTTTTTTCAGGGTTCATCTATTCATGCAAAGATTCCATCTAACTTGCTGAGGTTATTTCAGAATGCGTTTAAAGAGGGATGTGTTTACAGGATTCGCAAGTTTGTTGTTCATAAGTATAGTACCATGTATCGTCCATTGCGGTGCGATATTTTCATTCAGTTCTTGTATTCAACAAGTATTACTACTTGTCCGACGCATCCGTCTGTCTTCAGACGATATGTGTTTGATTTTCTTCCATTCAATCTGTTAGCCGATCGTGTTAATGATGACAAATATCTTACAGGTATGTATGCATTTTATTCTGTTAGTTTTTTATTCTTCAAGTTTTCTAATGTTATATGTATATATATATATGTGTGTGTGTGTGTGTGTGTGTAGATGTTATTGGAGTTCTTAGGGAATGGGGCTCTGTTCAGTATCAATTGAAATCTGTTTCATCTTGCAATCCTGGTCTACGAAACATTGTTATCTCTGACACCAAGTATGTTAGTGTTGTCTATATTAATTCTTTCATCTATATTGTTTATTTTTACTATCTCATTCTTAAATATATATAATTCAGTGATATGAAGGTGAATGTTTCATTATGGGGACACTTGGTGAATCAGTTTAGCGATGGTTATATTCGAAGAATTGCAAAAAATACAGTTGTTATTATTTTGTCATCTTGCAAAGTTCGATCTTACAAGGGTATGGTGTTATGTATAGGATATGTTGCATTGTTAATTTTGATTATTTATAACTTATGTTTAAATGTTTGTATTGAATTAGGTTCTACAAGTTTAATGACAACTGTGGATACTCAAATTTACTTGAATCTTTCTATACCTGAAATTGATGCCTACAGGATTATGTAATTATGTGATTTGGCATGTTTTATTAGATGCATTATTATTTTATGTTTTATATACGTTGTATTTTTTGTTTTCAGTGAGTCTCCTCAAATTACTATCATTGAAGACAATGCATCCACCTTTCAAATTACGAGTATTGCAAACATATACAGCCTTCTTAAAGCAGGAGATGTGGCTGAGGTATTGTATTGCTAATACACCCAAATAAATTATTTTTTGTTAGTTTTTTTACTTTTAATCTTTAGTTTTTGACTTTAAATCATGTACAGGGAACAATTTTCAACATTGATGCAAACATAAGTGGTGTGGAAATGCATAGTGATTGAAAATATGTTAAGTGTAACAAATGTCGTAAGAAGGCGTCAATGGTTGACGGTTACTATTTGTGTTGGAACTGTGAAGACGATGTTGTCAATCCACATTATGTGTAAGTTTTTTTAATATTTTATTTGTTGTTTGTTTTCGTTTTATTAATCGTTTCTGTTTTGCAGATACAAATTGGAACTTTGTGTTACTAATGGTACCAATGATGAGATGACATGTGTTGTTTTTAATGAAGCTGCAGTATCTCTACTTAAAATATATGCTGATGAGTTAGTTAACAAGTCTTTGTCAGAAGTTTATTTTACATTTCCTTTTACAATTATTAGTTGTTGAATTTTTTGCATGATTAGTATATATTAGTTTGTTCAGTTGTGTTGATAGCTTATTATGTTTTTTGTAGGGTGTTGATGATCCAAATTGGATAGAATCGTATTTGAATGAAAATTTATGTTCTTGAAGGGTTATTTTTGTTATTAAGATCGATCCCAATAATTTAGCGCCTAAATTTTCCAACCGTTTTACTGTTTCTAAATACCTCGGAGATGATATCAATGCGCTTATACAGCCTAGGTCTATATCTACAACTGCTGACACTGCCAATCCTCCATCAGCAGGTGTTCTTCAAATTGATGAGGAAACCGAAATGTGTGCAAAGATCAAAGATGTTGAATGGGAGATGGCTGATGAAGTATTTAGCTCATTAGTTGATAATGTTGTTACACCGTCAAAGCAATCATCGGTAACTCTTTATGTTTTTTGTTTTTTATTTTCAATATGTATTTGTTGTTTGGTTTTTTGTGAGTTTCAAACTTTTAATTGTTTTCATGACTGTATTAACTTTGTAATATAGGTTACTGTTACTATTATTTTAATATTACTTAATATGGTTAATTAGAGTTAGTTTAATTATTGGTTTGTTTTCTTAGGTTATTGTTGGTAATGGGCGAGATGCTAGCCTTACCCAAAGTGTTGTACAGGTAAATGATTTGTTTTATTTGGGTTTAAGTGACTTTACCTTAGTAAGTTGGTTTGTTTGATAATAGTAACATTACTTCGTAGATGATATCAATGTGCTTATACAACCTAGGTCTATATCTACATCTGTTGACGCTGCCACTCCTCCATCAGCTGGTGTTCTTCAAATTGATGAAGAAACTGAAATGTGTGCAAAGATCAAAGATGTTGAATGGGAGATGGCTGATGAAGTGTTTAGCTCAGTAGTTGATAATTCTGTTACACCGTCAACGCAGTCATCGGTAACTCTTTATGTATTTTGTTTTTTATTCTCAATATGTGTTTGTGGTTTGGTTTTTTGTGAGTTTCAAACTTTTAATTATTTTCATGACTTTATAAACTTTGTAATATAAGTTACTGTTACTGTTATTTGATTAATGGTTCGTATGTTACGTTTAGATTATTGGAGATAACAAGACAGCTGGCAACCATTTGCAATCTGAAGTAGAGGTTAAGTGTATTTTTCTCTAAACTTTATAGTATTAGTTAGCTGGAAATTGATTTTGATGTTATATATAGGTTATTATTGATACGAAGGTAAATGATTGTCTTACTAAAGCGAGACTTTAGGTAAATGATTCTTTTATTTGGATGTGTATTATTATGTACTTTGAATGTAATATTGGTTGTTTTGTTATGGCAGGATATTGGTAATGATAAGAAACATGATGACAGGTTTGGTCAATCTGTGATGAAGGTGAATAAATTGTTTTATTTTATCTTAGAGTTAAATGCCATTTTAGTCCTGTGGTTTGGGCCATTTTGCCAGTTTAGTCCAAAGGTTTCATTTTTAACCTGTGGGTCCAAAAAGGTTTCACAGTTGTCATTTTAGTCCACTGGGTTAACTTCATCCATTCTTTCTGTTAACGAGAAGGCCAATTCAGTCATTTTATATGGCTGAATTGCCCTTTTAGTTAATAGAATTACATACAAAATGACCGAATTGGCCTTCTCGTTAACAGAAAAAATGGATGAAGTTATCCAAGTTGACTAAAATGGCAACTGTGAAACCTTTTTGGACCCATAGGTTAAAAATGAAACCTTTGGACTAAACTGGCAAAATGACCCAAACCACAGGGACTAAAATGGCATTTAACTCTTTATCTTATTACGTTGGTTATTTTTTTAGTGTAACATGTTGGTTTGTTCATTTAGGGTATTGTTGGTACTGAGCAATATGAGGGTTGTGCCAGACAAATCAATAATGAGGTAATTGGTTTTTTGTATATCATTTTAATAATTTAGAAATTATAGAAGTGTTTCATGTTGTCTATATTTCATGTAGGGTGCTGTTCAATATGATCAAATGATTGATTCTAACAAAAGTCATATAGGAGTGCAAGATGTTGTCAACAATATGTCTAATTCAACGGTTGGTGGTTCTATGGTTGTTAAACAAATTGGAGGGAACTACAAGAAGAGACTTAGGAATAATTCGGAGAAGGTGAAACGCGTTAAGAAGTAGTTCGTTTCCGTCGTTGTCTGTTCACATTCCATAAACGGTTTATGCTTATGTTTTTTTTTTAATGCAGTTAGTATGTTTGTGTGTTCAAGTAATTTGTTAACTTTATGTTTGTACCTTGTAATGCCGTTTTCGTGATTGCGAAATGTTTTGTTTTCATTGTTTTTTTTTGGTATTTACTTTCAAAGCTTTTGACTGGTGTATTTTGTGTGACTATTATTTGTATTAGGCTGTTATTAATGTTCATAGATGTCAATTTGTGTGTAGATAATAGTTAATTACTTTTGTAATAGAGAAATTTATATTAGATTAATATAATATAAGGCTTTGGGACCAATAGGTCCTGGGTTCGATTCCCACAAGGGGGGTTTTCTCATATTTATTGGGTTTCCTCCTAAATTGGTGTGGCATTATGCCTAGTGGAGATGGATATGATCGGGTGGTTCCTCTGGTGGCACGATGATACTCCAGTGATCCGTCAGTGATCCAAATTTGCCGTTCAAAAAAAAATATTTAACAAATATAACATATAACAAAAATGCAGTATTTATGGTAATGTTTCCCAAAACCACATTGTTATTATTAACACAATGGCAATAACACAATGATATACGTTAAATACAATTCTTTTGTAATATCAACAGGCAATTGTAAATTAACAAATACGTTTCATCTACTGTCTAATATTCATTGATATTTTACACGTAAAATAATCAACCTAAATATTGTAGAGCAATCTTACACAAGTTATGTAAGAAAATAAACGTTTATTAACTATAGCTGTGTTATTACATTAAGTAGATAGGATACACTTGTAGTAGGTCAAATACATGAGCGATCAAAAAAAAAAAGTAATCATGAAACGTTTCTAATAGTTCTTCATTATAGTAACCCTTTCGTTCTTCGTCTTCATGTACTCCGACAAGGTATCCTTGAGTTCTTCTAACGAAACTGCTATGTTTTTCTTTATCTGTAACTGTTTATCCAGATATTGTATAATGTTTATTTGATCTTCGTTCTGTAGCCCATTCGAAATATACTGCAGAACGTTGTAGTTCATGTCAGTATTGTTTCTCTCTACATCTGTAGTGGCAATGTTATGCATTCTCTGTAGTGTTTGTAAGATTTCTGAATCCTTTTGATCCTCTACAAAGTGTGCAGTGGTTATAATTTTCTTGGCCTCTGTTGTGTCTCCGAAATGGTAGTGTGATCCAGGCATGATTGTAGTTGTGTTGAATGTAGAGATGTTTCGAGTTAGTGTTAGAAGATAGGTGATGTGTTATGGACTTATGGGTTAGTTTATTTTATAGGTCGCCAGGGGTAGGGAAATGAATAGGCGGTAAAGCGATTGGATTATTCCGTTCAAAAAAAAAAGCGATTGGATTATTATTTTATAATTACAAAGGTTATTGATATTTTTCGTTGATTCATGCGTAATAAAGCGTGTATCAGTTTAAGTTTCCTGTGTTAACTGAATGGGTTTGTGTGTGTAGGAATAAATGTGTGTAAACGTGTGTCTCTTCAGTTATACGCATCGTTTCCCCAAGCAGTTTCAACATTATGTAACCGTTCCTGCCATTAACCGTTTAGTGTACCCAGATCCAGGTTAATCTAAGTTTACTAACTTTTAAATTGTTTCATAATTTATAAAAAAAAAAAAAAAAAACGTGTGTTGAAATATATCATCAAAGATTCAATATCTCATTGATTCATCATCAGACATCACTGTTTTTTTTTTTCAAACATCTGTTCTGGTAATACTGTCCACTTCTGAAAGTCAACCCTTCTCCTCTCATTTCCTTGGTAATCACTGTTGTTCGAAATCAGTGTTTTAACCCACTAATGGCTGTCCACTGATAGCTTAGAATCACCCACTGTTTCCAGTATAACTGTTTGCAACCACTGATCTTGCTTCATCAGTGGTTTCATAAATCAACTGTCTTCCATTATTCATTCCTTCACCAAGGGCTGGCACATGGACTTTTGTAATCGTTGCCACGTCAGCATTCACTTTTTCCCTTTATAAAACCTTGATCAAAACCCCCCCAAACAGGGTTTTTAATGAGAAACATGTGTTTAAGAAAACTATTTTACCTTAGATTGTGTTTACAAAGTTTGATTCCACTTTCGCTGCATTTAATCTCATTTTACTTTCGTTCATTTGTTCAATTATGACAAACAAACTCAATCATAAGAAACTCAGATCCTAACAAAAATAAAAGTAAACGTGAAGTCTCTGTGTTGTGTGTAATCATATATGTTATACAATTGTGTTTTTTGTCATTGTGTTTTTTATTTTGGTACTTTTTAAGTAGTTTGTATGTTATGTATACCATTCTTTTTAAGTAGATTTGTGTTACTTATCATAAACGGACTATACGGATGAAATTATCATGGCAATCTGAATTTAAATATTAAAAAAAAAACCAACGTATTGTACTACAAACATAAAAAAAGGGGGATCGAAAAGTAAATGTAAGATATATGTTTTTCAGGTTTTCAATATAAACTGAAATTCTATTGCTGTAGCACTTCTGCTTGCTGGAGTTTCGTAACCAATAGCCTCGAATTCGTTTTAGACCAGTTGAAAAAGCAATCGTCACCTAAGGAAATATGTTCAGCTTGAAGTATATGTTTCCATCCAACAACACCGTACCTATGGTAGAAAAAATATGAAAAATTTTGTTAGTGATATATACACATTGAGTAAAAGAGAAATAATAACTAAAATAATAAATTGATTGACAAACCTTATTTGACCATCAATCTTGTGTGTACGAAGATTCGTAACCCAAATATTTCCTTTAACAACTTTGATCTTTACTTCAGAAAACTCATTTAAACCAGTTAAGTCAGTAATTAACTTGGGAAGGATCTACATTTTGTAAAAATGTTAAAAATATGTAAATGTTATTAAATGAAAATGTAAGACCCCAAAATCCGGGTGTCTCACAGTTGGGATATCATTGCATAAATAATCCAAACACTTGAAGTTTTTAATTATTATTATTTTCTTCATTTGAAAAAAACTACGCAGCGGAAAACATTTAAGTCAAATTACCGAAACATGGGAAACTTCCAAACTAAAAATACAAAACTTTAATGTTAAAAATTTATTAAAGTGGCGTCTTCAACTAGAAATGCCAACGTCAATGCCGGGTAGCTTCGTGCAACATCCAAGTGGTCTCGCGCTCATATGTCTAACCTGAAATCAAACTAACGTGCATGCAAAAGTCAGCTACGCTGAGTGAGTTCAAGTTTATAATTTACGAATAAACACTTGTAAAACATCTTCATCATGGAAATAAATAAATATATTTATTTTATCCTCAAAATTTAAAATTCATCTTTTAATGAGTCAAGCACACAACACAGATCTCCTCACCTTAAATCCCAAACACAAAGTAGGGGATAAAGGAATTTTTCTTCTCCTCTTTCCCCAAGGGCAGATAAACTGCTAGGGGACTTCCTCTTGCTCCAAGGACAGATAAACTGTTAGGGGACTTCCTCTTACCCCAAGGACAGATAAACTGTTAGGGGACTTCCTCTGTTCGACCTGGGTGTAGCATGACCGAACACATCGCACGCAAGCACATAAAAGGGCAAGCAAATATCCTCATGTATAGTTGGTATGTAAGTACAAATAAACTATACAACTTCATAAAAAAAAAAGTCTTCATCCAAGTAATACATCTAACATGTGTGTTAACCCTAAACTTTGAAAAAGTTTAAAGAGGGCATCATCAACTCACACATAAATACATACGTTTATGTGTGTGTATATTTATGTATATATATAGATGTAGATATATAGATATGCTTAAATCATCATATTTCTTTGGTATATATATTCCCTTCATAGACTCGAGTACATAAATATATATACGTATATATAAGTATAATCAATGCTCCCCATCACACAAATAGGTATATAAAAATATATAAACCTATTTATTTTTCATTCTTAAAAACCATCCAAGTAAACATTAATTTCATACGTACGTAACAAGCTTCACAACTTCCTTCATAAAAATAATATACGAGTTTAGCATGCACATTAGCCCAAAATATTAAAAAAAACATTTAAAAGAGTGGGCTCAAGAACTCACCGGTTACAAAGCTTCCAGATCAATTAACTAAACATCCCGCAAACTCGTACTCGAACGATCCTCAATAAAACACCCAAACCGCAAAAGCTAAAAAAAACGAGTGAAGGCGTAAACCTTAAGTTCGCGTCAACAACCTCACATTACATGCTTCCCAAATAAATCAATGGTTCCTAAGCACCAAATTAATATCACCAATATTAATCATCATCGTAGGTTTACATGACTATGTTAAATCTAGAAAATTTTATGCCAAACCTTCACTAATTTTCATGCAAGACCTCATGGTTTTAGTGTAATAATTATTGCATGGTACAAGACCCCATATAAGAAAACCATTCACTATCCATCACCAACGTCATCAATATCCAATAAGCTAATAAATTTCCATGCACCAAGCCAATATGTGAACCCATGTCTTCGTGCAATATAAAAACAGCATCATGCGTGATTTTTTTTAATAAGATATAAATAGTTTTTTAATAAGATATAAATAGTTTTTTAATCCAAAATGGTCTTGGAAAGACCACCCAATCAAAACCCATCTTACACATGCAAGTGCATGAGAGTTCATTAGACCAAAACATTTTTGTGAGTTCCCATGACGGGGGGCGGCTGATGTATTGCAAAATACATACTTATATCGTGTATAGTTTGTACATTTTTATCGTTATGTTTAGTTCAGTTTTTGTTTTGAATTGCGTACTATTGATCAAAGTTTCGTTTTCCAGGTCTTAATATGATAAATGGCTGAAAATTGAGTGGAAACGAGCTTAATGCTGAAAGTGTATGTCTTGGAATGAAGTGAAAAGTGTTAGAATTATTTTTGAGGAGTTTTAAGGTGTTAAAGCTGAATTTCGGATGAAACCTACTGTGAAAAAAAAGACACTCGCGTAGCGCTAAGGTGAGAGGTTGACCAGTCGCGCTACGCTACTGATGAATGTTGACTTCGCTGACTTCGGTGATGCTCGCGTAGCGCGAGAACAAGAGGAATACCGGTCGCGCTACGCGACTGGTAAGAGATTTACGCCAGATTGAGTTGTCGACTAGGGTTTCATATAAAAGCCAAGAAACTTAATCAAAACGGGAGGTTACGAAATTAGGAGATTGAGAGGAGACTTTGGAGCACTTTTTGCGAGCAATCGGAGATCTTGAAGCACGGGAATCATCGGTACGAGTAGAGAGTGAAGAATCGAAGATCAATCGGGTTTTCCAATCCTTTGTTTGTCGATTACTTGTTTGATACTTGTTATGATGAATTCTTTGTTCGATAACTTTGACTTGTTTTCACAATTTAAGATGCTTGGCTAAACTTTTATAACTACCTAGACAAGATGAATGTTTGATTAAAGTTTGGATTTTTAATGGTTTTTATTGTTTGTGTATGGATTGATTTCTGAAAGTAAAGTGTTTTAGGATTTCTGATTTGGTGTACATGCATGCTTGACGATTGTTTTACTACTGTTTATTGCTTCGCTTGAATCTTGGTGACGGTCTTTATCACGGAATAGAATCGAGCTAGGGTTTTAGGTTTTGGTGAGTGTCTATATCACAAAATAAACCTTTGATCCTTTAGGGTGAAAATCATGTAAGTAACCTTAGAAGTAATAATCGGTAATTTAATAAAGTCAAGTGTTCTGCCTAACTTGTCGCTGAGAGGCTCGAGTTAGTTATTAGGTCGCTGGGCAATATATATCTAAGATAGGTTTTGAGAGAAGTCGATCTTATTTCCCTAATTGCATTTGTGTCTAGTAAACCAAGTTAGAACCTAGAATTGCCTTAGATTATCGCGCTGAGAGGTAGATAGTCATATTAGGGCACTTTTAGAATCGTTAGAGGACTGAGAGGAAGTCTAACAGTCGGTAATCACAACAGCCTTGTAGGGTTTCCTAGGTTTCTTCCTGAGAAGGGTCGGGAAGTCTTAGCATTGAAATACCTTAAGGTTTAGTATTTTACGATCCCGGCTCCATACAACAATAATACCATTAGAAGTCCATTCCCACTCAAACTGGATTCGAGTCTAGGTAGTCATTAATCTCATCTGAATACAACCCTAGTTTTCGTTCGTGTCTTAGTCTAAGTCTAGTTATTTAATTAGGTTAATATAGATTTCCTAGTTTTTCAGTAACCCCCCCCCCCCCCCTCAAAACAATTAAACAAGTTTAAGTCGCGTCTGTCAGTGTCTATTAGAGTCTAGCTTACGTAATACATAGAGTCTTTGGGTTCGATACTCGGACTTGCTAGGTTATACTACATTGATCGGTACACTTGCCGATTGTGTGGTTTAGGTTTAGAGGTCTTAGTTATAAATTTAAAGCTTTCGTGTCTAGTTTAGAGAGTCTAATTTAGTTGATATTTTATAGTTCGTTTAGCACACATCAGCGGCCTAGCTTTATTTTTTTTATAAAAAAAATAAATTTCTTTTATAAAATTTAAGTCTTGGTTCATATATATATTTATAACTTTTATAAATATAACACTACACAAATGCAAGACTTTATACAACCTTTTAAAATGTTATTTAACCCATTAAATAACAAAAATAAAATATTCTCTCAAAATAAATTATCCATATAATTTATTAGTTTCTCAAGTGTAATTATTTAGAAAACCAATTTCTAAATATTGTAGGTGTTAATATTTATTTATTTGATCATATCACAAATAAATATTTAAGTGAGTTAAATGCCATTTTAGTCCCTGTGGTTTGGGCCATTTTGCCAGTTTAGTCCAAAGGTTTCATTTTTAACCTGTGGGTCCAAAAAGGTTTCAAAGTTGCCATTTTAGTCCACTGGGCTAACTTCATCCATTTTTTCTGTTAACGAGAAGGCCAATTCGGTCATTTTATATGGCTGAATTGTCCTTTTAGTTAACAGAATTACATACAAAATGACCGAATTGGCCTTCCCGTTAACAGAAAAAATGGATGAAGTTAACCCAGTGGACTAAAATGGCAACTGTGAAACCTTTTTGGACCCATAGGTTAAAAATGAAACCTTTGGACTAAACTGGCAAAATGACCCAAACCACAGGGACTAAAATGGCATTTAACTCTATTTAAGTGTTTGTCTAGTTTTTATTTGGGTATGACTCGACTTGGATCATAACGTACTAGCCACATCAATTTAATATGTGTCTTGGGCATACAGAATCCAACAGTGTTATAATGTTCGGGGACCATAACTAGCTTGGTAATGTTAAAACAATGCTTCTAGTGAAAATTTGGTGTTTCGGGTAGTGTCCGGTTGTTCGGTTGGTTACCGGTTCGTTAAGGTACTAAACTTTGCAGTTTGGTGTGCTTTATGTAACCTTTTGTGACACTTTCGATTCCCGACACTTAGGAAAGCGCTCAGGACCACTTAATCATATTTCTGCATGATAAAAGTGTGTTAACATGCTGAATTTGCTAATTTTCTGCAGAATTCTGTAGTTTGTGTGAGTTTTAGGCACTTTCCGGCTTAGATTATCTCTAGGAAGTCAATTTTGTGATCCTTACTTTCCTACACACTATACTAGTGTCATACTTGGTTTCTGACTCATTATGTGTGTCAATACCTTGTCTGTCTATGTACTGAACTCCGTCAGCATTTTCCTGATTTGACTGATAACTGTGCTAACTATGTTTCGTGCATCATTTGAAGCACTAAAGTTCTCATGCAATAATAATATGTCATTTGCAATATGTGATGCACATGTAAGTATAAAGCAGCAATTAGAAGGCAATTCAAGTCATTAGTTGTAATGCAGCACAGTCATTAAGCACTAATCATGGTTTAATAGTGGTACGGATACCTGGAATTTTGACAGTTGTCACATTCTCCCCCTGTTAAGAAAATTTCGTCCTGAAATTTTAAGCTTTACTACTAGCAGCAGGGGAGTTGGGGAACAAATGTGGGTATTTAGCTTTCCTGCGGTCTTCACGCTCCCAAGTAAACTCTGGGCCGTGACGCGCGTTCCATCGAACCTTGACGAGTTTAACACTACTCCTCCGAGTCTTGTTAACTTTCCAATCAGTAACCTCAACAGGTTCTTCGGTAAAGTGGAGTGTGTCGTCAATGTGAACTTCGTCAGCAGGAATGACCACTGTCTCTTGAGTTGGACTTTTCTTCAGATTAGATACATGGAATGTATCATGAACACCATTGAGTTCTGCTCCAACTTGTATGCTATAGGACCAATCCTTTCTAAAATTCTAAACGGTCCGATAAATTGTGGGTATAACTTACCACGCTTCCCAAAGTGTGCCACACCTTTCCAATGTGAGACTTTTAACAAAACCATATCACCTACTTCAAACTCCAAAGGTTTCCTTCTTTGGCCGCATAGGTCTTCTGTCGATCACGAGCCGCCTTAATGCGCTCTCGGATCTGTATGATCTTATCAGTCGTTTCTTGGACCATTTTGGGACCAACCAACTGTCTATCACCTGCATCTGCCCAGCATAATGGTGATCGACACTTGTGTCCGTAGAGAGCCTTGAATGGTGCAGCTTGAATGCTTATATGGTAGCTGTTGTTATAGGAGAACTCAACCAAAGGTAGGTGAGTGTCCCAACTGCCACCCAAGTCCATTATGCAAGAACGAAGCATATCTTCTAACGTTTGAATCGTTCTCTCACTCTGACCGTCCGTCTGTGGATGAAAAGCAGTACTCAGATTCAACTGAGAACCAAATGCTTCTTGAAACGACTGCCATATCCTTGACACAAATCTTCCGTCTCTATCTGATATAATCGAGATAGGCACTCCATGCTGTGCGACTATCTCCCTTAGGTACAGCTCAGCTAGCTTACCTGTGTTATCCTTCTCTCTGATCGGCAAAAAAGTGCGCAGACTTCGTCAAACGGTCCACGATTACGCAAATCGTATCTTGACCTCTGGGTGTCTTGGGCAGCTTTGTTATGAAATCTATTGAGATCTGTTCCCATTTCCACATGGGTATCTCAGGTTGCTGTAGAAGACCTGAAGGCTTCTGATACTCGGCCTTTACCTTGGCACAAGTCAAACACTTTCCCACATAAGTAGCCATGTCACCCTTAAGTCTTGGCCACCAATAATAATTTATCGAATCTTGGTACATCTTGTTCGATCCTGGATGGATCGAGTACCTCGATTTATGCGCTTCATCAAAGATAACATCTCTAAGACCACCAAAGAGAGGAACCCAAATTCGTCCCATAAAATACAAGGTTCCTTCCTCATTGGGTACCAAATTTTTCTCCATCCCACAGAGATATTCAGCCTTTAGGTTCTCTTTCTTTAGAGCTTCTCTTTGTGCAACACGAATGCGTGACGAGAGGTCCGTCTGTATAATAATCTCCAAAGCCCTAACCCTTATGGGCTTAATCCTCTCTTTTTGACTTAAGGCGTCTGCCACCACATTCTCCTTTCCTGGATGATATTTGATTTCACAATCATAATCATTTAACAGCTCTACCCAACGTCGCTGTCTCATGTTAAGCTCTTTCTGATCGAATATGTGATGTAGGCTCTTGTGATCTGTAAAGATCGTGCATCGGGCACCATAAAGATAATGCCACCAAATCTTCAAAGCAAACACCACTGCGCCTAACTCCAAATCATTTGTGGTGTAATTTTTCTCATGAACCTTCAATTGGGGCAAAGTATAAGCAATACCTTTTTGTCGCTGCATTAGCACACAGCCCAATCCCTGACACGAAGCGTCACAGTATACCACGAAGTCATCGGTGCCTTTGGGTAGGGATAAAATAGGTGCATCGCAAAGCTTATTCTTAAGCAGCTGAAAAGCTTCTTCTTGTTTATCTCCCCATTCATACTTCTTATCCTTTTGAGTAAGGGAGGTCAGCGGTTGAGCGATTTTTGAAAAATCCTCAATGAATCTGCGATAGTACCCTACTAAACCTAGAAACTGGCGGATCTCGGTTGGCGTCTTCGGAGTTTCCCAATTCTTAATCGCCTCGATCTTGGTGGGATCCACATGGATTCCATCTTCATTCACCACGTGACCAAGGAACTGTACCTCACGCAACCAGAACTCGCACTTTGAGAACTTAGCATAGAGCTTCTCCTTCTTCAGCAACTCTAAGATGGCTATAAGGTGTTGCTCATGGTCTTCCTTGGTCCGTGAATAGATCAAAATATCGTCGATAAATACAATCACGAATTTATCGAGATATGGCTTGCAAACTTAGCTCATCAAATCCATAAACACTGTCGGTGCGTTTGTTAAACCAAACGGCATTACTAGAAACTCATAATGTCTATAACGAGTTCTAAAGGCAGTCTTCGGTATACTCTCTTCTTGAATCCGCAGCTGGTGATAACCTGATCGAAGATCGATCTTGGAGTAGTAACTCGAACCTTGAAGTTGATCGAATAAATCATCAATCCTCGGTAAAGGATACTGATTCTTGATGGTTAACTTGTTCAACTCTCGGTAGTCGATGCATATACGAAAACTACCTTCCTTCTTCTTGACAAATAGAACTGGAGCTCCCCAAGGTGAGAAGCTTGGTCTAATGAATCCCTTGTTCAATAGCTCCTGAAGCTGCGTCAACAATTCTTGCATCTCGGAAGGCGCAAGTTGGTAAGGTGCCATGGTTACAGGCGTGGCACTTGGAACCAAGTCAATGTGGAATTCGACTTGTCGTTGGGACGGTAATTCTGGCAAGTCTCCGGGGAAGACTTCAGGATATTCCCTTACCACGGGGATATCTTCGAGCTTCGGTTCTTCGGCTTCTTTATCAACAACGTGAGCTAAGAAGGCAACACATCCTTTCCGCATAAACTTATGTGCCTTCAAGAAACTGATAATCCATAGAGGCGTATCATGCTTTTCTCTATGCACTACAATCGTTTCTCCATTCGCCATCGGGATACGGATAATCTTCTCATGACATACGATCTCAGCTCGGTTACTCAACAACCAATCCATTCCAACTACTACGTCGAAACTTCCCAACTCAACTAGCAGCAGATCAAGCGTAAACTCACGCTCTCCCATCTCTATCACACAGCCTCTAATCACTTCACTAGCTTTCCATTAGCTAGTTCTATCGAGTACGGAATATCTAACTTACTGGCAACTAACCCAAGTATATCCTTAAATTCTAGGGATACGAAGCTATAGTCGGCACAGTATCAAATAGCACAGATGCAAAATGTTGATTGATAGGGAACGTACCAGTGACTACGTTCGGATCCTGGCGAGCTTCCCTAGCTCCAATGTTGAAGACTCTTCCTTGGGATTGGTTGTTCCTCGGGCAATCTCGCTTGAAATGCCCTACATCACCAGAGCTAAAGCAACCTTGTCTGTTTCCAGTACCACCCTGATTGTTGTTGTTGTTTCCTCAACGGTTTCCACTTCCGGCTTGGTTTCCATTTCTGTTTCCATTTCCATTACCTCCCTGGTTATTCCTATTCCCATTACCGTTTCCACCACGGTTACCATTGCCATTTCCGTTACCTCTCTGACCACCATTCCCACGACCATTACCAGCCCAGCCCATTTCCTTCGAATGACCATTCTTTCCATAGTTTTCACATTTCCTGAACCTACACTGGTCGGCATGATGAAACTGGCGTACATCACACTTGGGCAGGATGCCCATATATCCCTTCCCCTTGTTCTCAGAACTTGCAGCACCAGTCCTGGCCTCGGCTGGTGGGTTCGCATCTTTACGCTTGTTAGTACCACTGTTGTTTCCTTGGGTACCCTTCTTAAAATTTGAGAACTTCCTTTGGTTCTCTCCAGACGACTCAACATGAGTCTCTTTCTTCTTCTGCTCAGAAATTGAAAACTTGCCCAATCTAACGGCTTCTTCAGTCAATGCCACGCTCAAATCGATGGCTTCAGTAATCGTTGGAGGCTTGGAAGTAGTTACCATGCTCAGTATTTGGGGTGCCAATCCCCAAATGAAACGTTCGACTCGCTTGAACTCCGGTTCTACCATGTAGGGGACAAATCGAGACAAATCATGGAATCTTTGCACGTACTCAACTATCTTAGGACCATCCATCTTATAATTCCAAAACTCGGTTTCCAACTTCTGAATCTCAGCCCTTGAATAGTACTTCTTATGCATCAGTTCTTTCCTCTCATCCCACATCATACCATACGCTGCAGCCTCACCTAGAGTCTGAGCCTAAAGATTCCACAACAACAGAGCTCCAACTAAGAATAGTCCAGAAATGTAAGTGACTTGATGCTCCGGTGCACACTTGCTAATTCGCAGCACAGAATCTGTTTTCTCAGCCCATCTTACGAAAGCTACAGCACCTCCAGTGCTGTCAAAGTTCAGAGGCTTACAGTCAAGGAACTGCTATAAGTACAGCCTGTACAAGCAACATCATTCACAGTAAGCATTAGCAAACGCACCTGGAAATGTACAAACGTATTGTAATGTGTCTTGGGTGACTTAAACATTACCATGAGGTGGGTTATTTCCTGAGGTACCTGCGCTGTGTTCAGAGCGTAAGGCCTCATGTTGTGCGATTACCTGTGAAATCCGTTCGTGCAGTTCTGCCTCTTTTGTGGGCAATTGAGTGTTCCTTTGAGGAGGCATCTTCTAAAAGAAGAGTGTATGGGTTGGGGGTCTTACTAGTATAGTAAGTAGTACGTATATAATATCATTTATCATAGTAAGCAATCAGGTAGTCAACAATATCATAGCATAACAAGTAATCCACAATATGTTTAATGAGAACATGACGATTGAGCTTTCATTAATCATCGACCACAAATATTGCTACATGTTTTACAAATGTATCATATCAAAAATGAACACAGGGTCACACTACCCTTGTCCAATCAGTCTGCCAATCTACAAAAGTCATACAATCACAAGGTGATCTCCAAAAGGCTTCACAAGCTAGGCTCAATAGTGGTGCTCTCATCAAAACCAAAGCTACCTACATAAAACCAAAAACCGGCTATGCTGATGGTGGTGGAGGAGGAGGTGGAGGAAAGAAAAGCAAGCTGCGCACATGCGCAAGCTCCTCCTTAAGCTCATATACATGACCTAGCAGATAACTGATCTGCTGCTCGACCGTGAGAAATCGAGCATCAAACTCAGGAAATGGAGTAAGAGGTGCAGGAGGATGTGAAAATGGAGACGGTGATGAATGAGGGGGAACAAAAGCAGGCTGACAAGGACACGGTAAAGGATGCGGTATTATCTCAAGCTCCAAAATCCAACGACTCATAATCTCGTACTAGAGCTGCAGTGATAAGCGTAACTCATCTCGTGTATATCCAACAAACTGTGAGGGATAATAAGGATCTGAAATCGGCATGTGTTTGGTGGGAACCATCTGAGTGGCTTATCGAGTGGTGAAGAAGTAAAATGAGCAAAAGGTGTTGATTGGGGAATGTGTGGAAAATCTACTAAAACATGAGGATCATAACTAGACTGCTGGCCTAAAGTACCCTCCTCTAGACGGGGTGCGGGTATGTCCTGCAAGAAAACAATAGGGAAATCAACACGGTGAACATCAGACTCCACTGGGTGAAATGGAGCAACATCAGCGGGTGCGGGTGCAAGTGGCGGAATGAACGGCTCAATAACAGGAGGGTCAGCGGGTGCAGGATGAGGGGTGCAATGTCAGGTAAGCCGAATGGAATAGGGTGCATCATCAGACTGATCAACAGGAACAAAGTCTAACTCAAGATCAAACTCAGGATCGTGTGGAGGGGATGGTGCAGCTGACATGGGTGTATCATCATCAGAATCAGTGGCATAGCGTCGCAATCCAACTGCCTGCAAGGCGGAAGACGTCACAGACTCAAAGGAATCTGAGACAGAGTGCAAACTAGAGTCAGAGGAAATCTCGATAACTGGGATATCAGGAAGTGGACTAGCAACAACGTCCTCATCCTGCTCTCCATCGCCATGGGCATCATCGGGAGGACCATCAACAAACAAATCAAAATCATCATCAAAGAGATCATCAAAAGGCCAATCCTCAGGAGGGATGACCACTAAAGGAACAGGAGTGAGGATCGGTGCCACAATATGCTCACCATCGGGATGCCCGATGATAAGATGATCGTGGACTGGAATGGGGATAACAAAAGGATCCTCGTCTGGGATACCATTAGCAAGCGGTAAGTCATCTCCAAAATCAGGAAACGCAAACGGCTGGAAGTCGTTGTCGTCTTCTGATAGCATATCTGGGTCGCTCTCAGTATAGGAAGTAAAGATCTCTGGCTCTGGGACGATCACATTGTCAGACACAATAGCCATAGGGTCATCAGTATCGGACAATTCGCTCTCGGATGAAGACATAGTGTCTGTAACAGAACAATCACAACATATTCACATATATTAACCACTAACATTAGGTATGCAAGCAAAGTCAATCTATCATGAAATCATGTATCCTTCCTAGTCTCCCAGACTAAACCACCCAGTCTCCCAGACTAAACCACCCAGTCTCCTAGACTAAACCACATAGTCTCCCAGACTAAACCACCTAGTATCCCAGACTAAACCAACTAGTCTCCCAGACTAAACCACAAAAGTAAACCTTGTAATTGTGTTTCTTGTCTTTCCGTTTGTAAAAAAAAATGTTTGTCTCCCTGGATCTGGGCGTTTCGTGTATGCAATGAAAAACATGTTGTAAAAACATTTTCGTGAGAGCCATAATGATTGTAGTCTAGACTCGAGAAAGAATCCTAGTTTGCTACAATCGAAGCTCTGATACCAAACTGTCACACCCTGACTTTTTCGGAAGCGTGATTATGTGTGACTTGCTTAATATCGTTGCACTCAATCATAACAACAACTATATGATAAAACCAAAGATGGTCATCCATTAAATAAGTTTAAAAACATAACAACATCGTCTGAAACATAGACTTCAAATTCGAGTACAAATCATGCAACTTGTTTTTAGAGTTCACAAGGACTCGAAAAAAGACATTAAATAAAACCAGGCTTCGAAAGATGTGTCTTATCTAGGATAAGACACACTATCCAAATCCTCAGACATCGGATGACATCTTTTATTTTCAACCTCACTTGAAACATCCAAACGCCCGCCAGATCCACTTTTAATTCCCTGAAATACATGTAGTTTGAAAACATCAATAAAAGTTGAGCGAGTTCATGTGTTTGTTTGTGTGCAGGAATAAACCTTTGAAATCATTGTAAGTATGTATGTATGTTTGTAAACTCCTGGTATGAAAGCAACAAGGAAAACAGATCATTAATGGTTTGCAAGGCCATTAATATGTGTGACATGATGCAGGAAGGCTCAAACCTAGCAGACTTTGCACCGGGCTTCCAGCTGTAAGACATAGTCATCCCATGGGTCAACCGCTCGCTACACCCAAATAGATCTATCACTCATTTCCCTCGGTCCTACAATGAGGATTAATGGTCTTAAGCGTTAAAGCCACCACTCACATGATCTAGCAGTAAACGTTTGTAAACAATTTGTAACATGTACTTCACCCCCGAAGTTATAAAACTGAAAACAGTTAAAAGAAAAGGGGGAACATGAACTCACAGTCTTGCGTTCTTCGTAATCACCGTAACTCAAAGCTCCTTCGGATATACACGACTACCTACAACGTACTAAGGTCTATTAGACGAGTGGGTCGTGCCTTGACTTAGTATTGATTAGTGTCTTTGAGTTACGTTTCACAGTCTTCATTATTATTCCAAGTTATATAATTATTTGTTAAAATAATAAATATTTTAGCTTAAATTATATTTATTAAATTTTGGAATAATAGTTAAAATAATATAATTTAACTTGATACCTTTCAAATATTTATACATGTATTTCCTTCCCAAGGATGGGTGTATTTGTATTTGTATCCTTATACTTGTATATTTTGCCATGTATTGGTGTCGTATTCCGGTGTGTATTTGTACGTACGAAAATACGTATTTTCTTGTAATTATTAAGTATCCTTATACTTAATTTTGTATAAATTTTTCCGGAATAATATCTTTAATAGAAATTCATCAATATATATTTCCAAAATATATATTTTAAGAATATTAATTATAAAAATTATTTATAACTTTTCCCTCGACGAAAATATTTATATATTTCATACAAGTCTCAAAAACAATATATTTTCAAGTCTAACTTGGAAAATATATAAACTTAATTTTCTCCCAAAAATAATATATTTGATGTTTGTTTGAGAAAATATATATTTCTTCCAAAGATAATATACCTTCTAATAATTCTAAGAAAACATATATATTTTTATTCACCAAAAATAATATATTTTCTTCTTGTCAAAAATATGATATATACTTGTAATAATTGTGAAAATCATATTTTTGTTCTTTTGGTGTCCAAAATATTATTTACCAAAATATACTTATGAATAATATTTCTGGAATATTTTGTAAGTTATATCCCTTTGTTCGGTTTATCAATATTTTGGGTAAGATTTGTATATTTATTAATTGGAATTTTGGTAATATTTTGGGATTGAAATTTTTGGTATTTTGATGAGTTATATTATTTCAAGTCCTAAAATAATATAACTAATACACATAATATACAAGTAATCACACACATGGTAACATCTAAATATATATTTCCTAAATACATATTTAGTCACTTTTATTTATAAAAGAGTTAACTGCCAAAATCATCCCTGAGGTTTGGGCAGGTTTGCCATTTTCGTCCAAAATGACACTTTTGTACCAAATTGCCCCCAACGTTTGTAACTTTTTGCTATTTTCATCCAAACCACTAACTTAGTTTATTTTTTTTTTGTTAAGTTGAGGATATTTGGATGAAACTGGCAAATATAAAACCACAGGGACGATTTTTGCAATTTACTCAAATTCTTTTAAATTTCTTTTATTTAATTAGTTTTGATACATATATAACAAAAAAGAATATACATGCAATTTTTATATGAAAAAATAATAGTTTTGTCACATATTTTTTATAAATTTTCATCCAACCACTAACTAAGTTAATTTTTCTATTAAGGCGAAGGATGTTTATAAATTAAGACAAAAATTAATTTCTAATTTTTTTATACAGATCAGTTTTATAAAAATAAAATCTACTTAAACCTCTAAATTTTATAAAATAAAATGCTGGTGACCTTATTGAAAAAGGTCAAATAAAAAAATCTTATCATATGTACCAAGTTTGTAATGCATCTTCTACTCTTTTAAATTCGCTCCTAAGGAAAAACAGAAGTCACTCAGAATAAGTATTAGTTAGTAACCCTCATAATCTTAATTAAATAAATATTTTATTTCTACCAACATATTTCCTAGGCGCTCAACACATTTAAAAAATATGTAACGTTTTACAATTTTTTTCTATCTCTACATCTGATAAATACTAAAAGATGTAATCGATTGTTATGTGTTGCACACCAATGACATTTTCTCTTTATAAAACCGATTTATATAAAGAAGCTATAAATTAATTTATGTCTTAATTTGTAAAATTTAAAACATCATTCACCTTAACTGGAAAAATTAAACTGAGTTAGTGATTTGGATGAAAATTTATAAAAATTATGTGACAAAACTATTAATTTTTTTTTCTAAAAACTCCATGTATATTCTTTTTATTATATATGTAACAAAAATAATTAAATAGAAGAAATTAAAAAGGGTTTGAGTAAATTACCAAAATCGTCCCTGTGGTTTTATATTTGCCAGTTTCATCCAAATATCCTCAACTTAACAGAAAAAATAAACTAAGTTAGTGGTTTGGATGAAAATGGCAAAAAGTTAGAAACGTTGGGGGCAATTTGGTACAAAAGCGTCATTTTGGACGAAAATAGCAAAAGTGTCCAAACCTCAGGGACGATTTTGGCAATTAACTCTTTATAAAACCAACCTCCAATGTTTGTAATTTTTGTAACAAAATTTATGGCAAACTTTATGTAAAAATCCATGGTTTAAAACATACTTGTAAATATTTGTTTAAAGATATTTTTCTAAGTATTTAATTTTTAGAAAAATTTTGCCATAGTTTCCCCTAAAAATGGAGGTTTCCATACCTTGAAGGTATATAATTTTCTTTTGTAAATCAACACAATCAATCAACAATAGACAATCTATACTTACCAATTTTGCCATAAACAAGCATAATCTACCATTCATGAACTTGAAAATTTCTAAAAATTTATAGTAACTTACTAGTGTATTTAGTAAGTCTTGTTACCCTTTAAAGTGTGGTTGATTCTTTAAAAACATCATTTTTAAAGAATCTAGATCTTTACAACTTATAATCATATTTTCTAAAAATGTTTCTTCTTGGATTTCTCTTGTTACATAAGTGTTTCTACACTTGTTTAACCATAAAAAATGAGGGTTATTTATTTAAGAACCAAGATTAAGTAAAACTTGTATTTTTAACTTGGTTTCTTGAAAAATTATTCTTGAAATATTAGATCTACAAGATTTACATCTTACTTTGATCATCACTTTATAAGAAAACATTATATTCTTTCAAGTTCATGTCTTCCATGAGGATGATTCATTAAACTCTAACATGTTCATCCTCTCATCTTGCTAGATTATGTTTTTAATCATGATCTAGCAAGATCATAGATGATCTACATCATTTTCATAAGTAAACAACAATCAACAAGTAAATCAACACATAAACAACATAGTTTCTTTATGATTTAAGCTTATGTTCAAGTTTCATTCTCTTGATTCTTAGTGTTCTTCAAGTTTATCATCATGTATCATCTTTTAACCACTTAGATAAGATGTAAAATGGAAAAATTAGTGTTCTTACCACTAGCTCAAGGCTAGGGATGATCAAGAGAAGAAAGGAGATGGATAAAAGCAAATAGTGAAGGTCCCTGAACTTCCGAATGCTCCTAGCTTCCTTATGCAACCTCTAACACCTTTGTATAAGCTTGGAATTGATTGAAGATGAGTGAATGATGGTGGTTGTGGTGTTGTTGTTTACAACCGAGAACAAGCAAGGAAGAAGAGAAAAAAGTGGTGTTGAATGTGTAATGAGCTTATGTTCACAAGTTAGTCTTATAAACTCCTAATTCATGTTTTTCCTTTGGTTCATATGCTTATTAAAGCACCAACAAGATCTATTAGAAAATTCAAACAAATCCAAAAGGTGGGGGCCATGTTGGCCGTCCCATAGGTTGGGGGGGGGGGGGGGGGGTAGTAGACTAGGTTGTAACAAGAAAGTTAGATTAAGGTTAGAATTCAAGTATTTAGTTAGATATTTAGTTACTAGATATTTATTTAGTGTGTTATGATGTTCAGGGACCATAACTAGCTTGGTAATGTTAAAACAATGCTTCTAGTGAAAATTTGGTGTTTCGGGTAGTGTCCGGTTGTTCGGTTGGTTACCGGTTCGTTAAGGTGCTAAACTTTGCAGTTTAGTGTGCTTTATGTAACCTTTTGTGACACGTTCGATTCCCGACACTTAGAAAAGCGTTCAAGACCATTTAACCATATTTCTGCATGATATAAGTGTGTTAACATGCTGAATTTGCTGATTTTCTGCAGAATTCTGCAGTTTGTGTGAGTTTTAGGCACTTTCCGGCACTTAGATTATCTCTAGAAAGACAATTTTGTGATCCTTACTTTCCTACACACTATACTAGTATCATACTTGGTTTCTGGCTCATTCAGTGTCTCAATACCTTGTCTGTCTATGTACTGAACTCCGTCAGCATTTTCCTGATTTGACTGATAACTGTGCTAACTGTGTTTCGTGCATCATTTGAAGCACTAAAGTTCTCATGCAATAATAATATGTCATTTGCAATATGTGATGCACATGTAAGTATAAAGCAGTAATCAGAGGGCAATTCAAGTCATTAATTGTAATGCAGCACAGTCATTAAGCACTAATCATGGTTTAATAGTTGTACGGATACCTGGAATTTTGACAGTTGTCACACTTCGATTGGAACATAACACAAGACTAACATTTGGATTATGCATGCAAGCCATCGTTTGGAATATTGTGAATGCATATGTCTATCGCTTCCGTCAATCAAGTGTTTGAACGTCAAAATATATTCTATCGTAGCTAATAGAGTGAACAAAGCTAGGTATTGAAGTGAATGTACTGGACACCATGCGTGGTACATACGCTTAATCCTGCTTTGAAGAATATATGTTCACCAAGGAATGTGGGAACCAATCAAACAATATATGATGAATGCAAATGGATAACAGAAGTTCACATGGATGCGGTTGCAATAAAAAACTTTATCATGAACCATAACATGAGACTCTCCATTTTAAGCAAGTTTACTCCTCTTAGATTGCTTTCGGTTGCTGATACTCGTTTTGCTTCAATTGGTGTGATGGTTAAGAGATTCAAACTTGTCAAACGGGGTCTACAAGCTATGGTCATAAGTAATGAATGGGCTTCTTATAGAGAGGTTGACACGGTGAAAGCTAACTCTGTTAAAGAGAAGATTTTGGATGACGATTGGTGGGATAAAGTATCATACATTCTTAGTTTTACTGAACTATGATATGATTAGAGTTTGTTACACCGACAAACCATGTCTACATTTGGTGTATGAGATGTGGGATTCAATGATTGAGAAGGTGAAGGCCGAGATCTACAAAAAGAAAAACTTCCCTTATCTGCTTGTAGTATCTTTTATGATGTTGTGCATCAAGTTTTAGTGGCTCGGTGGACGAAGAATAACACTCCTCTACATTGTTTAGCACACTCTTTAAATCCAAGGTATATGATTTAAAATTACATGCTTGGTTTCTATTATGTATTTATATTTTTACTTTTAAATGTTGTAGATGTTATAGTGACGCATGGTTACTTGAGGATAGTAAAAGACTCCCTCCTCATACGGATGGAGAAATTTCACAAGAGAGGAAGACTTGTTTTAGGAGATTGTTTCCTAATGATGATGAGCATGATAGAGTCTTGGATGAGTATGCTTTGTTTTCAATGAAGGTTGGTCCTTTTGAAGATTTAACATGTATTACAAAGATAGATACTATGGAACCCAAGTCATGGTGGGCTAACTTTGGTGCTCAAACCCCTCTTCTCCAAACTTTAGCTTTTAAATTACTTGGACAACTTAGTTCGTCTTCATGTGCTGAGCGAAATTGGAGCACCTATGCATTTATCCACTCCCTTAGGAGGAACAGATTGACTACAAGTCGTGCTCAAGACTTGGTTTACATCCACAACAATCTTCGGCTTTTGTCTAGGGCCCCTAATGATGGTGTAAATATGTGGGATGTAGGTGGAGATGCTTTTGACTCGATGGAAGATGTAGGTTTTTTTGGAGTTTGCTGATCTTTCTTTAGATGAACCGGAACTTGAAAGCGATTTGCTTGTTAACGTTTGATTAGATTAGGAAGATATGAGATTTTTGAACTTTACATCAATATATAATTATTTGGGGTTTTGTGTTACATTATCTTTAATATATATTTATTTTTTATATGTTTTTATTCCCGTACCCATCCTGTCCCCACTTCTTGAATTTTTTAGTTTTGTCGTTTCCCGTTCCCGTCTCCGTTTCCTGTTCCCGTACCCGTCCTAGTGCATCATAGGCAGCAGCACCGACGACGTGGCGTGGCGGAGGGAAGCAGCTGCAGTGACGGCGAGCAGGAGGGCAGTAGCACTAGCGACGGCGAGGCAGAAATAGGGGATCGACGGTGTGTGAAGAGGAGAAGGAGGGGGCGCGACGGCATGGTAGGGGCGGAGGAGGGAGGAGGTGGTGGCGTGAGGAGGGAGGAGGCGGTTTCGGTGACGAGGGAGGAGGGAGGCGGCGTGGAGAGGTGGAGGAGATGGAGAAGAGTTTAGGGTTTTGTGTGTTTTTTTATATCTGGGTAAAAAAAGAAGAGGTATGCAGACATTGATTCAAGTCTGCACCACACAGAGGTCTTGCAGACCTTTTTTAGTGAAAGGTCTTCGAGAAAACAAACACTCTGCAGACTTAAAGGTCTATGCGTGGTCTGCGCGACGCATACATAAGAGGTCCTGAAGCACCTTTTGAAAAAAAAAAAACAGATCCTGAGTCTCCAAATTTTGACTAAAGTCAAACCTGCCCTTTTATAATCATTTCAAGATTTGGACTTTAGTTTTTACTGTAGCATAATAATTAGTTTATTTCACAAAACGTCATTTAGATAAGTATGGGCATCATATGTAGAAAACTTCAAGTGGTTATGTATTTTAAAATAACAAATTTCTCAAATGATGCCGTGTGTCAGACGAGTATGTACTCAAATTGCATATAGTCGTGCGCTTTGATACACAAATTTCAAATTCCGGTTACAATGTGTGACACGGCTATGTAAACAAACAACACATGGTGTTGACCTACAAATTTCTAGGTTTTGTTCCCATTTCACTAAGATGACTATGTACTAAACATCACAATAGTTAAAAATTTACATTTACGCCTAAAACATATGAATATTTATGATGCATATTATCATGTAATTTTTTATATATGAATGATACGTGCAATTACGACCGGCTCAAGCATGCACACATGATACTGGCGTGGGATGATCACAATCGTTTTATTAAGTCATATTAGTTTTATTAAGGGGTTGGTTGTTTATCTCTTAATGAGGCTCTTAATGGTTTAGCTCTTTTGCTGGTTCAGCACTTAATGGTTCAAACTGTTTGTTTGGCGAGGAAATGTCTGAATGGTTCAGACATTTGCCTCCGAATGATTAAACATTATACCGAGTCTGAATGATTAAGACATCTAATCTGAATTTATCAGACATTTACCTCTGAATGGTTAAACATTATACTGACTCTTAATAATTCAGACCTCTTACTGTCTTTTTTTTTTTTGGTAAAGGGTTACCCCGGTGATATTACTGTATTACTGTCAACACTTAATCATTCATAAATTGCCAAACAGCCCTATGTCTAGTTTATTTGAGTGAATATAGTTTAAGATAGTGGGTTAGATGGTTTGATCATTATCTAGTTTACGAGATAGTGAGTTGTTTAGTTATCTTTCTTCTTTTTTGTTGAAGCCTATAAGATATGCATATTATCTTTTGTTTAGTTATGAATGAAAAAGATGAACTTAGTCTAACTAGTGAAATTCACCCGCACGTTACGGCGGAAATTCAGTCGCTATCAGTTCGGTTCATTACCATACGGATAAAGTACCGACACTCGGTATAATAGCCAAAAACAAAAATATAACAACCTAGAAGTATGTTAACACGTATTTTACATTGATCAAAAACAATAAAAATGGATATTAGTATCGGTTCCAACAGTACCAATACTGATACTGATGTTGTTTGATCAAAGTCATCATGGTACCAACATTTTTGGACCATATTAGTTTGGTCTGTCGCAACACCAGTATCGCAGTATCGCACTGTTACTCACTATAGCTTACCATACAAAAAAAGAAATTTTTTTTTTTGTGAATACAACTCCTTTTCCACCAAATTTGTACGTAGATAAAAACAAACATGTCATAGTGGTATATTCAGAATTTTATAAAGCGTTACATTACAGAATAATGAAAAGGGTAAACAACGTTAAAAAATAGAAAAAAAAAAAACAAAAAGCTTTGATAACATGTATATTACAAGTCACCACCCAATATTGAGAGAGAAATAAAAACATGCACATCACAACATGCTTGAAATTTTATAAAACGTTGTATCTGGTCCAGTGTTAAGGCATGGTAATGCAAAGCCTTTTAAAACACTTAGGTAATGAGGTCTTGAGTTCAAGTCTCACGAGAAGGAAGAAATTCGCCCATAAAAAAATAAAAAATGCTTAAAAATAATTGTAATATAATAAAAATAATAATCATCATCATACTCAGTAAATCCCACCAATAGCAAAGCTACAAAATTTAAGCTTAACAAAAAAGTAAAAACAAAATTTAAAAACAAAAAAATAATAAAAATAAAAAACTACATGTGTGATGGAATTTTAATATAAGAGATGGAGGATCACTAAGTGTACCAATAAAATATAAGATCCATGACTTTATGTTAATTATAAAAGTGCTTAGGAATTAAAGCAAAAACCAAGAAAAATATGAGATCATAACCTAAACATAACAAAGTTCATTGTATATAACGAGTTATATATATATATATATATATATAGGACAAGGATCCGTTGGGAACCACCTTTTATGGCGAGAACCAATGTGAACACAACAAAAAATACCTAAATAGCTAAAAACCACACAAAAAAATTTTTTTGTTTAATATTTTTTAATAAAAAAAATCGTTACTTTTAGTAGCAAAAAAAAAAATTTTTTTGCTACTAAAAGTAGCGATTTTAAATTAAAAAATAATAAAAAAAAATTTTGTGCGTATTTTTGATTTTTTGATTTTTTTAGTTTTTAGCATTTTAGCTTGGGATGGGGGAGGGGGGGGGGCGGGGGTTAGGTTTTTTTAGCTATTTTAGGTTGTGTTCACATTGGTTCTCGCAATAAAGTTGGTTCTCGCATGAACCTTACCCTATATATATATATATAGGGGAGGGTTATCTTGAGAACGCTAAATATTGCGAGAACCGTGAGAACGAATGAAAAAACCAATCAAAATCAATTTTCTTTTAATACAAACCTCATTATAATTAAGATACAACATCAAAAAAAAAGAATTTACAACATCAAATAATTCATTTCTCCTTTCAAAATCACTCTTTTTAGATTTTTACACATGTGTAAATATAACAGATTTACACATGTGTAAATGGCAAACTTACACATGTGTAACTTTTCTTTATTTACGAATTCACGTAAATTTAAACGTGTAAATTAAATTTCTAACATTGTATTCGAATAATAATAATAATAAGTGTAGAAATTTTTTTTTTTTTAATTTGATTCGTTTTGACCAAATTCTCGCGGTTTTTTCATTTGTTCTCACGGTTCTCACAATATTTATCGTTCTCATTTATACCTTCCCTTATATATATATATAGGGTGGGGTTCTAGAATAAACACTAGTGTATTTGCGAACCGAGTGAACAAATTTTGGCCATTGATTTACACACGTGGATAGCCAGGATCTAATCATCAAATCGTAAAATACACTAGTATATTTCATCATCAAATCCTGGCTATTGATCTACACATATGTATGGCCAGGATTAGTTCGCTTAGTTCGCAGACTACACTAATGTTTACTCTTGAACCTAATCATATATATATATATGTATATATATATACTAGTCGTTTACCCGCGCGATGCGGCGGGAAACATATCACTTAAGTTGGTGAGTTTAGGGCTATGTACGGGGCGGTTCGGTTTTGAGCCATAACCAAAACCAAATTCGTGATGCAACGGAAAACACAACACCTGTTAGTAATTCTGAGGATGTACATGAGAAGGTTCATTTCAGTCGGGTCATAACTAAAATGTTATCAGAATGATTGAGCGATATGAAACTGTTTTGTTTTTCATCAGTCATGTTCCAATGCACCGTAGCTGCATGCCACTAACGATATGAAATTGTAAAGGATGAATGTCATACCAAATTTTCCAAAGTTTCACTCTAGTTCAACAGGTGTAATATGCATTTAGAATAAGGATGACACATGGTACCGGGTACTGGTTTCGAACAGGTACTGGTACCGAATTTACCAAACTGGATACATTTTCGGTACCGATTTGGTACCGACTTGATTTCTGATGTTTTTGGTTGTTCCGGTACGGTACCATGAAGTTATTGAGCATCACCTTAAAATAAGAGTGAAAAAAAGACGATCATGAACTTCATTGACCTGTTGTTCCCGCTGCCAAGACTTGACCTTTTCCGCTGGTAATTATCAACTTTGCCTAATATAACATCACATAAGGCAAATGGTTAAAATCATCTTTGTAATCATGTTAATTATTAACCTTTTCTAATCATATTAATATATTAAGTACTTACACAAGGAAAATGATTAAAAAAGCGGTTATAGGTTGGGACGGCTAGTTTTGACTGTACTAAAAAGTGCTTGCTTCGGCAACAGCCCACTATGACCTGTAACCCAACCCACCCAAACTATCCATTTAGACACCCGTAAAACTAAGCTAAGAAGGAACTCAAGAAAAAGAGCTGGTTAAATGAGTCCAGCATGTAGCCTTTTAAAGTATAATTACCTGTAACAACTTCATAGATTAAGAGCATGGTATCACCAAAATATCACAATCATAGTGAATTCTTTTTCACTTGAGATGGTGACCCCTTACACTGCAATGAACTATTTACACAAAAAAAAGAAACAACAATGCAATAACCTGTAAAAGATGATGTAAGTAAAACAGATTAGCTGCAAGGGTCTCTCTGTAGAAAAAAGTGTTCACTTTAAACAGGAAAAATAATAAAATAAAGAGCTACATGTCAAGTATACAAATAGACTGTAGAAGAACAGTGATCAAGTTGCATGGGATTAAAAAAAGGAGGCAGTTTTAACATTTAAAGGCGTGTGATACGTTCATAGTCCGGTTTACTTATAGAAGAAAATCAGTAGGTTCTAGAAACTCATTAGGAGCCATTAGCTCAAAGACATCTAAATCGCTGAATACGGTTCTGAACTTGGTTTTAAAAAGCGCCTGAGCACTGAGGTGCAGGCACTGGGGCTTTTTCGCTCAGTGCCTAGAGTAAATACAAGAAGCGATCAAAAGGCGCAGGTTTTAGGGTTTTTTGGGGGCCTTTTTGGCCTGAGGCGTTTTTATGCAGAAAAATGTTGTACTTTGGATTTTTTGGCTTGTACATGTAGGTAAAATGGTATAAAAACTTTATTTACAGTTATATTTTGGGTAAAGGAAGCTAAATCATATAAGATATATGTTAATAAATTATATAATCACGTTGCGCCTCGGGTATGAAAAGCCCACCACTTTTGCGAATTGCACCTCGATTTTAGACCTCGTCGCTTTTGTGAGCCCATCGCTTTTTAAAACCAAGGTTCTGAAATAATGTTACATGAAGCATTCAGATGTACCAGTTAACATAAACAATTTTACAATTTAGTGTCTGTGAATTAATTGACATGTTGATGAAGTTTTTTGAGAAAAGTTGATGAAGTCACATCTATGGAAGACCGGTAGGTTCAAATAGCAACTAAAATAAAAGTAAAACAAAGTAAGATTTTACTCAAATTCTGCTCAAACACCAAGCTTATGATGTTCGGCTGTTTGAGAACTTGAGAGTCACAAATATCTGAATGTCTGGTTTAATAATAATAATGCAACCACAAGGACACTAAAATAGAAGAAAGCACCAGTCATTTAAGATTTTAAGTGAACAGATCAATAAAATTATTCTTCAATACTCACCTTTTTGAAGCCAGCTATTAAGCTAGCAGAAACCCAGCCCTGTTCGTCCATGTTTCGCCTCAAGTATGTATCTCTAACCAAGTTCTCATTAGTGCAATGAAACAGTAGCCGTCAAATCCTCAGCTAGGTTCTAGTAATATAAAAAAACAACATTTGTTTTCCATTTGATAACGTACCTGAAATAGTAATCAATTTGGCTCACTATGTTAGCAATCAACACGGGATCAGAATAATACATTGGGGATAACGGTGCACCAAACGGCATCAACACGCAATCAACACGCCCCATGCTTCCGCGCCACCCATCCGTCCCAATCCTCCCACACGCCCCATGCTTTCGCTCATGCCACCATAACCCCACTGCAAAACATTTGTTGACATTACTAATTTTCTTCATTAATAGCATACCATCATCATTTGAAATATTCTTACATCATCAAAATCCAAGCTTCCATACATTCTGCCGTAAGCTCGCATGGGGCCATAGCCTCCGTACGCTGGTTCAGGTGGGTTGTCCAAATAGTGGCTGCTGCCTCCGCTTGAACCACCGTCATCAACAAGTGTAGCTGAATCTATTGCTACCTGTAATCCATCAAGCATTTATCACAAAAAACAACTCGCCTGATTAAATAGGTGTACATAATATTACAAATTCAAAACCAATATATTCTATCAAGTACCTGTTGTCTACAAATCTCGTTCATGAAACACGATCTGCAACACCATCCTCAGCAAAGGTCACAAAACCAAACCCCCTTGTGACCAGATCTCTTAGGGTCCTACATTCAGTAGGCAATTAAATTAAAGTATAAATAAGTAAAAGAGTAAAACCCCATTTTCGTCCCCGAGGTTTGGCCAGTTTTGCGACATCTGCATGTTACCTTAGGTGTTGGCATTGCTCTGTCAACCACCACATCTGAACCCCCAAGTTCCTGGGTTTCAGACATGAGATCATCCACAGAATCTGTAACAAAAGATTCAACAAAATGATTATTCAGTCTCAAGTGAATTACCAGCATTTGCGAAAGTTATAAAACCATTTCCACGATGGCCCTTGGTACTTGGAACCTATGCAGTTAATCTCGGTGATATATCGATCTCAAATATCGGTCAAAATGTCGGTACCGATATTATCGGCGATAGTGACCAATATTTGACCGATATATCACCGAGATTTGACCGATATATCACCGATATTTGACCGATATAATCGATATATCACCGATATATCACTGAATTATTAGTATTAAATTGCTATATATATAAATTCTACATTGTATTAAAATCACCGATATCCCACCGAGATAACACATATATCTCCACTTAGCCATTCAACACATTTCAATATGAAAGAAAGAAATTTTTATTCATAACAGATACTTAAAGTTCGGCAGAATATCTTCTAAAAAACAAGGAATATCTTCTAAAAAACAGATTTGCAGCATTTTCTTCTATTGGGCTGGCCAACTTTCGACTCGACTTCCTTAACCACGTTCCCTTTAGCCGCAGCGAGCTTCTTCTGCTCATATTGAATCGTTTTCATAATCAAATTACAAAACAAACACACAAAATGCACCGAATCATTCGCCGGAACAGAATACGTAATCTTCTTAAACGTCTCCAACGGCATACTCGGATCCACCAGCCTATAATCAAACACTCAAATCCTTAAGTCTACACTTAAATTCAAACATTCATCATAATTCGTAATCCATAATTCATTAACAACACAAAACGACAACACTAACCTACAATAGGAATCTACAACCTAGTAGCTTCCAAAATCACAGAACTCTTCCTTTCAGTATCAAAAATCATCACACAATCCGGCCGATTAACCGAGGTCAAATTAAACTTCTGATTCCTTGACCGAAACTTAACAAGAGTTTAAAACAACACATTAAGACATCAAATTAATAACTTTACTCAGGTTTTCATAAAAAAACATGATATTAAGAGCACTTTTAGCTAAATATAGGTAAATAAAAACACAAAATCAACTGGGATACTGAAAGAAAATAACAAAAAAATTAACTACTTTTTACTTGTTTATACGTTGAGGAGATAAAGCATGATCAGGAAGGAGTGGATGATGAGAGTCTTGTTCGTTTACAACCCTCCTATCAACACGTAGATAAATCCCAGTCAGTCTCTTTCTGTTTCCCCCACTGTAACTTATCCATCACACAAAATGATTCATAATTTATCTCCAAAATCAAAAACCCTAAAAAAGAGGGAAACTGTAAATAAAGAGCACTCACAAGAAGATCTGTGCTTAAAACCTATTTGTGAAGAATATGTCAACCATCTGAGGAACCCAACACATATCTGAAAGTATTACAAAGATCTAACTCAAATAACAAACAAAAATAGTAGGTATAGGTAAAAAACGGTACTAAGAGGTCAAACCCAGACGATCTGGTGTCGGATAGAGAGAAATTCACGATCTAGTGTCATTGAGAAAGCCTTGATCTTGAATTATATGGGGAAACCCTAGATCTGAACCGCTGGAGAGAAAGCGATGGGGGCAGATGTTTTGCAATTGAAAAAACCCTAAATGAGATTCAACTTGGATCATCGTTTTTCACCTTGTGGTCTTCTTGGTACCGTGAAGTTTGTAGGGTTTCTTGAGAGAGAATGGCTCTGAGATTTGATTTTGAAAAGACAGGAAGAGTATTGGGAAGTGGGGATGAGCGGGGATTGAAAAATTTTCGAAAAAAAGGATTGGCCGCCCAAAAGAAGTTTTCAACACATCCATGCTTTAAAGGTTGTACATTAGGCTTCAAAGACTTGTAAAGTGACAAATGACCATTTCTATCCTTCCTATATGCTTTATATAGTAGTATATATATATATATATATATATATATATATATATATAGTGTAAGTATATGGAGAAAACCACTTTTAGCTAGAAAACCCGGGAAACTCTAAGCTCCCGACATTTTTTTTTTGAAAAAAATAACATATGTAATATACATGTTTTTAAGACATTTGGGCCAAAAAAATCATAAAAGCGCCGAAGGGTTTTTTTTTTAAAAAATAAACAAATTTCAGCAACTTTGCAATGTAACACGTGTTACACAAAAATGCTGAAATTTGTTTATTTTTTTTAAAAAAATCCTCTCGGCGCTTTTTTGTTTTTTTTTTGCCCAAAAGTCTTAAAAACATGTATATTACATATGTTATTTTTTTCAAAAAAAAAATGTCGGGAGCTTAGAGTTTCCCGGGTTTTCTAGCTAAAAGTGGTTTTCTATATATCCTTACCCTATATATATATATATATATATATATGAGCCATGGAATCAAAGAAAGTTATTGCATGTCTTGTTTCATTACTTGATGTCTTCGTCCTTGTTTAATATATAGGGTAATATTGCATATTTAATTGTTCAAGAAAAACCCATAACCTCACATTCACTTAGAACATGCTGCACGATAACCTCTCATGGCCCAATGTAGATTCTGCCAAGCCCACTAAGTTTCATCCAAAAGGTATATGGCCGTCCCCAATCCTAGTCATTCACGCCCAAGATGTTTCTTTTCGGCCCAATATATGATGTTTTCTAAATAAGTAGCCAAATCCCCTTTTGCTCCTGTACGTCTCCACTATAAGTATATCTCATGGCCTTTTTATTCCAAATTTCAATTAATTCGTTGGGCTTTTAATCCCTTTCACAGCCCTCACTAATGATTCCTTCTAGTAGCCTATGGATGATATAATACTTCTTATCTTGTGCCATCCGAACTCCTCAATAGTTGATCTTTTCTTTTCATAATTAATCTGTTAAAGATAAGCCACACAAATAATTAATGTTTAGCCAATTAATGTTCAACAATTACATCTTTGTTTTGTGATTGGCATTCAAATCTTATCTCACGTTTGAATAGAAAAATCTAATTAATGACTCATTTAGTTAGACAATTAATTCCACTCAAAATTATTAAAGTTCAAATATGAACCACGTATAAATAGAATTTAATGTAAACACCCCCTAAAGTTACTTAAAAGCGCAGGAAATATTATATAAAAATATATATAATTTAGAGCGTATCAAATATCCCCACACTTAACCTTTTTTTCGTCCCCGAAAGAGAAATATGCAACGGAATCAGAGATGAATAGATACTCGGGTCAAAAACTATTTATATTTTGTTAAAATCAAATCTTGTGTTAGACGCGATTGCAAATATACTTGTCCCCTTAAACCCAAGTCCGATCCTAAGCCCTTATCATGTGATTTTAATTTAAGTGCGGTCAATCTTACCTAGGGCCTCACGCTAGAATCTACGGTCCACCTACTCCCGCCTCAAGCTTATAGGACTAAAGGAACGATCACTGGACCAATTCCCAACCGTCTTATATCAAAACCAAGAGAGTTTACAATCAAATTTTTTTTTCTTTTTCCATTTTTTTTCCGCTTTTCTTTCTTTCTCCTTTTTTTTAACGTGAACCTAGACGATGCTTTCCCTAACCAAGAGGCAATCCGGCTGTAGAGTCGCTATCCCCAACCACATATTACTTAGGTTTCGGTACTTTTTTTTCTTTTCTTTACACGGTCGATTTCACACACCCTAGCGGTAATCTTGCTGTAGAGTCGCTATCCCCAGCCTAGACTACATAGGATTGCATTACTTTCATTTAGTTTCTAGCTCACTTTTCATTCTATTTTTTTTTTCGCAAGATCACAAACTCTAACGATTTTAACTTATAACGGTGCCCCTTATACTCTTATTGGCAGTTTTAGTTTCCCATATCTCCCAGGCGAAAACCCACTAGCAGACCGACAATTAAGGTATATTAACTCAAAGGGACTTAAAACCAAACCCGGGCCTATCCACATATCCCTAACTAGACGCAAGCTCGATTTATTATAATCTCATATTATTATTATTCGAACCCGAACAAAAACCCATCTTTTCTATCATTTTCCGAATAAATATGCAAACTTCTTATTTCAAAGGACATTTTTCTGATTTTTCAATTTTTTTGGATTTTTCAAATTTTTTTTAATTTTTGATTTTATTGACTCAAGACTCAGTAACTAAGACCTAAACGATAGTTTTCCATCCCCACACTTAAGGATTGCATTGTCCCTAATGCAAATATGGAAACAAACAATAAATACGAAAGAGAAAAAAAAATACAGAGAGAGTTGGAAAAGACTTAGCTGGTTAGGACAAAAGTCAGTGCCAGCCGTACGAGTCTTGAATCCAACGAACGATCGTATAGCATTTCATTCGCGATCGTTGCCTAGCCTGCTTGAGTTTATCAATATGGCAGTTCCGAACTCACCCGAATGGAGATTGAGTACGGGTGGTACAATCCAAACCTGCACAAACACAACAAAACAAAACCCAAAGCAGTACCAATTCTAAAAACGACTCAAAAACTACTACTTTAGACTCATGGTACAAAATAAAAGACTCAAAATACAAACTCTACAAATGGGTAGCAACTTTTCACATACTTATGGGGGATCATAGAGATGCAGCTCACCTCCAAACACACACTCATGAGCTGTAGCACCATTATACCTATTATTGCTCAACTCAACCCAAACACTCTTATCTCTCTCACAACCTCTCAACTCCTCACCTGGCGGTTTGAATCTATACTCTTCATATCGAAATCTACCCCCAAACTGAGCTTTGCTTAGTATCTCTAGCTTAGATTCTAAACGCACCATTCTCGCTTCTAATTCCTCTACTCTCCTATCAAGTGGGTCCCCACACTTGAGTCCTATTACTTTTTCTAGACTCGGACCACTCACCACATTCTCCTCATCTCTCTCGTTCTTCTCACACTCACCCACTAACGATACCGCCTGCACTCTATCACTAGGCCCTTTCGAATTCATAACCTTAAAAACTACTGATTCCTCGCCCGCTCTAAGTGTAATGGTGCCTAAAAAGACATCTATGAGAGCTTTAGCGGTGTTCAAGAACAGGCTTCCTAAAATTAACGGTACGTTTTCATCGGCTTCCATGTCAAGAATGACGAAATCGACCGGAAAAACGAATTTGTCAACCTTAACAAGCAAATTCTCAACTATGCCCCTCGGGTGTTTCACGAACCTATCAGCTAAGGATAATGTCATTCTGGTAGGTGAAAGCTCGCCTAAGTCTAACTTGTGGTACCCTTGGAAAAATTCACAGTCATCTCGAGTTAACATCTGGTTGTCTTGGATTACTTGTCAAAATTTGGGACGAAATTTCTTTCAAGTTGAGGATGATGTGACAACCCGGACTTCCAAGGTTAGTGCCAGTTCGTTCGTGATCTTAGATTCTTATGATTCCCTTCCAACGTTTCCTCTCATGTTAAACTTGTTAGACGGTTGGGCCGATTATGCTTTTGGGCCGTCTATATCGTATATATGTTTCAAACCACACCCACATGTTAAACTTGTTAGACATTTCCTCTCATGTTAAACTTGTTAGACGGTTGGGCCGCATGTGGACATCTTGGCACACGCATACACTTAGGATATCTTTGTTAGTCATGGATCGGGTAAAGCCCACGTGAGGGTGTGAGAATTGGGCCAAGACCTATTATTAAATCACTAAGCATGCAAACCAATATTCATAAAAGTAATTGCTTCAATATTTGACAAAACTTATTAATTGTTCAGCACATGGCCGACATTAGACTCCAATAAACACCTAGTTGCATGCGAATTTTGATGTATTGCATTAGATGGGCCGCACATGTGTTGATGGTTTATTGGACCAAACCCAAACCGGCCCCAAAAACCCACCTCTTGTGTCGCACGTTTATACATTAGGGGTACGTATCATTCTTTTTGAAAACCCTAGTACTTCTCTCTCTTTCTTGATGATCGATGGCAGACTACCCCCCCCCCCCCCCCCCCCCCACATCGAAGCACATCTTCCTCTCATATCAGCCTCTCTTGTCTAGCAACACTCATCTTTCGGTTAGTATGCTTGTACTCGTTCTAATCTTGATTGATTGTTCACGGTTACGTGCGTTTTGCTATGAGATTTCTGTGATGCTCATGAATTCTTGTGTAAGCTAGGGTTGCTGGAATTATGTTTTCTTATGGTTATGATAGTATGAATATGGGTTTCTAACCAATCTGATATAGTAAATTGATGAGTCCATGTAACTCAATATGGATGTTTTGACTTTGGTTAATTGGTGATTCATTATAAGGAAAAAATCATTAGATCGATGTCAATTGTGGCTGGTTCTGTTAAACTAGGATTTTATGTTTAACATGAAGACTTGTAACTATCAATTAGGTCCATATGGATAAATGGGAGGATTGGAATTCCAACCGAGTGTTAGGGTTACATAAGGGATAAGGCATGGAATTATTGTTATGTTGTTGTGATTGAACATGGAGCATGGTCATGAAACTATTAGAAAATAATTAGAGTTGTTGCACATTATGTAAACTGTTAATAGTTGCTTTTACAAAGAGGAAACAATTATGGAATTGATAATGAGAAACCGTCACAATGGTTGTATTATTTGATCCAGACGAAAGTCAAGGGTTATGCTAAATCAAGTTAATTAGTTATTGGAAATTAAAGTTGCATGGTGATTAGGTATAACCTGATTTGGGCCGATGAATGAACAGTTAAGGTATTATTTGAAATAGGAAATGGTAATGTGAACTTATGTGTAACTTGAATACCTACGAGGTAATGACGACTAACATATATGTACATGAGTAAGTGTTAACTAGTAGTACGTTATGTGTATTTTTAGTACGCTATTGGTTTGATGAAGTGTGTAATACTTGAACACTATGTGTGTAATGTGTATGAACGATACGTGACAAATGTGTGTACGGAACTGACTATCTTTGGTAACCACGGTAGGGATTGGTTGATTAACTGGAACGGGTAACTTAATCTTACCGAGCAAACCACAGGTGAGTTCACTACATTCGAGCATGCGTCCCAGTGGTTGGGGACAGTCAGTGGGTATCCCATGGAGGGATAAGTCTTTTGGGTAAAAACGGGTATATTGGTTAATATTCTCACCTATCATTCTTGTAAGTCCCTTATGTTGTTACCTGGAGGGTAACGGGTATTAGTTGGTAGCGCTACTTAGGTTTGGCACCCTCACACCGCTCCTAGAGAGGACGGATGTGAACTAATGACCCAGTCGGGCCCAGTACTGGATAGGAGTACGTGGGAAAGGGCAGTCATGTACTTCAGGAGCCGTCTTGTTCGGAATTGAGATATTAACAATATTACTTGCATTTGTCAATGAACTGTTTTACATACAACTGGTAACAAAACGTTTTCTTAAACTGTGAATTCGCCAGCTTTGTCTGATACACTTGTTGCATGCTCGCAGGTCATTAGGTATCTTGGATGTGGGAACTTGCTGTCTGGAGGTGCAGGAGTGATCATGGGTCGACTAAAGGGACTCATGTGATTACTTGTTTATTATTTTACATTGGTTTTTGAACAACATAGTTATGGTTTGTTATTTGCTTCCGCTGAACATATTGGTTTTCGAATAAACTTTTGATGGGATTTATTTAATAATTTGAAAACTCTATTTTGAAACTTGTGGGTTCAATGTAATTAGTGGCTCATTGTCAGTACGTCACACGCCTATCAGGGACACTCCCTAAGTGGTATTTTGGGGGTGTGACATAGCTTCTCGTAGAGAGAAAAGGGCATCAAATTGATGCTAGCACCTAGGTCAGCTAAGGCTTTAGTATTGGTGTTACTACCGAATAGACAAGGAATAGTGAAAACACCGGGATCGGTAAGCTTTTCAGGAAGCTTATTTGAGACAATGGCCGAACACCCTCCATGCAATGGGACATTCGACAACTCCCCCAACTTCTCTTTGTTCCTAAGAAGATCTTTCAAGAATTTCGCGTATTTAGGCATCGACTGAAGTGCCTCGATAAACGGAAGATTAATCTTCAATTGCTTGAAGATGTCTAAGAATTGCCCGAATTCCCTTGAGTATTTTTGGTTCTTAAGACGTGAGGGAAACGGGATATACGAATGGTCAACTAAAGGTGAAGGTCTAACGTCTATAGGCGTTTTCTTAACTTTCTTCTCAACTTGAGACTCACCGGGCTGTGCGGTACTTGCTAGGGCTAGCCTCTTTTGCACTTTGCCGGGAGCCTCCATCTCTATCTCTTCATCTACAATATCATCATCTTCCTCTCCCACTCTCTCCTCAACTCTAGGGTTCCCTACGGTTTTACCACTATGGGTGGTAATGACTTTTACATGAGCATTCGGGTTAGGTTAGGTGTTACCCGCAAACTGACCGGGTAATCTCTCCTCTAACTTCCTAGACATATCACCTACAACCATTTGAAGGTCTTGGAAAGCAGCTTGGTGATTCTTAAGCATAAGGTCATGTTCGCTAAGTTTCTTTTGGGTGGTTTGGTCCTTAATAATTAATTGACTCATCATTGCTTCCATTCTTTCTAGACTACCCCCTAGATCATAACTTGAACACTGACCTGTTTGAACCTGACTACTTAACCCCCCATCCTTAACCTGCCCATTTGAACCCCCACCAAAGAGTGAACCTATACCCCTATTTGGATTTTGAGCTATTTGAAAAGCAGGAGGTTCATTTGAGCGAAAATTATTATTAAAATTACTATTATTATTATTATTTCGCCAACCCGACTCAAAGTTATTATTATTATTAAACCCGCTAGGTTAACCTCTACCGAAACCTCCTCCTACGAAATCAACTTGCTCCTCACCATCTAGCAACGGACACGCACTCGTATCGTGACCCCCTCGGCAAAACTCACACTTATCTACCTTAGCTCTAATCTCCTTGAGCTCTCGAGTCATGTTTTCCAACACAGCGGCCAAACTAGGGTCCATGGTGACATGGTTCACCCCACGGGCGGGTGCACTAGTAGTGGTATTAGAATTACCACTTTGATACCGCTGATCGGCTAGCGATTGAGATTGAGACTGGGCAAATGCCTCAAAACGCTCTAAACACTCAGCAACAGTAAGAATACCCATCATATGCCCCCCTGCATTAGTGTCGAACCTATCATGAGTCTCTTGGGTGAGACCGTTATAAAATTTCTCACATAAAGCCCAATCGGAAAGACCATGCTGGGAGCAACGAGCACAAAGGTTTTGGAAACGCTCCCAAGCAAGGTAGTAAGGCTCATCGGGCTCCATGCGAATGGAGTGGATTTGGTCTCTAAGAAGTGAGGCTTTAGCGGGCGGGAAGTACTTATTCAAAAAGGCTTGACGAAGCCCCGCCCAAGTAGTGAAGGTACCGGCTGGTTAAGAGTCCAACCAAGTAGCCGCACGCCCTGCTAGTGAAAATGGGAAAAGCTGAAGGTAAGTAGCATCATTAGGGGCTCCGTGAAGGCTAAAGGTAGCTAGGATACGGGAGAAACGGTTATTGTGGGCCGGGGCGTCCTCGTCCTCACGGCCGTGGAACTGAATGGTGTTTGTGATGGCCTGCATGTCATAAGATGGAATCTGCCATAAGTTCTCGCTAACTATAGGTGGAACGGTGATGGGTGAAGCAAGACCGGTGAAATTCTGAGTGGCTTGCTGATGGACGGTTTGCCTAGCGTTGGCCATTTCTTCTAAGTTTTCTAGGATGCTAGAGGTGCTAGAAGTAGGGCTATCGGGTGGGGAAACCTTAGGTGAATGGTTTGGCGAAGGTGGTGATGTAGGAGGTGGGGTGGGTAACGGGGTGGAATCGAAATTGGGGAAACTGTAACACCCCAAAAATGGGTTTGGTAATAAAACCACGTTACTAGTGACGACGTGTAAAATACCGTTAGTGGTAAAAAAAATTTAATTAACCCGGTTAATATTAGGATTTAAATAAATAAATTTAATGTTAATTAAAAGAGGATAAATACTTTGAGGAAAACAAAGTATATAGAAGGCCCGAGCTAACGGGACTTAAAATAAGACGGGTTATGACTACCCCGAACTCACTAAGTTAAACTAGCAAAGTTTAACCTACTTAACAAAACAAAGTAATGTTGAAAATAAGTAGGTTGTAGCCTACTTACTAGTTAACAAAACTTGAGGGACCAAAATCGTCAAAAAGGGAACAAGTTCTTTTAATAAAAAAAACACACACACACACCACACACACTTTGTGTGTGTGGATCGATCATCAGGAGCGACCAAGAGAGCTCAAACCCTAAAATCAACAAATTCACCAAATTGGAGCTCGAATCAAGCCCCAAATCAATGCATGAACGCGTATAAATGATCACCAAGTCAAAGGGATCGTAAGGTATGTTAAATTTTGTAATTTGGTGATGTCTTGAAGTTATGATGAACACTCAAAATCACAATTTGGGAATGGATGATGAATCCATGAGTGTAGTTGTGAAGAAATCTATGTGTAGGAACAACCCTAGTTAACAATTTGATGAACTAGTGTTGAAAACTAGGGAATTGATGATTTCCCTTGTATGTGCTAAGTGGGTTATGGCTAGATAATGAAGATGATGATATAATTGTGATAGAAATCATCATAGTTGATAGTAGAAACAAAGTACTTGAACAAATTTACATGATTGAGTACTTGTTCATACATGATAGAGATGGGTTTTTATGATATGATGATGTTAGTGTCTAAATTGTGATTAGAATCCTCATATTAGATAATAAAAGTATGCTACTTGAACCATTTAGGTGTTTGAGTACATGAATCATAATTACCATGAATTGGGTTTGGTGTAAAAAGAATGGAAATGATGATAAATTCATGTTAAAAATGAAGCTTGATATCATCATGTGTTAAGAAAGATTAATGTAGTGTTAATTCGATGAATTATGGTTATAAAACTTGGTAAACAAAGTGAATAAACGGTAGCCTAAGTATGATGCTACCGTGTATTTGACCAAGTAGTTAAATGAGTAGTAAAGCTACATCATGTAATCACTTATGATTAATAGGCCGTTGACTTTAAACAGTCAAACCGACCTATAATACGATGAATGATAATTCTTGAATATAAAATGCGTAGGGTGGAATGATCGTATTAACTTATGACTAAACTAACCACCTTGTGAAATGATGAATAATAGTTGGCGCTTAAACAAGCTAGGTGAAGCTTGGAGTGAAAGCGGGTCAAACGAATCAAGAATGAAGGGAAAAGCATAATTCGGGTGCAAGGTAAGTATAACTTACACTAGTCTTATATTTTAGAATATTCTCTTATCGTATTAGTTACGAATAAGATAAATACATAATTGAGGTATGATGTTCCGGCGTGTAAACGTACGGAACAAGATAGTCGAGTATGACAAGAAACCATGTTGATGGTTTAAAAGGAGTTAAATCGGTAATTTGATCATTTTATGACAAATGGAAAATAAACTTTTGAATGGTTGCCTTATAGGGTAAACCAAAACAAACAATAAGGGTAAAACGGTAAATTGGTCATGCATCGACCATAACTATTGGCTTTAAAAGACACTTATGAAGTAAGCCTTAATAGGCCGAAAAGTGTTAAGAAATGAATTATAAGTAAAGCGACCGCACGATGTAAATCGGAGCGAGTCATATAGTCGAGATGAAAATACATGTCATCTCGCCAATATAATCGGTCATTTAGACCAAACGGGTCAAAGGGTGAAGATACCACCTTTTGATAATAGCGACTAATGATTCTTGTCGAGTTATATGATTTCAGGAATAAATGTAGAAATGATATTTGCAACGCTACTATTTAGCGAATATTATAGCAAGGCATTAAATCAGGTCAATACAGTGACCCGAGCCAGGTATGTGTAATAGAGTAATGATTCATTGAGAACGTAAGGTTCAATGAGTATTTAATGAAGTCTTAGATAGACAATGGGTTACTTAAGTGGGTAAACCGAATGTTTTAAAAGAGGGTAGTGGCATTTTGAAAAGCATATTGACTTTTCGAGCAAGATCATAATTCAAAAGAAGAATCATGGGTCAAACATGCTCTCAAAAGACCTTGTCGTAATTGAAAGACTAAAAAGGACCAAAACGCCCTTGTTAGCTAATTCAAACAAACAACCTTTAAAGGTTGTTTGGAAACAAGTTTTATGATTAAGTAAAAACTTAGATTAAGTATAGAAGTTGAAAGAGGTATTATATTAGTCAAACGGTACTATTTGAGTTTTTGCCGTAAAATAATGATTCGAGAGGTAAAATTTGGTTTATATAGATCACCACATCAAACCTGCCATAAACACAATTGTGGTGGGAGATTATAGGATAAGAAATGTGGTGATGAAATGCTAGAAACAATCGAAAGCGATTTTAGGCTCGAAAGTGCTTAAATATCCTTAACGGGTCAAAATAAGCATACAAGCGAAAACGGGTTTAAATTGTGTAATAAACCTATGATTAGAACCTCATATGGTAGGTAACATTAATTTGTAGAAGTGTATGTAATATAGGAATCAAACAAATACGTTTGTTTGATAAAATGCATAAACGGGTTAAAATTCGGTAAAAAGGTAACGAGTCAAAGGCTTAGAAGTCTCAAAATTTCTTATGTTGGATGTAGGATTTTAACTCCATAAGATGGAGGGTTAAATTACGGACGCGTAGGAAAAAGAATCGGGTTAAACGGATCAATAACGAAGAAGTTATGGCCGTTTCCGTAAAAACTGGCATAGCTGATCTGAACTGCAACCTGCTGGAAACTGGTTTCCCAGGCGACACGCGAAGGAACAACATGGTTCCTCCGCGACATGCGACAGAACCCTGATTTAGCGAAAAAATTTTATTTTAATCAGTTTTGCTTCCCGGACTCGTTTAAATACGTTCTAAGTTACATATGACTAATCCAACTCATGTTTTATGAGTTTCAGGTATGATTTTAGCACCAGAGGATGATCAAGCACAACGAAGAACCGAACACGATCAAGAAATAAGCTTCCGCACTATGTATCGTTATTTTGTTAAATGACGAACTCAAACATGTTATTTTGTATAGTTTTAATTCTGTAAATAAAGTTTAATGAAACCCGTATTTTCAATGTATTGAAATTCTAATTACCCGTTTATTTTCGTAAATTATACGAAAATTGTTAAATAATAATAAGGGTGTTACAAGTTGGTAATCAGAGCTCAAGGTTGTTGACAAATGTGTTCGGTTCGAAGCTTGATCGCAAATCCGGTAAGTACAAGTATGTTAATAGTTTAGCATGCTAAAGTGTTGTAAACAACACATGGGGCTATCGTGTGATACACGTTACCCCAATTAAAATGATTGATATAGTTGACGAAAATACGCGCGTTGACGCGTATAATAGAAAAAGCCTTGTATTATAATACGGGCGATTATTGAAGTTGACGTTACTAACTTTGTGAATGTTTTAATTGAAGGACACTCGCGTTTGAAGACGACGAGAGTCAAACGAATTGTGGATATGATGATGGAACGGTCCGAAGTATGACGAGAGGAGCATGCTCACCGAGGACTAAATCGCGTAACGACCGCGAACAAGGTTAATGGCAAGGAACGCCCGTTAGGGCAAACATTACCAGGTGCACATTTTAAATAATCGCACAAATAGTAATATGCAACAAATAAGTAGAAATTGAAAGTTGCATATGTAGATTAAAAACTTGGAAAAACCCGAATAGAAAATGTATTCGGGATATTGTTTCCAAGAGAAACAAATAGAGGCGTTACTTACATAGGGCGTGATGTGAAAACTATAAAAAGGTCATGTGTGTCATGTGTTAATCGCTTACTCTGGCCAAGTAAGTAGTGGCATATGATACCATGAACTTCTTATGGCGGACACGTTTACATCCGATGTAGTAAGGGCGGTGTGAATGGGACTAACTTAAAAGTACCCAAATGAATCAAATGAGCAAAATAATTGATAATAATGTAAACGCACAGCCGGGTGACGGAAGCGTATTACATTAGGATGATGAGCCCGAGTGAAGGGACAAAGAAGCATGTAAAATGATTTAGACAAGTATTGGGAGGGAGTGTACTTACACTCGAACCCAGAAAACGCAAGCATGAAAAATGATTTAGACAAGTATTGGGAGGGAGTGTACTTACACTCGAACCCAGAAAACGCAAGCATGAAAAATGATTTAGACAAGTATTGGGAGGGAGTGTACTTACACTCGAACCCAGAAAACGCAAGCATGAAAAATGATTTAGACGAGTATTGGGAGGGAGTGTACTTACACTCGAACCCAGAAAACGCAAACATGAAAAATGATTTAGACAAGCATTGGGAGGGAGTGTACTTACACTCGAACCCGGAAAATGCGAATATGTCCCTAAACGAGTCGTTTTTGTAAAACGTCAAACTCGAGGACAAAGTCGGAATATAGAAATGAAGCGAGAGAACCAGTGAGAATCCTCGCTTAAAACAAAGACTGTAAAAGAGTAAATGCCAAGTCGTCAAAATTGCTTGACATAAATTAAAGATAAAACATTAAACTAAAATTTCGTTTTAGTCAAAAACAACGTTTTATCAAACATATATAGTATGAGATGATTGGGAAATAAACCTAAAACACGACGTGACGCGATCACGGTCAGGAAAGTTATGTGAAATAAAATCACATAGTAGCCCGAGAGATGGGTATAAAGTAACTGGACTAATAAGACTAGTCAGTGAAGCCGGTTAAGGTCAATATTTAAATTAAGAAAGTGTTCAACACGCTATCTATATTAAGATTAGCGTGAAATAATCATAGTTGATAAGCGTGTATGACCAAGTGGCCAAATGGCTACTCAGTCAAGCCAAATAATAAAGGTAAGTGAGTACAAAACGGCAGTGATGATCCATGAGGTCATAATAACGAAAAGTATTTATCGCCTATACTGAGCGATCACAAGGCAACATAAGCAAAGTGTTGGGAAGTCAGATCGAGTAAAGGCACAATAAAAAGGATAAAGCCGGAAGGTATGTGGTAATATGCCTTGTAGAATTCCGTTAATAGCACATCTAGATAGTGCTAAATAAATAAGATAAAATCAGGAAATTCATTTTAGTGGCGAATGCTGTACGAATGAACCAAACGAATAAGTTCGTAAAGAAAAGGGGTATGTTTGTAAACATTGAAAGATCTCACTAGAAACATCCAAATGGGTGAAAATAACGGATTCACAAAGAATCCGAAAGTATAAAGGCGATGGATTTCGCTAAGTTAATCAAACAAGTCGAAATGACCAGATGGCGTTATTCTGAGTTGCGTAAATTCGCATAAAAGATACATATGTTGTGTAATTAAAAGATGTTACCATATTTGTTTAATGACACTAACAAATGGTCAAAGTGTGAGTAATGCTTAGAAGGTTACTCAGTTTATGTACATTGGGTTGAAACTCAATAAATTATGTAAGAAAAGGTTTCGAGGACGAAATCTCTTTAAGGGGGGTAGACTTGTAATACCCCAAAAATGGGTTTGGTAATTAAACCACGTTACTAGTGACGACGGGTAAAATACCGTTAGTGGTAAAAAAAAAATTAATTAACCCGGTTAATATTAGGATTTAAATAAATAAATTTGATGTTAATTAAAAGAGGATAAATACTTTGAGGAAAACAAAGTATATAGAAGGCCCGAGCTAACAGGACTTAAAATAAGACGGGTTATGACTACCCCGAACTCACTAAGTTAAACTAGAAAAGTTTAACCTAGTTAACAAAACAAAGTATTGTTGAAAATAAGTAGGTTGTAGCCTACTTACTAGTTAACAAAACTTGAGGGACCAAAATCGTCAAAAAGGGAACAAGTTCTTTTAATAAAAAAAAACACACACACCACACACACTTTGTGTGTGTGGATCGATCATCAGGAGCGACCAAGAGAGCTCAAACCCTAAAATCAACAAATTCACCAAATTGGAGCTCGAATCAAGCCCCAAATCAATGCATGAACGCGTATAAATGATCACCAAGTCAAAGGGATCGTAAGGTATGTTAAATTTTGTAATTTGGTGATGTCTTGAAGTTATGATGAACACTCAAAATCACAATTTGGGAATGGATGATGAATCCATGAGTGTAGTTGTGAAGAAATCTATGTGTAGGAACAACCCTAGTTAACAATTTGATGAACTAGTGTTGAAAACTAGGGAATTGATGATTTCCCTTGTATGTGCTAAGTGGGTTATGGCTAGATAATGAAGATGATGATATAATTGTGATAGAAATCATCATAGTTGATAGTAGAAACAAAGTACTTGAACAAATTTACATGATTGAGTACTTGTTCATACATGATAGAGATGGGTTTTTATGATATGATGATGTTAGTGTCTAAATTGTGATTAGAATCCTCATATTAGATAATAAAAGTATGCTACTTGAACCATTTAGGTGTTTGAGTACATGAATCATAATTACCATGAATTGGGTTTGGTGTAAAAAGAATGGAAATGATGATAAATTCATGTTAAAAATGAAGCTTGATATCATCATGTGTTAAGAAAGATTAATGTAGTGTTAATTCGATGAATTATGGTTATAAAACTTGGTAAACAAAGTGAATAAACGGTAGCCTAAGTATGATGCTACCGTGTATTTGACCAAGTAGTTAAATGAGTAGTAAAGCTACATCATGTAATCACTTATGATTAATAGGCCGTTGACTTTAAACAGTCAAACCGACCTATAATACGATGAATGATAATTCTTGAATATAAAATGCGTAGGGTGGAATGATCGTATTAACTTATGACTAAACTAACCACCTTGTGAAATGATGAATAATAGTTGGCGCTTAAACAAGCTAGGTGAAGCTTGGAGTGAAAGCGGGTCAAACGAATCAAGAATGAAGGGAAAAGCATAATTCGGGTGCAAGGTAAGTATAACTTACACTAGTCTTATATTTTAGAATATTCTCTTATCGTATTAGTTACGAATAAGATAAATACATAATTGAGGTATGATGTTCCGGCGTGTAAACGTACGGAACAAGATAGTCGAGTATGACAAGAAACCATGTTGATGGTTTAAAAGGAGTTAAATCGGTAATTTGATCATTTTATGACAAATGGAAAATAAACTTTTGAATGGTTGCCTTATAGGGTAAACCAAAACAAACAATAAGGGTAAAACGGTAAATTGGTCATGCATCGACCATAACTATTGGCTTTAAAAGACACTTATGAAGTAAGCCTTAATAGGCCGAAAAGTGTTAAGAAATGAATTATAAGTAAAGCGACCGCACGATGTAAATCGGAGCGAGTCATATAGTCGAGATGAAAATACATGTCATCTCGCCAATATAATCGGTCATTTAGACCAAACGGGTCAAAGGGTGAAGATACCACCTTTTGATAATAGCGACTAATGATTCTTGTCGAGTTATATGATTTCAGGAATAAATGTAGAAATGATATTTGCAACGCTACTATTTAGCGAATATTATAGCAAGGCATTAAATCAGGTCAATACAGTGACCCGAGCCAGGTATGTGTAATAGAGTAATGATTCATTGAGAACGTAAGGTTCAATGAGTATTTAATGAAGTCTTAGATAGACAATGGGTTACTTAAGTGGGTAAACCGAATGTTTTAAAAGAGGGTAGTGGCGTTTTGAAAAGCATATTGACTTTTCGAGCAAGATCATAATTCAAAAGAAGAATCATGGGTCAAACATGCTCTCAAAAGACCTTGTCGTAATTGAAAGACTAAAAAGGACCAAAACGCCCTTGTTAGCTAATTCAAACAAACAACCTTTAAAGGTTGTTTGGAAACAAGTTTTATGATTAAGTAAATACTTAGATTAAGTATAGAAGTTGAAAGAGGTATTATATTAGTCAAACGGTACTATTTGAGTTTTTGCCGTAAAATAATGATTCGAGAGGTAAAATTTGGTTTATATAGATCACCACATCAAACCTGCCATAAACACAATTGTGGTGGGAGATTATAGGATAAGAAATGTGGTGATGAAATGCTAGAAACAATCGAAAGCGATTTTAGGCTCGAAAGTGCTTAAATATCCTTAACGGGTCAAAATAAGCATACAAGCGAAAACGGGTTTAAATTGTGTAATAAACCTATGATTAGAACCTCATATGGTAGGTAACATTAATTTGTAGAAGTGTATGTAATATAGGAATCAAACAAATACGTTTGTTTGATAAAATGCATAAACGGGTTAAAATTCGGTAAAAAGGTAACGAGTCAAAGGCTTAGAAGTCTCAAAATTTCTTATGTTGGATGTAGGATTTTAACTCCATAAGATGGAGGGTTAAATTACGGACGCGTAGGAAAAAGAATCGGGTTAAACGGATCAATAACGAAGAAGTTATGGCCGTTTCCGTAAAAACTGGCATAGCTGATCTGAACTGCAACCTGCTGGAAACTGGTTTCCCAGGCGACACGCGAAGGAACAACATGGTTCCTCCGCGACATGCGACAGAACCCTGATTTAGCGAAAAAATTTTATTTTAATCAGTTTTGCTTCCCGGACTCGTTTAAATACGTTCTAAGTTACATATGACTAATCCAACTCATGTTTTATGAGTTTCAGGTATGATTTTAGCACCAGAGGATGATCAAGCACAACGAAGAACCGAACACGATCAAGAAATAAGCTTCCGCACTATGTATCGTTATTTTGTTAAATGACGAACTCAAACATGTTATTTTGTATAGTTTTAATTCTGTAAATAAAGTTTAATGAAACCCGTATTTTCAATGTATTGAAATTCTAATTACCCGTTTATTTTCGTAAATTATACGAAAATTGTTAAATAATAATAAGGGTGTTACAAGTTGGTAATCAGAGCTCAAGGTTGTTGACAAATGTGTTCGGTTCGAAGCTTGATCGCAAATCCGGTAAGTACAAGTATGTTAATAGTTTAGCATGCTAAAGTGTTGTAAACAACACATGGGGCTATCGTGTGATACACGTTACCCCAATTAAAATGATTGATATAGTTGACGAAAATACGCGCGTTGACGCGTATAATAGAAAAAGCCTTGTATTATAATACGGGCGATTATTGAAGTTGACGTTACTAACTTTGTGAATGTTTTAATTGAAGGACACTCGCGTTTGAAGACGACGAGAGTCAAACGAATTGTGGATATGATGATGGAACGGTCCGAAGTATGACGAGAGGAGCATGCTCACCGAGGACTAAATCGCGTAACGACCGCGAACAAGGTTAATGGCAAGGAACGCCCGTTAGGGCAAACATTACCAGGTGCACATTTTAAATAATCGCACAAATAGTAATATGCAACAAATAAGTAGAAATTGAAAGTTGCATATGTAGATTAAAAACTTGGAAAAACCCGAATAGAAAATGTATTCGGGATATTGTTTCCAAGAGAAACAAATAGAGGCGTTACTTACATAGGGCGTGATGTGAAAACTATAAAAAGGTCATGTGTGTCATGTGTTAATCGCTTACTCTGGCCAAGTAAGTAGTGGCATATGATACCATGAACTTCTTATGGCGGACACGTTTACATCCGATGTAGTAAGGGCGGTGTGAATGGGACTAACTTAAAAGTACCCAAATGAATCAAATGAGCAAAATAATTGATAATAATGTAAACGCACAGCCGGGTGACGGAAGCGTATTACATTAGGATGATGAGCCCGAGTGAAGGGACAAAGAAGCATGTAAAATGATTTAGACAAGTATTGGGAGGGAGTGTACTTACACTCGAACCCAGAAAACGCAAGCATGAAAAATGATTTAGACAAGTATTGGGAGGGAGTGTACTTACACTCGAACCCAGAAAACGCAAGCATGAAAAATGATTTAGACAAGTATTGGGAGGGAGTGTACTTACACTCGAACCCAGAAAACGCAAGCATGAAAAATGATTTAGACGAGTATTGGGAGGGAGTGTACTTACACTCGAACCCAGAAAACGCAAACATGAAAAATGATTTAGACAAGCATTGGGAGGGAGTGTACTTACACTCGAACCCGGAAAATGCGAATATGTCCCTAAACGAGTCGTTTTTGTAAAACGTCAAACTCGAGGACAAAGTCGGAATATAGAAATGAAGCGAGAGAACCAGTGAGAATCCTCGCTTAAAACAAAGACTGTAAAAGAGTAAATGCCAAGTCGTCAAAATTGCTTGACATAAATTAAAGATAAAACATTAAACTAAAATTTCGTTTTAGTCAAAAACAACGTTTTACCAGAATCCTCTAGGGCCTCTACTTCTCAAATAAGAAATAGTAGAGTAGAAACTCTAAATGTTGATAACAACAATTTAGTTTCAGGAATATACCAATCTGTAAGTGAGGATGATACGGTCTCACACATGAGTTTTAGTTTATAATGATAAAAGAAAAACTTGATTTTAGTCCTGGATCTGTCATTAGACAACAAATATGTGAAAAATATAAAAATCCTATATGGGAACCACTTAAAGAATGGTTTTTAGAGTCATATCCTAGAGATAAAAGATTTTAAATAGGAAAAGAATTTTATGAAGATCTGAATAATATACAAGAAATCATAGAGTTTCCTGTTTGGTTTATAAACAAATATTCTTTGAAATATATTTCAGTTATTGCAAAAAATTATAGGCTTATTACAGGAGAAATAATAAAATATGTATTTCCTCCTCAAAATGATTTTGAAATGACAAAAGAAAATTGTGCTATTCATTTTGCTGCCTTTAAAAGAGCTTTACATAATGAGTCCATGACTGCGACTATTGCTCATGTTAATCATATTATACAACAAAATAATTATACAAATCTTTGTCTTAAAAATTTATTTGAAAATCTTCAAGAAATAAATAATAAAATTGAAAAGGTTTTGATAAACCAGAAAAAGGAAATTGGAGAATCAAGTAATACGAAAACTTCTGAACCTGAGTCAGCTATATTAGCTAAAGCTACTATTCAGCCTCCTCCTGAGATAGAAAATTATAAAATAAAACCAGAAGAAGAGCTTAAGTCTATGGATGACTTAATAGGAATTATAAAAGAAAAATTTTCAAATATCCAGCTTAATGTCTTAAGTGAAGCAGAAAATATGGATAATGAAACTTATGAAGCTTATGTTACTGATTCCATAAATAAATTTGGGAAAGGTAAAAAACATAAGACCTATGAAAATTATAATAGCAAATATGCTGAGAGGCCTAGACAAAAGTTATATTATTATCCTAGGCCTACTCCTCAGGATGTTCTTCATGAGGAACAAGAATTTGAAATAAATAATTCTCATAATGGAAAAGCTATCTATGAATGGAATCTAGATGGTTATACTGATAGGCAAGTTTATATGATGACACATAGGATGTTGATGTATGCCACCATAGCTAAAAATAATCAAAATACTGATGAAATAGTCTGTAAAATGATAAATGCAGGCTTTACAGGTCAGTTAAAAGGATGGTGGGATAATTACATAAATGATAAGCAAGAACAAATTTATAAACATTATAGGCAAGAGGGTGACAAGCAAATTTTTGATGCTGTTTACACCTTAATCATAACCATTATAGAACACTTTACAGGAAGATGGTCTGATAATTCTGAAACTATAAGAACCTTGCTAAATGGTCTCAAATGTCATACTTTAACTTCGTTCAGATGGTATAAAGATGTATTTTTAAGTAGAGTCTATGAGCTCCCAGAGAATAATAGTTCTCACTGGAAGTCTAAGTTTATTGATGGTCTCCCATCTTTATTTGCTGAAAGGGTTAGAAAAATCCTTAGAGGTAATAATATTCAAATCCCTTATGATAATTATACTTATGGAAGACTTATAGGAGTCTATGTCCAAGAAGGTTTAGCTTTATGTAATGAGCTAAAATTAAATCAACAAATTAAAAAACAAGACCTAACAGAAAAAAGACAGTTAGGACAATTTTGTGAACAATTTGGTATGGATTGTACCAAAGAAAAGGAGAATGAAAAATATTATAAAAAATATAGAAAAGCTAGCAGAGAAAAATATTTCCAGAAAAGAAGAGAAAAAAAAGAAAGGAGAAAAACCCAAAGAAAATAAAAATGGGTTCCTACTTGCTATATATGCAAGAAAAAAGGTCATAAGGCTAATGAATGTCACCAAAGAAAAGTAGTGAAAAAGAAGATAAATAGTTTAGACATAGAAGAAAATGTCAAAAATGAATTATATAAAATTTTTGATTCTGAAGAATCCTCAGATAATAGCATAGAGGAGAGTTCTTGTTCACATAATTGTCAAGAAAATTGTTGTAATAAAATTGATTCTGATAATGAAATAATATATAAAGTCATGTCACAATTTCAGGACAATGATCTTAATAATAGTGAGATCAATACTATAGATAATAATATTTTAGAAAATATACTAAGCAAGATTAAAAATCCAGAAGAGAAATTAAAAATTCTTCATATGATATACCAAAATGAAGAAGTTCAAAATTGATACTAGGATAGAGGAACCTGAAGGTCCCTATTCCATGAAATATGTTCATAATATTTTAAATACGAAAAATAATAATCCCTCTACTTCTGAAGATTTGAAAATGGAAATTACCAATTTAAAAGAAGAAATAATTTATTTAAAAAAGAAAAATTCTAATTTTGAAAAAAAAATTATAAATCTTGAAGGAAAAATTATAATAGGAGAAACATCTTATAAACCTCCATCTCCTATTAATAGTCCTATTGATAATACAAATTATGATCAGGAATATCCTCCTTTAGTTATTAATAAAAATGAAGGAAAAGATGAATATATTCATAGCATGGAAAAATTTATTTCCCAAAAATGGTTGGTTAAAATAACCTTATTAATACAAAATACATTTAAAAAAGATTTTGTTGCTCTTATTGATTCCGGAGCAGATTTAAATTGTCTAAGAGAGGGATTGATTCCTACAAAATATTTTGAAAAAACAACTCATATTCTTAAAGCGGCTAATAGGCAAGATATGGGAGTTAGATATAAAATTCCAAACACAAAGATTTGTAATAATGGAGAATGTATTCCTTTATCTTTTGTCCTTATAAAAAATATAACAAATGAAGTTATATTAGGAACCCCATTTCTTTCGAAAATATTTCCTTTAAAGGAAGTTAATAAAAAGGGGTTTAAAGCTTTTTATAATAACAAGGAGTTGTATTTTGAGTTTATAACTCAGCCATTTGAAAAATATTTGAATGAATTTCTTATACAAGCTAAGACCAACAAAATAAATTTTCTTAAAGAAGAAATTAGTATACATACAATTGAGGAAAGATTAAAAAATCCTAAACTAATATTAAAAATTGAAACTATAAACAATTTAATATGGAGATATGTAATGATCATCCAAATGCTTTTTGGAATAGAAAACAACATATTGTTTCTCTTCCTTACGAAGATAACTTTATAGAAAGTAATATTCCAACCAAAGCAAGACCTTGTCAGATGAACTCTGAATATTTGGAATTATGTAAAAAAGAGATTGAATCCCTTCAACAAAAAGGATTAATATGTCCTTCAAAATCTCCATGGTCATGTACGGCTTTTTATGTTAATAAACACTCTGAAATTGAAAGAGGTGTTCCAAGATTAGTTATAAACTATAAACCTCTTAATAAAGTTTTGAAGTGGATAAGATATCCAATTCCTAATAAAAAAGATTTGTTAGACAGATTATATGATACTTTAATATTTTCAAAATTTGATTTAAAATCTTCACTTTTTATTATTGAAAGACAAATTCACCTATGATAGGCAATTCAGTGGGTGCAACGATCTGATTTTTCGCAACTTGTGTGATGGACCATACTCTTGGTTCCTCAAGGCAGTCAAACTTGTGCGATGGATTTGCAAATGATATTTTTAATATAAATTTAGTATTTTTTTATGATATTTGCGACCAATTTGCGGCTTCTCTTTTCTAATTTAATATTAATTAAATTTTGTATGATACTTGTGACGTGTGCGTATATATACATAATTTTGCAATGAATTTACACACGATTTGGTTTTAAATTTATAAAAGTGATTATTACTTTTACATCAAAACACACACGAAAGAGGCAAGTGTACCCCGTCACATATGGAATAAAGTATCGGTAAGAACCAAGTATCGATCCAAGGAAATGAGCGGAGAAATAATACTAGACCTTTGTCACTAAACTACCGATAGAAACATAAGTTTTGTTTGATTTTAATTAAACTAAAGTAAGCGTAAACAAATACATAATAAAAACATAATAGATAATAGAGAAAAAGCCTTGCTTAATACACAACCACAGCATGTCAACTAAGTCGGTTTTGGCACTAGAAGCATTCGGTCAATTTTCCAATTTAAGACAATTAGTATCCCTTTCGGGAATCCTAACATGACAATCTTTCGGAAAGCTAAAACGATAAACACACTTTAACCACCTAAAATTGTTCTTTAACGTGCAATTGATAAATGTCTATGAAAATCTTTTAAAAATAAGTTAGTCATCCATTAGGAGTTTTCTAACCGCACTTAATCAAGGAAAGAGACACCGATAAACACAATGCAACCACCGAGACAAGCATAAACTAGATTAAATCACAGCCGAGTTCATTTTACAAATCTTGCATAATAATTCACTAAGATAGCAAATTTGGCCTAAACTACTAACTAAGCTAACAAATCATGGCAAGAATTTATAACGACACCATCAAACCCGTTAAGGTCCTAACGTGACGGCAAGCTCTCTTGATTAACAATAATTACATTTTATTAAATCACTAACCATTTCTAGTATCATGATGCACACATTTAAACCAAGCTAAACTAGTTAACCAAGTTCAAAGTTTACTAATACAAGATTAATTAAGCTTCATTTTTCAACTATCTTAACTAACCAAATACCAATCATCCAACACAATTACTTATAATCAAGAAATCAATATCAATAACAAGGTTGCAAACTAATCATCAAAGATTAACATAGAAAATACTTCAAAATGTCATTACAAACAAAGATTAATATACTAATGGCTATAATCAAGCAAGGGATTGTTGTGTTTTTGCCCAAAGGCTACAATAATACATAAACATTAATCTAAATGCTTGAAAGATTAACAAAATCATGGAAAGATTAGAAAACCAAACCATAAACAAGCATAAGATTAAGAATCCGGATAGTAATCGAGCTAAACGGAATAATGTGGCTTGAATCCGGGTGAAAGCTAACGCCTCCGGAGCCTGAAAATCGCCTGAATTGCTCTCCAAAATTCCAGAGTTACGAGCAGAATGTTTCTGCAAGTTTTTTATATAATTTCGATTTCGCACGGTCGTGCGTCGTGTTGCACGACCGTGCACTTTTTGCATTATTGGAGGTATGGTGCACCATACCGCATGACGTCATCAGATCTTGACCAGATTCGATCTCGCATGGGCGTGCCATGTGGTGCACGGGCGTGCATCACCGAGATGGGCCTTGTTGTTGCATCCGCATGGGGGTGCGACCATTCGCACGGGGGTGCGTCACCGAGATGGGCCTTGTTGTTGCATCCGCACGGGGGTGCGACCATTCGCACGGGGGTGCATTCCCGAGATGAGCTTTATTGTCGCATCCACACGGGGGTGCCACTAGTCGCACGGGGGTGCGACTTGCCCAGGTCATAATTTTTCACAGAATGTTCGCAGTTCAGCCGTTTCGGCCGGAAAATCCTCGTTTTCACTATCATCTTGTCTGGTATGCTGTTTTAGGCCTGTAAACAAAAGTATACTTGATTAAGTATCCGAATGACGGTTTTACGGCCGAAAACGCATAAAATGGGGATAAAATGGGGGACTAAAATATGTATAAATTAGTGAATATCAAATCTCCCCACACTTGAACCTTGCTTGTCCTCAAGCAAGCTAAACTAAAATGCAATAAAAGATAGAATCTGACAGGAACGATAATTTACAAACTATTTATTGAAACAACTACAAACGGTTAGCCGGTTTTTCGAAAGACAACATCAAATGAATCAAACCAAACAAGCATATGCAAATATATAGCGATAACCAAAAAGCCGTGACTCACTTTCAATTGACTTAACATGCTAATCTTTACACAACTCACAATGTTCACACACACTCGGTTTTATTTGTGAAACATACATAAAATGTGTATGTGCAAACACTCAATGCCTCGTCAATGAAATGTGTAATATCATAAGCTTGTCATAAGATCTCGTCTCCACCAACTAACATGTGAAAAAGTGTAAATCAAGAGGTCTTTACGGGTTGTAACGTTAGGCTTGGGCGAAGGGTATGGAAATGGATATTTAAAGTGGCGAAAATGGTTAAAACTCGGTAGTAGCGTTTAACTAGCAACAAACAATACAACTATACATACATATGCCTTAAAAAGGCGACTATTGCGCAATCGAGCTCATAAACAAGATGTCCTCATTTTATCATTCAAAATTGCTCGAATTTTGTCTACTTCACCCTATTTTAGGGTGTTTTATTTTCTGTTTTTTTTTTTTACAAACTAGTGGATTTATACAATGAATAATAAACTATAACAAGCGCTAGTTAAACGATTATTTTGACCGAGTTTCAACACTAAAAGGTTTAAAACATAAAAAGGCTAAATTTGGCTAAGTGGGCGATAATATGGGTAAACAAAGGTAAACGGGAAGGCTCGATATGGTTAATCCTAAAGGGTAATATAAGGTTTACGGGAAGCACAACACAAAGAACAAGGTTTACAACAAAGGGGTAATCTAAGTGCCTCTATCACTTCTACACAATTCCACAAGTTCATGGTCTTAACAAGCATACTAGTGACAAGTTCTAAATTACACGTAACATCCGGCTCACTCCTATATCCGAAATGAACAAATATATAACAATATCAAGGCTCAAATATGCTCACGTAACGGAAGGAATGGGTAAAAGTGTGAAAACTATCATGCAAGTCTTTCTTTGTTTGTCACGCTTTCCGGTTTCCTTTTTCAAAAATATTTTGCTTGTCGAGTTTTTATCAAGTCCGAAGCTTTCTAAAACACAACCAACCGGTTTATTTACTAAAATATATACAAAATACATGTATTTTTGAATGATTTTTCTGATTTTCTAATTTTTTTTAATGAGGACAAACAAAGTTAACAAAGTTAACCCCCTCCCCACACTTGAACTTCGCATTGTCCCCAATGCGAGACCCGAAATATAGAGAAAAGGATAATAGTACTCCCCTCAAGATGATGTTGATGCAACGAGACTTCCGAAGCTGTATCTGCCACGTGCTCCGGTCCAAGATTTGATACCCAAAGCCTGCAAGTATGTCACATGTGCACCAAAACAGAACAGAAACAGAAAAAACAAAAATAAACCATAATGTACATAAATATAAGACTAACATCCAAACAAATACAAGACATAAAGTAAATTGTCTGAAAATAAAATACAATCCGAGGGTGTTTGAAATTGTAGCCAAAATGAACACCCGATAAATACACTACTAAAAGATAGAACTTTTTTTTTTTTTTTTTTTTATAAAAAAAATGCCCCTGACCATGCGCACGGGAGTGCGGATTTTCGCACGGGCGTGCGGATCCGATGTTGACCCATTCTAGCACGTTGACCTCGGTAATGCACGGGTGTGCGACTCGAGGTGCAGGCCAGCCCGAAATCGCACGGGCGTGCGACCCATGGCACGGCCGTGCGAGATCTGCAGACATGTCTGTTAACTGCAGAATGCAGTTTCAGCGTCCGAATCGATCATTTTTCGCCATTTTTACCATTCGCACGCTGTTATAACATTATTTCAACCTAGACCCTACGCTCGGCACGTTTAAAAACTCTACAAACTAACGAAATCTACCAAACACACCTAAATTACTCTAAAACTATAAAAGCACAAAGAAGGACGATTTTACCCTTATAGCGCCAAAGACGCTCCTGCTACATTTTTAATCACCGAGTCAGTAGCGTAGACTCATGCTAAATTTTTGTCGGCGAGTCGATAGCAAGACTCATGCTAAATTTTTGTCGGCGAGTCGATAGCAAACTCATGCTAAATTTTTTTCGGCGAGTCGATAGCAAGACTCATGTCCCCACACTTATGATGTGTGCGGGGCGTGGAGTTCGATAACCTCCACCGCCGACTCGATCGGCCCGGTAACGTAAAGCTTCAAGAGGTGCCCATTCACTTTGAAAATAACGCCGTCCGCGTTCTCTATTACAACAGTCCCATAAGAAAATACCTCTTTTACTGTGTATGGTCCTGTCCAACGTGAATGAAGTTTTCCTGGAAATAGGCGCAACCATTTTTTCTTTTCTTTTCTTTTTTTGCTGAAAAGAAACAGAATATTATTTAAAATGGGCTGAAAATTTTTATAAAAAAAAAAATCCAAAAATGGGCCCGAAATTTTATAAAAATCAACACAAAAAAAATAATCGAATCGGCTAGTATAAAAATGATTTTAAGGTGCCGAAAACCCAAAGAATAAATGAATAAATAAATCCGGATCAAATAAATAAATGGAACAAAAATTTACAAATGTACAAAAGAATCACGAAAACGAATAAATCGAATTAAAAGCAATAAATATTAACAAATAAATAAACAAATAAATAATCAAGAAAATATACACAAATAATAACAAGTATATACGCCGATAACACAATGACTCGGGTCGTTCCTAAAACTCGCCATTTCCCCGGCAACGGCGCCAAAAACTTGACGTGTGCGTATATATACATAATTTTGCAATGAATTTACACACGATTTGGTTTTAAATTTATAAAAGTGATTATTACTTTTACATCAAAACACACACGAAAGAGGCAAGTGTACCCCGTCACATGTGACAACCCTCACTAAACCAGGTATCCGTACGACTTAATTAATAATTAATTACTGCTTAATTACTGTGCTTACTTGAAATTGTGGATAAACTGCTACTTGAATGCTGATACATGTACTTACTTGCATCATACTTTACTTGCTGACACTCCATGTTTTGCTTACAGCACCTTTGTGACAACCTTGATGCACCAAACGCACAGTAGCACAATGAACGGATAACCTATTAAACGTGTTGTCATAACTAGCACCAGGCAGGCACTGCCTCTAAGGCCTGTAAGAGCCAGAGATAGTTTACTACACTAATAGAAAGTGTAGGGATATAAGGGTTGTAGAACTGCGTCACTAGGAATAAGTTACAGTGACCGGATGTGCCTAAAACGTACTCTAAGTACAAAATTCAGCACTTTAATTGAAAATTCAGCATTAAGGTAGCTAATAAAGTGCCAAAACATGAGAAAAATATTACTAGACACTTTCCAAGTGTCGGGAATAAATTGTGTCACAAAAAAAAAATAATGACACTTTAAAGCTTTGTTAAGCACTTTAACGGATCACTATCCAACCGAACAACCGGACTTACCCGGAACACAAAAATATTGCCATTAACATTGTTTCTCTTTTTTTTTCTGAGCTAGTTAGGGTCCCTGAATACCCTAACACCCGCTATAACGCATGACACACTAGTAACCGGGTTAACCTCTAACTTAACTTAACTAATACTTAACTTATGGTTGGAATTGGACTAGGTTACCCCCCCCCCCCCCCACCGAATCGGTCACATTGTGACCACCCCATGTACTTGCATGAATATTTTATTCACACTTGCCTAATATCTTGGAGACATAGGAACTCTTGGATAATAACCATGATTTTTGCCTATAAGTAACTAAGCATAATACACCATAACATTCACACTCTCAAACTCAACAAAAACTCTCCCTCTCCTCTCTAAATAACTCACGGCCGAACACCCCTATATCAATCCATCCATTTTTCGATTTTGTCCAAGCTATTTCAAGAGCATACAAGTGCTAAGGATCACGTACGAGGAGGCTTGGTGCATTCGGAACGTGAAGGACCTCTTCTCATTGCTTTTATCCACTCATTCTTCGACTAGATTCTTCCCTAGCCACGAGCTAGTAGTAAGTTACTATAAACACACTCTCGATCTATTTTAAAGTGGTTAAAACGATATGTGACGGTTAAAACTCGTAAACTTACAAGATGATACATAAAAGTCTACTAAAAATGCTAAAAATGTTGGTTAATAGCACAAGGGTTGTGTAAATCATGTAGGATTTGTTTTGTGTAATTATTTGGGCCCGATCTATGTTGTGGTAGCTCGGATCATCGTTTAACCCGGATTGGTCATGATCATGGATCATGACATAGAGCTTGTTTAAGTATAACAAGGGTTAAGTGATGAAACTCTACCACACGAGAAACTTGAACTTGTGTAAAAACGATTTTACTTACGAAGTGGTGTTTAAAACTAGTAGATCTACGGATCTACAAGCGGTATTTTCAAAGGGCCACATGTCAAGGGAAAACATACTTTTAAAGACGGATCTTACATAAACAAAAGTGCTTTTGTAAACACACAAGTGTGTAGACACTTGTGTAACACAAAGTTTTGACAAAAGAACTATTTTTGTAAATGTTGACAAGAAGTTGTGGAAATTTATTTTCTTTAAAAACGAGACTTTTACGAAACCGGATTGATTTATACAAAAGATACACTAAAAGTAAGGAGCTTTACTACATATTTTTGGAAAAACTACAAGTTCATGTAATTCTTGCGATTTACATATATATTGACTAGTTTGATGCTTTGAACATTGTTTTGATTGAATGAGAAAATTGTTGGTTTGATTTGTAAAAGAAAATGATACGCTTAAAAGCGTGGCCACCTCCAGTTACAGGGGAAACTCTGGCGAAATTTTTCCAAAAACCTAACACTTAGAAATATTTTCACCACAAGTGTTAGAAATACATTTTGACTTGTTTTCAAATTATAGATTTCGCCACGACTTATTTACAAAATATCGGAGGTGGGATTTCACAAAATGAAACGTGATAAATATATGTATTTAGTAAATATATTTTTCATAACGTCACTTGTTATGTGTTTATGACTATTTTGTGAAATATACAAATATTATTTTTAGGGTAAAAATAATATTACCAAATGTTAACGATTCCAAAATAATACGAACGCACATGTATAAATCCCCCATCCTTGGGAAGGAAAATAATTACCAAGTATTTACAAAATGTGAACACGAAATAGTTGTCTAACTATTTCCCAAAAACTTAAACCATAAAGCTAAGGCACGGCCGTCCGTCTAATAGAGTTAGTACGTGTAGGTCGTCGCACAACTGCTTGATCAGGAGATTTACTTGGTAGAGACGCACCACGGTGAGTTCATGTCCCCCCCTTTTCTCTTAACTATTTTCAGTTTTCTAAACTGCGGGGGTGAAATACATGTTACTATGATTACGAATATTTCTTACATGGTATGGTTAGCGTAAGGAGGGTTATTATTTAGATCATGTGAGTGGGTAGGCGGAAACTTGGGACTATTAATCCTCATAGTAGGACCGAGGGGCAGGAGCGGTAGATCTATCTGGGTGTAGCGAGCCCAGCCCCAGGCCCAAACAGTACGGACCTCGGGGTGACTTTATACCCAACGCATAAATCTGCTAGGTTTGAGTCTTCCTACTTGCACTTCACACATATCAATGGCTTTGCAAACCATTGGTGATCTATTTTTTCCTTATTTGCTACATACCAGGATTTCATACTTACAAAGGTTTTACTTACTCACTACACATGAACTTGCTCAACAATTTTTGTTGATTTTTCCAACTTACATGTATTTCAGGTAATTAAGGATCTGGCATGGTATGCTACGTTTTCCCGCTGCATAAGGGTTATGAGGTCATCCAAGTTTAGGAGATGTGGCTTTTTCCTGGACGAGTCACAGTCCTTAACTACGTTTATTTCGCGTTGGTGTTATGTCTTTTCAAACAACGTTTCTTTTTATGTTATCAGGTTGTAGTGTCTATCGCATGAGTTAACGCCTTAAGACAATGTTGTGTTACTTATGTTTTAAAACTTAATTCAATGGATGATCTTGCATGATTTTTATTTCATATAGCTTTGTTATGATTAAGCTATGGTATTAAGAAGTCACACCAAATTAACCACGCTTCCGCAAAGCCAGGGTGTGACAGCTTGGTATCAGAGCCTTGATCATAGCGAACTAGGATTCCTTCTCGAGTCTAGACTATGATCACTAGGGCTCTCACGAAAACATTTTTACACTACATACCACTTAAGTCCAGATCCAAAAACGTTTTTATAAACAAATGTTGAGCACATTTTATTTATTATTTATAGGCTCGATCTGGGAGGCCGAGGCTCGGTCTGGGAGACCGAGGTAGTTGACTAGTGGGACTAGGAAGAGCAGTCTAAGAGGCTGGGAGAATAGGCTAGTGGGACTAGGAAGGGCAGTCTGAGAGGCTGGGAGAATTTGGCTAGTGGGACTAGGAAGAGCAGTCTGAGAGGCTGGGAGAATTTGACTAGTGGGACTAGGAAGAGCAGTCTGAGAGGCTGGGAGAATAGGCTAGTGGGACTAGGAAGGGCAGTCTGAGAGGCTGGGAGAATTTGGCTAGTGGGACTAGGAAGAGCAGTCTGAGAGGCTTGGAGAATTTGGCTAGTGGGACTAGGAAGAGCAGTCTGAGAGGCTGGGAGGCTAGTGGGACTAGGAGAATTGTTTGATTGCTTACTTGGTGACTAATGTGCTTGTCTGATTATATGATTGATTATTTGTACATATTTGTGTTTGTGTTACAGACACCACGGACTCGTCCGGCACAGGTGATTCGGACACCACGGACCCTAGACCCATAGTATCAGACGACTTAGAGTCTTCAGAGCACGAGGTCCACACATCAGATGTTACCAGCACAGACGAGGATGACTTTCAGCCCTTTGCGCTACCCGACGCCGTCGATGAGCCCGCTAATGGTCCTTTTGCTGGGTACCTACCACTCGTAGAGATCCCTGCTCCCATACCTTTGGCCGTTTATCCTGCTTACGATATGCTCCTCGACGCCGACGCTGACGACGACGTCGATCCGTTTGATGATGAGCCCCTGGAGGACGATGTTGAGGGCGAGGCCCTTCTAGCTGACGGTGGTGTTTTGTTACTCGCAGATGCTCCAGCTGAGGAGTCACCTGCACACTCACCCGCTCTAGACTCCTTCGAGTCTGTGGCCTCCGCACCGTCACACACTCAGAGCGCACAGCACTATTCACACGGTTCAGATCCTGACAGGGCATCATCTGCTGTCTCTGCTCCTAGATTTGCTTTCGATCACGACCTCGATGAGGATTCAGACCCTGTTTTTCCCCCTGGATTTGACCGGACCAGGAGATAGAGTTCATCCACTTGGATCAGCCTATGGTTGACCCAGTAGACCCAGTTGACCCTGCATTCGCTGATCATGCAGATTTTGATATGGAGTTAGTTGATCCCGAGCCTGCCATGGCCCTTGAGCCAGTAGCTGCTCTTGACCTAGTGTTTGAGCATGACCCTGTTCAGGCTGGCATGCCCATTGATCCTATGATTGCTGACCTACCCATTGATGATCACCCTGCTGATGCACCACTACTGGAGGGTGACCATGTTATTGCTGCTGATCATGTTGATCCCCCACTTATCGCTGTTATACCTGCTGACTCTCTTGTTGCACCCCACCCTGACCCTGTGCCTGTACAGTTTATGTATTATTGTAGCCTTTGGGCAAAAACACAAACAATCCCTTGCTAGATTATTGCCATTAGTGTGTTAAGCTTTGTTTGTAATGACACTTGAAGTATTTTCTATGTTAATCTTTGATGATTAGTTTGCAACCTTGTTATTGATATTGAATTCTTGATTATAAGTAATTATGTTGGATGATTGGTGCTTGGTTAGTTAAGATAGTTGAAAAATGAAGCTTAATTAATCTTTTATTAGTAAACTTTGAATTTGGTTAACTAGTTTAACTTGGTTTAAATGTATGCATCATGATACTAGAAATGGTTAGTGATTTAATAAAATGTAATTATTGTTAATCAAGAGAGCTTGCCGTCACGTAAGGACCTTAACGGGTTAGATGGTGTCGTTATAAATTCTTGCCATGATTTGTTAGCTTAGTTAGTAGTTTAGGCCAAAAGTGCTATCTTGGTGAATTATTGTGCAAGATTTGTAAAATGAACTCGGTTGTGATGTAATCTAGTTTATGCTTGTCTCGGTGGTTGCATTGTTATTATCGGTGTCTCTTTCCTTGATTAAGTGCGGTTAGAAAACTCCTAACGGATGACTAGCTTATTTTTAAGAGATTTTCATAGACATTTATCAATTGCACGTTAAAGAACAATTTTAGGTGGTTAAAGTGTGTTTATCGTTTTAGCTTTCCGAATGATTGTCATGTTAGGATTCCCGAAAGGGATACTAATTGTCTTAAATTGGAAAATTGACCGAATGCTTCTAGTGCCAAAACTGACTTAGTTGACATGCTGTGGTTGTGTATTTAGCAAGGCTTTTTATCTACTATCTATTATGTTTTTATTTTGTATTTGGTTATGCTTACTTTAGTTTAGTTTAAATCAAACAAACCTATGTTTTTACCGGTAGTTTAGTGACAAAGGTCTAGTATTATTTCTCCGCCCATTTCCTTGGATCGATGCTTGGTTCTTACCGATACTTTATTACATATATGACGGGATACACTTGCCTCTTTCGTGTGTGTTTTGATGTAAAAGTAATAATCACTTTTATAAATTTAAAACCAAATCGTGTGTAAATTCATTGCAAAATTATGTATATATACGTACACGTCAAGTTTTTGGCGCCGCTGCCGGGGAAATGGCGAGTTTTAGGAACGACCCGAGTCATTGTGTTATCGGCGTATATACTTGTTAATATTTGTGTATATTTTCTTGATTATTTATTTGTTTATTTATTTGTTAATATTTATTGCTTTTAATTCGATTTATTCGTTTTTGCGTTTATTTTTGTCCATTTATTTATTTGATCCGGATTTATTTATTCACTTATTCTTTGGGTTTTCGGCACCCTAAAGCCATTTTTGTATTAGTCGATTCATTTATTTATTGTGTTGATTTTTTTTATAAAATTTCGGGCCCATTTTCGGATTTTTATAAAATTTTCAGCCCATTTATAATAATTTTCTGCTTCTATTCAGCTAAAAAAAAAAAGAGCAGAATTATTATATTAATAAAATATTCATTGTGTCAAATTTTCGTTTGCAGGTTAATGTCCTATACCCCCGTTCCCAATCCTATTGAGCCGTCAGACGAGCCCGAGCGTGATCTGAGGAGACGTCTTCATGAGAAATCTCGTGCAGTTGGCCTGATACTCGCAGCAGGTGAGCAGGAGCAGGTGGTACCCGTTGAAGCCGAGGGCTCAGGGGCAGCAAGAAACGCAACCATGGCAGACGATAATCAACCTTTGAATGAGACGAATCAGCCCGGACGAGAGGGCTTGGAGCCCTGTATTATTAGACCTACTATTGATGCACCTTCATTTGAAATAAAATCTAGTATTATTAACATGGTGCAGAATTCAGTGCAGTTCGACGGGCGTGAGCACGAGGATCCCGGGAGACACATTGCGGCTTTCCTCCATGTTTGCTCCACATTCAAGATTAGGGATGTTTCGGAGGACGCAATTCGGTTGAGGTTGTTTCCGTTTTCATTGCGTGAAAAAGCCAAAGCTTGGTTTATGTCACTCCCAGCCGGGTCCATCAGGACCTGGAATCAATTGACGGAGCAGAATCCGAAGGGGCGTGGTAATGGCCCGCACACGTAAAGTGTGGGGACATGAGTCTTGCTATCGACTCGCCGACAAAAATTTAGCATGAGTCTTGCTATCGACTCGCCGAAAAAAATTTAGCATGAGTCTACGCCGCTGACTCGCCGACAAAAATGCAGCAGGAGCGTCTTTGGCGCTATAAGGGTAAAATAGTCCTTTTTTGTATTTTTATAGTTTTAGCGTAATTTAGGTAAGTTAGGTAGTTTACGTTAGTTTGTTTAGTTTCCATACGTACCGGGCAAAGGTTCTGTATTGCAATATTGTTAGAACAGTTGGTGTGTCGAAAAAATGGCGAAAAACGGCCGAAACAGCTGCTGGAAATAGCTTCTGCGGAAAATTCTGTATCTGCACCTGATGCACGACCGTTCCTCGGGTCGCATGACCGTGCGATTCCGAGCAAGCCGGAACGGTTAGTCGCACCCTCGGTGCATTTCCGAGAAGAAGCTGCTGGGTTTGAACGATGTCGGTGATGCACGACCGTGCCACACGGAGAACGACCGTGCGTCAGGCTGAGGGCAATTTTGTCATTTTGCACATTATATATACCCTCATCTGCTGCAAAATCCCTCATTCGCGAACCCTAGTCGCTGCAGGCCGTTCCAGAGCGATTCTTCATCATATCGCACGGTTTTTCGCACGATCTAACACCCTTCTTCGCACGGTACGTTCCTAGTTGTAGTTTTCTTGTTTTCTTGCTTTCTAGGTTAGATTTCTTCCGATTCTTCAAGGAATTTTTTGGGTTCTCTTCATAAACAAATCGAAACCCTAACCCTTGTTGAATCAAAGTATCGTGAACACCCGGTTGACTTTCAGACCCCTGTTGGCCCAATACTTGTTGAAATTTTGCAAAGCTCTGATTGTTCTAACTACAGGGGTCGAAATCTGCAGACACAAAGTCGCACGGTCGTTCCTCGTGTGGAACGGTCGTGCCTCGCCGGCTTATTCACGATATCTTCTGGGCTTGGTCTGTTAGTTCTCGGAGACGCACGACCGTGCGTCTCGAAGAACGACGTGCCATTCGCCCAGTTCAGTTTGACAGTTTCTTCATAATTTGCTGATCGGCTGTTTTCAATTCATTTCTCTCCTGTTTCTGTCTTTCTAACATTTTTCCCCATTACAGATGAACCATCCCTTCCTACAGTTTGACCCCAACATTGAGAAAGAAGCTTTGTGCATAGCGAAGCGCGACGCATTGTGGGCGAGACGGGGGCAGTTTGGAGTCCCCCGATGGTTAGATTGGGAAGTCATGCGTGAACTCAACCAGTATGATCGACTGGACGACATGATGAGTCGCCCGCTTGCAAACCTGGTCGCTTGCAACCGACCCGTTTACCGGGAGTTGACAATTGAATTCTTCGCATCATATGCCTATGAAAGGCCGGTTGCACATACACAACCCGATTTCCGCTACAAGGAGCGGGTAACCTTCAGGTTATGTAGGCGATGGCATACATGGTCGGTTGGTCGTTTGGGACGGAGGCTAGGGATTTACACGAGGGACGACATGGATGATCCCGACGTCTTCAACGATCAGTTCAACTTCCCTAATGATGCAGCGCGGGATGCATTCTGGGCAGAAAACGCTATTGGGGAGCCCTACAACCCGAGGATGTCAAAGGCCTCGCGACTCCAAGACCCTCTGGTGCGAGTGATGCACCATGTATTCAGCCATTCGATATGCGGTCGCATGGACAGTCTCGGTAACTGTCCCACACCTGACTTGCTTTTTCTATATGCGTTGGTTGACAAAGCACCAATCAACCTAGCCGCGCGAATGGCTGAGTACTTTGTCAAGTGTTCGGGGCGGACTCCGAACAGTGAGATACATGGCAGTCAGTATGTGACCGAAATAGCGTACAATGAGCGCTATATGATGCCGGGGGTGCTTAGGGGTCTCACTTTGATTACCGAGGGGGTTCATGTCGATATTCGGTCACTGAAGTTCATGGGGGTGATTGCAGAGCTTGATAGGGGGGATAGGTTGAGAGGGTTGAATAACGAGGTCTGGGACCCGTCCAGATGAGGAGGAAGATGAGGATGAAGAAATGGGGGAGCAGCACGAGCCACAGCCACCGACACCACCACACTCGCCGCAGCACCATGCATTTCATCAGCATGAGGACTGGCCCACGTTCTACCAGCAGTTCCAGGATATGCGTGTGACGCAGGAGCACCATGGTACCTACTTTGATGAGATTAGATCTAGCCCGGACCAGATCCGGGCTAACCAGGACGAGATTCGAGCCAGTCAGGCTCAGATTCGGGCCACACATGACCAGCTTCGGCATAGCCAGGATACTTTATATCAGGGGGTCAGTGCGGGATTCTCATATCTTTTCGGGGAGATGCATCACGCATACCCCGACTATTTTCAGCACCCGCCGCAGTTCCCACCGTGGAACCCCCTTGGCTATGGCGATCAGGGCCCATCTGGCACGAGACATGATGATGATGATGAGTAGTTGGCGGTGGTGATAGCATTTGGTGGTGTTTTTCTGTTTCAGTACTTTACTTTTTTTTGGGTGTTTATTTTGACTATTATTTAAAACACCCCAGTTTTGTATTTTCAGACAATTTCCTTTGTCTTTTGTTTGGATTTTAGTACTTATGTATATTATGGTTGTTTTGTGATTTTTCTGTTTCTGTTATATTTTGGGTGCACATGACATACTCGCAGGTTTTATCTATCGGATCTTGGACCGGAGCACGTACCAGATACAGCTTCGGAAGTCTCGTGGCACCAACATCATCTTGAGGGGAGTATTTTTTATCCCTTTCTCTATATTTCGGGTCTCGCATTGGGGACAATGCGAAGTTCAAGTGTGGGGAGGGGGTTAACTTTGTTAACTTAACTTTGTTTGTCCTCATTAGTATGTAAAAAAAAAAATCAGAAAATCAGAAAAATCATTTAAAAATACTTGTATTTTGTATATATTTTTGTAAATAAACCGGTTGGTTATGTTTTAGAAAGCATCGGACTTGATAAAAACTCGACAAGCAAAATATTTTTGAAAAAGGAAACCGGAAAGCGTGACAAACAAAGAAAGACTTACATGATAGTTTTCACACTTTTACCCATTCCTTCCGTTACGTGAGCATATTTGAGCCTAGATTGTTATATATTTGTTCATTTCGGATATAGGAGTGAGCCGGATGTTATGTGCAATTTAGAACTTGTTACTAGTATGCTTGTTAAGACCATGAACTTGTGAATTTGTGTAAAAGTGATAGAGGCACTTAGATTACCCCTTTGTTGTGTACCTTGTTCTTTGTGTTGTGCTTCCCGTTCACCTTATATTACCCTTTAGGATTAACCTTGTCGAGCCTTCCCGTTCATCTTTGTTTACCCACATTATCGCCTACTTAACCAAATTTAGCCTTTTTATGTTTTAAACCTTTTTAGTGTTGAAACTCGGTCAAAATAATAGTTTAACTAGCTTGTTTTTGGTTATATTTCATTGTATATTAGTATATAAAAAAAACAGAAAATAAAACACCCTAAAATAGGGTGAAGTTGATAGAAATCGAGCAATTTTGAATGCTTAAATGTTAAAATCTTGTTTATAAGCTCGATTGCGCAATAGTCGCCTTTTTAAGGCATATGTATGTATAGTTGTATTGTTTGTTGCTTGTTAAACGCTACTACCGAGTTTTAACCATTTTCGCCACTTTATATGTCCACTTCCATACCCTTCGCCCAAGCCTAATGTTACAACCCGTAAAGACCTCTTGATTTACACTTGTTTGCATGTTAGTTGGTGGAGACGAGATCTTATGACAAGCTTATGATATTGCACATTTCATTGACTAGGCGTTGAGTGTTTACACATACACATTTTATGTATGTTTCATAAATAAAACCGAGTGTGTGTGAACATTGTGAGTTGTGTGAAGATTAACATGTGAGTCAATTAAATGTTTTGTCACGGCTTTTTGGTTGTCGCTTTTTAATTGCATATGCTTGTTGGGTTTGAGTCTTTTGATGTTGTCTTTCGACAAACCGGCTAACCGTTTATATTAGTTTTCAATAAAATAGTGTGTAAATTATCGTTCTTGTTTGTTTATGTCTTTTATTGCTTTTTAGTTTAGCTTGCTTGAGGACAAGCAAGGTTCAAGTGTGGGGAGATTTGATATTCGTTAATTTACACATATTTTAGTTCCCCGTTTTACCCCTATTTTATGCGTTTTTGGCCGTAAAACCGTCATTCGGATACTTATTTATCTACATTTATGTTTACAGGCCTAAAACAGCATACCAGACAAGATGATAGCGAAAACGAGGACTTTCTGGACAAAACGACGAAGCTGCGGACATTCTGTTAAGGATTCTGAACTGGGCCTGTGGAACGACCGTTCCACCTGATGCACGGTCGTGCATCTCTGACAAAGTTGATCAGCTCGGTGATGAACGAGAGGTGCGACTGGGCGTTCTAGGAAAACAAGGCGGCTCGGTGAAGAACGGACGTTCCATCTGAGGAACGACCGTGCGTATCCGATGAACCAACAGAATCTCGGTGATGAACGCCCGACCAGCAGCTCGTGCAACAAGTAACCCGGAACTGAACGACCGTTCCACACGAAGAACGGTCGTGCGATATCGTATCCGGTCAAAGATCTGATGACGTATGCAGTATGGTGACCCATCCCCAATAATTACTTAAAGTGCATGGTCGTGCCATATGGAGAACGACCGTGCGACAGCGAAAAATATAAAAACAGAACAGAAACCTTCTGTTCGATATTCTGGATTTTTGGAGAGCTTCTCAGGCGATTTTCAGGCTCCGGAGGCATTAGCTTTCACCCGGAATCAAGCCACATTGTCCCGTTTAGCTCGATTACTACCCGGATCCTTAGTCTAGTACTTGTTTATGGTTTGATTTTCTAATCTTTCCATGATTTTGTTAATCTTTCAAGTACTTAGATTATTGTTTATGTATTATTGTAGCCTTTGGGCAAAAACACAAACAATCCCTTGCTAGATTATTGCCATTAGTGTGATAAGCTTTGTTTATAATGACACTTGAAGTATTTTCTATGTTAATCTTTGATGATTAGTTTGCAACCTTGTTATTGATATTGAATTCTTGATTATAAGTAATTATGTTGGATGATTGGTGCTTGGTTAGTTAAGATAGTTGAAAAATGAAGCTTAATTAATCTTTTATTAGTAAACTTTGAATTTGGTTAACTAGTTTAACTTGGTTTAAATGTATGCATCATGATACTAGAAATGGTTAGTGATTTAATAAAATGTAATTATTGTTAATCAAGAGAGCTTGCCGTCACGTAAGGACCTTAACGGGTTAGATGGTGTCGTTATAAATTCTTGCCATGATTTGTTAGCTTAGTTAGTAGTTTAGGCCAAAATTGCTATCTTGGTGAATTATTGTGCAAGATTTGTAAAATGAACTCGGTTGTGATTTAATCTAGTTTATGCTTGTCTCGGTGGTTGCATTGTGTTTATCGGTGTCTCTTTCCTTGATTAAGTGCGGTTAGAAAATTCCTAACGGATGACTAGCTTATTTTTAAGAGATTTTCATAGACATTTATCAATTGCACGTTAAAGAACAATTTTAGGTGGTTAAAGTGTGTTTATCATTTTAGCTTTCCGAATGATTGTCATGTTAGGATTCCCGAAAGGGATACTAATTGTCTTAAATTGGAAAATTGACCGAATGCTTCTAGTACCAAAACTGACTTAGTTGACATGCTGTGGTTGTGTATTTAGCAAGGCTTTTTATCTACTATCTATTATGTTTTTATTTTGTATTTGGTTATGCTTACTTTAGTTTAGTTTAAATCAAACAAACCTATGTTTTTACCGGTAGTTTAGTGACAAAGGTCTAGTATTATTTCTCCGCCCATTTCCTTGGATCGATACTTGGTTCTTACCGATACTTTATTACATATATGACGGGGTACACTTGCCTCTTTCGTGTGTGTTTTGATGTAAAATTAATAATCACTTTTATAAATTTAAAACCAAATCGTGTGTAAATTCATTGCAAAATTATGTATATATACGCACATACCAGTCATTACAAACAAAGATTAATATACTAATGGCTATAATCAAGCAAGGGATTGTTGTGTTTTTGCCCAAAGGCTACAATAATACATAAACATTAATCTAAATGCTTGAAAGATTAACAAAATCATGGAAAGATTAGAAAACCAAACCATAAACAAGCATAAGATTAAGAATCCGGATAGTAATCGAGCTAAACGGGATAATGTGGCTTGAATCCGGGTGAAAGCTAACGCCTCCGGAGCCTGAAAATCGCCAGAATTGCTCTCCAAAATTCCAGAGTTACGAGCAGAATGTTTCTGCAAGTTTTTTATATAATTTCGATTTCGCACGGTCGTGCGTCGTGTTGTCGCATCCGCACGGGGGTGCGACCATTCGCACGGGGGTGCATTCCCGAGATGAGCTTTATTGTCGCATCCGCACGGGGGTGCCACCAGTCGCACGGGGGTGCGACTTGCCCAGGTCAGAATTTTTCACAGAATGTTCGCAGTTCAGCCGTTTCGGCCGGAAAATCCTCGTTTTCACTATCATCTTGTCTGGTATGCTGTATTAGGCCCGTAAACAAAAGTATACTTGATTAATTATCCGAATGACGGTTTTAGGGCCGAAAACGCATAAAATGGGGATAAAATGGCGGACTAAAATATGTATAAATTAGTGAATATCAATTTGCCACCTAAACTAGGGGGTCACAAATTTTGCGATCGATTGTGTGATCCCTTTTTAAATTAATTTAGTTAGTTACTTTTTAAATAATTTTTGCGACCCAAACTAGACCGTCACAAATTTTGTGAGCGATTTGTGACTGTCTAGTTTGGATTTTATTTATTTATTTATTTATATTGTTCAATATGATTGGTCGCTTGATCCTGGTCAGTCGCGCTCCCTACGGTGATACTCCGCTTGTGGATTTTGGGGGTGTAACAGTTTGGGATCAGAGCGATTGATTATAGTGAACTTGGTTTTAAAGAGGGAAAAATCTTTTTGCCAAAAACGAGACTATAACCAGTTCAGTGCTCAATGATCCACAACGTCGCTTCGCTCCACATGAAACACTCAACACTCTAGGTGGTATGATTTATGTTTGTATTGCCTACTTGCTAGTTTACATTTACATTGTGTATTGCAGATGGTATGCCCAGTTAGAGTAGTGGCATGTTACCCTTATTAGCCCCCGTGTGCTCACTTTGACACTCGACTGTTTGCGTGAAACCTTGTGTGCTTACCCTTTTCTGTCATTCTTTTTCACACCCTTATGTGTCAACACTTTCTTTTAGTACGTTGTGAGTGTGTCACACCCCCCAAAATCCACAAGCGGAGTATCACCGCAGGAGGTGTGACTGACCAGGATCCAACCATCAATCATATTGAACAATGTAATTAAGTAAATAAAAGTCCAACCACACAATATAATTGGTGTTCAAAACAAGTTAATCAAATTCAAGTTACCATTGGAAGCATAAAGTTTAAAACCAAAGTATAAGTTTAAATGTTCATAAAGTTTAACATGGCACACAACGGTCCATGTCCCACAACGAATCCTGCTCCCCTTCAAGATCCAGCTAAACCTCTAACAACCTGCAAGGCATGTAACAACGAGTCAACAACAAAGTTGAGCGAGTTCACAGTTGGTTGTCCATTTTAAAGTTGTTTCAAAAACCATAAGTTCATTTGAAAATCAGTAGTTAATTAGTTCCTTGTTTCCCAAACCATATGCAGCGAGGGCTACCCCATGTTATCCATTAGACCCGTTACCATATCGACCACTGACTGAACTAAGTTGGTGCCCTAACGTCAATGTTTATCATCATTGACTAGTGCCCAGATCCATTAGTTCACGCCCATCCTCTGCGGCACAGTGTGAGGCTTGTCAAACCTAAATAGCGCTATCTAACTAATGACCCGCTCGCCATTGGCCCGGCGATTAAGTCGATATAAAAATAAGGGACTTCATGATAGAGATTTTGGTCTAGTATCAGTGTTATCACCCTTCAATAAAGAGGATGTAGTACATGTCCCCAAACCAGGAGATCACGCAGGTTCCGATTAAATCCTTAGTACGTGTTATCACCCTTCAATAAAGAGGATGTGGTACGTGTTCCAAACCAGGAGGTCACGCAGTTTCCGATTAAATCCTTTACCCATTCCGAACCATCGGGAATCCCATGCCTTATAGAAAGTGTGAACTCACCTTAAGTTTGCTCGGTAGATAGTATGTTTATCCTAAGCTTGGTCAACCACGTCCTATTACGGTTACCAATCGTTAGGACCGTTTGTAAATGAATCACGTATCTCATACAAAGGTTTGGATGTTATTAGCGAGATGACCAAAAGTAGTTTCACAATTAAAATGAGAACAATTTTGGAAACGATTTAAACAATCTGAAACAATTTTAACGAGTTAAACTGTGACACCCGAGGAAAACCTGCAACATTCTTGATTTATCACTTCGTTTCTCTGTGCTTACTTATTAAATTTCGGGACGAAATTTCTTTCAAGTTGGGGATGATGTGACAACCCGAACTTTCGAGGTCAGGGTCGTTTTTAACCATGTGATCCAAATCTCTCGTATTCATTCCTTGTTCTTGTAAATGTACTTGGGCTACATGTACCTGAACTAATCACACCACATTCATGTATAACAAACACACATGCTGGGACCGGGTATTAGTTTGTCTGCGATTGGGCCGTAGCGTATGTTTGGACCGCAATGTGAATGTGCTTGTTTGATTAAGAAACTCGTTGACATAAGTGATCGACCTTGGCCCAATCATGACGTGTAACATCAATGAAAAACCGGCCCAAATACCGTTCCACCTTATGGTTGGTCTCGGCTCAAATTGCTGGCTTGATTTGCAAAGACAACTGGCCCAAGTGACTGTTTTGGTTAGCAAGTGTAATCGGCCCAAAACACTAATTGTTTAGCAAATATAAGTGGCCCAGTTCTTTATCCATTTAACTACATGTGTACGTGAAATAATGTGATCACAAACTAGAACAAACCCTATTTCCTTTCCTCCCAAAGTGTGCGACGGCAGTAGGTCCTCATCCTTCGAAGCAGCCTTGTTCCGGATCAAAACTCGTGGTTAGTGATTTGTATTGTGTCAAATCTTTATTCGTTAACTTTGTTAATACATAATCGTATTTGTGGGTATGTTTAATCGTTGGGACTATGTGTGATTGTGATAACCATGTTACTCGAATAATGTGATCGTAGAACCTGGTATATAGGATCAGATAGGTGATCGCATAACCTAGACATATTGATAATGTTTGATGTTCATGTGATTATGTGAAGGTGTTATTGTGTGACATGATGACTGATTTAATGTGCGATGTTTTGACAACTATGATCTTAATCAATTCCTATTGGGCCACACCATAATAGCATGTGATTGACTTATATTTTAATCTTATTCTATGTTTGTTGGTTGATTGTGATGTATGCCTTTTTGTTAAGCAAACCGATTGTGATATTCATAGCCTTTGGTGGTCCAATGCATGTAAGGATAAGTGGTTTGACAAACTTGTCAACTTTGAATGAAAGTGGCTGCCATGTGTGTGCCTAGATCTAATCAAGAAATAGTATGATGATGAATTGTAACATGCTACTCATGATTATTTGTTTGAATTACATATGCCTTTATTGAATGATGGATTGATTGTTTAATATACTGTGTAATTGCTAAATGATAATAGGATTGTTGTTGACTAAGCTTGTGATTGTGCAAATTATTATACAACCAGGATGTGATTAACATAAAGGATAATAATGTTCTCCACAAAGTAATCGACTAATTGAAATTAGAAACAGTTAATTACGTATGGTGGATTGGGCCATGATTCACTCTTGGGCCGATGATATATGTCTTTAGTTAATTGGGGTTGTTATAAAATTGAACTAATAAACTCATATGATTTGGTTTGGGCCGAGAGTGGACATTGGGCCGGTACCCAACTGGGCTGCACCGCACACGTAACGGGCCTGGTGTAACCTCTGGGCAGCACACCCCGTTGATGGGTTGTAACCGCATAATTGGATTTTGTAAGTGTAGTGTTGGCATTGTATGAATGATTGTGGTCTAGTTGACTCGGGTCACACACGTACTTACATCGGTATAGTCTAGTGGGCCGCATCTCAATTTGAATAACGTAACGAACTCCCAAGTGTTGTTAGTCGGTTATGTTTGTGATACGTAACTACATGTGTTTCGAATAATTATCGAGCATTATGTGAACTACATGAGATTGAACTGGTAATCTGAACTTACATGAACTGTTATGTCATACCCGTCATGAGTGATCAATCTGTGCTACAACTTGCTTTAATAAGTGGATTTTGGTGTATGAATCTGATCATTATTGTTAATTATATTAGGATTGAATTGAGCAACTGTGAACACATACTTTAATCTTACCGAGCAAACCAAAGGTGAGTTCACTACATTCGAGCATGCGTCCCAGTGGTTGGGGACAATCAGTGGGTATCCCGTGGAGGGATAAGTCTTTTGGGTAAAAACGGGTATATTGGTTAATATTCTCACCTATCATTCTTGTAAGTCCCTTATGTTGTTACCTGGAGGGTAACGGGTATTAGTTGGTAGCGCTACTTAGGTTTGGCACCCTCACACCGCTCCTAGAGAGGACGGATGTGAACTAATGACCCAGTCGGGCCCAGTGCTGGATAGGAGTACGTGGGAAAGGGCAGTCATGTACTACAGGAGCCGTCTTGTTCGGAATTGAGATATTAACAATATTACTTGCATTTGTCAGTGAACTGTTTTACATACAACTGGTAACAAACGTTTCTAAAACTGTGAACTCGCCAGCTTTGTCTGATACACTTGTTACATGCTCGCAGGTCGTTAGGTACTTGGGAACAGGAACATGCTGGCTGGAGGGCGTGAGTGGTCATGGTTGCATTGATGGGTTTATCTATCAAACATTTATTTACTATGGTTGTTTGGAAAGTATTTACATTATGTTATGTTAACGCTTCCGCTGAACTTGATGGTTTTTGAATTACTGATGTTTGGATTTTATTACTATTAAATGATGACACTTTATTTTAAGATTATGGATTCAATGTAATTGGTGGCTCATTACTAGTGGTCACACGCCTAACAGGGACACTCCCTAGGTGGTAATTTGAGGGTGTGACAGTTTGGTATCAGAGCCACTGGTTATAGTGAACTTGGTTTTAAAACGTTTTTATGAAACCAGACTATAACCGAACAGATCCGAAAATCGACCATGACACTCAGCTCCAGATTGCAAGGTTCGTTTTTCGTTTACTATTGCATAGTATATCTAATGTTTGCTTATGAATAACATCACACGTGAATACACACTTAGCACTGCAGTATGAAATTCTATGTTACCAACCCATGTTACGTGTTTTAAGAGTGCGAATCTTCTTGAACTTTCATGAACTGTGTTGTGGCGTCATCTGTCTTATTGCTCGAATTCAGGGAACCTTTTAGCGCAAGTTAAGAGGCACTGAGATAAGCATGCAAATTGCCTTATTATTATGGGTGCACACATAATAATAATGTGGGGTGTATGTGAGTCCCAGTGAGGCTTAACGAGTGTGAGAGGGGTTCCACTCTGTTAATTGATGTTATGTTAGAACTCAGCAGTCTATAGGAGTCATAGCAGTGATTGTCTCCTACTCAAACATGATCTTTTCACCCTTTTCTGAATCCTTACGAATCTCGATGCTATCGAGTATCACCTGATCACACATCTGAACGCCTAGCGAACTATGTAGAATGTTAGGTGCTAGTACGAACGTCGCTGAGTTGGATGGCTCAGCGTCAAATGATTGGACTATACTCTCCTCACTTATCTTTGTTTGCTGGAACTTAGCGTGTTGACGCCTTAGATCCCGAAGTGCAATCACTTCTGCAACACTCTCGTGACATACCGTGTATTACTCAGTCAACTTGCAAGAACGATGGACAAGAGGGTAAACGTAGTACCTTACCGACTTCAGCATTTGAACGACCCTAGTTACCGGCAACGAACAACAGCGATTTGGCTCCAATAAAATCCATAACCCCAGCCAGCGACTCATGGGAGTCGACTCTTACGAACCAATCGGGACAAAATCGATGACGATGGACTGTAGAGCGGACTGTGTAACCGCCCGCACCATGAGTAGTGCCTTAGGACGTGGCACGAAATGTTAAAAGATGGACCTTGTTGGTGAAAGGATGCATGACACCGTTACAGGCAACAATATTAGAGGCAACAGTCGTGACAACATCAAGGTACTCGTGATCGTAGCTTACAGTATGGAAACGAAGGTGACCTCGACAAGGATTGACTGTGTTAAGTCAAGGTGACGACAACCAAGGGAACGACGGCAGTACTAGAAATTCTCGTGACGAAAACAACACTGGGAATGAAGCTCATGGAAGGACATTTAGTATTGGTATAGGCTATACCAGGCCTAATAGCAACACGATAGCTTGGATAGGTAGCTATTCGCATCGTCTCGGCTCTGTCTAACCCTGATGCTTCATGAAACCGAACTTGTTGTGGAATCGGCTGATGGCAAGCCAACTGAAACCTCATATGATTGTTGGATTGCACGCTCGACCTTGTGGGACAAGTGTTCGATGTCGACCTTCCTTCTACTACCCTTGACAAATTTGATGCAGTAGTTAGGGTGAAATGGTTAATCAGATATCGCGCAGATTTACCCTGTGAGAAGAAAGCTTTGCGCACCCCTCTCCCTAGTGGAGAATCGTCATCTGTTCCAAGTGTCAGAGTTGTGTGAAGGTTAGCACCATATCAACTATGAAGGCCCAGAAGTGTCTACGGAGGGATCACCCCGCTACGTTAGGAACCGTTACTGATGTTGAGGCTAAGGAAAGGAGGATCAAGGATCCACCAATTGTTCGTCATTCCTCTCAGTATGCTACCCGAGGAGCTTTTAGATTTACTTCCACCACTGTTAGGCAGAATCCCAGTTTGATCTCACGACAGGGGAAGCCCTGATTACTCGTGCTACATACCGTCTTGCACCAGGAGGGTTGCAAGGACTATCTACAGGAATTGTTGGATAGGAGTTTTATTGGACATAGTTTTTGTTCGATTTGGGGAGCCCCAGCTATATTCGGGAAGATAAAGCCTTTTCGTATGTGTACTGATTATCCAGAACGCAGCAAGGTGACAATCAAGAACTGTTTGTCTCGACCATGTATTGACGAAAGACCAAGAGGAGAATGTTCCTGAAACGACATATCGAACGCAATATGGCCATTGCAACTTTGTACACCATGACCATTGAGTTAAACAAAACACCAGCAGCTTTATGGACCACATGAATCGACCGTATTTATGGATGACGTTCTGGATCATTTCCAAGAGGAAGGAACATCATGGGCGGCATTTGTATCTTATTTTAGAGCTCCTGAGGGAGGAGCCACTCCGCGCGAAGTCTTTCTTAGGTAACTTCTGGATTCGAGAGATACCTTTTGGTCATACGATCAACGAAATGGGAATACACGTGGATCTCGCTAAAGACCCATTTCGTTGGATATTGTTCGGCACCAAAGATCCCTTCGAGGATGCAGCAATTTCTTGGTCACACTAGACTCTTTCGCAGATTCACCACGGGATTTTCGAAGATCGCGCGATACTTAAATCTCTTTAGCACAGTAGGGTGCTGTGTTCGTGAAGGACAAAACAGGAGGACGTCTTTTCAGCTTTCGAATCCCAACTCTGCAATGTTTACACGCCGTTGCAACACAAGAAAGTGATGACTTACGTAATGGACTTATCAGGAAGAACTGCATGAGTCACGACTTGCGGTGGAAGCCGTAGTCTTTGGATTTAAATTGGAGGCATTACTTGGACGGTACCGAATGCACCACTTAGACCAATCACAAGGGCCTCCCGTGTACCCTTGTTTCAAGAGAGCTGAACATGTGATGGCAACGCTGGGCGAAACTTTTGAATGAATACGACCGTGAAACCTGGACGTGCACGAGCTTTGCAGCTCGCTATCGACTTTAGCATATCTGATCAGACTCGCCTTGCTCAAATTGAAGAACTGAAGGAAGAGAGTTTTCAAGATTGACCCATGCGGGGCATGGGGAAGCAACCTTTGGCAGGACGGACGATATTTGCTACTTCATGGAGCGAATATGAACCTCACTATACAGCAACCTTGAGAAACTGGTGCAGGCGAAGCACACGGGTCTCGATATCCTATTCATCGGAGTTTTGATAGGATGTATTAAAACCTGAAGACCATGTGCGGGTGACCGGGCTTGAAGGCCCACGTAGCACCGCATGGGAACGATGTTTGACTTGTGGGAAAGTCAAAGTGGGATATTAGCAATCAGAAACGCATATATGGGAATGGGAACAGACTACCATGGATTTTATCACTGGTCTACTTACAACTCGAAATGGAAACATTATCACCTGGATGATAGTTAAGGGGCACACGTTACTAGCACACTTTCTTGCAATCCAGAAAACTGATTAGTCTTCACAGTTGTGAATGTTCCTCTGAGAGAGGCGGCTTTTAGGCATGAGGTGTCAACTCCTGTTACCACTGAATTTGACCTACGCATGATTTATGTCAGGCAATACACAACACCCTTGGCTCATATCAGGACCAGAGCATTGCTTATCGCCGTTAGACAAACGGTCAGAGTAAACGAACTCTCCTAGCACTGGAAGACATGTTGCGAGCATGTGTGTGACTGGCTTTGGTGCAAATTTGAAGGACTCTTACCTATGGTTGAGTACTACTGCGGCAGTTATCATTTTTGGTAACCTGACAACTCTGTTGAGGCATTACGTAGACAATAATGCCAACTTTCTTGTTAGACTGGGATGGTTGACAACTTAATTACTGGTCCAGGACTGGTACTCGAAACTCTTGGGAAGGTTGTTTGGATTGGGACTTGATTGGCGGCAACGCGTGACCGTCAGGAAAGCTGATAAACTTAGGAAACGCTGAAAGATCACTGTGGACGATAGTATCGTGTTGAAAGTCTCACCCTGGAGGATTTGGAATGCTTGGGGAAGCATGGCGAGCTTAACTGACGTCACGATGGATGATTCAACAGTCTGGGAAGAATCGATAAGCGTAACCTACAAACTCGAGTTACCCGACGAATTGGGTAACGTACATGATATCATTTATGTTTCGGATCTAAGGCAGTGGTTATCTGATGAAACATGTGCGATACTTTTACTGGAGGAATTTATCGAACACATGGACCAGGAAGTCAAGGTTCGTTAACTTAGTCGAATTCCAATCGTAAGTGTTCGTGGGAACTCAAGACGTGGACCGGAGTTCACGTGGGAGCACGAGGATCAGATGAAGCTCAAATATCCCAACTCTTTTCTATTAACCAATCTAATTCTGGTACTACTAGTAAATTTTGGGATGAAATTCCGCTTCAAGTTGGGGATGATGTGACACCCGAGGAAAACCTGCAACATTCTTGATTTATCACTTCGTTTCTCTGTGCTTACTTATTAAATTTCGGGACGAAATTTCTTTCAAGTTGGGGATGATGTGACAACCCGAACTTTCGAGGTCAGGGTCGTTTTTAACCATGTGATCCAAATCTCTCGTATTCATTCCTTGTTCTTGTAAATGTACTTGGGCTACATGTACCTGAACTAATCACACCACATTCATGTATAACAAACACACATGCTGGGGCCGGGTATTAGTTTATCTGCGATTGGGCCGTAGCGTATGTTTGGACCGCAATGTGAATGTGCTTGTTTGATTAAGAAACCCGTTGACATAAGTGATCGACCTTGGCCCAATCATGACGTGTAACATCAATGAAAAGCCAGCCCAAATACCGTTCCACCTTATGGTTGGTCTCGTCTCAATTTGCTGGCTTGATTTGCAAAGACAACCGGCCCAAGTGACTGTTTTGGTCAGCAAGTGTAATCGGCCCAAAACACTAATTGTTTAGCAAATATAAGTCGCCCAGTTCTTTATCCATTTAACTACACGTGTACGTGAAATAATGTGATCACAAACTAGAACAAACCCTATTTCCTTTCCTCCCAAAGTGTGCGACGGCAGTAGGTCCTCATCCTTCGAAGCATCCTTGTTCCGGATCAAAACTCATGGTTAGTGATTTGTATTGTGTCAAATCTTTATTCGTTAACTTTGTTAATACATAATCATATTTGTGGGTATGTTTAATCGTAGGGACTATGTGTGATTGTGATAACCATTTTACTCGAATAATGTGATCGTAGAACCTGGTAGATAGGATTAGATAGGTGATCGCATAACCTAGACATATTGATAATGTTTGATGTTCATGTGATTATGTGAAGGTGTTATTGTGTGACATGATGACTGATTTAATGTGCGATGTTTTGACAACTATGATCTTAATCAATTCCTATTGGGCCACACCATAATAGCATGTGATTGACTTATATTTTAATCTTATTCTATGTTTGTTGGTTGATTGTGATGTATGCCTTTTTGTTAAGCAAACCGATTGTGATATTCATAGCCTTTGGTGGTCCAATGCATGTAAGGATAAGTGGTTTGACAAACTTGTTAACTTTGAATGAAAGTGGCTGCCATGTGTGTGCCTAGATCTAATCAAGAAATAGTATGATGATGAATTGTAACATGCTACTCATGATTATTTGTTTGAATTACATATGCCTTTATTGAATGATGGATTGATTGTTTAATATACTATGTAATTGCTAAATGATAATAGGATTGTTGTTGACTAAGCTTGTGATTGTGCAAATTATTATACAACCAGGATGTGATTAACATAAAGGATAATAATGTTCTCCACAAAGTAATCGACTAATTGAAATTAGAAACAGTTAATTACGTATGGTGGATTGGGCCATGATTCACTCTTGGGCCGATGATATATGTCTTTAGTTAATTGGGGTTGTTATAAAATTGAACTAATAAACTCATGTGATTTGGTTTGGGCCGAGAGTGGACATTGGGCCGGTACCCAACTGGGCTGCACCGCACACGTAACGGGCCTGGTGTAACCTCTGGGCCGCACACCCCGTTGATGGGTTGTAACCGCATGAGACCCACAACTGACCCAATCGCATAATTGGATTTTGTAAGTGTAGTGTTGGCATTGTATGAATGATTGTGGTCTAGTTGACTCGGGTCACACACGCACTTACATCGGTATAGTCTAGTGGGCCGCATCTCAATTTGAATAACGTAACGAACTCCCAAGTGTTGTTAGTCGGTTATGTTTGTGATACGTAACTACATGTGTTTCGAATAATTATCGAGCATTATGTGAACTAACTGAGATTGAACTGGTAATCTGAACTTACATGAACTGTTATGTCATACCCGTCATGAGTGATCAATCTGTGCTACAACTTGCTTTAATAAGTGGATTTTGGTGTATGAATCTGTTCATTATTGTTAATTATATTAGGATTGAATTGAGCAACTGTGAACACATACTTTAATCTTACCGAGCAAACCAAAGGTGAGTTAACTACATTCGAGCATGCGTCCCAGTGGTTGGGGACAGTCAGTGGGTATCCCGTGGAGGGATAAGTCTTTTGGGTAAAAATGGGTATATTGGTTAATATTCTCACCTATCATTCTTGTAAGTCCCTTATGTTGTTACCTGGAGGGTAACGGGTATTAGTTGGTAGCGCTACTTAGGTTTGGCACCCTCACACCGCTCCTAGAGAGGACGGATGTGAACTAATGACCCAGTCGGGCCCAGTGCTGGATAGGAGTACGTGGGAAAGGGCAGTCATGTACTACAGTAGCCGTCTTGTTCGGAATTGGGATATTAACGATATTACTTGCATTTGTCAGTGAACTGTTTTACATACAACTGGTAACAAACGTTTCTAAAACTGTGAACTCGCCAGCTTTGTCTGATACACTTGTTACATGCTCGCAGGTCGTTAGGTACTTGGGAACAGGAACTTGCTGGCTGGAGGGCGTGAGTGGCCATGGTTGCATTGATGGGTTTATCTATCAAACATTTATTTACTATGGTTGTTTGGAAAGTATTTACATTATGTTACGTTAACGCTTCCGCTGAACTTGATGGTTTTTGAATTACTGATGTTTGGATTTTATTACTATTAAATGATGACACTTTATTTTAAGATTATGGATTCAATGTAATTGGTGGCTCATTACTAGTGGTCACACGCCTAACAGGGACACTCCCTAGGTGGTAATTTGAGGGTGTGACATAAACGATTTGGATAAACGATTTGGATAGACGCTTTGGATAAATGATTGGTGTTTGGATAGTGATTAGATAATGGGACGGGTGTGGTATGATGAAAGCATGGTAGATACGCCGTTGGTACATCTTATATATAAGTGCTTTTATCATATTACATTCCGTGTCATTATTTAGTTCACTTGGGAAATGATTTTTGAAACCATGTCACACAACGAGATTTTCGAAATGATATAAACCATATGAGTTTTATTAACGAGTTTTTACGAGTTTTTTTACGAGTTGGTTTACTAAAACAAATGTTTTGGGGTTAAGAATTATGGCTACGAGATTTTATAAACTATAACCAACTTGATTTGAGTTGGATAATTATGTTGCAATACATTTTTCAAAACGAGGTTTGTACTTTTGACTCTTGTAGTCTAATAAGGTACTACAACATATAAACCTATGTGCTCGCCAACATTTCTTTGCTGACTTTGTGTTTACATATGTTTCAGGTGGTGTTGCATGATGTTGATTGCTAGGATGCATGATTCACTTAAGTTCTGGACGAGGCCTTAGTGACTTAATAACAATGATAAACGATTTGTAACTTGTTTGTTTTGAATTAAGACAATGTGAATTACTTAATGAATCAATAAAACAAAACTTTTGTATCCATGGTTATGAAACAATAATTCTGTTGCAACACTCCCCGCCGTTTCCGCCGCGGTTTCGTTGTTTTAACGCGGTCGGGGTGTGACATTATTATTATTATTATTATTATTATTATTATTATCTAGTTGTACTAGATTTCAAGTGATTACACTCGTGTCAAACTTAGTAGTATAATTGTCACTTGATATGTAAAACGACTATTGCTATGAACGATTACATTCAAATTTTGCAACTCATTTATCCAACGTTTACTTTCTGCCTTGTTTATGTATCTATATTCTATACTTTAACAAATTTAAACGTTACTCATCACAAGAGGGTCATTAGTCATTGAATACTTACAAATTTATAATATGTTTTTATAATATGGCAACCAAAAGATACAGTAGTGCCAGTACCCAATGTGGTGGAGCTACTACAGCAACCGACAAGAAACACACAATGACGAGAACTCTATGCAAAACTTTAACTAACCTTGAACTGATAAGAGAATGAATGAGCTAATCGTCTAGGACATTGCTAATTTTAGCTCAACTTCATGTGTCGTTGAACAAACATCGTTCCCTTGCAATGCTTTTATTGTAAGATCTAAAAACACTTTGCTCAAGTGACTATAAGTGAATCTATTGTTTCTCAAGTTTAAGAAAATGAGTTTTGAACAATGCTCGAGTGAAGAGGGAATAGGCCCGTTCAACTTATTCATGGACAGATCAAGAAGTTGAATTAGCGATCCTAGAACAAGGATTTCTCTAGAAAGTAGATTATTGCTTAAATAAGTTTCTCCACATGAGTCAACATTCAAATTTCTTTAGGTATCGCTCCAACCAAGTTATTGAAAGAAAGATTAAGAAAAATCATCTCTAGAAAGTAGATTATTGCTTAAATAAGTTTCATCGTATGAGTCAACATTCGAATTTATTTAGATATGTCTCCAACCAAATCATTGGAATAAAGATTAAGAACTTCCAATTGAATCATGTTTTGTTGGAAGCGTGGATCAAATTAGCATCAACAACACATATTGACAGGGAATACCTAACGTTCTTGTATTGAATCAATGATTAACAACTATGAAACTGTTTTCATATGTGTGTAGATATACTAATCCTGAACCGACATAACGTTTATATGGTTAAGCTGATTCCCTAATTTTGACTTATGCTAATTATTGTAGGACATAATAATAATAATAGTATTAATATTAATATTATTACTGTTACTGTTACTGTTACTGTTACTGTTACTGTTACTGTTACTGTTACTGTTACTGTTACTGTTACTGTTACTGTTACTGTTACTGTTACTGTTACTGTTACTGTTACTGTTATTATTATTATTATTATAAGTCTATTATTATTATTATTATTATTATTATTATTATTATAAGTCTGGATTATATTCTAACACACCCATGGGAGTTATTAACCTGTTCCATCCATGTGACTTGTACCATTCATGCGATTCTTTTCGTTTACCATCCATGAGGTCCGTTAGCTTAGCATTTTGAAAATCTAATCTTCTTTATCAAAGTCTTTTCTTTATGTAGAAGTTGGATCCCCTCTTTTCTTCTTTAACTCTCTTCCTACATACTTTACTTGTTTGTCCATATTTTTGGCATTAGTAACATCGAATATGCAATTATGATTTTCCTCTTCTTTTATCTCTTGATTGTTCATTACCAGAACTATTGCTTTTGTCACCAATATCTTCTTTATTTGTTGATTGAAGTTGAAAAGCTTGTTCAAATGAAGATATATCAAATTGTCCCATACGTAGTTCATGAGATTGAAGAGAGCCTAATAAGATTTCCAATGATAAAACCTGAGATATCGTTTTATTCTTCTATAGCATCAACAATATGCTGGAATTTTCTTGTTAGGCTACGTAAAATCTTCTCAACAACCTTATTTTCTTCGATATTTTCTCCATTTAGATGGAGTTGTTTCATCAATATGATCACACGGTTATAAAATTCTTCAATACTTTCGTCTTCTTAAAATCTAAGGTTATCAAATTCCCTACATAAATTTTGTAATTTAACTAGTTTTACCTTTTCTTCTCCACGGTAAGCTTTGTAGAGGCCATCCCATGCCTTCTTTGATAATGTTGCAAGTAAGATTGTTTCAAACATTACTTCTTCTATGATTCTATACCTCTAGAGTAGCGACTTCTTGTCTTTGCTTCTATTTTCTTACAATTTTTTTGCTTGTCGGTATGTTAACTAGTAGTTTACCCGTCCGCTGTCCGGGTATATATGATTAACATCATCCAAACTCACTGCTGTCCGTGTATATATGATTAAAATCATCCAAATTCACTGCTGTCCGTGTATATATGATTAAAATGTGACAACTGGCAAAAATAATGGTAATTCCGTACAACTTAAACACTTAATTTAACGTTAATTTCTCTCTTTACGATTTAATTATTGCATAATTAGGTCATATAAGTTCTAGCAATCATAGGACATGGTTAAAAATGCTAAACAATATTAACAAAATCGCTATATCGCGAGAAAACCGCAAACTATGTCCTAATATGTTGGCAAAATGCTGAAAACTATTCACCTGAGCACACTATTCATGCCAGCAAATTCCGAAATTGTCGGAACGAGCAACGAAGAGCACGGATGCTCTTAGTAGATGGAATACGAATAAAAATCCCTAAATAGGGACGCTAAACATTTAAAGCACCTTAACTTTCCGGTGAACGCTTACAATTGCACTTTGTCCGCTCTGCGCCAGAATATAACCAAAATAAATTTTTCCGCGACGCCAGAACCTATTATTTTAATGTCCGTAGAACTTGTAAATAATATTTTACATCATAAATAAGCTTGGGGATATCAATGGGATACCCGAAACATTTACTCCCGGTGTCACGCTGCGACTTTCACACACTGTCCAAACTCGAGCCGTTAGGCGAATAAATTATATTTCTACCATCCAATCTCCTAAACTAAAAGGCTAGCGAACTAGTTAGCGATATTTTGGCGTCACAAACGCCTTGAATAAACGCTATAGTGTTGATGGTAAATTAGAACCCTAGCTCCCGGTACTACACTACAACTTTTGCATATCACCCGATATCGAACCGGTGAGCGAACTAGTTGTATTTTTACCATCCAAAACCTATACCCACTAAACTAGTAAACTAATTAGAGTTCATTTAAAACTCTAAACTATTATTAACACCCTAATTACCCTACCTAAATTGATTACCTAAATTAACATATTAGTATATCTATTTATATAAGTAACTTTGTTAAAAAAAAATAAGCTAGTCATAACCCCCCTCCCCCCCCCATTTCGTGAATGGTGGACCCCCCACCATCAACCTACAACATTTAGAGCATGGATGAAAGTATGGTGGGTTAGAAATTTGAAATATCTTGATTTAGATGCAAGATTTCAATCAACTAACCTACCATACCTATCCTTTCACTTATCACTTTCTTTAAAAAAAAAAGTTAACCAAAAACCCTCTTCCTTCCCCTTCCATTTACGGCACAAACACCCCCACACTAAGACTAAAGGGTATGGGGGCCGGCTAGGCCCGGCTAGGACCGGTGCCGGTCCCCCTCACCGCCCCCTGAGGGTCGGCTCGGCCCAATCGACTCCCCAGCGCCGAATAAGACGGGGCCCCACTTCATTTTTCTAGCTGTTGCAAACGGCTCTTTTAAAAAAAAAATTCATTTTTCAATTTAAATACCCTATATCTCATCCATTTTTATAAAATTCTATCCCATTCTACTCTCATTCTTCTCCAATTCTCTTCCTTTTTTATAAAAAAACACTCCATATTTTTTATACCATTTTCTCTAATCATGCATCCTTTCAACCCAAACAACCCCAACCCAAACAACCCCAACCCGAATAATCACAACCCGAACCAACCTAACTTTTTTTCGACCCCCGCTTACACTCCGAGTATGGATCAATCGTGGGGGGCTCCACAATTTCCTTTTTCGGGTTTCCAACAAACACCCAACGCATTCTCACAAATGAAAGAAGAGGTGAAGAAAAAATGGACGTCGTAGGTTGTTGTTTTATTTTTAGGAAATGTAATTTTTTTTCGGTAATGTTTTTTTTTCGGTAATGGTTTTTTTTTTTTTTTAGGAAATGTAATTTTTTTTATGTTATGAAGTGACTTTATTTATGTTGTTTTATGTTGTATTTTTTAACTTTTATAAATTTTTTATAAAGTTAATAAATTAAAAGTTAGAAAATTATAAAATAATAAGGTGGGGTAGCCTCATCCTCCATCCCCCTCAAATATGAAGGAGGCCCATCCCACACGAGCCGGTGACGTGGCGGCTCATCCCCTCCAAGCCCATCCTCTCCATACCCTTTAGTCTAACTCACAATTTTTCATTTCAAGATCACCTTATTTTCACAAAAATTAAGCCTACATAAGACCTTCTAAGCATCAAGATCATATGGAGCATCTTTAGAGCTTGGTGTGGAGCTTAACTTCTTCTTAATCATCCTATAATCTTGTGCAAAATTGTAAGCTCTCACTAACCATCTTTTTAAGCTAATTATTATGTCTAGATCAAGAATGTACAAGTTGATCATCTTGAAATTAAAGAAAAATGCGAAGTATTATGTGATTATTATGTGTTTTAGACTTGTATGAGTTGTATGATCTTGCTTATCTTGGTTAAAATAAGTTGTTTAAACTTATAATTTAAGTCGAGCATGTTGTTTATTTAGTGTAGTAACTTAAATAAGTGATGATCTTGTTATATTAGGCTTAAAAATACGATTTAAACAACTAAGTGTTTAAATCATGAAAAATCATCATCATTATGTTCATGAGCTTTATGCATATATGTGCTAAACTTGAAGGATCAAGGACTATAATGGCCTAAACTTGATGTTTTAAGAACTAATAAATGTGATTTTTAAAAGTAACGAGTGATTTAATATATGGTTATAAAAAAAAACTACATTTAGAAAGTCTTAACATGCAAGACATAAAAGTCTTGAAATCTTTTTATAAAAATGAATATGTAAAAGCTCATGAATTTAGGGAATAAATGGGGATATTTGGTTATTGAAAGTATGGATTGTGGATATTAGTATGATAATAATGTTAATTGTAAATTGAAAATGATTTTTAAACATGTATTAAATACATGGGAAAAACGCCATAGTTTAGGAAAACTATGACGAAATTTCCTAAAATCTTAATCGCGATTAAAATGGGATTAGCGGGATGATTAGCATGGTTAATCATGATTAGTAACTTTAATTGCGATTAACGACCTTAATCGTGATTAGACGAACCCTAATGACAAGGGTTAACTTTTAACTATCCAAGAGTTTATGTTAACATTAAAAGGTATTTTTATTAAATAAAGATGGGCAAAAATTTCAAGAATAACAAATATAATTTTTGGAGAAAATTATATGTTTATATTCTAAATGCTTTATTTGAAGTATAAAATGTGTATATTATGTGTACGTATTAGACGTAGGAATATGTACCAAAAATGAAATATGCAACGTTTATAAAAAAAAATATATACACTTTCGCCACGACAAAAACACTACAAACATTTACAAGTGTGATGTTAGTTGCGAACCTTCACGCCTACTTAAAATGCACAATTGTAATACCATAACTTAAGGCGCGAACATCGGACGATTCTTTATGCTTCTACAACGAGACGGACAATTTCGACACAAAGGATATAACAACAACTCACGGCGACAAATTATAACAAACAACATACTCTAGACACTTGAAATTTATACACACACGACAACAAAAAATTGGAAAGTTTAACTTTGGTCATAACGCCAAGTGTGCTTAGAAAAAAATAACAAGTTACTAGCATAACTAGTAAATGTTATCAAAATTTAATAAACACTAATGTGGGCTTAAAATGAAATGCATATTTGGCTAGGCCCAACATCTTAAATAAATGGGCCAAGACCCATTCCTTAAACCCTAAATAAGCCCACTCTAATAAATAAAATGGGCTAAGCCCAAATACAATATTAAAATGGACTAAGGCCCAATGGCAAAAGGTATGAACCAAGCCCAAAACACTAAATGGTGGGCTAAGCCCAAGGTAAAAATACATGTATAATTTTTATAAATATATATTATAAAAATACATTATAAATATGGTATACCTACACGTATAATACGGTATACCTACATGTATAATCCGGTATACCTACACGTATAAATACGGTACACGTACACGTATAAAGCACACAAATACAAGTATACATACGGTATATGTATAGGTATAAAAGACTCTAGTACATGACGATATACACACATACACTTGTTGAAGTGTACTCTCTCACTAAGGTTGTATACATACGACAACGTATTTTGACGTTAAAAATAAATATTTTTAACACTTTTTACACTTAAATTTGTGTAACAAATGTAAAGCCTCGAATCAAAGCATACAAGAAACAAATGCCAACATATTATCATTAATTTACGCAAGCGTTCCAAAAACGAAATGAAAAATAATAAACGTTCAAGATGAACAACGAGTACAAGGTCTAGGAAAGACCGACGTGTCTAATGAGTTAGAACCCTTGTAGGTTGACTCGCGTTACAGAAAACTTGGGTTGAATATCTCTCCCTCTCATGAACGCAAAGCTGTGAGTTCATGTCCCCCTTTTCTTTTAACGTTTCGGTTTACAACTTCCGGGGGGAAATACATGTCAAACTTAGGTATGATTAAGTTATGAAATGAACTCTTAGATCATGTGAGCATAGGCTGTAACTGAGGTGCCATTAATCCTTTTGAGGACCAAGGAACAAAGGTTAGATCTAATGGGTACGGGCGAGCCCCACTCACGGTCCAGGGGTGACCACTAGAGTGCTGTTGTGTCCATCGTCGAGAATTCGACACTTAAATTGCCTATGCGGGTTGAGTACCTCCTATGTCGCCACATATATTAATGTCCTTGCAAAAAATTAATGATCAACATGTTCATAGACGCTTTACATACCTACTTCTAAACTGAACTTTCAAATGTTTTTGAGATTCATTTGATGCGCATTACACATAAAACACATGAAATCGCTCAACTTTTGTTGAAGTTTTCAAACTCACATGTATTTCAGGAAACTAATGAAACTTGGGTGCTGGTGTTTACTATGAAGCTTTTGGAGTACAAGTCATCGATGTCATCCCTTTTGGAGGGTTTGGTCCATATATCTCATCTTTAATGAGATATAGGATGCAAAGCCTTATGTTTTAAACTTGTGTTGAACTCGTCTTTTGTAAAACGTATAACTTATGTCGTTTGGCATTTTAAACAAACTTAAGATGTGTAATATTTTTATTATGTCAATGGATGAACATCGTATGTTTTTATTCATGTAGTTGTTTACTTATATCGTATGCAATGAGAACGAATCAAGTTCACACCGCGCGCTTCCGCTAATGAATGGGTGTGACAGATTGGTATCAGAGCTTCGATTGTAGTGAACTAGGATTCCTTCTCGAGTCTAGTCTACAATCACTAGGATCCTCTCACGAAAACATTTTGTTTTTGTAAAATGTTTTTCATTGCATATACAAAAGCACCAAGGTCCGATAACAAAACTCTTTTCAAGAAAACAATGCGAAGACATTAATTGGGGCATAATCTATATGGGATAGGCTTGCCGAACTAGAACTAAAACGCACAAGAACAATGTGATTACATGTGATATGCTACATTTGTTTGCCTATGTATATAATAAGTAATGTTGTTATTTATTGATAAATATATATACGAGTTGTACGGATTATTTTTGCCAGGGTACTATGGCATCATCAGCTAGCAGTGGCATTTACAACGATCACGACCACATGGGAGTACCATCTGATGACGAGCCCATGGAGGAGATCATTCCTTCTGACGATGAGGACCTTGATGACTTTCAGCCGTTTGCGCTGCCAGACCATGACATGGTGGATGATGTTCTAGCTGTGGGGCCACAGCTGAACCCGTTTGTTATCATTGGTCATCCTGATGGACCTCACATCGTCGACTACATTCCACTAGATGTTGCTCCTCCCGCTGCGGTCCTAGGGTTTATTGTTGTGTCTGATGACGAGGATGACGTTCCTGTCATCCATGTCCATAGTTTGGACGATGAGATTGATGGGGTGAGGCCTTGGACATAGCCATTCTAGAGGTTTCCTCTCCTATCATTTCTGTAGTAGACCTTTCCTCTTCGGGTTCTAGCGACGTCGCGTGATCCCCAGCCATACCCATTTCTACTCATCTCTTGGACATACCCCCGCACCTGTTTCGGCCCCCATTGCTACACCTGCAGTTGTCCCGTCCGATACACCGACACCTCACACTACTCCCATCACTCCCACTACTGGACACCCACTTTCATCTCATGTTGCTGATCCCCATCACACTGACGCACCTATCCTTTTCTCTCATAAGATTCCAGCACCTCGCCCTATGGAGGGCACTTCTCGACAGCCGACCTATCCCGATACCCATGTGCTAGCTGATCACTTGTCTACACGATACCCCTCGCCACGTATGTCTGAGTCTTATCCGTACCATCCATGTCACTATCCTGCTTTCACTCCCGATGATGTTATTCTTTCTTTACAGCTTCAGATTCAAGTCCTCTCCCACCAGGTCTGGGAGATGCAACAATTTAGGGATTCTATGCCACTACCACCACCACCAGTCTACCCTCCACCACCTATTCCACCACCACCATCATCACCACCACCTCCATCTCCTCCAATCGTCTAGTTATCTTTTATTTGCAGGTACTTTTGGGTGGGAGTTGTAGACCCACTTTTATGTACATATGAAGATCTAGTATGAGCTGAAGACACTTGAAGATTTTTAAAGACCAAAGTAGAAGAAAAAGACTTACTACTTTTGTGTATTATGAACTTGTATGACCGGGGTTGTGTAGCCTCGAGTCCTTTTGTTTTCTTCTACTAAACAATGTATCAAGTTGTCTAATATATGAAAGCTCAGTAGTTTGTTTTTCTTTATTACATATTGTTGCTTATACATGTGCATGTGTTGCTTATGTGATTGCATGTTTGGGTGATGTGATGACTATTTACCTATTATGTGTATACCTTAGTAGACTATATTTATCATTAAATATGTGTCTAATCTCCGCACTACTTCTTATTAGAAGACAATGCCGCCAAGACGAAACACCAACACAAACCCACTACCGAGAACAGAAGCCGAACTGAATGAGCGCATCTCTCAGGCGATTGCACAGTACGAAGCTAACCGCACCGAGCAGAGCGGTGGTACTGGAGGTACATCAGGAAACAATCCCCCTAGCGGTAAGATTAAGTCGTCTATGACACGTTACAATACTCCCGTATATTCTATTCGTACTATGTCAATTCCCATTCATGGTTTGTGGCTGTAAATGTTTCAGGTTGCACATACAAGCAGTTTTTGGACTGCAAACCTCTGAACTTCGATGGCACAGGCGGTGCCGTAGCGTTTGTGCGCTGGACCGAGAAGACAGACTCAGTCCTAAGAATGAGCAAATGCCTTCTTGAACAAAGGGTCACCTATATCTCCGGGCTATTCTTGGATGGGGCGCTCTCGTGGTGGAACCTATAGGTTCAGACTAAAGAAGAAACTGCTGCGTCTGCTATGAGCTGGGACGAGCTCAAGGAACAAATGAGAAAGAAGTACTGTTCTAGGGTGGAGATTCAGAAACTTGAGACCGAGTTTTGGAATTTAAGAATGATCGGACCTGATATTGCTGGGTATATACAACGCTTCCACGATTTGTCAAGGGTTGTTCTCTACTTGGTGGACCCTGAATTTAAGCGGATTGAGAGGTTTATCTGGGGACTTGCTCCCGAAATTCTAAGCATGGTTACTTCTTCCAAGCCCCCTACAATCAGCGAGGCGATGGATTTGGCTGTCGCCCTCACCGAGGAGGCTATTCGTTTAAACAAGTTTTCAAAGCAAGGCTCTAACAAAAAGGAGACTCATGTGGAGTCTACAAGTGATAACAAGTGGAAGTTTTCGAACTTAAAGAAAGGCACTCAAGCAAACAACGACAACTGGAATGCGAACAAATGAAGGGAAGGGAACCCAACTCGTGGTACTAAAGCTTATGGAGCCACTAATGAGGCTAGTGGAAAAGGGTATTTGGGTTCCAAGCCTAAGTGTGATAAGTGCAAGTTTCACCACAATGGTCGATGTCCGAGAGCTAAGTGTGACAAATGTGGAAAGGAGGGGCACAACAAAGAAACATGTTGGGTAGGAACAGGAGGAAGAAATGCAAACCGAGGAGGAAACAACAACAACAATCAGGGCGGAAACAATAGCAACAACAACCGAGGTAGAAATGGTAATGGACGAGGCCAAGGTTGTTTTGGCTGCGGAGACTTAGGGCACTTTTTGAAGGATTGTCCTAAAGAAAATCAAGCCCATGGAAGAGTCTTCACGATTGGAGCACGTGAAGTGCGTCAGGACCCGAACGTAGTTACGGGTACGTTCCCTATAAACCAACACTTTGCATCCATTCTGTTTGATACTGGCGCCGACTTTAGTTTTATATCTATAGAATTTAAGAACATACTTGGTTAAGAGTCAAGTAAACTAGACGTCCCATACTCTATAGAATTGGCGAACGGAAAGTTAGTCGAAGCGGATGAGGTTATCAAGGGTTGTACACTCGAGCTTGGGGAGCGAAAAATTTCTATCAACTTCTTACCCGTTGAGCTGGGCAGCTTTGACGCGGTTGTTGGAATGGATTGGTTGTCCGACAACCGGGCAGAAGTGGTTTGTCACGAGAAGACCATCCGCATCCCACTGCCAAATGAAGAAACACTTATAATTCATGGGGAGAAACGCGAGACACCCCTGCGGATCATAAATTGCATGAAGGCGCAAAAGTGTCTTCGAAAAGGCTGTATAGCCTTCCTCGCCCACATATTTGACAACGAAACCAAAGAGCCGAAGCTAGAAGACATCCCTGTCGTGAAAGAATTTCCAGAAGTCTTTCCAGAAGACTTTCCTGGACTACCTCCACAACGTCAAGTGGAGTTTCGAATTGATTTGGTGCCAGGAGCGGCACCAGTGGCAAAATCACCATATCGATTAGCTCCGTCAGAAATGCAGGAGTTATCTACTCAGCTGCAAGAGCTGCTAGATAAAGGATTTATTAGACCAAGTTTCTCACCTTGGGGAGCTCCGGTATTATTTGTTAAAAAGAAAGACGGCAGTTTTCGCATGTGCATTGACTATAGGGAGTTAAACAAGCTGACCATCAAGAACCGATATCCCTTACCAAGAATCGATGACTTGTTCGACCAACTACAAGGTTCCAGCTACTACTCCAAAATCGATTTGAGGTCGGGTTACCATCAGTTGAGAATACAAGAGGAAAGTATCCCCAAAACGGCCTTTAGGACTCGTTATGGACGTTACGAGTTTCTTGTTATGCCGTTCGGTTTAACCAACGCACCGGCGGTATTCATGGACCTCATGAACCGCGTGTGTAAGCTGTATTTGGACAAGTTCGTGATAGTGTTTATTGACGATATTCTAATATACTCGCGAACCAAAGAGGAACTCCAGCAACATCTGCGAGCTATTTTGGAACTCTTGAGAAAGGAACAATTGTTTGCAAAGTTTTCAAAGTGCGAATTTTGGATTCGCGAGGTACAATTCCTAGGTCATGTGGTAAATGAGAAGGGAATTCATGTCGACCCGACAAAGATTGAGGCGATTAAGAATTGGGAAGTGCCCAGGACCCCTACTGAGATACGACAGTTTCTGGGATTAGCGGGCTATTATAGACGATTCATAGAGAACTTTTCGAAAATTGCCCAACCGCTAATGTCCCGAACACAAAAGGACAAGAAATTTGATTGGGGAGAGAAACAAGAGGCGGCCTTTCAATTGCTGAAGGATAAGCTTTGTGACGCGCCTATTTTATCCTTACCCGACAGTACCGATGACTTCATGGTTTATTCTGATGCATCGCATCAAGGTCTTGGTTGTGTGTTGATGCAACGGGACAAAGTCATTGCGTACGCGTCTCGTCAGTTAAAGGTGCATGAGAAAAACTATACCACGCACGATCTGGAGCTAGGTGTGGTGGTATTTGCGTTAAAGATCTGGCGTCACTACTTATATGGTACTCGTTGCACAATATTTACAGATCACAGGAGTTTGCAACATATATTCGATCAGAAGAATTTAAATATGCGGCAACGACGATGGGTCGAGTTATTGAACGATTATGATTGTGAGATAAAGTATCATCCGGGCAAGGCGAACGTTGTGGCGGATGCCTTAAGCCGCAAGGAACGTATTAAAACTTTAAGGGTGCGAGACTTAGAGATGACCATACAAAACGATCTCACTTCTCGGATTCACGATGCTCAACAAGAGGCGCTTAAACCAGAAAATATACAAGCCGAATCCTTACGAGGAATGGAGGCCCAATTGGTGCCAAAGGAGGATGGAACACTGTACTTTATGGGATGAATTTGGGTCCCGTTCTTTGGCGAACTACGAACCATTATCTTGGACGAAGCACACAAGTCAAGGTACTCTATACATCCGGGTTCGGATAAGATGTATCAAGATTTAAAAGAATTTTATTGGTGGCCTAAGCTTAAAAGCGACATTGCTGCTTATGTTGGGAAATGCCTTACATGCGCCAAGTTTAAGGCGGAATATCAAAAGCCTTCGGGTTTGCTACAACAACCTGAAATTCCCGTATGGAAATGGGAACAAATCTTGATGGACTTCATTACTAAGTTACCCCGAACCTCAAAGGGCCATGATATGATTTGGGTAATTGTAGAAAGACTTACAAAGTCCGCACATTTTCTACCGATCAGTGAGAAGGATAGCACTAAGAAACTGGCCGAAATATATCTCAAGGAGATTGTGGCACGGCATGGAGTGCCTATTTCTATTATATCAGACCGCGATGGTCGATTCGTGTCAAGAATATGGCAATCTTTCCAAAAGGCCTTTGGATCACAACTGAATCTTAGTACGGCCTTTCACCCTCAAACGGACGGCCAAAGTGAACGAACGATACAAACTTTGGACGACGTACTGCGTGCTTGTGTGATGGACTTGGGTGGAAACTGGGATACTCACTTGCCTTTAGTGGAGTTCTCCTACAATAATAGCTATCACACTAGCATTCAGGCCGCCCCGTTTGAAACGTTATATGGACGAAAGTGTCGGTCCCCGCTATGTTGGGCGGAGACCGGGGATAAACAACTCATTGGTTCGAATTTGGTCCAGGAAACCACAGACAAGATCATTCAGATACGCGACCGTATCAAGATGGCCCGCGATAGACAAAAGCGCTACGCTGACAAAAAACGCAAACCATCAGCTTTCGAGGTCGGAGACATGGTATTGTTAAAAGTCTCGCCTTGGAAGGGCGTAGTAAGATTTGGTAAACGTGGAAAGTTGAACCCACGTTACATTGGACCCTTCAAAATATTGGAAAAGATTGGAACTGTTGCATACAAGTTGGAACTACCAGAAGAACTGAGCAGTGTACATGACACGTTTCATGTGTCAAATCTCAAGAAAAGTCCTACACAAGTAACCGTAGCCATCCCAGCAGATGAGATACATGTCAATGAAAAACTCCAGTTTACTGAAGAACCTGTTGAGGTTACGGACTGGAAGGTCCACAAGACACGCAGGAATCGTAGGAGGCTAGTTAAAGTTCGTTGGAACTCGCGTCACGGTCCCGAGTATACGTGGGAACGTGAAGATCAAATGAAATCCAAGTACCCTCATCTGTTTCCAGACCCCCCTGCAACCGGTAGCACGACTCGAATTTTGGGACGAAATTCTTCTAACAGGGGGAGAATGTGACAACTGGCAAAAATAATGGTAATTCCGTACAACTTAAACACTTAATTTAACGTTAATTTCTCTCTTTACGATTTAATTATTGCATAATTAGGTCGTATAAGTTCTAGCAATCATAGGACATGGTTAAAAATGCTAAACAATATTAACAAAATCGCTATATCGCGAGAAAACCGCAAACTATGTCCTAATATGTTGGCAAAATGCTGAAAACTATTCACCTGAGCACACTATTCATGCCAGCAAATTCCGAAATTGTCGGAACGAGCAACGAAGAGCACGGATGCTCTTAGTAGATGGAATACGAATAAAAATCCCTAAATAGGGACGCTAAACATTTAAAGCACCTTAACTTTCCGGTGAACGCTTACAATTGCACTTTGTCCGCTCTGCGCCAGAATATAACCAAAATAAATTTTTCCGCGACGCCAGAACCTACTATTTTAATGTCCGTAGAACTTGTAAATAATATTTTACATCATAAATAAGCTTGGGGATATCCATGGGATACCCGAAACATTTACTCCCGGTGTCACGCTGCGACTTTCACACACTGTCCAAACTCGAGCCGTTAGGCGAATAAATTATATTTCTACCAACCAATCTCCTAAACTAAAAGGCTAGCGAACTAGTTAGCGATATTTTGGCGTCACAAACGCCTTGAATAAACGCTATAGTGTTGATGGTAAATTAGAAACCTAGCTCCCGGTACTACACTACAACTTTTGCATATCACCCGATATCGAACCGGTGAGCGAACTAGTTGTATTTTTACCATCCGAAACCTCTACCCACTAAACTAGTAAACTAATTAGAGTTCATTTAAAACTCTAAACTATTATTAACACCCTAATTACCCTACCTAAATTGATTACCTAAATTAACATATTAGTATATCTATTTATATAAGTAACTTTGTAAAAAAAAATAAGCTAGTCATAACCTCCCCCCCCCCCCCCCCATTTCGTGAATGGTGGACCCCTACCATCAACCTACAACATTTAGAGCATGGATGAAAGTATGGTGGGATAGAAATTTGAAAGATCTTGATTTAGATGCAAGATTTCAATCAACTAACCTACCATACCTATCCTTTCACTTATCACTTTCTTTAAAAAAAAAGTTAACCAAAAACCCTCTTCCTTCCCCTTCCATTTACGGCACAAACACCCCCACACTAAGACTAAAGGGTATGGGGGCCGGCTAGGCCCGGCGCCGGTCCCCCACACCGCCCCCCTGAGGGTCGGCTCGGCCCAATCGACTCCCCAGCGCCGAATAAGACGGGGCACCACTTCATTTTTCTAGCCGTTGCAAACGGCTCTTTTTAAAAAAAAAAAAAATTCATTTTTCAATTTAAATACCCTATATCTCTTCCTTTTTTATACAATTCTATCCCATTCTACTCTCATTCTTCTCCAATTCTCTTCCTTTTTTATAAAAAAACACTCCATATTTTTTATACCATTTTCTCTAATCATGCATCCTTTCAACCCAAACAACCCCAACCCAAACAACCCCAACCCGAATAATCACAACCCGAACCAACCTAACTTTTTTTCGACCCCCGCTTACAATTGCACTTTGTCCGCTCTGCGCCAAAATATAACCAAAATAAAAATTTTCGCGACGCCAGAACCTATTATTTTAATGTCCGTAGAACTTGTAAATAATATTTTACTTCATAAATAAGCTTGGGGATATCAATGGGATACCCGAAACATTTACTCCCGGTGTCACGCTGCGACTTTCACACACTGTCCAAACTCGAGCCGTTAGGCGAATAAATTATATTTCTACCATCCAATCTCCTAAACTAAAAGGCTAGTGAACTAGTTAGCAATATTTTGGCATCACAAACGCCTTGAATAAACGCTATAGTGTTGATGGTAAATTAGAACCCTAGCTCCCGTTACTACACTAAAACTTTTGCATATCACCCGATATCGAACCGGTGAGCGAACTAGTTGTATTTTTACCATCCAAAACCTATACCCACTAAACTAGTAAACTAATTAGAGTTCATTTAAAACTCTAAACTATTATTAACACCCTAATTACCCTACCTAAATTGATTACCTAAATTAACATATTAGTATATCTATTTATATAAGTAACTTTGTAAAAAAAAAAAAATAAGCTAGTCATACCCCCCCCCCCCCCCCATTTCATGAATGGTGGACCCCCCACCATCAACCTACAACATTTAGAGCATGGATGAAAGTATGGTGTGTTAGAAATTTGAAAGATCTTGATTTAGATGCAAGATTTCAATCAACTAACCTACCATACCTATCCTTTCACTTATCACTTTCTTTAAAAAAAAAAGTTAACCAAAAACCCACTTCCTTCCCCTTCCATTTACGGCACAAACACCCCCACACTAACTCACCATTTTTCATTTCAAGATCACCTTATTTTCACAAAAATTAAGCCTACATAAGACCTTCTAAGCATCAAGATCATATGGAGCATCTTTAGAGCTTGGTGTGGAGCTTAACTTCTTCTTAATCATCCTATAATCTTGTGCAAAATTGTAAGCTCTCACTAACCATCTTTTTAAGCTAATTATTATGTCTAGATCAAGAATGTACAAGTTGATCATCTTGAAATCAAAGAAAAATTTCACTTAAAACCCTAAACCAAAACTTAACTTACTAAATGCGAAGTATTATGTGATTATTATGTGTTTTAGACTTGTATGAGTTGTATGATCTTGCTTATCTTGGTTAAAATAAGTTGTTTAAACTTATAATTTAAGTTGAGCATGTTGTTTATTTAGTGTAGTTACTTAAATAAGTGATGATCTTGTTATATTAGGCTTAAAAATACGATTTAAACAACTAAGTGTTTAAATCAAGAAAAATCATCATCATTATGTTCATGAGCTTTATGCATATATGTGTTAAACTTGAAGGATCAAGGACTATAATGGCCTAAACTTGATGTTTTAAGAACTAATAAATGTGATTTTTAAAAGTAACGAGTGATTTAATATATGGTTATAAAAAAAACTACATTTAGAAAGTCTTAACATGCAAGACATAAAAGTCTTGAAATCTTTTTAGAAAAATGAATATGTAAAAGCTCATGAATTTAGGGAATAAATGGGGATATTTGGTTATTGAAAGTATGGATTGTGGATATTAGTATGATAATAATGTTAATGGTAAATTGAAAATGATTTTTAAACATGTATTAAATACATGGGAAAAACGCCATAGTTTAGGAAAACTATGACGAAATTTCCTAAAATCTTAATCGCGATTAAAATGGGATTAGCGGGATGATTAGCATGGTTAATCATGATTAGTAACTTTAATTGCGATTAACAGGGTTAAGTTTTAACTATCCAAGAGTTTATGTTAACATTAAAAGGTATTTTTATTAAATAAAGATGGGCAAAAATTTCAAGAATAACAAATATAATTTTTGGAGAAAATTATATGTTTATATTCTAAATGCTTTATTTGAAGTATAAAATGTGTATATTATGTGTACGTATTAGACGTAGGAATATGTACCAAAAATGAAATATGCAACGTTTATAAAAAAATATATATACACTTTCGCCACGACAAAAACACTACAAACATTCACAAGTGTGATGTTAGTTGCGAACCTTCACGCCTACTTAAAATGCACAATTGTAATACCATAACTTAAGGCGCGAACATCGGACGATTCTTTATGCTTCTACAACGAGACGGACAATTTCGACACAAATGATATAACAACAACTCACGGCGACAAATTATAACAAACAACATACTCTAGACACTTGAAATTTATACACACACGACAACGAAAAATTGGAAAGTTTAACTTTGGTCATAACGCCAAGTGTGCTTAGAAAAAATAACAAGTTACTAGCATAACTAGTAAATGTTATCAAAATTTAATAAACACTAATGTGGGCTTAAAATGACATGCATATTTGGCTAGGCCCAACATCTTAAATAAATGGGCCAAGACCCATTCCTTAAACCCTAAATAAGCCCACTCTAATAAATAAAATGGGCTAAGCCCAAATACAATATTAAAATGGACTAAGGCCCAATGGCAAAAGGTATGAACCAAGCCCAAAACACTAAATGGTGGGCTAAGCCCAAGGTAAAAATACATGTATAATTTTTATAAATATATATTATAAAAATACATTATAAATACGGTATACCTACACGTATAATACGGTATACCTACATGTATAATCCGGTATACCTACACATATAAATACGGTACACGTACACGTATAAAGCACACAAATACAAGTATACATACGGTATATGTATAGGTATAAAAGACTCTAGTACATGACGATATACACACATACACTTGTTGAAGTGTACTCTCTCACTAAGGTTGTATACATACAACAACGTATTTTGACGTTAAAAATAAATATTTTTATCACTTTTTACACTTAAATTTGTGTAACAAATGTAAAGCCTCGAATCAAAGCATACAAGAAACAAATGCCAACATATTATCATTAATTTACGCAAGCGTTCCAAAATCGAAATGAAAAATAATAAACGTTCAAGATGAACAACGAGTACAAGGTCTAGGAAAGACCGACGTGTCTAATGAGTTAGAACCCTTGTAGGTTGACTCGCGTTACGGAAAACTTGGGTTGAATATCTCTCCCTCTCATGAACGCAAAGCTATGAGTTCATGTCCCCCTTTTCTTTTAACGTTTCGGTTTACAACTTTCGGGGCGAAATACATATCAAACTTAGGTATGATTAAGTTATGAAATGAACTCTTAGATCATGTGAGCATAGGCTGTAACTGAGGTGCCATTAATCCTTTTGAGGACCAAGGAACAAAGGTTAGATCTAATGGGTACGGGCGAGCCCCACTCACGGTCCAGGGGTGACCACTAGAGTGCTGTTGTGTCCATCGTCGAGAATTCGACACTTAAATTGCCTACGCGGGTTGAGTACCTCCTATGTCGCCACATATATTAATGTCCTTGCAAAACATTAATGATCAACATGTTCATAGACGCTTTACATACCTACTTCTAAACTGAACTTTCAAATATTTTTGAGATTCATTTGATGCGCATTACACATAAAACACATGAAATCGCTCAACTTTTGTTGATGTTTTCAAACTCACATGTATTTCAGGAAACTAATGAAACTTGGGTGCTGGTGTTTACTATGAAGCTTTTGGAGTACAAGTCATCGATGTCATCCCTTTTGGAGGGTTTGGTCCATATATCTCATCTTCAATGAGATATAGGATGCAAAGCCTTATGTTTTTAACTTGTGTTGAACTCGTCTTTTGTAAAACTTATAACTTATGTCGTTTGGCATTTTAAACAAACTTAAGATGTGTAATATTTTTATTATGTCAATGGATGAACATCGTATGTTTTTATTCATGTAGTTGTTTACTTATATCGTATGCAATGAGAACTAATCAAGTTCACACCGCGCGCTTCCGCTAATGAATGGGTGTGACATAAAATCATCCAAACTCACTGTATATTTTAATATCACAATGACTACTTATCTAGCTATTAAGAACATCAATAACTATGTCTATATTTTAAATAATGTTGACTTTTAATTTGATTTCGATTAATAACTACAACTCTTCTTGAATTGTCATACATACTAATTTAAAATCTTACATTTAATTCGCACAATTTAAAATATTTAGTTAATTATTTGTAATTGATAAACGTAGGAATTGCTAACACCATTAAATGAAGATAAATGAGATCTATCAATGTTACATGTTTACAAAAGTATTAAAAAAAAAAATATCAACACAACCAAACGTAGATTATATTTATGTCATGAGAATATTATTTAAGAGCATCAATAACAGTATCTACATTTAAGATAATAATGACTTGTAATAAATGATAAACATGCAGGATACATCTACAAAAAAAAAAGCAGATAATGTTATCAAGATCTCACAAGTATATTACAAAAAAGCCAAAAAAACACAATGTATACTATAATATACAATAAATCATAAACATGCAGAATACATATACAAAAAAAGCAATTGATGTTATCAGGATCTCCTAAGGATATTACACAAAAGCCAAAAAAACACAATATATACTATAATATACAATTTCGTTGGCAAAACACAAACCGTTGAAACAAACACAATGACTTGTTATCCAACTATTAAGAACATCAATAACCATGTCTATATTTAAGATAATAATGACTTTTTATTCGATTGCGATTAGTAACTACAACTGTTCTTATATTCTTATACATCGAATTGTCATACGTACTAACTTAAAATCTTACATCTAATTCACACAATTTAAAATTTTTAAGTAACTATTTTTAAATTGATTAACATAGCAATTGCTAACACCATTAAATAAAGATAGACGAGATCTATCAAAGTTAGATCAACATAAACTAAATCAATTACAATTCTCTCTATGGTTGCTCGAAGAAAAGGGAGCATATGAAGAACTAAACAGAAAAGTCGGCATCATCAGTGATAACAATTACAAGCGAACCTGGAGCAGCATCGGATTGCTTGATGGAGTCCTCCACTCTCCCCCATCAGATTTCAAGAACAACGCAGAAGAGTTTATCACACAACTGTTGAAACAGGATCAGAAAATCTGCGACATCCTCGCCGATCTGCAAAACAAAAGAAAGAATAAAATCGCATGGAAGAAGGCGAGAGTCGTTGAAATCTTTGGAAGTGTTAATTGTAGCGTATAATATTTTATACATATTTCACTCTTTAATCTTTCTTTATATTTAATTTAATAAAATTAATATCCATTGCATACAAAGTAAACACAATGACAAGAACACATAACATAATGTATAGAAAACCCACCTAGTTGCAAAACACAATAATCAGACGCAATAACACGATATATAGAATCAGTTGCAATACCATGGCTAATATTAACACTATCCATACCACCACTATTCAACTATTAGTTTATTTAATTAAACAAACAATAAAATATAAAATATAATAAAAAGATACGCAATCAACATCATATCTATCACAATCAAAACAACTTCATCATCACCGGCGTTTCATATCTCCTTGAAGATCATCGCCGCCGAAGATTTGATCAACAAAAAGGTAACTTCCGATTGTAAATCTTAACGGTTTAATTTCTATTAGATTTCTAAACCTCTGTTAGATACTTAATCAGTCACATATGATGGTTACTGCAGCGAATAACTTGTTTGTAGACGTCAAATATGATTTTAGGTTTCAATCATCTTCAACCTCTCATATGTTATGTATAGTTGATATATATCTTATGTATTGCATGTTATGGACATTGTCGAACTAATGTTTACAATATAATGTGATAATAATATATGAAAAAGTTGCAATCAAACAATTGGGGGTGTTTGGGTTAGCTTATGTTGGAGCAACTTATGACTTATTGACTTATAAAAGTTAATAAGTTGTTTTTTGAGTGTTTGGGTTAGCTTATTTTAAAGGGTTTTGTGTGTTGACAAGCCATTTTTGAGAAGTCAGAATTTCTAACTTCTCACTTGTCACTTATATAAGTTAATAAGACATTTTTAAGAAGGAATCCCAAACACACACGGATGAAAACATATGATTCTGTTATAAAATTTTTTATTTTTGGGGTTCCTTCTCTAAAAGTACTTATTAACTTATATAAGTCATAAGTGAGGACTTACAAATACTAACTTATCAAAAACAACTTCTCAACACACAAAAATAACTTAAATAAGCTAACCCAAACACTATAAACACAACTTATTAACTTTTTTAAGTCAATAAGATATAAGTTGCTCCAAAATAACCTAACCCATGTGTGATTAGGCAAAAAGAGATATTTTACGAATATATATATATATATATATATATATATATATATATACTGATATATTGAAACGGTATACAGAAGAGATCTATTGCACATTATGAATTAGGAATAATATTCTCATGACATAAGATTACATTTTAACACATTGTCTATTTATACTAACAGTTAATATTAAATGTTATATATCACAGGTATACAAAAATGATTACGTCCTGCCTGTCTCTATTACAAGACCCTAAATCATTGAAACTGGTATGCTGTAATGCCTTCAATAAGTAAGTGTAAACTTCATTACGTAAATTGAAATTAGTAAATGTAACTACAGGCATTACCAATTGAGTTTGTAAAGCTTGTGGGAGGAGATTACTGGAACCGGACAAAGGTAACGATAAATCATGAAAGCGGAATAAGCTGTACAGCATGGCTGAGAAGTGTTAGAGGTGAAAGTGTTATCACTGACGGATGGATAAGTATTGTAAAAGGTCTTAAATTGACAAAGAACACCTTATTGGTTTTGAGGATAATCAAAGAAAAATGTCTACAAATACATTGTTTCATACAAAACGTTTGTGATGAATCGTTCTTGACAGTCAACCGTTACGGATATTTAAAGATCATAGTAAGTATAGTTATATGTTAGTAGGAATTTGTTTTTTGTTATACTTGTCAGCAAATGGAATAAATGAATATATGTTTATAAAATATTACATAACTTTTCAGGTCATTCCAGAAGCTTATGTTAACAAATTTTACTGTTACTGGCCAGTAAAAGATTCTTATAACATATACGCAGCAGGTCAGTGTTGGAAAGTTGAGACCGAAAAAATAAATGCATGCTACGTTTTTGCTAAAGGGTGTCCGGAGATGTTTGAATATATTGACATAGAAGACGGTGATATACTGATGTTGATGAAAACAGACAGCGAAAAACAGACAGCGAATCGTTTGACTTGACACTTTATCGTAGCGGAGTTGAGGTTGTTTTTAGAAAGAAGGAGACAACTAAAGACAACTCAGTTGTTGAAATACCTAAACACACATACTATGAACACTTGAACTCTGTTGTAAGTAATTTAAAGTAAGTTAAAATGGTTTGCTAGTCAATACGACTTATTTACAGATGTTATCGTATAACAGATCTTCACTGATCAAGAAGACTCAATCGACCAATTCATTACTAGGGTAATGAGTTTACATATTTTTACAATACATTATATTGATCCTCAGATGTTAATGAATTTTAAAAATCTTGGATGCAGATGAATGATGAGAAACATGAAGTTAATAAGAAAAGTGTTGAAAAAGAAAAGTTGAAGTCTGAAAGAAAGAGTTTTGTAAGTGGAGGAAATAACAACCAGAAAAAAGAAGATGTAAGTCTTTGAAACATAATAACGGATAAGTTATTTGTTCATATTATTATACATACTTAGTTGACGATTGTAGTTTAATTTGCTTTAATGTTACGGGCTGTAATAACAGGTTAAAAAGAAAGGGAAACAGATTGCATCCGATTCTACATCTGAAGAACCTAAACAACTGATATGCTGTACAACTTATGATCATTCTACCGTGTCAGCAACTGGACGACAAACACAAGATCGTTTGGTAAGTTAAGCATAAGTTAACAAAATATTCCAATAAATATTTCTTGTACATTAACATATATACTATATATATATATATATATAGAGTAGGGATCCTACGGAAAATGTGTTTTTCATAAAAAGTGTAAAAAGTCATAAAACACAATAATTTCAGGCATAAAACACAACTAAAACTCATAAATAATAGAATGAAGATTACTAAAACACCATATTCAAACTCTAATAGTCCCTAAAAACTTCAAACACACCATCGTAGAACTATGAATTTAAAACACAAAAGGCTAAACAACATAAAACACAATAATATTTGTCATTCCATAATCAGAGCCTTAACATCTAAAACACAACACAAAACCCACATACATGATGTTTTAGTAATCTTCATTATGTTATTTGTGGGTTTTTGGTGTGTTTTATGGTTACCATTATGGTGTTTTATGACTTTTTACACTTTTTAGGAAATTTGGACTTTCTAGCCAACTCCTAGCCTATATATATATATATATATATATATATATATATATATATATATATTGAAAGGAAATGCATGTTTGAAATGATAAGGTTAACAAAAACGGGAAAAGAAGTCAGATGGCGTTGAAGGTAAGCAATGAAGACGAAAAACGTGTTGCACATCAAAATTATGATCAAGAAAGTGGTGCGTATCAATTCAACAGGAAAGCAAATTATCGAATGGTATGTCATTTCTGTTATTTAATGAGAATAATTTACAACACCATTCATGAGGCTATTTATACATATAGAATTACCAGTTAAACACATAACAATTGAACTTGGTTTGCAACAAAAACCTTAAAACATTTTTTTTCTAAACAATAAAGTATAACTTCACTTATAACCTTCATAGAATAACTATAATAGATAATAGATACTAAATTATGTTTATTCAAAAATTAACAATTGATATTTGTTGCTGCTGACAATTATATCGAACACGTCTAATATACTTGTTAACTCTAACATCAATGCAGCGATTACCTGTAGAAGTTGCAAACAGAGCAAGGCTAACAAAGAAGGTGCATCAAATAAATGTCAGAAACATGGATGGGAAAACAGTTGTGAAGATAGTTAAGCGACAGAAGGATGGAAATGGATTTAGGTATGCGATTGAAGGGTGGCCAAGTTTCATAAAGGAAAATGATATTAGCGAGGGTGACAATATGCATTTAACTTATGTAAAATCAGGAAACCTCCTCATGTTGACGCATGTGGATGCAGTCAGCCAAGCTTAGCAGTTAACGTTATCTGCTAATGATGCAGATGTCTGCGTATATAAACTAATGCCTTTTGTCGTCATCATTTGATGGTTTTTGGTGGGACATGTTGGAACAGCTTATTGTGTTTTTTTGGTTGGTTGGTAGCCTAACCTTGATGACAATTATTACTATATTAGGGCATGGATGACATATTTTGTTTAGAATTATAATTTGTAAACAGTAGTCGAAGTTCATATTTAGTTATAAATTTAGTTGTGATTTCCTGTATACAACATTAGAAGTCTTATTGGTAATATTTCCATCATCCAAATGCACTGCATATTTTAATATCATAATCACTTCTTATACAACTATCTAGAACATCAATAAGTGATTCCATAAAAGAAGTGTCTCGATATTTAAGATAATAATGACTTTTTTATGCGATTGCAATTAGAAACTACAACTATTCTTGTATTGTCATACATCGAATTGTCAAACATAGTAAATTAAAATCTTACATCAAATTGGCACAATTTAAAATGAATTAGTTAGTTTTAAATTGATAAACGTAGAAATTAATAACACCATTAGATGAACTTAGATAAGATATATGAAAGATGTTTTCAAAGTGTTGAAAGAACTACCGATGACAAACAAACGTTGATTATATTTACTGGCATAAAATATTACACACCAAACATATTATAAACATAATAGAACAATTAAAATAACACATGAATTTCGAATATTGATTCTCCATATACAAAAAAATACCAACCACAAACATAATACTATGTATATAACACAATGATAACAACAAACAACTAAATACAAAACCATAACTAAACATGTGGTGAAACTACAGTTTCAATATAGCTTGCACCTACAATGCCTTGTGTAAAGATGATAGGAAAATAACCATGCATCTTCTTTGCCCTTACGTTTATCTGAGCAACATCACCCCATTCGTGTACTATAAATAATTTGTTATTACCATCAATGTAGTGCACAGATGACCCTATCATCAACGGCATAAACACACGGGGTACAAAAGACACAACTTTCGACCAAGTATTATTTTGTAGACGCCACAATTGAACATCTACACTACACATTCCAATACTAACCAACATATGAAGTTCATCTCGTATAGTCACCAACTGACCTATAGATTACACACTCAATGTATCTGGGTAACCTACATTTTCTATTACCTTCGACTCAACATCCAAACGAAGAACCGCTGTGTTACCCATACACCAGAATTTGGTCAGTACAAAATACAAACTTTTCCTACAAAACGTCCCAACGGACCAACTATAAACAGCAATATCATATGGACTATCAATTAAGAACCTTGGAGTTAACCATGAACCTTCACTAAATGAATAAATATTAACAGTCAACCTGAAATGAGTGCGTTTAATGTGCACAATTTTGTAATCACCAGCAGAGTCAACACAAAACCCAAGACTATCATCATCCATATTGTAAAATCCCTGATAATTAGAATTTCTCAGCATCTTGAACACACGAGTTAGTGGATTCCAGACAACCAAATCACCAGTATTACATAAGCAAACACATACCATGCCATCCAAACTTGCTAAAAAGATCACATTACATGGATGACAATCGAAGGGAATGTGAATATTATTGCCTAAAACACATCTAGGAGATGCAACATCAACATAACGAATCGCACACGATGATTTGTCAAGAGCAATTATTTTCTAGTCACCTAATACTCGCAAGAAACGACAATTATTCTTAGCAAACTCAGGAGTTGAAAGATAGGCTAACCACTCTTTAGACACAGCCTTGCACCGTATAACCTCCTTTGCCGGAAGTCTTGGAATAATCTTCATCAATATTAACAGAGATGGAAGATCCTTCATATTCACTTACGATTATACTTTAATTAAAAATACTTACGTTGATAGAAAGAGGAAGAAAACACATACGAAAAGCGATTCCTTTGAAAAATGAATACCTACATAGAAACTACCCCAATTAAGAGTTGACACAGGTGAGTAAAAACTCCTAAAACTCCGAGTAGTGGTGGTAAACGGTTTTCACACACTATGGGCGATAGGGGGTAAATAAAATTAAATAACAATATATTTTAGAAACCGTTTCTAATTTACAGGTAAACATATACACATACATGGAGATACTTTTTAATCAATCACATACACGAATATACTTTTTATTAATTAATCTTATTTTTATAAATTACTTTGTTAGTTGTCAAACATTGTGTTATTACAATTGTGAAAATAATTACATCGTAGATTTTTTTGGCATTGGGTTTTATATATTATTTTGTCCTTTTTATAAAAATATTGATTTTTATGATAATAGGATTATTGAAAAATAATGAGAACCACAACTAAAAAATAGCAAGTTAGTTACACAATACAATATATAAAAATAGACACCTACAAAAAAATCAAATATATGGAAAACAGAAAACCAATAACACATTGATAAACAAAACATAAAATGACAATATTCCAGCAAAAAAAAAAAATTCCAGTAAGAACTATTCTTTAACTGGACATATTACAAAGTGGGAAGTTTCTAATTGTCCTTAACTGCACAATATGTAACCACTATTAAAAAAGAATGAGAAAGACAGCAAAAAGTAGGAATTAATTACACAATGTTATAATTAAATATAGTCAACTACAAAAGAAATCAAATATATAAAAAACAGAAAACAATGACACAATGATACTCAAAACACACAATGACTATACTAAAAGAAATCATTCAACTAAAAACTACTCATTAACTGTACCTATTACAACGTGGGAAGTTTCTAATTCTATGTAACTGCACAATGGTAAGGGCGCTGCTCTAAGGGCTTGGTCTCCAAAGGCCCATTGTGTTTTTTTTGTAGACCTTTTTGTTTTTAAACCACAATCACATGTAATCATAATTAAATACACACAAAGCAAGTATTAAAATCATACACTCTCAATGAATATTTAACATGATAATATAAGCACATTAATTCATAAAGATTCAATCTCATTGTGACAAACTATACCACACATAAAAACAACCACAAACATCAATTACTAACTGATCAAAACAACGAAGAACAAAAAAAGAACTACATAAAATAGCATAACTAAACATTTGGTGAAATTGTAGTTTCAAAATAAACAGATCCATTCACACCTTGAGTAAAGATGATAGGTAAAAAAACATGCATTTCCTCTGCCTCTACAGTTACATCAGTAATATCACCCCATTCTTGAACTATAATGAACTTCTTATTTCTGTTGATATAGTGCACAGACGACCCAATCATCAATGGCATAGAAATAGCAGGTGGATAAAAAAAAAAAAAACTTTTGACCACTTTTCATTTTCAAGGTTCCACAATTCCATATTCACACTATAGAATCTGATACTAACCAACATATGGAGTTGATCTCGAATACTAACCAAGTGACCTGTAGCTTCCACATCCATTGTATCTGGGAATCCAACATCAGAAATTACCCTGCTATCAACATCTAAACGAAGTACACATGCGTTACCCACACACCACAACCTGGTAAATACGAAATACAAACAATTTGCACAAAACGTGCCTACAGACCAACTATAGACGTCAACATTAAACATACTATAGTTTGAGAACATTGGAGTTGACCATGACCCTTCACTGAGAGAATAAATGTTAACAGCCAACATCAAATGTGTCCGTTTAATATGCACAATATTGTAATCACCAGAAGACCTGACGCAAAACCCAAGACTATCCTGATCCGGATTAAAAAAACCCTGTGAATTAGAATTTGATAGCATCTTGAACACACGAGTTAATGGATTCCAAACTACCAATTCACCAGTATTGATTAGGCAAACACATACCATCCCATCCAAACTTGCTAGAAATAAAATATTGCACGGATGAGCGGTGAAGGGAATGTGAACTTTATTACCTAAGAAACATTTAGGGGATTCATTATCCACATAACGAATATCACACAATAATCGGTTAACGGAAATTATCTTATGATCACCTAATCTGCGCATGAAACGAAAATGATTCATAGCAAACTCAGGTGTTGAAAGATAGACTAACCAATCTTTACACACAACCTTGCACTGTGTAACAACTTTTGACGGTCAGTATCAGCAGAGAAGGAAGAAACTTCACAATCATTGTCAATGTAGGTTAAATAACAAAAACTTTGACGATCAATACAACAAATATGAAAAGAGATTCCTAAGAAGATGAAAGTCCAACAAATATTATCACAAGCAGTAGTTAACACACGTATATTAGAGCTCCTACAATTACGAGTAGTAGGTAGTTATTAAATAGATAACTATCAAGATTTTTTAAATCGGTTAAATTTTTAGTACACATTTACATTAATTTTTTTTGGCCAATATTCAGTTGAATAATAATTTACATAAATAGTAATAACTACTTTTGATTCAATCGTATTTTTAAGTATAATATGGCAACTTTCTCTTATAAATACATACTCGAAATATTTTGTTTCATTGTATGTGTTGCAACTTGCAAGTACTATTTGATTGTTAGTCGTCTTTCTGATTTTTCGTGTTTGGGTTAACATGTATCGTCATGGTCCGAATTTTATCATAACTATACTTGATCCGCTATCCCTTCAACAGGTACATACCTTTCCGAATTATTTGTTTAAAGTAACGATTCCTATTGTTTCATCCTTTATTCGAAAGAAATTTGCCTTTTGTTTTTTGGTTTTCAGGCTATACCTATATGTATGAGTAGATTTATATGGATGAATAAGTTAGAATCTTCAACTGTTAGTCTTAAATTTGATGAAACGCATTCATGGTCTGTTGTTATCAAATTAATAAAAGATGTATTCTACTTTACGGATGGATGGTGTGAGGTTTTAAACTACTTCGGTCATGAATCTTTCTTCATGATTTTCAACTATCTTGGTGATCATACTTTCAAGTTCAACCTCTTCTCTCATGATCCAAATAAAGAGTTTGGAAAATCGTTTTGTAAAATTATTCAAAATCCTATACAAAGTCCAACGGTACGTAATTTTCTTATACAATTTATTTTTTATTTTTTGTTATTACGATTTATTAAAAAAACATAATACGCATAAAATTGTAATAATTATTTTTTTACAGGTTCTACCAGATACTTTTATTTCAAAACATTATGATTATCGTTTACCGGATAACATGGTTATACTTAATGTATCCGAGTATCATCAATGGGAAGTCCGTATTAGAAAGATTGGGCCAAATTATTGTATTGCTGATGGTTGGTTTAAATTTATTGAAGATCTAAGGTTAAATCCTGGGGATATTCTGTGTTTTCAAAAAAAGGACGTGAATCATATTAATATTATCATATTCAATAAAGATGGTCGTCAAATTTTGTTAAACAACACTCCTTTGATTGAGCCAGAATATGAACATATTAGCAATGTGCAAGGTTATCGACAAGTTAGTGACGATCCTAACTATCCTTTTTTTTGCAATGACTGTAGGATCGAATTTGACCTAAACGAGTCGTTCGGAAGAGCTCAAATCCGTTTCAGAGGCGGAAACAAAGAAACGGACGTGTACACAGCTAGAATCACACTTTAAATCTCTTGTATATTGATTTTACAGCGTTTACATTGACAAGGAACACCGGCAATACCTCGGTATCAGATCTGAACAATGTTACAAATGAAAATGACAATGAACCTATTTATAGAGTTTCTGGTTCGCTTGTAATGACAACAGCCAAAAAAGCGGACCTCATGAATTACATATAAGCGAACCTCCAAATAACCATATAAGCGAACTCCACATGTTGTCTTTTGTCTTCACATGAACTCTTTCATTGGACCTTCATAAGACTTTTCATTGGACCTTATATTGAACCAATCAAAACAACAAACGGCTACACAATCCTATTAAATCCAATGTGTTTTGTCGTTTTGTCTCATGTGCTCAAGTAATGATGATGTCATCATATGATGTCATCATCCAAGATGATGACATCATGCTTGAACGATTCGCAACGCAACCCGGACTCGACATTAGACGAAGACGACAAATGACTGCACCAACAGACTCCCCCTCAGATGTTGACGAGTCTAAAGTGTCGAGTCTTCAACGACTTCAGTCTTTATCAGTGAAAGCATCCTCAAATCTTTCTCTTCTCTTTTCATCATCAACAAACTCCCCACGAACAATCTCTACTCGGATGTCTTCAGACTCCCCCTTTCGATAAGCTGGGATCGCAGTCTGGTTTATTGTAATCACAAAGACTTCAGGTATCGGAACCTGGTCTTCAAAACCTGCACATCCTCTACCCAAATATAAATTTTCTGATGATAACATGTAAAGATCTAATGAATCATTTGCAGTCAGTACACAAAAATTGATTTTACAATTTGAAGAACCACTTGAAGATATATATCATTTCGTTTTTCAAAAAACCAACACACTCTCCCAAACCATCTGTTCATCATGTTTAGCACTCGGAATTTTGAACATCAACTTTTCAATACCAGTTGTCGAAAATCTTTTTGACGTTTTCAAAAATTTATGCTAAAACACACTGAAAATCTTTTTGGATTTTTGACATAAGAGAAATAAAATGCAGTAAAGAAATATTTACAGACAATATTTTGTGAGTTTGTGTAAGAGGATCATATCAGCTTATGAGACAAATCACCAACACCGTTAAGCTTTAAACATTTTAAGTTCTAAACAATTCACTTAGATTGTCAGTATACTGATCCACTTAAATTTTTACACACAGTTCAATTTATCCGAGATACGAGGTTAATGTTTTAAGCTCTTGAACTTATTCGTGTGTCCCACTACTTGAATATACTCCCGTATCCAGATCCCAATATTCAGTCTTACAGGTGAGTATACCACAGATGATATCTGTCAGGGGAATAAATTATAGTACGAGGGCCGTGAGAGCTCAGGTCGATCTTTCGATACGCAGAGAGATGACGGCTTCGAATTTTGGTGGGTCCCCTTTAGAGGATCTTTTGCATTACAACAGCAGCGACTATCAATTTTATTGTTTCATCAGCTTGCTGAAGGCGATGCTATGTTCCAAGCATTTGCAGAAAGCATTATCCGGGGACTAGGTCAGAAATTTCTTTCAGCAGAAGTCCCGGGATAATACCCCAGATATCACTGAGCATAAAGACCTAGTATCTCAGAATAAGGGACCTTTCAAACAAGATTTCAGGGGTTACCTATATATCCAAGTTTGTGTTAACCCACAGAACAAGCAAGTTAGAAATTTAGGTTTATATCTCGTCACAATCTACTAAATGTGCAAAAACCTACTGACACATCATCAGTGAGACCGTTTATCACTATTTAACTTTCCATTTCTTTAGCATGCCGTGATCGTCCACTGATGTACTATCATTTCCTCTTTTTGTCAACAAAACTCATTTTTGATTTTATCATGTTTTTGGCTTTTTCAAATTTTCAAATGTTTTTGGATTTTCTGAAAATTTTTACTCCCCCTAAAATGAAAACACATTTTAGGAAATTTGAAAATAAACTGTACAATAAAATGACAACCGATATCAAGTTGCTTCAAATCGCCATCCACTTGGCATAAACAATCAGAACCCTCACAACAAAACTATTTTCCCATTGTGATTTCAAAACACTTAAGTTTGTATTAATCAAATGGTTTTTCCGGAAAATAAGTTTTGTTGATTTTAAGAAATCATTTGTAGGTTAGGGATTCATCATATTGTTCTCCAAAGTACCACTTGTAAGCATGGTCCAATCAAGTTCAACTTAATGACCTTGATTAACCACTTGTCAATGATAACCTTCTTTCAACCACTTACAGGTTCATTTCACCAACCATAACCACTTGCACTTCAAAATATAACAATTTAAATATACCACCTGTACTTTACCAATTGTACCAATTGTAGGATCATTTGCTAAGAAAGATGCCGATTCCTGCTCCACTCTTACCAACCTGGGAGCTCCGGCAAGTCCGGTTTTTACTCAAACATTATGTCCACCCAGGCCTCACCAGCCTTGGGTGATTTTGGAACACATCTATCCCACCAACACTTTGATTTGTAAAACTCTTTAGCATCCTTTACCTTCCTGTCTACCATCTTACCAAAAATATGTTTGACTTTCCCGTTGAAAGCCTTCTCAACATCAAATTCTCCCTCATCAGCGAAGAATTGATTTGAGATCTCTACCTTTCCCACTTTCTTCATCAAATTTTCTTTTGACAATTTAGGAAAATTCTCATCGTTCACTTCTGGAACGGAATTCACAATCTTTTTCTCAACAGATGACTCCTCTGATTTTATGGAATCAGATTCATTGTCAGAATTACCCTCAGATTTAACCACCCACTTTTGTTTACTCAAATCACCTTTTCTTTTGTAAAACCGTTTTGAACTTTCTCCTTCCTCAGAAGTAGAATTTTCAAACTTTTTAACAATTTTTACAGGTTGTTCTTTCTTATCAACACAAGTCTTTCTCAAAACAGAGTTAGAAGAAACTTCCTGTTTTTGGTAGTTGGTCTTGGGACAATTCCAAGCTATGTGTCCAACTTCCTGACATTTAAAACATGTTCTTCTATCAACTTTTTCAGCAAACCTTCTCACATTCTTCTTCACTTCAGCAAGAAACTCCTGGTTTGACTTCTTCCAGAACGGTTTCTTCTGTTCATCCTCTGAACTTCCTCCTGAAACAAATTTTGTTTTTGGTTTATAAGTTTTCTGATTTTTATAATTTTCTGAAGAATTAAAACCAAGACCTTGTTTTTTGAAATTACGGTTGTGGTTTGGTTTCTTTCGATAACCTGAACCATAACTGTAACCCTTTTTCTTGTTCAATCTCTGTTGAACTCTTGAAGTGTACTTTTTAGGTTTTTCTGCAAGATTTAAATCTTTTATTTCAGAAATATTAATTTCTGTTAATTTGAAAACCTGTTTGATCATTTCAGTTTTGACACTTCTTATTGGAAATTCCTCATCAGAATATAATTTGTCTGAATCATTCAATGTAAACGCTACTTTGATTGATTCGTCATTCAAATTAGATTTTGATAACAAGAATTCTTTATTGTAAACCCTCTTAACCGGCGAACTTGGACTTTTCTCAGACGAACTCAAACTATCAGACTTAGACTCCGATTTTGACTCTTCATCCATATCCAACACCTGATCGACAACTCTTTTAACTAACTCGGACTCATGATCAGTGTCAGACACTGTGAATGTAACATCAATATTGTCTGGTAATTCATCAGTGATTTCAGACTTTAATTTGATGTTTAGAGCCTTATCTACTTGTTCCTCGTTTGGTTTCCTGGGGGAATAACTCTCAAAGATAGGAGGCGGACATCTGTTATACTTGACACTTGGTTTCTTACCAGTATCCTCTTCTTTTTCTTTCTTCTTGAACGCTTCAAGACCTGCAACAGTAGGATAAACACGATCAATCAGATAATCACAAGTAGTATAACTCAAAAGTAATCTGTTGATCCTTTCACTCTCAATTTTCTCAAGTTCCAACTCCTTCTTCAAGTTAGCACAGTCTTCAATATAGTCATTGATGACGCTTTGCTTTGTCATTAAAGTTGCACTCATCTTGTCATTTGCCTTTTCAAATTCTGCATTTGCTCTTTTTAAACTGTCAACTGTCCTGTTCAATACGTTTGTATAACTCTTTCACATACTTCACATCAAACAGTAAATCTTCTTTCATTTTCTCTAGCTCAGCAATCTTTTTGTCTTTTTCTTCACAAACTTTGCAAAATTCTGAACATTTCTCACAAGGCTTTGTAACTTCAACTACTTTTTCAATTATCTTTTCGACTTCGACAGTCTTTTCAACTTCTACTATCTTTTCAACAATTTTCTCAACTTCCACAAGTTTCTCGACTTCGACAATTTTCTCCACTACTTTCTCTACTTCAACAATCTTCTCTATTGCAATCTCAGCAGTTGCTTCATCTTTTGTTTCTACAGCTTCAGTCTTCGCCTTTTCATCAGCGAGTAGTTTTGCTGCTTCTAGCTCTCTCTGCAATCGAGCAATCTTCTTCTGATTCAGTATCTCAACTTTATCTGCATAGAAAAAATTAAAACTGTCAGGATCAATGCTTTTTCTACATTTGTTAAGATACTCTTCCTCATCATCCGTATCAACATCACTTCCAAGATCTGGAAATATCGGAATTCTTTTCTGGCAATCTTTATTTTGATCCAGAATCCTGGTAACAAGTGCCACATTAGATTTAGTTTCACTAGGTATATACTTGTCCCAGCTAAATCCCTTTTCAACAACCTCATCATTCTGATCAATTATCCCATAATAAGCTTTCCTATTGGCTTCTTCAATCATTCTCCCATGAGCAGTTTGTGGTTCCTTTTGTTGAGGTTTTTGATCGATTTGATGAAAGATTGATTTCTGATAATAATTGCTCTTTTCTTGACTTCCAGTTGACTCTTGGTTTTTACATTCTCGTTTAAAGTGACCTTTTCCTTTACATCGGAAACAGGTAACTTTTGACTTGTCAAAACCAAGTGGAGAAGCAGCCATTCCTCGGAACTCGTCTCTGCCAGTAATTTGTTGAAATTTTTCAGCTCTCCTGCAGGCACTAGCTAAGCACCACTTCACATCCATCAGCTCAAGCTCTTCTGCATCAATTTGGTCGTAATCTTCTTTTGTAAGCATCGGATTACCAATTCTTCCGGCAATCAGGCTTTCATACGACTCTAACATGGCGACAAGAGATGCCATGTGTTGCTTTGCCACCTCAGGAGAAAGAGCTTGACCATTCTTGATGTTCAGTGTCACATTGCACTGCAGATTTGTAGAATTTTGATTTTGAGGGCTAGGTGTATTGTTGTTTGGATCAAAGCTTGAGAATGATGAAGTAGATCCACCACTTTGAGTTGTAATACTTGCATTTGGACTTGCAGAACCATCAGTACTGAATGCGGTACTAATCTTTGGACTTTGATTAGGAGTGGTCTCAAACTTGTTCCCTCGATAGTACAGACTGACATCTTGCTTTGCATTTGGATTGGTCATGATAGCTGTCTTTTGAATATCCAGCTCCTGCTCTTCGATTTTCTGAATAAATTGAGCCAAATTCATACTCTCAGACTTTCTCATAAGTTTCACAACCATCAAATATGTTCCCCACTTGTGCTGTGGTAACGCCTCAGCTAGTTTGTCAACCCACTCATCGTCCTCTTTCTTGATATCTAACCTACCCATTTCCAAAACTAAATGACAGTATCTATCTATAGTCTGTTTGGTTGTTTCATGATCAAATGCAGTAAAAATGTCAAATGATTTCTTCAATAATGCCTTCTTGTTTTTGATCATATCAGCACTCCCTCTGAATTTCTGAATCAAAGCTTCCCAGATGGATCTAGCAGTTCCGTTATGTTGAAGTAAGACAAAGATGTCTTCTTTAACAGCTTGCTGAAGGATGCTGATCATCATCTTCTCACTAGTGTACTTCAACTTATCAGCTTCTGTAAAATCATTGAAACCCTTTTCCAAACCACGTTCATTCTTTGGCTTCTCGTAATCTTTCAGTAAAGAACACCATGCTTCGAATCTGTAAGCTTGAACCCAGTTCTCGAATCGGTTCTTCCAACCCTGAAAATCTTCAATATACATGAGTTTCGACGGTTTTTGATGAGTGCCTGTCTCATTCTCATTATACAACGCTTCAGCAGGAGTTACAGGGGCAACGGGTGTCGCGAACGCATTGTAGAACTCTTCAGCCATGTCTCAATACGCAGATGATGCTTCGGGAAATACCTGATAACACACAAACAAAAAACACAATCAGTTTAAAAATTTATCAATTAATGGAAACAAACTGGTACTTGAACTGGTGAAATTTCTGTGCGGACTGAAGATTGACAAACTATGCAGACTGATATGACTTGGATCAAATACGAATGGCGTGACCCTTTTTCGTGTAAACTGACTGACTTTCAAATGACCTTGCCTGACTTCCAATCAATCTGACGGACTCTTGAACACTTTTGAATTTCAAACTGTGAGATCAGGACCTTTGACAAATAGTGGGGCGGTGGTCAAGTGATCAAGTGGGCTAATCAACATAGTTTGCTGTGATTGGGCCGATGACTTGGGCCAATGATATTCAAAGGGGGCGGTGCTGTTTTCTTTAGATTTTTTAAGTGAACATTATATAGGGCCGCCCAATACATTCAATAATAAAAGTTCAAATCAAATGATTACATGCAGCCGACAATTTAACATGCAGCCACTAACTAAAGATTTGATTTAGTAATTTCTTATAGGGCCGCCTTTTATAATAGTGGGCTTGGATTGGTTCGATATTAATACAAACTTTTTCTCACATGCAACTCTTTCAAAATAGACGACAACTTCAATACTAATCACATGTAACCTGACAATACATTTATCAAACAACACAATGTACTTATCGAAGTAATAATTTTTTTTTTTTTAACCGGTGACTATGATAATTTTTCAATTGTCCTCAAAAAGCAAACTCACTAGTCTTATAAGCGGACCACAAATTGCACTAAACGCGGATCTCAAGTGTCACAAAGAGCGAATCTCAATTGATGTTCGAAAAAGCGGACCAAGCATGTCACTTAAAGCGGACCAAAACTTTTACCATTTGAGCGAACCAGACTTAAACATGAACAAATAAGCGAACCAAACACGACCAGAAAAGCGAGCCAGACTGTGATCTAAGAGCGGATCTCGATGACGTCAGTACTAGCGAACCAAATGCAAGCGAAAACTCAATTTGAACCAATTTTAGGCCGATTTAAGTTCTGAAAACTTCCAGGTTTTGTTAATTCATGATTACGCACACACTGTGTGAATTTTAAGCGATTTTGACCGTAAAAAGTTCTGTTTTTTCAAAAAAGAAAGGTGTAGAAACAGAAAAAATGATGAAAACGAGCTGTATATGCGAGATCTCCTCCTCCTTGGCTCTGATACCAATTGTAGGATCGAATTCGACCTAAACGAGTCGTTCAGAAGAGCTCAAATCCGTTTCAGAGGCGGAAACAAAGAAACGGACGTGTACACAGCTAGAATCACACTTTAAATCTCTTGTATATTGATTTTACAGCGTTTACATTGACAAGGAACACCGGCAATACCTCGGTATCAGATCTGAACAATGTTACAAATGAAAATGACAATGAACCTATTTATAGAGTTTCTGGTTCGCTTGTAATGACAACAGCCAAAAAAGCGGACCTCATGAATTACATATAAGCGAACCTCCAAATAACCATATAAGCGAACTCCACATGTTGTCTTTTGTCTTCACATGAACTCTTTCATTGGACCTTCATAAGACTTTTCATTGGACCTTATATTGAACCAATCAAAACAACAAACGGCTACACAATCCTATTAAATCCAATGTGTTTTGTCGTTTTGTCTCATGTGCTCAAGTAATGATGATGTCATCATATGATGTCATCATCCAAGATGATGACATCATGCTTGAACGATTCGCAACGCAACCCGGACTCGACATTAGACGAAGACGACGGATGACTGCACCAACAATGACAGTAACTCATCAATTGGTATTATACTATCCTATTTTATGTTAAATTTTTTTTGTTTTTTAGTGTTTTTCATTTAATAACATTTACATATTTTTAACATTTTTACAAAATGTAGATCCTTCCCAAGTTAATTACTGACTTAACTGGTTTAAATGAGTTTTCTGAAGTAAAGATCAAAGTTGTTAAAGGAAATATTTCGGTTACGAATCTTCGTACACACAACATTGATGGTCAAATAAGGTTTGTCAATCAATTTATTATCTTAGTTATTATTTCTCTTTTACCCAATGTGTATATATCACTAACAAAATTTTTCATATTTTTTCTACCATAGGTACGGTGTTGTTGGATGGAAACATATACTTGAAGCTGAACATATTTCCTTAGGTGACGATTGCTTTTTCAATTGGTCTAAAACGAATTCGAGGCTATTGGTTACGAAACTCCAGCAAGCAGAAGTGTTACAGCAATAGAATTTCAGTTTATATTGAAAACCTGAAAAACATATAACTTACATTTACTTTTCGATCCCCCTTTTTTTATGTTTGTAGTACAATACGTTGGTTTTTTTTTAATATTTAAATTCAGATTGCCAAGATAATTTCATCCGTACAGTCCGTTTATGATAAGTAACACAAATCTACTTAAAAAGAATGGTATACATAACATACAAACTACTTAAAAAGTACCAAAATAAAAAACACAATGACAAATAACACAATTGTATAACATATATGATTACACACAACACAGAGACTTCACGTTTACTTTTATTTTTGTTAGGATCTGAGATTCTTATGATTGAGTTTGTTTGTCATAATTGAACAAATGAACGAAAGTAAAATGAGATTAAATGCAGCGGAAGAGGAATCAAACTTTGTAAACACAATCTAAGGTAAAATAGTTTTCTTAAACACATGTTTCTCATTAAAAACCCTGTTTGGGGGGGTTTTGATCAAGGTTTTATAAAGGGAAAAAGTGAATGCTGACGTGGCAACGATTACAAAAGTCCACGTGCCAACCCTTGGTGAAGGAATGAATAATGGAAGACAGTTGATTTATGAAACCACTGATGAAGCAAGATCAGTGGTTGCAAACGGTTATACTGGAAACAGTGGGTGATTCTAAGCTATCAGTGGACAACCATCAGTGGGTTAAAACACTGTTTTTGAACAACAGTGATTACCAAGGAAATGAGAGGAGAAGGGTTGACTTTCAGCAGTGGACAGTATTACCAGAACAGATGTTTGAACAAAAACAGTGATGTCTGATGATGAATCAATGAGATATTGAATCTTTGATGATATATTTCAACACACGTTTGGTTTTTTTTTTTTTTATAAATTATGAAACAATTTAAAAGTTAGTAAACTTAGATTAACCTGGATCTGGGTACACTAAACGGTTAATGGCAGGAACGGTTACATAATGTAGAAACTGCTTTGGGAAACGATGCGTATAACTGAAGAGACACACGTTTACACACAATTATTCCTACACACACAAACCCATTCAGTTAACACGGGAAACTTAAACTGATACACGCTTTATTACGCATGAATCAACGAAAAATATCAATAACCTTTGTAATTATAAAATAATAATCCAATCGCTTTTTTTTTTTGAACGGAATAATCCAATCGCTTTACCGCCTATTCAATTCCCTACCCCTGACGACCTATAAAATAAACTAACCCACAAGTCCATAACACATCACCTATCTTCTAACACTAACTCGAAACATCTCTACATTCAACACAACTACAATCATGGCTGGATCACACTACCATTTCGGAGACACAACAGAGGCCAAGAAAATTATAACCACTGCACACTTTGTAGAGGATCAAAAGGATTCAGAAATCTTACAAACACTACAGAGAATGCATAACACTGCCACTACAGATGTAGAGAGAAACAATACTGACATGAACTACAACGTTCTGCAGTATATTTCGAATGGGCTACGGAATGAAGATCAAATAAAGATTATACAATATTTGGATAAACAGTTACAGATAAAGAAAAACATAGCAGTTTCGTTAGAAGAACTCAAGGATACCTTGTCGGAGTACATGAAGACGAAGAACGAAAGGGTTACTATAATGAAGAACTATTAGAAACGTTTCATGATTACTTTTAATTATTTTTGATCGCTCATGTATTTGACCTACTACAAGTGTATCCTATCTACTTAATGTAATAACACAGCTATAGTTAATAAACGTTTATTTTCTTACATAACTTGTGTAAGATTGCTCTACAATATTTAGGTTGATTATTTTACGTGTAAAATATCAATAAATATTAGACAGTAGATGAAACGTATTTGTTAATTTACAATTGCCTGTTGATATTACAAAAGAATTGTATTTAACGTATACCATTGTGTTATTGCCATTGTGTTAATAATAACAATGTGGTTTTGGGAAACATTACCATAAATACTGCATTTTTGTTATATGTTATATTTGTTAAATATTAATCTAATATAAATTTCTCTATTACAAAAGTAATTAACTATTATCTACACACAAATTGACATCTATGAACATTAATAACAGCCTAATACAAATAATAGTCACACAAAATACACCAGTCAAAAGCTTTGAAAGTAAATACCAAAAAAAAAAAAAACAATGAAAACAAAACATTTCGCAATCACGAAAACGGCATTACAAGGTACAAACATAAAGTTAACAAATTACTTGAACACACAAACATACTAACTGCATTAAAAAAAAAACATAAGCATAAACCATTTATGGAATGTGAACAGACAACGACGGAAACGAACTACTTCTTAACGCGTTTCACCTTCTCCGAATTATTCCTAAGTCTCTTCTTGTAGTTCCCTCCAATTTGTTTAACAACCATAGAACCACCAACCGTTGAATTAGACATATTGTTGACAACATCTTGCACTCCTATATGACTTTTGTTTGAATCAGTCATTTGATCATATTGAACAGCACCCTACATGAAATATAGACAACATGAAACACTTCTATAATTTCTAAATTATTAAAATGATATACAAAAAACCAATTACCTCTTTATTGATTTGTCTGGCAGAGCCCTCATATTGCTCAGTACCAACAATACCCTAAATGCAACAAACCAACATGTTACACTAAAAAAATAACCAACGTAATAAGATAAAGAGTTAAATGCCATTTTAGTCCCTGTGGTTTGGTTCATTTTGCCAGTTTAGTCCAAAGGTTTCATTTTTAACCTATGGGTCCAAAAAGGTTTCACAGTTGCCATTTTAGTCCACTTGGATAACTTCATCCATTTTTTCTGTTAACGAGAAGGCCAATTCGGTCATTTTGTATGTAATTCTGTTAACTAAAAGGGCAATTCAGCCATATAAAATTCCCGAATTGGCCTTCTCGTTAACAGAAAAAATGGATGAAGTTAACCCAGTGGACTAAAATGGCAACTGTGAAACCTTTTTGGACCCACAGGTTAAAAATGAAACATTTGGACTAAACTGGCAAAATGGCCCAAACCACAGGGACTAAAATGGCATTTAACTCTAAGATAAAATAAAACAATTTATTCACCTTCATCACAGATTGACCAACACTGTCTTCATGCTTCTTATCATTACCAATATCCTGCCATAACATAAAAACCAATATTACATTCAAAGTACATAAAAAAAATAACCAACATAATAACATAAAAATAAATCGATTTATTCACCTCCATCGTAGATTGACCAAACCTGTCATCATGCTTCTTATCATTACCAATATCCTGCCATAACAAAACAACCAATATTACATTCAAAGTACATAATAATACACATCCAAATAAAAGAATCATTTACCTGAAGTCTCGCTTTAGTAAGGCAATCATTTACCTTCGTATCAATAATAACCTATATATAACATCAAAATCAATTTCCAGCTAACTAATACTATAAAGTTTAGAGAAAAATACACTTAACCTCTACTTCAGATTGCAAATGGTTGCCAGCTGTCTTGTTATCTCCAATAATCTAAACGTAACATACGAACCATTAATCAAATAACAGTAACAGTAACTTATATTACAAAGTTAATAAAGTCATGAAAATAATTAAAAGTTTGAAACTCACAAAAAACTAAACCACAAACACATATTGAGAATAAAAAACAAAATACATAAAGAGTTACCGATGACTGCGTTGACGGTGTAACAGAATTATCAACTACTGAGCTAAACACTTCATCAGCCATCTCCCATTCAACATCTTTGATCTTTGCACACATTTCAGTTTCTTCATCAATTTGAAGAACACCAGCTGATGGAGGAGTGGCAGCGTCAACAGATGTAGATATAGACCTAGGCTGTATAAGCACATTGATATCATCTAAGAAGTAATGTTACTATTATCAAACAAACCAACTTACTAAGGTAAAGTCACTTAAACCCAAAAAAAAAAATCATTTACCTGTACAACACTTTGGGTAAGGCTAGCATCTCGCCCATTACCAACAATAACCTAATAAAACAAACCAATAATTAAACTAACTCTAATTAACCATATTAAGTAATATTAAAATAATAGTAACAGTAACCTATATTACAAAGTTAATACAGTCATGAAAACAATTAAAAGTTTGAAACTCACAAAAAACCAAACCACAAATACATATTGAAAATAAAAAACATAAAACATAAAGAGTTACCGATGATTGCTTTGACGGTGTAACAGCATTATCAACTAATGAGCTAAATACTTCATCAGCCATCTCCCATTTAACATCTTTGATCTTTGCACACATTTCGGTTTCCTCATCAATTTGAAGAACACCAACTGATGGAGGTGTGACAACCCTCACCAAACCAGGTATCCGTATGAATTAATTAATATTTAATTACTGCTTAATTACTGTGCATGCTTACAACTGTGATTAAACTGCTTACTGATTTCTGATACATACATACTCACGCATCACATCTTATACTGTCACTCTATTATTTACACACAAACCTTAGTGACAACCTTGATTCACAAAAGCACAGTGAGCACACTATACGGGATACCCAGTAAACATGCTGACATAGCCAGCATCAGACAGTTACTGTCTCTGAGGCCAGTATGAGCCGGGAATAGTTTACTACACTAGTAGGGAGTGTAGGGAGGTGAGGATTGTAGAACTGCGTCACTAGGTGATAATTATAGTGACCGGATGTGCCTAAAACGTACTTTGAGTACAAAATTCTGCACTTTAAATAAAAATTCAGCATTAAGCTAACTAGTAAAGTGCCAAAACATGAGAAAAATAAAACTAGACACTTTCCAAAGTGTCGGGAATTCTTTGTGTCACTAAAAATAATATTAACGACACTTTAAATACTTATTTAGCACTTTAACGGAGTAAGATCCAACCGAACAACCGGACTTAACCCGGGACATAAAAATATTGACAATGACATTTTTTTTTCTGAGCTAGTTAGGGTCCCCGAGCACCCTAACACCCGTTATATATTACAACACACATAATACTCTAATTTAATCCCTAACTAAACTAAATACCACTAACTATTAGTTGGAAACTAACCATGCAACCCCACCCCCTTATAACCGAAATCGTTCCATGAGGGGACACACCTCCACAAATTTTTATTATTTTAATCCTACATGTCTCATATCTAGTGAGCACCTTATCCATTGGTTAATCAAGTGTTATGGTTTATAAATTAGACAAAATTTCACAACTTTCCTCTCTTTCTCTTCTCTTTGTGCTCGGACGAGAGCCTTCACATCCATCCATCCATTTTCGATTTTCATCTTGTTATTTTACATACATTCAAGTGTGGAGGATCACACGTAAAGAAGCTCGGTGCACTCGGGAACACAAGGACCTCTTCACATCGCTATTAATCGCCTATTTTTCGTCTAGTTTCTTCCCTAGCCTCGAGCTATTAGTAAGTGACTCTAAACACCCTATTGTTCATATCTAAAGTGGTTAATAAGAAATTTGTCGGATAAAAATCATGAACACTAGAGATCGAAACTAAAAGTCTACTAAAAATAATAAACATGGTGGTTAATGAATGAATGTTAGTGTAAAACTTTTGAAACTAGTTTTGTTATGATTATTTATTGTTGTTGATTGCTAGTGTTGGAATGGATCGTCATCAAACCACGCTAGATCATGTCCATGGAACATGAACTAGCCTTATGTTAAGTCGTAAAGTTATTAGATGACGAACCCTTTCAAACATAAACATGAACTTGTGTAAAAACAATTTTTCTTATGAAATGGAGTTCTAAACTAGTAGATCTAAAGATCTACAAGTGGTATTTTCGAAGAACCAACTATAAGACGAGACCATGTTTTAAAACCGGATCTTTCCTAAACAAAAGGTGTTTTTGTGAACAAACAAGTGTGTAGACACTTGTGTAACGAAAGGTTTTAACAAAGAATTATTTTTGAGATTTTTGACAAGAAGTTGTAAACTTACACTTTCTTTAAAAATAAGATGTTTAAGAAACCAATTTCATTTATAAAAATAGAAAGATCTATTAAAAACACCGGTAGGTTACTACACACTATTACATAACCCACAAGTTCATGTGTTTGCGACTTACGTATATTTTTGACAAGTTGATGTTGAAACATTGGTTGTTGATGTTGGGAACATTGTTGATTAAAATTTATAAAAGAAAATGATACGCTTGAAAGCGTGGCCACCTCCAGTTACAGAGGAAACTCTGGCGGAATTTTTTCAGAAATATAACACTTGGAAAATATTTTTACGACAAGTGTTATGAATATATTTTCGACTTGTTTTTCCAAACAAATTTTGCCATGAATTTTTATTACAAAATTTCCAAGAGTCGGAGGTGGGATTTTCATAAATAAAACTTGTTAAATATAGATTTAGAATATATATTTTTCATAGTAACACTTGTGTAAATTTTATGATTATTTTGTGAACTATACAAATATTATTTTTATAGTAAAAATAATATAACTCGTACACACCGAATACTCACGGCTCCAAAATAATGCGAACGCCTTCACAATAAATATTTAAGTTACACCGGTATTATTTATTACCACCCGAACCTTACAATGTAACTTACGTATTTTCAGAAAATACTCATAAGTGTGTATTTTGACAAGGATATTATTTTGGAAAATTATATGGAATAAAATATAATATTTTGGGAAAAATATTTATATTTTGGAAGTATAGTATTTTGGACAAATGAAATAAAATATATTACATTAAGTGAGACTTAATAATATATTTCGAAGTTATACAAACGCACATTAAAACCCCCATCCTTGGGAAGGAATATATTTACAAAATAATTACGAAGTGTAATTACGAAATAGTTGCCTAACTATTTCCCAAAGACATTAAACCTTAAGGTAAGGCACGGCCGTCCGTCTAATAGAAGTTAGTACGTGTAGGTCGTCGCACAGCAGGTTGACCAGGAGATTTCTTGTTAGAGACGCACTTCGGTGAGTTCATGTCCCCCTTTTCTCTTAACTGTTTTCAGTTTTCTAAACTGCGGGGGTGAAATACATGTTACTATGATTACGAATACTTTTTACATGGTATGGTTAGCGTAAGGAGGTTTACTACTTAGATCATGTGAGTGAGTAGGCGCAACTTGAGGCCATTAATCCACATTGTAGGACCGAGGGTCAGTAGTGATAGATCTATTTGGGTGTAGCGAGCCCCACTCCTGATCCCGCTTAGTGGACCAGGCAGTGACTTTGTACCCAACGCAAAATCCGCTAGGTTTGAGTCTTCCTACGACACTTCACACATATCATTGGCTTTGCAACTCAATGGTGATCTCTTTTTCCTTATTTGCTACATACCAGGATTTTTATACTTACAAAGGTTTTACATACTCACTTACACATGAACTCGCTCAACATTTTTGTTGATTTTTCCAACTTACATGTACTTCAGGGAACTAAGGATCTGGCACGGTATGCTACGTTTTCACGCTGCGTTAGAGTTATGGGATCATCCAAGTTTAGGGGTTGTGGCTTTTACCTGGATGAGTCACAGTTCTTAAACTACGTCTATCTTAAGTTTGTGGTTGTGTCTTTCAAACAATGTTTTTTTGTTATTAGGTTGTAATTTCCGTTGCATGTGTCAACGCATTAAGACAATGTTGTGGTATTTTACTTTTCAAACTTAAATCAATGGATGATCTGCATGGTTTTATTTTCATATAGCTTTGTTATGATTAAGCTATGGTATTAAGAAGTCACACCAAATAAACCCACGCTTCCGCAAAAGCCAGGGTGTGACAGCTTGGTATCAGAGCTCTGATCATAGCGAACTAGGATTCTTTCTCGAGTCTAGACTATGATCACTAGGGCTCTCACGAAAACATTTTTACATTGTATACCACTTAAGTCCAGATCCAGGTCATAAAAAGTTTTTACAAACAAAAGTTAAGCACATTTTATTTGTTAGTTATAGCTCAGTCTGGGAGGCTGAGGGAGTTGTCTAGTGGGACTAGGGAGTCAGTCTGGGAGGCTGGGAGGATTGTCTAGTGGGACTAGGGAGTCAGTCTGGGAGGCTGGGAAGTTAATCTAGTGGGACTAGGAAGATCAGTCTGGGAGGCTGAGAGGTTAGGCTAGTGGGACTAGGAGAACTATTTGATTGTTTATTGGTGACTAATGTGTTTATTTGGCTATGTGATTGATTATTTGTGCATATGTGTGCTTGTGTTACAGACGACATACCTTCATCCGGCACCGGAGAGTCGGACACCACAGACCATATGCCCATAGTATCGGACGATAGAGTGTCATCAGAGCACGAGGTGCATACTTCGGACACCACCAGCACAGACTACGATGATTTCCAGCCATTTGCGCTGCCCGATGTCGTTGCTGAGCCCGCTGATGGCCCTATCGCCGGGGATTTGCCGCTCGCAGTGATCCCTGCCCCTGTACCCCTTGCCGCGTACCCTTTTGTTGACATGCCCCTTGACGTAGTCGCTGACGACGACGTCGACTTGTTTGACGAGGATCCATTAGAGGATGACTTTGAGGGCGGGGCCCACATAGCTGCTGGTGATCTCTTACTTCTCGCGGATGCTCCTGCAGAGGAGGCACCCATCCATTCACCTGTCCCAGACTCCTTTGAGTATGTGGCATCTGCACCATCACACGCGCAGGGCGCGCAACACTATTCGCATGATACAGACCCTGATAGAGCATCGTCCACTGCACCTGCCCCTAGTTTTGCTATCTATCATGACATTGATGATGATTCAGACCCCGTTTTCCCACCTGGTTTTGATTCAGACCAGGAGATTGAGTTTATTCACCTAGATCAGCCCATGGAGGACCCGGTTGACCCCGTTGATCCCATGTTCGCTGATCTCGCTGATTTCGATATGGAGTTTGATGATCTGGAGCCTGCTGTGGCCCCTGAGCCGGCTGATGCTCCTGTCCTCGCATTAGAGCATGACCTTGGTCATGCCGATGCACCAGTTGTTGCTCCTTTGGTTGATGACGTACCGATCGATGATCACCCTGTTGTGGCTCCACAGTTGGTGGATGATCCTGTTGCTATTGATGCTCATATTGATGCTCCTCATGTTGCTGATATACTCGCTGGTCCTGTTGTTGTCCCTCTTCCTGACCCAGTGCCTGTAGAGCCTGATCGTGCACCCTTTGGGACCCATTAATTCATAAAGATTCAATCTCATTGTGACAAACTATACCACACATAAAAACAACCACAAACATCAATTACTAACTGATCAAAACAATGAAGAACAAAAAAAGAACTACATAAAATAGCATAACTAAACATTTGGTGAAATTGTAGTTTCAAAATAAACAGATCCATTCACACCTCGAGTAAAGATGATAGGTAAAAAAACATGCATTTCCTCTGCCTCTACAGTTACATCAGTAATATCACCCCATTCTTGAACTATAATGAACTTCTTATTTCTGTTGATATAGTGCACAGACGACCCAATCATCAATGGCATAGAAATAGCAGGTGGACAAAAAAATACTTTTGACCACTTTTCATTTTCAAGTTTCCTCAATTCCATATTCACACTATAGAATCCAATACTAACCAACATATGGAGTTGATCTCGAATACTAACCAAGTGACTTGTAGCTTCCACATCCATTGTATCTGGGAATCCAACATCAGAAATTACCCCTGCTATCAACATCTAAACGAAGTACACATGCGTTACCCACACACCACAACCTGGTCAATACGAAATACAAACAATTTGCACAAAACGTGCCTACAGACCAACTATAGACGTCAACATTAAACAGACTATAGTTTGAGAACATTGGAGTTGACCATGACCCTTCACTGAGAGAATAAATGTTAACAGCCAACATCATATGTGTCCATTTAATATGCACAATATTGTAATCACCAGAAGACCTGACGCAAAACCCAAGACTATCCTGATCCGGATTAAAAAAACACTGTGAATTAGAATTTGATAGCATCTTGAACACACGAGTTAATGGATTCCAAACTACCAATTCACCAGTATTGATTAGGCAAACACATACCATCCCATCCAAACTTGCTAGAAATAAAATATTGCACGGATGAGCGGTGAAGGGAATGTGAACTTTATTACCTAAGAAACATTTAGGGGATTCATTATCCACATAACGAATATCACACAATAATCGGTTAACTGCAATTATCTTATGATCACCTAATCTGCGCATGAAACGACAATGATTCATAGCAAACTCAGGTGTTGAAAGATAGACTAACCAATCTTTACACACAACCTTGCACTGTGTAACAACTTTTGACGTAAGTCTTGGGATTATATTCATCAGTATCAGCAGAGAAGGAAGAAACTTCACAATCATTGTCAATGTAGGTTAAATAACAAAAACTTTGACGATCAATACACCAAATATGAAAAGAGATTCCTAAGAAGATGAAAGTCCAACAAATATTATCACAAGCAGTAGTTAACACACGTATATTAGAGCTCCTACAATTACGAGTAGTAGGTAGTTATTAAATAGATAACTATCAAGATTTTTTAAATCGGTTAAATTTTTAGTACACATTTACATTAATTTTTTCTGGCCAATATTCAGTTGAATAATAATATCCACAAATAGTAATAACTACTTTTGATTCAATCGTATTTTTAAGTATAATATGGCAACTTTCTCTTATAAATACATACTCGAAATATTTTGTTTCATTGTATGTGTTGCAACTTGCAAGTACTATTTGATTGTTAGTCGTCTTTCGGATTTTTCGTGTTTTGGTTAACATGTATCGTCATGGTCCGAATTTTATCATAACTATACTTGATCCGCTATCCCTTCAACAGGTACATACCTTTCCGAATTATTTGTTTAAAGTAACGATTCCTATTGTTTCATCCTTTATTCAAAAGAAATTTGCCTTTTGTTTTTTGGTTTTCAGGCTATACCTATATGTATGAGTAGATTTATATGGATGAATAAGTTAGAATCTTCAACTGTTAGTCTTAAATTTGATGAAACGCATTCATGGTCTGTTGTTATCAAATTAATAAAAGATGTATTCCACTTTACGGATGGATGGTGTGAGGTTTTAAACTACTTCGGCCATGAATCTTTCTTCATGATTTTCAACTATCTTGGTGATCATACTTTCAAGTTCAACATCTTCTCTCATGATCCAAATAAAGAGTTTGGAAAATCGTTTTGTAAAATTATTCAAAATCCTATACAAAGTCCAACGGTACGTAATTTTCTTTTACATTTTATTTTTTGTTATTACGATTTATTAAAAAAACATAATACGCATAAAATTGTAATAATTATTTTTTACAGGTTCTACCAGATACTTTTATTTCAAAACATTATGATTATCGTTTACCGGATAACATGGTTATACTTAATGTATCCGAGTATCATCAATGGGAAGTCCGTATTAGAAAGATTGGGCCAAATTATTGTATTGCTGATGGTTGGTTTAAATTTATTGAAGATCTAAGGTTAAATCCTGGGGATATTCTGTGTTTTCAAAAAAAGGACGTGAATCATATTAATATTATCATATTCAATAAAGATGGTCGTCAAGTTTTGTTAAACAACACTCCTTTGATTGAGCCAGAATATGAACATATTAGCAATGTGCAAGGTTATCGACAAGTTAGTGACGATCCTAACTATCCTTTTTCTTTTGCAATGACAGTAACTCATCAATTGATATTATACTATCCTGTTTTATGTTAATTTTTTTTTTGTTTTTTAGTGTTTTTCTGTAATGTCCGGATTTTTTTTATATGTCATAAAATAATTTAACGGGTTATCTTAACGAGCTTTTATCAATGAGACGGTAACTGACGTTAAACAAAATAGTTATAGAAACCGTATAGATACGCGTAAGAACATGATGGTGTAGTGTGTAATTATTGTTTTATTAGATGAGTTGAGAATATATTTGGAAAATGATTGGTAGAATGAGGAGATTGACAAATGACTATACGTAAAGTCTATGAACTTAACTTGAGATTATTATTTGCTTTTGGGATGAAAATTGAAGGCGTCTATGTGCATATTCATTATCCCCATCCTTCTCTAAAAAGAAAAACCCTACGGCCGCACCACCCACTAACCACATATTCTGCATCTCGTGAAAACACGATCAAGCAAAGCGTGATCCGTTCGTGGCTTCTGATCAGGTTGGTGCTTGTTTTGTTTAGGCGTTGTGGTTAAGGTAGGGGTGGGGTGGGGATGGTTCTTAAAGCGATGATGGTGATGACGCTTGTATGGGGTTGTGTCGTACTTAGAGTAAAAGCAACAATCTTCGGTTGTGTGTGCTGTTTCGGATTGGTTAAGAGGTACCAAGTGGAAGTTGTCATGGGTCATGGTTTGGGGAGACTGTATGAACCGTGAGGTGGTTTGGGTGGTGAGGGTGAGCGGCGGTTGTGAATATAACAAAGGACAATGGCGGTAGCCGACAATGTGGCGTGCGATGAGGGCGATGGAGGCGGTGTAGAGTACGGAGGTGAAGTTGACAATGGTGATGTTGGTGATGGTGATGATGTCCGCGTGCGGGCTCGGGTGTAGATGAAGTGCGTGGGGCAAGATTGTCGAAGGTAGATCTAGCGAATATTTCGGTTCGATGTCGCGACTTCAAGATCATCTCAGGTACGGGTGTAGTTTGATAATTGCTCAAGTAGGGTGTGTTGGTTCGGTTCAGTTTCGTTCGAATGACGGACCCGTGTTGCGTGCGTAAACCCATTTCAGGTTCGTTTTGGTAAGCACGCAGATCACCTTTGGACGATCATTATCATTATGGTCACGAAGGTTTTTGTCAAATAGGAACCGAACCGTGAACTTGAATGGAATGTGGCAAAAGCATGATTTCATGGTAATAGGGAGGTAGTGTCCATGCTTGATAGCAGGTTTGGGTTTGTTAGATGGTCATGGATTTAAGGTAGATAGGTAGGGTTACGGTTTGGGAACTGGTGTTGCTTGAGATCAACGATGTTGTTTTTTTTTAGAATGAGGGGTTCATATTTTGGAATGGTGGTGATGACTTGACGAATGGAAGCATTTGTTTTGTGGTAGCATATTAATCGAGCAGGGGTATTGGGTGTGAAAAATCACGCATGATGCTGTTTTTATATTGCACGAAGACATGGGTTCACATATTGGTTTGGTGCATGGAAATTAATTAGCTTATTGGATATTGATGGCGTTGGTGATGGATAGTTAATGGTTTTCTTATATGGGGTCTTGTACCATGCCATAATTATTACACTAAAACCATGAGGTCTTGCATGAAAATTAGTGAAGGTTTGGCATAAAATTTTCTAGATTTAACATAGTCATGTAAACCTACGATGATGATTAATATTGGTGATATTAATTTGGTGCTTAGGAACCATGGATTTATTTGGGAAGCATGTAATGTGAGGTTGTTGACGCGAACCTAAGGTTTACGCCTTCACTCGTTTTTTTAGCTTCTGCGGTTTGGGTGTTTTATTGAGGATCGTTCGAGTACGAGTTTGCGGGATGTTTAGTTAATGGATCTGGAAGCTTTGTAACCGGTGAGTTCTTGAGCCCACTCTTTTAAATGTTTTTTTTTAATATTTTGGGCTAATGTGCATGCTAAACTCGTATATTATTTTTATGAAGGAAGTTGTGAAGCTTGTTACGTACGTATGAAATTAATGTTTACTTGGATGGTTTTTAAGAATGAAAAATAAGTAGGTTTATATATTTTTATATACCTATTTGTGTGATGGCGAGCATTGATTATACTTATATATACGTATATATATTTATGTACTCGAGTCTATGAAGGGAAGATATATACCAAAGAAATATGATGATTTAAGCATATCTATATATCTACATCTATATATATACATAAATATACACACACATAAACGTATGTATTTATGTGTGAGTTGATGATGCCCTCTTTAAACTTTTTCAAAGTTTAGGGTTAACACACATGTGACAACCCGAACTTTCAAGGTCAGTGACGTTAAATCTGTGCCGTATTAATCTCGTTAATCTTAAACTTAACAAAGGATAAATCATATAATTAGGATAAATCATATAATTATGCATTGGACCACACTTAACCTTAATATCATATAATTATACATTTGGGCCTCGCTTAAGGATAAGCTATCTTGGGCCGGTTGTGTAGGTCAATGGGCCGCTAACACCTTTGGCCAATTCTGCCCACCCTCTCTTTCTTTTCTTGTTACGTACATACAATTGTATTAAGATACAACTTGTTACCACAAACCCTATATTCCTCCTAAGTAAGTTACGGCAGTAAAAACCCCTCCCCTCCCTCGAAGTCGTTACTATCTGATTGCAACAATCCAGCTCTCATCTTGTATCTTGGTTAGTTATCTTATATGAATATTTTAGTTATTTGAGATAGATGATCATTCAATAATAGTTAAATAATCTTGCAAGTCTTTAATTGAATTATATGTGGGTTGTATGTTTTACACGTGCCTGATGATTCTTGTTTATAATAGTCCCTATTTGATGATCATGTGTGTATGCGATTGGATGTATCTAGTTAGATATATATATATATATGGGCATATGATGACAATCTGATGATATTGACATTGTGATTCGATGATCACATGGTGGGCCAAATAGCATGGGTAATGGAATATGTCAGTATGTGTTCGAAAATTTATAACTCTCAGATCATGTGATTGGAAAATGGTGTCTACCCTTGCAAGATTAATAGGCCTGTTTGAGTATAATTATTATGTTTGTATAGGTAATTATTTGAGTGCACAGTCTGCACATGATGGGGGAATATAGTCCACATATAATATAAAAGTATGAGTCCCGGGCTGGTTAGTTCTCATACAATGGAAACAAGTCTATTGGTTGATTGGGCCGCGGGTGATTAACCGGACCTAGGCGAACCGAATGGTTATAAGGACCCTATACATATGTGGAATATTTATTAGTAATATGTGTTGAATACGTGACCCAAAGTCCCTAGTGCCAATCTATTATGTGGTTAATTGATGATGTGCTATAATGTTAATTGTGAAGGAAACCACTTGCGGTGTAGTTTGACAGGAACTTGTATTGTCTGGTTCGACTGCTTGTTATGATTTGTGTGTTAACATAAGTACTGTTATTTGTAACCTGTGTGGTGAATGCAAAGAACACCTATTGTACGTATACATGAAACTGACTAATTCTGGTAATCGCGGTAGGGCTTGGTTGATCACTTTTGATAAACAAGTAACTAAATCTTACCGAGCAAACCAAGGTGAGTTCACTGCACTTTTCTAAGCATGCGTCCCGGTGGTTTGGGACATCTGGTAAACGTTTCTAAAGGGAATACTGGGTAAACTGTTATTTGGGATGTTGGTTATTGAACACAGAATCGATCATCTACCGTGTTGCCTGTAAGGCAATGGGGTAACTAGTTGATAGCGCTATTAGGTTTGACACCCTCACACCGGGCCGTAAGGACGGGCGTGATCTAGTTACCTGGACATCATTACCAATGCTTGGTTAGGGGCATTGGGGTTGGGCACACTCCCAGGTTATATTGGGCACACTCCCATGGTATATATTGGACACACTTCCAGTATATAAGACTCTCCTACGTTAATAACAATCCCAAAACGAAACGATGAGTTGACTTAACAGATATCTGGTAACTACACACGTTAACAAAACCTTGAACTCACCAGCGTCGTCTGACACACTTGTCTGCATGCTTGCAGGTCGCTAGAATTCGTGACGTGGACTTGCTATCTGGGAGTGCTGGAGTGGTCATGGATCGAGGCTCCTGGATTAACTTATAAGTGAAACGTTGGTTTTGAACATTTACTATGAAACAATTGTTAAACGATTTACTATATGCTTCCGCTACACAACTCTTTGGGAGTAACCCTATGTTTGATATTTTCTATTGGTAATTCATGACATGTTTTATTTAAATATTTATCATTGGTTCAATGTGATTGGTGGCTCGAACTCTGATGAGTAACACGCCTCGCGGAGTTCCCGCAGGTGGTATTTTGGGGGTGTTACAGTTTGGTATCAGAGCCACTGGTTATAGCGAACTAGGTTTTAAAACGTTTTATAAAACCAGACTATAACCGAATACCTTCGAAGAATCGATCATGACACTCAGCTCCAGATCGCAAGGTTCGTCTTCTGTTTAGTTTATGCATTACTTCCTTAGTAGTCACACACTCATAACTTGCATGAAACGATACACTTGATACTATGGTGACTTGATAGTGTGACACTACTCTTCGACTTATGTGAATTGTAAACTTGTGATACCAATCGTTGTGTTGTGTGAACGGGGGAAACTTCGAGCGCAAGCTAAGAGGCACTGAGATAAGCATGCAAATTGCCTTATTATTATGGGTGCACACTTAATAATAACGTGGGGTGCATGCAAGTCCCAGTGAGGCTTATCAAGCGTGAGAAGGGTTCTGCCTTATTATGTGTGAACTTGGTAGTACATAGATATCAACATGATACTTGATTTCTATCTCGTTTCGATTTCCTGAATCGGTTCATCTCTATATATAGAATCATGAGTGGACGAGGACACGGACGTGGCAACATTAACATGACTCAGGTTGAGTTGACTGACCTAATCAACACCCGTGTGGCTGAGGCTTTAGCAGCCTATCAAGCTGGTACGGAATGTACCAAGTACTCTTTACTCTTATATCGCGTACATGTCTTTTCACTCCTATAATGTGTTTCCTTTCATCCTTTAGGTCAGCAAGCGCATCCCCAGAACAATCAGCCTGTCTGTACGTTTAAAACGTTCATGGACTGTAAGCCACAGACCTTCACCGGGACTGAAGGGGCTGTGGGACTCTTGAGATGGTTCGAGAAAGCAGAGTCCGTGTTTGCTATATGTAACTGCCCCGCTGGGGACAGAGTGAAATATGTTGCGGGTACCTTGGCGGATGGTGCCCTAACGTGGTGGAATGCCCAAGTGCAGTTGCTGGGCATCGAGGCAGCGAATGCCACAACTTGGGATGATTTTAAAGAACTGATCAGGGAGGAGTATTGTCCTCGGGATGAGGTCCAGAAGTGGGAAAACGAGTATTATGACTTGAAGATGGTAGGATCTGAAGTCGAAGCGTATGTGAAGCGATCGTATGAACTGGCCGACATGTGTCCGAATTTGTCCCGGCCTATGTCTCGGAGGATTGAGTTATTCATCAAGGGGCTGCCTCCGCGTGTGAAGAGTTTGGTCACTGCAGCCCATCTCAATGATTTGACACAGATTGTCCGTTTGACCCACAAGATTGTGGATCAAGAGGTAGAGAGTAACTCGTTACCACCGCGTGTTTCAACCACTACTGCTGCTGCACCCACTGCCACTGCGTCCGCTAATGATAACAAGCGGAAGTGGAACGATTACGACAAAGCATCTAGTGCGGGTCAGACGCAGAAAAGGCCAGACAACAATAGCAATCGCAGCATCAGCCAGTCGTCTTCTGTCAATCAAGGCCAGGGAGGTAGCCAAAGTCAGGGTTCGTATGTAGGGAGGAAGCCACGGTGTAACAAGTGTGGCTATCATCATTTCGGGCAGTGTGGACGGATATGTAACAGGTGTGGTAAAGCGGGCCACGAGGCCAAAGATTGTAGGGCCCCACAGCCCAAACACCAGCAGCAACAGAACCAGCAGAACCAGAGATAGCAGGGACAACCACCCCAGCAGAATCAGGGCTTCAGAAAGGGGTGCTATCAGTGTGGTGAAGAGGGTCACTTTAAGCGGGATTGCCCTCAGTTAAATCAAAACGCTAACGACAACAACCGCCCGAATAACAACAATGCTGGGAACAACAACAACAATGGCAACAATGGGGGTAATGGTGCTCGGGGCAGGGTGTTTCAGCTTGGGGCAGGGGATGCTAGGAATGACGGCAATGTTGTCACCGGTACGTTTCCTGTAAACAATCATATTGCTTCTGTGTTATTTGATTCTGGTGCCGATTGGATTTATGTGTCCCTAGAATTTAGTCGACGATTGGGGATAACCCCAACACCCTTAGAAGTTAAACAAATAGTAGAACTAGCCGATGGTAAGACGATAGAGGCCTCGAATGTACTCTTCGGGTGCAAACTAGATCTCGTGGGTCAGGTGTTTGATATTGATCTCCTTCCCGTTACACTCGGTAGTTTCGATATAGTGGTAGGCATGGATTGGCTGTCTAAGCACCAAGCGGAAATTTTGTGTAAGGAGAAGGTTGTGCGTAATCCTCTCCCCGATGGGGAGTCATTATTAGTTCAAGGGCATCGTAGTGGGGCTATGGTTGGTATTATCTCGGCCATGCATGCGCATAAGTATCTACAGAAGGGGTATCCTGCAATGTTAGCGTTAGTTACTAACGCTCAGTCTAAAGAGAGAAAGATCGAGGATCTACCAGTGGTGCGAGAATTCGCTGATGTGTTCCCAGAGGAGCTACCAGGGTTACCTCCTCACCGTCAGGTAGAATTTCAGGTTGATCTGGCGCCGGGAGCAGCCCCGATTGCCCGTGCTCCTTATCGTCTTGCGCCAGGGGAGTTGCAGGAGTTGTCAAATCAGCTCCAAGAGCTGTTGGATAGGAGTTTTAGCCGACCTAGCTCTTCACCTTGGGGAGCCCCAGTACTGTTTGTGAAGAAGAAGGATGGATCTTTTCAGATGTGCATAGATTATCGCGAGCTCAATAAGGTGACGGTCAAGAACCGTTATCCTTTGCCACGTATTGACGACTTGTTTGACCAGCTGCAAGGGTCAAGTTTCTATTCCAAAATCGACTTAAGGTCAGGTTATCATCAGGTGCGGGTTAGAGAAGAGGACATTCCCACAACGGCTTTTCGAACGCGGTATGGCCATTATGAGTTCTTGGTTATGCCGTTTGGATTGACCAATGCACCAGCGGTCTTCATGGATCTCATGAACCGCGTGTGCAAGCCGTATCTTGACGACTTCGTTATTGTTTTCATCGACGACATTTTGATTTATTCCAAGAGCAAGGAGGATCATAAGCGGCATCTACGTCTTATTTTGGAACAACTGAGGAAGGAGCAGCTTTACGCAAAACTTTCTGAGTGTGATTTCTGGATTCGGGAAGTACACTTTCTAAGTGTCAACGAGATGGGGATACATGTAGATCCCGCCAAAATCAATGCTATTAGGAGTTGGGCGGCACCGAAGAATCCTTCAGAGGTGCGACAATTCCTGGGTCTTGCAGGGTACTACCGTCGATTTATTCAGGATTTTTCGAAGATTGCTCAACCACTCACCTCCTTGACGCAGAAGAATGTTGTTTATACTTGGGGAATGAAACAGGAGGATGCTTTTCTGCTATTGAAGCAGAAATTATGCAGCGCGCCAATCTTGTCTCTACCAGAGGGTACGAAGGATTTTGTGGTTTACTGTGATGCGTCGATTCAGGGTCTCGGTTGCGTGTTGATGCAACGCGAGAAGGTGATAGCTTATGCTTCTCGTCAGTTGAAGGTACACGAGAAAAATTATACGACTCATGACTTGGAGTTGGGGGCTGTGGTTTTCGCGTTAAAGATTTGGAGGCACTATCTGTACGGTACCAAGTGCACCATCTACACCGATCACAGGAGTCTCTGGCATATCTTCGACCAGAAGGAATTGAATATGCGGCAGCGTCGTTGGATAGAGCTTTTCAACGATTAGGAGTGTGCCATCAAGTATCATCCGGGTAAAGCTAACGTCGTAGCTGATGCACTTAGCCGAAAGGAGTCAAAGCCTAAACGTGTTCGTGCCTTACAGCTCACCATTCATTCTGGTTTACCCGCTCAGATTCGTTCAGCTCAGATCGAGTCATTAAAGGAAGAAAACATTGAAGCTGAGGGTTTGCGAGGTATGAAAAAGCAGCTCGAGCAGAGATCTGATGGCATCTATTATATTATGGAAAGAGTATGGATTCCTTTGTTTGGTGATCTCCGAGAACTTGTGATGGATGAAGCGCACAAGTCACGATACTCTATTCATCCGGGGTCGGATAAGATGTATCAGGATCTTAAAGTTTTGTATTGGTGGTCAAATATGAAAGCTATCATCGCCACATACGTGAGTAAGTGTTTGACTTGTGCGAAAGTCAAAGCAGAGTATCAGAAACCCTCGGGTCTACTCCAGCAACCAGAGATACCCATGTGGAAATGGGAGCAGATCGCCATGGATTTCGTTACAGGATTACCGAGAACACAGGCTGGGAACGATACTATATGGGTGATTGTAGACCGACTCACGAAGTCAGCACATTTTCTGGCAATCAAGGAAACATATAAGTATTCTCAGCTTGCAGCAGTCTATCTCAAGGAGGTTGTCTCTAGGCACGGGGTGCCAACTTCTATCATTTCAGATCGAGATCCACGTTTTATTTCTGAGTTATGGCAGTCTATGCACAAATCGTTCGGTTCACGGCTTGATATGAGTACCGCTTATCACCCACAAACAGATGGTCAGAGTGAGCGCACCATACAGACGCTTGAAGACATGCTGCCGGCATGTGTGATTGATTTTGGGAAAGGATGGGAGAAACACTTGCCGTTGATAGAATTCTTCTACAACAACAGCTACCACACTAGTATCAAGGCAGCTCCGTTCGAAGCATTGTACAGGCGGAAATGCCGTTCTCCTCTCTGTTGGGCTGAAGTGGGTGACAGTCAGATCACGGGTCCTGAGCTTGTACTGGAAACTTCGGAGATGGTTGTTTAGATCAGGAACCGCATGGCAGCAGCACGTGACCGTCAGAAAAGCTACGCTGACAAGCGTAGCAAACCGTTGGAGTTTGCAGTAGGTAATCGGGTTATGCTGAAAGTTTCACCGTGGAAGGGCGTCGTACGCTTTGGAAAGCGTGGTAAGCTTAATTCGCGTTATGTTGGACCGTTTAAAATCTTGGAGCGAATCGGTAAAGTCGCTTACAAGCTTGAGTTACCTGCTGAGCTGGGTAATGTTCACGATGTTTTCCACGTTTCTCAGTTAAAGAAGTGTCTGGCTGATGAGACACTGGTTGTGCCATTTCAAGAGCTCAAGATTGATGACAAGTTACAGTTTATCGAAGAGCCTATTGAGATCATGGACCGAGAGGTCAAGGTGCGTAAACATAGTCGTATCCCGATCGTTAAAGTCCGTTGGAACTCAAGACGTGGACCGGAGTTCACATGGGAGCGAGAGGATCAGATGAAGCTCAAATATCCTCAACTTTTTCCCAAAGACAAGTCTAATTCTGGTCCTACTGGTGAATTTCGGGACGAAATTCCCCTTCAAGTTGGGGATGCTGTGACACCTGGGGAAAATCCGCAACAATCTTGACTTCTCACTTCACTCTCTGTATTTTCGTGTCAAATTTCGGGGCGAAATTTCTTTCAAGTTGGGGATGATGTGACAACCCGAACTTTCAAGGTCAGTGACGTTAAATCTGTGCCGTATTAATCTCGTTAATCTTAAACTTAACAAAGGATAAATCATATAATTAGGATAAATCATATAATTATACATTTGGGCCTCGCTTAAGGATAAGCTATCTTGGGCCGGTTGTGTAGGTCAATGGGCCGCTAACACCTTTGGCCAATTCGGCCCACCCTCTCTTTCTTTTCTTGTTACGTACATACAATTGTATTAAGATACAACTTGTTACCACAAACCCTATATTCCTCCTAAGTAAGTTACGGCAGTAAAAACCCCTCCCCTCCCTCGAAGTCGTTACCATCTGATTGCAACAATCCAGCTCTCATCTTGTATCTTGGTTAGTTATCTTATATGAATATTTTAGTTATTTGAGATAGATGATCATTCAATAATAGTTAAATAATCTTGCAAGTCTAATTATATGTGGGTTGTATGTTTTACACGTGCCTGATGATTCTTGTTTATAATAGTCCCTATTTGATGATCATGTGTGTATGCGATTGGATGTATCTAGTTAGATATATATATATATATATATATATATATATATATATATATATATATATATATTTATATATGGGCATATGATGACAATCTGATGATATTGACATTGTGATTCGATGATCACATGGTGGGCCAAATAGCATGGGTAATGGAATATGTCAGTATGTGTTCGAAAATTTATAACTCTCAGATCATGTGATTGGAAAATGGTGTCAACCCTTGCAAGATTAATAGGCCTGTTTGAGTATAATTATTATGTTTGTATAGGTAATTATTTGAGTGCACAGTCTGCACATGATGGGGGAATATAGTCCACATATAATATAAAAGTATGAGTCCCGGGCTGGTTAGTTCTCATACAATGGAAACAAGTCTATTGGTTGATTGGGCCGCGGGTGATTAACCGGACCTAGGCGAACCGAATGGTTATAAGGACCCTATACATATGTGGAATATTTATTAGTAATATGTGTTGAATACGTGACCCAAAGTCCCTAGTGCCAATCTATTATGTGGTTAATTGATGATGCGCTATAATGTTAATTGTGAAGGAAACCACTTGCGGTGTAGTTTGACAGGAACTTGTATTGTCTGGTTCGACTGCTTGTTATGATTTGTGTGTTAACATAAGTACTGTTATTTGTAACCTGTGTGGTGAATGCAAAGAACACCTATTGTACGTATACATGAAACTGACTAATTCTGGTAATCGCGGTAGGGCTTGGTTGATCACTTTTGATAAACAAGTAACTAAATCTTACCGAGCAAACCAAGGTGAGTTCACTGCACTTTTCTAAGCATGCGTCCCGGTGGTTTGGGACATCTGGTAAACGTTTCTAAAGGGAATACTGGGTAAACTGTTATTTGGGATGTTGGTTATTGAACACAGAATCGATCATCTACCGTGTTGCCTGTAAGGCAATGGGGTAACTAGTTGATAGCGCTATTAGGTTTGACACCCTCACACCGGGCCGTAAGGACGGGCGTGATCTAGTTACCTGGACATCATTACCAATGCTTGGTTAGGGGCATTGGGGTTGGGCACACTCCCAGGTTATATTGGGCACACTCCCATGGTATATATTGGACACACTTCCAGTATATAAGACTCTCCTACGTTAATAACAATCCCAAAACGAAACGATGAGTTGACTTAACAGATATCTGGTAACTACACACGTTAACAAAACCTTGAACTCACCAGCGTCGTCTGACACACTTGTCTGCATGCTTGCAGGTCGCTAGAATTCGTGACGTGGACTTGCTATCTGGGAGTGCTGGAGTGGTCATGGATCGAGGCTCCTGGATTAACTTATAAGTGAAACGTTGGTTTTGAACATTTACTATGAAACAATTGTTAAACGATTTACTATATGCTTCCGCTACACAACTCTTTGGGAGTAACCCTATGTTTGATATTTTCTATTGGTAATTCATGACATGTTTTATTTAAATATTTATCATTGGTTCAATGTGATTGGTGGCTCGAACTCTGATGAGTAACACGCCTCGCGGAGTTCCCGCAGGTGGTATTTTGGGGGTGTTACAACACATGTTAGATGTATTACTTGGATGAAGACTTTTTTTTTATGAAGTTGTATAGTTTATTTGTACTTACATACCAACTATACATGAGGATTATTTGCTTGCCCTTTTATGTGCTTGCATGCGATGTGTTGGGTCATGCTACAACCAGGTCAAACAGAGGAAGTCCCCTAACAGTTTATCTGTCCTTGGGGTAAGAGGAAGTCCCCTAACAGTTTATCTGTCCTTGGGGCAAGAGGAAGTCCTCTAGCAAGGAAGTCCCCTAGCAGTTTATCTGCCCTTGGGGCAAGAGGAGAAGAAAAATTCCTTTATCCCCTACTTTGTGTTTGGGATTTAAGGTGAGGAGATCTGTGTTATGTGCGTGACTCATTAAAAGATGAATTTTAAATTTTGAGGATAAAATAAATATATTTATTTATTTCCATGATGAAGATGTTTTACAAGTGTTTATTTGTAAATTATAAACTTGAACACACTCAGCGTAGCTGACTTTTGCATGCACGTTAGTTTGATTTCAGGTTAGACATATGAGCGTGAGACCACTTGGATGTTGCATGGAGCTACCCGGCATTGACGTTGGCATTTCTAGTTGAAGACGCCACTTTAATAAATTTTTAACATTAAAGTTTTGTATTTTTAGTTTGGAAGTTTCCCATGTTTCGGTAATTTGACTTAAACGTTTTTCGCTGCGTAGTTTTTTTCAAATGAAGAAAATAATAATAATTAAAAACTTCAAGTGTTTGGATTATTTATGCAATGATATCCCAACTGTGAGACACCCGGATTTTGGGGTCTTACAAGTTGGTATCAGAGCCATAGTTCGAGTGATTCGGGCATCCCTTAATGCCTGGACTTGAACTGAGAATGGGATCAAAGCTAGAAATGCCAATACTGGTAGCCGCACGCCAAGAGGTACTTTTTACTATATTGAAGTTTGGTTAGATTTTTTTTTTCATTGATGCTTAACGAATTTAGGGGATAGGTGGGGGGTTGATGCTATATTATATGATTAGTTTGCAAACTTTACTATAGAGTGCCTAAAGGTATACTAAGTTAGATGGAATGTTAATGCCTTATGCTCAGGGGTGGGATGGAATTAATGTTTTCTTTAATCAGTAGACGTGCTAGATGGAATGCTAATATCTTTACGTTTTTTTGGTATGTTAGGATGTTTTTCATTTGAATGCCTAAGGGCATGATGTGTTAAGTAGAATTCTAGTACCGTCATGCTTTGATGTATGCATTGATGTTTCTCATCGAGTGTTTAGTTGCACCATATGGTAAATTGAACGTTAATGCCCTTGTGTTTTGGAGGCAAGACATGATGCCTTCCTTGTATAGTTAATTTTCTGATTAATCGGATGGAATGTTAATGTATTTATGCTTGAGGTATGGTAGGATGTTTTTCTTGAGTGTCTATGTGCATTATGTTGATGGTAAAACACTAGTGTGACCATGACGGGAAATGTTTAGAACGTCTGCGGTGACACGGACATCCGATAGCACTTGATCAACGTTGTTGGCAGTCTATTGTCACTTCTCATGTTCTGGATGATGGCCTGTAATGAATCACGCAAATGTTGTGCCTTGGGTGGGTGGTTAATCATGGGTTAACGCTGGCATTATGCCTTTAGACGAGGTTACCTTGTATTATCATTTTTTCTATTAATGATGGAGCCGTTTATCAGTCTTACTACGTGTATTTGTGATTTAATGGTTGGTGCGAACGTTGTGGTTGATGTTGGATTATGTGTACTCATACGTGGCCATGTGGCAATGCTGGAATGGCTTGATTTTGTATTAGCATAATTCTTGATGTGGTATAACGGTCGTTGTCGACCAATTTATATGAATAGACTAGTATAGGCATAACTTATAATTTGTCTGTACTAATGGAGCAGCTAATTCAGCCAACTTAAATAAATTAGCCGATTCGGCACAACTAGAATGAGTTATAGCCTTTTTGGCACAACTGAATTAGCCTACGTGGCATAACTGGAATGGAATGGTGACAATCACTCGTCCGATATGCATATTCTCAATGTATATAATGTATATGATGATTAAAGTGATGTCATGTGAACAATTAGTTTAAAGTAACCAATAGAAAATGTGTAGATTTGTTTAGCCTGGGTATAATGTCTAGTATGATGATTGGTACGACCCATCAAAGGTACGACTGTGTGAACCCTTACAGGGTGCGATGGTGACAAGTGGTACTGATAACAAATGAGGTATACATATTCTCCTAGGTTAAGGACTAGAATGAGTGATGTACGAGGTCGGTAGTTACGGTTACCTCTTAGCAAGTGTTTGCATTTCGTTGTTTAGAATGTTATTGTAGGTCCGTTTTTCTCGGAGGATCCGATACGTAACCTATCCTTATTTATCACAAACACGATCGCGGGTGCGGAATCCCCGTGACGGTGCAAACCAAACAATGTAAAAAATATAACACGAACAGGTAATCAAAGATTAACTTATATTAACAGGATGAGAACAAACTGCAAACACATACACACAATGCTTGACGATAAACTCTCAGTTTCTCTCTATGCTCTCATGACCTAAACTGTGAAACATGATTTAGCTATTTATACAGAGCTTTGAACGAAAACACTATGGACGAAATCACTAGTGATTTCGCCATACATGTCTCACGAAATCACTAGTGATTTCGTTACTTTGATGTTGGTGTAGCAGCCCACATATTAGAGTCCATTACAAGTCTTCGGCCCAACATTCACAAAGAAAAGGCCCAGAACATGTTTCTGTTTACTAGCTTTCAATTAGTCAAGGTTGTGACATCACCATGACATCACAATGATGATGTCATGGTGATGTGTAAACGGGACTTGGCTTGCGGCGTTCCGTGCTTCTCGTGTCGAACTCTGGGGTGCACGACGGAGGAATGTCGTGACGTCGGGCTGGAGCCGGACCTAACCGAGTCGACCCGAACCGAATCGAACCGAGTCGAGTCGCGTCCACATAAAGTGTACCAACAAATATTAGTCAAAGTCCACAGATAAATTACGGCCCAAAGTTGGAGTAGATTGGCCCAGATGAGTTTCTGTTGACTAAACATTTAACCAATTCATGCATAGGCCAAATGTTGTGACATCACCATGACATCACAATGATGATGTCATGGTGACGTGTAAACGGGAATGGCTTGCGGCGCTACGTGCTTCGCGTGTCGAACTCTGGGGCGCACGACGGAGGAATGTCGTGACATCGGGCTGGAGCCGGACCTAACCGAGTCGACCCGAACCGAATCGAACCGAGTCGAGTCGCGTCCACATAAAGTGTACCAACAAACTCCCCCTTGGACGCTACTCGTGATGGTTCGTCTTCCGTGTCTTTCATGTCTTTCATGACGGAGGATCTTCAAAGGTCTTCACGTGTCGCAAATAGGGAGTGTATCAACAAACTCCCCCTTGAATGATGCTCGTGAATATTTTGAACTTCAAAACTTTAGATCGTTGTGGTGTTGATGAGGGATCAACTGCAACGCGATCATCTTGATCTTCTGATTGCATCAACGTCGTGTCTTCACTTTACGGCTTGTCATCTGACACGTTCTCTTCGCCTTTAGCTGATTCTGATGTCGCATCTGCACATACAAGAAAGCTAAACTCGTAATGAGTACAACCGCTTGGAATATAGTTAACCTAAACAAACGACACATATGAGATCAAATCTCAATCAAACACCGACCGACAACAGTTTGAAAGTTTAGAAAATTGTTCAATTTTAACCTTTAACTTTCAAAACTAGTTAACTTCGACAGTTTATGAAGGTTTAATTGTTTTCCGGCTTACAATCAGGATTTTGGGTAGGATAGACTCGAGTTCCAACATCAGTCAATCAAAAATAAACTAGAAGCAAAATCTTTTTGGCTTTTATAAAGTTTAGGTTAAAACATACCTAAAATCTTTTTTTTTTGGAATTTTTCATTTTTCAAAAGTAAAGATGGAAAGCAATGAATAAATATATACAGAGATACAGAAACTAAAAGCAGTAAACAAATATTTACAGACATGCTTTTTGCGAGTTTCGAGGGTAAGAGAATCATATCAGTGTACGGTCACGCCAAAACGCTCTTTTTGTTCAATTAGTTAACATTTAGATAAGCATCCTATAACAATTATCGGTATTGTTGTCCACAAAAGCTCAACTTATCAAATGTAATCATGTTTAGGGGATACGTTAAGGTATGATTTATACTTACCGACCGGTGTTCATCCACACACGACACATTCCCGTATCAAGGTATGCACGAGAGTTCATCTTACCTATGAGTATACCGTTTATCATCCGTTTGAACATATAAAAGATGTGAAAAACTCACTTATTTTGATTGAAAACAAGCCCTATGTGATAGAATCACTTATTGATGAGGAACTTGATTTTCGATGCATGAGGGCACAGGAGCAAGTCCGTGAACAGGTCAGTACTTCCGTACAGCAGAGAGACGAACTTGACTCCCGGATAAATGTGATATATTATCACTTGTTTTATGGGACATGTGATTGTTGATCACCTATTGAGGTCGTATGCAATATGTACACGTATGTATAGTATCATGGAAGATCTAGACTTCGTCTCCGTTATCTTTCGGTAAAAGAAACAACCATGATACCCAGATGATAAGACAGCATAAAGACCGAATATTTCAGAACCTCGGCAATCTCTCAAACGAAATTTCGGTACTAAGACCATATGCCAATGTGTGGTTCCCACCTGGTCTTCAGTCGATTTAAGATTTATATCACCCTGCACACTTTAAAATGATTGTGAGCCTACCGATACATCTTATATAGAGCTGCTTATCGTTTTTCATTTTGCATTTCAGTTCGAAAAGGTTTCGACAGACCACTGATTTCCTATCATTTTCTCTTTTGCTCGCCAGGAAACTCATTTTTGTTTTGCCATGTTTTTGGGTTTTGAAATTTTTTGATGTTTTTGAATTTTTAAATTTGGATGTACTCCCCCTAAAATCAACAAACTAAGATAAATTTAAAAGACACAAAGAAATTTACAAAAACGATTTTCAGATGCTGGTTAACTCATGTTTTACCTCAATGCCGTTTACCAAAATTAATTTAATCAGAAATGATTTATCGAATTTTGGGAAAATCAGTTGGCACATCGGTAAGCGGTGCGGACCATGACAACATTGACAAGTTTCATAGTGAAACAATCAAGTGTGAGGTGATATTCGAGATCAACGTGGCGGACCATGACGAATTGCTGCTCCTCAAAATATCGAAATGTATTATGGAGGAGGTATTATTCCGTCAGCTAGTTCAAGTTCAGCTCAGCAACCAAAGTTACAAACGGCGTTTGTATCAAATACAAACTCTTCTCCGTTTCCTCAATCAGCTCCACCTCCTGTCTTCGATCCGAGTGCCTATCTTCCGCCAGCACAAACTCGCCCAAACCTAATTTTGTTGAAAGAGCCCCCTCTGAACAAGGTCACTCACAACGTCGTCCTGTTTCACCAAAACATGATAAAAGAGCTGTTAAAGAACAAGAAACAAAACGACGACGTCAAAACGTCAAAGAAGTTGAAAAGGCATTAAAACCGGAGGTTGTCCAAACAAAGTCTTTTAAGTTAGAAATTAAAAATGAAAAACAAAAACAGATTTGGAAACCAAAATCGGTAACTGTTTCAGGGGTAGCTCAATCCATTCCGAATCATCAGGAAATCGAAGTCACAATCCTCGATGATGAAGGACGACCCAAGTCTGTTAAGGCTTGGGTCCCCCTCTCCAACTAATCTCTGAGTGAGTGTCCAGGATGTTCCAGGAGGAACTATCGATAGTCATTGGATTGTTGATAGTGGAGTGTCTATGCACAAGATTGGCAACAAAGAAGTTGTTGCCTTTGATGGAGAGAAAAAGAAAAGAAGGCAGAATTGTCTGTTGAAAGAAATTGAAAGCTTCGACAAAATGAAAATCATACCGAAGTTTGATTGTTAAAGGCTTTGATCGGGTCCCCAGGGTAGATTCAAATCAAAATGTACGCACCTGCAGCACGTTTGATGTTCAAAATCAACAAGATGAACGTGCAGTGTACATTTCTTCGCGGTGTAATTGAAGAAAATGTGTTTGTTGAACAAACCAACCGGGTGTGCGGTTGCCTTGGCATGGATTGAACAACCGCACACTACTTCTCAAGAGAAAGATAAAGACCTTCGCTGGTGCAATGTGGAAGACCAGCCGGACCCAGAGGTCTATGATCTTGTTGCTGTCAAGAGACTTCTCAGTAGCTACAAGTAATCGACTTTGAAGTCCACACCGGGTGGATATCCAGTTTGGGAGAGCACTCAGATTCCTTGCAATGCACAAAGCAGTTGCAGGATACGGTTTTAAATTTCTAATCTCTCCTTTACTTGTCGATATTTAAGCTGCTTTATAAATTGTTATCCTCTCGTAGCACTCTTTGGCCAGACAATGTTGTCATGGTCCGCACCGCTTACCGATGTGCCAACTGATTTTCCCAAAATTCGATAAATCATTTCTGATTAAATTAATTTTGGTAAACGGCATTGAGGTAAAACATGAGTTAACGAGCATCGGAAAATCGTTTTTGTAAATTTCTTTGTGTCTTTTAAATTTATCTTAGTTTGTTGATTTTAGGGGGAGTAAATCCAAATTTGAAAATTCAAAAACAGTGAAAAATTTCAAAACCCAAAAACATTGGAAAAACAAAAATGAGTTTCCTGGCGAGAAAAAGAGGAAAGTGATGATATACACTGGTGTGGTCTGTCAATATGGTCAAAAGAAAAAGAAAAAATGAAAAACGATAAGCAGCTCTATATAAGATGTATCGGTAGGCTCACAATCATTTTAAAGTGTGCAGGGTGATATAAATCTTAAATCGACTGAAGACCAGGTGGGAACCACACATTGGCATAAGGTCTTAGTACCGAAATTTCGTTTGAGAGATTGCCGAGGTTCTGAAATATTCGGTCTTTATGCTGTCTTATCATCTGGGTATCATGGTTGTTTCTTTTACCGAAAGATAACGGAGACGAAGTCTAGATCTTCCATGATACTATACATACGTGTACATATTGCATACGACCTCAATAAGTGATCAACAATCACATGTCCCATAAAACAAGTGATAATATATCACATTTATCCGGGAGTCAAGTTCGTCTCTCTGCTGTACGGAAGTACTGACCTGTTCACGGACTTGCTCCTGTGCCCTCATGCATCGAAAATCAAGTTCCTCATCAATAAGTGATTCTATCACATAGGGCTTGTTTTCAATCAAAATAAGTGAGTTTTTCACATCTTTTATATGTTCAAACGGATGATAAACGGTATACTCACCGGTAAGATGAACTCTCGTGCATACCTTGATACGGGAATGTGTCGTGTGTGGATGAACACCGGTCGGTAAGTATAAATCATACCTTAACGTATCCCCTAAACATGATTACATTTGATAAGTTGAGCTTATGTGGACAACAATACCGATAATTGTTATAGGATGCTTATCTAAATGTTAACTAATTGAACAAAAAGAGCGTTTTGGCGTGACCGTACACTGATATGATTCTCTTACCCTCGAAACTCGCAAAAAGCATGTCTGTAAATATTTGTTTACTGCTTTTAGTTTCTGTATCTCTGTATATATTTATTCATTGCTTTCCATCTTTACTTTTGAAAAATGAAAAATTCCAAAAAAAAAGATTTTAGGTATGTTTTAATCTAAACTTTATAAAAGTCAAAAAGATTTTGCTTCTAGTTTATTTTTGATTGACCGATGTTGGAACTCGAGTCTATCCTACCCAAAATCCTGATTGTAAGCCGGAAAACAATTAAACCTTCATAAACTGTCGAAGTTAACAAGTTTTGAAAGTTAAAAGTTTAAATCTGAACATTTTCTAAACTTTCAAACCATTGTCGGTCGGTGATTGATTGAGATTTGATCTCATATGTGTCGTTTGTTTAAATGATAATTATCTTCCAAGCGGTTGTTCTCATTACGCGTTTAGCTTTCTTGCATGTGCAGATGCTAAAGGCGAGGAGAACATGTTCGATGACAAGCTTTGGAATGAAGACACGAAATGGAGGCACTCAAAGGATAAAATGATTGAGTTGCCGCTGACCCTTCATCAACACCACAAGGATCTGAAGAATTGACAAGTCAAAAGATTCACGGGCATAACTCAATGGAGAGTTCATTCTAAGGGGGAGTTTGTTAACACACTACCTAAATGAAAATGGAGTTTGTTGATACACTTTCTACTTACGACGCGTGGAGACTTTGAAGATCCTCCGACATGAAAGACACGGAAGACGAACCTCACGAGTAGCGTACAAGGGGGAGTTTGTTGGTACACTTTATGTGGACGCGACTCGACTCGGTTCGATTCGGTTCGGGTAGACTCGGTTAGGTCCGGCTCCAGCCCGACGTCACGACATTCCTCCGTCGTGCGCCCCAGAGTTCGACACGAGAAGCACGGAACGCCGCAAGCCAAGTCCCGTTTACACATCACCATGACATCATCATTGTGATGTCATGGTGATGTCACAACCTTGACTAATTGAAAGCTAGTAAACAGAAACATGTTCTGGGCCTTTTCTTTGTGAATGTTGGGCCGAAGACTTGTAATGGACTCTAATATGTGGGCTGCTCCACCAACATCAAAGTAACGAAATCACTAGTGATTTCGTGAGACATGTATGGCGAAATCACTAGTGATTTCGTCCATAGTGTTTTCGTTCAAAGCTCTGTATAAATAGCTTAGCATATTTCACAGTTTAAGTTCATGAGAGCATAGTGAAACCAGAGAGTTTATCGTCAAATATTGTGTGTATATGTTTGATATTGTTCTCGTCCTTTTAATCTAAGTGAATCTTTGATTATCTGTTTGTGTTACTCGCTTTACGTTTGTTTGGTTTGCACCTTTACGGGGATTCCGCACCCGTGATAGTGTTTGATATAAACAAGGATAGGTTACGTATCGGATCCTCCGAGAAAAACGGACCTACAAGCAAAGATTCACTTAGATTAAAAGGACGAGAACAATATCAAACATATACACACAATGTTTGACGATAAACTCTCTGGTTTCACTATGCTCTCATGAACTTAAACTGTGAAATATGCTAAGCTATTTATACAGAGCTTTGAACGAAAACACTATGGACGAAATCACTAGTGATTTCGCCATACATGTCTCACGAAATCACTAGTGATTTCGTTACTTTGATGTTGGTGTAGCAGCCCACATATTAGAGTCCATTACAAGTCTTCGGCCCAACATTCACAAAGAAAAGGCCCAGAACATGTTTCTGTTTACTAGCTTTCAATTAGTCAAGGTTGTGACATCACCATGACATCACAATGATGATGTCATGGTGATGTGTAAACGGGACTTGGCTTGCGGCGTTCCGTGCTTCTCGTGTCGAACTCTGGGGCGCACGGCGGAGGAATGTCGTGACGTTGGGCTGGAGCCGGACCTAACCGAGTCGACCCGAACCGAATCGAACCGAGTCGAGTCGCGTCCACATAAAGTGTACCAACAGTTATAAAGGTATGGTAAGCTTTTGTGAATTGTTCTCTTTAAGACATGCACATTGAGTCTTGATGTGTGCCTAAATTGTTGATGCCCTAGTGGTAAGGAGATCATAACAGAACACAAGAAATTGTTTTCCTATCGTGATGATTGTTTTAGTGACAGGATCGTATAGAGATAAGACATAAGGTGTTGTATGCTTGTTTATGTTCTTGATGGTGTGATTTTATGTGACGTTTTTGGCGTGTTACTTTGGGATTAAGGGGTGTGGTCCTAATTCGAGTCATGGGAATCAATGCGAGATGCATATTTACTTCAACATAGGATTGGCATGATATCAATGACGAAAGGATGATGATGCTTGGTGATTTAGCATGCAAAAAAGATGTGATGTGACGACTTATGGAACCACTTCTTGGGGAAGATTTTGGTCGACCCTTAGAGGATCAAGAATGCCCAAGGATGCTTGAGTTGGATGAGACAACTGACGTTAAGGAAGACGTTTAAAGCTTAACTCTAGGAAAAGATGAGAACGACTTGTTAGTTTCATGTTCATACATGACGACAACAATGATTTGGATAGTACATCTTGTGTCTACATATACAGACACATAAGTTATGGACAAGTGCTTGGGTATCATCAGTTGGGGTAGAATGGGTGCTTCACGTTGGTAGACGTTTACGTTAATAGATGATGCTCGACGTTTTTTTTTTTTTTTTTTTTGTTATTTTGGCAATTATCGGACTTCTACGACGGTATAGATGAAGTGATTAGTGACAAGGCATGCGATGACATTGGTGACGATGTATTCAATGACAAAGACAGTGGTTACTATCAACGAAACCTTCACGCTAAGGTCAACGTGGTGGGAAGTGTGCAAGATCAATCTTTAGTGACTGACGAGTGAAGGAATGAACCACAAGTTGGGGAAGCCTCGCGAGTATAAAATCAAACAAAAAGTTATTTGAAGATTTAATAAGCGAGTGATACGATCCGAAAAAAAATTGAAAACGGGCGGTGGAGAAGACTCCTTTGACTATCCTGTATGGTAATCGGGTTGTGCGACAAGGCAATGATGATGACACTTACGGTAGTGACTGGGTGTCACTCAGGAATGTGGTCATAAGGCGATCGTGTATACATTTGTTTGTTTTTTTTAACCAACGGGATTCGAGGACGAATCCTCATTTAAGGGGGTTAGACTTGTAATGTTCCGATTTTTTTTATATGTCATAAAATAATTTAACGGGTTATCTTAACGAGCTTTTATCAATGAGACGGTAACTGACGTTAAACAAAATAGTTATAGAAACCGTATAGATACGCGTAAGAACATGATGGTGTAGTGTGTAATTATTGTTTTATTAGATGAGTTGAGAATATATTTGGAAAATGATTGGTAGAATGAGGAGATTGACAAATGACTATACGTAAAGTCTATGAATTTAACTTGAGATTATTATTTGCTTTTGGGATGAAAATTGAAGGCGTCTATGTGCATATTCATTATCCCCATCCTTCTCTAAAAAGAAAAACCCTACGGCCGCACCACCCACTAACCACATATTCTGCATCTCGTGAAAACACGATCAAGCAAAGCGTGATCCGTTCGTGGCTTCTGATCAGGTTGGTGCTTGTTTTGTTTAGGCGTTGTGGTTAAGGTAGGGGTGGGGTGGGGATGGTTCTTAAAGCGATGATGGTGATGACGCTTGTATGGGGTTGTGTCGTACTTAGAGTAAAAGCAACAATCTTCGGTTGTGTGTGCTGTTTCGGATTGGTTAAGAGGTACCAAGTGGAAGTTGTCATGGGTCATGGTTTGGGGAGACTGTATGAACCGTGAGGTGGTTTGGGTGGTGAGGGTGAGCGGCGGTTGTGAATATAACAAAGGACAATGGCGGTAGCCGACAATGTGGCGTGCGATGAGGGCGATGGAGGCGGTGTAGAGTACGGAGGTGAAGTTGACAATGGTGATGTTGGTGATGGTGATGATGTCCGCGTGCGGGCTCGGGTGTAGATGAAGTGCGTGGGGCAAGATTGTCGAAGGTAGATCTAGCGAATATTTCGGTTCGATGTCGCGACTTCAAGATCATCTCAGGTACGGGTGTAGTTTGATTATTGCTCAAGTAGGGTGTGTTGGTTCGGTTCAGTTTCGTTCGAATGACGGACCCGTGTTGCGTGCGTAAACCCATTTCAGGTTCGTTTTGGTAAGCACGCAGATCACCTTTGGACGATCATTATCATTATGGTCACGAAGGTTTTTGTCAAATAGGAACCGAACCGTGAACTTGAATGGAATGTGGCAAAAGCATGATTTCATGGTAATAGGGAGGTAGTGTCCATGCTTGATAGCAGGTTTGGGTTTGTTAGATGGTCATGGATTTAAGGTATATAGAGGTAGGGTTACGGTTTGGGAACTGGTGTTGCTTGAGATCAACGATGTTGTTTTTTTTTTTAGAATTAGAATTGAGACCCGCCGCAATGCGGCGGGGATTCTTTAGTTATAACTAAGTCGACCTAGGGCCCGCACGTTATGTTAAACCCCTCAAACGAGAAAAAAAATAGACGATGTAAAAACGTTCATCCATACACGCACGTTGCGGCGTGTTAACTCGCAAAATTTAGAACGAAACGTAAAAACGTTAAATCAAAGACGCACGTTGTGATGTGTTAAGTCACAAAATTTAGAACCAAGCATAAAGCGGGAAATTTGCGGAAAAAAGTTGTGAGTATAGATTCCAAAAGATAAAAAGTTTTGGGTTAAAAGTGAAAAAACAATTAGTTTTGGGTTAAAAGTAATTTATGAAATACTTTTGGTGAAAAGTAAAAAAAAAAATCAATTATTTTTTGGTAAACCCCTAAAGCCAAGGTTACGACAACCATATGCATAACCATTTTTTTTTTTGGAAAACCCCCAAAGTACACCCCGCGTTGCGGCGGGGCATAAAAAGGTATCAAATAGTACTAATGTCACACAACCGTGATCGACCACCAACACTGACTCGACCTAGGATCTGCATGTTGCGACGAACCTGTCAAACATGAAAAAACAGAGGTAAAAACGTTGAACCACACATGCACGTTGCGCCGTGTTAACTTGCAAAATTTGAAACAAAACATAAAAAAGTTGAACCACACTCGTACGTTGCGTCGTATTAACTCGAAAAATTTAGAACTATACGTAACGAAACGTAAAAACGTTAAACCAAAGACGAAAAGTATAATTGACAAAAGTTGTGAAGTTAAATTGCAAATAATGAAAAGTTTTGAGTTAAAGTTAAAAAAACAAATTTTGTAGGGTTAAAATTGCAAAAGGTAAAAACCTTTGGGTTAAAACAAAAAAATCAAGGTTTTTTTTTTTGAAAAATCCCCAAAGCACAAGTTACAACTCTTTATGCATGGAAAAGTTGCATCACTTGGATTAAAAACTATTTATATCTTATTAAAACCAAGACTTGCGTTAGCTGCGATTGCGAATATACTGATCCTCTTAAACCCGAATCTAATCCTAAGCCCTTATCATGTGAATTTAATTTAAGTGCGGTCAATCCACCTAGGGTCTCACACTAGAATCTAGGGTCCATCTACTCCCACCTCAAGCTTATAGGACTAAAAGAACGATCACTGGATCAATTCCTAACCGTTTTATATCAAAACCAAGAGAGTAAACAACCAATTTTTTCTTTTCCATTTTTTTTCTTGCTTTTTCTCTTTTTTTTTTCATTTTTTTTTTCATTCGAATTCGTGAGACTAGACGATGCTTTCCCTAACCCAGCGGTATTCCGACTGTAGAGTCGCTATCCCCAATCACAGATTACATAGGTTTCGGTACTTTTATTCGGCAAATCGATTTCACACATCCCAGAGGCAAACCGGCTGTAGAGTCGCTATCCCCAACTCGGAATACGTAGGCCTGTGTTACTTTCATTTAGTTTCTAGCTCACTTTTTATTCTATTTTTTTTTCCTATTTTTTTTTCTCGCATGATCACAAACTCTAACAGTTTTAACTTATAACGGTGCCCCTTATACTATTATCGGCAGTTTTGATTTCCCATATTTCCCAGGCGAAAACCCACTAGCAGACCGACAATTTAAGGTATATTAGATCAAAGGGACTTAAAACTAAACCCGGGCCTATCCACATATCCCTAACTAGACGCAAGCTCGATTTATTATATTCTCATATTATTATTATTCAAACCAAGCAACAATTCACCTTTTCTATCATTTTCCGTTTTAATTTGCAAACTTCTTTTTATATTCGAAAGACATTTTCTGATTTTTTTTATTTTTTGGATTTTTCAAATTTTTTTTTTGTGTTTTTCGTATTAAGACTCAAAAATTTACAAGTATCCCATCCCCACACTTAGAGATTGCATTGTCCCTAATGCAAGAACGAAAATACGACACAACACTACCTACGAAAAGAAACTGCGAACGAAATAAAAATACAACAACAAAAAGGGAAACGACTTAGCTGGTTAGGACAAAAGTCAGTGCCAGCCGTACGAATCTTGGATCCCCCGAACGATCGTATAGCATTTCATTCGCGATCGTTGACTAGTCTGCTTGAGTTTATCAATATAGCAAGTCCGAAATCACCCGAATGGCAATTGAGTACGGGTGGTACAATCCAAACCTGCACAATCAAAGAAAAACAAAACCCAACGCAGTACCGACTCTAAAAACGACTCAAAACTACTAATTTAGACTCATGGTACAAAATAAAAGACTTCAAAAAATACAAACTCTACAAACGAATATCAACTTTTCACAAACTTACGGAGGATCATGGAGATGCAGCTCACCTCCAAAAACAAACTCACGGGCCTCAGCACCAGTATACCTAATATTGCCCAAATCACCCCAAGCACTCTTATCTCTCTCACAATCTCTCAACTCCTCATCTAGCGTTTTGAATCTAAATTCTCCAAATCGAGCTCTATCCCCACACTGAGCTTTGCTCAGTGTCTCAATCCTAGATTCTAAACTCACCACTCTCTCCTCTAATTCTTCCAATTTCCTACCCGGTGGATCCCCACACTTGAATCCTGTCACCTTTTCTAAACTCGCATCCCTCACATCCTTCTCCTCATCTCTCTCGTCATTCTCACACTCCCCCACTAACGAAATCGCCTCCACTTTATCACTTGACCCTCTCGAATGCATAACGTTAAACACGACCGCTTCCTCGTCCGCTCTAAGTGTGATAGTGCCTAAAGAGACATCTATTAGGGCTTTAGCAGTGTTTAAGAATGGGCGGCCTAAAATTAGCGGTACGTTTTCATCGGCTTCCATGTCAAGAATGACGAAATCGGCCGGGAAAACAAACTTATCTACCTTAACAAGCAAATTCTCAACTATACCCCTAGGGTACTTAACAGACCGATCGGCTAAAGATAGTGTCATTCGGGTAGGTGCAAGCTCTCCTAGGTCTAGCTTCTCATAAAGAGAAAAGGGCATCAAATTGATACTAGCTCCTAAGTCGGCTAACGCTCGAGTGTTGGTATTACTACCGAATAGACACGGAATAGTGAAAATACCCGGATCGGTAAGCTTTTCAGGAAGCTTATTTGAAACAACGGCCGAACACCCTCCATGCAATGGGACATTCGACAACTCACCTAATTTCTCCTTATTCCTAAGAAGGTCCTTTAAGAATTTTGCATATTTTGGCATGGACTGGAGTGCCTCTATAAACGGAAGATTAATCTTCAATTGCTTGAAGATATCTAAGAACTGTCCGTATTCCTTTGAATATTTTTGATTCTTAAGACGTGAAGGAAACGGAGCATACGCATGGTTTACATAAGGTGACGGCCTAACGTCTATGGGATTTTTCTCAACTCTCCTCTCACCTTGAGACTCACCGGGCTGTGCGGTACTTGCTGGGCGCAGCCTCGATTGCACTTTGCCGGGAGCCTCCATCTCTATCTCTTCATCTATAATATCACCATCCTCATCAACCTCTCTCTCCTCAACACTAGGGTTTCCTATGGTTCTGCCACTACGAGTGGTAATGGCCTTTACATGAGCGTTCGGGTTAGGTTGGGTGTTAGCTGCAAACTGACCGGGTAATCTCTCATCTAACTTCCTGGACATATCACTCACTACCCTAGAAAGGTCTTGTGTCACACCCCCAAATTCCACCTGCGGAGTACCGTCCGCTTGAGGGCGTGACCGACCATCTTGAGCGCATAGTACTCGTTCTCGAGTTTGTGGATGTCATCCCTGTGACAGTACTCCTCTTTGATCATGTCCTTGAAATCTTCCCATGCAGTAGCATTAGCAGTTTCCAGACCAAGCATCTGAATCTGTGCTTTCCACCATGAAAGCGCGTTCCCTTCAAGCGTACCAGTTGCGTACTTAACCCAGTTAGCAGGGGGACACTCGCAGACGGCAAAGACAGCTTCGGCCTTTTCAATCCAGTGCAGAAGGCCTATGGCACCCTCAGTGCCGTCGAAAGGGAGAGGCTTGCCATCCATGAAGGTTTTGAAAGTGCAAACACGTGGTTGCGCAGGCGCAGGCTGACCTGTTGTGAGAAATGGAGCGAATAGGTTTAGAGGTGAAAAGACGATGTGGGGGTAGGATCTAAACATCCTATAGCAACGAGTTTACCTCCAGGGTGAGCTGCGAAAGCTGCAGCCACCGTGTTGAGCAAGTTAGCGAATTGAGCCTGAGTCATGTTAACGCTTCCTCTTCCGCGTCCACTCATTGTCTTCATAGCCAGAAAACACAGTATGAGTGTAATGTTGTAACGTAGCGAGAAGGAGGTAGAAGAGAAATGTGTATCTATCTAATTAGGCACACTAGTATGTATAGTAGAGTAGTCAATATAAGATAAACAAGCAAGTAAACACAAGTCCGAGCTACGAGGTCTAGTATGTCGAGTCTTGCCCTTGGAGTGTAGTGTCGTCACGAGTCACGGGTTATAGTCTGGTTTACGATTAGCAAATATCAAGTTCAGAGTTTAAAGTTTTAAGCTCAAATAGTAGTAAGTATTACTTTGGTTATTAATTCAATTATTCAGTGTAATTGGTGGCTGGATCCTGGTCGGTCACGCCCTCAAGCGGACGGTACTCCGCAGGTGGAATTTGGGGGTGTGACATCTTGGACCGCAGCTTGGTGATTCTTAAGCATGAGGTCATGTTCACTAAGTTTCTTTTGGGTATTTTGATCTCTAACAACTAGCTGGCTCATCATAGCCTCCATTCTCTCCATGCTACCCCCTAAATCGAAACTCGAACCCTGACCTGTTTGACCTTGGCTACTCGACCCTCCATCCTTAACCTGCCCATTCGAACTTCCATTAAAAAGTGAACCTAGACCCCTATTTGGATTTTGAGCTATTTGCAAACTAGGAGGTCCACTTGAGCGAAAATTGCTATTATTATTAAAATTATTATTAGAACGCCAACCCGAACCAAAGTTATTATTATTACCTCCGAAACTGCTAGGTTGACCTCTACCGAACCCTCCTCCTAAGTAATCACACTTCTCCTCACCAACTAGTAAAGGGCACGCACTCGTGTCATGACCACCTCGACACAACTCACACTTATCAATCTTAGCTCTAATCTCCTTAAGTTGCCTATCCATATTTTCCAAAACAGAGGCCAAACTAGGGTCCATAGTGACATGGTTCACCCCATGGGCGGGTGCACTAGTAGTGGTATTAGAATTACCACTTTGATACCTCTGATCGGATCTTGATTGGGATTGAGACTGAGCAAATGCCTCAAAACGCTCTAGACACTCAGGAACTGTAAGTATACCCATCATATGCCCCCCCCCCCCCCGCATTTGTATCAAACCTATCTCTAGTCTCTTGGGTAAGACCTAAAATTTCTCGCATAAAGCCCAATCAGAAAGACCATGTTGGGAGCAACGAGCGCAAAGGGTTTGGAAACGCTCCCAAGCAAGGTAGTAGGGCTCGTCGGGCCCCATTCGGAAGGAATGGATCTCGTCTCTAAGCCGTGAAGCTTTAGCGGGCGGGAAGTACTTATTCAAAAAGGCTTGACGAAGCCCCGCCCAAGTAGTAAAGGTACCGGTTGGTTGAGAATCCAACCAAGTAGCCGCACGGCCGGCTAAAGAAAATGGAAAAAGCTGTAGGTATGTAGCATCGTTAGGTGCACCGCTAAGGCTAAAGGTAGCTATCATCCTAGAGAAACGGTTAATGTGGGCCGGGGCGTCCTCATCGTCTCGGCCATGGAATTGGATACTATTGGTGATGGCCTGCATGGCATAAGACGGAATCTGCCATGAATTTTCATTAACTATGGGTGGGACGGTGATGGGTGAAGCTAGGCCGGTGAAATTCTGAGTGGCCTGCTGATGAACGGTTTGCCTAGGGTTTGCCATATTTTCTAAAGTTTCTAGATTACTAGAGGTACTAGAAGTAGGGCTATTGGGTGGAGAAACCTTAGGTGAATGGTTTGGTGAAGGTGGTGGTGTAGGAGGTGGGGTGGGTAATGGGGTGGAATCGAAATGTGGGAAACGAAAAGAGGATGTAGAAGTAACCTGTGGGCCTTCGCCCAATTGGGATGATGATTGCTTGACTGGTGGTGGCGGTCCGTGCGAGCGCAGATGTGGCATCCACTGCTAGCAAAAACCTGAACACAAGAAAAGCAAACACTAGTTACCGAGACACAAGAAAAGACAAAGACTCAACAAAACAAAGAAAACACGTAGCACGTATTTGTCAATTAGATCTATCAAAGCTAATAAACGCAATTGCCAAGAGTCCCCGGCAGCGGCGCCAAAAACTTGATGTGTGCTAAACGAACTATAAAATATCAACTAAATTAGACTCTCTAAACTAGACACGAAAGCTTTAAATTTATAACTAAGACCTCTAAACCTAAACCACACAATCGGCAAGTGTACCGATCAATGTAGTATAACCTAGCAAGTCTGAGTATCGAACCCAAAGACTCTATGTATTACGTAAGCTAGACTCTAATAGACACTGACAGACGCGACTTAAACTTGTTTAATTGTTTTGAGGGGGGGGGGGGTTACTGAAAAACTAGGAAATCTATATTAACCTAATTAAATAACTAGACTTAGACTAAGACACGAACGAAAACTAGGGTTGTATTCAGATGAGATTAATGACTACCTAGACTCGAATCCAGTTTGAGTGGGAATGGACTTCTAATGGTATTATTGTTGTATGGAGCCGGGATCGTAAAATACTAAACCTTAAGGTATTTCAATGCTAAGACTTCCCGACCCTTCTCAGGAAGAAACCTAGGAAACCCTACAAGGCTGTTGTGATTACCGACTGTTAGACTTCCTCTCAGTCCTCTAACGATTCTAAAAGTGCCCTAATATGACTATCTACCTCTCAGCGCGTAAGGCAATTCTAGGTTCTAACTTGGTTTACTAGACACAAATGCAATTAGGGAAATAAGATCGACTTCTCTCAAAACCTATCTTAGATATATATTGCACAGCGACCTAATAACTAACTCGAGCCTCTCAGCGACAAGTTAGGCAGAACACTTGACTTTATTAAATTACCGATTATTACTTCTAAGGTTACTTACATGATTTTCACCCTAAAGGATCAAAGGTTTATTTTGTGATATAGACACTCACCAAAACCTAAAACCCTAGCTCGATTCTATTCCGTGATAAAGGCCGTCACCAAGATTCAAGCGAAACAATAAACAGTAGTAAAACAATCGTCAAGCATGCATGTACACCAAATCAGAAATCCTAAAACACTTTACTTTCAGAAATCAATCCATACACAAACAATAAAAACCATTAAAAATCCAAACTTTAATCAAACATTCATCTTGTCTAGGTAGTTATAAAAGTTTAGCCAAGCATCTTAAATTGTGAAAACAAGTCAAAGTTATCGAACAAAGAATTCATCATAACAAGTATCAAACAAGTAATCGACAAACAAAGGATTGGAAAACCCGATTGATCTTCGATTCTTCACTCTCTACTCGTACCGATGATTCCCGTGCTTCAAGATCTCCGATTGCTCGCAAAAAGTGCTCCAAAGTCGCCTCTCAATCTCCTAATTTCGTAACCTCCCGTTTTGATTAAGTTTCTTGGCTTTTATATGAAACCCTAGTCGACAACTCAATCTGGCGTAAATCTCTTACCAGTCGCGTAGCGCGACTGGTATTCCTCTTGTTCTCGCGCTACGCGAGCAACACCGAAGTCAGCGAAGTCAACATTCATCAGTAGCGTAGCGCGACTGGTCAACCTCTCACCTTAGCGCTACGCGAGTGTCTTTTTTTTCACAGTAGGTTTCATCCGAAATTCAGCTTTAACACCTTAAAACTCCTCAAAAATAATTCTAACACTTTTCACTTCATTCCAAGACATACACTTTCAGCATTAAGCTCGTTTCCACTCAATTTTCAGCCATTTATCATATTAAGACCTGGAAAACGAAACTTTGATCAATAGTACGCAATTCAAAACAAAAACTGAACTAAACATAACGATAAAATGTACAAACTATACACGATATAAGTATGTATTTTGCAATACATCAGCCGCCCCCCGTCATGGGAACTCACAAAAATGTTTTGGTCTAATGAACTCTCATGCACTTGCATGTGTAAGATGGGTTTTGATTGGGTGGTCTTTCCAAGACCATTTTGGTCCAATAAGCCTTCATGCATTTGCATGTGTAAGAAGTGTGTTGATTGGCCATAAAGGAGGTGATATTCTCTCTTGCTTATATAACCATTTTAGATGAACAAAAATTGATGGAAGACTAGTAATTTTGCTCTCAAAATTTCGGCCATCATAGGGATTTCTCAAGTGTTCGGTTTTTGATCTTTAGTGTTAAAAATCTTAGCTAATCTCAAGGTGTTTGTTGGAAGCTTGAGGTATATAAGCTTGAGATCTTCTACTCTTGAAGGCAACCATTCAAGAAGTATCATCTGTTTCAAGTTCTTTACTCCAAGAAGGTAGTTTTCTAAACATCCTATGGTTGTGCTTGATAGTATGCATGTTCATATATGGATCCGGGTTTTGGGATTTTGCTTATAAATGAAATTTATATTATAAAAGTAACATGTTTTAAATATTATTTCCGCTGCGTTTTTATTTCATATGGATGAAATTGCCTTGATAAACATGTTAAAATCCCATCAATGGCATCTAGAGCCGCTTATATGAGTGCATGCTTCAATAGATTAATTTTTTTCGGGTTTCGAGTTTGAATAAAACCCTATGGCCGAAAATTTTAATATGGTTATCCCTTTGTTTTTCAAGATTATTTTCTTACATGCATAAGGGAATCTTGAAAAATTATTTCATATGGATGATTTATTTGTTTGGACAAATCTTACCTTTTCGGTTTTTGTACATAGCCGAAAATGTTCATAAAAGGGAACCATTTTTTTAAGCTTCTTATAATTTATATATATACTAGCCGTTTACCCGCGTGATGCTGCGGGAAACATATCACTTAGGTTGGTAAGTTTAGGGCTATGTGCGGGCCGGCGGCGACAATTTACAACGCGGTAGTCTTTTTTTGTTAGTTTATTAATTCTATCTATGGGTATTATATAGTAATACTATGTATAATGTGAATATAGTGCTTGCGTGAATGTTACTTAATTGATCTATCTCTACAAATGCAAAATTTTAAAGCTTTGTTAAATTAAAACTCCTTCAAAGAAACATGACAGTTTGAAAACTTAATCAAGATGAACATGATGTTTCAAGAATAGCAATTTATAAGTTAAAACAAATTTACTGTTGAAACAAAAAACATTGTATGAGGTGTTTCCATGATACAATAGCATTGACAAGCCATTGATCACGATACCGACAAATATTGATTTGGCGTCCGAGCCATACACAACGAGGAACCAAATTCATCCTCCAGACTTGGTAAATGGACACGGGTCTTCAAAATTCTTGTAAAATCTCAATAATGGTAGGAAATTCACGTGATGCGGCGGCGGACTACCAACTATTATATTCTTATTTATATTTAATGTGTTTTTACAAAATTACAACCAAAATGTAGGTTTTGATTCCATTAAACAAAAGACTTGAAGTCTCCTTTAACCCTTATTAGACAAAGCTTTCTAGGTTGTTAAAAAAAAGATAAAGCTTTCTAGGACAATGAAGTCTGATAAAATAAATTGTATTTAAAAGGAAAAGGGTTCCACATGTTTATCCTCCCTATGGTGATCACATCAGTTGAGTTTTAAATGGAATTAGCAATCACCCTGGGTGTTCTCAAAAATCAAAATAGATGTAGACGAATCAATGTTATTGCCTGAACATCAAACACACTCAAATTGACAAATACAACTCTCATATTCTTAATCGTAACAAAACTACCCAACAAACATGCACATAATATTTGGGTGCATGGTATATGATATTGTAGTATAGCATATATTAGAAAACAATAATAATAGAAAAAAAAGATATATTTTTAAGGTTTAAATCTAAAACAAACACAAGCTAGCGATGAAATACATGTTTGTTTGGGCGGACTTTTGGCCTGACAAATCCAATGAACCATACTCAGTGACATGTATGATTTTTTAATATAAGCCAATAAACCATTCCGCCACATAACTTAATTTTACATGACCCAAACAAATTCAAAAACATAAACTATTCGACCAAGAAGTTTGATTTCACAAAAAGTCTTCTTTTTGCAGTCAAACACCGAAAGGAGTACCTATATATCAACAAAAAGTAAAAATGTAGAGCTCATGAAAGGTGTACTTAAACAGAGAAAAGTGATTCAAAAACATACCCAACATATCTGAGATGTTTGCAGTCTCTTTTTTTAAGTTTGCTTTCACAAAACAATCTTTTTGCAGTTCTATACCAAAAGGTGTACCTATCTATGTTGTCAAAAGCGCAAAAAGCACGCGCCTAGGCGCCCGGGCGCAGCGAGGCGCACCAATAGCGCCTGGTGGCAGCCTAGGCGCAAAAATGGGTTTTTTTGAAAAAAGCGGCCTGAGGCGCAAGAAAGGCGCACAAAAACGGCCTGAGGCGCAGGGCTTTTCGGAGCTGCAGAAAAAAAAAACGAAACTGAATAAAAACTGCCTCACGCGGGCCCAGGCTTTTCGGAGCTGCATTCGTGTCCGCAGGTGCGGGCACGCATGAGTTCAACCAAATTCCAGCTCAGAAAATCATTTTGCACCCCCCCTGCGCGCGGGTAGGTCTTGTGGTAAAACATGTCATAAAGCTACAATAGAGTAGTGAAGACTTTACCTTATAAACAACCACTCACTTTGTCCCCACACCGATGTGGGACAAAGTATTTACCACCTTTTGAGACTTTTGTTCACACACCCAAAACTTACAACATATAAGTCCTAAACTTTTGCTACTAACTATTAGCTCCATGATCTTAAATGGCATGTATAATAGTTTTTTTAATTATATTTGTGGAATCTTATTTATTTTCAAAGCATAACATATTTTTTATATTTTTTTTCTCTATGTGCGCTTTTCTTAAAAAAGCCCACGCTTTTTTTGCGCCTTGCGCCTAGGCTCCGGGCGAGGCCGATGCGCCTCGCCTGAGCCTTGCGTCTTTGACAACATAGGTACCTATTTATCACCAAAAATAAATAAGAAAGTATAAACCTCAAAATGCATGAAAGGTGTACCTTTTTTTTTAACAGGCCAATGCCTAAACCAGGATTTAGGAAAGTTAACACTCACAGGTGACATTCAATATCAACTAAAAAAAGGTATAAAATTATTAGGAAATATGTACCTTCGATGCAGAAGCGATGCGAGACACAAAAATAGCGTTTATTATGTCGGCTAGACCAGGTTTCATGCAAGGTTCATCCTCAAAAACATCAAGACCTACTCGGAACATTGGGTTATGTTTCAATTGCTCCACAACCCATTATCACTGGTCCTTTGCTGCAATTTATAATGATCACCTCCTACACGTTTAAATTACACAAATTAAGCCATATTTATAAAATAAATAAATAAATAAATAATTGGCCATGAACATTTTAAATTATTCAAATGGTTCTAACTTCTAATTAAGTGGGTTGATATTTATGTAGTTCAACTTAATCGAGCACTTTGATATATTCAAAAAATGATTTAGATAGTTTACTTACTGTTGGAAAGCGAAGGGTACTTGACATGTAAATCTGATTTTTGGTCAATATGCTCAAACATATGATGTTAAGGTAAGATTAGTTTAAGATCTCAGAGGTGGATACGGATGCGTGCACAGGAGAATAGAATGATCGTCCAACCCCTCACCGAGTGGTTGTCTATGACCCAGATCAGGAGAATAGAATGATCGTCCCACAGGAGAGTACCTACAAAAAATACAACCAATACTTAATCAGTAAGTCACTACAACAGCATATTCTTTGCATCCAGTAAAGTACAACCCATTCTAACAGCCCAAACCTGGCTATCTTTAATCTGCAAATTAAACCAGCGCTGGGCCTTGTACCTTAGTAAAAAAACCGGCTTTAGGATCAAAACCAGAAAAAATCGAAAGCGGTTTTTAAAAACCGGGTTCGGGCTCAACCCGACCCGGCGTTTATAGACCGGTTCTCTTCGCGACATTTGTAACCGGTTTAAAAACCGAACCGATTATAACCGGTTTAAACTGATTAAAAACCGGTATCAAAACCGAACCGAACCAGTTAGTACCAAGTCGGGTTCTCCTCGTATCAAACTGGGTTTTGAAAACCGTTTTTTTTTTGTGCCGAAATCAACCGAAATCGGTTAAAAAACTGGACCTTTAAGCGGTTTTTAAAAACCGGTTCGGGCTCAACCCGACCCGGCGATTATAGACCGGTTCTCTTCGCGACATTTGTAACCGGTTTAAAAACCAAACCGATTATAACCGGTTTAAATTGATTAAAAACCGGTATCAAAACCGAACCGAACCAGTTAGTACCAGGTCAGGTTCTCCTCGTATCAAACCGGGTTTTGAAAACCGTTTTTTTTTTGTGCCAAAAACAACCGAAACCGGTTAAAAAACTGGACCTTTAAAAAAAAGATATTTTTACCGACACAACAGTCGATCAATAACATTAGATCAGTTTCAATTGAAACCAACTATAAAAAATCACTGAACCCCAATCCCAAATTAACCAGATCGTAACAATATAGAGAAGTGTCAGCTCAGACAGGAAACGTATGGTAATAATATAGAATCTAAATAATCAGACACGTACGCGTTGCGTATTATTATGGTGCAAAAGGGATTGCAATTATGGAATAACTGAAGCAGCTGACACGCTTGATACTAGGGGACTGGTAATACCACTCGAATTGAAGTGCTTTCCGCATATTTTCAACCATCTTGTCTACACAAACTGTTGCAGAAGCACGCCTAAATTGAGGACTCTCTTCAATTACATCATACGCGTCTTCAAGATCCTGCAAGTATCACTCATAACGTTAATCTTGTGTATTTGTTACGTATAGATTAAATGTGCCACAAAGATTTGATATTTACCATTCCTTTTGCTTCAGAACACCTCCGTAGATCTCTACGTAGGCCATCGATGTTGCAGCGTGCAGAAAAGTTCACAATTGCCCAACATGTAATAACTGAAGCAGCTGACACGCTTGATACTGGGGGACTGGTAATACCACTCGAATTGAAGTGCTTTCCACATATTTTCAACCATCTTGTCTACACAAACTGTTGCAGAAGCACGCCTAAATTGAGGACTCTCTTCAATTACATCATACGCGTCTTCAAGATCCTGCAAGTATCACTCATAACGTTAATCTTGTGTATTTGTTACGTATAGATTAAATGTGCCACAAAGATTTGATATTTACCATTCCTTTTGCTTCAGAACACCTCCGTAGATCTCTACGTAGGCCATCGATGTTGCAGCGTGTAGAAAAGTTCACAATTGCACAACATGTAATCTTCTTCGCGGGCTCAACAAATGTCTGCAACCAAATACTTAACTGTTAAAACCAACTATCGAAAATTTACGTATTTATAAAACATAATCTTAACATATTTAAATATAAAGAACTCATTGCCTTGTTGTTGAAATTCCAACGACCTCCACGAGGAACCAAGTCTCCCCCACTTCCAAACTTTAACTGAAAGGAACACAATGAGTACTATGAGAAATTATTTATACAAAAAATGAGAAATTTGTGAATTAATATTACACCTTTGGTGGATCCAAAATCCGGCCCTCAACTTGGGTGAATGTAGTGCTGATTGTAATGCCAGTTGAGTTAATAACAGGATCCGCACCGTAGTTACTTTGCTTTAACGCCTGCATAGTTAAATGAAGAACGTTATTTACCATTTAATGTTCTTGATTTGCAGTATCATTTCATTTCATTTCATTATGTTATGAAAAAAGCTTACACCCATCAAAGCATTCATCCGCTCTCGTGGCTTTTGTCGGGATTTCTCAACAAGTGATGCTCTTTGTAAGTTCGACAACTCACACAATTGTAAACAAAATAAAGAGTAAAATAAAATTAGAATTTATTTGTAAGATTGGTTTTAACATCTAAATGAATTACCTCGAGTGGAATGTAAACGGATTTCTCAACAAGTGATGCTCATTGACGGAGTTAGGATATGCTATTGGACAAATGACCTAAGGTGTTAGATTTTACCTCAGGGTTGCTACTGATTCAAACAACTGAGATGCAAACCAGTATTACTATTTTTCAAAAGAATTTATATTGATTCGCAGTCAAGTCACTCATTGCAAATCATGACAAGCTGTTTTAACAACACATTTGCATAACAAAATTGATAGAAACTGAAAATTAAAGCTACAAATAAAACTCGAAAATACAACATGAATTTATACAAAAATCATGAAACTTAAAAGAAACCTGAAGCATAAAAGCATCAGATCTGAACCAAAATTTCAGAAAAATGAGCAGTAGCAAATGGGACCTTCTTCAAATTAGACGAACAACGAAAGGGAATCGAGCCTCTCTGGTAAGACATTTTAGGGTTTAAAGGTTACCTTCGTGGTTCCATGCTATTTCGATCTAATTTAGAGCTGTAGTCGCCGAGTGCTAATCTTCGACGGATTTCACAACGACATCTGATCTTGCTGGTGAGGACTGGTGACGGTGGTGATGTTTGATTTCCAGATCTGATGTTTTCCTTCGATGCTTCGATGATTTACGGATGAATCGAGAGAGAGGGAGCAGATCCAGATCTGATTCACATGGGATTTGAGAGAGAGAAGGAAGAGAAGAGGTGAAATCGCCATGAATGTAGAGAGAGAGAACAATGGGGGCGGATGTGAATGATACGCAGAAACCCTAAATCGCCAGAGAGAGTGAGAGCAGAGGATGAGAGGCGGACAAAATGAAAGGATGAGAGAAACCCTAGTTGTGTCCGCGTGTTTAGTTTGAGGAAAGGGTATAATTGGAAACTGAAGTTCAATGGTGCTTAAAAGACTTGTACAGCATGCTTTAGGGGTGTTTTAAGGAAATTTTTATGGATTTTAAGAAGTCCTTTGGATATGTATATATATATAGTATAGATATATATATATATATATATGTGGATATATATTTTGGTGCATATGACCTACCCATGACCTTGTGTTGAATGATTGTGTTGTAATTCATTTTATTATTATTTCAATGGGTTGTAATAATTATTATTTTGTTCTTCCATTAGAAGATATGTAATTTATTTATTTCATTTGGTATGTAAAATAAATAGATTAGGTGCATTTTATTTTACTAGAAAAATGTATTAGGATATATTTTGTAAAATAAGATGCACACAAAAATGCGGTTTTGGTTTGGACCATAATATTCGGTCCAAAGAACTTCATCGTTCTCAACGGGATTTTAACCCGATAACCAAAACACATTTTTTGAAGTCCAAAGGAGTTTGGAGCTGAATATAAAAGACTTTTGGAAGCTCAAAGAAAGTGGAGAAATCACAACACAAGAAGGAGACTTGAAGCATTTTGATGCGGGATCAAGTGGGAGTTCAACGACACATCGTTTGTGTCATTTTTCACCCCTTAGGAAGGACCTTTTGGCACACTTGTTTCGGCTAACAAGTGTTGTCAAATTAGTTGGCTATGGTTATGCACCTATTGTTGTGTGTGATGTGCTTGTTTGGTTGCTTATTTTGTTGTTTAGATGATATGTAGATATGCATGACTTAACAAACTAATAATCAACAACAAGCGTAGAAAATGGTTCTTAACAAAATCATTAAAATGGTTAATAAAGGTATTATTAAAAATTAATGATTTTATAATAAAATGGGTTTATTAAAAAGAAGCTTGAAAATTAGTTTTCACTCAAGTACCATTGATTTGAATGCATGCAAATATATGGTACATAATATTTTCTAAACTAGAATTTTGAAATATTAAAAACCCTTTTATAAAACAAGTCAAACACCATCCTTTTATACAACACTCGAAACACTTGGGAACTATTATTGTGGGATAAAGGTCACCTAACCACATTTGAGGGAACTTGTATGATCGAGGTGGGTTTACCATGTTTGTGGGATAATGGTCACCTAACCACTTATGTGTATAAACTCACACGTGTGTGTAAGTTGGACGACTTGATTTGGAAACCATGAACTTAGGGTCACCGAAGCATGGGGAACAAAGGTGTTGATGGGATTAAACATGCCAACTAAACATAAAGATGTTTAAGCGATCCCATATGGCTAGAAATTGCAAAGAGTTGCAATCGTCAAACGTTGACTACCTTGTTAATTTAAATAGAGGGATAAAGGTCACCTAACCATTATTTAAATGTAACGTTGGATTCTAGATTTTAATTATTAATTGTCTTTAAGACACAAAAGGGTATTAATGATTAAAATATAATAATATCGAAAATACCAAAATTGAACTTGTTAAATTTTGTAGATGGCCGCTAACAATGCAAACCCAATTAACCAAACCGTCCGAAACCTATCACTAAGAACCATCCTTGAAAAGGATCGTCTCAACCATAACAACTTCATGGATTGGTTTCGAAACTTGAGAATCGTTCTCAAGCAAGAGAAGATATCCTATGTGTTGGACGATCCTATTCCCGATGAACCTAACGTGGAAGATGTGGAAGCCTACAACGATTGGGTTAAGTATACCGAGGACTCCATGCAAGCCTCATGCCTCATGCTGGGAACTATGATTCCCGAAATTTAAAAGGAGTTTGAACATCACGGGGCATACGACATGATAACCCAGTTAAAGGAAATGTTCCTACAACAAGCAAGGGTAGAACGCTTCGAAACTGTTCGGGCGCTTCATGCATGTCGAATGGAGGAAACCCAATCGGTATCATCTTATATCCTTAAGATGAAAAGCCACATTGATTGCCTCGAAAGGCTAAATTGTCCCGTATCTAAAGAGTTGGCTACGGATTTGATCCTCAACTCTTTGACAAAGAAATTTGAAAGCTTTGTAATGAATTACAACATGAATGGATGGGACAAGAGCATTGGTGAGCTTCATGCAATCCTCAAAACAGCCTAAACAGGAATGGGCAAAAAGGCTTTACCCGTCCTAGCGATCAATGAAGGAGGCAACAAGAAGAGGCCCCACCCCGACTCTAAAGCAAACTATGCTAAAAGAAAGGGACACGTCAAGGGAAAAGGAAAAGGAAAAGCTAAAGCAGAACCCGCCAAACCAAAAGAGAAGAAGCAAAAGGTTGCTACGAATGACCCATGTTTTGAATGTGGTGAGATAGGACATTGGAAAAGAAATTGTTCGACCTATCTCAAAGAGTTGAAAAACAAGAGGGTTGCAGGGCAAACCTCAGGTACTATCTTTATTATACATGTTGAGCTTAATGTTATTTCTTCTAACACATGGGTACTAGATACCGGATGTGGAACTCACATTTGCAATTTGTTGCAAGGGTTCAAAAGAAATAAACATTATAAGAAGGGAGACACTAGTCTCTTCATGGGCAACGGAGCAAAGGTTGAAGTCGAAGCTCAAGGAGACTACGTTTTAGAACTTCCAAGTGGTTTGGAAGTTATTTTGAAGAATGTTTTATATGCTCCTAGTTTGACTAGGAACATAATTTCTGTTTCCCTTTTGAGACAATGTGGTTTTAAATTTGAATTTGTTAACCAAGACATTTATGTTTCTATGAATGATGTGTTTTATTTTAAAGCTATGTCTTTAAATCGAATTTATGAATTAGATCATGATAACACATCATATGATAGCTCAATATACCAGGTAACCAACAAGAAACTCAAAATGGATTTGAGTGATTCCTACCTTTGGCATTGTCGCCTTGGACATATAAGCAAGAATCGCATGCATACACTTCAGAAAAATGGTCTTTTGAATACAAATGAAGATAATTCATTTGATGTATGCGAATCTTGTTTACAAGGCAAAATGACCAAGACACCCTTTAGTGGAACTTTTGAAAGGGCTAAAGACTTACTAGGTATCATACATTCAGATGTATGTAGTCCTTTTAAGCCGATGACTAGGAACGGTGAAAGATACTTCATTACCTTTATTGATAACTATAGTCGTTATGGTTATGTGTACTTACTAAGACACAAGGATGAAGCATTTGAAATGTTCAAAGACTTCAAAAGTGAAGTAGAAAATCAACTCAAGAAAACAATCAAAGTCCTTCGCACCGATAGAGGAGGTGAATACCTTAGTGGTGCCTTTCAAGATCATCTTAGGAGTTGTGGGATTATCTCACAACTTACTCCACCTGGAACACCACAACACAATGGTGTGTTCGAAAGGAGAAATCGAACTCTATTAGATATGGTTCGATCTATGATGGCTAGAAGCACATTACCTCTATCATTTTGGGGTTACGCTTTGCTCTCCGCAGTCCGTATACTAAATATGGCCCCAACCAAGAAAGTGGAAAAGACACCTTTTGAAATATGGCATGGAAACCCTCCATCATTATCATTCTTAAGGGTTTGGGGTTGTGAAGCTTATGTTAAGCAATACACTCCAAATAAATTGGAAGTCCGATCAACTAAGTGTATCTTTGTAGGATATCCTAAAAATGATATAGGATATTATTTCTACGACCCAACCGAGCAAAAGGTATTTGTTGCTCGAAAGGGTAAGTTCTTGGAAGCTAATTTCCTTATGGAAGGAACTAGTGGTAGAACAATGGAACTTGAGGAGGATCAAGAACCACAAGACGATACACGTTAGGTTGATACTAGCACTTAACAAGAGGTTGTTGAAAACGATCAAGAGATTGATCAGAACACACAAAATGTTCGCAGATCTGGTAGAATTAGTAGTCCACCTGAAAGATATGGATTTTTCATGGATGGATGGTATGTGGTAGATTCAGATGAACCAACCACATACCATGAAGCAATGTCAAAATCCGAATTGTGACAAATGGCTTGAAGCCATGAACATAAAGATGCAATCCATGTATGAAAACCAAGTTTGGGAATTGGTTGTGCCACCACTTAACTCCAAAGTAGTTGGAAGTAAGTGGGTTTTCAAGAAGAAAACTGATATGCATGGTAACTTGGATACTTACAAAGCAAGACTTGTAGCAAAAGGTTTCACTCAGACTCAAGGAATTGATTATGATGAGACCTTCTCGCCAGTGGCGATGCTAAAGTCAATCAGGATATTATTTGCCATAGCTGCATATTATGACTATGAGATCTGGCAATTGGATGTCAAAACGGCTTTTCTTAATGGATATTTGATGAAGATGTCTATATGGTTCAGCCTGAAGGTTTTGTCGATCCAAAACATCCTGACAAAGTATGCAAGTTAAAGAAATCAATCTATGGATTGAAACAAGCATCGAGAAGTTGGAATCACCGTTTTGATGAAGAAATTAAGAATTTTGGATTCATCAAGAACGACGATGAAGCTTGTGTGTACAAGAAAGCTAGTGGGAACATCATCACTTTCTTAATACTGTATGTCGATGACATTCTACTATTTGGGAATGACATTCCAACCATGGAAGGTGTAAAAACCTGGCTTGGAAGTTGTTTTTCCATTAAGGATCTTGGTGAAGTAGCCTACATTCTGGGAATAAAGGTCTATAGGGATAGATCAAGGCGCTTGATAGGTTTAAACCAAAGTGCATACATTGACAAAGTCTTGAATATGTTCCAAATGGAGAACTCCAAGAAAGGTTTTGTACCTATTCAAAAGGGGACACTATTGAATACATCTCAATGTCCAAGCTCAAAGGATGAGGAAGAGAAAATGAAAGGAGTCCCATATGCGTCTGCTATAGGATCCATCATGGTAGACCGGACGTGTCATGCGCCTTGAGCATTACGAGTAGATACCAGCAAAATCCAAGTAACAGTCATTGGAAGGCTGTTAAGAGCATATTAAAATACCTTAGGAGGACTAAGGATATGTTCTTAATATATGGATCTGGTGAGGAGGAACTCGTTGTAAAGGGTTACACGGACGCGAGTTTCCAAACCGATCGAAGTAATTCTCGATCGCAATCGGGGTATGTCTTTATTTTAAATGGAGGAGCAGTCTCTTGGAAGAGCTTAAAACAAGACGTAGTAGCATTGTCCACTACAGAATCAGAATACATCGCCGCTTCATTGGCAGCCCAAGAAGCTGCATGGTTGAAGAAATTCATAGCCGACCTAGGGGTGGTCCCTACCATTCAAGACCCCCTAGAGATCTTTTGTGATAACGAGGGTGCGATTGCTCAAATCAAGGAACCTCGTGCACATCAAAAGACTAGATATATCGAGCGGAGATTCAACTACATAAGGGATGAAGTTGAAAAAGGAAAGATATGTATACGCCAAGTTCACACTGATCAAAACATTGCGGATCCACTCACGAAGCTCCTTGACAGGGCAAAACATGAGGGTCATACATGTGCCTTAGGACTTCGATATTCTAGTGATTGGGTTTTATCTATTTTGTATTTGGATATTGAAACAATTGTTAATTTAACTCTTTTATGGTATTTTGAGTTACGTTTCATTTTAGCATGTTTAAATCCATGAATAAGTTAATTATTCTAAATGTCCGTAGTCGGTCATACTTGTGGGAACAAATATGAATGTAAGACTATTATGAACTTGGATTGGTGGATATTCTTTTAGCAAGAATATAGAGCAAAGTGTTGCTGCCAAAGTTCATAGATATTTGTGGGATACAATTATTGGACTGACTCGCTCTCAAATGTTACTGCATGGAATCATTTGTGATTGATCATAAGTAAATTTGAGTAAAGGCGAATATCATAGTATCCTCTGACCTGAGATACATATCGGGTCTTGATATTCACCAAGTATTATACCTTGACCTAGTTCTTAGCTGTCTGTAGCAAGGCAGTACATAAGGCTAAACTCAGTGTGGTACAAGGTGATTGTGAAAGACGTATGTAGTCAAGAAAGGATTTGTTCCTCTTATTCGTTGAGAGTAAGATGTCTAAGGCCTGCTAAAGTTGAATCAACAGAGAGTGATCACTCTATGTCTTTGGATTTAACATGACATCTGTAACGTAAGGATAAATGATAGATTTACCTAAATCATGTTCAAGTAAGGGACTTGAAGGGGATGAGGTTATTGAATGGGAAATATAGTCATACGTATTTGGAGTAGTAAACTATACTTAGGTGGTCTTTACTACTTGCATCAATCTTCTATGTATCTTGTGCAAGTGGGAGATTGTTGGATTCTGTATGCCCAAGACACATATTAAATTGATGTGGCTAGTACGTTATGATCCAAGTCGAGTCATACCCAAATACAAGCTAAACAAACACTTAAATATTTATTTGTGATATGATTAAACAAATAAATATTAACACTTACAATATTTAGAAATTGGTTTTCTAAATAATTACACTAGAGAAACTAATAAATTATATGGATAATTTATTTTGAGAGAATATTTTATTTTTGTTATTTAATGGGTTAAATAACATTTTAAAAGGTTGTATAAAGTCTTGCATTTGTGTAGTGTTATATTTATAAAAGTTATAAATATATATATGAACCAAGACTTAAATTTTATAAAAGAATTTTTTTTTTATAAAAAAAATAAAGCTAGGCCGCCCCCCCTCATGGGAACTCACAAAAATGTTTTGGTCCAATGAACTCTCATGCACTTGCATGTGTAAGATGGGTTTTGATTGGGTGGTCTTTCCAAGATCATTTTGGTCCAATAAGCCTTCATGCATTTGCGTGTGTAAGAAGTGTGTTGATTGGCCATAAAGGAGGTGATATTCTCTCTTGCTTATATAACCGTTTTAGATGAACAAAAATTGATGGAAGACTAGTAATTTTGCTCTCAAAATTTCGGCCATCATAGGGATTTCTCAAGTGTTCGGTTTTTGATCTTTAGTGTTAAAAATCCGAGCTAATCTCAAGGTGTTTGTTGGAAGCTTGAGGTATACAAGCTTGAGGTCTTCTACTCTTGAAGGCAACCATTCAAGAAGTATCATCTGTTTCAAGTTCTTTACTCTAAGAAGGTAGTTTTTTAAACATCCTATGGTTGTGCTTGATAGTATGCATGTTCATATATGGATCCGGGTTTTGGGATTTTGCTTATAAATGAAATTTATATTATAAAAGTAACATGTTTTAAATATTATTTCCGCTGCGTTTTTATTTCATATGGATGAAATTGCCTTGATAAACATGTTAAAATACCATTAAACACACTAAATAAATATCTAGTAACTAAATATCTCACTAAACACTTGAATTCTAACCTTAATCAAACTTTCTTGTTACAACCTAGTCTACTACCCCCCCCCCCCCCACCTATGGGACGGCCAACATGGCCCCCACCTTTTGGATTTGTTTGAATATTCTAATAGATCTTGTTGGTACTTTAATAAGCATATGAACCAAAGGAAAAACATGAATTAGGAGTTTATAAGACTAACTTGTGAACATAAGCTCATTACACATTCAACACCACTTCTTTCTCTTCTTCCTTGCTTGTTCTCGGCCGTAAACAACAACACCACAACCACCATCATTCACTCATCTTCACTCAATTCCAAGCTTATACAATGGTGTTAGAGGTTGCAGAAGGAAGCTAGGAGCATTCGGAAGTTCAAGGACTCTCTCTATTTGCTTTTATCCATCTCTTTTATACTCTTGATCATCCCTAGCCTTGAGATAGTGGTAAGAACACTAATCTTTCCATTTTACATCTTATCTAAGTGGTTAAAAGATGATACATGATGATAAACTTGAAGAACACTTAGCATCAAGAGAACGAAACTTGAACATAAACTTAAATCATAAAGAAACTATGTTGTTTATGTGTTGATTTACTTGTTGATTGTTGTTTATTTATGAAAATGATGTAGATCATTATATGATCTTGCTAGATCATTATTAAAAACATAATCTAGCAAGATGAGAGGATGAACATGTTAGAGTTTAATGAATCATCTTCATGGAAGACATGAACTTGAAAGAATATAATGTTTTCATATAAAGTGATGATCAAAGTAAGATGTAAATCTTGTAGATCTAATATTTCAAGAATGATTTTTCAAGAAACCAAATTAAAAATACAAGTTTTACTTAATCTTGGTTCTTAAATAAATAACCCTAATTTTTGGTGGTTAAACAAGTGTAGAAACACTTATGTAACAAGAGAAATCCAAGAAGAAACATTTTTAGAAAATATGATTATAAGTTGTAAAGATCTAGATTCTTTAAAAATTATTTTTTTTAAAGAATCAACCACACTTTAAAGGGTAACTAGACTTACTAAATACACTAGTAAGTTACTACAAATTTTTAGAAATTTTCAAGTTCATGAAGTGGTAGATTATGCTTGTTTATGGCAAAATTGGTAAGTATAGATTGTTTATTGTTGATTGTTGATTGATTGTGTTGATTTACAAAAGAAAATTATATACCTTCAAGGTATGGAAACCTCCATTTTTAGGGGAAACTATGGCAAAATTTTTCTAAAAATTAAACACTTAGAAAAATATCTTTAAACAAATATTTACAAGTATGTTTTAAACAGTGGATTTTTACATAAAGTTTGCCATAAATTTTGTTACAAAAATTACAAACATTAGAGGTTGGTTTTTATAAATAAAAGTGTCTAAACATGTATTTAGGAAATATATATTTAGATATCACTATGTGTGTGATTACTTGTATATTATGTGTATTAGTTATATTATTTTAGGACTTTAAATAATATAACTCATCAAAATACCAAAAATTTCAATCCCAAAATATTACGAAAATTCCAAGGAATAAATATACAAATCTTACCCAAAATATTGATGAAACCGAACAAAGGAATATAATTTACAAAATATTCCGGAAATATTATTCATGAGTATATTTTGGTAAATAATATTTTGGACACTAAAAAACAAAAATATGATTTCCATAATTATTACATGTATATATCATATTTTTGACAAGAAGAAAATATATTATTTTTGGTAAACAAGAATATATATGTTTTCTTGGAATTATTAGAAGGTATATTATCTTTGGAAGAAATATATATTTTCTCAAACAAACATCAAATATATTATTTTTGGGAGAAAATTAAGTTTATATATTTTCAAAGTTAGACTTGAAAATATATTGTTTTTGAGACTTGTATGAAATATATAAATATTTTCGTCGAGGGAAAAGTTATAAATAATTTTTCTAATTAATATTCTTAAAATATATATTTTGGAAATATATATTGATGAATTTCTATTAAAGATATTATTCCAGAAAAATTTATACAAAATTAAGTATAAGGATACTTAATAATTACAAGAAAATACGTATTTTCGTACGTACAAATACACACCGGAATACGACACCAATACATGACAAAATATACAAGTATAAGGATACAAATACAAATACACCCATCCTTGGGAAGGAAATACATGTATAAATATTTGAAAGGTATCAAGTTAAATTATATTATTTTAACTATTATTCCAAAATTTAATAAATATAATTTAAGCTAAAATATTTATTATTTTAACAAATAATTATATAACTTGGAATAATAATGAAGACACTGTGAAACGTAACTCAAAGACACTAATCAATACTAAGTTAAGGCACGACCCACTCGTCTAATAGACCTTAGTACGTTGTAGGTAGTCGTGTATATCCGAAGGAGCTTTGAGTTACGGTGATTACCAAGAACGCAAGACTGTGAGTTCATGTTCCCCCTTTTCTTTTAACTGTTTTCAGTTTTATAACTTCGGGGGTGTAGTACATGTTACAGACTGTTTACAAACGTTTATATGCGGTATGGTTAGCTAAGGAAGGGTACTGCTAGATCATGTGAGTGGTGGCTATAACGCTTAAGACCATTAATCCCTGTTGTAGGACCAAGGGACATGAGTGATAGATCTATTTGGGTGTAGCGACCCCCGCCCTTGTTGGACCAGGGTTGGCCCGTGGTATGACTATGTCTTATAGCCGGAAGCCCGATGCAAAGTCTGTTAGGTTTGAGCCTTCCTGCATCATGTCACACATGTTAATGGCCTTGCAAACCATTAATGATCTGTTTTCGTTGTTGCTTTCATACCAGGAGTTTACAAACATATATACATACTTACAATGATTTCAAAGGTTTATTCGTGCACACAAACAAACACATGAACTCGCTCAACTTTTGTTGATGTTTTCAAATTATATGTATTTCAGGGAATTAAAAGTGGATCTGGCGGGCGTTTGGATGTTTCAAGTGAGGTTGAGAATAAAAGATGTCATCCGATGTCTGAGGATTTGGATAGTGTGTCTTATCCTAGATAAGACACATCTTTCAAAGCCTGGTTTTATTTATTGTCTTTTGTCGAATCCTTGTGAACTCTAAAAACAAGTTGCATGGTTTGTACTCGAATTTGAAGTCTATGTTTCAGACAATGTTGTTATGTTTTTAAACTTATTTAATGGATGACCATCTTTGGTTTTATCATATAGTTGTTGTTATAATTGAGTGCAATGATATTAAGCAAGTCACACATAATCACGCTTCCGCAAAAGTCAGGGTGTGACATGAAGGTGGCCTTTAAGAACAATGAACCAAACAATAGCATGGTTCTAACGTTTGGATTCCTTCAAACGATGGCATGTCCCTATCTTTTGTCTTCCCTTCAAGCGATGGCCGTCATGGATTTGGTATAACATCCATATCATTTAGCATGTCCATGTCACATGGATTTCCATGTTCTAGTCACACGACGGAGGAACGTCGTTGACTTCGATCGCAAGCGAACAATCACTAGATGCATACATTCCGTGCATCCACAATATGCACTAAGGATTTTGGTGACACAAGGACGAGGGAAAAGGGATCCGTCAACCCTTAGTTGTTGCTATTGCTTTATGTATTTTTCTCGAACACAAAATTAAAGAAAATTCGTTAAAACTGACTTTATCATATACATCAGCAATAATTAGAATATCATGTTGAATAACAAACTTCTAAATATATTATTTTAATGGGTTAAGTTATTCTACAAATACTCCTAATTGTAAGAAGTGTAAGAAGAATTTATAGAGTGACAAGTGTCCAATACCCTAAAACCTAAACCCACTACAACACCACCCAAAACCTAAACACCCACCCCCACCCCACCCGACCACCACCCAATAACCTAACCCCCCACCCAAAAACCTAACCCCCCCCCCCCCACCCAAAAAAAAAAAAAAAAAAAAACCTAAAAAAATCTGAAACACCCAACACCACCAAAAAACCTAAACCCACCCTCCCCACACACACCCCTCCTCTCGACAAAACAAATTTTTTTTTTGTTGTGGATGAGGGGGGTGAGGTTTTTGGGTGATGGTGGGTGTTTACTTTTTTTTTTTTTTTTTTTTTTTTTTTTTTGTAGTGGATTTTTTTAAAAGACTTTGTACCCTTCTTACAATAAACAATAAGGATCCTTTCTATTTGATCCTAATCCTTATTTTAATATAGCATTTAATCAACATGAACCTTTGGACTCTTTTAACGTAAATGTTGGTTTCAAATACAAGTTCTTGAAGAAAATCTGGTTAAATATCTTTGCATGGTAAAACAGGTCCTACGTGACACAAAAGACAAATATTTAATAGTTATCGTGAAAATTAAACATCTTTGGTGAAGCATAAATACCATTCAAACATAATGGAACACAAACTTGTTACTGTTCTATGTTGCATGTTGTTGATTTCAACTGTTTCAGCAACTGTGACCCAAGAGTCTGCACCGACGCAAGGGAGAAAGCTTCCAGGTTTGTATTGCTATATCATTCTGCACACTTAATTAGCCATGCAAGACTTGATTCACTGAACTAATCTTTCTTTAAACAGCATGATCCAGTTTCTAAAACACCGAGTAATCCAGTTCCAATTAAACATCCTATCGGTGTACCTTTCCCTGGACCTGGACCTTACAAGAACAAGTCTCCTTCGACGATTATCCATTAAATAAGTATATAATCTGTTGATGTCTGATTTTTGGTCTTTATGTTTAGTCGATGGTTTCAGTTTGTCCGTTAAATAATGGGGTTGGCATATTCCGGTTGTTGTTCTATTTCTTTCAGTGTTGTCTATGTCTGGGTTGGTGTTGTTTTGGTTCTGTACTTCTCATCTAAATAATTATAAACTTCTAAAAACATATTATAACAAACCAAGTAATATTATTGTTTGCTATTCACATGTCTATATTGTTCTAGTCTAATGAAGAGATTAGTCAATTTTAGACTCCTCAAATTTCATGACTCTCCCTACATCCCTGTTACTCATCATGTCCTTGATATTTTCTAAGGAAAAGGCTTCAAAACCCAACCACTGCTATTAAATTATCACAACCATAGGGTGATTCAGTAATATGTACCTTTGTGATGAAAACCGAAGAACACTCACGATGAACAGACAAACTTCACGCTAGTTGATGCGAAATACCCGAACACTTGAAAAATGAGAACAACTTCTCGGTCAAACCGGTTACATGAATCAAACCGTAAAACTGTTTTCCGATTTCGCCAGAAAACACAGCATCAATCAAGACTATTCTACTTGAAAACTAGGCACTTGCGATCAAAATTTACGACCGAAAAAAATGGCTGCCAAAATTGCGACCGATTGGGTTCTGGTTGTAGAAATTGTAACTGCCTAGACATGGTCGCAAAGCTGTTGAAACAATCATGAAAGTCAATTAACTAAAACTAAATAAAATATAGCGGCTGCAAATCGCTCACAAAATTTGTGACGGTCTAGTTTGGGTCGCAAAAATTATTTAAAAAGTAACTAACTAAATTAATTTAAAAAGGGGATCACACAATCGATCGCAAAATTTGTGACCCCCTAGTTTAGGTCGCAAATATCATACAAAATTTAATTAATATTAAATTAGAAAAGAGAAGCCGCAAATCGGTCGCAAATATCATAAAAAATACTAAAATTATATTAAAAATATCGTTTGCAAATCCATCGCTCAAGTTTGACTGCCTTGAGGAACCAAGAGTATGGTCCATCACACAAGTTGCGAAAAATCAGATCGTTGCACCCACTGAATTGCCTATTATAGGTGAATTTGTCTTTCAATAATAAAAAGTGAAGATTTTGCCTAGTTACCTGGGGGCTTAAAAACATATTTTGTTTACTGAGTATAATGATGATGATGATTATTTTTATTAAATTACAATTATTTTTAAGCATATTTTGTTTTTTTATCGGCGAATTTCTTCCTCCTTGTGAGACTTGAACTCAAGACCTCATTACCTAAGTGTTTTAAAAGGCTTTGCGTTACCATGCCTTAGCACTGGACCAGATACAACGTTTTATAAAATTTCAAGCATGTTGTTGTGATGTGCATGTTTTTATTATGTCTCAATATTGGGTGGTGAGTAGTAATATATATGTTATCAAAGCTTTTTGTTGTTTCTATTTTTTAATGTTGTTTACCCTTTTCATTATTCTATAATGTAACACTTTATAAAATTCCGAATATACCACTATGACATGTTTGTTTTTATCTACGTTCAAATTTGGTGGAAAAGGAGTTGTATTCACAAAAAAAAAACTTCTTTTTTTGTATCGTAAGCTATAGTGAGTGTCAGTGCGATACTGCGATACTGGTGTTGCGACATACCAAACTAATATGGTCCAAAAATATTGGTACCGCGATGATTCTGATCAAACAACATCAGTATTAGTATTGGTACTGTTGGAACCGATACTAATATCCATTTTTTTTGTTTTCGATCGATTTAAAATACGTGTTAACATACTTCTAGGTTGTTATATTTTTGTTTTTAGCTATTATACCGAGTGTCGATACTTTATCCATATCGTAATGAACCGAACAGATAGCGACTGAATTTCCGCTGCAACGTGCGGATGAATTTCACTAGTTAGACTAAGTTCATCTTTTTCATTCATAACTAAACAATAGATAATATGCATATCTTATAGGCTTCAACAAAAAAGAAGAAAGATAACTAACAACTCACTATCTCGTAGACTAGATAATGATCAAACCATCTAACCCACTATCTTAAACCATATTCACTCAAATAAACTAGACTTAGGGCTGTTTGGAAATTCATGAATGATTAAGTGTTGAACAGTAAGAGGTCTGAATTATTAAGAGTTACTATAATGTTTAACCATTCAGAGGTAAATATCTGACAAATTCAGATTCGATGTATTAATCATTCAGACTCAGTATAATGTTTAATCATTCGGAGGCAAATGTCTAAACCATTTCCGCCGCAACGTGTGGATGAATTTCACTAGTTAGACTAAGTTCATCTTTTTCATTCATAACTAAACAACAGATAATATGCATATCTTATAGGCTTCAACAAAAAAGAAGAAAGATAACTAACAACTCACTATCTCGTAAACTAAATAATGATCAAACCATCTAACCCACGATCTTAAACTATATTCACTCAAATAAACTAGACTTAGGGCTGTTTGGAAATTCATGAATGATTAAGTGTTGAACAATAAGAGGTCTGAATTATTAAGAGTTAGTATAATGTTTAACCATTCATAGGTAAATATCTGACAAATTCAGATTCGATGTCTTAATCATTCAGACTCAGTATAATGTTTAATCATTCGGAGGCAAACGTCTGAACCATTCAGACATCTCCTCGCCAAACAAACAGTCTGAACCATTAAGTACTGAACCAGCAAAAGGGCTAAATCATTAAGAGCCTCATTAAGAGATAAACAACCAACCCCTTAATAAAACTAATATGACTTAATAAAACGATTGTGATCATCCCATGCCAGTATCTTGTGTGCATGCTTGAGCCGGTTGTAATTGCACGTACACTACAAGAAAACGGGGCAATAGAGGCGACGGCTGTCGCCTCTAATGATCCAGATTGTCGCTGCTATTGGTAATAGCGGCGACAAATCGTCGCTATTGTAGCGCCTCTATTGATGGGACGCTATTGACAACATGTCGCTGCTATTGGTCCGTGTCGCTAATAAGACGTCGCTAATGACTTTCGTCGCTATTACCTGATATGTATTAGCAGCGACATGTCGCTGCTAAAAGTCTTTTTTTTTTCAATATTTTTTCTGCTTTACAATATTTCCGTCGAGTATACAAAACCTGCTGGTTTCACGTTTTCAAAAACACACAAACTACATAAACACTACAACCTACATAAACACAATAATTATATGTTCGTACAAATACTAACATTCATTACTTAAAAGTTAGTCGTTTAATTCGGACAAAACATCCTAAAATTTCATAAAACATGAAAAACTACATCATGTCGTCGTCCTCTTCTTCGATATCGAAAATGTCATCATCATCGTCTGTGGGTTGCTTTCCCCTTGAACCGAGAAAGTCTTCAAGGTGTCTCAAAAACGACGGGTTTTGGAACAACCCCGAAACAAATTCCTACGATAAAAGCACAAGTTTTGTCAGCAAGTCTAAATCTTTAAGAGTCCGTAAATGATCTGAAATGTATAAACTTAAACTGAAATTCAATACAACAGTCCAAAACAATGATACAACAAATTTTACTCACTAATAAACTGACAATTTCACTTAAATTTGAAGTTAATTTATGGCTAATCATTTACAAAACAATAGTTCTAAGAAAACACTTGACCAAACTAAATCATCTTACTAGATGACGAACCAGTTCCTCCATGATTACAGACAACAATGCTAGCAATTATAGAGTATTTAAACCCTAGAAGCAAATACTAAATCAACAAAATATGGCATGCTGTCCCAAATCCAGATATAGGAAGGAATCTGGAAGATGTTTTTCCAGTTAGGTATCAATGGCTGTAATGCTGGACTGAAAACCGTTCTCAAATTCAGCAGCTTACTGCTGTTGACTGAGTTTAACAGCAGAAACAATAGTTCTGGCCAACCAGGACAGCACCTGCTGTCATTGGCGGGAACAGAACCATCAGTAGCGGTGGTGGCTAGGGCCTTGGTTATTGCAAGTGGCAGCGGAAATTGAAGATGACGGCTGTACAGTAGCAAACTGGAAACACAAACACTAGAAGTCTAGAACAAATAGAAAATAATTAACATGGGAATTTCACGTGGTTTGGTCTAATACGACTGAAGGAGGGGGGATGGGATATGGGTTACGCTCACATTTTTTTCCATTTTACTGTAATATTCTTTCTATCTATGAGCCACTAAAGATGGGCGAATACATGTCTGAAAGGATTCACTTAACACAGAAGTTTTGTTTAGATTGCATATTAACATTCTATTAACAAATATATACCAAAGTTACGAATTTCCTAACAAAACTACTAATATAACCCAACATTACCAAAGTAAAATATGATAATTTATACCTCGGAATATTGTTGTTGACTTTGAGACTGCGCACTAACATTGGAGGGCGTATTGGAAGGTTTATGCCCAATCCCTCGGAACCATCCCCGCCGATCACCCAGGACCTTTTGAAACGAGGCAAACTCACTCGGCGGTTGACTACCGTCTTCTTCGGCACGTTCATTTTGACACATAATCTCTTGTTCCAAAGCTAGCTGTATTTTACGAAGATGATTAAATAAATATATATATATATATATATATATATATATATATATTATGAATATTATACTTTAAATACTTACATAATTCTGCTCAGCTACCGTGTCAAGCCAATTCCCAACTTTATCCGTGTGCGTTTTCCGGTACGTATCGAGTCGTTTCAAATCCTAATTAACATTAAAAATTAGATTAGAGACTAAATAAACTCACACATACACACACACATATATATAAAGCATTACGGTTTTGTAGGCGGTGCTACTACATGAAGATGTCCCCCCGCGGTATGGGAATTGTTGGCGCTGGCGAACGCGTGCGTTAGCCTCACATCTTGCTATATATTTTGGGTCCAAGAAATGATCAATAGTTCTTTGCCAATTTTCATTAGGCATATCCTCGGGGGGGGGGGTGTGCCCTTGCTCTTTCAACATCATTGTAGCCTCCACTTTTAAGAAATTCTCTTTTAGCCAAATTCTTGCGACCAGAGTATCGCTTCATGAGCACATGCTCGATGCCATCTTTCAAGTTCTGGGCTTCATAATCGCGTTCCACCTCATCAAAATTGAAGTTTTCCTAGAAATTGAAAGAGAAAAGTTAAAAATATTTGTTATAAAACTTTACAGCCCGTTCGCAGCCATTAAACGACTGAGTTTACGGCCGTAAAACGGCTGCGAACGGTCCGTAAACGCAGCGGTTTAACGGCTGCGAACGCAGCGGTTAACCGCTGCGTTTATGGCCCGTTCGCAGCCGTTATACGGCCATAAACGCATCCGTTTTAATGGTTGCGGACGGGCCGTAAACGCAGCGGATAACCGCTGCGTTTGCAGCCGTTAAACCGCTCCGTTTACGGCCGTTCACAGCTGTTTTACATAACTCAAATACTTAATAGTAACTTGAACATAGCAATCTGATATTTATTCATTGGTTAAACCCCATAAAGTTTTTCAATTCAAGAATAAGAACCCTGATCAACAACAATTTAAAGCTGTCGTTAGTGGTTCTGTTTGTTGTATAAAACCTGTTTAACCTGCTGTTAATGATTTTGTTTGCTGTTAAAGCTATTTTGAACCTGTTTAGGCTGATGCTAATGCTGTTTAAAACCTGTTTAAGTTGTTTTTAATGATTCTGTTTGTTGTTTAAAGTTTTATTGAACGTGTTTAAGCTGCTGTTAATGATTATGTTTGTTATTAAAGCTGTATTTAACCTGTTAACCAGCTGTTAATGCTGTCTACAATCTGCTGTTTAGTGTTAATCTGTTAAGTGGGAATATGTTTAGTCTTAATCCATTATCCACTGCGTTTACGGCCTGTTCGCAGCCGTTAAACGGCTGCGTTTACAGCCGTTTACTTTATAAAATATGCATTTTAACTTATTTACCTTCAGGTGGTTAAGTATGACATCCCTATGTGATTGTCTGACATTGCGCCAACCCATTTTTTTGAATGGTATGGTTCGCCACATGTGCATACCCGCCTCCTGCTTAAATAGATCATTCTCTTCACCAACAGGGGTATAAGTTGCCTCTCTATCAAACTGAATAGAAATAGGCCCCCTGCTTTAACCCTATTCCGAAGCTTTTCATTTTTTGCCTTTCCTCTTACTCTCCTAGCAGGAACCGCTGTAATTAAAATTAATTAATAACATTTATAATTAATGAAATAAAATTACTAAAAAATAATTAATAATAATACTTACCATCAGTCTCGTGAGTCCCGCGCCGAAAAGGATCTGGAAATGGTGGATCCCCGGCTCCGTCGCCGCCATGTCCCCGAGGAACCACATCGGCCATCAAATAAACAAGCACAAACCATAGAGAAAACATATTTCCTAAAAAAACTTACAGATGTCACAACAAGTTTCTATCAAATAAAATTAATAAAAAGTACAAGTGTAACTCATGCAAATAAAGATTTCAACAAGTACAACAAGTGTAACTCATGCAAATAAAGATTTCAACAAGCGTTTATCAACTACAAATTAAAATAAATTACAACTCTTCTTTTAATCAGACTCGATGTCATAATCGGGACCGTCTTCATCATAATCGGGATCGTCTTCATCATAATCAGTCTCGACCTCAAACACTTCATCGACGGTGGCCGTTGGGGGATTAACTTCTGTTGCAGGCTCATTCGTAGTAACATAAGAAGACCCAAGTTGAAAGTATTGGGTGAGGTCAATGACAAGTGGGCAATCAGATGAAGAATTATTGTGGACAACGTCAATATCTTCAGATAAGTCACTATCAACATTTTGAACCTTCTCCATGTGGTTATCATTTAACGGTCGATCCCAAATTTTTCGATGATTAACGTTTTCAACAACCCACCTATGTTTATTTTTTTGGTTTCGATACGGTTCTTGGATGAAGAACACTTGTTTGGCTTGCGAAGCAAATATGAGTTGATCGTCTTTATCCCATTCGTGTTCAGTGCTTATACTGGTTATATTATTGTCATACTTTACACCCCTTTGAGTGTCAAACCACTTGCACCGAAATAGGACGGTTGAATAACCATTTGTATAACGCAACTCAATAATTTCTTGTAATTGGCCATAAAATTTTGCACCGTTCTCTCCAACCACCTCTACCCCAGAGTTTTGTGTTGCGCGTCTTGCATCACGTTCAAGTGTCATAAAGTTAACACCGTTGACTGTACAAGCAGAGTAAGTATCGGCACATATTTTCGCACCAATTGAAAGAGCATACAACTCTGGGTGGAAGTCTGGAGAATTTTGTGTTTTCATCGAATGGACCTATCAAATATAGAGTAATAATGCTTGTTATATATGTATAACCTAACAAAAATAGAGTAATGCATGTTATATATGTCTTATACCTTATCGAGAAACCACCCTGGAAATTTGGTTCTAAGATCATCTCGAGGATGAGTAGATCTGAATTCACTACATTGATGACAAATATAAGTAAGGAAGGGAAAATACTAATTAACAGATTATGAAAGTTAAAGATATGAACACTCACTTCATGTACTCCCTGACTTCTGCGCAGTTTTCAAGGACAAACCATTCTAACTTGCTTTTTTCGATGGTTGAAAGATGTTTGCTTGTCGGTGCGCCAACCCGACGACATTTAGACTCAAACACCCACAACTTTCTTTTTTCAACAACGACATCCTCATTTCTATCAGGGCGATTGAACTTAGTCTGAACATCTCGAAGATACCTTGAACAAAATGTTAGAGCTTCTTCAATCACATAAGCTTCAGCTATACAGCCTTCCGGCCTTGTCGGGTTTCTAACATAGTTTTTTAGTTTTTTCATGTACCTTTCAAACGGATACATCCATCTAAAAGCTACCGGACCTCCAGCAATCGCTTCATCAGGTAAGTGGTAAACTAAATGAACCATAATGTCAAAAAACGCCGGTGGATAGATCATCTCTAACTTGCATAAGACGGTAAGAATGTCATCCTTCGCTTTCTTCATATCCTCCACCAATAGTGTTCTAGAGCAAAGTTGCTTAAAGAACATACAAAGGTCTACTATTGGTGTAGATGTATCTTTGGTCAAAAGCCCTCTAACCCCAATCGGTATCAAACGTTGCATGAGAATATGACAGTCATGAGATTTCAACCCACTAATGTTAGCATTGTTATCTGTCACCCTCTTGCTGATATTAGACCCGAACCCATCCGGTAGTTTAACATTTTTTATAAACTGACAGTTCAGCTCAAAATCTGCTCGGGTCATCCTCCCACCTCCAAAATCCGGATGCTTGCCTGGTAGACGATGAATCAAACAACTGAGTTGAGCTTCTATGTCAGCAGGGCTAAAATGTCTCGGGGGGTCTCCTGTCTCGGGTCTCCCGTTAAACTCAAGACTTGTTCTCCACGGATGGTTGGCATCTAAGAACCGGCGATGACCAACATACACACATTTACCAGTTACACGCATTGAAGGAGTGTCTTCGTTGCAAGTCAGGCATGCTTTGTAGCCCTGTCCGCTCCAACCTGATAAACTACTACGAGTTGGAAAGTCGTTTATGGTCCATAACAACGCCGCCTTCATTGTGAAGAATTTTCCTGTTGCTGCATCTTTAGTACGTACACCTGACTGCCACAAATGTTTAAGCTCATCCACTAACGGTCTAAGGAAAACGTCCATGTCTTTCCCAGGTGATTTAGGGCCAGGAATCAACAAGGTCAACATGAATGTGGACTCTTGCATGCATAGCCATTGAGGCAAATTGTATGTGGTGAGTATAACCAGCCACGTGCTATGAGTCGAGGATCCGTTACCATTAAATGGATTAAAACCGTCAGCTGCAAGCCCTAGGCGAACATTTCGTGGCTCCATCGCAAAGTTTGGGTACTTTCTATCAAAGTCCTGCCATGAAGATCCATCAACTGGATGACGCATAGTCCCATCTTCTGATCGTCCGGTATTATGCCATATCATATCCTTTGATGTGTGCCTTGAACCATACAAGCGTCGTAGTCTAGGCGTCAAAGGAAAGTATCGTAACACCTTGCGGGCTACCTTCTTTCCTTTTGTGTCTTTATCGACCCATCGACTCTCATTACAAACAGGACAATTTTGCAACGACTTGTGTTCTTTCCAGAAAAGAGCACAATCATTTACGCACACGTCTATCATCTCATACGCCAAACCAATCTTCTTAAATTTCTTCTTAGCTACATAATGCAAAGGGGGAATCTTGTTGCCTTTTGGCATTGAAATTTGCAACAACTCGAGGAGATGATCAAATGATGTATTAGTCCAATTGTGCATCTCCTTTAGATTCATAAGCTTTGCTAAAAAGTCAAGGGAAGAAATCGTAGTACAGCCAGGATATAATTCTGTTTCAACTTCCTTTACCAGCGCTTCAAAATCATCACGAACACCACTACTATCTTCATCCGAGTTGTGTTGGTTGAGGTCTGTATCTTCTTCCATACGCTCCCCCTAACATCTTCAATAACATTTTCCATACCGTCCTGTGGCGCAACGTCATCTACATCTACAACGGGTGTGACTGGTGGCCGAGGCGTTTCACCGTGATAGACCCACTGCGTGTAATTCTTCCAAAAACCGATAACTTGCAGATGGTGTTTCATTGTTGTCATGGATTTTAAGCGAGAATTTTTACACCTCTTACACGGACATCTAACTTTCTCTTGGTTGCCGAATAGTCCTTCGCACATCACGATAAAAGATTGGAGTCCTTGCTGGTGGTGAGGTGTATTGACGTGGAGAATCAATCCAACTTTTATCGATAGACATTACTCAACTGAAAAATAATGACGATTTCAATTTCGATCGGGTATTTTCTTTTGCTAAATGTCACATACAGGAGCTAGTTAATCATGTTTTTTTTTTCTTTTGCTAAATGTCACCCACCCCTTATTTCTACTTGTCGTACCCCATCAAGTTATGGAATCCGTTGATTTGATTTTTTTTTCGAAAGGATCGAATACGATGAAAATATACGAAAGAATACGATTAACTAACCCTAAGTTTTTTTTAACAATATTTTGATTTTAGCATTGAAAAAACTTTATTTTGTGCAATATTGTCTTTATGGTTAGAACATTTACATTATACTCTAGTGATTATAACTACAAATCCCATCTTTGATGTTTAATAGTAATCTAAGATGGATGGATAAACGAACATTAGTAGTTTCAGTTATCCTAAAATGATTATTTATAATATTTTAAAAGATATTTAAGCTGATTTCCATTTCAATTTTATTAAATTGGTGCAGACTGACATAGCTTCGGTGCTGTTAGAAGCTATTGGTTATATTTAAGTTGATTTCCATTTCAATTTTAATAAAGGTAATAGCGGATAAGGCCAATAGAGGCGACTTATTGGCTGTCGCTGCTAATAGTGTCGCCTCTATTGCCCCGTTTTCTTGTAGAATTAGGTAGTGTGTAGTGGGGCTTCATATGGCGCCATTTTCTCTATAAATATCGCTGCGGTATATTTGTTTGGTTACAACCTTTGGCCAATCAAAAAAGAGTATAGAGTTTTTATAATTAATTAATAAAATTGAAAATTAATAATTAGGTAATGATGGGTAGGGGCTTTATGACTACGGGCTCTAATGATATAACGCCCCATAAAGCCCCTGTGTGACGTGGCACGACACGTGTCGCATAACGCCCACAAAGGGGCTTTATGACTACGGATGGCCTTAACTAAAGGTACTGAAATGTATGATTTTTTTTTCTATAAATTTCTCCATTTATTTAACATCCGTAATTTACTATATTATCAATGCCACTTTTTATAGTAAATGATAACAGTAGGTAAAATAGTGATATGATCGACATAGCTGTTTATTAATGTGACGGTGTGTTAGTCAATACTTTAAGGTTAATTACAACAAAAGATGAAATATTGAAAGCATGTAACATAAATGATTACATACAATAACAAAATTATAATTATGTTATATACTTTGCTTTAATAAAACCCAGTTGATTAACAGAACTGAATCCACTCTTTTTTGTGCATTTTTTCCGTATTAAATTGATGGAAAAGAGCAAACCGCAACAGAGATAATTGAAGAAATCGATGAGACAAACCACAAAATCGTATTTAAAGTAATTGAAGGAGAGATCGTAGAGAAGATATACAAAGCATTCAAAATAACATTTCATTATGAACAAAAAGATGGTAAACAATGGGGCATTTGGACAGAAGTCACAGGAAATGAGTAGCATGGAGAAATCACAGGATAAACATACACTAACATATTTGACCCATCTACTATCTTTGAACAATAATAAACATACACTAACCTGATTTTGAAGGAGGAGATCTGGTGGTGACGGTGGAGATGAGGTGGTGGCCGTGGAGACGAGGTGGTGCCGGTGGAGAAATTCTCTAACATTGTCCCGAACATACACCAAGAATCAACAAATTAACAACATATATAACAAGATAAACAAGAAATTTAACATAATACTAACCGATTTGAAAAGATGATGCAGATTAGTGGAAGAACCGAGAGAGATGAAAGGTTTTGGGAAAGTGAAAGGAGGGAAAACTGGCGCCGTTTGCTGCTTTATTCGTCGGACCAATAGAGGCGACAACATGTCGCCTCTATTGCTTAAATTCGTCGCTGCTATTAACCCAGACAAACCCTAGCCGTTGGATGATGAATAGAATCGTGTGGCTAGGGTTTACTGTGGGACACCGGGTGCGGATAAGGCCAATAGAGGCGACTTGTTGGTTGTCACCGCTAATAGTGTCGCCTCTATTGCCCCGTTTTCTTGTAGTGGTATCATTCATATATAAGAAAATACATGATAATATGCATCATAAATATTCATATGTTTTAGGCGTAAATGTAAATTTATAACTATTGTGATGTTTAGTACATAGTCATCTTAGTGAAATGGGAACAAAACCTAGAAATTTGTAGGTCAACACCATGTGTTGTTTGTTTACATAGCCGTGTCACACATTGTAACCGGAATTTGAAATTTGTGTATCAAGGGGCACGACTATATGCAATTTGAGTACACACTCGTGTGACACACGGCATCATTTGAGAAATTTGGTATTTTAAAATACATAACCACTTGAAGTTTTCTACATATGATGACGTTTTGTGAAATAAACTAATTATTATGCTACAGTAAAAACTAAAGTCCAAATCTTGAAATGATTATAAAAGGGCAGGTTTTACTTTCGTCAAAATTGGGAGACTCAGGATCTGTTTGTTTTTTTCAAGAAGTTCAGGACCGCTTATGTTTGCCTCGCGCAGATCACTCACAGACGTTTAAGTCTGCAGAGTGTTTGTTTTCTCGAAGACCTTTCACTAAAAAAGGTCTACAAGACCTCTGTGTGGTGCAGACTTGAATCAATGTCTGCATACCTCCTCTTTTTTTCCCCAGATATCAAAAACACACAAAACCCTAAACTCTTCTCTATCTTTTCCTTCTCCATCTCCTCCACCTCTCCACGCCGCCTCCCTCGTCACCGAAACCGCCTCCTCCCTCCTCACGCCGCCACCTCCTCCCTCCTCACGCCGCCACCTCCTCCGCCCCTACCACGCTGTCGCGCCCCCTCCTTATCTTCTTCACACACCGTCGATCCCCTCTTCCTGCCTCGCCGTCGCTGCTGCTGCTGCCCGCCGCCACGCCACGCCGTCGCTGCTGCTGCTGCCCTCTCCTTCCACGCCGTTGATATCCTCCCTTCTCCCCTGCTGCTTCACCGAAACAAGTATGTTTCTTTATCTTCATGATTTTTTTTTATGTTATGATATGTTAAAGAATTTGTATCCGATTTTGATGAGCAAGGTATGAGTTTAGATGGTGTTTTGGATGAATTAGTGAGGGAACGGAGCGGGTTTACTCTGTAAACCGTTTGTTGGCATAGAACCAGTGGTCAGCTGCACTTTTCTCTGTTTTAGATGATTTAGATGAACAGGGTATGAGTTTAGATGGTGTTTCTCCTTGAATGTTTAGGGAATGTATGTTTTAAACTCATCTACCGGAAGTCCAGAAATAAACTGAAGTTTGATTATGATATTCATTGTGATAAAATGGTAATTAGTATTTGTATGATGTTTAGCAGCTTGCAGAAATTAAAAAACAAACAAACTTCTTCTGGCAGACAGCAGAGGTTTGGTCCACCTATTCTGCTGCAGGTGTCTGCAGATGTGGTCCGCAGGCTGCAGACATTTTACCTCTAAAAAGCACCTCACTCACTCGTCTTTCTTCATACTTTTCATAATATTCACTCACTAGTTTTTAGGAAAATTTGTGTTTTTTTTATTATTTGTCTAGAGTTACAGAATCCTTTTACTTTCTTTTTTTTTTACAAATTAGTATAACTCTTGCACGTTGTGGCGGAGTTCAGTCAGTATTGATAAGATATTAACACTCAGTACACTACAAGAAACAGGAGCAATAGGAGCGACAACTTTCGTCACTATTGATGGCCAAAATCGTTGCTAAAAGAAATAGGGGCGACAAGTCGTCGTTAAAGGATTGCCGCTATTGCTCGGCCCCTAATAACCCAAAATCGTCGCTACTGTTTCGTCGTCGCTATTACTATTTTCGTCACTAAAGACCTTTTTCTCACTAGCGATGAATTTTCTCGATACTAAAAGTATTTTTTGTTTCGTTTCTTTTTCCATTTTTTTTCATATCAAAACCAGCCAATATCCGGTTCACGATACACGGAAACTAAATAAACATAAACTACATAAATATCACAAATGTCACAATCCTGGTTCATTTTAAGTAGTCGCAAACACGTCATAAAACTACTTGACAATGACATGTTGTATATATTTGAAGGTGCGTGTTAGGATCGATTCCAATGCACTTGAATGTAAACTTGATTGCGAAGATCTCGTATCTTGTGCGGAATCCAAGTATGAGAGTGGATTGAACAAGAACAAGGTAATTATATTGTGATTTCTATTACTGATTTGAAAGTACAGAACCACGACATCACTTGGACAAAGTAACAGGTTTCAAGTCCACCAAGAAGTGCAAATGAACAAGATACTAGCCCTATATATAGCATGTCCAGGTCCGCACCAGATGATAAACACGAATGGACTTTTGTGCCGATCTACTTCCATGCGCGGATTAACAGGCTTAGCGCGGACCAACATAAACAAACCCTTATAACGCGCATCATTCGTGTGGATCAACATGTGTTAGGATCTGAGGATCTACTGATTGTGCTTGTTTGTGAGATTTGAACAAATCAAATAGATATGAGCAGTTTTAAGTGCAGCGGAAATGAATAACAAACTTTGTAAACACAATCAAAGGAGAATATAGTTTGATAAACAATTGCTTTTTCATAGAGTCGAAAGATTACATTAAAAGCAAAAGGTTACAATGCAAGCTTACACACTAAACTCCCCCTCAGCCTGATACTCCAGAGTTGGTTGCACAAGATGAAAGGATTGAATTGAGGAGAAGAACTCACTCAAAACGATCAAATATAACAGTACAGAGTACTGTCATATTTATAAGCAAACCAAACCACTGATGTACCTCAGCTGACATCACCATGATAGTGACATCTAACAACCTATAAACACTGATCTGTACAAAACTACTGATGTCTAACAACTGATTGATAATAAAATACAAAACAAGTCTAACACTGTTCACGTTCCACTGTTGTAGCCTAAGCACTGATTGTTTGAACATCAGTGCTTTCTTCAAAAGGTGATCAGTCTTTGAATGAGCAGTGCTTGGGTCTTCAGCAGTACTTAAGAGACAGCAGTAGATAGAGCTCAGTGTTTGCCTTTTAGCAGTCTTTAGTTGTTTCATCAGTGTTTTGTTCATCAGTTGTTCTTCTGAGCAGTACTTAGAGTGTATCAGCAGATAGGTAACCACTGTCAAGGGGAGAGCTTAGTGTAAACGTCTGCTTATTGTGAATCCACTGTTTTGAACCGGTTTTGGCTTTCATTATCTGTTCCTCTGGTAGGGTTCAATCCCAACAATCTCCCCCTGGAACAGATAATGCCAAAACCCTTCATTATTCTGGATTTTTATTCTTCATCAGAAGTTCCTTTGCTTTTCTTTTAAATTCTTCCTCAAACTCTTTGGAACTTGAATCAGCCTCATCCCTGCACAGTGAAAGCTCAAGGAGATCTTGTAGATCTTCAACACTCAGGCCTAGTGCTTGATTCCTTGATATATGCCTCACTTCTCCATTGGTTCTGATCAGAGTCAATACGTGGGTCTTTTGATCAGAGAGCCACTTTAGTATTTTTAAACCAAATGGGTTTCTTGGGAGAGGTTTATTGTCTGATGAACTTAAAGTGTTTGGCCTAGAGAAGAAGTGTAGAGCAGTATCATGAGCTTCAGAAACTCGTGTGAATGCTTTTTCAATAATCTCATTAGCTGCAGCTATGTCTGCTTCAACTTCTTTGTCAGTCAGCTCACTGCTTGTGACATCTGCTGATGATGTTTGGCTTACTACTTTGACCTTTTTGGCAAGGTCTTGTAGTTTTGCTAATTTTTCTTTATCTGAAGCCAATTTCTTGATAGCTTCTTCAATCATATCATCTTCTTTATGCTTTTCTTCACCAACAGTCAGCATTTCCTTCCTTTCTTTTCTCAACTTTGTAACAAAGGCTTCTGCTGTACTGATTTGTGTTTCAAAAGTCTTGACCTGCTCCTTTAGTTTTTTGTAGTCAGACTTTTTAGGAGTGTTGGAGACTTTCATCCTCTGTTTCTCAAGCCTTTCATAAGCTTCATCAGTTTGCTGCATTGACCATTTTGCTATGGCATCTGCAGTATCCACCTTTCCATCCACCAACTCCTGCTTCTTTCTTTTATGCTCGGAAATAAGATCAGCTATGAATTTCTTGTATTTGTTCCAATTTGGAGCTGTCTTTTTCTTCCGTGGATCAAGTTTAATCTTTTCAATTCTGTTAGCCTCATGCTTTAGTGCAACTATTGGCCAGTCTTTGAACTGTATTTCTTCAGCAGGATAGAACTTTTCTTTCATTATGTATGAAAGATATTCTTTTCTCAATTCTTTTGGTTGACCTGCTTCAGGAGATAGGCTTATCATTTCCCTGTTCAGATCACTTGCATATTCTTCCATTTGTTTAACCTTGGTGAGCAGAAATTCCAATCTTTTCCAGATGGCTTCATCACCTTGATCCTTGCATTCAAGTTTGGCTCTTATCTTAGCCTGTCTTGCTTTGAGCTCAAGGTATTCATCCATATTGTCCGGGATTATGAAGCCAATGAGAGAAGGAAATCTCCATTTTGAAGGATCATATTCAGTGTAAAACTGTTTCATCTCATTCTTTACAGCTTCAGGTTCCAGTGGATGTTTTGCTGCTTCAGGGTCAAATATGTCATCTGTTGACTGAGTGGATTTTCTCTTTCGAGTGTAAGAATTTGCTACCTCAGGGGTGCTTTTAGGTGGTTTATTGATTGAAGCAAATTTGGTTTGAGGTGTAGTGAGAGTCTTTGGACCAACAGTGGTTGTAACTACTGTTGTTCTTACAACAGATGTTGCAACATCTGTTGTCTTCTGCTTTTTCACAGGAGGACATGATGGAGATGTAAAGTTGATGAGAGCGGTGGTGTATGACTGACTAACAGCTTTTGAAACAACTGGTGTTCCAACCACTGTTGTCATTACAACTGCTGATGTATCAGCAGATGTCTTCTGCTTTGGAGCAGGGGTTGGTTGAGGTGCTGGTGATGGTACTGATGAGGTTTTTGAAGGATCAATGGTTGTAGTGGTGTGTGTTTTAGGTGGAGCAGTGGTTGTAGTGGTGTGTGTTTTGGTTGGTGTCTTGGTTGTTATTGATGGAGTAGTGGTTGTAGTTGTGTGTGTTGAAGAGATGGCAGTTGTTTGACTAACAGGTTTTGAGACCTGCTTTTCTTTTTCTTTTTCAGGCTCAATATAAAGGCCATGTTCTATTCCCATCTTATTCATTTTTCTCAACAGTTTGATATTCTCCCCCTTTTTGGCATTATCTGAAGGGGGGTTATCAAGAAATGATAGGGAAGAAGGAACTTTGCCAGAGGCACTTTGAATGCTAGCCTTTATAGCCTTGATATCTGCTTGAGTGTCTTTAAATCTTGATTCCACCATGTTGGTCAGCATTTGTACATGAATAGCATGCTTTTGATCAGCCATATGTTGCTGTTTTTCAAGCATGGGTTTAAAAATATTCCAAAGCTCATTTTCAGCAAATGCATGTTGTGCAGGTGCTTGAGCAGGAACAGCAGTGGCTTGTGCTTTTTGAGCTTTTAAAATCTCTTGCACCATATCTTTAATTTCAGCAACTGAATCTTCAAGTTTTTCAACTCTTTCCATCAATTTCTGATATTTTGAATCATCACCTACATTAGTAGGATCATCTGAATCCCCACCAGTAGTGGTTGTATCAATGTGTGTCTTAGGAACTGAGTCCCAAAAATCACCCATTGATGCCCCTTGTTCTTGGTACTGGGGACTTCTTTCTTCAGCACTTGATAATCCTTTGATGTTAGTAGTGGTCAGAATAGGCTCACTAGTGGTTATCGATGGTGCTATAGAAGAAATTGCCTTCAAGGGAATCTTACTTATGAAACAACTGTCCAACTGAAGATCTGTTGATCCATTAGTTGTAGTCGCTGCTCCACTTGAACTACTGACAAGAGTTACTTGTAACTCCTGCAGTGTAACCTCCTCAACTGTTGCTGGGATAGCAGAGGTATAAGCATCAGACCCAGTCACTTGTGGGGGTATACTCTCAGTGATAGGTGATAGAGAGGAACTGGTTTGTGTCTGTGCAATATCAACCGCATGCAACAGGGGTATTATTGATTTTGGTAATATGATGGGTGAGGGTATAGGTGTTGAAAGAGACATGTCCTTGGGATTAGGACTGAGGAAGATAGAGCCAAGTGGATCCAGAGCTTCATAATTTGGTGTCCCTGTGATTACAACCTGATCCTTTTGTGAGGATGCAGGAGGAGTTTTAGGCATAGGTTGAGATCTTTCTTCCAACTGCTGTGAGGAAGTAGCAGCAGTGGTTTGTGGTGACATTTGTTTTGTCACTGGCAGTTGCTCTGGGATCTCATCTTCCAGAGTTGCCTTTGTTTTGGGTTTGGTGGGTTTTCTGGATGTTTTTCTTTTGGTCTTTTTGGTAATGTCAGGTGTGGGTTTCAAAGCAGTGGTAGTGCTGCTCTGATCACCTGGAGCAGTGGGCTCAGCAGCAGATGTCTGAGGAGCAGTGGTAACTGCTGAAATCTGCTCAGACACCTCTGCTTTTGTTTTTATTGGTGCCATCATTCTTGAAAATGTTTCTTTTGTTAAGCCTTTTATTTGAAAATGGACACCTTGTTTGGGCAAATTTTCATCCTCTTTTTCAAATTTTTGTTTAAAGTAATAGCTCAGAAATCTTGGAAAAAGAAGAAATGATTTGCTGTCAACATTCTTTACCATGTCATTGAAGATCTCCTGGGAGTAGTTGTAATCTTTATTGTTTAAAATAGCATAGCCCAGGCATTGAATCTTCAATTGTATTTCGTTAAACGCTGTTGTTTTATTTGAAACACAACTTAAAAGTGTGTGGAATAAAAATCTGGGTGCAGATGGAAAATAACCTTTTTGTAAGGTATCTACCTTTGATTGTTCTGCATATCCCCTTTTCAAGAAATTAGTTTTTAACTCGTTTTTATCAAAAGAAGTTTTACCTTTCAGATCATCGAGTTTGAAGACCTCTGAGATTGATTTTGGGGTGATTTGAATTGCTTTACCCTGTATCGAGGAGTTAATGGCTACTACTTTTCCATCTTGTTTTTCAAGCTTAGCATTTTTCCAAAACTCTCTCTGGGTTTGCAAGTAAATGGGAGCGTCTACTATCAACAAAGTTTTGTACTTTGATGCGGATAATGTGCCGATAACAGAATCGAAGGTGTGGTTGTTTGAGGGTTTTGTGAGGAGACCCAAGTAGTTGTGCGGTGATTTGTATGGGATTTCAACGGTTTCTTCGGCCGTTTGAGCGACCTCTTTTGAAGATGATGGTGATTTTGGTGTAGATTTTGATTTTGATTTTGACTTCGTCATTTTAATGAAGAAGAATCAGAGAGTGATTTTGGGAAGAAAGGTTGGAAACTGCTTTGAGAAGAGAACTTTGGAATTCAATTCGACAGTGTAAAACCCTGTTTGGGGTTTTGATCAGGGTTTTATTTAGGGAAAAAAATGATCGCTGATTGTGACAGCGGTTATTATGATCTAATGGCCAAAAACAATTGGATGAAAAGTGGAGAACAGTTGTTTTAGGAGCCACTGATGAATCAAGCATCAGTAGTTACAACGGTAATAATGAGGACAGTGGATGATTTTTACTATCAGTGGATAGCATATCAGTGGATAAGACACTGATTTTGAGCATCAGTGCTTGTCTAGCAAAATGAAGAACCAGTGGTTGACTTTCAGCAGTGGATAGTACTTAGGAAATAGATGTTTGAACAAAGCAATGATTAGGGTAAATGATACAGATTTGAAGGACAATTATTTCAGCAACTGTTTTGAGAATTTTCATTCAAGGTTTTGCCACATGTCAATTTCACATTTTGAAGCTTATTCAATTTTCTGACAGTGGATTAGTACCCCAGATGATGAGAACTTTTTGCTAAGGCAACTCATTTTCATTTAATATTCAAATTAAAACATGAGTACCTCAGTAGTTTAAAGTGCAGTTTAACAATCAACCCTTAAATAATGTATAAAACAAACCTGAGTATGACATGATCCTGAACAATGCACCATTTCCTTTTGATCCATTCATGAGGACAATAATACCAACAAAAATAAGGCATTATATCCTGACAGGTAATTGAAACTAATGCCAACAAAAACAAGCAAAAGTTCAAAATATATTACAAAAAAAAAATGAATAATATATCCTGATTATTCGAGAGAATCCCTTTAAAAAAAACGATTGAAGGATTTTCTGAGAACAACATTAATAAGGATCTGGTATATTTTCAAAAGAAAATGTAATCATATCATTCTCAAGTTTTTATGAAAGTGGTTTGACCGCAGTGGTAGAACATTTTGAATACATTTTGACCACTGTTTGGCACCATTTTCTTTGTCAGTTGATTGCAAACATGAGGACACATGAGCCAGTTCTTTTATAAGCTTAATCACTGAGAATACTACTGTCACCTGAATTTTCCTGAACCAAAGAGTACAAACAGTTGCTTAATAACCATTATTACCCCAAGCTTTGACTCTTAAGTGTTTTATGTTTATACTCTTTTCTTTTGACTTCAAAAGTTTTTACATAAACACACTACTGAGTTTTTGTTAATTTTCTTCTTCCCTTTTTACCCTTCCCACTCAGAAGTAATGAAATACTCACTGGGAGGTCTTTATTGAAGGAATACTTAATCCGGAATCATTTTGCAGTAATGTTTTAAGAGGTTTAGCCATATTTGTACAAATTTTTGACCAATTTCACATTACATATGATGCGGACTATCTTGACCCCTGTTTTCTTAGTGTATTTAAACAAAGTTGATTTGTTCCTTATAAGGATCTCAACCTGTTTTCAACACATACGGACTTAATGACTAAAGTTTTACTGTCCCTCTTTTGTTAGCAAAAACACTAATGTTTTTATGAACATAGGCTTTTGTTAATCTGAGGTTCATACTTCTGCATTTAATGTGAACATCACAAATATCAAACCATCAGTTGAAATCAATTTTGAAAATAATAAATAATCCCATAGTTCATCAGATATGTTTACAGATCTGAAAACTATGAATGTCTTGTGCATGAAATCACTTGTTTTGTGAGATTTGTGTGTCGTATGACATCTTGGTTGATTTACAGAGTTTTTGAATAACCATTTTGATCATGGTTTACTCGTTACTCTGTTTTCCAACTGAATACAACCAACTTTAGTATCAATGAATTTTGAGCCGAACTGTTATGTCAAATTGATTGTTAGATCAAATTTGACTGTCCAGGCTCTGATACCAATTGTTAGGATCTGAGGATCTACTGATTGTGCTTGTTTGTGAGATTTGAACAAATCAAATAGATATGAGCAGTTTTAAGTGCAGCGGAAATGAATAACAAACTTTGTAAACACAATCAAAGGAGAATATAGTTTGATAAACAATTGCTTTTTCATAGAGTCGAAAGATTACATTAAAAGCAAAAGGTTACAATGCAAGCTTACAGACTAAACTCCCCCTCAGCCTGATACTCCAGAGTTGGTTGCACAAGATGAAATGATTGAATTGAGGAGAAGAACTCACTCAAAACGATCAAATATAACAGTACAGAGTACTGTCATATTTATAAGCAAACCAAACCACTGATGTACCTCAGCTGACATCACCATGATAGTGACATCTAACAGCCTAACAACCTATAAACACTGATCTGTACAAAACTACTGATGTCTAACAACTGATTGATAATAAAATACAAAACAAGTCTAACACTATTCACGTTCCACTGTTGTAGCCTAAGCACTGATTGTTTGAACATCAGTGCTTTCTTCAAAAGGTGACCAGTCTTTGAATGAGTAGTGCTTGGGTCTTCAGCAGTACTTAAGAGACAGCAGTAGATAGAGCTCAGTGTTTGCCTTTTAGCAGTCTTTAGTTGTTTCATCAGTGTTTTGTTCATCAGTTGTTCTTCTGAGCAGTACTTAGAGTGTATCAGCAGATAGGTAACCACTGTCAAGGGGAGAGCTTAGTGTAAACGTCTGCTTATTGTGAATCCACTGTTGTGAACCGGTTTTGGCTTTCATTATCTGTTCCTCTGGTAGGGTTCAATCCCAACAACATGTGTTGATCCGTGCTGATCAACTCTACATACTAACACATACATTTACTTCAATACCTAGCCTTGTTTACTCTATTAGCTATGGCACAATATATTTGATGTTCAAACACGTGATTGATGAAAGCGATAGGCATATGCATTCATAGACTCCCCCTTGGATATTGTTGCGATCAATCTCGTAGCTAGTCTTTATATACTCTAAGTCATTAAAAAACTTTGACACTTCAGAATCACAGACTCCCCTTTTCATCTTGATTCATCATCTTCCCCCTTTCATCAAGCTCACTTTTCAACTCCCCCTTGCTTTGAGCTTTCTGAATCTGTACTAGGCTCAAAATTTGATTATTTGACAATTCAAAATATTTGTAAGAATAATTTTCAATTTTCAGAATCAGAAACCTGGCTCTCTACAAAACTCATTTGACAGTTAAAATCTCCAGGATTTTATCAGGATTTTATCTGACTCTAAACACAAATATTTGACGTTAAACACCAAACATGTGAATTCAGGATTAGAAACATGATTCTGCTCCCCCTATCAAGTAACTATATATTTGACTTTTAAGAATTCAACTTCACAAACCCTCCCAGATACTCAAGTTCAATTTAATGACCTTGAATCATCTGATTATCAACCAAGTCCAAATTAATGACCTTGGAGACAATTACAAACTGTTTGTGAATTTTTCAATAAAAAACTCACATTTCAAATTAATGAACTTGTTATTTTTCTGAGACATGTTCAGCATACTTAGATTTTGAAATTCAGCTTTCCAACATCAGTTGTTGAAACTTAAAGTGAAACAAATCTTTTTTTTTGGATTTTATAAATTTTATGCTAAAACACACCTAAAATCTTTTTGTGATTTTTGTCTGAAATATTTTAAGGTGTGTTCCACTTAGCAATCTTCTTTACAACTGCACTTAATATATATCTTTCAATATTTTCTCAATTTTTATGCATAGGGAAAGTTTTAAGCGCAAAAGCATTATACAAGGTCTAGGCCATTGCTGACGCAAAATCAGAAGACCAAGTATAATACCCCAGATATCAATAAGTATAAAAACCTTATATCTCAGAATCAGGCAACTTCTCAAACCAAATTTCGGAGACTAAGTCCATATATCCGAGAGATGTTCCCCACAAGATAAGAAAGTTATTGATTTAGGTTTATATCTCGAAATCAATCTACTAAATGTGTAAAAACCTACTGACTCATCATCAGTGAGACCGTTTATCCCTATTTGACTTTCCATTTCTTTAGCATGCCATGATTGTTTACTGATGTACTATCATTTCCTCTTTTTACACAAAACTCTTTTGAGTTTTTTTTTCATGTTTTTGACATTTTCAAATTTTCAAATGTTTTTGTATTTTTAAATTTTTACTCCCCCTAAAATCCAAAACATTTTAAAGAAAATTTGACAAACCGACGTAGACAGCTTCATCTTACCATCCATTTTCTGCTTTACATTCTCTGTTTTTATCACACATACCCCCATGATTAACAAAACACTGATTTTAACACTGTGCTAGGTTGTTCCATTCTTCATTTTGAACTTCGGTTGATTTCTGGAACACCTGCACATTCAAACAACTTAATTATTTGAATAATGCAACCCAGGCCTGTTTGACCTTGGGTATTTTGACGCAATACGAATTATTCAGTTTTGAAAAATCTTTGTCATTTTTCATAAAAACTTTTTCATTATTAACTTCAATCTTCTTGGTTGAGTCGATTTTCCTTTTCTCATCAACAGAAGTATTTTCTTTCTTTATCACCCAAATTTATCCTTTTGAAACATTTCTTTCATAAAATCTTGAATCAGTTTGAACGTTTCGTTTTGACAAATCAATCTTTGGCTTCCAAATTGGTTTTGGTTCAAACTTGGATGTCTTTGGTTTCCAAATTTGATTTGACTTTGATATATCAACCTTTGGTTTCCAAATCTGTTTTGGCTCAAATTTCGGTGACTTTTGTTTTCCAATCTTTTTCTCTTTTTCAACATCAACAGGCTCCAGATTTGGACATTTGCGACCAACATGGCCAACTTTTTGACATTTAAAACATGTTTTCTTTGAAACATCTTTGGCCTATTGTTGTTTTTTTTTTCTGAGCATAGAACTCTTCATTAGTCTGTCGACTAAATCAGATTTCTTTCTCTTCTTCAGAACTTGTTCTGTGAACAAAATTCATTTTTATCTGAAATTGTCTTTTCGGACCTTTTCTTTTGATTTTGGTTCTTTTTATAACCCAACCCAGCCGTTGGGTTTTTCTTTTTGTAACTTGGTTTGTTATAAAAGTTTTCATCCTCGCTTTACCGGCAAATTTGTCAATTTCAGATTTTTCGATTTCTACAAATTTAAACACTTTATCAACCTTTTCCGCAATCACATTTTGAATCGGAAACTCAACATCTGAGAATAATTTGTCCGATCCAACCATATAATAAGCCAACATTATTGGATCTTCATTCGCATTTGTCTCAGATTTTGAATTTTTTCAAATATTTTTTATGAAAACTTTCCTCATATTCAACTTGTGATTCGGAATTATCATTTTTGGTAGAATCTTCTTTCAGAACGCTTTCAACAACCTTACTTACCACCTCTGAATCACCAACATCATCAGATTTGGAGTAAGTCACATCAATGTTATCAGGCAATTGGTCAACCATGTTGAAAGCCTTTGCCACCGTCTCATCATCATAGAAAGTATATTTTTTCTCCAATGGTGGTGGAACCTGATGATATTCTGAACCTATTCCTTTTTTATTCTTTTCAGAATCATTATCATCTGGTTTAATGTTGAAAATACGTTCAAGAATATATGAAGAAGCATGATAACTTTGAAATTTATTATTTTTGTGTTCTACTTTAGCCATTTGACGTTTAAGGTCAGCTGCTTCATCAATATACTGAATTAAAACTAATTGTTTTCCTTTATATCTGGCTTCAAGAAACATTGTCGTTTCAGAATATTTTACATTTTTTTCTTGAAGACGTTTAACTTGACTTTTCAAGGTTTCATATGCTTCTTTTGTTCTGTGCTATGAGTATTTCATCACATCATATTCTTTTTTCATTTTTGTAAACATTTGTTGCTCTTTGATGAACACTTTTGTTTCAAACTTTCAATTTCTTTTTCAAGAACATTACATTTTTGTGTCAGCTCTTCTTCCTTTTATTTCCAAATATTTTCATTTTTAAACATTTATTTACATTTTTGTTTGAGAACCTTTTCAACTTTAGTAAATTCAACATTTCTGGATCTTAAATTTTCATTCTTCTCAGTACAGGCACTGCATGTTTTCATACATTTCCTGCACTGCACTTATTTTTGTTTTCAGATTGTTTATCATTTTCATCATTTTTATCCATTGATTTAACTTGATTTGACGAATCAGAAGATTCAGTTTGAGTTTTTACCTCCGTTTGATCTGACATCCTAGCTTCTGCTACCATCTTCTTTAACTTCTTAACCATCTTTTCAAGATTTTCATCAAGGGTTTCTTCCACATTCTTCTTCAGAGTCTCTGTCAGTTTTCTAGACTCTCATACATCATTTCTTTTATACGCCTCTCCATCTGTGCAACATAATTTTTATCTTCTTTCTTCTTTGAATAAAGTTCTCCAGCAGTAGGAATAACGGCAAGCAGTGCGTTAAAATCTACACTCTTTGGATCCACTGCATGATTTCCTTGAGGATCTATGTAACATTTCCTCTGCTCATCCCATCTCTTGGCTTGTTTTGCCTCTTTGAAGATTACAGACATATCATCCAATCAGCTCCTTGCAATTCGATATTCTCTATCAGATTTCACTATAGCAACCAATGCCTTTCCCTCCTTTGGAATGTATTTGTTCCAATTAAAGCCCTCATCTTCCTATGTAACCACCAGAGCTTTCTTTCTATCTTTTGAAGAACCTTCATCGATTTGTGATCCATTTATCTTTGGCGGTTGTTCATTGGTGCCATGATAGATTGCTTTTTAATAGTAATCATCATGGAATGGATTTACACTTTCATCAACACCCAGATTCGAGCATTCTCTCTTGAAGTGTCCTTTCTGTTTGCACTTGAAAAATGTAACTTTGGATTTGTCAAATCCTAGTTTAGTTGTTGGACTTCCAAGACATTGCCTACCGGAAATCTCCATGAATCTTTAAGCTCTTCTGATTACACTAGCCATGCACCATCTTATGTCGATCAGCTCCATCTCCTCTGGATCTATTTGATTGTAGTCTTCCTTGGTCATATTTGGGTTTCTAATTCTACCCGCTACCAGACTTTCGTAGGATTCCAGAATAGATGCTAAGAAGAGCATCTGTTGTTTGGCTGAATCAGCATTATTCGGAGAATTGTTCAAATTCAAGGCAATGTTGCGTTGAACCGCATTTAATTTTGAATTGTTTGATGCTGAAGATGAATGATAGCCAGAATCATAATTTGAAGAACTGCCTTTTGGTGAATATTTTGAACTTTTAGCACTATAAGCAGTACCAATCTTCGACAATTGATTGTTCGATAACATGCTTTCTCGGTAATACAGATTCACATTTTGCAGATAACTAGAGCTCATGTCCTTCAAGTTTTTCAATCAACATGTCTAAATTCATCTCGTCAAACTTTGATTCATTTTTTAGAATCATGACAAAAGTTTGCCAATCATCTACATGCGGTAATGCTTCGATGAGTTTGTCGATGATTTCTTCTTTGTCCTTTTTGATACCGAATCTTTCTAGCTCTATTTTTAGATGACAGGAACGTTGTATCGTTTGTCGGACATTCTCTCCCTTCAGAGAGTTGAACAGATCGAACTCTTTCTTAAGCAATGATTTTTTGTTCTTCACTATCTCTTTTCCACCTTCAGCTTTTACTTTCAGTGTCTCCTAAATGGATTTTGATGTTTCATTATGTTGGAGTAACGAAAGAATATCATCCCTAACTGACTGTTGTATCAATGCAATCATTCTTTGTTCATTAGAAAATACCTCTTTATCGTCATCTTCAAATTGTTCAAGTGGAATTTCTTCTAGTTTATCATTTTTAGGTTTAGTATATCCAAATTTTAACAAGAACCAACTTTCATAAGCATACGCTTTCACCCAATTCTCAAATCTGTCTTTCCACCAATTATAATCTTCTATATTCATTAGTTTAGGTTGCATTTGATGAGTTCCGTACACATTATCGAAGTTTAAACTTTCCGAAATAGCATTTGAAATACTCTTAGGTGTGGGTGTTGTGACGGATGTGAAAGCATCGTAAAATTCGTTGTAAAACTCTTCTTCCATGATTTTGAGAAACTTGATAATCACCTTCAAACAATCAACAAAGTATCAAACAACTTTCAAAATCAAAAACCTTGAAACTTGATCCGTAAGTATAGAGTTTGTTGATCCGCACGGATGTACAAGTATAACAACCTAGATGAACAAGATCCACCCACACAGAAACCCTAGTTTCACGCTAATTCTTGCGAACCAAGATTCTAGGTTCGTGCGGACTTACTTTGCATATCTACCAGCCATATTTTTTCAAGTTTTTCAAATATTTTTTGATGATTTTGTTCAAATTTAGATCTGAAACCTTCAAGGATTGTTTAGAACGTGATTTTGCACAACATGTTTAAAGATCAGCCAATTTTAACCATGGATTCGTCGTGAATTTGTGTTTTAAACTTGAAAAAGATGTGTAGAAGAAGAATGAGTAGAAAATGATGAAATTCAGCTCTGAGTTGCTTGAATCTTCTTGTTTCTTGTATCTTCAGTCCTTGCAATCAATCTCCTGCTCTGATACCACTTGAAGGGGCGTGTTAGGATCGATTCCAATGCACTTGAATGTAAACTTGATTGCAAAGATCTTGTATCTTGTGCGGAATCCAAGTACCATAGTGGATTGAACAAGAACAAGCTAATTATAATGTGATTTCTATTACTGATTTGAAAGTACAGAACCACGAAATCACTTGGCCAGAGTAACAGCTCTCAAGTCCACCAAGAAGTGCAAATGAACAAGACACTAGCCCTATATATAGCATGTCCAGGTCCGCACCAGATGATAAACACGAATGGACTTTTGTGCGGATCTACTTCTATGAGCGGATCAACAGGCTTAGTGTGGACCAACATCAACAAACCCTACTAATGCGCATCATTCGTGCGGATCAACATGTGTTGATCCGTGCGGATCAACTCTACATACTAACACATACATTCACTTCAATACCTAGCCTTGTTCACTCTATTAGCTACGATACAATATATTTTGACGTTCAAACACGTGATTGACAAAAGCGATAGACATATGCATTCACAATATTCCAAACGATGGCTTGCATGCATAATCCAAACGTTAGTTTTATGTTATGTTCCAAACGAAGGTGGCCTTTAAGAACAATGAATCAAACAATAGCATGGTTCAAACGTTTGGATTCCTTCAAATGATGGCATGTCCCTATCTTTTGTCTTCCCTTCAAGCGATGGCCGTCATGGATTTGGTATAACATCCATATCATTTAGCATGTCCATGTCACATGGATCTCCATGTTCTAGTCACACGACAGAGGAACGTCATTGACTTCGATCGCAAGCGAACAATCACTAGATGCATACATTCCGTGCATCCACAATATGCACTAAGGATTTTGGTGACACAAGGACGAGGGAAAAGGGATCCGTCAACCCTTAGCTGTTGCTAATGCTTTATGTATTTTTCTCGAACACAAAATTAAAGATAATTCGTTAAAATTGACTTTATCATATACATCAGCAATAATTAAAATACCATGTTAAATATCAAACTTCTGAATATATTATTTTAATGGGTTAAGTTATTATACAAAGACTCCTAATTGTAAGAAGTGTAAGTAGGATTTATAGAGTGACAAATATCCAATAACCTAAAACCTAACCCCCCCCCCCCCCCCCACACACACACACCTCCTCTCGACAAAACAAATTTTTTTTTGGTGGGTGGGGGGGGGGGGGGGGTTTAGGTTTTTGGGTGATGGTGGGTGTTTGGTTTTTTTTTTTTTATAATGGATTTTTTTTAAAAGCCTTTGTACACTTCTTACAATAAGGAGCCTTTGTATTTGATCCCAATCCTTATTTTAATATAGCATTTAATCAACGTGAACCTTTTGACTCTTTTAACGTAAATGTTGGTTTCAAATAGAAGTTCTTGAAGAAAATCTGGTTAAATATCTTTGCAAGGTAAAACAAGTCCTACGTGACACAAAAGACAAATATTTAATAGTTATCGTGAAAACTAAACATCTTTGGGAGAGTATAAATACCATTCAAACCCGCGAAAATAAACAAACCAAACACAAGAAATACTCCCGTTATCATAATGGAATACAAACTTATTACTGTTCTGTGTTGCATGTTGTTGATTTCAACTGTTTCAGCAACTGTGATCCAAGAGTCTGCACCGACGCAACGAAGAAAGCTTCCAGGTTTGTATTGCTGTATCTTTCTGCACACTTAATTAGCCATGCATGACTTGATTCACTGAACCAATCTTTCTCTAACTGCATGATCCAGCTAAGGCAACTCCAGTTAGAGTTCCTTTCCCTGGACCTGAACCTTACAAGAGAAGTTCTACTCTGGAGATTATCCATTAAATAAGTATAAAATCTGTTGATGTCTGATTTTAGGTCTTTATGTTTAGTCGATGGTTTAAGTTTATCCGTTAAATAATGGGGTTGGCATATTCCAGTTGTTGTTCTATTTCGTTAAGTGTTGTCTATGTCTGGGTGTTGTTTGGGTTCTGTACTTCTCATCTAAATAATTATAAACTTCTAAAAACATATTCTAACAAACCAAGTAATATTATTGATTGCTATTCACATGTTTATATTGTTCTAGTCTAATGAAGAGATTAGTCAATTTCAGACTCCTCAAATCCCATGACTCTCCCTCCATCCCTGTTACTCATCTTGACATAAACTTCTAAAAACATATTCTAACAAACCAAGTAATATTATTGATTGCTATTCACATGCATGTTTATATTGTTCTAGTCTAATGAAGAGATTAGTCAATTTCAGACTCCTCAAATCCCATGACTCTCCCTCCATCCCTGTTACTCATCTTGACAAGATGAGTAACAGGGATGGAGGGAGAGTCATGGGATTTGAGGAGTCTGAAATTGACTAATCTCTTCATTAGACTAGAACAATATAAATTGGGATCAAATTCGTTATTGTATAATTAATATCTAATATTAATTGCATGGCGGAAGCGAGTGCACAAATTTAAGTCTCATTAAATTATCATGTCGGTGTGATCCAATTGTCATTAGTTTAAACAATTATCACAACCATAGGGTGATTCAGTAATATGTACCATTGTGACGAAAACCAAAGAACACACATGATGAATAAACAAACTTCACGCTAGTTGATGCGATCACGAACACAGAGCAGCAGACTAAACACTTGAAACAACTCCAAAACCGGTAGCTCGAAAAACCCGAACACGCGAAAACTGAGAACAACTTCTCGGTCAAACCGGTTACGCGAAACAAACCGGAAAACTGTTTTCCGATTTCTCCGAAAACCACAGCAGCGGGGGCCAAAAGTTGGATGTACTAATTTAGAATTATATATTTTATTGAATTGCAATCAATACCGTTCTACTTGAAAAATAGGCACTTGCGATCAAAATTTACGACCAAAAAAAATGGTTGCAAAACGAAATTCAGAAGGTTGAAAAATGCGCGACTGACTGGGTTCTAGTCATAAAAATTGTAACCACCTAGACATGGTCGCAAAGTTGTCGAAACAATCATAAAATCAATTATCTAAAGCTAAATAAAATATAGCGGTCGTGAATCGCTCGCAAAATTTGTGATTGCCACGTCCCAAAAATCATTTAAAAAGTAACTAACTAAATTAATTTAAACAAGGGTCTGACAATCATTTTGCGACCCCTAGTTTAGGTCGCAAATACCATAAAAATTAATTTAAATAAAATTAATTTTCAATTAGAAAAGAGAAGCCGTAAATCCTTCACAAATATCATAAAAAGAAACTAAAATTATATTAAAATATCGGCTTCACAAATATCATTAAAAAAATAACTAAAATTCTATTAAAAAAATCGGGTGCAAATTCATCGCACAAGTTCTACCGCCTAGGGGAACCAAGAGTATGGTACATCACACAAGTTGCGAAAAATCAGAGTTGCGCCCAGTAAATTGCCTCTTAGGAAGATTAGTTTTTCTTTCTATTAGTTGACTAGAGTTACAAAATCCTTTTTTTTTGTTACGAACTAGTATAACTCTTGCACGTTACAATGGAGTTCAGTCAGTATTGACTATCATACCATACTAGCACTCAGTATAGCAACCGAAAAAACTCAAAAATCAAACTCGCATTATGCCCAAAAATATATCGAAAACTGTTTTATATCAATTGAAAACCATAAAACAAATATAAGTATTTGTTCCGATAATACCAATAGTGGTATAGATGTTGTCTTTCAAAAGTGTTTAGCTCATAACGGTATTACTTACAATACAAAAAATCGTTTTATTTTAAATACAACTTAGTTATCGAAATTATTCGGTCAAATCGATTTGGTTCATCCCGGTATCCATACATGTACCGGAACTCACTATACTGGGGTACATGTGGTGTAGTTGAATTGGCTCCACCACCTCACTCAACCAATTAGACCAAGGAACTGTATATCCAGGGCGCAACTTTGTAGGGGCTGGGGGGACCCGAACTTTTCGCTCAGTTTTGTCCGGTATGTCGTTTTCGTATAGAATTTTTTAGATATATACGTTTCCGACCCCGATTTTATAATTTTATTGGGTTTATACGTTTCAACCACTCGGTCAGAAATCTCAAACTTCGCCGGTGTGTATATCACCTAGATAATTTACATAGATAAAATCACTTATTTATCTGTAAGAAAAATTACTTTAGATGTATGACACAAGATTATTTTAGATGTGTATTTGATATAATCAAATTTAACATATTATCTATTTATAAAGTCCGTTGTAAACTTGAAATAATATATTGTTGGCAAATCAACTATCTAAGCATTATACAGTATCATAAATTTTATCAAGAAAAATCATTTTCTTTAATTTAATTCCAAAATTGTCTGCGGGTCCCAGGATGAGACTAAAAATAGTAAGTCTTCCATTCATTTATTCATGGAAATTATGTTGAGGAGACTTCAAACAAAACAGAGTAAATGCACATTGTGTGATAATTGCAGGCTCTCCAAAGTTTAAGGGCCTTTTGTGTAATTTATAGAAGTTCAAGTTCGGTCAGAATAAACTTATTATGGTCCGAATTTATATGTTTTGATATAGTCAGTACTTAGGAATTCCATCCTAGTCCGAATTTATGTTTTATAAAGGGTCAGGACTTGTGGTTTGTCACACAAGACAGGGTTTTGCTAGTATTGGGCTTTGGGCCCTTCTATATCCTCAGTTTTGTAGTCAAGACTTCTCCTTGTACATATACTCTTTAGTGAAATGTTATATGTGGAGATTTCTTTTGTGGAAAGATGGTTCTTCAAGTAAAACCTTAATCATTACCACTGTGTGTGCATTGACGGCTACTGTGTGACATCATTCATCATCTCCTCAAATCCCATGACTCTCCCTCCATCCCTAGTACTCATCATAATTTCTAACAAAAAGGCTTCAAAACCCAAACAGTGCAATCTTAGTATCAAATATAAATTGGGATCAAATTTGTTATTGTATGCGAATGTGGGTAGCCCACTTGGTAGAGGTACATGCCTCTTGAGAGGAGGTCCCAAGTTCAAACCTGGGCAATGGGAGAAATTTAAATAATTGGTGTAAAGTTCGATAGAAATTACAACAACTGTTCAAAATATTTTTTTGTTATCGTATAATTTATATCTACTATTAATTGTATGTGGAAGCGAGTACACAAATTTAAGTCTCATTAACTTATCACGTCGATGATCCAATTGTCATTGGTTTAAACAATTATCGCAGCCATATGGTGATTCAGTAATACATACCTTTGTTATGAAAAACGAAGAACACACGATAACAGACCAACTTCACGCTAGTTGATGTGATCACGAACCCGAAGTACTAGAACAACTTCTCGGTCAAACCGGTTACGCGAAACAAACTGGAAAACCGTTTTTCGATTTCGTCTGAAAACACAGTGGCGGCGGAAAGAAGGTGGATGTACTAATTTAGAATTACATAGTTCATTGAATTGCCATCAATACCGTTGTACTTGAAAACTAGGCACTTGCGATCAAAATTTATGACCGAAAAAAATGGCTGCAAAAAAGCGACCGATTGGGTTCTGGTTGCAATAATTTTAACCGCCTAGACATGGTCGCAAAGCTGTTGAAACAATCGTAAAAGTCAATTAACTAAAACTAAATATATATAGCGGTCACAAATCGCTCGCAAAATTTGTGACCGTCTAGTTTGGGTCGCAAAAATTATTTAAAAGGTAACTAACTAAATTAAATTAAAAAGGGGGGTCACACAATGGATCGCAAAATTTGTGACCCCTAGTTTAGGTCGCAAATATCATAAAAAAAATAATTTAATTCATATTAAATTAGAAAAAGAGAAGCCGCAAATGGTTCGAAAATATCATAAAAAAATAACTAAAATTATATTAAAAATATTGTTTGCAAATCCGTCGCACAAGTTGGACCGCCTTGGTTAACCAAGAGTATGGTTCATCACACAAGTTGCAAAAAATCAGAGATGCACCCACTTAATTGCCTATTAGGAAGATATGTTTTTTTTTTCTTCTGTTTGTTAGTTGACTAGAGTTATAGAATCCTTTTACTTTCTTTTATTTACAAACTAGTATAACTTTTGCGCGTTGCGGCGGAGTTCAGTCAATATTGATACGATATCACTACAAGAATATGGGCAAAAGCGGCGACACCAATAGCGGCGACAGGTCATATGTCGCCACTATTGGTCGATCCGGAACACAGTGTCTTACAGTAAACCCCAACCACTCATTCCTTATCATGATTGAACATCTGGGGTTTATTTTAGGCAATAAAGGCGACATAAAGGGTCAATAGCGGCGATGTGTGTTGCCCGTAAAACCCTAAAACGCAGCAGACCTCTAAAGGCGGGTTTCTTCCCTCCTTTCTCACTTTTCCCTAAATCTCTTCACCTCCTTTCTTCTCCATCGATCGGAACGCTCCAAGATAGATTAAAAGGTGTTTTTATTACATTTTGTTAAATTTCTTCTATAATTTATGTTATATACGTTATCCTCTTTAATTTTTGTGTTTGTATGTGTGTATGCTAGATAAATCGGACCACCACCATCACTTTTCCGGCCACCACCTCGTCACCACCTACTAGAAACTTCAAATTAAGGTTAGTTTATGTTTATTTTTGTTCAAAGATGTGAAATTGTGTAATTTTGGTATGTAAATGTGTATGTATGGATATATGTTTGTATATAAACGTTATGTTACTAAATGTATGTGAAAATGTATAATGTATGTAAACTTGGTGAAAATGTGTGTATGTAAGTCTATGTGTGTGTCTATGTTAGTATGTACATTTGTATGTTAGTTTGTAAGTATTTATAAATTATGTGTATTTGGTGAAAATGTGTGTATATTAGTATGTATGTGTGTATGCTAGCTTGTAAGTATGTATAAATTATGTGTATTTGGTTATAAAGTGTGTATGTGAGTCTATGTATGTGTTTATGTAGGTGTTTGTAAGAATGTATAAATTATGTATATTTGATGAAAATGTGTGTATGTTAATATGTAAATGTTGAAAAAAATTGTGTAATTTTGGGTTTGTGTAGGAACGTAAATGTGTATGTTACGATGTATGTTTGTATGTAAATGTGTATATGTTAATATGTATGTGAAATTGATATGCCATTGCTTAAAAGTTTGTAGTATGTATAAATTAGTATGTTAGTATGCAGTGTGTTTAAGTTTGACAAATATATGTGTTTATGTTTAGATTTAAAAATAAATTAGTATATATATATATATATATATATATATATATATATGCTTTAAGTTTCAAAATTATATATATTGTCATATTGTGTATTCGATATGCCATTGCTTAAAAGTTATTATATTAGCTTAAAAATACTCGCTCGAAATTGAAATCATCATTTACAACATAACGAACATAGACAATACCCTCTTGAAATTGAAATCATCATTTAAAACATAACCAAATTTAAACCATCATTTAGAACATAATGAGATTAGAAATACGTGCCCGATAGTGAATTTTTCATTTTAAACAGAGCTTAGATGTACTCTCCCGAAATTGATTTAGAAATTATATTCTAAAATTATCTTTCAGTTGCATAATGTCTATCAATAAAAGCTGAAGTGATTCTCCTTGTCAATCAGCTCACTACGAGAAAGGACTCAAGTCTTTTATTGTGATGTGTGAAAGAGTGATCCCCAACCATAATGAAGTTAGATGTTCGTGTTCCAAATGTAAATTTTCTGGAAAGATTACATAAAGTGGGACTATCACGGCGAAAAAACGGGGCCTCCAGTTGTAGAAGTAGAAAGTAGATAATGTTGTGCCACATGAGGGTATGGAAAAAGTTATTGACGACATTAGGGGGGAGCGTATGGAAGAAGATACAGACCGTAACTAAGAGATGTCGGGTGGAGATTCTAGCGGTGTTGATGACGATTTTGAAGCCCTGCTAGAGGAAGTTGAAACAGAATTATATCCTGGCTGTACTGAGTTTTCTTCCCTTGACTTTTTAGCAAAGCTTATGAATCTAAAGGCAATGCACCATTGGACTAATACTTCATTTGATCATCTACTCGCGTTGTTGCAAGTTTCAATGCCAAAAGGTAAAAAGATTCCCCCTGTGCATTATGTAGTTAATGCCATTGGACTAATAGTGTAGCGGGTCCAGGTTCCCCCGATGCCAAGTGTTGCCTCGTGTCGCCACATGGTAGACGTATAGGGGTGACTCATGCCACCTAAGCCCTAGCCTACCCAGTCTCGTGATGCGACGGGGGAATGTTGAGTTGGTCGTGTGACGCGATGGCGTGGCGTGAAATTCCAACTATAAATAGAGCAGTTCTTGGGCATTCCAAACTGCTCATATTCGATTTCTGAATCTGTTTCTCTCGTTTTTCTCTCCCGATTTCCACGTACGAAACCCTAATCATTGAAACAATACCATTGAAACGATACTTTATACGTTGCGGTTTTGATCTCGTGATTGTCATTAAAAGTTTGATTTGGTTTCTTACACTAATCCATATCACATTTTGGTATATCTAGAAATTAAAACTTATAACCAGGGGGCTGCTAAACTAGAAAACTTAGCGGTTAAGAAAACTTAATATTTAGAGTAAATTACAAGTTTTGTCCTTTATGTTTACATCAAATTGCAGGCGCTGTCCTTTAGCAAAAAAGTTAACAAGTTTTATACTTAATGTTCCAAAATCTTGCAAGTTATGTCCTTAGGCCAAACCTAGTTAGATTTTTTTATTTAAATATGGTCATATGCAAGGCACATGAGGGTATTCTTGTCATTTTACTTTGTCTTCTTCGTTTAACCTCACCGGAACCCTCTTCAGAAGGCACATGATGACCATTTGGGACTAAATTATGAGGGACTGATTTATCAGTCTCGGATACATAGTATCTGGGACTAATTTATTAGTTACTAATTGTATTAGAGACTGATTTTTTTGTGACTGATGTCCGTGACTAATAATCAGTCCTTAATACTTGGACCATTTATCTGGGACTGAATTTTAGTCACAAATATGTTTGTCTAAAAATAAATTTTGGGGGGAAACTTATTGGTTACTGAAATTCAGTCCTAAATAACTGCCCCCATTAATAAAAATGGCGTCATTTTATTGGTCACTAATATTCAGTCACTAATATATTGACACCGAGGGACTAAACTATGAGGGACTAATCTATCAGTCTCGGATACGTAGTATCTGGGACTAATTTATTAGTTACTAATTGTATTAGAGGTTGATTTTTTTGTGACTGATGTCCGTGACTAATAATCAGTCCTTAATAACTGCCCCATTAATAAAAATGGCGCCATTTTATTGGTCACTAATATTCAGTCACTAATATATTGACACCGAAGGACTAAACTATGAGGGACTAATCTATCAGTCTCGTATACGTAGTATCTGGGACTAATTTATTAGTTACTAATTGTATTAGAGGTTGATTTTTTTGTGACTGATATCCGTGACTAATAATCAGACCTAAATACTTGGACCATTTATCTGGGACTGAATTTTAGTCACAAATATGTTTGTCTAAAAATAAATTTTGGGGGGAAACTTATTGGTTACTGAAATTCAGTCCTAAATAACTGCCCCATTAATAAAAATGGCGCCATTTTATTGGTCACTAATATTCAGTCACTAATATATTGACACCGAGGGACTAAACTATGAGGGACTAATCTATCAGTCTCGGATACGTAGTATCTGGGACTAATTTATTAGTTACTAATTGTATTAGAGGTTGATTTTTTTGTGACTGATGTCCGTGACTAATAATCAGTCCTAAATAACTGCCCCCATTAATAAAAATGACGCCATTTTATTGGTCACTAATATTCAGTCACTAATATATTGACACCGAGGGACTAAACTATGAGGGACTAATCTATCAGTCTCGGATACGTAGTATCTGGGACTAATTTATTAGTTACTAATTGTATTAGAGGTTGATTTTTTTGTGACTGATGTCCGTGACTAATAATTCTAATGCGTCGAACCTCGTAATTAAGTGTGCACCCAAAATTACGTGTTTCGTCGCATGGTCCACATAGCACTTCTAGTTAAGTGAGGAAACAAATAAGATTGAAGCATTGTTTAAATCAAATAAGCATTAATGTAAAACAACATTTATTGAAACACCTAATGATTTTGCTAGTCTAGTAATGTAAGACCCTCCCATGAGACTTCTCAAGGGATTTGCTAGTCTAGTAATCTTGACCAAAAGCCTTCCAAATGGGTCAATTTAGGTTGCTTTTAAAATTATATGGGTTGGTTTGGATAAGATATTTTAACTAAATTGGTCACAATGGGTCACTTGAAATTCCATCTTGTTATTTTCTGGTCAAAGCGGGTCGACAACATTAAAGAAATGGGTCGATGTGGGTAAGTGTCTTAAAGGAACGGGGCAGGTTTCGGATCGGAATGGGTTCATTTCAAATTGAGTTTCGGGCCGAGACGAGGTTCGTACACACTACAAAAGAACTACACAAACATGGATATTCTTGTTGACCAATCATATTCTTTCTTTATGACGATGTCTCAAACTGGAAGCAATGATTAGTAAGCAGCCATCTTATATATCAATTATGTAATCGGTTTCAATTAATGGTCAATAACACAAATTTGTTACTCCTCAAGTCTATTTTCTTTACATATGGAATATTTATACTTAATCAAATTTGTTACCCAAACCCTTTCTTAGGCCATGTGTAGTCATAACCTCCTTTGTGAGCGCTCCCCAACTTTTTTTGCCTCATAACCCCCTCCGTAGTGGTGTTCGGGGGGTTATGGGGGGTTATGGCGCCCCACTACGCATACCCTTAGCAAAAATCATAAATCTCTAAAAACAAGGATTTGTTTTTTGTTAAAATAAAACAAAATGGGTGAATTAAAGAAAGCAATATTCTAGCACTAACTGATTGGTCTATTCAAACTCACACGGATCGCCATGCTATCATCATCATCCATTGATCAAAACCAATCCAACGGTCACAAAACCCACCCATCTCCACACATTAAATTACCAAACACCCTCTTTCTCTTGACTAACACATTCAAACACACCCACAAACAAGATATGCAGACTTATCTTCAACACCCTCTCTCTCTCTCTCTCAATACAAACACACAACACAGACAACACCAAGCACCCTCAGTCTCTCTCTCGACCTGTTAGAACCGGAGCTGGAACCGGCGCACCGGCGAGCCTTCTGATCGATGATTCGACTTCATCTACAACCGACACCCACCCCCTTTTCTTCGAGCAGCAACGAACCACCACCACCAACGTCTGGTGGTGGTGAGCGACGGTGAGACAGAGAGAAAGCTGAGAAATTGAGAGTGAAAGAGAGACTGGAGGAGGGCGGTGACGGCGGCAGACAGCGTCGTCGTCTGTGGAGGAGCGTCGAAGGAGACAGCGGCGGTGGTTTGGTGTCGATTAACTTATCCGGTAAGCCGTTTCCTTTTTCTTCTTAACCCTTATTTTTCTTCGAGATTCGTCTATCTCCGGCCACTGTTCGTTCTTTCAGGTGTAAATCTGATGATTGATGATGATGAATGACGATGATGACGGTCACGGCGGCGCTACGGCGGCCGTACCAGCATCGATTCGGGGTTTGGGTTGTTTCGGCACGACAGTGGTGGTTATGTGGTCACTGGTCAAACTCGGTTCTGATTTGGTTCGGGTATGGGTTCTCAGCTCGGGTGTCAGTTTAGTCTCGGGTTCACATCGGGTTAGTTCGCGCGCAGTGCAGATTCAGTTTGGTTCAGTCTAAGCGGGTCAAAGTTCGAGTTTGGTCATTTAACTTACTTTGTTGGTGTTTGTTTGATTAATGTTTTGAAGTATTAAAGTTTAGAATTAATATGCTATAATGTTATGGATTAAATTTGTTGAGAATGTCATTGTATTTAAGACTCTTGTTAGTCCTAAAAAGTAAATATATTACCAAATGTGCATGCATACTATCGACTATCAAATGTAGTATCAAAGACTATTTTTTAGTCTTCAAAAAACTCATAACCAGAAACAGTTATAGCATCGGCGACTATTATTTACTTACGAAATTAACATATTAGGGATTGATTATCAGTCTCTAAAAAACATATTCGGGATTGAAAAAGTTCTTAAAAGATACAAAATTTCAGTCTCTAAAAAACATATTCGCGACTAAATAATGACATCTAAGATTATTATTTTAGTCCTAAAAGATAAATTGAATATGTTATCAGGGACTAATTCTCAGTCTTCAAAAGAACATATTATTAGGGACTGATTCTTAGTCTCTAAAAGAACATATTCAGGACTGAAAAAGTTCTTAAAAGCTACATATTTTCAGTCCCTAAAAACATATTCGAAACTAAATAAGATGACATCTAAGATTATTTTTCAGTCCCTAAAAAATATATTAAGGAATGAAATGGCATGTTATCAGGGACTAATTCTCAGTCTCTACAACGACTATTAGAGACTGAATTGTCATGAAACCCAAATCTAAGTAAATGTATTTGGGACAAAATAGACAAGGTTCAAGTACTGATTTTCAGTCCTGAAAGGCCTAGTATCAAGGACTGATGTTCAGTCACCGACGAAACGTATTCGAGACTGAAATGATGTTGTACCACAACGTATATTGAGGACTGATTTTATATGTATAGGAGACTGAATATCAGTCTCTATTGGTGTCATACAATCGGGACTGAAATTTAGTTACTAATGAAAGTATCTAGGACTAGACAATTAGGACTGGCTCGGGACTGGCAAAATCAGTCCCTAATAACCATTAGGGACTGATTTAGGAGTTTTAGAGACTGATTTTTCAGTCTCAGATTGCGATCTTTTTTGTAGTGAGGAGAGAGAGAGAGATGCAGGTTCATATGAGAGAGAGGGAGAGAAAGTGATGGGTGTCAAGTGTTATATATATTAGGTGTATATTTTAAGCCCCTTTAACACTTTTTAGTCAAGTTTTAAATTTATAAGACACGATATTTACTAACACTAGACACTCATATGGGCAAGTGCACCCATCGTGAGCGTAGTATAGTGTTGGTAAGATACCGAGGTCGTCCAAGGACACAAGAGCTTTTAGTACCGGTTTATCCTCAACGTCTAATCAAATCAAAAAAGTTTAGAAAAATGTTTTAAGCCAAGAAAAATAAAAACTAACTAAAAATGCTGAAAATAAAAATAAAAGAAAAACAGATAGACAAGATGAATCACTTGGTTCCGACTCATATCTAGTGTAACCTTTGATTATTTCCACACTTTTGCACTATTTGAGAGATTATCTTAGTTATTGTAGTAGGCCCCTCTTTTGAAGGTGACGTTACCCTCACCCCAGTAGTTTGAGTCAGCAAGGATACAATCCTAAAAAGGTGGATTATTGGAAGATAATTAATTAAGTTATTAATGCAAATTATGGTAGGCCCCTCTTTTGGAGGTGACGTTACCCTCGACTAAGTAGTCTGAGTCAGCAGGGATACAGTCCTAAATAGCCGGGTTATAGTATTAATAGTAGTTAACTTATGAAGGGATCAAAGAGTTTGGACCCCCGCCATCCAATACCGTTAAGTATTGAAGGAGGTCCTACTAAATTTGACCCAGGTCCATTGCAGGACCTCTAAACGCTGAACAATGGCAAGACCTTTACCAAACCGTTCCCTTAACCCCCGACCAGGTAGCCAACATACCTCCATATAGACCGTGGAGATATGAATGGTGAAAATCTTTTATTTTATATAGACAGTAAAATAATGCCAAGACACCACGGACAAACGATAAGGAAAGATCACCTTCAACATAAGAAACTAGTTATTAAAGTCATTAATACAAAACCAAGTAAAAAGTGCGAAAATATTAAAAATAAAAAGTATTACACTAGACACTTTGTCTTCACCAAGTGATGTAAGAGACTTAGGCAAACATGGCCTTGATTGTCAAGAACTCTTACGATCAATCTTGGATCCCGAGACGACTCACACACTCTATGATGGACAATGGATGATGGTGGTGGATGATGGTGTTATGGTGGTGGTGGGTGGTGGGTGAAGTGTGAGAGAGGTGGTGTGCCAAGGGATGGTTTGAGCTTGAGCCAAGCACTCCTATTTATAGGATGAACAGAAGCTCAGGCACGGCCCCGTGTCCAGTGGGCACGGCCCCGTGTCCACATCCTTCTCTTTCTTCATTTAATGCAGCTTTGTCTTATTAGTTGACCACGCCCCCGTGTCCACTGAGCACGACCCCGTGTGCAGAAGAATCTTTGTACTATGAAGATTTGCTAGATTGTGCGAATCTTATAGTTGACCACGGCCCCGTGTCCGCTGAGCACGGCCCCGTGGTTGGCAATAGAAGCTTCTACCACTTTGTCTTTTCTGCTGACACTTGGGCACACCCCCGTGCTGGCTGAGCACGGGGCGTATTCAGTCTTCTGTTGCCTTGTTTTGCTTGGGAAGATGCTGTCGTGGGGTCGGGCATGTCACGTCTTGTTCCTTTTCTTGTATTTATGTTAGATTTTGATGTCTTTTTGCTTCTTTTGTTAATTTGAGCTCATTTAATCCTGAAAATACAAAAGGAAGACAAAAGCACAGTTTTTCCAACATTAGTACTAAAAAAGGGTTAGTTTTATGCCACAATTGATGAAATTTATATGTTGCATTTTGCACACATCAAATACCCCCACACTTGAATCTTTGCTTGTCCTCAAGCAAAACTCTTTAGTATGTGGCTATTACACACCCAAATGGAATGGGTAGAGAAGAAGGTTTTTAGGCTTGTCATAGAGTGTCGGGATTTCCAAGATTCTTTATTCAGTTTTATTTTTATTTATTTACAATTCTATTCGTCATGATTTATTTAAAACTTTTCATAAGATAAATTACTTATTAGGGCATAACATGCTTCTTTAAAATTCTATTTATATACAAGCTCACATACCTCACGGGGATCACTCAACACTCGGCCGAAGATGTATTTTTGTGGATCACTAGAGAGCGGCATGGACTTACTTCTACCATAAGCTTGCCAAGCAATCAATCCTCCTCCTTTTTAACTTACATACCTTTGTGAATATCAAGAGGACTTTTGTGGGTGAAGGGTTAGGCTTGGGTTAAAGGTAGGTGGTTGGGTTAGTGGTTAGTAGAAAAGGGCGAAAAGCGTAACAAGCGTCGGTTTTTTATAAGACTTTTTATTTTTGTAACTTTATTTTGATGAAGCTTTTATTCAAACAAAGTTATTTTTGATGAACTTGTTTGTTTATTTTCTTTTGCTTCATCATCAACACTCAAAATATTTTTTTTTTTTTTTTTTTGTGTGTATCACATGAAAACCGAGCTTTGTTACTAAAATAAAAGGTTTAAAATGAAAAAGGTTTTGGTGGGTAAACGGTGTTTGTTTTGGGTTATGAAATGAAACGGTTTAGGCTCAAAGGGGCTAACAAGGGGGATTTTGGGTAGTTGTTAAAAAAAAAGAAAAATAATGGTGTATAAATAAAAAGGGTTAGTCCTAATGCCTCCATCATTTACTTACTCGGGTTTAAGTTGGTAAGGACCAGGAATGTATCGTCATGGAAAGTTCTAGAGTCGTAAAAACCAAGAGGCTATTCACACAAGAAACGAAAAATGAGCATTTAGTTTAGTGATATGTATTTGTATTCTCAATAAAGGCTCAAAACTCACTTTTGTGGGAATGGGTTTTTATGTGATCAAGTATATATAATCAAATTTTAACTAAGCTTGTCATGCCTTTTCATAATTTTCTTATGTTGGTTCTTTTTTATCCCGACGCTATCGGTTGTAAATTTGTAAAAATATAACATTTTTAGAATTTGAAATTCCCAAGTTAAACCTAGAGAAGTAAAAAAAATGAAAATTTTTGAAAAAAAATTGGGGTGATTAGCGGTTCCAATAGAGTTTTGTGTAAGGCTTGTATTTAGGACTTGCAAGATTCAAGGTTTTAGCATCCCCCCCACACTTAAATTACACATTGTCCTCAATGTGTCCCAAAAATAAGTTTTTAGGTTGATTGAATGTGTAAAAGTGGGTTAAAAACAAGATTTTATGGTACTGGGTAGCTGAACACGGGGTGGTGTTGGCTGAGCACGGCCTAGTGTCCAGACTGCCAGTACCAAATGTAAACAGAAGGCTGGGCACGGGGGCGTGTTCAGTGAGCACGGCTCCGTGTCCAGGTACCTGAACTGGGCATTTTCTACAGAACCTCGGGCACGGGGCGTGTTGGGGTGAGCACGGCCCCGTGCTGAACTTGCTGTAATGAAGAAAAATCGTCGGGAGGCTCTGTTTTTGTGTATGGGGTGTTGGTTCAAGCTTCCCTTATCATCCTTCACCATCCCGAGTGTGTTTTATTCCTGAAAATTAAAAACTAAACTAGAAAACATAAAGGTTAATCTAAACTAAACTACGGATAGTTCCGCGGAATGCCTCCGTGGTGCGCCACGTTTATAAGGGTCCTTGGCTAGACCCACCTTATCGGGTGGTTCTGGCTCATCTTCAATTAGGGGGTCATTATTGCCGAATGGATATTTTATTGGCCGCTCAAGATCGACACTCTTTTTAAATGCCCCTAATTAAAGAGGTAGATTGTTGAACTTCCGGTTTTTCAAAGCTTCGTGAGTTTTTACAAATGGTCGTCCCAACACTAGAGTAGCGTCATCGAGGATGACAAAGTCGGTCGGGATTACCATTTGTTTTGTTTGAACCAAGACATCCTCAACTATACCGATTGATTTTATTACTTTCCGATTGGATAAAAAAATGGGTATTTGAAGTGGAGAAAAATCACTAATACTTAATTTTTCGAAAATGTAGTTAGGCATTATGTTAACACAAAGATCTTTATCAATTGTGACATTACTAATAAACGAATTTTGAAAGAAACATGGAACCGGTGTAATGTTAATTTCAAATGGGTCTTCTTTTATTAGTGAGGTTTGATCATTAGTTAACTTAACACTTACTGTTTCGTCAATTTTAGTGTTAGTGTTTAATTCTTTTAAAAACTTAGCATGAGTGGGTACTAAACAATGATTTTCAAAAGAAGGTGACAAGAGATTAATTTCTTCAAAATTAGACTCTTCTTGAATTTTAACATTGTCGGACTCACCTTTATCGTTGTTTAATTCATGTGTCGGTTTTTCACTTATTTGTTCTTCCATTTTTACACTTTCGGTTATCTCTTCCTTTTTTAATTCTTCTCTTGCACGGGACTCCTCTTCCCTTGCGCGAGATTCCTTTATACATCGATCGATAACTCTAATGTGTTCTAATATCCTATCGGTTACTTCGGTTATAGAAAAAGAATCGGGATTTTCAAAGCTTGAATCCGGTTGTTCGATCCTTTGTTCCTCATAATACCCATATGAAGTAGATGGTTCGCACCATTGTTCTTCATTGTAAGCATATGATGGATAAGGGTCGTAATTTTGTTCTTCATAATACTCGTATGAGGTGGGTTGTTCACGCCATGGTTCCTCATAATAAGCATACGAAGGTGGTGGCTCATATCTTGGTTCCTCAAAGTATGAGTAAGAAGGCTCATACCTTGGTTCATCAAAATATGAGTATGAGGGAGGAGGTTCATACCTTTGGTCTTCATAGGATGTGTATGAAGTTGATGGCTCGTACCTAGGTTCCTCATAATAGGTGTATGAATTGGATGGTTGATATGAGTGATTATATTGAACCGAGTGCAGATTTCTACAATTAGTGCAATAGTTACCACTATAATCATCCGCCTCATAAGTGTAGTTGTAACCTCCTGAGTATTGATCCATAAGAATCACTCAGCAGACCACAACCAAGTCTCGAGATCAGAAAACAAAAATAAAAACGGAAACAGAGGCTGGACACGGCCCCGTGTTCAGTGAGCACGACCCCGTGTTCAGGATCTGTATCTGGGCGTTTTAATTAAATTTACTGATTTCGTTGAGCACGGGGCGTGTTCAGTGAGCACGACCCGTGTTCAAGCTACTGTTACTGGACGTTTTTATGAAAATGTGCAGCACGACCCCGTGTTCAGCGAGCACGGCCCCGTGTACAGGTTACTGTAAATGCAAAACTAAACTAAAATGCAGAAAAATGTGCGCGCGTTTTAAAAAAAAGGTTTTGAAAAACTGATTAGGCCGTCGATTTTAAGCTTTCTTAAAATCCTTGTGTCCCCGGCAACGGCGCCAAAAACTTGATGGGTGTCAAGTGTTATATATATTAGGTGTATATTTTAAGCCCCTTTAACACTTTTTAGTCAAGTTTTAAATTTATAAAACACGATATTTACTAACACTAGACACTCATATGGGCAAGTGCACCCATCGTGAGCGTAGTATAGTGTTGGTAAGATACCGAGGTCGTCCAAGGACACAAGAGCTTTTAGTACCGGTTTATCCTCAACGACTAATTAAATCAAAAAGTTTAGAAAAATGTTTTAAGCTAAGAAAAATAAAAACTAACTAAAAATGCTGAAAATAAAAATAAAAGAAAAACAGATAGACAAGATGAATTACTTGGTTCCGACTCGTATCTAGTGTAACCTTTGATTATTTCCGCACTTTTGCACTATTTAAGAGATTATCTTAGTTATTGTAGTAGGCCCCTCTTTTGAAGGTGACGCTACCCTCACCCCAGTAGTTTGAGTCAGCAAGGATACAATCCTAAAAGGGTGGATTATTGGAAGATAATTAATTAAGTTATTAATGCAAATTATGGTAGGCCCCACTTTTGGAGATGACGTTACCCTCGACTAAGTAGTCTGAGTCAGCAGGGATACAGTCCTAAATAGCCGAGTTATAGTATTAATAGTAGTTAACTTATGAGGGGATCAAAGAGTTTGGACCCCCGCCATCCAATACCGTTAAGTATTGAAGGAGGTCCTACTAAATTTGACCCAGGTCTATTGCAGGACCTCTAAACGCTAAACAATGGCAAGACCTTTACCAAACCGTTCCCTTAACCCCCGACCAGGTAGCCAACATACCTCCATATAGACCGTGGAGATATGAATGGTGAAAATCTTTTATTTTATATAGACAGTAAAATAATGCCAAGACACCACGGACAAACGATAAGGAAAGATCACCTTCAACATAAGAAACTAGTTATTAAAGTCATTAATACAAAACCAAGTAAAAAGTGCGAAAAGATTAAAAATAAAAAGTATTACACTAGACACTTTGTCTTCACCAAGTGATGTAAGAGACTTAGGCAAACATGGCCTTGATTGTCAAGAACTCTTACGATCAATCTTGGATCCCGAGACGACTCACACACTCTATGATGGACAATGGATGATGGTGGTGGATGATGGTGTTATGGTGGTGGTGGGTGGTGGGTGAAGTGTGAGAGAGGTGGTGTGCCAAGGGATGGTTTGAGCTTGAGCCAAGCACTCCTATTTATAGGCTGAACAGAAGCTCGGGCACGGCCCCGTGTCCACATCCTTCTCTTTCTTCATTTAATGCAGCTTTGTCTTATTAGTTGACCACGCCCCCGTGTCCGCTGAGCACGACCCCATGTGCAGAAGAATCTTTGTACTATGAAGATTTGCTAGATTGTGCGAATCTTATAGTTGACCACAGCCCCGTGTCCGTTGAGCACGGCCCCGTGGTGGGTAATAGAAGCTTCTACCACTTTCTCTTTTCTGCTGACACTTGGGCACGCCCCCGTGCTGGCTGAGCACGGGGCGTGTTCAGTCTTCTGTTGTCTTGTTTTGCTTGGGAAGGTGCTGTCGTGGGGTCGGGCATGTCACATCTTGTTACTTTTCTTGTATTTATGTTAGATTTTGATGTCTTTTTGCTTCTTTTGTTAATTTGAGCTCATTTAATCCTGAAAATACAAAAGGAAGACAAAAGCACACTTTTTCCAACATTAGTACTAAAAAAGGGTTAGTTTTATGCCACAATTGATGAAATTTATATCTTGCATTTTGCACACATCAGAAAGAAAGAGTTTTTATATTTGTTTTTATTTTTTAGTTTTCTACAAATAGCCCTTGAATAATAATTCTTTACAAAATAGCCCCTAGGAATATGAAATAGCAAAAATGCCCTCATGTGCCTTGCACATGACCATATTTAATTAAAAAATCTAACTGGATTTGGTCTAAAGGACATAACGTGCAAGATTTTAGAACATTAAGTACAAAATCTGTCAACTTTTGCGCTAAAGGACAACGCCTGTAATTTGGTGTAAAAATAAAGGACAAAACTTGTAATTTACTCTAATATTTAAGTAAACTTAGTAGCAAAGGAAACTTAACAGGAAATGAAAATTAACAGCTAAGTAACTTAATCAGTTAAACAATGAAGTATGTTAATTAATTAATCAACTAAGTAAGTTACTTAATTAAACTAAATTAATTAGTTAAAGAGATAAGTTTAACAACAAAACGGTTAAGTAAGTTTAATAACTTAACATCTAAATAGATATATATATATATATATATATATAAGGTAGATAACATCTAAAAAGGTATATATAATGAAGGTACATATAAGGAAGGTATATATAAGGAAGGTATATATGGGTAGATAACAACTGGGGAAAGTGTATAAGGTTAGCTAGTTTCTAGGGAAGGTTTATCTAGGGAAGGTTTACCTAAAAAGCCTTATCTAGGGAAGGTTTACCTAGGGAAGCCTTATCTTGGGAAGGTATATATGAAACTTCTTAGAAAAGAAAGACATATTCCTTACCTATAAATAGAAAGCTCAGGATTTATTTTCCCTTGCTCATTCCTTCTCTTCTCTTCTCTATACGTTGGTGTTCTAACCAATAATCACCCATACAATATTCTTTCTAAACCATCAGAGAACCAACTAACGAATGCCTAAGTGTTGCTTGAATAAGGTTATACTTTGTTAACTTACGTTATGGTTTTGATCTCATGACCATCGCTAGGTATGAATTGGTTTTACACTAATACGTATTCTACTCTATTAAACTAAATGTTTAACAATCAGAAAGTTCAAAACTATAAACTTACTATCAAAATAGATGCTTAATTACTAATAGATTCAGAATTATAAGTAGATGCTTAACTGTCAGAAGGCTTAGAACCAGGACTAAAGACTTACAAGAAGCTTAATTATCTGAAGGCTCAAGAACTACAAGCTAGCAAGGTGAGTTTCTCTGAACCATCTCTAAAACATGATGTGATGTTCTGTCTGATTGGTAATAACTATGGAATCGATTATGTATGGCATCTGTGATATGTGGCAATGATTGATAGGATGATTGAGGGCTTATTATATGTATCTGATTTAGCCAGTAGAGTTTGTATACATAGCCTGCTTATGTGAACATACTGTGCTTACTCTGTTCTTTTCTGTATGCCATGATTATATCTGATTGATGTTATAGGTGATCAATGTATGCTTTAAATAAAATCATTTATGTTCATGAACTCACCAGTTTATGTTGAGTCCCAAATATTTTTCGGGCACACATCGTAAGTGCCATGTGATTGCAGGAATTGCAAACAATGAGACTAGCATACAAAGAGATAGAGCTCTAGAATGCTGCTGAAGGTTTAGATCTCTAGTATAGTTAAACTGATATTATTGTGTAATATGATAGATTATAATACTCTTAAATAAAAGTTCAGAACTAATTACTATGTGTTATGTATATCCGACGCGCAATACTCCCAGAGCTTATCCTGTGATGCGGGTGTTACACCACCCAAAGTACTTATTCAAGTCCGATGATCGAAAGCTTTTTTGTGAATTTACAAAAAATGCTAAACTACTAGATGGGTTTGGATCTAAGAGGGTGATTGATAACAATTCTAACATTACTGGGTTGAAATCTCATGACTGTCATATTCTCATGCAACGTTTGATAACGATTGGGGTTAGAGGGATTTTGACCAAAGATACATCTACACCAATGGTAGACCTTTGTATGTTTTTAAGCAACTTTGCTCGAGAACACTATTGGTTGAGGATACGAGGAAAGCGAAGGGTGACATTCTTACCATTCTATGCAAGTTAGAGATGATCTATCCTCGGGTGTTTTTTGACATTATGGTTCATTTACTTGTGCATTTACCTGTTGAAGGGATTGCGGGAGGTCCAGTAGCTTTCAGATGGATGTATCCATGTGAAAGGTAGATGAAAAAGCAAAAAAAAAAAAAAAAAACTATGTCAGAAACCCAACAAGGCTGGAAGGTTGTTGTGACAACTCGTATTTCAAACTTTTCTTTATACTTTGATGTAACCAGTGTGGACGTTATGTGATTATTTGACTATGTGATTTTAATGGAATGTATGTTTTATCTTTTATGTGGATTGTGTAGTATAAGTATATGAAATGTGATTGCACAACACGAACTCAACTGTACAACCTCAACCAGGTTGCACAAGTCCTTTTTGGGCCGCACACTTTTGCACTCGAAACCACAAGGGCAGCCCGTAATGGGTTCGGCCCATTTCATTTGTTGCGCATAACCTCATGACGAAGGGGTATACTCCTCATTACTTGCAAAACACAACACACACCAAACCCTAGTTCTCTCCTCCCTCTCTCTCTCGAAGCCGACGGCATGACATCCCCTTCTCTCGAAGACTTTCTTGTTCGGATCACCCATGCTTTACCTTCTAACCGGACGTGGTTGACCCCATATAGCTCAAGTGACCTTTTTGTGTATCTGCCGAGCTAACCTGAGGTGAGTTCACACTTCTACAAGGCATGGGATTCCCGGTGGTTTGGGAATGGGTTAAGAAACTAAAATGGAACCTGCATATTCTCCTTGGGTAGGATATGTACCTCCATCCTCCATGGGAAGGACGAAAACATTTAACCTGCATATTCTCCTTAGGTAGATTACGTACCTCCATTCTCCATAGGAAGAATGACAACATATAACTTACTAGACAAAACTCTATCATGAAGTCCCTCATTTTTATATCGACTTAATCGCCGGGCCAATAGCGAGTGGGTCATTAGTTAAATAGCGTTATTAGGTTTGACAAGCCTCACACCGTGCCGCAGAGGACGGGAGTTGACTAATGGATCTAGGCACTTAGTCAATGATGATAGACATTGACGTAGGGCATATAAACATGACTCCAGTCAGTTGTCGATATGGTAACGGGTCTAGTGGTTAACATGGGGTAGCCCCCACTGGTTATGGTTTGGGAAACAAGGAATTAGTTAACTCATGGTTTTCGAATGAACTTATGGTTTTTGGAACAACTTTAAAATGGACAACCAACTGTGAACTCGCTCAACTTTGTTGTTGATTCCTTACTATATGCCTTGCAGGTCGTTAGGGGTTTACTTGGAGCTTGCACGAGAAGGAGAGGTCGTTGTGGGACATGGACCGTTGAGTTCCATGTAAAACATTTGAACTTTAAAACTTATGTTTTGGTTTTACACTTTATGCTTCCGCTGATAACTTGAACTTGGTTAAATTGTTTTGGACACCAATTATATTGTAGTGTGTTTTTATCTTTATTATTTTACATTGTTCAATATGATTGGTGGCTTGATCCTGGTCATGTCACGCCTCCTGCGGTGATACTCCGCTTGTGGAATTTGGGGGTGTGACAGTTGTATAGCTGAAGCTTATGTGATTGAAGAAGCTCTAACATTTTTTTCAATGTACCTTCAAGATGTTCAGACTAAGTTTAATTGTCTAGATAGAAATGAGGATGTCGTTGTTGAAAAACGAAAGTTTTGGGTGTTTGAGTCTAAATGTCGTCCGGCAAGTGCAACGAAGAGGAAATATCTTTCAACCATCCAAAAAAGCAAGATGGAATGGTTTGTCCTCGAATATGGTGCAGAAGTCAGAGAGTACATGAAGTGAGTGTTCCTATATTTACTTTTCATAATTTGTTAATTACTATTTTCTCTTCCTTGCTTATATTTGTCATCAATGTAGTGAGTTCATATCTACACATCCCTAAGATGATCTTAAAACCAAATTTCCAGGGTGGTTCCTTGATAAGGTATAAAAAATATATAACCCGCATTACTCTATATCTGTTAGGTAATACATATATAACAAGCATTCTTACTCTATATTTGTTAGGTCCATTCGATGAAAACACAGAATTCTCCAGAATTCCACCCAGAGTTGTATGCACTTTCAATTGGTGTTAAAATGAATATTAAAACTTACACTGGTTACATAGCCAACGTTGTTAGGTTTATGACACTTGAACGTGATGCAAAATGCGCAACGTAAAACTCTGGGGTTGAAGTGGCTGGAGAGAACGGTATGAAATTTTATGGCCAATTAGAAGAATTTATCGAGTTGCATTATACAAATGGTTATTCAACTGTCCGATTTCGGTGTAAGTGGTTTGATACTCGAAGGGTGTAAAGTATGACAATAATATCACCAGTATAAGTATAAGCACTGAACAAGAATGGGACAAAGACGATCAACTCATATTTGCTTCACAAGCCAAACAAGTGTTCTTCATCCAAGAACCGTCTCGAAACAAAAAAAAAACATAGATGGGTAGTCGAAAACATTAATCTTCAAAAAAGTTGGCATCAGCCATTAAATGATAATCGCGTCGAGCCGGTTCGAAATGTTGATAATGACTTGGAAGATATTGACGTTGTCCACAAAACCCTTCATCTGACTGTCCACTTGTCATCGACCTCACCCAATACTTTCAAACTGGGTCTTCTCATGTTACTTAAGGTGAGCCTGCAACTGAAGTTGATCCCCCAACAACTATTGTCGTTGAAGTGTTGGAAGTTGAGACTGATAATGATGAGGACGATCCCGATTATGACATCGAGTTTGATTAAAAGAAAAGTTATTGTAATTTATATTAGTTGGTATTTGAGAAACACTTGTTGAAATCTTTATTTGCGTATTACTTATACTTGTTGTACTTTCTATTAATTTCTATTTGATACACTTGTTGTAACATTTGTAACTTTTTAGGAAAAATGTTTTCTTTGTGGTTTGTATTTGTTTATCTTATGGCGGATGTGCTCCCCCGAGGACATGGGGGAGACGGGGTTGGGGATCCACAAAATCCCGATCCTTTTCGGAGAGGGACACATGAGATCGACCATAAGTTATCAATTATTATTTAGTACTTTTATTTCATTTATTATAAATGTTGTCACAAATTATATTTAATTTTAATTGCAGCGGCAAGGAGAGTTAGGGGAAGCAAAAAATCAAAAGCTTCGCAGAATGGTGAAAGCGGAGAGGACCCGTGTCTCTTACATTCGATATGGATGTAACCTATACCACCGTCGGTGTACCGAGTGACCTATTTTCACGTGAGGCGGGTATGTATATGTGGTGGACCATGTCGCACCCTGACTTTTGCGGAAGCGTATGATATGTGACTTGCTTAATATCATTGCATTCAATTATAACAAACAACTATATGATTAAAACCATGATCTTCATCCATTAATATGTTTTCAAAATAATACAAACCAAATTGTTTAGTACCAACCATCAACTTCAAGTTTGAATTATAACCCATTTAAATGAAACAAGTTCCATAAAGCACTTTAAACAAAAGACATAGATAAATCAAGGCTTTGATTCTTGTATCTTATTAAAGATAAGATACACAATTCAAACCCTTCCAAAAAGGATGACATCATTTCTTGTAAATACTTCTTGAAACTTTGAAACGCCCGTCAGATCCACACTAGTTTCCTGAAATACCTATAGTTTGAAAACATCAACAAAAGTTGAGCGAGTTCATATGTATTTGTATGTGTGCACGAATAACCTTGTAAACATTTGTAAGTATGTCTTTGTAAGCCGGTATGAAAGCGTGTATGAACAGATCAATTAATGATTTGCAAGGTCATTAATATATGTGCAACGGCGTAGGAAGGCTCAAACCTAGCGGATTTTGTACTGGTCCACCCGACTGGAACGACATAGTCACCACATTCGGCCACTCCGGCCCACGGGTGGGGCTCGCTACACCCAGATAGATCTACCACTCATGCCCCTCGGTCCTTATCCAAGGATTAATGGTTTTAAGTGTGCTCCTACCCATTCACATGATCTAATAGTTCATTCCTTAGCTAACCATACCATTTGTAAAAGTTTGAAACATATGTAACATGTTTTTCACCCCCGAAGTTATAAAACTGAAAACAGTTAAAAGAAAAGGGGGACATGAACTCACGGATTTGCGGTCTTCTGTCAAGTAGCTCAAGGCATCTTTCCTCTGGTCGTACGACTACCTACACACGTGCTATGTTTTATTAGACGGCTAGGTCATGTAACGACTCTTAGTCTTAGTTGTTTGTTAAGACTTAGCGTCCTTTGAGTTATAGGTTGGATGTACATTGTATTATTCCAAAGTATATAATTATTGGTTAAAATATTAATATTTTAACTTAAATTATATTTATCAATTATTTGGAATATTTGTTAAGATAATATATTTTTGACTTATTCCGTTTTGTAATTCCTTCATGAATATTTCCCAAGTATGGGTATACTTATACTTGTGTATTTTTAGACTTTTGTATTTTGCAAAGTATTGGTGGCGTATTCCGGTGTGTATTTGTACGTACGAGAATACGTATTTTTTTGTATTTATTAGGTATTTCTATACTTAATTTTGTATTTAATTTTCCTGAATATTATTTTTAAGACAATTAAAAATCACCAATCTTTATATTCTTAAAATATATATATTTTAAGAGAATTTTTATAGAAAAAATATCAATAAATCTTTCTTGGCAAAAATGAGTATACCTTCATATATATCTCAAAAATAATATATATTTTTAAGATTAACTTTAGAAAATGTATATTTTCATTTTTCACCCAAAATAATATATTTTTAACTTGTTTAAGAAAATATTTATTTTTTCTCCATCCAATATAATATTTCTTCAAATTGTTTAAGAAAATATATATTTTTCTCCACTAAAAAATAATACATTTTCTATTTGACAAAATATAATATATTTTGTAATACTTGTAAAAATCATAATTTCCGTTTCTTTGGTTTCCAAAATACCGTTTGCCATACTTGTCGAGTTATGAGTTTATTTCTGGAACTCATATATATTTATAGTCCTTAGTGCTTGTCCGGTTTGTCCAATATTCGGGTATAAATTATATATTTATTTTCTTGGAATTTTGGTAGTATTTTCGTATTTCAATTTTGGTGAGTTATGTTATTTTCAAGTTCCTAAAATAATATAACTAATACACATGATTTACAAGTAGCACACAATTTGTGACATCTAAATATATATTTCCCTAAATATATACTTAGTCATTTTTATTTATCAAAAATCAACCTCCAATATTTGTAATTTCCGTAATAAAAATTATGGCAAGTTTTTATATGAAAACCATGATCAAAACTTATTTGTAAACACTTGTTTAAAAATATTTTTCTAAGTGTTTAATTTCTACAACAATTTTGCCATAGTTTCCCCTTAAAAATGGAGGTTTCCATGCCCAAAGGCATATCATTTTCTTTTTAAAAATCATCACCAATCATCAACAATTTAAACAAGACTTACCGTAAGCCAAAAATATGCAATTTACACTATGTCATGAACTTGAAAGTTTGTAAAAATTTGTAGTAACTTCATATGTTATTTAGTAAGTTTAGTTACCTCTAAAAAATGGTTTTTAGTTTATAAAACTCTTTCTTGTAGATTTTAGTTCTTTACACCTTACACGATGATTTTCTAAAAATACTTCTTTTTGTATTCTTCTTGTTAACAACACTTTTCTAGCCTTGTTTTACCACTTAGAACATGATTAATTTCTTCAAAAACCATGATCATGTTAAATCTTGTAAATAACTTTGGTTTCTTGAAAAGATCATTTTTGAAATAATTCATTTTCAAGACATATAACATGTACCAATAATCATCATACTCTAAATCCATTTCATTTTCAAGTTCATGTTCAACATAAAGGATGATCATTATGATTTTCTGAAGATCCATCCTCCTACTTGCTAGATTATGTGTTTAATCATCATCTAGCAAGCTTCTTATGATGATCAACATCATACTCACAAGAAATCATCACACAAGTTTCACACATACACTAAAACAACTTAGATTTTCATGTTATTAAGCTTTATATTAGTGATCATCTTCATGTTTTCTTGAGTTTCTTTAGCTTAACAATTTACATAATCTTTTAACCACTAAAATGAGAAGTAAAATCAAGTTGTGAGGAATTTTGATGTGTGCAAAATGCAACATATAAATTAAATCAATTGTGGCATAAAACTAACCCCTTTTTAAGTACTAATGTTGGAAAAAGTGTGCTTTTGTCTTCCTTTTGTATTTTCAGGATTAAATGAGCTCAAATTAACAAAAGAAGAAAAAAGGCAGCTAAATCTAGCATAAGTACAAGAAAAGGAACAAACGTGACATGCCCGACCCCACGACAGCATCTTCCCAAGCAAAACAAGAAAACAGAAGGGTGAACACGCCCCGTGCTCAGTGAACACGGGGGCGTGCCCAAGTGACAGCAGAAAAGACAAAGCTGTATAAGCTTCTATCGCCCACCACGGGGTCGTGCTCAGCTGACACGGGGACGTGGTCAACGCTAAGATTCGCAGAATCTGGGAAATCTTGATAGTACAGATTTGCTTCTGCACACGGGGGCGTGCCCAGCGGACACGGGGGCGTGGTCAACTAATGCAGACAAACTGCAATTAATGAAGAAAGAAATGAAGGATGGACACGGGCCTGTGCCCAATGGACACGGGGCCGTGCCCGAGCTTCTGTTCAGCCTATAAATAGGAGTGCTTGGCTCAATTGCAAACCATCCTTTGGCACACCACCTCTCACACTTCACCCACCACCCACCACCACCATAACACCATCATCCACCACCATCATCCATTGTCCATCATAGAGTGTGTGAGGCATCTCGGGATCCAAGATTGATCATAATAGTTCTTGACAATCAAGGCCATGTTTGCCTAAGTCTCTTACATCACTTGGTGAAGACAAAGTGTGTAGTGTAATACTTTTTATTTTTAATCTTTTCGCACTTTTTACTAGGTTATGTATTAATGACTTTAATAACTAGTTTCTTATGTTGAAGGTGATTTTTCTAGGGCTGTAAACGAACAGAACGAACACGAACAACGCCATGTTCGTGTTCGTTCGTTAAGGAAATTAACACGTTTGTGAGCTGTTCATGAACGCATACCGAACACAAGTTTATGTTCGTGTTCGTTCGTTAAGGAAATTCAATTGTTCACGAACAGTTCGTGAACACTTGTCTCGAACAAAAACGAATGCAAGCAAATGAAAATGAACGCAAACGAACATTTAACTTGAAAATAAAAAAATGAAAACGTTGTTATCCTTAAACATTTGATATAAGTAGTTAAATACAACCATCAAATGATAAATCAAAACACAAAAAGTCTACCACAACGCCAAACGATGAATAAAGTTTAACTAACTTAGACATAATTATCCCCAAAAATATCATAGAATGTCAAAATTTTAGCTAACTTAGAAAAAAATAGGGTTTCAAGTTTTCAATATGTTTAGATAAAAAGTTTATTATTTTTTTAATATAATCAAACAAACATATTAACGAACGTTCACGAACACAGTCGAACGAACGAGACATGTGTTCGTGTTCGTTCGCTAAGCTAACCGAACGGAATTTTTTGTTTGTGTTCGTTCGTTAAGCTAATCGAACGAACATAAACGAACTTCCCGCCGAACGGTTCACGAACTGTTCGCTGAACGTTCGGTTCGTTTACAGCCCTAGATTTTTCCTTATCGTTTGTCCATGGTGTCTTGGTATTATTTTACTGTCTATATAAAATAAAATATTTTCACCATTCATATCTCCACGGTCTATATGGAGGTATGTTGGCTACCTGGTCGGGGGTTAAGGGAACAGTTTGGTAAGAGTCTTGCCTTGTTCAGTGTATAGATCCTGCAAGGACCTGGGTCAAATTTAGTAGGATCTCCTTCAATACTTAACGATATTGGATGGCGGGGGTCCAAACTCTTTGACCCCCTCATATGTAAGCTACTATTAATACTATAACCCGGCTATTTAGGACTGTATCCCTGGTGACTCAGACTACTTAGCCGAGGGTAACGTCACTTTCAAAAGAGGGGCCTACCATAATATGCATTAATAACTTAATTAATTATTTTTCAATAATCGACCCTTTAGGATTGTATCCTTGCTGACTCAAACTACTGGGTTGAGGGTAACGTCACCTTCAAAAGAGGGGCCTACTACAATAACTAAGATAATCTCTTAAAAAGTGCAAAAGTGCGGAAATAATCAAAGGTTACACTATACACCAGTCGGAGCCAAGTGATTCATCTTGTCTATCTGTTTTTACTTTTATTTTATTTTCAGCATTTTAGTTAGTTTTTATTTTTCTAGTTTAAAATTTTTTTTCTAACTTTTTGATTTGATTAGACGTTGAGGATAAACCGGTACTAAAAGCTCTTGTGTCCTTGGACGACCTCGGTATCTTACCAACACTATACTACGCTCACGATGGGTGCACTTGCCCATATCTGTATTTAGTGTTAGTAAATATCGTGTTTTATAAATTTAAAACTTGGCTAAAAAAGTGTAAAGGGGCTTAAAATAAGCATTAAAACCATAACACACTTCACGCACATCAAGTTTTTGGCGCCGCTGCCGGGGACACAAGGAGTTTAAGAAAGTTAGGAATCAATGGCCTAATCGTTTTTTCTTAATTTTCCATTTTTTTTAGATTTTTCTTAGTTTTTCAGTTTCTGCAGAGCTTAGCACGGGCCGTGCCTGGTCGGACACGGGCCGTGTCCAGCATTATCACTGGCAGTTTTTATTTTCCGAGTTACAGAGAGTTGAGCACGGGGCCGTGTCGGTGCAACACGGGGCCGTGTCCAACTCCCCAATAACAGGGATCCGGAAAACAATCGTTGTACCTCCGACCACGGGCCGTGTTCACTGAGCACGGGGCCGCGGTGAACCTTCTGACCAACCTTCTTTTCTGTTTTTATTGCAGGACTTAGAATCCAGGCGCCACATTTGAACTTCCTACGTAGTGCATGAGCTCCAGTTCTAGTAGAGACATAAAAGAACCTCTAGAAGAACCCGAACGCTTTTCAGAAAAAACTTAAAGCTAAAAACCAAGAGAAAGTTTCGGGGGACCCACTTCCAATGGCGGACCAACGTACCCTCATGGATTACCTACGGCCCACTGTAGGTAATCTCGGTGCCGCTATCAATGCACCGAATGTCGAAGCCAATAACTTCGAATTTCGACCGCATTTGATACAAATGCTTCAAAACTCCGCAACCTTTCATGGGCTTGCGGACGAGGATCCTCATCTACATATTACTAATTTCTTAGAAATATGTGATACCTTTCGGATCAATGGAGCAACAAATGACGTCATCCGCCTTCGAATGTTTCCATTTTCACTGAAAGACCGAGCTAAGGCTTGGCTTAACACCCTCCCAACTGGCTCGGTAAACACCTGGGATGAAGTAGCCCAAAAGTTTCTATATAAGTATTTCCCTCCTGCTAAAACGGCTAAATTAATGACTGAAATTAATACATATTCACAAGAGGATGGGGAATCCTTATATGAGACTTGGGAAAGGTTCAAGGAGCTACTAAGAAAGTGTCCTCATCACGGTCTTGCGGTATGGCAACAAGTATCCACTTTCTACAATGGGTTGTTGCCACACACGAGACAAACACTTGATTCTAGCTCCGGGGGACTTCTAGGTAATCGTCGCCCAAACGAAATATATAATCAAATTGAGGAAATTGCTCAAACCAATTTTCAGTGCCACACTCCCCGAGGCAATAAATCTATTGCCCCGGGCGCCCATAAGGTTGATGAAAGCACTTCTTTACAAGCCCAAATCGAGGCCCTTTCTTCAAAAATCAAAAAATTAGAAATGGAAAAAACGGCCTCGGTTATGGCTTGTGAGGGGTGTGGTGGACCACATGAAAATTGGAGTTGTATGAAAGAAATAGATGATCAAACAGAAACGGTAAACTACATTGATAATAGACCTAGGCCGTCAGGTCCCCCAACGGGTACCTACAACCAAGGATGGCGTAACCACCCTAACCTTGGTTGGAGAGATCCCGGCAATAGTAGTAACCAACAAAACCAACGAACTAACTTTCAACAACCACAAAACTTTTCTCAACAACAAGGTGGACGAGAAAGGCGTGAAGATTCTGTATCTCGCCTCATCTCCGAAACCGAAAAGAAAAACTCGGATCGATTTCAACAATTGGAATCGAATTTTAGAAGTCAACAAGCTAGCATTCAAAACATTGAAAAACAATTAAATCAAGTAGCTCAAAATTTCTCCGAGAGACCACAAGGCGCGTTACCGAGCAATACCGAAACCAACCCAAAAGCGCAAGTACATCTCATCACATTAAGAAACCGAACCGTAGGTCCCGAGGAGGCTCCATCACCGCCAGCTGAGAGAAGCCAATCCAGTCAAACCACGACTCCACCCGCACCCCAACCAGAAACGGCTTCTCCACCAACTCAAGAGCCCACTAAGACTCCTCCGGTTCCGTACCCCGGTCGGTTAATTCGTCAAAAGACCGATGAGCAATTCGCAAAGTTTGAAAATTTACTAAAACAATTGCATGTTAATATTCCTTTTATCGAAGTCCTAACCCAAATGCCTAAATATTCAAAATTTATGAGGGACTTCCTCACTCACAAAAGGAAAATTGAATCATTGCAATTAGTTAACTTAGGCGAAGAATGCTCCGCTTTAGTACTCAACAAACTCCCACAAAAGAAGATTGATCCTGGAAGCTTCACGATTCCTTGCTCGATTGGGGAATCCCCCATTCGCAATGCACTAGCCGATCTTGGGGCTAGCATCAACCTCATGCCCGCATCAATGTTCAAACGACTCGGCCTAGGAAAAACGAGCCCTACAAAGATGAGCATACAACTTGCCGATAGATCCGTCAAATTTCCACAAGGTGTCGCTGAAAATCTATTGGTCAAAGTCGACAATTTCGTCTTCCCGGCCAACTTTGTCATACTAGACATGGACGAAGACGCCGATGTTCCTCTCATCCTCGGGAGGCCATTTCTAGCCACCGCCCAAGCAGTGGTAGATATGAATGACGGAACACTAACATTGAAGTTTAGGGACGAGGAAGTGAAGTTTGGAGTTGGAAAGAGAGTAGAAGATGAAGACTCGGTCAACTACATGAAGGTCATAGACTCAAGCTTGGATGACGCTCTCCGACGGTGTAGCCTAGGATGCAAAACATCCCACTTGGGTGACATATGACCAGGCTATGGGTCTAGCCAAGGACCCTTATAAACGTGGCACACCACGGAGGCATTCCGCAGAACTATCCTTAATTTAGTTTAGATTAATTTTTATGTTTTCTAGTTAGTTTTAATTTTCAGGAATAAAACACACTCGGGATGGCAAAGGAAACAAAGGAAAATTGAACCAGCACCCCATGCAGGAAAACAGGGCCATCCGACAAAATTTCTTCGTAACAGTAAGTTCAGCACGGGCCGTGTCCGCCCAACACGGCCCCGTGCTGCACAGTCTGCAGAAAATGCCTAGTTCAGGTAAACTGGACACGGGCATTGTTCACCCAACACGCCCCCGTGTCCAGGCTTCTTTTTCTCTTTCAAATTTTGGTTACTGGCGACTGAACACGGGGCCGTGCCCAGACTCCACGGGGCCGTGTCCAGCGCCCAGTAACACAATTTTTTGCTTTTTCACACCTTTTTACACATTCAATCAACCTAAAAACTTATTTTTGGGACACATTGAGGACAATGTCTAATTTAAGTGTGGGGAGGATGCTAAAACCTTGAATCTTGCAAGTCCTAACTACAAGCCTTACACAAAACTCTATTGGAACCGCTAATCACCCCAAATTTTTTTCAAAATTTTTCATATTTTTTACTTGTCTAGGTTTAACTTGGGAATTTCAAATTCTTCAAAAGTTATATTTTTACAAATTTACAACCGATAGCGTCGTGATAAAAAGAACCAACATAAGAAAATTATGAAACGGCATGACAAACGTAGTTAAAATTTGATTATATATACTTGATCACATAAAAACCCATTCCGACAAAAGTAAGTTTTGAGCCTTTATTGAGCATACAAATACATATCATTAAACTAAATGCTCATTTTTCGTTTCTTTTGTGAATAGACGCTTGGTTCTTACGACTCTAGAACTTGCCACGACGATACATTCCAGGTCCATACCAACTTAAACCCAAGTAAGTAAATGATGGAGGCATTAGGACTAACCCTTTTTATTTCTACACCATTATTTTCCTTTTTTTTTACCACCTACCCAAAATCCCCCTAGTTAGCCCCTTTGAGCCTAAACCTTTTCATTTCATAACCCAAACCAAACACCCTTTCACCCACCAAAACCCTTTTTATTTTTAACCTTTTGTTTTAGTAACAAGCTCGGTTTTTCGTATAACTTTCCTCACAAAAAAATATGTTGATGATGAAGCAAAAGAAAAATAAACAAACACGTTTATCAAAAATAACTTTGTTTGAATAAAAACTTCATCAAAATAAAAGTTGCAAAAATAAAAAGTCCTACGAAAACCGACGCTTTTTACGCTTTTCGCCCTTTTACTAACCACTAACCCAACCACCTGCCTTTAACCCAAGCCTAACCCTTCACCCAAAAGTTCTCTTGATATTTACAAAGGTATATAGTTAAAAAGGAGGAGGATTGATTGCTTGGCAAGCCTATGGTAGGAGTAAGTTCCATGCCGCTCTCGAGTGATCCACTAAAATACATTTTCGGCCGAGTGTTGAGTGAACCCCGTGAGGTATGTGAACTTGTATATAAATGGAATTTTAAAGAGGCATGTTATGCCCTAATAAGTAATTTATCTTATGAAAAGCGTTAAATAAATCATGACGAATAAGACTGTAAATAAATAAAAATAAAACTTGATAAAGAATCTTGGAAATCCCGACACTCTATGACAAGCCCAAAACCCTTCTCTTCTACCCATTCCATTTGGGAGTGTAAAGCCACATTATAAAGAGTTTTGCTTGAGGACAAGCAAAGATTCAAGTGTGGGGTATTTGATGTGTGCAAAATGTAACATATAAATTACATCAATTGTGGCATAAAACTAACCCTTTTTTTAGTACTAATGTTGGAAAAAGTGAGCTTTTGTCTTCCTTTTGTATTTTCAGGATTAAATGAGCTCACATTAACAAAAGAAGCAAAAAGACAGGTAAATCTAGCATAAATAAAAGAAAAGGAACAAACGTGACATGCCTGACCCCACGACAGCATCTTCCCAAGCAAAACAAGAAAACAGAAGGCTGAACACGCCCCATGCTCAGTGAACACGGGGGTGTGCCCACGTGACAGCAGAAAAGACAAAGCTGTAGAAGCTTCTATCGCCCACCACGGGGTCATGCTCAGCAGACACGGGGCCGTGGTCAACTCTAAGATTCTCAAAATCAAGGAAATCTTGATAGTACAGATTTGCTTCTGCACACCGGGGCGTGCCCAGCGGACACGGGGGCGTGCCCAGCGGACATGGGGGCGTGGTCAACTAATGCAGACAAACTGCAATTAATGAAGAAAGAGATGAAGGATGGACACGGGGCCGTGCCCAATGGACACGGGGCCGTGCCCAATGGACACGGGGCCGTGCCCGAGCTTCTGTTCAGCTTATAAATAGGAGTGCTTGGCTCAATTGCAAACCATCCCTTGGCACACCACCTCTCTCACACTTCACCCACCACCTACTACCACCATAACACCATCATCCACCACCATCATCCATAGTCCATCATAGAGTGTGTGAGTCGTCTCGGGATCCAAGATTGATCGTAAGAGTTCTTGACAATCAAGGCCATGTTTGCCTAAGTCTCTTACATCACTTGGTGAAGACAAAGTGTCTAGTGTAAAACTTTTTATTTTTAATCTTTTCGCACTTTTTACTTGGTTATGTATTAATGACTTTAATAACTAGTTTCTTATGTTGAAGGTGATTTTTCCTTATCGTTTGTCCGTGGTGTCTTGGCATTATTTTACTGTCTATATAAAATAAAAGATTTTCACCATTCATATCTCCACGGTCGATATGGAGGTATGTTGGCTACCTGGTCGGGGTTAAGGGAACGGTTTGGTAAGAGTCTTGCCTTGTTTAGTGTATAGATCCTGCAAGGACCTGGGTCAAATTTAGTAGGACCTCCTTCAATACTTAACGGTATTGGATGGCGGGGGTCCAAACTCTTTGACCCTCTCATATGTAAGCTACTATTAATACTATAACCAGGCTATTTAGGACTGTATCCCTGCTGACTCAGACTACTTAGCCAAGGGTAACGTCACCTTCAAAAGAGGGGCCTACAATAATATGCATTAATAACTTAATTAATTATCTTTCAATAATCCGACCCTTTAGGATTGTATCCTTGCTGACTCAAACTACTGGGTTGAGGGTAACGTCACCTTCAAAAGAGGGGCCTACTACAATAACTAAGATAATCTCTTAAAAAGTGCAAAAGTGCGGAAATAATCAAAGGTTACACGGTACACGAGTCGGAGCCAAGTGATTCATCTTGTCTATATGTTTTTACTTTTATTTTATTTCAGCATTTTAGTTAGTTTTTATTTTTCTAGTTTAAAACATTTTTCTAACTTTTTGATTTGATTAGACGTTGAGGATAAACCGGTACTAAAAGCTCTTGTGTCCTTGGATGACCTCGGTATCTTACCAACACTATACTACGCTCACGATGGGTGCACTTGCCCATATGTGTGTTTAGTGTTAGTAAATATCGTGTTTTATAAATTTAAAACTTGGCTAAAAAAGTGTAAAGGGGCTTAAAATAAACATTAAAACCATAACACACTTCACGCACATCAAGTTTACTACTGGCTCTAATAGCTAGGGAAGAAACAAGATAAAATGATGATGAAGAAGGTGGATAAAAGCTCTTGGTGATGGTCCTTCAATCTCCAAAGCTTCCAAACTTCTTAACTATGCTTCTTACACCTTTGAGAGCCCTTAGATTGCTTGATAATGATTTGAAAATGGAGGTGGTATGTTGTGGGTTTGGGGCCGAGAACAAGAAGGAGAGGAAAAGAAGAGATGTGTTGTGAAATGGTTAAGTGATAATGGATTAAGTCTTGTGGTCTTTAAAACAAGTTCTTCCAACACATCATAATCTAATGGTTAATGTGCTCCTTAATGATTTTACATATCATATAAAATATACAAAAGAAATCAAGCGGTGTGTCCCCATGTTGGGACCGTAAGTTGACCGGGGGGGGGGGGGTCTAGTTGTGTTGTAATGATAAGTTAAAGAGTTTAGTTAGATTGTAAGGTAGTTAGTTAGGGTTGTATGTGTTATGTGTTTATAGGATGTGTTATGATGTTCGGTGAACATAACTAGCTTCGTAACACTAAAACAATGCTTCTAGTGAAAATTTGGTGTTTCGGGTAGTGTCCGGTTGTTCGGTTGGTTACCGGTTCGTTAATGTGCTAAATTGCGCAGTTTAGTGTGCTTTATGTTCCCTTTTATGACAGTTTTGATTCCCGACACCTAGGAAGGTATTCTGAAATATGCAGAATTCTGCAGTTTCTAGGAGTTTTAGGCACTTTCCGGCACTTAAACTATCACTCGGAAGGTAGTTTTATGATCCCTACTTTCCTACACACTATACTAGCGTAACTCTTGGTTTCGGGGTCATTCTGTGTCTTAACATTATGTTTGTCTGAGTACTGAACTCCCGTCAGTACTTCTAGTTTGTCTGATAACTGTGCTAACTTTTGTTCTGTGCATTAAGTGAACCATATTGTGTTGCATGCAATAATGATAAGAAATCATGCAACATGTAATGCACTTGTATGTATATGACAGTAATCAGAAACACATTCATGTCATTAATTTAATCTGGCACAATCATTTAAATAGAAATTACTGTTTAACATTGTACGGATACACTGAAAATTGCCAGTTGTCACATTCTCCCCCCGTTAAGAAAATTTCATCCCGAAATTTAAGCTGCGTTATCGGTTGCAGGGGAGTTAGGAAACAGATGCAGATACTTTGATTTCATTTGATCTTTACACCCACAAGTAAACTCTGGGCCGTGACGCGAATTCCAGCGAACCTTGACAAGCTTAATGCGACTTCTCCGAGTCTTGTGGACTTTCCAGTCCGTGACCTCAACGGGTTCCTCAGTGAATTGGAGACTGTCGTCGATATGCACCTCATCCGTAGGGATGATAACTGTTTCCTGGGTTGGGCTCTTCTTAAGGTTTGACACATGGAATGTATCATGTACACCGTTCAGTTCTTCTGGTAATTCTAGTTTGTACGCTACGGTACCAACCCTTTCCAAAATCCTGAATGGCCCAATGTGACGTGGATTTAACTTGCCACGTTTTCAGAATCGTGCTACACCTTTCCAAGGTGAGACCTTCACCAAAACCCTGTCTCCTACCTCGAACTCTAAAGGTTTCCGTGTTCGATCGGCGTAGCTCTTTTGTCGATCATGAGCCGCCTTGATGCGTTCTCGGATCTGCAAGATCATGTCTGTTGTTTCTTGAACAAGTTAGGGACCAACCAACTGTCTATCTCCAGCATCTGCCCAACACAACGGTGAGCGGCACTTACGGCCATAAAGAGCTTCGAACGGTGCGGCTTGAATGCTCGTATGGTAGCTGTTATTATAGGAAAACTCAACTAGCGGTAGATGAGTATCCTAACTGCCACCTGAATCCATCACACATGCACGAAGCATGTCTTCCAGTGTTTGTATGGTTCATTCACTCTGACCGTCTGTTTGCGGGTGGAAGGCCATACTCAGATTTACTTGAGATCCAAAGGCCTCTTGAAAGGATTGCCAAATCCTTGATACGAATCGTCCATCCCTGTCTGATATTATCGAGAGAGGCACTCTGTGACGTGTTACTATCTCTTTAAGGTACACCTTTGCTAGCTTTCCAGTACTATCTTTCTCTCGAATTGGCAGGAAGTGTGCGGACTTTGTTAAGCGATCCACTATTACCCATATCATATCGTGTCATCTAGTTGTCCTGGGTAATTTCGTTATGAAGTCCATCGAAATTTGCTCCCACTTCCACATGGGTATTTCAGGTTGTTGCAATAGATCGGAAGGTTTCTGATACTCGGCCTTAACCTTAGCACAGATTAGGTATTTCCCAACATAAACATCTACGGCGCTCTTGAGTCTTGGCCACCAATAATAATCTTTCAAATCTTGGTACATTTTGTCCGATCCTGGGTGGATCGAGTACCTCGACTTATGAGCTTCGTCAAAGATAACCTCTCGAACACCGCCATAGAGCGAAACCCAAATGCATCCCACGAAGTATAAGGTTCCTTCCTCATTTGGCACCAACTTCTTTTCCATTACTCGGAGATATTCAGCCTTTAGATTCTCCTTCTTAAGGGCTTCTTGTTGCGCGTCACGTATGCGTGAGGTGAGATTCATTTGAATTGTCATTTCTAAAGCTCGAACCCTTAGGGTCTTAACCCTTTCCTTTCGACTCAATGCGTCTGCTACCACGTTTGCCTTTCCTGGGTGATACTTGATCTCACAGTCGTAATCATTCAGCAATTCAACCCATCGTCGCTGACGCATATTTAGCTCATTTTGATCAAATATGTGCTGCAGACTCTTGTGATCTATGAAGATAGTACATTGAGTACCATACAAATAGTGCCGCCAAATCTTCAAGGCAAATACCACCTCGCCTAGCTCCAGGTCATGAGTGGTATAATTCTTCTCATGTACTTTCAGTAGTCGTGAGGCATAAGCGATGACTTTTTGGCGTTGCATTAGCACGCAACCCAATCCCTGACGCGAAGCGTCGCAGTATACCACGAAGTCTTCATTGCCTTCGGGTAGGGATAATATCGGTGCATCGCATAGCTTGTTCTTGAGTAGTTGAAACGCTTCTTCTTGCTTGTCTTCCCAGACGTACTTCTTGTCTTTCTGAGTGAGGGAAGTTAGCAGTTGAGCTATTTTGGAGATATTCTCGATGAATCTATGGTAATAGCCTGCTAATCCCAAGAATTTTCGAATCTCAGTCGGGGTTTTGGGAGTTTCCCAGTTCTTTATCGTTTCAATCTTTGCGGGGTCCACATGGATACCATTCTCGTTCACCACATGACCAAGGAACTGTACCTCGCGAATCCAAAATTCGCATTTTGAGACCTTTGCCTAGAGCTTCTCTTTCTTCAGTAGTTCCAGAATGGCTTTGAGATGTTGCTCGTGCTCTTCCTTCTTCCGCGAATAATTAGGATATCGTCGATAAATACAATCACAAATTTATCAAGATATGGCTTGCATACACGGTTCATCATATCCATAAACACTGCTGGCGCGTTAGTCAATCCGGACGGCATTACAAGGAACTCATAGTGTCCATAAAGACTCCTGAACGCAGTCTTCGGTATGCTCTCCTCTTGAATCCTTAACTGATGATAGCCAGATCGAAGGTCAATCTTGGAGTAATAGCTCGATCCTTGCAATTGGTCAAATAAGTCGTCAATCCTCGGTAATGGATACTGATTCTTGATAGTTAACTTGTTCAGCTCTCGGTAGTCAATACACATTCGAAAGCTACCATCCTTCTTCTTAACGAAAAACACCGGAGCTCCCCAAGGAGAAAAGCTCGGCCTTATGAATCCCTTGTCTAACAATTCCTGAAGCTGCATGGATAACTCTTGCATCTCGGATGGCGCATGTCGATATGGTGCCTAGGCTACAGGCTCGGTGCGTGGAACCAAGTCAATGTGGTATTCGACTTGTCTCTACGGAGGTAATCTTGGGAAGTCTTTGGGGAAGACTTCAGGATATTCCCTCACCACAGGGATATCTTCAAGCTTCGGCTCTTCGACTTCCTTAGCCATTACATGAGATAGGAAGGCAACACATCCTTTTCATAGACATTTCTGTGCTTTCATACAATTGATGATCTGCAAGGGCGTATCATGCTTCTCTCCATGAATCACGATCGTCTCCTCATTCATCATCGGAATGCGAATGATCTTTTCATGGCAAACTATCTCCACACGGTTGTTAGACAACCAATCCATCCCGACCACGACATCAAAGCTTCGCAACTCAACTGGTAGAAGATCAATAGAAAACTCGCGCTCTCCAAGCTCCAAAGTACAACCCTTAATTACCTCGTCCGCCTCTACTAACTTTCCATTTGCCAGTTCTACCGTATATGGAATGTCTAGCTTACTTGTATCTAAACCAAGTGTAATCTTAAAGTCTATGGATACGAAGCTAAAATCGGCACCAGTATCAAACAGCACAGATGCATATCATTGGTTAAGAGGGAACATACCAGTAACCACATTTGGATCTTGGCGTGCTTCCCTGGCTCCAATGGTGAACACCCTTCCACGAGCTTGATTGTTTTTAGGGAAATCCTTTTTGAAGTGCCATAAGTCGCCGCAGCCAAAACAGCCTTGGTCACATCCATTTCCATTGCCACCCTGGTTGTTGTTGTTGTTTCCTCCACGATTCCCATTCCCCGCTTGATTCCCGTTTCCACCATGGTTCTGATTACCATACTGATTTCCATTCCTACCATGATTACCATTACCACCTTGTCCTCCATTCCCATGTCCTGCTCCATACCAACATGTCTCGTTTGAATGCCCGGTTTTCCCACATGTATCACATTTTCCATATTTGCACCGACCAGTATGATGAAATTGGCAGATGTCACACTTTGGTAGGGTACCCATATATCCTTTTCCCCTGGGTTCAGCATTTGCAGCGCCAGCCCGAGCCTCAGCTGGCTGGTTGGTATCCCTATGCTTGTTGGCATTGTTGTTCACTCGAGTGCTCTTCTTAAGATTAGTGAACTTCCTTTTGCTATCACCTGAGGACTCAACATGAGTCTCCTTCTTTTTCGTCTCAGAGATGGAAAACTTACCCAACCGAACTGCCTCCTTGGTAAGTGCCACACTTAGATCAATAGCCTCAGTAATAGTTGGAGGCTTGGAAGCTGTAACCATACTCAAAATCTGAGGTTCTAATCCCCAGATAAAACGCTCAATTCTTTTGAATTCTGGCTCCATAAGGTAAGGAACCACCCTTGACAAGTCATGGAAACGCTGGATATACTCGGCTATTTTCGGACCAACCATCTTTAGGTTCCAGAATTCCATCTCCAGCTTCTGAATCTTAGCTCGTGAGTAGTACTTTTTGCGCATTAACTCCTTAAGTTCATCCTATGTTAATGCGTATGCAGCAGTCTCGCCCAGTGTTTGGACTTGGAGGTTCCACCATGAAAGCGCTCCGTCTAGAAATAACCCAAAAATATATGTAACCCTTTGTTCAGGAGCACACTTGCTCATCCTCAGCACAGAGTCAGTTTTCTCTACCCAGCGAACGAACACAACAGCAACTCCGGTTCCATCAAAGTTAAGCGGCTTGCAATCCAAGAATTGCTTGTAAGTACAGCCTGTAACACAAGCAACACAATTCATAGTAAGCAATGGCAAAACACAATTGGAAATATCCAAACGAGTTGTAATGTATCTTAGGTGACTTAACATTACCGGTTGGGGGGTTATTTCTAGAGGAACCACCGCTATGCTCGGAGCGGTTGGCCTCGTGCTGGGCAATAGCTTGTGATATGTGTTCTTGCAGTTCTGCTTCAGTCCTTGGTAGTGTATTGTCGTTATTGACATTTCGTCGAGGCGGCATCTTTCTTCAAGTAAGAAGATCGGGTAGGTTAGGCCTTATTCATTATGTAATCGTATATGGGGTGTACGTATATATATATATATATATATATATACATACATATATATACATACATATACATACATATATATATATATATATGTATGTATATGTATGTATATATATGTATGTATATATATATATATATATATATATATAGGGAGGGGCTCATGCGAGAACTCCATTTATTGCGAGAACCGCGAGAACCACTTACAAGGATCAAATATGAACTTTAATTAAAGTTGTAAAAAAAAAAGACGGATGGGTATATCTGTAATAACGTGTAACTGTGGATTGTATTTAGGGTTTATTGTAAACTATTCGAATACACACACAAACGACTCATCCGGCGGCGATTTGTAACAATTTCAGGCGATTACGATCGATAACCGGCGGCGATTACGGCTGTTCTAAGTTGTTGCGGAGTATTCGGCGACGATTTGTAACAATTTCAGGCGATTACGATCGATAACCGGCGGCGATTACGACTGTTCTAAGTTGTTGCGGAGTATTCCGGCGGCGATTTGTAACAATTTCAGGCGATTACGATTGATAACCGGCGGTGATTACGGCTGTTCTAAGTTGTTGCGGAGTATTATAATCGCCGATAATACAGTATAATGAATACAGATGAAATCAGTGAATCGGATGACAAACGTGAAACCAGACAGGGTAGATCGAAGGGCATTCTGAGGAAGAAGACTACAGGTAACAAATTATACATAGATTTATTGTATTTTTAGTTTACACATGTAAAATGTACAGTAATTTGAAATTGAAATACATATTTGTACAGTTACAACAAATTAGGGCACATTTCACCCGTATAACACATTTTTAGGTCAATTCTGAAAAATAATATGGTATTTTAATGGCGTTTTTTTGTTAAATACAATATTTAGTATGTTAATAGATGTAGATTGTATATTTTGTGATGATAGTTAAATAATTACAATTTTTGTGTAAAATTATTGAAACAGAGCTTAATTTTTTGTACGTTGTATTGATACACAGGTCATTTAGTACACAAACGTATGATTATGTTAGTTTTGACAAAGTATGCATATATGCATACAATGTGATATGTACATATAAAGTATGCAAAGTAATTTGTATACATTTACAGTTGCATATACAATATGTTTTACATTTACAGTTGCATATGGATTAATGGTATGCATATATGCATATATATTAATGGTATGCATTTATGCATATATATTAATGGTATGCATTTATGCATACAGATTGTTGAATATACAGTATGTTTACATGTACAGTTGCATATAGATTAATGGTATGCATTTATGCATACAAGTTGTTTAGTATATAATATGTTTTATATTTACAGTTGCATATATATTAATGGTATGCATTTATGCATATTTATTAATGGTATGCATTATATTATATTTACAGTTGCATATATATTAATGGTATGCATTTATGCATATTTATTAATGGTATGCATTTATGCATAAAGGTTTGTTTAATATACAATATGTTTACATGTACATTTGCATATAGATTAATGGTATGCATTTATGCATACAGGTTGTTGTATATATAATATGTTTACATTTACATTTGCATATAGATTAATGGTATGATTTTATGCACATACATTAATGGTATGCATTTATGCATACATGTTGATGCATATACAATATTTGTACATGTACAGTTGCATATAGATTAATGGTATGCATTTATGCATATAAATTAATGGTAAAATATGTAAACGTACATGTTATCAGTTTTAGTATACTAACATTGTTTAATTGCATGTTTGTACAACAGGTGATGAAAAGGAACAAAGGAAAGTGACATTTAGAGCCGATGTTAAGAAATCTGATGCAAATTCAACACATATTAAAAAAAGGAAACATAATGATGATAAAGAAGATAATGAACCAATTGTGTCGATGATGAGGAAAACGAAAAAAAAACAACGTTAAAAATAAAGATGTGGAGAATATAAAAAACACAAAAACAGTTAAACAACCAAGCAAAGGTACGACATACTTGTTTAATATAATGATATTAATTGTGTATGTAACATAGGGATCCCATGTAACATAAACGTATAATGAATATCTTATTGGTTTGAATGCAGAAAACGATGAAGGTGTTAGGTTGAACAGACGGGTAAAGAGTGTGACAAAGAAGAAAGCAAATGCTAAAACAAAAAAAGAGAACATTTTAATGGCATTGCAGTGTAGGATATCACCACACTAGTTGAGCTATGTGGTAAAAATGTTGTCAAAAGCACAAAGGGAAACGGTGGTGAATATGGGTTTTGGAAGGATGCTGACAATTAATACAGATTCAATACCATCAAAGCTTGCGTATTTCATAATGGATAGTTTTGATGAATCAACAATGGAGATTAAATTGCAAAATGGAAGCATAAAGGTCAATGAGACTGAGGTGAGCAATCTTTTAGATTAAAGAATGTCGGTATAGTATTGGATGACAAGGAAAAAAAGAAAGATGCTGAAGTTTTGAAAAAAAAGGAATGAGAAGCATTGTACAAAGGGAAGTTGATAACACCAGTAAACATTGTAAAACGGATTGAAGAGAATAGTGATGATGCCAGTTGGAAATTCAAATACGATTTTTTGACAGTATTTATGAATACTCTTGTTGGTGTGAATATGGATGGACGGTGCATAACAGATTATTTCAACAAATTTGATGAGAGTACAGAAGTGGAGGACGTAAACTGGTGTGCATACATATGCAATAAGATAAGGTGTTGCAAAGACGGTTGGAAAAAGGGAAGAAACAACAGTTCGTACAACGGGCCAATTCCAATATTGACTGTAAGTTTGTTTTTATAATAAATGATTGTATATTTGTGTATGTTTGTGAATGAAATCGGTTGTTTTGGATGATTATTATGTTGTTTAATGTGTGATTGCAGATGTTATATGTGGATATGATGGTATGTGGAGAATTGAATAAAGAAAGAACGAATGGTCCATTACAGTTTTGGACAAAAGATATGCTGAGTAGGAGGGAAAAATATGAGATTGTGAATGGTGGGTTTGGAAGGGCAATAGTGAGGGACAGCTTTAAACAAGATGAATACAAAAACGACGAAATGGATGTTGAAATGGAAGATACAAAGAAGGACGCGAATGAAGTTATATGGAATGAAAGAAGACCGTTTGAGGTATGTAAATTTTGTGTGATGAAAAATGTATATTTTCCATGTATAATATGCTAAATTGTTATATGATGCATTGTTTGATGTAATGTAGAAATACGCTGATGAGAAAGGAGATGTTAAAAAGAAAGGTGAAATTGAAGCAAAGGTGTCGGGGAAAAGAAAGGTATTTATGCATATAATATTTGAAATGGTATCTATGCATATATGCATATGCACATGATGGTATAAACAAATGTGTATATTCAGTTAATTATGAATATAAACGTATGAATATTAGTTGGTAATGGTATAAACAGAGGAGTATAGTAGGTATGTAATTAATATGCATATATGAATATATGCATATGAGTATATGAAATGTATATGCATAAATGAATAATACGGTTAAATTAATAAAATTTTTGAATGTATTGGGAATGTATATGTAGTAAATGAATATAAAGATGTGTAAAAAATATGTTATTATTATTATTATTATTATTTTAAATATAATAAGTTGAGTGTAAAATCACATATGCATATGCGCATAATCAGTTGATTATGTGTATGTACATATGCATACGAGGGTATAAAATGTATATGCATATATGCATAAACAAATTTATAGTATATGCATATATGCATATAATGATGTATAAATTGAATAATGATGTGTAATTCATAGGAAGATGTGAATAGTATAATAATGGTAATATTGTATAATATATATAATAAATTTGTTATTGGAATACTAAAAAGGAATGAAAAATAATAAATGCAGACACATATGGATGATATAGAAGATACGGTAATCGCATTGAAGCATCAGATGAATGACATAAAGGAAGAGTTGGAAAGACAGTTTTTGCTTAATCCAGACGATGAACAACTGTTGAAGGTGATTGGGATGTTTAATGAGTCTTTCAAGGAAGATGTAAAGATGGAAAAGGTTAAACAGATCGTGGATGAAATTGTTGATGATGTTATTAGTATGTTGAAGAAAAACGTAAGGACGGATGATACAAAGGAAGGGGAGGAATGTGGGAAGAAAAATGATGGAAATCCAGATGATATAATTGGAAGTAAAGATTGTTTGGATAAAACATATGTGAAAAAAGGTGGAAAACAGGAATTGATGAAAGTGGGGGTACTAATGATGTATAGACAGGTGATAAATCGGCAGCACAAAAAAAGGTGGCGGATAAGTATCGTAGGAAAGGGAATAAGGTAGTTGATAAGTCAATGCCATCATTTGTATTATTGACCCAAAGTTCGCAAGAAACAGATGATGAGGAGTGCGAGGAGGTTGTACCGATGAATAAACCGTTGGACGAGACAGAAAAATTGTTATGGAATTTTGTGATGGTCATTGGGATGGAAAAAAAAAGGTAATTATTGTTTGTTGTGCGTGTGTGTGTATAGTTATATATAAATATGTATATGAATTCATATATGTATATATTTTGGTAGTGTGTTGTAGATTTTATTTGTATTGATTTGTAAAAAACAAAAAAAAAATATATTGTAGGATGGAGAGAAAGAAGAAGGATGACGAAGATGGGAAAGGCGTATATGACGAAGATGGGAAAGGCGAAGTTGACACAGAAAAGAAAAAGGACAAATCCGAATTAAGCTTTATGTAAGTTGTATATAGATATAATTATATATGTAAGTTATATGCATGTATGTTTGTTACGAATATGCGTAATGTATATAAAGTATTTAGAGTTGTAAAAAACAGAGTTAAAACAATTTAATTATTATTGGATAATTGAAAAAATATATGTGCATGCAGGTTGAAGATGTTTGAAACACAACATGGATTGTATGCATTGGGGCATACAATGAACACGCTAGATTTCGGGAAGGAGATATCAACGAATCTGATAGATTGTTGGGCAGCAATGTTAAATGTTAAGGAGAAAAAGATGGTGGTGAGCGGGAAAAGACGGTTGTTTTGTTATACATCAAACTTCGTAAGTGGATAGTAGGTTTATATATTAATATAAATACATATGTATAATATGCAAATGTAAACATGCGTTGGATAATAAGATAATATGTGAATATGCATATATAGGATAATGTAATATGTCAATTTAACAGATAGTATGCATATATGCATATAAAGAAAATTATGATATGCATATGAATTAAATTATAATATGCATATAGGATTGTTAATAATAAAGTGATTGGATATGTATATATGCATATAGAATAAAATTTAATATATATATTTATATATATTTATATAGAACAAGTGATATGCAATAATGCATATGGATTGAAGTATGATATGCATGTATGCATATGAATGAAAGTATGATATGCATATATGCATATGGGTTATATTATAATATGCAGATATAAAAATATTAATTTTATTGTTACAATTTTTACATATATATATATATATATAATATATATATAATTGTTGTGACAAAAAAACAAATTGCAGCCGGAATATATGCTGAAGAAAAAGCAAGATGAGGAGTTGGCTTTGATAACTGTGAAAAAGTTTTTGAGAGAAGTATTTGAAAGGGACGACACGCTGTTGGATTTGAGAGCTTTTAATATAATAGTGGTACCAATGATCGAGAAGGCACATTTTTATCTTATTTGTATGGATTTGGATACAGGAGATGTGCAGGTGATAGATAACATGGATACAAACAGAGATGCAGTGCATGTAAAAACATCATCAGAGTTTAGATACATGGGGACACCATGCAAAGTGGTATGTAAAATTAATGTAATATTTATGTATATTGTCAATTGATGTTAATTTTTTATTTTTGTTTTAGCGTTTATTATGCAGAAAAATTACATGTGGACATACATGAAGTCAGTAAACCACCCGGATACAGAAAAGCTTAGAAAAGGTGTAATAAAGAGATTGAAGATTACCTGGGGAACAAAAGATAATGTGAAAGATTGTGGGGTATTTGCAATGCGCCATATGGAATGTTACAAGGGGAGTACAAAGGAGTTTGATTGTGGATTCAGTGATTTGAAGGATGTGAAGCAACATCAGTTGAATAATATGCGAATGCGAATAGCAACAACATTGATGTTATCACCGTCAAACATTGATAGAAAAAGGGTGTTAGAGATAGCGAAGGTAGCGGTTGAGAATGTGAAGAATGTTAAAATAGAGGGTAAATTGAAAACAGTAGCAAAACTGCAGGAGGAGTGCTGGAAAGGATTAGCGAAACAGTAGGGCGGTTAGAAGTTATATGGTTTATTGAACGGGTTTAGAAAATGGTAAATAGACTGATGATATGGTTTGTTAAGTGATTGGATAGGTAGTCTAACAATTGGAAAATGGTATTATATTATGAATATTGTTGGATTGATGGTGAAATGATATATGATATTATATATATATATATATTTATATTTTGATGGTTGTTATGTTATGATGTTACTGGAGTTTTATATGTAGTGTGTAAATTATGCATATGTTATGAAAGGATATATATGCAATTTGTAAAATGGATTGTTAATTATTATTATTTTTTTTATTGATTGATATTAACAGATGTTGGTGAATGTTGTTGTATATATAATGTTGTATGTAGATTGTAAAATGAACAGGGTAAATGCGAACAATAGATATGGAAAGTAGTATGATGTACATGTATGCATATATGCATATAAAAATTAGTTTGCTACATACGTAATGACATATATTTGCATGCATATATGAATATGGTAATTAGAAGAATATAAATGTATGCATATAAAAATCATGTTGATACATACGGAATGAATGCACATATATATAAATTTATATAGATAGGATGTAGCAAGATACGGTTGTATATGCATTTATGCATATGATGTGTAATAATGTAGTATGTTGTAGTATAAATGGTTTTAGTTATGTAAATAGAAATAATATAATGTAAAATGGATGTATTTTTTTTATAACAATATAGAAATATGTAATAATTTATATGTACATATGTATATCAATATGTACATACGGTTTTATGCATATATGCATATATATATATATATATATATGGAACGATTAGATGTAAGGTTGTAATGGTGGATGTGATGTTGCAATAGTTATATAAATATGACAGAAGGTAGCATGTGATAAAACAGTGTTAATATGCATATATGCATATTACATATATATATATATTACATATATATATATATATACTTAAGTTATTCATATATGCATATTTAATCAGGTAAACATAGATTGTAATGATATGCATGTTAAAATGTGAATGAAACTGAAAAAATAAACACAACAGAATGTAACACATGATAAACGATATGTTTGATATAGTTGAGACAAATAAAAAGATTATTAAATGTTGCTAATAAAAATGCAAAGTTCAAACAGGGGAAAAACATATCAAACATCGTCTTCTGTTTCAGTATTGTAAACATATTTGGGGTCACGACGGGTTCTGGACGAACGTCTAATGGGTTGGTTAGATGTTTTTGAAGGTGCCGGGTCGACTTGTTGAGTATTTATTGCAATCGTATCGTACACTATATCAATAGGGTTGTCGTTGTAGAACTCTTCACCAGAATCGGAAGATGCATATGTAGGTTCAACATCGAATTCATTGTCCGATACATCATATCGGGGAGGAGGAAGGTTGGCAGCAACCGCAGCATCGCATTTGGCCTTGTAAGCAGCCCGTTTTGCCTCTTTGACTTTAATACAATTGCGACTATCATGATCAAATACATATTTGTTACAATGGTTGCACAAACACGCAGGACGTTTACGACGTTTAACAATTTTTTCACCCGGACCGACCCGTCTTTTCTTGGTGCCCGAACCTTTGTTTCGTATGCCCATAGGCGGCTGGATTGTTGAAGATGAATGAATTGGAAGGTTGAGTATATCACTGATGTTAGCTGCCTTTGGGTTATGTTCTGGTTCATCAGGTAAATCTTTATATATTTCATTTCTGATGGATCGTATTTGCTTAGATAGTGAACGAAGTCGATCAGGGTTTTTTTCCAATCCGATTCATGCATTGGGTAAGTAAATCAAGTATTTCAGTTTTTAGTGTACCAGTCTCACTCATCTCTGTTGAATACATGTGTGATAAGTTATACACGCTTGATGGGACCGCATCACGTTTCCAACGCCCACTTATGTATTGGATGGGAATACGGTCAATTGATTTGAACCAAAATACGCAAAATATATGACGGCACAAATAACCGATATGTGTAAATCCCATGCAGGAACAAGTATAAGTGTGTGATGGGATATCAGCGTAAACCTGCATGAATATGAATGGTGTAAGTTAAATAACTATATAAGGGAAGTGGATGTTTATAAATATGAATGATGTATTGTTTGTATTGAATAACATAATAAAGTGGTATATATGCATATATGCATATAACATAATATAAAAAAATATGTAAAAAAATTATGGGAGAATGTATGATTACGTATTGAGTACGATGTATGTTTAGGTTTGTTGATGGATAGTTATAAAAATATGTAATAAATGTGTGTTGTATATTAGTATAATATAGATATCATAAAGCGGTATATTAAAATATGCATATGTACATACAATATACATGTTGTGGAATGTTATGAATATAAATATGTATGCATATGGTATTGTAGGCATATATGCATATTGTAGTGTTAGTTACATGTATGCATAATAAAATATGAATATATGCAAGTATGCATAAGTTGGGATGAAGTAAATAATAAGTAATCAGATGATGCATGCATATATGAATAAAATGTAAATTATAATAAATATGCAGCATATATGTTATGCACATATGCATATATACATATATTTAAGGTAATAAAAAAAATAAAGAAAAAAGAAAAAAAAAGAAATGATTAATAGTTAACAAGACAGGTACCTCGAACGTGTTGACAATAACTCTGTGTTTGTTAAGATGTCTAACATTATAAATAGAGTCGACATACGTGGTGGGACGCTCAGAAATGATACAATGCAACAGTCATCGATGAATCTCTTTTTGAACTTCCAAAAATATATTCCAGGTGTATATCTCAGATGCTTGAATTTCAATGGGAAGGGTTGTTGAAAATTTTGGTGTGCGTGTGTCACTATCAAACTCATTCTTACGTTGTTTATTACGATTGGAATCAACAGCAGTATCATAGCACATTAAGAACTGGACAAGGGAGTTTGTTTCTCTAGAGTTAGTTTTGAAACGTGCATTAGAACTTTCGCACCTGGATGTCGTTTTCATCAAACAACATAACGGAATATCTATGAAATAACATGGTGCCCAACATGTGCGAATGTTATACATATCGGTCAACCATTTGTGATTTTCAAGTTTATACTCCTTCATTAAAAGTTGCCATTGTGATTCAAATGTTTCAACTGTTATGAACAAGTTCCAAACAAGTTTGTGTATTGATTTTCTCAGATTCCCATTTGCAAGTATATCACCAGATATCTGCAAGTGGTTGACAATTTATAAATAAAAAATGTTAAATTATAATATTAGTAAAAGAATGATGATATATATGTACATTGAAATATTGAATTGGATAAAGTTAATAATATCGTTACCTTAGCGGGCAGTTTATCCGTTATGTGCCACATACATAAACGATGGGTGGATTCGGTGAATACATTTAACACAGCTTGTTTCATAGAAGCATCCTGGTCAGTAAGTATAAGTGAAGGTTGTTTTTTGTGGGCTTTAAGGAACATTTGTAGCAGCCAAGTGTATGATTCAATTGTTTCATCATATAGTAATCCAGCACCGAAAATTACACAACGTTTGTGGTGATCAACACCAGTAAATGGAACAAAAATCATCTTGTATCTGCAACATATGTATTGTAATATGTATTAATAATACAAATCATAAAATAAAGTTACGACATGTATGTAAAAAAATGTATGTTGTGGTATGTAGGCGTGAATATGATGATAAAATAATATAGTGTTATATTAACATATGCACATATGCATACGATGTAATGTATGTGTAAGGATATGAATACAAACATGTATGCAGATGATATTGTATGCATATATGCATATATGCATGTGGTTAATGTTATATATGTATATTTTAAATAGCATAATAGGATTATATGCAGTTATGCATAAGTTGATATGAGGCAAATAATAAATGAATATATGGTGTATGCATAGGTGCATAACATGCAAATTATAATAAATTTGAAGTAAATATGTTATGCATATATGCATACATATTTATATACAAAATGAATATACAACATATGCATATGTGAATGAATTACACATAAACATGTGATTATAAATATGTTGTTATTTAATAATATTGAAAGTTGACATACTTGTTTGTATCATATGTAGCATCAAATCCACACACATCTCCGAAAGCTTCGTAATTACGTAAGGATACAAAGTCAGCCCAAAAAGCGGAACGAAGCTCGTTGTTTGTAACAACATATTCAAAGATGAAATCTTGACGGTTTTGGCTTCTTGCTTGTAAGGTTTCAACAAAAAGGTTTGCATCGCGGTCACCAATGAATAATCGAAAGTCTCTACTTATATTTTTAAAAGCCACTGTAGTACCCTGCACATTTTGTGGTCCACCTTTTAAGGAAACTTGAATATTGTGGGCAATGCTTGGCCCTATTTTGTTTAACCCGACCGATGTATAAATTGTTGATTTTCATAAGTTACTTGTCTATTTTGTCTGAGAAGATCAGCATTTTAATTACTGATCATGCAATGATTATGTTACTCATCAATGCTATATAATTGAAATTGATTTGTTGTTTCCAAATATCGAAAACGGGCACATGCACCACAATTAGAGACGGTGTATCGGCTACGTCGTTTGTTGTTTGTAGGTGGTAGTGAAGAATCGAAAGTGTTATGTTTTGGCTTGCCATTTTTTGAACATAAAAGATACCGATGTGTAGGAATTCTTATGCTGGGATTGGATGGGTTTGGCTTTGATTTCAAAGTGCCAATACGAACAGAAAATCCAGCCTTTGAAGCGTATTGTTTATACATCATGATAGCATCATCCCAGTGTTGGAAGACACTTCCAATGGATGGCATGTATTGAATGTCAACGTCGGGAGTCCAAAATTTGGTACCATCGGGGGACGAATAAACTGAACTTATAAATGTACATGTTGAATGAGTAAATGAATATAAGGTTCATAATGCATATTATGAAAAAATAACAGAATTATGTTGTAACCTAATGTATGAATAGTGCAAATATTAATGGATTTGGAATAAGATGTTGAAATGTCAGATTTTGTGATTGAATGTATGTAATGATATAGTAGTACATGAATATGTTTATATAGGCATAGTATAATGTATGTATGAATAAAAATGGTCATGTATGTAGAAGTGTGTAATGAACATAATTCATATGCATATATGCATATTGAATATGGTATGCATGTAATTGTGCAAAAATTAATTATAATGGACATATGGTAGTATAACAGTTTGTTTATAGATTAGATTGTTGTGAAAAGATGATATTATAATATTGTTATAAGTATTATAACAGAACGTGTATAATAATGAATCAAGTGTTGATATTAAATGAATGGTATATATGTAAATTGTTTTTAAACAAATGATGATTGAGTAATGTAATACCTTTTTGTTCTTTATGTAGGAATTGTAGTCGTTTTGGTGTTTTTGATGAAGTTGACACATAAGAAGACGAACCAGAATCAGAATATGACTGTGTGTTATACGGGATTTCAACATTATCATATGTCACAATGTCATATATGGGGTCGATAGATGCAACAGCACAAGATGAATCAAGCATAGGAATTAACCCTTTATCAGATTGCATTGGTGTTGGACAATGTTGATCAATTCTACTAATATTGATTGGGGCGTTTACTGAAGACGAATCAGATGATGCCATAATATCTGCAATTAATGTGAGTAACATTTGTTGTTATTATATTGATCACATGTTGTATATTATGTATGACAGTATATAAAAAAAACATAGTATAATGTAACAATAGGTAGAATGACAAACAGTGTAACAGTTGGAAATGTGTGTAGACAAATGTGATCGTATTAGAAGGAACATAGATGCAAAAAGTAATGTATATGCATATGTGCATATGTAATAAATAAAATAATGTAATAGTTAAATGTTAACAAATCAATTTAATGTTTATGAAACAAGTGTAATTTTAATGTATATATTAACAGAACATAAAACATTTCAGTTGTGAATATGTATACAGATATTAATGAACAAATATTTGCAGAAAGATATGTTGTAAAATGTAAATTATATAACACAGGTCAAACGTACATATATCTGAATTCAGGATTGATGGGGCATTTGATAGTATTGAACAATTCGATGGTGATTAATTGAGTTATTACAGTTAATTATTAGTAAACAAACAGTTGTTAGTAAAATGTATACAAGTTAATTATGAAACAGACAGATGTGTTAAACAGGCATATAGAACATATCGATTATGAATTTGATTATAAGGTTGAGATTGTTTAAAATAAGGTGTTAAATTACACAATTAGATGCGCATTTTGAAGATATATACATTATCTTGTAAGCTGAGAATTGACGAAGATGCTGTAAGAATGTTAGGGTTTGCAGAAATTTGATGTTGTAAGAATGTTAGGGTTTGCAGAAAATTGATGAATTGTCTTAATACATGAATTAAGTCGTTGAGGTGTTGCGAATGTGACCGGAATTAAAGATACATTGTCGGAATCTTCGATCGGTGGTCGGAATCGTGGTGGCGGAGACGGAGGCGATAGGCGGCGTCGGACATGAGTGAATAGTACCAATTTTGAATGTATACGATGACTTATTATCTGGAAATATCGTATTTTACATTACAGCCCTTGTAGTTTGAGTATTGTTGCGTTCACACTTGGTTCTCGCGGTTCTCGCAATAAGAGGTGGTTCTCGCATGATCTTCTCCCTATATATATATGTATGTATGTGTGTATATATATATATATATATATGTATATATATATATAACATAAGCAATCATCACAACAAACAACCACACAATAACATAATCATCTCGTGAACATGTAAACCAACAATGTATTTAATGAGAACACGACTATTGAGCTTTTCATTAATATTTCACCACAAGATACATTGTTTTTAAATTGTAGCATATCAAAAGAGACACGGGGTCACACTACCCTGGTCATACTAGTCTGTCATATACAAAAGTAACAATAAAAAAGTGGTCTTCATGTCTTCATAGTCGCGGGCTCAATTGTGGCGTTCTCACCAAAAGTAGGGTACCTGCGTAAAACCAAAAATCTTGGATGCCGACGGTGGAGGAGGAGGAGGAGGGAAAAAGAGCAAACTGCAAACGTGTGCGAGCTCCTCCTCAGGCTCATGAACTCGGTGAACCAGATAGCTGATCTGCTGCTCAGCTGTGAGGAAACGGAAGTAGGATGAAAGGGAAATGGTGATCATCTGGCACCCTCGCCAAACTCGAGGACTCTGCGGCTCAGGATCTCGAACTGTAGTTGCAGGGACAAAAGTAACTCATCACGTGTGTAACCGGCGAGATGCGAGGGGTGATACGGGTGAGAAATAGGCATCGTATAAGGTGGGAACCATCTAAATGGCTCATCGAGTGGTGATGATACAACATGAGTGAACTGTGGGATAGGTGGGAAGTCAGCTACTGAAAAAAGGTCAAAGCTCGGCGGGTGACCAGAAGTGCCTTCCCCTGGACGGGGAGCTGGGATCTCCTGTAGAAAAAAAATAGGGAGATCAGTGCGGTGCTCGTCTGTAATGAAGTGAGGGGGAACAACATCAACATGTGGAGGCTGTGGGATAAGTGGATCAACAGGTGGAAGATCGAGTGGAGCGGAAACAGGCTCAGGAATAAGTGGTGCAACAAAAGGTAAACCAAATGGAGCTGGAATCGGGTCAGGAATATGATCTGGGATGTGAGGGGGTGTGGGGGCTCGAATAGGAGATGATGGAGCAGCAGACATCGCCTCATCGTCATCGGTAGCATAAAGGTGGAGTCCTGCAGCCTTCAGGGCCGATGAAGTTACAGACTCAAAAGAGTTTGCAACGGAGTGTAAGCTGTAATATGAAGAGATATCAATGACAGGCACAACTGGAGGGGGCACGTCCACCACAACAACGTCATCCACCTCCCTGTCACCCTGCTCCCCTGTAGGGTGATCGCCTACAAAAAGATCAACATCGTCATCAAAAAGATCGTCAAAAGGCCAGTCCTTGGCGGAATGACAACTAGAGGAACAACATCAAGGATAGGGGCAACAATGTGCTCACCATCGGGGTGACCGATGATGAGATGGTCAGGAACAGGACCAGAGAGGGCAAAAACATCATCAATAAGGATGTCAGCATCCGGGGTATCATCCCCAAAATCCGACAAGGCAAAAGGTTGGCAATCATCATCATCGTTGGATATCATCTCAGGGTCGCTCTCTGTGTCTGAGGTGAAGACCTAAGGCTCTGGCGCTATCTCATCGTCTAATACTACCGCCATGGGGTTGTGCTCGTCTGACAATCCACTCTCGGAAGACGACATAAGTACCTATAACATAATATCCATGGCATATGCAAGTATGTCAACTACTATCACTCGGTGTATGTAAACAAAGGCATGCATCACTTTAACAGGTATTCACGTCATTCCTACGTGAGACTTTTTCTAACTTAACAAGTCTACTCCATGCAAACTAAACCACTAGCCAATGTCCTTGTTCGTGTTTCTTGTCTTTCCTTTGTAAAATGTTTGTTCCATGGATCTTGGCGTTTTGGAAATGCAATGAAAAATATTTTGTAAATTTTTTTTCATGAGAGGGTCCTAATGATTGTAGTTTAGACTCGAGAAGGAATCCTATTTCACAACAATCGAAGCTCTGATACCAAACTATCACACCCTGACTTTTGCGGAAGCGTATGATGTGTGACTTGCTTAATATCATTGCATTCAATTATAACAAACAACTATATGATTAAAACCATGATGTTCATCCATTAATATGTTTTCAAAATAATACAAACCAAATTGTTTAGTACCAACCATCAACTTCAAGTTTGACTTACAACCCATTTAAATGAAACAAGTTCCATAAAGGACTTTAAACAAAAGATATAGATAAATCAAGGCTTTGATTCATGTATCTTATCAAAGATAAGATACACAATGCAAACCCTTCCAAAAAGGATGACGTCATTTATTGTAAATACTTCTTGAAACTTTGAAACGCCCGCCAGATCCACACTAGTTTCCTGAAATATATGTAGTTTGAAAACATCAACGAAAGTGGAGCGAGTTCATGTGTATTTGTATGTGTTCACGAATAACCTTGTAAACATTTGTAAGTATGTCTTTGTAAACCGGTATGAAAGCGTCTATGAACAGATCAATTAATGATTTGCAAGGTCATTAATATGTGTGCAACGGTGTAGGAAGGCTCAAACCTAGCGGATTTTGTACCGGTCCACACGGCTGGAACGACATAGTCACCATATTCGGCCACTCCGGCCCATGGGTGGGGCTCGCTACACCCAGATAGATCTATCACTCATGCTCCTCGGTCCTTATACAAGGATTACTGGTCTTAAGTGTGCGCCTACCCATTCACGTGATCTAATAGTTCATTCCTTAGCTAACCATACCATTTGTAAATGTTTGAAACATTTGTAACATGTATTTCACCCCCGAAGTTATAAAACTGAAAACAGTTAAAAGAAAAGGGGGACATGAACTCACGGATTTGCGTGCTTCTATCAAGTAGCTCAAGGCTTCTTTCCTCTGGTCATACGACTACCTACACACATGTTATGTTTAATTAGACGACTAGGTCGTGTAACGACTCTTAGTCTTAGTTGTTTGTTAAGACTTAGTGTCCTTTGAGTTATAGGTTGGATGTACATTGTATTATTCTAAAGTATATAATTATTGGTTAAAATAATAATATTTTAACTTAAATTATATTTATCAATTATTTGGAATATTTGTTAAGATAATACATTTTTGACTTATTCCGTTTTGTAATTCCTTCATGAATATTTCCCAACTATGGGTAAAATTATACTTGTGTATTTTTAGATTTGTGTATTTTGCCAAGTATTGGTGGCGTATTCCGGTGTGTATTTGTACGTACGAGAATACGTATTTTCTTGTATTTATTAAGTATTTCTATACTTAATTTTCCGGAATATTATTTTTTAGACAACTAAAAATCATCAATCTTTATATTCGTAAAATATATATATATATATATATATATATATATGTATATATATATATATATGTATATATATATATATTTTAAGAGAATTTTTTTAGAAAAAATATCTATAAATCTTTCTTGGCAAAAATGAATATACCTTCATATATATCTCAAAAATAATATATCTTTTTAAGATTAACTTTAGAAAATGTATATTTCCATTTTTCACCCAAAATAATATATTTTTATCTTCTTTAAGAAAAAATATATATTTTCTACATCCAAAATAATATATCTTCAAAATGTTTAAGAAAATATATATTTTTCTCCACACAAAAATAACACTTTTTCTATTTGACAAAATATAATATATTTTGTAATACTTGTAAAAATCATAATTTCCGTTTCTTTGGTTTCCAAAATACCGGTTGTCATACTTGTTGAGTTATGAGTTTATTTCCGGAGCTTATATATATTTATAGTCCTTAGTCTTTGTCTGGTTTGTCCAATATTCGGGTATAAATTATATATTTATTTTCTTGGCATTTTGGTAGTATTTTCATATTACAATTTTGGTATTTTGGTGAGTTATATTATTTTCTAATTCCTAAAATAATATAACTAATACACATAATATACAAGTAGTACACAATTTGTGACATCTAAATATATATTTTCCTAAATATATACTTAGTCATTTTTATTCATCAAGAATCAACCTCCAATATTTGTAATTTTTGTAATAAAAATTATGTCAAGTTTTTGTATGAAAACCATGATCAAAACTTACTTGTAAACACTTGTTTAAAAATATTTTTCTAAGTGTTTAATTTCTACAACAATTTTTCCACAGTTTCCCCTTAAAAATGGATGTTTACATGCCCAAAGGCATATCATTTTCTTTTTAAAAATCATCACCAATCATCAACAATTTAAACAAGACTTACCATGAGCCAAAAATATGCAATTTACACTATGTCATGAACTTGAAAGTTTGTAAAAATTTGTTGTAACTTCACATGTTGTTTGGTAAGTTTAGTTACATCGAAAAACATGGTTTTTAGTTTATAAAACTCTTTCTTGTAGATTTTAGTTCTTTACAACTTACATGATGATTTTATAAAAATACTTCTTTTTGTATTCTTCTTGTTAACAACAATTTTCTAGCCTTGTTTTACCACTTAGAACATGATTAATTTCTTCAAAAACCATGATCATGTTAAATCTTGTAAATAACTTTGGTTTCTTTAAAAGATCATTTTTGAAATCATTCATTTTCAAGACATATAACATGTATCAATAATCATCATACTCTAAATCCATTTCATTTTCATGTTCATGTTCAACATAAAGGATGATCATTATGATTTTCTCAAGATCCATCCTCATACTTGCTAGATCATGTGTTCAATCATCATCTAGCAAGCTTCTTATGATGATCAACATCATAATCACTAGAAATCATCACATAAGCTTCACACATACACTAAAACAACTTAGATTTTCATGTTATTAAGCTTTATGTAAATGATCATATTTGTGTTTTCTTGAGTTTCTTTAGCTTAACAATTTACATAACCTTTTAAGCACTAAAATGAGAAGTAAAATCAAGTTGTGAGGAGCTTACTACTAGCTCTAATGGATAGGGAAGAAACAAGATGAAGATGATGATGAAGAAGGTGGATAAAAGCTCTTGGTGGTGGTCCTTCAATCTCCAAAGCTTCCAAACTTCTTAACTATGCTTCTTACACCTTTGAGAGCCCTTAGATTGCTTGATAATGATTTGAAAATGGTGGTGGTATGTTGTGGGTTTGGGGCTGAGAACAAGAAGGAGAGGAAGAGAAGAGATGTGTTGTGAAATGGTTAAGTGATAATGGCTTAAGTCTTGTGGTCTTTAAAACATGTTCTTCCAACACTTCATAATTAATGGTTAATGTGATCCTTAATGATTCTACATATCATATAAAATATACAAAAGAAATGAAGGGGTGGGTCCCTATGTTGGGACCGTAAGTTGAAGGGGGGGGGGTCTAGTTGTGTTTTAATGATAAGTTAAAGAGTTTAGTTAGATTGTAAGGTAGTTAGTTAGGTTTATATGTGTTATGTGTTTATAGGATGTGTTATGATGTTCGGTGACCATAACTAGCTTCGTAACACTAAAACAATGCTTCTAGTGAGAATTTGGTGTTTTGGGTAGTGTCCGGTTGTTCGGTTGGTTACCGGTTCATTAATGTGCTAAATTGTGCAGTTTAGTGTGCTTTATGTTCCCTTTTAATAGATAAATTTTAAACATTAAAATTTTGTATTTTTAGTTTGGACATTTCCCATGCTTGGGAATTTGACTTAAACGTTTTCCGCTACGTTTTCTTCAAATTAAAAAAATAAAAAATAATAATACTAATAACTAAATAATCAAGTATTCAGATTCTTTATTCAATGATGTCCCAACTGTGAGACATCCAGATTTTGGGGTCTTGCACATTGCCATAATTTTGTATTAACACCAAGAACGTGTGTTTTAAATCTATCTTCCCAAATTGAATACTCATTCAGATGAAAGAGTTTAGGCGGACGACTACCGCTTCACGTCTCATTCTCACTAAACAACAGACTTAGAATACTTTGGCTTTGATTAGTGAGAAAAGCCCATCGAATTTAGGAATTCATTGCTGATTGTCTCACTAAAAGCGATTGAGCCCAAGACATGTCAGAATTATTTTGTCGAGGAGGGTTATTTGCAAAATGAGATTGCAACACTGACTGAGCCCATGATGAAGGGCGAAATTTTGTGCAGGGTTTACATTCTTTGACCAATTCCATGGATTAGTTGACATGTATCCGTTAAAGATTTTTCAAAAAAAATTACAGAGTTAAACGGTATACTTTATGAGCACACAATAACCATATTGACAAACAGTAACTCAAGAGTCAAACGAGGCAAAAATACAAAAGATGTGAATTCAGATTAAAGCCCAAACGATGCAAGGCCTAAACGATGGTGTGTTTGGCTCGACTTTTATATCTAAACAAAGTTAGGTTTAGTGTTTCTCATATAATAAATTGATAAAAAAAAAATGTATCAAACGATAATGGGTGTATTGTTATCAAGATGGGCTTGTTGAAAATCAAATGATAATCTGTTTATGAATATAACTGTTGTATTAAAGTTGTTGGTCCAAATGATAGTGTGATTTGGATATCAGGCCCAGATAATAACAAAAACAAGCATACCTAGTATAATCCCACATATAGCAAAAGCTTTTGATAGGGTCTGGGGAGGGTAGGACATAAGCAAGCCTTACCTCTATCCCAGAGGATAGAGAGGCTCTTCCAGTGAGGCTCCCGACTCCAAAAACTATAACCAATACATAAGCTTCTCGAAAAACATATATAAGCACACAACTACTAAAAAGGTGGAAAGAAAAATAATAAAAATAAACACATAAATAAATAAGTAGTTGTTAGTAAAACCACGACACTGGGAATAGGTAAAAACTTATAAAAAGCTATATCACACCTCATAGAACAAAACATTTAAACTCATAAAACAAGAACCTAAACCAAAAACCAGGCCAAACTCCTAAAAGTCCTTAACCTTAATCCTACGTCTCCACGAAGTTCTATCCTCCATCATGTCCTCAAAGAGGTGCAAGTCTAGAAAATCTTGCCTAATCAGCTCATCCCAAGTCATTTTCGGCCTGCCTCTACTTCTCCTTCCATCTACAGTGAGTGTTTCAACTATGCTAATCAGGTCTGTCATCTGCCTCCTCCTGACATGCCCAAACTAACTCAATCTCCCATCCCTTATCTTGTCTGAAATACTAGCAACTCCTAATCTTTCCCTAAAAACCTCATTTCTTATGTTATCCAACCTAGTATGCCCACACATCCATATTAGCATCCTCATTTCTTCCACCTCTAGCTTTCGTACATGAATTTTTTATGGCCCAACAATCTGTTCCTTATAACATAGAGGGTCTAATTGGAACCCTATAAAATTTCTTTCTTAATTTATCAGGGAAACCTCTTGTCACACAATACCCCTGTGGCTGCTCTCCACCCACACCATCCAACCCGGATACGGTGAGCTACGTCACTATCTATCTCTCCATTACTCTGAACAAACGATCCTAAATACTTGAACTTAGTTGCCTGCTCCACTAAAATCATAGTAAACGTACTCAGTCTTAGCACGACTTATCCTCAAACCCCTTGCATTCTAAGGCTACAGGCCATTCTTCTAACCTATCATTCAAGCTATGTTTACTTTCTTCTATCAGCACAATATCGTCTGCAAAAAGCATGCACCATGGAATTGACTCTTGAATCGACTTTGACAACTCATCTAGGACAATCGCAAATAGAAAAGGATTCAACGCTGACCCATGGTGAAGTCCTACTTTCACAGGAAAGAAATCAGTATCCCCTACTGGTGCACGAACACTAGTTTTAGTGTCAACAAACATATCCTTAATTAAGTCTACATACTTACTAGGTACCCCTCTATCTTATAGACTGCCCCATATCAATCTACGTGGCACACTGTCATACGCCTTTTCTAAATCAATTAACCCCATATGTAGATCTCGATTTTTCTCTCTATACGTTTACATGAATCTCCTGAGAATGTGTTTCACTTCTGTAGTTGCCTGCCCTGGCATGAAACCAAATTGGTTTACCGTAACCTGGGTTTCTCTTCTAAGTCTAGTCGCATTCACCCTCTCCCATAGTTTCATAGTATGGCTTAACAACTTAATCCCTCTATAACTACCACAACATTGGGCATCTCCCTTGTTATTATATAAAGGCACTACAATAATGCTCCTCCCCTGGTCTGGCATTCTTCCAAAGTTGAAAACGAGATTGAACAAGTTAGTTAGCCATTGAACTCCATCCTGTCCCAAGCACTTCCACACCTCAATTGGTATGTTGTTCGGACCCACTTCCTTAGCCCTTCCCATCTTCCTAAGTGTTGCCATCACCTCTCCCTGTGTGATACGCCTACAATAACAGTTATTTCGTTGTTGTCTCTGTGTAATCGAGTTGTCTCTTTGTTGTTGGTAAGCCCCATCTCCGTTGAAAAGTTTGTGGAAGTAAGTTTGACATCTCCACTTTATGTCATCTTCCTTAATTAACACATGTCCATCCTCTCCCTTTATAAACTTCACTACCCCTAGATCTTGCCTCCTACTCTCCCTAACTTTGGCAATCTTGAACATATCATTTTCCCCCTCCTTCGTTTCTAGGCATTCATACATCTTCTTATAGACTATGTTCTTTGCTTCCGTCACTGCTTTTCTCGCCTCCCTTTTGGCCTTTGTGTATCTCTCCCTCAATCTCACACGCTCATCTTCATCCGTGCATCTCAAAAGATCCCTAAAGTTCTCTTGCTTATCCTTTATCAGGCCCAAACCATCGTTTGAAATTGTATTAAGGACCAACGTTAATGCTTGATATGGGCTTTTGTTTGATGAGAAGTTGGGCCTGTTGTGTTTAAGCAATGTACTAACTTCAAACTTCAACCGATAGTATCTTATACAAAATTAGGCCTAAACAATAGTTGTTGTAGAAATTGCCAAACGACAGTTGGCTTGGGTCTAGAGTCTAAACGATAGTGGACATTATTGTTTGGATTTAAACGATAGTTAGTCTTGGTAACATAGCACTTCCTAAACGATAGTGGACTTGGGTTTAAACGATACTATCGTTTGAAATTGTATTGAGACATTATTGTTTGGATTGTTTATGAGATAAGTGGTTTGTCATTTGAATTGTGATATGGTTTGAAATGTGGTATCGTTTAACTATAACACTGTCGTTTGAGGAGTATCAAAGGACAGAGTACATCAAAGACAAAAATCTGCAGGGGACAAAAGGTACAGTTCTACTCCACTAAGGTCAACCAATGAGATTCAAAACAAACTTATACTATTCCGACAAGTTTTTCCGGCGAGCTTGGTTACACGAAAAAATGGTGACTTGATTTTTAACTTCAAAAACTCAACAAATCTTGTATTTTTTTTATTATATCCAATAGTTTTAACAAGTTTTAACCAAAATAATCATTAAATAACATCATATTTTTGAGTTTTAATCCATATTTTCAGCTAAGAATTGGATTTTGGGTTTTTGTCCAAGAAATCTTCAAAATTCAATCAAAAACCTCACCAAATACTCGGTTTTCAACAAGATATTGAGCCTAAAGCTCTGATACCACTTGTATGTTTTGAAATGGATCTTGAACAAAAGAATTTCTTGTTTCGAATGATGTAAAAAGTGTGGAATCCAAGTTACACCACAAACATTCGTCAATTAATGAACGTATATGGATATGGATTCCGGCACAGTCTCATTATGATTTACAATGAAAATCTCTCAAACCCTCTCTGTCTCACAAATGCTCATTCAAGCTGCTCGATCCAAGTGACAATATTGCTATTTATACTAACAGTTTACAAAGACCAAACGATACTCATTAAGTATCAAATGAGGGTGTTCCATCGTTTGATAAGCTAAACGATGGCGTTATATCGTTCAAACAATGGCATGTTGTATATATTCCAAACGATGGCTTGCATGCATGATCCAAACCATAGTCTTGTGTTATGTTCCAAACGATAGCATGGTTCTATCGTTTGGATTCCTTCAAACCATGGCATGCCCCTATCGTTTGGCTTCACTTCAAGCGCGATACCGTTTAGCATGTCCATGTCACTTGGATCTTGATGTTCTAGACACACGACGGAGAAACGTTATTGACTTCGATTGCGAGCGAACAATCACTAGATGCATACATTCTGTGTATCCACAACATGCACCAAGGATTTTGGTAACACAGGGACCAGAGAAAAGGGATCCGTCAACCCTTAGCTGTTGCAAATGCTTTATGTATCTTTCTCGAAGACAAAATTTAAGATAATTCGTTAAAATTTAGATGGTGTATTCACCAAAAATTGACTTTATCATATACATCACAAATAATTAAAACACCATGTTGAATATCAAACTTCTAAATATATTATTTTAATATAGCATTTAATCAACATGAACTTTTTGATTCTTTAACGTAAATGTTGGTTTTAAATAGATCTTTTTGAAGAAAAACTGGTTAAATATCTTTGCATGGTAAAAGAAGTCCTACGTTACACAAAAGACAAATATTTAATAGTTATCAAACCGGTGAAAATAAACAAACCAAACACAAGAATTACTCCCGTTATCATAATGGAACACAAACTTGCAGGGCCGTTCCTACGTTTTCAGAGACCCTAAGCGAACTACGAAGTAGAGGCCCTTTTTCAAAATTATCCTTTTCAACATATTTAGTAACAAAACCCTCCTCCTTTACTCGGGCTTAGGACCGGCAACAGGCAACTATAAACTAAAAAGTTTATAATTGGCGTAGTTAAGTTTTTTTTGAAGTTATATGTTTTTTTATAGATAGAGTATATGTTTAAATATAAATCTATTTAAGAGATTGACAACGAAATCAGCAAATAAGCCATAATTCCATAAACAACAACTTAAAATCAACCAATAGCCCTAAACAACAAATTCAAATTGTTAAATAAACCCCAATTCCCTAAACAATAAATGAGGATGTGAATGTCTAACCTGAATGAGAGCCACAAGATGAAATCGCCAACCACAAAATTAAATCGAAGAAAAGAGTCTGAGTGCCAACGTATTCCGAGCTCCAAGCTAGCCACAATAGAAAAAATCGCAAAACTGAGTAGTGAGCAGTTTTGCGACCAGGGTTCGATCAATCATCCCAAGTTCGAAATTGTAAAATCAACAAATCACAAAAACTGATTTTAGTTGATGTTTGAGACCAGGGTTTGATCAAACCATCAATATTTACGACTTATTATTGACTAGTATATAAAAAGCTTAAAACAACCGTTGTTAAATTGTTACCTGCACAATGTTCTTCAGTTGAGAATGAAAATTGTGATGCCATGTTTATCGCGTGTCTGATTGCTTGACTCCATATTGGAAACTCAACCGACATCTCTAATATCGCCGCTTTCATTCTTAACGCCGCTAATTTCGAGGATTAATTCATCAATTTCTCTATCTGCACGCACGCGCTTGAAGTTTCACGTATATGTCAGCCGTTGGGTTATCAGGTATAAGGAAATTGGGCACTAAGGCCAAGAGTCTGCACTAAGGCCACCGAAAACGCATCCAGGTTTGTAGTGCTATATCTTTCTGCACACTTAATTAGCCATGCATGACTTGATTCACTGAACTAATCTTTCTCTAAGCTGCATGATTCAGTTTCTGCAACACTTCAGAGTGATCCAACTCCAAGTAAACGTGCTATCGGTGTACCTGTACCATTATCCATTAAAATTTGTTGATGTCTGATTTTTGGTCTTTATGTTTAGTCGATGGTTTCAGTTTATCCGTTAAATAATGGGGTTGGCATATTCCAGTTGTTGTTCTATTTCGTTCAGTGTTGTCTATGTCTGGGTACGTGTTGTTTTGGTTCTGTACTTCTCATCTAAATAATTATAAACTTCTAAAAACATATTATAACAAACCAAGTAATATTATTGATTGCTATTCACATGTTTATATTGTTCTAGTCTAATGAAGAGATTAGTCAATTTCAGACTCCTCAAATCCCATGACTCTCCCTCCATCCCTGTTACTCATCTTGTCCTTGATAATTCCTAACGAAAAGGCTTCAAAACCCAACCAGTGCAATTTTAGTATCAAATATAAATTGGGATCAAATTCGTTATTGTATAATTAATATCTAATATTAATTGCATGGCGGAAGCCAGTGCACAAATTTAAGTCTCATTAAATTATCACGTCGCTGTGATCCAATTGTCATTCGTTTAAACAATTATCACAACCTAGGGTGATTCAGTAATTGTCATTGTGACAAAAACCAAAGAACACACATGATGAACAAACAAACTTCACGCTAGTTGATGCGATCACGAACACAGAGCAGCAGACTAAACACTTGAAACAACTCCAAAACCCGTAGCTCGAAAAACCCGAACACGCGAAAACTGAGAACAACTTCTCGGTCAAACCGTTTACGCGAAACAAACCAGAATAATATATTGTTGGCAAATCAACTATCTAAGCATTATATAGTATCATAAATTTTATCAAGAAACATCATTTTCTTTAATTTAATTCCAAAATTGTCTGGGGTCCCGGGATGAGACTAAAAATAGTAAGTCTTCCATTCATTTATTCATGGAAATTATGTTGAGGAGACTTTGTTGGATTGTCGTGTGACCCTAACGAGTCAATATGAAGAGTTCATCATCAAAAACAAAGGCGGAATCAATGTAATTGATGTAACACAGCTTGTTTTCCTCTAATTATCTTCTTATTGATCAATTCTGAGCTTTTACAGATTCAAATGACAAACGGATAGCACCTCGACTCAGAGATCATGACCTAATTCCGTTTCAAATGAACTCAGCACACACCTATATATAGAGTTGGTAATTTCGCTTAAACCTGCCATTGCCCATTTCAAGCGGAATTAACTTGGTTAATTTCGCTTGAACTGGTCACTGACACTTTCAAGCGGAATTACCCACTTTCACACATAAAACCCTGATTTCTATCCTGTTGTGTGCTCGTTTATCCTATCTAGACATAAGACTCGATTAAGACGAAGTTAACAGACATCAGTGCACCAACTGACTCCCCCTTGGATGTTGACGAAGTCTTCGGCGTCGAGTCTTTAGTCTTTGTCTCTTTCCAATTTGTCTAACAATAAAAGCTTCCTTCAAATCTTCTTTTCTTCAAACAACAGCTAGCATGAATCACAGACTCTTGAATCTTTAACAATCTTCAATCTCCCCCTTGAATGTAGATCCAGGAACTGCATCTGACTTTAAGTCTTCAGACACCCCCTATCAGTAGGCTGGGATTTTGCTTAGCTGCTATCTCACTTACAAACCTGTTACCTGCATAATCTCTACCCAAATATAAGATATATGACAATAACAGTTTCAATCCAAACTTACCATTCAACTTCAATTTGATGATCTTGTTAGAATTAGAAATCCACTTAAGTATTCAGGTCCAAATTAATGACCCTGATTACTCAATTTGTCTACCAAGTCCAATTTAATGACCTTGGTTGGTCTGAGATAAATCACACTGAGTTTTTGTTCAAACATTTTTTCTGAAAATTTACAAGTCTCAAATTAATGAACTTGTTTTGACTTTTCAATTTCTCAAGTTTAACATATTAAGCTCAAACTCATCATCCAGCCCAGAAACTTCCTGCATCTGCTTCAATTCGAATCTGAAGATCAGCTTTTCACTTTGGTTTGTCGGAAAATAAAGCAGAAGTGTAAAATCTTTTTGGATTTTTAATAAAGTTTCTAAACTAGAAATGAATAACAGAAATAAAATGCAGTAAATGTAAACTATTTACAAACATATTTTTGGTGAGCATGTTAGGGAATCATATCAGCAGTTCGACAAGTCACAAGTACCGTTAAGCTCTAATTACATACTCAGAATTAAACAATTCACTTAGATTGTCGATATACTGATCCACTTAAATTCTCACACAAATTTCAATCTGTTCAGGATACGGATTAAGTGTTTTAGAGACTTAAACTCATTCATGTGTCCCACCTCTTGAATATACTCCCGTATCCAGATCCCAATATTCAGTCTTACAGGTGAGTATACCACAGATGATATCTATAAAGGGGTTAATTGCGAAACCGTGAGAGCTCAGGTCAGAACTTCCGTTCAGCAGAGAGATGACGGTTCGACTTTAAGTGGGTCCCCTTTAGAGGATCTTTTTTACAACAGCACATGATTTACATATTTTTTCAATGTTTCATCATTTTTATGCTGAGGGGGTGCTATATTTCAAGCAAGCAGTAAAGTATTCTCCGGGGATAATACCCCAGATATCACTGAGTATAAAGACCTAGTATCTCAGAAATATGGATCTTTCAAACAAGATTTCAGGGGTTACCTATATATCTAAGTAGTGTTCCCCACGAAATAAGTAAGTAAAGATTTAAGTTTATATCCCGAACAAACCTACTAAATGTGTAAAAACCTATCGGCACATCATCAGTGAGACTGTTTAACGCATTTAAACTTTCCATTTTTTAGCGTACTGTAACCGTCTAGCTGATGTACTATCATTTTCCCTTTTTACACAAGCTCTTTTTGAGTTTTCTATTATTTTTGGATTTTGAAATATCTCTTGTTTTTGGATTTTTGAAGTTTTTTACTGTTTTTGTATTTTCTGAAAATATTACCCTATACTCTCCCCCTAAATACCAAAACAGGTAAAAAATCGACAAACCATTGCAGATTGCTTCTCAACATCATCTACAATGTCTCCTTCATCAACACCAAGAATCTCCTCCAACACCGATAAAAGCTTCATACCGTTTAATTTTAACAAGTATTGAAAACGAGTTTTATCAAACGCTTTGGTATGTAAATCAACTTTTTGCTCGTCAATGTGGATTTTCTCAATTCGTATCAACTTCTTCTCGAAACAATCTCGAATGAAGTGATGACGAATTTCAATGTTTTTGGTTTTAGCGTGATGAACAGGATTTTTAGTAATGTTTATCGTTGCCTCATTATCAACAAAGATAGGGGTGTTAAGAAATTGCAAACCGTAGTCGCGCTTCTGTTGCTGGATCCACAAGATCTGAGAACAGCAACTGCTAGCAGATACATATTCAGCTTCACATGTGGATAAAGCTACAGAGGTCTGCTTTTTGCATTTCCAGGTGACCAATCGTGGTCCGAAAAACTGGCACCCCGCTATTGTTGATTTAGCGTTAACTTTGCAGCATCCGAAATCAGAATCAGAATACCCTTCAAGCATGAAATCGCCTTCTCTTAGATACCACAACCCGAGTGATAGAGTTCCCTTCAGGTAGCGTAATATCCTTTTCACAATCACCATATGCGAAGCTCTAGGATTAGACTGAAACCGCGCTACGAGGCAGGTTGGGTACATAATATCGGGTCTTGAAGCTGTCAAGTACATCAACGATCCGATCATGGAACGATACAACGTTTCATCTACCTTCTCTCCGGTGAGATCAGGGTTTATCCCATGATTCGTCGCTAACAGGGTGGAAGCTGGAGTAGAACCTGACATCCTGAATTTCTCCAAGATATCATGAATGTACTTCGTTTGATGTATGAATATTCCTTTGGGTAGTTGATCAACCTGCAATCCCAAAAAGAATTTCATCTCACCCATCGATGACATTTCAAATTTCTGCTTCATAACTCGTTCAAAATCTTTGCAGAGTTGTTCATTTGTTGACCCAAATATGATGTCGTCCACGTATATTTGAACTATCAGAAGATGTCCGTCGACCTCTTTGGTGAAGAGAGTGGCATCCACTTTTCCAAGAATGAAGCTGTTGGCTAGCAGGTGCTGAGACAATGTCTCGTACCAAGCTCTCGGGGCCTGGTGTAAACCATACAGCGCTTTATCCAGCAAATAGACCTTGTCTTTGTGGATTGGATCGGTAAAGCCCGGTGGCTGACCGACATATACCTCCTCTTTTACCTTCCCATAGAGAAACGCCGATTTCACATCTAGCTGATAAACTTTGAAATTTTTCCAAGATGCAAATGCTAGGAAGATTCTGATCGTTTCTAGTCTAGCCACTGGAGCATACACTTCGGTGAAATCTATACCCTCCTGCTGACTAAAGCCCTGGACAATGAGTCGAGCTTTGTTTCGAATAATAACTCCAAGATCATCTCTTTTGCACTTGAACACCCACTTGGTGTTTATCTTCCTCTGACCATCAGGCAAGTCTACCAATTTCCACAAACCTAACTTCTCAAAATGACTCAACTCTTCTTGCATAGCATTGACCCAAGAATCTTCAGTTAGCGCCTCTTTGTAAGTTCGCGGTTCGATCTGCGAAATAAAACAACTAAGTGAAAACTCAGTTTGTAAAGGAGCAATTATAGTATAAAAACAAGTAAGGCCTTGGTCAATTTGTCATCGTGTGCGAACGCCTGACTGCAATTCACTAATAATCAATTCTTCTGGATGGTATGAAAGAGTTCGCGGCATCACCTCGCCTGGAACATCTACCTCGCCTTCCAAATTTGTGACATTTTGATTTTCACCTTGTTCATCGACTGGAATTGTTTGACTTGAAATATGGATCTGCTCCCCCTCAGAATCTGAATCACCATGATTAAATATCGGTCTATCATCAGATTCTAGATTGTCGTTGACTGCCGTCTGATTGTCAAGAGATTCCTGAATATCATCATGTTCACCAGCATTACTTGGACCTGCTTCATCATCGTTCGAAGCTTGTCGTTGGCGAATGAAAGTTTCTGTTGGGAATCTTTCCTGTGATTCTTCATACTCTCTCAGAATATCCAACTCGTCAAAGAAATCCGGTTCTTCTTCAATGTCAAACGAATCCCACAATTTATCGTAATTAAAACACCATGAGTCACCAGGATTCTGAGGCGGCATTGTTTTCACACCCCGATATTTCCACGTATTACCGGTGGGCCCGGTGGGGGTATCGTGACGTAGTTGATATCATCATAGTCAAACAACACAATATTTAAATACACAGCGGAAGCAAAAGATAGATTCATTTCAACCCAATAAATTGTAATATTAAGTATCACAAAATAGTTGAAACAGATTCACAGGCGGATCAAAATAAAAAGGAAAACTGTTCAACAGACTTTGACACCTAGAGCTTTGCGAGACTTGATTATTGATGCCTGGAGTATCCAGCCTATTACGTGTGGCACCTGCACTTAACCTTTTTGGAAAATACGTCAGTTTACACTGGTAAATACAACTTAACTGACTCATTTTGAAAAGAGTTTGAAAATTGATTTGAATGCACTTCGGCAAAAATATCTTTTATAACTTGGGACAATTGTTTAAATAATCATGTATACAGTTTTACTTATTTGTCGTCCATTAGGGCCGGTTTATAGGGCCGGACTAGATTAATTGACACGCCACAGGTATAATGCCCACAAGGATTATTCCTCTAAGTGGATTACCAGTTTTTACATAATGCATCTGTCAGGTGTACACCTACACCCCGTGCTTAGGTCGTGGCCATTTCTTTGAATGATGCCAAGGATATCCGGGACATGGTCATTTAACCCCCAAAGGCCATACACCAAATAATACATATTAAATAGGTTATGTAATATATCAATCACAATCCGATTTAAATGACTACATACACCCGACCAAGCGGTACTTTTATAGTACCGTATCCCAAGCCCGTATAGGGAAAATAAGTTATGAGTATTTACCTGAGCAATGTATAAGTCAAATACAGCGAGTACAGATGGCTTTTACTGGGCTCCTAATCTGGAACGAAGGTTTACACTAACCTATTAGATTCTTAACGGGTCTTTAAATAAGCTTAGACTTAGACCGGTTAGTTTTCAAAAGGAAGACATGGTTCAAACGCATAATAAAGCGAAGACCGGTTTAGAATGTGGTTTTGACCCGACAAGCTTGGACACTTGTTTAATATGGGTAACTTAAACACATTCTGGATTTTGAGACAAAAATGATATGGTTTGACCCGTTTCGGCTAATATATGTAAACTAGTCACATAAGCCGATCCGAACGCGACAAGTGCGTAACGAGTAACCAAAAGATTCAAATACATGTTCCCTGAGTTAATATGCCTTAAATATGTTGTGACATCAGCAAGATATCTTCTATTATGCCCCAAACGATTTTAAACTCAAACAATGCCTCGTAAGGGCATTTTGGTCATTTAAAAGGTTATAAAAGAGTTTGAATATTAACCTGAGTTATAGGTCTGATGTAATCAGTAAAAATACTCATTTTTATACATCATATCAGTAGGGTACTAAATATATGCGAAATTTACCATTTAAAACCAAACTATGCACCTTAGGGGTATTTCGGTAATTTCGCTTAGGCTTAAAAAGGTCCAAACTGGAAAAATGAGTTTAAAAACTTTTACTTACTGTTAATATCTAAGTATTTACTGAAAAATATCAGTAGGTATCAAACCTTATATGTTTAAAATAGTTTTAGTACATACTATGCGTTAAAAACGCTTAAAAAGGCGATTTGGAGCCATTTCCGGGTTTTCAAAAGAAAGCTGATATTTTTATAATTCCAGAAGGCTCAAAATATTTTATTTCTTAAATAAAATCAGTAGCAAAAGGTTTGGGGTCAAAAGGATTTCTAAACTCATTTTATAGCTTAAAAGGGCAAAACCGGCATTAATCGAATTAAAGCTACGACCCTAAGTTATGCTCAGCCTAAAATTAATTAAAAATCTTCAAAAATCCCAAAATATTATATTGCATCAGTGGGTAAAAAGTTTGATATCAAAAAGTGAGTTTAGATAGGCTATGTGCTAATTACGCCATGTAATTACTAAAAAGCTTTCTAATTACGCTAATGAGCATAACTCCATGACCTCAAACTGATGTCAAATTTTGGGTACAAGTTTATAAACCAGTAACTAGGGTTTCTACTCTTTTACATTTTCAAAATTCATGTTTTAAGGTGACAAGGGCATAATAGTCAACATATAAGCAATTAACGGAATCATGCATATTAATTGGATAACTAATGAACCAAGGTGTATAATCATAGAGGGTTATACTAGCATGTAACCTAGTCCAATTAAAGCTCTAACGATTTCTAAAACATGCTTAAACGGGTCAGAACTGAAAGTCAAAGCAAAAGTCAAATTATGCGACTTTCGGTTCCGAACCGGGTCTTTACTGAAAATTTTCGGGTTGAACATGTTTAGACATGTTCTTACATTAATTACCAAGTTATATTAATGATAAAACAGGTTGTATGGGTTCTACATTGCTAATTATGCATTAATTTGAAAATAAGCATTCTGTTGACTTTTTAATAACAAGTTTGACCCGACAATTGACCTAGTTAGGGTGGGAATTAGGGAGTACCCTTTTAAGGGTTTATTACCCACATAATTACCTACTTTTAGGTACTTTTAATTCGAGATTTGACTGAACCAATTTTAATTATTCTCGAAGTCAAACCTTAATTACGACAGTTTGACTTTTAGCTAATTAACTAAGCTAAACTGAATTAGGAAGGGTTAAGGACACTTACAAATGTCCGAAGTATGATTAGGGACCACTAGGAAACTTGTTGCTGATCAGGGGAGCTCCAGAGACTAGCTTGAAAGAAGTTGCAAGTGAAAGACCAAAATGTAGCAAACTTGGTTCTCTTATATAGTGAACCCAAATGCATTAGATCATGCCAAAATAGTCTACATGTGTTGCAAGATCATCCCAGGTGTCCCTAAGATGCTAAAAACCACCTATAGAGCCCCTGATTTTCGAATACCACTCAAATAAGGCGGTGCAACCGTTTTAACAGGCAGCTGTCCAAAAAATCGCCTAGATGCAGTCCTTACGGACCGTAAGGCTTGGAGCTTACGGTCCGTAACCGTTTCCCTTACGGACCGTATGGTTAGACCTTTACGGTCCGTAAGACTTCGCCAGAGGACAAAAAATTGTTTTCTTTCAGGCTGTGACCATGCAACTATAACATCTCCGACTCTTGTGCTTTTTAATCAGTATGGTGACCATGAAGTCAGCCATTGCATGCCTAGCCATGCACTTACACAACTTGTATTCTTGTGGGAGGATTTTAATGTCAGAAATACCAAGAAATTCATATTGGATCCATGTCTAAGGTTGTAACCAATTTCTTATTTAGGATAGCTAGATTTATATACATAATTCAGATGTTGATTAAATATATCCTGGTTAGGGATTTATTAATAGGTCGCTCAGAGGTATAAATTAACATGTCGACGTTTTTAAATCCTACCGTACATCTTTATCTGGACCGTTTTTATAACACGTTTGCATAACATGACACGTGTCTTTATTTCACTGGACATGAATTTTCGAGGTGTTACATCCTCACCCCCTTAAAAGAAATCTCGACCTCGAGATTTATTGGAACAAATGAGGGTATTTTTCCTTCATGGTAGACTCTACCTCCCAAGTATATTCGAGACCTCTGCGGGCATCCCATTTGACCTTTACGATAGGTACATGCTTCCTCCGAAGCTTCTTAACCCGTCGATCCTCAATCGACAAAGGTTTTTCCACAAATTTTAAGCTCTCATCTATATGCACATCTGTATGTGGTATGACTAGCGATTCATCTGCTAAACATTTCTTCAGATTGCAGATATGGAATATATTGTGAATACCACTGAGCTCTTCAGGCAAGTTCAACTTATAAGCCACTGATCCAACACATTCGATAACCTCGAATGGTCCTATATACCTTGGGCTTAACTTACCTTTCTTACCAAATCGCATCACTCCCTTCCAGGGTGATACTTTAAACAAAACTTTATCACCAACCTCGAACTTCAGAGGTTTACGCTTTAAATCTGCGTAGCTTTTCTGCCTATCCCTGGCAGCTTTCAGGCGGTCACGAATTTGGACAATCTTGTCCGTCGTTTCAAAGACTATGTCAGGTCCTGACAACTGAACTTCTCCTACTTCCGCCCAACAAATAGGCGTTCTGCATTTTCTACCATATAGTGCCTCAAAAGACGCAGCCTTAATACTCGTATGGTAGCTATTGTTATAGGAGAACTCGATCAATGGCAGGTGGTTATCCCAACTACTACCTAAATCAATCACAAATGCACGAAGCATGTCTTCCAAAGTTTGGATGGTACGCTCGCTTTGCCCGTCCGTCTGTGGATGGTAAGCCGTACTAAAATTTAAGCGCGTGCCTAAAGATTGTCGGAAACTTTTCCACAAATGTGATGTGTATCTGGTATCTCTGTCAGATATAATTGACACTGGTACGCCGTGCAGAGATACGATCTTATCTACGTATAATTGGGCTAACATGTCGGAGCTATAAGTCTCCTTAATGGGTAGGAAATGTGCTGACTTAGTCAGTCTATCTACTATTACCCATATAATATCATTTCCTTTCCTTGTCTTTGGCAATTTGGTGATGAAATCCGTTGTCACCATCTCCCACTTCCATGTGGGGAGTTCAGGCTGTTTTAGCAGACCTGACGGCCTCTGATGTTCAGCCTTGACTTGTGCACACGTCAAACATTTAGCTACATAGGCAGCTATAGACTTTTTCAAGCCTATCCACCAATAGTTTTCCTTTAGATCCTGGTACATCTTATCAGCTCCAGGATGAACAGAATATTTGGAACTGTGGGCTTCCTGGAGGATAACATCCCGAAGTCCTCCATAAACTGGAACCCATATTCGTTCATTTAACCTCAGGATTCCGTCCTTGTCATAGGATAACTGCTCCTGAGTTACTCCTAGCTTTTCGTTAGGATAGTTAGCTTCTAACACAGCTTCCCTCTGTGCAGCTAACAATCTTTCGTTCAAACTATTCTTTATCTCAATGCTCTTAGCATTGATTCTTATAGGTTTCACTCTTTCCTTCCTGCTTAAGGCGTCAGCAACCACATTTGCCTTGCTTGGATGGTATCTTATCTCACAATCATAATCATTTAAGGTTTCCATCCAACGTTGTTGCCTCATGTTTAAATCCTTCTGATTAAACAAGTGTTGAAGGCTCTTGTGATCTGAATAGATCACACACTTGGTTCCATATAAGTAGTGTCTCCAAAGTTTTAGTGCAAATACAATGGCACCCAGTTCCAAGTCATGGGTGGTGTAATTCTTCTCATGCACCTTTAACTGACGTGAAGCATATGCAATGACCTTGCCTTTCTGCATAAGCACACATCCAATACCGGTGTGTGATGCATCACAATATACCACAAATTCATCAATTCCATCAGGCAATGTTAGTACAGGAGCGTTGCTCAACTTCTGCTTCAAAATATCGAAAGATTCTTGCTGCTTAGGCCCCCAGTCAAACTTGCTATTCTTGCGAGTGAGTAGAGTCAGGGGTGCTGCAATTCTTGAGAAGTTTTTAATAAATCGCCTGTAGTATCCTTCCAGTCCTAGAAAGCTACGAATTTATGTAGGCGTTTTTGGCTCTTGCCAATTCATAACAGCTTCAACCTTAGCGGGATCCACTTGGATACCACGCTCACTGACAACATGTCCTAGGAATTGGACTTCTCGAAGCGAAAATTCACACTTTGTAAATTTGGCATAGAGCTTTTCTTGTTGAAGTAGCTTAAGAATGCAACGGAGATGCTTCTCATGGTCAGCTTGGTTCCTCGAGTAAATGAGAATGTCGTCGATGAAAACGATGACAAATTTGTCCAAGTAAGGCTTGCAGACGCGAATAATTAGATCCATGAATGCGGCAGGTGCATTAGTGAGTCCAAAAGGCATCACTTAGAACTCATAATGACCATAGCGTGTTCTAAACGCAGTCTTGTGTACATCTTCATCCTTAACTTTCAATTGATGATAGCCTGACCTCAAATCGATCTTAGAGAAGTAGCTTGCCCCTTGCAATTGATCGAACAGATCGTCGATCCTGGGCAAAGGATACCTTTTTCTTGATAGTGACCTTATTAAGCTCACGGTAATCGATGCACAGACGCATCGATCCATCCTTCTTCTTGACAAATAGGATTGGCGCTCCCCAAGGAGAGGAACTAGGTCTAATGAAACCTTTAGCTAGCAGATCATCTAATTGTGTCCTCAATTCTTTCATCTCTGTTGGTGCCAACCTATAAGGTGTTCTCGCAACAGGTGCTGCTCCAGGGATGATGTCAATTCTGAATTCTACTTGCCTATCTGGTGGTAGACCAGGTAGTTCTTCTAGGAAAACTTCAGGGTATTCAGAAATGACTGGAATACCTTCAATCTTGGGTTTTTGCTCATCAATAGTTACCTGTGCCTTATAAATGACACAACCCTTCTTCAGACATCTAGATGCCTTGAGCATAGACACTTGCTCAGGCAGTCCATACTAGGTATCTCCCTGAATGGTAAGTGGCTCACCAGACGGAGTCTTGATCACCACTTGCTTGTTATTGCACATTATCTGGGCTTGGTTACGAGATAACCAATCCATGCCTATAACTATGTCAAAATCGGCTAACTTCAAAGGAAGTAAGGACAGTGGAAAGGAGTGATTCCTAATGGATATAACACATCCATCTAAAACGGTTGACGCGGTTTCTAAGGTACCATCAGCTAATTCCACCTCATATTTCACGCTTAGGGTTTTAACAGGTAAATTCAGCAATTCACAAAACTTATTATCCACGAACGATTTATCAGCTCCTGAATCAAAAAGTACTCTTGCATAGACATCATTCATGAGAAAGGTACCTGTGATCACATTGTCGTCCTGGACCGCTTCCTTTGCATCCATTCGGAAGACCCTTGCATTGGTCTTCTTGGCCTCTTCAGGCTTCTTGGCGTATTTAGGGCAGTTGGTTTTAATGGGCCCTTTCTCATTGCAGTTGTAGCATGTGGCATCCTTAATCTTCTTGCAATCCACAGTCTTGTGCTCCTTAGACTTGCATAACCCACATGCAGGTGATCCTAACTTAGACTTGGACTCAAGTCTGCACTTTCCAAAGTGGAGTTTTTGGCAAGTCTTGCACTTCGGCTTTTCCTCAGCTTGTTGGTTACCCTTGTTGGATCCAGACTTCTTCCTGAAGTCAGTGTTACCCTTGTGCTTCTTTTCAGACCTTCGTGAGTTATCATCCTCACGCTTTCTCTTGCCTTCTTCCGAATTCCTGAGCGATCTTAGTCTGACCGCGTCCAAGGTAAGAGACAGAGATAGATCAGCTGCTGATCTAAAAGTAGTAGGTCTGGACGCCTTAACACTGGCTTTGATTTCTGGGGCCAAACCCCCAATGAAGCGGGCAATCCTTTTGGGTTCCGGGGTTACGAGATACGGAACCAGCCTAGACAGGGTATTGAAACTGGTGAGGTAAGCTTGGCAATCTAAATTCTTCATCACCAATGATAAGAAATCTGATTCAATTCTTTCGACCTCGTGCTGTGGGCAATAATTCTCCTTAATGAGAGCAACGAACTGATCCCATGACAAATTGTAGAGTGGGATCTTCCCAGCAGCTTGAATGAGAGACTTCCACCATGCCAGTGCCTCTCCCTTGAACGATTGTGATACATACTTCACTACATCCCTTTCAGCACAACCGCTGATGTCAACCACTGTGTCCATCTCATCCAACCAGGTCATACAATCAATTGCCCCTTTCTCCCCAGTGAAATCCCGGGGTTTGCAGGAAACAAAGTACTTATAGGTACAGGACATGGTACGTGGTTTATCATCAAACACTATCCTCTTGGATGGAACACTGTGTTGATTAGATGAATGTCGATCATCATCTTTCTTTGACTCATCTTTCTTAGAGGGTGGCTTGCTATGAGCTTCAGAATGAGTCTTTGGCTTGGAATGTGGTGCGGATTGGGTCCTACTTCGAGTCCCACTCGATCCACTATACTGCCTATCGATGGCTTTGGTAACAGCATTGTCTACTAATGCTTGCAGCTCCGCACCAGTCACAAGTATCTTAGTATTTTCATGGTTTTCCACTGGGTGACTGTTTCCTTCTTCTGACCTAGCCATGTAGCTTTAATTGCTACATAAAGAAATAAGGACAAGGTTTAATTTAGAAGCCTAAACAGTACTATTGCTCTTGACGATTTATTAACCATGGTTTTAATAGCCATTTTAGTTAGTTTGTTAAATATATAATTATTCAGGATCTTTATCATAATCCTTAATTATAAGTTAATAATAGCACAAAAAGGTCTAGTCACATAGACAAATTTAATTTATAAGCCCAGATTTTATGGAATCAAGGCATTAAGGTTTGAATCAAAGTTCATTACCTTTTCTTGACAGGGAGTTGTAGGCTACCACTGTCTTTTAGTCCCAGAGGACGTTAATTATAGCCCGTGGGCACGTCATCCATAAGGGATGATTATATAAATAAGGGAAATTATAACAACCCAGTTTTAAGAATGACTTATGTGATTTTATCGAATCACATTTTGCCAAGAATGTTAACATGTCTTCAGACGTTAACAAGGATTGGAATCTGTTGAATAGGTTTTACCATCTTGGCCATGTTTGTAATGACATTTAGGCTAGGTCTTACCTTTAAGATTCTTTTTAATATTTAACGCAGAACAATCCTAAATTGAGAAGTTAATATGGATCTGAATCTAATTGAGGAACTACCATCTTGGCCCTGTGTTAAGGTGACATATGGCTAGGTTTGTCTCTTTTTTTTTTGGAGTTAATTGCCAAAATCGTCCCTGAGGTTTGGGCACATTTGTCATTGTCGTCCAAAATGACACTTTTGTACCATTTTGCCCCTCACGTTTGTAACTTTTTGCCATTTTCATCCAAACCACTAACTTGGTTTATCTTTTTTGTTAAGTTAATTGATATTTGGTTGAAACTTGCAAATATAAACTACAGGGACGATTTTGGCAATTTACTCAAACTATTTTTAATTTCTTTTATTTAATTAATTTTGTCACATATATAATAAAAAAGAATGTACATGCAATTTGAAATTAATTTCCAATTTCTTTATATAAATCAGTTTATTAAGAGATAAAACCGGTATATACTTTTCAATATTTTCGCTCTTAAACTTTTAATAAATATATGCAGTTTGAAATATAAGAAGAAAAATAAAGCATACATTTTCTATTAGTTTTTTTTCGTTGTTATCCGAAGAAAAAAGAAATCATACATTTTCACTTAGTTTTTTTAGTTCTTATCTATTTTTAGTTTTTAGTTTATTTTTATGTAAATGTATTATTTTGCTTGTTATATATTCTATTGCTTTTTTTATTACTTGCGTTTTATGAAATTTTTTATAAAAGTTATTTGATTTGTTATCCTTAGTGATGATTTCTGAAAGATTTGGGAGTACCATAGCCTAAACTCAAATTACGTAAAGTTGTTCACTTTTTATTCCTTTATAACATTATTTTATTAAAACCATGGTTGTAAAAGTCCCGCCTAGGCTCCGAGTACTCCCGGAGTACTCGCTACAAGGTAGGTTTCCAAGGCACGAGTACTATTCTCCCAGACCAATTACTCCCCGAGTACTCCCGAATACTCCCGAGTACTTCCCGAGTACTCCCGAATCCGACTAGGGAGCGCCTAGCGACTTTTGCAACCATGATTAAAACAGTTTTCAACCTTTATAAATTTTTTTCAAAAACTTTTATAAATATTTAGGTATATACTTATATACGTCTCAATATTTTATAGTTCTTAAAATTTTAATATAATTATATAATTCGAAATTTATGCAAAAAAAAGTTTTTACACTTTTTTAGTTCTTATATATACTTTTTTGTTTTTTAGTTCTTATATATACTTTTTTGTTTTTTAGTTCTTCAATTATAATAAATTAACTTTAAGTTTTATATGTCTGTTACAAATTCTTTTTTTTTTTACCTGAATTATGAAAATGTTTGTTAAAATTACCCAATTTGTTTTTTTTTTCCTAATGACAATGTTAGACGTTTGAACTAAATTCACAAAGTTTGATTGTATCATCCCACAACCTTTAGTTACATAATGCTTGAGTTATAACATAAAGCTCACTACAAAGAAAAACCAGCTACCGTGATGATTTATTACATTTCCTTGACCAAAATACTCAAATAGTGTGATCACCCATTAATAGAATATGTTACAAGCAAAATAATACATTTACATAAAAATAAACTAAAAAATAAAAATAGATAAGAACTAAAAAAACTAACTGAAAATGTATGATTTCTTTTTCTTCGGATAAGAACTAATAGAAAATGTATGATTTATTTTTCTACTTATAGTTCAAACTGCATATATTTATTAAAAGTTTAAGAGCGAAAATATTTAAAAGTATATACCACTTTTTTCTCTTAATAAAACTGATTTATATAAAGAAATTGGAAATTAACTTAGTTAGTGGTTGGATGAAAAAATTATAAAAAATATGGGACAAAACTATTTTTTTTTCATAAAAAAATTGCATGTATATTCTTTTTTATTATATATGTGACAAAATTAATTTAAAAAAAGAAAATAAAAATAGTTTGTGTAAATTGCCAAAATCGTCCATGTGGTTTATATTTGCTAGTTTCATCCAAATATCATTCAACTTAACAGAAAAAATAAACTAAGTTAGTGGTTTGGATGAAAATGGCAAAAAGTTACAAACGTGGGGGGCAAAATGGTACAAAAGTGTCATTTTGGACGAAAATGGCAAATGTGCCCAAACCTCAGGGACGATTTTGGCAATTAACTCTTTTTTTATTTTGCCATTTTATTATAATGGTAGATCTTTTAGTAGGAATGTTACTTTATTTATTTCACATTTTATGTTTATGCATATAATTAAGAAAAATGAAAATTTAAACCAACCATTCCATCACATAAATTAAAAATACGAGTCTGCCCTAAACGGGACTTCCACTGAAATAACATGCCCACGCAGGGGCTTAAACAACAAACATACCCACGCAGGGGTCAACAGAAAAACACATGCCCACGCAGGGGCAGAATACTAAAGAACATACCCTCGTAGGGGTTAAAACAGAAAGACAGGCCCACGCAGGGGCTCAACTGAAAGTAAGGAATACAACCAACAATTGAAGGATTCAATGGTCCTTCTTGCTCTTTCCTTTTATTAAACCTGCTAATCCCTTAAAGAAGCCTTGCCGTTCCCTGCGATCTCTGTGAACCTGACGCTCAACGTGGTCCAATCTTTGAAGAATTTCTTCTCGTTCAGGCGGGGAAAACTGTGGCAGCTGCGACTGTGGTTGATGTTGCTGCGGAGGTCGAAGAGGCGGCGGTTGCTGGTACCCATAAGCTGGGTACCCAACTCCCCAAGGAGCTCCGTATGGCCCTTCAGGGTTGAGAGCGTTGTAGTTCGCTGCCACCAAATATGGGTCGACCTCGGCATAATTATAGTGGGTGTGAGCCGGCAGCTCAAAGGGATTATATGTCGTTGGGCCAGTGTACGTGGGAATTGGGTTCCCAAAACCCAATGGTGGTGACGCGCCATGCGCGGAGTTTACTTCTGGGTTGGGGTTTGAAGCTCCCCCCATCTGCTGGTTTTCTTGGTGTGGCGGGTAGTGGCTGCCACTCGATGGTTGCGGGGTGCTGATATGCAATCCTCCTCCTTGCACGGACATCCGTGCGTTTGTTCTCCTTCGCCTCGACGACTCAGGAGGCTGTTGCTGAGGTGGTGGTGGTGGCGGGGTAACTGCCACAAAAGGTGAATCCCCTGAAGGATCCTGTTGCCGCTGTTGCTGCTGCTGCTGGGACGACGAATGGTAAGTGGGCGTGAAATACCACTCAAACTGATTGAATCTGGCTTGGAAACTATCAGGACCACGGTAGGGTGATCCCTGAAATGATGATCCATCAGATATTTCAATGGGATGTGTGGGGGTACCGGTTGGTGGTTCAGTAGGGTCAGTGTCCTCATCCATATCCATGGCGTGATCTCCAGAAAAGTGATCTTCAGGTCCCAATGGGTTAACACCCACTAGTTCCTCGAGATAGTTTGCCGGGTTGAGCCGGCTACGGAAGATATGGGACGGGTTATCAAAGGAATGGCGTGAGTTGGACCGCTGGAGAGGGATACACGAAGGCTGTGGGTTTTAAGGCTCATTTTCGGAATGGGGTCCAAAAGAGTGAAGGTAAGAAGGTGACGAAGCTAACGAGATAGACCGTCTCGCTGGCTGCAGATGTGACCTCCAGTCTCCCTGTGGACTGGTGTGTATGTTGACGGGTGAGGTTCGCCTTTGAGAAGGCCCCGCCTCCTGGTCGTGGCTTCCAACAGGTGCCTTTCCTTTTCCTCTTCCTCTGCAAAATCTTGGCGGCATATTTTAGACCTGTCAACATAAACAATATAACAACAAAGAAAAATATAATATAAAAGACAAAATAAAACAAAATCAGGATTTGTCCTATGTTCTTTGTCTAGACTCGAAAATTCGAGGAATGTGCAATTGTGTAACTGAGATTAAACACAAAAGGCTAGTGTTTAATTCACTCAGTGTTGGCTCTGATACCAACCTGTCACACCCCGATATTTCCTTGTATTACCGGTGGTCCCGGTGGGGGTATCGTGACGTAGTTGATATCATCATAGTCAAACAACACAATATTTAAATGCACAGCGGAAGCAAAAGATAGATTCATTTCAACCCAATAAATTGTAATATTAAGTATCACAAAATAGTTGAAACAGATCCACAGGCGGATCAAAATAAAAAGGAAAACTGTTCAACAGACTTTGACACCTAGTGCTTTGCAAGACTTGATTATTGATGCCTGGAGTATCCAGCCTATTACGTGAAGCACCTGCACTTAACCTTTTTGGAAAATACGTCAGTTTACACTGGTAAATACAACTTAACTGACTCATTTTGAAAAGAGTTTGAAAATTGATTTGAATGCACTTCGGCAAAAATATCTTTTATAACTTGGGACAATTATTAAAATAATCATGTATACAGTTTTACTTATTTGTCCATTAGGGCTGGTTTATAGGGCCGGACTAGATTAATTGACACGCCACAGGTATAATGCCCACAAGGATTATTCCTCTAAGTGGATTACCAGTTTTTACATAATGCATCTGTCAGGTGTACACCTACACCCCGTGCTTAGGTCGTGGCCATTTCTTTGAATGATGCCAAGGATATCCGGGACATGGTCATTTAACCCCCAAAGGCCATACACCAAATAATACATATTAAACAGGTTATGTAATACATCAATCACAATCCGATTTAAATGACTACATACACCCGACCAAGCGGTACTTTTATAGTACCGTATCCCAAGCCCGTATAGGGAAAATAAGTTAAGAGTATTTACCTGAGCAATGTATAAGTCAAATACAGCGAGTACAGATGGCTTTTACTGGGCTGCTAATCTGGAACGAAGGTTTATAATAACCTATTAGATTCCTAACGGGTCTTTAAATAAGCTTAGACTTAGAACGGTTAGTTTTCAAAAGGAAGACATGGTTCAAACGCATAATAAAGCGAAGACCGGTTTAGAATGTGGTTTTGACCCGACAAGCTTGGACACTTTTTTAATATGGGTAACTTAAACACATTCTGGATTTTGAGACAAAAATGATATGGTTTGACCCGTTTCGGCTAATATATGTAAACTAGTCACATAAGCCGATCCGAACGCGACAAGTGCGTAACGAGTAACCAAAAGAGTCAAATACAAGTTCCCTGAGTTAATATGCCTTAAATGTGTTGTGACATCAGTAAGATATCTTCTATTATGCCCCAAACGATTTTAAACTCAAACTATGCCTCGTAAGGGCATTTTGGTCATTTAAAAGGTTATAAAAGAGTTTGAATATTAATCTGAGTTATAGGTCTGATGTAATCAGTAAAAATACTCATTTGTATACATCATATCAGTAGGGTACTAAATATATGCGAAATTTACCATTTAAAACAAAACTATGCACCTTAGGGGTATTTCGGTAATTTCGCTTAGGCTTAAAAGGTCCAAACTGCAAACCTGAGTTTAAAAACTTTTACTTACTGTTAATATCTAAGTATTTACTAAAAAATATCAGTAGGTATCAAACCTTATATGTTTAAAAGAGTTTTAGTACATACTATGCGTTAAAAACGCTTAAAAAGGCGATTTGGAGCCATTTTCGGGTTTTCAAAGGAAAGCTGATATTTTTATACTTCCAAAAGGCTCAAAATATTTTATTTATTAAATAAAATCAGTAGCAAAAGGTTTGGGGTCAAAAGGATTTGTAAAACTCATTTTATAGCTTAAAACGGCAAAACCGACATTAACCGAATTAAAGCTACGACCCTAAGTTATGCTCAGCCTAAAATTAATTAAAAATCTTCAAAAATCCCAATATATTATATTACATCAGTGGGTAAAAATTTTGATATCAAAAAGTGAGTTTAGATAGGCTATATGCTAATTACGCCATGAAATTGCTAAAAAGCTTTCTAATTACGCTAATGAGCATAACTCCTAATCTAGACCTCAAACTGATGTCAAATTTTGGGTATAAGTTTATAAACCAGTAACTAAGGTTTCTACACTTTTACATTTTAAAAATTCACGTTTTAAGGTGACAAGGGCATAATAGTCAACATATAAGCAATTAACGGAATCATGCATATTAATTGGATAACTAATGAACCAAGGTGTATAATCATAGAGGGTTATACTAGCATGTAACCTAGTCCAATTAAAGCTCTAAGGCATTTCTAAAACATGCTTAAACGGGTCAGAACTGAAAGTCAAAGCAAAAGTCAAATTATGCGACTTTCGGTTCCGAACCGGGGCTCTACTGAAAATTTTCGGGTTGAACATGTTTAGACATGTTCTTACATTAATTACCAAGTTATATTAATGATAAAACAGGTTGTATGGGTTTTACATTGCTAATTATGCATTAATTTGAAAATAAGCATTCTGTTGACTTTTTAATAACAAGTTTGACCCCACAATTAGCCTAGTTAGAGTGGGAATCAGGGAGTACCCTTTTAAGGGTTTATTACCCACATAATTACCTACTTATAGGTACTTTTAATTCGAGATTTGAGTGAACCAATTTTAATTAATCTCGAAGTCAAACCATAATTACGATGGTTTGACTTTTAGCTAATTAACTAAGCTAAACTGAATTTGGAAGGGTTAAGGACACTTACAAATGTCCTAAGTATGATTAGGGACCACTAGGAAACTTGTTGCTGATCAGGGGAGCTCCAGAGACTAGCTTGAATGAAGTGGCAAGTGAAAGACCAAAATGTAGCAAACTTGGTTCTCTTATATAGTGAACCCAAATGCATTAGATCATGCCAAAATAGTCTACATGTGTTGCAAGATCATCCCAGGTGTCCCTAAGATGCTAAAAACCACCTATAGAGCCCCTGATTTTCGAATACCACTCAAATAAGGCGATGCAACCGTTTTAACAGGCAGCTGTCCAAAAAATCGCCCAGATGCAGTCCTTACGGACCGTAAGTCTTGGAGCTTACGGTCCGTAACCGTTTCCCTTACGGACCGTAAAGTTAGACCTTTACGGTCCGTAAGACTTCGCCAGAGGACAAAAATTTGTTTTCTTTCAGGCTGTGACCATGCAACTATGACATCTCCGACTCTTGTGCTTTTTAATCAGTATGGGGACCATGAAGTCAGCCATTGCATGCCTAGCCATGCACTTACACAACTTGTATTCTTGTGGGAGGTTTTTAATGTCAGAAATACCAAGAAATTCATATTGGATCCATGTCTAAGGGTGTAACCAGTTTATTATTTAGGATAGCCAGATTTATATACATAATTCAGATGTTGATTAAATATATCCTGGTTAGGGATTTATTAATAGGTCGCTCAGAGGTATAAATTAACATGTCGACGTTTTTAAATCCTACCGTACATCTTTATCTGGATCCGTTTTTATATCACGTTTGCATAACATGACACGTGTCTTTATTTCACTGGACATGAATTTTCTAGGTGTTACAATTGTATACCCCTGACACTCAACATGTTGTGCTTCGATGATCCGCTTTAAGCTTGGAACAAAGACTCGTTTCAATGGACTAGCATAACCCACGAAAATTCCTTCAATGCTCTTTGCACCAAACTTTCCAAAAGGCTCTAGAAATGTACAGGGAGACCCAAACGGTTCTAAATACTTCAGATTCGGTTTGCGGTTGTTGATCAGCTCGAAACATGTTTTGTTGAATTTCTTCACTATGAGAACCCGGTTGAGTGTATAGCAAGTGACTGACATTGCTTCTGCCCAAAAATTGATTGGTAGCTTAGAATCAGCAAGCATCGTCCTAGCCGTTTCTGTTAGTGTCCTGTTCTTTCTTTCTGCTACTCCATTTTGCTGCGGAGTGTAAGGAGCACTAAATTCTTGCAGTATACCTCTCTCATCGCAATAGTCATCCATCTTGTTGTTCTTGAACTCTGTACCGGCATCAAACTATCAAACGTCTCATCTTTTGACTTCAGAAATGATACCCATGAAAACCTTGAGTAGTCATCTGTTACCACCAGACAGTAGAGATCCCCTGTAATACTTTTGACGTTTACTGGACCAAAGAGATCCATATGGAGTCTCTCTAACGGTCTTGAGACTGAGTTGACTTTCTTTTGAGGATGTGATTTCTTCTTTTGCTTGCCTTTGATGCAGCTAATGCACTCTCCTTCCAGATGAAAACCTTTAACATGAACACCAGTAACTAAATCGTTATGCACCAGGTGATTCATTTTTCATAAATGAATATGGCCCATCTTTCGATGCCATAATTTTGACTCTTTTTCCGTTGCTCTTGACACAAAACAGTGAGCTTGACCCGTGGTAGTAGTAGCTACGCTCATGTCCAACACGTACAGATCATTCACTCTAGGTGCCCTCATGATAATCCACTCTTCGGGAACAACAAATCCTGGTTTCAAGATCAAGCATTCTTTGTCTGTAAAGTGCGTTGTGTACATGCGATCACAGATTTGCGAAATACTCAGAATATTGTTTTCCAGCTCGGCGATGTAGTTTACTCTTTCAAACGTGACAATCCCATTTGATAAAGTTCCTTCACCAATTATTCGACCACCTTGGTTTCCTGCAAATCCCACGTAACCTCCATTAAAACCTCTAACATCATACAATAGGGTCTTCTTCTCCGTCATGTGCCGAGAAGCTCTACTATCCATAATCCAACGTGAAACGGATCTTGGAAGCTCCTGCACCAATTAGAATATGATTATTTAAAATAAGCTGCCCAAGCCTCATCAGACTTAGGTAACCTAATCTCATCTATGCACTTTTCGACCGATTTAAGAGGCGGAAAATTTTTATCATTCATTTCCAGTTTGTTACCAATAGCCTCTTTAATGTCAATTTTAACCTCATTTCCCAATGAAACATTCTTCTTCACAAAATTTTCATAAGAAATTGGAATGTTTTCTTTTCTGGTTTCATTTTGAAGAATCTTTTTAGGAACAACCTTCTTCTCTTGTGGAGTTGAAGTTTGTTTCTCTGATTTTGGTTTCCATGTTTGGTGAGATGAAGCAACCCGTTTGTAAAATTTGTCAATTTTAGTTACCACATTCTTAACAGGTTCAATTTTGACTTTTGTGTTATCATTTTTCAAAATTTTCTCAACAACCATTGGAGCTTTTCCTTTCACATCAACTTTCCTTTTCTGAATCTCAACAACTTCAGTCTTAGGCTTCAAGTGTGACAACCTGCACTAAACCAGGTATCCGTACAACTTAATTAATGATTAATTACTACTTGATTACTGTGCTTGTTTGAACTAGCTGATGAACTGCTACTTGAATACTGATACATGAACTTACTTGCATCATACTTTGCTTGCCATCACACTATATTCTGCTATTAGCACCTTCGTGACAAACTTGATGCACTAAACGCACAGTAGCACAATAAACGGATACACGGCGAACATGCTGATATAACCAGCATCAGGCAGACACTGCCTCTAAGGCCCGTAAGAGCCTGAGAAAGTTACTACACTAGCAGTGAGTGTAGGGATACAAGTATTGTAGAACCGCGTCTCTAGGAATAAGTTACAGTGAACGGATGTGCCTAAAACGTACTTTAAGTACAAAACACAGCACTTTAATAATTTAACCAGCTTCTAGCTGACTAGTAAAGTGCCAAAACATGGGAAAAATATCACTAGACACTTTCTAAAGTGTTGGAATTAAAAGGTGTCACTAAAAACAACAATAACGACACTTTAAAGCTTTTGTAACGCTTTAACGGATTACTATCCAACCGGACACCCGGACTTTACCCGGAACATGAAAATATTACTATTTTTCACTAATTATATTTTTCTGAGCCAGTTAGGGTCCCTGATTACCCTAACACCCGTCATAACACGCTATACTTAACTAACTAAGTTAAATACTTAGTTAACTTATTTAACCTAAACTATATCCTAACTACACTAGTTTGGATCGAACTACCCCCCCCCCCTTCTCATAACCGGCCCCTAACTAGGGGAAACACACTAGTACAAAGTTTATTATTTTATTAATCTTGGTTTAGTATCAAGGGGACATAAGAACCCATGGATAATAACTCTTTAATTTTCCTATAAATAACACCTTCATACTAGAGATAATTACCACTTAACAAATCAACAAAAATCAAACTCTCTCCCTCCCACCTAGCTCTCGGCCGAACCTCACACACCCACCCATCACACTTTCAAGTTTTGTTCTTGCAATTCCAACATCATTCACACTTCAAGGGTCACGTATTAGGAGCTCTTGTGCACTCGGAACGCGAAGGACCTCTACCGTTAGCTTTTATCCACGCGATTTTCATCACGAATCTTCCCTAGCTTAAAGCTAGAGGTATATCACTTAAAACTCATTCTTGAACATATCTAAAGTGGTTAAAAGGAAGTTTGTTGGTTAAATATCGAAAACATGAGTTTTGATGCATTAAAGTCTAGTAAAATCACAATAAGGGTGGATAATAGCTTGTAACTTGTGTAAAAAGTGTAGTACTTGAAATTTGTGATTTTTGAGACCCGATCTATGATGTGGTAGCCCGGATCATCGTTTAACCCGACTTTGTAAGATCATAGATCTTCACATAAGCTCGTTTTGACTAAATACAAGGGTTAAAGATGAAACTCTACCACACCTAAAGCATAAACTTGTGTAAAAATATTTTACTTGTGTAAAAGTGATTTAACATGTAAAAAGGTGTTTAAAACTAGCGGATCTACGTATCTGCAAGTGGTATTTTTGAAGAACCACACTTTAAAAGAATCATGTTTTCTAAAGGATAGATCTTACACTAATAAACATGATTTCACAAACCACAAGTGTGTAAACACTTGTGAAATGAAAAGATCTGACAAGAAACTAGTTTTGTCAAATGTGACTAGAAGTTGTAAAGACAAGTTTTCTCTAGAAACGGGGTTTTCACCAAATCGGATTATTTACACACAAGATTCACTAAAAGTAAACAGATTTACTACTTGTTTTAGACAAATCACAAGTTTGTGTATTTTTACAATTATGTCCATATTTGACTAGTTAAAATGTTGAAAGGTTATTGGAAATTGTTGGGAACAATTGTTGATTTGATTATTAAAAGAAAATGATACGCTTACAAGCGTGGCCACCTCCAGTTACAGAGGAAACTCTGGCGAAATTTTCTTAAAAACCTAACACTTAAACTTATTTACATTACAAGTGTTAGAATCATTTTTCGTCACGCTTTCGAAACATAAATTTCGCCATGACTTTATTTACTAAATATTCAGAGGTGGGATTTTCACAAAATATTAACGTGATAAATATATATTTTCACACACTGTTTATGATTATTTTGTGAAGTACATAAATATTATTTTAGAGTAAAAATAATATTTACAAGCGTTAACGACTCCAAAACAATACAACGCTTTCACCATAAATATCTAAGTTACACCGGTAATTTTATTACCACTCGTATGTTAAAACGTAACTTACACAATTACGGAAATATTTATGAACGCGTACTTTAACAACGTATTTTGGATAAATACTTATACTTTGGAGTTGGAAATATATAAAGATTAAGTGAGACTTAATGATGAAATTTGTAAGCACATGCATTGAATCCCCCATCCTTGGGAAGGAGCTTAACTACCGAGTATTTACAAAATGTAGACACGAAATAGTTGTCTAACTATTTCCCCAAAACATAAACCATGAAGCTAAGGCACGGCCGTCCGTCTAATAGAATTAGCACTTGTAGGTCGTCGCACAGCTTTACGATTCGGAGACACTCGGTAGAGACGCGCATTCACTGTGAGTTCATGTCCCCCTTTTCTCTAACTGTTTTCAGTTTTCTTAACTGCGGGGGTGAAATACATGTTACTTTGTTTACAAGTACTTTATATACGGTATGGTTAGCGTAAGGAGGTGTTATTTCGATCATGTGAGTGGATAGGAACAACATGGGGCCATTAGTCCTCATGGAGGGACCGAGGGACAGGAGCGGTAGATCTATCTGGGTGTAGCGAGCCCAGCCCCCGGCCAAACTAGAAACGGACCGTGGGGTGACTTTGTCCACATACAAATGCCGTGGCGAAATCTGCTAGGTTTGAGTCTCCCTATTTGCACTTCACATATGTCAGTGGCCTTGCAAACCATTGGCGATCACAAGTCCTCTTACACTGCTACATACCACAACTATTTTTATACTCACAAGTGTTTTACTTACTCACTTACGCATGAACTCGCTCAACATTATTGTTGATTTTTCAACTCACATGTATTTCAGGAAATTAAACGGATCTGGCACGGTATGGAACGTTTTCCGCTGCACATTATCATGAAGTCATCAGGGTTTAGGGGATGTGTCTCTTACCTGGACAAGACACAATCCCTAAATCACGTCTATGTTTATGTTATGAGTTGTAATTTATTTTGAAACAAGATTATGGTTGTTGAAGTATGTTCACGTTAAACAATGGTACTGTTTGATTTCAAAACTTAATGGATGACTTGCATGGTTTTAAATTCATATAGCTTTGTTATGATTAAGCTATGGTATTAAGAAGTCACACCAAAGTTAACCACGCTTCCGCAAAGCCAGGGTGTGACAGCTTGGTATCAGAGCTCTGATCATAGCGAACTAGGATTCTGTCTCGAGTCTAGACTATGATCACTAGGGCTCTCACGAAAACATTTTTACTGCATACCACTTAAGTCCAGATCCACAACTTTTTACAAACAAATGTTGAGCACATTTTATCCATTATTCTAGGCTCAGTCTGGGAGGCTGAGGCTTGGTCTGAGAGGTCGAGGTAGGAGGCTAGTGGGACTAGGAGTGTTGGCTAGTGGGACTAGGAGTGTTGGCTAGTGGGACTAGGAGTGTTGGCTAGTGGGACTAGGAGTGTTGGCTAGTGGGACTAGGAGTGTTGGCTAGTGGGATTAGGAGGATGATTTGAATGCTTACTTGGTGACTTATGTGAATATTTGATTATATGATTGACAATTTGTACATGTTTGTGTATATGTTACAGACACATGGATTCTACAGGCACTGGTGGTTCAGGCACCACAGGCCCTAGGCCTATCGTTTCAGACGACATTGAGTCATCGGAGCACGAGGTTTATACGTCAGACTTCACCAGCACGGATGATGATGACTTTCAGCCATTCGCCTTACCCGACGGCGTTGATGAGCTCCCAGTTGATCTTCCAGCCGGGGATCTACCACTCGTTGTGATCCCTGCTCCAGTACACCTTGCATCATACCCTGTTTTACCCATCGACGACGAGGAGGACGACGTCGATATGTTTGAGGAGGAGCCTTTGGAGGATGCTCAGGGCGGGGCCCTACCTGCTGTTGCTCCCTTACTGATCGCAGATGCTCCGGCTGCGGAGTCACCTGCACATTCCCCAGTCTCGGACTCCTTTGAGTCTGTGGCTTCTGTACCCACACATGCTCATAGTGCGCAGCACTTCTCCCATGGGTCCGATTCTGACCAGGCTTTTTCTGTTGCTCCCATACCTGGACTTGTTTTTTACCATGACGACGAGGGGGATTCAGATCCTGTGTTTCCACCAGGATTTGATCCTGACCGTGATTTAGAGTTTGTCCCGATGGACGAGTTGATGGAGGATCCAGCAGATCCTATTGACCCTTTTGATCCGATTGATCCCGGTTTTGATTTTGACATGGCGTTTGATGACTTGGAGCCTGCCATTGCTCCTGAGCAGGCAGCCGCTCTTGATCCTTTACCAGAGCATGACCCTGTGCATGCTGATGTACCTTTTGAGCCCATTGCTGATGATCACCTCATGGATGTTCCTGTTGATCCCATTGATCCTTTACCCATTGTTGCTGTACCAGTTGACCCCCCTTTCGAGCACTTGGCACCTGATCACCCTGTTGTAGCCCCTTTACTTGATCCTGTTCTACCAGAGCCCGAGCAGGCTCAGTTTTCAGCCCATATGGATCCACCGGACGAGCCTGCACAGCACGGGTGGATACCGGCTGATGAGGACGTTCCACCGTTACACCCACAGATCCCAGACACTCGACACGTTGACTTGTCGTTTCAGGTTCCCATGTATATACCTCCAGCGGGGCCTGGAGAGGGCTCTTCAGCCCACCCATCAGGGCATGTACCGATGCCCATGCCTTTCATGCCTCAGATGCCGTTTGTTCCACCTACTACTGCTCCTTTTGGTGTGGCACCCTTTGACCCCACACGTGAGCCACTGCTGTGGTCACCGTTTTCCCCCATGCCACCCACTGATCCATACCACAGGTCCTACGTGGGACATACCATTGAGGATGTATTGATGTCGTTTGTATACCAGCATGAGTCGCATGAGCAGCGACTACAGGAGTTGGAGAGAGCCCATCTGCAGCCTTGTCAGTGCCATGGCCGGGTACCCTCTCCGTTGCAGCCATCACGACCTTTACCCCCTGACTATGCTGCTCGTCTTACTACCTTGGAGCAGCAGATTGCTTCCATTATTCGCACACAGCAGGCGATGGAGGCAGATTGGCTACAGCTGCGCCGTTTGTTTTATACCCGTTTTCCTCCTCCACCACCATCTGCTTAGAACTCATCGGTGCCACTTGGGTAGGCGAGGTGAGAAGGCGGCGATTGCTTTTTGATTGCACAGCATTTTGGGGAGACTACGTTATGACTTGACTTTTGTTATGTACTTGATGTTGTATTGATATTGATGTAGCTTTTGGACGGGGGTGATGTAGCCCCTAGTGATTGATGATTGTATGTATACACTTACGATGTGGTCTCATTTATATGGCAATCGCAGTCTTCTCACCATATTTGGATTCGCTTGATTACTTGTTTATATTTTATGGCATGGGATGTTGTGTGATTGATATTTGTGATGTGTGATAACATGAGATGTTATGTGATTATACTATTACTACCGTTATATACGTACACTATATTACGAACTGATTTACAACGGAGCCTTACTATGGCCTAACCAACTTAAACCATCTTTTAGAAGATGCCGCCCAGACGCGAGACGCGCATGCCCACTAACGAGGCAGAACTACAACAAATCATTGCCGCTGCCATAGCACAATATGCAGCATCTCAGCCCGGAATGAGCGGAAGTATTAACCAGGGCAACAATAATCCACCACATGGTAATATTTAAGTCATTAAGACATACCATGACCTAAACGGATTTCCTTAGCAAGAAAGCTAATATCTATCATATGTTGCAATGAATGTGCAGGGTGCACATACAAGCAGTTCTTAGACTGCAAGCCCACCAACTTCGATGGCACCGGAGGCGCTGTCGCTTTTACTCGTTGGGCCGAGAAGACTGATTCCACCATCCGCATGAGCAAATGTGCGCTCGACCAGCAGGTCACTTACATCTCAGGGCTGTTTCTAGACGGAGCCCTATCTTGGTGGAACTTACAAGTCCAGACGTTAGGCGAAGCTGCCGCCTACGCACTGACCTGGGCAGAGCTGAAAGAGCTTATGCGCAAGAAGTACTGTTCCCGCGCAGAAATTCAGCGATTGGAGACCGAGTTCTGGCACCTAAAAATGGACGGTCCGAAGGTAGCAGAGTACGTTCAGAGGTTTCATGACCTATCTCAAGTGGTTCCTTATATGGTCACGCCTGAATACAAGCGAATTGAGCGCTTCATTTGGGGATTAGCTCCTCAAATCATTAGCATGGTAACCTCCTCCAAACCAGCAACTATCACGGAAGCCATTGATTTGAGCGTGGCTCTCACCGAGGAGGCAATTCGTTTAAACAAGTTTGATGAAGTCAAGGCGAAGAAGACAGAGACTCACGTTGAGTCCTCAGGAGATAACAAAAGGAAGTTTTCAAACTTCAAGCAAGGCGTCAGTATGGCAGTAAAGAAAGGAAAATCAGCTGGCAGTACCAAGAAAGGAAAAGGGTACCAGGGCACCCAGCCCAAATGCAACAACTGCCAACGTCACCATACTGGCCATTGTAACGTGAGAGTTTGTGAATCTTGTGGAAAACCGGGCCACTCAAAGGAATCATGTTGGGCTAGTGCGGGCCGGGGAGGCCAGGGAGGATATATGAATAGAAACGAAAATCGTGGTGGTTTGGGAAATCGCCCACAAGGGAATAATCAAGGCTACAATGCAAACCAAGCCGGAACTGCCAATCAAAACAAACCGCCAGTTGGGGATGGTGCGGGAAGTGGAAAAAGATTAGGATGTTTTCATTGCGGTGACGTTGGGCACTTCAAGAGGGACTGCCCGGGATTGAACCAAGCCCGGGGAAGAGTGTTCCAAATCGGTGCACGGGAAGCACGCCAGGATCCCAACGTTGTCACTGGTACGTTCCCTGTGAATCAACGCTATGCATCTGTTTTATTTGATACTGGTGCCGACTATAGCTTCGTATCACTAGAATTTAAGAATATACTTGGATTAGCCGCTAATAAGTTAGATGTCCCGTACGCAATCGAATTGGCTAATGGAAAGTTAGTGGAAGCCGATGAAGTTATCAGAGGCTGTGTGATCGAACTAGGAGAACGTGAGTTTGCTTTGGATCTACTACCAGTCCAATTGGGAAGTTTCGACGTGGTAGTAGGAATGGATTGGTTATCGGGCAATAAAGCTGAGATAGTTTGCCACGAAAAGGTTGTTCGTATTCCAACCGAGGATGGTGAGACCATTGTTGTTCATGGAGAGAAGCGTGAGACGCCGTTGCGGATTATCAGCTGTTTGAAAGCAAGGAAGTGTTTGCAGAAGGGATGTGTTGCTTTTCTGGCGCACATCGTGGACAAGAAGGCTGCTGAGCCAAGGATCGAAGACATCCCTGTCGTAAAGGAGTATCCCGAAGTCTTCCCAGAAGACTTACCTGGACTGCCACCTCAGAGGCAAGTGGAGTTTCACATTGACTTAGTTCCAGGCGCCGCGCCTGTGGCTAAGGCACCGTACAGACTTGCTCCGTCTGAGATGCAGGAATTGTCGACACAACTTCAAGAGTTGTTAGACAAGGGTTTTATCCGACCAAGCTTCTCGCCTTGGGGAGCTCCGGTCTTGTTTGTCAAGAAGAAGGACGGAAGTTTCCGCATGTGTATTGACTACAGAGAATTGAACAAGCTGACGATCAAGAACAGGTACCCTCTGCCTAGAATCGATGATCTGTTCGACCAACTTCAAGGTTCAAGCTGTTACTCTAAGATCGATCTTCGATCTGGATACCATCAACTAAGGATACAGGAGGAAAGTATCCCGAAAACAGCCTTCCGAACTCGTTATGGACACTACGAGTTCCTCGTTATGCCATTTGGTTTGACAAACGCACCTGCAGTCTTTATGGACTTGATGAATAGGGTTTGCAAGCCATACTTAGACAAGTTCGTGATTGTATTCATCGACGACATCTTGATTTATTCAAAGACGAAGGCTGAACACGAGCAGCATCTTAGAACCATATTGGAACTGCTAAAGAAGGAACAGCTGTACGCCAAATTCTCCAAGTGCGAGTTTTGGCTACGCGAAGTCCAGTTTCTTGGACATGTGGTTAATGGGGATGGAATTCATGTTGATCCCACAAAGGTCGAGGCAATCAAGAATTGGGAAACGCCTACAACGCCAACCGAGATTCGATAATTCTTGGGTTTGGCTGGCTACTATCGAAGGTTCATCGAGGATTTCTCGAAAATCGCTCAACCTTTGACGCTCCTCACGCAGAAGGACAAGACGTTTGATTGGGGAATCAAACAGGATGAAGCGTTTCAGATATTGAAGGATAAGCTTTGTAACGCGCCAATCTTAGCTCTACCAGAAGGTACTGATGACTTTGTGGTATACTGCGACGCATCGCGTCAAGGATTGGGTTGTGTGTTGATGCAACGTCAAAAGGTCATTGCTTAGGCATCACGCCAACTGAAAGTGCACGAAAGGAATTATACCACACATGATTTAGAGCTTGGCGCAGTGGTTTTCGCTTTAAAGATCTGGAGACACTACCTGTATGGTACGAAGTGCACAATCTTCACAGATCACAAAAGCCTACAGCACATATTCAACCAGAAGGAGTTGAATATGAGGCAAAGACGATGGGTTGAATTATTGAACGATTACGACTGCGAGATAAAATATCACCCAGGGAAGGCGAATGTAGTCGCCGATGCCCTAAGTCGTAAGGAAAGAATCAAGCCCATAAGGGTCAGGGCTTTGGAAATGATTATACGAACCGATCTTTCCTTGCGCATTCGTGCTGCACAAAAGGAAGCTCTCAAGGAGGGAAACCTTGAGGAAGAATATCTCCGTGGAATGGAGAAGCTTTTGGTACCAAACGAGGAAGGAACGTTATGTTTTGAGAAAAGGATTTGGGTTCCTCTGTTTGGTGGATTAAGGGAAGTTATTTTCGACGAAGCGCACAAGTCACGGTACTCTATCCACCCTGGATCGGATAAGATGTATCAAGATCTCAAGGATTACTATTGGTGGCCTAGGATGAAAGGCGACGTTGCTGTCTACGTGAGTAAATGTTTAACTTGCGCGAAGGTTAAGGCGGAATACCAGAAGCCCTCGGGGCTGCTGCAACAACCTGAGATTCCCAAGTGGAAATGGGAACAAATCTCAATGGATTTTGTTACGAAATTGCCAAGAACGCCAAGAGGCCATGATATGATTTGGGTGATAGTTGACCGCCTAACAAAATCCGCACACTTTCTGCCAATCAAAGAGAAAGATAGCATGAGCAAACTTGCGGAAATTTACATGAGAGAGATCGTCGCACGTCACGGAGTGCCTCTCTCGATCATCTCTGATAGAGACGGAAGGTTTGTGTCAAGGATATGGCAATCCTTCCAAGAAGCCTTTGGCTCACAGTTGAATCTGAGCACTGCGTTCCATCCGCAAACTGACGGCCAGAGCGAGCGAACGATACAGACTTTGGAAGACATGCTGAGAGCATGTGCTATGGATTTGGGCGGTAGCTGGGATAAACATTTACCTATGGTCGAATTTTCATACAACAACAGCTACCACACCAGTATTGGTGTCGCGCCATTCGAAGCCCTTTACGGACGCAAGTGCCGATCACCCTTATGTTGGGCTGACGCAGGTGATAGGCAGCTTGCTGGTCCCGAAATCGTCCAAGAGACGACAGACAAAATTGCGCAAATACTTAAACGCATCGAAGCCGCTCGCCACAGACAAAAGGCCTACGCGGATCCAAACCGGAAGCATGTGGATTTCCAAGTTGGAGAAATGGTGTTATTGAAAGTTTCACCCTGGAAGGGGGTGGCACGCTTTGGAAAGCGTGGGAAGTTAAATCCGCGCTACATTGGTCCTTTCAGAATTCTGGAAAGAATTGGGACAGTAGCATACAAGTTGGACCTACCTGCTGAACTAAATGGTGTTCACGATACATTTCATGTATCCAATCTAAAGAAAAGTCCAACTCAAGTTGACGTTGCCATTCCTATCGACGAGATTCATATTGACGACACGCTCCACTTCGTTGAAGAACCTGTTGAGGTCACGGATTGGAAAGTTAACAAGACCCGCCGGAGCAGTGTCAAACTCGTCAAAGTACGTTGGAATGCCAGACATGGTCCTGAATTTACCTGGGAACGTGAGGACCGGATGAAAGAGAAATACCCCCACTTATTTCCTAAGAACTCTGCATCTACAAGCAGGACTTAAATTTCGGGACGAAATTTATTTAACGGGGGGAGAATGTGACAACCTGCACTAAACCAGGTATCCGTACAACTTAATTAATGATTAATTACTACTTGATTACTGTGCTTGTTTGAACTAGCTGATGAACTGCTACTTGAATACTGATACATGAACTTACTTGCATCATACTTTGCTTGCCATCACACTATATTCTGCTATTAGCACCTTCGTGACAAACTTGATGCACTAAACGCACAGTAGCACAATAAACGGATACACGGCGAACATGCTGATATAACCAGCATCAGGCAGACACTGCCTCTAAGGCCCGTAAGAGCCTGAGAAAGTTACTACACTAGCAGTGAGTGTAGGGATACAAGTATTGTAGAACCGCGTCTCTAGGAATAAGTTACAGTGAACGGATGTGCCTAAAACGTACTTTAAGTACAAAACACAGCACTTTAATAATTTAACCAGCTTCTAGCTGACTAGTAAAGTGCCAAAACATGGGAAAAATATCACTAGACACTTTCTAAAGTGTTGGAATTAAAAGGTGTCACTAAAAACAACAATAACGACACTTTAAAGCTTTTGTAACGCTTTAACGGATTACTATCCAACCGGACACCCGGACTTTACCCGGAACATGAAAATATTACTATTTTTCACTAATTATATTTTTCTGAGCCAGTTAGGGTCCCTGATTACCCTAACACCCGTCATAACACGCTATACTTAACTAACTAAGTTAAATACTTAGTTAACTTATTTAACCTAAACTATATCCTAACTACACTAGTTTGGATCGAACTACCCCCCCCCCCCCCCTTCTCATAACCGGCCCCTAACTAGGGGAAACACACTAGTACAAAGTTTATTATTTTATTAATCTTGGTTTAGTATCAAGGGGACATAAGAACCCATGGATAATAACTCTTTAATTTGCCTATAAATAACACCTTCATACTAGAGATAATTACCACTTAACAAATCAACAAAAATCAAACTCTCTCCCTCCCACCTAGCTCTCGGCCGAACCTCACACACCCACCCATCACACTTTCAAGTTTTGTTCTTGCAATTCCAACATCATTCACACTTCAAGGGTCACATATTAGGAGCTCTTGTGCACTCGGAACGCGAAGGACCTCTACCGTTAGCTTTTATCCACGCGATTTTCATCACGAATCTTCCCTAGCTTAAAGCTAGAGGTATATCACTTAAAACTCATTCTTGAACATATCTAAAGTGGTTAAAAGGAAGTTTGTTGGTTAAATATCGAAAACATGAGTTTTGATGCATTAAAGTCTAGTAAAATCACAATAAGGGTGGATAATAGCTTGTAACTTGTGTAAAAAGTGTAGTACTTGAAATTTGTGATTTTTGAGACCCGATCTATGATGTGGTAGCCCGGATCATCGTTTAACCCGACTTTGTAAGATCATAGATCTTCACATAAGCTCGTTTTGACTAAATACAAGGGTTAAAGATGAAACTCTACCACACCTAAAGCATAAACTTGTGTAAAAATATTTTACTTGTGTAAAAGTGATTTAACATGTAAAAAGGTGTTTAAAACTAGCGGATCTACGTATCTGCAAGTGGTATTTTTGAAGAACCACACTTTAAAAGAATCATGTTTTCTAAAGGATAGATCTTACACTAATAAACATGATTTCACAAACCACAAGTGTGTAAACACTTGTGAAATGAAAAGATCTGACAAGAAACTAGTTTTGTCAAATGTGACTAGAAGTTGTAAAGACAAGTTTTCTCTAGAAACGGGGTTTTCACCAAATCGGATTATTTACACACAAGATTCACTAAAAGTAAAGAGATTTACTACTTGTTTTAGACAAATCACAAGTTTGTGTATTTTTACAATTATGTCCATATTTGACTAGTTAAAATGTTGAAAGGTTATTGGAAATTGTTGGGAACAATTGTTGATTTGATTATTAAAAGAAAATGATACGCTTACAAGCGTGGCCACCTCCAGTTACAGAGGAAACTCTGGCGAAATTTTCTTAAAAACCTAACACTTAAACTTATTTACATTACAAGTGTTAGAATCATTTTTCGTCACGCTTTCGAAACATAAATTTCGCCATGACTTTATTTACTAAATATTCGGAGGTGGGATTTTCACAAAATATTAACGTGATAAATATATATTTTCACACACTGTTTATGATTATTTTGTGAAGTACATAAATATTATTTTAGAGTAAAAATAATATTTACAAGCGTTAACGACTCCAAAACAATACAACGCTTTCACCATAAATATCTAAGTTACACCGGTAATTTTATTACCACTCGTATGTTAAAACGTAACTTACACAATTACGGAAATATTTATGAACGCGTACTTTAACAACGTATTTTGGATAAATACTTATACTTTGGAGTTGGAAATATATAAAGATTAAGTGAGACTTAATGATGAAATTTGTAAGCACATGCATTGAATCCCCCATCCTTGGGAAGGAGCTTAACTACCGAGTATTTACAAAATGTAGACACGAAATAGTTGTCTAACTATTTCCCCAAAACATAAACCATGAAGCTAAGGCACGGCCATCCGTCTAATAGAATTAGCACTTGTAGGTCGTCGCACAGCTTTACGATTCAGAGACACTCGGTAGAGACGCGCATTCACTGTGAGTTCATGTCCCCCTTTTCTCTAACTGTTTTCAGTTTTCTTAACTGCGGGGGTGAAATACATGTTACTTTGTTTACAAGTACTTTATATACGGTATGGTTAGCGTAAGGAGGTGTTATTTCGATCATGTGAGTGGATAGGAACAACATGGGGCCATTAGTCCTCATGGAGGGACCGAGGGACAGGAGCGGTAGATCTATCTGGGTGTAGCGAGCCCAGCCCCCGGCCAAACTAGAAACGGACCGTGGGGTGACTTTGTCCACATACAAATGCCGTGGCGAAATCTGCTAGGTTTGAGTCTCCCTATTTGCACTTCACATATGTCAGTGGCCTTGCAAACCATTGGCGATCACAAGTCCTCTTACACTGCTACATACCACAACTATTTTTATACTCACAAGTGTTTTACTTACTCACTTACGCATGAACTCGCTCAACATTATTGTTGATTTTTCAACTCACACGTATTTCAGGAAATTAAACGGATCTGGCACGGTATGGAACGTTTTCCGCTGCACATTATCATGAAGTCATCAGGGTTTAGGGGATGTGTCTCTTACCTGGACAAGACACAATCCCTAAATCACGTCTATGTTTATGTTATGAGTTGTAATTTCTTTTGAAACAAGATTATGGTTGTTGAAGTATGTTCACGTTAAACAATGGTACTGTTTGATTTCAAAACTTAATGGATGACTTGCATGGTTTTAAATTCATATAGCTTTGTTATGATTAAGCTATGGTATTAAGAAGTCACACCAAAGTTAACCACGCTTCCGCAAAGCCAGGGTGTGACATCAAGTTGGTACACTTTCGTGCAATATGTCCAACTTGATTACATTTGAAGCATGTTCGGGTGTCAACTACTCAACTTGTGCCTTCAGTCTGAGGTTGTGAGGCCCTCTCCTCAAAGAATTCTTGATTTGACTTTGAAAAAATCTCAGACTCTTGCTCGGAATGAGAACTCGAGCTTTTTACAAACACCTTTTTCTCAGCAAACTTCTTGTTTTGAAAATTCTTTCTCTGATATTTCTTACCACCCTGATAACCACCCGACCATCTGTTTTGATTGTTGTTATAAAAATGCGGCGGTACAACAGGCTTTTTGTAGTAAGCTTTATCTTTTTCAAAGTTTAGTTGTCTTTTAGCATTTCTCAAACCTTCTATTTCAGACACATTGATCTCAATCAACTTGAACACATTTCTTAATTTTCCAACATTCACATTCTCCAAAGGAAAATCAAGATCCGAATACAACTTATCCGATCCTGCCATCTTGTACATCACAAAATGTGTTTCTTCACTTAAGTTGTTTTTGGATTTTGATTTTGGAATATATTTGTCCAAAAAGCATTCATCATCCTCAGTAGTGTCACAATCAGATTTCAAAACACTTTCAACCACACTTTTAACGACTTCAGATTGGAAACTTCCTTCATCGGATGACGAAGTGAATGTAACATCAATTGTGTCTGGAAGTTTCACTTCATTTTCATCTTCATCATTAACCAACCCTGAATTTTTCTTTGTATAATTGTTTAGAACAGGTGGTGGAACCTGATGATACCCCACCCCGGTTCCATCAGCATATACATCTTCGCCTGCTTTGTTCTTTCCAATCGGTTTAGGAACAATATGTTGAAGAACAAAACTTGCGGAGCTGTAACTGTTCAGTTTCAACTGGATGCGTTCATTTTCAATTTTAGCTTCTTGAAACTGAAGCTTCAACTTAGCAATTTCATCCAGTTGTTGGTTGGTTACTCTTCTTTAACCCTAAGAACACCTTTCAATTGCACATTTTCTGTATATGTCTTACCATTTCTTTCATCAGAATCTTTCACCGTTCGTTTTAGCTTCTCAAAATTTTCTGAAAGTTGACGATTTTCAAGAATCAACTTTTCGTTTTCTTTCCTAACACTTTCTACGTCAATTTTTTCATTTTCGAAATTTCTCAGTTAGTTCTTTTATGCGATCATTTGAAGCTTTTAACATTTTATCACGGTTTAAGATCTGATCCTCAACATCTCTGACTCTTTTTGTCAGATCTTCAATCTTTTTACCATTGTGGTAAGTGATTGTACTACAAACCTTGCAGTTTTTCATGCAATTTTTGAAGTCGCTCTCTGTTTTATCTTTCTTACCTGACTCTTTGAAAGCATCATTCTGACTTACCTTGTTTTTGGACTCAGTGTCAGAACCAGAAACTACCTCTAGTTCTTTCGCAGCGAACACTTTGTCAGCCATCTTCTTCAAATTCTCAGCGGTAAACTCTTGTGTCGTATCAATAATCCCATTATCAATTTTCTTTGACTGCTGCTCTTTCTCCTTTTCTTTTTCTTCAATTTTTTCAGCTTCTCCTCCTCCCCACCATTCTCTCTGTTTGGCTTTTTCTTCTTTTTCAGCAATCATCATCCTCAGTAGTGTCACAATCAGATTTCAAAACACTTTCAACCACACTTTTAACGACTTCAGATTGGACACTTCCTTCATCGGATGACGAAGTGAATGTAACATCAATTGTGTCTGGAAGTTTCACTTCATTTTCATCTTCATCATTAACCAACCCTGAATTTTTCTTTGTATAATTGTTTAGAACAGGTGGTGGAACCTGATGATACCCCACCCCGGTTCCATCAGCATATACATCTTCGCCTGCTTTGTTCTTTCCAATCGGTTTAGGAACAATATGTTGAAGAACAAAACTTGCGGAGCTGTAACTGTTCAGTTTCAACTGGATGCGTTCATTTTCAATTTTAGCTTCTTGAAACTGAAGCTTCAACTTAGCAATTTCATCCAGTTGTTGGTTGGTTACTCTTCTTTAACCCTAAGAACACCTTTCAATTGCACATTTTCTGTATATGTCTTACCATTTCTTTCATCAGAATCTTTCACCGTTCGTTTTAGCTTCTCAAAATTTTCTGAAAGTTGACGATTTTCAAGAATCAACTTTTCGTTTTCTTTCCTAACACTTTCTACGTCAATTTTTTCATTTTCGAAATTTCTCAGTTAGTTCTTTTATGCGATCATTTGAAGCTTTTAACATTTTATCACGGTTTAAGATCTGATCCTCAACATCTCTGACTCTTTTTGTCAGATCTTCAATCTTTTTACCATTGTGGTAAGTGATTGTACTACAAACCTTGCAGTTTTTCATGCAATTTTTGAAGTCGCTCTCTGTTTTATCTTTCTTACCTGACTCTTTGAAAGCATCATTCTGACTTACCTTGTTTTTGGACTCAGTGTCAGAACCAGAAACTACCTCTAGTTCTTTCGCAGCGAACACTTTGTCAGCCATCTTCTTCAAATTCTCAGCGGTAAACTCTTGTGTCGTATCAATAATCCCATTATCAATTTTCTTTGACTGCTGCTCTTTCTCCTTTTCTTTTTCTTCAATTTTTTCAGCTTCTCCTCCTCCCCACCATTCTCTCTGTTTGGCTTTTTCTTCTTCTTCAGCAATTTGTTGGATGAGAGCTTCAGGATCAATGGTCTTTGAATCAATAACTATGTTACCATCGGGATCTAGGTAACATTCTCTATCAGCATCCTATCTTTTTGCTCTCTTTGCTTCGTTGTAAATCTTAGACATTCTAATCATCCTGTCTTGAGCTTTCATATTTCTGTAATTATATTTCTCTTGTTCATTCCTGCTATCTTTGAAAGGAACTTCTTTTATTACAGTAAACGCATAGCCCACTGCATCCTCTTCTGGTAACACATCACTCCAATCGTATCCCTCATCATCATGAATAATAGCAAGAGCTCTTGATTTTTCTTTGGGGTATCTTCAAGCTGCTTCAGTCTGGGGGGTTCAGATTTGTTTTGAGGGTAGATTGCTCTTTTGTAATAATCCTCACGAAATGGATTTGCAGTATCATCAGAAGGTGCATTTCGACATTCACGTTTAAAATGTCCTTTTTGTTTACATCGGAAGCATGTGACTTTTGTTTTATCAAAACCAAGTTTGGTGGAAGGTCCGCCAATTGAATGTCTGCCCGTAATCTCCATGAATCTTTGAGCACGTCTAACCGCACTAGCCATACACCACCTGATGTCGATCAACTCCATCTCTTCTGGGTCGATCTGGTCATAATCCTCCATGGTGAGATTTGTATTTCCAATCTTACCCACAACCAGGCTCTCGTACGACTCTAGAACAGACGCTAAAAACACCATTTGTTGTTTTGCTGATTCCTCACTGAAGTTTTGTGCATTCTTCAGATCTACAGCAATATTACACTGGAATAGATTCTTCGGAACATATTGGCTTGAAGTTGTTGATGATGAACCGGTATGAAAACCACTGCTCGGACTTTCTTGATTTATCTTGTAAGAACCTTCAGCTGAAAAAGCTGTTTTAGGAGACACATTCTTCGGTATCCCATCTTCTATGTAATACAAACCAACATTCTGCTGATGTGAAGAATAATTGACTTTGAATGATTTCTTGAGCTCCAGCTCATGACTTTCTAGTCTTTTAATCAGCAAATCAACCGTCAGTTTCTCCGACTCGATTGTATTCTTCAACATCAATGTAAAGTATTGCCAGTCTTGTTCATCCTGCAAAGAATCAAACAGCTTATCAACCAGTTCTTCTCGAGAATAAATGATTCCATGTCTCGCTAGTTCCATCTTCAGATGTCAAAATCTCTCAATCATCTTAGAAACAGACTCATTTTTCAAACAACCAAAAAGATCAAACTCTTTTCTTAACAATTTCTTTTTTTTTTTTGACTATTTATGCACTACCCACACATTTAACTCTTAATTTCTCCCAAAGATCTGTTGAATTTGTGTATTCAATCAATGCTATGATGTCGTCTCTCACAGACTGAAGAATTAAGGCAATGCACTTCTGTTCAGCCACATATCTCCTCATTTTCACTCAAATTTTCAAAATATGATCTTCCCATAACAAAACCATTCTTCAACATCCTCCAACTAGGATATGCAAATGCTTTGAGCCATTCTTCAAACTTTTTCGACCATTTATTGTAATCTTCAATCGCCATCAACTTGGGAGGTTTATTGTACGTCCCATAAGCACTCTCAACACTTAATGCATCAGACAAAGTCTTCCTCGCATTCCGAGCTTTCTCATTTGTGTTGTTTGATGTGTCGGTTGAAATATCATCTCCACCATTTCCAGCAAAAGCAAAAACATCACAGAGCGGATTCATGAACTCATCCATCTTCAAGTATCTGAGACAATTAACAAACACTTAGAAAAAAATTTGTTTTTTAAAAAAATGACAGGTTCAAACGAAATCAGTTGAAGCGGAATTGCTTTTTAAGCGGAATAGCAATTCAAGCAAAATAGCAATTCAAACGAAATAAGGTCACTTGAAGCGAAATAAGTAATTCCGTTTGAACTCAACAGCAGTTTCAAGCGGAATTAGTGATTCCGTATGAAATAGTCAACAATCTCAAGCGGAATTAACCAAAAAGTTAATTCCGTATGAAATGACAAGTATTTTCAAGCGAAATAAGGTAATTTCAAACGAGATCAGTGATTTCGTTTGAAACAACACAGACAAATTCAAGCGGAATTATGATGATGTCAGCAAGTCCGATCTGTTTTTCAAACAAAATTAACCATTTTTATTAGAATTTGTTCGAATTACGGTTCAATTCTTTCAAGGATTGGTTAGAACTATGTTTCGCTTGATATATGTGAGTTTTAAGCCATTTCAACCGTTAAATTTTGTTCAAATCAGAAAAGAAGGAGTAGAAGTGATAGAATCCGATGAAATCAAGCTGAATTGGTAAGAACTCCTCGTCCTGAGCTCTGATACCACTTGTTGGATCGTCGTGTGACCCTAACGAGTCAATATGAAGAGTTCCTCATCAAAAACAAAGGCGGAATCAATGTAATTGATGTAACACAGCTTGTTTTCCTCTAATTATCTTCTTATTGATCAATTCTGAGCTTTTACAGATTCAAATGACAAACGGACAGCACCTCGACTCAGAGATCATGACCTAATTCCGTTTCAAATGAACTCAGCACACACCTATATATAGAGTTGGTAATTTAGCTTGAACCTGCCATTGCCCATTTCATGCGGAATTAACTTGGTTAATTTCGCTTGAACTGGTCACTGACACTTTCAAGCGGAATTACCCACTTTCACACATAAAACCCTAATTTCTATCATGTTGTGTGCTCGTTTATCCTATCTAGACATAAGACTCGATTAAGACGAAGTTAACAGACATCAGTGCACCAACAGACTTCAAACAAAACAGTGTAAATGCACTTTGTGTGATAACTGCAGGCTCTCCAAAGTTTAAGAGCCTTTTGTGTAATTTTTAGAAGTTCAAGTTTGGTCAGAATAAACTTATTATGGTCCGGATTTATATGTTTTTGATATAGTCAAGACTTAGGAATTACATCCTAGTCCGAATTTATGTTTTTTATAGAGGGTCAGGACTTGTGGTTTGTCACACAAGTCAGGGTTTGCTAGTATTGGGCTTTGGGCCCTTCAATTTCCTCACTTTTGTAGTCAAGACTTCTCCTTGTATATATACTCTTTAGTGAAATGTTATACGTGGAGATTTCTTTTGTGGAAAGATGGTTCTTCAAGTAAAACCTTAATCATTACCACTGTGTGTGCATTGACGGCTACTGTGTGACGTCATTCATCATCTCCTCAAATCCCATGACTCTCCCTCCATCCCTGGTACTCCTCATAATTTCTAACGAAAAGGGTTCAAAACCCAACCTGTGCAATCTTAGTATCAAATATAAATTGGGATCAAATTTGTTATTGTATGCCAATGTGGGTAGCCCACTTGGTAGAGGTACATGCCTCTTAAGAAGAGGTCCCAAGTTCAAACCTTGGCAATGGGAGAAATTTAAATAATTGGTGTAAAGTTATAGAAATTACATTTGCTGTTCAAAATATTTTTTTGTTATCTTATAATTTTATCTGCTATTAATTGTATGCGGAAGTGAGTACACAAATTTAAGTCTCATTAAATTATCACGTCGGTGATCCAATTGCCATTGGTTTAAACAATTATCATAGCCATATGGTGATTCAGTAATACATACCTTTGTTACGAAAAACCAAGAACACACGATGAACATACCAACTTCACGCTAGTTGATGTGATCACGAACCCGAAGTACTAGAACAACTTCTCGGTCGAACCGGTTACGCGAAACAAACTGGAAAACCGTTTTTCGATTTCGTCGGAAAACACAGTGGCAGCGGCGGCAAGAAGGTGGATGTACTAATTTAGAATTACATAGTTCAGTGCATTGCCATCAATACCGTTGTACTTGAAAACTAGGCACTTGCGATCAAAATTTATGACCGAAAAAAATGGCTGCAAAAATTGCGACCGATTGGGTTCTGGTTGCAAAAATTTTAACCGTCTAGACATGGTCGCAAAGCTGTTGAAACAATCGTAAAAGTCAATTAACTAAAACTAAATATATATAGCGATCGCAAATCGCTCGCAAAATTTGTGACCGTCTAGTTTGGGTCGCAAAAATTATTTAAAAAGTAACTAACGGAATTAATTTAAAAACGGGGGTCACACAATGGATCGCAAAATTTGTAACCCCTAGTTTAGGTCACAAATATCATAAAAAAATAATTTAATTATTATTAAATTAGAAAAGAGAAGCCGCAAATGGTTCGAAAATATCATAAAAAATAACTAAAATTATATTAAAAATACCGTTTGCAAATCCATCACACAAGTTGGACCGCCTCGGTGAACCAAGAGTATGGTTCATCACACAAGTTGCAAAAAATCAGAGATGCACCCACTGAATTGCCAATTAGGAAGAAATGTTTTTTTTTTTTTTTTGTTTTTTTTTTTCTGTTAGTTGACTAGAGTTGTAGAATGCTTTTACTTTCTTTTTTTTTACAAACTAGTATAACTCTTGCGCGTTGCGGCGGAGGTCAGTCAATATTTATACGATATCACTACAAGAATATGGGCAACAGCGGCGACAGGTCATATGTCGCCGCTATTGGTCGATTCGGAACCCAGTGTCCTACAATAAACCCCAACCACTCATTCCTTATCATGATCGAACAGCTGGGGTTTATTTTAGGCAATAACGGCGATATAAAGGGTCAATAGCGGCGATGTGTGTCGCCCGTAAAACCCTAAAACGCAGCAGACCTCTAAAGGCGGTTTTCTTCCCTCCTTTCTCACTTTTCCCCAAATCTCTTCACCTCCTTTCTTCTCCATCGATCGGAACGCTCCAAGATCGATTAAAAGGTTTTTTGTTAAATTTTGTTAAATTTCTTCTATAATTTATGTTATATACGTTATCCTCTTTATTTTTTGTGTTTGTATGTGTGTACGCTAGATAAATCGGACCACCACCATCACTTTTCCGGCCACCACCTCGTCACCACCTACTAGAAACTTCAAATTAAGGTTAATTTGTGTTTGTTTTTGTTCAAAGATGTGAAATTGTGTAATTTGGTATGTAAATGTGTATGTAAGGATGTATGTTTGTATATAAATGTGTATATATTAGTAAATGTATAATGTATGTAAACTTGGTGAAAATGTGTATATGTAAGTCTATGTGCGTGTGTGTGTTAGTATGTACATTTTAATGGTAGTTTGTAAGTATGTATAAATTATGTGTATTTGGTGAAAATGTGTGTATATTAGTATGTATGTGTGTATGTTAGCTTGTAAGTATGTATAAATTATGTGCATTTGGTTATAAAGTGTGTATGTGAGTCTATGTATATGTTTATGTAGGTGTTTGTAAGAATGTATAAATTATGTATATTTGATGAAAATGTGTGTATGTTAATATGTAAATGTGTATGTAAATGTTGGAAAAATTGTGTAATTTTGGGTTTGTGTTGGAACGTAAATGTGTATGTTACGATGTATGTTTGTATGTAAATGTGTATATGTTAGTATGTATGTGAAATTGATATGCCATTGCTTAAAAGTTTGTAGTATGTATAAATTAGTATGTTAGTATGTAGTGTGTTTAAGTTTGACAAATATATTGTGACAACTGCCACTTTTCGATAACTTTCTTACACTTAAAATACTCATTTTAGCTACATTTTTTATGTATTTTGAACACCCGAACTGCGTATTTCGTGACATACACTTAGAATACTCATGGAATACTTACTTAGGATGCATATGATTCATTTTTATTAAGTACATTTGAAACAGTTTAAACAATGCATCCAAACTACTAGAAAATCACCTAGTAAACTAGTATTATTACGAAAATGCAGGATCCGCAGAAACCATCTAAACGACATCTTTAGGACTCAGACGAAAGTCCAACATCTAATATACATTAAACCCTAACTATGAATTCAAGGGTTTGATTAAAAACCTTTCCGAAGTCTGATAACACTAAAAACTACCCGAAAAGCACTAAAAGCGACAATTTCAACACTTTTCCGCAAAAATTCTGCACAAATTAGCCATTTAATCTTTTTGCAACATGTGAAAGTATTGTTTAACATAGAATTCATATGAGGATACCTTCGGGTATCACCCGAACCAATAACTACATCAATTCACACAAGTTACACAACTTAGCGTTCAAATAACGACTAAAGGAAACAATTCGAAACGAACATCCGAAGAATGTCGGATCTTTTTTTTAGTGGCCATCTAGTGTTATTTGGATCATATTGGTCTAGTAATGGTCATTGAACATTTCCTAAACAGTTGAAAACTTAAACAACAAAGCAATTCCTAAACAACTTTCTAAAGGAAAGTAACATTTTTTTTACTAAGGAAATCAAATAGCAACAAGGGTACCCCCCCCCCCACTTCATGGTTATAAGTCCCTAGTGAGACCCCCTTTTTTTTACCATGTCTCCATAAATATCTTGATATTTTACCTTGGTTGCAAGTTGGTTAACCAAGTGGACAAGTTGGTGAAGTTAGTGAAAGACTTGCAACACTTGATCCATAATCACTAAATCACATTTCTTCCATTTACACCTTAGTTTACACATAGTTAAGAAACGATCTCAACCTTCATACTTAGCCAAGAACACTTTCAAAAACCCTTATTTTTTAACACTTCCTTGATGAACAACATGGAGCTTGAAGATACATAAGATGATCTAAGGATACTACAAGAAGAAGCAAGTCTTTTCTTCCATTCCATAGCTTCCAAACACCAAGATCAACACTTTTTCTTTTCTTTAATCATCATCAAGATCATCCCTAGCCATTAGTGCTAGAAGTAAGCTTCTAAAATCTCTTTTTCATACTTATTTATGTATTATTTGTTTAAAGAACATGTAATAAACTAAATAATCATACAAAATAATATGAAAATACAAAGAAGCAAAATAATAATCATGATATAAAAGTGTGTTTATGTTGTGATTTAAGGATGATTACTTGCATATTTGATCTAGTTTTGATGATTAGCATATGAATAACTTGTTAGATGATGTTTAAAAACATAATCTAACAAGTGTACATGTTAATGTTTAAGGGTTTTGTTAAACATAAATGTTTAGATGGATGATCATAATCGTTGATTTTGTTAAAGTATAAGAGGTTTTTCATTAAAAATAATACTTTTACAAAGTTATAAAAAGAAACATACAAGATGGGTTTTTATAAAAAGTTTGTTAAAACTAGAAGTAAAGCATATATTTTGAACTAGTTAACTTATGTCATGATCATACCAAAACCCTACATGTTATTGATTTCATCTTGTTAAGCTTTTGATAAAAATCTTATATGTTTTTATTAAGAAAAATATGAGAAGATTATTGGGGAATTTATAAGAAAAAGATATGTTTTATATAAACATGGCAAAGTATATATTTCAAAGAAAATGTGGCCATTTTTCTTAAAAATCATAAGTTATAAAAACTAATATTTTTGACAAAATCATTACTAGATTAAAAAGATTTTAAAGAATAGTTTTTATAAAAGCAAAATTTTATATAAATATATATTTTTGAGAAAATATATATTTAGTTAACTTAACAACTTATGTGCTATGTGTTATTTGTTTGTATTAGTTATATGTATGATAACTAGGAACTTGAATACAATGGTACAAATAAACACAATGTACATTTCAACTAAAGTCTTACAAGACTACATGTAAATACGCCTTAAAAACAACTTAAGAACGTTCCGTACCTTCAGACACAACTTATGAACAACTTATGAACAAATCGGACTTACGGACAAATATACGGACTATATATATATATGTATATATATATATATATATATTACGGACTGTAATATACAATATATCGACGACTTGGTAAAAACTACATTTTCTAAAACCAAATAAGTAAACATATATTTTTCTACAAATATACAAAAATATTACTTATGGTTTATTATTAAAAATGTATTTTTTTGGAAGATATAAGTTACATATATTTTCTAAACATTTAAAATATATAGTTTTAGTAAAAGACTAAAATTATATTATTAAAACCAATCTTAAAAATAGATTACTTTTAAGATATTTTTCTATACCTTTTATTACCAAGTGTTAATTATATATTTCACCTATATCTTAGAATATATAAGCATATATATTCTAAGAATACAAGAGCACATATAACAAACACGCGGACATACGTACTCTTATACGTGCAACGATATGCACAGTCGCATTCACCTAACACTTGGTGAACACACATTTTATACAACTACGATACAACTCACGATACAAGAATATATATATTTGGTGAAATATATATATATATATATATACACACTAAACAGTTAACAGTTAATACATCTAAGACACAGTTCAACGAACAACAAAGACATACAAGTCTTACACATATTCAAGACACAAGACTTGTACTCAAGTCATTTACAAAGACCGAGGTGTCTAACAAATATAAGAACATTTGTATGTCGCAACACTATTCAGGACGACCGCACGTGAGATCACAGTTACTTCTATTCATGGACACAATTCTGTGAGTCCCCTATTCATTTAAATGTTTCACAACTTTACAACTATCGGGGAAAATACATGTTCAACGTATGTTAAAGTTAGGGAATGAAACACCTTAGATCATGTACGAATTAGGGTTATACATCTACGCACCACTAATCCAGTTTGGACCTAGGTACAAAGGTTTAGATCTAGTGGGTTTTTGGCGAGCTCCACTCTTGGTCGTGGACCCATACAGAAGAGTGCTTTTGTGTCACAGTCGATAGTAGGCGACACAAAATCGTCTAGGGTTGGATTGCTTCCTTTTTCGTCACACACATTAATGTCCTTTCAAAACATTAATGATCAACGATTTCATTGACGCTTTACATACTACAACTTACATTTTAAATACATCTTTTACAAATAAACTGCATGAATTCGCCAACTTTTGTTGATGTTTTCCAAACATAACATGTATTTCAGGGAATTAGTGGACCATGACCGGATTCTCAAACAAGATAACAAGTATCGGAACTCCATGCCATCTTTTGGAGGGTTTAACTAACCATTGGGTGTCAGCCCAATGGCCACCGGCACCCAAATTAAACCGGTTTGAGGCCTAATGTGCTCGGGTTCGAATCCTGCTTGCAGGCTCTTCGCTCCCCTTGAAACGGCTGGGTAGTCACCGCCAGGCAGCGTTGCCGGGTCGCTAGCTTGGGGAGGGAGATCCCTCCCGCGGTTAGGGGTACCGTGCAATTACCCTTTTTTCTGAGGGTTTAACTGTTATATTCTGCCTCTTTGCGGCAATATGATGGTTTAAACCTTAGTAGTTTAATTTCTTTTTGATGTATGAAATAATAACACTTTACTTTCATGTTAATGGTTTGTAACGGACATACTAAACTTATGTTGTGATCTTTTGAAAACAATTATGTAATGGCAATGGAGTATGTTTATTCATATAGTATGTTCGTGTACATCGATATTTATGCAATGAAAACCATACAGATTACACCTCGCGCTTCCGTTATGAGCGGGCGTGACATATATGTGTTTATGTTTAGATTTAAAAATAAATTAGTATATATATATATATATATATATGTTTTAAGTTTCAAAATTATATATATTGTCATATTGTGTATTGGATATGCCATTCCTTAAAAGTTATTATATTAGCTTAAGAAATACTCGCTCGAAATTGAAATCATCATTTGCAACATAACGAACATAGAAAATACCCTCTTGAGATTGAAACCATCATTTAAAACATAACCAAATTTAAACCATCATTTAGAACATAACGAGCTTAGAAATACGTGCCCGATAGTGAATTTTTCATTTTAAACAGAGCTTAGAAATACTCGCCTGAAATTGATTTAGAAATTATATTCTTAAATTATCTTCCAGTTGCATAATGTCTATAGATAAAAACTGAAGTGATTCTCCATGTGAATCAGCTCACTACGAGCAAGGACTCAAGTCTTTTTTCGCGATGTGTGAAAGAGTGATCCCCAACCATAATGAAGTTAGATGTCCGTGTTCAAAATGTAAATGTTCTGGCATAACAACCATGACAAAAATGAAACTACATTTTGGGTGTATGGGTTTTGGAAAGATTACATAAAGTGGGACTATCACGGCGAAAAACAGGGCCTCCAGTTGTAGAAGTAGATAATGTTGTGCCACAGGAGGGTATGGAAAACATAATTGATGACATCAGGGGGGAGCGTAAGGAAGAAGATACAGACCGTAACCAAGAGATATCGACTGCGTAAAACAACAAACCGCGGTGGAAACGTCAGGGAGTGTCGTAACAGAATCATTGTTTCACAACACATGGTGATTAAAGATTTGTTTTATTCCATTAATGAACTCATTGTCTTAATACAAACCAGATAAATACAAATAATTGTCTTTCAAGTTTTAAAGTCACTAAGGCACAGGTCCATCCTAAGTGTTGCATGCATCAACAGTCATCAAATAGTAGTACCTGAAACATATGTGAAAATAAAACGTCAGCATAAAAATGCCTGTGAGTCACATAGGTTTTGTGAATTAGATTCATGGAATCAAGTGGTACCTAGTATGGAAACACTATGTTAAATAATCGGTACCTAAATCGGGAGATCGGGTAGAATGAGGTCTTGTAAACCAAATGAGTGTTGGAACTCATATAATATGGTTAACAAAGCCTACATTCTGTTTTGGAACCTATCCTAAGTGCTTATGACCCGTTATTGCCTGTTAAGGTAGTCTACCCTACTTTAACGCATCATTTGCGTAAAAGCGCAAACGAGTAGCCTAACTAGTCCTATGACAAGTATTATATGCCCTAACATGTTTAAATATGTTGCATAATCAGTTTAAGTGTCAAAAATTTAGTTACATATGCTTAAATTCAAATTGTGCATGAAAAGGACATTTTGGTCATTTTCCTAAGGCATATAAACTACCTATCATACAACTAATTAAACTAAGTGACCATAAGGTATAACCTCGGAAGGTTATTCCCTATACAACTATGGTCACAAAATATGTCTGGTCGGATCCTAATGATCGACCAAACGGGTCGGGTTCGAAAGTCTAAGCGGTTGTTTGAACCGCTTGACTTACGACCCTAAATAAGCACTATACTAAAAGTGACGAGTTAAACATGTTTAACTAAGTTAGAAAACTGATTTGGTATCAAAACAAAGTGTTTTGATACCCGAAAATAGTTCCATCGTAAAATGCGCATAAATACGCATTTTGACCGAAACTTTGACTCGTCACTACTACTAGTCAACGTGGTAATCGATAGGTATAATCGCTAAGGATTATAACCATCGTGATTACAATCACATTGCAAAGTTCAATTGAACTTTGATTTAACCAGTTGATGGTCAAAACCGAAAGTCAAACTGTTAGTCAAATTGTTTGACTTTCAGTGTCACACCCCGACCGCGTAAAACAACAAATCGCGGCGGAAACATCGGGGCGTGTTGCGACAGAATTAATTGTTTCAAATCCAAGGCAAACAAAGTTTTATTTTATTTATAAACAAAGGTGTTACATTGTTTCAAACAGGTAATTAAAGAGTTCAGAACATAATTAAACATAGTCTATCATCTTTTAAAGTCTCTAAGGCACAGGTCCGCCCTAGTATCATGATGGCATCCTATGGAAAAGCACCTGAAAACACATGTGAAAAATAGGTACGTCAGCATAAAAATGCCTGTGAGATACATAGGTTTTGTAAAAATAGGATTCATGACTTGAGTTTAAGAAAATGTTTAATCATGAACCCCGTACTTTGCTTTGTCTTGTAAATCATTTGAAAACAATAAGATCAGATGATATGTATAAGTAATTGTCAGGTTAAATAAATAATCATGTAAAAATGTGTTTGTATAAGATAAGTTGTTTGTAAATCAATGTCTTGTGAAAAATATGTTATTTATATAAAATGTTCTATGTATCAATATTGAAATGATTCAAATAACGTTACGCCGTGTAATACCATACAAACACTTATATATAGGAAGTACCAGCGGCGTATCCACCATGCTTGTATCATATTACACACGCATCGTTAACTAAATCACTTAATCAAACCAAACCAACCAATGTAAGAAGTCTATGTTTAAACCAATTGTCAAATGTATTGAATAATATGTCAAGATGTAAATCATGTCAAATGTCTATGTCAAATATCCATGTCAAATGTCTATGTCAAATATCCATGTCCAATAGTAGTCAAGTAATTGTGTAGCAAAAGTTATGTATGGTAAGTAAAATAAGACTACTTAAACCATAAGTAAAAATGTACAAAACAAAGTATTTTGAATATATCAAAAAGTTATGTTTTGCAAAGTGATGCATGATACATTGATACAAACATTTATGTGGTAAGTTAACGCATACATTCAAGCCTTGAGACAGTCGGATAACCCTTTCAGTCAAGGTTATCAAAAGAATTGTATTCGGATTCAGTCATTCCTTACATCCAAACAAACCCGGGATGTCAGGAATGGGATTTGTCAAGTCCTATGGTACCACTACTTACTCCCGAGCGGCGTAGCAAATGTTAATGAATGTTATAAAGACCCGTTTGTGCAAACCAAATGTCATAGCAGTTGTATACATGTCATAAGAAAACAATGTACTAAGTATGCTAAGTTAACATACAAAGCAGAAAAGTCTTGTAAATCAATGTGCTAGCATGCTATCAGTCAACATACATAGCAGAAATGTAATGTAAAACAATGTACTAAGTATGCACACAATGGACATACATAGCATGAAATGTAATGAAATCATGTACTATAGTGTACTAACAAACATAGTCGGTATATGATGTGAAAACTGGAAAGCATGAAAGTAGAGCCGCTAGGATCGTTTCTTGAATATCGTGCCACGATCCGAGCCGTACACTTGTCACAAAGGTTATGGAGCCACATATGCCCCTAATCTTAGTGATTAAGCAAGTTGCAAACATGTGGTTGTGGTTAAATCTGCTGAAAACAGGCTGTTAATACACTGCATCTGGTCTGCAGGTTGCCTTACGGACCGTAAAGCTGCCAATGTTGAGGTCCGTAAGGTAACAACTTTGGCAGATTTACAGTTTTGGTCCCTGTCATGCATTCAGCCCATTTTTGACACGTTTAAGGCCCGTTAACCCCATTTCAAAGCTCTAAAATGAAGTTAAAGTATAGGGAACTTAAAACATGCTCAAAAATATCTCAGATGTCGGTTCGTTTAGCCGTACGGTTGCGTTGTTCGGTTAATTACGACGGAATACGCATAAGTGCGAAAAACGATCCAAATGACGCGACGAATGGATTTTTCTTATGGCGAACACTAAAACATAATATAGTCATGCTTTCATAAATTTTTGGATGTCCAGATGTATTCAGAACGTAAGTTATGCGCGAAAATGCAAACTTGTGCACTTTTTGACACTTTTAGTCCCTGAATGTCCCAAAAGTTTATTTTAGCACACCGAACCCCTCAAAGCCTATTTCTAAGCTATGTCAAGGATATTTAAGGTGTGTTTAACTTATGGTTATGTTCCGGAATGTTCGTTACAGTTCAAATTGACATACTTTCGCAGTTTGTCATATTTAGTCCCTGTAAGCGAATTAACTTGTTTTTGCCATACCAAAGCCTTCAAAACTTATTTCTAAGTTATGTAAAGGTTATTTAAGGTATGTTGAGTATATGTTGTTGTTCCGGAGTATTTCTCGCATTAAACTGTGTACGTTTACGCACTAGTTTGCGTATAATTCTCCAGAAAGCGATGTAGAGTTTGAAATTACATAAAAGTCAAAACATGAAAAATGTAAAACACAATCAAACAAACATTGGGATCAAATAACATTGTTTTATTGATAATAGAACTGTTCAAAGTGATTACAAGCACAGTTGTTACATTCAGCTTTAAATGGCTGAAAATAAAGAGTAAGCCATGAAAGAACACTTACAAGGCTCTATGGCTGAAAGATTGAACTATGAGAACTCAGGTAGGTGGCTCCCAATGATGGAATCCTCCACTTAGAGTTCAAGAATGAATGTGAGCAATGAAGGAGGTGAAATGGATGGGTATTTATAGTTGTGGAGGTGTTACAAGATCATTACATGTGCTTATGTAGTCCCCAAGTAATGAATCTTGGCCATACAAGTGTTAAGGACAGCTAATATTACCTGGAGAGGTGTTAACTTGTTGCCCAAAACCAGAAATATTGCATAAAAGTCCCTGAATTTCAAGCTGCAACTCAAAAATGAAGTTTCTGTCCGGATCATGCCATCGCGTCGCGCCACAGTAGAGGCCTTCTACTGTCAGAATTGGCAGAACAGGCCCCTGCACACTTCTAAGTGCATTTTTGACACGTTTAACCCCCACTAACTCATTTTCAAGGCGCTACAAGGATGTTAAAGCGTAGGGGGCTTGAAATATTCTTGAAAATATCACGGATGTCGGCTCGTTTGGTCATACGGTAGCGTTATTCGGTTAATTATAACGAAACTCGAACGGACGCGAAAATGATCCAAATTAAGCGACGAATGTTATTTTTGCATTCCTATCACTAAAATAAAATATTTTAGCGACTACAAAAATTTTTGGATGTCCGGATGTGGTCTGAACGTAAGATATGCGTGTAAATACAAACTTACACCGTTTTTGACGCTTTTAGTCCCTATGATCAAATAAGCGCATTTTCGCATACCGAACCACTTAAAGCTTATTTCTTAGCTATGTTAACCTTATTTATGGTATGTTTAGCTTATGATCATGTTCCAGAATGTACGTTGCCATACGAAACGGCAGACTTTTGTAGTTTGACGCAAATAGTCCATGTGATTGAATAAACTTGTTTTTTCCATACCAAACCCTTCAAATCTTATTTCTAAGTTATGTAAAGGTTATTTAAGGTATGTTAAGCTTATGTCACTATTCCAGAGTGTTTTTCGCGTTAAACTAATTACGTTTGCGTAACAGTTTGCATATAACATTCTAGAAAGTGATTTAGAGCTCGAAATCGAATAAGAATTGATATGTATAAATGTCATATATATGTAATTGTACAAATCCCGAGAATGAAACACAGGATTTCATTGGATTTGTATTTGTAAGATGGTTGTAGAGGCACAGGTGTCACAGTCTCCCCTACTTTAGTAAATTTCATCCCGAAATTTAATTTTAGAGGAAACTTGTCAAAGCAGATATGATTATTTTGCTTTTGGAATAATCCTCCATTCCCTAAGTAAAACTGTGACAACCGTCAAAAATCCAGATATCCGTACAATTTAATTAACCATGATTAGTGCTTAATGACTGTGCTGAATTATACTTAACTGCTTTCTGATTACTGTATCATACTTACATGTGCATCACATATTGCATGATGTCACTTCATTATTACATGCAAACCATATTAACATAAATGATGCACAAAGCACAGTTAGCGGATAACTCAGAAAAATGCTGACGAAGTTCAGTACATAGACAGACAGTGTTTTGAGACCCAGTATGAGCCAGAGACTAAGTACTACACTAGTATGATGGGTAGGGAAGTAAGGACCACAAAACTGCATTCCTAAGTGATAGTTTAAGTGCCTAAAACGCACTTAAAGTGCTGAATTCGGCATATTTTAGCAAAAATCAGTAATTTAACAAGTTGGTAACATGCAAAAATATGACTAAATGGTCCTGAATGCTTTCCCAAGTGTCGGGAATTAAAAGTGTCTCAAAAGGGTACATAAAGAACACTAAACGGAATAGTTTGACACTTTAACGAACCGGTATCTAACCGAATAACCGGACACTACCCGAAACACCAAAATTATACTAGAAGCACTGTTTTAATTCTTCCAAGCTAATTATGATCCCCGAACATCATAACACCCCATATAAAATATCCCATAACCTAAACATCTTACTAATACTTGGTTTTGAACTATATGATAACCATTTGGTTGAAACCTATACTAGACCCCCCCCCACCTATCTCACGGCCACCAAGGCCCTTACACATTTGATTTTAGTACAATTGTTTAATAGATTTGCTTAGTACATTAGAAGACATAAAACCCAATGGATAAGCACATGTTGGAGTGTATATAACTTAACCACAAGACTATAATCTTCATTATCTTTCACACTTCACAACACCTTCACTCTTTTCCCCTCTCCTTGGCTCTCGGCCAAACCAACAACTATCTACCACCATCATCATTCATTCAAGCTCATCCATTCTAAGGCCATACAAAGGTGTTTAAGGGAGCATAAGGAAGCTTGGTGGCATTGAAAGTGGAAGGACCTTTCTTACTTGCTTTTATCCAACACATTTATCATCTTCAACTTCTTGTGTTCATCCCTAGCCATAGAGCTAGTAGTAAGGCCCTTATAATCTCTTGTTACTTCATATTTTGTTGGTTAAAAGATGATGAACATTGTTAATCATGAAGAACACTAAAGAACCTAATCAAGAAACATGAACATAAGCTTGACATATGATGAAATCTTGATGAAACTATGTTGTTTAGTGTATGTATGATACTTGATTGTTTTTTTCTTGAGATTATGATGTTGATCATCATAAGGACCTTGCTAGATTGTGATTAAACACATGATCTAGCAAGTGAGAGGATGATTATGTGATAAAACAAGATGATCATCCTTATGTGTAAGCATGAACTTGAAGAATAAAGTGATTTCTTGAAAAATAATAATCAAAGTGAGTTAATCATCTTATGAATCTAAGATTTATGAAAGGTATTCCAAAAGAACCAAGTTTAAAATATGATTTTTAGAAGATCTTTGTTCTCACTTAAACATGCACTATTTTTGGTGATAAAACAAGTGTAGAAACACTTGTGAAGCATGAAGATTTCATAAAGAAATGTTTTTGTAAAACATGTTTACAAGTTGTAAACACCTAAATCTTTCAAGAATGAAACTTTCAAAGAAGTAAACACATTTTAAAGGGTAACTAAACCTACTAAACACGTTACCAAGTTACTACAAGTTTTTATGAAAGATCAAGTTCATGTTGTTATGTAGAAGCATTGTTTTGGCACTTGGTAAGTGTAGGTTATGTTGTTAATTGTTTGTGATGATTTAAAAAGAAAATGATATGCTTTGATAGCATGGACACCTCCATTTTTAAGGGAAACTATGGCAAAGTTTTCTAAAAATATAAACATTTAGAAAAATATTTTCAAACAAATGTTTACAAGTGTATTTTGATCATGAACTTTCAATATAAACTTTGCCATAATTTTTGTAACAAAATTACAAATATTGGAGGTTGGTTTTTATAAATAAAAATGGGTAAATATATATTTAGAATATATATATATATATATTAAAGCCACATGTGTGAATATTTGTATACTTTGTGTATTAGTTATGTTATTTTAGGGATAAAATAATATAACTTAACAAACACCAAGAAATTACAATCCAAGAGATTACCAAAAATCACATGGAATGAATATACAAGTTACACACAAAATATTGTGAAACGGAACTAGAAATGTAACTTACCAAAATATTACGGAAAATATGCTTATAAATATATTTTTGGTAAATGATATTTTGGATACAAAGAAGCAAAAATATGATTTTTCCAAATATTACCAAGTTATATCATATTTGTGACAAGGAGAAAATATATTATTTTCGAGAACTAAAAATATATTTTCTTGGAATTTCTAAGAAGTATAATATTTTTGGGAAAAATATATATATTTTCTTGGAAATACGAATAAGTTTTGTCAAAAGAAAAATTATAAATAATTTTTCTAAGTAATAAACCATACATTTTGGAAATATGTATTGGATATTTATTCCGAAATAATTAATCAGAAGTTAATTATAAGAATACTTAACAAATACAAGGATATGAATATACATGTATGAGATACCCCCATCCTTGGGAAGGAAATATAAGTATAAATACTTGAGAAGTATTATTACAAAAATGTTGTTTAACAATTATTCCGAAACCTAAAAATATAATTTAAGTTAAAATAACTATTATTTTAACAAGTAATTATAACTTGGAATAATATTGAAGACTTAAAAGAAACGTAACTCGAAAACATTAATATTAAGACAAGGCACGAACCGTTCGTCTAATAGACGTTAGTACATTGTAGGTAGTCGTGTTTGCTGAAGGGATTTGAGTTACGAGTACTGAAGACGCAAGACTGTGAGTTCATATCCCCCTTTTCTTTAAACTGTTTTGTTATTAACTTCGGGGGTGAAATACACGTTACAAATGGATTACATACAAATACAATTGGTATGGTTAGCCTAGGAAAGTACCATAGATCATGTGAATGGGTAGGCGCATACTTGAGACCATTAATCCTCGTATAAGGACCGAGGGGCATGAGTGATAGATCTATTTGGGTGTAGCGAGCCCACACCCATGAGGACCAGGGTTACCCATACGGAGACTATGCCTTCCAGCCGGAAGCACGATACAAATTTGCTAGGTTTGAGCCTTCCTACGCCGTCACACATATCAGTGGCCTTGCAAACCATTGGTGATCTTTTCCTTGTTTGCTTTCATACCAGGATTTACATACACTGTTTACAAAGGTTTTATACATACATATACACAAACACATGAACTCGCTCAACTTTTGTTGATATTTCTAAACTACATGTATTTCAGGGAATTAAGTGGATCTGGCAGGTGTTGCATGTTTCAAGCTGCGTCATGAATAAAAGATGTCATCTGAGGTCGTAGGGTTTAGGAGATGTATCTTATTCCTGGACGTGATACATGTTTCTAAACTCGGTTTTATTTAAGGTCTTCTGCTGAGTCTTCGTGAACTCATTTAAACATATTGTGGTTGTAACTTAAATTTGGTGTCAACATTTCAGACAAGTATGTTGTGGTATTTTCAAACTTAATTTTATGGATGAACATCTTATGGTTTTATCATATAGTTATTGTTATGATTGAATGCTATGGTATTAATAAAGTCACACCAATAACCACGCTTCCGCAAAAGTCAGGGTGTGGCAGCTTGGTATCAGAGCTTCGATCGTAGCGAACTAGGATTCTTTCTCGAGTCTAGACTACAATCATTAGGGCTCTCACGAAAATGTTTTCACAAACATATTTTCATTGCATACACGAAACGTCCAGATCCAGGAATAAACATTTTTACAAATAAAAGACACAAAATACATTTCAAAGAATTCATTTATATTTCAGTCTGAGAGACTGGGTAGTGCAGTCTGAGAGACTGGGTAATTCAGTCTGAGAGACTAGGGAGTTAGTCTGTGAGACTAGCTGGAGCAGTCCGAGAGACTGAGTAGTTCAGTTTGAGAAACTGGGTGGTTTAGTCTCAGAGACTAGTGTCACACCCCCAAAATACACCCGCGGAGTACTACCGCTTGGAGGCGTGACTGACCAGGATCCAGCCACCAATCATATTGAACATACGAGTTAAAAGATATAAAAGTTTAACCAATACAATTGGTGTCCAAACAAACACATAGTTAAGTTGCAAGCGGAAGCATAAGTCTTAAATCAAAACATAAGTTTAATTGTTTCATAGTTTAACATGGCACACAGTCGTCCGTGTCCCACAACGATCCTCCTCCATGCAAGCTCCAGCTTAAGAACCTAAGGACCTGCAAAGCATGTAGTAACGAGTCAACAACTAGTTGAGTGAGTTCACGGTTGGGTGTTCGTTTTAAGTTGTTTTGAAAACAGTTTTCCTTTATCTGGCATCCTGCCGTGGGGGTTACCCCATAGTTAAAAACGTGACTTGTTTATTCCCGATTACTCTGGCAATCCTGCCGTGGGGGCTACCCCGTGTAGTTATCTGGCATTTCGGCCGTGGGGGCTACCCCATGTATACACTAGACTCGTTACCATATCGACTGCTGACTGTAGTCATGTTTATGTGCCCTGAAACTGTCAATGTCTATCATCATTGACGTGCCCCAGATCCATTAGTTCACGCCCGTCCTCTGCGGCACGGTGTGAGGTTTGTCAGACCTAAATAGCGCTATCTAACTAATGACCCGCTCGCCATTGGCCCGGCGATTAAGTCGATATAAAAGTGAGGGACTTCGTGATAGAGTTTTGGTCTAGTACGAGTTATCTGTCCGTGAGGACGAGGAATTACATTCCTGAACCTTTACTGTCCTACCCAAGGAGGACGAGGAACCCATGTTCCTTAACCCCAATTCCCGACCCCTGGGAATCCCATGCTTTGTAGAGGGTGTGAACTCACCTTGGTTTGCTCGGTAGAAAACACAGAAAGTCAAACAAGCAACGTTGAGGCTACTCACGTCCTATCATAGTTGTATCATACAATCAGGTTCGTATTCAAGTAGTGCACGTATGGCATACACGTTAATCATGGCAGTTCATCGACATTCACATTCTACAGTAATATATCAGGTATGTATACTAGGCCCAAGAGTCCGGCCCAATCAAATAAGCCCATAATTAAACAAGTCCAACAGTGTGTACCCGCATATGATCCCGAGTCGCAACTAGGCGTTTGCGACTCGCAACCTGAGTCGCAATCGTGGTTTCGGTCCGTGCTGGTTTGGTTACGAGTCGCAACCGGACTCGCAACGGTGGTTTCGAGTCACAAGGTTTGGTGTGCTGATCCGGTGTGGTTTCGAGTCGCAACCGGGTGTTTGCGACTCGCAACTGATGTCGCAACCGGGAGATTTCGACTCGTTGTGCTTGGTTTCGAGTCGCAACTGATGGTTACGAGTGGACAGGAGCTGATTCGGAACAGTGTACTATCCACTAACATTCTGATTTCATGCAGTTTGTACTATCCAACCAAATTCCTTAAACATGTTTATTTGTCTAGAAATTTCCTAAAATGGATCAAACAATTCAGATTTCAAATATTCAACCATGTTCTTATGATATTCATCAAGTTCTTCATACATTCATCCTGTTCATCATCATTCAAATATTCAAGTAACTCATCTTCATTCATATGAACCTAAGTCTAACAAGAATCATGAACAACTTATCAACAAATCACCCTAGTTGGCAAGCTTTCGGTTCTTAACACAAGAATACACAATCCGATTTATATAAACATCAACAACTAGTGTTTTAGACTACATTTAAACACAAAACATTATGAGTTCATTATGCCACAAATCCGAAATCAAGCATGTTCCGATTATCAATATTACCCACATATCGATTCACAAAACATCATCAATCATACCACTACATTAGTTAAATTATATCATTTGTAACATCAACATCATGAACATATAATCATCATCAACCGAATGTAAACTCATAACATAGGATATTTATGAACCGATTACTCAAGAAGGGTGTATTTTCTCATGTATAACACTTAACAAGTAGGCATATTATCACATAATTTTTCATCACACATCATTATTAAACCGAATATCACACATTATCTTCAAACCGAAACACAACATCTAATCATGAATCACTAACCGGTTGATGGGTTCCAAAGGTGAGTGTGTACGAGTTGATCCGAGAGCTCCTTAGTGGTCACCGGTTTGAATCCGAGAATGGAGGAGAGAAATGTTGTGGCTTAGAGTTTTTGTGAGGGAGAGTGTGTGTGTGTTGGAGAGTATGAGTGTTGTTTGCCCAAAGTTTCCAAGTGTTACTATCACCAAGGTTATATACTTGTTTCACCTTGTGCACCCTAATGGGCTTCGAAATAGACTAAGGGGTGTGTGTGGCCCAACCGGCCCGTATGTCATCGATCACTCGAGACCACATGGTCTCGAGTCGGGTTCGTGTTATCTCGGTTCCTATATACATACATCGCATACATACAAGCACACATAAATAGCACAAAATCATATAAGGGTTGTAGCTTATCATTAATCACATAAGTTTAACTATTCACACGTTTAAGCTTACAACGAAAGGTTCTAAATTTCGAGTTGTCACATTATCCCCAAGTTGAAAGAAATTTCATCCCGAAATTTGGTAGGCACTCACTGAGGAAGCTAGTTAAGTTGTATGGTTTTCCTGGTTTTCCTGGGGTGTCACATCCACCCCCCGTTGATCTGGAATTTCGTCCCGAAATTCCATAGCTTCGGCCTCAGTAGTGGGTGTACTGTTTGCGAACAGTTGGGGATACTTTTGCTTCATCTGATCTTCGCGCTCCCAGGTGAACTCTGGGCCGCGACGTGAGTTCCAACGAACTCGAACGAGAGGTATCCTAGTGCTCTTGAGGACCTTAACATCCCGGTCCGTGATCTCGACTGGTTCCTCGACGAATCGTAACTGCTCGTCGATAGTGAGTTCCTTCAAAGGAACTACGTGGGTCTCATCTGATGGACACTTCTTCAGATTCGACACGTGGAAAACGTTGTGAACTGCACCGAGTTCCGCTGGTAAGTTCAGTCTGTAGGCCACCCTGCCTATTTTCTCAATGACCTCGAAAGGTCCAACGTATCGTGGGTTAAGTTTACCGCGTTTACCAAAACGAACCACACCCTTCCAGGGTGAAACTTTGAGTAGTACCCGCTCCCCAACCTGGAGCTCAAGTGGTTTCCTGCCCATGTCGGCGTAAACTTTCTGACGTTCACGAGCGGCTGTCATGCGTTTTCGGATCTGAGCGATCTGCTCGGTTGTATCTACCACATATTCTAGACCAGTGATCTGGCTGTCTCCCACCTCTGCCCAGCAAAGGGGAGACCGGCATTTACGTCCGTACAATGCCTCAAACGGAGCAGCTCCAATGCTGGTGTGGTAGCTGTTATTGTACGAGAATTCCACAAGTGGCAGATGCTTTTCCCAGCGGTTGCCAAAGTCGATTACACATGCACGAAGGATGTCTTCTAAGGTCTGAATAGTGCGCTCGGACTGCCCGTCCGTCTGAGGATGGTACGCTGTGCTCATGTCTAGTCGTGAGCCAAAGGATTTGTGCATTGCTTGCCACAGCTCAGAAGTAAAACGTGCATCTCGGTCTGAGATAATGGAGGTGGGCACCCCGTGCCTCGAAACGATTTCCTTGATGTATATTTCTGCAAGAGTGGAGAACTTATCCGTCTCCTTGATAGCCAGGAAGTGTGCAGATTTTGTGAGTCGATCCACGATCACCCAAATAGTATCGTTCCCGCGCTGGGATCTAGGTAGGCCGGTAACAAAATCCATGGAAATCTGCTCCCATTTCCATTGAGGTATCTCTGGTTGTTGGAGCAGGCCTGATGGTTTCTGGTATTCCGACTTGACTCTTGCACAAGTCAAACACTTGCTGACGTAGGTCGCTATGTGGGCCTTCATGCTAGGCCACCAATACGTAGTCTTGATGTCGTGGTACATTTTATCCGATCCGGGATGTACCGAGTAGCGAGACTTGTGTGCTTCGTCCATCACAAGCTCTCGTAGGTTGCCATAGAGTGGGACCCAAACGCGTCCTGTTACGTAGTAAGCACCGTCTTCCTTCTGTTCTAATCGTTGCCTTGATCCGCGTAGGGCTTCGGCCCTGACGTTTTCCGGTTTCAGTGCTTCTATCTGAGCTGCTCGTATCTGGGAGGGAAGACTAGAATGGATCGTGAGTTGTAAAGCTCGCACGCGCTTAGGCGCAGTGTCCTTCCGACTGAGGGCGTCAGCCACAACATTGGCTTTGCCCGGGTGATATCTGATTGCGCACTCGTAGTCACTTAGCAACTCGACCCATCGTCGTTGCCGCATATTCAGTTCCTTCTGCTTGAAGATATGCTCGAGGCTCCTGTGGTCGGTGTAGATCGCGCACTTGGTACCATACAGGTAATGCCGCCATAACTTGAGTGCAAAAACAACAGCTCCCAGCTCTAAATCGTGCGTAGTGTAGTTCTTTTCATGAACCTTGAGTTGACGGGAGGCATAGGCTATAACTTTATCTCGTTGCATCAACACGCAACCAAGACCTTGAATCGATGCGTCGCAGTAGACCACAAAGTCGTCTGTGCCCTCCGGCAAGGAAAGGATAGGTGCGCTACAAAGCCTATCCTTTAGGTGCTGAAATGCCAACTCCTGTGCGTTTCCCCAGCGATAAACCACGCCCTTCTGCGTTAGGGAGGTGAGAGGCTGTGCAATCTTAGAAAAATCCTTGATGAATCTCCGGTAGTATCCCGCCAAACCCAAGAATTGGCGAATCTCCTTTGGTGTACGAGGTGCAGGCCAGTTCTTTATCGAGTCTACCTTGGATGGATCAACGTGAATCCCATCCTTGTTTACCACGTGGCCTAGGAAATGGACTTCTCGAAGCCAGAAGTCGCATTTCGAGAACTTTGCATAAAGCTGTTCTGTTCGAAGGAGTTCCAGAATAAGTCGCAGATGCTGCTCATGTTCCTCCCGACTCTTGGAATAGATCAGGATGTCATCGATGAAGACTATAACGAACTTGTCCAGGTAAGGCTTGCACACTCGGTTCATCAAGTCCATGAAAACCGCAGGTGCGTTTGTCATCCCAAAAGGCATGACCAAAAACTCATAGTGCCCGTATCGAGTTCTGAAAGCTGTTTTAGAGACGTCCTCTTCCCGGACTCTCAGCTGGTGATAACCCGATCTCAAATCGATCTTCGAATAGTAGCTCGATCCCTGCAGCTGGTCGAACAAGTCGTCAATACGCGGTAGAGGATAACGATTCTTCACCGTCACCTTGTTGAGTTCCCGGTAATCGATGCACATTCTGAAAGTACCGTCTTTCTTCTTTACAAATAGTACTGGAGCTCCCCATGGCGATGAGCTAGGACGAATAAAACCCTTATCCAGGAGCTCTTGTAGTTGCGTGGAGAGTTCTTTCAACTCTGATGGAGCTAAACGATAAGGTGCACGAGCTATGGGCGCAGCTCCAGGAGCTAGTTCGATCTGAAACTCGACTTGACGATGAGGCGGAAGACCAGGTAATTCCTCAGGAAATACCTCTGGGTAATCGCGTACAACTGGAAAATCCTCTATCTTCTTCTCTTTCTCCGTGGTGTCAGTAATAAGAGCCAAAATAGCAGTGTGGCCCTTTCGCAAGTACTTTTGGGCCTTAAGGAGAGAAATGACGTTCTCAACAGCACTCCTCTTGTCGCCATGAATCATGAGAGGTTCACCATCGGGACCTGGAATACGGACAACCTTCTCGTTGCAAAGAATCTCTGCTCGGTGTTGGGATAACCAATCCATCCCAATGACAACGTCGAAACTACCCAAGACGATAGGAATGAGGTCGATAGAGAAGGTCTGGTCAGCGAGAATGAGTTTACAACCCTTGACTACGTGTGTGGCTTCTAAACTCTTACCATTTGCTAGCTCTACGGTGTGCTTGTTGTTCAAAGGGGTTGGAATACGCTTAAGCATTCGACTAACTTCTAGTGACACGTAGCTAGTATCGGCACCCGAATCAAATAAAACTGAAACATAAAAGTCGTCGAGAAGGAACTTACCCGCCACAACATTGGGGTCGTTCCTTGCTTCACCTTGGCCGATCACAAACATTCGCCCCCTGGCGCCATTGTTGTTGTTGTTCCCATTGTTACCATTCCCCTGATTGTTGTTATTGTTGTTGTTGTTGTTGTTCTGGTTCCTGTTCAGTTGGGGACAATCTCTCTTGAAGTGGCCCTCAGCTCCACACTGAAAGCACCCTTTGTTGTCACCTTGCTGCTGCTGCTGGCGCTGGTTCTGTTGAGCTTGCTGACGATTCTGATTGGCGGGGTATAAGCTCCTGCAATCCTTTGCAGCGTGACCAGGCTTGTTGCACCGATGACAGTTGCCCCTGGTGCATGGTCCGCTGTGGTGCAGGCTGCAGCGATTGCATTTGGGATGATTTCCTTTGTATCCACCACCAGACGATTGCTGATTAGGGCTCTTGTAGTCCTCAGTCTTTCTCTGCTGAGACTGGGACTGAACAGAAGTCGAACCCTTACTCGAAGTTCCATCCCACTTCCGTTTGTTGTCACTAGAGGTACCAGTAGTAGTTGCAGCGCCAATGCGTTTTGGTAACTTGTTCTGCTCCACCGCTTGATCCGTGAGACGGTGAGCCAACTGAACGGTTTGCTGGTAGGTAGCGAGGTTCGCTGAAGTCACATGACTTTGGATTTCTGGCACTAAGCCCTGAAGAAACAGTTCGATGCGTTTGATGGGAGGATCCACCATAGTAGGGCACAGAATTGCCAGTTCGTTCGACCTTTTCACATAAGCTTCAATTTCCGACCCCGTCATCTTGAGGTTGAAGAACTCCACCTCGAGTTTGTGAATCTCATCACGGCTGCAGTATTCTTCCTTGATCATTTCCTTAAAAGTTTCCCATGGGGTGGCGTTGGCAGCAACCAACCCTAGCATCTGAACTTGAGCGTTCCACCATGTGAGGGCTAAACCCTCGAGAGTACCAGTAGCATACTTCACCCTGCGCGCCTCAGGGCATTCGCACATTTCGAAGACCGATTCTAGTTTCTCAAACCAGTGTAGGAGACCTACTGCTCCTTCAGTGCCGCTAAAAGTAGTTGGTCGGCAGTCCATGAAAGTCTTAAAAGTGCACACGGGTGGCTGAACATGCTGACCTATCGTAGGTGAAAGGAAAGACAGAGTTTAACACAAAGGTTGGTTCACGAGAGTAGGATCCTAAAGATCCTAGAATGAGTTCGGACTGCAGAATATACCTCCTGCGTGTGCAGCTGCAAGTGCTGCGGCAACTCGCTCGTTGATCAAAGCCGTCAACTGGGCTTGTGTCATGTTAACGCGTCCAGACATGATCTTCACATCAAGAAGAATGTGAGTGAGTGGGGCTCGCAAAAGTGCGATGATAGGATAGAGTAAGCACGCACGTGTTCAAGCAACAGTAGTTATACTAACCAAGCATACCATAAGCAATGTACCATGTAACTAACAAGTAGGCAATATACACAGATCATATCACCTAGGATGTCGAGTCTTGCATGTGGAGTGAAGCATCGTTGTGGACCGTTGAGCACTGTACAGGTTATAGTCTGGTTTTAACAAAAAACGTTTTCCCCTTTATTAAAACCAAGTTCTCTATAACCAATGGCTCTGATACCAATCTGTCACACCCCCAAAATCCACCCGCGGAGTACTACCGCTTGGAGGCGTGACTGACCAGGATCCAGCCACCAATCATATTGAACATACGAGTTAAAAGATATAAAAGTTTAACCAATACAATTGGTGTCCAAACAAACACATAGTTAAGTTGCAAGCGGAAGCATAAGTCTTAAATCAAAACATAAGTTTAATTGTTTCATAGTTTAACATGGCACACAGTCGTCCGTGTCCCACAACGATCCTCCTCCATGCAAGCTCCAGCTTAAGAACCTAAGGACCTGCAAAGCATGTAGTAACGAGTCAACAACTAGTTGAGTGAGTTCACGGTTGGGTGTTCGTTTTAAGTTGTTTTGAAAACAGTTTTCCTTTATCTGGCATCCTGCCGTGGGGGTTACCCCATAGTTAAAAACGTGACTTGTTTATTCCCGATTACTCTGGCAATCCTGCCGTGGGGGCTACCCCGTGTAGTTATCTGGCATTTCGGCCGTGGGGGCTACCCCATGTATACACTAGACTCGTTACCATATCGACTGCTGACTGTAGTCATGTTTATGTGCCCTGAAACTGTCAATGTCTATCATCATTGACGTGCCCCAGATCCATTAGTTCACGCCCGTCCTCTGCGGCACGGTGTGAGGTTTGTCAGACCTAAATAGCGCTATCTAACTAATGACCCGCTCGCCATTGGCCCGGCGATTAAGTCGATATAAAAGTGAGGGACTTCGTGATAGAGTTTTGGTCTAGTACGAGTTATCTGTCCGTGAGGACGAGGAATTACATTCCTGAACCTTTACTGTCCTACCCAAGGAGGACGAGGAACCCATGTTCCTTAACCCCAATTCCCGACCCCTGGGAATCCCATGCTTTGTAGAGGGTGTGAACTCACCTTGGTTTGCTCGGTAGAAAACACAGAAAGTCAAACAAGCAACGTTGAGGCTACTCACGTCCTATCATAGTTGTATCATACAATCAGGTTCGTATTCAAGTAGTGCACGTATGGCATACACGTTAATCATGGCAGTTCATCGACATTCACATTCAACAGTAATATATCAGGTCTGTATACTAGGCCCAAGAGTCCGGCCCAATCAAATAAGCCCATAATTAAACAAGTCCAACAGTGTGTACCCGCATATAATCCCGAGTCGCAACTAGGCGTTTGCGACTCGCAACCTGAGTCGCAATCGTGGTTTCGGTCCGTGCTGGTTTGGTTACGAGTCGCAACCGGACTCGCAACGGTGGTTTCGAGTCACAAGGTTTGGTGTGCTGATCCGGTGTGGTTTCGAGTCGCAACCGGGTGTTTGCGACTCGCAACTGATGTCGCAACCGGGAGATTTCGACTCGTTGTGCTTGGTTTCGAGTCGCAACTGATGGTTACGAGTGGACAGGAGCTGATTCGGAACAGTGTACTATCCACTAACATTCTGATTTCATGCAGTTTGTACTATCCAACCAAATTCCTTAAACATGTTTATTTGTCTAGAAATTTCCTAAAATGGATCAAACAATTCAGATTTCAAATATTCAACCATGTTCTTATGATATTCATCAAGTTCTTCATACATTCATCCTGTTCATCATCATTCAAATATTCAAGTAACTCATCTTCATTCATATGAACCTAAGTCTAACAAGAATCATGAACAACTTATCAACAAATCACCCTAGTTGGCAAGCTTTCGGTTCTTAACACAAGAATACACAATCCGATTTATATAAACATCAACAACTAGTGTTTTAGACTACATTTAAACACAAAACATTATGAGTTCATTATGCCACAAATCCGAAATCAAGCATGTTCCGATTATCAATATTACCCACATATCGATTCACAAAACATCATCAATCATACCACTACATTAGTTAAATTATATCATTTGTAACATCAACATCATGAACATATAATCATCATCAACCGAATGTAAACTCATAACATAGGATATTTATGAACCGATTACTCAAGAAGGGTGTATTTTCTCATGTATAACACTTAACAAGTAGGCATATTATCACATAATTTTTCATCACACATCATTATTAAACCGAATATCACACATTATCTTCAAACCGAAACACAACATCTAATCATGAATCACTAACCGGTTGATGGGTTCCAAAGGTGAGTGTGTACGAGTTGATCCGAGAGCTCCTTAGTGGTCACCGGTTTGAATCCGAGAATGGAGGAGAGAAATGTTGTGGCTTAGAGTTTTTGTGAGGGAGAGTGTGTGTGTGTTGGAGAGTATGAGTGTTGTTTGCCCAAAGTTTCCAAGTGTTACTATCACCAAGGTTATATACTTGTTTCACCTTGTGCACCCTAATGGGCTTCGAAATAGACTAAGGGGTGTGTGTGGCCCAACCGACCCGTATGTCATCGATCACTCGAGACCACATGGTCTCGAGTCGGGTTCGTGTTATCTCGGTTCCTATATACATACATCGCATACATACAAGCACACATAAATAGCACAAAATCATATAAGGGTTGTAGCTTATCATTAATCACATAAGTTTAACTATTCACACGTTTAAGCTTACAACGAAAGGTTCTAAATTTCGAGTTGTCACAACTAGGTAGTTCAGTCTGAGAGGCTGGGTGGGATAGTATGGGAAGACTAGGATGAATACATGCTTACATTATTACTACTTACATGCTTATTTGATGATTGTTGATATATATGCATATGTGTGATTGTTTTGTTACAGACACCATGTCCTCATCTGAGAGTGGACTATCAGATACTGTAGACCCCATGTCCATAGTTTCGGATGATTAGATTGTCCCAGACCCCGAGATATTCACATCTGACACTGAGAGTGACGATGATGATGACTTTTAGCCATTTGCTTTGCCGGATTTTGGCGATGATATACCGCTAGCTGATGGTTTACCCGGCGAGGATCTATTTCTTGTTCCGATCCCCACTCCTTTTCCCAGTGCTGCATTTCCTCTCGAGGATTTGCCTTTTGATGCTTTGTCTAACAATGATATCGATATTTTTATGGAGGGTCCCCCTAAGGATTCCCAGGGTGATGGAGCTCCAGTCGATGATGTCGTTGTCGTTCCACTCATTGAGATTCCTGTCGTTGAGATTTCGTCTGATCATTCTGGTCCTGATTCATTCGAGTCTGTGTCATCTACTACTTTGCACGCACTTGGTTTGCAGCGTTACCCCACTGATTCTGATTCTGACATAGCCATGTCTGTTGCACCTGCTATTCCACACGACTTTGATCATGACTTTGAGTTTGATGATGAGTTTGGACATGAGCATGACTTTGTTCTCGACGATCAGCCTTTTGATGAACTAGCTTATCATGTGATGATTCCCGCTGATCCTGGGATGATACCGGCCGATCCTGAGCCGATGCCTGCTGAGCCTGATCTGGCCCCAACACCTGTGCCTTTATATGATATTGATCCCGTACCTTTTGGCGCACCTGATATCACCCCACTTGTACCTGATCCGATCCCTGCAGCTGCTGACCATGCTCCTTTTGCTGACCATATAGATCCCCGTTACGCATTCACCCGCAATGGGTGGATAGAGGATGATGATGACTTACCTCCTTTCGTTGAGCCTGTTACTCCCCCACCTGCACCTACACATGCACCAGTTGACATTGCCCCGTTTCACCCATATGTGTCTGATATACACCGCACTGATCTGCCGATCACATTCTTACAGGATATCCCTCCACCCCATCCAGGGGAAGGACCGTCTAGCCTGCCGTCTGGCCCTGTTCCACCTGTGTCAGCGGCCTTTCCTTTCATGCCACAGTTTACACTTGCTACACATTTTGCTTCTTCACCATTGGGCGAGCCACTGATATGGTTTTCGCCCAACACTATGCCAGTCTCTGATCCATACCATCCCATTCCTTCCACTACACTGGTTACACGAGGGATGAGCTACTCCTGTCCCTGCAGCTTCAGCAGGAGATGTTATGTCGTAGAGTCATGGAGCTAGAGAGGATTCCACATCCTCCACCTTGTACATGTCAGTCACCTTTCGCGACTCCACCTGCTCCTCTTCTGCCATACCCAGATTTTGACGTTCATTTTCTTACTATGGAGCAGCAGATTAATTATCTGTTGCGTCGCGTTCATGCTCTTGAGGAGGAGTTAGCGCATGTGCGAAGTTTGCTTTTCGTTCCTCCACCTCCTCCTCCTCCACCATCAGCATAACAGGTTTTTAGTTTTATGCAGGTAGCATAATTTTGATGAGAGTGTCGCTATTGAGCCCAGATTACACAGCCTTTTGAGGACCACTTTTTGATTTTATGATTGTTCTAGTTTGATGGATATTTTGGACAAGGGTAGTGTGACTCTATAGTCCCTTTTGATGTGATATGGTACATTTGTGAAACATGTAAAACTGTAATTGTGGTCGATGATTTATACAAGCTCAATCGCAATAGTCTCATTATATACATTGTTGAATTACTTGTTTATGTTATGATTGGGATGTTATATGCTTACTTGCATTGGTAAATGTTATTACATACACGTACTACATACTTATATGCATAAGACCTGACCTATACAATCTTCTTTAAAAGATGCCTCCTCGAAGAGACAACACATTGCCTACAACAGAGGCTGAGTTACAAGAACGGATTTCACGAGCAATAGCACAATACGAGGCCTTATGCTCCGAACATAGCAGAGGTACCTCGGGAGCAACCCACCCATCGGTAATGTTTAAGTCACTAAAGACACATTACGTTACATTTGGATATTCCATGTGCGTTCGCTAATGCTTTCTGTGATTGGTGTTGCTTGTACAGGTTGTACCTATAAGCAGTTCTTAGACTGTAAGCCTTTGAATTTCGACGGCACCGGGGGTGCTGTAGATTTTGCCAGATGGACGGAGAAAACTGATTCTGTGATAAGAATGAGCAAGTGTGCACCGCAGCACCAGGTCACCTACATCTCTGGATTGTTCTTAGACGGAGCGTTATCATGGTGGAATCTCCAAGTCCAGACCTTGGGAGAAGAGGCTGCATATGCCATGACGTGGGATGAAATGAAGGAACTCATGAGCAAGAAATACTGTTCCAGGGCTGAAATCCAAAAGTTAGAAACTGAATTCTGGAAGCTCAAGATGGATGGTTCGTAGATTGCTGAATATGTGTAGAGATTTCACGACTTATCACTCGTCGTTCCTTACATGGTTGATCCGGAATTCAAGCGCATCGAGCGTTTTATTTGGGGGTTGGCACCTCAGATCATGAGTATGGTGACGACGTCAAAGCCTGCAACGATTACTGAGGCTATAGATTTGAGTGTGTCACTAACTGAAGAAGCTATCAGGTTGAACAAGTTCACGATTTCTGACTAGAAGAAGAAGGAGACTCACGTTGAGTCATCAGGTGAGAAGAAACGGAAGTTCTCAAACTTCAAGAAGGGTACCAGCAGTGTTGACAAGAAGAAGGATGTGAACTCACCAGCAGAAGTCAAGACTGGTGTTGAAAACAAAGGAAAGGGTATATGGGCACCTTGGCCAAATGCAATGCGTGTCAGTTGCATCACAATGGACGATGCCGACACGGAAGATGTGAGTCCTGCGGAAAAGTTGGCCATGCTAAAGAAACATGCTGGTTGGGTGCCGGTCGTGGAAATGGTGGTCAGAGAGGTTATGGCAGCGGGAATGGAAACAATAACCATGGTGGAAATGGGTATGGAAACCGCCCTCAAGGAGGAAATGGCGGTAACGGAAATCGTGGTGGTTTTGGGAACCAAGCTGGTAATGGAAACCGGGGAGCGAATAACAATCAGGGTGGTAATAGGAATGGAAATGGTCGGGGACCAGGTTGCTTTAAATGTGGAGATGTGGGGCATTTCAAGAGAGAGTGCCCAAAGATCAACCAAGCTCAGGGAAGGGTTTTCAACATCGGAGATGGGAAGCTCGCCAAGATCCAAATGTAGTCTCGGGTACGTTCCCTATCAACCAACGCTTTGCATCTGTACTGTTTGATACTGGTGCCAATTATAGTTTTGTATCCCTAGAATTTAAGAATATACTTGGGTTGGTAGCTAGTAAGCTAGATATTCGGTACTCAATAGAACTAGCCAGTGCAAAGCTAGTGGAAGCGAATGCAGTCATTAGAGGTTGTGTAACAGAGCTTGGGGAGCACGAGTTTACGCTTGATCTTCTGCCAGTCGAATTGGGAAGCTTCGATGTGGTAGTTGGAATGGATTGGTTGTCGAGCAACTGAGCAGAGATCGTATATCACGAGAAGATCATTCGCATTCCGATGGCGAATGGAGAAATAATTGTGGTACATGGAGAAAAGCATGATACACCTTTAAGGATCATCAGTTGTTTGAAAGCCCGAAGATGTCTGCAGAAAGGATGTGTTGCCTTCTTGGCACACATTGTGGACAAAGAAGCCGCTGAGCCAAAGCTAGAAGATATCCCAGTTGTGAAGGAATATCCTGAAGTCTTCCCCGAAGACTTGCCAGGATTACCGCCGCAAAGACAAGTCGAGTTTCACATTGACCTAGTTCCAGGCGCCGCACCTGTAGCCAAGGCACCTTATCGACTTGCACCTTCAGAGATGCAAAAGCTGTCAACACAACTTCAGGAACTTTTGGACAAGGGATTTATCAGACCAAGCTTCTCGCCTTGGGGAGCTCCAGTTTTGTTCGTTAAGAAGAAAGACGGTATTTTCCGCATGTGCATCGATTACCGAGAGCTAAACCAGTTGACCATTAAGAATCGGTATCCTTTGCCAAGGATTGATGACCTGTGTGATCAACTACAAGGTTCGAGTTTTTACTCCAAGATCGATCTTCTGTCAGGTTATCACCAGTTGAGAATTCAAGAGGAGAGTATTCCAAAGACAGCCTTTAGGACTCGATATGGAGACTACGAGTTCCTGGTTATGCCGTTTGGGTTGACAAACGCGCCAGCAGTTTTTATGGATTTGATGAATAGAGTCTGCAAGCCATATCTCGATAAGTTTGTGATTGTGTTTATCAACGATATTTTGATTTATTCAAAAACGAAGGAAGAACATGAGAAACATCTAAGAGCTATCTTAGAGCTGCTCAATGAAGAGAAATTGTACGCGAAGTTCTCGAATTGTGAGTTCTGGTTGTGTGAGGTTCAGTTCATTGGTCATGTGGTAAACGGAGATGGAATTCATGTGGATCCCACAAAGATCGAGGAAATTAAGAATTAGGAGACTCTAAAGACGCCAACCAAGATTCGACAGTTCCTAGGTTTGGCAGGATATTACCGCAGATTTATTGAGGATTTTTCAAAAATCGCTCAACCTTTGACCTCCCTTACTCAGAAGGATAAGAAGTACGAATGGGGAGACAAGCAAGAAGAAGCATTTCAGTTGTTAAAGAACAAGCTTTGCGATGCACCAATTTTGTCCCTACCCAAAGGAACTGATGACTTCGTGGTATATTGCGACGCCTCACGTCAAGGTTTAGGCTGCGTGCTGATGCAGCGACAGAAGGTTATAGCTTATGCTTCGCTCCAGTTGAAGGTTCACGAGAAGAATTACACTACGCATGATTTAGAATTAGGCGCAGTGGTGTTTGCATTAAAGATCTGGCGACATTACTTGTATGGTACGCGTTGTACGATCTATACTGATCACAAGAGCCTGCAACACATATTTGATCAAAAGGAGCTTAATATGAGATAGCGCCGATGGGTGGAGCTGTTGAACGATTATGATTGTGAAATCAAGTATCGCCCAGGGAAGGCGAATGTAGTCACAGACGCCTTGAGTCGGAAAGAAAGGATCAAGCCCATAAGGGTTCGAGATTTGGAAATGATCATACAAACAGACCTCTCATTGCGCATCCGTGCTGCGCAGAGAGAAGCTCTTAAAGAGGAGAATCTTGTGAATGAATATCTCCGTAGGATGGAGAATTAGTTAGTACCCAATGTGGAAGGAACGTTGTGCTTCATGAAATGAATTTGGGTTCCCCTCTTTGGTGGTCTTAGAAACGTTATTTTCAATGAGGCTCACAAGTCAAGGTACTCGATCCATCCCGGAGCGGATAAGATGTACCAGGACTTGAAGGATTTCTACTGGTGGCCGAGATTAAAAGGCAATGTTGCAACGTATGTTGGCAAATGTTTGACTTGCGCCAAGGTAAAGGCCGAATATCAGAAGCCTTCAGGACTTCTACAACAACCTGAAATACCCATGTGGAAATGGGAGCAGATTTCAATGGATTTTATAACGAAGTTACCAAAGACACCCAGAGGTCATGATACGATTTGGGTAATCGTTGATCGCTTGACGAAATCTGCACACCTTTTGCCGATCAGGGAAAAAGATAACACAAGTAAGCTGGCCGAGCTATACCTTAGAGAGATAGTTGCACGACATAGAGTGCCTCTCTCTATCATTTCTGACAGAGATGGAAGATTTGTGTCAAGGATTTGGCAATCCTTCCAGGAAGCCTTTGGTTCTCAGTTGAATCTGAGTACTGCATTTCACCAACAGACAGATGGCAAGAGCGAACGAACGATTCAAACGCTAGAAGACATGTTGCGAGCTTGCGTAATGGACTTGGGTGGCAGTTGGGACACACATCTACCGTTGGTAGAGTTCTCATATAACAACAGCTACCATGCAAGCATTCAAGCCGCACCATTTGAAGCTCTCTACGGACGCAAGTGTCGATCACCGTTATGCTGGGCAGACGCGGGTGATAGACAATTTGTTGGTCCTGAATTGGTTCAAGAGACGACAGACAAGATTATACAGATCCGAGAGCGCATTAAGGCGGCTCGTGATCGATAAAAGAGTTACGCAGACCGAAGAAGGAAACCCTTGGAGTTTGAAGTAGGAGACATGGTTTTACTTAAAGTCTCACATTGGAAAGGGGTAGCACGCTTTGGGAAGCGTGGAAAGTTGAACCCGCAATATATCGGACCGTTCAAAATCCTGGAGAGGATTGGTCTTGTAGCTTACAAGTTGGATCTACCCGCAGAACTAAATGGAGTTCATGATACATTTCATGTATCTAATCTGAAAAAGAGTCCAACTCAAGAAACAGTTGTCATTCCTGCCGATGAAGTTCACATTGAGGACACACTCCACTTTACTGAAGAACCTGTTGAGGTTACTGATTGGAAGGTTAACAAGACGCGTAGGAGTAGTGTTAAACTCGTCAAGGTTCGATGGAACGCACGACACGGCCCAGAGTTTACTTGGGAGTGTGAGGATCGCATGAAAGCGGAATACCCACATTTGTTCCCCAAAACCCCTGCAGCTAGTAGCAGAACTTAAAATTTCGGGACGAAATTTTCTTAACAGGGGGAGAATGTGACAACCGTCAAAAATCCAGGTATCCGTACAATTTAATTAACCATGATTAGTGCTTAATGACTGTGCTGAATTATACTTAACTGCTTTCTAAATACTGTATCATACTTACATGTGCATCACATATTGCATGATGTCACTTCATTATTACATGCAAACCATATTAACATAAATGATGCACAACGCACAGTTAGCACAGTTAGCGGATAACTAAGAAAAATACTGACGAAGTTCAGTACATAGACGGACAGTGTTTTGAGACCCAGTATGAGCCAGAGACTAAGTACTACACTAGTATGGTGTGTAGGGAAGTAAGGACCACAAAACTGCATTCCTAAGTGATAGTTTAAGCGCCGGAAAGTGCCTAAAACCCACTTAAAGTGCTGAATTCAGCATATTTAAGCAAAAATCATTAATTTAACAAGTTGGTAACATGCAAAAATATGAGTAAATGGTCCTGAATGCTTTCCTAAGTGTCGGGAATTAAAAGTGTCACAAAAGGGTACATAAAGAACACTAAACGTAATAGTTTGACACTTTAACGAACCGGTATCTAACCGAACAACCAGACACTACCCGAAACACCAAAATTATACTAGAAGCACTGTTTTAATGCTTCCAAGCTAGTTATGATCCCCGAACATCATAACACCCCATATAAAACATCTCATAACCTAAACATCTAACTAATACTTGGATTTGAACTATATGATAACCATTTGGTTGAAACCTACACTAGACCCCCCCCCCCCCAACCTATCTCATGGCCACCAAGGCCCTTACACATTTGATTTTATTACAATTGTTTAATAGATTTTCTTAGTACTTTAGAAGACATAAAACCCAACGGATAAGCACATGTTGGAGTGTAAATAACTTAACCACGAGACTATAATCTTCATTATCTTTCACACTTCACAACACCTTCACTCTCTTCCCCTCTCCTTGGCTCTCGACCGAACCCACAACCATCTACCACCATCATCATTCATTCAAGATCATCCATTCTAAGGCCATACAAAGGTATTTAAGGGTGCATAAGGAAGCGTGGTGGCATTAAAAGTGGAAGGACCTTTCTTACTTGCTTTTATCCAACACATTTATCATCTTCAACTTCTTGTGTTCATCCCTAGCCATAGAGCTAGTAGTAAGGCCCTTATAATCTCCTGTTACTTCATATTTTGTTGGTTAAAAGATGATGAACATTGTTAATCATGAAGAACACTAAAGAACCTAATCAAGAAACATGAACATAAGCTTGACATATGATGAAATCTTGATGAAACTATGTTGTTTAGTGTATGTATGATACTTGATTGTTATTTTCTTGAGATTATGATGTTGATCATCATAAGGACCTTGCTAGATTGTGATTAAACACATGATCTAGCAAGTGAGAGGATGATTATGAGATAAAACAAGATGATCATCCTTCTGTGTAAGCATGAACTTGAAGAATAAAGTGATTTCTTGAAAAATAATAATCAAAGTAAGTTAATAATCTTATGGATCTAAAATTTATGAATGGTTTTTCAAAAGATGCAAGTTCAAAATATGATTTTTAGAAGATCTTGGTTCTCACTTAAACATCCACTATTTTTGGTGATAAAACAAGTGTAGAAACACTTGTGAAGCATGAAGTTTTCATAAAGAAATGTTTTTGTAAAACATGTTTACAAGTTGTAAACACCTAAATCTTTCAAGAATGAAACTTTTAAAGAAGTAAACGCATTTTAAAGGGTAACTAAACCTACTAAACACATTACCAAGTTACTACAAGTTTTTATGAAAGATCAAGTTCATGTTGTTATGTAGAAGCATTGTTTTGGCACTTGGTAAGTGTAGGTTAAGTTGTTAATTGTTTGTGATGATTTTTAAAAGAAAATGATATGCTTTGATAGCATGGACACCTCAATTTTTAAGGGAAACTATGGCAAAATTTTCTAAAAATATAAACCCTTAGAAAAATATTTTCAAACAAATGTTTACAAGTGTATTTTGATCATGAACTTTCAATATAAACTTTGCCATAATTTTTGTAACAAAAATACAAATATTGGAGGTTGGTTTTTATAAATAAAAATGGGTATATATATATATATATATATATTAAAGACACATGTGTGAATATTTGTGAAACCGAACTAGAAATGTAACTTACCAAGAAATTACAATCCAAGAGATTACCAAAAATCACATGGAATGAAAATACAAGTTACACACAAAATATTGTGAAACCGAACTAGAAATGTAACTTACCAAAATATTTTGGAAAATAAGCTTATAAATATATTTTTTGTTAAATGATATTTTTGATACAAAGAAGCAAAAATATGATTTTTCCAAATATTACCAAGTTATATCATATTTTTTACAAGGAGAAAGTATATTATTTTCGAGAAGTAAAAATATATTTTCTTGAAATTACTAGGAAGTATAGTATTTTTGGGAAAAATATATATATTTTTTTGGAACTACAAATAAGTTTTGTCAAAAGAAAAATTATGAATAATTTTTCTAAGTAATAAAACATATATTTAGGAAATATGTATTGGATATTTATTCCGGAATAATTAATCAGAAGTTAAGTATAAGAATACTTAACAAATACAAGGATATGAATATACATGTATGAGATACCCCATCATTGGGAAGGAAATATAAGTATAAATACTTGAGAAGTATTATTACAAAAATGTTGTTTAACAATTATTCCAAAACCTAAAAATATAATTTAAGTTAAAATAACTATTATTTTAACAAGTAATTATAACTTGGAATAATATTGAAGACTTAAAAGAAAAGTAACTCGAAAACATTAATACTAAGACAAGGCACGAACCGTTCGTCTTATAGACGTTTGTACATTGTAGGTAGTCGTGTTTGCTGAAGGGATTTGAGTTACGAGTATTGAAGACGCAAGACTGTGAGTTCGTGTCCCCCTTTTCTTTAAACTGTTTTGTTTATTAACTTCGGGGGTGAAATACATGTTATAAAAGGATTACATACAAATACAATTGGTATGGTTAGCCTAGGAAAGTACCATAGATCATGTGAATGAGTAGGCGCATACTTGAGACCGTTAATCCTCGTATATGGACCGAGGGGCATGAGTGATAGATCTATTTGGGTGTAGCGAGCCCACACCCATGAGGACCAGGGTGGCCTATAGGGTGACTATGTCTTCCAGCCGGAAGCCCGGCATAAATTTGCTAGGTTTGAGCCTTCCTACGCCGTCACACATATCAGTGGCCTTGCAAACTATTGGTGATCTTTTCCTTGTTTGCTTTCATACCGGGATTTACATACACTGTTTACAAAGGTTTTATACATACATATACACAAACACATGAACTCGCTCAACTTTTGTTGATATTTTTAAACTACATGTATTTCAAAGAATTAAGTGGATCTGGCAGGTGTTGCATGTTTCAAGTTGCGTCATGAATAAAAGATGTCATCCGAGGTCGTAGGGTTTAGGAGATGTATCTTATTCCTGGACGAGATACATGTTTCTAAACTCGGTTTTATTTAAGGTCTTTTGCTGAGTCTTCGTGAACTCATTTAAACATGTTGTGGTTGTAACTTAAATTTGGTGTCAACGTTTCAGACAAGTATGTTGTGGTATTTTCAAACTTAATTTTATGGATGAACATCTAATGGTTTTATCATATAGTTATTGTTATGGTTGAATGCTATGGTATTAAGAAAGTCACACCAATAACCACGCTTCCGCAAAAGTCAGGGTGTGACAAAAACTCTGGGCTATGTTTGGATTTCCAGTGAATTTGTTAATTGTACTCGTCTGTTGCTTATTAGGATGAGTTCAGATCCGAAGATTTAAACTTCACTCCAAATAATAGATGCATGATTATTCCGAAGCTCAAGAGTGCCTTGTTCATGTCAAAGTGATGTCCTTGTTGCAACAAAATATGGAGTTTCGAACAACGGATAAAAGAATGTTTCCTGTGAAGACTATTAGAGGAAACTTGTGTGTGCTCGAAATCAGAGTCGGAGAGTGTAAGATAGAATAACATTGGTCAAGGTCCAGGACTTCTAGTAACTTAAATAACGCTACGCTCGCCATGTAATAAGGAACACTTATACATAGGAAGTACCAGCGGCATATCCACCATGCCCTTTTTACATTATTCCCGTTTCGTTATTCTTATCACTATAGGTCTTAACACATGACAAAACTTGTTGTGGTTTCTGTGCACTGAATACCATAATTATGTATGCATACATAATTACGTAATTCTTTGCATAGTCCACACAGTTCATTTTAAAATGTGTAGGGGAAAAATCAATCGAACAAACATATAATGACTTGACTAGACCACCAAAGGATCTCGTTAACTAGATCAACGAATGATCTCTTTAACTAGATCAACACATGATCTCTTTAACTAGACCGACGTATGATCTCTTTAAGTAGACCACCAAAGGGTCTTTTTAACTTTAAACCAAATAATCATTTTGAAATAGCACTTTGGAATCCAAGGTTCTGACCATTTGCATAGAAAACTCCTTAAGTGTTGATACACGATGTCTAAAGCCTACGTCATAAGTCTAGGGTCTAAATATGTCAAGTTTGTAAAGTGTAGGGGTCTAAATGTAAGTTTAATTTAGTGTTGTAAGGGTTTCGCTTCAGGGTATGAGATGTAAGCCTCAAGCGAAATCAAGTGATGAGATTTCGCTTGAGACAGGTTGAAGCGAAATCTTGTTGCCTATATATAGGCTAGTGTAGTTCTCAGTTGGTACGCATTCCGAGAAGTTGTAACGAAGTGCTGCCAGTTTTCCAAGTCAATATATAACAGAGAACAAGTGTTTAAAAGTGAATCTATTCTGTTTTCTACTCTTTTCTGTCTGATTCTAAGCTGTTTAGATATTTCCGCCATCTAAATAGTGTAAACACATTCAAATTGACTCATTTGATCGGTCAAATCGATCCTACAATTGGTATCAGAGCCAGTTATGAGTGTGTTCACTTGAATCAGTTGGTTTTTACTCACAAAAATTGATTTCTGGACGAAAACACGGACAAAATGGACTAAGACTTTCACAGTGTGTGTAAAAGTGTGTTTTAACAAATCCTTGAGAAATTCAGATTAAAACTCAGACTAAAATTGACAAAAATGACTTGAAAAACCAGATTTCGCTTGAGCGAGTAGATTGGTTGTTGGTATTTTGAAGCGAAAACGTGGATTTCGCTTGAAATTTTCTGATTGCTTAAAGCGAAATCGTATATTTCGCTTGAGGAGTCTGTGTTTGGTTGAAAAGTTTGTTTGAAGCGAGACTGTAGATCTCGCTTGAGATCTTGTTGTTTGAAGCGAAATCATATTGCATTTGATTTGTGGGTTTCGCTTGAAATCTTCTGTGATTTCGCTTGAAGTTTAAGTGATTTCGCTTGAGATTTCTGATAGTCCATAGTGTTCGTGAACTTGTTCGATAATCTGATTTTGTGAAAAGTGTGTGTGAAAATTTTAAAACTACTCGGTAAATTTCTAAAAATGGAAAACCAAGAGTTTTATAACTTCTTCTCGGGCAGTGGTATGGTAGCAGGACAAACCTCGGGTAGTGTTATACAGAACGTCAACATGGAGAACGAATTGGGAACAATGCAAAAGCCTCCTAAACTGATGAACATAGATGAATATGCAGGATGGTCAGGCAGATTTAAGAACTGGGTTCAGGCTAATCATTTTGAATGTTGGATGAAAATAGAGAAACAGTATGTTCCACCAGTTGATGGTTTAAACAACAAGAAGAATATTCAGAGCCTGACAGATTCAGAACAGAATGATTTCAAAGCCGAGAAAAAGATGATTAGTATTCTCCAGCAGGCTATCAAAGAAGACATTCTAGTATTGTTGCAATATGAAGATAATGCTCAATCTATGTGGTTTGCATTGAAAGCAAAGTTTGAAGGTAGTGCTTCCATGATCAAGAATAAGAAGGCATTGCTCAAGAAAGAGTTTGATATTTTTACCAGTATGAAGGGTGAAACTACAAGGCAACTAATTGAGAGATATTGTCATTTGGTGCTTGAGATGAATAGATTAAAGATTGAAAAGACAGATGAAGAATGGATTGACAAACTAGCTGATGCGTTACCTTATGATGAGTGGGGTACATACCTGATGATGCTAAAGAACAATTCAGACTTTGCAAATTACAATCTTAGCCTATTCATAGAAAAGATTGAAGCTCATGAGTTAGAGTTGCTAAAGATGAAAAAGATGAAATCAGCTAATATTCAACAAGATGTATCGTTGTATTACAAAAACAACTCTACAGCTTCAACAAATCAAAGTCCAAAAATACAGACAGGGTTCATTGCTGATAACACCTCAAGTGTTTCTTCAAACACTCCTCAATCTGGAAATTTTTCACCATTCGCGAATTGTGATCCAAACTTCAAAGCTCAAGAACAATTTTCACCTCAAAGCTCTACAAATTCAAGTAATCAGGTTTATGTTTCTGGGGTGCAGTGCAACATCGCGGTGAATATTAAGAATGGAAATGAAATTACTGAAACTGCCGCGAAACAACACATTGCAGTACTTGCTTCCGTTCTAGAGGCTTATGAAGGATTAGTGGCGGGTAGGATTGGTAATCCTGATATGACAAAAGAGGATTATGACCAGATTGACCCGGAAGAGCTTGAGTTGATCGATATAAAATGGGGCATGGCAAGTTTGGTTAGAAGAGCACAACGGTTTATGGAGATCACAGGCAGAAACAGTCTCTCAGGTCCTGATCAGAAGTTAGGGTTCGACAAATCGAAAGTTACGTGCTTCAAGTGTAAAGAACGTGGTCATTTTAAGAGAGAATGTGCTAATCGTGAAGTAAACAATCATCAAAACCCGTTCACCAACGACTACTACAAGCAAGCAATCTATCATCGACCAAATCAACAGCATACTGTTCAAAGACCACAAATTGAAAATAAACCGGAAAAAGCGATGATTGTGAATCAAGAAGATGAGAAGGTAGCTGCAGGATTCAACTGGGATAAATATATTCCTGGTAGCGATGGACAGGCAATGATGGCTGAAGTTGTGGAAATTTCTGAGATAGTGTCTGAACCAGAAACAGTTACTGAAGATGTTTCTGTAGTTGTTGAAGAGGTTTCTGTTGAAAAAGCAGATAATTTTGAAGAAATAGCTGCTGAAATTCATCAATCTCAATCTGAGCAGGAGGTATTAACTAGTTCTTTGAGATCTATCATGCCTCCTAAAATTTTTGAATCTTTTGCAGATTTCTTTGAAGAACCAAGGACCGGATTGTGTCCAAGATATGATGAGAAGAAAGAATTTGTTGAAGAAATGATCGATGTGACAAAGGAAATGACTGAAGACACATTGAAAGAAATTGCTGACAAGGCTCTCATGGCGAAACTGAGAGAGGTAGACTCAGAATCTGAGGAGTCTAAGTCTGTCAGTAATGAGTCTGTCAAACGAGAGGAATCTGGAGTTCAGGGAAACGAATCAGTCAAACGGTCTGAGTCAGAGTCGAAAAATGTCGGTAAACTAGAAGTAGAAACTGTTTATGAAGCAGAATGTGATGAGATAGTAGATTCAATATCTGAAACACCATGCCAAAAGTGTTTACAACCGTGCATGGAGTGTCATGAAAAAGACACTAAGTTTCAGGAATTGAAAAAACATGTTGACATGTTAAAATTTGATCTAGGACAAGTCAAAGAAGCATATGATACTCTAGCTAGAACAGTTAAAATGATTAAAGAGGAAAGTGTCGAAAATGATAAAGCCACAAAATTAGCAAAAGCAACACTTTTTGATAAACAAGTGGAAGTAAATTTTTATTTGGATACAATTGCTTCATTAAAAAAGGAATTGGAGTTAACAAAAATTGAAAATGAAAGAATTGATAAGAAGTTGATGAGTTATATAGCATCTTCATATGTGCTTGAACAGATTGTCCCAAAACAACCTGATGAAACACCGGTCTTTAACAGTGTTCCACCCCCAATGTGGAATCATTACACACAGAAATATCCAGATGGGGTGGAAGCTGCTTTGAATCTCAAATTGAGATCAATTGAGGATGATTTGCCTGAAAGCATCGATGTTACATTCTCTGCATCCGACACCGACAACGAATCACAGATTATCAAAACTGTTGTCGATCAGGTATTAGATGAAGAGATTGATAACTCTAAGAAGTCACAATCTGAGAAAGGTGTTACAGATTCTGAAGATGAGAGTAATTTCTTGGAACGGTTTATACCGAAATCGGACAAGAGTGCGAATGATGATTCGATTATGGTAGTATATACTATGATTGGAACAGACAAACTTTATTCCGATTTCGAGTATCCTCTTCAGAATGTGAAAATTGAGAATGTTGAGAAAGTTTTTAGGTTGGTTGAAATGAACATTGATGAGGTTAATAACAAAGAATTTTTTTCGAAACCTAAAAAATCATTTGTTACAACACGTTTCAACAACTTTGGGAAAAAGGAATGGGAAGGTAATGGTAACAAGAAAAATGGTAACAATTTTAAAAACAAAGGAATTGGTTTTGAGAAAAAATTGGCTAAGAAGGTTGTCAAGCCAAAAGATAAAATGAATGATGTTTTTGTTGCTGGTCCAAGTGTTGATGAAGAGAAGGAATACATTTTTAGTCAAAAAGCGATTGACGATTTCAATACAGCGAAGAAACTGAAAGAAGAGTCCTTCAAATCAACTTTTGTCGAATATGATAAAAGAGTTTGCTATCGCTGCAATGAAATTGGACACATGGCAAAACAATGCAAGAAAGTTTTTGAAAAATATGTCATTAAACCATTTGTTAAAAAATTTCAACCTAAGTCACCAGTTAACACAAAGGGCAAAAAGCCGATGGTTTCTCCAATTCGCATTTTGAAAAGAGGAGAATCTTTGAAGTTGGAAGATAAGCCGAAATCGACATTTGAGATTGGTGAATCTTCAAAGTCCCAAATGACTTCAAAGATTTATCCAAAAACAAAAACTTTTGAAAATCAATTCTGGGTTGTAAAATCAAAACCATCGGTTGAGGAGAAAAAGATGGAAAACATTTTGAAAAATGAAACAAAAGTTGTTGAAATCAAATCACAATCAGTTGAGGTAAAGAAAATGGAGAACGAGTTAAAGTTTGATTCAAAAGCTTTTAATCCTACTATTCAAAATATTTTTGGAAAAATGGTTGACAGAAAAGTCAAAGGAACAAAGGAATTTTATGCATCAAAAGTTGGTGCTAATGATAAACAAGAATTTGAATCTGAGCTTGATAAGTTTCTTGCAGAGTTTCCTCCTATCAAAGAAAATATAGCAAAATCAAAAGTAGAATCTGTTGTTCCAAACGTCACATTTGATTTTCCTAAGATTGATGAAAAGTGTGATGTAGTGTTTGGAAGTGTTTCAGAAGTCAAAAAGTCATGGAGTTCATTGTTTGAATAAATTTGTTATGATGTTTGCAGGGGCTGCCCAAGTCAATTCTATCAAAATGGATAATGGATAGTGGTGCGTCAAGGCACATGACTGGGACGCTTGCTTTACTTTATGATGTAAAATCCATCAATGGAGGTCATGTAGGGTTTGCTGGGAGTCAAGGTGGAAGAATTGTTGATCAAGGAATTTTGACAAATGGTGTGATATCCTTTGACAAAGTAAACTACATAGTGGAGTTGACAAACAATCTACTCAGTATTTCACAGATTTGTGATAAAGATTTCAGCGTACATTTTACAAAAACTGAATGTGTGGTTTTGAAACCAGGGTTTAAAATCCCTGATGAGATGGTGTTGTTGCGTGCTCTACGAGAGTATGATCTTTATTATCTTGATATGAGTACAGCAACGCCAACGTCTCATCAGAAACAGTGTTTTGTGTCTAAAAACAAAGCAACAGAAAAAGATTCAATCATGTGGCATCGTAAGATGGGCCACATTCATGTTCGCAAAATGAATTTTTTGGTTCATAATGATTTAGTTGAAGGTGTGAACTTTAAAAATTTTCATTTAAATGATGATTGTATTGCATGCAAGAAAGGTAAGCAGGTTTGAAAGTCACATCCTTTGAAGGTCATGAATTCGGTCAGGTTACCTCTTGAGAGATTGCACATGGATCTCTTCGGGACTGTCAATGTTCAGAGCATCAGCCGGGATTTGTATTGCTTGGTGGTTACAGATGATTTTTCAAGATTTTCCTGGGTTGTGTGCTTAGAACGGAAAGATCAAACATTTGAGTCTTTGATGATACTTTTCAAGAAGATGGAAACAGTATACAAATTGCCTATCCGGAGAATTAGAAGCGACAATGGAACTGAATTTAAAAACAACAGAATGTACGAGTTTTGCAATGAAAAGGGAATTCTTCATGAATTCAGTGCGCCGTATACTCCACAGCAAAACGGCGTAGCTGAAAGAAAGAATAGAACCCTAATCGAGACAGCGCGTACAATGTTAGCAGATTCCAAGTTACCTATTTTCTTTTGGAGTGAAGCCGTATCTGCAGCGTGCTATACACTGAACAGAGTTCTTACTGTCAAGAAGTATGGAAAGACATGTTTTGAGTTGCTGCATCGTTACAAGCCGAATCTTGAGTTCTTGGAACCTTTCGGATCACCGTGTACGTTCATTGATGAAGACGGAAAGTTTGGAGCAAAATCAAATGAAGGTTTCTTTGTAGGATACGCCAGCCCACTAAAAAGGGTGTTCGTACCATGTCTGAGCAAAGTGATTCAGGTGCTTCATGTGGATTGTCAGAAGCATACTCCGTCACCACAACTTCCCGGACAAAGATTCCTATTTGACTACGATAAACTCTGGGAATCGTTTCATCTGCCGTCCGAGCCGAGTGAGGAGGAACTTGCTCTCATGTACTTGTATCAACAAAGTCATTTGCCAGAGCCGGAATCTAATCCGCTAGATGTTCCTACGCCCAACGTGGGTACTCATGATGATGAAGCCGGACCAAGTGGAACTGTTCATATATCACCAGAGGAACCAGAGGAAACAGCTCCGTCATTTGATGTATCTGACGACTCAGAGGAGGAACCCGCTCCTACCTTTGACGAGGAACCAAATGAGACAACAGAAGAGATTGTTGATCAAATCGTGGATCTTGACATTTCAAATCTGGAATCGGAAGTTGTAGTGCCTGACAGTGCAATGCCACGAACATTATCCTATCACCCCTCAGAACAGATCATTGGCGACTTGCAAAGTGGTGTTAAAACTCGACACCAAATAGATCAAGCTCTTACATGTTTCTATTCATCTATTGCTGATATGCAAAAAGAAGTCTCATTGAAATGTTTTATTTCGCAGATAGAGCCCAAGACGTACAGGGAAGCATTGACCGAGGAGAGCTGGGTTAATGCAATGCAGGAGGAGTTACAACAATTCGAGAAGCTGGGCGTCTGGAGACTTGTAGATTTGCCTGAGAATCAAAAGTTGATTAAAACAAAGTGGGTTTTTAAATGTAAAAGAGATGATAGAGGAGTCGTGGTGAGAAACAAAGCAAGACTGGTCGTTCAAGGATTCAGTCAACAAGAAGGAATTGATTATGATGAAGTCTACGCACCAGTTGCAAGGCTAGAGGCAATTCGGATTTTTCTGGCCTTTGCATCATGGAAGAACTTTAAAGTATATCAACTTGACGTGAAATCTGCTTTTCTCTATGGAACTATCAAAGAGGAAGTGTATGTGGGGCAACCGCCAGGTTTCACAGACCCACAGCACAAAAACAAGGTGTTTCTACTGGACAAGGCGTTATACGGACTTCACCAGGCCCCGAGAGCCTGGTATGAAACGCTCTCGACATACTTGTTGGACAACGGGTTCACAAGAGGTACAGTAGATAGCACTTTGTTTATTAAAGAAAAAGAAAACCATTTGTTGATTGTGCAGATTTACGTGGACGATATCATTTTTGGATCCACCAACGACGATATGTGCAAAGAGTTTGAGCTAGTGATGAAGAAAAAGTTTGAGATGAGCTCAATGGGCGAAATGAAGTTTTTCCTCGGGTTGCAGGTAGAACAAATGCCCGACGGAATCTTCATTCATCAGTCAAAGTATGTGAAGGATGTGCTAGACAAGTTTGATATGGCCGATTGCAGTCCAGCATCTACTCCCCTTGCACAAAATCATGGGATTTGTCCAGATGAGAATGGAGTGAAGATGGATGAAACATTGTACCGATCAATCATTGGTTCCTTGATGTATCTCACAGCCTCCCGTCCGGACATCATGTATCCGACATGCTTATGTGCCAGATATCAGTCGAATCCGAAGCAGTCACACCTGACAATCGTGAAACGTATACTCCGGTATTTGAAAGGCTGCCCAAACGTCGGTTTGTGGTATCCTAGATTAGGTGACTTTACTTTATCCGGTTTCGCTAATTCAGATTTCGGAAGCTGCAAACAGAACGCAAAGTCCACCACTGCCGGGTGTCAGTTCTTAGGAACTCGACTCGTTACCTGGCAGTGTAAGAAACAAACCACTGTAGCGCTTTCTACTTGTGAAGCTGAATACGTTTCAGCTTCCAGCTGTTGTTCGCAGATCCTTTGGATCCAACAGCAAATGCGTGACTTTGGTTTGCAATTCTTAGATACTCCAATTTTCGTGGACAATGAAGCAGCCATTAACATTACTAAAAATCCGGTTCACCATTCAAAAACAAAACACATTGAAATCCGTCACCATTTTATTCGTGATTGTAACGAGAAAAAATTAATACGGATTGAATATGTGCACACCAATGAACAGAAAGCGGATTTCTATACTAAACCATTTGACAAAAAGAGGTTTTATTATCTTTTAAAATTGAATGGAATGAAAAATCTGCAATCTGGGAGGGTTGTTGAATGTGATGCCGAATTGGACGGCGATCTGACGTGAACCTTTGTCAAGTTGTTAATTTTTGTTTGTATAGTTTATTTTCTGCTTTTCGATAAAAACAAAAACACAAAAATATGTTTTTCTTTTTAGGGGGAGAAAGTTTGCAGAAAAATACAAAAACATGATAAAATCTATAAAAACCAAAAACATTTGAAAAAGTAAAAATGAGTTTGTGTATAAAAGGGAAATGATAGTACATCAGCTAGACAGGTGCAGTACGCTAAAGAATTGGAATGTATAAAATGTAATTAAGCAGTCTCACTAAAGATGTGCTGATAGGTTTTCACAAAATCAGTAGATTAGTTTGGGATATAAACATAAAATTTACTTGCATCTACGTGGGGAACACCTCCAGGATATATAGGTAACCCCTGAAATCCTGTTTGAAGGGTCCCATATTCTGAGATACTAGGTCTTTATGCTTAGTGATATCTGGGGTATTATCCCGGGACTTCTGCTGAAAGGAATTTCTAACCTAGTCCCCGGAGAATACTTTACGCTGCTTTGAAATATAAGCCTCCCCTCAGCATAAAAAATGATAACACATTGCAAAATTGTTAATCATGTGCTGTTGTAAAGAAGATCCCTAAAGGGGACCCACCAAAAGTCGAAGCCGTCATCTCTCTGCGTATCGAAAGATCGACCTGAGCTCTCACGGCCCTCGTACTATAATTTATTCCCTGACAGATATCATCTAGATATACTCACCTGTAAGATTGAATACTGGGGTCTGGATACGGGAGTATATACTGAGGTGGGACACATGTAGATGTTTAAGTCCTAAAACAATAATTCTGTATCCTGAGCAGATTGAAAGTTTTGTGAGAATTTAAAGAGGATCAGTATATCGGCAATCTATGTGAATTGTTTAATGCTTAAAATGAAATAACAGCTTAACGGTACTTGTATTTCGTCGGCAGCTGATATGATCCCTTAACATGCTCACAAAAAGATTGTGTGTACATAGTTTCAGCTTATTCAGTTTAAAATCCAAAAAGATTTTAGTTTCTCATTTTATTTTCGACAATTGACATTGGGAATCGAAAGTTCAAAGTCTTGTGCAGATCATGTCTAAGATTGATGAGGATTGGGTAAGCTTGTGATGCAGTACAATGTTTGGTACAAGTGTTTGTTGATTAAAAAGAGATTGAAAGATCAAAATTATTCAAAAGTTCATTATTTTGAACTTATTTTCTTTCAAGAAATCCGGTATCTTCATAGTTTGGTTAGCCAAGGTCATTGAGTTGGACTTGGTAAGACTAGTCAGTTGACCAAGGTCATTAACTTGGACTTGGTTAACTGGGTGTGACATTAAAATCTGAAAAATTCAAAAAGGTAAAACAAATGTTTTTTTTTTTAAGGTTTTCGCTTCAAGAAAAAATTGCGCTTAAATCTGTTTCAAGCGATACCTTCATGTTATGTTTTCGCTTCAAGGTTTTTAAGTAAGCCTCAAGCGAAACCTTCATGTTAACGAATTCGCTTCAAGATGTTGTAAGTATGCCTGAAGCGAAATCATCAGAAGTATAAGAGGACAACATGCTTCGCTTCAGTCATTATTTTTCAACCATTTCGCTTCAAGGTCTGTCAGAGAGACTTCAAGCGAATTCATCTAAATCTTTGTTTTCTACCGTTACTCTGTCAAAATTTCACCAAGATCTTGTGATTTTAGTTGGCAAACTCAACTATAATCATGGTGAATGTGAGTATTTTCTGAGATTTGTACCGATTTTCGTTGATTTTTGATGTGTCGGTGATGGTTAGGGTTAGAACACATAGTTTTAGGGTTTTTAATTGGATAAAATCAAATCAAATCATACATGTGTAGTCGGAATCATGTGTAGATTGTTGTGTGATGTTTGATTGATTCAGATCTGTGTGTTTAACAGATTGACGTTTGACCAGATCTTTAATCTTAGATCTAGAACAGATGTGTAGGTTAAAATGAATGTAATTGATATTAGGTTACTCGGAATTGAAAGTAGAACAGGACTGTGTGATCAATTTGATCATATGTTTACAAAATTTTTTTGATGTGTTTGGACAGTATCGCTTCAAGGAACATGTTAGTATCGCTTCAGGGGAATGGTTATCTAACATTTCGCTTGAACACATATTGGATGTTTTTTTAAAAAAATATTCAAGCGAAATGTTCAAATATCTATTTCGCTTGAACAGATCTTATTTGCTCAGATGAGTTTTAAGCGAAATCTTGGATTTCACTTGAAATGATGAGTAAACTTGAAATTTTATAAAAAATTGTCTAATGTGTTTGAATTTTTGTGGTATTTGATGTGCAGCCTTCGAATATTCTGTTTAAAGCTCTTCACAATTCTTGTTGTGATCTTGATGTGACAAGGAGTTCAAAGTTGTCTGAGTTCTCTAGCATTCTGGAATTCATGAGAAGATTGCCAATTCAAAAAGCTTTAACAGATAGAAGAATGGTGTATGAGTCACACATCAAACGTTTTTGGAAGCATGCTGTGTATGATGAGAAAAACAAAGTAATTACTTCGCTTGTTAAGGTTGCTGATGAAAAGAAACAAATTCTGATAACGGAGGCATATGTTCGTGAGATTCTAGATTTTCCTGATACTGAAAATTCACCAACAGCATTTCCTGAAAGGATGGTGAAAGGATGTTTGCTTAGAATGGGATACATTGGAGATGTGAATGCTGCTAATGTTTTGAAATCAAAATTTACAAAGCCGTTCAAATTCTTTATTCATTCAGTGTTGATTGCTCTAAGTCATCAAAGGGTAGTTACGATGCTATGCGTGATTATCACATGAACATGGTAGTTGCTCTTGTTTTAAACAAGAAGTACAATTTCTCTCATATTGTATTTCATTATCTTGTGGAAGAGGTGACATCAAAAAGGAGAAGCTGGATATATCCAAGATTCATTCAAATGATGATTGATCATGCTTATCCAGGAATTGCTCGAGATATGGAGAATGATTTGTTGGTTCTGGCTCACATGAATAATGATTCTATTGCTCAATTAGCAAGATATCATACAAATCATCCTGAACCAGAGAAAGAAGTTGCATTTTTTGGTTTTATAAGCAATCCAGATTATCAAGATCCTGATCCAGTTAATCATGAACACTGGAGGAATGAAGATGAAAGAACTGAAACTGGTTATGCTGATGAGTTGGAGAAGTTGAAAAAGTTTAAACCTTCAAGAAGTGTGTGGTTTGTAAAAGAACAAAAGAAAAGGAGTAAGAAAACAACTCCTAAAGTGCAAGCTGAAGAAGGTTCGTCTTCACAACCAAAGAAACGTCGTAAGAAGGTTGCTAAAACACTATTGGTTGATGAACCTGAAGTTGAAGCTGTAGCAGAAGCTAATGTTGAAACTGAAGCTGAAATCAACATTGAAGCTGATACTGAAATTGAAACAAATGTTGAAGGAGATATTCATTTTTCTCCAAGATCTACAGAGTTTTTGAAAGGACTTTCTGAATCTGTTCCTGAACAAAGTAAAGCTACTGACAATGTAGTGATTGAAGATGTTGATGCAAGTTCTTCTAGTTCTTCTGATGAAGCTATTGATGAAGTTGCACGTCAAAGAAGAATTAAAGAAGCAACTGAAAAAGAAAAGTTGTTAAAAAAGAGAAAGAGACAAGAGAAAGATGATGCTGTTTATGAACCTTCACCGGAACATGTATCTGAATCTCAAACTCCTGATAGTGGTAAAAAGAAGAGAGGAGCTCGAAAGAAAGTTGCTCAGAAAAAGAGTCGAGTTGTTAGTCCAACAATCAAGATTCCTAAAATTGTCTTGAAGAAGAAAACATCTGAAGGAACCAGTCAATCTATACCACCATCTGAACCTATTCCACCTCATTCACCACCACATCAAACTTCACCACCACATATCTCACCGCCACATGAACCTATTTCTTCTCCACAAGTTAATATCCAAACACCACCTTCTTCACAACCTATCCTTCAAACCACACCTGGTTCTTCTAGTTATAAAACTTTTCCTGGAATTCCTGAGAATGTTTCTCTTGATGATATTGGAAATATTACTTTTGCAACAGATGAGAAAATTATACATGTTGAAAAGAGAATTGATGTTGTAGCTAATGAAAACAAGAAGGTAGTAGCTGAGTGTAAAAAGATGGAAAATCGTGAGAAAATTCGTGATTTGAGATTAAAGGCAACTGAAGCTGAAAACAAGACTTTGTTGAAGAAATTGGAATCTAATGAAGCAGAGATGGATATTATGAAAGTTCAGATTGCAGAATTATTGGAAGAAAAGAAGAATAGGGATGAACATCTCAAGTACTATGAGTTGAAAAATCAAGAGTTGGAGGAAATCAAAGCACGAAATGAACATGAAAGCAAAATGATGAAGAAAGTGTTGGAAAAGTTGATGGGTACATCTCTAGAGTTGAAATACAATGAAATTGTTCGTGATGAAGAGAAAGCTAAGAAACAGGCTGAAATTGATAAGCAAATGAAGGATAAGGGAAAGGGTCCTGAAATTGAAGAAAAAGCTATTATTCCAGTTGATGTTTCTGAAGATATCATTCTGAATGTTCGTCCTCTTTCATCAGTTTCTGGTATTTTTGATGCTGATGTTGAAATTGATGATCTTCTTATTGGAGAGAATGAAGAGGATGATGAAGAGGATGATGATGAAGATGAAGAAGAAGATGCAGAAGATGATGTGATCTCTGCAAGTAGTAGTGATGATGATGATGGAGATGATGATCAAGATCAAGGTGCTTCTGGTCTGAAAATTTCTGAGAAAACAACTGAAGAAGAAATTGATGATTTATTACAAGATGATGCAAATGTTGAACATGATAGTGCAACAAGTGAGGGGGAGCGTGGTGATAATCAAAATGTTGATCAAGCTGAAAAGTTGATTCTTAGACTGGATACTTATAGGGAAGAAGGAGAGCATTTTCATAATTATTCGCTGGAAATCATAAAAGAAATGACTCGAAGAGATCATCCAGAGTTCAAGTTTGATTTTGAGGAAGAAATGAATTCTGATTTAGAAAGAGAGCTGAATGAGTTTGATGCTGATCATTATGATGATTATGAATATCGATATGTTGAAGATGCTGATCTGTATGATCGAGTAGAAGTTGAAGACTGGGAAGATGATGAAAGTGTACATGAAGATACTTCTCAGTTGCCTACACTGATGGAATTTTTCTCTGAAGAGAATCGAGATGAATTGAGGAGAAAAGTTGCTGAAGTTCTTAAAAATTTTAATTCTGATGGTACAAAGAAAGATCTGGATAAAGAAGAGAAAAAGAAATGGTTCAAAGTTGATCATGACAGAAAGTTCAAAAGACCATTGAAGTTTTATCAACGAGATCGAAGTATTTCTTTGGGAGATATTATTAGTTGGGGTTTTCTACCACACGTGAATGCTTATGCAGTCAGAAGAGAATGTGGTGTTCAGTATTTTGAAAAGTTGTTTGATCTTATGTCACTCCCATGGTGGGATGTTGAGGAGTTATCACAGGTTAAAGCTTTGGAATATCCTGTAAGGAAGAATGACATTAAAATGTGGGGGTTTATCAGATTTCAATCATTTAAGGGATTCAGATTCTGGAAGCCTCATCGTCCAAAGATTATTCCAAGAGTTAATCCTGATACTGGTGCTGAAGAAAGGATTCTTAATATCAAGAAGCCAAAGACAATGAAGATTATACCAGTACCTCCAATGGAACAAGAATTCTATAAAGGATTTATACATTGGGTATATAGTTGTCTGTCTACTGAAGCAGTGATCACGTATCGAGCAGGAGGTGAACTTAGAGAAATTCGTGTGTTTGATCCGATGTGGCTTGTTAATTGCTCGGCAAAAGATATAGAATGCTTGTTCATCAACAAGATTCATCATTCGCCAAAAGATAGAGATCAGGCAATGCAGTTTCAGAGAGTTGTGAATGTGTGTTTTCAAAAGAATATCAATTCTGAAACTAAATGGAAGTCATCTTGGTGGGCTTTGGAGGAGAAAGTCAAAAGGAAAGCTGAAAAGGAACGTAAAACTCGAGAAGAAAAAGATAGATATCTTCGGGAGACATTTGCTCAAAGGCAAGCTGCTGAAGAAAAGAAAAGAGCTGATGATAATGAAAAGCTTAGAAAGATGTCGTTGAGAAAACCTAAGCCTAGAGAAGAAAAGTTCAAGTCCATGTGAAGACCTAGACTGAAGACTCCAGCTTTATCTAAGGGGGAGTTTGTTGATACACGATGTCTAAAGCCTACGTCATAAGTCTAGGGTCTAAATATGTCAAGTTTGTAAAGTGTAGGGGTCTAAATGTAAGTTTAATTTAGTGTTGTAAGGGTTTCGCTTCAGGGTATGAGATGTAAGCCTCAAGCGAAATCAAGTGATGAGATTTCGCTTGAGACAGGTTGAAGCGAAATCTTGTTGCCTATATATAGGCTAGTGTAGTTCTCAGTTGGTACGCATTCCGAGAAGTTGTAACGAAGTGCTGCCAGTTTTCCAAGTCAATATATAACAGAGAACAAGTGTTTAAAAGTGAATCTATTCTGTTTTCTACTCTTTTCTGTCTGATTCTAAGCTGTTTAGATGTTTCCGCCATCTAAATAGTGTAAACACATTCAAATTGACTCATTTGATCGGTCAAATCGATCCTACATTAAGGATTTAAGATAGCACTTTGGGTATCCTTTTGAGAACCTAACATATGAAAATACAGAAAATTCTACAAGGATTTAGATAGCGAGCATTAGAATTACACAAAAACACACAATCACATAATCTTTAACTTGGTAATCAGCTCGTTCATTAACTTGTATATATGCGTTTAAAGCACAACATGAATCCAATCAAGGACTTCAATTAGTACATTAAATATCCTCAGGAATCTAACTATGAAGATAGGAAGATCTTAATATGTAACACCTGTGTCATTTCAACCATCAAACAAATACCAAACCAATGAAATATTATATTTCATACTTGGGATTTGTAAAAAAATATGTGTATCGTTTACACATATCAACTCTTGTTCAAATTCAAACCCTAAATCGCTTTCTTGAAGGTTATACGCGCACCGATGCGTAAATATAACCAGTTTAATGCAACGAACACTCCGGAATAGTGAAATAGGCTTAACATACCTTAAATAACCTATACATAACTTAGATATAAGTTTTGGAAGGTTTGGTGTGGTGAAATCAAAGTTAAATCGCTTACAGGGACTAAAGTTGACAAACTGCGAAAGTATGCCAATTTGAACTGTAACAGACATTCCGGAACATGACCATAAGTTAAACATACCATAGATATCCTTCACATAGCTTAGAAATAGGCTTTGAGGGGTTCGGTGTGCTAAAATAAACTTTTGGGTCATTCAGGGACTAAAAGTGTCAAAAAGTGCACAAGTTTGCATTTTCGCGCATAACTTACGTTCTGAATACATCCGTACATCCAAAAATTTATGTAAGCATGACTATATTATATTTTAGTGTTCGCCATAAGAAAAATCCATTCGTTTCGTCATTTGGATCGTTTTTCGCGCTTATGCGCATTCCGTCGTAATTAAGCGAACATCGCGTTCGTACGACCAAACGAACCGACATCCGAGATATTTTTGAGCACATTTTAAGTTCCCTATACTTTAACTTCATTTTAGAGCTTTGAAATGGGGTTAACGGGCCTTAAACGTGTCGAAAATGGGCTGATTGCACTACAGGGACCAAAACTGCAATTCTGCCAAACTTGTTGCCTTACGGACCTCAACACTATCAGTGTTACGGTCCGTAAGCTTATGTCTGCACATCAGAAGCTTCTAATCCAGCTGTTTGCAGCTGTTTTAACCACAACCACATGTTTGCAACTTGCTTAATCACTAAGATTAGGAGCATATGTGGCTCCATAACCTTTGTGACAAGTGTACGGCTCGGATCGTGGCACGATATTCAAGAAACGATCCTAGCGGCTCTACTTTTTCTATAAATACCCATCCACCCACAACCCCAAAACCCACAAATCTGATTAAGAAAGCTCTAAGTTGGAACCTTCGTTTCATACCTGAGCTATTTTGATCTGGGTTAGCATTCGGGGACCCTTCGTAAGTATTCTTTCGTTCTTTTCCTTATTTTTACTGCTTTTCGAGTCAGAAAGTCAAACTTTGTTTGACTTTCAGCATTGACCAGTAATGGTCAATGCGAAGTTCGTTTGAACTTCGCAACGTGATTGTAATCACGATGGTCATAGTCCCTTGGGACTATGCCTACTGATTACCACGTTGTCTAGGGTCGTAGGGTAAGCGATCTAATAAATCGCTTATACCTCGAACCCGACCCGGTTTGGTCGATCATTAGGATCCGACCAAATACATTAGGTGACCATAGTATAGGGAATAACCTTCCGAGGTTATACCTTATGGTCACGACGTTTAAGTAGTTGTATGATAGGTAGTTTATATGCCTTAGGTAAATTACCAGAATACCCTTTTCATACATAATTAGTAATTTAGCATATGTAACCTAAACTTTTGTCACTTAACTAATTATGTAACATGTTTAGGCATATAATACTTGTCATAGGACTAGTAGGCGGTCCGAACGCGTTTCACGCGAACGACGCGTTAAAGTAGCATAAGCTACCTAAACGGGTCGTAATGGGTCGTAGACACTCAGGTTAAGTTTCATTTAGTATGTAGGCTTTGTTAAACCAAATGACACGAGTCTCTACACTCGTTTGGTTTACAAACCCTAATGCTACCCGATCTTCCGATCTAGGTCCGGTTAATTAACATAGTTACCTATACTAGGTGCCGTTTGATATCCGCGATCTCAAGCATTGTTTAGTTGTTACTCAAGGACTACTGAGCAATCTCAGGTGAGTACATAGACCCCTCTTTTACTGTTTTTCCAAACTGTTTTGGGGTGGAACACATGTGCCTACTTGTTACTTTCATGCTTTCCTGTTTTCACATCATATATCGGTTATGTTCATTAGTACATTATAGTACCTGATTTCATTTCAGTTTATGCTATGTATGCCCATTGAGTGCGTACTTAGTACATCGTTTTACATTACATTTCATGCTACGTGTGCCCATTGTGTGCATTACTTAGTACATCTGATTTCATCACATGCTTATATTTTCTTGATTTCAAAGTATAATTGATTATACATGTTATTACTTATCATTTGACAAACTAAATGACTATCTATGGTTTAAACATTAATTTCTTAAAGAACATAAAATAAACTGTTGAATTGTACTTATTTTATGTTCACCAGACCGATTGTTAGTATGATATAGCGCTATAGGATTTGACACCCCATTCCTGTTGTCATGGAATGTCTGAAACCAATTTGTTGCTCCATCCAAATAGGGATTGCCTTTGTGGTATTTCTATAGTCTCAAAGGTGTATTTTGATGCACCAGGTCTGAATGAATTCTTAAATCACACTATTAAAGTATATTTTTATATACTCTCATGTGTGGTATTGTACAAACCAACATATATTTTGTTAAACATCTAAAGCATATTTTAATATGTTATTTACAAAACCAAAACATAGTTTAATATGTTATTTATCACATCCAAAGCATATTTTGATATGTTACTTATGAAACCAAAACATAGTTTAATATGTTACTTACAAATCCAAAGTATACTTTTGATATGCTACTATAAGGTTATTCGTTTAACTTTACATTACTTACAATACATAAACATTTCTACAATTGTTAAACATTTTACATTGCTTGGTTTGGTTTGATTAAGTGATTAAGTAACGATGCGTGTGTAATATGATACAAACATGGTGGATACGCCGCTGGTACTTCCTATATATAAGTGTTTGTATGGTATTACATATTGTAGCGTTATTTGAATCATTTCAGTTTGAGACATAGAACATTTTTATACAAGTAACATACTTTTCACAAGACATTGATTTACAAACAACTTATCTTATACAAACTCATTTTTATATGGTTATTCCTTTAACCATACATTATTCACTTATCTATACATATCATCTTATCTTATCGTTTTTCAAATAATTTACAAGACAAAGCAAATTACAAGGTTCATGACTAAACATTTTCTCAAACATAAGTCATGAATTCTGTTTTCACAAAACCTATGTATCTCACAGGCATTTTTATGCTGACGTACCTATTTTCACATGTGTTTTCAGGAGATGAAGCATAGGACTTATCAAGACATACTTAGGCGGACCTGTGCCTTAGTGACATTAAAAGATGCAAGACTAGTTAATTGTGTTGTACTTCTTTGTTTATTTTGACATTGTAGCACTTTCAATCAATAAAACAAAACTTTAATTGCCATGGATTTGAGACAATTAATTCTGTTACAACACTCCCCGATGTTTCCGCCACGTTTTGTATGTTCCACGTGGTCGGGGTGTGACAGAAAAGATGGTATCAGAGCCAATGGTTATAGGGAATTAGGTTATTAGTAATGCTTTGACCTAGTCTATAACCTTCTTAGGACCCTAACGCGAGTTTACTTGCGTTTAGTCATAAAACGATACCGTCACCTATCCTTAGGCGACGACCACAACAAGAACATAAATTTCAAAACCGCTTTGAAAACTAATCATCTGTTCTAGGATGATTAATTACTAGGTTTTGAACCCTCTATTGTAAGGTTTTGAATCCCTTTGAGTTTCAAAATCTCGTCAAGGTTTTGGGTTTTAAATAATGTGAACACGTGCAAACTGGAAGGGTGAATGCCTGTATTCTGGGTTTTCTGTCTAGGCAAGCACTTCGTATACATCTCATCAGACGCGAGACCAGTTGTGCTTACCTGGGAATTCTTGGGATGAGTGTTCACTTATAGGCGAGCATGTCTTCGCGATACATTATTTTTGACCCATTTACTTTGATTAGTCACTGTGTGTATTTTGTTTGCTTTGTAATGCGAACAAATGACCACTATCCTTGCTTTCATCAGATTTGTTTCATCTCATTCTTTTCGTCTAAATTCTCTCACTCGTTTCCTTTCATGTTTCCTCTTTTAGAATGCCTCCTCGACGCGACAATCAGATGGATAATGCCGAACTGGCGGAAATCATCGCACAGCAAATGGCTGTTGCCTTCCCAAATCTTTATGCTCAAATGATGCAAACCATCAACAACAACAATGCTCCATGCAATTTCAAGAGTTTCAACTCGGCAAAACCGCTCAAGTTTAGTGGTTCTGAGGGAGCAACTGGGCTTCTTCAGTGGTTCGAGAGCATTGAGAATACCTTCCGTCATGTTCTGTGTCCTGAAAATCGTAAGGTCGAGTTTTCTTCGAGTGTGTTTCAGAAGAGGGCTCTTACATGGTGGAACGGGGTGATGAGAGATCGCGGTGCTGAGGTTGCATTAGCACAGACTTGGGCTGAGCTTAGGGCTCTTATGATGAAGGAGTTTTGCCCTCGTCATGAACTGCGAGCTTTGGAGAGGGAGTTTGATGATTTGAAGCAAGACAGTGGCGAGCATCGAGCCTATACTGACCGTTTTGAAGAATTGAGTCTGTTGTGTCCTGCTATGGTTACTCCTGTGGATAAGGCGATCGAGAAATATACAGATGGTCTTCCTGATCTAGTTCAGGATATCGTTACTGGCAGTAACCCTACTACTGTCAGACAAGCCATAGAACTGTCTGCCACTCTGACTGAATCCCACATCAGAAAGAAAAAGCTGTTTCGGAAGGGCGACCCAAGACCATCTGACAAGACTACTCATGTGGAACCAAAGGAAGAAAATGCTGAGGTGTCCAAGAAGAAGAAGCGCAAAGCCTCTCAGAACTGCGCTGTAACTGCTCAAGACAAACAGGTTGCACCAAACCAACCAGCACAACCTCGCAAAAGGCAAAACTATGTTGGTACTGCACCTTTGTGCAACAAGTGCAACCGTCATCATCTAGCGCAAGAGCAGTGTCACAAATGTACCCACTGTGGGCGGTTGGGACATTTGATCAATGTTTGTCGTTATGCAAATCAAGCTGCTGCAAACCCTGCTGCTGTTCAAGCACGGTTCCCTCCGGGGTCATGTTATAATTGTGGTGACCTTACCCACTACAGGAACAATTGCCCAAGACTTGTTAACGCACCTCCAGCGCATGGACGAGTGTTCAACATCAATGGGGCAAACATGAACAACGATGCGGCAGTGAACAACTAGTGTTTTGTTATTTTTTTTTTCCTTGGCTGTTATCTTATGATGTTTAAAGACAAGTCAGTTGTTATATAAATAAAAATTCGTCGTTTTTATTTTTGCAAAACTGATACGATTGTGTGATCGTTGGATACAATCTTATGATGTCAACTCTAAGACAAACTATTCGTATGGCTCAGTTATTTTATGATCACTTGTGATCTCCCCAAGAACCTTAAACACTTGTTTCTTATAAGAAACAAAGCCAAACTCTTATTGAGGATCTTTCTATCTTCATAGATAGATTCTTGAAAATGATTAAAGTACCAAATGAAATCCACGGATTGGATTCCTGGTGTGCTTTAATTATCCATGCTCAAAGACAACAAATTAAAGAATCAAGTTAACTAATTATGTGCTTATGTGTTTTCTTACATGTTTTGTGGTTGTATGTGATCCATCCAAATCCTCGTAGAGTCTTTTATATTTCATATGAGAGATTCATAATAGGATATCCAAAGTTACTATCTTAAATGGACTTCTACGTTGTAGTCAAGTCCCTTGGGTTTTAAAGTACTATTCTAAAATTGGACCCTTGGGAGGACTAGTTAAACAGATTAATTTTTGAAAATCTGATTAGAAATATCATATGATGATATAATTGAAAAGATCCCTTAAGTGGTCTATTTAAGGAGATCGTACGACGGTCTAGTTAAGAAGATCATGAGTTGATCTAGTTAAAAAGATCGTTCGTTGATTTAGTTAAAAAGATCCTTTGGTGATCTAGTCAAATCGCTTCATGTTTATTCAATTGATTTTTCCTCTATGCATTATGAAATGGATTGTGCGGACTGTGCAAGAGATTACGTAATTATGGAGGCCTACATAATTATGGAATTCAGTGCACAGAAACCACAAGAAGTTTTGTCATGTGTTAAGACCTAAAGTGACAAGAATAATGATACGGGAGAAGTCTCGGACTTTGACCGATGTCATTTATTCTCACACTTCTCAATTCTGGTCTCAATCATACACAGTTTCAAATGATAAGTCTTCATAAGAAACGTCCTTCTGTCCGTGGTTCAAAAAAATTCCATGTTTTACTGCTACAAGGAATTCACTTTGAGGGTTAACAAATTTCGCTAAGAATCCTAACATGGCCCAGAGTTTTACTTAAGGGTTCAATGGAACTATTAGAAGGCGAAACGGTCACAGCTGTCTTCACAAGTTTCCTCTAGAATTAAATTTCGGGACGAAATTTCCTAAAGTAGGGGAGACTGTAACACCTGTGTCATTTCAACCATCAAACAAATACCAAACCAATGAAATATTATATTTCATACTTGGGATTTGTAAAAAAATATGTGTATCGTTTACACATATCAACTCTTGTTCAAATTCAAACCCTAAATCGCTTTCTGGAAGGTTATACGCGCACCGATGCGTAAATATAACCAGTTTAATGCAACGAACACTCCGGAATAGTGAAATAGGCTTAACATACCTTAAATAACCTATACATAACTTAGATATAAGTTTTGGAAGGTTTGGTGTGGTGAAATCAAAGTTAAATCGCTTACAGGGACTAAAGTTGACAAACTGCGAAAGTATGCCAATTTGAACTGTAACAGACATTCCGGAACATGACCATAAGTTAAACATACCATAGATATCCTTCACATAGCTTAGAAATAGGCTTTGAGGGGTTCGGTGTGCTAAAATAAACTTTTGGGTCATTCAGGGACTAAAAGTGTCAAAAAGTGCACAAGTTTGCATTTTCGCGCATAACTTACGTTCTGAATACATCCGGACATCCAAAAATTTATGTAAGCATGACTATATTATATTTTAGTGTTCGCCATAAGAAAAATCCATTCGTTTCGTCATTTGGATCGTTTTTCGCGCTTATGCGCATTCCGTCGTAATTAAGCGAACATCGCATTCGTACGACCAAACGAACCGACATCCGAGATATTTTTGAGCACATTTTAAGTTCCCTATACTTTAACTTCATTTTAGAGCTTTGAAATGGGGTTAACGGGCCTTAAACGTGTCGAAAATGGGCTGATTGCACTACAGGGACCAAAACTGTAATTCTGCCAAACTTGTTGCCTTACGGACCTCAACACTATCAGTGTTACGGTCCGTAAGCTTATGTCTGCACATCAGAAGCTTCTAATCCAGCTGTTTGCAGCTGTTTTAACCACAACCACATGTTTGCAACTTGCTTAATCACTAAGATTAGGAGCATATGTGGCTCCATAACCTTTGTGACAAGTGTACGGCTCGGATCGTGGCACGATATTCAAGAAACGATCCTAGCGGCTCTACTTTTTCTATAAATACCCATCCACCCACAACCCCAAAACCCACAAATCTGATTAAGAAAGCTCTAAGTTGGAACCTTCGTTTCATACCTGAGCTATTTTGATCTGGGTTAGCATTCGGGGACCCTTCGTAAGTATTCTTTCGTTCTTTTCCTTATTTTTACTGCTTTTCGAGTCAGAAAGTCAAACTTTGTTTGGCTTTCAGCATTGACCAGTAATGGTCAATGCGAAGTTCGTTTGAACTTCGCAACGTGATTGTAATCACGATGGTCATAGTCCCTTGGGACTATGCCTACTGATTACCACGTTGTCTAGGGTCGTAGGGTAAGCGATCTAATAAATCGCTTATACCTCGAACCCGACCCGGTTTGGTCGATCATTAGGATCCGACCAAATACATTAGGTGACCATAGTATAGGGAATAACCTTCCGAGGTTATACCTTATGGTCACGACGTTTAAGTAGTTGTATGATAGGTAGTTTATATGCCTTAGGTAAATTACCAGAATACCCTTTTCATACATAATTAGTAATTTAGCATATGTAACCTAAACTTTTGTCACTTAACTAATTATGTAACATGTTTAGGCATATAATACTTGTCATAGGACTAGTAGGCGGTCCGAACGCGTTTCACGCGAACGACGCGTTAAAGTAGCATAAGCTACCTAAACGGGTCGTAATGGGTCGTAGACACTCAGGTTAAGTTTCATTTAGTATGTAGGCTTTGTTAAACCAAATGACACGAGTCTCTACACTCGTTTGGTTTACAAACCCTAATGCTACCCGATCTTCCGATCTAGGTCCGGTTAATTAACATAGTTACCTATACTAGGTGCCGTTTGATATCCGCGATCTCAAGCATTGTTTAGTTGTTACTCAAGGACTACTGAGCAATCTCAGGTGAGTACATAGACCCCTCTTTTACTGTTTTTCCAAACTGTTTTGGGGTGGAACACATGTGCCTACTTGTTACTTTCATGCTTTCCTGTTTTCACATCATATATCGGTTATGTTCATTAGTACATTATAGTACATGATTTCATTTCAGTTTATGCTATGTATGCCCATTGAGTGCGTACTTAGTACATCGTTTTACATTACATTTCATGCTACGTGTGCCCATTGTGTGCATTACTTAGTACATCTGATTTCATCACATGCTTATATTTTCTTGATTTCAAAGTATAATTGATTATACATGTTATTACTTATCATTTGACAAACTAAATGACTATCTATGGTTTAAACATTAATTTCTTAAAGAACATAAAATAAACTGTTGAATTGTACTTATTTTATGTTCACCAGACCGATTGTTAGTATGATATAGCGCTATAGGATTTGACACCCCATTCCTGTTGTCATGGAATGTCTGAAACCAATTTGTTGCTCCATCCAAATAGGGATTGCCTTTGTGGTATTTCTATAGTCTCAAAGGTGTATTTTGATGCACCAGGTCTGAATGAATTCTTAAATCACACTATTAAAGTATATTTTTATATACTCTCATGTGTGGTATTGTACAAACCAACATATATTTTGTTAAACATCTAAAGCATATTTTAATATGTTATTTACAAAACCAAAACATAGTTTAATATGTTATTTATCACATCCAAAGCATATTTTGATATGTTACTTATGAAACCAAAACATAGTTTAATATGTTACTTACAAATCCAAAGTATACTTTTGATATGCTACTATAAGGTTATTCGTTTAACTTTACATTACTTACAATACATAAACATTTCTACAATTGTTAAACATTTTACATTGCTTGGTTTGGTTTGATTAAGTGATTAAGTAACGATGCGTGTGTAATATGATACAAACATGGTGGATACGCCGCTGGTACTTCCTATATATAAGTGTTTGTATGGTATTACATATTGTAGCGTTATTTGAATCATTTCAGTTTGAGACATAGAACATTTTTATACAAGTAACATACTTTTCACAAGACATTGATTTACAAACAACTTATCTTATACAAACTCATTTTTATATGGTTATTCCTTTAACCATACATTATTCACTTATCTATACATATCATCTTATCTTATCGTTTTTCAAATGATTTACAAGACAAAGCAAATTACAAGGTTCATGACTAAACATTTTCTCAAACATAAGTCATGAATTCTGTTTTCACAAAACCTATGTATCTCACAGGCATTTTTATGCTGACATACCTATTTTCACATGTGTTTTCAGGAGATGAAGCATAGGACTTATCAAGACATACTTAGGCGGACCTGTGCCTTAGTGACATTAAAAGATGCAAGACTAGTTAATTGTGTTGTACTTCTTTGTTTATTTTGACATTGTAGCACTTTCAATCAATAAAACAAAACTTTAATTGCCATGGATTTGAGACAATTAATTCTGTTACAACACTCCCCGATGTTTCCGCCACGTTTTGTATGTTCCACGTGGTCGGGGTGTGACATAATAGGATTTGGAATTTGGGTGGTGAAAATGTTTTGAAATCCATGTACTAGGTATGTTAGGTCAACATACGAAGTGAAGTGTTCTTGAAATCAAGGTGCTAGATATGCTAAGTCAGCAAGGGTCCTTGACATCAATATGCTAGGCATGCTAAGTCAACACACGAAGCAAAATGTTCTTTGATAATCGTGTACATAGTCATATAACATGGGTCCAATTAAGGATTTATGAAAGTACCTTTAGATATCAAATCAAGGATTTGAAAAGGTACTTCAAGTATCTGTTTAAGAAATTGTAACTTGTACATTGTACTTTGTTTCTTTAAAAGAAATGAGTACTTAGGATTTTCGGGGAGATCGCGAGTGATTATAAAAATGAAAGAACCACATGAGTAGTTTGTCTTGCATGGAACATAGTTCCTTGGTGGCGGTATCGTAGGGGTATGTCACACATACACACAATCGCATTAGTTTCGTAAATAAACTTGAAACAACAAATTTAGTTATATGCCAACTGAATTGTTTCAAATGTCATATATAATAACAAGTAAAATTCAAAAGTCTAATTGTTCATTGCTGTATTGTCATTTGCGTTAGCCTCGTTTATGTTAAATACTCATCCACGAGCTGGATTTGCATTAACAAGTCTTGGGCAATTGTTCCGATAGTGAGTAAGATCACCACAGTTGTAGCATGATCCAGGTGGATATGGTGCTTGAGCAGCAGCAACAGGATTTGCAACATTTTGGTTTTGGATAGCATGACGACATGTATTGACCAAATGCCCCAATCGCCCACAGTGGGTACATTTGTGACACGGTGTTTGATTCAGATGATGACGGTTGCATTTGTTGCACAAAGGTGCAGCACCAATATAGTTTTTCCTAGCACGAGGCTGTGCTGGCTTGTTTGGTGCAACCTGATTATTCTGAGAAACTACTGCGAAGTTTTGTGAAGCCTTACACTTCTTCGACTTCTTGGAGGACTCAGTCTGTCTATCCTTTGGTGTTTCTTGTGCAGATTTGTCAGTTGGTTTCTGATCACATTTTCGGAAAAGTTTACCCTTCCTGATCTGAGATTCAGTCAGGGTAGCAGATAATTCAATAGCATGCCTCACTGTGGTAGGGTTACTACCAGTAACAATGTCCTGAACTGGGTCAGGGAGGCCATCGATGTACTTTTCAATTTCCTTATCCAAAGGCGTAACCATGGTAGGACATAACAGACTTAAATCCTCATAACGATCAGCGTATGCTCGATGTTCATCGCTGTCTTGTTTAAGATCATCAAATTCCCTTTCCAAAGCCCTGAGTTCATGATGAGGACATAATTCCTTTATCATTAGAGCTCGAAGCTCTTCCCAGGTTTGTGCCATTGCCACATCGGCACCCCTATCCCTCATTACACCGTTCCACCATGTGAGTGCTCTTTTCTGGAATACACTCGATGCAAACTCAACCTTTCACTCATTTGGACATTGTACATGACAAAACATGCTTTCGAGACTCTCAAACCACTGTAGGAGCCCAGTAGCTCCTTCAGACCCAGTAAATGTAAGTGGCTTAACTGAGTTGAATGTCTTATAGTTGCACGGAGTGGGTGCATTGTTATTATTGTTGTTGTTTGCATCCTGAGTTATCAGGTTTGGGAGTACAGCAGCGATTTGCTGAGTGATTAAGGCTGCCATGGCAGTGTAACGCCCCGCTTTTTCATACTTTCTATATTTAGAAACCATCGTTTGTAAAACTATTTTTGGAAACTTCGTAGTCTTGTAATCGTTCTTTCATTAAAAGCGATGTAAAATCCGAGACTTGGATCATGAATAAAACTCGTATTTTGCTAATTACATGATATACATACTTTATATATGCTCATACGTTCAATTTCGTGGAACAATTGATACTTATTCGTAATTCTTGTAAATACATGAAACATATGCATAAAACGTGTTTTGAACGTAAACGACACTTGATTTTGATGCTTACACGATTAATTATACTTGGTTTATACTCCTCATACTTGGATTTATCTTAAACTATGTTTTTGTGGCATTTATAATCCTTAAAAGACCAAAAAGCATCAAATAATCAACTCTAGGGGCCAAATTGTAACATTTTGAAACTTGTTTCCGAATTAGTAAGTCCGGGCGGCCCGCGTGGACTTACCTTGATCCCTTACGCGGCCCGCATGGGCATCAGATTCGAAGAAAACACTTTCAGCTGCATTTTGACGCGAATTGGCACAAAATCCCAACATCTAAACTCACCCAATCACCTCTAATCCACCTCTAAACACCTCCAATCACCACCAACCTCTTCCACTATAAATACAACCCTTCTCCAAGCATTTCTACACTTTCAACACTCTCAAATCACTCCAAATTCACTCTCAAATCAGTTGCAAATCTGCATTTTTGGACAGATTCATACTTTTGCACTAAAGTGAGTATAACTTGCTCATTTCTTAACAAAATTACTTGATTCTTCTTCCTACTTGCTTGGATAATCATGGGGTTCGATTCCTTGACTTCTCCTTGGAGAAATCATACCTGGAATTGCTCCGAAATTGTCCACAAACTTTCTGTTTTGTTTCAAGTTCTTCAAAAGTTTGTTTAAACTCATCCAACTTGTGTCTAACACATCTCACACCTATGTCCGAATGTTTACAACCTCTCTTATGGTTGGTTAAGCTTAAAAACAAGGTTGAGACACTTAAAATCAGAGGATTAAACCTCATAAACTTCCTGTTTTGTTAGGGTATTTGACCCACAAATCATGTCAAGCTTAGATCTTGATGAATGAGTGATTATGGAACAACTTGGGTTGTCCAAACATACAATCCTCACATGATTTGATGATTTCTCTTTAGTTAGGTTGTTTATATTAATATACTAATCCTAGTTCGTGACCGTCCTTGGTTGTTTTTACATCAAGTGGAGTGGTGAACATTCAAGGGGTTCCTAAACGGAAGCTTGTTCTTCCTACCCCATACATGACTTCCATGATAACTCGAGGTGCCTAAATGAGGATTTCAATCTTCTACCTCCTACTTGAATTATTGGACTAAATAATATGTAATACTTAACCTAAATATATATATACACTCATTCGAACCTTTAATGTTGAACTTGTGTTTATATGTTAAAGTAGTAGAACATCATCTAAGACCTAAACCTTGTTGTGATTCTTATGGGTGTTCAACTCATGAAAACATTATCATAACCCTTGTGGTTACCAAGTGTCATACAAGTGTTAAGTGTTGAAGACGATTATTTTCACGTGTTATTCTCATATGTTAATTTCATGCTATTTTATTCCGAATCTCGACTCTAAACATACTTGAACTTAAACCCTTATACTTTCGGACTCTACCTCTCTAATCGTCAACAATTGGATAATCGGAAAGCATATGCAAACTTTGTTAGTATACTCGTATTCCCCTTTTTACTTTTACCACTTTTGGGGTGTAACATGTTTACTTATCAAAAACTTACACATGAATTATAAACTTATGGACTTTTCATAGCAACGAAATGATGACATGTGCTATGAAGAGGGCCTTTTTCGTAAACACATGAACATTCCTATAACATGCTTGTATACGTGATTGCTTGATACTTTAAACTTAGGTGAAACTTATGTGTTGAACTTATCATTAACTTCGTACGAGCCTAACCGTGACATACGTAGCGCTATAGGATTGACGACCCGCCCGTAGACTTGTGGTTATGTCATGAGCATCTTGCGTCTCATTTGGGTTGATATGTTAGACACATGCCAAATTTATTGTTTATCTTGAATCACATGCTTGCTATGAGGAATTGTTTAAAACTTATCTTTTGTTATGTATGTACTAAACTTGTATACTCGCCTTTGCTTTTGCATTGAACTTTATTTTAAACATGTTACAGGTTGAGGATGATGATTCTATGAAATGAAATGAAGTAGCGTTGATACCAAGATTCACATATAGACGTTTAGATCAAATACGTTGTATAAATGTCATATTTGTTGTCGTATTGTTCATTTTGTATTCAACATGTTGTATTTCAAATTTCATGTATTGTAACATTTATTTATGAAAGAAATCAATTTATCTTTAATTCTATTGTAACAATTTAGCGTTATGTGTGATGAGCAATCTTTCTTCGTCTCACTCCGATGTTTCCGCCATCGGTTGGGGTGTGACAGATTGGTATCAGAGCCATAACTATAGGGAATTAGGAAAAGTAGGAATGCTTTTACCTAGTCTATAGTTTTAGAGCCTTATTCATATGTTTGCTTGAACTACTATGTGATACCTTATTTGTTTCTTATTTATGCTATTTTAGACATGTGTATCACTCGTGAGAAATATTCGACATGTTATTCTTATGCAATAATGCTCGTCTTATTATGTGTTAATACTTGTTTCGTTGTTCGATCCTTTGTGTATTACTCTTGACCTATTTCTCTATGTGTTGATACTTGATTTATCATTTCATTATTTATGTACCGTTCTTGATATGCCCTCCTACGTGTTTATACTTGTTTGCTTATCCCTTTGACATACACTTCCCTCATACATTTTTCTCGGTATTTCTAAATCTGAAAACACTCTTAATACACAAACGAGACGACTTCACCAAAATAGGCGTGAAACCCACAATTTGGTAAATGACTCTCAATCTGGTAAATGACTCTCAATCCTTCAACTTTTCTTTTTACCCGAAATTCCCCACCAAGTTAGGAGTGAAATCCTCACCTTGATGGAGAAATTCGAATTTCAAATTCTAGTGGACCCTCGTCAAAGCGTCAAAATTAACTTTTGACCCGACGAGTACCAACCACACTTAGGATACTAAATCGCCAAGTTAGGGGTGAAACCCGCACCTTGTCGACTAGTTCCATTCTTTGATTTTCATAAATCACGCCAAGTCTCGAAATTTCAATTTATTTGGGACATGTAGTAACCGGAAGGGTAAATACCGTTAACCGACTTGTCGACGAGAGCATTTCACCTATTAGGCCAAAGCATGCTCCTCAAATTCGAAAGTCTTTTCGACCACTTTGGTTAGTCAAAGTTCCGCTTTGGAACCATCCTAAATTTTAATCAAACATACGTTATATTATTTATTTTATATGATGCAACCTTTCAAATTCGAATTTGCTTTCGATATTTTCTTCTCACACACACATCATACTAAATCTTTTTCATACACTTATACATATGCATGACTTCATATAATTTAAATTCATTTTTCTTGTAACGAAAGGTGGAGACATATCATCGAGATAGGAGTGATGTCCTTACCTTGACGATTAACTCCACTTCCCTTTTCTTAAAACGACCTCACCAATGAGTTCTGGGTGATTCCCTTACCTAGGTGATCGTTACCAAAACGTCTCTTCAAAATACCTTATTATGCAAACTCGATCATGTTTTATACCTAAATTATTTATCATTATTCTAAATACATGCGTACACGATTTCGAAATACATTGCTTTATCAAGCGTACTTTCTATCCTACAACCTATTTCCTTTTTATTACTTAACTCATATACACGAGATTCTTAAACTTATCTTAAACGTTTTACTACACAAACTTCCAAACCTTACGAAATGCTACCTATCAATTTGATCGGTCCAACAAATCTCTTGCCCATAAACCTCTTATTCAATTTAATCACTAAAACGCACTTATGATATAAATCACCAAACTAAAGACTTTCATTCTCCATCGGAGGATCAAACCAACCTTTCCTTTACACCTATAAGATCTTATGGATGTTATATGATCGTTTTACCAAAGACTCTTTTAAACATCAACAAATCATTTATTAGAACTTTTAACAATCACTAAGTCCTTTTGCTAAAATTCTTTTCTAAGGATCCTCGTTTTCACAAGAACCTCCTAAATTCATAATTTCTTGTTTGATGAAATGAACTTACTTTTGATTGAAAACCTTTTTCCCACACCAATTTACAAAACACGTGGGCAAGAAGACTTCTTGGAGACCGACCATCTTCGGATTTCGTAAACTCTTTTAAAACAAAAGTAGCATTTCCATTCATTACAAAATGCATTATGCTTAACCAATGAGTACTTTATATCCTTCTATGCAACTATATTCTACCTTTCAAACCAAGCTCAATCTAATTTTGATACGATAAACTCAACGTTTCGTTTAAACAACTATACACACGTATCATCCTACACGTTTTAGTCATTTTAACGCAACAATTCATTCATAATCGTTCGTATTTACATACTTAACCTTTTGGACGATTTTATACACCTAAGTCCGTGATGTCCCAACATACACTATATACGTGAATTTAAATATTCATACCCACACTTACATTCATACGTTTTATGCCTATACGTATAATCGTATTCATACTTATACTCATACGCTTCATGTTTTACCTATACTCTTATGATTCATGTTTTTACTTATACCCATACGTTGCATGCTTATACGTATACACGTACTACTTGTACGTGTTATGTTGATACACATACTTGCGTGCTTATTCATACTTAAATTTATAGTTATGCTCATACTTTCATTCATACACATGATTCATACATTCATACCCGTACGCAAGCGTAATCCGAGGGGTTTGCTTACGTGGATCCTATGCATACTTAAGCATGGACTTGCTTACATACTTTATTCTTATACGCACACATTCTTATTTTTAAAGTATACCTACCCAAATTCATACACAACTAGTACAAGCTATGCGGATCATGCGACGATCAATATAATCACGGGTGCACACGGGATTATAGTGATAGGCGTATGAGAACCATAGAGTGTACTACTGTGTATGGTGAGACACGAAACGTAACATGACACGAATAACGAAACGGACGTAACATGGTCGAAACATGGTGGATACGCCGCTGGTACTTCCTATATATAAGTGTTTTCACCATGTTACCAAGTTTCGTAAAACGTGCCATGAAAAAAATTTAAGTGTTTTGCTGACCTTTTGGACCTAATACAAACTTCACACAACTCACAAACGCATTATATCCGATTATCCATGACGAGACTTCATCCTTAACACACTACGTTCATCTATCCAACACTTATGCTATTCCCATACTTGTACTCTTTAAGAGTCATTCGTTCATTCTATACTCGTATTATTCTCCCTATCCTTTTAGTTCATACAAACCTCGTTCGCAATCAAGCTTGTTTAAACATTCGAGTCCTAACTTACCTCGTTACCTATAAAATAGTCTTCCTATTCTGGATTTTTTTTGTGTAACTGTACTTAGTATACCTTTAAGGATTTATTTAAAGTGCCAAACCTTCTCGTTTCACTCAATGAACAATCTTCTACAAATGTGATTAGTTACCACGTCCCATCAAAATACAAACCGTTTGTCAACATCTTCTTTCTTAATGCGTCACTTTTTACGTCACTTTATTTTTAAATACGTCGCCAATTTAAGTTATTCGAACTTGCTTAGACTCACTTCACCTATATACGCACCTACATGTTTTCAACTATGTCAGATACCTCAAATTATTTTAGGCAATGAACTCACTCACAAATTTACCTTGTCGCTCTCCAAAGTGTTATGCCTTTCAAAATTTTCAAGTCTCAAATTTTTACTAAAACTCTTCAAGTCTACCTCTTGAATAAATTTCGGGACGAAATTTCCTAAAGGAGGGGAGACTGTAACGCCCCGCGTTTTCATACTTTCTATATTTAAAAACCATCGTTTGTAAAACTATTTTTGGAAACTTCGTAGTCATGTAATCGTTCTTTCATTAAAAGCGATGTAAAATCCGAGACTTGGATCATGAATAAAACTCGTATTTTGCTAATTACATGATATACATACTTTATATATGCTCATACGTTCAATTTCGTGGAACAATTGATACTTATTCGTAATTCTTGTAAATACATGAAACATATGCATAAAACGTGTTTTGAACGTAAACGGCCCTTGATTTTGATGCTTACACGATTAATTATACTTGGTTTATACTCCTCATACTTGGATTTATCTTAAACTATGTTTTTGTGGCATTTATAATCCTTAAAAGACCTAAAAGCATCAAATAATCAACTCTAGGGGCCAAATTGTAACATTTTGAAACTTGCTTCCGAATCAGTAAGTCCGGGCGGCCCACGTGGACTTACCATGATCCCTTACGTGGCCCGCATGGGCATCAGATTTGCAGAAAACACTTTCAGCTGCATTTTGACGCGAATTGGCACAAAATCCCAACATCTAAACTCACCCAATCACCTCTAATCCACCTCTAAACACCTCCAATCACCACCAACCTCTTCCACTATAAATACAACCCTTCTCTAAGCATTTCTACACTTTAAAATCTCTCAAATCACTCCAAATTCACTCTCAAATCAGTTGCAAATCTGCATTTTCGGACAGATTCATACTCTTGCACTAAAGTGAGTATAACTTGCTCATTTCTTAACAAAATTACTTGATTCTTCTTCCTACTTGCTTGGATAATCATGGAGTTCGATTCCTTGACTTCTCCTTGGAGAAATCAGACCTGGAATTGCTCCGAAATTGTCCACAAACTTTCTGTTTTGTTTCAAGTTCTTCAAAAGTTTGTTTAAACTCATCCAACTTGTGTCTAACACATCTCACACCTATGTCCTAATGTTTACAACCTCTCTTATGGTTGGTTAAGCTTAAAAACAAGGTTGAGACACTTAAAATCAGAGGATTAAACCTCATAAACTTCCTGTTTTGTTAGGGTATTTGACCCACAAATCATGTCAAGCTTAGATCTTGATGAATGAGTGATTATGGAACAACTTGGGTTGTCCAAACATACAATCCTCACATGATTTGATGATTTCTCTTTAGTTAGGTTGTTTATATTAATTTACTAATCCTAGTTCGTGACCCTCCTTGGTTGTTTTTACATCAAGTGGAGTGGTGAACATTCAAGGGGTTCCTAAACGGAAGCTTGTTCTTCCTACCCCATACATGACTTCCATGATAACTCGAGGTGCCTAAATGAGGATTTCAATCTTCTACCTCCTACTTGAATTATTGGACTAAATAATATGTAATACTTAACCTAAATATATATATACACTCATTCGAACCTTTAATGTTGAACTTGTGTTTATATGTTAAAGTAGTAGAACATCATCTTAGACCTAAACCTTGTTGTGATTCTTATGGGTGTTCAACTCATGAAAACATTATCATAACCCTTGTGATTACCAAGTGTCATACAAGTGTTAAGTGTTGAAGACGATTATTTTCACGTGTTATTCTCATATGTTAATTTCATGCTATTTTATTCCGAATCTCGACTCTAAACATACTTAAACTAAAACCCTTATACTTTCGGACTCTACCTCTCTAATCGTCAACAATTGGATAATCGGAAAGCATATGAAAACTTTGTGAGTATACTCGTAATCCCCTTTTTACTTTTACCACTTTTGGGGTGTAACATGTTTACTTATCAAAAACTTACACATGAATTATAAACTTATGGACTTTTCATAGCAACGAAATGATGACATGTGCTATGAAGATGGCCTTTTTCGTAAACACATGAACATTCCTATAACATGTTTGTATACGTGATTGCTTGATACTTTAAACTTGGGTGAAACTTATGTGTTGAACTTATCATTAACTTCGTACGAGCCTAACCGTGACATACGTAGCGCTATAGGATTGACGACCCGCCCGTAGACTTGTGGTTATGTCATGAGCATCTTGCGTCTCATTTGGGTTGATATGTTAGACACATGCAAAATTTATTGTTTATCTTGAATCACATGCTTGCTATGAGGAATTGTTTAAAACTTATCTTTTGTTATGTATGTACCAAACTTGTATACTCGCCTTTGCTTTTGCATTGAACTTTATTTTAAACATGTTACAGGTTGAGGATGATGATGCTATGAAATGAAGTAGCGTTGATACCTAGATACACATATAGACGTTTAGATCAAATACGTTGTATAAATGTCATATTTGTTGTCGTATTGTTCATTTTGTATTCAACATGTTGTATTTCAAATTTCATGTATTGTAACATTTATTTATGAAAGAAATCAATTTATCTTTAATTCTATTGTCACAATTTAGCGTTATGTGTGATGAGCAATCTTTCTTCGTCTCACTCCGATGTTTCCGCTATCGGTTGGGGTGTGACAGGCAGCATCCTGAGTTTGATCACGTCAAGGAGGTATTGTAAAAGAGTAAAGAAACATGAGGGGAAACGAGTGAGATGATATTGGGTAGTCAAAATTAAATGCTTGAAAGAATATCGACAAAGCATGAAGATTGTGATCATTTGCTCGTTACCTAAACAAACAAATGACACTGTAACTAATCAAAGTAAATGGGTCATATTAATGTATGGAGAAGACATGCTTTAGCCTATAAGTGGACACTCACCCCAAGAGTTCCTAGGTAAGAGTGACCGGTCCGATACTGCGGAGTTGTACGAACACTCTATCCTTAGACAAAAAACTCGAGGTACAGGTACTCACCCTTCCGGATTGCATGTGTTCACATAATAAAGACCGAAACTTTGACGAGATTTTGAAAACACCAAAGGCTTAAAAGCCTAAAACAAATCATCTAAGGATAGATGACTTCCTGTGATGTTTTGAAAAATTTTGACTCGGGAGAATGAATTGTGTTTTGTTTTTGTTAATCACCTAAGGATAGGTGATTGGTATTGTATTAAGAATCTAAACGCAAATTTCTTGCGTTAGGGTCCTAGGAAGGTTATAGTCTAGGTCAAAGCATTATTAATATCCTAATTCCCTATAACCATGAGCTCTCATACCAACTTTTCTGTCACGCCCCGACCGCGTAAAACAACAAACCGCGACGGAAACGTCCGGGAGTGTCGTAACAGAATCATTGTTTCACAACACATGGTGATTAAAGATTTGTTTTATTCCATTAATGAACTCATTGTCTTAATACAAACCAGATAAATACAAATAATTGACTTTCAAGTTTTAAAGTCACTAAGGCACGGGTCCATCCTATGTGTAGCATGCATCAACAATCATCAAATAGTAGTACCTGAAACATATGTGAAAATAAAACGTTAGCATAAAAATGCCTGTGAGTAACATAGGTTTTGTGAATTAGATTCATGGCTTTGGATAGTACAAGAAAAGGTTTTGCGTTTAGAAAAAAATAGCCATGAATCCTTGTAAAAAGTTTGGTTTCTAAAACACATAGCTTTGATAAAAAGGTTTGTAGTATACGCAAAATATACTTTGGTTTTGAAATTATCGGATAAGTAGTATATCAAAATATACTTTAGTTTTGAAATAGTTAAATAGATAGTATATCAAAATATACTTTGGTTAATGAAATAATAGATTTGGTAGTATATCTCAAGTATACTTTGGTTTAAGAATGAAAGCATAGGTAGTATATCAAATTATACTTTGGTTTGAAAATAGCATATTAAACTATGCTTTGGCTTGAAAATAGCATATCAACTATGCTTTGGTAGTATATCAAAATATACTTTAGTTTGTGAAATAACAGAGTCGATAGTATATCAAAACTATACTTTGCTAAAACAGTATCATGTTGGTAGTATATCGAAATATACCTAAACCGTGATTTGGTAGTATATCAAACTATACTTTAGTAAACAATAGCATATCAAACTATGCTTTAGCAAAACAGTATCACGTTGGTAGCATATCAAAATATGCCTTAATAGTATACCAAAATATACTATATATCGCGATTTGGTAATACATTCAAACCTTAGTGCATCAAACTACACTTTGGAAACTACAGAAATACCACAAAGGCAAGTCTATTTGGTTAAAACTTTGGTTTCTGACATTCCATACAACAGGAATGGGGTGTCTTGTCCTATAGTGCTATCTCGTACTACCAATCGGCTTGATCATTGTTAATGAATGTATAAGTAATAATATGAACCAACAAATAGTTTAACAACTTTGAAAATAAGTGTTTAAGCCATGGATAATAGTTCAATTTGTCAAAAGATAAGTATTATGCATGTGTAATCATATAGTTGAAATCATGAAAATAGTGTATCGGCACATATGAATCACCCCAAAACAATTGAAAACGGTAAAAGAGGGGACTATGTAATCACTTGAGATGGCAAGTATCCTTGATTAAGTGTCCTGACAAAGCTCGAGAAATCAAGGAATCAAGTGATACCTAGTATGGAATCACTATGTTAAATAATTGTTACCTAAATCGGGAGATCGGGAAGAATGAGGTCTTGTAAACCAAATGAGTGTTGGAACTCATATAATATGGTTTAACAAAGCCTACATTCTGATTTGGAACCTATCCTAAGTGCTTATGACCCGTTATGGCCCGTTAAGGTAGTCTACGCTACTCTAACACGTCATTTGCGCAAAAGCGCAAACGAGTAGCCTAACTAGTCCTATGACAATTATTATATGCCCTAACATGTTTAAATATGTTGCATAATCAGTTTAAGTGTCAAAAATTTAGTTACATATGCTTAAATTCAAATTGTGCATGCAAAGGGCATTTTGGTCATTTTCCTAAGGCATATAAACTACCTATCATACAACTAATTAAACTAAGTGACCATAAGGTATAACCTCAGAAGGTTATTTCCTATACAACTTTGGTCACAAAATATGTTTGGTCGGATCCTAATGATCGACCAAACGGGTCGGGTTTGAAAGTCTAAGCGATTGTTTAGACCGCTTGACTTACGACCCTAAACAAGCACTATACTAAAAGTGACGAGTTAAACATGTTAAAACATGTTTAACTAAGTTAGAAAACTGATTTGGTATCAAAACAAAGTGTTTTGATACCCGAAAATAGTTCCGTCGTAAAATGCTCATAAATACACATTTTGACCGAAACTTTGACTCGTCACTACAACTAGTCAACGTGATAATCAGTAGGTATATTTGCTAAGGATTATAACCATCGTGATTACAATCACGTTGAAAAGTTCAACTGAACTTTGAATTGACCAATTGATGGTCAAAACCGAAAGTCAAACTGTTAGTCAAACTGTTTGACTTTCAACTTTAAATGGCTGAAAATAAAGACTAAGCCATGAAAGAACACTTACAAGGCTCTATGGCTGAAAGATTGAACTATGAGAACTCAGGTAGGTGGCTCCCAATGATGGAATCCTCCACTAAGAGTTCAAGAATGAATGTGAGCAATGAAGGAGGTGAAATGGATGGGTATTCATAGTTGTGGAGGTGTTACAAGATCATTACATGTGTTTATGTAGTCACCAAGTAATGAATCTTGGCCATACAAGTGTTAAGGACAGCTAATATTACTTGGAGAGGTGTTAACTTGTTGCCCAAAACAAGAAATATTGCATAAAAGTCCCTGAATTTCAAGTTGCAGCTCAAAAATGAAGTTTCTGTGCAGATCATGCCATCGCGTCGCGCCACAGCAGAGGCCTTCTGCGGTCGACGGACGCGAGGGCATAGGCTGAAGCTTCAGAATTGGTAGAACAGGCCCCTGCACACTTCTAAGTGCATTTTTGACGCATTTAACCCTCGTTAACTCATTTTCAAGGCTCTACAAGGATGTTAAATCATAGGGGACTTGAAATATGCTTGAAAATATCACGGATGTCGGCTCGTTTAGTCGTACGGTCTCGTTATTCGGTTAATTACGACGAAACTCGAACGGACGCGAAAACGATCCAAATTAAGCGACGAATGGTATTTTTGCATTCCTATCACTTAAATAAAATATTTTAGTGACTACAAAAATTTTTGGATGTCCGGATGTGGTCTGAATGTAAGATATGCGTGTAAATGCAAACTTACGCCGTTTTTGACTCTTTTAGTCCCTGTGAATAAATAAGCGCATTTTCGCATACTGAACCACTCAAAGCTTATTTCTAAGCTATGTTAAGGTTATTTATGGTATGTTTAGCTTATGATCATATTCCGGAATTTACGTTGCCATACGAAACGACAGACTTTTCCCGTTTGATGCAAATAGTCCTTAGGATCGAATAAACTTGTTTTTGCCATAACAAATCCTTCAAAACTTATTTCTAAGTTATGTAAAGGTTATTTAAGGTATGTTAAGCTTATGTCACTATTCCGGAGTGTTTGTCACGTTAAACTGATTACGTTTGCGTAACAGTTTGTGTATAACTTTCAAGAAAGCGATTTAGAGCTCGAAATCGAATAAGCAAGAAAGCGATTTAAATGTCATATGTAATTGTACAAATCCCAAGAATGAAACACAGGATTTCATTGGATTTGTATTTATATGATGGTTGTAGAGTGTCACACCCTGGCTTTTGCGGAAGCGTGGGTTTAATTGGTGTGACTTCTTAATACCATAGCAACAATCACAACAATGCTATATGATAAAGTACGGGATGTTCATCCATTAAAATAGTTTAGAAAAATGCGAAGCATATTGTCTTAAAACATCAATTCCAAAACATATTACAAACCATGACTTGTTTAAAATGAGTTCATAAGTCTCAACGAAGAACTACCAACAAAACGACGATTTAAGACATGCAACCCGTCCAGGAATGAGTCGCACTTCCCAAACCCTATGACCCTGGATGACATCCTTATCTAGTACGCAGCTAACATGCACCACTTGCCAGATCCTATTCATTTCCTGAAATACATGTAATTTGAAAAGTCAACAAAAAGTTGAGCGAGTTCATGTGTAAGTGAGTATATAAAAGCCTTTAAAATGTCTGTAGAAGTAAAAGTCCCTGGTATGTAGCAATTAAGGAAAAAACCTGATCACCATTGGGTTGCAAAGCCAATAGTATGTGTGAAATGATGCAGGAAGACTCAAACCTAGCAAATTTGTCTCCGGTATGAAGACATAGTCACCACTATGGGCCGCCCCGGCCTCATGGGTGTGGGCTCGCTACACCCAAATAGATCTATCACTCATGTCCCTTGGTCCTTTAATGAGGATTAATGGCCTTAAGTGTTGTGCCCACCACTCACATGATCGCGTAATAAAAACCCTCCTTAAGCTGACCATACCATATAATAAATGTCTATAAATGTCTGTAAATGTCTGTAACATGTATTTCACCCCCGAAATGTAAAACTGAAAATAGTTAAGAGAAAAGGGGGACATGAATTCACTGTAGTGCGTCTTGTACCGTATCTCAAACTCTGTCTGCTACACGACAACCTACGCGTACTAATGTCTATTAGACGAACGGGTCGTGCCTTGGCTTATAATTTAGTGTTTTGAGTTACGTTTCTTATATTGTTCCGCATGATAATTATTTGTTCGTTCAATGTTCTAGTAAACTCTTGTCTTAGAAAGAAAATATTTACTAAGTGTTAGAACTTTCGGAAAATTTCGCCACAGTCTCCTTTGTAAATAGAGGTGTCCATGCTTAATAGCATATCATTTTCTTTTATATAAATCCCGTAGAGTGTTCCCACATAGCAAACCCGACAAACATACATGCAATTCACTATTTACGTCTTTTCAGCTTTATTAATCTAAACTGGACTGTTTTCGAGCATTTAAATAAAATAGTTAACCTTTTCCAAAAATTCTCAAATTTTTACAGAATGTCACAAACATTCCAAGTTTGATTGTGTAATAATATCGAGGCTCAGTTCATTACCAATATTATATAAAAATTTATTTACCCGACTGCAATCAGATTTGTTGCTTTCTGATCGCAGTTTACGGAAAAATTCACTATAAATTAATCGTAAATCCGATCGACAAAATTCCAGTTGGAGGATCACGGAAACATCAGTGACCATCTATAGTAAAAATTCCATGAGCTGACTCTACTCAGGTTTCGAGTTTTGACTCTGAATACGACACACTTTTTCAGCAAAAAAATCGCAGCTAGAGCTGCTGTCTTAAAACAGTTCGTTAAAAATAGTAAACGACCTCGAAAAATTAAGATTTCAGTGCCATTTGTTCGGTTGTTCAAAATTACATAATTTAGACTCCAGAAATTCAGTTCTTCGATTTAAAATGACCCAGTTACAGCCTGTTGAAGTTGGCTGGAAATTCCAATCAACAGGTTTATTTCTAGTTTAATGTTTCTAAAAACGCATCACCAAGTGCCCGAACAACGGTTTTACCACGAAATCAATGATCAAATAACATGCATGTTTTATCCAACCCTAATCCAACCCGATAACATCTTAATGCAAACTTCTTATGTATGGTTTTTATGTACGGTTCCATGTTCATATTTTTAGTGTTTTAGCTTATGTGTGACATGAACATTATACATATCATAACAAAGAACAAGATGAACAATGGTGTGAAGGGACTTACTACTAGCACAAGGCTAGGGTAGGAATCTATTGCAAAGAGGACGAGAAAAATGATGGTGAAAAGGGCTTGAACAAAGCTTCCTTGAGAGCTCTTCAACTTGCACTTCTATGGATGAACTTTGGAGCTTAGAAAAGGGACTTGTAGTGAAGAATATGAAGGTATGAGGGAGATGATGGTGGTTTCGGTTATGGGAGGCCAAAAATCAGAGAGAGAGGTGTGAGGTGAGAGAGTGAATTGAAGGTGGTGATGTTATAGAGGGTGTTGGGACTCACATAGCCAAATCTACTAACCTAGAGAAATGATTGCTTTGAATTTGGCCAACCACAATTAGGGAAGATAAAATAAAATCCAAACAAAATATTTGGTGATGATGAGGGCTGAAATTCGGTTAGGGGGGGGGGGGGGGTAATTTGTAAAAAATGTGACTAGATGGTAACTAGGTAGTTAAATTATAAGTATGGACTTATAGGTGTAGTGAAATGATTTTTAATGGGTGTTAAGGAAAACGGGTACCATGACTAGCCAGAAATAGTAAAACAATGTCATTGACAAAAATTTAGTGTCCCGGGTAATGTCCGGTTGTTCGGTTACGTATCGTTCCGTTAAAGTATTAAATTGTACCGTATAGTGTCTTTTATGCATCTTTTTGTAACGAAATCATCCCTGGAACTTAGGAAAGTATACAGGACCACTCTGCCATGTTTGTGTATTCTACTGGTATAATAAAATGCTGAATTTTATAAAAGAATGCAGAATTCTGTATTTAAAGTGTGTTTTTGGCACTTCCCGGCACTATATCTATCACCTAAAGACGCAGTCTTATGGTCCTCACTTCCCTACATTCCAAACCAGTGTAGTACCCTATCCCTGGCTCATACTGGCCATAAAAACATTGTCTGTCTATGTGCTGGCGTTGTCAGCATTATTTCTGAATCAACCGTTCAGGGTGTTAACTGTGCTGAGTGCATCAAGTATGTCACTAATGTAGGTGTGTAATGAATGGAGTGACTGTATAAAATATGATGCATGTATATATGATATAGAATCATAGAGCAGTCTAAATTGTCAGTTGTAATCAAGCACAGTCATTAAGCACGTAATTAAGATTAATTAATTTGTACAGTACCTGTAATTTTGAGGGTTGTCACATTCTCCCCCCGTTAAGAAAATTTCATCCCGAAATTTTAGGTCATACGCCTAGTTGCAGGGGTCTTAGGGAATAAATGAGGGTACTTGGCCTTCATACGATCCTCACGTTCCCACGTGAATTCTGGCCCATGTCTAGCATTCCATCGGACTTTGACGAGCTTGACACTACTCCTGCGTGTTTTGTTAATCTTCCAATCAGTGACCTCAACCGGTTCTTCCACAAAGTGGAGTGTGTCGTCGACATGAACTTCGTCAGCAGGAATGATCACTGTCTCTTGGGTTGGACTTTTCCTCAGATTTGATACATGGAATGTATCGTGAACACCATTGAGTTCCGCAGGCAGGTCCAACTTGTATGCTACAAGCCCAATCCTTTGTAGGATTTTAAAAGGGCCAATGTAACGCGGATTCAACTTCCCACGCTTCCCAAAGCGTGCCACACCCTTCCAGGGTGAAACCTTTAACAAAACCATATCCCCGACTTGAAATTCCAAGGGCTTCCTCTTTGGATCTGCATAGGCTTTTTGTCTGTTGCGAGCCGCCTCGATGCGTTTTTGAATTTCCACAATCTTGTATGTCGTCTCTTGGACGATTTCAGGACCAGCAAGCTGCCTATCACCTGCATCAGCCCAGCATAGTGGTGATCGACACTTGCGTCCGTAAGGAGCTTCAAATGGCGCGGCTCCAATACTTGTGTGGTAGCTGTTGTTGTACGAAAATTCGACCAATGGTAAATGATTATCCCAGCTACCACCTAGATCCATTACACATGCTCTCAGCATGTCCTCCAATGTCTGAATAGTTCTTTCACTTTGGCCATCAGTTTGCGGATGAAATGCAGTGCTCAGATTCAACTGCGATCCAAAAGCTTCTTGGATCATGGCCCAAATCGTATCATGGCCCTTGGGTGTCTTTGGCAGTTTCGTTATGAAGTCCATGGAAATCTGTTCCCACTTCCATTTGGGTATTTCAGGTTGCTGCAAGAGACCTGAAGGTTTTTGGTATTCGACCTTTACCTTGGCGCACGTTAAGCATTTGCTAACATATACTGCGACGTCGCCTTTCATCCTTGGCCACCAATAGAAATTCTTAAGATCTTGGTACATTTTATCCGCTCCTGGATGAATTGAGTACCATGACTTGTGAGCTTCATTGAAAATAACCTTTCTCAATCCACCAAACAAGGGAACCCAAATTCGTCTCATGAAGCACAAAGTTCCTTCCTCGTTTGGTACCAACTACTTCTCCATCCCACAGAGATATTCGTTCTCAATATTCCTTTCCTGGAGAGCTTCTCTCTGTGTGACACGAGTGCGCAAAGAGAGGTCCGTCTGGACGATCATTTCCAAAGCCCTAACCCTTATGGGCTTGATCCTTTCCTTCCGACTTAGGGCATCGGCGACCACATTCGCCTTCCCTGGGTGATATTTGATTTCACAATCATAATCATTCAACAGTTCTACCCAGCGTCTTTGCCTCATGTTAAGCTCCTTCAGATTGAATATGTGCTGCAGGCTCTTATAATCAGTGAAGATTGTACATCGTGTGCCGTATAAATAATGTCGCCAGATCTTTAATGCAAACACCACCGCGCCCAATTCCAAATCATGGGTGGTGTAATTTTTCTCGTGTATCTTCAGCTGGCGCGAAGCATAGGCTATAACTTTCTGCCGTTGCATCAACACGCAGCCCAAACCTTGACGCGAGGCGTCACAATATACCACGAAGTCTTTCGTGCCTTCGGGTAGAGATAGAATCGGTGCGTCACAAAGCTTGTTCTTCAGCAACTGAAACGCTTCTTCTTGCTTGTCACCCCAATCAAACTTCTTGTCTTTCTGTGTGAGTGCGGTCAGGGGTTGAGCTATCTTTGAGAAATCCTCAATAAACCTTCGATAATAGCCAGCCAAACCTAAGAACTGTCGAATCTCAATTGGCGTCTTTGGAGTCTCCCAATCCTTGATTACCTCGATCTTTGTGGGATCAACATGAATTCCATTTCCATTTACCACGTGACCAAGAAACTGGACTTCGCGTAGCCAAAACTCACACTTTGAGAACTTAGCGTATAACTTCTCCTTCTTAAGTAGCTCTAAAATAGCTCTTAAGTGCTGTTCGTGCTCGTCCTTCGTCTTCGATTAGATTAGAATTTCATCGATAAATACGATCACAAACTTAACCAAGTACGGCTTGCAGACTCGGTTCATCAGGTCCATGAAAACTGCTGGTGCGTTTGTCAACCCAAACGGCATAACCAGAAACTCGTAATGTCCATAACGAGTCCTAAAGGCCGTCTTCAGGATACTCTCCTCTTGTATCCTTAGTTGATGGTATCCTGAGCGGAGGTCGATCTTTGAATAGAAGCTTGAACCTTGCAGCTGATCAAATAGGTCATCAATTCTCGGCAAAGGATAACGGTTCTTGATAGTCAACTTGTTAAGCTCGCGGTAGTCTATACACATACGAAAGCTACCATCCTTCTTTTTAACGAACAGAACCAGATCTCCCCAAGGCGAGAAGCTTGGTCTGATGAATCCTTTATCCAATAGCTCCTGGAGTTGTGTCGACAACTCCTGCATCTCCGACGGTGCAAGTCTATAGGGTGCCTTGGCTACAGGCGCGGCGCCTGGAACCAAGTCAATGTGGAATTCGACTTGTCGTTGTGGCGGCAATCCTGGCAAGTCTTCGGGGAAGACTTCAGGATAGTCCCTTATGATCGGAATGTCTTCAATCCTCAGCTCGGCAGCTTCTTTATCCACGACGTGTGCCAAAAAGGCAACACACCCCTTCCGTAAACACTTTCTAGCCTTCAGACAGCTAATAATCCTCAGTGGCGTACCATGCTTCTCTCCGTGCACTACGATCGTTTCTTCGTCCGTCATAGGGATGCGAATGGTCTTTTCGTGACAAACGATCTCGGCCTTGTTGCTCGATAACCAATCCATTCCCACTACCACGTCGAAGCTTCCCAACTCGACTGGTAGTAGATCTAGCGTAAATTCGTGTCCTCCCAGTTCTATCATACATCCTCTGATGACTTCTCCCGTTTCAATTAGTTTCCCATTCGCTAATTCGATCGAGTATGGAACGTCTAACTTACTAGTGGCCAACCCAAGTATATTCTTAAACTCTAACGATACGAAACTATAATCGGCACCAGTATCAAAAAGAACAGATGCAAAGCGTTGGTTTATAGGGAACGTACCGGTGACAATGTTTGGATCTTGGTGTGCCTCCCTCGCACCAATGTTAAAGATTCGGCCTTGCGCCTGATTTAGCTTTGGGCATTCTCTTTTGAAGTGCCCAGCGTCACCACAGTTGAAGCATCCTGGCCCTCGGCCATTTCCATTACCATTCCCACCTCGATTTCTGTTGGTTCCTCTATTTCCAGCTTGAGTCGCGACATTCCCACGATTACCATTATTTCCTTGCGGCCGGTTTCCATTACCACGGTTGTTGTTATTGAAACTCATTTGGCCACCCTTGCCTGATCCAACCCAACATGTCTCCTTTGAATGGCCCATCCTCCCGCAGGGTTCACATTTTCTTAGTCTGCATGGGCCGGGATGATGGAACTGGAAAATGCCACACTTGGGCAGAGTGCCCATGTAACCCTTTCCTCTGTTTTCGTCACCGGTTTTGGATCTGGCCGGTGTGCTCGACTCACCCTTCTTGCTCGCATTGCTAGTACCTTGTTTGAAGTTGGAAAACTTCCGTTTGTTATCACCAGCCGACTCCGCATGAGTCTCCTTCTTCTTCGGTTCAGAGATTGAGAACTTGCCCAACCTTACGGCCTCCTCCGTAAGAGCCACACTAACGTCGATCGCTTCCGTAATTGTTGCCGGCTTGGATGTGGTAACCATACTCAGGATTTGGGGTGCCAATCCCCAGATTAAGCGCTCGATTCGTTTGAATTCCGGTGTAACCATATAAGGTACCACATGTGACAAGTCGTGGAATCTCTGAACATATTCCGCGATTTTGGGACCATCCATCTTCAAATGCCAAAACTCAGTCTCCAATCTCTGTATCTCAGCACGAGAACAATACTTCTTTCGCATCAACTCTTTTAACTCAGCCCATGTCAGTGCGTAAGCAGCGGCCTCACCAAGGGTTTGCACTTGCAAGTTCCACCAGGATAGGGCTCCGTCCAAAAACAACCCAGAAATGTAGGTCACCTGCTGGTCTGGAGCGCACTTGCTCATTCGGAGTACAGACTCCGTCTTCTCGGCCCATCTCACAAAAGCAACAGCACCTCCGGTGCCGTCAAAGTTCACAGGCTTGCAGTCTAGGAACTGCTTGTAAGTGCACCCTGCACATACGTTAGAATATACAACTGGTATCAGTGGACGTGCTATAAATATCCATTGTATAGTAATACGTACCAAACGACTTAACATTACCATGTGGTGGATTATTGCCCTGGTTGTTGTTGATACTTCCGCTCGATCCTGGTTGCGATGCTGCATACTGCGCAATGGCGGCAGCGATGATTGCTTGGAGCTCTGCTTCGTTGGCAGGCATGTTCGTCTGGCGTCGTGGAGGCATCTTCTAAAAGATGGTTCACGTTGGTCAGGTCATAATAGGTAAAAGGTACGTATGTATTCAACAATATCCTCACATAACGTCTCATGTTATAATTAAATCAACCACATAACATCTCATGTTATAAATAAATCAACCACATAACATCTCATGTTATAGAACATCAACAAACAACTTTAATAAAGCATGTAATGAGAATACTGCGATTGGGTTTTTATAAAATCAAGACCACCATACACTTGTTTACAAGTTTTCCAAACGTACATACATCCAAAAGAGACTAAGGGTCACAACGCCCTTGTCTAACCTGTCTAACCATATACAATAACCAAATATCAAATATCAAAAAGTCGTCATGTCGAAATGTGGTCTTCAAAATGTCGCACAGTCTGGCCCAATCGATGTCTTCTCTTCAAAAGTACTCACTACCTGTAATAGACCAAGGGTAGCTAGGCTGATGGCGGCGGAGGAGGTGGAGGAAAATGGGAAAAGAGTAAACGTCGCATGTGAAGCCAATCCTCCTCCATGGCGCGATGAGAGCGCAATAGGTAAGCTATCTGCTGCTCCTGAGTCCAAAAACGAGCAGCAGAATCAGGTGAGAGCGGTCGAGGAGGGTGAGGTACTGCAGGTGGAGTCTGGCACTGGCACGGGAGTCGCTGAGCTCTCTCTAGCTCCTGCACGCGCCGGGTCAGCGCCTCCTGTTGTATCATGAATGAAACAAGAACACCCTCGGTAGAAGGACCGACATAATATGGGTGATACGGATCGGTCGGTGGCATCATGGGGGGCGTGGTCCAGAGAAAAGGCTCACCAGATGGAGCAGAAGATGGCACAGCCAATGGTGCGACAGTGGGTGCAACAGAAGAAAACTGGGGTATGACTGGAACAAATGTCGGTACATGACCAACGGGATGTGCCGAGGAACCCTCCCCAGGACGTGAGGGCGGAACAAACTGTAGGAACGAAACAGAAGGGCATGTGTAATGAGCGTCTGTGGCGTGTGGGGGAAATAGTGGGGTGCCAGATGTATGTGGGTGGGTAGGTGGGATATCGAGGGGTGCAGTAACTGGTGCGGTAGGGGGAGTAACTGGGGTCACATACGGAGGGTACTCATCCTCCTCGATCCACCCATTTTGGGTGTCAGCGTATCTCGGGTCAATATGGGTAGCAAACGGTGCCAGGTCATCAAAAATGGTCAGGTATGGGTGCTACATCTGGAATCTCAGCAGCTGGTGGTGCAATGACTGGTGCATCATCAGGAATAGGGTCAAGAGCAAGAACGGGCTCTAGAATGACAGGAGCAGGCTGACGATCAGCAGGCATAGCAGGATCCTGATCATCCGGGAGAACAGGGGCCTCCGCAGGCTGCTCCTCGGGAACCAACTCATCTTCCATGTCCGTCTCCTCATCATAGTTAATACGAGGGAAGTTACCGAATCCCAATGGTGGGTAAGAGGAAGCTACTGACTCAAAGGAATCTGAGAATCGGAATGAACCTCCATGTCAGGAAGCTCAACCATAGGAACAACGGGGTCAACAACTGGGATACTAGCATGCGGAGCATCGTCCTCCATCGGGGCCCCACCATCCTGGTCTCCCTCCGGGGGACCCTCGATGAGTAGATCGATGTCACCATCGGGTAATGCGTCGAGAGGTTGTTCCTCAAAGGGAACTGCAGCAAATGGCAGAGGGGCAGGGATCGGAACAAGGGGTAGATCCTCTCCTGGAGGGCCATCAGCTAGGGGTACGTCGTCTCCGAAGTCCGGTAGGGCAAAAGGCTAGAAGTCATCTTCATCGGTGCTTGTGTAGTCTGAATTGTAAACTTCCGGGTCTGTGGCGAACTCGTCGTCTGAGGTAATGGCCATCGGGTCGCTCGTGTTGGACACTCCACTACCAGAAGATGCCATGGTGTCTGTAACACAGCCACAACATATACACATAAATCAGAAAAGCATGTAAACAACAAAAGCAATGTAATCTGGTATGTATCCTAGTCTTCCCACACTATCCCTCCCAATTTCTAAGACTGAACTCCCTAGTCTCTCAGACTACCCTGGTCTCTAAGACCAATCTCCCAGTCTCTAAGACTAATTCTTTCTCAATCTCTAAGATTGAACTCCCTCAGTCTCTAAGACCGAACTCCCTCAGTCTCTAAGACCGAAATATAAATTTTGAAAAGTGTATTTGTGCCTTTTTGTTTGTAAAAATGTTTGTGCCCTGGATCTGGACGTTTAGTGCATGCAATGTAAAATGTTTGAAAACATTTTCGTTAGAGCCCTAGTGATCATAGTCTAGACTCGAGAATGAATCCTAGTTCGCTATGATCGAGGCTCAGATACCAAGCTGTCACACCCTGGCTTTTGCGGAAGCGTGGGTTTAATTGGTGTGACTTCTTAATACCATAGCAACAATCACAACAATGCTATATGATAAAGTACGGGATGTTCATCCATTAAAATAGTTTAGAAAAATGCGAAGCATATTGTCTTAAAACATCAATTCCAAAACATATTACAAACCATGACTTGTTTAAAATGAGTTCATAAGTCTCAACGAAGAACTACCAACAAAACGAGGATTTAAGACATGCAACCTGTCCAGGAATGAGTCGCACTTCCCAAACCCTATGACCCTGGATGACATCCTTATCTAGTTCGCAACTAACATGCACCACTTGCCAGATCCTATTCATTTCCTGAAATACATGTAATTTGAAAAGTCAACAAAAAGTTGAGCGAGTTCATGTGTAAGTGAGTATATAAAAGCCTTTAAAATGTCTGTATAAGTAAAAGTCCCTGGTATGTAGCAATTAAGGAAAAAACCTGATCACCATTGGGTTGCAAAGCCAATAGTATGTGTGAAATGATGCAGGAAGACTCAAACCTAGCAAATTTGTCTCCGGTATGAAGACATAGTCACCACTATGGGCCGCCCCAGCCTCATGGGTGTGGGCTCGCTACACCCAAATAGATCTATCACTCATGTCCCTTGGTCCTTCAATGAGGATTAATGGCCTTAAGTGTTGTGCCCACCACTCACATGATCGCGTAATAAAAACCCTCCTTAAGCTAACCATACCATATAATAAATGTCTGTAAATGTCTGTAACATGTATTTCACCCCCGAAATGTAAAACTGAAAATAGTTAAGAGAAAAGGGGGACATGAACTCACTGTAGTGCATCTTGTACCGTATCTCAAACTCTGTCTGCTACACGACAACCTACATGTACTAATGTCTATTAGACGAACGGGTCGTGCCTTGGCTTATAATTTAGTGTTTTGAGTTACGTTTCTTATATTGTTCCACGTGATAATTATTTGTTCGTTCAATGTTCTAGTAAACTCTTGTCTTAGAAAGAAAATATTTACTAAGTGCTAGAACTTTCGGAAAATTTCGCCATATTCTCCTTTGTAAATAGAGGTGTCCATGCTTAATAGCATATCATTTTCTTTTATATAAATCCCGTAGAGTGTTCCCACATAGCCAACCCGACAAACATACATGCAATTCACTATTTACGTCTTTTCAGCTTTATTAATCTAAACTGGACTGTTTTCGAGCATTTAAATAAAATAGTTAACCTTTTCCAAAAATTCTCAAATTTTTACAGAAAGTCACAAACATTCCAAATTTTATTGTGTAAAAATATCGGGGCTCAGTTCATTACCAATATTATATAAAAAATTATTTACCCGACTGCAATCAGATTTGTTGCTTTCTGATCGCAGTTTACGGAAAAATTCACTATAAATTAATCGTGAATCCGATCGACAAAATTCCAGTTGGAGGATCACGGCAACATCAGTGACCATCTATAGTAAAAATCCTATGAGCTGACTCTACTCAGGTTTCGAGTTTTGACTTTGAATACGACACACTTTTTCAGCAGAAAAATCGCAGCTAGAGCTGCTGTCTTAAAACAGTTCTTTAAAAATAGTAAACGACCTCGAAAAATTACGATTTTAGTGCCATTTGTTCGGTTGTTCAAAATTACATAATTTAGACTCCAAAAATTCAGTTCTTCGATTTAAAATGACCCAGTTACAGCCTGTTGAAGTTGGCTGGAAATTCCAATCAGCATGTTTATTTCTAGTTTAATGTTTCTAAAAACGCATCACCAAGTGCCCGAACAACGGTTTTACCACGAAATCAATGATCAAATAACATGCATGTTTTATCCAACCCTAATCCAACCCGATAACATCTTAATGCAAACTTCTTATGTATGGTTTTTATGTACGGTTCCATGTTCATATTTTTAGTGTTTTAGCTTATGTGTGACATGAACATTATACATATCATAACAAAGAACAAGATGAACAATGGTGTGAAGGGACTTACTACTAGCACAAGGCTAGGGTAGGAATCTATTGCAAAGAGGACGAGAAAAAGGATGGTGAGAAGGGCTTGAACAAAGCTTCCTTGAGAGCTCTTCAACTTGCACTTCTATGGATGAACTTTGGAGCTTGGAAAGGGGACTTGTAGTGAAGAAGATGAAGGTATGAGGGAGATGATGGTGGTTTCGGTTATGGGAGGCCGAAAATGAGTGAGAGAGAGGTGTGAGGTGAGAGAGTGAATTGAAGGTGGTGATGTTATAGAGGGTCTTGGGACTCACATAGCCAAATCTACTAACCTAGAGAAATGATTGCTTTGAATTTGGCCAACCACAATTAGGGAAGATAAAATAAAATCCAAACAAAATATTTGGTGATGATGAGGGCTGAAATTCGGTTAGGGGGGGGGGGGGGTAATTTGTAAAAATTGTGACTAGATGGTAACTAGGTAGTTAAATTGTAAGTATGGACTTATAGGTGTAGTGAAATGATTTTTAATGGGTGTTAAGGCAAACGGGTACCATGACTAGCCAGAAATAGTAAAACAATGTCATTGACAAAAATTTAGTGTCCCGGGTAATGTCCGGTTGTTCGGTTACGTATCGTTCTGTTAAAGTGTTAAATTGTACCGTATAGTGTCTTTTATGCATCTTTTTGTAACGAAATCATCCCTGGCACTTAGGAAAGTATACAGGACCACTCTGCCATGTTTGTGTATTCTACTGGTATAATAAAATGCTGAATTTTATAAAATAATGCAGAATTCTGTATCTAAAGTGTGTTTTAGGCACTTCCCGACACTATATCTATCACCTAAAGACGCATTCTTATGGTCCTCACTTCCCTACACTCCAAACCAGTGTAGTACCCTATCCCTGGCTCATACTGGCCATAAAAACATTGTCTGTGTATGTGCTGGCATTGTCAGCATTATTTCTGAATCAACCGTTCAGGGTGTTAACTGTGTTGAGTGCATCAAGTATGTCACTAATGTAGGTGTGTAATGAATGGAGTGACTGTATAAAATATGATGCATGTATATATGATATAGAATCATAGAGCAGTCTAAATTGTCAGTTGTAATCAAGCACAGTCATTAAGCACGTAATTAAGATTAATTAATTTGTACAGTACCTGTAATTTTGAGGGTTGTCACATAGAGGCACAGGTGTCACATGTCAGGTGGAGATTCTAGCGGTGTTGATGATGTTTTTGAAGCCTTTCTAGAGGAAGTTGAAGAAGAATTATATACTGGCTGTACTGAGTTTTCTTCCCTTGACATTTTAGCAAAGCTTATGAATCTAAAGGAGATGCACCATTGGACTAATATTTCATTTGATCATCTACTCGCGTTGTTGCAAGTTTCAATTCCAAAAGGCAAAAAGATTCCCTCTACGCATTATGTTGTTAATAAGAAATTTAAGATGATTGGCTTGGCGTATGAGATGATAGACGCGTGCGTAGATGATTGTGCTCTTTCTGGAAAAGAATACTAGTCGTTGCAAAATTGTCACGTTTTGTAATGAGAGTCGATGGATCGATAAAGACATAAAAGGCACGAAGGTAGCTCGCAAGGTGTTGCATTACTTTCCTTTAATGCCTAGACTTCAACGTTTGTAAATTGTACAAGGCATCCGTTTAAAGACATGTTATGGCATAGTACTGGACGTTCAGAAGATGAGACCATGCGGCATCTAGTTGATGGATCTTCATGGAAAGACTTTGATAGAAAGTACCCAAACTTCGCGATGGAGCCACAAAATGTTTGCATGGGGCTTGCTACTAACGGTTTTAATCCATTTAACGGTAACGGATCTTCGACTCATAGCACATGGTCAGTTATACTCACCACATACAATCTGCCTCTATGGCTATGCATGCGGGAGTCCACATTCATGTTGACCTTGTTGATTCCTGGCCCTAAATCATATGGGAAAGACATGGATGTTTACCTTAGACCGTTAGTGGATGAGCTTAAACATTTGTGGCACTCAGGTGTACGTACTAAAGGCGCAACAACAAACAAATTCTTCACAATGAAGGCATCCTTGTTATGGACCATAAACGACTTTCCAGCCTGAAGTAGTCTATCAAGTTGGAGCAGACAGGGCTACATGGCATGCCGGCCTTGCAACGAAGACACTCCTTCAATGCGTGTAACTGGTAAATGTGTGTATGTTGGTCATCGCCGTTTCTTAGATGCCAACCAGCCGTGGCGAATAAGTATCGACTTTAACTGGAGACCCGAGACATGAGGCCCTCCGAGACAGTTTAGTCCTGCTGATATAGAATCTCGAGACGGTCATCTACTTCATCGTCTACCAGGCAAGCATCCAACTTTTGGAGGTGGGAGGATAAACCTGGTAGATTTCGAGCTGACCTAGACTAAACGAAGCATATTTTTCGAACTTTAGTATTGGTCTTCTTTGCAGCTGAAGCACAACTTAGAAGTAATGCATATCGAGAAAAATGTGTGCGACAGCTTGATTAGTACTCTCTTACTGAAGACACGCCAAACGCATGAAACGACTTGGAAAAACTAAATATTCGGCTGACACAATGGTTGAAACAATCGGGTAGAAAGTTCCTAAGTCCCCACCTGTAACATCCCGAATCGTCTGTTAAATAAAATCCAAATGTCCCGAATAAACCGTAATCGAAACCCCAAACACGTACGGCGAGAACCAGCACGAAAACGAGAAAACCAAGTTTTGGTCATTGTCGCATGACGCGACAAGATCTTTAAGGATCGTCGCGTAGTGCGGCGGGTCCACGTTCCCTGGATGCCACGTGTTGCCACATGGTAGACATATAGGGGTGACTCATGACACCTAAGCCCTAGCCTACCCCGTCACGTGACGCGATGGGGGAATGTTGAGTTGGTCGTGTGACGCGATGGCGTCAAATTCCAACTATAAATAGAGCAGTTCTTGGGCATTCCAAACTGCTCATATTCGATTTCTGAATCTGTTTCTCTCGTTTTTCTGTCCCGATTCCCGTGTAGGAAACCCTAATCGTTGAAACGATACCCTGTCCGATTGATCTAAAAACCCTAGCAACGAAAAACTGAAGTTCCGCCTGAATAAGGTGATACTTTATACGTTGCGGTTTTTATCTCGTGATTGTCGTTAAAAGTTTGATTTGGTTTCTTCACTAATCCATATCACATTTTGGTATATCTAGAAATTAAAACTTATAACCAGGGGGCTGCTAAACCAGAAAACTTAGCGGTTAAGAAAACTTAATATTTAGAGTAAATTACAAGTTTTGTCCTTTATGTTTACATCAAATTGCAGGTGCGGTCCTTTAGCAAAAAAGTTAACATGTTTTGTACTTAATGTTCCAAAATCTTGCACGTTATGTCCTTAGGCCAAACCCAGTTAGATTTTTTTTATTTAAATATGGTCATGTGCAAGGCACATGAGGGTATTCTTGTCATTTTACATCATCTTCTTCGTTTAACCTCACCGGAACCCTCTTCGAAAGCTTGATAGAGAGAGAGAAGAGAGAGATGGAGGTTAGTTCAGATTAGAGAGAGGGGGAGAGGAGAGAGGGATGCAGGTTCACATAAGAGAGAGAGAGAACGAAAGAGTTTTTATATTTGTTTTTATTTTTTAGTTTTCTACAAATAGCACTTGAATAATAATTCTTTACAAAATAGCCCCTAGGAATATGAAATAACAAAAATGCCCTCATGTACCTTGCACATGACCATATTTAACTAAAAAATCTAACTGGATTTGGTCTAAAGGACATAACGTCCAAGATTTTAGAACATTAAGTACAAAATATGTCAACTTTTGCGCTAAAGGACAATGCCTGTAATTTGGTGTAAACATAAAGGACAAAACTTGTAATTCACTCTAATATTTAAAGTAAACTTAGTAGCAAAGGAAACTTAACAGGAAATGAAAATTAACAGCTAAGTAACTTAATCAGTTAAACAACTAAGTAAGTTAATTAATTAATCAACTAAGTAAGTTACTTAATTAAACTAAATTAATTAGTTAAAGAACTAAGTTTAACAACAAAACGGTTAAGTAAGTTTAATTTTAGTCACTATGAATGAACAAGTTCTGATTTTTCATATGATGATACTGAATGGCAATATAGTTCTCCTTAATGATATCAGAGCCACCGATATTTCTTTTGCGGGGGCTCTACAGCTACGCCAACAAATACTAGAAACTGATTTTGATAACCTAATTTATTTAAACATAAAATTGATAGATAATGAAATTAGATTTATTAAGCTAAATAACCAGACTAATTTTATTGAAAACGAAGTTTTGAGTACAAATACTGATTTTGATGATGATTATATTTCTGATGAAGATTTTAATTTTAGTCACTATGAATGGACAAGTTCTGATTTTCATATGATGATACTGATTGGCAATATAATTCTCCTTAATGGAAAACAAAAATTTTAATAAACTAAAAGAAAGTGAAAATTCTTTAAAAATAGATAAAGATATAATAGAAATACAAAAAACAATTATATTTTATTGAGATAAAATAATATTTAGATTAGATAAAATTATGGAGTTACTAGAATCTGCCTAGCCTAGTAGGAAAGATAATGAAACAATAACTAAACTACAGGACCCTTTGGTTCAACTTTTGCAAAATATGAAGATACCTAAAGGTTATAAGAATAATTAAAATGAATTCAGATACGGAAAGTGAAAATAATATAATTCCTAAGATAGACGATTCTGAAGTAGAAAATTTAATAACAAAAATAGGGGATATGGAATTAAATTATAATTTTATCAATATTAAAACTTAAGAAAATTTTAATATAAATGATACAGCTAGTACCAGTACTAGATTACCAATAAGAAATGAATCTCAAAGACCATCCCTAGGATATGCCGCTATAAAATCAACGATGAGACCGGAAGATAACTATAGGTCTTATCCTTCAATGAAAAATGAACCAATAAATCCTTTCGGAATATATTTAGATTTAGATTGTGTAAATAACACGGAAGAAGCGATTGATAAATGGGAAACCGCTTTTAGAATAGCAGTTCTGTTAATAAAAAGGACATTGAAACGATACAAGGATTTTTAGAAAGAACTCTCTTAGATAGTGCTTTAGACATTGGCAAAATATAAGTCCTGATGCTAAACAATATATATTTAATTCAGATGAAGATTTGGCCAACATAATAACAAGAGCCGTAGAGGCTTTTAGAATAGAGTTTTGTGGAGAAGGTAATATAATTAGAGACCCAACAACTATACAAAAGTATTTAACAGCTTTACTAAGATTACAATTATGTGATATTTGTGAAATTGATAGGTATATTTACGTTTTTCAAGATTATTATTAACATATCTATAATCAAGTACCTGATACGGGTAATTATTTACCCTTTTTTTTTGCAAAAATACCTGATCCTTGGGGACAAAAACTAATAAGTACTTATAACCCAGGAACGTCAGATACCTTAGGAAAAAGGATAACACACGTCAGAGACAAATTAAGCGAGTGGTGTGGGGATGCAATATTAGCTAAATTAAGCAAAGGATTAAAAAGAAAAATATCTTTATGTTGTAGTAACCAAAAGATGCCTTTAATGATAGGTTGTGATAGTTCTTACTATTACGAAAAGATAAAAAGAAAATATAAGAAAAGGACTCATTTTAGAAAAGGATTTTTCAAAAAGCGTAAAACAAAATTTTATAAAAGAAAAGGATATAAAAGGACTTTTAAACCTACATATAGAAGAAAACAAAGTCCTAAAAAGTGTAGATGTTTTCTTTGTCATGAAGAAAGACATTATGCAAATAAATGTTCTAAGAAATTTAATAAAAATCTCAAGATATTTGAAATAGATGACGACATTGAAAAAATGATAAATGAAGGAGAATTTATACCAATTAATGATTTTCATAATGAAGATTCGGATGAAAGCATATTTATTTTAACCGAAACAGAATACAAATCATTCGAAGATGAATAGATTTGATATAGCCACCACTAGTAAGATAGAAGATGATATAATTGATTGTCAAAATGAACAATTTGGAGAATATAAACAAGAAGTATTAATAGATAGGAAAAAACTTAAACAAATACAGCATGAAAATTTCTCATTATCAAATCACTCAGGATTCAAAATGAATACTTTACAAAAACTAGGAATAAAACCTAGAGATCATCATCTATATTATGGGCTAAATATTCAAGAAAGAGCTTTAGATATAAACATAACATCTAACAAAGTTATGATACCTTTATTATCTAAAAAAGATATCCAAGAAAAATTAAAAAAGATAAAACCAGAAATAAAAAACACGTTGGGATGGGTACATGTAGGAGCAATTCAAATAATAATAAAATCCACCTTTAAAGAAGGTATAGATACCCCTATAGAATTAGCTGTTATGGATAATAGAATACAAAATAGAGAAAAAACATGCCTTGGAATATTAAGAGGAAATTTACAATATGGAAAACTGAAATTTAATATCTATCCTAGAATTTCCTATAATAATCAAGATAAAGATTTTGATAAAACTCTAAGTCTAATACAAGATTTTAAGAGAAAAGATTTCTTTAAACAACAAAATAGACCTTATTCTATTACATATGCTATATCTTATGCAGTATCAAATACTCATCATTCTGAATGCTTTAGTATAAAAGACACTATTGATTTTCCTTATTTATTCAATGATGTTTGTCAAATACAAATACCAACCTTACCCAAAATAGAAGAAATAGATTCAAGACCTTTAAGTCTTGATCTACAAGATAAACCAATGATGTCATCTAACCAAATAACCCCTAGATTGTTTTTTCTCAAACAAATAGGTAATAAGTCACCCTCTAAGACTTACCAATTCAAGTAGATATAATAATATAATTAGTGAAAAAGAAGATAATGTAAGGAATTACAAAATTCAAGGAGAATATTTCAATGGAAAAAGATTTTCAGTGGTAAACATGCTAATAGATACAGGTGCTAATGGGAATTATATAAACCATAAAATTTGTAAATATTTACAAAAATATCCATTAGAAGAACCCCATCAATATACAAACTTTAATAGTGAACTACATGAAATTAATGAAGCTGTGGAAACCATAATAAAGTTTGGAGAAGAAAAAATTCCTTTAAGACTCTTAATAGGTAATAAAGATGAGAACGATTCATTAGAAATCATGTTAGGATTGACTTTCTTGGAAAATGTAAAACCATGTCAAATAACCTCATATGGATTAAAAATTACATACAATGGCAAAATGATTTATATACCAAAATGACAAGCCCTAAAAGCATATATATTCCAATAGGTATTACTTATAAAGATTACAAAGCTGAATATTTTGCTGCTTATATAGATAGTGGCTCAGGATTATGTATATGTAAACCAGATTGCTTTCCAAAGGAATATCATGAAGATTTAACACCATGTAATGGAATTAGCTTTTCAAAAACTATACTTCCCCTAAAAAGAGGAATAAAAAATCCAATAATAATAATCGGATCATATATGGTTAAATGTCCACCATTTTACTTTTATAATTCTGGATCAGATGTATTATTAGGAAATGATTTTTTAGAAAGATTTAACAAAATTACTTTTGATATAGTAGCCTACCAAATTATACTAAAAACACCATGTGAGATCACTTGATAGTAGTTAAAAGAATAAAAAAAATGCATATGGAAGAAAATTTCCAATCAACTTTAAAACACGCGCAAGCCAGCGTGGTGATATTGGATACAAACAAAATCCAAAATTAGAAAAAGGAATACCAGTCTTGGAATATTACTTAAAAGAACCCTTAGATTATCAAATAAATCTAAGAAGATTGGATAACCATATAGAAAACATAAAAGATATGTTAAAACAATGTTATACAAGTAACCCGTTACAATTTTGGGATAAAAATCAGATAACAGCAAAATTAGAAATAAAAGATAAGGATAAGGATAAGGAGATTAGAGTAAAACCAATGAGATACAATCCAGAAGACCAAAAAGAATTTAGGTCCCAGATAAAAGAACTCCTAGATTTAAAGTTGATCAGAGCTAGCCATAGCCCACACAGCTCTCCTGCCTTCTTGGTAAGAAAACACGTTGAGGTTGCAAGAGGTAAACCTAGAATGGTAATAAATTATAAAAAACTAAATGATAATACTGTTTTTGATGGATATTTTTACCTCATAAAGAAAGTTTAATAAATTCGACTAGAAACAAAAAGATATTTTTCAAAATTTGATTGCAAAAGTAGATGTTGGCAAATAAAAATGCATCCTCATAGTATTGCATATACAACATTTTCTACTCCTCAAGGGCAATATGAATGGCTTGTAATGCCTTTTGGATTAAAAAATGCTCCTCAAATATTTCAAAGAAAAATGGATATTAAATTTAGAAATTATGACTTTATTTTTGTATATATAGATGATATTCTAATTTCATCAGATGATATTAATTCACATTTAAAACATCTTGACACTTTTACAGATTTACGTATGAAACATGGATTAGCTCTTTCGGAAAGAAAAACTAGTTTGTTACAAGAAACTATAGATTTTTTGGGAATGAAGATAGATGGCCAGGGGATAAAACTTCAAAGCCATATTTTGGAAAAAATAATTGCCTTCCCAAATAAATTGACTGATAAAAAACAAGTTCAAAGTTTTCTTGGGATATTAAATTATGCTTCTGATTTCATAGAAAATCTTGCAGCTCTAAGAAAACCCTTTTAATTTCTTCTTAAAAAGGATAAAGTATTTAGTTTTGATAAAGGTCTAGAAGAACAAGTAAAAAAGATAAAAGAATATTGTAAAAGGTTACCAAAATTACAATTACCCAAAGAAAAGGATGATTTAATTTTAGAAACTGATGCTTCAGAATATTATTGGAGTGGGATACTTAAAAGGATAGATTATAACTCTAAAGAAGAAAAAAATGGTGAAAGCATTTGTAGATATTGTTCAGGGACTTTTAGTGACACTGAAACAAGATATCATATTAATGAAAAAGAATTACTAGCAGTTATTAGAAGCTGCCAAAAGTTTTATTATTTCTTATTACCTAACAAATTTCTGTTAAGAACTGATAATACCCAGGTAAAAGCTTTTATAAAAAATAATTTGCCTTCTAAACCTGAGTATAAAAGGCTCATAAGATGGCAAACTCTTTTATCTGAATATAATTTTGATATTGAAATAATAAAATCTGATAAAAATGTTTTGGCAGATTTCTTGACTAGAGATGGAAGAATTAGGCCAACAACTTGATAGCCGTCTAAAGACGATGGACGAACAGATACAGGCAATTAAAGAAATTGCAACTAATATGGGAGAACTCATAGATATAATTGAAACTATTCCTGAACACATTGCATAGATAAAAATTTTGGTGAAAAGTCACTTCAGGATGATAAGTAACAAAGTTACCATGTATGAGTTCGATAGCATGAAGATGAAGCTTATGATAAAACATCAAATGTTAGAAAAAGTAGATATGTCATTTATTTTAGAAAAAACAGATATTCCATCTACTTCTTCTGGTGATCATGTTATGGAAACTACTCCAGACCTTGAAGAAGAGGTAAGAGAAAAATTTTCATTTAAACCTCATTAAGATAAAACAACTACCTTTGAAAAAGTCCTCCAGCAGATTCCTCTCCAACCGCAAATTCCACTTCTACAACAACCTCTTTTATTAGATCATGTTTCTAGACAAAGAAATAAAATGATAGAGCTATATAGCCTTGCTCAAACTGAGACAAGGTATGTAGATTTCACAGGGGTATACCCTAGATTAAATTATCTACAAGGTTCACCAGGAGATGAGATAAGATATTGGTACGATTTTGGTGCCATCAACATGATTTATCTTACATCACCTGATTTTCCTGAATTAACAGATTTACCAAGATGGGTAATAACTTCAGTAAAAAAATTGTTATCAGAACAACCCAACTATGACCCCTAGAGATACTTTAGCCCTAAAGTTTTTATCTGCTGGACCAGATTTTTACAATGATTATTTTTACCCTGCTTATCATTTTTTACATCTTGAAAAATGTCAAGCATTCTCCTGCAAAATCGATTCCAAAAGAAGAGAATTCACAAACTTTAATGAAAATGATATTCACTACAGAAGAGTTATTGGGATAAGAGTAGTAATTCAGGGAATGGAATCTACTCTTAAAAAACCATTTAGAACTTATGGAGGAGAATATAAAAACTCTCTAGATTTCTCCGGCCCGAAAATCACCAGAGGCAGCGATAAAATTTTTTAACTAGCAAGATAAATTTATTAGAGACTGGTTCAGTCAGATCAAGTCCAGAGGCACAGTATAAGATTTGTCAATATAGAAAACACCCTCTTGGAACCTGCCCATCATGTTCTCATAATAAAAACAATATGAGTACCAACTCATCAAGAGATAGCCTAAATTCAAATGAATAAGCATAAAGCATAGATTAAAGGGTTTAAACATGAAAGTTTAGACACCTAATTATCAAAAAAAGATTCTCTTCTAAATCTATAAAAGATACGTACAAAACTTGGATATTTGGCCTTGGAAAAGGTGAAGATAAGATTGACATAAATAAAGTGGGTAGACATGGACATAAAGACAAAAGATGCAGGTCTTAAATGTCTAAATTCCCAAGGCAACTTTGAAAGAAGAGATGGGACACTTCAAGGCAAGACAAAAAGACACCTAGCTAGGAGAAATGGAAAAGGGAACACGAATCTTGCAACTAGAAGACTCATCATGAATAAAGGCCTATAAAAAAGGAAGAGAAGGAAAAGGAAGGGCATCGGTCTTCACTCAAGTCTTAAAATATTTTCTTTCATGTAATAAAAGTCTTTGGTATTTTCAAGAGTGTTTATAGTGTTTTTATTTTTCCTTTTGTAAGATATTTCCCCTTTGTAAGATTTCCATCATGGAATAAAAGTCTTGGATTTCCTTATAAATTCTGGGAGTGTTCATCCTTATTTAGAGATATTTTTCTCTTAATAAGAAAATCCTCCAACCTCAAACTGTCTCTTTTTTCCTTACACCGGAGGTAGGAAACGAAACCAGGTTTTGCTGAATATTGCTGAAGGAGCTAAAGAGGAGTTACCTAAGATAACTTAGGTTTGGTCTGAAAGAGCCTAGTAAAAAGACTCTTGGTATAACCCGGCGATATCTTGGTCAAAACGGGAAAAAGGTACGGAAGCATGTTGGACCCTTTTTCTTTTTAATTTTGAAATATAACTAAATAACTGTTACTCTTAGTTTTTGTAAGGAAATATTTTACAAACAAAAGTAAATCTTAATAAAATTTTATGATCTTCTTTGATGATAATATAAATTTTGGCCTCAAATTAAGGATAACCAGGTATACTATGTCTTTTAATTTTTCTAAGATATAAATTAACTATACAATATGTAGGTAATAAAAATAACAACAATAGGTACTTTTGATATGTTTTAAACTATTTTGATAAGTGTTTACATGAAGTAACGATTTTGAACCGACAAAATATCTCGGCTACTACTACCCTAAATGGTATCAGAGCCACCGATATTTCTCTTAATCAGTTAAACAACTAAGTAAGTTAATTAATTAATCAACTAAGTAAGTTACTTAATTAAACTAAATTAATTAGTTAAAGAACTAAGTTTAACAACAAAACGGTTAAGTTTAATAACTTAACATCTACATATATATATATATATATATATATTCTAAAAAGGTATATATAATGAAGGTACATATAAGGAAGGTATATATAAGGAAGGTATATATGGTTAGATAACAACTGGGAAAGTGTATATGGTTAGCTAGTATCTAGGGAAGGTTTACCTAGGGAAGCCTTATCTAGGGAAGGTATATATGAAAATTCCTAGAAAAGAAAGACATATTACTTACCTATAAATAGAAAGCTTAGGATTTATTTTCCCTTGATCATTCATTCTCTTCTTTTCTCTATACGTTGACGTTCTAACCAATAATCACCCATACAATATTCTTTCTAAACCATCAGAGAACCAACTAACGAATGCCTAAGTGTTGCCTGAATAAGGTTATAATTTGTTAACTTACGTTATGGTTTTGATCTCATGACCATCGCTAGGTATGAATTGGTTTTACACTAATACGTATTCTATTCTATTAAACTAAATGTTTAACAATCAGAAAGCTCAAAACTATAAACTTATAATTAAAATAGATGCTTAATTACTAGAAGATTCAGAATTATATGTAGATGCTTAACTATCAGAAGGCTTAGAACCAGGACTATAGACTTACAAGAAGCTTAATTATTTGAAGGCTTAGGAACTACAAGCTAGCAAGGTGAGTTTCTCTGAACCATCTCTAAAATGTGATGTGATGTTCTGTCTGATTGGTAATAACTATGGAATCGATTATGTATGGCATCTGTGATATGTGGCAATGATTGATAGGATGATTGAGGACTTATTGTATGTATCTGATTTAGCCAGTAGAGTTTGTATACATAGCCTAGTTATGTGAACATAATGTGCTTACTCTGTTCTTATCTGTTTGCCATGATTATATCTGATTGATGTTATAGTTGATAAATATATGTTTTAAATAAAATCATTTATGTTCATGAACTCACCAGTTTATGTTGAGTCCCAAATATTTTTCGGGCACACATCGTAGGTGCCATGTGATTGCAGGAATTGCAAACAATAAGACTAGCATACGAAGAGATAGAGATCTAGAAGGCTGCTGAAGGTTTAGATCTCTAGTATAGTTAAACTGATATTATTGTGTAATATGCTAGATTATAATACTCTTAAATAAAAGTTCAGAAACTTCCGTTATGAATTCTCTAATTACTATGTGTTATGTATATCTGACGCGTAATACTCCCAAAGCTTATCCTGTGATGCGGGTGTTACACCACCCAAAGTACTTATTCAAGTCCGATGATCGAAAGCTTTTCTGTGAATTTATAAAAATTGTTAAACTACCAGATGGGTTTGGATCTAAGAGGGTGATAGATAACAATTCTAACATTACTGGGTTGAAATCTCATGACTATCATATTCTCATGCAACGTTTGATAATGATTGGGGTTAGAGGGATTTTGACCAAAGATACATCTACACCAGTGGTAGACCATTGTATGTTTTAAGCAACTATGCTCGAGAACACTATTGGTTGAGGATACGAGGAAAGCGAAGGATGACATTCTTACCATTCTATGCAAGTTAGAGATGATTTATCCCCTGGCGTCTTTTGACATTATGGTTCATTTACTTGTGCATTTACCTGATGAAGCGATTGCGGGAGGTCCAGTAGCTTTCAGATGGATGTATGCATGTGAAAGGCAGATGAAAAAGCAAAAAAAAAAAAAAAAAAAAAAAAAAAAAAAAAAAAAAAACTACGTCAGAAACCCAACAAGACTGGAAGGTTGTATAGCTAAAGCTTATGTGATTGAAGAAGCTCTAACATTTTGTTCAATGTATCTTCAAGATGTTCAGACTAAGTTCAATTGCCCAGATAGAAACAAGGATGTCATTGTTGAAAAACAAAAGTTTTGGGTGTTTGAGTCTAAATGTCGCCCGGTAAGCGCAACGAAGAGCAAATATCTTTCAACCATCCAAAAAAGCAAGATGGAATGGTTTGTCCTCGAAAATGGCGCAGAAGTCAGAGAGTACATGAAGTGAGTGTTCCTATATTTACTTTTCATAATTTGTTAATTACTATTTTCTCTTCCTTGCTTATATTTGTCATCAATGTAGTGAGTTCATATCTACACGTCCCTAAGATGATCTTAAAACCAAATTTCCGGGGTGGTTCCTTGATAAGGTATAAAACATATATAACCCGCATTACTCTACATCTGTTAGGTAATACATATATAACAAGCATTCTTACTCTATATTTGTTAGGTCCATTCGATGAAAACGCAGAATTCTCCAGAATTCCACCCAGAGTTGTATGCTCTTTCAATTGGTGTGAAAATGAATGCTAAAACTTACACCGGTTGCATAGCCAACGCTGTTAGGTTTATGATACTTGAACGTGATGCAAAATGCGCAATGCAAAACTCTGGGGTTGAAGTGGCTGGAGAGAACGGTATGAAATTTTATGGCCAATTAGAAGAATTTACCGAGTTTCATTATACAAATGGTTATTCAGCTGTCCGATTTCGGTGTAAGTGGTTTAATACTCGAAGGGTGTAAAGTATGACAATAATATCACCAGTATAAGTATAAGCACTAAACAAGAATGGGACAAAGACGATCAACTCATATTTGCTTCGCAAGCCAAACAAGTGCTCTTCATCCAAGAACCGTCTCGAAACAAAAAAAAATAAACATAGATGGGTAGTCGAAAACATTAATCTTCGAAAAATTTGGGATCAACCATTAAATGATGACTGCGTCGAGCCAGTTCGAAATGTTGATAATGACATACAAGATATTGATGTTGTCCACAACAACTCTTCATCTGACTGTCCACTTGTCATCAACCTCACCCAATACTTTCAAATTGGGTCTTCTCATGTTACTTAAGGTAAGCCTACAACTGATGTTGATCCCCCAACGGCTACTGTTGATGAAGTGTTGGAGGTTGAGACTGATTATGATGAGGACGGTCCTGATTATGACATCGAGTTTGATTAAAAGAAAAGTTGTTGTAATTTATATTAGTTGGTATTTGAGAAACACTTGTTGAAATCTTTATTTGCATATTACTTATATTTGTTGTACTTTCTATTAATTTCTATTTGATACACTTGTTGTAACATTTGTAACTTTTAAGCAAAAATGTTTTCTTTGTGGTTTATATTTGTTTATCTTATGGCGGATGTGCTCCCCCGAGGACATGGGGGAGACGGAGTTGGGGATCCACCACATCCCGATCCTTTTCGGAGAGGGACACACGAGATCGACCATAAGTTATCAATTATTATTTAGTACTTTTATTTCATTTATTATAAATGTTGTCACTAATTATATTTAATTTTAATTTTAATTGCAGTGGCAAGGAGAGTTAGGAGGGAATCAAAAAATCAAAAGCTTCGCAGAATGGTGAAAGCGGGGGGGACCGTGTCTCTTACATTCAAATGGGATGTAACCTATACCCCCGTCGGTGTACCGAGCGACCTATTTTCACATGAGGCGGGTATGTATATGTGGTGGACCATCCCGTTCGATAAATGATTTGGGACAAAGTTTTGAAACTTTGTAAGGATGCCATCATGAACCACCTAAAGGTAAATAAGTTATTTCGCGTTAAACGGCTGTAAACACAGCAACAAACGGCTTCGTTTTACACCTGTTTGCTGTTGCATTTGCAGCCATAAATATGCCGTTAAACGGCTGCAAATGCGGCAGCAAAAGGCTGCGTTTTTGCCCCCCGCCATTTGCTGCGGCGTTTGCAGCCGTTTAACGGCGCGTTTACGGGTGTAAAAGCATGGCTGTTTAATGGCGTGTTTATAGCATCAAACGCAGCAGCAAACGGCTGTAGTTTTGCACTCATTTGCTGCTGCATTTGAAGTCGTAAACGCGTCATTAAACGGCTACAAACGCGGTAGGAAACGGGTGCAAAAGCGCAGCCGTTTAACGGCGCATTTACGGCTGCAAACGGAGCCATTAAACTGTTTTGATGCATTTTATATAATTTTAACTTTTTTAATTAATTTCTATGAAAACTTCAATTTTGATGATGTTAAACAAGATTTGGAAAACTTGACAGGCGGCATTAATCATGTGCTTATGAAGTGGTACTCCGGCCGCACGCACGACGCTAAAGAAGAATTTCTTGTTAATGGAGGTTATGACGATAACGAAAGAGCAAGGGCATACCACCCGTGGATATGCCTTATGAAAATTGGCAGAGAACCATTGATCACTTCTTGGACCCCAAATATATTGCAAGATGTGAGGCTAACCAAAAGTCCACCAGCGTCAACTATTCCCAAACCGTGAGGGGACAGCGTTATACAGTAGCACCTCATGTGGGGTCCATTTGGGCAGATTTAACCACAAAAAATTAACTGAGTTAGGGCTAAAGGACATAACTTACAAGCGTTTGCAAACATTGAATACGTTTTTTGTAATTATTAAAGTCAAATGATATAGTTTGCAATAAGTGACATACATAAAGGACGAATTTTGTAGCTGGATTGGCTCCACCACCTCACTCAACCAATTAGAACAAGGAATTGTTCATAACCTAGATAATTTTTACATAGATAATGTCACATATTTCTATGTAAAACAAAATTACTTTAGATGTATGATACAAGATTATTTTAGATGTGTGTTCGATATAGGGGGTGTTTGGCCTGGCTTTTTATTTTTTGGCTTATGCTTATATTTTAAAGTAGCTTATAACTTATTTTCTATCATTTGAGTAACTTAACACCCTTACACAAATAATATTATTCAAATAAGCTAAAAAACCATCTTCAAATTAGCTTATATAAGCTAATAAGCATAAGCTTAAAAAGCTAAACAACACCAAGTTAAGCTTAAAAAAAAAAAAAAAAGCTATAAGTTTTGTTAAAAAAAGCTAGGCCAAACACCCCTTAATCGTATTTAACATATTATCTATTTATAAATTCTGTTGTAAAACTTGAAATAATATATTGTTGGCCAATCAAATGTAGTAAATTGTCTAAACATTATACAATATCATAAATTTCATCAAGAAACATCATTTTCTTTAATTTGATTCTTGGCTCCAAAATTTTCTGCAGGTCCCGAGATTAGACTAAAAACAGTAAGTCTTCCGTTCATTTAATTATGTTCGTGGAAAGTATGTTGAGGAGACTTCAAACAGCAAGTCGCCGAAATTAAACAATATAAATTAAGGTTAGGAACCTTACTTGTTGACACCCATATACACAAAGCATGGCACCTCTTTCCCTTTCAATCATCTTACTTGCTTCATTTACAACTTTCTGTACTCTCAATGTTTCAGGTTCTTCAGATGAAGTTAATGCTCTCCTAAAATGGAAAGCAACACTCCATAGCCAAAATACCAATACCCTTCTACCTTCTTGGACACATGATCTTAATCTCAATATTTCTGCACAAAAAACTGTGTCTCCATGTAACTGGCTTGGTGTTTCATGCAATAAAGATGGCAGCATAAACAGATTGAACCTTTCGTCATCCGGTTTAATTGGTACGCTTGATCACTTGTCCTTCTCCTTGTTACCAAATCTGGCGTATTTTGAACTTAGTTATAACAACTTTTCTGGGATTATCCCATCTGAAATCGGCCAACTGACAAAACTTGTTTATCTTGATTTCTCCAGAAATCAGTTCACTGGAACAATCCCATCTGAAATCGGCCACCTGTCAAAACTTGTTTATCTTCATTTTAATCAAAATCAGTTTAATGGTTCTATTCCTCAAAGCATTTGTCAAATGAGATTCCTTTCTGGGCTTGCATTGGCTAATAACAATCTTCATGGTTCGATTCCAACCTGTTTGGGTCAGTTATTAAATTTGCGTTATGTTTATCTGGATAGTAACAGTATCTCTGGTTCAATTCCTACCTCTTTTGGTCAGTTACTGAATTTGCATTCTCTTTTTCTGAGCCAGAACAATATTTCTGGCTCAATTCCACATGAATTGGGAAATCTATACAATCTAGAGGAGCTTTATATAAATAATAACACTCTAACTGGATCTATCCCAGACACTTTGGTCAATCTGAAAAATCTAACCGACTTAAATCTATACCAGAATCAATTGAATGGATCAATCCCAAGAGAAATAGGTAACATGACTTCACTCATATGGCTAGAGCTACAATTGAACAATCTCACTGGTCCCATCCCTGCCTCTCTAGGCCAACTCAAATCCCTTGTTGATATTCATCTCTACTCTAACAAATTTTCTGGTCCCATCCCTCAAGAGTTAGGAAGCTTGACATCTCTTTCTAGTCTGCATTTAGCTTTCAATGAACTCAATGGTTCCATTCCAAGTTCATTTGGTAACCTACAAACCTTAGAAATGTTGTATCTTAATGATAATCAACTTTCCGGTTCTATTCCACGGGAATTAGGAAAGCTGAAGTTGGTCGCTATTGAATTGACAAACAACAATTTTTCTGGTAGTTTGCCTGACGAAATCTGCGATGGTAGGATGCTTGAATATCTTGGTGTTGTTAATATTAAGCTAACAGGTCGAATCCCAAAGAGCTTGTACAACTGCACGAGCTTGATCCGAGTCCGTTTGGATGGAAACCAGATTACCGGAGATGTTTCCGAGAGCTTCGGTATCTATCCAAACATCAATTACATCAATCTCAACGATAACAAACTTTACGGTAAAATATCAGACAACTGGAGTAAGTGCAGAAACTTAACCACGATACAGATGGGAGGGAATCAAATCCAAGGTAACATACCTCCTTCCCTTGGAAACTCGATTCAGTTGGGACTTCATAACCTTTCCTTCAATAATTTTGTTGGAGAGATACCCAAAGAATTTGGAAGATTAACTCGCATGGTAAAGCTTGTTTTAAGCAATAATAGACTTTCTGGTGTAGTGCCACAAGATCTAGGATCGCAAATTGAACTTCTTGATCTGTCCATGAATAAGTTGAATGGGTCCATTCCATCTTCTCTCGAGCAATGCACAAAACTCCATTTCTTAAACTTAAGCAACAATGAATTAACTGGTGAAATCCGTGTCCAATTAGGTAGATTGGTCCAGTTGTCTGCTCTTGATTTGAGTCATAATTCACTCACCAAAGAGATACCTTCTGGGCTTTCAAGTATGAGTATCTTGGAAACTCTATATCTCTCTCACAACAAACTCTCAGGTTACATTCCAAAGAGTTTCGGATCGATGAATTCGTTGGTGAACATTGATCTTTCATATAATCACTTACGAGGTCCCCTTCCTGAAAGCAAAGCGTTTATAAATCTTACAATAGAAGCATTGCAAGGGAATGATGATTTGTGTGGAAATGTTAGTGGATTAAAACAGTGTGCATTAGAAAGTCCTATCCCAAATCGAAAACACAATCTCGCACTCCTGATTTCGCTTCCACTTCTTGGAGCTCTTTTACTTGGCACTCTAATGGCAATGTTCGTTTTCTATAATTGGAGACCAAAGGGGCTGCCACCGACACCGCATGTGGACGAACATAAAGATGGAAATAACTTCTTTTCGATTTCAACTTTCAATGGCAGAGAGACATATGACGAAATCCTCAGTCTAACCGAGGAGTTTAACGAAGCATATTGCATTGGAAGGGGAGGATGTGGAAGCGTGTACAAAGTGAAGTTGTCATCAGGTGATACAATTGCTATAAAGAGACTCCACTCGTCTTCTCAGGTGATTAATCACGACGAATTCATAAATGAGATTAAAGCATTGACAAGAATACGACACAGAAACATCGTTAAGCTACTTGGCTACTGTTCGCATTCTCAAAACTCATTTCTGGTTTACGAGTATCTACAAGGGGGTAGTCTTGCTGATGTTTTACAGGATAAAAATGCTCAACATTTGGATTGGACGATGAGGGTGAACATTATCAAAGGTGTTGCATACGCCTTATCGTATATGCATCATGATTGTTCACCCGCTATCATTCATCGTGACATATCAAGCAAAAACATTTTGCTTGATTCTGAGTACGAAGCATGTGTTTTGGATTTTGGTACCTCCAAAATTCTGAACCCAGATTCATCGAATTGGACTAACATTGCAGGAACATTTGGATACCTTGCACCAGGTTATTTCTTTTCCTGTCATTCATAATCACAAAATATTATTAAAATAAAACAGAATGCATCCTGTTAATATATTTTATTTTTTCAGAACTGGCTTACACAATGAAGGTAACAGAAAAGTGTGATGTATATAGTTTCGGGGTTCTGGTGATGGAAATCCTCAAAGGACAGCATCCAGGTGATATCATTACTTCTCTAGCATCTACAACAACTGAAGCAGTCAAGCTCACAGATTTGGTGGATCATCGACTTCTCGATCCACTCCCTGAAGTCAAAGAAGTTATAACGTCAATATTGATTCTAGCCATTAAATGCGTTAATTCAAACCCTGAAATAAGGCCTACAATGCTGGAAGTTTCTCAAAAAATTGCATGTATTATTTCCGACATGTATAAGGGCGCTGATGTGTAGTGTCATATATTGGTTTTCATCATGGTTTCTGTAGATGGTGTTTACAGTCTAGTTTATCGGTTTATTGTTACGTGATAAGATGGTGGGGTGGAATTTCACTATAGTTACATATATATGCCAGCTTGAGTGATCAAAGTTAAAAAAGATCAAATACAAATACGCTTATTGTACAAAACATACGAATGGCGTGGAAAAGTAAAAAACACGGTGGCATTTTACTTATAGGTTTTATTATCAAAATTACTCTACATATGATCTTGCAGGGTAACCTTCTGGGGTAGCCCAGTTGGCCAGTCCCACCCAGCCTCTTCTTGAGGTCACCGGTTCGACTCCCGGCAATGCCCTATTGGGGTGTTGGGGCTCTTCACCGTGGGTACTCACCGCCAGGCAACATTGGGACGTTGTTAGCTTGCGGAGTTGCAATACTCCGGCGGATGGGAGGTCCGTGCAACTACCCCCCCCCCCCCCCCCCTATGATCTTGCAGGGTAATTTTGGAGAATATTATAATAACTCTACAAATGATCTTTTAGAGTAGTTTTGATCTTGTTTGGTAATTTTGATAATTACCCTACGACTAAAATAATTACGAAAATGTCACCGTGTTTTTTTTACTTTTCCACGTCATTCGTACGTTATGTACGATAAGTCTATTTGTACCGGATATTTGCAAAAAAAAATGGTAAATTACACTTTTGGTCCTTTATGTTTGTATCAGATTACAATGGATGCCCTTTAACTTTAATAATTACAGTCACAATCATTTATTTGTAAAACTCATTACATCATACGTCCTTTAACACTAACAAGGTTAAAATTTTCAGTTAAGTATGACATGTGTCTTGCACATGAGGGTGTGACGGTAATTTTACTCATTCATTTAAAACATATTTAAACAACTAAACCACCCCCTCTCTCAGAGCATTCACATACAATCCACTAAAAATATACATACATTCCACTAAAAAACAACTCTTATATCAATATATTTCCACTAAAAACAAATATTTTTTCTCTCTCATTTTCAATATATATTACATTTTTCTCTTTCCTTCACTCACAACCACTTTCAATATATATTAAAAAATTATAGTGGATGAACAGTGTCCCCCCAAATATACAGATGAACAGTAATATTTTCTCTCTCCTCCACTCACAACCACTTTTTATACTCTTTACATTTTAAAAACCCCACACTCACAATATGATGCCTTGGATGTGAATGCTCTCAAACACACTGAAACACACCCTCTCTTAATCTATTTCTCTCTCTATCCCTTTAGCTGCAATTAGGCCGGAGGGTGTGGGGGGCGCCACCCTCGCCACGTCACTGCCTATAACGCCCCGGGCGCTATACACCCACACCCACCATATTAAGTTGGGGCGCCATACTTCACTCGCCAACATGGTAACGAGAGGAGAAGGGGGTAACAGGTGGGGCCCACTTGTTTGCACCAATCAAATTTTTTTTTTATTTTCCTCTATAGCGCCCCTAGGGGTTATCACCACACCCTCCATGTTAAAGGGGGGTTATAAAGCTGAAGTAGCTGACGTGGCGCCTACGTGGCGCTGAGGTGTCCTTATAAAGCCCCAAGGGGGATATCCCACACCCTCTAGCCTTACCATCACCACCACTTCCATTTTCCTATCACTTAGAGCATACGTAGTGGGGCGCTTTCCCCCTTCATGGCGCCGCCAAAACGCCGGCAACACCATTACCTTGGGCGCTATCAAGGAGAAATGGGGGAGGGGCGCGAGATTTATCGCGGCGGTATGCGATGGTTTTCAAAACTTGGACCAATCACAAAAAAGCATGGGTTTTTATAAATAATTAATAAAAACGAAAATTAATAATTAGGTAATGATGGGTAGGGGCTTTATGACTACGGGCTCTAGTGATATAACGCCCCATAAAGCCCCGGGGTGACGTGGCACGACACGTGTCGCATAACGCCCCCAAAAGGGCGTTATGACTACGCATGACCTTACTGATGGAATTTCTGAAAATTTAAAAAACAAAACCACTTCAAACAAAAACCCTTATGCATTTTCAATATATCTGCCGCAACCTATTATTTTTCTTTGTAACCTTCACGCAACAACAACTTCATCTCCGATCCAATTTACATTATGTACCAAATTGTTTCACAGTTTGGTCTATGATGTTCAATGCAAAGATCCCAAACCTCCCATCCTTCAATTTTCGATAACAAACAGATCTGCAACTAGGGGTTATATTGGCTGAGAAAACAGGGGTTGAAAGGGTTTTGATGTGAAAATAAGGGTTTTTTCCGAGACCAGATCTGAGAGTAGAGGTGGCGTAAGGGTTTTATCAGCAGTAAAGGTTTATTAGATGACGAGTGTTTGAAGCTCGAAGACCCACATATGTCATTATCACTTAAAATCGAGATAGATGACAAAATTATTCGTACAGGAAGAACTATGCATTTTAATCAGAAGATTACCTCTTCGTTTTAGAAAGAAGTCCGCCATCTTCTTGTTGGGATGGTTTTCATGGATTAAGAGTTCCGATCAAAATGCCGAGGGTGGTTCTAGTGTCGGTTGCCAGAGTGGTGTCGGTGAAGGGTTTGGGTGGTGGCCGGAACGGTGGTAGCGAGGTAGTTAATCTGTCGCCAAGGTGGTTGGATCAATGGGGTCTGAGTTGCGGTGGTGGTAAGTCTTAGGTTACAGTGGGTGCGGTGTAGGTGCGTTTACAGAGAGAGAAAAAGAAAGTGTGTCAAAGAGAGAGAAAGTATTTTGGTTATATATATTATGGGTCAAGTGTGGTGTAGGTGCGTTTACAGAGGGAGAAGAAGAAAGTGTGTCAAAGAGAGAGAAAGTATTTTGGTTATATATATTATGGGTCAAGTTATATATATAAGAAGGATTTATAGAGTGACAAGCGTACAATAACTTAAAACTAAACCCACTACATCACCACCAAAACCCTAAACACCCACCCCCACCCTACCACCACCCAAAAACCTAAACCCCCCACCCCCTCCCCCCCAAAAAAAAAAAAACCTAAAAAAAAACTAAACACCCACCCCCACTACCACCCAAAAACCTAAACCCCCACCCCCCATCCACTCGGCAAAAAAAAAAATATTTTTTTTTGGGGGGTGGGTGATGGGGGGTGGGGGTTTTTGGTGGTGGTGGATGTTTAAGGTTTTTTTTTAGTGGGTTTTTTTGTGTAGTGGGTTTTTTTAGGTTATTGGACACTTGTCACTCTATAAATCCTTCTTATACTTCTTACAATTAGGATCCTTTGTATTTGATCCTAATCCTATATATTATATACTAGGCTATCACCCGGGAACATCCCGGGTTAGGAAAATTTAGTTTTCAATAATAAAAGGTACATAAACAACATTTTGAAACTCGTTATATCTTCTTTCCCGCCCCACAGTAATTTATTTGTTCCGTTTCATCGGTATGCTAACTTTGTCTCCATGTGTATTCATAGTTTTCGTGTAAAGCTTATTACCTTTTAATTCTTAATAAGATCTCAGTATAAAAATGTTTCGTAAACCCGTACAAACTGTTATATTGTTTGTTTTTAAATTATATTATATTATGCTTTTACTTGAGTTTTCAACTAATAAATTTCATAAACATATTATAAACAACGTGTTTCAGGAAATTATGTGTATTTTGTTTTCTTTTTTCTTTTATTAAAACTCATCGATTAATGTCAAACTTAGTACTCTGATAATTGTGATGAAATCCTTACACGACAAATGATAAGTTTGACTTTATGAAGTCAACAACCAACTTTCATAGTTGAATAAAACCTACTTTTGCACACACAAAAAGATCGCCTCATATTATAGTTTGATTTTCCAAAGTAAAAAATACCAACTATAATGATGAATAATGGTGTTAATCATATTGGAATGTTTATACAACCAGTTTGCCAAACAACGGGTATTAAGCATTTAAATTCCAAAATAGTAGCACATTAAGGTACTAAGCATGTGAATATGAAGGTTGTAAAAGATATTTTCAAATAAAATTATTCTAACAGAAGAAGATGCCAATTTCATTACTCAAAATGTCATTAGCCAGTAGCTAGAAGGCCGGTAAATACATCACAAAACTTGTTCAAATCGCCTAATACATTCACACCCATATTACACCAATATTCTATATTAATGCTTTCCATTTTTGCTATATGCTTTAAGCATAAGAAAGTACTCTCCTTGATGTCTTAGACCACTTTTCGCATAAGAGAGTTGAGCCCCCTTGAAGATCTTCCCGTTTTTATTTAACCAAATTTTTCTAGTGCAGCCATGACAATACCCATCGCTTTCCTTCTGTTTTTTTTCAGCTGCATATTCCTGACTTGTAGCAAAATTTCTTTAACCAATGATCAGTTGTGTAGGTTATTCATGTTCAGCTACACCCCGATCATCCACCAAATAGCTTTTGTTGTAAGACATGACACCAGGATGAGGTCCATCGTATCCTCCATATACCCGCAACATGTTCTAGCTTATCTAAATATTAAAAAAAAGGTAAAAAGAGTTGGAAACATGTACATATAAGAGGTGGCAAATTGGTCTAAAATCCGCGACCTCATTATTAAACTATCCCAATTCATAGTAAATCCATAACTAACACATCAAAACTAAACTAAAAAACAACGATCAACTATAAATCTTAGCAACTTAGGGCAAAACAGTCCAAACTGAACCGTAACCGAACCGACTATACCTTATGCAAACAAATCAGAAGATCACAAATCATCGTAAAAGTGATATCCGATTCTTCAACAAGAACCGTTTGTCGATACTTAATCCACCTACACACGCAACCAATCGCATTACAAAATCAAACCAAAAATGAGTAATCTTTTATGCAACCACGTCATGCACTTTGAAAATTATTCAAAAAAAAAAAAACAAAAAAAAAAAACACCCTTTATTAGAGGGGATATTGGGTAGGAAGCAAAGTAACTATTCTACTTCAACATAAACTACGTAAGTATAGTAATTTTTTAATAATTCAAATCCGAAGAGTGGTTTTAAGTGTTTAGATGTATGCTTTATTTATATTCTATATGCTTCAGTTGGATCTATGCATTTGCGGCCCGACCGAACAGCATAGGTACACTACCTTAATAAGTATGATATAAAAGATGTTGAATTATCGCAAAACATTTCTTTGGTAATGAGAGATATACCTGATACAGTTCAACTAAGATTCTAACTGCCTGACCTTGTTTAAGCATCTAGTACCATAACAAAAAAGTGGTTTAGTACTAACGAACCAAATAAATGATGGTAAATATAATGAAAAAATATCCATCACCTGCAACTCGGATCACACACAACAAAATCATGTTAGTTCACAAACACTTAATTTTGAATCATTCACTTATAAGCTCCATTTAGCAAATACTAATTTGATAATTCTGTTAAAAAGGTTCAAACCCCCAAATTATATACAAAACTTCAAATTTAAACCCCCAAATTACAATTTAAAAGTTGATTTTAACAATTTAAGCAATAAAAGTGATGAAACAAACACAAACCTCTGATGGATCTCTAAGAGAATAATATGCGCTGCTTTCTTTTGGGGCAGGAGTCACCAATATGCCGTAACCACGATTACCCTCTATTAGAAACTGTTGAATATGTAAATATACAACCCGTTAGCGTAATTCACTAAGTGTTTTAAGCATCAGGTTCACAGGTTTGGGTAACGGGTCAAAACAGGTAAATTAGTGTCAAATATGGGTACAATAATTATATAAGTTCAATAATAATCTTAGTTTTTCCAGACACAATGATTTAAAGATTGAAATTACAACTTGGGCTACTTTCAACCAGTCTGGCCCGTTTCCTTTTTAGCTGGTAATTTAGTCGACCCGTTCTTTAGGATTAAAAATACATTGTTGACTACTTTCAACCAATCTAGTAGTTTTGTTGAGTGTCGGCCCATTCATAAGTTGATAACCCTAATAAGTAATGAACGATTATGATATAAACAGATTTACCTTGAATGCATCTTCGTCGGTTCTGTCATCCCCTACATATATAGGGAGCACATCATTACAACTACTTAAACCTGCAAAGACAATATTTGTGTTTGGATATTAAGTTATATAAACAAATATAATTAAAGAAAATAGAACTCAAACTGGAACATTTTACTAACCAAGTGTTTGTTTTGTTAAGAAATATATGTGTTCATGAACGCTCACCGAACAAAATTTTCTGTTCGTGTTCATTCGTTGAGGAAATGAATGCGTCCGTTTGTTAAGTTTAAGTAACGAACGTTCACGAACACAAACTAATGTTCATGAAAACGAACGAACACAAATAAGTGTCCATGAACCTAATATATAATACACAGATACTATTTAAGTATTTTATTTGTCGAAAGTTTGAAGTATTTAATTAAAATAAAAAAAATGAAAACACTAATGAACTATCGTAAACAAACAAACAGGTTACCGAACGTTCACGAACATAAATGAACAAAACAACCTCTATTCATTTTCGTTCCTTTAACTAAACAAACAAAATTTCTTTTCGTGTTCGTTCATTAATTAAACGAACGAACACAAAGAACTTAGGTTCACGACTGTTCTCTGAACGTTCAGTTTGTTTGCAGCCCTATTAATGTGTGTGATACAAACAAAAAGCAAGTTTGAAATATTAACCTCGTTGATCATTGGTACAAATTTCCTTCGTTAACCTATGTTAAATAAAATAATAAGATTTAAATGACCTGAATATATGGGAAAATATTGATTCACATAGTTACGCAAAAAAAATATAATTCGGTACCTCAGTGGTATGATCAGCTGGAGACTGAACCGGACACATTATGTCCATCCCGTGACTACCAGCATAATATAGTTCTTTCAGTCCTACAAACTTGCGTACCTGAAGAAAGATAGCAAAATAATACATATAAGTATCCAACCAGAGAGTTTTAAGTAAAGTATTTGTTGGATCTGAGTTTGTTTTTTATTGTATTTTCGTTTGAAATTAAGATGAAAATGAAAGAGTTGTGCAGCGGAATTATGATGAAAACAAACTTTGCATACAATCAAACGAGAGTAATACTTTAATCAAACATCTTTTCACAATGAATCGAAAGATTGAATTTGTTTCAACAACGATTACAATGATTGATGAATGAATGCAAACTCCCCCTCAGCCAGAGCTCAGTAGTTTGTTCGTGCAAAGAAGACGATGTTGCAAAAGAGCTAATAGAACAGTACAAAGTACTGAACTATTTATAGGCACTTGCAAACCACTGAGCATCTTAGCTGACGTCACCATGAAAGTGACATCTAACTTCCTAACAAACTCTAACCTCTGATATATACAAACACTGATGTACTAACTACTGCTATTACATTTCATTACATAAAAGACACTTAAACAGCTACTGCATCCTTCCACTGCTGTGAACCCAGCAGTGCTTGTCTGGATCAGCAGTACTTGACTCAAGGCAGTAGATTGAATCAGCAGAGCTTTGGTCTTCCATCAGTCTTTGACATTGGGCAGTAGATGCAAGGCAGCAGTTGTAGGTCAGCACTTAGTAAAATCAGCAGATAGGAGGTCAGTAGATATGAAACCACTTTCAAGGGGAGAGATTTGTATGAACCAACTGTAATCGTCTGCTTATTCTAGATCCACTGCTCTGATCCAGTTTTGGCTTTAATTATCTGTTCCTCTGATAGGGTTCAATCCCAACAATCTCCCCCTGGAACAGATAATGCCAAAACTCTTCATTATTTGTGGAAATCTTTATTGCCTCATCAACAGTTCCCTTATCTGACCTTTAAATTGTAATTCAAAGTCTAGGGCATTTGTATCTTCATCATCCCTGCTAAGTGGAAGATCAAGGAGATCCTGCAAATCTTCAAGACTCAGGACAAGAGCTTGTTCCCTTGATATTTTCTCCACTTCTCCACCAGACCTGAGCAAAGTCAATACGCAGGTCTGTTTGTCAGTTTCCAACTTTTGTATTTTTGAGCCTGGTGGGTTTCTTGGGAGATGTTTATTTGCAGAAGTATTTGGTGAGGCTGGCCTGTTCATGACTGGCTGAGCAGCACTTGCAGATTGTTCCAATTCAAGATCTTCTTTTATCATTACTTTCGTGCCTGCTTTTACAATGGCATCTCCAGCTAATAGATCTTGAATTGTTTCCATACTAAACTGGTTTTTGCTCCTTCTTTTGTAGATGGCAGCACCAGCTGGAGCAGTGGTTCTTTTAACTTGCAGCTTTGGTGGTCTTTTAGAAACCTCTGCTTTAGAATAGTCAGGCTTTTGAGGAACATTTGGGTCTTTCTTTCTTAGTTCCTCCAACCTTTTGTAGGTGGCCCTGACTACATCTTCTTTCCATCTGGCAATTTGTCTTTTGTTTCCATATTCAGCAGCAACCAGTTCCTCTTTCATTCTTTTCAGTTCTTCCTGTTTGTCAGGTACATTCTTTCTAAAATTTGCCCAGTCAGGAGGAGTGTGAGTGACCTTCCTTTTTATCATGTCTTGAATTCTTGCAGCTTCATCTTCAAGCTCAGGAACAGTCCACTCTTTGTACATGTATCTCTCTCCTTTATACTTCTTGTGATCCATGATGCTTTCAATGTAGTCTTTCTTCAAAGTTTCAGCTGCTCTTTCTGAAATTTGTTGACTGACATTTTTTGCAAATTGTTCTAGGGATCTGATTTGTGTGAGCAGATATTGATAATTTCTTGAAATTTCTTTGTCAGATTTCCCTTGTGTGTTTCTTTTTGAGATATCCTCTGCTTGCTTGGCCTTGATTTCCAAATATTCATCAACATTTTTAGGCCAGGGATATCCTTTTATTGATGGCAAACTCCTTTTGGCAGGGTCATCCTTATAGTAAAAGGATTTTATTTCATCTCTAACAGCTGCTAGTTCAAGAGGAAATTGAACACCTGCAGGAGGCAAGGGCTTGTACATTGGAACTGAAGAGAGAGGAACAGGTTTTGGTATTGTGACAAGAGCTGAAGATTTTAAAGATGTTTGTGGTGGTGAAGTGTCATCATCTTTGAGAATTAGCCTTCTCCTTTTTGTTTGAGGAGGGGCTGATGATGTTTTGGATGGAACAGTGGTGGTGGATGTAGTGGCAGTGGTTTGTGATTGACTAACAGTTGTTGAAACAACTGGTGTTCCAACCACTGTTGTCATTATAGCAGATGTTGTAACAACCACTGTCTTCTGCTTTTTGGCAGGAGGTGATTTTGTTTTTGGTGGTAATGGTGGTAAAGCAGTGGATTTGGTGTATTTTGAAGTGGTGTGTGTTGAAGTGAGGACAGATGTTGAAACTACTGAGGTACCAGCAGTAGTTGATACAGCAAGAGTTACAACAGCTGTTTGGGTGGAGGTATGATGCTGATGACTTTTGGATGGTGGTTTTGGAATATGCTTTGGAATTCTGGATGAGGTGGACTTAGGCTTCCTTTTTGTCTTAGGATTTTTAGTATCCTTTGAACCAAAACAACCCTGCTCATACAGCTCCATGAAAGCTCTTTTCTCCTCATTCCACCTTGAAATATCCTTTGCCATTCTATCTCTTTTTACACTTGCTACTCCTTCATCAAGTGCTTCTTGAGTAGCATCAACCTTCTTACTACCATCTGGCACAGGAATTTTTCTGGTCATGGCATCCTTTTCAGGTTCAATGTAGAGACCATCATCTATTCCTTTCTTCTTCCACTCCTGAATTTTCTCCCCCTTTTTGGCATTATCGTCTGGGAGTTGATCAATGAAAAGTACTGTTGGAGGAGCAGTGCCAGTGGTTTGCAAGAGCTGAGTTTTGAGAGCCTTCAGATCAGCCTGGGTGTTCTTGAACCTTGACTCCATTGCATTTCGCAGCTGTTGGACATGTTTTTCATGTTGCTGATCTGCTAGTTTTGCTTGTTGATGGAGAAAAGGTTGAAATAAATCCCAGAGCTCATTTGTAGCAGGTGCCCTTTGTGGAGCAGGTGCTTGAGGTGGAATAGCAGTTGATTGTACCTTTTGTACTTGTAACACCTGTTGTAGCATATCTTTGAGTTCTGCAACAGAGTTATCAAGTTTTTCAATGCGATCCGTCAATTTCTGGTACTTTAAATCATCACCCAAGTGAATGAGATCATCTGATTTCCCACTAGCAGTGGTTTTATCAGTGGTAGATGTAGGGAGTATACTCCAAACATTAACCACTGATGCCCCTTTTTCTTGGTACTGGGGTCTTCTTCCTTCAACACTTGACAACCTTTTGATGTTGCTAGTAGGATAAATAAATCCACTGGTGGTTGGCAGAGGTGCTATAAAAGGAATTGCCTCCAAGGAAGTCTTATTAATGTAACCACTGTCCAACTGTAAACCAGTGGGTTCAACAGTTGTAGTGGCTGCTTCACTTGGACTACCACCAAGAGTTACTTGTAACTCAAGGGGTCTAACCTCCTCAGGTTGTGTTGGTGGGTTAGCAGAGATTGATACATCAGACCCAGTCAGTTGTTGAGGTATATTCTCTTTGATAGGTGATTGAGAAGGACTGGTTAATGCCTGGTTCAAATCAATTGCATCCAACAGCAGTTTAGTTGGTGGGGGAATTGTGGATGTGAAGGGTGGTGTAGAAAGTGGATTTGCCCCGGGTATTGAGCTGTGGATGATAGAAACGAGTGTTTCCAGAGCATCATGATGTGGAGACCCTGTTTGTACAACCTGTTCTTTTTGTGAAGAAGCAGGAGGAGTTTCGGTTATGGGTTGAGATATTTGTACCAACTGCTGTGAGGAAATAGCAGCAGTGGTTTCTTGTGACTTTTGTTTTGTCACTGGCAGAAGCTCTGGTATCTCATCCTCCAGAGATGCCTTTTTGATGGTTTTGGGGGGTTTTTGTGTTTTTCTTTTTGTTGGCTTTTTGGTGATTTTAGGTGTGGGTTTCAAACCAGTTGTGCTGCTGCTTTGATCACCTTGAGCAGTGGGCTCAGCAGAAGATACCTGAGGAGCAGTTGTAACTGCTAAAATCTGCTCAGGCACCTCTGCTTGTGTTTTGCAAGGTGCTAACATTCTTGAAAAAGTTTCAGTTGTTAAACTGTTTATTTGAGTAGAATCACCTTGGTTTATTACAGCTAAATCATCCTTACTGAATTTCTTTGCAAAATAGTAACTTAAAAACCTTGGAAACAGTAAGAATGATTTTGTTTCAACATTATTAACCAAATCTTTAAAAATTTCCCGAGAATAGTTAAAATTTTCTCCTTGAAGAATTGCATATCCCAGATTTTGAATCCCAGATTTTGAATCTTTAAAGGGATTTCATTGAAAGAAGTGGTTTTGTTTGAAACACATAGTAGGAGGGTATGAAATAAAAATCTGGTTGCAGAAGGAAAATAACCTTTTTGTAAGGTAAGTTTCTTCATCATTGTGGCTTCATACCCTCTCTCAATAAAGTCAGTTTGCAACTCGTTTTTAGTGAAAGAAATTTTACCTTCTTGATCATCGAGTTGAAAGACCTCTGAAATGGATTGTGGCGTGATTTGGACAGCTTTACCCTTTATAGAAGAGTGTATGGTGGTTGCAGTGTCTCCTTGTTTTTCAAGGGTTGCATTCTTCCAAAACTCCCTTTGGGTTTCCAAATAGATTGGTGCATCGACAGTGAACAAAGTTTTGTACTTTGATTTTGCCATGGTGTCAATGATGGAATCGAAAACATTTGTGGTTCCTGGTTTTGTGAGAAGACCCAGGAGATTGTGAGATGGTTTATGTGGAATTTAAGTGGAGATTGCCTTTTGAGAGGCTGTTTTCGATGATGATTTGGATGAGGGTTTTGAAGATGACTTCGATTTTGTCATTTTGAAGATGAATGATCGAAGAAATTTGTGAGAGATGAGAAGAAAAACTGCTTTGAGAAGAGAATTTTTAAGAATTCAATTCGACAGTAAAACCCTGTTTTGGTGGTGAATGGGGGATTTTATAGGGAAGAAAGTGAATGCTGAGGTGGCAGCCGTTACAAAAAGTCTGACCAATATGTACTGCCCACGTGACAACCCCTGGTGAAAGTGAAGGACAGTACTTTTGTGAAAGTGACTGATGAAGGCAGTGGTAGTAGAGCAATGGATGATTTTCACTATCAGTGGATAGTATATCAGTGGATAAGATACTGCTTTTGAACAACAGAGTTTATCAAAGGAATGGGAGAACAGGGGTTGATTTTCAGCAGGGGACAGACTTTTGAAGTAAAGCAGACTTTTGAACAATCAGTGGTTAATGGCAGACTTTTAAGGATTTTAATGAAGAATTTCATTTTAGCTATTTTTAAGGATGGAGTTTTGATTTTCTGAAAACATTTTGTTGCCTTTATTCATAGAAAACAAGATGTTGCTTGTTATTCCATGTTCAGCATCCCAATTCTAGAGACCAAACTTTCAAAAGTGGCTGTATCAAGTGCTTTTGTGAGCACATCAGCCAGCTGGTCTTTAGTTGGGACATTGTAACAACTCTCATTAAAAGTCCTAGTTATTATTTTAATTTGATCAATAGGAAACCCTAATTGAGAAACCCAAGTAATTCTGAACAAACCCTGAAATTTTCATAATTTTCAGAATCAGGATTAGGGCCCCTAAAACTCAAAGGGGGTAAACCCTAGTTGATAATTATCCTTTAAAATTCGTTGTAAAATTCAGAAAATTCGAATGTACTGACTCAGCATAGCTAGTCCCAAACGTGGCTAGTCTATAAGCCTATTTTTTTACCCATACGATGCGCAGGCTATATATGGCCTACGATGCGCAGCCAGGTTAAAACCCCATACGATGCGTAGGGGATGTTTGGCCTACGATGCGCAGGGCTTCTCAAAATTTGGCTATAAATAGCAGACATTGGGACTTGAATTTTGGCATATAATCGACGAAGGAATTCGTTCCAGAAATCGAATTTACTTTCTGTATACACAATTAAACACACACTAATCACGAAGTGCTGCTACAATCAGGGTAATAACTCGATCGCTATTACGATTCAACGTCCGATCGATTATAACTATCCAACGATTGTTTAAGTGCCACTCAAATTGAGATTATACTTTATTAATTCATTGTGATTTCGACTTGAATGTTTGAGTACTGCTCGAATTCGGACTATACTCTGTCATTCGTTGTGAATCCACTGAGTTGTTAAGTATTGCACTAATAAATTGTTGTGAAGGTTTAATCTCGTGAATTATCGTAACTGTTGTATTAGTTACTAACCGATTGTGTGTGCATTGTTAATTAAATTAGGTTAATCAAGGCTAATCAGTAGGCTTATATTCTGCTCGTTAAATCTACAATGTGAGTCATTCTCTTTTTATCAAAATACTTTTCAAAAGAATGTTTTATCAAAATTATAGTTACAGGGATTAAGTCATTGTTATCTGAAATTACCGCCAGTATGTGGGGGGATGTGCACATAGCTACTAATTATTTATCACTTGGGGTGAAAGGACCCTACAAGTGATATGTCCACAGTCACAGTCCAGTAAAGTGACAACTGGATCAGTTAATTTAAAAGATGATGCAATTGTAATCGCTCTTAATACTGTACATTATAATAAACAGGATGTTTTACTAAATAGAATGATTCACTCAGTATTTCTCTGCTGACAAAACCTTTTTCAAACATGTTTCAGGTGATCTGTTGTGAGCAAAGGAAAAGTGCCGAGTAGCACTACAAGCTTAGAAAGTGGCTCAATGTAAATAAATAAAGAAACATGTTTTAAAGAAATAAAGGATTTCCTAGTGAAATCAAGTATTTGTAAATTATGGGAATTATCCCTATATAATATATAAACGAGCAGTTTTATTAATAATTGATCCTGTTTAAAAAGTCTTCCGCTGTCGCTAAATTAAATACCACGGGATTTCCTGCCTCGCGGCTCTGGACCGGGTCAAACCGGGGCCAAGGGCCGTGACAGGAAAAGGTGGTATCAGAGCCACTGATTTAAGCTTACTATTGATTTTAGCCTATTAAAATAATTAGGAAATTTAATTGCTATTCTGTGGAAATATGTTTTATTAACTGATTAATTGTTGAGTTACAGTATGGGTAAACACAAGATTTCTGCTATCTACCACAAATTAGATACTGCACCCACAAGAAAAGGAACCTCTTCCTCCAAACACCCAGCAGATCTAGATGAAGGGATTTTTGTCCGTAAAGCAAATTATGAAAACCCTCTCACCCAAGATAAAAGAAATTTGATTCTTAGAAAGGGACAAGAGAAAATAAAGAAAACCCAAGCCAAGAAAGTGAGGTTTAATCCAGAAATCCAGGAATTAGGCAATAAGTCACCTTGGGAAGATACCTTAGATGAAAAATGGGCAAACCTTTATATGCTAGCTACCGTAGCAGAAAATGCAAATCTCTAAATTTTAAATCTTGGTCTAGTAGAAAAGTAATACCCAGTAAATAAATAAATTATAGTGTGGTCACTTCCCTGTAGTCTTTTGTACAAATCCGTATGCAATAAACTTAATGTTTATTTGTTAAACTTTGTTCCAAAGTTTTAACTTAGCATTTTTGTGCATTTTGCATATATGCTGTCCAGCATGACTGAGATATCAGAAGCATTTCAGAATCTCAACCTCTACCCAGTACCAATTGAAGTCTCCCACGACTTTACTGGTTATATTGCTGACATAGAGGAACCCGTGGAATTCCAAGCTCCACCGCTGGAAAAAGCAAAACTTAAAAAGAAGAGAAGATATGTAGGATGGAGAAAAGTACGCAGAAGAAAGCCAGCTACTAGGAAACTCCCTAAAATAGAAAACCCTATAGATAAAGGGAAAGGAATCGAAATCGGAGAAAGCTCAAATCCAGCAGAGATAGAGATCAGGAACGATTATAAACAAAAAGGAATAGAAATTGGAGAGAATTCTAGACAAGCTGAAGAAATCACATTTCAAGACGAAATCGACCGTCTACTAGCAAATTGTGATGTCATTAGCCCTATCCATAATAATCTATATCCTTACCTAGAAACCCAACTTCCTGTTAATCTGGAACCAGCTATTCCAGATCCACTGATCCACACTCGACTCTTAGGTCAAATGGAAGAATGGTGGACAAATGACTGGCAATTCGAAAATATTGTCAACAGTCCTTATTCTTTCCTTCCACAGTGGGAACCCGATCCTATCCCCAATCCTCCAATGAGTAACGAAAACTTAGCCGAACTCCGTCAGTACGGTGAAGAACTGATAAATACAGGAAATAGGATTAGGGATATGGGAGAAAGGATTACCTGGAAGTACGACGAAAGGGAACGTCGTTACTAAACTGCCTGTGACCAAAGAATAGTGGGATTAGGAAGAATGCCTGTATATTAATAATAATAATTAAATATAACTCTGTAAAATGGGAAATAAAACCTTGTAAGATAAACTGTGTGTATGGATGCCTATCTAATATATATAAAGTAAAATAGAAGTCGAAACATCGACAATTTTGGATATATATCTGTGTTACCAGATTTTATGTGCTTCTGTGAAATTGTTTTATTCATCACTGGATACTAATAGTATATTTATAATAATTATCAGATGGAAAATGCTAATAACGAACCAATAAATGAGGTTAATCAGTCAGAGCAACATCCAGGAGATCAATATATGACTAGACAAGATATTGAGAATATTGTTGCTCAAGGGATAGCTAATGCTATTCCAGCATTCGTTGCTGCTGTTAAAAATCCAATAGAACCGCAACAAATCATTCCTAGTAAACGTACTCAGGAAGATAATTTTAGTCATAGTGTAAATGGAGGCAGCAATCATGATGATAATAATCTACGACAGGCTCCACCTCCTAAGAAAATGAAAGCCGCAACACCTGGTTGCACTTTCAAAGAATTCCTTGCTTGCAAACCTGCTGAATTTGCAGGTAATGAAGGAGCAACTGCAGTACTGCGTTGGTTAGAAAAAACCGAAGCAGTAATTGCAATAAGTAAGTGTTCAGAAGAAGATCAGGTGATGTATGCATCAAATTTATTCAAAGAAGGAGCATTAGAATGGTGGAATACGGTGCTACAAGCAAAAGGAAGAAGGATGGCTTATGCCATGAAATGGGAAGAATTCAAGAATCTTGTAGAAAGGAAATATTGTCCTGAATATGAAAAAGAACAACTGGCAAATAAGTTCCTAAATCATCGTATGATAGGAGTAGAGTGTCGCGGTTATACTTCGACATTCTTTGAATATGCACGAGTGGTACCTACACTGGCTTCGCCAGAACCGGTACTCATTTCTCGCTACATATGGGGATTAATTAGTGAAATCCGCAATATTGTTAAAGCTGCGAGACCTCGCACTATTGACGATGCTGTGGAATTAGCTAATACCCTAACTGATGAACTGGTGCGAACAAGAGAAGAAGACAGAAAGAAGGAATTGGCTCAAAAGATTACCCAAGGATTTCGTGTGGGTAATGATAATAATCGATTCAAGAAAAGAGGAACCGGGCAATCCTCAGTTCCTCCGTATTGTAGAAATTGCAAAAAGAAGCATTTTGGAAGATGCAAGGGATATTGCAATTTTTGCAAAATTCCAGGACATCAAGAGGAGAATTGCAGGAAGAAATCCCTAATCTGCTACAACTGTGGCGAAATAGGTCATTTTCGAACCGAATGTCCTAAATTGACAAAACCCGCAGACAATAAAGGCAAACCAGCTGATGGAACAACAAAGAAGAATGCCCGAGCATTTCAGCTAACTACTCAAGAAGCTGAACTCATTCCTGACGTCATAGCCGGTACGTTGTTGGTCCACGATGTTTATGCAAAAGTATTATTTGACTCTGGTGCAAACCAAAGTTTTATCAATACTTCATTTTGCCAAGCTCTTAGTTTACCTTTAACCACCCTTAGGAAAATTTTTACAGTCGAAACGGCAAACGGAAATTCTGTTAACATAGATAAGGTTTTGCAAGAAGGTAAGATAGAACTGTTAGGTCAGAAGTTTTCTGCAAACCTGTTACCTATGAAGTTAGCCGGATTCGATGTCGTGTTAGGAATGGATTGGTTAATAGCCAACCATGCTCGAATCCTTTGTGACAAGAATTCCGTAGAAATCCGTACTCCCACAGGAGAGGTAATTTTAATTACCGGAGATAAACCACGAAAGCCACTAAAGTTCATATCAGTAATGAAAGTTGCTAGTTATGAACGAAAGCAAGGAATAGTGTATATGATTTCAGTAATCATTAACTCTAAAAGTAAGGAACTTTCGAACATCCCTATAGTTTCAGAATACCCAGACATCTTTCCAGAAGAGTTACCTGGGTTACCACCAGATAGGGAAGTAGAGTTTAGAATTCATCTAATTCCAGGTACTACACCAATAGCTAAGGCACCTTATCGATTAGCACCCACCGAAATGCTGGAATTGAAAAAGCAATTAGATGAATTATTAAGCAAAGGATTTATACAACCTAGTTCATCCCCTTGGGGAGCACCAGTGTTGTTTGTGAAAAAGAAAGATGGATCGATGAGAATGTGTATCGATTATAGAGAACTAAATAAAGTTACAATTAAGAATCGATACCCATTACCTAGGATTGATGATCTTTTTGATCAACTTCAAGGTGCTAGGTATTTTTCTAAGATAGATTTAAGATCTGGATATCACCAGTTAAAAGTAGAAGAGGAAGACATACCTAAAACTGCTTTCAGAACTAGGTATGGCCATTATGAGTTTACAGTCATGCCCTTTGGACTAACAAATGCCCCAGCAGCATTTATGGACATGATGAATAGGATCTGTAAACCATACTTGGATAAATTTGTAATCGTATTCATCGACGATATACTAATTTACTCCAAAAGTCAAGAAGAACATTGCAAACACTTGCATGCACTCTTAACCTTGTTAAGAAAGGAAAAGCTTTATGCAAAATTCTCAAAGTGTGAATTTTGGTTAAAGGAAGTGCAATTTTTAGGTCACATGGTGAATCATGAAGGAATTCACGTAGATCCTGCTAAAATAGAAGCAATTACCAAATGGAAGGTCCCACAAACAGCTATGGAAATTAGAAGTTTTCTAGGCTTAGCCGGATACTACAGAAGATTTATTAAGGATTTCTCTAAGATAGCTGTACCTTTGACTAAGTTAACCTGTAAAGCCACTAAGTTTGAATGGGGACATAGGCAAGAAGAAGCTTTTAAGATTTTAAAGCAACGATTGACGAATGCTCCAATTTTAGCATTGCCCGAAGGAACAGAAGATTTTGAAGTATACTGTGATGCTTCAAAATTAGGATACGGATGTGTATTGATGCAACGCAAGAAGGTAGTTGCGTATGCTTCCCGGCAGTTGAAAAAGCATGAAGAAAATTATACGACTCATGACTTAGAATTAGGAGCCATAATTTTTTCCTTGAAAATTTGGAGACATTATCTGTATGGAAGTAAGTTTACTGTCTATACAGATCATAAAAGTTTAAAGTATATATTTGGGCAGAAAGAATTAAATATGAGGCAAAGAAGATGGATGGAAATTCTAAGCAATTACGACTGTGATATCCAATATCACGAAGGAAAGGCAAACGTAGTTGCAGATGCCTTAAGTCGTAAGTATCATGAAAAACAACGACGAGTTCGTGCTCTTAGATTAAATCTACAAGTAGATTTAATAGAACAATTAAAGAACATTCAAGAAACAGCAATCGAGGACGATGCTGAAGGAATGAAAGGTTATATAAAAGAACTAGAGCAAGGAAATGATGGAATTTGGAGATTCCACAAGAAAAGAATTTGGGTACCTAAACAAGGAGAGTTAAGAAATAAGATTTTAGAAGAAGCTCATAAATCTAGGTATACTATGCACCCTGGAAACAATAAGATGTACCAAGATTTAAGAAAGAATTTCTGGTGGATAGGAATGAAGAAAGATATAGCAAAATATGTATCTAAGTGTCTTACTTGTTCACAAGTTAAGGCAGAACACCAGAAACCCTCAGGTTTACTACAACAATTGGAAATGCCTGTATGGAAATAGGAACTCATAACAATGGATTTTGTTACTAAGTTACCCAAGACCAGAAAAGGTAATGATGCGATTTGGGTAATTGTAGATCGATTAACAAAATCAGCTCATTTTCTACCAATGAAGGAAACCTTTAGTATGGAAAGGTTAGCCAAGTTGTACGTAGACGAAGTAGTATCTTTACATGGAGTCCCACTCTCCATTGTATCAGATAGAGATAGTCGTTTCACTTCCCATTTCTGGAAAAGTTTCCAGCAAGCAATGGGAACTCGACTAAATTTAAGCACTGCATATCATCCTCAAACAGACGGACAAAGTGAAAGGACAATACAAACCCTGGAAGACATGCTCCGAGCATGTGTAATTGATTTTGGTGGATGTTGGGATGATCATTTATCATTAATTGAATTCTCCTATAACAATAGTTATCATTCAAGTATTGAAACTGCTCCATTTGAGGCACTTTATGGAAGAAAGTGTAGAACTCCAGTTTGTTGGGCAGAAATAGGAGAAAGTCAATTGTCAGGGCCTGAAATAGTGCAAGAGACAACCGACAAGATTACTCAAATCAAGGAAAGATTGAAGACAGCTCGAGATCGCCAAAAGAGTTATGCAGATAATCGACGCAAACCAATAGAATTCCAAGTAGGAGATAAAGTACTATTAAAAGTTTCTCCTTGGAAAGGAGTAGTTAGATTTGGAAAGAAAGGAAAGCTAAGTCCAAGGTACGTAGGACCATTTTCAGTGATCCAACGTATAGGATTAGTTGCTTATCGTTTACAACTACCAGAAGAATTAGCTGGAGTACATGATGTATTTCATGTATCCAATCTCAAGAAATGTTTATCAGATGAATCTTTGGTAGTACCTCTTCAAGAAATAGAGGTAAACGAAAAGCTGAAATTTGTAGAGAAACCTCTTCAAATTGAGGATCGAAAGATCAAATTTCTCAAACATAAAAGACTAGTTTTAGTCAAAGTTAGATGGGATTCAAAAAGAGGAGCTGAATACACTTGGGAGCTGGAATCAGAAATGAAGAAAAAGTATCCTCATTTATTCCGGTAAATCTCGAGGACGAGATTTTTATTAAGGTGGGAAGAATGTAACAACTCTCATTAAAAGTCCTAGTTATTATTTTAATTTGATCAATAGGAAACCCTAATTGAGAAACCCAAGTAATTCTGAACAAACCCTGAAATTTTCATAATTTTCAGAATCAGGATTAGGGCCCCTAAAACTCAAAGGGGGTAAACCCTAGTTGATAATTATCCTTTAAAATTCGTTGTAAAATTCAGAAAATTCGAAGGTACTGACTCAGCATAGCTAGTCCCAAACGTGGCTAGTCTATAAGCCTATTTTTTTACCCATACGATGCGCAGGCTATATATGGCCTACGATGCGCAGCCAGGTTAAAACCCCATACGATGCGTAGGGGATGTTTGGCCTACGATGCGCAGGGCTTCTCAAAATTTGGCTATAAATAGCAGACATTGGGACTTGAATTTTGGCATATAATCGACGAAGGAATTTGTTCCAGAAATCGAATTTACTTTCTGTATACACAATTAAACACACACTAATCACGAAGTGCTGCTACAATCAGGGTAATAACTCGATCGCTATTACGATTCAACGTCCGATCGATTATAACTATCCAACGATTGTTTAAGTGCCACTCAAATTGAGATTATACTTTATTAATTCATTGTGATTTCGACTTGAATGTTTGAGTACTGCTCGAATTCGGACTATACTCTGTCATTCGTTGTGAATCCACTGAATTGTTAAGTATTGCACTAATAAATTGTTGTGAAGGTTTAATCTCGTGAATTATCGTAACTGTTGTATTAGTTACTAACCGATTGTGTGTGCATTGTTAATTAAATTAGGTTAATCAAGGCTAATCAGTAGGCTTATATTCTGCTCGTTAAATCTACAATGTGAGTCATTCTCTTTTTATCAAAATACTTTTCAAAAGAATGTTTTATCAAAATTATAGTTACAGGGATTAAGTCATTGTTATCTGAAATTACTGCTAGTATGTGGGGGGATGTGCACATAGCTACTAATTATTTATCACTTGGGGTGAAAGGACCCTACAAGTGATATGTCCACAGTCACAGTCCGGTAAAGTGACAACTGGATCAGTTAATTTAAAAGATGATGCAATTGTAATCGCTCTTAATACTGTACATTATAATAAACAGGATGTTTTACTAAATAGAATGATTCACTCAGTATTTCCCTGCTGACAAAACCTTTTTCAAACATGTTTCAGGTGATCTGTTGTGAGCAAAGGAAAAGTGCCGAGTAGCACTACAAGCTTAGAAAGTGGCTCAATGTAAATAAATAAAGAAACATGTTTTAAAGAAATAAAGGATTTCCTAGTGAAATCAAGTATTTGTAAATTATGGGAATTATCCCTATATAATATATAAACGAGCAGTTTTATTAATAATTGATCCTGTTTAAAAAGTCTTCCGCTGTCGCTAAATTAAATACCACGGGATTTCCTGCCTCGCGGCTCTGGACCGGGTCAAACCGGGGCCAAGGGCCGTGACAGACATGATGCAGAGAAATCAAACCTTTTTCATAGCAATCCCTCACAAAGTGATGTCTGATGTCGATGTGTTTGGTGGTTGAATGGGAAACTGGATTTTTGATGATATTTTCTGCTGCCTGACTGTCCAACATGAGTGGTGTCTTTAAGGCAGTGATACCAAAATCCAGCAACTGATTTTGAAGCCACAGGAGTTGGGCTGTACAGCTTGCAGCAGCAATGTATTCAGCTTCAGCAGTGGATGTTGAAACAGCTGCTTGCTTTTTGCTTTGCCATGAAACTAAGCAATCACCTAGAAATTGGCACCCTCCTGATGTGGACTTCCTTGTGGTGTGACATCCAGCAAAGTCACTGTCTGAGAAACCTGAAAGCTTGATGTTCCCATTAGCTGGATACCAGATACCAAGTGTGGGAGCACCTTTTATGTATCTGAAGATCCTTTTTACAGCAATGAGATTTGATTTTCTGGGAGCTGATTGACTTCTTGCACAGACACATGTTGCAAACATGATGTCTGGTCTAGATGCAGTTAGGTACAATAAAGACCCAATCATGCTTCTATAAAGTGTTTGGTCAATCAGCTCATCCTTTTCATCAGACATGACCAGCTTATTTGTTGCCATGGGTGTGTTGCATGGTTTACAATCATTCATATCAAATTTGGTTAAAAGTTCTTTAGCATATTTGCTTTGATGAATGAAAGTTCCATTTTGCAATTGCTGTACTTGGAGACCAAGAAAGCATTGCAGCTCACCCATTGCACTCATTTCAAACTCAGCTGTCATGAGTTCTCTACACTCTTCACACATTGAGTTACATGTGCTTCCAAAAATAATGTCATCCACATAGATCTGGACAATGATTAAATCCTTCCCTCTCCATTTTAAAAACAATGTTTTATCAATGGTACCTCTTTTGAAACCATTTGAGAGTAGGAAGTTGGAAAGAGTTTCATACCAGGCCCTTGGTGCTTGTTTCAGGCCATACAAGGCTTTGTTTAGCCTGTAGACATGATCTGGATAAAATGGATCCTCAAAACCTGGAGGTTGACAAACATATACCTCTTCTTGAATTGTACCATAGAGGAAAGCACTTTTGGTATCCATTTGAAACACCTTCATATTGTGGTTGACAGCAAAGGCCAGGAACAGTCTAATGGCTTCCAATATTGCAACAGGGGCAAATGTTTCATCATAATCAATCCCCTCTTCCTGTCTGTAACCTTGAACCACAAGCCTGGCTTTATTCTTGACAACAATACCCCTTTCATCAGTTTTGTTCTTGAAGACCCACTTTGTGCCAATGGGACTAACCTCTTCTGGCAGTGGTACAAGCTCCCATACTTGTTGTCTTTTAAACTGTTGGAGCTCCTCTTGCATGGCTTCTACCCAGCTGTTGTCTTTCAGTGCCTCTTGGTACTTGACTGGCTGATGGAGTGATAGAAAACCAGCAAAAAGACAAATGTTTTGAGTTTGGCTTCATGTGAGCACCCCTTCATTTATGTTGCCAATGATTTGATCAGGTGGATGAGATCTCAAGAATATTAAATCTCCTTGGTATGGTATGATGGCATTTGTTGGTGAAGGCTGCAAATGTGTATCATCTGAGCTGACCACTGCTGGGGACTTTGATGATCCAGCAGTGGCTTCAAAAGGTGGTGGAATAGGAGGTAATGAAGTGGACACCTGCTGACTTTTATCCACTGTTTGAGGACTTTTGTCAGCAGTGTTTGAAGATGTGGAAGCAGTGGTTGATGGGCTACTTTGGTCAACAACTGTTGAGGTAGCAGTGGTTGAGCTTTGACAACTGTTTTGAACAGCTGGTGCTTTTCCTTTTGTGGCAGACCTTTGAGGGATGATGATTTCATACCCATAGTTTGGTGTTGTATCCTCTGATGAACCTGCGCTGTTAGTCTTGACAGCAGTATTTTCAAAAGTAAACTTTTCAAGATCAAACAGATCTGCAGGGTTTGCTGGGATTTTCATTGATGAAAGTTCATTGAACTTAACATTCAAAGTCTCCTCCACTGCCTTGGTCCATGTATTGAACACTTTGTAGGCCTTGGCAGTGGTTGAGTATCCCAGATGATAACCACAATCAATTTTGGCTGCAAATTTTGAAATGGAATCTTTTAAGTTCAAAATGAAGCATGGACAGCCAAACACCTTGAAGTATGAAATCAGTGGTTTAATTTTATACAGAATTTCATAGGCAGTCTTTTTGTGCCTTGGGTTTATTAAAACTCTGTTCTGAACATAGCAAGCAGTGTTTACTGCCTCTGCCCAGAAAGTTAATGGCAAACCTGAATCTGCAAGCATGGTTCTGGCAGCCTCAATCAGAGTTCTGTTCTTCCTTTCCACTACCCCATTCTGCTCTGGTGTTCTAGGGATGCTGTACTGCCTTACAATCCCTTTCTTCACACAGAAGGCATCCAACTCCCTATTTTTGAATTCTGTGCCATTGTCACTCCTGAAGCTTTTCACTGGAAGGTCAAATTGCTTTTCAACCTGTGTTACAAAGTCTTGCAAAATGCATGCAGTCTCATCTTTTGAGTGTAAAAAGAAAGTCCATGTAAACCTAGAAAAGTCATCAACAATAACCAAACAATATCTTTTCTTTTTGAGGCTCATGACTTGAACTGGGCCAAACAAATCCATGTGTAGCATTTGTTTTGGACTCTTTAATGGACTTGAAAGAACTTTTATGCTGTTTTCCTTTTAAACAGGAAATGCAATGTTCAGTACATGAAAACAATTTTTGTGGTAGGCCTCTCAACAAACCATTTTTTGAAATTTATGTGATTGTCTTAAGATTTGTGTGCCCAGCCTTCTGTGCCAAAGTTCTGTCTCTTTGTTAGAGGCAGCTGAGAACAGACATGCATCAGCTCTGGGACACTCTTTTGACATGTCAACAACATAAACATTGCCACTTCTTTGAGCAACAAGTTTAGTTTGACCAGTTTTGATTATTGCTTCAATCTTTTTGACCATTTCTGGTCCAACAATCCTACAACAGTCTTTTGTGAAGAATGACCCAAATCCCTTGTCACTCATTTGGGACACACTCAGAAGGTTGAATTTTAGATTGTCTATTAGATTGACATTTTCAAATTTTACATTTCCAGATTGTACTGTACCAGACCCCAGAACTTTCCCTTTACTATTATTCCCAAAGGATATATCACCCCCTCCATGGATTTTAAAGTCTTTGAGGAGGGCTTTACATCCTGTCATGTGCCTGGAGCCTCCACTATCTACATACCAAAGACTATCAAAGCATGCAGAAGCTCCCTGCACATGAAGTAAACGGATTAGTTCATTAATGTCTCCAAAGCCAACAAGGCTTTGGATGGGGTCTCAACAGTGTCTGGGATGGATGCAGAATGGTGGACAGTGGTTAGGTCAGGGGTTTGAACTGTTTTAGGACAGTGTTTCTCTAACCACTGTTGTGGATCCTGACCAATCATCTGCTGGTAACCAAAAGGATGCCTGTTCACTTTGGGTTTAGAGGGCCTTTTGTAGGCCTCATAAACGTGTGGAATCCTTTGGTAAGACTGTTTTTCTCTGCCTTTTCTGAACTGATTGGCAGGGGGTGCATCAGTAACCTGAACATCTCTTTTGACAGATGTTTGGTTCAGCTGTTTTATAACAGCTGTTTGAACTGACACAAACAGTGGTTGTTTCTTGGTGAATTTGACAGATGTTGATGATGATGATGGACTCAAGGATGTTTTAGCAATGTACTCATTCTTTTTCACATCAAAGTTTTTGAGATACACACATGCTTGAGTTTTGTGGTTTGTTTTACCACAGACAATGCAACCTTCAGCTGAAACAATGACACTTGTTCTGTTTAAATCATAAGCTTTTAAGTGGAAACAATCTTTTGTTAGATGATTCCTTTTCTCACAGAATTCACAAAACAAGTTATCAATTTTTTCTTTCTTCTTTCTCTTTTCAGACTCCTTTGCAGCAGAGGTTTTAACCACTGCTGGGATGTCCTTGAGAGGTATGACTTTAGCTTTTGGAGCCTTGACACCATCAGTTGATGTAAAGTCCATTGGCTTGAAATTTTCAAGAATGTTACACTCATCAGACCATTTTGGTTTAAACTGGTATTCTTCAAGCTCCTCAAAAGTAGAGGATCCCATTGGTCTGTCAAGTGTGATTTTGTTACCAAGTTTGTCAGTGATTTTCACTTCTTGGCCATTCTTGTTTGTGGGGATGAACTCAGTGGTTACATCAGTGGTTTGAACAGATTTTCCAAAAGCAGTGTTTTCATCATCATGTTTTCTATAGCCAACCCCAAATTTCACATTGCTTTTTATCTGTTTTTCAAGCATAACCTCATATCCTCTGCAGGATTCCACCCATGTTTCACAAGTAATCTGGGTGGATTCCAACTCCTTTTTGCAAACTTGGCACTTTTCTACCATAGTTTGAAGTTTAGTTTGAAGTTGAGTTTTGGTTATGCTTTGCTCTTCTTTTAGACAGCTGATCTCTTTTTCCTTTTCAGTCAATTTGTTTTTAAGTTCTTTTAAAGACTTTTCAAATTTAACCTCATCAGTCAAGATTTTATCCCGAAGGTTTTCATTCACCTCTTTAATGTTAGCAAAAGCAATTATGCAATTGTCAGAACACAGTTTTTCAAGAACTTGAGGAGATACCTTGGCAGCTGCCATCATTGCACAATCACATTGATGATCTTCTTCATCAACAGCTTTCACCTTCTTTTCACCAGCCTTTTCTTCTTTCTCTTCTTCTTTGTCCTCTTTGGACCATGGATCTGTCATTGGTTCAATCAGGGTACCTGAACTTTCTCCCAACAGTAGTTCACCAGCCACAGCAGTAACCGCTGCTTCAGTCACCTCTTCCACTGTTTCAAAGCTCTGCTGTTCCTCCTCAGTTTCAACCCCCTCATGTATTGACTCTAATGCCATCAAACAAAACTCATCATGAGAAGAATCATTAGAAGCATAGAGTGCAAAATTTTCATCACTAAGGTCTTCAGGCATACTGCTCCAGTCAACAAACCCTTGAGTGAAAAAACTTTGTTGATCTGGTTGTGCTGCTGCTGGAGCAGTGGTTTGAGGTGCAACAGGTTGCACTTGTACCTGTGGAGCAGGGGTTTGAACATATTGGATTTGTGGAACAGTAGTTTGGACATAGTGTACTGGCACAGGGGAAGCAGCATAGTGAGCAGTGTTCACTTGAGCTGCTGGGGTATACTGGGCATAGTGCACAGTGCTTTGGTTTTGAGGTCTAGGATTTGAGCTAGGATGAGTAATTATGGGACCAGTAGTTTGACTCCTACATTCCCTAGCAAAATGTCCCAACCTATTACACTTGTAGCACTTGATTTTCGATTTATCCAACCCAACCCTTAGATTCCCATGCAAACCTGGGAATTTTCGCCCTGTTCTCTTGTAAAATTTACTAGTTCTAACACTTAGCAAAGCCAGTTGGTGCAGGATGTCCATTTCCTCTAAGTCAGTGGGATCGAAATGTTGTAAATCATTGAGTTCAAAGCTTAGATTATCTGACATCTGGTTTTCGTTTGCAGTGAATGCATAACTTGCAGAGTGAGGATCAGGGTTGTTGAAATTTGCACCAGCAGTTATGTCCGAAATTTGCACCAGCAGTTATGTCAATGAAGTGATCATAACCCTGATCCTTACCACTGCTCCCAGATTCTTCTTGACCCAGAAGAGCAGTATTACCGAAAGTGTAATCATCGGTAACTTTTCCTGACTCTTGTAACCTCCTTTTCTGGTTCAACTCCCTTTCGTAGGTCAGGAGTCGACCGTGGAGTTGGGTCAAGGTCAGATCCTTGAATTCAGGTGAGTTTCGGGTGACAAAAGCTATGGTGTCCCATTTTTCTGGCAGTTACCTGAGGAACCCGCTATTTTGAGTTGAGTTTGTAAAAGTGGTGTTAACAAGCCTCAGTTCACTGATGAGACAACTGAAACGCTCAAATTGTTGCGTTAGTGATTCACCTTTAAAGTAACAATATGTTTCATACTGTTGGTTCAAGATTTCCCTGTGGTTTTCTATGACTTCTTCAGTCCCCCCAAACTGTTCCTTAAGTGCGTCCCATAATTCTTTGGCACTGTTACAGTGTAGCAGTCCAGCATATATCTCATTGGGCAGCGCTGATGCTATGATGCTAAACGCTTTAGCATCTAGTTCGATCTTTTGAAAGTCGGTTTCGGTATAATTTTCAACTGGTTTTGGAATGAACTTTTTAGCATCTTCAGCGCTTGGCACTGAAGGAACATGGGGACCATAAATGACAGACCTCCAACAACCTGTGCTTTGTTGAGCAAGGATGTGACCCATCCTTCTCTGCCAGATGTTGTACTCATTTCTTTTTAGCATAGGTGGTTTAAAAAGTGAGCCGATGTTGTTTTTATCATCCTGAGATTGTGACGTCATTCTTGTTGTTTTATAGGCATTGAGAAATCAACTTTAATGGTGATTAATCCTTGCTCTGTTTTTCAACGGACGAACAAACGATCAGTATCAACTGTTATGAGCTGAACTATTTACGTCAAAATGATTGTTAAATCAAATTTGACTGTCCAAGCTCTGATACCAATTGTTGGATCTGAGTTTGTTTTTGATTGTATTTTCGTTTGAAATTAAGATGAAAATGAAAGAGTTATGCAGCGGAATTATGATGAAAACAAACTTTGCATACAATCAAACGAGAGTAATACTTTAATCAAACATCTTTTCACAATGAATCGAGAGATTGAATTAGTTTCAACAACGATTACAATGATTGATGAATGAATGCAAACTCCCCCTCAGCCAGAGCTCAGTAGTTTGTTCGTGCAAAGAAGACGATGTTGCAAAAGAGCTAATAGAACAGTACAAAGTACTGAACTATTTATAGGCACTTGCAAACCACTGAGCATCTTAGCTGACGTCACCATGAAAGTGACATCTAACCTCCTAACAAACTCTAACCTCTGATATATACAAACACTGATGTACTAACTACTGCTATTACATTTCATTACATAAAAGACACTTAAACAGCTGCTGCATCCTTCCACTGCTGTGAACACAGCAGTGCTTGTCCGGATCAGCAGTACTTGACTCAAGGCAGTAGATTGAATCAGCAGAGCTTTGGTCTTCCATCAGTCTTTGACATTGGGCAGTAGATGCAAGGCAGCAGTTGTAGGTCAGCACTTAGTAAAATCAGCAGATAGGAGGTCAGTAGATATGAAACCACTTTCAAGGGGAGGGATTTGTATGAACCAACTGTAATCGTCTGCTTATTCTGGATCCACTGCTCTGATCCAGTTTTGGCTTTAATTATCTGTTCCTCTGATAGGGTTCAATCCCAACAGTATTGGTAAAACAAAATACTTTTTAAGTACCTTTTCACGGCTTCTGCCACTAATAATTGCTGTCGGAAAGCATTTTGCTACATTTCTAACAGCAGCAAGCATCTGTTTACAAGATAGAATATTAAACATAATTCTAGCCAAAATTAAGATAACTAAGAATTTAAGATTCTCACAGCATTAGACATGAAGGCATGATCCGGATTGTCGACAATTGGGGACAGTGTACCATCATAATCTAGAAACAATGCAATCCCCTTTCCCTTCGCGTTATTCACAATCTGTTCAACGGACGTAAGCGCAGACGGATACTTAAGCTGCACAACAAAACAATAACAGAAAAATTAGTATCTGGTTTCGGTCAAGTACTAAATAGGAGCATGTTAAGAGAAATACCATCCAATTGTGGTAAGCAACATCCACATCATTCGATGAAAACTCATTGCCGTTATTTTTCATTATATTCCTCGGGGAAGAAGATTTCATGGCATCCAACCAGCTAGTAGAAAGAACGTCATCAAGTAGAAAGAAAGTCAAAACACGTAGATTATGATATATGGACAAGAGCTAAGAACATAAACAGATCTGAACAATTCATGTTAACCGGACACATTATGTTCATCCCGTGACTACCAGCATAACATAGTTCTTTCAGTCCTACAAACTTGCGTACCTGAAGAAAGATAGCAAAATGATACATATAAGTATCCAACCAGAGAGTTTAAGTAAAGTATTGGTAAAACAAAATACTTTTTAAGTACCTTTTCACGGCTTCTGCCACTAATAATTGCTGTCGGAAAGCATTTTGCTACATTTCTAACAGCAACAAGCATCTGTTTACAAGATAGAATATTAAACATAATTCTAGCCAAAATTAAGATAACTAAGAATTTAAGATTCTCACAGCATTAGACATGAAGGCATGATCCGGATTGTCGACAATTGGGGACAGTGTACCATCATAATCTAGAAACAATGCAATCCTCTTTCCCTTCGCGTTATTCACAATCTGTTCAACGGACGTAAGCGCAGACGGATACTTAAGCTGCACAACAAAACAATAACAAAAAAATTAGTATCTGGTTTCAGTCAAGTACTAAATAGGAGCATGTTAAGAGAAATACCATCCAATTGTGGTAAGCAACATCCGCATCATTCGATGAAAACTCATTGCCGTTATTTTTCATTATATTCCTCGGGGAAGAAGATTTCATGGCATCCAACCAGCTAGTAGAAAGAACGTCATCAAGTAGAAAGAAAGTCAAAACACGTAGATTATGATATATGGACAAGAGCTAAGAACATAAACAGATCTGAACAATTCATGTTAACCGGACACATTATGTTCATCCCGTGACTACCAGCATAACATAGTTCTTTCAGTCATACAAACTTGCGTACCTGAAGAAAGATAGCAAAATGATACATATAAGTATCCAACCAGAGAGTTTAAGTAAAGTATTGGTAAAACAAAATACTTTTTAAGTACCTTTTCACGGCTTCTGCCACTAATAATTGCTGTCGGAAAGCATTTTGCTACATTTCTAACAGCAGCACGCATCTGTTTACAAAATAGAATATTAAACATAATTCTAGCCAAAATTAAGATAACTAAGAATTTAAGATTCTCACAGCATTGTGTTGAAGGCATGATCCGGATTGTCGACAATCGGGGACAGTGTCCCATAATAATCTAGAAACAATGCAATCCTCTTCCCCTTCGCGTTATTCACAATCTGTTCATTGGACGTAAGCGCAGACGGATACTTAAGCTACACAACAAAACAATAACAGAAAAATTAGTATATGGTTTCTGTCAAGTACTAAACAGGAGCATGTTGAGAGAAATACCTTCCAATTGTGGTAAGAAACCTCCGCATCATTCGGTGAAAACTCATTGCCGTTATATTTCATTATATTCCTCGGGGAAGAAGATTTCATGGCATCCAACCAGCTAGTAGAAAGAACGTCATCAAGTAGAAAGAAAGTCAAAACACGTAGATTATGATATATGGACAAGAGCTAAGAACATAAACAGATCTGAACAATTCTTGTGTAAAATGCATTGAATCAAGTCACACTACTAGAAAAGTGGTCATTTTGCTACGGAAATTTCCTACGCAAAAAAAATGTGTCGCAAATTCTGACACATTTACTATGCATTTCCTATGGAAAAAAGACCTTGATTTTTTTGGGCAATTTGCGACACAATAGTGACAAAAATACTAATTCTAAGTATTGTGTCGGAAATGCGTAGCAACTTGCTACGCATTTGTGATGGAAAATTGTTGCGTCAGAAATGCGTAGCAACTTGCTACGCATTTATGACGAAATATTTATTATTATACTTAGATTATATTTTAATGTTTAATCAGCAATATTATTAATTATTGCGTAGGAAATGTATAGCAACTTGCTACGCATTTGTGATGGAAAATTGTTGCGTCAGAAATGCGTAGCAAGTTGCTACGCATTTATGACGAAATATTTATTATTATACTTAGATTATATTTTATTGTTTAATCAGCATTATTATTAATTATTGCATAGGAAATGTGTAGTAACTTGCTGCGCATTTGTGATGGAAAATTTATTGCGTAGGAAATGTGTAGCAACTTGCTACGCATTTGTGATGGAAAATTTATTAACATATTTAAATATTTAACTAGTTTTATTATTACCCATATTTTATTATTACCATACATCTCTTAACACCCTTTCAATCATTACTATCCAATTCATTTGCTCCTCATTTGGCATCATAATATAAATGGCTTTATAAAGCACAAGAGGACAGTGTTGGGGTGTTATCAAGCTTCTTCAAGCCCAAATAGTGCCCTTACACATGGCTTAACAACCCATACTTTAACCTTCTAAATTTAAACTTGAATTGAAAACTTATTTAAATGTATAATAAATATAAGATTTAAAAAAATTACTTCGTCTATTTATATAGTATAGAATACAATTTTTGAAATATACATTTTAAAAAATGTTTTATAAAAATATATTGATAATTCATGTCCAATTTTCAACCGGTAATTTACGGCTCTTAATTAGACCCTTGGAGTATCCAGGAACGTCTAACCGGCTTCATAGTGCGCGAATGGTGGTTTACGGGAAAGCTGTTGAACATTAAACGCTAACGAACTGACACCGTACAAAATACTGACTATAGGAACGCACCGACAACGAAATGGAAGCATCGGACACGAGTATGGCCCCATTCATCGGTAAACACCCCTTTATCTCTAGATGTACTGCAACCCTCGCACACCCCCGCTCCCCTAGCTAGTGACTTCCTGCAACTCCGACAACGGAAACAGCCGGCCACCACCATCTGGTGGTGGCATACGGCGGCGAAAACGCAAAGTAGAGAGAGGAGTCAGTTGACCCTCTGGCGAGCAAAATGGTCAATACTTGTTCATAGATGTCCTAATATAAAATATTAATATAATATGTATTATTAAGTCTTACAGTCAGGTCTGGTTTTATACGATAGGAACTGGTCTGGTTTTATACGATAGGAACTGTAAACCAAAGCATACTTTAACGTTCTAAATTTAACCTTCCAAATAGTGCCCTTACACATGGCCTAACAACCCATACTTTAACCTTCTAAATTTAAACTTGAATTGAAAATATATTGAAATGTATAATAAATATAAGATTTAAAAAAATTACTTCGTCTGTTTATATATAGTATAAAATACAATTTTTGAAATTTATAGTTTAAAAAAATGTTTTATAAAAATATATTGATCATTTATGTGAAACAATAATAAAACTCAGAAATTAAACAAAACAGAATGATATAAAAAATTAAATCTTGACTAGAAATAAAACTTTATTTGGCATAATACTATTTATTACTGTTTCTTCCAATTATCTTATCATAATTTAGTTTTAATATTTATAATTTTGTACAATGGAACCTGCCTTCACATGTGGTAAAACACTTGAGCCAATCAAAATATTTGGTCAGCTATCACATGGATCACAATCCTAGGGTTATCTATTGCTCACATCCTTTCAAATCAACGGTTGAAAATACACCCTATCCTTTCTCCATCCATTTTCTAAAAACCCTAGCCCCCATCTTATTCCTCTCTCACAATACACAATCTGCAAGTCTAAATCAAGAGAGAGAATGAGAATTATGACAGAGAGAATCGGAGATAGAGAGGGAGTTGTGTGAGAGATGGGGCAGCCAACCACGGCGGCGCGTGGCGGGGCAGAGGGGAGGCACATTTGACATCATTCCCTTCATTTCTCAGAGATCACTTGGTATCATATCAGGAATGACCGGGGCTGGTTGGAACTTCGGGTCAGGGCTGACCCAATTGATATTCTTTGCAAATGCATCTTTCTCAACAGAAAAAGGGTTGACTTACATGGGTATCATGATCATGTTGGTTACAATTCCAGTGAGTTTTGTTCACTTCCCACAGTGGGGGAGCATGTTCTTTCCTCCTAGTCAAGACATTGTCAAAGGCAGTGAAGAGCATTACTACATCTCTGAGTGGACCGAGGAGGAAAAGCAGAAAGGGATGCATCAAGCAAGTCTCAAGTTCGCGGAGAACAGCCGCTCAGAGCGTGGAGGGAAGGTGGCGTCCTCTCCAACGCCACCAGAGAACACACCCAACCATGTTTGATTTCCCAACAATTTTCAGATGTTCTTCGGTTAAAGATTGCGTGGTTAATTAATTGAATAGTAACTACATAAGGAAAATAGGCTATCAAGAATGTAACTTTAGTTTCGTATTTTCCACAAACAAACATGCTTTTGATGAAGCAATTTGTATAAATTTATGATTAATGTTATTGAATTTTTATAGTTTTTAGTTTTATTTGCTTTTGTATCCGATCTCTCGGATGTTTTATAAATAGAATAAAACTAGAAAAAACATTAAATTTCGTGACAATTGTGTAGCAAAAATAAAAAATTAACTTCCGTTAAATGGGTAGGAAAATGCGTAGAAAATGTGTAGCAATTTGTGACAGCCCTTTTCTGTCAGAAATAGGTAGGAAAATGCGTAGAAAATGCGTAAAGAAACCATTTTCCTACGAGTGGTTTAACTACATATGCATTTCGTCACAAATTCGTAGAAAATTAAATTTCGTGACAATTATGTAGCAAAAATTAAAAATTAACTTCCGTTAAATGGGTAGGAAAATGCGTAGCAATTTATGACAGCCCTTTTCTGTCAGAAATGGGTAGGAAAATGCATAGAAAATGCGTAAGAAAGCAGTTTCCTACGAGTGGTTTTCCTACATATGCATTTCGTCACAAATTCGTAGAAAATCGTGAGTTGTGATGCATTTCCTACGGAAAATGGTGTCAGAAATTTTAATTTTTCTAGTAGTGTCAACCGAAGAATGTCAATGATTGCATAATATAAATCAACCAAAATTATAAACTTACATTACAAAATTATGATGCTTGTAGCTGCATCCCCAGGTCTATATAGTAACCAGCAATGCTTGGCGGATCAGCAATATTAGCATCGTCAACTACACATTTAAGTAAACAATTACAAATTTATATAACCTTTCTGATCTGGGCTAAAAACGCTAAAAACCGAATACCCAATTCGATTCCAACCAAAAACTCGGTTTAAAACCGATAAATGACCACTATATATTTTCTGAAGTGTGTTGTAAAAAGTTGAATACTTGCTCAGGACACTACAAACACACCATTCCATCTGTTGGATAGCAGCTACAACAACACTAAATCCAAAGAAGAATAAAATTCAAAGAATCGCTTAACATGATTCTGAAATAAAAAAAGACGAAAAACATCAATGTCAAACATAATAAGAATAATCACAAGAAAGAACCATTAACGTGGATGAAAGAATCGGCAGACAAGAATGCGCCTGCTCAGCATCACACAATGACACAAAAAAAAACCATCACATTTGGGCCTTATCCAAAAAATCAACAAAACCGTATAACATCAAACCCTAAAACCTCAAAATTAGGGTCATAAGTGAATAAAGCGGCAATTCAATTTCTACAATTTAACAATTATAATTTATCAAAAATTAATGAAATTAGGGTTAGAATAAAAGCCAACCTGTTCAGCCTCAACACGACATCTCCTAACACAATAACAGATCCAAAATCATCCAAAACTATTGCCAGATCTAACCCTAGATCTCTGTTCGCACATCCTTCAACACAAATCTGAACAAATTCATCATACGAAAGGTTTTATTAAAATCAAACACAATAAGCAAAATAAAACTCCAAAACTTACCATTAAAATTGGACTTGCTCAGGATCAACTTGTCGGAACCCTAGCCTTCATTGCTGGAGGCGGCAGCTAGGGCATTCTATCCACAGATCTGTAAAAAAAACACCAAGAACAAAAAACGAAGATGAACAGACAAAAATTATGATGAATTTTTAAAAACTATTGATTTCAAAATTGCAAGGTTTTACCTGTTTGTTCGTAAACCGCATCGCCATGAAATTAGGGTTTTTGGTCTAGATTATGACCGAACAAACAATACTAAGCCGAGTCTTTGGAAATCTTGTGCGTTTCCACTAATCGCAATGAAGAAATCTGATTTGTGATGTAAGTGTAGGAATCGCAAAGAAGAAAACTGATTTGTGATGGAGGTGTTGGATTTTCGGTAGTAGGGTTTGTGATAGAGGCGTAGGAAGAGGAGGTGTTGAACGAAAGGAATGAGGGATCTAGAAAATTAGGTTAATTAAGGAGTATATATACCCGGGTCAAACAAAGCGGGTATGGTTGTTGCCATTCGGATCCTGTGTAAAAATATAAGGTTTCTCATACTTTTCCCGCCAAAAATCCATTTTGGTTGCACAACAAAAGGACACGTGTCCCACACTTTGTTCATATATTATATATATAGATTATCTTGTTTTTTATAAAGATATTTTTAGATAAATAGGTAAATTTACAAAATTACCCTCATGTGCCTGTCACATGATCAAACTTAACTTTTTTAACCTTGTTAGTGCTAAAGGACGTATGTTGTAATGAGTTTTACAAATAAAGTACTATAACTGTAATTATTAAAGTTAAAGGGCATCCATTGCAATCTGATACAAACATAAAGGACCAAAAGTGTAATTTACCAAAAAAAAAGTACTGTATTTTCTAAAAGTTGTAAATGTGTGTATCACATATCTTTTGTCATATACATGTAAGTTTGTAACATCCGTCATGATGATATAAAATAGGGGCTTGTTATATCGGATTCTTGTTTTATATTAGCTCGGGATTCGGGATGTGCTTGAAGAATAAACATGACGTGATGAGTAATTGTCGGTGATGAAAAAAATATGTGTTTATGTGGATGTTGCATTTTTTATACTTATATTAGAAACAATCTAGCAACGACTTAGACTTTAGGGGGTTGGTGTTTGATAAAAGAAGAGGAAAATCATACTTACATAGGGTTGAGATCCTGTACAAATAGTGCTAACTGTAAGAACCGTAAAAACAGATCTGAACCATTGATAGTTTAAATCAAGGGTTGGGGTTGATTGTAAATAAAACCCTTATAATTAAAAATTAGTACTAACAAGTTAGGGGTAATTTCGTAAAATTGCTAGTCATTTGACCATTTTCAATTAAATACTGTCACACCTCGACCGCATTAAAACAACAAACCGCGGCGGAAATGTCGGGGAGTGTCATAACAGAATCATTGTTTCAAAACACATGGATTTAAGTTTCGTTTTATTGAATTAAGTTTATTACATTGTATTGAAATTAGAAACAAAACATGAACAAATTGACTTTCATTGTTACTAAGTCACTAAGGCCTCGTCCATTCCTATGTGAGCATGCACCAATATCATCATCAAACATCATCAACTATGGTACCTGAAACATATGTGAAAATACGTCAGTATAAAAATGCCGGCGAGTACATAGGTTTTATGTGAGTGTCAGATTCATGGCTCGTTTACATGTTGAAATAATTCGAACAACTTTGTTAATTGATATTTAGAAAACCAAGTTTTGTAAAAATGTTTGTATTGTAAATTGAAATAGCCAAGTCAAAACAGATTAGTTTTAGTTTATAAAACCTTGATGCCTGATGTGCTGAAAATGGGTTAACTAAAACAACTAAAATTACCCTAAATCTAGACTCTCTAAGTTTTAAATTTATAAAACTAAGACTCTCTAAAACCCTAAATCACACAACCGGCAAGTGTACCGATCGATGAAGTATAGCCTAAGGAAGTCCGAGTATCGAACCCAAGAGACTCTACTGATTACGCTAACGACTCTATCTAGACTTAGACTGACACGACTTAACTAAATGTTTATTAATTGGGGGGGGGGGGGTTTCTAAAAATCCTAAGAATGCAAATAATAAAAACTAGCTAGACTAGATGAACTAGACACGAACTCTCACGAAAGCTGAACTCAAGGATGATGAAAGAACTACCTAGACAGGAATCCTGATTGCTTTTAGTTATGAATATAATTAGAAATTGTCTACTATGGAACCGGGATCTTGAAATTCTCACCTATCGGGAAATCTAAGGACCGTTTTAAGAGCACGCTATGATCCCCTAAAGGTTGTTAAACTACCGGTTTTTAGACTCCTTTACAAGACATCTAATGGGGTTTATAAAAGTATCCTACAAGGCTCACTCCCTTACGAGACCTAAACCAAGGATAGGTTTGTTTTCTCAGCTAGACTTGCTAGACAGCAGCAAATAGGTTAACTTTCTAAGAAGGACCCACCTTGCGGTTTAATCACTTAGACCTAGCAATAATCTCGCACCTTACAGCTATTGACGATTAGTAGAACACTTGATTTTATAAAATTACCAACTATTACTTCTAAGGTTTATCGGCCGATTTAACCCTAAAGATTCAAGATTTATTACGTGATATAGACACTCACCAAAATCTAAAACCTAGCACGACTCTATTATGTGATAAAGACCGTCACCAAGATTCATGCGAAGCAATAATTAACAATTAAATACCATCAAGCACGCAAACACATCTAACCGATAGAACCAACCGTTTACAATTTATAAACTAACCATAGCTTCCAAAATCCAATAATAACCAAAACCTATTGCAATCAATCATCCATGTCTAGCTAGTAATATAAATTTAGCCGCTAATCATGTTCAAAAACATATTCATAATCCAAGAAAAACAAGAATTCATCATTAAACAAGTAAAACAAACGAGAACAAAGAAACAAGATTATGTAACCCGATAACTTCACTCCTGAATGCTTCCCGATGATCTCCGATGATTCCAGCAGTACCGAGCCTTCAAACCGCCTCTAATCAGCCTCTATGATCGTCCAGAATACTCTAAATTTCATAATTGTGGTGTTCTCCCCGGCTGATTATGTTAATGATCATTAAATACCAAGAAAAACCCTAATCCTTGCTGATCACGTTTCTGTTTCGCGTAGTAGACCCTCTCGCGGCCCGCCTGGAGTTTAAAGTAAGTTAATGCGGGCCGCCCGCGTCACAATCTCCGGAAAACATTTATAAGTTCAAACGGCCCGCCTACGGTTTAACATAAGTTCATGCGGGCCGCCTTAAACCTCCTTAGCTGCATTTTCGCTTCGTTTCATCCCCGAACTCCTCGGTTTCCGTGCCAGACTTTCTCCTTTCCAGATTTTACTCGTTTCCGCTTCCTTTTAGCTTCAAGTACCTGCAAACACAATTAAATCAAAAGTATGTACATTCTATCTAAAACCGATACTAAAACTAACTAAAACCGAACAAACCTAGACGCGAATAAAGATGTATTTTACAATACATCAAATATCCCCACACTTACTCTTTTTTCGTCCTCGAAAAAGAATTATGCAAACGGAATCATAGTCAGAATAATTGAACGGGCCAAAGGTATAAGTTATTTTATTAAAATCGAAACTTGTGTTAGCCGCGATTGCAAGTATATTGATCCACTTAAACCCAACCCGGTTCTGAGCCCTTATCATGCAATTTAGTTCAAGTTCGGTCAATCTACCTAGGGTCTCACGCTAAGAATTGCAAGTCCACCTAATCCCCCCTCAAGCTTATAGGACAAAAGGAACAACCACTGGGTTATTTCCTAACCGTTTTATACCAAGATAAAGAGAGTTTAAAATCAAATCTATTTTTCCATTTTTTTTCTATTTTTTTCTTTGCTTGCTTTTTCTCTTTTTTTTTTTCATTCGTGAGACTAGACGATGCTTTCCCTAACCCAGCGGTATTCCGACTGTAGAGTCGCTATCCCCAATCACAGATTACATAGGTTTCGGTACTTTTATTCGGCAAGTCGATTTCACACATCCCAGAGGCATTCCGGCTGTAGAGTCGCTATCCCCAACTCGGATTACATAGGCCTGTGCTACTTTCATTTAGTTTCTAGCTCACTTTTTATTCTATTTTTTTTTCTTTTTCAGCGAGATAATGACTAAAAACTCTAACTATCTTAACTTATAACGGCATCCCTTATACTATTTTTGGCGGTTTCAATTTCCCCACTTTCCCTAGATGAGAACCCACTAGTAGACCGACAATTAGGTATATTAAGATCAAAGGAACCCAGAACCGAACCGAGCCTACCCGCGCATCCCAAACTAGACACAAGCACGATTATTTTATCTCATATTATCATTATTTGAACCCGAACAAAAACCCAACTTTTTCGATCATTTTCCGTTTTTATTTTGCAAACTTCTTATTTCAAAAGACATTTTTACATTTTTTTCAATTTTTTTGGATTTTTCAATTTTTTTAATTTTTCGATTTTTATGACTCGACTAACTAACTAATGACACTAACGATAGTTCCCATCCCCACACTTAAACTCTACATTGCCCTCAATGTAGGATGGAAACCGACTCAAAAACTAAAAAAAAAATAAGAAATAAAAAACAAAGGGCAAATCGGAAAGGACTTAGCTGGTTTTATAACGCGTATAAGCTGCAAACACTCTCGTCCAATCCAGCTCGATCGTATAGCATTTCGTTCGCGATCGGCTTTGACTCTAACTGACATGCTTGATAAATGCCTTGAAATTCGATCAACAGCTCCAAAGTCACCCGAATGGAGATTGAGTACGGGTGGTACATATTCAAACCTGCATCACCAAAAACAAGCAAAATACCAAAGCAATACCGACTCGAAACATAAAAAAAACTCAAAAACTACTAACTTAGATGCATGGTACAAAATAAAAAACTCAAATTACACCACCGAATAACCATCTTACCTCCCCCCCGACACTTTGCTCGCCCTCGAACAACCCAAGTGCCAAACCTAACCAAGTGTGGATGCAACGGAAAACGGGTTGAAAATTTAGTGAAAAATCACATTTTTACGCCTTAAAAATATGCAACCCGTTTCCCCACACTTAAGATGGAAATAAACCCGGAAACAATCTGACTCAAATACAACAACAACAAAATGCAAGAAACATACCCGAACGCCGATTCGAACCAGCCCGAACAATGATGGTGAATGGATGAATGATGGGTCATATGGAAGATGGATCAAACTGCTGAATCTATTGGGCCTAAACAGCCCAATTTCGATCTGTAGAAAGCTCGCGGCCCGCATGAGAAATGTGATAAGTCGAGGCGGGCCGCCTTAACTTAAACAACCGGCAACAATCTTAAACCCGCGCGGCCCGCGTAATATATGTATGAACCGTAGGCGGGCCGCCTGAACAGCAGACAACAGCAACAAAACTTGCAGCCAACAGCAGACGTGCAGAATTCCATTTTTTATATTCCCAGATTGCCCCTGCACTCGTTTTTGTCGTTTTTAACGTCAAACAAACCTGTGATGCTGCTCGGGTGTCGTTCTCGGCCACGTATAAGTGATGCAACCTGCAAAACACTAGACAAAACACACAAAAGACGCAAAAAAACACGAAAAAGACGCAAACAACGCTAAAACACATAAACACTAAACTAAAGACACGACGCGAACTACGACACAATGCAACCAAATACGACTCAAAATATAAAACTAAGACTCAAAATACAAACTCTACAAGTGGGTCACAACTATTCACGCATTTACGGAGGATCATATACGCGGGGCTCACCTTCTAACATCGCCCGCACCTTACGGGCTATAGCACTATCATTCCTAACATCGCCTGCATCTCTCCTAACTCCCTCATACTCTCTCGACTCTCCATCGGGCGGTTTGAATCTAGACGTTTCATATCGAAACCTATCCCCACACTGAGCCTTGCTCAGTTTCTCTATTTTAGATTCTAACCTACTCATTCTCTCTTCCAATTCTTCGACTCTCCTATCAGGTGGATCCCCACACTTGGGTTTTAACACCTCTTCTAAAATCGGCTCACTCACCACCTTTTTCTCATCACTCTCAACCTTCTCACTCTCCTTCACCGATGTTATCGCCTCAACTCTCGCACTCGCCCCTCTCGCATTATTCACCTCAAACACTACCGACTCGTCACCCGCTCTAAGTGTAATTGTGCCTAAGAAGACATCTATCAACGCTTTAGCCGTGTTCAAGAACGGGCGCCCTAAAATTAACGGAACTCTATCATCGGCCTCCATATCTAACACTACAAAATCAGCCGGAAAAACAAACCTATCAACTTTTACCAACAAATTCTCCACTATCCCCCTAGGATACTTAACTGACTTATCCGCTAACGAGAGGGTCATACGAGTTGGCTTCAAATCACCAAGGCCTAGTTTTTCATAAAATGAATATGGCATCAAATTAATACTAGCACCAAGGTCAGCTAACGCGTGATTTTTAACATCACCACCAAACAAACAAGGGATCGTGAATATGCCTGGATCAGTGAATTTCTCAGGAAGTTTATTTAGGATCACAGCAGAACACTCTCCACTCAATGAATTACTCGAACACTCTCCTACCCTATCCTTACGCTTGAGGAAATCCTTAAGGAACTTGGCGTATTTAGGCATGGATCTCAAAGCATCAATGAACGGAAGATTCACCTTCAGCTGGGTGAACATCTCAAGGAATTTCTCGTATTCCCTAGCATATATCTGTTGCCTAGCACGAGCGGGAAACGGAAGACGGGAAATATCAATCACTGGTGGCGGAGGCCGAACCTTCTTCGGCTGCTCCTCTACTTTCTTCTCTACTGGCAACTCCTCGGCGTGTGCGGTACTTGCTGGGGCTAGCCTCATGTGCACCTTGCCTGGAGCCTCCATCTCAATCACTTCATCTACATCATCATCTTCTCCTTCCTCAACTCTCTCTCTCACAACCTCTCCTAGACTCAACCCACTACGAGTAGTAATTGCTTTCACAGAATGGTGTACTGGGTGGGTGGTACCTGAATACTGACCAGAAGGGGATTCTTTCAACTGCCTAGCTATATCCCCTACTGTTCTCTGAAGATCTAGAAGAGTGGACTCTTGATTTTTAAGCTGAAGTTCATGTCTCTGATTAATCTGCTCTTGATTCTTAGCTACAGTCTGATTATGCGTCATCATCTGAGCAAACATCTCCTCTAACCTACTCAAACTACCCTGTAAAGCCTTATCACTACCTTGACTCTCCTGATTCGACCCTCCACTCGCAAACTGACCACTCGAACCTGAACCACTACTCGTGTAAAGACCCGGCCCCCTATTTTGATACTGACCAGATGGAAAACCAGGGGGATTGCCAGAAGGGCGAAAACTACCACTACTACCACTACCCTGCCAACCGGGGTTAAAACTATTATTACTACTGAACTGACCCCTAGACTGGCCTGCTATGTACTCTACCTGCTCTAACGTAAGTGTGGGACAATCAAGTGTGTCGTGACCTCCCCTACAAAGCTCACACCTATCAACTTTCTTCTTAAGCTCATCTATCTCTCGCCTCATCTCCTGCCTCAAGTCTTGCTTCACACTCTCGACTATAGCTGCTACCGACGTACCCAAGCTAACTTGGTTTACCCCTCGACCGGCCGAGGTGGTAGTAACAGGAATGGAAGTCCTGCCAGTAGTGCTGTTATCCATATCAGAATGCGCAAAGCTCTCAAACAAATCATTACACTCAGTAACTGTCTTCTTTCCCATAAGCTGCCCTCCTGCTGAAGTATCGAAACGCGCTCTAATCTCAGGAGTAAGACCATTGTAAAACTTTTCAACTAACGCCCAGTCGGACAAACCATGCTGCGAACAACGAGAAAGAAGCGTCTGGAAACGCTCCCAAGCTAAATGATATGGCTCATCAGGCTCCATACGGAAGGAGTGAATCTGATCACGAAGGCGAGACGCCTTGGCTGGCGGGAAGTATTTTGCTAGGAAAGCATCGCGAAGACCAGCCCAAGTAGTGAAAGTGCCTGCCGGCTGAGAATCGAACCAGACGGCTGTGCGTCCAGCGAGAGAAAACGGGAAGACCTGTAAGTACCTAGCATCTAGATTGACACCCTCAATGGAGTAGGTGCCACAAAGACGAGTGATGCGATTGATGTGGGCAGGTGCATCCTCATCGTCACGTCCATGAAACTGGCAAGAATTGGTGATGGCTGTCATGATGTAAGAAGGAATCTGCCAAGACCTATCATTCGCTATGTCGGGAAGGGTGATGGGTGAAGTGGCACCGGTGAAACCGGTGGTAGCCTGCTGGTAAACGGTACGATTCGCCATTAGAACTATGGGTGGAGGACTATGTGTACGAGAACGGGAAGGTGGTGGGGAAACGTGTGGTGAAACGTGAGGTGATGGCTTCGGTGTGAAATCGAAGGTGGGGGTGGAATGTGGAACTGAAGAAGACGAAGAAGACGACTCAGAAGACTTGACTGTAAACAAAGGTGGCGGCGGTCCCTGCGAGCGCGTATGGGGCATCCACCAACTACGAACAACGAAAAGACTCTAACAACGACTCAACTAACACAAATAGCACGTATGATGTCAAACAAGTCCAAACAAAGTAATTAACGCAATCGCCAAAGAATCCCCGGCAACGGCGCCAAAAACTTGATGTGCTGAAAATGGGTTAACTAAAACAACTAAAATTACCCTAAATCTAGACTCTCTAAGTTTTAAATTTATAAAACTAAGACTCTCTAAAACCCTAAATCACACAACCGGCAAGTGTACCGATCGATGAAGTATAGCCTAAGGAAGTCCGAGTATCGAACCCAAGAGACTCTACTGATTACGCTAACGACTCTATCTAGACTTAGACTGACACGACTTAACTAAATGTTTATTAATTGGGGGGGGGGGGTTTCTAAAAATCCTAAGAATGCAAATAATAAAAACTAGCTAGACTAGATGAACTAGACACGAACTCTCACGAAAGCTGAACTCAAGGATGATGAAAGAACTACCTAGACAGGAATCCTGATTGCTTTTAGTTATGAATATAATTAGAAATTGTCTACTATGGAACCGGGATCTTGAAATTCTCACCTATCGGGAAATCTAAGGACCGTTTTAAGAGCACGCTATGATCCCCTAAAGGTTGTTAAACTACCGGTTTTTAGACTCCTTTACAAGACATCTAATGGGGTTTATAAAAGTATCCTACAAGGCTCACTCCCTTACGAGACCTAAACCAAGGATAGGTTTGTTTTCTCAGCTAGACTTGCTAGACAACAGCAAATAGGTTAACTTTCTAAGAAGGACCCACCTTGCGGTTTAATCACTTAGACCTAGCAATAATCTCGCACCTTACAGCTATTGACGATTAGTAGAACACTTGATTTTATAAAATTACCAACTATTACTTCTAAGGTTTATCGGCCGATTTCACCCTAAAGATTCAAGATTTATTACGTGATATAGACAGTCACCAAAATCTAAAACCTAGCACGACTCTATTATGTGATAAAGACCGTCACCAAGATTCATGCGAAGCAATAATTAACAATTAAATACCATCAAGCACGCAAACACATCTAACCGATAGAACAAACCGTTTACAATTTATAAACTAACCATAGCTTCCAAAATCCAATAATAACCAAAACCTATTGCAATCAATCATCCATGTCTAGGTAGTAATATAAATTTAGCCGCTAATCATGTTCAAAAACATATTCATAATCCAAGAAAAACAAGAATTCATCATTAAACAAGTAAAACAAACGAGAACAAAGAAACAAGATTATGTAACCCGATAACTTCACTCCTGAATGCTTCCCGATGATCTCCGATGATTCCAGCAGTACCGAGCCTTCAAACCGCCTCTAATCAGCCTCTATGATCGTCCAGAATACTCTAACTTTCGTAATTGTGGTGTTCTCCCCGGCTGATTATGTTAATGATCATTAAATACCAAGAAAAACCCTAATCCTTGCTGATCACGTTTCTGTTTCGCGTAGTAGACCCTCTCGCGGCCCGCCTGGAGTTTAAAGTAAGTTAATGCGGGCCGCCCGCGTCACAATCTCCGGAAAACATTTATACGTTCAAACGGCCCGCCTACGGTTTAACATAAGTTCATGCGGGCCGCCTTAAACCTCCTCAGCTGCATTTTCGCTTCGTTTCATCCCCGAACTCCTCGGTTTCCATGCCAGACTTTCTCCTTTCCAGATTTTACTCGTTTCCGCTTCCTTTTAGCTTCAAGTACCTGCAAACACAATTAAATCAAAAGTATGTACATTCTATCTAAAACCGATACTAAAACTAACTAAAACCGAACAAACCTAGACGCGAATAAAGATGTATTTTACAATACATCAATGCCATGAATCTTAACTCAAAACATTTGTTTATGTAAACCCAGATCGTAAATCGTTTTTGTAATAAAACTCGAATGGTTTATATTGTTAGAAAAACCTTATAATGTAACTCCGTTTTGAAAACATTTTCCCAAGTGATCTAGATAACGCAACGATATATAATGTGTAAAAAACACTTATATATAGAAAGTACCAGCGGCGTATCCACCATGCTTTTATCACATTACACCCACCCCATTACCAAATCACTTTCCTAACCCAATGGTTCAAATAGTTCACATAGATCAAACAGTTCCAAATGGTTCAAACAGTTCAAATAATTCACATAGATCAAACAGTTCCAAATGGTTCAAACAGTTCAAATAATTCACAAAGATCAAATATAAACCATAGTATTTGTTTAGAAAATTCGAAATCGTTTAGCACATATGAATCACCAAAAAACAGTTTAAAGCGGTAAAAGAGGGGAACTATATACTCACTTAAGAATGCTTAGAAGTCTTGAAATAACAACAAAGCAAAACTAGAAGGATCACAGAATCAATCGGCACCTAATATAGGTAACTATGTTAATAAACCGGACCTAAATCGGAAGATCGGATAGAATGAGGTCTTGTAAGCCAAATGAGTGTTGGAAATCATATAATATGGTTTAACAAAGCCTACATTCTAACACGGAACCTATCCTAAGTGCTTATGACCCATTACGACTCGTTTAGGTAGTAACGCTACTTTAACGCGTCGTTCGCGTAAAATGCGTTCAGACCGCCTAACTAGTCCTATGACAAGTATTATATGCCTTAACTAGTCTAATAATGTTGCCTAATTAGTTTAGATGTCAAAATTTAAGTTACATATGCTTAGAATGAATTTATGCGCAAAAAGGGCATTTTGGTCATTTTCCTAAGGCATATAAACTACATATCATACAACTAACTAAACAAAGTGACCATAAGGTATAACCTCGGAAAGTTATTCCCAATAAAACTATGGTCACAAAATATGTTTGGCCGGATCCTAAAGATCGACCAAACGGGTCGGGTTCGAAAGTCTAAGCGGTTGTTTAGACCGCTTATCTTATGACCCTATATAAGCACTAAACTAAAAGTGACGAGTTAAACATGTTAAAACATATTTAACTAAGTTAGAAAACAAGTTTGATATCAAAATAAAGGGTTTTGATACCCAAGAATAGTTTGGTTGCAAAATACGCATAAACGCGTATTTTGACCGAAACTATGACTCGTCACTAAGCCTAAATAACGTGGCAATCAGTAAGTATAGTCACAAAGGACTATGACCATCGTGATTACGCTCACGTTGCGAAGTTCAAAAGAACTTCGTGTTGACCAAAGACTGGTCAAAGCAGAAAGTCAAACACCGTTTTACTTTCACGCTTAAAAGCATGAAAGAAACTTACAAAAGGTCCAAGCAAGGAAGAAATTGATCTAAAATACTCAGGTATGAAGCTAAGGCTTCAACTTAGAGTATGAATTCAGATCAATTGTGTGGATTGCAAATGAAACATGGTGGGTATATATAGATTTCGGAGAACCGTTAGGATCATTTCTCGTAATCCGTGCCTTGGTCTTTACCCTCCATGTGTATCCCATGGTTTATAATACAATGGGACACTCAAAACCATAAAATGGTATTGCAAAACAAGGATCAAAACCATCAAAATGGCTGAATTAGACCAGATTCAATGTTTCTGTCTGATGTGCTGTCACGGGCCACGTAGGAAATTCCCATGGCTTACGCGCCCCTCCTAGCCATCTTTGACAGATTGTCAAAAATGGTCCCTGCAAGCTTGAAACTTGGTTTTCGATGAATTTTTGGCACGTTTTAGCCCCGTTAACCCCATTTCAAGGCTCTATAATGAAGTTAAAGTATAGGGAACATGAAATATGCTCAAAAACATCTCAGATGTCGGTTCATTTGGTCGTACGGTTGCGTTGTTTGGTTAATTACGACGAAACACGAACGGACGCGAAAAACAAGAAAAATTACGCGACGAATGGAATTTTAGCATGCCAATCACTAAAATAAAATATTTCAATGATTACAAAAATTTTTGGGTGTCTGGATATATTCAGAATGTAAGATATGCGCGAAAATGCAAACTTATGCATTTTTTGACGCTTTTAGTCCCTATTGATCAAAAAGTTTATTTTTGCGCACCAAACACCTCAAAGCCTATTTCTAAGCTATGTAAAGGATATTTAGGGCATATTTAACTTATGATCAAGTTCCGGAATGTTCTTTACCATATAAATCGGCATATTTCGCAGTTTGACATAAATAGTCCCTGCGATCGAATAAACTTGATTTCGACACACCAAACCCTCCAAAACTTATTTCTAAGTTATGTAAAGGTTATTTAAGGTATGTTAAGCCTATGGCACTGTTCCGGAGTGTTTGTTGCATTAAACTGATTACGTTTACGCATCAGTTCGCGTATAACCTTCTAGAAAGCGATTTAAAGCTCGAAATCGAACAAGAATTGATATGTACAAATGATACACATATTTATACAAATACCAAGTATGAAACACAATGTTTCATTGATTTGGTATTTTTTTGATGGTCGTAGAGGCACAGATGTCACAGCCTCCCCTACTTTAGGAAATTTCGTCCCAAAATTTATTCGTAAGAGTCTGTCTGTGACTTTGTGTCAAATAATTGTCTTGCATGGAATCTAGGGTGTCATCTATTTGTGTAGAGTAACCCATCAAAGATATGCAAGGGATAATCTTGTCATCTCCCAGTGGATATACTTTGAAGCGAAAAATGAATGGATGATTCATTTTCTCCAATGGATTCTTCGTTAGATGAGGAAAATGCAAGATGAATAGGTTATTCGTTTTCAATGGATATTTCTTCAGAAGCGAAAATGAATGAATGATTCATTTTCCTCAACAGGTACTTCGTCAGAAGTGGGAATAAAGGATTATAGAATAAGATATTCATTTTCCCTCAATGGATATTTTCTTCAGAAGCGAAAATGAATGGATGATTCATTTTCCTCAATGGGTTCTTCGTCAGAAGTGGAAATGAAAAAAAAATCGAAAGGATATTTATTTCCCTTGATGGATATTTGATGTGTGAAAATGTGTATATTAATTTTGAACAAGTTTTAAAAAGGAATCGCCAACTAAACCACACACAATCGGCAAGTGCACCGGTCGCAGTGTAGTTTAGATGGCAAGACCGGATATCAATCCGTGGACACTATATGCAAACTCTAGGTAATGAACCATTGTCGAATATAAAGCCAATTTTTAAGTTTGTTTTGATGATTAACTAATATCCTAATTAATTAAGAAAGTGGAAAACAAGACAAGCAACGTAAAACAATCACAAACTTGGGAGCAAAGTCTAAATCAAATATGATGAGAAAAGACTACCTAGGTATCGAATCCCTAGAATTATGCAACGCTATCTTGACTATGGCAATGGTTAAATATCATACTCCCTCGATTAACCCCCCGCTAGAGATGTATCAAACGAAAGATAAAGACGAAATGCGAAGTGCTAGAACGAACCGGCTCGACCTATCGATACCAAATCCTACGAAAATCAAGCAATGAAAGTAACTCTACCCCCAAAACTCTCAAAACGCAAACCAAAACAAACCTTGAAGATTGAAATCCTAGGAAATCTTAACCACGATGTAATAAACGAACCCGAGCTATCGGTCACCCAATCTACCCACCAATGATTAGCTAATAACCTAGCTCACCTTAATCGTCTTTCGAGTCACAAGATGAGGATGCAAGTTTTAGTATATTGATTTTAATTATTAATCGAATTGGTCAATTTCTCAACCCAATATTCAAACCGAAAACCCTAAGATCAACGATTCAAATTAAACTCTAAGTCTAGGGGATATTTCTATGTGCCTAAACCGCTGAATTCATCAACCAATAATCAATCAAAACACACCAATATGCAATATCATGATCAATCACAAGGCAAAGTTATGTAAATCGCATAAAATAACAAAAACCACGTCAAAACAACGTAACAATCACTAGTTCATCACAACCTAGGTAGTTTATAACGTTTAGCTACTCATATTTATTAAGAACATAACTGAACAAAGTCTGAAAACAAAGGAATTCATAGTTCAAAACAAATTAAATACGAAAAACCAAAGTTTTACGAACCGAATATGCTTCTAACTTGAACCGAACACTTCCGAACCACTTGAACAGCTTCAATTATGCTCCAAAACGTCTTCTGATCGTCCACAGCCGTAGGGTTTCGAATGTGAATGCCTCCCTTAGCTACCTTCTGTCGTTTTTTGTTGTCTGCCGCCAATGTTTCGAAAGAACAATAATAATCACCCTCGATTACGTAAACTTTAGTATGTATATATAAATATTAATTCCTTTAGGGTTTTAATTGTTTAATACCCACTAATCTGATTCAAGGCCCAAAGAAAGAAAACATTTCCCCTGATGTCACGAATGCATGGCTGGCATCAAGTTATTTTGGCGGCCCACTTCTGATGATGTTTTCGAAATCCTCAAGATGTATATGGAATTTTCTTTGCACGTCCCCAACTCAATTAATATGCAGCCCACCATAATAATATTAATATGTATATATCTTCAATAATAATATAGAGATAGTGGACTTCGCCTACTCACGAAAAATGGTTGCATTTTCACTTCTGTCACTGGCGCCCTATCCTACTCAACTGGCTAGTTATTTCCATTTTACTCGGTTTTGCTCCATTTGCACTAGGACCTAGCAAAACACAAAATAATATAAAATAACACTAAAACTAAATAAAAACTATACAAAAATAATACACTTTACACGGGGAAAATATGTACATTTTTCCACACATCAAATATCCCCACACTTAAACCTTTTTCGTCCCTAAAAAAGACTTATGCAAACGGAATCAGAATCAAATTAATGTTCGGGTACAAAAGCTAGTTTACTTTATTAAAATTAAAACCCGTGATAACCGCGATTGCAAGTATTTTGATCCTCTTAAACCCAAACCCGGTTCCAAGTGTCACACCCCGACCACGTGTAACATACAAAACGTGGCGGAAACGTCGGGGAGTGTTGTAACAGAATTAATGTTTCATAACCATGGATACCAAAAAGTGTTTCGTTTTATTAAACATTGAATAATTACATCGTCTGGAAATCTAAATACACAATTTAACATAGTCTATCATTGTTATTGAGTCACTAAGGCCTTGTCCAGTCCTATGTGAGCATGCATCCTATCAATCGATATCTTTCAACAATACCTGAAACACATGTGAAAACGAGGTCAGCAAAGAAATGCTGGCGAGTACATAGGTTTTGTGAAAATAAGATTCATGACTTCTGTTTAAGAAAATGTTTAGTAATGAACCTTGTAATTTGCTTTGTCTTTGTAAATCATTTGAAAAATAATAAGTTTAGATGATATGTATAAATAAGAGAATAATGCATGATTAAATGAATAACCATGTAAAATGAGTTTGTAAAAGTTAAGTTGTTTGTACAACAATGTATTGTGAAAAGTATGTTATTTGTATAAGATGTTATATGTTTAAATTGAAATGATTTAAACAACGCTACGATATGTAATACCATATAAGCACTTATATATAGGAAGTACCAGCGGCGTATCCACCATGCTTATATCATATTACACATGCCTCGTTACTTAAATCACTTACTCAAACCAAACCAACAATGTAAGATGTCTATGTGTAAACCAACTGCCAAATGTATTGGAATAATATGTCAAAATGTTCATGTCAAGATGTAAATCATGTTATGTATAACCAATGTCGAAAGTGTTTGTGTCAAATGTAAACCATGTAATGTGTAACCAAAATGATATGTATGGCTAGTGAAATGCATCAACTAAACCATAGGTGAAACGCACAAAACAAAGTATTGAAGTAAAACTTGGTTTAAATCAATACTATGTTTCGTGGAAATGCATGATTAAATGAAAATCATGTCCAAATGTTTACCCAATAGTTAAAACATTTTGTGAAATCGTTCAAATCGTTCTTGTTGTTTTAATCGTTCAAATCGTTCTTGTTTTAATCATTCAAATCGTTCTTGTTTTAATTGTGAAACTACTTTATGGTCGTTTCTCTAATAACATTCAAACCTTCTTGACTCGTTCATCGTTCCAACTCGTTCTCGCTCTAACAAACCCTTACCAAAGGGTAAGTTATATTTACAGATTCAGTCGCTACCCACCACACCCACACATAACAACGGGTGTAGTAAATAACGGGATTTGTCAGATCCTATGGTACCATAACCTAATACTGGTTGGCTTGATCATTGCTAATGAATGTCATTGGTTATGTAACTACAACCAACAAGTTTGTTCACCTTATTGAAATCGTTCTTGAAATCATTGTAATTGTTTTTGAAACCATTGTAATCGTTCTTGAAGTCATTGTTAAGACATTTAGCACATATGAGTCACCCCAAAACAGTTGAAAACAGTAAAAGAGGGGAATAATGTACTCGCCTGAGGATGCTTAGAGGTCTTGAACAACAACCAAACAAAGCTAGAGGGAGCACGGAATCAGTCGGCAATCTAAAACTATATAAATAAACCGGACTTAAATCGGGAGATCGGATAGGATGAGGCTTGGTAAACCAAATGAGTATTGGAACTCATATGATATGGTTTAACAAGGCCTACATACTACAATGAAACCAAACCTAAGTGCTTTCGACCCATCGCGACCCATTAAGGTAGCTTATGCTACTTTAACGCGTCGTGCGTGCAAAGCGCGTTCGAGACGTCTAACTAGTCCTATGACAAGTATTATATGCCTATACATGTTTTATCATGTTGTATAATCAGTTACGTATAAAAGTTTAGGTTACATAAGCTAAATTACCAATTATACATGAAAAGGGTATTCTGGTAATTTACCTAAGGCATATAAACTACCTATCATACAACTACTCAAACGATGTGACCATAGGGTATAACCTCGGAAGGTTATTCCCTACCTACTATGGTCACCTAATGTGTTTGGTCGGATCCTAATGATCGACCAAATGGGTCGGGTTCGAAGGTATAAGCGATTTATTAGATCGCTTACCCTACGACCCTAGACAACGTGGTAATCAGTAGGCATAGTCCCAAGGGACTATAACCAACGTGATTACACTCACGTTGCGAAGTTCAAACATACTTCGCATTGACCATAAACTGGTCAACGCAGAAAATCAAACAAAGTTTGACTTTCAGACTCGAAAAGACTCGAAAAGCAATAAAAGAACGAAAGAATACTTACGAAGGGTCCCCGAATGCTAATCTAGATCCAAATAACTCAGGTATGAAACAATGGTTCCAACTTAGAGTCTTTTGGATCAGATTCTTGTGAGTTTAGAAGTGAATTGGGTTGGGTATTTATAGTATTCGGAGAACCGTTAAGATCGTTTCTTGGAAAAGGGGGGCACGATCAAAGCCGTACACTTGTCGGAACCTTATGGTAGCTCATTTGCCACTCACCATAGGAAATCAACATGTGGCATTGAGATTAGGAGTGCAAAACAGCTGCAAACAGGCTGTTAAATACTCTGCATCTGGTCTGCAGACCCCTTGCGCATCGTAGCACTCCCATTGTTACGGTGCGCAAGCATGTAAGTTTGGCAGAATTACAGTTTTGGTCCCTGTTATGCATTTAAGCTATTTCTGACACGTTTAAGGCCCGTTAACCCCATTTCAAAGCTCTAAAATGAAGTTAAAGTATAGGGAACTTAAAATGTGCTCAAAAATATCTCGGATGTCGGTTCGTTTGGCCGTACGATCGCGTTGTTCGGTTAATTACGACGGAATGCGCATAAGCGCGAAAAACGATCCAAATGACGCAACGAATGGATTTTTGGCAAGCCAAACACTAAAGCATAATATAGTCATGCTTACATAAATTTTTGGATGTCCGGATGTATTCAGAACGTGAGTTATGCGCAAAAGTGCAAACTTGTGCACTTTTTGACACTTTTAGTCCCTGAATGACTCAAAAGTTTATTTTAGCATACCGAACCCCTCAAAACTTATTTCTAAGTTATGTAAAGGTTATTTAAGGTATGTTAAGCATATGTTGATGTTCCGGAGTATTCGTTGCATTAAACTGGTTATATTTACGCATCAGATCGCGTATAACCTTCCAGAAAGTGATTTAAAACTTGAAATCGAACAAAATTTGATATGTGCAAATGATACACATATTTTTACAAATCCCAAGTATGAAACATAAAATTTCATTGGTTTGGCATTTGTTTGATGGTCGCAGTGACACAGGTGTCACAGTCTCCCCTACTTTAGGAAATTTCGTCCCGAAATTTAATTAGAGGAAACCTGTGAGAGCTTGAAAGCATGAAGTTGAAAAGACAAAACAACACTGGTTAGGGTTCTGAACTTCTAGTAACTTTAAATAACATTATGCTTTCAATGCAAGAGGGACACTTATATACAAGTATATGAAGCGTCATTGGTGCGTCCACTGTACCTCCATTACATCGTTCTCATTTTGTTATTGTTGTCACTATCGGTTCTTACACATAATAAATCCTACTGGGTTTCTGTGCACTAAATTTCATAATTATGTACGCGTCCATAATTAGACAATTCCTTGCACAGTTCACACAGTCTATTTTATAATGTGTAGGGTAAAACCAAATGAACAAACCTGTGATGAGTGTGACTGGACCACCATAGGGTCCTTTCAGCTGTATCATCACATGCCATTCTTAACCAGATCTTGAATCAATCTTTAACTAGACCACCCAAGGGTCTCTCATCGAATCATGGAATGGTACTATATAACCCAAGGGTCTTAACTAACACGTAGAAGCCCATAAGGATTTAAGGTAGTACCTTTTTAATATCCTACTATGAATCCCTCATATGAAGATATGAAAGATTCTATGAGGATTTGAAAATCGTATCACACAAAAACATAGAGGAGAACACATAAACACATATCACATAATCGCATAATCGTATACTCGCATAATTGTTTAATTTGACCTTTAAATTTGTTATCTTTGGACACGGGTATTTAAAGCATATTAGGAATCAAATCCTTAATTGTAGCAATTTGGATGGATCCACAAGAATACCCTGCTTGTTGACTACATGACCCAAAAACTAAACTTCTTTAAGCCAACATTTCCTCTTGGAGGTTTTAGCGAAAAGTTTGTTCCTTCTTTAGGGGTTCCAATGTCAACGAAGGTGTTGATCGTGATCGGCTCGGGATATGAATAGATCAAGATGTCATTAATAACAATGGCGAACTGATCCAAATAAAGCTTGCAGACTCTATTTATTAAGTCCTTGAAGATGGTTGAAGCATTTGTCAACCCAAAAGACATGACTGTAAACTCGTTATGGCCATACTTCGTGCAGAAAACCGTTTTGGGAATATCTTCTTTGAGAATACAAAGTTGATGATACCCAAAACGCAAATCGATCTTGGAAAAGCATGAAACGCTATGCAGTTGATTGGAGAAATCGTTGATTTAAGGTAGGGGATATCGATTCTTGATGGTAAGCTTACTAGGCTTACATTAATCGATATACATTCGAAAAGATCCATTTTTCTTTTCACAAAGAGGACAGGAGTTTCTCCAAGGTGAAAAGTTCGGACGGATGAATCCTTTATCAGACAACTCTTGAAGCTGTTTTGATAATTCTTGCATCTCGAATGGTGCAAGACGATAAGATACTTTAGATTTAAAAGAAACAAGTGTTTGAGGTTCTTAGGGAGATCACAAGTGATCATAAAAATGACAGAACCACACGAGTAGTTTTGTCTTTGTGTTGACATCATAAGGTTGGATCAAACATTCATACAATTGCATTAGTTAAAAAAAATAAAACCACAAATTTTTATTTATATAACAACCGCATTGTCTTTAAATGTTACAAGATAACAACCAGAGAAATACAAAATGCTAATTGTTCACTCCTTCATCATTGAGTGCCTCATTGATGTTAAACACTCGACCACGTGCTGGATTCACATTGACGTTGACGTTCGCATTTGGGTTTGCGTTAGCATTTGCATTCACCAGTCTCGGGCAGTTGTGGCGGAAGTGACCAATCTCTCCGCAGTTGAAACATGACCCCAGTGGGAATCTCGCAGCATTCCCTTGAACCGGAGCTTGAACCTGAGCAGCCTGATTTTGTCCCAAACGACAAACATTGGCCAAATGCCCAAGTTTCCCACACGTCGTGCATTGCCAGCAAGCTTGTTGTACCGCGTGATGACCGTTGCAGCGTGCACAATGAGGTGCGGTACCGGCATATGCTTTCTTTGCAGGTGGCTGAGCTGGTGGGTTCCGCGGGTTCTGAGCAGTCTGTGCTGTAACAGCAAAGTTCTGAACACCCTTTCGCTTTCTTGATTTCTTTGACGTCTCACCTTCCTTACCCTTCTTGTTTTGACCTTTCTTGTTATCCTCCTTGTCAGACCCCTGCTTCTTACCCTTGTCACCCTTTCTGTGTAACCTATTCTTCCGAATCTGTGACTCAGTCAATGTCGCAGCTAACTCGATCGCCTGACGGAGTGTGGTAGGGCTACTACCAGTAAGGATGTCTTGTACCGAGTCAGGTAGGCCGTCGATGTACCTTTCGATAGCCTTGTCGAGTGGGGTAACCATTGTCGGGCAAAGCAGACTCAACTCCTCAAACCTATCAGTATACGCCCTGTGCTCACCACTATCTTGCTTCAACTCATCAAATTACTTCTCCAAAGCTCGCTGCTCATGACGAGGACAAAATTCCCTCATCATAAGGGCCCTAAGTTCAGCCCATGTCTGTGCTAGAGCAACTTCTGCACCACGATCCCTCATAACCCCGTTCCACCATGTGAGAGCCCTCTTCTGAAACACACTCGAAGAAAACTCGACCTTGCGATTGCCAGGACACTACACGTGGCGAAAAGTATTCTCAATGCTCTCGAACCATTGAAGAAGCCCAGTTGCTCCTTCAGAACCACTAAACTTGAGTGGTTTAGCCTGGTTAAAATCCTTGTATTTGCATGGAACATTGTTGTTGTTGTTGGCTTGGTTCCATTGAGCAAAGAGGTTTGGGAATTGAGCAGCCATTTGCTGCGCAATGATTTCTGCCAATTCGGCAGTCGCTATCTGGCTTTCGCGTCGAGGAGGCATTCTAAAAGAGGAAACATGAAAGGAAACGAGTGAGAGAATTAGACGAAAAGAATGAGATGAAACAAATCTGATGAAAGCAAGGATAGTGGTCATTTGTTTGTTACTACAAAGCAACAAACGACCTCGGTGATTAATCAAAGTAAATAGGTCAAAAATAATGTATCGCGAAGACATGCTCGCCTATAAGTGAACACTCATCCCAAGAATTCCCAGGTAAGCACAACCGGTCTCGCGTCTGATGAGATATATACGAAGTGCTTGCCTAGACAGAAAACCCAGAATACAGGCATTCACCCTTCCAGTTTGCACGTGTTCACATTATTTAAGACTCAAAACTTTGGCAAGAGTTTGAAAATTCAAAAGGGGTTCAAAACCTTATAACTGAGGGTTCAAAACCTAGTAATCAATCATCCTAGAACAGATGATTAGTTTTCAAAGCGGTTTTGAAATTTATGTTCTTGTTGTGGTCGTCGCCTAAGGATAGGTGACGGTATTGTTTTATGACTAAACGTAAGTAAACTCGCGTTAGGGTCCTAAGAAGGTTATAGACTAGGTCAAAGCATTACTAATAACCTAATTCCCTATAACCATTGGCTCTGATACCATCTTTTCTGTCACACCCCGACCACGTGTAACATACAAAACGTGGCGGAAACGTCGGGGAGTGTTGTAACAGAATTAATGTTTCATAACCATGGATACCAAAAAGTGTTTCGTTTTATTAAACATTGAATAACAACATCGTCTGGAAATCTAAATACACAATTTAACATAGTCTATCATTGTTATTGAGTCACTAAGGCCTTGTCCAGTCCTATGTGAGCATGCATCCTATCAATCGATATCTTTCAACAATACCTGAAACACATGTGAAAACGAGGTCAGCAAAGAAATGCTGGCGAGTACATAGGTTTTGTGAAAATAAGATTCATGACTTCTGTTTAAGAAAATGTTTAGTCATGAACCTTGTAATTTGCTTTGTCTTTGTAAATCATTTGAAAAATAATAAGTTCAGAAGATATGTATAAATAAGAGAATAATGCATGATTAAATGAATAACCATGTAAAATGAGTTTGTAAAAGTTAAGTTGTTTGTACAACAATGTATTGTGAAAAGTATGTTATTTGTATAAGATGTTATATGTTTAAATTGAAATGATTTAAACAACGCTACGATATATAATACCATATAAGCACTTATATATAGGAAGTACCAGCGGCATATCCACCATGCTTATATCATATTACACACGCCTCGTTACTTAAATCACTTACTCAAACCAAACCAACAATGTAAGATGTCTATGTGTAAACCAACTGCCAAATGTATTGGAATAATATGTCAAAATGTTCATGTCAAGATGTAAATCATGTTATGTATAACCAATGTCGAAAGTGTTTGTGTCAAATGTAAACCATGTAATGTGTAACCAAAATGATATGTATGGCTAGTGAAATGCATCAACTAAACCATAGGTGAAACGCACAAAACAAAGTATTGAAGTAAAACTTGGTTTAAATCAATACTATGTTTCGTGGAAATGCATGATTAAATGAAAATCATGTCCAAATGTTTACCCAATAGTTAAAACATTTTGTGAAATCGTTCAAATCGTTCTTGTTGTTTTAATCGTTCAAATCGTTCTTGTTTTAATCATTCAAATCGTTCTTGTTTTAATTGTGAAACTACTTTATGGTCGTTTCTCTAATAACATTCAAACCTTCTTGACTCGTTCATCGTTCCAACTCATTCTCGCTCTAACAAACCCTTACCAAAGGGTAAGTTATATTTACAGATTCAGTCGCTACCCACCACACCCACACATAACCACGGGTGTAGTAAATAACGGGATTTGTCAGATCCTATGGTACCATAACCTAATACTGGTCGGCTTGATCATTGCTAATGAATGTCATTGGTTATGTAACTACAACCAACAAGTTTGTTCACCTTATTGAAATCGTTCTTGAAATCATTGTAATTGTTTTTGAAACCATTGTAATCGTTCTTGAAATCATTGTTAAGACATTTAGCACATATGAGTCACCCCAAAACAGTTGAAAACAGTAAAAGAGGGGAATAATGTACTCGCCTGAGGATGCTTAGAGGTCTTGAACAACAACCAAACAAAGCTAGAGAGAGCACGAAATCAGTCGGCAATCTAAAACTATATAAATAAACCGGACTTAAATCGGGAGATCGGATAGGATGAGGCTTGATAAGCCAAATGAGTATTGGAACTCATATGATATGGTTTAACAAGGCCTACATACTACAATGAAACCAAACCTAAGTGCTTTCGACCCATCACGACCCATTAAGGTAGCTTATGCTACTTTAACGCGTCGTGCGTGCAAAGCGCGTTCGAGACGTCTAACTAGTCCTATGACAAGTATTATATGCCTATACATGTTTTATCATGTTGTATAATCAGTTACGTATAAAAGTTTAGGTTACATAAGCTAAATTACCAATTATACATGAAAAGGGTATTCTGGTAATTTACCTAAGGCATATAAACTACCTATCATACAACTACTCAAACGATGTGACCATAGGGTATAACCTCGGAAGGTTATTCCCTACCTACTATGGTCACCTAATGTGTTTGCTCGGATCCTAATGATCGACCAAATGGGTCAGGTTCGAAGGTATAAGCGATTTATTAGATCGCTTACCCTACGACCCTAGACAACGTGGTAATCAGTAGGCATAGTCCCAAGGGACTATAACCAACGTGATTACACTCACGTTGCGAAGTTCAAACGAACTTCGCATTGACCATAAACTGGTCAACGCAGAAAATCAAACAAACTTTGACTTTCAGACTCGAAAAGACTCGAAAAGCAATAAAAGAACGAAAGAATACTTACGAAGGGTCCCCGAATGCTAATCTAGATCCAAATAACTCAGGTATGAAACAATGGTTCCAACTTAGAGTCTTTTGGATCAGATTCTTGTGAGTTTAGAAGTGAAGTGGGTTGGGTATTTATAGTATTCAGAGAACCGTTAAGATCGTTTCTTGGAAAAGGGGGCACGATCAAAGCCGTACACTTGTCGGAACCTTATGGTAGCTCATTTGCCACTCACCATAGGAAATCAACATGTGGCATTGAGATTAGGAGTGCAAAACAGCTGCAAACAGGCTGTTAAATACTCTGCATCTGGTCTGCAGACCCCTTGCGCATCGTAGCACTCCCATTGTTACGGTGCGCAAGCATGTAAGTTTGGCAGAATTACAGTTTTGGTCCCTGTTATGCATTTAAGCTATTTCTGACACGTTTAAGGCCCGTTAACCCCATTTCAAAGCTCTAAAATGAAGTTAAAGTATAGGGAACTTAAAATGTGCTTAAAAATATCTCGGATGTCGGTTCGTTTGGCCGTACGATCGCGTTGTTCGGTTAATTACGACGGAATGCGCATAAGCGCGAAAAACGATCCAAATGACGCAACGAATGGATTTTTGGCAAGCCAAACACTAAAGCATAATATAGTCATGCTTACATAAATTTTTGGATGTCCGGATGTATTCAGAACGTGAGTTATGCGCAAAAGTGCAAACTTGTGCACTTTTTGACACTTTTAGTCCCTGAATGACTCAAAAGTTTATTTTAGCATACCGAACCCCTCAAAACTTATTTCTAAGTTATGTAAAGGTTATTTAAGGTATGTTAAGCATATGTTGATGTTCCAGAGTATTCGTTGCATTAAACTGGTTATATTTACGCATCAGATCGCGTATAACCTTCCTGAAAGTGATTTAAAGCTTGAAATCGAACAAAATTTGATATGTGCAAATGATACACATATTTTTACAAATCCCAAGTATGAAACACAAAATTTCATTGGTTTGGCATTTGTTTGATGGTCGCAGTGACACAGGTGTCACACCAAGCCCTTATCATATAGATTTAATTCAGGTTCGGTCAACCTACCTAGGGTCTCACGCTAGAAGCTACGGTCCACCTAATCCCGCCTCAAGCTTATAGAAGAAAAGGAACGATCACTAGACTAATTCCCAACCGTCTTATATCAAAACCAAGAGAATTTAAAATCAATTTTTTTTTCATCATTTTTTTTTCTTTTCATTCTTCTCTTTTTTCCTTTTTTTAATAAGCGTAGACGTTGCTTTCTCTAACCCAGAGGCATTCCGGCTGTAGAGTCGCTATCCCCAACTTGGATTACTTAGGTTTCGGTACTTTTTATTTGCATGTTCGATTTCACACATCCTAGAGGTATTCCGGTTGTAGAGTCGCTATCCCCAACCAAGATTACATAGGCCTGCGCTACTTTCATTCAGTTTCTAGCTCATTTTTTTCTATTTTTTTTTTCATGATTAAAAATTCTAACGGTTTTAACTTATAACGGCATTCCTTATACTCTTTTTGGCGGTTTCAATTTCTCATATTCCCTAGATGAGAACCCCCTAGTAAATCAACAATTAGGTATATTTAGCTCAAAGGAACCTAAAACCGGGCCGAGCCTACTCACACATCCCAAATTAGACACGGGCTTAATTTATTAATTCTCATATTATTATTATTTGAAACCCGAATAAAAACTGATTTTTCTATCATTTTCCGTTTTTATTTTGCAAACATCTAAAACATGAACATTTTCTGATTTTTTCAATTTTTTTTTTGATTTTCAATTTTTTTTACTCAAATCTACCTAAAAAGACGAAGTCTCCCATCCCCACACTTAAAATTTGCATTCTCCCCAATGTCGGATGAAAGACAACTAAAAATAAATAAGAAATAAAAAAGAGAATGAATTGGAAAGGACTTAACTGGTTAGGATAAAAATCAGTGCCAGCTGCGTGCGTCTTCAATCCGAACTCGTACACGATCGTATAGCATTTCCTTCGCGATCGTATCCAAAACTGATATACCGGGGCTGCCCTTTACAATATGGTATAAGCTCAAAATCATCGTCCGAATGGAGATTGAGTACGAACGGGTCAATCAAACCTGCACACATAATACACAAACAAACCCAAGCTTAAAACTGACTCGACGACAAAACAGACTCAAACCAACTAATTTAGACTCATGTAAACAAAAGATAAACATAAAATAAATACTACCAAAAGACATACAAACTCTACAACTCGGACGAACATCCGAGTACGCAACCCAAACACTCACGTGCTAACCAGCGGGAGGTATAGTACCTCCTCCTCTCTCTCCTCAGCTGGTCCCTTGACAAAATGCTTTAAGCGATGACCATTGACCTTAAACCTCTGACCGTCCTCATTCTCAACCTCTACCGTTCCGTATGGAAAAACCTGTGTAACCACATACGGACCAACCCAACGCGCCCTAAGCTTTCTCGGGAACAGCTTCAACCGGGAATTAAATAGCAACACCTTCTCCCCACACTTGAACTCTTTCACCTGTTTCAAGTGTCTGCCGTGCAACGCCTTAGTGCGTTCTTTATATGCCCATGACTTTTCATACGCCTCATCGCGCATCTCCTCTAACTCGTGAATCTGAAGAAACCGGTTCTTACCCGCAGGTGGCAAGTCAAGATTGACTGCCTTCAGTGCCTAGTATGCACGATGCTCTAGTTCTACTGGTAAATGACTCGCTTTCCCATAAACCAACCTAAAGGACGTGGTCCCAATAGGCGTCCTATACGCAGTACGGAAAGCCCATAGTGCATCATCCAACTTCTCGGACCAATCAATACGACTGTTTCCGACAGTTTTCTCCAGAATTCGCTTAATTCCCCTGTTAGAATTTTCCACCTGCCCACTCGTTTGTGGATGATAGGCCGTCGAAAGCCGATTGGTGACCCATAGCGTTTCAAGACCTTCTCCATCTGTGAATTGCAGAAGTGGGTGCCTCGATCAGATATCAAGGTCTTAGGTGTTCCGAACCTAGCGAACAACTTCTTCAAAAACCTCACAACAACCCTCGCGTTATTTGTAGGCAAAGCTTGCGCCTCCACCCACTTTGAAACATAGTCGACCGCGACTAGGATGTATCGATTCCCACGAGACATGGGAAATGGACCCATAAAATTAAAGCCCCATATGTCAAAGATCTCAACCACCTGAATGGGGTTATGAGGCATCTCATTTCGGGATGAGATATTGCCCGTCCGCTGACATGCATCACAGCTACGCACAAACTCATGTGCATCTTTAAAGATGGTCGGCCAGTAGAATCCTGCGTCAAACACCCGTTTGGCGGTGTAACTCTCTCCGTAATGGCCACCAGTCGGTCCCTCGTGATAGTGTCGTAGTATACTCTGTGACTCCGCTCCAAACACACATCTCCTCACAACCTGGTCCGCACCAATCCTAAACAAGTATGGATCCTCCCAAATGTAGTGCTTGACATCCACAAAGAATTTCTTCTTTTGCTGATACATTATGCCATCCCCAAGGTCACCAGTGGACAAGTAATTCGCAAGATCGGCGAACCAGGGAAAACCTTCCTCGTGGGCTTTCATAAACATCAAAATCTCATCGGGAAAGTCATCCCCTATCCTCTCCTTCCGAGTCCTCTCTAACTCGGGGTTCTCTAATCGGGACATATGATTCGCAGCAACATTCTCAGCCCCCTTCTTGTCCCTAATCTCTAGATCAAACTCTTGAAGCATCAAAATCCATTGAATAAGCCTAGGCTTCGCATCCATCTTCGCAAACAAGTTCCGAAGGGCCACATGATCCGTGAAAATGATGGTCATAGAAAGCACTAAATAAGAACAGAATTTATCACATGTGAACACAACGGCTAACAGCTCCTTCTCCGTCATCGTGTAGTTCTCTTGGGCGTCGTCTAGGGTATTGCTCGCGTAGTAGATGGGATGGAAGTGTTTCTCCCTACGCTGTCCTAACACGGCCCCAACTACGAAGTCGCTTGCATCGCACATAATCTTGAATGGAAGGCTCCAATTAGGAGCAATCAGAATAGGAGCACTCACTAACTTCTCCTTAATCAACTCAAAGGCCCTCAAACACTCATCGGAAAATACGAACGGCCTATCCTTCTCTAAAAGCTGGGTCATCGGGCGGGCAATTTTAGAAAAATCACGGATGAACCTACGATAGAATCCCGCATGCCCTAAAAAGCTCCTAATCGATTTCACAGAAGTAGGCGGCGGAAGCTTGGAAATAACATCAACTTTGGCTTGATCAACCTCAAGCCCCGCCTGTGAAATCTTGTGCCCTAGCACAATTCCCTCTCAAACTATGAAATGAAACTTTTCCCAGTTAAGCATCAGGCTCGTCTCCTCACATCGAGTAAGCACACGCTCGAGATTACGCAGACATTGGTCGAAGGAACTCCCAAACATAGAAAAGTCATCCATAAACACCTCCATGGAGTCCTCGATCAACTCATGAAAAATCGCCACCATACGGCGCTGAAATGTGGCTGGAGCGTTACACAACCCAAATGGCATGCGTTGGTACGCAAAGGTGCCAAAGGGGCATGTAAATGTGGTCTTTTCCTGATCGTCTGGTGCAATGGGGATCTGGAAATAACCTGAGAATCCATCAAGAAAGCAATAGAACTGCTGTCCTGACAGTCGCTCCAACATCTGATCAATAAATGGCAAAGGAAAGTGATCCTTGCGCGTGGCATCATTTAGTCTGCGATAATCTATGCAAACTCGCCAGCCGGTGACAGTCCGGGTGGGTATCAACTCATTCTTATCGTTGACGACCACTGTAAAACCCCCCTTCTTGGGGACCACCTGGACGGGACTCACCCATGAAGAGTCCGAAATAGGGTAAATCAGTCATGCATCCAGCAACTTAATTACCTCTTTCTTCACAACGTCCTGCATATTAGGGTTTAGCCTTCTCTGAGGTTGAACCACCGGCTTGAACTCCTCTTCCATCAAGATCTTGTGCGTGCAAAACGAAGGGTTAATACCCTTGATATCCATCAGCTTCCACGCAATCGCCTGCCTATGGTCTCTCAGGACACTCATCAGCTTCTTCTTCTCCTCCTCCGTCAATCCAGCAGAAATGATGACGGGTAACTGAGATCCCTCACCCAAAAATGCGTACTCCAGAAGAGACGACAACTCCTTCAACTCCAGGGGTGGGGGTACCTCAACAGACGGTCTCTCCTTTGGAATCTCCTTTTCCTTAATGACCTCAAACACCTCAAATCTAGGGGAAGGCTCGGTAGCCTGCGACAGAGGGTCCTGCTCAACATCCAACTCAGTGACCCCACTCCCCTGATCATCCACACTCACAACCTGCGTATCAGACTTATCTCTCCCGCAAATCTCGCTAAGGAGGCTACCCACATGTGACATAAGAGTATCGATAAAGTATAGAGTGTCATCATGCTGCTGGGTATGCCTCATAGAATGTTGGATATCAAAAGTGACCTCATCCTCATCGACACGAAGAGTCAACTTGCCATCGTATACATCAATGACTGCTCGTGCAGTGGCAAGGAATGGATGGCCTAAGATCAATGGGACCTAAGAGTCCTCATCCATGTCGAGAATGACAAAGTCAACTGGAAATACGAACTTGTCGACTTTCACCAACATGTTCTCCACGATGCCCCTCGGATACTTCACGGATCGATCGGCGAGCTGAATACTCATGCGCGTAGGGGAAGGCTCTCCTAGGTCAAGCTTAGAGAATATGGAATAGGGCATGAGATTTATGCTAGCACCTAGGTCAGCAAGCGCATTGCTGACAGTAAGATTCCCAATCAGACATGGGATGGTAAAGCTACCAGGATCAGTCATTTTCTTTGGTAGCTTGTTCTGCAAGACAGCAGAACACTCCTCACTCAGGGTGACAGTCGAAAGATCCTCTAATTTCTTCTTATTCGTAAGAAGATCCTTCAAAAACTTCGCATACTTCGGCATCTTCGCCAAAGCCTCGACGAACGGGATGTTCACATGCAGCTTCTTCAGCATCTCCATGAAATGACCATACTGCTCTGCGTCCTTACCCTTCACTAACCTACCAGGGTAAGGGGGTGTCGGCTTATACACCCTCATCGCCTCCTTCTCTGCCTCCTTCTTCTCTCCTGAAGACCCGCTGGACTGCGCTGTACTTGCTAGGCGTAGACTAGGGTGCACTTTGCCAGCCGGTGTCTCCATCTCAATCTCCTCGTCGATCGGTTCCTCATCCACTACCGGTTCAACCTCAACAGCTCCTCGTCCGCTCCTAGTGGTAACAGCCTTTGCAGTGGCAATTGGATTCAGCGTGGTGTTACTAGGAAGATTACCTTGAGGTCTCTGACTCAACTTCTCTGACATCGTACTTACAGTCCTCTCAAGGTTTTGGAAAGCTGTGTTCCGACTCTTCATGAAAGCCTCATGCTCCAAGAACCTCGACCGGTTCTCCTGATGTCGTGTCTCCTCTCTGGTCATAAACTGAGTCAGTAATTGTGTCTGCTTGACCAGGGTCTCTTGATTCAGCTTCATCGTCTCTTGGTTTAGCCTCAGCATCTCCTCTAATGTGGGGTTTTTATCCCCACCACTCGATCCTGTACCTGCGTCCTGGAACAAGTTCTGACGTGGCTGAAACCCCAGCGGGTTGCTGTTCTTCCAACTGAAGTTCGGGTGGTTCCTCCAACCGGAATTGTAGTTATTTCCGAAGTTATTTTGATTCCGGTTGCCCACATACTCTACCTTCTCCTCAAAGTCCTCAGGAGTTATGGGACACGCAGCCGTGTCGTGCCTCCCCGTACAGATCTCACATAGCTGCTCCTTTTTCGCTTGAACATCCCTCAGCTGCTTCGCCAATTGATCAATTTGAGCCTGCATAGCGGTAGTAGAATCGATTTTGTGTACACCTCTCTGTGCTGAAGTCGTGTCTCTAGAATCGGGGAACTTATAACTGCTCATCGCTATGTCCTCGAATATATCCATGCACTCCTCTGGTGTCTTGGCGGTCATCAGATTGCCACCAGCAGTGGTGTTCAGCATATTCCGCGTAGCGGGCGTCACTCCATGAAAGAACTTCTCAACTAACGCCAAATCCTTGAATCCGTGATGAGGACACTTGAGCAGCAGCTCCTTGAAACGTTCCCATGTCTCGTAAAAGGACTCCCCCTCCTTTTGGCGAAACTCTTGAATCATGCTCCTTAGACGAGCAGTTTTGGAAGGAGGAAAGTACTTGCCTAAGAACTTGTTTTTCATCCCGGCCCAAGTGGTGATGGATCCGCAGGAAGGGATTCCAACCAAGCATGAGCACGGTCAGCAAGCGAGAATGGAAATAGACGCAGCTTGCAGGCGTCTTCGGTGACGCCCTGCTCCTGAAACGTATCGCAGATAGCTGAAAAGCGAGAGAGATGGACATTCGGGTCCTCAGAAGGTAATCCATGGAACTGGATGGTGTTCGTAACCATCGTGATGATCTGAGGTGGATTCTGCCAGCGATTAACTCCGATAGCGGGTCGGGTAATGCTGGATCGAGCATTGGCCGCGTTCGGCCGGGCGTAGTCTGCGACGACTCTCCTAACTGGGTCCTCGTCTCACCCATAGTGAAATTAGAAGATGGAATGTGTACCTGACTAGCTCGGAAGGTGCGAAGGCGCTCGTGGAAATCTCGCTCGGGTTCAAACGAAGCAACAAACGAAGGTGGCCCCTGTGAACGAGTATCGTGCATACAACGATAAGCTTACTTAACTAAATACTAAAGAAAATCTAACCCTAAAGGCACAAATTGCAAGCATAAGGCACCTAAAGGCAATTGAAATCTACGAAAGCAAGTAAACAACTAAATAGACGACTTGGGTCGTTCTCTAAAGTGCCAGTGTCCCCGGCAACGGCGCCAAAAACTTGATGTGTGAAAGTGTGTATATTAATTTCAAACAAGTTTTAAAAAGGAATCGCTAACTAAACCACACACAATCGGCAAGTGCACCGGTCGCAGTGTAGTGTAGATGGCAAGACCGGATATCAATCCGTGGACACTATATGCAAACTATAGGTAATGAACATTTGTCGTATATAAAGTCAATTTTTAAGTTTGTTTTGATGATTAACTAATATCCTAATTAATTAAGAAAGTGGCAAACAAGACAAGCAATGTAAAACAATCACAAACTTGGGAGCAAAGTCTAAATCAAATATGATGAGAAAAGACTACCTAGGTATCGAATCCCTAGAATCATGCAACGCTATCTTGACTATGGCAATGGTTAAATATCCTACTCCCTCGATTAACCCCCGCTAGAGATGTATCAAACGAAAGATAAAGACGAAATGCAAAGTGCTAGAACGAACCGGCTTGACCTATCGATACCAAATCCTACGAGAATCAAGCAATGAAAGTAACTCTACCCCCAAAACTCTCAAAACGCAAAGCAAACCAAAATTTGAAGATTGAAATACTAGGAAACCTTAACCACGATGCAACAAACGAGCCCGAGCTATCAGTCGCCCAATCTACCCACCAATGATTAGCTAATAACCTAGCTCACCTTAATCGTCTTTCGAGTCACAAGATGAGGATGCAAGTTTTAGTATATTCAAACCGAAAACCCTAAGATCAACGATTCAAATTAAACTCTAAGTCTAGGGGATATTTCTATGTGCCTAAACCGCTGAATTCATCAACCAATAATCAATCAAAACACACCAACATGCAATATCAAGATCAATCACAAGGCAAAGTTATGTAAATCGCATAAAATAACCAAAACCACGTCAAAACAACGTAACAATCACTAGTTCATCACAACCTAGGTAGTTTATAACGTTTAGCTACTCATATTTATTAAGAACATAACTGAACAAAGTCTGAAAACAAAGGAATTCACAGTTCAAAACAAATTAAATATGAAAAACCAAAGTTTTACGAACCAAATATGCTTCTAACTTAAACCGAACAATTTCGAACCACTTGAACAGCTTCAATTATGCTCCAAAACGTCTTCTGATCGTCCACAGCCGTAGGGTTTCGAATGTGAATGCCTCCCTTAGCTGCCTTCTGTCGTTTTCTGTTGTCTGCCGCCAATGTTTCGAAAGAACAATAAGAATCCCCCTCGATTATGTAAACTTTAGTATGTATATATATTAATTCCTTTAGGGTTTTAATTGTTTAATACCCACTAATCTGATTCAAGGCCCAAAGAAAGAAAACATTGCCCCTGATGTCACGAATGCATGGCTTGCATCAAGTTATTGTGGCGGCCCACTTCTGATGATGTTTTCCAAATCCTCAAGATGTATATGGAATTTTCTTTGCACGTCCCCAACTCAATTAATATGCAGCCCACCATAATAATATTAATATGTATATAGCTTCAATAATAATATAGAGATAGTGGACTTGGCCCACTCACGAAAAATGGTTGCAATTTCTGTTCTGTCACTGGCGCCCTGTCCTACTCAACTGGCTAGTTATTTCCATTTTACTCGTTTTTGCTCCATTTGCACCAGGACCTAGCAAAACACAAAATAATATAAAATAACACTAAAACTAAATAAAAACTATACAAAAATAATACACTTTACACGGGGAAAATATGTACATTTTTCCACACATCAATATTCTTCAGAAGCGAAAATGAATGGATGATTCATTTTCCTCAAAGGGTTCTTCGTTAGAAATGGAAATGAAGGAATAATCGAAAGGTATTCATTTCCCTCGATGGATATTCTTTAGAAGTGAAAATGAATGGATGATTCATTTTCCTCAACGGGTTCTTCGTCAGAAATGGAAATGAAGGAATATTCGAAAGGATATTCATTTCCCTCGATGGATATTCTTCAGAAACAAAAATGAATGGATGATTCATTTTCCTCAACGGGTTCTTCGTCAGAAATGGAAATGAAGGAATAATTGAAAGGATATTCATTTCCCTCGATGGATATTCTTCAGAAGCGAAATTGAATGGATGATTCATTTTCCTCAACGGGTTCTTCGTCAGAAATGGAAATGAAGGAATAATTGAAAGGATATTCATTTCCCTTAATGGATATTCTTCAGAAGCGAAAATGAATGGATGATTCATTTTCCTCAACGGGTTCTTCGTCAGAAATGGAAATGAAGGAATAATAGAAAGGAAATTCATTTCCCTCGATGGATATTCTTCAGAAGCGAAAATGAATGGATGATTCATTTTCCTCAATGGGTTCTTCGTCAGAAATGGAAATGAAGGAATAATCGAAAGGATATTCATTTCCCTCGATGGATATTCTTCAGAAGCGAAAATGAATGGATGATTCATTTCCCTCAACGGGTTCTGTCACACCCCCAAAATCCACATGCGGAGTACTACCGCTTGGAGGCGTGACTTACCAGGATCCAGCCACCAATTATACTGAGCATTGGATAATAGCAAGAATGATCACCAACCATAATGGTTGGTAAACACCATAGTTTAAAGTTCGAAGGTTTAGGTTCAAATAACTGTTAAGTAAGTAGCGGAAGCATAGGTAAAATAGTTTAAACAAAGTTCATAGTTCAAATTAATTAGAACCCAACATGCGGGTTTAGGCGACCACTACACTTCCCAAGCTGCAAGCTCCTGCGTCACTGGGTACCTGCAAAGCATGCAGTAGGGTATCAACAAAGATTGTTGGCGAGTTCACGAGTTGTCCAGTTTTAATTTCCAAAAAAAAAAACTTGTTTCACCAGTTAATTTATCCGTTTATACATGCGATGGGGAGCTACCCCACAAGTAAGCGACTAAACTGTTTTTACAATACCGAATACTATTCATCCGTACGTTTCCGTAGAGTGCCCCGTTTGTCAATGTTCTATCATCATTGACGGTTGCCAGAGTACATTAGTTCACGCCCGATCCCATACGCGGGCACGGTGTGAGGTTGGTGAGACCTAAATAGCGCTATCAACTAATAACCCGTTCGCCTGACCCCGGCGACTAATCGGTATTAAGAGGTGAGGACTTGAATGATAGAGTTTTGTTTAGTGTTGCTTGTTGCATCCAGTATAAACAGTAATTAACTAAAAGTCCCGTTTAAGGGGAGAGAAGTAGGTTTGTATCCCTTACGAGGGGATAGCGTTGCTTAAGTTTCCGTTTCCCAACCACCGGGAACGCATGCTTTATTAGTTGTGAACTCACCTTGGGTTGCTCGGTAGACAGTTTACTTGGTCAAATACGTTGGTCACCACGTCCTAATATGGTTACCAGTATAGGTCAGGTTTGGGCACAGAGAAGTCACGTATATTCTACACGTATCTAACACATAGCATGCACGACATAAAATTAACAGTAATCAGCACATGACATATTTGATCCGATACAAGCCCAAAACATATATGTCACCTATTCCAGTTTAAATAGTAACAAGCATGAACAGTTCATACATTTCGGCCCAATAACGGAAACAGGCAGCCCAGTCGAGACCCGGAGGTCTCGACTCGAGAACACACAGTTTCGAGTCGCAACCGGAGGTTTCGACTTGTCATGGTCTGGTTTCGAGTCGCAACCGGAGGTTTCGACTTGTCATGGTCTGGTTTCGAGTCGCAACCGCCGTAGTCTCGAGTTGTCATGTTTTGGTTGCGAGTCGCAACCGTCGTAGTCTCGAGTTGTCATGTTTTGGTTGCGAGTCGCAACCGGGGGTTTCGAGTCGCAACCTCGGATACGTGCACAATAATCCTTCTAGAACCTCTGATGTACTAACCAATGAGATTGCAATTTCATGAGGTTTTGTACTAACCAACCAGAATGTTTAAACATGTTTTATTGTCTAAATGCAATTCAAAACAGATCAAACCAAGCATATTTCAAATATTCAACAACATTCATATCATATTCATGTTGTTCATAATACATTTTACACATTTTACAATTTTCTTCATCATGAAATATTATGATCAAAGGTCAAACAAATCTTGCATCATCTATCAAACACACATTGGTCCTAAATTTTCTATCATGAATCGGATAACAAAATCATATTATCTAAATCGGATAACATAGTTCGGATAGCAAGAATCATTTAACAAATCATCTAACATAAACCGGATAACATAATTTTTCATATATTCATAACAACATTCAAGCATATTCAACACATACTCATCATATGTTCATCCTACATAACCTTGTATGTTATCTAACAATTTCCTACCAAAACATGAACATGAACATATTTATCATTTATCACATATTTCATCCATCATTCATCATTCAACTACCTTGTCACTTTGTAATCATAAATCATCATTTTTGGCCAAACAACTAAAAGGAAACTAACCGGCTTGATGAATGAGTATGAGGGATTGATGGACTAAGTTCCGAGTGGTGATCTCAAGCTAATCCGAGATGATCCGAGTCCCTTTTGTTGTCGCCGGTTCGATCCGAGAGAGGGAGAGGAGAGGAGGTGAGCTTGATTGTTAGGGTTTTAGTGATTTGAAGGAATGTAGGAGGGTGTGTGAATGGTGGGAGTGTCAAATGAGAGAAGGAGGGCTTGGGCATGGGTTTTATACTCGGTTTGGGTGGTGCACCCTACAATGGTTCCGAGTGGGCTCGAAGGGGGGGGGTATATGGCCCAATCCGGCCCAACCGTTTCTGTTTACTCGAGGCCGAGTGGTCTCGAGTCGGGTTCGGTTCACACATATATATATATATATACCACACATAGCACATTAAGGTAAAACGCAACTTTTCATTTAATAACACATATATACGCATAACGAAATTACAAGGTGTTCACTCGGAAAAACCTAGAGTGTCACATTATCCCCAAGTTTTAAGAACTTTCGTCCCGAAAGTTAAGGCAGCCACTGACAAGCTAGTGCAAATGCGAACGTTTCAACGGGGTGTCACATCATCCCCCCGTTAATTTGGAATTTCGTCCCGAAATTCGGTTGTAGCTTCAGTGCTGGAAGTTTCATTAGGGAACAACTGGGGATACTTGCGCTTCATCTGGTCTTCCCGCTCCCAGGTAAATTCTGGGCCACGGCGTGATTTCCAACGAACTCGTACGAGAGGTATCTGGCTACGTTTGAGGGTTTTGATTTCACGGTCCGTGATCTCAATCGGTTCCTCAGTAAAGTGTAGCCGTTCGTCAATAGTAAGTTCCTTGTAAGGAATGACGAGTGTTTCATCTGTTGGGTAGTGGTCGCCTAAACCCGCATGTTGGGTTCTAATTAATTTGAACTATGAACTTTGTTTAAACTATTTTACCTATGCTTCCGCTACTTACTTAACAGTTATTTGAACCTAAACCTTCGAACTTTAAACTATGGTGTTTACCAACCATTATGGTTGGTGATCATTCTTGCTATTATCCAATGCTCAGTATAATTGGTGGCTGGATCCTGGTCAGTCACGCCTCCAAGCGGTAGTACTCCGCATGTGGATTTTGGGGGTGTGACAGATTGGTATCAGAGCCATTGGTTATAGTGAACTTGGTTTTAAAAAGCAAAGTCTTTTTGAGAAAAACCAGACTATAACCCGTGACTCGTGACGACACTACACTCCAAGGGCAAGACTCGGCATATTAGACCTCATAGATCGGACTTGTGCTTACATGCTTATTTATCCTAAGTTGACTGCTCTATTATACATACTAGTGTGCCTGATTAGATAGATACACGTCTCCCTTCTAACTCATTCTCGCTACATTACGACATCACACTCATACTGTGTTTTCTGGTTATGAAGACAATGAGTGGACGCGGAAGAGGAAGCGTTAACATGACTCAGGCTCAATTCGCTAACTTGCTCAACACGGTGGCTGCAGCTTTCGCAGCCCACCCTGGAGGTAAACTCGTTACTTTAGGATGTTTAGATCCTACCCCCACATCGTCTTTCCACCTCTAAACCTATTCGCTTCACTTCTCGCAACAGGTCAGCCTGCGCCTGCACAGCCACGTGTTTGTACTTTCAAAACCTTCATGGATGGCAAGCCTCTCCCTTTCGACGGCACTGAGGGTGCCATAGGCCTTCTGCACTGGATTGAAAAGGCCGAAGCTGTCTTCGCTGTCTGCGAGTGTCCCCCTGCTAACTGGGTTAAGTACGCAACTGGTACGCTTGAAGGAAACGCACTTTCGTGGTGGAAAGCACAGATTCAGATGCTTGGTCTGGAAACTGCTAATGCTACCGCATGGGAAGATTTCAAAGATATGATCAAAGAGGAGTACTGTCACAGGGATGACATCCACAAGCTCGAGAACGAGTACTACGCGCTCAAGATGGTTGGATCAGAGATTGAGACCTACACTAAGCAGTCCAACGACTATGCTGCACTTTGCCCAAACATGCCCCGACCTATGTACCGAAGGATTGAATTGTACATCAAAGGCTTGGTCCCTGAAATCAGAAGTCATGTGACCTCAGCCAACCTCAATACCATACAGCCCGTGGTTCGTCTTGCTCACAAACTCACCAATCAGGCTGTGGAAGAGGGCAAACTGCCCAAGAGGATCGGTGCTACTGCTGGAACTTCTGGCGATAACAAGCGAAAGTGGGATGGAAATCAGGGAAAGGATGCTAACCCCACTCAGGCCCCAGTTCAACAAAGGAAGACTGAAAGCAACAAGGGCCCTCAGCAACAGGGTGGCTATCGAGGAAACCACCCTAAGTGTAACAAATGTAACCGACATCACAATGGGCCATGTGGCAAAGGTCAATGTCAGCGATGCAACAAGATGGGGCATGAAGCCAAAGACTGCCGAAGCCAGTTCCCAGCTAGGCAGAATCAGCAACAACCACAGCAACAGCAGCAACAAGGAAACAACCGTGGATGCTTCAAGTGTGGAGCAACGGGGCACATGCGAAAGGATTGCCCTGAACTGAATCAAAACAACAACAATCAGGGTGCTGGGAACAATAACAACAATGCTGGGAATGGTGCAAGAGGAAGGGCTTTTGTGATTGGAGCTGGAGAAGCCAGGAACGACCCCAACGTTGTAGCGGGTAAGTTCCTACTTAATGATCGTTATGTTTCCATGCTATTTGATTCCGGAGCAGATGCTAGTTATGTATCCCTACGTATTAGTAAGAAACTTAAGCTCACTCTTACGCCGCTAAGCTCTAAGCACACCGTTGAAATAGCTAATGGTAGAAACCTCGAGGCCTCACACATAATTCGTAACTGCAAATTAGAGTTGTCTGGTCAGACCTTCCATATCGATCTTTTCCCCATCGTTCTTGGAAGCTTCGACGTCATTATTGGTATGGATTGGTTATCCAAACATCGAGCTGAAATCCTCTGCCAAGAGAAAGCTATTCGTATTCCCCGTCCCCCTGGCAAACCTCTTATAGTTCAAGGCGACAAGAGCGGAGAAGTCACAGGCATCATCTCATTCTTAAAGGCCCAGAAGTGTCTACGAAAGGGGCACACCGCTATCTTAGCGCTCGTTGCCGACACACAGAAAATGGAAAACAGGATTGAAGATTTTCCAGTTGTACGCGACTATCCTGAGGTATTCCCGGAGGAACTACCTGGACTCCCTCCTCACCGTCAGGTCGAATTTCAAATCGAGCTAGCTCCCGGAGCAGCGCCTATAGCTCGTGCACCTTATCGATTAGCCCCCGCGGAGCTCAAGGAGCTTTCTACTCAACTACAAGAACTTTTGGACAAAGGTTTTATCCGTCCTAGTTCATCACCCTGGGGAGCCCCAGTGCTCTTCGTCAAAAAGAAAGATGGCTCATTCCGAATGTGCATTGACTACCGTGAACTTAACAAGGTTACCATCAAGAATCGTTATCCACTTCCCCGTATCGACGACCTGTTCGACCAGCTGCAAGGGTCGAGCTATTATTCCAAGATCGATCTGCGATCGGGTTATCATCAGCTGAGAGTCCGCGATGAGGACATCTCTAAGACTGCTTTCAGAACCCGCTATCGTCACTACGAATTCCTTGTTATGCCTTTCGGAATGACCAACGCCCCTGCGATCTTTATGGATCTCATGAACCGAGTATGCAAACCCTACCTCGACAAGTTCGTGATTGTGTTTATCGACGACATCTTAATCTACTCGAAGAGCCAAGAGGAGCATGAACGACACCTGCGTCTCATTCTCGAACTTCTTCGCAATGAGCAACTGTACGCCAAATTCTCGAAATGTGATTTCTGGCTTAGAGAAGTCCATTTCCTTAGGCACATCGTCAATCAGGAAGGGATTCATGTTGATCCTGCTAAGATTGAGTCCATTAAGAATTGGCCTGTACCCAAGACTCCGACCGAAGTTCGCCAATTCTTGGGATTGGCAGGATACTATAGAAGATTTATCAAGGGATTCTCTAAGATCGCTCAACCACTTACGACACTCACTCAGAAGGGTGTTGCTTACAAATGGAGTGATGCTCAGGAATCTGCCTTCCAGGAACTAAAGAGAAATCTTTGTAGTGCTCCTATACTTTCCTTACCTGAGGGTACCGACGACTTTGTTGTTTACTGCGATGCTTCTATTCAAGGGCTTGGTTGCGTATTGATGCAACGCGAGAAAGTTATTGCTTACGCCTCGCGACAACTCAAGGTCCACGAACGGAACTATACGACGCATGACTTAGAATTTGGAGCTGTGGTCTTCGCGCTCAAGCTTTGGAGACACTACTTGTACGACACCAAGTGCACGATTTACACTGATCACAAGAGTCTCCAGCACATAATGGGACAAAAGGAGTTGAATATGCGGCAACGCCGATGGGTCGAACTCCTAAATGACTACGAGTGTGCAATCAAATATCACCCAGGCAAGGCTAATGTGGTAGCCGATGCCCTCAGCAGAAAGGAGACCAAACCCAAGCGTGTTCGTGCCTTACAGCTCACTATCCACTCGAACCTCCCTAATCAAATTCGGAATGCTCAGGTTGAAGCATTGAAAGCCGAGAACATCAGGGCTGAGTCCCTGCGAGGATCGAGACAACGATTGGAACAAAAAGAAGACGGTGCTTACTACGTAGCCGGACGCATATGGGTTCCGCTTTATGGAAATTTACGTGACCTTGTGATGAATGAAGCTCATAAGTCTCGTTACTCAGTACATCCAGGGTCAGATAAGATGTACCACGACTTAAGGACTACCTATTGGTGGCCTGGCATGAAAGCCCACATAGCAACGTATGTCAGAAAATGTTTAACTTGTGCAAGAGTCAAGGCTGAGTATCAGAAACCATCAGGCCTACTCCAACAGCCAGAGATCCCGCAATGGAAATGGGAGCAGATTTCCATGGATTTTGTTACTGGCCTGCCTAGGTCTCAACGCGGAAATGACACTATTTGGGTAATAGTGGATCGCTTAACTAAGTCTGCACACTTTTTGGCTATCAAAGAAACAGACAAGTTCTCCACCCTAGCAGAGGTATACTTAAAAGAAGTGGTTTCGAAGCACGGAGTGCCTACCTCTATTATTTCTGATCGAGATGCACGTTTTACTTCTGAATTGTGGCAAGCTATGCACAAATCTTTTGGCTCGCGTTTAGACATGAGCACCGCTTATCATCCGCAAACGGATGGGCAGTCTGAACGCACCATCCAAACCCTCGAAGACATGCTTAGGGCATGCGTGATCGATTTTGGCAAGAATTGGGAGAAGCACCTACCGTTGGTGGAATTCTCCTACAACAACAGCTACCACACCAGCATTCAGGCAGCACCCTTTGAGGCATTGTACGGTCGTAAATGTCGATCGCCTCTCTGCTGGGCGGAGGTAGGTGACAGCCAAATCACAGGCCCGGAACATGTAGTCGACACCACAGAAAAGATTGCCCAGATTAGGCAACGCATGGCGGCAGCTCGTGACCGTCAAAAGCATTACGCTGACAAAGATAGGAAACCGCAAGAGTTCCAGGTTGGTGAACGAGCTCTACTTAAGGTCTCACCCTGGAAGGGTGTGGTTCGTTTTGGAAAACGGGGCAAGCTTAATCCAAGATATGTCGGACCCTTTGAAGTTACCGAAAAGATCGGTACGGCCGCTTACAGGTTGAATCTGCCTGAAGAACTGAGTGCTGTGCACAATGTCTTCCACGTGTCTAATCTGAAAAAGTGCCTATCAGATGAAACACTCGTCATTCCTTACAAGGAACTTACTATTGACGAACGGCTACACTTTACTGAGGAACCGATTGAGATCACGGACCGTGAAATCAAAACCCTCAAACGTAGCCAGATACCTCTCGTACGAGTTCGTTGGAACTCACGCCGTGGCCCAGAATTTACCTGGGAGCGGGAAGACCAGATGAAGCGCAAGTATCCCCAGTTGTTCCCTAATGAAACTTCCAGCACTGAAGCTACAACCGAATTTCGGGACGAAATTCCAAATTAACGGGGGGATGATGTGACACCCCGTTGAAACGTTCGCATTTGCACTAGCTTGTCAGTGGCTGCCTTAACTTTCGGGACGAAAGTTCTTAAAACTTGGGGATAATGTGACACTCTAGGTTTTTCCGAGTGAACACCTTGTAATTTCGTTATGCGTATATATGTGTTATTAAATGAAAAGTTGCGTTTTACCTTAATGTGCTATGTGTGGTATATATATATATATGTGTGAACCGAACCCGACTTGAGACCACTCGGCCTCGAGTAAACAGAAACGGTTGGGCCGGATTAGGCCATATACCCCCCCCCCCCCCTTCGAGCCCACTCGGAACCATTGTAGGGTGCACCACCCAAACCGAGTATAAAACCCATGCCCAAGCCCTCCTTCTCTCATTTGACACTCCCACCATTCACACACCCTCCTACATTCCTTCAAATCACTAAAACCCTAACAATCAAGCTCACCTCCTCTCCTCTCCCTCTCTCGGATCGAACCGGCGACAACAAAAGGGACTCGGATCATCTCGGATTAGCTTGAGATCACCACTCGGAACTTAGTCCATCAATCCCTCATACTCATTCATCAAGCCGGTTAGTTTCCTTTTAGTTGTTTGGCCAAAAATTATGATTTATGATTACAAAGTGACAAGGTAGTTGAATGATGAATGATGGATGAAATATGTGATAAATGATAAATATGTTCATGTTCATGTTTTGGTAGGAAATTGTTAGATAACATACAAGGTTATGTAGGATGAACATATGATGAGTATGTGTTGAATATGCTTGAATGTTGTTATGAATATATGAAAAATTATGTTATCCGGTTTATGTTAGATGATTTGTTAAATGATTCTTGCTATCCGAACTATGTTATCCGATTTAGATAATATGATTTTGTTATCCGATTCATGATAGAAAATTTAGGACCAATGTGTGTTTGATAGATGATGCAAGATTTGTTTGACCTTTGATCATAATATTTCATGATGAAGAAAATTGTAAAATGTGTAAAATGTATTATGAACAACATGAATATGATATGAATGTTGTTGAATATTTGAAATATGCTTGGTTTGATCTGTTTTGAATTGCATTTAGACAATAAAACATGTTTAAACATTCTGGTTGGTTAGTACAAAACCTCATGAAATTGCAATCTCATTGGTTAGTACATCAGAGGTTCTAGAAGGATTATTGTGCACGTATCCGAGGTTGCGACTCGAAACCCCCGGTTGCGACTCGCAACCAAAACATGACAACTCGAGACTACGGCGGTTGCGACTCGCAACCAAAACATGACAACTCGAGACTACGGCGGTTGCGACTCGAAACCAGACCATGACAAGTCGAAACCTCCGGTTGCGACTCGAAACCAGACCATGACAAGTCGAAACCTCCGGTTGCGACTCGAAACCAGACCATGACAAGTCGAAACCTCCGGTTGCGACTCGAAACTGTGTGTTCTCGAGTCGAGACCTCCGGGTCTCGACTGGGCTGCCTGTTTCCGTTATTGGGCCGAAATGTATGAACTGTTCATGCTTATTACTATTTAAACTGGAATAGGTGACATATATGTTTTGGGCTTGTATCTGATCAAATATGTCATGTGCTGATTACTGTTAATTTTATGTCGTGCATGCTATGTGTTAGATACGTGTAGAATATACGTGACTTCTCTGTGCCCAAACCTGACCTATACTGGTAACCATATTAGGACGTGGTGACCAACGTATTTGACCAAGTAAACTGTCTACCGAGCAACCCAAGGTGAGTTCACAACTAATAAAGCATGCATTCCCGGTGGTTGGGAAACGGAAACTTAAGCAACGCTATCCCCTCGTAAGGGATACAAACCTACTTCTCTCCCCTTAAACGGGACTTTTAGTTAATTACTGTTTATACTGGATGCAACAAGCAACACTAAACAAAACTCTATCATTCAAGTCCTCACCTCTTAATACCGATTAGTCGCCGGGGTCAGGCGAACGGGTTATTAGTTGATAGCGCTATTTAGGTCTCACCAACCTCACACCGTGCCCGCGTATGGGATCGGGCGTGAACTAATGTACTCTGGCAACCGTCAATGATGATAGAACATTGACAAACGGGGCACTCTACGGAAACATACGGATGAATAGTATTCGGTATTGTAAAAACAGTTTAGTCGCTTACTTGTGGGGTAGCTCCCCATCGCATGTATAAACGGATAAATTAACTGGTGAAAGAAGTTTTTTTTTTTGGAAATTAAAACTGGACAACTCGTGAACTCGCCAACAATCTTTGTTGATACCCTACTGCATGCTTTGCAGGTACCCAGTGACGCAGGAGCTTGCAGCTTGGGAAGTGTAGTGGTCGCCTAAACCCGCATGTTGGGTTCTAATTAATTTGAACTATGAACTTTGTTTAAAATATTTTACCTATGCTTCCGCTACTTACTTAACAGTTATTTGAACCTAAACCTTCGAACTTTAAACTATGGTGTTTACCAACCATTATGGTTGGTGATCATTCTTGCTATTATCCAATGCTCAGTATAATTGGTGGCTGGATCCTGGTCAGTCACGCCTCCAAGCGGTAGTACTCCGCATGTGGATTTTGGGGGTGTGACAGATTTTGCGAGTCGCAACCGCCGTAGTCTCGAGTTGTCATGTTTTGGTTGCGAGTCGCAACCGGGGGTTTCGAGTCGCAACCTCGGATACGTGCACAATAATCCTTCTAGAACCTCTGATGTACTAACCAATGAGATTGCAATTTCATGAGGTTTTGTACTAACCAACCAGAATGTTTAAACATGTTTTATTGTCTAAATGCAATTCAAAACAGATCAAACCAAGCATATTTCAAATATTCAACAACATTCATATCATATTCATGTTGTTCATAATACATTTTACACATTTTACAATTTTCTTCATCATGAAATATTATGATCAAAGGTCAAACAAATCTTGCATCATCTATCAAACACACATTGGTCCTAAATTTTCTATCATGAATCGGATAACAAAATCATATTATCTAAATCGGATAACATAGTTCGGATAGCAAGAATCATTTAACAAATCATCTAACATAAACCGGATAACATAATTTTTCATATATTCATAACAACATTCAAGCATATTCAACACATACTCATCATATGTTCATCCTACATAACCTTGTATGTTATCTAACAATTTCCTACCAAAACATGAACATGAACATATTTATCATTTATCACATATTTCATCCATCATTCATCATTCAACTACCTTGTCACTTTGTAATCATAAATCATCATTTTTGGCCAAACAACTAAAAGGAAACTAACCGGCTTGATGAATGAGTATGAGGGATTGATGGACTAAGTTCCGAGTGGTGATCTCAAGCTAATCCGAGATGATCCGAGTCCCTTTTGTTGTCGCCGGTTCGATCCGAGAGAGGGAGAGGAGAGGAGGTGAGCTTGATTGTTAGGGTTTTAGTGATTTGAAGGAATGTAGGAGGGTGTGTGAATGGTGGGAGTGTCAAATGAGAGAAGGAGGGCTTGGGCATGGGTTTTATACTCGGTTTGGGTGGTGCACCCTACAATGGTTCCGAGTGGGCTCGAAGGGGGGGGGGTATATGGCCCAATCCGGCCCAACCGTTTCTGTTTACTCGAGACCGAGTGGTCTCGAGTCGGGTTCGGTTCACACACATATATATATATATACCACACATAGCACATTAAGGTAAAACGCAACTTTTCATTTAATAACATATATATACGCATAACGAAATTACAAGGTGTTCACTCGGAAAAACCTAGAGTGTCACATTATCCCCAAGTTTTAAGAACTTTCGTCCCGAAAGTTAATGCAGCCACTGACAAGCTAGTGCAAATGCGAACGTTTCAACGGGGTGTCACAGGTTCTTCCTCAGAAATGGAAATGAATAGAGTTAACTTTAGATACATGACAAAACTTGCTGTGATTTCTGTGCACTAAATTCCATAATTATGGATGCATCCATAATTACATAATTCCTTGCACAGTTCGCACAGTTTGTTTTATAATGTGCAGGGGATAGAATTTGTTGAACAAGCTCGAGATAACCTTGATTAGGTTAACACATAAACACATAAGCACATAATTGTTCACTTGGTTATTAATTTGTTATCAGTTTGTTATTAATTGTTATTAACTTGTTGTCAATTTGTACATGGGTATTCAAGGTACACCAGGAACCCAGTCGATGGACTTCAACGTCCTCAAGAATCTATCTGTAAAGATAGGATGATCTTATAAGAATTCGATTTCGTTTACAAGGAATCATAACATTCGAATTAAGGTACACAAGGAATCCAATTAAGGACTTTGATTCTGCGCTTTGAACATCCACGAGGATCTAATTATGAAGAAGAACCTCAAAAGATTTGGAATTCGTATAGCGGGAAGAGTTTAGGAACTTCGTACTAAGTATGCTAAGACCACATACGAAGTATAGTGTTTATGAGATCAAGGTGCTAGATATGCTTAGACAACATATGAAGCGATCAGATCCTCGAAATCATTGTGCTAAGCATGCTAAGTCGGCGTGTGAAGCAGGGTGTTCTTGGAAACCGCGTGCTACGTATGTTAAGGAAACATACGAGCAAGGTTGTTTTTGAAAGCTATGCTAGGAATAATAAAAAAAATATGATTTTGGAAAAACCTTTTTGTACTGCTTTTGAAATTACGTACTAAGTATATTAGATAAACATTTTTATGAAATTTTTTTAAAATCACGAGAGATGATTTTGAAAATATGTATGAGATTTTTGAAAACATGCACAATCTTTTGAAATCATATGGTGTGTAAAATATCATGAAGTCGGGAAAATATAATATGTAAGACCAGTCAAGGGATTACGGGAGTGCCCTTAGGTATCCTATTAAGGATTTATAGCGGTACTTTTGGTATTCGTCCAGAGTTGTAACTTGCGCCTTGTACTTCGTTTCCTTGGAAGAAACGGGTACTTAGGATTTTCGTGGAGATCGCAAGAGATCATAAAATGGAAGAATTTTGAGAGTAGGTTGTTTTACAAGGAACGCGGTTCCTTGATCGTCGGCATCGTAGGGGATATGTCGTACATACATGTAACCACATTTGTACATCGTAATGTAAATAAAAGATTTATTTATAAACCAAAAAGAATTGTTTCATAGACCTTGATAACAAAAGAATATAATACATAAGGCTCGATTATTTCTAAACAGCGTCGTCTTCCAGTCGGTCAAATGCTCATCCCTGTGCTGGATTCGCATTAGCAAGTTTTGGGCAATTATTTTGGAAATGGCCCATCTCGCCACAGTTGTAGCAAGAACCTGGTGAAAAACGAGCTTGAGCAGGATTGTTGTCAGCTTGATTTGGTGCAGTTGCAGCTCGGCAAACCCTAGCTGTATGACCTATAAGTCCACAATTTAGGCATCTGTGGCATTTCACACTAGCATGATGATGAAGGTTACATTGGTTGCACAACGGTGCAATCCCGTTGTATGGCTTCCTAGCAGGGAGTTGAGCTGGTTGGTTGGTTGGGGACATCTTGATCATTGTGAGCAACCACGGAGAAGTTCTGAGAAGCCTTTCGCTTCTTTGACTTCTTGGAGGATTCAGTCTGCTCATCCTTTGGTTTCAAATCATCGGTCGGTTTCTTATCACCTTTTCAGAAAAGTTTACCCTTCCTGATATGAGATTCAGTCAGGGTAGCGGATAGCTCAATGGCCTGTCTAACTGTAGTAGGGTTGCTACCAGTAGCAATATCTTGTACTGGGTCAGGGAGGCCATCGATATACTTTTCAATTGCCTTATCCAAAGGCGTAACCATGGTTGGGCATAACAGACTTAATTCCTCATATCGATCCATGTAGGCTCGATGCTCACCACTATCTTGCTTAAGATCGTCGAATTCCCTTTCCAATGCCCTGATTTCATGACAAGGACAGAATTCCTTCATCAATAGAGCTCGAAGCTCTTCCCAGGTTTGAGCCAGTGCTACATCGGCACCCCTATCTCTCATCACACCATTCCACCATGTTAAAGCTCGTTTCTCAAAGACACTAGATGTGAATTCAACCTTTCGCTCGTTTGGACATTGAACTTGTCTGAAGGTGCTTTCTAGACTCTCGAACCATTGCAGGAGTGCAGTTGCTCCTTGAGACCCAGAAAATTTTGATGGCTTAGCTGAGTTGAACGTTTTGAAGTTACATGGAGCATTATTGTTGTTATTGTAGGCTTGGTTAACTTGAGCAATGATGTTTGGGAGTGCAGCAGCCATTTATTACGTAATGATAGTTGCCAGTTCGGCATTAGGTATCTGATTGTCACGTCGAGGAGGCATTCTTAAAAGAGGAAACATGAGAGAAAACAAGTGAGATGACATTGGGTAAGAACAGAACGTTACAATTACCGACCAAAGGCATGGATGATGGTCATTTGTTCATACCATGAGGCAAACAAACGACGCACAAAAGCTGAACAAAGTAAATAGGTCCTTATAATGTATCGCGAAGACATGCTTTAGCCTATAAGTGGACACTCACCCCAAGAGTTCCCAGGTAAGAGTGATTGGTCCGATTATGTGGATTTGCACGAACACTCTAGCCTTAGACAGAAAACTCAGGATACAGGCACCCACCCTTCCAGATTGCACGTGTTCACACTAATAAGACCCAAACTTTGACGAGATTTTAAAAACTTTGAAGGTTCAAACCTTATAATAAATCATCCATGAACATACGATTGGTTTTCAAAACGGATTTGAAATTTGTGTTCTTGTTGTGGTTGTCACCTAAAGATAGGCGACGGTATTGTTTTAAGACTAAACACAAGATAACTTGTGTTAGGGTCCTAGGAAGGTTATAGTCTAGGTCAAAGCAATACTAATAACCTAATTCCCTATAACTATGAGCTCCGATACCAACTTTTCTGTCACACCCCGACCGCGTTAAAACAACAAATCGCGGCGGAAACGTCGGGGAGTGTCGTAACAGAATCATTGTTTCACAACACATGGATTTAAGTTTCGTTTTATTGAATTAAGTTTATTACATTGTATTGAAATTAGAAACAAAACATGAACAAATTAACTTTCATTGTTACTAAGTGACTAAGGCCTCGTCCATTCCTATGTGAGCATTCACCAATATCATCATCAAACATCATCAACTATGGTACCTGAAACATATGTGAAAATACGTCAGCATAAAAATGCTGTGACAACCCTCACAAAACCAGGTATCCGTACAATTAATTAATATTTAATTAGTGCTTAATTACTGTGCTTGACTACAATTGTGATTAAACTGCTTTCTGTTTTCTGATACATACATACTCATGCATCACATTTTATTACTGTCACTCCATTCATTACATACAAACATTAGTGACAAACTTGATGCACATAGCACAGTTAGCACACTAAACGGATAACCCAGAAAACATGCTGACAATGCCAGCACCTAGACAGACACTATATTGAGGCCCAGTATGAGCCGGGAATGAAGTACTACACTGGTAGGGAGTGTAGGGAGGTGAGGATCATTAAACAGCGTCACTAGGTGATAGTTATAGTGCCCGGAAGGGCCTAAAACATACTTTAAGTGCAGAATTCTGAACTAAATACCAAAATTCAGCTTTTAACAATGCTAGTAAAGTGTAAAAACTTGGCAAAATAGTCCTAGACACTTTCCAAAGTGTTGGTAAATTAATGTGTCACTAAAAATAACATAAAAGACACTTTATAGCTTTACTTAACACTTTAACGGATCAATATCCAACCGAACAACCGGACTTTACCCGGAACATAAAAATATTGCCAAACACACAGTTTTTACTTTTCTGAGCTAGTTAGGGTCCCCGAACACCCTAACACCCTTTAAATTAATAAACACATAAATATCCTAACTAAGTACCGTTGGATTTCAACTAAATGTGTAACCATACCATTACACCCCAACCATACCCCCCCCCCCTAAATGACGGTCACAAGGGTGGGACACACCCTTGTTCCTTTTGATTATTTTATTGTTAATGTTGGTTATCAAGAAGACATGTTACATGTTGGTTAATGGGAGTTTTGGATTATAAATAAACACATTACACATCTCACTTCTCTCATCACCAACACAACAACAAAGCTCTCCCCTCTTCCCTTCCATCACTCACGGCCGCACCCACACACCACCCTATCACCACCATCAAGCTTGGTTCTAGCCATTTTACATATACTCAAAGGTGCAAGGGATCATACAACGAAGCTTGGTGCACTCGAAAGCTCAAGGACCACTCTCGTTTTCTTTTATCCACCGCTTTTACACCTTGTTTCTTCCCTAGCCTTGTGCTAGTAGTAAGTGCTTCTAATCATCATCTTGATCTTGTTTTTGGTGGTTAATAGATTATTTAATGGTGAAAAATTAAGAAACACTAAAGAACATGAACAAGTCTTAAACATAAAGTGTTAAAGGGTGGATAAAGAGAAGTTATGTGTGTAAATCTTGTGTAGTTGTGATTATTTGATGTTGTTTGGTAGTAAAAGTTGGATGGATCATCATCTAGACATGCTAGATCATGTTTAAGAACATGAACTAGTAATATGTTAGTGTTAGAAATAAGAAAGATGATGAAACCATCCACCATGAACTTGGAATTTGAATAAACATAATTTTTCTTGAAAAGTAAGGTTAGAAACTTGTAGATCTAAAGATCTACAAGTCGTTTTTCGGAAGAACCAAGTGAAAGATGCTAGTTTTGTTAAAACCCAGATATTTTATGAACTAGAAGCATTTTTGGAAAATAAACAAGTGTGTAAACACTTGTGTAACAAGGAAATTTCGTAGAGAAATATTTTTTTGAATCTTGACTAGAAGTTGTGAAACTTCATTTTCTTTAAAAATAAAGCTTTCAAGAAACTAATCTTGTTTTTAAAGATAACAAGACCCACTAAATGTGTTGGTGATTTACTACATATTCTTACAAAACTCTCAAGTTCATGAATTATGATTTAATCTTATTTTTGTCAAGATTAGTGAGTAAATATTGTATGTTGTTGATTGTTAAATTGTTTGATTGATTTTACAAAAGAAAATGATACGCTAGAAAGCGTGGACACTTCCATTTACAGAGGAAACTCTGGCGAAATTTGTCTAGAATTTCAACACTTAGAAATATTTTTCTAAACAAATGTTTACAAAAAATATTTTTAACTTGGTTTTCAAAATAAACTTCGCCATGATTTTTATTTCAAAAATTACCAAGTATCGGAGGTGGATTTTCGTAAATAAAACTTGATAAATATATATTTAGAATATATATTTTATAATAAAAACTCTTGTGTGACTGTTTGTTATCTTGTGTACTAGATATATTATTTTTAGGGTAAAAATAATATAACTGGAAAATACTGTGAAATTATGACTCAAAAATAATACCAACGCTCTCACAAATACATATTTAAGTTACACCGGTATTGTTGTTACAACGCGAACTTTAAAATGTAACTTATGTATATTTTGATAAGTATTATTTTGGAAGAAGTATGAAATAAAATATAATATTTTTGGGAAAAATATGTATATTTTGGAATTAAAATATTTTAGACAAGTAAATTAAATATATTTGCTAAGTGGGACTTAAAATATATTTTCGGGAATATAAAGCATACATGTATTAAAAACCCCCATCCTTGGGAAGGAAATATAAAATAAAGAAGAAGTGTGAATACGGAATAGTTACCTAACTATTTCTCCAATCAAACGTTAAACCCTAAGCCAAGGCACGGCCATCCGTCTAATAGGAATTAGTACGTGTAGGTCGTCACACAACAGATAGAGTTGGAGATTGACTTTTCTGGATACGCACTTCTGTGAGTTCATGTCCCCCTTTTCTCTTTACTGTTTTCAGTTTTATACTTCGGGGTGAAATACATGCGACAATTACTACAGACTTTTATATACATGGTATGGTTAGCTTAAGGAGGGTTTACTACTTAGATCATGTGAGTGGGTAGGTGGAACTTGAGGCCACTAATCCTCGTTGTTGGACCGAGGGACATTAGTGATAGATCTATTTGGGTGTAGCGAGCCCCACTCCTGAGCCCGCTGAGTGGACCAGGCGGAGACTAAGTGCCCGACGCACAAATCCGCTAGGTTTGAGTCTTCCTGCATCACTTCACACATATCATTGGCTTTGCAACCCAATGGTGATCTCTTTTTTTTTTCCTTAATTGCTACATACCAGGGATTTTCATACATACACATTACAAATGTTTATACATACTCACTTACACATGAACTCGCTCAACTTTATGTTGATTTTTCAAACTACATGTATTTCAGGGAATTAGCGGATCTAGCGAAGTATCCATAAGTCAAGCTGCGTTGAATAAGATGTCATCCAGGGCAGTAGGTTTAGGAGGTGTAACCCTTACCTGGACGGGTTGCATGTCTTAAATCTCATTTTATTAAAAGTCTTTTGTTGTGTCTTATGAACATGTTTTTGACAAGTATGTTTTGTAAACTATTTTAAGTATCGACTTTTCCAAATACTGATGTCGTGTTATTTCAAAACTTAATGAATGGATGAATGTCTTGTATTTTTATCATATAGCATTGTTATGATTGTTGCTATGGTATTAAGAAGTCACACCAAAATAATCCACGCTTCCGCAAAAGCCAGGGTGTGACAGCTTGGTATCAGAGCTTCGGTCGTAGCGAACTAGGATTCTTTCTTGAGTCTAGACTATGATCATTAGGGCTCTCATGAAAATGTTTTCACAACATGTTTTCATTGCATACACAAAACGTCCAGATCCAGGGAACAAACATTTTTACAAACAAAAAGGCACACATACACATTTCAAAATTTATATTTATAATTCAGTCTTAGAGGCTGAGGGAGGATCAGTCTTAGAGGCTGAGGGAGGATCAGTCTTAGAGGCTGAGGGAGGATCAGTCTTAGAGACTGAGGGAGGATTGGTCTTAGAGACTAGGGAATTAGTCTTAGAGACTGGGAAGTCTTATAGACTGGGAGGATGGTCTTAGAGACCAGGGATTTAGTCTTAGAGACTGGGAGGATGGTCATAGAGACCAGGGATTTAGTCTTAGAGGCTGGGAAATTGGTCTTAGAGACCAGGGAGTTAGTCTGAGAGACTAGTGAGTTAGTCTAAGAGACTAGGGAGTTAGTCTGAGAGACTAGGGAGTTTAGTCTGAGAGACTGGGTAGGATAGTCTGAGAAGACTAGGAAGAATATGTGGATACATGGTTACATTATGAATTGTCTTTATTTGCAATACACAAGGTGTTAAAGATTACTGTAAATATGCATGCTATGACTACTATATACCGGTACACACGTCACCTTCCTCAGGGAACGAATTGTCAGTTGATGACGACCCTACGGCCGCCGCCACAGATGATGAGACTGTACCTGTGCCAGAGATGTTTACGTCAGACACTGAAAGTAACCCTGATATGCCGACCAAGGACGAGGACGACTTCCAACAGTCCGCGCTACCAGATTCTGGTGATACTTTACCCTTGCTGATGGCTTCTCCGGCAAGGATCCTTCTCTTGCTTCGGTCCATGACCACTTCATCACTTGTCACCCCGATGGTGAGCACACTATGGCTCCGAACCTAGACAATGCGCCTCTTGTGGACATTCCTTCCGAAGGATAGTTACTCGACGAACAATTGATAACGATATTGACGTGATATTGATGGTCCTTCCGATAAAGCCCATAATGATGGAAAGTTAGACGAGAACGTTATTACTAATTTCACTTTTTTGAGACCCCTATTAACAAGCTATCTTCTGATTCTAGCATGCATTCGATTCCAGGCTCCTTTGAGTCTATGACATCTGTAGCCCTACAGACAGCCGGATTACAACTTTCTACTACTGACGCAGACAACGACGACATGACTGCTGCACTATCACCTGCTTGAGGCACCACACCGTTACACGACCCAGTGCCTGCTCCTGAGCTATCTTCTGCACCTTTTGAGTCAGCTTGATGTTGCAACTGCTAATTGCTGGTCCTGCACCCTTGCTTGATTATGACCCTATTTCTTTTGGTTTACTAGACATTACACCCCTACTATCTAACCCAGTACCAGCACCTGACAACCTCCTTATTGGTTGAAACGTTTGTTCTTGCATCCATAACCGCTGATGTTGCTCTTTTCCCCTATGAAGACCGACGTCCATTGCGTCAACGTGCTTATCGCTTTCTTTCAAGACATAGCTGCACCCCGGAAAGGTACTCCAGGTCAGTACCCGCATGACGATTCTTTTACTACAGCAGCATTTTTCCCGACTTCACAAGTCGCACCGTTTGCTACACTCACCTCTACACAGCTGGACGAACAATTTCGATGGTTCCTGTAATACACTATACTTATTTTAGACCCTTTCCATCCCTCACATTATGGAGGCCACACACGAGATGAGTTACTCCTGTAACATCAACTACAGTTTGAGGATATGAGTCGCAGAATGTTGGAGCTCGAGCTGACACCACATTTGGTAACTTCAATTGCAAAACATTACATAACCGAAAACATGATTTAAGTGTCTACATCACAAGACAGCATATTGTCTGAAGAGTTTATGTGAGACACCCCGTCCTTCACCTTGTCTATTGCCAGCATACTTTGATCCGCCACATACATCAAGGTTCCTTTTGCGCTCTTGACCGTTGAAATTACACCGTTCTCAGGATTCTGATGCTCATTTCTTTACTGTCAAGCAGCAAATCAGCTAATTGCTTCGACGAATATACAAGCTCGAGGAAGAGTTCACGCATGTTAACAGTTTACCTTTCTTTCCTCCTCTACCTCAGTCACCAGTATAGTTGATTTCTGGATTATGTGGATTGCATTGCATTTGGGTAAGGACACTAATGATAAGCCGGGACGGTGGAGACTTTTGAGGACCACATCTGACTACGTAATTTTGATACACTAATATATTTTGGGCAAGGGTAGGGTGACCCTGAGTCCCTGTTAATGTGATACATTTTGTAAGACAATGCAATTGTGGCCGGAAAACAATGGGAGCCAATTATCATTAAACATGCGGCAACACTTTGTGGCCAATAACCGACGAAAGCTCAGTCGCTATGTCTTCGTTAAGCACGATTATTGATCTTTATGTGCGTACTAAAATTATAATGCTAGGTGCTTACTTGCTATACTAAACATAATTACCAAATTACTTGGTTATACTACGATTATACTATTACTTGATTTGGTTGGTATGATAACCTAATATGTGTATGTACTCATGACCACTAAACAACTTAATGCACTCACTGTGCAAATGAGACCTGACTTAACCACTCTTCTTCTCAGAAGATGTCGACACAAGGGAACGTCAATGCCAACAACCCTCCGCCCACATCGATGGCACGACTGCAAGAACGCATCTCGCAAGTCATTGCATAGCTCGAGACTCTTCGCTCCGAACACAGCAAGGGCTGCACTTACGAGCAGTTCTTGAACTACAAACCTCGAGAATTCGATGGCACTGGGGGTGCCTTAACTTTTGTACGTTGGGTGGAGAGGACGAATTATGTCTTACAGTTGAGCAAATGTACCCCAGAACATCAGGTCACGTACGTAGCTGGACTGTTTATAGATGGGGCTCTGTCATGGTGGAACCTTCAGGTTCAAAACAATGGGTGAGACTGCTGCGAATGCTTTGACGTGGGACGAGCTGAAGGAACTAATGCGCAAAAGATATTGCTCTAGGGCGGAAGTCCAAAAGTTGGAAGCTGAATTGTTGAACTTGAAAATGGAAGGTCCAAAGATAGCTGAATATGTGCAGAGATTTAACGAATTATCACAAGTTGCTTCGCGTTTGGTGGAACCAGAATCTAGGAAGATTGAACGTTTCATCGGGGGACTGGCACCCCATATTCTAAGCCTGGTAACGACATCTAAACCTTCAACGATCACCGAGGCTATCAACATAAGCGTGGCGCTCACAGAAGAAGCAGTTAGACGAGGAGAATTTTCCACTGCGAAGGAGAAAGAGGAGACTCATGTAGAGTCATCTGGGGATAACAAGAGAAAGCTTGTAAATTTTAAGATGGTTACTCGAGGAAGTAGCAAGAAGAAGGACAAAAAGGGAAAAGACTACATGGGTATCCTACCTAAGTGCGACAATTGTTTACGTTATCACGTCGGGCGATGCAAATATGGAAAATGTGATAACTGTGGTAAGAGGGGGCATCCCAAGGAGACTTGTAGACAAGGTATTGAAAGTGGAAATAAAGGTTAAGATGATAGCAAGGATCACGGAGGAAACAACGACAACGACGAAGGCAGGACGAGCGACAAACAAAAACGTGGTGAAGTTTGTCTTAACTGTGGGAGCAAGAAGCATTTCAGAAAATACTGTCCTAAGAAGAATCAGGCACAAGGATAAAAGCTCAGTAGCAGAACTAGGGGAGCACGCTAGGAATCCAAGTTTGGATATCGGTACGTCCCATATTACTCAACGTTATGCATCTGTGCTAGATACTGTTGCAAAATTTAGCTTCGCATCTTTAGAGTTTGAGAGTATGCTTGGTTTAGTAACAAGTAAATTAGATAATCCGCACACGATAGTACTAGCCAACGGGAAGCTAGTGGAAGCCAACGGAGTGATTGGAATCGGCAGGATAGAACCCGGAAAGCGTAAGTTTACGCTAGATCTACTGCCAGTGAATTGGGAGACTTCAACAAGGTAGTTGGAGGGATTGGTTGACAAACGATCAATATAAGATTGATATCTGCACCGCGATGGCAAACGAAGAAGCGATCTTGACCCATGAAGCAGGATACGCCTCTTCAAATTACTAACTGCTTGAAGGCACGAAGGATGATGCATGAAGAATGTGTTATTTTCCTGGCTCATGTCGGGGACAGGGGGAGCAGAAGAACCAAAGCACGAAGATATTACTATGATAAGGAAATATCCTAAGGTCTTCCTCGAAGACTTGCCATAATTATCTCCTCAATGGTTAGTCGAATTTCGCATCAGAATGATTCCAGGCATCGCGCCTGTAGTCAATACCCCCTTAACGACTTACACCTTCGGAGATGTAAGGATTGACAGTGAAGCTTCAGAAGTTGATAGAGAAGGAAGATAACAGACCAAAATTCCCTTTTGGGTAACCCTAATTCTGCTCGTAAAAAAGAAGGACGATGATTTTTTAAATGAGCATCAACTACCAGGAGCCGGACGAGCTAACCCACGAGAGTCAGTTACTCTTGCTGAGGATTAGCGAACTTCTTACATAACTGACTGTGAGGACCCAACTACTATTACACGACTGGTCGACAATCGAGCGTCGTTAGCAGTGAATTCGGGAAGAAAATATACCGGGGAAAAACTGTGGGACAATAACTTGTTTTAAACGTACACAAGAATGGAGTTTCCTACACGATACACATAACGATTCTACACCAAATACGAAGCTCTGAAAATCTAGGAAACATGCATTTAGGACCATTGGGAACCCAGGTCCAAACTCGTAAGGGTTTTTACTTAGGAACCATATCTGTCAACTCAATCAACCATCATTAACCTGACAAACTTGTCATTTTCTTTCGTTGGAACCCTCACTTTTGCTTTTAGCAAGTAGATGTTTGCATCTCTACTCCCCTCAGAGTAGTTGCATCACGTTGATTCTCTTTGCCAAGAGCGAACACACGTTTGCTTCGTATGCTTGGTCATTTCTTCACTTTTGCAAATACTCATTATTCCTTTTCTTGGAAACTTATATGACATACATGCGTCATTTGCTATGCATGTGGTTTCGTCTCGAACAAACACTTCATTGAAATTCAAATATTATTTTGCTAAACCTAATTACTGATTCGTGATTCGAATGACCTACATTATTGTTATTGATGGCTCTTTTGTTACCAAGTCAACACACTTTCTTGGAACTTCACTTATTTCAAGTAACATTCATGGTTTATCATCGTAACCATGCTGGGATTCCCTAGTTAATGCATATGTTTATTAACGGATTACACCAGAACCAAGTTCAATTGCTTGAACTTATTCATTTCGCATATTCAGTTTAAGACGTCATATGATGTATTGAGAGCATCATATTCAAATCATTGGCAAAGATTCTTTTGTTTTGATTCGTAGTAGACTTGTTTGGTCTATGACTTCAATAAATCATTTGTTGGTTACGACACCTTGTGGGGATACCTTCACAAAATTGAAGCTTGCGCTTATTTGGTTACTCAATTCATACACGGATTTAATTGATTATCTGATAACTTGCCCTAAATCCGTCTTGTTCATCATGATTAAATCGGTCTCAACACAGTTGTGTGTTGAGGTAAAGGTACATAGATTCATTTCATATCACAGTGTACCTCCTAACGATTCTTTTATGATCTATCGAATGCCTTGCGGTACTTATTGCGTTCTCACCTTCGACCAAAAACAATGGCTCTTTGATGTTCCATACTCAACTGAAAATTCTATGACATTATGTAAAACAAACCTTCTGGCTTGTTTCGGTACATGTTCATTTGATTTCCAACACGGTGAACTTGTTCAGTCACCATTATACTTGAATTATGTCAGTACGACACCTTGTGGTGTCATTACAAACTTGTAACTTGTGCTAATCAAGGTCAACCGTTTCACAAAAAAAACTGCATATACTTTCGTTTGGCTTGTCATTTAAACATTTCTGATGCAACTACAAATCAAGACAATGATACACCAGATTCACTTGTATTTCATTCGCCGTACTTTCGCAATTCGAAAATGACAACACACTAATTCTTGCCATTCATTTACTCGGAAGATTGACAGATCACTTTACTATCACTTTTGGGATATTGATTTTTGAGTTCCTATAGCAGATGCTATGGTTGAGAAGACTCGTTGGCATACTGTGACCAACCGCTTGAGAATCCTTTTGGACAAAACCTCCTCTTTCGTGGAACCCCTGTAACTGCACTACACTAGACTATATATCAAATACGTCTTGTACCTTTGACATCCAATGCTAAAAGCACATACCTTTTAACCATAGGGTTCGAGTTGTTACATGTTCTGGGACTCACCTGATGTGAGTAAGGTTTGATTCGGGTTGGTGATTATCTACCTCAGTATTATTCATATATATATATGTGTGTGACAAAACCATAAGGGGTTAAGGTAGTACAAATTTCGAGGATGAAATTTTCTTAACGGGGGAAGAATGTGACAACCGGCACAAAACCAGGTATCCGTACAATTAATTAAGAGTTAACTGCCATTTTCGTCCCTGTGGTTTGGTCACTTTGGCCATTTCAGTCCATTTTTCAAAAATGCGCCATTTTCGTCCCCCACGTTCTGGAAAGGTGCCATTTCAGTCCAAAAATCATAACCCAGTTAAGTCAGTTTGTAAATAAGGACTGATTGTGTAAATTTGTAACATAAAGGACTGATTGTGTAAATTTGAAAAATGGACTGAAATGGCAGTTAACACCACCACAGCCACCACCGCCACCACAGCCACCACAGCCACCACCGCCACCACAGCCACTGCCACCACCACCGCCACCGCCACCACCGCCACCACCGCCACCACCGCCACCACAGCCACCACCGCCACCACAGCCACCACCGCCACCACAGCCATCATCTGAAGTATGAGTTGAAGCAATTGTTTTTACCGGGTAAGAATCCAAAGTTGAGTGGCCCATAATACCCACATCAGATCTCCGGTGACGATAGCCCAACGGGAGGTTTGCTTGTACAGAACCTGATTGAAAAGTGGGACCCATTCGATCAGGTTTCGCTCCATGCAGGTCATACGGAACATCAACGGAGTGTCTTCTTGCCATCATATTAGAGGAAACCGATCCATCGAATTGATGGTTTCTAGCGGTTGTAAAATGAGGGTCCATAAACCGAATATCGGGACTCATGTTTGCCAAGTTTTTTTCCGCAGCCATCCTCATGTTTTTTATAACCTTTTGTCTAGCAACAAGACTCTGTAACCGCTGGTTTCTTTCCAGTTCTAATGTCCCCATACTCATGAGATTCCTTTGGTCACGTTCGGTCCATGTAACAACATGTTCATCTTCATCGTCATAATCTTCTTTAACTTCTATATCGTCATGATCGTCGTCGTCATCATCATCATCGGTTTCATTATGAATCTCGTCTAGAAGATGTCCTTGATCAAGCATTGGAAAATTATCCATTGTTGAAGCATCAGATCCCGAATCCCATCCCTTATGATCATCATCAAAGTGCCCGAGAATAGAATGTAACGGATCAAATGAACTCCTTCTTGACCCATCACTACTCTTTGAAGGATCAAACTGAGCACCACGATTCACCAAAACGGGCTTTTGATTGCCCGATTCACTCTTTGCATCTTGCTTCCTTGATGCACGACTATCAACGGAGCTTCCAAATTTACGACCATCATTATTGTCAAGCTCGGTGTTTCCCATTCCGCCAAAGACTAGATTATGGATTTCGTGATGGTGTGATGATGTTCCTTCCCTTTGGATTTCGGGTGCGTTTGCGTGACTGTAAAACAAGAGAGTTCCAAGCAGGATAAGAGTGGATGCAATAACGGGAGAAGCATGTACCAAAAGAGAAAACAAGAAAGGGAAAAATTGGTATGTCCAAAACAAGAGGAAAACCATGAACACTAGCAATGGATGATTAGAAGCTGATATGTAACAGTTTCTTATTGAATTGATAACATGATTTATCACCAACTTTGGATTCTTACCCGGTAAAAACAATTGCTTCAACTCATACTTCAGATGATGGCTGTGGTGGCGGTGGTGGCTGTGGTGGCGGTGGTGGCGGTGGTGGTGGCAGTGGCTGTGGTGGCGGTGGTGGCGGTGGTGGCGGTGGTGGCTGTGGTGGCGGTGGTGGCGGTGGTGGTGGTGGTGGCAGCGGAGTGGTGGTGGTGGCAGGGCTGGTGGTGGTGGTGTTAACTGCCATTTCAGTCTATTTTTCAAATTTACACAATCAGTCCTTTATGTTACAAATTTACACAATCAGTCCTTATTTACAAACTGACTTAACTGGGCTATGATTTTTGGACTGAAATGGCACCTTTCCAGAACGTGGGGGACGAAAATGGCGCATTTTTGAAAAATGGACTGAAATGGCCAAAGTGACCAAACCACAGGGACGAAAATGGCAGTTAACTCATTAATTAATATTTAATTAGTGCTTAATTACTGTGCTTGACTACAATTGTTGTTAAACTGCTTTCTGTTTTCTGATACATACATACTCATGCATCACATTTGATTACTGTCACTCCATTCATTACATACAAATATTAGTGACAAACTTGATGCACATAGCACAGTTAGCACACTAAACGGATAACCCAGAAAACATGCTGACAATGCCGGCACCTAGACAGACACTATATTGAGGCCCAGTATGAGCCGGGAATGAAGTACTACACTGGTAGGGAGTGTAGGGAGGTGAGGATCATTAAACTGCGTCACTAGGTGATAGTTATAGTGCCCGGAAGTGCCTAAAACATACTTTTAGTGCAGAATTCTGCACTAAATACCAAAATTCAGCTTTTAGTGCAGAATTCGGCACTAACCATACCATTACACCCCAACCATACCCTCCCCCCCTAAATGACGGTCACAAGGGTGGGACACACCCTTGTTCCTTTTGATTATTTTATTGTTAATGTTGGTTATCAAGAAGACATGTTACATGTTGGTTAATGGGAGTTTTGGATTATAAATAAACACATTAGACATCTCACTTCTCTCATCACCAACACAACAACAAAGCTCTCCCCTCTTCCCTTCCATCACTCACGGCCGCACCCACACACCACCCTATCACCACCATCAAGCTTGGTTCTAGCCATTTTACATATACTCAAAGGTGCAAGGGATCATACAACGAAGCTTGGCGCACTCGGAAGCTCAAGGACCACTCTCGTTTTCTTTTATCCACCGCTTTTACGCCTTGTTTCTTCCCTAGCCTTGTGCTAGTAGTAAGTGCTTCTAATCATCATCTTGATCTTGTTTTTGGTGGTTAATAGATGATTTAATGGTGAAAAATTAAGATACACTAAAGAACATGAACAAGTCTTAAACATAAAGTGTTAAAGGGTGGATAAAGAGAAGTTATGTGTGTAAATCTTGTAAATCTTGTGTAGTTGTGATTATTTGATGTTGTTTGGTAGTAAAAGTTGTATGGATCATCATCTAGACGTGCTAGATCATGTTCAAGAACATGAACTAGTAATATGTTAGTGTTAGAAATAAGAAAGATGATGAAACCATCCACCATGAACTTGAAACTTGAATAAACATATTTTTTCTTGAAAAGTGAGGTTATAAACTTGTAGATCTAAAGATCTACAAGTGGTTTTTCGGAAGAACCAAGTGAAAGATACTAGTTTTGTTAAAACCCAGATATTTTATGAACTAGAAGCATTTTTGGCAAATAAACAAGTGTGTAAACACTTGTGTAACAAGGAAATTTCGTAGAGAAATATTTTTTTGAATCTTGACTAGAAGTTGTGAAACTTCATTTTCTTTAAAAATAAAGCTTTCAAGAAACTAATCTTGTTTTTAAAGATAACAAGACCCACTAAATGTGTTGGTGATTTACTACATATTCTTACAAAACTCTCAAGTTCATGAATTATGATTTAATCTTATTTTTGTCAAGGTTAGTGAGTAAATATTGTATGTTGTTGATTGTTAAATTGTTTGATTGATTTTACAAAAGAAAATGATACGCTAGAAAGCTTGGACACCTCCATTTACAGAGGAAACTCTGGCGAAATTTTTCTAGAATTTCAACACTTAGAAATATTTTTCTAAACAAATGTTTACAAAATATATTTTTAACTTGGTTTTCAAAATAAATTTCGCCATGATTTTTATTTCAAAAATTACCAAGTATCAGAGGTGGATTTTCGTAAATAAAACTTGATAAATATATATTTTATAATAAAAACGCTTGTGTGACTGTTTGTTATCTTGTGTACTAGATATATTATTTTCAGGGTAAAAATAATATAACTGGAAAATACTGTGAAATTACGACTCCAAAATAATGCCAACGCTCTCACAAATACATATTTAAGTTACACCGGTATTGTTGTTACAACGCGAACTTTAAAATGTAACTTGTGTATATTTTGATAAGTATTATTTTGGAAGAAGTATGAAATAAAATATAATATTTTTGGAAGAAATATATATATTTTGGAATTAAAATATTTTAGACAAGTAAATTAAATATATTTGCTAAGTGGGACTTAAAATATATTTTCGGGAATATAAAGCATACATGTATTAAAAACCCCCATCCTTGGGAAGGAAATATAAAATAAAGAAGAAGTGTGAATACGGAATAGTTACCTAACTATTTCTCCAATCAAACCTTAAACCCTAAGCCAAGGCACGGCCATCCGTCTAATAGGAATTAGTACGTGTAGGTCGTCACGCAGCAGATAGAGTTGGAGATTGACGTTTCTGGATACGCACTTCTGTGAGTTCATGTCCCCCTTTTCTCTTTACTGTTTTCAGTTTTATACTTCGGGGGTGAAACACATGCGACAAGTACTACAGACTTTTATATACATGGTATGGTTAGCTTAAGGAGGGTTTACTACTTAGATCATGTGAGTGGGTAGGTGGAACATGAGGCCATTAATCCTCGTTGTAGGACCGAGGGACATTAGTGATAGATCTATTTGGGTGTAGCGAGCCCCACTCCTGAGCCCGCTGAGTGGACCAGGCGGTGACTAAGTGCCCGACGCACAAATCCGCTAGGTTTGAGTCTTCTTGCATCAATTCACACATATCATTGGCTTTGCAACCCAATGGTGATCTCTTTTTTTTTCCTTAATTGCTACATACCAGGGATTTTCATACAGACACATTACAAATGTTTATACATACTCACTTACACATGAACTCGCTCAACTTTATGTTGATTTTTCAAACTACATGTATTTTAGGGAATTAGCGGATCTGGCGAAGTATGCATAAGTCAAGCTGCATTGAATAAGATGTCATCCAGGGCAGTAGGTTTAGGAGGTGTAACCCTTACCTGGACGGGTTGCATGTCTTAAATCTCGTTTTATTAAAAGTCTTTTGTTGTGTCTTATGAACATGTTTTAGACAAGTATGTTTTGTAAACTATTTTAAGTATCGACTTTTCCAAATACTGATGTCATGGTATTTTAAAACTTAATGAATGGATGAATGTCTTGTATTTTTATCATATAGCATTGTTATGATTGTTGTTATGGTATTAAGAAGTCACACCAAAATAATCCACGCTTCCGCAAAAGCCAGGGTGTGACAAATGCCGGCGAGTACATAGGTTTTATGTGAGTGTCAGATTCATGGCTCGTTTACATGTTGAAATAATTCGAACAACTTTGTTAATTGATATTTAGAAAACCAAGTTTTGTAAAAATGTTTGTATTGTAAATTGAAATAGCCAAGTCAAAACAGATTAGTTTTAGTTTATTAAACCTTGATGCCATGAATCTTAACTCAAAACATTTGTTTATGTAAACCCAGATCGTAAATCGTTTTTGTAATAAAACTCGAATGGTTTATATTGTTAGAAAAAACCTTATAATGTAACTACGTTTTGAAAACATTTGCCCAAGTGATCTAGATAACGCAACGATATATAATGTGTTAAAAGCACTTATATATAGGAAGTACCAGCGGTGTATCCACCATGCTTTTATCACATTACACCCACCCCGTTACCTAATCACTTCCCTAACCCAATGGTTCAAATAGTTCACATAGATCAAACAGTTCCAAATGGTTCAAACAGTTCAAATAATTCACATAGATCAAATATAAACCATAGTATTTGTTTAGAAAATTCGAAATCGTTTAGCACATACGAATCACCCCAAAACAGTTTAAAGCGGTAAAAGAGGGGAACTATGTACTCACTTGAGAATGCTTAGAAGTCTTGAAATAACAACCAAGCAAAGCTAGAAGGATCACAGAATTAATCGGCACCTAATATAGGTAACTATGTTAATAAACCGGAACTAAATCAGAAGATCGGATAGAATGAAGTCTTGTAAGCCAAATGAGTGTTGGAACTCATATAATATGGTTTAACAAAGCATACATTTTAAAACGGAACCTAACCTAAGTACTTATGACCCATTACGACCCGTTTAGGTAGCTTACGCTACTTTAACGCGTCGTTCGCGTAAAATGCGTTCGGACCGCCTAACTAGTCCTATGACAAGTATTATATACCTTAACAAGTCTAATAATGTTGCCTAATCAGTTTAGATGTCAAAATTTAAGTTACATATGCTTAGAATGAATTTATGCGCAAAAGGGGCATTTTGGTCATTTTCCTAAGGCATATAAACTACCTATCATACAACTAACTAAACAAAGTGACTATAAGGTATATGTTAGTGCATTTATGTCTATCGCCTCCGTCATCTCAAGATCGTAGCTGAAACTGTTTAAAACTAGCCTTATATTGTAATTTTAGATAGAAAAAGGCAAGGTGGCATTATTGTAAATAAGGGGAAACCCCTTATTATTCTTTGCCTATAAATAGAGGAGTTAGGGCTTAGTTTAGAGACTTTTGCCATTTTGGAGATTTGAAGCTTAGAGGCTAGAGAAAGAAAGTAGAGAGAGAAAGGCAAAAGGTGATTCGTGGTACTTTGTACGATTTCATACATTTCTATAGAATCACAGATTGAGTACGTCTCGTGTGTTCGGTCATGCACGTTCACGGATTCCGCACGTCGAACGTGTCACACGCAATCATTTCGGAGTCAAAACCGGTCCTAACAAGTGGTATCAGAGCAGGTTCTCGGTTGCGAAGATCAAACGCATAGATTTGTACAAGAATTGATCAGATTCAGAGCCAAAAACATCCAGATTTGTCAAATTTCTCTTAACTTTCTTGTTCTTCACGTTTTTCTCTGAATTTTGCAAAATTGACAGGGTTTTTACGGTTCAAATTAGCTGATTTTTTGATATGTTATGTGAAATTAGCTGATCTATAACCCTACAAATTTCCAGGTCAAAATTCCATGCCGTTTGAGAGAAATCTGAGTTTTTGTGGTCGATTTTGCTGAACTGTTCATCATCATCCGATCGGACCACCTCTCATCCGATCGGATCACATCTCATCCGATCGGATCACATCTCATCCGATCGGATCACCTCTCATCCGATCGGACCATCTCCTATCCGATCGGACGACAATTGTCCTATCCGAACGAGTAAGTGTTGGCCCATCCGAATAAGTGGATTTGGCCCATCCGTTCAAAGTTATATTGACCATTCGATTAACGTTTAATTGAGAGTTATTTCACATTTAATTTTCATCCGATCGGACAACATCAGGTCATCCGTTCGGACAGCATCAGGCAATCCGAACGGATAGCTATCTCACCCGAACGGATACAATCTTACCCGAACGGATAGCAATCTCACCCGAAAGGACAGCGTTGTCAAGAGATTATTTTCACTATTGACTTGTGTTGACTCACTCGATCGGATACCCATCCGATTCATTTGTTTGATATTGTTTAAACTGATTGTGCTTGTTTGTTCGTGATTCAGGTGATTAAAAGGTGCTTGTAAATCGAGAAGATCATATCATGGCTGAAGAGTTTTACAACACGTTCTACAACGCATTCACATCCGAATCTTCTGAAACTTCAACTGTCACACCAAAGTCAATTACAAAAGCAATCAACGAGAACATCAAACATGATAACTTCTATGGAACACACTCGAAGCCACCAACTCTGGAAAGCATTGAAGATTACACGTGGTGGAAATAGAGGTTCATTGGTTGGGCAAAAGCCTATGCTCACGAGAGCTGGTTTTGTTTGGAGTTTGGGTACAAAAGGCCGACTAATGATAAAGGAGAAGAGCTTCCACTCAAAGACTTACCTAAAGATGACAAAGCAGAATTCTCAGGAGAACAGAGAATGATTGCTTTGATCCAGTTGGCAATCAGAAATGACATGTTTGCTTTACTGCAACATGACGGAACTTCAAAATCGGTTTGGGAGGCTTTACGGGTTAAGGCAGAGGGTGGTAAACAAATCAGGAAGAACAAAATTGCTTTATTAAAAAAGGAATTTGATTTGTTTGATAGTCTTAACGGTGAATCAGTTCGTCAAATGATTGAACGTTTTTGTCATCTAAAAATCGAACTAGAAAGATTTAAGATTGAAAAAACAAGAGATGAAATAATAGACAAACTTATAGAAGCATTACCACGAGCTGATCAGTGGCAAACGTTTGTTTTTATCCTGAAAAATGATGCTTTATATGATACAATTTCTCTTGATGTTTTGATAGAAAAGATAGAGAGTCATGAACTTGAGTTGCAAAAGCAGGACAAGATGAGCAGTTCTTCGCATCAGCAGAATGTTGGTCTTTACTATAAAGGCAATATACCTTCGGTGAAAGCTGATAGATCACCACAGACAGCATTCAGTGGTGAGAGGACAAAAGAACCTCAGAAAAGCTCATCAAGTTACGATCCGGGTTATCATTCATCTGCTTCAATAGTTAGTTCTGAAGAATCTGAAGAAGTTCTGTGCAATATTGCTCTCAAATTGAAGAATTCCCCGACAATGAGCATAAATGCAGCTAAGCAACAAATGAGTTTCCTTGCATCTGTTCTGGAATCGTATGAAGGTCTTGTAGCTGGCAAAATTGGAAACTCAAAGTTAACCAAAGAAGACTATGACCAGATTGATCCGGAAGAGATGGAACTCATTGACATCCGCTGGTGTTTAGCTAGTTGCATCTGCATAGCTCAGAGATATATGGAAATTACTGGGAAACAATCTCTTGGTGGTGCTTCAACAAAACTTGGATTTGACAAGTCAAAGGTGACCTGCTTCAGATGTAAGCAAAAAGGTCATTTCAAGAGAGAATGCAACAATTCTGCGGTTGGTGGGAATGAACATCCGTTCAATGATGATTACTACCGAAAGGCAATCTACCACCGAAGCAGAGAAGAGCCAAAGATGATCGAAGATAAACCCAGAGAGAAGTCAAGAGCTTGTGCTGTAATCCACGATGATGAAGGATATGATTGGAGTCAAGTTTGTCCGGAAGAAGATCGTGTTGATATTCAAAAAACAGCTCATGGCAGAAAACCATCAAATAGCAAACATTACGTCTTTGTTGCTGAAATCAAAGATGAAAACAAAGAAGAAAAGGTTGTTGCTGAGGCTAAAAAGAAAACCAGAGAAGAAATTCTGAGTGAGAAAACAGACAGAGAAATAAGAATGTCTGCGAACAGAATGAATGATATGCAAAGAGAATATGATGAAGATGTCAGATACAAAAGATGGGATAAGAAACGAGAGTGTTATATCAATAGATATGGTGAACCTGTTGTTTCCAAGAAGGACATAGTTTTTGATGATGTTCTTCTAGTAATTCCTCGGGTCGGCGAATTTTATTCAAATGCTGTAAAAGACAAAAATTACGAGGAAAAGCTGGAAAAACTCATAAGAGAAGTCATGATATCGAGTTTGAAGAAGAGAGATGAAGAGAGAATGGAGAAGAATGTTGAAAGTATGGTTGAAGAATTGAAGAAAGTTGCTGAAGAAAATGTGAAGGTATCTGTGGAAGTGAAAGAAGAAGTTGTGGTGAATACAAAAGTTGTGAAAGAAGCTGTTACTGAAGAACAACAGGATGTAGAAGATGAGAATAAAGATGAAAGTTTGATAGAAGAGAAGAATGAGAGTTTGAAGGTTGCTGGTGAGGTTGGTGTTGAAGAAAAGCATAAAGATGCTGATCAAAAGCAGACAGAAGGTGCAGCAAACACCGAAGTGCCAATCACTAAGGTAAATTCTAACTCTGAAATCTTGAAAACTGTTGAACAGTGCAAGAAATGCATGGAAACGTGTAGTGCTTGTACTGAAAAAGACAAACAATTTAATAAAATTGAAGAAGTTTTCAAAAATAAATGCAAAGAAATGTTAGAAAACGAAAAAGTTTTGAAAGATAATGAAGAAAAACTTTTTGAAAAATGTAAAAAGGTATAAAAAGAAAATGTAGTTTTGAAAGAAAAAGTTTTGAAAAAGACAGAAGAATGTGATCTAAAAGAAATTGTTTGTCAAGAAATGAAGAAAGAATATGACTGAATAAAATTGGCATATCACATTACAAAAGAGTCATATGAAAAAGTGAAGGATGAAATGAAATTTGCTCAATCAAGAATGAATTACTTATCTGAAACAACTAAAGAGCTTAAACGAATGTATGAAATAAAACAAGGTGTTGTTAATTCCTATATTGAGGATGTTGCTAAGCTAAAGCGACAGATTGCTGATTTAGAAGAGGATAACAACAAGTTAAAGAGTTATCACGTGTCGTCGTATGCGCTTGAACATATTTTCAATATAAAACCGGGAGATGGTGAGTCTGAGCAAAACAAGAAAGGCATTGGCTCAGAGTTTCATCAAGTTCCACCGCCGGAAAAGTTTGCATTTTATGATGATGAAAAGGTTGAAAAAGCTTTCAACATGGTAGATCAATTGCCAGATAACATTGACATAACCTATTCCAAATCTAATGATTCTAGTGATTCAGAGGTGGTAGGTAAGGTCGTTGAAAGTGTGTTGAAAGAAGAGTCAGTTGATACAGGTAAATCTGAATCACAAAATGAAAATGAAGGTAATTTTCATGATGGATATCTGAAAAACTCTAAATCTGAGAAAAATTTGAATGAAGATTCAAAAGGATTGGTGTATACCATGATTGGATCGGACAAGTTATTCTTAGATGTTGTATTCCCGATTCAGAATGTGATTTCAGAAAAGGTTGATAAAGTTTTCAAGATGGTTGAAATTGAAAAATCTGAGATTTCAAAGTTTGCTGGAAAAGGTCACAAAACTTTTTATAACAAACCTGGTTACAAGAAGAAAAACATGAAGGCTGGGTTGGGTTATAAAAAGAAACAAAATCGAAATAAAAATGAACCGTCAAATTTTCAGACAAAAATGAATTTTATTCATGGAACAAGTTCATAAGAAGAGAAAGAAATCCAATTTAGACGTCAGACTAATGAAGAGTTCTATGCTCAGAAAAAGCAACAACAACAGGTCAAAGATGTCTCAAAAAGAACATGCTTTAAATGTGATCAAACAGGACATCTTGCACGCAAGTGTCCAAATCTGAAACCTGTTGATGTTGAGACGAAAAAGAAGTTTGTTTATGTTCAGAAACAAAAGTCTGATGTTGTGAATCAGAAGTCAACCAAGTTTGATTCAAAGCAAACTTGGAAGCCGAAAATGTCAAAGGCTGACTCACAACAAACATGGAAACCAATAACACCAAAATTAAGAACAACACAAAGTTGGAAAAACACTGTTGATACAACAAAACCAAATCAATTTTGGAAACCAAAAGTTGTTGTTCAAAAAGAAAATGTTCAAAAAGATTCACATTTTTACCAAAGAGGTACTCCTAAAGGTCAAACATGGAGTGCTAAGAAACCGATGACTTCTGTAAAAGATGAAAAAGTTGAAGTCAAAGTTGATAAGGTCTTTGTGAAAGATGACAAAGACTTTCCGGCATTGAATGAAGTTTATTGTGTTGAAATGCCTAAGGTTAAGCAGGCCTGGGCTAAATTGTTCAAGTAAACAATATTTTCAAAAACCCTAAAAATTTGAAACGGGGAGTTTATTTGTTTTTCTGTACATAAATAAACAATATTTTCAAAAACCCTAAAAATTTGAAAATTTAAAACCAAAAATATGTTTTTAGTTTGTTAAAAACTTGAAAAATCAAAAATAAGTTTGTTTTTTAATTTTGTCAAAAATTCAAAAATTTCAAAAATATGTTAATTGAATACGCCGAAACCCTCACGGCTGCACAAACATGATTAATTTCACAAGATTGAAAAACGGTTTTCAAACTGTAAAATATCAATGTGTTGTAAATCATGGGGGTATGTTAGATTTTCTGCAAATCAGTACACTTAAAGCAGAAAATGGATGGCGAGACAAAGCTATCAGTATTGGTTGTCAAATTTTCTTTAAATGGTTTTGAATTTTAGGGGGAGTAATATTGTCAGAAAATACAAAAACATTTGAAAATTTTGAAAAAGTCAAAAACATGATAAAAACCTATTGGCAAAAAGACAAAAACATTAAAAATGAAAATTGAGTTTTTGTGTAAAAAGAGGGAATGATAGTACATCAGTAGACAGTTACAGTACGCTAAAGAATTGGAAAGTCAAAATGTGTTAAACGATCTCACCGTGGATGTGCCGGTAGATTTTTATACATTTAGTAAACTTTTTCGGGATATAAACCTAAATTCAAACTTGCTTATTTCGTGGGGAACACAACTTGGATATATAGGTAACCCCTGAAATCTCGTTTGAAGGACCCCTCTTTCTGAGATACTAGGTCTTTATGCTTAGTGATATCTGGGGTATTATCCCGGGACTTCTGATTTTGCGGAAGCAATGGACTAGTCCCCGTATAATACTTTCTGCTTGCTTGAAATATAGCGCCGCCCTCAACATAAAATGATGAGACAATAAAATTGCTAATCAATGTTGTTGTAAAAAGGATCCTCTAAAGGGGACACACCAAAAGTTGAGTCGTGATCTCTCTGCTGAACGGTAGTTCTGACCTGAGCTCTCACGGTTCTTCATAATTTATAACCCCTTACAGATATCATCTAGGTATACTCACCTGTAAGACTGAATATTGGGATCTGGATACGGGAGTATATTCAAGAGGTGGGACACATGAATAGGTTTAAGTTCTTAAAACACCTAATTCGTATCCTGAATCAGTTGAAATTTGTGTGAAAATTTAAGTGGATCAGTATATCGACAATCTAAGTGAATTGTTTAATTCTTAATGTGTAACTAAGCTCAACGGTACTTGTGACTTGTCAAAAACTGATATGATCCTCTAACGCAAACTCAAACAAAAATATTGTCTGTAAATATGTTTGTACATATTTCTTTACTGTTTTATATTTCTGAAAATACAAAAAGATTTTGATTTCTGCTTTATTTTCGACAACCGATGTCTGGGAAGCTGAGTTTCAAAATCTAAGTTTGCTGATCGTGTTTCTGAAAATAAACAAGTTCATTAAGTTGAAACTTGAAATTTTTAAAAATCAAAATTCAAAAACAGTTTGTGATATCTCCAAGGTCATTAAGTTGGACTTGGATGATTAACCGTGAAGGATTTGGATGCTTAGATTGTTAAAATCTGTAAAAGAGCCAGTTTCCGATAATGTTCACTAAAACTGCCAAATCTTTGAAGTTTGTTGATAGGGGGAGACAGTCAAGTATTTCTGGATATATTCATATTATTATATCTTAAATCCAGGATCTTGATTTAGAAAGTTTAATAGAGCCAGGTTATGATACCTGGACAACTGAAAATGTTTTCACTGTAAAATGTTTTACTTATAAATGTTTGAGGATTGTAGATTCCAGACTACGATCCCGATAGCCGAGTCTAAGGAGAAGTCTGAAGACGAGCTCAACGCAAGAGGAAGCGTGGATTCAAGGAGCCAGGAAACTATCCTGAAGGAGCTTGTATACGGAAAGCAGGGTGTCGATCCCAAAAGCTCGGAAGCTTGACGAAAGGGGGAGCCTGATGAAGAAAAGAGTCTACAAAGAGGGAGAAGTTGAAGCTGAAGACAGATCCAACGGGATTCTGTTCGAGCAAGAGAGAGTCTATGTTTCTAAAGACGTCAAACCTTCAAGAGGACTCAGAGAAAGAGAAAGATAAGACGCTACGAGTCTGACCAAATGTTTGAGATTGACTGCGGCAATATCCAAGGGGGAGTCTGTTAGTGCATTTATGTCTATCGCCTCCGTCATCTCAAGATCGTAGCTGAAACTGTTTAAAACTAGCCTTATATTGTAATTTTAGATAGAAAAAGGCAAGGTGGCATTATTGTAAATAAGGGGAAACCCCTTATTATCCTTTGCCTATAAATAGAGGAGTTAGGGCTTAGTTTAGAGACTTTTGCCATTTTGGAGATTTGAAGCTTAGAGGCTAGAGAGAGAAAGTAGAGAGAGAAAGGCAAAAGGTGATTCGTGGTACTTTGTACGATTTCATACATTTCTATAGAATCACAAATTGAGTACGTCTCGTGTGTTCGGTCACGCACGTTCACGAATTCCGCACCTCGAACGTGTCACACGCAATCGTTTCGGAGTCAAAACCGGTCCTAACAGTATAACCTCGGAAGGTTATTCCCTATACAACTATGGTCACAAAATATGTTTGGTCGGATCCTAAAGATCGACCAAACGGGTCGGGTTCGAAAGTCTAAGCGGTTGTTTAGACGCTTATCTTACGTCCCTATATAAGCACTAAACTAAAAGTGACGAGTTAAACATGTTAAAACATGTTTAACTAAGTTAGAAAACAAGTTTGATATCAAAACAAAGGGTTTCGATACCCAAGAATAGTTTGGTTGCAAAATACGCATAAACGCGTATTTTGACCGAAACTATGACTCGTCACTAAGCCTAAATAACGTGGTAATCAGTAGGTATAGCCACAAAGGACTATGACCATCGTGATTACACTCACGTTGCGAAGTTCAAACGAACTTCGTGTTTACCAAAGACTGGTCAAAGTAGAAAGTCAAACACCGTTTGACTTTCACGCTTTGAAAACGCATAAAAGCATGAAAGAAACTTACAAAAGGTCCAAGCAAGGAAGAAATTGATCTAAAATACTCAGGTATGAAGCTAAGGCTTCAACTTAGAGTATGAATTCAGATCAATTGTGTGGATTGCAAATGAAACATGGTGGGTATATATAGATTTCAGAGAACTGTTAGGATCGTTTCTCATAATTCATGCCTTGATCTTGACCCTCCATGTGTAGCCCATGGTTTATAATACAATGGGACACTCAAAACCAACAAATGGTATTGCAAAACAAGGATCAAAACCATCAAAATGGCTGAATTGGACCAGATTCAATGTTCTGTCTGATGTGCTGTCGCAGGCCGCGTAGCAAATGCCCATGGCTTACGCGCCCCTCCTAGCCATCTTTGACAGATTGTCAAATATGGTCCCTGCAAGCTTGAAACTTGGTTTTTGATGCATTTTTGGCACGTTTTAGCCCCGTTAACCCCATTTCAAGGCTCTATAATGAAGTTAAAGTATAGGGAACATGAAATATGCTCAAAAACATCTCGGATGTCGGTTCGTTTGGTCGTACGGTTGCGTTGTTCGGTTAATTACGACAAAACAGGTTGCGTTGTTCGGTTAATTACGACAAAACACGAACGGACGCGAAAAACGATCCTAATTACGTGACGAATGTAATTTTAGCATGCCAATCACTAAAATAAAATATTTCAATGATTACAAAAATTTTTGGGTGTCCGGATATATTCAGAACGTAAGATATGCGCGAAAATGCAAACTGATGCATTATTTGACACTTTTAGTCCCTATTGATCAAAAAGTTTATTTTTGGGCACCAAACTCCTCAAAGCCTATTTCTAAGCTATGTAAAGGATATTTAGGGCATATTTAACTTATAATAAAGTTTCGGAATGTTCGTTACCACATAAATCGACATACTTTCGCAGTTGGACATAAATAGTCCCTTCGATCGAATAAACTTGATTTCGACACACCAAACCCTCCAAAACTTATTTCTAGGTTATGTAAAGGTTATTTAAGGTATGTTAAGCCTATGTAACTGTTCCGAAGTGTTTTTTGCATTAAACTGATTACGTTTACGCATCAGTTCGCGTATAACCTTGCAGAAAGCGATTTAAAGCTCGAAATCGAACAAGAATTGATATTTGCAAATGATACACATATTTATGCAAATCCCAAGTATGAAACACAATATTTCATTGATTTGGTATTTTTTTGATGGTCGTAGAGGCACAGATGTCACAAATACAAATTCCACCAAGGTTTATAAAACTAAAACAACTTTTATATACTTCATTATTTTTTTAAATATACCATAAAATCAAGTATATTTTTATCTTTAATATGAGTACCATATTACTATACATTTTTGTATTTAAAAAAGTAACGTTTAAAAAAGTTATCAAAAGTTGTTTTATAATTATGCTGATAATGTGCTGATTATGTGTTAATTACAATATAATACAAACAAACACCAAAAGTAGATATAATCAGCACATCTGATGTGCTAATAATGGAGAACGATTGAGGATGTTGTGCTAATGTCATTTATGTTGATAATGGAGAACGATTGAGGACGATGTGCTGATAATGGATAACGGTTAAGGATGTTATGCTAATTATATAGTGTTGTGCTGATTATATGTTTTGTGGTGGTTCCTAGAGGTTGTTTTGGTTCGATCATGGAGAGTTACTAGATCATGAATATGTTAAAAAATTCAAACTTTGATTTGAATTAAACTTGCATGAATTTAGGGATGTTTTAATAATTATTTTTAATTAGTTATAAATAAATTTGGTGAAAAGGTCTAAATTACCTCTAAACTAATTTTTTATTGAAGGAAACTTGTCAATTATGTGTTGGTTCTTACGGTTCTTATAAACATAACTGTTTATATTTGATCCCATTCCTAGTTACATATTCGATGTTACTGTTGCCAAAAATATGGACACACAAGTAAAGTATGTAAGAAGAGAATTAAATAAGAAAAGAGGGGATCCAACCTTCTACGTAAAGAAATGACTTTGATAAAGAATATTCGATTTTCATGATGCTAAGCTTACGGATTTTATGCATGGTAAACGAAAAAATCGCATGAATGGTACAGGTCCCATGGATGGAACAGTTTTATAACTCCCATGGGTGTGATAATAATAATAATAATAATAATAATAATAATAGTAATAGTAATAATAATAATAATAATAATTATTATTATTATTATTAATATTATTATTATTATTATTATTATTATTATTATTATTATTATTATTATTATTATGTCCTACAATAATTAGCATAAGCCAAAATTAGGGAAATAGGCTAACCATATAACCGTTATGTCGGTTCAGAATTAGTTAATCATTGATTCAATACAAGAAACTTAGGTATTCCCTACCAAAATGTGTTGTTGATGCTAATTTGATCCACGCTTCCAACATAACATGATGCAGTTGGTAGTTCTTAATCTTTCTTCCAATGATTTGGTTGGAGAGATAGTTAATTAAAGAAAGTGGAATGTTGACTCACAAGGAGAAACTTATTTAAGCAATAATCTACTTTCTAGAGATGGTAGTTCTTAATATTTCTTCCAATGATTTGGTTGGAGAGATACCTAAAGAAATTCGAATGTTGACTCATATGGAGAAACTTATTTAAGCATTAGTCTACTTTCTAGAGAAATCCCCGTTCTAGAATCGCTAATTCAACTTCTTCATTTGTCCATGAATAAGTTGAACGAGCTCATTCCCTCTTCACTCGAGCATTTCTCAAAACTCATTTTCTTAAACTTGAGCAACAATTGATTTACTTATAGTCACTTACAATGTCCCCTTCCCAAAAGCAAAGTGTTTTTAGATCTTACAATAGAAGCATTGCAAGGGAATGATGTTTGTTCAACGACACATGAAGTTGAGCTATAATTAGCAATGTACAGGACGATTAGCTCATTCGTTCTCTTTTTGCTTCAAGGTTAGTTAGAGTTGTGCATAGAGTTCTTGTCATTGTGTGTTTCTCGTTGGTTGTGGTAGTAGCTTCACCACAGGTCATGTAACATCCGACAAAATAGACTCCCAAAGTCCGACCCGTTTTAAAATCCGGATCCTAACCCTTTGAACCTCAAAAATATTCGCGAATTAAATAACCGTTAAAAAGATTTTACTCTTTAGTTTAAATATCGTTATAGTTAATTAAACTAATTTATAGTACAATACAAAATTTTCTTAATTTAACCTTGTTAGTTGATAGGTTAGAATGAGAGTTTAAAACAAAAATAAATAAACCAAACCAAGTTAGTAAACAAACATCTAACCACTACATCAGTAGCCTCAATTGGTGATATAGTCCCACCTGAATGTCTTTTAAAGTTGAGATGGATTTGTTATTTAAATAGAATTGCCGCCAAAAAAATATATATACAGCGAACTCATAGCTGTATTACCTTTTTTTTTCTTTTGTTTATTGATTGCTCTTGACTGAGAATTTCCTTGTTTACAAATCCAAGCACCTAGTCTTTATTTCAACTAAATACATCAAATGCCATCCATACCAATTTCGGGAAGTTAATAGAATTCTAAAACAAGATTTCATGAGTGATATATTCCAAACAATAGACTCACAAAAGTCCCGTTTCGATACCACACCCATCTCGAACATTCTCACATCCTCTCGACAGCCGTACCTGCGAACCATCGGAGCCTTGTGAAAGTCGCCGGAACCACGTAAACTCATCAGAGGAACGACCGGAACCCGCGGCTCTTTTCGTTTTGTCGAGCTTTGAGAAAGCATGAACCGTGTGTCGAGATGTTTTGTAATAAAGAAGATGATAACTGACGTTGATCATCTTACAAACAACATAAAAGAAAGAAGTCTTACTCTACCGGAGTTCGGTCGGAGTAAACCGAGCCCCCCGGAACACTGCTGGAGAAACCGAGTAGCCGGAGAAATTCGGAACTCACCGAAGACTTACGGACATCACAACAGGATCACTCCATCTTGTGTTCGGTATACCTTTTTCCTCCTTTAGTCCATTCTTTATTAAGCAAATCATTAATACAAATTGTTTTGATGATAAAGAAGTAGATGTTAAATATAAAACGTGAGATCCAAGCTTTTCAAAAAATGGAGTGATTAACCTTTGTTAAACTGTTAGTGCTATATATTATTATTATTGTTGTTGTTGGCCATTAATATGAAGAAGACAATGCGGTTAATATGAATCACCCACTACCAAAATTTTTTTATATCTTAATAATTAATTTTACAAATCATAAATAACTAGTGTTTTTCAATGACGCGCGTTGCGTGAAAGGCATTGGTGTTTTCGATCGTGGGGTATGGTGGGGCGGGGGTTTGGGGCATAGGTTGACACGTGGACTTCGAGCTCATCCGCTGGTGAGTGACGTGTTGGGTCGGTATGGCGGGGTGTGGCTAGCCCGCGTGGGTTGGCCAGTTTTATAAAAATTAAAAAAAAACAAAAATTAAAAAAATACACAGAATTAAAAAAAAAAAACCTAAAATTATTATTAAAAGTTCCTAAAAATTACAAAATTCTAAAAACCAAAGATTACAAAAAAAAAAAAGAAGCCTAAAGCGTTAGGTAGATTTCGAACATGGCGAGCTTGTCAAACGGCTTCCGCTCATTGCCCAGGAACTCGATGTTGGCCACCGCCACCCGGTCTTTGTGACTTATATCACCGTCTGGGACGCTATCGTAGTAGACTTTAAAACGATCGAGCTTCGGTCGTAGCTCGCGCCACTTGTGTTGGCACGCGTTTAAATTGTGCTGGTCGTTCCCCAAGTTGTGCCGGTAGCTAGCGAAAGTTTCCGGCCAGTAACGGGTCTCACCGGGTTGGCGGCCCTTCATCGCGTTGTGCCGGTATCAAGTGTGGGTAACGGGTTCGGGTAGGTGGAGTGAAGGGTTGGGGTAGCGATGTGGACAGACAGTGGGGTTGGGGGGTTTTATAGTGACTTGGGTGAACCGTTTGGCTTGGCAAAACGGTTATTTTTTAAAATTTAAACCTAGCCGCTATGGCCTAGCCAACCCAGCCAATGAGAGCCGGCCACGGAGGACCGCTAGGCATGCCCAACGCCCGGGCTGAAACTCCCGCCCAAGGGGCCACGCCGAAACCCAAGCCCACCCGATGTGGTGACTTAGGCATTTGTACCCAACCCACGCCCCAACCCTCGCCCCATACCCCATAGTCTAATAAATTAATATAAGGTATTGCTCAATATAAAAAAAATCACATAATAAAGAATTAAAAAAAACATTGTTCATTCAGTTTCCGGGCGTTCCCCATGTTGTGCCGGTAGCTAGCGAAAGCTTCCGGCCAGTAACAGGTCTCACCGGGTTGACGGCCCTTCATCGCGTTGTGCCGGTATCAAGTGTGGGTAGCGGGTTCGGGTAGGTGGAGTGAAGGGTTGGGGTAGCGATGTGGACAGACAGTGGGGTTGGGGGGTTTTATAGTGACTTGGGTGAACTGTTTCGCTTGGCCAAACGGTTATTTTTTAAAATTTAAACCTAGCCGCTATGGCCTAGCCAACCCAGCCAATGAGAGCCGGCCACGGAGGACCGCTAGGCATGCCCAACACCCTGGCTGAAACTCTCGTCCAAGGGGCCACGCCGAAACCCAAGCCCACCCAAGGTGCTGACTTGGGCATTTGTACCCAACCCATGCCCCAACCCTCGCTCCATACCCCATAGTCTAATAAATGAATATAAAGTATTATATGATAAAATCAAAACATTGGGCATTTGTACCCAACCCATGACCCAACCCTCGCCCCGTACCCCATATAGTTTAATAAATGAATATAAAGTATTATATGATAAAATCAAAACACTGTTCATTCAGTTTTGATTTTATCATATATAGATAGCAATATTATTTAACTTATAAATAATAATTAAATCGTCTCTCATATGGAATTCCATATCTAGGATAATCGCTCCCGTTTGTTCGGTTTCTCGAATTCTACTCGTGGGTTATTTTACAAGGAATCGAAAACGCAATCACTGTGAGTGAATCTTACAACTCCCCATTTTCCATTTTATTTTTACGTTTTGGGGTGCATCATGTGTCATAATGTTTTATCGCATTTTACAAGTTCAATTCCGTGCAATTACCATTATGTGGAGTATCTATATTATGTGTTATTTGATTGTTTATCATATTGGTGCATTTCATTCATTTTGGACGTCACATCATCATAGGCTCGTCGGTTCCCCATTTCCTATGGGCGGAACTTGACGTTGCCACCCATACGAGGTCAGCTCCGTTTGATTGAGCTTAGACCTTGCAGCACACCACAATACCGTGCAACATGCATACATTCATATGAATCATTATATTTGGTTTGTTTAATTGTTTGAGGTTGTGTTATGTGTTGTTTGGTTGTTTATCACTTGGTGCATTTCATACATTTTGGATATCACATCATCATAGGCTCGTCTGTTCCCCATTACCTATGAGCGGAACTTGACGTTGCTAACCATACGAGGTCAGCTCCGTTTGATTGAGCTTAGACCTTGCAGCACACCATAATACGGTGCAACATACATTCATTCATTGGCACACCATAATACCGTGCAACATGCATGCATTTATTGAATCATTTTAGCTGGTTTGTTTATTGTTTGAGATTGTGTTTTGAGTTATGATATATGATATATGACATACAACATATTTTCTTACATTGGTTAACGCACGTTTTCACAATAAATCAAACTTAGACATATTATTTTCCAATAACAATAAGGTTCGGTCGCCAACTTTTGTTGACCCAAAAACCATTTTTACACATGATACAGGTGAACAGGTACGAAGAGAAGATTGGACATAGGATGGGCCTTAGTTAACAAGAAACGGATTAGCTTAGTGGAATTTAGTTGTTATATGTCTCATATGTAATTGTTTATTTGGACAGTTTATTATGTGAACCATTCAGTTTAGATTAATGAATATTTAAAACACGTAATAGCAAGTCATAAGCTTTGGATCAACCTAATCATGCCCTGATCATCTATTTCCACTACGGGTCAGGGTGTGACAGGTCAGGCCCTGAAAATTCATGTACCATTTTCGAGCTCGAAAAAAATGTGCCCTTAGGCCTTAACGAAATTGGGTATTTGGCTCACTAAAGGTGTAACCTAATGCCAATGAGCTAATATTAATCTAAACCATAAAAATAGTTTTGTAAGTGGGCCTATGTTATTGTTTGTATGGGTATACCCTATTAATTTTTTTACATATACATATCGATTTTTTTTTAAATAAAGTGCCCTTCGAAATATCGGGCCCTGGCCGGTGGTCGTCCCCGCCCACCCTCAAAGCCGCCCATGCTCCACCACATCGGGTATTGGCACTATTGTATCTTTTTAGTTGCCGTACAATACAAACATATTATAGATTTGTAAGTATTCAACGACTAATGACCACCTAACGTTTAAAGTTGCTAAAGTATAATATAGATACATAAACAAGAAAAAAGTAAACCGATAAATGAGCTACAAAATTTGAATGTAATCATTTATAGCAGTAGTCGTTTTACATGTCAAGTGACAATTATACTGCCAAGTTTTACACGAGTGTAATCACTTGAAATCTAATAATGATGATGATGATGATGATAAAAAAATAGATTTGAACTTCATCTCCAACAATATCAAATGAGGGCCCTCATGTTCGTGTACTATAGCGTGATAGCTACATACTCTCCAATCATGCACTCTATGTAGTGGTCTGGAGCCTTGAATGGCAACCTCAATGGGGTATAGTAGGGTCCTATGTAGTCGGTCAGTACACAAAGCTGGCTTGGCACTCACTAGTGGTTCTTGGATCTATACCAAGCTAATACGGTGGAAGACTGACCCGGAATTTAGATTAAGCCCTTTATTCTAGCAACTCCAACATATTGGTCTAATTAATGGGTTATGCTGGTGACATTGGTGTATGCTCATGGTGTCCCTAAAAGATGTTCTCGGATGTAATGAGAGTCTCGACATGTGGATAGCAAGATGACCTCTAGCATCATGTGCTCCTTATCCAAAAGGGCATGTTTGGATGAGCTTTTTCATTTCTCCTTATTGACTTTTTAACCTCCTTATCTCCTTTTTGGAAAAGTCACAACCAAGTGACTTTTTCATTTCTCTTTTTCAATGCCTAAAAAGCTCATTTTCACCTTATTATCAAAACACCATTTCACAAAAACTCGTTTTCCAAGAAGTCAAAATGAATGGATTAGACAAGCTATATTCTGATTCGGATTTCTCACTACGGAATGTTAACATGAATATGGTCGAAAAAGTTTTCAAACTTGTAGAAGTTGAAATGTCAGAAGTCGACACAAGTGTGTCATGTGGTCAAAGATTTTCAAACTTAAAAAATGATCAAAGATTTGTTGAATCTAATTACTACAAACCTCAAAACCATCGTAATGGACATTCAAGAAACAATTATTCAAGGAATGGTTCGGGGTTGGGTAATGAAGGTTATTGTAAGTTTGGAAAATCAAAGTATGTGAAGAAAATGACATTCGTTTCAGAAATAAGTTCTGAAAGCAAAAAAGAAACTCAGTTTAGGAATCCATCAAACAATGAATTTTTTGAACAAAAGAAGAAGCATGAATAGGTTGAAGGACCATCTATCGTAAGTGATAAAAGAGTTTGCATTAAGTACAACCAAGTTGGACACATTTCATATAAATGTCCAAAAAAGAGGTTCTAAACCCGTTCATGTTATAACAACACTCCTAAAAATATGATTGGACACCCCTAAATGTCCTAAAATATACTCCGTGTACGAGAAACGAGCCCGAAATACCCTTGTACTTAGAAAAATCAAGAAAAACCAAGTTTAACAGTCGCTCGCGGCCCGCGACAAACGAAGGGAAATCCTTCGCGGAGCGCGATGACCTTGCTTGGCCGGCACACAATGCTGCCACGTGTCCGGTGACACGGCAAGCCTACCCCCTTGACTCAATAACCCTACAGCCGCCTTTTTGGCTCTGGCGGCCCGCGATAGAGGAAGAGGTGGTCCTCGCGGGGCGCGAGGGACCCCTCGACCAGCCTATAAATGGGGGGCTTCGGCTCATTGGATCAATCATTCATTTCTGTTTTCTCTCTCAAACTTTTTGATAGTAATTATTATACCCGGGCATAACACCCACTATAAAGCGAAGCTCTGCCTCATTGTAAGTACTTGTAGGTCCACTTGGAGGATCAAGATTAAACCTACTTCCTTGTTTGTTAACACACTAACGAGTGCGGAATCCACGAGAGTATGCAAACCAAAACAAAATGGAACAAACACAAAGTAACCAAAGATTCACAACTTTGATTAAGTGAAGAGAATCAGTAACACATACACACAGTGTTTACAAAGTTTCATAAAGAACTCTCAAACTCTCTTGACTCTCTTGGTCTGAACTGTGAAACAAATTTCTGTTTATATAGACCCACTACCCAGTGACACTACGAAGGGTCACTACTGGCCACGAACAGTGCACATGTCACGAACCCTTGTCTTCTTGGTGAACCCTTTAATGGCCACGAACCCTTGAGGGTTTGTGGTAATTAGCAATGTTCACAAACAATATTCACGAAACCTTAACTGTTCGTAGACTTCACATAATATGATTTCAATATATCCATGTGACATCATCATGATGATGTCATGGTGATGTTAGTTCACGGCGCTTTGTGCTTTGCGTGTCGAACTCTGGGGCGCACGACGGAGGAATTTCGTGACATCGGGCTTGAACCGAACCGTACCGAGTTAAACCGAACCGAGTCGAACCGAATCGAGCCGCATCCACAAAGTGCATCAACAAACTCCCCCTTGGATGCTGCTCGTGATGGTTCGATCTTCACATGTTGTCGGATCTTCAGGTGTCTTCACGTGTCACAAATAGGGAGTGTATCAACAAACTCCCCCTTGAATGATGCTCGTGAATCTTTTGATCTTCAATACTTCAGATCCTTGTGGTGTTGATAAGTGGTCAGCAACAACTCGATCATCTTGATCCTTTGATTGCATCCATGTCGTGTCTTCATTCCAAAGATTGTCTTCTAACACGTTCTCTTTGCCTTTAGCTGGTTTGAGTGCCACATCTGCACATATAACAGAGCTAAACACGTAATGAGAACAACCGCTTGAAATATAGTCAAACAACACATGACACACATGAGACCAACGCTCAATCAAACACTGACCGACAACAGTTTGAAAGTTTAAAAATTTTGATCAATTTTGGGTTTTTAACTTTCAAAACTTGTTAACTTCAACTGTTTATGAAGGTGCAATTGTTTTTCTGACTTACAATCAGGTTTCAGGAGGTAAAGACTCGAGATCCAACATCGTACAATAAAAAATAATATAGAAATAAAATCTTTTTAGTTTTTATAAATTTTATATTAAAACACACCTAAAATCTTTTTGACATTTTTGAATATTTCAAATGTAAAGACGAAAAGCAGTAAATAAATATATATACAGAGATGCAGAAATTGAAAGCAATAAATAAATATTTATAGACATTCTTTTTGTGAGTTTCGAGGGTAAGAGAATCATATCAGTGTACGGTCATGCCAAAAAGCTCTTGTTGTTCAGTTAGTTAATATTAAGATAAGCATCCTATAACAATTATCGGTATTGTTGTCCACATAAGCTCAACTTATCAGATGTACTCGCGATTAGGGGATACGTTAAGGTATGATTTATATTTACCGACCGGTGTTCATCCACTCACGACACATTCCCGTATCAAGGTATGCACGAGAGTTCATCTTACTGGTGAGTATACCATTTATCATCTGTTTTCAACGTATATGATATGAGATACTCACTTATTTTTGGATAAATACAAGCCCTATGTGATAAAATCACTTATTGATGAGGAACTTGATATTCAATACATGAGGGCACAGGAGCAAGTCCGTGAACAGGTTAGTACCATCGTACAGATAAAGAGACGAACTTGACTCCCGGATAAATGTGATATTTTATCACTTATTGATTGGGACATGTGATTGTTTATCACTTATTGAGGTCGAATACATCATGTATGTTGTATGATATTTACACGTATGTATGGTATCATGGAAGTTCTAGACTTGCGTCCCCGTTGTTTTCCAGTAAAAGAAACAACCATGATACCCAGATGATAAACAGCATAAAGACCATGTATCTCAGAACCTCGACAATCTATCAAACGAAATTTCGGTACCAAGACCATATGCCAATGAAGCGTTTCCCACATGGTCTTCAGTCGATTTAGGTTTATATCACCCTGCACACTTTAAAATGATTGTGAGCCTACCGATACATCTTATATAGAGCTGCTTATCGTTTTTCATTTTAGGTTCAAAGAGGTTTTGAAAGACCACTGATGTACTATCGTTTTCTCTTTTTCTCGCTAGGAAACTCATTTTTGTTTTTCTATTGTTTTTGTGTTTTTGAAATTTTTCGATATTTTTGTATTTTTAAATTTTTTCAATGTTTTTGTATTTTTCGTTTTTACTCCACCTAAAATGCAAAAAGTACGAGAAATTAAGAAAACACAAATAAATATTTACAAAAATGATTTTCCGATGTTGGTTTTAATCTCTGTCTTGACCTTAATGCCGTTTACCATTAGTAAATAGTCAAATCGTGATTTGTCAAAAGCTTTGGTAAAAAGGTCGGCACGTTGGTCATCGATGTGGATTTTCACAACATCTATAAGTTTCTTTTCATAACAGTCTCATATGAAATGATACTTTATCTCGATGTGTTTTGTGGTTGAGTGTTGTACAGGATTACGAGTGATCTGTAAAGACGCTGAATTATCAACATAAATAGGAGTAGTTAGGAATTCAAAACCGTAGTCGCACATTTGCTGTTGGATCCTCAAAACTTGGTAGCAACAACTTGAGGCAGCAATGTACTCAGCTTCAAAGGTTGAAGTAGCTACACAAGTCTGCTTTTTTACATTGACATGTGAGTAGACGATTCCCCAAAAACCGACATCCCGCTGATGTTGACTTTGCATCAATCTTGCAGCCGCCATGATCAGAATCACTGAATGCTATCAAATCAAAGTTATCAGCCTTAGGGTACCAAAGACCGGTGTCAGGACAACCCTTCAGATAATGAAAAATCCTCTTAACAGCCATCATATGAGAAACCTTCGGATTGCACTGGTAACGAGCAAGAAGATATGTTGGATACATAATATCGGGCCTTGAAGCTGTGAGATACATGAGAGATCCGATCATAGTACGATAGAGAGAAGGTTCCACATGTTCACTGGTTCCGTCAGGAGTAATTCCATGATTCTGAGCCAGAGGGGTTCCCACAGGCTTCGAGTCTTCCATCTGAAATCGCTTTAGGATATCCCCAACGTACTTTGTCTAATGAATGAAGATCCCTTTCTCAGACTGATGAACCTGCAAACCCAAAAATAAATTCATTTCTCCCATAGCACTCATCTCGAACTTCTCTTGCATTACCCGCTCGAATTCCTTGCACATTTCATCATTTATAGACCCGAAAATGATGTCATCCACATACACTTGAACCAGCAACAAATCCTTGTTTCTTTCCTTGATGAAGAGATTACAGTCGATCAACCCACGCCGAAAACCATTCTTCAACAGATAGGTAGACAACGTTTCATACCAAGCCCTCGGAGCTTGATGAAGACCATAAAGTGCCTTTTTTAGAAGCCAAACTTTGTCAGGATAAATTGGATGTTCAAAACCAGGCGGTTGCTCAACATATACTTCTTCCCCGACCACACCATGAAGAAATGCACTTTTCACATCCATATGATAAAAAGTGAACTTCTTGTAGGACGCATAAGCCAAGAAAATCCTTATCGCCTCAAGACGTGCCACTAGTGCATAAACTTCATTATAATCAATGCCTTCTACCTGATTAAAGCCCTGGACAACCAATCTCGCTTTGTTTCTCACTACAACACCTCGGTCGTCCTTCTTGCACTTGTAAACCCATCGAGTACCAATCTTCTTGTAGTTCGGGGGCCTGTCAACCAATTTCCACACGCCCAACTTCTGAAACTGCTGAAGTTCTTCCTGCATTGCTTCAACCCATGAATCGTCTTTCATCGCCCCTTTCCATGATTTCGGCTCAACTTGACAAACATAGCAAGCGAAAGACCAATCATTATGTTCCCCGGATACTCTAATTGCCGAATACAACCCAGCATTCTGGTTGTTTCGAAGTTGATTACGTGTCTGCACACCACTTTGGACATCTCCTATAATATTCTGCTGAGGATGAGTATCATGAATTCGAGTTTCTGGAACATCGGGAACTCGAGCATTAATACCCAAATTGTTGATATTCAAATCAACAACTAAATCGATGCCTGGAGACGCGTTAGATGAGGATGCATTCCCTTCATCATTATCTTAAACTTGCACCTGGGAAGTTGCTTCAGAAACACCTTGAACAGAAGCTTGAACAGAAGCTGAAGTTGCTTCACTTGCATCATGAAATTCCTCATCTTCCGACGAAACATTATAATCAGTTGCATCTTCAAATTCCTCATTTTGAACAACATTATTAACCGAACCAGACTCTTGTCGGTTAACAATAATTGGTCGTATTAATGATGAATCAACTGCTGCATCACCCTCAAGTAACATATGTGCTGCTGCAGATGCCTCATCAAAAGTTGGCAGATTAAAGGAATCAAACAGTCCATCATAATCAAACATCCAAGGAGCATCCGGAGCTCTCACACTTTCAGTGTACCTTTTAACCCTGACTTCACCCCATTCCTCAATCTTTTTCGTTTCCAGATTCCACACCCTGAAATTTGGAGTAGCATACCCATGAAAGAAGCCTTCGATAACCTTTGGACCAAACTTGCCATGTGGATTAATCATAGTGCATGGAGCGCCAAACGGTTCTAAGTAAGACACATCCAGTTTCCTTTTGTGCAACAATTCAAAACATGTTTTCCCATGCCTTTTAACAGTAAGAACCCTGTTCAAAGTATAGCAAGCAGTAGCCACAGCCTCCCCCCACTAACATAGTTCTTGCAGTCTCGATAAGCGTTCTATTCTTCCTCTCAGCGACACCATTTTGTTGAGGAGTATAACAAGAACTATACTCATGCAGAATTCCCTTAGAATCATAAAACTCGTCCATAACCTGATTCTTGAATTCCATGCCGTTGTCACTTCTGATTCGCTTTACCCTCAAAGTGTACAAATTCTCGAGTAAAGTGAGTAGATTTTTGAGGATTCCTGAAGTCTCACTCTTGTGTGCCATCATCGATACCCATGAGAATCTTGAATAGTCATCAGTAACTACCAAACAATAAGCATCTCCAAACGTGGTCTTGTGCTTCATAGGTCCAAAAAGGTTCATAAGAAGACGTTCAAGAGGCATGTTGACGGTGTTGATTTTCTTGATTGGATGGGACTTCTTCGTTTGCTTTCCTTTTTGGCACGATACACAGATGTCTTGCAAATGAAAACTCTTGACTGGAACACCATTCACAAGATTATTTCTCACCAGATGGTTCATCTTCCTCAAGTGAATGTGACCCATACGTCTGTGCCAAGATATAGACTCCTTTTCAGTGGCCTTTGAGACAAAACATGTAACTTGTGCAGACTTGGTAATAACTTGGCTCATATCAAGAATATACAAGTCATTAATTCTTGGAGCCGTCAACAGAATCCATTCTTTGGGAATCTGGTAACCGGGTTTCAGCACATAACAACCGGTATCATCAAAATGTACCGTGAACTTCTTGTCACAGATTTGCGAAACACTAAGAAGATAGTGATCAATTTAACGCACATAATTAATCTTGTCGAAACTAACAACACCATTGGAAATCATTCCTTCTCCAGTGATGTATCCGCCCTTATCTCCAACAAAGGCAACATAACCTCCCCTAATGCTTTTCACATCGTACAGGAGCCTTAAGTCGCCTGTCATGTGCCGGGATGCTCCACTGTCAACAATCCAAAGACTATTCACAGTTCCTCCTGGAACACCCTGCACAACACACTACACAATCAGTTCGAGATGGGGACCCAAGCCTTAGTGGTCTTGGGTCGACCCTTATTATCAAGAAATGTGATTTCTATTTCTTGATGATTTGGAAATTGTTTGCCTCCCCCTGAAACTGTACCAGTTTTATGTTTCCAAGATTGTTGTCGTTTACCAGTTTGATTATTATTTACAGTTTTAGACACTTCTGGTTTTGATGAATTTGATGAACTTGGTCCCTTTTCAACAACACCCAGTTTTAAGGCTTTTTCGATTACCTTAACATTTTTACGTCGTTGTTTTGCTTCTTGTTCCTTAACAATTCGTTTATCTTGTTTAGGTGACACAGGACGACGTTGGTAATCCTTTTCAAGAGGGGCTTTTTCAACAAACTTTGGTTTTGGTGGGTTTGTACAATTTTTGATTATATGCCCAAATTCCCCACACTTAAAACATGTTCTCCTTTCAACAAATTTAGGAGATTCTGATCAATGTCCCGATGTTGAACTTGCGGGCCTTGAGGTACTAGCTTCATTATCACACCCATTTGTATGTTGAGTGTAATTGTTATCACTATTACTGTTTTGGTAAAAAATTACCGAAGCAATTAAGTGATCAAATTAGTTAAGTGAGGTAGTGTGCTAAGAGAGTGTATCGAAAATATGCTAATTATGTTGTTTGCAAAAACAGTTTTCAGGATACGGCTCAGGATATTAAGCTGTATCTATGATCAAACGATGAGCAAAAATTTAAAGGGTGACACGGGATATACGAGGAAAGCCCTTGATCAATCTAGATCGCCGGCACAAAACCTCGGGAGCTGACAATCGCAGCTGCCTTGTTCTTCTTATTACTTCAAATGTCAGGATACCGTGCAGGATATGATGCGGATCAACTAAGTGTTACAAAGTGATTTGAATACAAGTGTATGTGTGTAGTGATTGTTTGCAGCTAGAGAGAAAGAAAATTCGAGCGAATTGTGTGTGTCCTTATCTGATCCGATCACTCCTATTTAGAGTAAAATGAAAACAACTAACTAGCCTATAAAACCGGGATCCTACGAATATTCCCTATGTGAATGTTGTAGTCCACGTCTTCCGGCTTCAACGTCCATATTTCTTCAACAGATTTGCTCGAGTCTTGAGGAGAAGAAGTCCACCTGAACGTTGGAGACTTGCCTCGTTTACCTGCACGTGGTTTAATTAGCTATTACCAGGATATTGTATCAGGATGTTACCAATATCCTGATCTGGTATCCTGATCATAATAAAAGAAACATAGTCAGAATATTAGTCAGGATTTATGAACAGAAAACCATCCATAACAATTGTCCCCAAAATATATCTGTTGGTATACCAATTCCAACGAATATATTTTAAACCTTATCTCCTATATCAAGGTTATTAAGTTGAAGCGACGATTGATGTGACTTTGTGCAACTTCCAACGCGATATTTACTCCTTGCCCCCTATATTCAGCCTATATCTATTCGAATCGTTTGCTTTATGATCATAACAATCCATGCAAATTTCAGGTATTCTTCTTCCCTTTCTCCTCTGTTTTTTCTTTACTAAGATCCTCCATGGCCAGCCGGACAAGATCCCAAACGGCAGACTCTGTTCCTACCTTCCATGAACAGAACCTACTAAAAGAACCCTCAAAAGAGGTGTGTTCGTTTGACAATGCTGATATTGCAGCCTTGCAAGCTTCCGGTGCCTTCCCCACCGGAGCAATCATTCGTCCATTTGACCGAGAGGTCCGATCGGATTTTTGTTCCGACGAATGTGTATGCTTTTTCGCTTATCCTTTCTCAATAGGGCTCCGATATCCATTTTTGGCTTTCATCACTCGTTTCTTTGAACTTACTGGTCTTAGTTATGCCTAAATCATGCCTATGGTTTAGCGCGTGCTAGTCACCTTGGACCAAATTAAAGCTCGTCACATGCCTGACCTCTGTATTGAAGACCTTCCGATAGCATATCGTCTATGGTCTCATGGTAACAGCCGCTTTCTCCTCTTCTCCACTTCTAAGAACCCCTTGATCCTCAAGGCCACTAAGAACGAAGATCAGTGGCAAAGAAAGTTCTTTTTCGTAAAAAGGGATTCCATCACTAAAGGTTTTGACCTGCCAGTAGAGTGGTTGCCTTCGGGTAGGATTTAGGCTTTTAGGAATATCCCCAATTGTATCCTGAGATTGTATCTTGAACTAATATCCTGATATATTTAATTTTTGTAGTGAATTTCAAGGAATTGGCTCCCCCAAGTGCTGAATCAGAAGGAAGAATAAAGGAAATCTACAAGCTCCCTGTTGGTGCATATGTCTGTTGAATTCGTCTTTTATCGAGTCATGTAACTAGATTGGATAGATTGGAGCTCGGTAGTCAAGAAAATAGAAGTGTAGGGTTGATAGTCCAGTTCGCACGAACTGGCTGATCCAGTTTGCATGGACTGATCCAGTTCGCACGGACTGGTGATGTCTGGTTCGTGAAGACTGGTGACTCCTATAAATAGGTGCGCTCATGATTTCATTTGTAACTTCTGATTCTGGTAGCGAAGCTCTACCGAAGTGTCACCAAGCCTGTAAATCGTTGTGATATCAATACAAACGACAATTAAAGTGATTCTAAGTGTAAATCAATACAACATCAATACGTCTGATTCCGCCTTTTGTATTGATCAAGAACTCATCTGAACGACTCGTTTGATCGATTCACCGATCCTATAAGTGGTATCAGAGCTCAGGAGGAGGAGTTCTTACCATTTCAGCTTGTTTTCACCGAAATATATGATTTCTACTCATTTCTTCTCACTTTTCTACACGTTTTCATCAAATCAGAAAGATTTCACGGTTAAAATGACCTGATTTTGAAATATAACACGTAAAACTAAGTTTTAATAAATCCTTGAACAATTCAGGACCTAATTCAACCTAAATCTTGATAAAATTGATCAAACCGCGTGAAAACCATGTCAGATCGTTCGAAATCAAGTCAGGTCACATGAATTTTAGCCCAGATCACACGGTTTGACCCAGTTCGTTTGAACCAGGTCGTTTAAAGTGAGTTTAGATTGATTGGAGGTAAACCAGGTCGTGCGAAGTGATCCAGTTTGCACGAAGTGAACCAAGTCATGTGAAATCAAGTTCAGGTTGTACGGTTTGATCCAGTTCGCACCAAATCAGATCGTTTGAGACATTATCAGGTCGTACGAGGTTCAGTTCTATTGAAATTGAACCAGGTCGCACGGATTGACTTCTAGATAGTTTCAGTTTGAACCAGTTCACACGAGGTGAATAGTTACCAGCTCGTTTGAACCAGATCGTTTGAGAACCCAGCTTGTTTGAACAATCTGTTTTTGTGAACTTTCGATACCAAAACATGGATAACGAGTTTTACAATGCGTTTGCTACTGCCCCGGTTACTCCAGTTACCGTTGCTGAGACTGTTGGTATCGAAAATGAAACGGGAACTTTCCAAAAGCCTCCAAAGCTAATGTACATTGAGGACTTTAAAGGATGGCAAGATCGTTTTGAAAACTGGGTGCAAGCTAATAAGTTTGATGCATGGGTTTCGTTAGAGAAATATTATACTAAACCGAAAGATGATCTTGAAAATGAAAAACCATTAACTCAATTTACACCGGATGAAAAATTAAGATACACCAGTGAAAAGATGATGATTAGCATTCTCCAACAAGCAGTAAAAGAAGATATTTTCATTTTCCTTCAACATGAGGGAACTGCTAGATCAATTTGGAGAGCGTTGATTAAAAAGTTTAAGGGTAGTGCCGATATGATTAAAAATAAACGAGCATTACTAAAAAAATCTTTTGATATGTTTACAGCTCTTGAAGGTGAAACAACAAGAATGATTATTGAGAGATATTGTCACCTTGTCATGGAGATGAAAAGATTGGACATCAAGAAAGAAGATGAAGAATGGGTTGATAAGCTAGCCGATGCGTTACCACAGAATGAATGGGGAACATATCTGTTGATTTTAAAGCATAACCGACAATTTGAAGATAGGAATTTGAGTAAGTTTATCCAGAAGTTGGAAGAACATGAGGTAGCAATGCGAAAAACTGCTACAATGAGAAGTCCGGGTGCTCAACAAGATGTTAGTCTATACTATCGAGGAAGCAAAGTTGAGACTACTCCGAGTCCGAAGATTCGGACTGCATTCTGTGCTGATGGTACTTCCGGAACAAATGCAAGCAATACAAATCTGAGTAGTGGATTTTCTTCGACTTATTCAAATTCTGAACCAAATTTCTCAACACCAAGTTCTCAACCACAAAGTTCAACAAATGGTACCGGTCAAGTTTTGCAATGCAATGTTACATTAAATATTCAAAATGGTTAAAATTTCTCTCCAGATATTGCGAAGCAACACATGGCATCACTTGCTACTATGTTAGAGTCGTATGAAAGCTTGGTTGCTGGACGAATCGGAAATCCGATGCTCACTAAAGAGGATTATGACCAAATTGATTCTGCGGAACTTGAGTTGATGGACATCAAGTGGTGTTTAGCTAGTGTTTTGAGAAGAGCAGAAAAATTCAAACAAATCACCGGTAGAGATGATCTTCATGATGCTACAACATCACAGCTAGGTTTTGACAAATCGAAGGTTACTTGTTTTCGTTGCCGAGAAAAAGGACATTTTAAACGAGAGTGTACAAATAGAGAAGCAACCGGAAGACAAGATCCTTTCGGGAACAACGATTATCCTAGAAAAGCAATTTATCATCAAGTAGCTCAACAACCATATCAACAACAATCTTCACACTCATGTACTATTGAAGAATCAAAGTGTAAAGCGTGTTATGGTTGGTTAGACCAAGAAGATGAAAGGATTCCGAAAGATTTCAATTGGGATGCTTATGATCCTTCTAGACCTTCAGTTTCTAAAGCATTTGTTGTTCGAATCTTTGAAGACTCAACCTCAGAAGAAGAATCAGTCTAATCTAAGAACTGTCCTAGAAGACAACCGATTTTTAAGTCTTCGGGAAGTGATGAAGACACTGATGATGAGGAAGAGTATATTAACAAAGCTAGAAAACAATTGGATTCTTATAGTTTTAATTTGTTTTTTGCAGATAAAATCGAGATTTTGAAAGAGAAAAAGGCTGCTAGACTGAAGAGAGAAATGGAAGCAAGAAGGGTTGCTGAAGAACAGATTAAAGTTCAGATGGAAGCTGAAGAAAAGGAAAAAGTTGAAAAACCGACACAGAAGGTCGAGGTTGAAGAGAATGAAGTGAAGATGGAAGTTGATAAAGAACCGATTGTGATTGAAAATGTGGTGGAGAAAATAGTTGAAAAAATTGTTGAAGTCGAGAAAATAGTTGAAGTTGAAAAGATTGTAGAGGTTGAAAAACCTTGTGCAAAGCGTTTAGTATCTTGCAAAGATTGTGATGAGAAAGATACAAAGTTGGCTGAATTAGAAAAGCTCAAAGAGAACTTACTGCACAATGTGAGGAGCATAAAGGAGTCATATGATCTCCTAAGGAGCAAAGTGAACTTGTAAAAAGGAGCTTGTGATGAAGATATTCAGATGAAAAATCTTCTGAAAGCAACAGTTCTTCAAAAGCAAACTGCAATCAATAGATATATTGAGATGAATGCTGAGCTGAAACAAGAATTGGCAGCAATGAAGATTGAAACCGAAAGAGTGAACAATTTACTTCGAAGTTATCAGAGTTCAGAGTATGTTATTGATCGCATCTATCCTACCGTTGAAGCTCATAAGTTTGCAGAGGATGAAGAAAATTCTGGTAAGAAAACTCGTTTGAAGTATAACAGAGTACCAAATCCAATGTTGGATGGCTATACCCCCCGAGACTTTGAAAAGGTGGCTAAAGCACTCAATCTGAATCTGAAATCCGAGTCTATCGATGGATTGCCAGATGATATTGATGTCACCTTCACAGCGTCTGACACTAATCATGAGTCTGAGTTGATTAAGAAAGTGGTCGATCAGGTGTTGGATAAAGATGAAGAGTCAAAGTCAGAGTCTAAATCTGAAAATTCGAGTTCATCAGACAAAAGCTCGAGTTCACCGGTCAAAAGGGTTTACAATAAAGATTTTCTGATGTCACAAAATAATTTGAATGACGAAACATTCAAAGTAGCATATATTTTGAATGATTCCGACAAATTATATTCTGATGAAGAATTTCCAATAAGAAGTGTTAAAACTAAAATGATTAACAAGGTTTTCAAATTAACAGAAATTAATATTTCTGAAATAAAAGACGTAAATCTTAATGAAAAACCTAAAAAATGCACTTCAAGAGTTCAACAAAGATTGAACAAGAAAAAGGGTTACAGTTCTGGTTCGGGTTATCGAAAGAAACCAAACCATAACAATAATTTCAAAAAGAAAGGATTAGGTTTTATTCCACCAGAAAATCATAAAAATGAGAAAATTTATAAACCAAAAACTATATTTGTTTCAGGAGCAAGTTCTGAAGAGGAGAAGGAGAAACCGTTCTGGAGACAGTCAAACAAGGAGTTTCTCGCAGAAAAGCAAAAGAGTATGTTGAAGGAATCTGAACCAAGAGTTGAAAGAAGAACCTGTTTCAAATGTCAAGAGGTTGGACATATTGCTTGGAATTGCCCAAAGCACACCAACACAAAACAGGGAGTTTCTTCAAACTCTAAATTGAAAGAGAAATGTGTTGATAAAAAGGAACAACCAACAGAAAAATTCAAGGAGTTCAAAAATTCAACTTTCGAAGTTGGTGAAAGTTCGAAACATTTTTACAAAAGAAGAGCAAATCTTAACAACCAAAAATGGGTGGTTAAGAAATTAGAGGTTGTTTCTGGCAATGAATCTGACTCGTCAAAGTCAGAGGAGCCATTTGTTATGCTAAAAGATGAAAATTCCGTTCCAACAATGGATGATGAAAACTTTCCACCATTGTCAAACGCAAACTTGAAATCAAAAGTTGGTAAGATTGAGATTTTAGACCAATTCTTCTCTGATAAGGAAGAATTTGATGCTGAAATGGCATTTAGTGGTAAAGTGCTACATATTTTTGAAAAGATGGCAGATGGGAAGGTGAAGGGAGTGAAAGAATTTTATGAATAAAAAATTGTTAAACCAAATGAGGATGGTTCACCCATGATTGATCAGGCATGGGTGAGATTCTTTAAAAAGTAAAATCCTGACTTGCCGGAGCTCCCAAGTTGGTAATCGTGGAGCATGAATCGGCATCATTCTTGAAAAATCTTTTTCTGAAAAATCTACAAGTGTTAAATCTTACAAGTGGATGGAAAGAACAAAGTGATGAATTAAACCCCATGTTTGTGAAATGATAAACAAAACTAATTTTCTGGAAAAACCATTTTGATTAAAACAAACTTAAGTGTTTTGAAATCATAATGGGAAAATAGTTTGTTGTCAGGGGGAGTTCCGATTGTTTATGCCAAGTGAATGGCGAATTGAAGCATTTCACATCAGTTTGTCAATTTGTTTGTACAGTTTATTGTGTTTAGTTTCAAATTTTCCCAGAAAATCAAAAATTGAAACATATTTTTTATTTTAGGGGGAGTAAAAAATTTTAGAAATTTTGAAAATTTGAAAAATCCAAAAACATGATAAAATCTAAAATTCAAAAAACATCGAAAAATTCAAAATGAGTTTTGTTGTGAAAAAGAGGAAATGATAGTACATCAGTAGACAATCACAGCACGCTAAAGAATTGGAAAGTTGAAATGTGATAAACAGTCTCACTGATGATATGCCAGTAGGTTTTTACATGCTTAGTAGATTGTCTTCGAGATATAAACCTAAATATCAAATACTTACTTATTTCGTGGGGAACATCTCTCGGATATATAGGTAACCCCTGAAATCTTGTTTGAAGGGCTTTCTATTTCTGACATACTAGGTCTTTGTGCGTGATGATATCTGGGGTATTATACCAGGACTTCTGATTTTGCGGGAGCAATAGCCTAGTCCTCGTATAATACTTTGCATTGCTTTAATCATAAAGCCCACCCTCAGCATAAACAATGATGAAACATTGAAAAATGCTAATCATGTGTTGTTGAAGAAAAGATCCCCAAACGGGACACACCTAATGTCGAGCCATCATCTCTCTGATTTTGCGGAAGCAATAGCCTGAGCTCTCATGGTCTCGCATTTACCCCTTACAGATATCATTAGTGTACATTCACATGTAAGACTGAATATAGGAGTCTGGATACGGGAGTATATTTTGAGGTGGGACACGCGAATAAGTTTAAGTCCTTAAAACACTAATCTCGTATCTCGAAACAGTTGAACTTTGTGTGAAAATTTAAGTGGATCAGTATACTGACAATCTAAGTGAATCGTTTAGAACCTAAAGTGTTTAAAGCTCAACGGTGCTAGTGATTTGTCATAAACTGATAAGATCCTATTACACAAACCCACAAAAATATTGTCTGTAAATATTTCTTTACTGCTTTTCATTAGTTTGTTTTAGCATAAAATTTTGAAAAATCAAATAGATTTCATTTCATCTTATTTTTGACAACTGATGTTGAAAAACTGATTTTCAAAATTCCGAGTGCTAAACTTGATGAACAACAGTGGATTGGGAGAATGTGTTTGAAATGAAAAATGATGTTAAAGTTTGAGATAATTTGATCAAGGTCATTAATTTGAACTTGATATAACTATTGATGATGTTGAATGATTTCTACAAGTGGTTTCTAAAATTGTTAAATCTTAACAATTGTGAAATTTACTCTTGGGTAGAGGTTTGTGCAGATCCCCGTGTTGCTAGGAAGAGCCTGGAATCGTTCCTGAACCTGTGAAAGCTATGTCAGATTGCGATCGCGGAACAATTTAAGGGGGGTCTGTTAGCAAAGGGGAGTTTGAAGTTTAAAAGAGCCATACTCAGCTGCTGATGCTGATGAGAGAGAGAAAGAAAGAGATTGAAGGATGCTTACAGTGTCAGATACTTTGGAAAGAGCGAGAAGACCGATCAAGACTGAAGACTCAATACACTGAAGACTCGTCAACATCCAAGGGGGAGTTTGTTGGTGCATATGTTTGTTGACTTCGTCTTGTATCAAGTCATGTAACTAGATTGGATAGACTGGAGCTTGGTAGTCAAGAAAATAGAAGTGTAGGGTTGATAGTCCAGTTCGCACGGACTGGTGATGTCTGGTTCGTGAGGACTGGTGACTCCTATAAATAGGTGAGCTCATGATTTCATTTGTAACTTCTGATTCCGGTAGCGAAGCTCTGCCGAAGTGTCACCAAGCCTGTAAATCGTTGTGGTATCAATACAAACGACAATTAAAGTGATTCTAAGTGTAAATCAATACAACATCAATACGTCTGATTTCGCATTTCGTATTGATCAAGAACTCTTCTGAATGACTCGTTTGATCAATTCACCGATCCTACACTCCCGGAGAGTGAAAGTGTCACACCCCCAAAATACCACCTAGGGAATGTCCCTGCTAGGCGTGTGACGTACCAACAACGAGCCACTAATTACATTGAACCCATTCAAGTTTATAAATAAAATCCTTAATTATTAATGAAAAATACCATCAAAAAGTTTAAATGAAAACCAACATGTTCAGCGGAAGGAAATAGTAAACCAAGGTTAAACAGTTTCAAAGCCAATGTATAGTATCAAGAAATCAATCACATGAATCCCTCCAGTCGACCCATGACCACTCCAGCTACTCCAGACAGCAAGTTCCCAAATCCAAGATATCTAATGACCTGCGAGCATGCAACAAGTGTATCAGACAACTCTGGTGAGTTCAGAGTTTTACGAAAAAGTTGGTTACCAAGTGTTTAGTTAATCCATTGAATTTAATGTTGATAATATCCCGAATACAAGACGGCTCCTGATTTACATTGCCCTTTCTCCAATGCTCCTATCAAAGCATTGGTCATGACTAGGTCATTAGTTCAACACCCGTCCTCCCAGGTACGGGGTGAGCTTGCCAAACCTAAGTAGTGCTACCAACTAATACCTTGTTACCTCTCAGGTAACCAAACAACACAGAGGGACTTTAAAGGTGATAGGACGAGTATATTATCCAATATTCCAGATTTACCACAAGACGTATTCCTCTCAAGAATACCCAATTGATTTACCCAAACCCATCCCTCTCAGGGATGCCCAATGACTGTCCGAACCACCGGGACGCAGGCTCAAGAGAAATGAACTCACCTTTGATTTGCTCGGTAAGATTATCTACTTAATTACCAGTTGGTCAACCGCTGTCACACCCTGACCACGTAAAACAACAAAATGTGGCGGAAACGTCGGGGAGTGTTGTAACAGAATCATTGTTTCATAACACATGGAAATTGAAATATTGTTTTATTGAATAAAAGAGTTAAAATGTTTTGACAATCAAAGAAATATAACATAAATAGCTAGTCTTGCATCTTTTATTGTCACTAACGCCCAAGTCTGCCTAACTGTATCTTGATAAATCCTATGCATCATATCCTGAAACACATGTGAAAATAGATACGTCAGCATAAAAATGCCTGTGAGATACATAGGTTTTGTGAAAATAGAATTCATGACTTATGTTTAAGAAAATGTTTAGTCATGAACCTTGTAATTTGCTTTGTCTTGTAAATCATTTGAAAAGCAATAAGATCAGATGATATGTATAAATAAGAGAATAATGTATGGTTAAATGAATAACCAAGTAAAATGAGTTTGTATAAGATAAGTTGTTTTGTAAAACAATGTCTTGTGAAAAGTATGTTATTTGTATAAAATGTTATATGTCTTAAATTGAAATGATTCAAATAACGCTACGATATGTAATACCATACAAGCACTTATATATAGGAAGTACCAGCGGCGTATCCACTATGCTTGTATCATATTACACACGCCTCGTTACTTAAATCACTTACTCAAACCAAACCACCAAAGTAAAAATGTTTATGTAAGATCAAATGTCAAAATGTTTATGTCTAATGTAAATCATGAATTGTGTATATCAATGTCAAAATGTTTATGTATGGTAAGTGAAATATATCAACTAAACCATATGTAAAATGCACAAAAACAAGGTATTGAAGTAAAACATGGTTTAAATCAAAGTTATGTTTTGTGTAACAAATGCATGCTATACTGATATAAACATCTATGTGGTATTGTAAAAATTCATACATCCAAGCCTTGCGACTGTAGAATAAACCCTAGCATAAAGTCCAAGGTCCACCTAGAAATGTATTCGGATTCGGTCATTCCTTCCAATCCAAACAAACCCGGGATTTCAGGAATGGGAGTTGTCAAGTCCTATGGTACCACTACCTACTACCGAGCGGCATGATCGGTGTTAATGAATGTACATTGTCCCATTTAAACAAACCAAATGTCATACCAAAATGTAAGCATGTGATGAATAATAAATGTACTAAGTATGCACACAATGGACATACATAGCCTAGAATGTAATGTAAAATAATGTACTAAGTATGCACACAATGGACATACATAGCATAGAATGTAATGTAAAATAATGTACTAAGTATGCACACAATGGGCATACATAGCATGAAATGTAATGTGAAACGATGTACTAAGTATGCACACAATGGGCATACATAGCATGAAATGTAATGTAAAACGATGTACTAAGTATGCACATAATGGGCATACATAGCATGAAATGTAATGTAAAACGATGTACTAAGTATGCACACAATGGGCATACATAGCATGAAATGTAATGTAAAACGATGTACTAAGTATGCACACATTGGGCATACATAGCAAAACACAATGAAATCATGTACTATAAATGTACTAATGAACATAGCAAGTATATGATGTGAAAGCAGGAAAGCATGAAAGTAACAAGTAGGCACATGTGTTTCACCCCAAAATGTTTGGAAAATAGTAAAAGAGGGGTCTATGTACTCACTTGAGATTGCTTAGTAGTCCTTGAGTAACAACCAAACAATGCTAGAAATCACGGATATCAAACGGCATCTAATATAGGTAACTATGTTAATATACCGGACCTAAATCGGAGGATTGGATAGAATGAGGGTTCGTAAACCAAACGAGTATGGAGACTCGTGTAATATGGTTTAACAAAGCCTACATACTAAAATGAAACCTAACCTAAGTGCTTACGACCCGTTTAGGTAGCTTATGCTACTTTATCGCGTCGTTTGTGTGAAACGCGTTCGGACCGCTTAACTAGTCCTATGACAAGTAATATATGCCATAACATGTCTAATATTGTTGCCAAATCAGTTTAGATACCAAAAGATATGTTACATATGCTTAAAATGAATTTTGCCATAAAAAGGGTATTTTGGTAATTTACCTAAGGCATATATACTACCTATCATACAACTAACTAAACGTCGTGACCATAAGGTATAACCTCGGAAGGTTATTCCCTATATACTATGGTCACCTAATGTGTTTGGTCGAATCCTGATGATCGACCAAACGGGTCGGGTTCGAAAGTATAAGCGATTGTTTAGATCGCTTACCTTACGACCCTATATAAGCACTAAACTAAAAGTGACGAGCTAAGCATGTTAAAACATGCTTAACTAAGTTAGAAAAAAAGTTTGGTATCAAAACAAACGGTTTTGATACCCAAAAGTAGTTTGGTTACAAAATACGCAATAATACGCATTTTGGCCGAAACCACGACTCGTCACTGAGCCTAGATAACGTGGTAATCAGTAGGTATAGTCACTAGGGACTATAACCATCGTGATTACGCTCACGTTATGAAGTTCAAACGAACTTCTCATTGACCATAAACTGGTCAATGCAGAAAGTCAAACAAAGTTTGACTTTTAACGCTAAAAGAATAAAAAGAACGAAGGAACACTTACAAAGGGTCCCCGAAAGCTAATCCTGATCAAATAGCTCAGGTATGAAGCAATGGCTTCAACTTAGAGCTTTTAGATCAGATTCTTGTGGGTTTTTGCAAGTGATCTTGGTGGGTATTTATAGGAAATGGTCCACCGTTAGGATCGTTTATCGAATATCGTGCTTTAATCTCATCCGTACATGTGTTGGAAAGTTATGGAACAACAATTGGCCCCCCACCATCAGGTATCAACATGTGGCATTGGGTTTGGGAGTGGGTAACAGCTGGAAACAGGCTGTTTAGAAGCTTCTGATCTGCTGGCAACCCCTAACGAACCGTAAGGGTCATGGCTTACGGTCCGTAAGCCATTAAGTTTGCAGAAATGGCAGATTTGGTCCCTGCACCTTGTTTCGTTGCGTAACGGCATTTCTAACACCCGTTAAACCTAATTTCAAGCTCCACAATGATGTTAAGACATAGGCAACATGAAATATGCTTGAAAACATCACGGATGTCGGTTTGTTTGGCCGTACGGTCTCGATGTTCGGTTAATTACGACGGAATGCGCATACGCGCGAAAAACGATCCAAATGGCGTGACGAATGGATTTTTCATATGCCAAACACTAAAGTAAATATTTTAGTGCTTACATAAATTTTTGGATGTCCGGATGTATTCAGAACGTAAGTTATGCGCGAAAGTGCAAACTTATGCACTTTTTGACACTTTTAGTCCCTGAATGAGCCAAAAGTTTATTTTAGCACACCAAACCCCTCAAAGCCTATTTCTAAGCTATGTAAAGGATATTTATGGTATTTTAACTTATGGTCATGTTCCGGAATGTCTGTTACAGTTCAAATTGGCATACTTTCGCAGTTTGTCAAATTTAGTCCCTGTAGACGAATTAACTTGTTTTTTTTTTGCCATACCAAAGCCTTTAAAACTTATTTCTAAGTTATGTAAAGGTTATTTAAGGTATGTTAAGTATATGTTGATGTTCTGGAGTATTTTTCGCATTAAACTGATTACGTTTACGCACTAGTTTGCGTATAATTCTCCAGAAAGCGATATAGAGTTTGAAATCGAACAAGAATTGATATGTGCAAATGATATACATATTTGTACAAATCCCAAGTGTGAAATACAATATTTCATTGGTTTGGTATTTGTTTGATGGTCGCAGTGACCCAGGTGTCACAGTCTCCCCTACTTTAGGAAATTTCATCCCGAAATTTATTCAGAGGAAACTTGTGAGAGCTTGAAACATGAAGTTGAAAAGATCAAACAACACTGGTTAGAGTCCTGAACTTCTAGTAACTTTATAATAACATCATGCTTGCAATGTTAGAGGGACACTTATATACAAGTATATAAAGCGTCATTGGTTAGAGTCCCTTTTATTAAATCAGTAAATGATTTTAATAGACAACCAAGGAGTCTTTTCAGCTTATATCATCACATGTCATTCTTAACCAGATTTTTGAATCGATCTTTTTTACTAGACCACCAAAATGATCTCTTATGAATCATGGAGTGGTACTATATAATCCAAGGGTCTTAACTATTACATAGAAGCCCATTAAGGATTTAAGGTAGTACCCTTTTGAATATCCTACTACGAATCCCTCATATGAAGATATGAAAGATTCTACGAGGATTTGGATAATGAATATCCAGAGTATACAAAAACACAAAATGCATAAAAGAAAACACAAGATGCATAAACACATAGTCATATAATCACAAAGATTGTTTATCTAGATCTTTAATTTGTTAATTTGTTTTATTAATTGCATACATGTATTTAAGGTACACTAGGAATCCATCTCGTGGATTTCATTTGGTACTTTAAACAATATCAAGAATCTAACTATAAAGATAGAAAGATTTTTAAAAGAAAAATTCAATTTCGATTATAAGGAACCGAAATGTTCGAATTTAGGTGCACAAGGAAATCCAATTAAGGATTCCGATTTGTATGATAATCATCCACAAAGGTCTAATTGTGGAGATAAAAAGATCCCATATGGATTTTAGAAGTTGAAGATGTTTTGAAACCTTGCACTGGACGTGCTTAAGTCAAAACATGAAGTAAAAAAATGCTTATGAAGTTGAGATGCTAGATATGCCAAGGTGACATATGAAGCAGAATTTGAAAGTTAAGTCAATGTATGAGGAAAATATTTTGAAAACTATGTATGAGGTTTCTTTTTAAAAAATGTGTTCAATGTTTTTGAAACCTTATATATAATACTTTGGAAATCATAAAGTAGGTGTACTTGGTAAGTATATTTATAAAAATGTTTTAAAATCATGCGAGATAAATTTTGAAATTATGTATAAGGTTTTTGGAAAACATGAATGATGCTTTTGAAATCATGCACTTGATAAGAAAATATATTGTATTAATATTGTTTTCAGGATATATGAGACATTTTGAAATCATGAAGGTTGTTTTTGAAAATACAGACAAAGCTTTGTGCATTTGTTATGTTAAGTAAATACACTATAAAAAAATGTTTTCGAACTATATATAGAATGTTTTGAAATCATGTAGGTTGTTTTGAAAACTTATGTTATGCATGTTGAAAAAAAATCAGAACGTAATGGGTATGAGATTTGAAAATATTCTTGGTTATCTAACCAAGGATTCAAAGGCACAGATGTGCAAAAGCACGACTACTCATAATGTCACTTTATTTTCTGTACTTTGTTTCTTAGAGTGAAATGAGTACTTAGAATTTTTCCAAGGGAATCATGAGCAAACACAAGAATGGGAAAATTCGCAAGAGTAGTTTGTAAGGAATATAGTACCTTGATGTAGGTATCATAGGAAAAGTTATACACACATGTAACTACACTCGTATATCAGAATTGTGAACAATAATTTATTTATAAACAAAACAGATTGTTTCACATTACAAGAAAATAGAAGAATAAAAGCATAAGACAGCAACATCTTCTAGTCAGCCAATTGCTCATCCGTGGGTTGGATTTGCATTAGCAAGCTTTGGGCAATCCCTTAGGAAATGGCCCATCTCGCCACAGTTGTAGCAAGACCCTGGTGAGAAACGAGCTTGAGCAGAGTTGGCTTGTGGTTGGTTTGGACCACCTTGGTTCGGGTTATATCGACAAGCACTTGCCAGGTGACCAACTCGCCCACATGATACACACAGATGACACTGTAAGTGAGCTTGGTGATGCCCATTACATTTGTCGCATATTGGTGTCGTTCCCTTGTATTGCTTCTTAGTAGGTGGTGTTGCCACCCGGATGGGTCCTGCTTGATTTGGTACTGATGTAGTTGGGCAAACCCTTTCCGTATGACCTATAAGTCCACAAATTTGGCATTTGCGGCACTTTACACTAGCCTGATGATGAAGGCTACATTGGTTGCATAAGGGTGCAGTTCCGTTGTATGGCTTTCTGGCTGGTAGTGCTGTCACTTGGCTAGGTCCCGCTTGATTAGGTGTAACTGCCGCGGGTTTCCTGGAAGCCTTACGCTTCCTTGATTTTGGTGCTGGCTTGACTTCTGCTTCCTTTGGTGGCTCTTGAGTGGCTTCATTGTTGAGACGAGAGGCTTCATTGTTGAGACGAGACATGGCAATGCCTAAATCCACAGTCTTCAGAATCACTTCGCCTATTTGCTGGGCAAATTTGGCTGTTTGCTCGGACATTTAACCGTTGTTGAGAGGAAGAGACATTCTAGAAGAAAATGAAAGACATAGGAAGAAACAAGTGAAACGTCATCGGATAAACAATACAGAATGGCAATGCATAAGAATTTGCGATCATTTGTTTGTTACCTAAGGCAAACAAGTGAGACGGTGACAAATTAAAGTAAACGGATCATATTAATGTATCACTGAAGACATGCTCGCCTATAAGTGAACACTCACCCCAAGAGTTCCCAGGTAAGAGTGACTGGTCCGATACTGCGGATTTGTACGAACACTCTAGCCTTAGACAGAAAACTCAGAGTACAGGCATCCACTCTTCCAGATTGCACTTGTTCACACTATAAGACCCAAACTATGACGAGGTTTTGAAAATTCAAAGGGGTTTTAAACCTTACAACAGAGGGTTCAAAACCTAGTAATCAATCATCCTAGAACAGATGATTAGTTTTCAAAGCGGTTTTGAAATTTGTGTTCTTGTTGCGGTTGTCACTTAAGGATAGGTGACGGTATTGTTTTATGTCTAAACGCAAGTAAACTCGCGTTAGGGTCCTAGGAAGGTTATAGACTAGGTCAAAGTATTACTAATAACCTAATTCCCTATAACCATGAGCTCTGATACCAACTTTTCTGTCACACCCCGACCACGTAATACAACAAAACGTGGCGGAAACGTCGGGGAGTGTTGTAATAGAATCATTGTTTCATAACACATGGAAATTGAAATATTGTTTTATTGAATAAAAGAGTTAAAATGTTTTGACAATCAAAGAAATATAACATAAATAGCTAGTCTTGCATCTTTTATTGTCACTAAGGCCAAAGTCCGCCTAAGTGTATCTTGATAAATCCTATGCATCATATCCTGAAACACATGTGAAAATAGGTACGTCAGCATAAAAATGCCTGTGAGATACATAGGTTTTGTGAAAATAGAATTCATGACTTATGTTTAAGAAAATGTTTAGTCATGAACCTTGTAATTTGCTTTGTCTTGTAAATCATTTGAAAAGTAATAAGATCAGATGATATGTATAAATAAGAGAATAATATATGGTTAAATGAATAACCAAGTAAAATGAGTTTGTATAAGTTATGTTGTTTTGTAAAACAATGTCTTGTGAAAAGTATGTTATTTGTATAAAATGTTATATGTCTTAAATTGAAATGATTCAAATAACGCTACGATATGTAATACCATACAAGCACTTATATATAGGAAGTACCAGTGGCGTATCCACCATGCTTGTATCATATTACACACGCCTCGTTACTTAAATCACTTACTCAAACCAAACCACCAAAGTAAAAATGTTTATGTAAGATCAAATGTCAAAATGTTTATGTCTAATGTAAATCATGAATTGTGTATATCAATGTCAAAATGTTTATGTATGGTAAGTGAAATATATCAACTAAACCATATGTAAAATGCACAAAAACAAGGTATTGAAGTAAAACATGGTTTAAATCAAAGTTATGTTTTGTGTAACAAAAGCATGCTATACTGATATAAACATCTATGCGGTATTGTAAAAATTCATACATCCAAGCCTTGCGGCTGTAGAATAAACCCTAGCACAAAGTCTAAGTTCCACCTAGAAATGTATTCGGATTCGGTCATTCCTTCAAATCCAAACAAACCCGGGATTTCAGGAATGGGAGTTGTCAAGTCCTATGGTACCACTACCTACTACCGAGCGGCATGATCGGTGTTAATGAATGTACATTGTCCCATTTAAACAAACCAAATGTCATACCAAAATGTAAGCATGTGATGAATAATAAATGTACTAGGTATGCACACAATGGACATACATAGCATAGAATGTAATGTAAAATAATGTACTAAGTATGCACACAATGGGCGTACATAGCATGAAATGTAATGTGAAACGATGTACTAAGTATGCACAAAATGGGCATACATAGCATGAAATGTAATGTAAAACGTTGTACTAAGTATGCACACAATGGGCATACATAGCATGAAATGTAATGTAAAACGATGTACTAAGTATGCACACAATGGGCATACATAGCATGAAATGTAATGTAAAACGATGTACTAAGTATGCACACAATGGGCATACATAGCATGAAATGTAATGTAAAACGATGTACTAAGTATGCACACAATGGGCATACATAGCATGAAATGTAATGTAAAGCGATGTACTAAGTATGCACACAATGGGCATACATAGCAAAACACAATGAAATCATGTACTATAAATGTACTAATGAACATAGCAAGTATATGATGTGAAAGCAGGAAAGCATGAAAGTAACAAGTAGGCACATGTATTTCACCCCAAAATGTTTGGAAAATAGTAAAAGAGGGTCTATGTACTCACTTGAGATTGCTTAGTAGTCCTTGAGTAACAACCAAACAATGTTAGAGATCACGGATATCAAACGACACCTAATATAGGTAACTATGTTAATATACCGGACCTAAATCGGAGGATTGGATAGAATGAGGGTTCGTAAACCAAACGAGTATGGAGACTCGTGTAATATGGTTTAACAAAGCCTACATACTAAAATGAAACCTAACCTAAGTGCTTACGACCCATTACGACCCGTTTAGGTAGCTTATGCTACTTTAACGCGTCGTTTGCGTGAAACGCGTTCGGACCGCTTAACTAGTCCTATGACAAGTAATATATGCCTTAACATGTCTAATATTGTTGCCAAATCAGTTTAGATACCAAAAGTTATGTTACATACGCTTAAAATGAATTTTGGCGTAAAAAGGGTATTTTGGTAATTTACCTAAGGCATATATACTACCTATCATAACAACTAACTAAACGTCGTGACCATAAGGTATAACCTCGGAAGGTTATTCCCTATATACTATGGTCACCTAATGTGTTTGGTTGAATCCTAATGATCGACCAAACGGGTCGGGTTCGAAAGTATAAGCGATTGTTTAGATCGCTTACCTTACGACCCTATATAAGCACTAAACTAAAAGTGACGAGCTAAGCATGTTAAAAATGCTTAACTAAGCTAGAAAACAAGTTTGGTATCATAAAAAACGGTTTTGATACCCAAAAGTAGTTTGGTTACAAAATACGCAAGAATACGCATTTTGGCCGAAACCACGACTCGTCACTGAGCCTAGATAACGTGGTAATCAGTAGGTATAGTCACTAGGGACTATAACCATCATGATTACGCTTACGTTATGAAGTTCAAACGAACTTCTCATTGACCATAAACTGGTCAATGCAGAAAGTCAAACAAAGTTTGACTTTTAACGCTAAAAGAATAAAAAGAACGAAGGAACACTTACAAAGGGTCCCCGAAAGCTAATCTTGATCAAATAGCTCAGGTATGAAGCAATGGCTTCAACTTAGAGCTTTTAGATCAGATTCTTGTGGGTTTTTGCAAGTGATCTTGGTGGGTATTTATAGGAAATGGTCCACCGTTAGGATCGTTTATCGAATATCGTGCTTTAATCTCATCCGTACATGTGTTGGAAAGTTATGGAACAACAATTGGCCCCCCACCATCAGGTATCAACATGTGGCATTGGGTTTGGGAGTGGGTAACAGCTGGAAACAGGCTGTTTAGAAGCTTCTGATCTGCTGGCAACCCCTTACGGACCGTAAGGGTCATGGCTTACGGTCCGTAAGCCATTAAGTTTGCAGAAATGGCAGATTTGGTCCCTGCACCTTGTTTCGTTGCGTAACGGCATTTCTAACACCCGTTAAACATAATTTCAAGCTCCACAATGATGTTAAGACATAGGGAACATGAAATATGCTTGAAAACATCACGGATGTCGGTTCGTTTGGCCGTACGGTCGCGATGTTCGGATAATTACGACGGAATACGCATACGCGCGAAAAACGATCCAAATGTCGTGACGAATGGATTTTTCTTATGCCAAACACTAAAGTAAAATATTTTAGTGCTTACATAAATTTTTGGATGTCCGGATGTATTCAGAACGTAAGTTTTGCGCGAAAGTGCAAACTTATGCACTTTTGACACTTTTAGTCCCTGAATGAGCCAAAAGTTTATTTTAGCACACTGAACCCCCCTCAAAGCCTATTTCTAAGCTATGTAAAGGATATTTATGGTATGTTTAACTTATGGTCATGTTCCGGAATGTCTGTTACAGTTCAAATTGGCATACTTTCGCAGTTTGTCAAATTTAGTCCCTGTAGACGAATTAACTTGTTTTTTTTGCCATACCAAAGCCTTCAAAACTTATTTCAAAGTTATGTAAAGGTTATTCAAGGTATGTTAAGTATATGTTGATGTTCCGGAGTATTTGTCGCATTAAACTGATTACGTTTACACACCAGTTTGCGTATAACTCTCCAGAAAGCGATATAGAGTTTGAAATCGAACAAGAATTGATATGTGCAAATGATATACATATTTGTACAAATCCCAAGTATGAAATACAATATTTCATTGGTTTGGTATTTGTTTGATGGTCGCAGTGACGCAGGTGTCACAACCGCGTCCTATCATGGTTACCGGTAACGGTCAGTTTCATGTGCACATAGATTGCATATCACATACACAATTAATTCTCGTATTCCTTGTACACAAAATACACAACTACTGCACATATAGCACACGCATGCAGTTCAAGCCATAACAGTAAATCATGTAATCTCTAGCATATACTTGGTTCATAAGTCAATCCGTCACATTACTTCATATGCACCAATCATGCAACAGTTAATCTGTTGATACCCAAAAGCGTGCAACATACAAATCAATGATACACAATTAGTCAACACATTTCATGAACACATAAACAAACCCTTCTGATGTGCACCCTATAGATCGGCCTTATGTAAGACAAGGGTTGGCCCAAAGCGGCCCAATTAATACATCTATACAATTAAGCCCAACTTAGCATATAAAACCCAATGTAACTTCAACCAAATTGTGTAGTCCAGCGTGTGAGTGTGTGGCCCAGATTACAAAATTTACATCCAACTTATTCTAGCAGTCCGGTTACATGTAATGGCCCAATTAGGTGTGTGTGTGATTTGCTATTATTTGCCATAAAACAAGCATCTCAATTCCAATAACCATTTAATTCCTTACAAGATTTCAAACCATACCCCCATCGTGTTATTCAGATTCAACGAAGATATGGCAGTTTCTTAAACACATAACATCCCATTAATGATCATTTATCAATATGCAAACATAGAATATTCTAATCATCCTAACCACCAAGTCAATTATCATAGCAATTTATGTTGAGTTATCATAGCAATTTATGTTGGATTATCATACAAAAGTTGTCACCACATAACCCACATGTAGGCCAAATCCCTTGATCATCATCTGACAAAGTCCTATACACAATGATCAATATGTCTCAAGTTATAATCGGCATCCATCTACCCGTGATCAAGCCTACGGTTGCAAACAAACATGCCTTCAGCTACGGGTGTCAAAACATCATCTCAAGATATCAAACTATACTAAACATTTGCATGCTACTCGGCTATCAACAAATACATCCTAATAACAAACTTTCAATCCCATAATTATTCACATAGTATGATCATCATCAAGTAAATAGTCAACATATCATAATACTTTAGCTAATAAATAGCACATAAAGAATCATCAAGTAAAGATTAACATGATTATGGATTTACTAACCTCACACTAGATTCAATAGAATGAAGTCTTGAGAGGGGGGGGGGGTCTTCTGTTGTCGTACGTGATTTTGAGAGAAGGGTAGGGTGCTTTTTGTCCTGCGATATTGTTAAGTAATCACCTATAAATCCCTCATGTGCGTGATTACCTACTAGTCCAACTAATAGGCCCATCTCTCACTATATGTGTGCGTGTGTATATTCTGAAGTCAAAAGCTAGCCCCAACACCATTTACTTGGGCTCTACCAGGCCCAACATAGGTCCGGTGCACAAAGGTGTGGTATTCGGGCTTCGGGTGTGCGCGCATATAAATAAGGAATCACATAGGCCAGCCCAATCTATAAAGATTTATAACGAGCGCGACCCAATTATACTCTAGGTGTGTGTGCGGCCCAAACACACAAACAACTATACTCGTTTTATAACTAACATACTTATAATAGCACAGAGCGTTAAACAAGTTTAATCATAATAAGAACGTAACAGAGGAATGATGGAAAAAAAAGGATCGCGAGACCAAAAGATACTAACCTAAAAAGTTCGGGTTGTCACATCATCCCCAACTTGAAAGAAATTTCGTCCCGAAATTTGACAAGTAGCTAGTCCAAAACGGCCAATAGTCCACAACGGCCAAAATATTAACTCATGATCCAAAACGACGAGACGTTAACTCAGGATGATTGTGGATTTTCCGCGGGTACCACATCATCCCCAACTTGGAAGGAATTTCGTCCTGAAATTCGTCAATGACAGCAAAAGTTGTTTCAACCACTTGAACCATTGAGGATACTAGAGCTCTATCCAACGTTCGCGTTTTCGTGTGAACTCCGGTCCACGTCTTGAGTTCCAACGAACTCACACGATTGAAATTCGACTGTGTTAATAGTGGGTTCCTCAAGAAGGGTATCACAAGTGTTGCGTCGAACAGACGCTTCTTTATGTTCAAGACATAAATGACGTCGCGTACATTACTTAATTCGTCAGGTAATTCGTTCCAGAAATCCAAATATCCCAGCGTACCGCAAACTAAGCTTGCTACGTTTCCCATAGTGTACCGCACCCTCCCAGGGTGAGGCTTTCGATGATAATACGTTCGCCCACAGCGAACTCCCAGTGTTTCCTAAGCTTATCAGCTTCCCTGACGGTTACGCGTTGTCGCCAAACGATTTCCGATCTAAACAATCTTCCCAAGTGGTTCGAGTACAAATCCTGGATCTGTGATTAGGTTGTCACCCACCTTATTCCAACAAGGAGATTGGTGTTACTGTCCCTGCAATGACTCAAACAGAGTTGTCTGAGTACTAGGATGGTAACTGCTGCTGTAGAATTTAACCAAAGATAAGTGTCCTTCCCATGTTTACTGAAGTCAAACACACACACATGCTCGTAGCATGTCTTCGAGTGTCAGGATGGTTTGTTTACTCTAACTATCTGTCTTATGGTGATAAGTAATGCTCACATCTAGACGTGTGCCAAGAGTGTTGTGTAGTGCCTGTCCTAAATCAGGTATGGATCAAGTTCAGGATTACAGGAGTTGGCACCTCGTGCCTCAATAACCGCCTCTCTCAGAGGAATGTTCACAAGCTGTGAAGACTCGTCAGTTTCCTGATTGCAAGAGGGTGTACTGGTTACATGAGACAATCAACGATCACCCAGGTGATATTTCTTCCGTTTTGAGTTGTAAGTAGACTAGTGATAAAATCCAGGGCAATCTGTTCTGATTTCCATATGGGTGTTTCTGGTTGCTGATACTCCACCTTGACCTTCCCACAAGTCAAACATCATTCACATACATTGCAGGGCGGGCCTTCATGCCCGATCACCAGTACGGGATTTATAGATCCTAATATCTCTCATCAAAACCCAGATGACTAGAATATCGAGGTTGGTGTGCTTTGGTCTACATAAATTCCCTACAGTTGCCGTATAGTGAGATCTACATTCGTTCCAGAAGGTAGCGAATATCGTCCGACCTGCCAAAGGTTGCTTCTCCTTGCCCCGCATGGGTTCAACTTGAAAATTCCCTTTCTTTAGTTCTCCAATTTGAACAGAGAGAGTCTGATCAGGTAGGTTAGATTCAATAGTGAGTTGCATAGCTCGTGCACATTCAGGTTTCACAGTCGCACTCATTCCAAAGTTCCATCCAGCGGTGTCATTGGTTGCTTTAGCTCTTTCGAACATCGATACACGGGAGGCCCTTGTGATCGGTCTAGGTAATGCTTTTGGTACCGCCCAAGTAATGCCCCCAATTAAATCTAAAGCCATGGTTTCCACCCCAAGGTTGCGACGCGTGTAAATTTTCTTGTAAACCCACCGAGTAAGTTATTACTTTCTTCGTGTTGCATCGGCGTGTAACTGGGACTCTGATTCGAACCGTCATGGTACACCACTAAGTCACCCGCACCCTCGGGTAAAGACGATGCTCAGTGCATTGTAGAGTTGAACTCTGAAAGCTAAAAAGACGTTCTCTTGTTTTGTCTTCCACGAACACAGCACCCTGTTGTGCTAATGAGGTTTAAACTGTGCGATCTTCTAAAATCCGTTGATGAATCTACAATAGTATCCAGCGAAACCAAGAAATCGCTGCATCCCCGAAGGAATCCTTGGTGTCCATCAGTTTCTAGCAAAAGGGATCCTAGCAAGATCCACGTGTATTCCCACTTCATTGGTTACATGATCAAATGCATCTCTCGAATCTAGATGTTACACTAAATAAGACTTCGCATGTAATGGCTCCTCCCTCAGGAGCCCTAAAATAAGATACATATGTCGTCTATGATGTTCCTTCCTCCTGGAAATGATTCAACACGTTGTCAATAAGCATAGTCGATTCATGTGATCCATGCAGCTGCCGGTGTGATGATTAGCCCAGAGGTTCTGGAATAATACGTCGCAATGGCCACCCTGCGTCTGATATGCCGCTGTAGGAACATTCTCCCCTCTGGACTCCCATCTGATGATAGTTCATTCATTAGTCATTCCTCGAATGGAAGCTTGACCCCCGCACTGGTAGACAGGTTGCCAATACATGATCGAGGCAAACGGTTCTTAACTGTCTCCTTGTTAAGTTCTGGATAATCAGTATACATACGAAAAGGCTTATCTTCACGGATATAACTAGTGTAACGCCCTACATTTTCATACTTTCTATATTTGAAAACCCTTGCTTGAAATCCTATTTTTGGAAACTTTTTACTTTCGTATGCCGTCTTTCGTTGCCATCGATATATTATCCAAGACTCTTGGCTCGTTATTACACAATGAAACTCAGTACTCGTTAAACTTGTTAAAACTCTTAAAATAATGAGTCTCGAAAGCTTCGTAAAATGAATAATCGTTTAAAGACTTTATTCGTTTATAAATATGGTTATTTACCTATCTAATTAAATTAATTAATTTACTATTCAAAAGTTTACTTTCTTATATAATATCTAGTTAGTCTCGTTAATTTTTTTAAAGTTACTAAATACAAACTAACCTAGTTAGTTTAAACTAAAAAGTTAGTTACTTTAAAAAAATAATAACATAACTTGAGTTTTAATTAAAGTCCAGGGGCTGTTGAGTAATTAACTGAAAGTGTAATAACAGGGGCTGAATGTGTAATATATTAAAATTTTATTTCAAAAAAATATATGATGGAGACGAGGATCGAACCCGGGTCTCACACCTATCTGGCGCGCACAACAACCAGCTGAGCTATGCTTCCTTATTGAACTTAACCCATCCCAGAATTTATTTGACATCTCGATCAGATAGCCTGATCAGCGCTGAAACCATTCCCAGCTCGCTATTTGAGTGCGATTTTGTGATTTTTTTTTGTTTTAAACTTGGTTTTAACATTTATTATCCACCTAACAACTAACCAAACTCTTCCCTATAAAAACCCATCATAATCCAAGCTCTAAACACTTTACAAACACTTCCAAATCTCTCTCAATCACTCAAAATCGTTGCTGCAAATCAGATTCGAGCAGATTCATCAAGCTTCACGAAAATGGGCATAACTTCTTCATTTCTCATCCGTTTTAGCTCATTCTTTTTCTAGAACACTTGGCTTGACCTTAGCTTCGATTCCATGGGTGTTTCTCAGTGAATAAGTCCCTGAAACTCCGGTAAATAGGCTCCAAAGTTCACTGTTTTCATTAAGCTTTACTAAATCACTCAAACCCACGTCCTTATGCTTATAACCATTCCTATGGTTAGTTAAGCTTAAAAACAGGGCTGAGATATACAAAATCAGAGGTTAATCCTCAAATACTTTCTGTTTTGTTTAGGGTTTTTGCCCCACAAGTGGTGTTCAAGCTTCAAGCTTGATAAAAGTGTGATTGTGGACTAACTTGGGTTGTCCAACATAAAATCCCCACATCCCTTGATGATTTCTCATAGTGTAGATGTTTCTTATTCTTGTATTGATATTAGTTCATGACCCTCCTTGTATCTTTTTACATCAAGTGTAGTGGTGAACCATAAGAGGTACCTAAATGGAAGCTTGTTCTTCCTACCTCCTACATGAATTCTATGACACAATAGAGGTATCTAAATGAAGACTAATCTTCTACCTCATGCTTGACTATTGGACTAAATAATACATATAATACTTATACCTATATTTACCATTCGAACTCTTGATGGAGGACTTGTGTTCATTCGTCAAAATATTAGAATAACACCATCTAAGACATAAAACTTGTTAGATTCTAATAAGTGTATTACTCATGAAAACATTAACCCTTGAGGTTTCATAGTGTTAAGAACAAGTACTTAGTGTTAGAGGATGATTACTTTCGAATACCTATGTTCTTGTGTTTTAACTTCCTAAATCCCTAAACGAACACATTCAACCCTCTAACCTCCCCAACTTCGTCACGTTGGATAATCGGAATGCATATGCATACTTGTGAGTACACTTGACCCATTTCCCTTTTAAATACACTTTGGGTGCAACATGTTTTACTTGTTAAACCGCACAATTCACAAACATGCTTTTATTCATTCGATCCGTATACATGCCTTGTTATGCTTAGGTTCATGCTAGAATACATACTACTTGTTAACTCAGCTTAAACAATTATAGCGATATAGGAGTAGCACACCACCCGACGGGGTTTTGTTAAGTCTTTATTCTATAACGGTCTCGTTGCTTTTGTGACGAGGGATGCTAAATACTAGTGGACACTAGAGTTGACATATTGTTATGCATGATAGTTTGACCTTGTATACCAAATGCTATATTGGATTGAAAATACTTTTTATACACATGACACGAGTCTAAAACTTGTGTACTCGCCAATACCTTTGTATTGAACTATGCTTTTAAAACATGTTGCAGGTTTAGCGATGATGTTGATGATGCATGGAACCTAGTAGGATGCTTAGATACACACTTTTAATTTTGTATTTTATTTGTGTTGTATTTCCTTATTTATGTTGTATTTGTTTCACACTCTTGTAATTGATTCTTTATAAATGAAATGAAATTTACTATTTAAATACTTGACACAATTATTAGTGTTATGATGTCTCGAGCAATCTATTTCGTCTCACTCCGATGTTTCCGCCATCGGTTGGGGTGTGACAGATTGGTATCAGAGCCATATCTATCGGGAATTAGGAAAAGTAGGAATGCTTTTACCTAGTATATAGTTTTAGAGCTTTATTCTTATGTTTTGTTTGAAACTACATGCATGCCACTTTATGTGTTTCTTATTTATTCTCTTTGAGCCTTTTAAACATATATGTTATTTTATCCTTATGTATCATACTTGACATGCTATTCTTATGTGTTAATACATGTTTTATTATGTGTTAATATTTGTTTTAATATGTCATTCTTTATGTGCCATTCTTGACATGTTTATACTTGTTTGTTAATCTTCAATATACGCTTTCCCTCATACATTTTACTCGACTATACTAAATTCACAAACCACTCGTAATACACAAACGAGACGACTTCACCAAAATAGGCGTGAAACCCACAATTTGGGGAATGACTCTCAAACCCTCTACTTTTCTTTTTCTTACACGAAATTCACCATCAAGTTAGGAGTGAAATCCTCACCTTGATGGAGAAATTCAAATTTCAAATTCTAGTGGACCCTCGTCAAAGTGTTAAATTAAAATTTGACCCGGCGAGTACCAACCACACTTAGGATACTAAATCGCCAAGTTAGGGGTGAAACCCGCACCTTGTCGACTAGTTCCACTCCTTGATTTTTTTTTCATAAATCCTGCCAAGTCTCGAAATTTCGATTGATTTGGGACATGTAGTAACCGGAAGGGTAAATACCGTTAACCGACTTATCGGCGAGAGTATTCCACCTATTAGGCCAAATCATGCTCCTCAAATTCGAAAGACTTTTCGACCACTTTGGTTAGTCAAAGTTCCGTTTTGGAACCATCCCAAATTTTAATCAAACATGTATTTCTATTATTTATTTTATACGATGCAAACTTTCAAATTTGAAATTACTTTCGATATTTTCTTCTCACACACACATCATATTGAATCTTTCCATACATTTATACATATGCATGATTTCATATAATTTAAATTCATATTCCTTGTAACGACAAATGGAGACATATCATCTAGATAGGAGTGATTTCCTTACCTTGACGATTAACTCCACTCCCTTTTTCCTTAAAACGACCTCACCCACGAGTTAGGGGTGATTCCCTTACCTAGGTGATCATTACCAAAACCTTCCTTCAAAATGTTTTATAATGCAAACCCGGTCATGTTTTGTACCTAAATCATTTATCATTATTCAAAATACCTACTTGTACCGATTTCGAAATACATTGTTTTATCAACGTACTTCTTATCCTACAACCTACTTTCACTTAACTCACATACACGAGATTCGTAATCGTGTCTTAAACGTTTTACTACATGAATTTTAAAACCTTACGAAATGCTACTTATCAATTTAATCGGTCCAATGAATCTCTTGCCCATGAATTTCATATTCGATTTAATAACTAAAACACGTTCACATTATACCATCATGCTAGGGACTTCTACTCTTAATCAAAATCCAACCAACCTTTCTCAAAATCTTATAGATATTATATGATCGTTTTACCAAATACTCTTTTCAACATCAACAAATCGTTTGATAGAACTTTTAACAATCACTAAGTCCATCTGCTAAATTTCTTTTCTAAGAATCCTCGTTTTCACAACAACCTCCTAGATTCATAATTTCTTGTTTAATGAAACGAACTTACTTTTTATCAAAAACCTTTTCCTACACTAATTTACAAAACACGTGGGCAAGAAGACTTCATGGGGACCGACCATCTTCGGATTATGTAAACTCTTTTAAAACAAATGTAGCATTTCCATTCATTACAAAATACATTATGCTTAACCATTGAGTACTTTATATCCTCTTACATATGCAAACTATATCCTACCTTCCAAATCAAACTCGATCTATTTTGATTCAAAAAAAAAACAAACAAACAAACAACGTTTCGTTTAAACCACTATACATGCATATCATCATACACGTTTTTAGTCGTTTCCTCACGAAAATTCCATTGTTATCATTCGTATTTACATGCTCAATCTTTTGAGCACTTTTACATGCTTAAATTTGTATGTTTCAATTAATACTATATACGCAATCATTAGTATTCGCACTCACACTCATATTCATAACAATACATTTTATGCTTATACTTATAATCGTATTCATACTTATACTCATACGTTTCATGCCTTTACTTATATTCATATGTTTCATGCTTATACGTATATTCATACTACTCATACGTTTATGTCTATACATACATTCACATGGGTATTCTTACTTACACTTATACTCATGCTTATACTTTCTTTCATATTCATGATTCATACATTCATACCCGTACGCGAGCGGAATCTGAGGAATTCGCTTACGTGGGTCCTATATATACTTAAGCTTGGACTTGCCTTATTTTCAAATTTATGTATACCCTGATTCATACACACCTAGTACAAGCTGTGCGGATCATGCGACGATCAATATAATCGCGGGTGCACACGGGATTATAGTGATAGGCGTATGAGAACCACAGAGTGTCCTACTGTGTATGGTAAGACACGGACCGTAACATGACACCGAATACGAAACAGACGTAATATGGCCAAAACAAGGCGGATACGCCGCTGGTACTTCCTATATATAAGTGTTTTCATCATGTTACCAAAATTTTGTAAAACATGCCATGAGAAATTCAGTGTTTTGCAGACCTTTTGGACCTAATTTAAACTTCAAACAACTCACAAACGCATTATATCCGATTATCCACGACGAGACTTCATCCTTAAGCATGCTACGTTCATCTATCCAGCACTTATGCTGTTTCTGATACTCGCATTCGGGTATTCAACATCAATCGTTCACTTTTATACTCTCATTATTCTCCATTATTCCTTGTCCTCTTATACGAACCTCGTTCACAATACATTTGAATCCTAACTTATCTCTTTACCTTTAAAACCCTCTTTCTATTCTTTATTCTTGTGTAAACATACTTAGTAGACCGTTATCACTTTATTTACCAAACCTTCTCGTTCCTCTCAATAAACAACTTTTACAAATGTGCGATTTTATACTATCCTTAAAAACGTCCTATGCAAGCTACCCCACTTTCATCAAAATACAAACCGTTTTACACAAGATTCCCCTTCCTAATACGACACATTTTAATACATATCCAATTGAGATTTTCAAACTTGTTTAAACTCGCTTTAACCTTATATGCACCCATACATTTTCAATTATGTTTGGTACCTCAAATCAATTTAGACAAACGAACTCCTTAACAAATTTATCTTGTCGTTCTTTGAAAATTTCTTACTTTTTACGTTTTGAAATTTTCAAGTCTCAGTTTTGAATAATCACCTTTTGCCAAAACTCTTCAAGTCTTCCTCTTGAATAAATTTTGGGACGGAATTTCCTAAAGGAGGGGAGACTGTAACGCCCTGCGTTTTCATACTTTCTATATTTGAAAACCCTTGCTTGAAATCCTATTTTTTGAAACTTTGTACTTTCGTATGCCGTCTTTCGTTGCAATCGATATATTATCCAAGATTCTTGACTCGTTATTCCACAATGAAACTCAGTACTCATTAAACTTGTTAAAACTCTAAAAATAATGAGACTCGAAAGCTTCGTGAAATGAATAATCGTTTAAAGACTTTATTCGTTTATTAATACGGTTATTTACCTATCTAATTAAATTAATTAATTTACTATTCAAAAGTTTACTTTCTTATATAATATCTAGTTAGTCTCGTTAATTTTTTTAAAGTTACTAAATACAAACTAACCTAGTTAGTTTAAACTAAAAAGTTAGTTCCTTTAAAAAAATAATAACATAACTTGAGTTTTAATTAAAGTCCAAGGGTTGTTGAGTAATTAACTGAAAGTGTAATAACAGGGGCTGAATGTGTAATATATTAAAATTTTATTTCAAAAAAATATATGATGGAGACGAGGATCGAACCCGGGTCTCACACCTATCAGGAGCGCACAACAACCAGCTGAGCTATGCTTCCTTATTGAACTTAACCCAGCCCAGAATTGATTTAACATCTCGATCAGATAGCCTGATCAGCGCTGAAACCATTCCCAGCTCGCTATTTGAGCGCGATTTTGTGATTTTTTTTGGTTTTAAACTTGGTTTTAACATTTATTATCCACCTAACAACTAACCAAACTCTTCCCTACAAAAACTTTACAAACACTTCGAAATCTCTCTCAATAACTCAAAATTGTTGCTGCAAATCAGATTCGAGCAGATTCATCAAGCTTCACGAAAATGGGCATAACTTCTTCATTCTCATCCGTTTTAGCTCATTCTTTTTCCAGAACGCTTGGCTTGACCTTAGCTTCGATTCCATGGGTGTTTCTCAGTGAATAAGTCCCTGGAACTCCGGCAAATAGGCTCCAAAGTTCACTGTTTTCATTAAGCTATACTAATCTTTGTTTATACTTGTTCAAACTTGAGTCTAACTCACTCAAACCCACGTCCTTATGCTTATAACCACTCCTATGGTTAGTTAAGCTTAAAAACGGGGCTGAGATATTCAAAATCAGAGGTTAATCCTCAAATACTTTCTGTTTTGTTTAGGGTTTTTGACCCACAAGTGGTGTTCAAGCTTCAAGCTTGATAAAAGTGTGATTGTGGACTAACTTGGGTTGTCCAACATAAAATCCCAACATCTCTTGATGATTTCTCATAGTGTAGATGTTTCTTATTCTTGTATTGATATTAGTTCATGACCCTCCTTGTGTGTTTTTACATCAAGTGTAGTGGTGAACCATAAGAGGTACCTAAATTGAAGCTTGTTCTTCCTACCTCCTACATGAATTCTATTACACAATAGAGGTACCTAAATGAAGACTAATCTTCTACCTCATGCTTGACTATTGTACTAAATAATACATATAATACTTATACCTATATTTACCATTCGAACTCTTGATGGTGGACTTGTGTTCATTCGTCAAAATATTAGAATAACACCATCTAATACATAAGACTTGTTACGATTCTAATGAGTGTATTACTCATGAAAACATTAACCCTTGAGGTTTCATAGTGTCAGGAACAAGTACTTAGTGTTAGAGGATGATTACTTTCGAATACCTATGTTCTTGTGTTTTAACTTCCTAAATCCCTAAACGAACACATTCAACCCTCTAACCTCCCCAACTTCGTCACGTTGGATAATCGGAATGCATATGCATATTTGTGAGTTCACTTGACCCATTTCCCTTTTAAATACACTTTGGGTGCAACATGTTTTACTTGTTAAACCGCACAATTCACAAACATGCTTTTATTCATTCGATCCGTATACATGCCTTGTTATGCTTAGGTTCATGCTAGAATACATACTACTTGTTAACTCGGCTTAAACAATTATAGCACTATAGGAGTAGCACACCACCCGACGGGGTTTTGTTAAGTCTATATTCTATAACGGTCTCATTACTTTTGTGGCGAGGGATGCTAAATACTAGTGGACACTAGAGTTGACATATTGTTATGCATGATAGTTTGACCTTGTATACCAAATGCTATATTGGATTGAAAATACTTTTTATACACATGAAACGAGCCTAAAACTTGTGTACTCGCCAATACCTTTGTATTGAACTATGCTTTTAAAACATGTTGCACGTTTAGCGATGATGTTGATGATGCATGGAACCTAGTAGGATGCTTAGATACACACTTTAAATTTTGTATTTTATTTGTGTTATATTTCATTATTTATGTTGTATTTGTTTCAAACTCTTGTAATTGATTCTTTAGAAATGAAATGAAATTTACTATTTAAATACTTGACACAATTATTAGTGTTATGATGTCTCGAGCAATCTATTTTGTCTCACTCCGATGTTTCCGCCATCGGTTGGGGTGTGACAACTGGGGCTCCCCAAGGCGAAAAGCTAGGTCCGACAAACTCCTGTCCAGTATTTCCTGTAGTTGATTAAACAGTTCTAGCAACCCTCCTGTGCAAGATGGTACAATATACGAGTATTCAGAGCTACCTCTGTCATGAGATCAACTGAGATTCCGACTAATAGTTGTGAAAGTAAACCTGAAAGTTCCTCGAGTAGCACACCGAGAGGAGTCACAAACAATTGGTGGATCCCCGATCCTATTTTCCTTAGCCTTACGATCAGAAACGGTTGCTAACACAGTGAGGTAATCGCTCCGTAGACACTTCTGGGGTTTCATTGCAGAATTGATGCTAACCTTTACACAACTCTGGTACTTTTGAACAGGTAACGATTCTCCACTAGGGAGAGGGGTACGCAAAGCTTTCTTCTCGCAGGGTTTATCTGCGCTATGTATCGATAACCAATCCATACTAACTACTGCATCAAATTATCGAGGATAACAAAAAGAAGGTTGATGTCGAACACTTATCCCACAAGGTCGAGTTTACATCCCAACATACATATGAGGTTTCATTTGACTTGCCATCAGTTGCTGCCACCACAGGTTCGGTTTTAAGAAGCATCAGGGTTGACCAAAACAGGGCTACTTATACAAGTTACCATGCTGCTATTAGGCCTGGCGTCACCTACGCCATTCCTAAATGCCCTTCCGTAAGCATCATTTCCAGTGTTGTTGTTTTCGTTGCGAGAATTCCTAGTACCGTCTTTGTTCCCTTGGATGTTGGCACTTTGACTTAACACAGTCAATCCTTATCAAGGTCAACTTCGTTTCCATACTGTAAGCTATGATTACGAGTTCCTTGATGTTGCCGTGACCGTTTCCTCTACTGTCGTTGCTTAAAACGGGGCCCTACGATCTTTCAACAACAGGGTCCATCTTGTCCCATTCCGTGTCGCGTCCTAAGGCACTACTCACTGCATGGGAAGTTACACATTCCGTGTCCCGATTGATTCGTAAGAGTCGACTCCCATAAGTCGCTTACTAGGGTTAAGGATTCGGTTGAGGTCAATCTGCTGGAGTTCGTTACTGGTAATCAGGGTCATTCTAATACTGAGGTTTGTAAGGCACTACGCTCATCCTCTTGTCCATCGTTCTTGCAAGTTGACTGAGTAATACACGATATGTTTCCAGAGTGTTGAAGAAGTGTTCATACTCTGGGGTCTAAGACGTCGGTACATTGAGTTCCAACCAATGAAAAGGAGTGAAAAGGTATCGTCCAATCATTCGACGCTGCAACATCCAACTCAGGGATGCTCGTACAAGCACCTAACATTCTACACAGTTCGCTAGGCGTTCAGATGGGCTTTCAGGTAATACTCGATAGCATCGAGATTCGTAAGGATTCAGAGTGGAGTGAAAGGATCACGTTCAAGTAAGAGACAATCACTGCTATGACTTTTATAGACTGTTGTGTTTCACATCGATCAAATAACAAAACGAAACCCCCTTTTCACTTGTTAAGCCTCACTGGGACTCGCATGCACCCCATATTATTATTATGTGTGCACCCACAATAATATTGTGATTTGCATGCTCATCTCCGTTACTCCTAACTCATGTCAAATGGTTCTTCAAACTCAAATGTCAAACGGAGGTTGTCAAGGTAATAAAATCATAGGAATCCAAAGACTATGGCATACTAACAATGCACCATGATATTGTCCGCTTAGGCAGCCAGCACGCTCCCTGCGTTTGCCCCTCATGGTTTTCAAAACGAGTCATAATATAAGCAAGTAATTTATGCAATCATGCTACAGTGACGAGTGTGTGTTCGTATGTTGTGTCATAAGCAATTGTTTATTAATCATGTAATGTATGCAACAAGTGAAAAAGACGAACCTTGCAATCTGGAGCTGAGTGTCATGGTCGTATTCACGTATTCAGATCTGTTCGGTTATAGTCTGGTTTTACAAAAACGTTTTAAAACCAAGTTCACTATAACCAGTGGCTCTGATACCAAACTGTCACACCCCCAAAATACCACCAAGGGAATGTCCCTGCTAGGCGTGTGATGTACCAACAACGAGCCACTAATTACATTGAACCCATTTAAGTTTAAATGAAAACCAACATGTTCAACGGAAGCAAATAGTAAACCAAGGTTAATCAGTTTCAAAGCCAATGTATAGTATCAAGAAATCAATCACATGAATCCCTCCATTCGACCCATGACCACTCCAGCTACTCCAGACAGCAAGTTCCCAAATCCAAGATATCTAACGACCTGCAAGCATGCAACAATTGTATCAGGCAACGCTGGTGAGTTCATAGTTTTACGAAAAAGTTGGTTACCAAGTGTTTAGTTAATCCATTGAATTTAATGTTGATAATATCTCGAATACAAGACGGCTCCTGATTTACATTGCCCTTTCTCCAATGCTCCTATCAAAGCATTGGTCATGACTAGGTCATTAGTTCAACACCCGTCCTCCCAGGTACGGGGTGAGGTTGCCAAACCTAAGTAGCGCTACCAACTAATACCTTGTTACCTCTCAGGTAACCAAACAACACGGAGGGACTTTAAAGGTGATAGGACGAGTATATTATCAAACATTCCAGATTTACCACAAGACGTATTTCTCTCAGGAATACCCAATTGATTTACCCAAACCCATCCCTCTCAGGGATGCCCAATGACTGTCCCAACCACCGGGACGCATGCTGAAGAGAAATGAACTCACCTTTAATTTGCTCGGTAAGATTATCTACTTAATTACCAGTTGGTCAACCACGTCCTATCATGGTTACCGGTAACGGTCAGTTTCATGTGCACATAGATTGCATATCACATACACAATTAATTCTCGTATTCCTTGTACACAAAATACACAACTAATGTACATATAGCACACACATGCAGTTCAAGCCATAACAGTCAATCAAGTAATCTCTAGCATATACTTGGTTCATAAGTCAATCCGTCACATTACTTCATATGCACCAATCATGCAACAGTTAATCCGTTGATACCCGAAAGCGTGCAACATACAAATCAATGATACACAATTAGTCAACATCTTTCATGAACACATAAACAAACCCTTCTGATGTGCACCCTATAGATCGGCCTTATGTAAGACAAGGGTTAGCCCAAAGCGGCCCAATTAATATATCTACACAATTAAGCCCAACTTAGCATATAAAACCCAATGTAACTTCAACCAAATCGTGTAGTCCAGCGTGTGAGTGTGTGGCCCAGATTACAACATTTACATCCAACTTATTCTAGCAGTCCGGTTACATGTAATGGCCCAATTAGGTGTGTGTGTGATTTGCTATTATTTGCCATAAAATAAGCATCTCAATTCCAATAACCATTTAATTCCTTACAAGATTGCAAACCATACCCCCATCGTGTTATTCAGATTCAATGAAGATATGGTAGTTTCTTAAACACATAACAGCCCATTAATGATCATTTATCAATATGTAAACATAGAATATTCTAATCATCCTAACCACCAACTCAATTATCATAGCAATTTATGTTGAGTTATCATAGCAATTTCTGTTGGATTATCATACAAAAGTTGTGACCACATAACCCACATGTAGGCCAAATCCCTTGATCATCATCTGACAAAGTCCTATACACAATGATCAATAAGTCTCTAGTTATAATCGGCATCCATCTACCCGTGATCAAGCCTACAGTTGCAAACAAACATGCCTTCAGCTACGGGTGTCAAAACATCATCTCAAGATATCAAACTATACTAAACATTTACGTGCTACCCGGCTATCAACATATACATCCAAATAACAAACTTTGAATCCCACAATTATTCACATAATATGATCATCATCAAGTAAATAGTCAACATATCATAATACTTTAGCTAATAAACAACACATAAAGAATCATCAAGTAAAGAATAACATGATTATGGATTTACTAACCGCACACTAGATTCAATAGAATGATGTCTCGAGAGGGGGGGTCTCATGTTGTCGTACGTGATCTTGAGAGAAGGGTAGGGTTTGCTTTTTGTTCTGAGATATTGTTATGTAATCACCTATAAATCCCTCATGTGTGTGATTACCTACTTGTCCAACTAATCGGCCCATCTCTCACTATATGTGTGTGTGTGTATATTTTGAAGTCAAAATCCATCCCCAACACCATTTACTTGGGCTCTACCAGGCCCAACATAGGTCCAGTGCACAAAGGTGTGGTATTCGGGCTTCGGGTGTGATCGCATAAAAATAAGGAATCACATAGGCCGGCCCATTCTATAAAGATTTATAACGAGCGCGCCCAATTATACTCTAGGTGTGTGTACGGCCCAAACACACAAACAACTATACTCGTTTTATAACTAACAAACTTAAAATAGCACAGAGCGTTAAACAAGTTTAATCATAATAAGAACGTAACAGAGGAATGATGGAAAAAAAAGGATCGCGAGACCAAAAGATACTAACCTAAAAAGTTCGAGTTGTCACAGAAAGGACCTTTACCCTGTTATTCACAAGCTTAAGCCAAAGATCAAGTTCCAACATGTCTGGTAAGCATAATTTTACAAGTTATTTTCATTTATTAAATCGATTATATTTTGAAAATATATGAAGACTGAGAATTTCTCCCCTTTACGCAGTTCCAGTCATAAATCTTGACGGATTCGAACTAGAGGAGTTGGACAGCTATTCCGGTCTTGTGCAAGTCAAGCAGGAAATGAATCCTAAACCAGCAGTTACGTCGAAACCTTCCAGCTCCAAAGCCGCCGTTGCTTCCAAGCCTTCCACTGCCTCAAAGCCACGCAGCTCCAGTTCCCGTAAGAGGAAGGAGCCAGACTCCCCTGCTTCTTCATACGTCTTTCCTTTCGAGAATCATGGATTCTCGGAGTCCAACAAGTTTATGACCGGCTTCCTTAATCAGGTAGGTATTCTTGTCCTATATCCCGCACGCACATGCTGGTTATATATTTTGAATCGATACTTATTCACCTGATTGTAGGGTCTTGAGCGGTTGGTGTTTCTGTACGAGGATTCATGCAGTCTGAACAAGATGTTGGAGGCTAGGTTGAAGAAGGCAGAGGCTACCATCGCAGATCAAGCAATAATCGCCGCCACCAAATCACAGCACTACGTGGACAAATATAAGGCGATGATCCAGGAACATCAAGCTTCCCTCAAGAAGGCTACCCAAGAAGCCAAGGCTAAATACGATGCAGCTCAGGTTCAACATGAACAGGACATGGTCTCCTATCGGGAAATCCTTAAGGGCTCCGTTGTTATCTCTCTCCTCCAAGCCAGGTTGAAAATGGCCTATGAGGCCAAGGCCGTGGGCCTTGAATGCCCCTCGTGGAATGTTGAAGCTTGGGAGGCGAAGCTGAGGGATCTCGGTGGCAATCCTTTGGAGTATCCTGCGAAGCCTGCTGCTGAGGAGCCTGCCAAGGTGGTCGAGAAGGGGGTTGATGCTGGTGGTGATGCTGCTAAGGATACTGGAGCGGATGCTGGTGAAGACGTTGCTGGTCAAGAAGGTGCTGCTCCTTGAAAGGAGTTAAGTGGGCAATGATGGATGTTTGTGCCTAGGCCGGAGCCCACTTTTTTAAATTTGATGGTTGTGGTTTGTGATCCTCGAACAATTTACTTTTTCTGTCTTTGAACAATTTACATTTCCTGCACTAAGACAATATGATGGCCGAGGGTTGATGGGTCCTGGGTTTCAAGATGAATCCCTTGGTCATCAATTAGTATAATTTGTTTTGAATAATACAACGGTTGGAGGTGGATGGGTCTCGGTTTGAGATGAAACCTTCAACCGTTATGTAAATATAGTTAGAAACTAATCGTGCTTTTGGTGGACGGATCTCAGTTTGAGATGAAACCAAAAGCACAACTTTTGCTTATGTTAATAATATAACTACCTTTTGACTTATTCATTGTCGCTTTTCAATTCTTGTCGTGTGTTGCTTATTTTAAACTCCAACATTCCAAACTTAGTACAATTATTCTTTGAAAATATCCTGATCAGTAAACCCGCAAATATCCTATAAAGACTTTCGTCAAATAGGGTTTTTATAACTCAAAAAACTTATAGATAAAGCTTCCAAAGAAAAAGGACAGTTTATTTTACAAAGTTTGTTTTGATAACACTTGTTTGACTAGAATACAGTTTTAGTTTCTAACCCAAGTATTATATCCCAAATATTCCAAACAAATATCCTGAGGCCATATCTTAATCAGGATAATGATAAATGCTATAATCATTTTTTTGTCACAACTTCCAAAATTCAAATGATTTAGGTAAGGAAAGATCATACCAAGAATAGGGTGTAATCCTACTTTCAAACTTCAACCCTTTCGCAATTTTTCCAACGAGGATGTCCCCAGTATGAGATACTTAGGTCCAGGCTTGATCCTTTGAGCTTTGCACAATTGCCTTAGCAGGAATGTCCCCTATGCATAATGTCCTTGAACACTTAGAAATCGTTTGTATAACTTATATATTACAGGGGCTAAACCCTAAAATATCCTGGAGATAAATCCTTAGTGTTCTGGGGGTAAACCCTTAAGTATCCTGGGGAGAATCCAAAATTTTCGTGCGCTACAGGCAGGAGTGTATAAACTCCAAGACTTAGAAAGGTGAAAACTTTTAAACCTTAGAGAGTATGAAAATACCCTTTCGCGAGAGAGGGTGATCAATCCTCATATACCTTTAGGATCCAGTATATAGCTAACAATAACGAAATTGGCAGCCACTTTTACATGGACTGGTCCCGCTATCTTGAACTATCCCTGGATAACTTGCGCTCCAGGCGGGGTGTTTAAACCCAATTCGAGAGAAAGGTGAATACCTTTAAACCTGTGAAGGGATCAGGATCCCTTAAACGTGAGAGAGGGGGCCAATCCTCTAATCTTTCGAAGTATCCTGAGTGTGTATCCTGGAGCTATATCCCGGAGCATATACTACAAAACAGCCGTAAACTAAGGTGGGTGTTAGCCTGGCTAACACCCCTCCGATGCTTAAGTCAGTATTGGGTTCAAAGGAATAAATAATATCAAATATATATTAAAAGAGATAGAATTCATACCATCCTGAGTTAGAAATTAAATTCTAAACTCACTTGAAATAGATCTTTAGGTGTATAGCATTCCAGGATCTTGGAAGCATATCCCCCTCCATATTCTTGAGTCAGTATGCTCCTTTCCCTGATTCTGATTCAATCTCATAAGGCCCTTCCCACATTGGTGCTAACTTTCCATCAGCAGGATTAGTAGTATTTTGAAAAGCCTTTCTTAATACCCAATCTCCAACCTGAAATCTTCTAATCCTTATATTCTTGTTATATGCTCTGGATATCCTCTGTTGATATGCTGCCATCCTTAGTTTTGTTGCATCTCTTATCTCATCAATAGTAGCCAATTCCTGGCATAGGGCTTTAGGATTCTGCTCAGGATCCTGGAGGTTGGATCTCGCCGTAGGTATCACCATTTCTGTCGGGATCACCGCTTCTGCTCCAAATACTAGGGAAAATGGGGTTTGGCCAGTTTCACTTTTCACTGTCGTTCTATCAGCCCATAAAACAAAGGGTAATTCTTCTACCCATCTTCCCTTCTTTGCTCCAAGCCTTTTCTTCAAATTGTTGACGATTATCTTGTTTGAGGATTCTGCTTGTCCATTTGCTTGAGGATGTACCGGTGTAGACGTGATCATTTTAATGCCCTAACTCTTGCAAAAGTCAGTAGTCCTCTTACTTATAAACTGAGAACCATTGTCACAAATTATCTCTGCTGGTATTCCAAATCTAGTCAGGATATTCCTTTTGATGAAGGATACTACTTCTTGGTCTCTAACTTGTACAAATGCTTCAGCTTCAACCCACTTAGAGAAATAACCAGTCATTGCCAGCATGAAGACCTTTCCTCCTGGAGCCTTTGGCAATTTTCCTACTATATCCATTCCCCATTTCATGAATGGCCAAGGAGAAGCGATAGGATAAAGTGGCTCAGCAGGTTGATGTAATATATTACTGTGTCTTTGACATGCATCACACCTTCGAGCATATTCTGCAGCATCTTTCCTCATCATCGGCCAATAGTATCCCGTTCTTAATACCTTCAAGAATAACGACCTGCCCCTAGTATGGATACCACAATCCCCTTCATGTATATCCTGAAGCACTTCTTTGGTTTCGTGATCCTCCAAGCACCTCAGATATGGTCCTGCAAGAGATTTCTTATACAAATCATTATTTATAATAGTGAATCATGATACCTTCATTCTAAAGGCCTTAGGATTTTCATCCTTCGGGATGTGTCCTTCCTTGAGATATCTCATGATTAGAGCCATCCAGGACTTGGGATCCTCCTCGGGATACTCATCATCAGGATCCTGAATACTTACTACTCCCTTATCCTGAGATTTAAGAAGATCCGTCGCAGGATACAGAATATGTAATATTGGTATTTGGGTTCCCTCCGGTATCCTGACTGATGATCCTAGATTTGCCAAGGCATCAGCTTCAGCATTATCCTCTCTCGGTACCTGTTCAAGCATAAAAACATCGAAATATCCTACTAATTTTTTGAGAATTTCGAGATACTCGATCAACTTTTCACCTTTAACTGCATAGGTCCCATTAAAATTATTAGTAATTAACAAGGAATCAACAAATTCTTGTAAACCCTTGATATTCATACTCTTAGCCAACTCTAATCCTGCAATTAAAGCTTCATATTCTGCTTCATTATTAGTGGCCAGAAACTCACATTTAATAGCCTGGGGTAATATGTCCCCCTGTGGCGATTTTAGTAGTATACCCAAGCCTACACCTCTTACATTAGATGCACCATCAGTATATAGTGTCCAGGATTCTATATTTTCTCCTAGTTGTTGCACTTCTAGGTCTACTTCATTTTAAATATCACTACTAAAATCAGCCACAAAGTCAGCTAAGGCCTGAGACTTTATGGCATTTCTAGGCTCATATATTAGATCATAAGCACTTAATTTCACTGACCATTTAGCCATCCTACCTGACATCTCGGGTTTCCTAAGCATATTTTTAATAGGATAGTTAGTTTTAACATGAATCCTATGTGTCTCAAAATAATGTCTAAGTTTTATTGATGCCATAACTAAGGCTAATATCAGTTTTTCTAAATGAGAATATCTAGTTTCAGTAACTAATAAAGTTTTACTAACATAATAGACAGGATACTGCTGACCTTCATGATCCTTTACAAGGACAGCACTTACTGCATTCCCTGATACTGCGAGATACAGGGATAATGGTTCACCATCCTCAGGCTTCATCAATAGAGGTGCGGTTGAAAGATACTGCTTCAAATCTTGCATTTTTTCGAGGATCTTGAGATAAATCTGTTTAATGCTGCTACTCACCCTGTTAATCTTTGAACATCTTTCATATTTGAAGGTGACTTGATATCCAAGATGGCTTTTATCTGCTCCGGGCTCGCCTCTATCCCCCTTTTCGTCACCATGTATCCTAGAAACTTTCCTACTCCCACTCCAAAATGGCATTTAGCAGGATTTAATTTCATGTTGTATTGGTCTAGGATATCAAATGCTCCCTTAATATCCTGGAGGTGATCCTCAGCCTTCTTAGATTTTACTACCATGTCATCAATGTAAACCTCCATAGTGTCCCCCAACTTGTCTTTGAACATCATGTTCACCAATATTTGGTATGTTGCACCTGCATTTTTTAAACCAAAAGGCATAGCAGTATAACAATAAATACCTCTCGGTGTCATGAAAGCAGTATCCTCCTGATCTGAGGGTTCCATTTGGATCTGTTGGAATCCTGAGGAGGCATCCATGAAGGTTAACATCTAGTGGCCAGCAGTAGCATCCACCATTGAATCAATATGAGGTAGAGGAAACGGGTCTTTGGGACAAGCTTTGTTCAAGTCTGTGTAATCTACACAGACTCTCCATTTCCCATTTTTCTTTTGCACCACAACTACATTTGCCAGCCATTTGGGAAACTTCACTTCCCTAATCATCTTGCTCTTTAACAATCTTTCAACTTCTTCCTGAATGATTGTGTTCCGTTCTGGAGCAAATTTCCTTCATTTCTGTTGGACAGGCTTGAAAGACCTATCAATTCCGAGCTTGTGAGTTATAATATCCTTGGAAATACCTGTCATATCCTCGTGTTTCCACGCGAATGTTGACATCCTGCATTTCCAAAAGTTAGTCAATTGGTTTTCAATATCCTGAGGGATATTGGTTCCTACGAGCACCGAGATATCCGGATTATCCTGATCCAGGATAACTTTCTTTACATCCTATTATGAAGCCTCCATGATATCATGGCCTCGCATCTTTATTAGCTATGCTGCACTAGGCTTTGTTGAGGATTTCATCGAAGAAGAATAACACTCCTTTGCTTCTTGTTGATCGCTTTCCACCTTGACTACTCCCCAAGGGGTAGGGATCTTGATGCATTGATGATAGGTTGACGGCACAGCTTTCATATCATGGATCCAAGGCCTACCTAATATAATATTATAGCAGGATAAGGAGTCCATGACACAAAAGCGCTGCATTTGTGACAACTGTGTTTTGTAATCATCGTATAATGTAAAACAATGTCAGTTATCAATAAAACAATATGCTTTGGTGTTATTATATGTGTTTTGGTGTTATTATATGTGCAATTGTGTTTAATAATTTTACAATTTGATTCGATTCCGATTTCAAGCTTTAAATCACTTTCTGGAAGGTTATACGCAAACTGGTGCGTAACCGCAATCAGTTTAACGCGACGTACACTCCGGAACTGTGACATAAGCCAAACATACCCTAAATATCCTTTACATAACTTAGAAATAAGTTTCGAAGGATTCGGTATGGAGAAAACATGTTTATTTGAACTAAAGAACTATTTACGACAAAACTGCGAAACGAACGTTGGTGACCGCCCGGATAATATTTAAATCCCAAAAATATTCTGTTATGATTAAAATTTTATTTTTAATCAGGTCCTTGTTGAAAAATAAATTAAAACGCTTAAAAACGTTATTTCTCAAGTTTAAGCGCGTACCGCGTGTTTCTGCGCAACACAGTGCTTCTACTGCAAAACGCAGACAACGCAGCCAGTCTTGGCAACTGAAATTTATTTCAGAAATATTTTGGCGAGTTTATTTTTATAGAATAATAAAAATAATTTAGAACGCCATAAACCGGGATTAAACGCTAGATAAAATACCCGATATCCAGTTAAATACCTGTTTTTAACTAATTTACCATCAATATTACACTTAACCCCCCCCCCCTTCTCAATTCACGGATACAATATATATGGGGACCCACCAAATATTTGCCTAGATATTTCAATCTTCTTCTTGATCTTGTGTATGACAAGTGGCCTTGCATGCTAACTTCAAATCTCCATATAATCCTTCCATATCTTTACACAATATTTCCAAGATCATTTCACTCAACACCACATTCCAACTCCTTCACTCTCTCTCCCTCCCAAACCGTCCCCATCTCTCTCTCTCTCCTCCATCTTCATCTTCTTCAAACCTTCAAGTCTTGTTCTACATATTCAACTTCCTTTCTAGCAACCTTCAAGTTGGTGTGAAGGTCTAAAGAGGTTTCCAAGGTGCATTCAAGTAATTTCAAGCTTTCTATCATTAAATTCTCATCCTACAACCTACTTGAATCTTGAAGGTATAACATTTATTTTTAAATCATACTTTAGATTCTTGGTTGTTCTTGATGATTTGAAGTTTCTCTTGAATCTTAGAATTTTTCACTAAACTTGAAATCTAAAAGAAATGGGTCTTGAAGCAAAAAAAAAATATATATATATATAATGGTGATGTACATATATGTATGTATAACCGTACATATGTATGTGTGTATATGAGTTTTGAAGTTTGATATCTTGTTAAGTACTTGTTTATGATGTTACATGTTCTTGAATGATGGTAAAAATACAAGTATTTGGTGATTTATGTATGATATGTTAAATGTAAAGTACATCAGCAAATAAACATGAATATATCTCATATTTGATGCATCTAAACCCATATGAAATGTTGATGTTATGATAATAAGCTTTAGACACTTGTACATGTGAATATATGTTGATTTAGAGCTCAAGAAGTGATAAAAAAATGGTTGTATGACAAAAATGAATTTGAACAGATTATAAGCACTAAAAATGACCTTATTTGATGTATTATAATGGCATGAAACTTTGACATAGGATTCATAGCTTTGCATGTTGTACATATAGCTTAAAAAGTGGTAAATTATGTGAAATTTGCATGATTTATGCGCTTTACTTAAGACCTGCACTATCATGAGTATAACCATTATTTTATTCAGTAAATAACATGGGTTATGTTAAAATTTCAAGTCATTTCGATTTGGGATGGTTCGGGTAATGTTTGATGCAAAACTATGCGGTAAAAACGGTCAAAAATCGCCTTTTCGGAGGATTTTTATTAAACTGTTTTAGATCAGTAAGTAAACTGATATTTTGCTAAAAAAACAAGTAATTTAACTTATCTTAAGTTTGCTTGGTGTTTGGTTAGTCATACGTGACTTCCGACGCCCAAAAATGTCACCGAATCGCTAAAATAAGTGTTTTTCGACATAACTAGAATGGGTTGTTCATAAGTAAATTTTATGTGTTACAATGTGCTATGTGTTTTACAATATGGGTATGATGATGTGCTAGTGTTGACAAGATTATGTGTATTACGCTTGAGGACATATATATACGAATACACCAAAATAATCAAAAATAATAACTTTTCGAGAAAACTCAAAGTTATGTGAAAATTCTAAGTATCGGAGAAACTTCGGTATTTTTGTGGGTTTTGATTATTAAATCATTCTTATTTAATTTAGGACGAATAAACAATTTGAGGGATTGTGTTAACATATAAAAACGCACCCAAAGGTGAGTACATAGATCCCCTCTTTTTACTGTTTTCGATTTTTTTGGGGTGATTCATATGTATCAAAACGATTTCGATATTCTAATGATGGTTTCAAAAACGACTAAGATGGTTTATACTAAACTAATAACGATTTCGATAATGTGAACGAAACTGTTGGTTGTGGTTACATAACGAATGACATTCATTAGCATTGATCAAGCCGACCAGTATTAGGTTATGGTACCATAGGATCCGACAAATCCCGTTATCAGATTGGATCCATGGTTATGTGTGGGTTAGGTGGGTAACGACTGAACCTGATGATTGTTAACTTACCCTTTGGTGGTTTGTTAATACGAGAACGAGTGGAACGATGAACGAGTCACAAAGGTTTGAATGTTATTAGCGAGACGACCAAAAGTAGTTTTCACAATTAAAACAAGAACGATTTGTACGAGAACGATTTGTACGATTGAATGATTATGAACGATTTAAACGAATGAACGATGATCTATAATGAGAACGAGTTAAACGATGTCACACAACGATGTTTACGAAACTATATAAACCATATGAGTTTTATTACGAGAACGATTTATGATTTGGTTTACTTAAACAAATGTTTTGGGTTTAGATTCGTGGCATCGAGGGTTATAAATTATAACCAATTTTTTTTGACTTGGTTATTCATTTTACAATGCAAACATTTTACAAAACAAGGTTTCTAATATCGATTCACGAAGTTGTACGAGATATTTCAACGAGCCATGAATCTGACACTCACACAAAAACTATGTGCTCGCCAGCATTTCTTTGCTGACTTTGTTTTTACATATGTTTCAGGTGAAGTTGCTTAGTGTTGATTGCGAATAGGATGCATGCTCACTTAGGACTGGACGATGCCTTAGCGATTTAATAACGATGATAAACTATTTTTGACTTGCTTGTTTAACTTTAAGACAATGTTTAATATTCAATAAAACGAAACTCTTTGTATCCATGGTTTGAAACAATAATTCTGTTACAACACTCCCCGACGTTTCCGCCACGATTTGTTGTTTTACGTGGTCGGGGTGTGACAGAAGAAGTTGGTATCAGAGCCAATGGTTATAGGGAATTAGGTTATTAGTAATACTTTGACCTAGACTATAACTTTCTAGGACCCCAACGCAAGTTGATTTGCATTTAGAATTTTTTTTTTTAAAACAAAATCCGAATCCGCTTCGAAAATTAATCATCTGTTCTAGGATGATTGATTACTAGGTTTTGAACCCTCTGTTGTAAGGTTTTGAACCCTTCCAGTTTAACTCATTTTTGGCTTAGTGCCTTCTGAGTTTTCAAAATCTCGTCAAAGTTTGGGTCTAAATAATGTGAACACGTGCATACTGGAAGAGTGAATGCCTGTAACCTGAGTTTTCTGTCTAAGGCTAGAGTGTTCATACAAATCCACATAATCGGACCAGTCACTCTTACCTGGGAACTCTTGGGGTGAGTGTTCACTTATAGGCGAGCATGTCTTCGCGATACATTATTTTGACTCATTACTTTGATTAGTCACTGCGTGTCATTTGTTTGTTCGAGGTAACAAACAAATGATCGCCTTCCTTATGTTTCGTCGATATTTTCAAAACCTCTTTTGTTTTTCCTAATTGTCGACCTCACTCGTTTCTCATATTTCCTTGTTAGACAATGCCTCCTCGACGTGATGCATAACCTTTTACTGCTGAAGAAATCGCAGCCCTTGTCTCTCAGCAAATGGCTGCTGTGCTTCCAGGCGTTGTGACCCAAATCCATGAGCTGTACAACAACAATAATAACAATACACAATGTAATTTCAAGAGTTTCAACTCTGCTAAGCCGCTAAAGTTTTCTGGGTCGCAAGGAGCAACTACGCTCCTTCAATGGTTCGAGAGTATCGAGAACATATTCAGACATGTGCAATGTCCGAATGGGCGTAAGGTTGAATTTGCATCAAGTGTGTTTGAGAAGCGTGCTCTTACGTGGTCGAACGGAGTGATGCGCGACAGGGGTGCCGAAGTGGCATTGGCACAAACATGGGAAGAGCTTCGAGCTCTCATGATGAGAGAGTTCTGTCCCCGTCATGAAATTCGAGCTTTGGAACGAGAGTTTGACGATCTAAAACAAGATGGGGGAGAACACCGTGCGTATACGGATCGATTTGAGGAACTCAGTCTTTTGTGTCCTACCATGGTTACCCCGTTGGATAAAGCGATAAAGAGGTATATCGATGGTATACCCGATTCCATACAGGATATTGTGACTGGCGTGAATCCTACTATTGTTCGTCAAGCGATCGAGTTATCTGCTACCCTGACTGAGTCGCAAGTCAGGAAGGGTAAACTTACCTGCAAGGGTGATAAGAAGAAATCGACCGAATCTGTCAAGGAAAAGGGTAAGGGTAAGAAGGTGAGTCATCGAAGAAGTCAAGAAAGCGAAAGGGTGCTCAGAATTTTGTAGTAACTGCACAAACTGCTCAGAACCCACCAGCTCAACAGCCTGCGAAGAAAGAATATGCTGGTACCGCACCTCATTGTGCTCGCTGCAACGGTCAACATGTTGCACAACAAGCTTGTAGGCAATGCACAACGTGTGGTAAGCTTGGGCATCTGGCCAACGTCTGTCGTTCGGGTCAGAATCAGATTATTCGAAATCAAGCTCTAGTTCAGGGGAATGCTGCTAGATTCCCACCGGGTTCATGTTTCAATTGTGGAGAGTTTGGTCACTTCCGCAACAACTGTCCAAGGTTGGCGAATGCAAATGCAAACCCGAATGCGAATGTCAACGCAAATGTGAATCTCGCTCGTGGGCGAGCGTACCATCTGAATGCTAACGAAGCGAGGGCTTACAACGAGGTGGTTAATGGTACGTTTCTTGTTAACAATCGACCTGCATCTATTCTTTTTGATTCTGGTGCCGATAGAAGTTTTGTTTCATTATCTTTCGAACCTTTGCTTGCGATACCTAGAACTAAACTAAGGAAACCCTTATCTGTCGAAGTTGCTACTGGTAAACCTCTTGTTCTCGATTCTGTTGTCCGTGATTGTCAGTTAAACCTTGATAACCATCTTTTTCCCATTGACCTCACGCCGATGCAACTTGGGAGTTTTGATGTTATCGTGGGGATGGATTGGTTAACCAAACATCATGCTGAGGTGGTTTGTTTTGATAAGATTGTTCGTATTCCTCTTCCGTCTGCCGATGTTCTGGAAGTACGTGGAGAGAAACCATCTGGCGGTTTGAAGCTTATGTCGTGTACAAAGGCCCAAAGATATTTTCGAAAAGGATATGTTGCTTTCCTGGCACATGTCACCGAGGAGAAAGGCAAGAGCAAAAGTATTCAGGATATTCCGATTGTTCGGGATTATCCAGAGGTGTTTCCCGATGAACTGCCTGGTTTGCCTCCAGTTCGTCAAGTCGAGTTTCATATTGACCTTGTACCCAATGCCAACCTGATTGCGAAAGCACCTTATCGTCTTGCACCGTCGGAGATGCAAGAGTTATCAAAACAGCTTCAAGAGTTGTCTGATAAAGGATTCATCCGTCCGAGCTTTTCACCTTGGGGAGCTCCTGTACTCTTTGTGAAAAAGAAAGATGGATCTTTTCGAATGTGTATCGATTATCATGAGCTTAATAAGCTTACCATCAAGAATCGATATCCCCTACCTAGAATTGATGATCTCTTTGACCAGCTGCAAGGTGCTTCATGCTTTTCCAAGATCGATCTGCGTTCTGGGTATCATCAACTTCGTATTTTCGAAGAAGATATTCCCAAAACTGCTTTCCGAACAAGATATGGGCATTACGAGTTCACTGTCATGCCTTTTGGATTGACGAATGCCCCAGCTATCTTCATGGACTTAATGAATAGGGTTTGTAAACCTTATTTAGATAAGTTCATCATTGTGTTCATCGACGATATTCTCATTTATTCAAAGTCTCAAGCAGAGCACGAACAACACCTTCGTTTGACATTGGAACTCCTACAGAAGGAACAACTTTTTGCTAAATTCTCCAAGTGTGAATTCTGGCTTAAAGAAGTTCAGTTCTTGGGTCATATTGTCAATGAGTAGGGTATTCATGTAGATCCATCCAAGATTGTTGCAATTAAGGATTGGAACACACCGACGATACCTACAGAGATTCGATCATTTCTTGGTCTTGCTGGTTATTATCGTCGATTCATTTCTAATTTCTCAAAGATCACGGTTCCACTCACTGCTTTGACTTAGAAGAATAAGCCTTTTGAGTGGGGACCAAAACAAGAAGAAGCATTCCAAACGCTGAAACGAAAGCTCTGTGAAGCTCCTGTTTTATCTCTACCTAAGGGAAACGATGATTTTGTTGTCTATTGTGATGCGTCAAATCTAGGACTTGGTTGCGTTCTTATGCAACGAGGTAAAGTGATAGCTTATGCGTCAAGACAGCTGAAAGTTCACGAGAAGAACTACACAACTCATGATCTTGAGTTGGGAGCTGTGGTTTTTGCGCTTAAAATCTGGAGACACTACCTCTATGGAACGAAGTGTGTGGTTTTCACAGACCACAAAAGTGTCCAGCATATTCTCAATCAGAAGGAGCTGAACATGAGGCAACGACGTTGGTTTGAACTCTTAAACGATTATGATTGCGAGATCCGTTACCATCCTGGTAAGGCGAATGTCGTAGCCGATGCGCTTAGTCGAAAGGAACGAGTCAAGCTTCATTATGTTCGCACTTTATCTGATATTCAATCTCGTGTCCTCCAAGCTCAATGATCTTGTGTGACCAAAGACTTATTGAAATATGAGCTACCGCTTCAACTCGAACTTAAACCAGAAACGAAGGACGACGCGCTGCTCTATTTCATGGATCGTTTGTGGATTCCGAAACAAGACGATCTTCGCACCTTGGTAATGGACGAATCTCATAAGTCTCGATATTCTGTCCATCCTGGTGCTGATAAAATGTACAAGGATCTTCGTACTCAGTTCTGGTGGCCTGGTATGAAAAAGGATGTTGCCTTGTATGTATCAAAATACCTAACTTGTCTCAAAGTCAAGGCCGAACATCAACGACCTTCTGGTTTGCTTGTACAACCAGAGATACCGGTTTGGAAGTGGGAGAACATTGCAATGGATCTCATCACGAAGTTACCACATACATCTAAAGGTCACGATGCTATTTGGGTTGTTATCTATCGTTTAACGAAATCAGCTCATTTTCTACCAATTCGCGAGGATCTATCTGCTGATAAACTTGCAAAGATTTATGTTGATGAGATTGTATCACGACATGGTGTTCCTTTGGATATCATTTCCGATCGTGATGCTCGGCTTTCATCTCATTTTTGGAAGACCATGCAATATGCGTTGGGAACCCAACTGAATCTAAGCACTGCTTATCATCCCAAAACATATGGACAATCTGAGAGAATGATTCAAACTTTGGAGGATATGCTTAGAGCATGCGTGATAGACTTTGGTGGTAATTGGGATTCTCATCTTCCACTGATCGAGTTTTCTTACAACAACAGTTATCATGCTAGTATTAATATGGCACCATTCGAAGCTCTCTACTGTCGAAAATGTCGTTCACCTGTATGTTGGAATGAGATCGGTGAAGCTCAGCTTACTGAACCTGAGCTCATTCTGGAAACAACAGACAAAATCAAGAAAATTCGCGATAATCTTGTGACAGCTAGAAGCCGTCAAAAGAGTTATGCGGATTTGTGACGCAAGCCCTTAGAATTTCAAATCGGAGACCGTGTCCTACTCAAGGTGTCACCTTGGAAGGGAGTGGTGAGATTTGGAAAGAAAGGAAAACTTGCACCACGATATGTTGGACCATTTAAGATTGTTGAAAGAATTGGAAAGGTTGCCTATCGACTAGAGCTACCTCCAGAGCTTGGAAATATTCATCCGACATTTCACGTGTCCAATTTGCGAAAGTGTTTAGCTAATGCTGATCTTCACATTCCTCTCGATGAGATTTAAAATCGATGAAACGATGCACTTTGTCGAGAAACCCGTGGAGATAGTGGAACGTACATACAAACAGTTGAAGAACAAACGGATTCATTTGGTCAAAGTTCGCAGGGAATCCAAACGTGGCCCCGAGTTTACTTGGGAACGTATGGACCAGATGAAGATGAAATATCCGCATTTGTTTTCACAAGTTTCCGCTAAATAAAATTTCCGGACGAAATTTCCTAAAGTAGGGGAGACCGTGACAACTGTGTTCTGTAAACATCGTATAATGTAAAACAATGTCAGTTATCAATAAAACAATATGCTTTGGTGTTATTATATGTGTTTTGGTGTTATTATATGTGCAATTGTGTTTAATAATTTTACAATTTGATTCGATTCCGATTTCAAGCTTTAAATCACATTCTCGAAGGTTATACGCAAACTGGTGCGTAACCGCAACCAGTTTAACGCGACGTACACTCCGGAACTGTGACGTAAGCCAAACATACGGTAAATATCCTTTACATAACTTAGAAATAAGTTTTGAAGGATTCGGTATGGCGAAAACATGTTTATTTGAACTAAAGAACTATTTACGACAAAACTGCGAAACGAACGTTGGTGACCGCCCGGATAATATTTAAATCCCAAAAATATTCTGTTATGATTAAAATTTTATTTTTAATCAGGTCCGTGTTGAAAAATAAATTAAAACGCTTAAAAACGTTATTTCTCAAGTTTAAGCGCGTACCGCGTGTTTCTGCGCAACACAGTGCTTCTACTGCAAAACGCAGACAACGCAGCCAGTCTTGGCAACTGAAATTTATTTCAGAAATATTTTGGCGAGTTTATTCGTATAGAATAATAAAAATAATTTAGAACGCCATAAACCGGGATTAAACGCTAGATAAAATACCCGGTATCCAGTTAAATACCTGTTTTTAACTAATTTACCATCAATATTACACTTAACCCCCCCCCCTTCTCAATTCACGGATACAATATATGGGGACCCACCAAATATTTGCCTAGATATTTCAATCTTCTTCTTGATCTTGTGTATGACAAGTGGCCTTGCATGCTAACTTCAAATCTCCATATAATCCTTCCATATCTTTACACAATATTTCCAAGATCATTTCACTCAACACCACACTCCAACTCCTTCACTCTCTCTCCCTCCCAAACCATCCCCATCTCTCTCTCTCTCCTCCATCTTCATCTTCTTCAAACCTTCAAGTCTTGTTCTTCATATTCAAGTCCCTTTCTAGCAACCTTCAAGTTGGTGTGAAGATCTAAAGAGGTTTCCAAGGTGCATTCAAGTAATTTCAAGCTTTCTATCATCAAATTATCATCCTACAACCTACTTGAATCTTGAAGGTATAACATTTATTTTTAAATCATACTTTAGATTCTTGGTTGTTCTTGATGATTTGAAGTTTCTCTTGAATCTTAGAATTTTTCACTAAACTTGAAATCTAAAAGAAATGGGTCATGAAGCAAAATATATATATATATATATATATATATAATGGTGATGTACATATATGTATGTATAACCATACATATGTATGTGTGTATATGAGTTTTGAAGTTTGATATCTTGTTAAGTACTTGTTTATGATGTTACATGTTCTTGAATGATGGTAAAAATACAAGTATTTGGTGATTTATATATGATATGTTAAATGTAAAGTACATCAGCAAATAAACATGAATATATCTCATATTTGATGCATCTAAACCCATATGAAATGTTGATGTTATGATAATAAGCTTTAGACACTTGTATATGTGAATATATGTTGATTTTGAGCTCAAGAAGTGATAAAAAAATGGTTGTATGACAAAACTGAATTTGAACAGATTATAAGCACTAAAAATGACCTTATTTTATGTATTATAATGGCATGAAACTTTGACATAGGATTGATAGCTTTGCATGTTGTACATATAGCTTAAAAAGTGGTAAATTATGTGAAATTTGCATGATTTATGTGCTTTACTTAAGACCTGCACTATCATGAGTATAACCATTATTTTATTCAGTAAATAACATGGGTTATTTTAAAATTTCAAGTCGTTTCGATTTGGGATGGTTCAGGTAATGTTTGATGCAAAACTATGCGGTAAAACGGTCAAAAATCGCCTTTTCGGAGGATTTTTATTAAAGTGTTTTAGATCAGTAAGTAAACTGATATTTTTGCTATAAAAACAAGTAATTTAACTTATGTTAAGTTTGCTTGGTGTTTGGTTAGTCATACGTGACTTCCGACGCCCAAAAATGTCACTGAATCGCTAAAAGAAGTGTTTTTCGACATAACTAGAATGGGTTGTTCATAAGTAAATTTTATGTGTTACAATGTGCTATGTGTTTTACAATATGGGTATGAGATGTGCTAGTGTTAACAAGATTATGTGTATTACGCTTGAGGACATATATATACGAATACACCAAAATAATCAAAAATAATAACTTTTCGAGAAAACTCAAAGTTATGTGAAAATTCTAAGTATCCGAGAAACTTCGGTATTTTTGTGGGTTTTGATTACTAAATCATTCTTATTTAATTTCGGACGAATAAACAATTTGAGGGATTGTGTTAACATATAAAAACGCACCCAAAGGTGAGTACATAGATCCCCTCTTTTTACTGTTTTCGATTGTTTTGGGGTGATTCATATGTATCAAAACGATTTCGATATTCTAACGATGGTTTCAAAAACGACTAAGATGGTTTATACTAAACTAATAACGATTTCGATAATGTGAACGAAACTGTTGGTTGTGGTTACATAACGAATGACATTCATTTGCATTGATCAAGCCGACCAGTATTAGGTTATGGTAACATAGGAACCGACAAATCCCGTTATCAGACCGGACCCATGGTTATGTGTGGGTTAGGTGGGTAACGACTGAACCTGATGATTGTTAACTTACCCTTTGGTGGTTTGTTAATACGAGAATGAGTGGAACGATGAACGAGTCACAAAAGTTTGAATGTTATTAACGAGACGACCAAAAGTAGTTTTCACAATTAAAACGAGAACGATTTGTACGAGAACGATTTGTACGATTGAATGATTATGAACGATTTAAACGAATGAACGATGATCTATAACGAGAACGAGTTAAACGATGTCACACAACGATGTTTACGAAACTATATAAACCATACGAGTTTTATTACGAGAACGATTTATGATTTGGTTTACTTAAACAAATGTTTTGGGTTAAGATTCATGGCATCGAGGGTTATAAATTATAACCAATTTGTTTTGACTTGGTTATTCATTTTACAATGCAAACATTTTACAAAATAAGGTTTCTAATATCGATTCACGAAGTTGTACGAGATATTTCAACGAGCCATGAATCTGACACTCACGCAAAAACTATGTGCTCGCCAGCATTTCTTTGCTGACTTTGTTTTTACATATGTTTCAGGTGAAGTTGCTTAGTGTTGATTGCGAATAGGATGCATGCTCACTTAGGACTAGACGAGGCCTTAGTGATTTAATAACGATGATAAACTATGTTTGACTTGCTTGTTTAACTTTAAGACAATGTTTAATATTCAATAAAACGAAACTCTTTGTATCCATGGTTTGAAACAATAATTCTGTTACAACACTCCCCGACGTTTCCGCCACGATTTGTTGTTTTACGTGGTCGGGGTGTGACAGCATTGAGTTGACCCCTTCAACATACACGGGCAACTTTATCTCCCCTACTGTATTCCTGGCTTCTCCATATAAACCAACAAGCATAGTGGATTTCGAAGTAATGTCCATTGGGGATACATTTATCCTCTTCAACGTTTCCAGCTGAATTATATTGACAGAGCTGCCATTATCCACCAGTATCCTACGTACAAAATGGTTAGCAACATATAATGTTATTACTAAAGCATCATGGTGAGGATCCTGGACAGTATCCCTGTCATCACTATCGAACGTGATCACTTTGTCAGCCGTGAGGGCCGACATCCTGGTTGGCTTATCTCCCCTCTCTGCCTTGGCTTCCTTCGCGTGCCTTTTCGCCGCAGAATATGACGTGCCGCAGATGTCGGAACCACCTGAAATAAAGTTAATTATTTTGGCATCCGCAGGAGGTGATGTCGCTCGTTCAGGATCCTTCTCAGGATCCTGACCCTTGTTCTTCTTTCTTCCCAGGAGGTCCTTTAGATATCCCTTACTCAAGAGATCGCTTATTTCTTTCCTCAAAGCAATGCAATCCTTAGTAATGTGCCCGAAATCCTCATGGAAGGCACACCATTTGGACTTATCCTTCCAATCAGCTTTTTGCTGATTCTTCCAGGGCCATCTTGCTTTGTCTCCTCCCTACATAGCATACATCAATTCAAGTATATTAACAGAAAAACAATATTCAGACAACTCAGGATACTCCTCAGGATCCTCGTCTTCAACAGCATTCACTTTTTTACTGTCATTTCTGCCATATGGCTTAGAGCGGTATGGTTTATACGAAGATTCTGATTTCCTGTTGGTTGACTCATAGGTTGTGGACGAATTCATCCTCTCTTGCATCTTTTTGTCATCCTCCAACCGAATATATCTTAAAGTCCTGTTACGAGCTTCATCCAGATTCCTGCAGGGATTCATTACAAGATCCTGGTAAAATTGAGAATCCTTTTGCAACCCCATCTTGAAAACCTGCACAGCTGTTGCAACATCAAGATGTGGGATATCTAAGGATTCCCGACTAAATTTGTTCACATAATCCCTCAAGGATTCCTGAGGTCCTTGAGTTATCCTGTAAAGATCACTGGTTAGTTTCTCAAAAATTCGGCTGCAAGAAAATTGACTATTAAATAAATTAACTAAATGAGCAAATGAAGTAATTGAGTGAGGTGGAACGTTTAAGAGCCATTTTAAGGCTGATCCTGTTAAGGTAGAACCAAAACCCTTGCATATGCATGCTTCCTTGAGATCCGGAGGGTTAGGGTTGATTTCCATCCTTTCCCTATATTGGGCAATATGCTCTTCAGGATCCGTAGTTCCGTCATAGAGCTTCATGTTGGGGGTCTGAAATCTTTTTGGGATTTCAGCATCACAAATGGGATACGCGAACCGGGATATCCTGTGGCTGTCTTGGGATACTTCTGGAATTGGCTGGACCACCCCAGGTACACTGGATATCATGTCCTTCAATTTCTGAAGCTCCCTAGGAAATGCTGATGTCATACCTGCATCCTGCAAAGATCCAATACCGTTAGTAGCAAAAGTATTATTATTATTATTAGATACGTTACCAGTCTGAGGATTCTGGCCATATCCTGAAGCATATCCTGAGCTTCTCACAGTTGACACCCTGACTGAAGAGGGTATCTCAGGAGTATGATTCTGGGAATGGCTAGGCACAATATTCCCCCTGTTATCCTCAGTATATGCTGCAGAACTGAAGTTCAAAGCTCTGGGTTGCAAGGGAGTGACAGTATCCTCAGCGGGCCTGCTTGAGCTGGATTTCAAGAGTTGTATCTCTCTCATCAGCATCTGGTTGGTCTCCTGTTGCTGCCTCATCTATTACTGTACACTACCAAACAAATTTAGAATTTCTTCATTAGAGGCCAAAGCAGGAGCAGATCCTTGAATGTTGCGAGCGGGAATAACATCCTAAGGCAGTGAAAAGGCTTGGGTTCTCGGAGGAGGTGGTGGAAGCACTGAACCAATTGTTGTAGAGGTTGAAGCAGACACGGTGGAAGAGCTCATGTTTGATCTCGAGGCCATTGAAAATAGTGTAGCAAAAAGTTTTGAAAATAGAAAACCAAGTAATGATTTTTCAAAAGCTTTTAGTAGAAATAGCACCACTTGCCCCACGGTAGGCGCCAAATTGTTTTGGTCAAAAATTACCGAAGCAATTAAGTGATCAAATTAGTTAAGTGAGGTAGTGTGCTAAGAGAGTGTATCGAAAATATGCTAATTATGTTGTTTGCAAAAACAGTTTTCTGGATACGGCTCAGGATATTAAGCTGTATCTATGATCAAACGATGAGCAAAAATGTAAAGGGTGACACGGGATATACGAGGAAAGCCCTTGATCAATCTAGATCACCGGCACAAAACCTCGGGAGATGACAATCACAGCTGCCTTGTTCTTCTTATTACTTCAAATGCCAGGATACAGTGCAGGATATGATGCGGATCAACTAAGTGTTACAAAGCGATTTGAATACAAGTGTATGTGTGTAGTGATTGTTTGCAGCTAGAGAGAAAGAGAATTTGAGAGAATTGTGTGTGTCCTTATTTGATCCGATCACTCCTATTTATAGTAAAATGAAAACAACTAACTAGCCTATAAAACCGGGATCCTGCGAATATTCCCTATGTGAACGTTGTAGTCCACGTCTTCCGGCTTCAACGTCCATATTTCAACAGATTTGCCCGAGTCTTGAGGAGAAGAAGTCCACCTGAACGTTGGAGACTTGCCTCGTTTACCTGCACGTAGTTTAATTACCTATTACCAGGATATTGTATCAGGATGTTACCAATATCCTGATCCAGTATCCTGATCATAATAAAAGAAACATAGTCAGAATATTAGTCAGGATATATGAACAGAAAACCACCCATAATAGTTACGTTTCAAAATTTTGACTTGTTGAACAAACGTAGTATTAGATTTGTTTTCAAAAGTCTCAATTTTGTCAGTACCGCTTGAGGCCACAAATTTAACATCCCTTCCCTTTTTCTTGTTTCGAGCTCCCTTTGATTCAAACTTAGGTTGTTGAGCTCGTTTTTCCTGTTGTTTACCTTTAGGGGTGATTGGTTGTTTCTCAGTTGCTAATTTTTTATTTCCGTATTGTTTTCTAACTTCAGATTTTGGAATAGGATCACACTGAGTTACTGTAACTCTCGGGATCGCCTTACCCAAAAACTTACTGGTAGAATCTTCCAAAACTCTTTTAATCATTGATGGATTAACATTTTTAATTGGGAAATCCTTGTTTGAGTCAATTTTATCATCACCAACCAAAGTATACAACACATTATCGCCCTCAAACATAAGATTTCAACGAATCAATCTCTTGTTTTTCAATTGATGCTAACCTAAACCAAATAGCTGAACTGCCACTATTACCTTTATTCCGAGACCAACAAATGCTAGAACCTAACCAAGCAAACCAATTCCCAATACCTGCATTTGACCCCAACAAGTTACCTAGAATCCCAACCCCACAGCCTTTACAATATGATCCATGGTTTGACGACAATAGGTCATACTCAACCCTATATACTCCCAATGAACCAATGCCTTTAGAACATGATCCATGGAGGGATACTGATAGAACATTTTTCAAAATGAATAGCACAGATCCTTACAAGGAACCCGTACCTCATCATAAACCATTAGACACACCAATGAGTCAAACGGGTGCAGGAACTCCATCAGTATGGAGAAGATTTAGTAAATGAAGGGAATAGAATTCGAGAGATAGGGGAAAAACTAGTTTGGAAATATGATGAGTGAGAAATGCAGTACTGGATAAACGACACTTAGAATAATGCCTAGATATATGTGTAATTTTGTATTTTGATAAAAAAACATCTATAGATAGATTAAAAATAGATACGGATGCATAGTATATTTGATTTCCAGTTGTAGTATGTAACCAATGCATATATATATATATATATATATATAGAGAGAGAGAGAGAGAGAAAAAAGAGTAAAAGTCGCAATGATCGACGTTTTTGACCAACTTCTTTGTGTGATTGTGTATAAGTAATTGTATTATCTTTATTCTGTGATAATTAATACTTGCTAATTGTTCACAATTCAGATGGACAACAAAGTAAATCAGGAAAACTAGAATAATGAGAATAATGGAAACCAAATAGATAACAGTGCCATCCAACATATAGTAGCACATGGAATTATAGATGTTATGCCTTATATTATCAAGACTGTTAAGGAAGTAGAAAATAATAAATCTGCAAATGGAAGTAAACGTCAACACACTGAACCAAGTAACAGTGTGAACGATAATATCGGACCTATTATCCAAGCTCCAATTCCTAAAAGAAGAAGAACCGCTTCATACGGTTGTTCTTATGAAGAATTCTTGGCCTGAAAACCAATAGAATTCTCAGGCAATGAAAGAGCCATTGCAGCCTTACGTTGGATAGAAAAGACAGAAGCAATCATAAAAATAAGTAAATGTGTAGATGAAGATAAGATTATGTTTGCTTCTAATCTTTTCAAAAATGCAGCCTTAGAATGGTGGAATACTATTCTCCGGTCTAGGGGAAGTGACATAATTTATAATATGGAATGGATCAACTTTAAGGAAATTGTTGAAAGAAAATTTTGTCCTCCTAATGAGAAGGAACAAATCGCCAATAAGTTCCTAAATCTTAGAATGACTGGAATAGACTTCAAAGGTTACGCTACCATATTCTTCGAATATGCTAGGATAGTGCCAACCTTAGCCTCACCTGAACCATTATTAATCTCCCGTTATATTTGGGGATTAATTAGTGATATTAGACACGTAGTCAAGGCAGCTAGACCACAAATCATAGAAGAAATAGTAGAACTAGCCAATACCCTGACTGACAAATTGGTACGTACACAAGAGGAAAACCAGAGAAAGAACAGGTTCTTCTGCACCTTACTGTAAGTTTTGTAAAAAGAAGCACTCAGGAAAGTGTGATGTGTCCTGCAACTTTTGCAAGTACCCAGGACATAAGGAGGAAGATTGTAGGAAAAAGGCTAATGCCAGGATATGCTACAATTGTGAAGAGACTGGTCACATCAAACCGAATTGTTTGAAATTAGCTCTAGCCACAACCAACAAGGCTAAGACAACTGAAGCACCTAAGAAAAATGCCAGAGCATTTGTTTTAAGAGCCGAGGAAGCCAAGATGATTCCGGATGTGATTGCCGGTACGTTCTTAGTTAATAATATTTTTGCCAAAGTATTGTTTAACTCTGGTGCAAACCAAAGTTTTTTCAATACTTCTTTCTACAAACTTCTTGACCAACCCTTAGCCAAACTTCAACAAGATTGTCTGGTGGAGATAGCTAACAGAGAATTCGTTAAGATTAGTGAAATCTTGCAGGGAGCAAGAATAGAAATCCTGAACCATCATTTCTTTGCTAACCTTTACCCAATGAATCTAGCTGGATTTGATGTTGTATTAGGAATGGATTGGTTGGTAGCCAATCGTGCTAGTATTTTATGTGATCAAAAGTCAGTACAAGTAAGTATACCAAGTGGTGAAAAGATCACAATTAAAGGAGATAAGCCAACCAGATCGACAAAGTTCATCTCTGTGATGAAAGCCGCAAGTTATGAGAGGAAATGAGGAATAGTATATATGATTTCCGTAATCATTAATACTAAACGAAAAGAATTAAAAGATATTGCTGTAATCTCTAAATTCATAGACATTTTTTCAGAAGAGTTACCTGGATTACCGCCTGATAGAAAGGTTGAATTTAGAATTCACCTAATACCAGGGACGGCACCGATTGCCAAAGCACCATATCGTTTAGCACCAACAGAGATGCAGGAACTGAAGAAACAATTGGACGAACTTCTTGACAAAGGTTTTATATGACCAAGTTCATCACCGTGGGGAGCACCGGTATTGTTTGTTAAGAAGAAAGACGGATCGATGCGTATGTGCATTGATTACCGAGACTTGAACAAGGTCACGATTAAGAATCTGTATCCACTACCGAGAATCGATGATCTGTTCGATCAACTTCAAGGAGCTCGATTGTTTTCTAAGTTCGACTTACGCTCCGGATATCATCAACTGAAACTACAGGAAGAGGACATTCCTAAAACTGCTTTCAGAACGAGATATGGTCATTATGAATTTATCGTCATGCCATTTGGTTTAACCAATGCCCCAACCGTATTTATGGACATGATGACCAGGATATGTAAACCATGCCTGGATAAATTCATAATTGTCTTTATAGATGATATTCTAATTTACTCTAAAAGTAAAGAGCAACATGCAGCGCATCTGCATACACTTCTAACATTATTGAGAAAAGAGAAGCCTTATGCTAAATTCTCAAAATGTGAATTTTGGTTACAAGAAGTGCAATTCCTTGGACATCTGGTTAATCATGAAGGAATTCATGTGGATCCCACAAAGATCGAGGCGATTACCAAGTGGAAAGTCCCTAAATCACCAATGGAAGTAAGAAGATTTCTTGGACTGCCATGATATTATAGACGGTTTATCCGAGACTTCTCTAGAATAGCCATTCCATTAACCAAACTGACCTGCAAATCAGTTAAGTTTGAATGGGGACTGAAACAGGAAGAAGTTTTTAGGATTGTTAAGCAAAGGTTAACCAATGCACCCATACTCGCATTACCAGAAGGAACTGAAGACTTTATAGTCTATTGTGATGCGTCTAAGTTAGGATATGGATGTGTGTTAATGCAACGTCAAAAGGTTATAGCTTATGCCTCTAGACAACTTAAGAAACATGAAGAGAATTATACAACCCATGATCTAGAAATAGGAGCCATAATTTTTGCCGTTAAGATTTGGAGACACTATTTATATGGAAATAATTTTTTTGTCTTCACCGATCATAAGAATTTAACGTATATTTTTGGGCAAAAAGAATTAAATATGAGACAGAGACGCTGGATGGAAATTCTTAGTGATTATGATTGTGATATCCAGTACCCTGCTGGGAAAGCTAATGTAGTTGCTGATGCTTTAAGTCGAAAGTATCATGAAAAGCCGAAACGAGTACGTTCTCCCAGATTAAATCTACAAGTAGATTTAAATGAGCGAATTAGAGAAGTACAGGAAACAGCAATCAAGGACGATGCCGAAATATTAAAAGGAATGATTAAGGAATTAGAACAAGGAACAGATGGAATTTGGAAGTTCCAGAAAAGGATGTGGATACCTAAACAAGGAAACCTACGTCGCAGAATTCTAGAAGAAGCTCATAAGTCTATGTATACGATACATCCCTGAAGTGATAAGATGTATCAAGATCTAAGAAAGAATTTCTGGTTGATAGGAATGAAAAAGGATATAGCAAACTATGTTACTAAATGTCTAACTTATTCACAAGTTAAAGCTGAGCATCAGAAACCCTCTGGATTATTGCAACAGTTAGAGATGCCAATATGGAAATGAGAATTAATAACAATGGACTTTGTTACCAAATTACCCAAGACAAGAAAAGTAAATGATACGATATGGGTGATTGTAGACAGATTGACCAAATCTGCTCATTTCTTACCAATGAAGGAAACTTTCAGTATGGAACAATTAGCCAAGCTATATGTAAATGAAATAGTTTCATTACATGTAATTCCTTTATCTATCGTATCTGATAGAGATAGCCGTTTTATCTCTCATTTTTTGACAAGTTTTCAAAAAGCAATGGGAACCAGGTTAAATCTAAGCACAGCTTATCATCCACAGACGGACGGACAAAGCGACAGGACAATCCAGACGATGGAGGATATGCTTAGAGCCTGTGTAATTGATTTCGGAGGAAATTGGGTAGACCATTTACCATTAATAGAATTTTTCTACAATAACAGCTATCATACTAGCATTAATGCTCCACCATTTGAAGCACTTTATGGACGAAAGTGTAGAACTCCAGTCTGTTGGGCAGAAATTGGAGAAAAGCAATTATCTGGACCAGAGATAGTGCAAGAAACAACAGACAAAATAATTCAAGTCAAGGAAAGACTAAAAGCAGCACGAGATCGTCAAAAGAGTTATGCAGATAAAGACAAAAAGCTTTAGAATTTAAAGTAGGAGATAAAGTATTATTAAAGGTTTCTCCATGGAAAGGAGTAGTCAGATTCATTAAAAGAGGAAAGCTAAGCCCCAGGTATGTTGGACCTTTTGAGATTATTAGAAGAATAGGACCTGTAGCCTATCAGCTACAACTGCCAAAGGAAATGACAGGAATACATGATGTGTTTCATGTGTGTAATCTCAAAAAGTGCTTAGCAGACGAATCATTAGTGATACCTCTTAAGGACATAGAGGTAAATGAGAAACTTAAGTTTATCGAGAAACCCGTTCAGATTGAAGATACAAAGATCAAGAACCTCAAACACAAGAAATTAGTTCTGATCAAAGTGAAATGGGATTCCAAGAGAGGACCAGAATACACTTGGGAACTTGAATCAGAGATGCAAAGGAAATACCCACACCTGTTCTAGTAGACCTCGAGGATGAGATCTAAAACAAGGTGGGGAGGATATAACAACCCTCCTGAAAATATGATTGGACACCCCTAAATGTCCTAAAATATACCTCATGTACGAGAAACGAGCCCGAAATACCCTTGTACTTAGAAAAATCAAGAAAAACCAAGTTTAATAGTCGCTCACGGCCCGCGACAGACGAAGTAAAATCCTTCGCGGGGCGTGACGGCTCTTGCTTGGTTGGCACACAATGCTGCCATGTGTCCGGTTGTCACGGCCCCCGTCCCGGTGTGACCCGGTCCAGGAGCCGCGGGACAAAAACCCGTGGTATTGATTATTTGAGTTGACAGCGGAAGTTTAACAGTATCTTTTGAAATTTGAAAATGCCCAATTATTTTATTCCATGAATTGGGACAAACACCATAATTTACAATAGAGGAATTTCACGAGGAAACTCCCTGTTTTACAAAACATGTTTATTTATTTTACTGAGCCACCACTTCAAGCTTGTTAGTGCTCCGTAGCACGTTTTCCTTGATTCACGATAGGTCACCTGAAACATGTTTTGAAAAATATTTTATCAGCGGGGAAATACTGGCGAGTCATTCAGGTTAAATAAAACGACACATTGGTTATAAATTACAGCATAAGAGCGATTACAATGGCTACTATCTTATTTTTATCTGGCACAGTGTCACACCCTGGTGACGATGGTCATACCACTATTGGGTCCTTTCACCCAAGTAGTGATGATTATCACTGTCAGGTTCATGAACCTAACCGTGAGAAATTAGTAATGTGCACAATACCCCACTAGCCAGTGATTCAAGATAACCAAGACTTAATCCCTATAATTATAACTGGAAAACATTTAGGTATTGTAAAACACTTTTAATAAAAAGAAAATGACTCACATTGCAAGTTTAGACGGGCAGAGTTTAGCCTACTGATTTAGCCTCGTAACCTAATTTAAACAGCAAGGCATACGAAACTAGGTCAGTAACTTAATACAACATTTACGATAACTCACGAGATCAAAACCCTCACGACGAATGACAAAGTATAGCCCAATTACAGGCAGCACTTAAACATCCATCGGATTGGTTTCAATCGATCGGACATTATATCATAGCAGTGATCGAGTTCATACTGTGACAACTCGAATTTCCGACGTTCTTTATTTGCATTTAATGCACGTTGACTTTGACTATATAGTGGTGTTATGATAAAACCTAGTGTGTTGCATGGTTATGTGTGATTGTATAACTTGCGTACTGTTTGTTAAACTTAAACTGCTTAGAACCCGACGAAACACAAGAGTGTTTCGCCATAACCCATTCCGACGAAACAGGCTGTTTCGCCATGAACATTCCGACGAAACAGAAGTCTGTTTCGTCGGCCCAGTAGCCCAGCTTGGGCCCAGAACGTATTTTGAGTATTTTTACGTAAAAACAACATCACTTTACATTTTCTATCAACACAACCGAAACCCTAGAGCTCTCTCACTGTGACGGCGAACTAGAACCCACCGGAAACCCTTGTGCGATCAAACCATCATCTCGGTTAGTAGATTTATGTGTCTTGATTGATCGTTCATCCGTGAATGTGTTTCTGTGCCATGTGATTCTGCTATGATTGATGTATAATTGTAACTGATACATGTTAAATATTAGGGTTCTTGTTATGATGATGATGATATGGATTTCAATATGAATATTGTAGTCGGATATAAACGGTTTTATGCGAAACTTAATATGATTAAATACTCGGTTCTGGATGTTGTTATTATGATCTGATTCTGACTGCAAGTTAACATCTTGATAGGGTTTGATGATGTGATGTTGTAATCGATATGTGGTATACGTAAGCTAGGGTTCATGCTAGACGTTAAAGTGGTCCAATGATTATGCTATGATGATGTTACAATGATTCTGTGTTGAATGATTTTCTGCATGATTGATAATATTGATGTCGGCTGTTAGTGATGATTAGGGTTTCTGCATGTAATTGTACTGATGCAACTAAACTGTCCGACGAAACTGAACCCTCGGCGAAACAGAATGTGTTTCGCCAAGGGTAACCGACGAATCAGAAGTTCTGTTTCGCCAATAGCCACCTCGACGAAACAAATGTGTTTCGTCAATTTGTGTTTCGCCGCTATGTGTGTTTCGCCAACACACTTGTTTCGCCAACTTATGTGTTTCGCCATATATGTGTTTCGCCGAGCTGTGCTGTAACTTGAGTTAATTCTGTTAAGTATTAACCTGGTTAAATAACTGCTGTTATATGTTAAACATGACTTGTATGATTGTGATTACGTGTTGCATGCTTATACCTGAACAACTGAAACTCAAACTGATTATGTATACGTGCAAACCTTAGGACGTGATTGATTATTTGCGAGCACTTACATACCTAGCATACCGAGCAAACCAAGGTGAGTTCACACAAGCCAAGGCATGGGGTTCCCAGGGGGGAATGGGGATTTGATGATTACTGTACATACATGGATAACAGAACCTACTGCTAGACTAGTAACACTTATTGAACGATCTTCGCACACCTGCCAAGGACATTGGCCGCGATATTATGACTGTCTTCGCACACCTGCCAAGGACATTGGCCGCGAACTAAACGTACAACATCATCGCACACCTGCCAAGGACATTGGCCGCGATACAAACAAACCTAGTCTAGAAAAACTTGGGGAAGGACCTTCCCCAACATCTTCGCACACCTGCCAAGGACATTGGCCGCGATGGAAACTAATACGATACATTGTAACGAACGAACATACTACTACTCACGCTATACTATTACTGAACTGTTAACTGTGAACTCGCTCAACTAGTTGTTGACTCTCTCTTGCATGCCTTGCAGGACCTTAGGTACATTTGGAGCTTGCACAGGAAGGAGCAGGTCGTTGTGGGATACGGATCGTAGACGATATTTGAACTTATAACTTACTTTGGGTTTTCATTATTATGCTTCCGCTACTTAAACAATGTTTGGTTATGAACATCAGTCATGTCAAGATGAATTACATTTTCCTACTTTTACACTTAAATACTATGTTTGATATGATTGATGGCTTGATCCTGGTCAGTCACGCCTCCAAGCGGTGATACTCCGCGGGTGGATTTTGGGGGTGTGACAGATTGGTATCAGAGCCATTGGTTATAGAAAACTTGGTTTTAATAAAGGGAAAACAATTTTGTTAAAACCAGACTATAACCAGAACAGTGCTCTCAACGATCCACAACGACGCTTCGCTCCACGTGCAAGGCTCAACATCATAGGTACTACTATTCATGTTACTTTACCTACTTGCTAGAATTACATAGAACTTTGCTCGTGGTATGCTCAGATTACAGAACCTACTATACGTTATTGCTTGAGAATACTTGTGTGCTCACTCTCTTCGCACTATTCGCGAACCTCTCTTACACATGTCCTCCTTGATGTCAAGATCATGAGTGGACGCGTTAACTTAACTCAAGCCCAGTTGGCGGCTTCGATCACTGAACAAGTTACTGCAGCACTCGCAGCTGCCCAGGCAGGAGGTGTAACCTGCCATCACCACTTACTCTAGGATCTTTAGATCCTACTCTCGTAAACCAACACTCGTGCTCAAGTATGCTTACTCTTACGCACACGACCAGTCAACACGCACAGCCACCTGTATGCACATACAAGACTTTATGGACTGTCGTCCTACTACTTTCAGCGACACTGAAGGAGCTGTTGTACTCCTCCATTAGTTCAAGGAACTCGAATCGGTCTTCGAGTGTGTGAATGACCCGAGGCTCGTAAGGTGAAATATGCCACTGATACTCTCGAAGGCACTGCGTTAACTTGGTGGAACGCGCAAGTTCGGATGCTGGGGCTGGCGGCTGCTAATGCCACCCCTTGGGACGAATTCAAGGAACTAATCAAACTAGAATACAGTAGTTATGATACCATCCACAAGTTGGAAGTGGAGTCCTTTAACATGAAGATGACGGGGTCAGAGATAGAAGCGTGCACAATAACGATCCAACAAACTGGCAATTTTGGTGTCCAACTATGGTGGATCCTCCCATAAAGAGCTTTGGGCTGTACCTCAAAGGCTTAGTACCAGGAATTCAAAACCATGTGAAGACGGCTAAACTTGCTACTATTCAAGATGTTACTCATCTTGCTCATCGTCTCACAGACCAGGCAGTGGGACAGAACAAGCTGCCTCAACGTATCAGCGATACTACTACCACTACTACTTCAACTACTTCTGCTACCCTCAGTGACAACGGATGAAAGTGGGATGGAACCTCTAGCAAGGGTTCGACTACGATTTCGTCCCAGGCACAGCAGTGAAAGGTCGATGACAACTAAAGACCTGATCAGCAACACTTAGTATTCAAGGGCAGGGTGGATACAGGGGAAACCACCCTAAGTGCAAACGATGTAACTTGCACCACAGCGGGCCGTGCAACCGAAATCATGGTCATTGATGCGACAAGCTTGGTCATGGAGCCAAAGATGGTAGAAACTCACGTCCTGCAAGCCAGAACCAACAACAACAAACACAAGATCTATAGAATCAGCAGCAACAGCAGGGTAACAAGGGATGTTATCAGTGTAGTGCTGAAGGTCACTTCAAGAGACACAGCCCACGGTTGAACTAGAACCAGAATCAGAACCACAACCAAGGAAACGGGAACTAGGGAAGACAACAACGGGGGTAATAACGACGGCAATGGTGCCAGGGGTCGAGTGTTCGTGATTGGTCAGGGTGATACTAGGAATGACCCCAGCGTTGCGATGGTTCCGACATCGTCATTGGTATGGATTGATTATCCCAACAATAAGCAGAGATCCTATGCAAGGAGAAGATCATTCGTATTCCTCGTTGTGGTAAAGAACCTCTCGAAGTTCAAGGTGACAAGAGTGGTGTCGTGAGTGGCATCATATCTTTTTTTTTTTGAAGGCTCAGAAGTGTTTGCGCAAGGGGCACACTGCTATATTGGCACTCGTTACAGATACCTCGAAGAAAGAGAAAAAGATTGAAGATATTCCTGTAGTACGAGACTTTCCTCAAGTGTTTCCTGAGGAATTACCTGGGTTGCCGCCTCATCGTCAAGTTGAATTTCAGATCGAGCTCGCTCCAGGAGCAGCACCTATAGCTCGAGCACCTTATCGTTTAGCTCCAACTGAATTGGAAGAATTATCAAAGCAGCTACAAGAACTCTTGGAAAAGGGTTTCATACGTCCTAGCTCTTCGCCCTGGGGAGCTCCAGTGTTATTTGTAAAGAAGAAAGACGGTACGTTCAGGATGTGTATAGACTACCGTGAACTCAACAAGGTGACGATCAAGAATCGTTATCCTCTTCCGCGCATAGATGACTTATTCGACCAGCTGCAAGGGTCGAGCTACTACTCCAAGATAGACTTAAGGTCAGGGTACCATCAGCTGAGAGTCCGGGATGAGGACGTCTCTAAAACAGCATTTAGAACTCGTTACGGCCACTACGAGTTTATGGTCATGCCATTTGGGCTAACGAACGCGCCTGCCGTATTTATGGATCTTATGAACAGGGTGTGCAAACCCTATCTCGACAAGTTCGTCATTGTTTTCATCGACGACATCCTGATTTATTCGAAGAGTCAGGAGGAACACGAGCAGCACTTACGTCTTATACTGGAACTCCTAAGAACGGAACAGCTATACGCCAAGTTTTCTAAATGTGACTTCTGGCTTCGTGAAGTCCACTTTTTAGGCCACGTGGTGAACAAAGATGGGATCCATGTCGATCCATCCAAGGTAGATTCGATCAAGAATTGGCCTGCGCCTCGTACACCAACGGAAATACGCCAATTCTTGGGTTTGGCGGGTTATTACAGACGTTTCATCAAAGACTTCTCAAAGATTGCTCAGCCGCTTACACTGTTGACGCAGAAGGGTGTTGTTTATCGTTGGGGTAACGCACAGGAAACAGCGTTTCAGCACTTAAAGGATAGACTCTGTAGCGCACCTATCCTCTCACTGCCTGAAGGCACGGACGATTTTGTAGTCTACTGCGACGCATCTATCCAAGGTCTTGGATGTGTATTGATGCAAAGGGATAAAGTTATTGCTTATGCTTCGCGCCAACTTAAGATTCACGAACGGAATTACACGATACACGACCTAGAACTGGGAGCGGTTGTTTTGCACTTAAGATATGGCGACACTATTTGTATGGTACCAAGTGCGCAATCTACACTGAACACAGAAGCCTCGAACATATCTTCAAACAGAAAGAACTGAATATGCGACAGCGACGAGGGGTTGAATTGTTGAATGACTACGAATGCTCAATCAGGTACCACCCAGGCAAAGCCAATGTTGTGGCTGACGCCCTCAATCGAAAGGACACCGCGCCTAAGCGCGTGCGAGCTTTACAACTCGCTATACAGTCTAGTCTTCCTTCCCAGATACGAAATGCTCAGGTAGAAGCATTGAAACCAGACAACGTCAGGGCTGAAGCCCTACGCGGCTCAAGGCAACGATTAGAACAAAGGGCAGACGGCGCTTATTACGTAACAGGATGCATTTGGGTCCCACTGTACGGCAACTTACGCGAGCTGGTAATGGATGAAGCTCACAAGTCTCGCTACTCGGTACACCCTGGTTCGGATAAAATGTACCACGATATTAAGACTACATACTGGTGGCCTAGCATGAAGGCCCACATAGCCACATACGTTAGCAAATGCTTGACTTGTGCGAGAGTCAAGGCAGAATATCAGAAACCGTCAGGACCACTCCAACAACCTGAGATACCACAATGGAAATGGGAGCAAATTTCCATGGATTTTGTTACTGGCCTACCTAGATCTCAGCGCGGAAATGATACTATTTGGGTGATCGTGGATCGACTCACAAAGTCTGCTCACTTCCTGGCCATTAAAGAAACAGACAAGTTCTCTACCTTGGCAGACATTTACTTAAAAGAAGTGGTCTCGAGGCACGGAGTGCCAACCTCTATCATCTCTGATCGTGACGCACGTTTTACTTCAGAACTGTGGCAAGCAATGCATAAATCGTTTGGCTCTCGTTTAGACATGAGCATGGCGTATCATCCTCAGACCGATGGGCAGTCTGAGCGCACTATTCAAACTCTAGAAGACATGCTTCGGGCGTGCGTCATAGACTTTGGAAATGGTTGGGAAAAACATCTGCCACTTGTGGAATTTTCGTACAATAACAGCTACCACACCAGCATTAAAGCTGCACCATTCGAGGCGCTATACGGACGTAAGTGCCGGTCACCTCTCTGTTGGGCAGAGGTGGGAGAAAGTCAAATCACAGGTCCAGAAATGGTAGTCGATACTACAGAAAAGATTGCACAAATACGACAACGCATGGCGGCAGCACGCGACCGTCAGAAAGCATACGCTGATTTAGACAGGAAACTACTCGAATTCCAAGTTGGGGATCGAGCGCTACTTAAAGTTTCACCCTGGAAGGGTGTGGTTCGTTTTGGCAAACGCGGCAAACTAAATCCACGATATGTTGGACCTTTCGAGGTTATTGAGAAAATAGGCAAAGTGGCCTACCGATTGAACTTACCACCTGAACTCAGTGCAGTTCACAACGTCTTTCACGTGTCGAATCTGAAGAAATGTACGTCAGATGAGACCCACGTAGTTCCCTTGAAGGAACTCACTATCGATGAACGGTTGAACTTCGTCGAGGAACCTGTTGAAATCACGGACCGGGATGTTAAGGTCCTCAAGAACACGAGAATCCCTCTTGTACGAGTTCGTTGGAACTCCCGCCGCGGCCCAGAGTTCACCTGGGAGCGTGAAGATCAAATGGAACTCAAATATCCCCAGTTATTCGGAAACCAAGCAACTACTACTGAGGCTGAAGCTACCAATGCAGAATTTCGGGACGAAATTCCAAATCAACGGGGGGATAATGTGACACCCCAAGAAAACCAGTAATCTTCGCAAACCTGCTCTCGAGGAGCCGCGATACGACACAGGTAATCAACGTTACACTACTAGCTTCCTCAGTAACTGCATGCTAAATTTTGGGACGAAATTTCTTTCAAGTTGGGGATAATGTGACAACTCGAATTTCCGACGTTCTTTATTTGCATTTAATGCACGTTGACTTTGACTATATAGTGGTGTTATGATAAAACCTAGTGTGTTGCATGGTTATGTGTGATTGTATAACTTGCGTACTGTTTGTTAAACTTAAACTGCTTAGAACCCGACGAAACACAAGAGTGTTTCGCCATAACCCATTCCGACGAAACAGGCTGTTTCGCCATGAACATTCCGACGAAACAGAAGTCTGTTTCGTCGGCCCAGTAGCCCAGCTTGGGCCCAGAACGTATTTTGAGTATTTTTACGTAAAAACAACATCACTTTACATTTTCTATCAACACAACCGAAACCCTAGAGCTCTCTCACTGTGACGGCGAACTAGAACCCACCGGAAACCCTTGTGCGATCAAACCATCATCTCGGTTAGTAGATTTATGTGTCTTGATTGATCGTTCATCCGTGAATGTGTTTCTGTGCCATGTGATTCTGCTATGATTGATGTATAATTGTAATTGATACATGTTAAATATTAGGGTTCTTGTTATGATGATGATGATATGGATTTCAATATGAATATTGTAGTCGGATATAAACGGTTTTATGCGAAACTTAATATGATTAAATACTCGGTTCTGGATGTTGTTATTATGATCTGATTCTGACTGCAAGTTAACATCTTGATAGGGTTTGATGATGTGATGTTGTAATCGATATGTGGTATACGTAAGCTAGGGTTCATGCTAGACGTTAAAGTGGTCCAATGATTATGCTATGATGATGTTACAATGATTCTGTGTTGAATGATTTTCTGCATGATTGATAATATTGATGTCGGCTGTTAGTGATGATTAGGGTTTCTGCATGTAATTGTACTGATGCAACTAAACTGTCCGACGAAACTGAACCCTCGGCGAAACAGAATGTGTTTCGCCAAGGGTAACCGACGAATCAGAAGTTCTGTTTCGCCAATAGCCACCTCGACGAAACAAATGTGTTTCGTCAATTTGTGTTTCGCCGCTATGTGTGTTTCGCCAACACACTTGTTTCGCCAACTTATGTGTTTCGCCGAGCTGTGCTGTAACTTGAGTTAATTCTGTTAAGTATTAACCTGGTTAAATAACTGCTGTTATATGTTAAACATGACTTGTATGATTGTGATTACGTGTTGCATGCTTATACCTGAACAACTGAAACTCAAACTGATTATGTATACGTGCAAACCTTAGGACGTGATTGATTATTTGCGAGCACTTACATACCTAGCATACCGAGCAAACCAAGGTGAGTTCACACAAGCCAAGGCATGGGGTTCCCAGGGGGGAATGGGGATTTGATGATTACTGTACATACATGGATAACAGAACCTACTGCTAGACTAGTAACACTTATTGAACGATCTTCGCACACCTGCCAAGGACATTGGCCGCGATATTATGACTGTCTTCGCACACCTGCCAAGGACATTGGCCGCGAACTAAACGTACAACATCATCGCACACCTGCCAAGGACATTGGCCGCGATACAAACAAACCTAGTCTAGAAAAACTTGGGGAAGGACCTTCCCCAACATCTTCGCACACCTGCCAAGGACATTGGCCGCGATGGAAACTAATACGATACATTGTAACGAACGAACATACTACTACTCACGCTATACTATTACTGAACTGTTAACTGTGAACTCGCTCAACTAGTTGTTGACTCTCTCTTGCATGCCTTGCAGGACCTTAGGTACATTTGGAGCTTGCACAGGAAGGAGCAGGTCGTTGTGGGATACGGATCGTAGACGATATTTGAACTTATAACTTACTTTGGGTTTTCATTATTATGCTTCCGCTACTTAAACAATGTTTGGTTATGAACATCAGTCATGTCAAGATGAATTACATTTTCCTACTTTTACACTTAAATACTATGTTTGATATGATTGATGGCTTGATCCTGGTCAGTCACGCCTCCAAGCGGTGATACTCCGCGGGTGGATTTTGGGGGTGTGACACATACCCTTGATCGTAGCAGCGTTTTCCTACTTTACACCTGATTTTTGAGCAGAATAAGTGTGATTTTGAAGGTTTTCTCGAGCACAGACGATCAGGCCATGCACAAGCAATTTATAGCAGAAAAATGGGTTTTACGTGGCCCGCGTAAACCCACTCTTAACTTTTACGCGGCCCGCGAGAGCCCGCTAGGGCTTGTGTGTCATCAGTAGGCCCGCCACGTGTCTGACGCGTGGCCTGTTCACTTATCCAGTCAACTTTAAGTTGGCGCGGCCCGCGTAAGCTGAAGCTTACATTTTATGTGGCCCGTATGAAGCAAAAAATCCTATATCTTTTCTTTTAAGTTGACGCGGCCCGCGTAAGCTGAAGCTTACGTTTTACGAGGCCCGCGTAAATTCTGGAAATCTTGTTTTTTTGGTTTTTCATGTACATTAGGGTTTCTGGGGTCCGGGTTTTCACTTACGGGTCTTTTATGGACAATTTTTGAAGGTCCTTACATCCTCCCCACCTTATTTAAAATCTCGTCCTCGAGATTTATTGAAATAAGTGAGGATACTTTCGCTTCATCTTTGATTCCAGATCCCAAGTGTATTCAGGTCCTCTTTTTGAATCCCACTTGACTTTGACAAGTACCAATCTTTTGTGTTTGAGAAACTTAATCTTTTTGTCTTCTATTTGAAGCGGTTTCTCCACAAACTTCAACTTTTCATTCACCTGTATGTCTTGAAGAGGGACTACTAGTGATTCGTCCGATAGACATTTCTTTAGGTTAGATACATGAAATACGTCATGTACTCCAGCTAACTCTTTTGGTAGTTGTAAGCGATAGGCAACCGGTCCTATTCTCTGGATTACTGGGAATGGTCCTACGTACCTCGGACTTAGCTTTCCTTTCTTACAGAATCGAACTACTCCTTTCCAAGGAGAAACTTTCAAGAGTACCTTATCCCCAACTTGAAATTCTAATGGCTTGCGTCGATTATCTGCATAACTCTTCTGGCGATCTCGAGCCGTTTTTAGTCTTTCCTTGATTTGAGTGATCTTGTCGGTGGTTTCTTCTACAATCTCGGGACCTGATAACTTGCTTTCTCCTATTTCTGCCCAACAAACTGGAGTTCTAAACTTACGTCCATACAGTGCTTCGAATGGGGCAGCTTCGATGCTTGAATGATAACTATTGTTATAGGAGAATTCAATTAAAGGTAAATGGTTGTCCCAGTTTCCTCCAAAATCTATTACACATGCCCTGAGCATGTCTTCCAGGGTTTGGATCGTCCTTTCACTTTGTCCGTCTGTTTGGGGATGGTAGGTTGTACTTAAATTTAATCGGGTCCCCATTGCTTCTTGAAAACTTGTCCAGAAATGTGAAGTGAAACGACTATCTCTATCTGATACAATAGAGAGTGGGACTCCATGTAAGGATACTACCTCGTCTACGTACAACTTTGCTAACCTTTCCATGTTAAAGGTTTCTTTCATGGGTAGAAAATGAGCTGATTTGGTTAATCGATCCACAATTACCCAAATCGCATCATTACCTTTTCTGGTTTTGGGTAACTTAGTAACAAAGTCCATTGTTATTAGTTCCCATTTCCATACAGGCATTTCTAATTGTTGTAGTAACCCTAAAGGCTTCTGGTGTTCTACCTTAACTTGTGAACAAGTTAGACACTTAGAAACATATCTAGCTATATCCTTTTTCATTACTATCCACCAGAAATTATTCCTTAAATCTTGGTACATCTTATTATTACCAGGATGCATGGTATACCTAGATTTATGGGCTTCTTCTAAAATCTTATTTCGTAAACTTCCTTGTTTAGGTACCCAAATCCTTTTCTTATGGAATCTCCAAATTCCATAACTCCCTTGTTCTAATTCCTTTATTCGTCCTTTCATTCCATCAGCATCATCCTTGATTGTTGTTTCCTGGACATTCTTCAGTTGTTCCATTAAATCTAATTGTAAACTTAATCTAAGAGCACGAACTCGTCGTTGTTTCTCATGGTACTTACGACTTAAGGCATCTGCTACTACATTTGCCTTTCCTTCGTGATATGGAATATCACAGTCGTAATCACTTAGAATTTCCATCCATCTTCTTTGCCTCATATTTAATTCTTTTTGCCCAAATATATATCTTAAGCTCTTATGATCTGTATAGACTGTAAACTTACTGCCATACAGATAGTGTCTCCAAATCTTAAGGGAAAAAATTATTGCTCCTAATTCTAAATCATGAGTCGTATAATTTTCCTCATGCTTCTTCAATTGCCTTGAGGCAAACGCAATTAGCTTTTTGCGTTGCATCAGCACACATCCTAATCCCAACTTAGAGGCATCATAATAAACTTCAAAATCTTTTGTCCCTTCTGGTAGGGCAAGAATTGGGGCGTTTGTTAATCTTTGCTTTAAGATCTTAAAAGCCTCTTCTTGTTTAAATCCCCATTCAAACTTCACTGCCTTACAGGTTAGTTTAGTTAATGGTACAGCTATTTTTGGAAAAATCCTTAATAAACCGTCTATAGTATCCGGCTAACCCTAGAAAACTTCTAACTTCCATAGCTGATTGCGGGACCTTCCATTTGGTGATCGCTTCTATTTTGGAGGGATCTTCGTGAATACCTTCGTGATTCACCATGTGTCCTAAAAATTGTACCTCTTGTAGCCAAAATTCACACTTCGAGAATTTGACATAAAGTTTCTCTTTTCTTAACAAAGTTAAGAGTGCATGTAGGTGTTTACAATGCCCGTCCTGACTTTTGGAATAAATGAGTATATCGTCGATAAAGACAATTACAAATTTATCCAAGTACGGTTTACAAATCCTATTCATCATGTCCATGAATGCTGCAGGAGCATTTGTTAATCCAAAACGCATGACTGTAAACTCGTAATGACCATACCTAGTTCTGAAGGCAGTTTTAGGTATGTCTTCTTCTTGTACTTTCAACTGATGGTATCCGGAGCGTAAATCTATCTTAGAGAAATATCTAGCTCCTTGAAGTTGATCAAAAAGATCATCAATCCTAGGTAATGGGTATCGATTCTTAATTGTAACCTTATTCAATTCCCTATAATCAATACACATTCTCATTGACCCGTCTTTCTTTTTCACAAACAACACTGGAGCTCCCCACGGGGATGAACTAGGTTGTATAATCCTTTGCTTAGTAATTCATCTAACTGCTTTTTCAATTCTAACATTTCGGTGGGTGATAACCGATAAGGTGCCTTAGCTATCGGTGTAGTTCCAGGAATTAGATGAATTCTAAATTCTACTTCCCTATCGGGTGGTAATCCAGGTAGTTCTTCTGGGAATACATCTGGGTATTCTGATACTACTGGGATTTCCTTAAGTTCCTTATCCTTAGTGTTAATGATTACCGAAATCATATACACTATTCCTTGTTTTCGTTCATAACTAGCAACTTTCATTATAGAAATGAACTTCATTGATTTACGTGGCTTATTTCCTGTAACCACGATTATTTCTCCTAATAGCGTATGAATTTCTATGGAATTCTTATCACAGAGAATTCGAGCATGGTTGGCTACTAACCAATCCATTCCTAACACAATATCAAATCCGGCTAAATTCATAGGTAACAGGTTTGCAGAAAATTTATGGCCTAAGAGTTCTATCTTTCCATCTTGCAAAACCTTATTTATGTGAACAGAATTACCATTTGCAGGTTCTACCGTAAAAACTTGTCTAAGGTTGGTTAAGGGTAGGTTAAGAGCTTGGCAGAATGAAGTATTTATAAAACTTTGGTTTGCACCAGAGTCAAATAATACTTTTGCGTAAACGTCGTGAACTAGGAACGTACCAGCTATTACGTCTGGGATGAGTTCTGCTTCTTGGGTAGTCAACTGGAATGCTCTTGCATTCTTTTTGGTAGTTCCTTCTGCAGGCTTGGCTTTGTTGTCAGCTGGTTTGACCAATTTAGGGCAGTCTGGTCTAAAATGTCCAGCTTTTCCACAGTTGAAGCAGACTGTTGATTTCTTCCTCCTGCAATCTTCTTCTTGATGCCCTGGAATTTTGCAGAAATTGCTATACCCTTTGCATCTTCCAAAATGCTTTCTTTTACAAGTACTTCAAAATGGAGCAGTGGGAGATTGCCCAGTTCCCTTTTTCTTGAAATTACTACTATTACCCACACAGAATCCTTGGGTAATCTTTTGGGCCACTTCCTTCATCCGGTTTTCTTCCCTTGTGCGTACCAGTCCGTCGGTCAAAGTGTTGGCTAATTCCACTGCATCGTCAATTGTGCGAGGTCTCACAGCTTTAACGATATCACGGATTTCGCCAATTAAACCCGAAATATAGCGAGATATAAGTACCGATTATGGCGAAGCCAGGGTTGGTACAACTCTAGCATACTCGAAGAATGTCGAAGTATATCCTCGACAATCAACGTCCACCATCCGGTGGTTCAGGAACTTATTTGTCATTTGTTCCTTTTCACATTCGGGACAAAATTTTCTTTTTACCAGACTTTTAAATTCTTCCCAATTCATGGCATAGGCCACATTGCTTCTCTTGGCTTGTAGTACTGTATTCCACCATTCTAGTGCCCCTTCTTTAAAAAGATGTGACGCGTATATGACCTTGTCTTCGTCGGCACACTTACTTATTTTAATTACTGCTTCGGTTTTCTCCAACCAACGCAGTGCAGCAGTTGCCCCTTCGTTTGTCACACCCTGGCTTTGCGGAAGCGTGGGTTTATTTGGTGTGACTTCTTAATACCATAGCTTAATCACAACAAAGCTATATGAAAATAAAACCATGCAGATCATCCATTGATTTAAGTTTGAAAAGTAAAATACCACAACATTTTCTTAAGGCGTTGACACATGCAACGGAAATTACAACCTAATAACATAAAAACATTGTTTGAAATACACCACCACAATCTTAAAATAGCCGTAGTTTAAGAACTGTAACTCGTCCAGGTAAAAGTCACAACCCCTAAACTTGGATGATCCCCTAACTCTAACGCAGCGTTAAAACGTAGCATACCGTGCCAGATCCGTAGTTCCCTGAAATACATGTAAGTTGGAAAAATCAACAAAAATGTTGAGCGAGTTCATGTGTAAGTGGGTATGTATAAATCGTTAAAAAAATGTACCCGTATAAATGTATGTTCTTGGTATGTAGTAGTAAGGAAAAAGAGATCGATTAATGTGTAGCTAATACATTAATATGTGACATGGCCTAGGAAGCACTCAAACCTGTAACGCGGATTTCATACCGGTCCTTCCGGTGGAACGACATAGTCGCCACATGTAGCCATACGCTGGCCCATGTGTGGGGCTCGCAACACCCGATAGATCTATCACTCATGCCTCTCGGTCCTTATACAAGGATTAATGGTCTTACGATAATAGCCTATCCATTCACGTGATCTAGTAGTAAGTTCCTTAGCTAATCATACCGTGTATAAAAAGTACTCGTAATCATAGTAACATGTATTTCACCTCCGCAGTTTAGAAAACTGAAAACAGTTAAGAGAAAAGGGGGACATGAACTCACCGAAGTGCGTCTCTAAAAAGTATCTCCCAGAAAATCTGCTGTGCGACGACCTACACGTACTAACTTCTATTAGACGGACGGTCGTGCCTTAGTTTAAGGTTTAATGTCTTTGGGAAAATAGTTAGGCAACTATTTCGTGTTTGCACTTCGTAATTATTTTGTAAATATATTCCTTCCCAAGGATGGGGGATTTAATACATGTGCGTTCGTATAACTTCGAAATATATTATTAAGTCTCACTTAATCAAATATATTTTATTTCATTTGTCTAAAATACTTTATTCCCAAAATATAAATATTATTCCCAAAAATATTATATTTTATTCCATCTAATTTTCCAAAATAATACTTTTGTCAAAATACGCCTTTAAGAGTATTTTCTGAAAATACGTAAGTTACGGATAAAGATCGGGTGGTATTAATAATATCGTTGTAACTTAAATATTTATTGTGAGGGCGTTCGAATTATTTTGGAGCCGTGAATATTTAGTAATATTATTTTTACCCTAAAAAATAATATTTACGTAGTTCACAAAATAATCATAAAAATTTCACAAGCGTTGTTATGGAAAATATATACTAAATATATATTTTAGCAAGTTTTATTTTGTGAAAATCCCACCTCCGACACTTGGAAGTTTCGTAATAAAAATCGTGGCGAAAGTTATTTGGGAAAACAAGTTAAAAATATATCCGTAACACTTGTGATAAAAAATATTTACAAGTGTTAGATTTTTGGAAAATTTCGCCAGAGTTTCCTCTGTAAGTGGAGGTGGCCACGCTTACCAGCGTATCATTTTCTTTTAAAATTTCAAATCAACAATGTTCCCAACATCAATAACAAACAATATTCCAACATCATACTAGTTCAAAAATATCACAAACGTATAAACTTGTGGGTTGTGTAAAAGTGTGTAGTAACTTCCCATTATTTTTAATAGATCTTTCTATTTTTATAAATGGAATCGGTTTCTCGAAAATCTTATTTTTACAGAAAATGCATTTGTACATCTTCTAGTCAAAAATTTCAAAAGTAATTCTTTTGTTAAAACTTTTTGTCACACAAGTGTCTACACACTTGTGTGTTTACAAAAATTACCTTTGTTTTGGAAAGATCCAGCTTTAAAAATATGATTTCTTTTGACACTTGGTCCTTTGAAAATACCACTTGTAGATCCGTAGATCTACTAGTTTAGAACTCCATTTTGTAAGAAAATTGTTTTTACACAAGTTCATGGTTATAAGTAGTAGTGTTCTTCATCTAACCACTTTTCACACTAAAACATACACTAGGTCATGTTCCATGAACATGACTTAGTCGGGTTAGATGACGATCCGAACTAACACTAGCATAAAACAACACTAAATAATCATTACAAAACAAGTCTTATAAGTTTTACACCAATATTCATCTATTAACCACTTTGTTTATATTATTTTAGTAGTCTTTAAATTTTGTTCTTACATGATCATAAATTTCAACCGTCAAAATTCTTATTAACCACTTTAGAATGGATCAAAAAGGCGTTTAAAGTCACTTACTACTAGCTCGAGGCTAGGGAAGAAACTAGTCGAAAAACGAGTGGTTAAAAGCGTTGAGGTGAGGTCCTTGACGATCCGCAAGCACCGGGCTTCCTCGTACGCGATCCTTCACACTTGTATATGCTTAATGTGGCTTGATCAAAGTAGAAAAAAAAAAGATGGATGGAAGTGAATGCTCTCGGCAGGCAAAAGAAAGGAAGAAAGAAAGCAATTTCTTTTAAGTGGTGATTATGGAATGAAGTATTATTTCACATGTTTATTTATAATCTTTTTTTTTTCATTATTATCCATTAGACATAATGTCTTTTAGATATTTAGCAATCTAAATATAATAATCAACCAAGGACAAAGTGTGTCCCCCAATTGTGATGACCGATCGGACAAGGGGTTGGGTTTTAGTTCAATTTCAATTATATAGCTAAGGTATTAGTTAGTTAATTAGGGGATTAAATCAAGTCACTAGTGTGTAGGGTTATGTAGCGGGTGTTAGGGTATTCGGGTACCCTAACTGGCTCAGAAAAAGAAAAATAGTGTCAATGACAAAAATTTTATGTCCCGGGTTAAGTCCGGTTGTTCGGTTACTAGTCCGTTAAAGTGCTAAATAATTATTTAAAGTGTCGTTAATTTTATTTTTAGTGACACAATTTATTCCCGACACTTTGGAAAGTGTCTAGTAATATTTTTCTCAGGTTTTGGCACTTTACTAGTTAGCTTAATGCTGAATTTTTATTTAAAGTGCAGAATTTTTGTACGCAAAGTACGTTTTAGGCACATCCGGTCACTATAACTAACACCTAGTGACGCAGTTCTACAACCCTCATTTCCCTACACTCTCTACCGGTGTAGTAAACTATCTCTGGCTCATACAGGCCTTAGAGGCAGTGTCTGCCTGATGCTGGTTATATCAGCATGTTTAATGGGTATCACGTATAGTGTGCTCACTGTGCTTTTTGTGCATCAAGGTTGTCACTGATGTTTGTGTAAAAATAATAGAGTGACAATATAAAATGTGATGCATGAGTATGTATGTATCAGAAATCAGTAAGCAGTTTAATCACAGTTGTAAGCAAGCACAGTAATTAAGCAGTAATTAAATATTAATTAATTCGTACGGATACCTGGTTTGGTGAGGGTTGTCACATTCTCCCCCCGTTAAAGAAATTTCGTCCCGAAATTTAAGTTCTGCTTCAATTTGCAGGGGTCTTTGGAAATAAATGGGGGTACTTCTCCTTCATTTGATCCTCATGTTCCCACGTGAATTCAGGTCCATGCCTAGCATTCCAACGAACTTTAACGAGTTTGACACTGCTCCTGCGCGTTTTATTAATCTTCCAATTCATGACCTCAACAGGTTCTTCAGTGAAGTGGAGCGTGTCGTCGATTCGTCAGCAGGAATGATCACTGTATCTTGTGTTGGACTCTTTCTTAAATTTGATACATGGAATGTATCGTGAACACCGTTCAATTCGGCAGGTAAGTCCAGCTTGTATGCTACTAATCCATTTCTTTCCAGAATCCTGAATGGACCAATATACCGCGGATTCAATTTTCCACGCTTCCCGAAGCGTGCCACACCCTTCCAGGGTGAGACCTTTAACAAAACCATGTCACCTACCTCAAACTCTAGAGGTTTCCTTCTTCGGTCCGCATAACATTTCTGACGATAACGAGCCGCCTTGATGCGATCTCGGATCTGTGCAATCTTATCTGTGGTTTCCTGGACCACATCAGGACCAACCAATTGTCTGTCACCTGCATCAGACCAACAAAGCGGTGATCTGCACTTGCGGCCATATAGTGCTTCAAATGGCGCGGCACCAATACTGGTGTGGTAGCTGTTGTTGTATGAAAACTCAACCAAAGGTAAATGCTTATCCCAGCTACCGCCCAAATCCATAACACATGCTCTCAGCATATCTTCCAACGTCTGAATAGTTCGTTCGCTTTGCCCATCGGTCTGTGAGTGAAATGTAGTGCTCAGATTCAATTGCGAGCCAAAAGCTTCTTGGAAGGACTGCCAAATCCTTGATACGAACCTCCTGTCTCTATCAGAGATGATCGAGAGAGGCACTCCATGTCGTGCAACGATTTCTCTCATGTAAATTTCAGCCAATTTGCTCGTGTTATCTTTCTCTCTGATAGGTAAGAAGTGTGCTGATTTCGTTAGCCGGTCCACTATTACCCAAATAGTGTCATGACCCTTTGGCGTTCTTGGCAACTTCGTTATAAAATCCATGGAAATTTGTTCCCACTTCCACTTGGGAATCTCAGGTTGTTGCAGAAGTCCTGAAGGCTTCTGGTATTTAGCTTTCACCTTAGCGCACGTTAAACACTTGCTCACATAAACAGCAACGTCGCCTTTCATCCTAGGCCACCAATAGTAATCTTTAAGATCCTGGTACATCTTATCCGCTCCTGGATGGATAGAGTACCGTGATTTGTGTGCCTCATCAAAGATAACTTTTCTTAAACCACCAAACAGAGGAACCCAAATCCTCTTCATAAAACATAACGTTCCTTCCTCGTTTGGCACTAACTGTTTCTCCATCCCACAGAGATATTCCTCTTCAAGGTTTTTTTTTCCTAAGAGCTTCTTTCTGCGCGGTACGAATGCGCAGAGAAAGATCTGTTTGGATAATCATCTCCAAAGCCCTAACCCTTATGGGCTTGATCCTCTCTTTTCGACTTAGGGCATCGGCGACCACATTCGCCTTCCCTGGATGGTACTTTATCTCACAGTCGTAATCATTCAACAATTCGACCCAACGTCTTTGTCTCATATTCAGCTCTTTCTGGTCGAATATGTGTTGTAGGCTCTTATGATCTGTGAAGATTATACACTTCGTACCGTACAGGTAATGTCTCCAGATCTTTAATGCAAATATCACTGCGCCTAGTTCTAAGTCGTGCATGGTATAATTCTTTTCATGTACTTTCAACTGACGTGACGCGTAAGCTATGACCTTCTGGCGTTGCATCAACACGCAACCCAATCCTTGACATGAGGCGTCACAGTATACCACGAAATCATCTGTACCCTCTGGTAGTGCTAAGATTGGCGCATTGCAGAGCTTGTCATTTAACAACTGAAACGCTTCCTCCTGTTTGATTCCCCATTCAAACTTCTTATCCTTCTGTGTGAGCGCGGTAAGGGGTTGAGCGATTTTAGAAAAATCCCCAATGAATCTTCGATAATAGCCAGCCAAGCCTAAGAATTGTCGAATCTCGGTTGGCGTCTTTGGGGTTTCCCAATTTTTGATCGCTTCAATCTTTGTTGGATCCACGTGAATCCCATCTCCATTCACCACATGTCCAAGGAATTAGACTTCACGTAGCCAAAACTCGCACTTAGAGAATTTGGCATACAACTGTCCCTTTTTCAGCAACTCCAAACTAGCTCTTAAGTGCTGTTCGTGTTCAGCCTTTGTCTTTGAATAAATCAAAATATCATCGATGAATACAATCATGAGCTTGTCCAAGTACGGCTTGCAAACTCGATTCATTAGGTCCATAAAAACAGCAGGCGCGTTTGTCAATCCAAACGGCATAACTAGGAACTTGTAGTGTTCGTAACGAGTTCTGAAGGCTGTCTTTGGGATACTCTCCTCTTGTATCCTTAACTGATGGTAACCCGATCGCAAATCGATCTTCGAGTAAAAGCTTGAACCTTGGAGCTGATCGAATAAGTCATCGATCCTTGGCAGGGGATACCTATTCTTGATAGTCAACTTATTCAACTCCCGGTAGCCAATGCACATACGAAAACTACCGTCTTTCTTCTTAACAAACAGGACCGGAGCTCCCCAAGGTGAGAAGCTTGGCCTGATGAATCCTTTATCCAATAGCTCCTGGAGTTGTGTCGACAACTCCTGCATTTCCGATGGCGCGAGTCTATATGGTGCCTTGGCTACAGGCGCGGCGCCTGGAACCAATTCAATGTGGAATTCGACTTGCCTTTGAGGCGGTAATCCTGGCAAGTCTTCTGGAAGGACTTCAGGATATTACTTGACGACTGGAATGTCTTCAATCTTTGGTTCAGCAGCTTCTTTATCCACGATGTGTGCTAAGAATGCAACACATCCCTTCTTCAAGCACTTTCTAGCTTTTAGACAGCTAATAATTCTCAGTGGCTTATCATGCTTCTCTCTGTGCACTATGATGGTTTCTCCATCCGTCAGTGGGATGCGGATGGTCTTCCCATGGCAAACGACCTCGGCTTTGTTACTCGATAGCCAATCCCTTCCCACTACCACATCAAAGCTTCCCAACTCGACAGGTAGTAAATCTAGCGTAAACTCGTGCCCTCCTAGTTTAATCACACATCCTCGGACAACTTCACTGGTCTCAACTAGTTTCCCATTTGCTAATTTGATGGAGTACGGAACGTCTAACTTACTAGGCGTCAACCCAAGTATATTCATAAACTCTAATGACACGAAACTATAATCGGTACCAGTATCAAACAAAACAGATGCAAAGTGTTGGTTTATCGGGAACGTACCAGTGACAACGCTTGGATCCTGGCGCGCTTCCCTTGCGCCGATGTTGAATACTCTCCTACGATTTTGATCCAGTTTCGGGCTTTCCTTCTTGAAGTGCCCAATTTCCCCACAGTTACAGCATCCTGGCCCTCGACCATTCCCATTCCCAGCTTGATTCGCAACATTTCCACGGTTTCCGTTTCCGTTACCTCCTCGATTGTTGTTCCTATTACCAGAACCTCCTTTGCCACCCCGGCCATTACTAACCCAGCAAGTATCCTTCAAATGACCGTTCTTCCCACAAGCTTCACATGTTTTCGGTCCACATCGGCCAGAATGATGACGCTGGCATGTGTTACACTTGGGCAGAGTGCCCATATAACCCTTTCTTTTGTTCTCATTATTCGTTCGGGTACCCTCAGTGAGCTTCCTTTTGTTCTTTCCGGATGACTCTACCTAAGTCTCCTTCTTCTTTGCAGGGTTTGTAAGTTTTTCTAGTCTACGTGCCTCTGTAGCGAGTGCCAAACCCATCTTACTTGCAGCATCAGTTGTTGGTGGCGTTGATGTTGTCATCAAGCTCAAGACTTGAGGCGCCAGTTCCCAAATGAATTGTTCCAATTTCTTCAGTTCTGGTTTTACAAGGTACGAAACAATTCATGACAGATCATGAAGTCGTTGCACGTACTCCAACACCTTCGGACCTTCCATCATCAGGCTCCGAAATTCATCTTCCCATTTCTGGGTTTCCGTCTGGGAGCAATACTTCTTATGCATCATTCCTTTCAACTCACCCCATGTTAACGCATATGCTGCAGCAGCGCCCTTTATACGAATCTGAAGATTCCACCATAATCGAGCCTCATCTAGAAGCAGCTCAGAAACGTATGGGACTTGTTGTTCCGGCGTACAACCACTCACTTGGAAGATGGAATCCATTCTTTCGATCCACTTTACAAAGGCTATGGGACCTCCAGTGCCGTCGAACTTTGGAGGCTCGTGGTTGAGGAAGTGCCAGTAGGTACAGCCATGAGGTGGATTGTTGTTGCCGGTATTTCCAGAATTACTTCCGCTAGTTCCTCCTTGAGAGGCGGCGTATTGCGCGATGGCAGCCGCGATGACCTGCTGAAGCTCTGCCTCATTGGTAGGCATTCGTGTTTGACGTCTCAGCGGCATCCTCTAAAAGATGGTTCACGTTGGTCAGGTCATAGTAAGTAGAGTGTACGTAAGTATACAACAATATCAACACATAACATCTCATGTTATAAATAAATCAATCACATAACATCTCATGTTATAAATAAATCACCCATATTGACAGCCTCTACAATGGTTGAGGGCTTCGAGGTAGTAACCATACCCCTGATCTGGGGTGCAAGTCTCCAAATGAATCGTTCAATCCTTTTGAACTCCAGTTTGACTAAGTAGGGGACGACCCTAGACAAGTCGTGAGATTGCTGGACGTATTCAGGAATCTTTGGTCCATCCATTTTCAATTCCAGAACTCCACCTCAAGCTTCTGGATTTCAGCCCTAGAACAGTATTTCTTCTCCATCATTTCTTTGAGCTCATCCCAGCTCAGTGCATTAGCAGCATCTTGTACCAAGGGTCTGAACCTGGAGGTTCCATTATGAGAGTGTGCCATCTAGAAATAACCCCGAGATATAGGTAACACTCTGTTGGGGCGAACAGTTACTCATTCTTAGGATGGAGTCAGTCTTTTTGGACCAACGAACAAATGCCACGGTGCCCTCCCGTTTCATCAAAGTTCAAAGGCTTGCAGTTCAGGAACTGCTTATAGGTGCAACCAATTGGGGGGGTTGTTCCCAGTAGTGCCATCGTTGTGCTTAGAGCGGAGGGCTTCATGTCGTGCAATTGCCTGTGAGATGCGTTCTTGCAGCTCGGCTTTTGTCCTTGGCAACGTACTGGTGTTTGTGTCACGTCTGGGTGACATTCTCTTCTGTCGAAGTGGTATGAAGCGGGTTAGACAACGTTTCAATTGTCTATGAGATATATAGCACCATAAGCCATCATGTAATCACCCAATTTCACACGTAAATATACTCAATGTATGAGTGAGGAAATAATTTCTGAGCCTTCACATAGGCTTGCCAATTTGGCTTGTTGCTTGTAATAGAATGAACTCGAGGCTACATCGCCTTGGTCATTCGTGTTTAAGTTATTTCCTGCTACATTGGTTTTCATCAGCTTGACCCGCAGAGTCCACCAGGATTTCTGTGCACTACAAGTCGTTATTACGTGGGCCCCCGTAATAATAAATTGTCTTGCACAGTTACCCCAAATTTTCTCTCGTCCAAGCAGATGATCAATCAAGGAGCAACAACAGATGCATCGGCATGAACAGTGTCATGCTCCAATGCGGGGTCAGGAGCAATGCCTGGCTCAGGGGCCATGGCTGGCTCCGGATCAACAAACTGCATTTCAAAGTCAGTTGGATCAACAAACACAGGGGCTACAGGATCCTCCAAGGGCTGTCTAAGTGTATGTACTCAATGTCATGGTCTGGATCAAAACCAGGTGGAAAAACAAGATCATCCTCAATATCATGATCAAACTCAAAGCTGTGTGCGGGAACCGGTGCAGCTGATGACGCCATATCAGGGTCGGCGTCGTGTGAGTGGTGCTGCACTCCCTGTATATGCGAAGATGCGGACGCCACAGACTCAAATGAGTTTGGGACAGGTGAATGAGCATGAGCCTCCTTTGCAGGAGCGTCAGCAAGCAGTAGGCTACCACCAGCAGCAATAGGGGCTCGCCCTCAAGTGGGTCCTCCTCTAATAGTTCGACATCGTCGTCAGAGACAACGTCGGGGGGGCATATGAACAATGGGATAAGCGGCAAGGGGCACAGGAGCAGGGATCACCGCGAGTGGCAAATCCCCAACAAGATGGCCATCAGCAGGCTCTGCTACGACATCAGGCAGCGCAAAGGGCTGAAAGTCGTCATCGTCTGTGCTGGTAGTATCGGAAATGTACACCTCGTGCTCCGATGAAACTATGTCACCTGATACAATGGCCATGGGATCTGTAGTGTCCGACTCTCCAGTATCTGATGAAGGCATGACGTTTTGTAATACAAACACACATATGCACAAATAATCAATCATATAGTCAGATAAACATATTAGTTACCAATAAGCAATCATATAGTTCTCCTAGTCCCACTAGCCTACTCCCTCAGCCTCCCAGACCGAGCCTCAGCCTTCCAGACTAAGCCTCAGCCTCCCAGACTGAGCCTATAACTAACAATTAAAATGTGCTCAACTTTGTTTGTAAAAACGTTTTGGATCTGGACTTAAGTGGTATGCAATGTAAAAATGTTTTCGTGAGAGCCCTAGTGATCATAGTCTAGACTCGAGAAAGAATCCTAGTTCGCTATGATCGAGGCTCTGATACCAAGCTGTCACACCCTGGCTTTGCGGAAGCGTGGGTTTATTTGGTGTGACTTCTTAATACCATAGCTTAATCACAACAAAGCTATATGAAAATAAAACCATGTAGATCATCCATTGATTTAAGTTTGAAAAGTAAAATACCACAACATTGTCTTAAGGCGTTGACACATGCAACGGAAATTACAACCTAATAACATAAAAACATTGTTTGAAAGACACCACCACAATCTTAAAATAGCCGTAGTTTAAGAACTGTAACTCGTCCAGGTAAAAGTCACAACCCCTAAACTTGGATGATCCCCTAACTCTAACGCAGCGTGAAAACGTAGCATACCGTGCCAGATCCTTAGTTCCCTGAAATACATGTAAGTTGGAAAAATCAACAAAAATGTTGAGCGAGTTCATGTGTAAGTGGGTATGTATAAATCGTTAAAAAAATGTACCCGTATAAATGTATGTTCTTGGTATGTAGTAGTAAGGAAAAAGAGATCGATTAATGTGTAGCTAATACATTAATATGTGACATGGCCTAAGAAGCACTCAAACCTGTAACGCGGATTTCATACCGGTCCTTCCGGCGGAACGACATAGTCACCACATGCAGCCATACGCTGGCCCATGTGTGGGGCTCGCAACACCCGATAGATCTATCACTCATGCCTCTCGGTCCTTATACAAGGATTAATGGTCTTACGATAATAGCCTATCCATTCACGTGATCTAGTAGTAAGTTCCTTAGCTAATCATACCGTGTATAAAAAGTACTCGTAATCATAGTAACATGTATTTCACCCCCGCAGTTTAGAAAACTGAAAACAGTTAAGAGAAAAGGGGGACATGAACTCACCGAAGTGCGTCTCTAAAAAGTATCTCCCAGAAAATCTGCTGTGCGAAGACCTACACGTACTAACTTCTATTAGACGGACGGCCGTGCCTTAGTTTAAGGTTTAATGTCTTTGGGAAATAGTTAGGCAACTATTTCGTGTTTGCACTTCGTAATTATTTTGTAAATATATTCCTTCCCAAGGATGGGGGATTTAATACATGTGCGTTCGTATAACTTCGAAATATATTATTAAGTCTCACTTAATCAAATATATTTTATTTCATTTGTCTAAAATACTTTATTCCCAAAATATAAATATTATTCCCAAAAATATTATATTTTATTCCATCTAATTTTCCAAAATAATACTTTTGTCAAAATACGCGTTTAAGAGTATTTTCTGAAAATACGTAAGTTACGGATAAAGATCGGGTGGTATTAATAATACCGTTGTAACTTAAATATTTATTATGAGGGCGTTCGAATTATTTTGGAGCCGTGAATATTTAGTAATATTATTTTTACCCTAAAAAAATAATATTTACGTAGTTCACAAAATAATCATAAAAATTTCACAAGCGTTGTTATGGAAAATATATACTAAATATATATTTTAGCAAGTTTTATTTTGTGAAAATCCCACCTCCGACACTTGGAAGTTTCGTAATAAAAATCGTGGCGAAAGTTATTTGGGAAAACAAGTTAAAAATATATCCGTAACACTTGTGATAAAAAATATTTACAAGTGTTAGATTTTTGAAAAATTTCGCCAGAGTTTCCTCTGTAAGTGGAGGTGGCCACGCTTACCAGCGTATCATTTTCTTTTAAAATTTCAAACCAACAATGTTCCCAACATCAATAACAAACAATATTCCAACATCATACTAGTTCAAAAATATCACAAACGTATGAACTTGTGGGTTGTGTAAAAGTGTGTAGTAACTTCCCATTATTTTTAATAGATCTTTCTATTTTTATAAATGGAATCAGTTTCTCGAAAATCTTATTTTTACAGAAAATGCATTTGTACATCTTCTAGTCAAAAATTTCGAAAGTAATTCTTTTGTTAAAACTTTTTGTCACACAAGTGTCTACACACTTGTGTGTTTACAAAAATTACCTTTGTTTTGGAAAGATCCAGCTTTAAAAATATGATTTCTTTTGACACTTGGTCCTTTGAAAATACCACTTGTAGATCCGTAGATCTACTAGTTTAGAACTCCATTTTGTAAGAAAATTGTTTTTACACAAGTTCATGGTTATAAGTAGTAGTGTTCTTCATCTAACCACTTTTCACACTAAAACATACACTAGGTCATGTTCCATGAACATGACTTAGTCGGGTTAGATGACGATCCGAACTAACACTAGCATAAAACAACACTAAATAATCATTACAAAACAAGTCTTATAAGTTTTACACCAATATTCATCTATTAACCACTTTGTTTATATTATTTTAGTAGTCTTTAAATTTTGTTCTTACATGATCATAAATTTCAACCGTCAAAATTCTTATTAACCACTTTAGAATGGATCAAAAAGGCGTTTAAAGTCACTTACTACTAGCTCGAGGCTAGGGAAGAAACTAGTCGAAAAACGAGTGGTTAAAAGCGTTGAGGTGAGGTCCTTGACGATCCGCAAGCACCGGGCTTCCTCGTACGCGATCCTTCACACTTGTATATGCTTAATGCGGCTTGATCAAAGTGGAAAAAAAAGATGGATGGAAGTGAATGCTCTCGGCAGGCAAAAGAAAGGAAGAAAGAAAGCAATTTCTTTTAAGTGGTGATTATGGAATGAAGTATTATTTCACATGTTTATTTATAATCTTTTTTTTTTCATTATTATCCATTAGACATAATGTCTTTTAGATATTTAGCAATCTAAATATAATAATCAACCAAGGACAAAGTGTGTCCCCCAATTGTGATGACCGATCGGACAAGGGGTTGGGTTTTAGTTCAATTTCAATTATATAGCTAAGGTATTAGTTAGTTAATTAGGGGATTAAATCAAGTCACTAGTGTGTAGGGTTATGTAGCGGGTGTTAGGGTATTCGGGTACCCTAACTGGCTCAGAAAAAGAAAAATAGTGTCAATGACAAAAATTTTATGTCCCGGGTTAAGTCCGGTTGTTCGGTTACTAGTCCGTTAAAGTGCTAAATAATTATTTAAAGTGTCGTTAATTTTATTTTTAGTGACACAATTTATTCCCGACACTTTGGAAAGTGTCTAGTAATATTTTTCTCAGGTTTTGGCACTTTACTAGTTAGCTTAATGCTGAATTTTTATTTAAAGTGCAGAATTTTTGTACGCAAAGTACGTTTTAGGCACATCCGGTCACTATAACTAACACCTAGTGACGCAGTTCTACAACCCTCATTTCCCTACACTCTCTACCGGTGTAGTAAACTATCTCTGGCTCATACAGGCCTTAGAGGCAGTGTCTGCCTGATGCTGGTTATATCAGCATGTTTAATGGGTATCACGTATAGTGTGCTCACTGTGCTTTTTGTGCATCAAGGTTGTCACTGATGTTTGTGTAAAAATAATAGAGTGACAATATAAAATGTGATGCATGAGTATGTATGTATCAGAAATTAGTAAGCAGTTTAATCACAGTTGTAAGCAAGCACAGTAATTAAGCAGTAATTAAATATTAATTAATTCGTACGGATACCTGGTTTGGTGAGGGTTGTCACATTCTCCCCCCGTTAAAGAAATTTCGTCCCGAAATTTAAGTTCTGCTTCAATTTGCAGGGGTCTTTGGAAATAAATGGGGGTACTTCTCCTTCATTTGATCCTCATGTTCCCACGTGAATTCAGGTCCATGCCTAGCATTCCAACGAACTTTAACGAGTTTGACACTGCTCCTGCGCGTTTTATTAATCTTCCAATTCATGACCTCAACAGGTTCTTCAGTGAAGTGGAGCGTGTCGTCGATTCGTCAGCAGGAATGATCACTGTATCTTGTGTTGGCCTCTTTCTTAAATTTGATACATGGAATGTATCGTGAACACCGTTCAATTCGGCAGGTAAGTCCAGCTTGTATGCTACTAATCCATTTCTTTCCAGAATCCTGAATGGACCAATATACCGCGGATTCAATTTTCCACGCTTCCCGAAGCGTGCCACACCCTTCCAGGGTGAGACCTTTAACAAAACCATGTCACCTACCTCAAACTCTAGAGGTTTCCTTCTTCGGTCCGCATAACATTTCTGACGATAACGAGCCGCCTTGATGCGATCTCGGATCTGTGCAATCTTATCTGTGGTTTCCTGGACCACATCAGGACCAACCAATTGTCTGTCACCTGCATCAGACCAACAAAGCGGTGATCTGCACTTGCGGCCATATAGTGCTTCAAATGGCGCGGCACCAATACTGGTGTGGTAGCTGTTGTTGTATGAAAACTCAACCAAAGGTAAATGCTTATCCCAGCTACCGCCCAAATCCATAACACATGCTCTCAGCATATCTTCCAACGTCTGAATAGTTCGTTCGCTTTGCCCATCGGTCTGTGAGTGAAATGTAGTGCTCAGATTCAATTGCGAGCCAAAAGCTTCTTGGAAGGACTGCCAAATCCTTGATACGAACCTCCTGTCTCTATCAGAGATGATCGAGAGAGGCACTCCATGTCGTGCAACGATTTCTCTCATGTAAATTTCAGCCAATTTGCTCGTGTTATCTTTCTCTCTGATAGGTAAGAAGTGTGCTGATTTCGTTAGCCGGTCCACTATTACCCAAATAGTGTCATGACCCTTTGGCGTTCTTGGCAACTTCGTTATAAAATCCATGGAAATTTGTTCCCACTTCCACTTGGGAATCTCAGGTTGTTGCAGAAGTCCTGAAGGCTTCTGGTATTTAGCTTTCACCTTAGCGCACGTTAAACACTTGCTCACATAAACAGCAACGTCGCCTTTCATCCTAGGCCACCAATAGTAATCTTTAAGATCCTGGTACATCTTATCCGCTCCTGGATGGATAGAGTACCGTGATTTGTGTGCCTCATCAAAGATAACTTTTCTTAAACCACCAAACAGAGGAACCCAAATCCTCTTCATAAAACATAACGTTCCTTCCTCGTTTGGCACTAACTGTTTCTCCATCCCACAGAGATATTCCTCTTCAAGGTTTTTTTTTCCTAAGAGCTTCTTTCTGCGCGGTACGAATGCGCAGAGAAAGATCTGTTTGGATAATCATCTCCAAAGCCCTAACCCTTATGGGCTTGATCCTCTCTTTTCGACTTAGGGCATCGGCGACCACATTCGCCTTCCCTGGATGGTACTTTATCTCACAGTCGTAATCATTCAACAATTCGACCCAACGTCTTTGTCTCATATTCAGCTCTTTCTGGTCGAATATGTGTTGTAGGCTCTTATGATCTGTGAAGATTATACACTTCGTACCGTACAGGTAATGTCTCCAGATCTTTAATGCAAATATCACTGCGCCTAGTTCTAAGTCGTGCATGGTATAATTCTTTTCATGTACTTTCAACTGACGTGACGCGTAAGCTATGACCTTCTGGCGTTGCATCAACACGCAACCCAATCCTTGACATGAGGCGTCACAGTATACCACGAAATCATCTGTACCCTCTGGTAGTGCTAAGATTGGCGCATTGCAGAGCTTGTCATTTAACAACTGAAACGCTTCCTCCTGTTTGATTCCCCATTCAAACTTCTTATCCTTCTGTGTGAGCGCGGTAAGGGGTTGAGCGATTTTAGAAAAATCCCCAATGAATCTTCGATAATAGCCAGCCAAGCCTAAGAATTGTCGAATCTCGGTTGGCGTCTTTGGGGTTTCCCAATTTTTGATCGCTTCAATCTTTGTTGGATCCACGTGAATCCCATCTCCATTCACCACATGTCCAAGGAATTAGACTTCACGTAGCCAAAACTCGCACTTAGAGAATTTGGCATACAACTGTCCCTTTTTCAGCAACTCCAAACTAGCTCTTAAGTGCTGTTCGTGTTCAGCCTTTGTCTTTGAATAAATCAAAATATCATCGATGAATACAATCATGAGCTTGTCCAAGTACGGCTTGCAAACTCGATTCATTAGGTCCATAAAAACAGCAGGCGCGTTTGTCAATCCAAACGGCATAACTAGGAACTTGTAGTGTTCGTAACGAGTTCTGAAGGCTGTCTTTGGGATACTCTCCTCTTGTATCCTTAACTGATGGTAACCCGATCGCAAATCGATCTTCGAGTAAAAGCTTGAACCTTGGAGCTGATCGAATAAGTCATCGATCCTTGGCAGGGGATACCTATTCTTGATAGTCAACTTATTCAACTCCCGGTAGCCAATGCACATACGAAAACTACCGTCTTTCTTCTTAACAAACAGGACCGGAGCTCCCCAAGGTGAGAAGCTTGGCCTGATGAATCCTTTATCCAATAGCTCCTGGAGTTGTGTCGACAACTCCTGCATTTCCGATGGCGCGAGTCTATATGGTGCCTTGGCTACAGGCGCGGCGCCTGGAACCAATTCAATGTGGAATTCGACTTGCCTTTGAGGCGGTAATCCTGGCAAGTCTTCTGGAAGGACTTCAGGATATTACTTGACGACTGGAATGTCTTCAATCTTTGGTTCAGCAGCTTCTTTATCCACGATGTGTGCTAAGAATGCAACACATCCCTTCTTCAAGCACTTTCTAGCTTTTAGACAGCTAATAATTCTCAGCGGCTTATCATGCTTCTCTCTGTGCACTATGATGGTTTCTCCATCCGTCAGTGGGATGCGGATGGTCTTCCCATGGCAAACGACCTCGGCTTTGTTACTCGATAGCCAATCCCTTCCCACTACCACATCAAAGCTTCCCAACTCGACAGGTAGTAAATCTAGCGTAAACTCGTGCCCTCCTAGTTTAATCACACATCCTCGGACAACTTCACTGGTCTCAACTAGTTTCCCATTTGCTAATTTGATGGAGTACGGAACGTCTAACTTACTAGGCGTCAACCCAAGTATATTCATAAACTCTAATGACACGAAACTATAATCGGTACCAGTATCAAACAAAACAGATGCAAAGTGTTGGTTTATCGGGAACGTACCAGTGACAACGCTTGGATCCTGGCGCGCTTCCCTTGCGCCGATGTTGAATACTCTCCTACGATTTTGATCCAGTTTCGGGCTTTCCTTCTTGAAGTGCCCAATTTCCCCACAGTTACAGCATCCTGGCCCTCGACCATTCCCATTCCCAGCTTGATTCGCAACATTTCCACGGTTTCCGTTTCCGTTACCTCCTCGATTGTTGTTCCTATTACCAGAACCTCCTTTGCCACCCCGGCCATTACTAACCCAGCAAGTATCCTTCAAATGACCGTTCTTCCCACAAGCTTCACATGTTTTCGGTCCACATCGGCCAGAATGATGACGCTGGCATGTGTTACACTTGGGCAGAGTGCCCATATAACCCTTTCTTTTGTTCTCATTATTCGTTCGGGTACCCTCAGTGAGCTTCCTTTTGTTCTTTCCGGATGACTCTACCTAAGTCTCCTTCTTCTTTGCAGGGTTTGTAAGTTTTTCTAGTCTACGTGCCTCTGTAGCGAGTGCCAAACCCATCTTACTTGCAGCATCAGTTGTTGGTGGCGTTGATGTTGTCATCAAGCTCAAGACTTGAGGCGCCAGTTCCCAAATGAATTGTTCCAATTTCTTCAGTTCTGGTTTTACAAGGTACGAAACAATTCATGACAGATCATGAAGTCGTTGCACGTACTCCAACACCTTCGGACCTTCCATCATCAGGCTCCGAAATTCATCTTCCCATTTCTGGGTTTCCGTCTGGGAGCAATACTTCTTATGCATCATTCCTTTCAACTCACCCCATGTTAACGCATATGCTGCAGCAGCGCCCTTTATACGAATCTGAAGATTCCACCATAATCGAGCCTCATCTAGAAGCAGCTCAGAAACGTATGGGACTTGTTGTTCCGGCGTACAACCACTCACTTGGAAGATGGAATCCATTCTTTCGATCCACTTTACAAAGGCTATGGGACCTCCAGTGCCGTCGATCTTTGGAGGCTCGTGGTTGAGGAAGTGCCAGTAGGTACAGCCATGAGGTGGATTGTTGTTGCCGGTATTTCCAGAATTACTTCCGCTAGTTCCTCCTTGAGAGGCGGCGTATTGCGCGATGGCAGCCGCGATGACCTGCTGAAGCTCTGCCTCATTGGTAGGCATTCGTGTTTGACGTCTCAGCGGCATCCTCTAAAAGATGGTTCACGTTGGTCAGGTCATAGTAAGTAGAGTGTACGTAAGTATACAACAATATCAACACATAACATCTCATGTTATAAATAAATCAATCACATAACATCTCATGTTATAAATAAATCACCCATATTGACAGCCTCTACAATGGTTGAGGGCTTCGAGGTAGTAACCATACCCCTGATCTGGGGTGCAAGTCTCCAAATGAATCGTTCAATCCTTTTGAACTCCAGTTTGACTAAGTAGGGGACGACCCTAGACAAGTCGTGAGATTGCTGGACGTATTCAGGAATCTTTGGTCCATCCATTTTCAATTCCAGAACTCCACCTCAAGCTTCTGGATTTCAGCCCTAGAACAGTATTTCTTCTCCATCATTTCTTTGAGCTCATCCCAGCTCAGTGCATTAGCAGCATCTTGTACCAAGGGTCTGAACCTGGAGGTTCCATTATGAGAGTGTGCCATCTAGAAATAACCCCGAGATATAGGTAACACTCTGTTGGGGCGAACAGTTACTCATTCTTAGGATGGAGTCAGTCTTTTTGGACCAACGAACAAATGCCACGGTGCCCTCCCGTTTCATCAAAGTTCAAAGGCTTGCAGTTCAGGAACTGCTTATAGGTGCAACCAATTGGGGGGGTTGTTCCCAGTAGTGCCATCGTTGTGCTTAGAGCGGAGGGCTTCATGTCGTGCAATTGCCTGTGAGATGCGTTCTTGCAGCTCGGCTTTTGTCCTTGGCAACGTACTGGTGTTTGTGTCACGTCTGGGTGACATTCTCTTCTGTCGAAGTGGTATGAAGCGGGTTAGACAACGTTTCAATTGTCTATGAGATATATAGCACCATAAGCCATCATGTAATCACCCAATTTCACACGTAAATATACTCAATGTATGAGTGAGGAAATAATTTCTGAGCCTTCACATAGGCTTGCCAATTTGGCTTGTTGCTTGTAATAGAATGAACTCGAGGCTACATCGCCTTGGTCATTTGTGTTTAAGTTATTTCCTGCTACATTGGTTTTCATCAGCTTGACCCGCAGAGTCCACCAGGATTTCTGTGCACTACAAGTCGTTATTACGTGGGCCCCCGTAATAATAAATTGTCTTGCACAGTTACCCCAAATTTTCTCTCGTCCAAGCAGATGATCAATCAAGGAGCAACAACAGGTGCATCGGCATGAACAGTGTCATGCTCCAATGCGGGGTCAGGAGCAATGCCTGGCTCAGGGGCCATGGATGGCTCCGGATCAACAAACTGCATTTCAAAGTCAGTTGGATCAACAAACACAGGGGCTACAGGATCCTCCAAGGGCTGTCTAAGTGTATGTACTCAATGTCATGGTCTGGATCAAAACCAGGTGGAAAAACAAGATCATCCTCAATATCATGATCAAACTCAAAGCTGTGTGCGGGAACCGGTGCAGCTGATGACGCCATATCAGGGTCGGCGTCGTGTGAGTGGTGCTGCACTCCCTGTATATGCGAAGATGCGGACGCCACAGACTCAAATGAGTTTGGGACAGGTGAATGAGCATGAGCCTCCTCTGCAGGAGCGTCAGCAAGCAGTAGGCTACCACCAGCAGCAATAGGGCCTCGCCCTCAAGTGGGTCCTCCTCTAATAGTTCGACATCGTCGTCAGAGACAACGTCGGGGGGGCATATGAACAATGGGATAAGCGGCAAGGGGCACAGGAGCAGGGATCACCGCGAGTGGCAAATCCCCAACAAGATGGCCATCAGCAGGCTCTGCTACGACATCAGGCAGCGCAAAGGGCTGAAAGTCGTCATCGTCTGTGCTGGTAGTATCGGAAATGTACACCTCGTGCTCCGATGAAACTATGTCACCTGATACAATGGCCATGGGATCTGTAGTGTCCGACTCTCCAGTATCTGATGAAGGCATGACGTTTTGTAATACAAACACACATATGCACAAATAATCAATCATATAGTCAGATAAACATATTAGTTACCAATAAGCAATCATATAGTTCTCCTAGTCCCACTAGCCTACTCCCTCAGCCTCCCAGACCGAGCCTCAGCCTTCCAGACTAAGCCTCAGCCTCCCAGACTGAGCCTATAACTAACAATTAAAATGTGCTCAACTTTGTTTGTAAAAACGTTTTGGATCTGGACTTAAGTGGTATGCAATGTAAAAATGTTTTCGTGAGAGCCCTAGTGATCATAGTCTAGACTCGAGAAAGAATCCTAGTTCGCTATGATCGAGGCTCTGATACCAAGCTGTCACACCCTGGCTTTGCGGAAGCGTGGGTTTATTTGGTGTGACTTCTTAATACCATAGCTTAATCACAACAAAGCTATATGAAAATAAAACCATGTAGATCATCCATTGATTTAAGTTTGAAAAGTAAAATACCACAACATTGTCTTAAGGCGTTGACACATGCAACGGAAATTACAACCTAATAACATAAAAACATTGTTTGAAAGACACCACCACAATCTTAAAATAGCCGTAGTTTAAGAACTGTAACTCGTCCAGGTAAAAGTCACAACCCCTAAACTTGGATGATCCCCTAACTCTAACGCAGCGTGAAAACGTAGCATACCGTGCCAGATCCTTAGTTCCCTGAAATACATGTAAGTTGGAAAAATCAACAAAAATGTTGAGCGAGTTCATGTGTAAGTGGGTATGTATAAATCGTTAAAAAAATGTACCCGTATAAATGTATGTTCTTGGTATGTAGTAGTAAGGAAAAAGAGATCGATTAATGTGTAGCTAATACATTAATATGTGACATGGCCTAAGAAGCACTCAAACCTGTAACGCGGATTTCATACCGGTCCTTCCGGCGGAACGACATAGTCACCACATGCAGCCATACGCTGGCCCATGTGTGGGGCTCGCAACACCCGATAGATCTATCACTCATGCCTCTCGGTCCTTATACAAGGATTAATGGTCTTACGATAATAGCCTATCCATTCACGTGATCTAGTAGTAAGTTCCTTAGCTAATCATACCGTGTATAAAAAGTACTCGTAATCATAGTAACATGTATTTCACCCCCGCAGTTTAGAAAACTGAAAACAGTTAAGAGAAAAGGGGGACATGAACTCACCGAAGTGCGTCTCTAAAAAGTATCTCCCAGAAAATCTGCTGTGCGAAGACCTACACGTACTAACTTCTATTAGACGGACGGCCGTGCCTTAGTTTAAGGTTTAATGTCTTTGGGAAATAGTTAGGCAACTATTTCGTGTTTGCACTTCGTAATTATTTTGTAAATATATTCCTTCCCAAGGATGGGGGATTTAATACATGTGCGTTCGTATAACTTCGAAATATATTATTAAGTCTCACTTAATCAAATATATTTTATTTCATTTGTCTAAAATACTTTATTCCCAAAATATAAATATTATTCCCAAAAATATTATATTTTATTCCATCTAATTTTCCAAAATAATACTTTTGTCAAAATACGCGTTTAAGAGTATTTTCTGAAAATACGTAAGTTACGGATAAAGATCGGGTGGTATTAATAATACCGTTGTAACTTAAATATTTATTATGAGGGCGTTCGAATTATTTTGGAGCCGTGAATATTTAGTAATATTATTTTTACCCTAAAAAAATAATATTTACGTAGTTCACAAAATAATCATAAAAATTTCACAAGCGTTGTTATGGAAAATATATACTAAATATATATTTTAGCAAGTTTTATTTTGTGAAAATCCCACCTCCGACACTTGGAAGTTTCGTAATAAAAATCGTGGCGAAAGTTATTTGGGAAAACAAGTTAAAAATATATCCGTAACACTTGTGATAAAAAATATTTACAAGTGTTAGATTTTTGGAAAATTTCGCCAGAGTTTCCTCTGTAAGTGGAGGTGGCCACGCTTACCAGCGTATCATTTTCTTTTAAAATTTCAAACCAACAATGTTCCCAACATCAATAACAAACAATATTCCAACATCATACTAGTTCAAAAATATCACAAACGTATGAACTTGTGGGTTGTGTAAAAGTGTGTAGTAACTTCCCATTATTTTTAATAGATCTTTCTATTTTTATAAATGGAATCGGTTTCTCGAAAATCTTATTTTTACAGAAAATGCATTTGTACATCTTCTAGTCAAAAATTTCAAAAGTAATTCTTTTGTTAAAACTTTTTGTCACACAAGTGTCTACACACTTGTGTGTTTACAAAAATTACCTTTGTTTTGGAAAGATCCAGCTTTAAAAATATGATTTCTTTTGACACTTGGTCCTTTGAAAATACCACTTGTAGATCCGTAGATCTACTAGTTTAGAACTCCATTTTGTAAGAAAATTGTTTTTACACAAGTTCATGGTTATAAGTAGTAGTGTTCTTCATCTAACCACTTTTCACACTAAAACATACACTAGGTCATGTTCCATGAACATGACTTAGTCGGGTTAGATGACGATCCGAACTAACACTAGCATAAAACAACACTAAATAATCATTACAAAACAAGTCTTATAAGTTTTACACCAATATTCATCTATTAACCACTTTGTTTATATTATTTTAGTAGTCTTTAAATTTTGTTCTTACATGATCATAAATTTCAACCGTCAAAATTCTTATTAACCACTTTAGAATGGATCAAAAAGGCGTTTAAAGTCACTTACTACTAGCTCGAGGCTAGGGAAGAAACTAGTCGAAAAACGAGTGGTTAAAAGCGTTGAGGTGAGGTCCTTGACGATCCGCAAGCACCGGGCTTCCTCGTACGCGATCCTTCACACTTGTATATGCTTAATGCGGCTTGATCAAAGTGGAAAAAAAAAGATGGATGGAAGTGAATGCTCTCGGCAGGCAAAAGAAAGGAAGAAAGAAAGCAATTTCTTTTAAGTGGTGATTATGGAATGAAGTATTATTTCACATGTTTATTTATAATCTTTTTTTTTTCATTATTATCCATTAGACATAATGTCTTTTAGATATTTAGCAATCTAAATATAATAATCAACCAAGGACAAAGTGTGTCCCCCAATTGTGATGACCGATCGGACAAGGGGTTGGGTTTTAGTTCAATTTCAATTATATAGCTAAGGTATTAGTTAGTTAATTAGGGGATTAAATCAAGTCACTAGTGTGTAGGGTTATGTAGCGGGTGTTAGGGTATTCGGGTACCCTAACTGGCTCAGAAAAAGAAAAATAGTGTCAATGACAAAAAATTTATGTCCCGGGTTAAGTCCGGTTGTTCGGTTACTAGTCCGTTAAAGTGCTAAATAATTATTTAAAGTGTCGTTAATTTTATTTTTAGTGACACAATTTATTCCCGACACTTTGGAAAGTGTCTAGTAATATTTTTCTCAGGTTTTGGCACTTTACTAGTTAGCTTAATGCTGAATTTTTATTTAAAGTGCAGAATTTTTGTACGCAAAGTACGTTTTAGGCACATCCGGTCACTATAACTAACACCTAGTGACGCAGTTCTACAACCCTCATTTCCCTACACTCTCTACCGGTGTAGTAAACTATCTCTGGCTCATACAGGCCTTAGAGGCAGTGTCTGCCTGATGCTGGTTATATCAGCATGTTTAATGGGTATCACGTATAGTGTGCTCACTGTGCTTTTTGTGCATCAAGGTTGTCACTGATGTTTGTGTAAAAATAATAGAGTGACAATATAAAATGTGATGCATGAGTATGTATGTATCAGAAATCAGTAAGCAGTTTAATCACAGTTGTAAGCAAGCACAGTAATTAAGCAGTAATTAAATATTAATTAATTCGTACGGATACCTGGTTTGGTGAGGGTTGTCACATCGTTACCTGCAAATTCGATTGGTTTACAGGCAAGAAATTCCTTATATGTGCAACCAGGCGTTGTAGCTTTCATTTTCTTAAGAAATGGGGCTTGCACTACATCATCATTATCATTATTATTAATGTTGCCGCCTCCATTTACACTATTACTGAAATTGTCGCCGTGAGTACGTTTGCTAGGAGTAATTGGTTGAGGTTCAACTGGATTTCGGGCAGCAGCAAGGATTGCTGGAATAGCATTAGCTATTCCTTGGGCAACGATATTTTCTATATCCTGCCTATTAAGAAAGTGATCTTCATGGTTTTGCTCAGATTGGTTAACTTCGTTAACTGGTTCATTGACGGAATGTTCCATCTGATAATTAATATATATATATATATATATATAAATTATTAGCACAAAATAAATAATAATCAAACATAATAAAACAATCGCATATAATCAAGTTAACACGTATAGGCAAAATTGTCGACTTTGCGACTTTCATCTTTTTATATATATTAGTATGCATCACTACACACCCGTTATATTACAAAAGTTTTATTTTTAAGTTATTTTACATGATTATATTTTTATTAATATTTTATTATTATTAAACACAGAACCATACCATCATGCCACCACAACCAACTGGCATCTCAGAAATGACGCTCCCTCTCGTCGTATTTCCATGAAATCCTTTCTCCCACTTCCCGGATTCTATTTCCTACGTCCACTAACTCCTCGCCATATTGGCAGAGTTCAACCAAGTTTTCAGTGCTCATAGGTGGGTTTGGTGCAGGCTCAGGGTCAAACTGAGGGAAAAAGGTGTTAGGGTTATTCAAGAGATTCTGAAATTGCCAGTCAGTTGTCCACCATTCTTCTAGCTCTACTGGTAGAGGTCGGGGGTGGATAATGGGATCTGGGATAGCAGGCTCTAGGTTAACTGGAAGTTGTAATTCAACTGGGTAATTGAAAAGGTTTTCATCGGCAGGTCCAATGAGGTCACTAAGTGCCAGTTTACGATCCAGCTCCTCCCATGATGGCATTTCCTGGGCTTGCCCAGAACTTTCCCTGATTTCCTTTCCTTTGCCTTTATCCTTCGGATCCTCAGTCTTTATAGTTTTCTGTGTTGCTGGTTTCTTCCTACGCACACGCCTCCAGCCTACAAGTCTTCTTCTCTTTTTCGGTTTTGGTTTCTCCTGAGGTTGGGCTTGGAATACCATTGGCTCCTCAGTATCAGCCTGATAGCCATTGAAGGTATCGGTGGTATCCATATATGTGCTATGGATAGAAATATTTCATAGTGCCTCCGACAATTCATTCATGCTGTTAGCATACATGAAGAAACACACAAAATTCTAAGTTAAAATTTCATTTATCAACTTAAATTCACAGAATGGCAATCAGAAAATTAAGTATTTCTAAATACTTAATTGGCTTAAATCAGTGGCTCTAATACCACCTTTTTCTGTCACGGTCCCCGTCCCGGTGTGACCCGGTCCAGGAGCCGCGGGACAGAAACCCGTGGTATTGATTATTTGAGTTGACAGCGGAAGTTTAACAGGATCTTTTGAAATTTGAAAATGCCCAATTATTTTATTCCATGAATTGGGACAAACCCCATAATTTACAATAGAGGAATTTCACGAGGAAACTCCCTGTTTTACAAAACATGTTTATTTATTTTACTGAGCCACCACTTCAAGCTTGTTAGTGCTCCGTAGCACGTTTTCCTTGATTCACGGTAGGTCACCTGAAACATATTTTGAAAAATATTTTATCAGCGGGGGAATACTGGCGAGTCATTCAGGTTAAATAAAACGACACATTGGTTATAAATTACAGCATAAGAGCGATTACAATGGCTACTATCTTATTTTTACCTGGCGCCGTGTCACAACCTGGTGACGATGGTCATACCACTATTGGGTCCTGTAATTTTAACTGGAAAACATTTGGGTATTGTAAAACACTTTTAATAAAAAGAGAATGACTCACATTGCAAGTTTAGACGGGCAGAGTTTAGCCTACTGATTTAGCCTCGTAACCTAATTTAAACAGCAAGGCATACGAAACTAGGTCAGTAACTTAATACAACATTTACGATAACTCACGAGATCAAAACCCTCACGACGAATGACAAAGTATAGCCCAATTACAGGCAGCACTTAAACATCCACCGGATTGGTTTCAATCAATCGGACATTATATCGTAGCAGCGATCGAGTTAATACCCTTAATCGTAGCAGCGTTTTCCTACTTTACACTTGATTTTTTAGCAGAATAAGTGTGATTTTGAAGGTTTTCTCGAGCACAGACGATCAGGCCACGCACAAGCAATTTATAGCAGAAAAATGGGTTTTACGCGGCCCGCGTAAACTCACTCTTAACTTTTACGCGGCCCGCGAGAGCCCGCTAGGGCTTGTGTGTCATCAGTAGGCCCGCCACGTGTCTGACGTGTGGCCTGTTCGCTTATCCAGTCAACTTTTAGTTGACGCGGACTGCGTAAGCTGAAGCTTACGTTTTACGCGGCCCGTATGAAGCAAAAAATCATATATCTTTTCTTTTAAGTTGACGTAGCCCGCGTAAGCTGAAGCTTACGTTTTACGCGGCCCGCGTAAATTCTGGAAATCTTGTTTTCTTGGTTTTTCATGTACATTAGGGTTTCTGGGGTCCGGGTTTTCACTTACGGGTCTTTTATGGACAATTTTTGAAGGTCCTTACACCGGTGACACGGCAAGCCTACCCCTTGACTCGACAACCCTACAGCCGCCTTTTTAGCTCTGGCGGCCCGTGACGGAGGAAGAGGTGGTCCTCGCGGGGCGCGAGGGACCCCTCGACCAGCCTATAAATGGGGGGCTTTGGCTCATTTGATCAATCGTTCATTTTTGTTTTCTCTCTCAAACTTTCTGATAGTAATTATTATACCCGGGCATAATACCCACTATAAAGCGAATCTCTGCCTCGTTGTAAGTACTATAACCCTACTATTACCCTACAGGATCGATTTAGGATCCCGTAACGCATGTCGGCTCTGCCTGACTCAGTCGTTAGAATTCTGTCTCGTGTTACACTCGATTGATAGAGGATTCCGTAATGCATATCGGCTCTGCCTGACTCAGTCATTGGAATTCTCTCTCGAGTTGTACGGTTAATGTGATTTGGGTTATTTTACTAACAAGTGTGCATTGTTTAAGCATATCCATAGTAATGTACACTATGCAAAATCAATAAAGATACAAAAAAGTATATAAACGATAACAAACCTCGTCTTCAAGCACACTGCTAATGGTTCTTAAGTTGCTTCATTTTTTCAGCACCATCTCTCACACAAAACCCTAGAAAAAAAAAAACAATTAAACCTTTAAATCCAGATTACACAAAAGGTACGAAATAAAATTACAGCCTAAAAGGCTGAAACTACAAACACAGCGTACAAACAGTTTTGAAGCCAAAAACTATGAAATAGGAAGGGGTTTGAGAAATATTTAGGGTGTAGGTATCTCCGATATGAACAGATACTGCATCGGATCATACCTAATCGGAGTGTTTTGGTTCCTAACGGCATGGAAGCCCTAGATTTTAACTCGAACATATCCGACCACCCTTTCCACCGTCTCCATTAAGTTTAGGGTTGATAGGAAGAAGATATTGCGTACCAGATGTAAGATCCTTCTGAGTAGCAGCTTGAATCGCCTTGGAGGAAAACCCTAGATCCAGATCTGGAATCGCCAGAGAGAGAGAGGAGCAAGGAAGCGGGCGATTTTGAAATGTTTTGAAATGGTGAAACCGCTAATGTATCTCGTATTCCCGTGTTTAGTAGAAGGGTATAAGTGGAAGGTGATGTTTTCTGGTGCTTAAAAAACTTGTACATCATGCTTTAGGGGTGTTTTAAGGGAATGATAATGACCTTAAGAAGTTCTTCTAATATGCTTCTATATATATATATAGGATAAGGATCATGTGAGAAGTAGTAGGCTATTTGAGAAACTTGAGAAGCATTCTGGACCACACATTTTCCCTAAGCAAAAAAATGCAAAAAAAAGGCAAATTTTTTTTTTTTTTTTTGGAAAAATCGCAGCTTTTTATTTAAGGATTTAATTTTTTTATTTTTATTTTTTTTTTTAAATTTTTTTTTTGGGATTTATACATATGTGTATAATGTTAATCTTCTAACTATACATATATGTATATTGTCAATTATACATATATGTATATACATGTTTAAAGTTGAAAAATAAGTGTTATTTAGGGTTTAGCATTAGTATTTTGGGTTTAGCATTAGGGTTTAGGGTTTAGCTTTATGGTTTAGGTTTAGCTTTAGGGTTTAGCTTTAGGGTTTAGCATTAGGGTTTAGCATTAGCGTTTAGTAATAGTATTTAGGGTTTAGCATTAGGGTTTAGCATTTGGGTTTAGCTTTTCGGTTTAGCATTAGGGTTTAGCTTTAACTTTTGGGTTTAGCTTTATCTTTAGGGTTTGCATTAGGGTTTAGCATTAAGGGTTTAGCTTTAGGGTTTAGTTTTAGCTTTAGGGTTTTGCATTAGGGTTTAGCTTTAGGGTTAGAATTAGGGTTTAGCATTAGGGTTTAGAATTAGGGTGTAGGATCGGTTTACGACCCGAACGAGTCGTTCAGAAGAGATTTAGTCAGTTTCAGAGGCGGAAACTAAGAAACCGATTGCGAAACAGCTTGCGTATCACTTTAACACTGATTATATTGATCTACTATCGTTTACAATCAGTCCTCACACCGGCAGCACCTCGGTATGGAATTTCAGAAACCGTTTTTTACAAATGAAATGACCAACACCCCTATATATACTAGACAAGATTTCGCTTGGAAATACTTCAAGCGAAACCTACATGAAATACATGTTCAAGTGAAATCGACAAATCAAATACAAAATCTGATTTCAAGTTTTCATGCACTTTCACGTGATGTTGTCATTTAATGTAAATGATGTCATTGATGATGTCATCTTGATGATGTCATCATGACATCATGCTTGAACAAAACCGCAACGAACCCGAGACTCGACATAAGACGAAGACGACAGATGAATGCACCAACAGACTCCCCCTCAGATGTTGACGAGTCTTAAATGTCGAGTATTCTCAATCTTCAGTCTTTATCGGTCTTTTTTTTATTAGCATATACCAGGATCTTCTCTTTGGCTCTAACCTCGTCAGACTCCCCGTCTCATCATGATGGGATCGCCGTCTGGAATTAGCTATCACCTTGAGATCAATCCCTGGCTTTATCTCTATTTAAGCTCATTTCCTGCATAAATCTCATCAAAACATAAGTTTTCACTTAAATCAATAAGAAAAACTTACTAGTAATAGTTACATCAAGTTCAAATTAATGACCCTGATTAACTAATCAAATTTTTCTTTCTCAAAATCAGAATTTTTCAATTCTGCATTTAAAACCAACCCTGTTCATCATGTTCAGCACTTGGAATTTTGAAAATCAGCTCTTCAACATCAGTTGTCGAAAATCTTTTTGTATTTTACAAAATTTTATGCTAAAACACACTAAATCTTTTTGGATTTTTTATTATAACAGAAATGCAATAAAGAAATATTTACAAACAATATTTTTGTGAGTTCGTGTAAGAGGATCATATCAGTTTATGTGACCAATCACTAGCACCGTTAAGCTTTAACATTTTAAGCTCTAAACGATTCACGTTGATTGACGATATTGTTGTCCACTTAAACTCAATCTAAAACTTTCAATCTGCTTACCGATACTTTAAGGTATATTAAGATAGCACTAAGTTCTTATGGACCCCACGATCTCAGCATATCCCCTCATCATGTAATACACTATCTCAAGCAATGCCTTTAAACTTTTATCAACTGTGATTTGTGCGAAAACAAAGCAAAATGTTTAAACATTAACAATCAAGTCGATACTTCCGTATACGCAGAGAAAGTCCAATGTTTAAACAAAATAAGAAAAATAAAACAAGTTGAAGTTGTTTAGGCTTTAACCACCAGGTCGATACTCCCGTATACGCAGAGGTGATCCAAAGCTTAAACGAAACACCAAAGAAAATAAAGCAGAACGTTTAGGCAACAACATCCAGGTCGATACTCACGTATACACAGAGGATGTCCGATGCTTAAACAAAATAAAGAAATCAAACAAGTTTAAATCTTTGCAAAATGAAATGCACAATCACAGCGACTTTTCAGGAAAATTGTGAAAGTTCACAAACTTAACCAGTTTTATGTCTTTCGGCAATCAGCGATTACTGAGTAGGCACACAGTCAAGAAGGACAAAACCAAGTACTACACTTTCAACCGTGTTTCCCACTAGAATTAGGCTTTTTCATTTATGTTTGTATCGTTATCGCAAATCTACTAGTCTAGCTGAGCCTACCGTCACATCTTTAGTGTGACCGTTTATCACATTATAACTTTCCATTTCTTTAGCGTGCTGTGACAGTCCAACTGATCTACTATCATTTCCTCTTTTTTACAACAAAACTCATTTTTGCATTTTTATCATGTTTTTGGCTTTTTCAAATTTTCAAATGTTTTTGGATTTTCTAAAAATTTACTCCCCCTAAAATGCAAACACATTTTAGGAAATTTGAAAACAAACTGTACAAGTAACATGACAACTGATATCGAATCACTTCAATTCGCCATCCACTTGGCATAAACAATCAGAACTCCCCCTCACAACAAACTATTTTCCCATTGTGATCTCAAAACACTTAAGTTTGTTTTAATCAAAATGGTTTTTCCGGAAAATAAGTTTTGTTGATTTTACCACTTGTAAAATTGGGAATCAAATCATCACATTGTTTTACCAATCATATGTAGGAAATCAGATACAACTTAATGTCCCTGATTTACCACTTGTAAAATCAATCCAATTCAACTTCTGAACCACTTGTAAAAATCACAACCATACAACTTAAACCTGCTTTTCAACCAATTTACCATCTTTTGGTTGAATTCTCAAGGTGCCGATTCCTACTCCTCGCTTACAAACCTGGGAGTTCCGGCAAATCCTGCAAAAACTTTTCAAACACAGATTAAGAATGATGCCGATTCATGATCCACGATTACCAACTTGGGATCTCCGGCAAGTCAGGTTTTTCATTTAAACAGATTCGCCCAAGCCTGACGGTCCTTGGGTGATTTTGAATTCTTGTTCAACAATGATGGAAAATTTGCAGCATCCATTGTTAAACCTGAATTCTCCATTTTTACCTCAACCAAAGGCTCCTCCGGCTTTGACGAACCAGAATCATTTCATGCACATGGCTTGTCTGACTTTGACCTGTCAGATTCATCGCCTGATGGTGGCACGTCTGACTTTGATGAGCCAGATTCATCGCCGACCATTTTCTTCTTCTTCTTTTCTTCTTTCGTCCTCAAATTTGTATCTGATGAATTCGTCTTGCTTGACTTTGCAATCGAGGAAGTCGATTCATCAGAACTCTTATTTTTACCAACAGATGAACCCGAGGACAAGATCCTTTCGAGATACTCTCTAGCCTTCTTCCTCTTCTTCCTCAGTCTGTCTTTTTGCCCCTGTGAAAGTTTAACTTTCTTTTCTTGAATTGTCTGTTCTTGAACTTTAGGTTTTAGAACCTTCTGTTCATGGAGCTTGACATTGACTGAATTCTTTGCCATCTTCTGAGAATTAACCCTCAATCTTTCATTTGATCTCCTTGGGCAATCTCTGGCAATGTGACCTCTGATGTTGCAGTTAAAGCATCTCCTCGTCTCATAACTCCAACCTTGGCAGTTAACAGCAATGTGTCCTTGATAACCACACCTGTAACACACTCTGTTATCGTACCAATCACCATTTTCAGCCCAAATGCTCAGATCATAGCACTGTTTGGCTTGGTGATATTCCTTGCTCCTCTTGATTGCTGGATTTGACTTTTGAGCACTGTGGTCCGACCTGCACCACTTATTACCAACAATTTTAGAGTTTTCATTTTTCAATTTTTGTAATTTTTTATTGCGATTGGATGATCGATCTGATGAGCTTTTATTATCTTTTTGAACATTTTTCAAAATTTTCTCTTTTTGTTTTTGTTCCACTTTCTTCTTCAAAGGTTTTTGCTTAGAGCATTCTCCCTTTTCAGTTGATTGTGGAACAGTTTCTTGAAACTTTTCTTTTAATTTCAAAAACAATTTTTGTTTTTCGAATTTTTTATTTTCATCATCAGATTTTTCATCACAATCTTCAACTTTGACTTTGTCAAAGTTTGTGACATCGTCACTTATTGGAACTGAATTTAAAGGTTTTGGAAAAGGAATAGTTGAAGTATTCACAAAAACCTTCAACTTTTCTTCCCATTCATTGATTTTCTTTTGAGCACATTCTGCCTCTTTCTCAAGTCGAATAATCTTTTCAAGATGAGAATTGATTTCAATTTGTTTTTCAAGATTGTTTTTACCAAACATATCTCTCTCATCTTCTAAAAATTTTATTTGACTTTGAAAAACTTTTTCAATCTTCGATTTTTCATTTTCAAAATCTTTTTCTTTTTCTTTCAAAATTTTGTTTTCTAATGTCAAACTGTCCAAACCACTCAACAGTTTGTCATTTTCAGATTTCAACTTCTCAAAATTTTCCTGCAAAACAAGAATCTGTTTAATATCAGCTTGCTTCTCATCCTTCAACTTTTTGACTTCCAATGTCAAACTTTCCGCATCCTTCAAAATTTTGTCATTATCAGCCTTAAAGTTGTCACATTTAGAGCACACTGATTCTGAACTTGAAGATCCAAGCTTCACAGATTCTTCATTCTTTGTAACTTGCTTTATCTTTGTTTTGTATGTTCCTGCACAAAAGATTTTAACGAAATCAAGAGGATTCGCATTCTCATCAATATAACAACCCCTCTTCATATCATATTTCATACCATCTTTTGCACTAAGACACACACAGACTCTTTTGTTCAGTTCTACAACCACATCCAAACTTAATTTTTTCAAATTATTTTCTATCCTATTCAACAATCCTTTCTTTTTCTCTTCATTATCATCCATATGTGTTGTAAGTTTACTGATGAATTTACTTAAAGATAATTTTGAAAAACTAGAATTTTTTCTTAGATTTTCCAAAAAATCATCCCATTCAGCTGGTAATCCATTAGCAAACTTTGATACTATTTCAGATTCTGATATCATTATCTTGTTTTCTTTCAAATGGTCAATCAAACAATCAAATCTCTTCTCCAAATCATCTAATTTCTCATCTTTCTTACACAGAAAACATTCGAACCGGTTAACCCAAACATTCTTGGACAAACCTTGATAATGACTACTGAAATACCCTCGATACCAGTTATTTATCCTTTCAAGATCATGGTTTTCTTTTTCATCAAAGAACACTTCCATTTTTACAAAACAATCTGTTCAAAACAATCTGATTATGCGGAGAACTTTAATCATACAACACTTAACCGACAATATCAACCTTCACTTAAATCTAACTGAGCCACAAATGATAACTATTTAGTGATTGGGCCAACTAATTCAGCTCACAATTGTTAATAAATGGGCCGATCAAAATGAACAACTAATGTGTCGGCAAATGTTTTATACTCTAAACAGGCTTTCAACAAATTAATTCCAATGATTTACTTCAATTCAGATTTGGCTTCAAATAATACTCAATAGGCCTAACACTATATGCTTCCTGACAATCCCTTTAGTCAAAGCACATGGGTCCCTTTAGTTCAAACAATAGCCGACAAACACAATTAAAATAACATCACATGCAATTGTTTGATAATCTTGCTGGCTGACAACTTTCACTTTTTCAAAACACTTTGATTTGACCAAATTATCTAGTTCACGTGATGACAGTAGTGATTTATATGATTTCAATACTTGTTGACTGACAATTTGTACAGTAGTTCACATTATTTCTTTTCCACTTTGTAAACCCGAGACACTTTATCAAAATTGTGAATCCAATTCACATGCGCCTGACACACAAACTTGTGATTTCTTGTCCCAACTAACTGACAACCTCGATTTACGTTTCACACAAAATGTTTCAAGCGAAATTGTCAGATAATCTCAAGCTAAATCATGTCAATCATGCACATTCAAGCGAAATTAACACTCAAATTCAAGCGAAATCTTCAATTATCACACAATATTCAAGCGAAATCTAGTGACATCATCTTTTACGATCTGTTTTAGACTCGATTGAACAAGTAAATGATCGAATTAATTTCTGAAACTTTCAAGGGTTTGTTAAAACATGTTTTCGTACAATATGTGAGAATTTGAGCCGATTTTAACCGTAAAAATTTGTTTGATTTTGAAAGACGGTGTAGAAAATCAGAAAAAGTGACAAAAACGAGCTGTTTTGGCGAAATCTCTTCCTCCTAAGCTCTGATACCACTTGTAGGATCGGTTTGCGACCCGAACGAGTCGTTCAAAAGAGATTTAGTCAGTTTCAGAGGCGGAAACTAAGAAACCGATTGCGAAACAGCTTGCGTATCACTTTAACACTGATTATATTGATCTACTATCGTTTACAATCAGTCCTCACACCGGCAGCACCTCGGTATGGAATTTCAGAAACCGTTTTTTACAAATGAAATGACCAACACCCCTATATATACTAGACAAGATTTCGCTTGGAAATACTTCAAGCGAAACCTACATGAAATACATGTTCAAGCGAAATCGACAAATCAAATACAAAATCTGATTTCAAGTTTTCATGCACTTTCACGTGATGTTGTCATTTAATGTAAATGATGTCATTGATGATGTCATCTTGATGATGTCATCATGACATCATGCTTGAACAAAACCGCAACGAACCCGAGACTCGACATAAGACGAAGACGACAGATGAATGCACCAACATAGGGTTTAGCTTTAGGGTTTAGGGTTTAGCATTAAGGTTTAGCTTTAGTGTTTATGGTATAAGGTTTAGGATTTATAACACATATTTTTTCAATTTTAAACATGTATATACATATATGTATAATTGACAATATACATATATGTATAGTTAAAAGATTAACAATATACACATGTGTATAAATCCCAAAAAAAAATTAAAAAGAAATTAATCCTTAAAGAAAAAGCTGCGATTTTTCCAAAAAAAAAATTTGCATTTTTTTCACCTTTTTTTGCATTTTTTGCTTAGGGAAAATGTGTGGTCCAGATTGCTTCTCAAGTTTCTCAAATAGGGTGGACTTCTCTTAGGATCCATACCCTATATATATATATATATATATATATATATATGGTTAGATTCATTTGTAAATAGCCCTTTTGATTTGATTGTGGGGATTGATGTAGCATCCCAATTTTAGGTACAACTATACGTTCGTGTACCTAATTTAACAAAGGGATGTATTTGTCAAGAGTTTATTTATACACGGAGAAAGAGTACATTTTGTGGGTTTGTTAACTCTAGTTAAGTATGTTTTTGAAATAAAAGAAGTGTGTTAAACAAAAGATAAAAGGTTTGTGTAATAAATGAATCAAATGAAAACAATAGGGACTATATGTGCTAACCCCACTTGCTTATTAAATGATATGGTGAAAGACCCATGTTTCTTCTGGAACATAAAAGAAGGCTGATGTGTGTGTGCTATGGTGCGATCATGGAGAAGAAAGCAATAATGCCAGGAGAATCAAGTAATCGAACCGAGTAACTGATGATAAATTTTACCCAGAAAGTCATCGTCTATCATGAGTATTTGTAGTAGCAATCACTGGTATGTATTCTTTAACATAAAACTTTAAGGTTATTGGGGTTCATGTGTGTGTTCCTAATCTCATCTTAAATTCGTGAAATTTAGGATGACTGGGAATGAAAAGTGATTAAGATAAGTACAGAAGCTAAAAAACATCAGAACCCATTTCTTTATGATCAACCCTAGTTCTCTACATTAGGGGTTTTGGATTAAAGATGATTTAATGTTACAAACTGGATATTTTGGCTGATGTGGCTTAGTAAGATTTTAATGGTGAACATATTATGTTAAAAAAACAAGAAATGCCATTATTCATAAAGGTATATGTTTGCATGTTAGAGCTTTAAAGATTCTAGTTGATAGTGTATAAATTTAATCTGAACTCTATGTAAAGATGATGGTGTATGCAGCTATAATAGTCCCATCTCTGTATAAAAAAAGAGAGTGATTGTGTTCATAAGCAATGAAATGAGTTGTTTTGAAATGTCGAATCAAGTTGTTAGGTAACTCAATTTTCTGAAACCCGCCAAGTGTTTGATAAAATGTGTGGGTGGATTTAGTATGAAATTTAATTTAATGTATTTTTTTCCAGAAGAGAAGATTTAAATGAGTTGCTGATTGTAATCAAGTTGACACAATGATTTATGTGTAAAACTAATCCATATATGTTGAAACGTGAAGATATATTATGAACTTGATTATGATATATTGTGAGTTTTACTTCAGGGTTGTCAACTAGTCAATGGAGAAATTCATTATACGAACAATCCTACGGGCGAAGGTGAGTGACTCTAGTTATGTTAAAGAAACTATGGAGTTGAGATCTTTAAATCTCAAAGAAAGTTACATGATTTTGTTAATCGGGAGGTTAATTACGAATGGGATGGTAAACATATGGTCATTGTACATTATGAATGGTGAAAATGGTTTAAAACCAATAGGATTTGAACCACACAAGTTGCATTAAGATGGGAAACAACATTTGGGCATAGCATACGCTTAGCTGGTGGGCCAACGACCCTAACCACTACCTTACGGCATCATGGAGTTTTACCCAAGTCTAGAGTTATGTCCTTGGGGGTTAATTGTACGATGTCTAACCATTATTAATATTTATTATTGGGTGTTTTGATGTAAGAGAAGTTCAAATACAAGGAGTTTACATTCTAAGGGCGGGTCTTATGAATACAAATAGTAGCGGTATGTGTTGGAATAACATTAAAACAATGACCATGTATGTTGTTACGTGTATGACAACATATAGTGGTATTTTATTTTTATGGTGTAAATTGACCTATGTAGTGTTTTGTTATTTCAAGTTAACAGGGCTTCTTTCTTGGAGGTGAAACGACCTAGAGATGGGGTCGGATAATGGAGGAAAAACCTAGAACTACAAAGTTGGGCTTTAACCCATTAAGGAAGTGAATTTTGGAAATGGAGTGTGATATACATCGATTTAAATATATTTATATTTTTTATTTATAATCGAATAACCAATTACTCGGGACCTATGTCCTCACTTAGCTTTGACTAATCCGTTGTGATGGTAACGTGTAGGTATGACGAGTTATTCATTTAAGTGGTCAAGACACGTGGATTAAGCGGATAGTCCCCAATTGCATATCATATTGGGAAATTAATTCGAGGAACTATTTTAGGGGAAATGGACGGATAAAGGAGGGACTTAAACCGACGACCTGAAAGATAAGTGAAACCATGAGTTGTTCATAATTAGCCCCGTTGAGTAATACACATATAAACATATTTGTATATATGTGGTCGTGGATATGATACCATAGAAATATTCAAGCTTATAGTTTTGATTTATGGTTTGGTGATGTCGCATGACGGATTAATATGATGAAAGGCAAGGGTGATCAAGACTTGGAAACGGGTCAACGGGAAAGAGATTTGGCGTCATCAAGTTCCTTATTTGCATAGTTTTCCTAACTATGTAGTATTTATATGTTGGTGTTACGAGTTAAAATTTTTGTTGTTTTAACCACTTGATTGGACATGCATAGATATTTTGAGTCGAGTTAGTTTTAGTACATGTTTAATCAGGTTTTGTTCGTAAGGGTAGTCGATTTTACGAACCAGCCTTGGCGAATTTTTTTGTAAGAAAGCTTATGTGTAATTGAGCTGTATTTTGGTGTTTAGATTATACAGTATTACTTAAGTGCGTATTCTAAAGTTAAAAAAAATGGGCCTACTTTCCGCAGAAGTATTCAATATTGTATTTAAGGTTTTTGGGCATTACAAGTCTGAAAATAATAATAATAACAAAAAAAAAAAAAGATTTGCGTGTTACAATTGAATGTGACGTGATCGGTCGGTTATGGCTAGAATGGGTCTGGTTGGATCCGATTGTCACTGATCTCAGAGAGCCATGTTCCAACTATTTGTATTTGGACTTGACCTATTAGCTATTGGATCTTGATCTCATCCATGACCCAACGAATCTAAATGGATCAACCCATCTATTTAAAAAAACTAGTTTAATTAACTGTCAGAATACAACGTTGCAAACACCGACCTACGCCTGGATTACAATAATCCTCGGCTTATTACATGGTCTTGATCAAGTTTATTTTTCATCATCATCACCATGTTCCTTTATCATTTACTATCAGTGACGGAACCAGAACCATTTAGTTAGGGGGTCATCATAAGCTTATATTCTATACTGGTTCAAATTAGGGGTCCATCTCTAAATTTGTTCTTCAAAAACTCAAAATTTATAAATAAAATTAAAAAATTTCCGGTGACCGGAGGGTCAACGGACCCTCTTGACCCCCCTCTGGTTCCGCCCCTGCTATTACCTGACTCTTATGAGATTATAGGGTCCTACTTACTGTTTCACCATAGCTTTAAAAAGTTTGTCAATAGGCTTAAATACTGGACCAGCCTAATGTCATTAAAAAAAGGCAATGCGACCGGCTGAATGCACTAGTCTGAGGAGTGTTGGATATCTAATAACCAACCTGGCCCATAGCCTTCCAAGCCGAGAAATAAGCAAGTTGGTCAGTGGATACACATCCAAGTTAAAGGTTTCCAAATCTCTAAAGATTTAGTTTTACTCTGAGAATGGCACTTAAAAATTGGTTTAAAAATATACACTGTTCAAAATATTACAAGATTACCACCACGTGCCATGACCACCTCCCACCACCATCTCCATGAGTTAAGGATATTTTTATCAATTCATCGATCGTCTTCTTAACCTAATTTTATATGGTAATTTCATTTTCTATGACTTTGAGCAATGTTTTTTTTTTTTTATCTTCATTGATTTCATCTTACTTTTGAAGGCTTGATGACAATCATTTCTCAATAGAAATAGAAAAATCATGGTTTAATTTAGTGATTTACGGATTTAACATCTTAGTGTAAAATAATTGTTACTTGTTTCTCGAGGTTAGTTGGCCTTAGCACTTTTCCACCTTACAATGTGATATGTATCTTAATAACCATGAACTATCTTGGTATCAGATGATATGATTTAGGGTAGAGCGGCTTATGATATGATATGTTGGGTCACAATTTAGAGTATTGCATCCTGATATTAAGATCCCGGTATACTTTCATATCGAAACTGGCCTTTCCGTATTTCATCCTACAAACTAGCAACTCATATTATTTGCATCCATTCACTATATAGAGGGGTTTGTTATTGAAAGAGGTATATCCTTACTCTCCCCTTCTGGTGTTTCTTGATGTATTACGTCACTACTAGAATTTTGGCATTTTCTAACAAGCATTTCCGTCACAAATGCGTAGCAAACTGTGATTTGCTACACATTTGCAACAAAACCTTGATGTTGGAAAAAGCCTCGTCGGAAACTAATTACTACACATTTACTACGCAAATTTTAACATAATTCCTACGAAAATATTGTCACAAATTTTGCTACGCATTTCATAGTTGTTATGTTTTAATGCTTGCAACACATTTGCAACAAAACAGATCTTTGATTGCAACACATTTGTAACGAAACATTTAAAGTTAAATAAAAAAAGCTAAAATCATCCGGATCTCTTTTCACCGCTTCATTTATGTGTTGTTGAAGATCTCTCGCTTTTCTCTCAATTTCAAGACGAGCCATAAGATCTCTCGCCTTCGTCTCAATTTCCAAACGAGCTTGAATGTCTTCCAATTCTGTTAGCATAGCTTGAGACTAAATATGTTAGGGCAAAGAGATTAGAAACTTAAAAAAATAATGACAGTCATGTTCATGTTCGCATAGCTTGAGCCTCAACTGGACTAGACATGTTAGGCCGAACCAGAAACTGAATTACCTAAAAAACTCAAACCAACACCGACTCAACATGGACAATCAGAGGTGCACAAAAAAACTGGAACCGGAACAGAAAAGAAAAACCAAACCCCGGGTATTTAAAAAAAACAGTTTTTTCGTACCTGGAACCGTACCCGACCCTACCCACTGAGTACGCATAGGGTATAGATATCTCTGCAGAAAACCGTACCATAACTGGAACCGCTTTATACCCGTTTGTACCCGGGTTTTCTTAATACCTGTTTTACAGTTTTTCAAACCCTCTTTGGTTGAGTTCATGATAATTTAACATTATATACCCTACCGTGAAAATAATCGAATTAACAGAAACAATTGACTACCAATGCAAGGAATTTTACTTTATAAACACGAGATAAGGATTCAATATATCAGACTAAATGCACCCGCATTAAAAAAATATATATAAGATTAGTTATTTGTAAATTGACTGTAACAAATGAAATAAAATGAGGATTAAACATCTAAACAATTATTTTCGTTAGAATCCGAAGAATACAATGTTGCTGGATGTAAGAATTACTGAGCGTTGTCTAGCATCTCTTTTTCATTCTAAGGTAACTTTAAAAAACAACAATAACCATCTAGATTATAAGCAAAATAATTTAACATCGATACTTTGTTCTGTTTCATGAATTCATTTACTAACAGTTAAAGCTTTTTATTCAGGCAATTAACTAATTATCTATTCACATCTAATCTTATGTGCATTTGCCATTTAGTACTAAATAAAAATGATAATAAACAAACGGGCCTAGATCCATTTAAAGCAAGTTCTACTATTTTGAGACTACCCTGAAATCGGTTTTTTTCAAGTAGCCGGACCAGGTTTTTTTTCAATACCTGGAATACCCAAAACAGCATAAAAACATTAAAAAAGAGATTATAACATTTCACACAAGCAATCTTGAGTTTATATTACCTCTTCTTGGGACCGTTGGTAATCAATAGATGATGATGCACACCAGCTAGAAGAGGATGACGTCCCGGTCACCATGTAATGCAAATCCGAAGATCCTACCCCATATACCCGGTTCCTGCGACCTCCTACCTGCACACGAGCCCACACCTCAGGGTCATCAGGAACCTCAGTGAAGTCCGACCCGTGAAGATCGTAGCCACCCTAAAATATATTAAAATAATGCAATTGTTAGTTTACTAAAAGTTTATATGACAATTATACGATAACTTACATATGCTTCTCTGGATTCGTCTGTACAAAACTCCAAATTCTTCCATGTCATATATGCTAATATCCCCTTTCCTTAACTTTTCTTTGCACTTTTTGGTGAGGTGGGTTTGTAGGAAGGGTTCTTTCCAACTAGGTTCCCGATCATGTCCTTTTTCTACACAAAACATAGAGAATAACTAATGTTATAAGTGTTGAAGTACAAACAATTAGTGAAACTGATATATATAATTAGCACCCAATTGTCACGATGCTCATCAAAGCCCATTGATCCACCTGTGTGTCGAAATGATGCGCGAGCGCAATTAATATCGCCGCTTTTCCGGTTTGATGACCCGCTCTTCAACTTATCAAGCCATTCTTTTGTGTTCCAAGACTGTAAAGAGTAAACCCATTTTGTATCAAATTAAATTTTGTCAAAACCCATTTTAACCCATTTTGTCAACTGGTTAACCTATTTTGTAATCCGTAAACCCAAACCAATACAGACCCATTCTGACCCATCACCAAGCATACAAAATACATAAAAGAAATAAATTATAAAAAAAACACTAATGTATTAACTTGCTTACCGAACACATGTCACGCCATATGTTAATAGGTATTGATTTGGGCGGGTAACTTTTATCCATTTGTTAACAAATAACAGTCATATATATATACACATATATTGAAGCAGACTCCTGGATCTATATCAACCCAAATATTTTCTTAAACCCAAATATTCTAAGTGTGAATATATCAACATATATATAAGAAAACAAGCTTCCTGGATCTATATCTTTGTCGGCTAATGTTGTACATGGAGGTGTCGGATGTAGATCAAGGTTCATATACATACATATATAAAAATATTCTAAGCATGGTTTTAAAAAACGGCTGAGGCGTGCGCCTCGAGGCGCGCCTCAAGGCGAAACGGCCAAAAAACGATTCTGAGGCGCGCCTCAGGGAGTTTATACTGTATGTGCGCCTCAGAGGGGCTGAGGCGCTACAAAGGCTGCGCCTCAGGTGCGCCTCAGGGGTTTTTTATATTTGTTTTTTATGTTTTTGAGTTTTTGTGTCAATTTCAAGCAGTTTGTCTTTTTTATGTGTGTTTTTTATTATTTTGATGAATTTAGTTAGTATTACTATTTTTATAAGATATATAATATTTATATTTATTTTTTAACTCCGCCTCGGGCTTACGCCTCGGTTCGCCTCAAGGCTTACGCCTCGTGAGGCGAAGGGAAAACGCCTCGAAACTCGTTTCCGTTTTTTTAAACCTTGATTCTAGGTTCAAATTTCTAATTGTTAATTAAAGAACTGAACAGTAATATGCATATGCCAACTTAACATCACATAACTTTTAACAAATTAGTCAGTTTCTAAAATCACCTTATTCACAAATCTCTAAAACAGTCATCATCATCATCATCATCATACTCAGTAAATCCCACCAATAGCAAAGCAAAGGTAGGGTCTGAGGAGGGTAAGATGTAGACAGCCTTACCTCTACCCCGTAGGAATAGAGAGGCTGCTTCCAGTGAGACCCCCAGCTCGAAATCTCTAAAACAGTATGCTAATAAAATACCTACATCATATAGCTCTAAACATCTATAAATGATCAAATATCAGTGATGACCTTAACTTCTTGGTAACAAAAACCGTGCATCACATGGCTCATGATGCCTCTAGTTATTAACAGGGGCTTTAATTAACATAAACATTCGAGATTAAACAAGTTTGAAGTAGACAAAGCATAGAAACAATGTGAGCATGAAACAAAAGTTCTAATTATTTACCAAGGGCTTAAACTTCAAGCCATCTGAATATAAAAGTTTTAAACCGTACCGATTCGTTTAGAACATTCAAGTGCAAACCAGTTAGCTAGCACATGGATCTATACATATGAACATTTGAATTACTTACATAAACATTAACCTGAAATATCTTACATCATGTCCTTATAATAAACAAAATTCACTAAAGCATTTCCAGATGAATTATTATACAATTAAAAAAACAAAACAAGTTAAGATGCATATATACAGTACCTGTATACGTAGATAGAGACGGCGTATATAAAAATCTTCAAGCCCTAAGCAGATCGGAGTATAACCCTAACAATTCACACAACACAAACTTCACATCATAAATATAATAATAACATAAACAATTCGAACAACAAAAAGTAGGCAAACAGAAGCAACGAACCTGAAGACTAATCGCTTTCCGCCAATCAATGAATTTACGGAAGAAATCACGCAACTGACCAAACACAAAGAGCAAACATCTCAACACATTCAAATTTTCAGTAATCGTTGATCCAGTCGATTGAAAATCAAAATCAAATTCGTTTCAGCGCCTATATGAATCAACGTTTTGATGAGTCGATGGTTTAATTAGGTCAGAATGTTCAAATCTATATAAGATCAAAGTTCAAATCTAGGTTTTCATTACGTACCTTATTAGATTCATCGATGTTCAATCGAAACAGATTCACTAGCTAGACTCTAATCGAAACAGATTCAATCGATTCTAGCTCCAACCAAACAGATTCAATCGCCAGATTCTGAAACAAACTTGTTTTAGGGCACCGATGATGGTTCTAGATCTGGAATCCGCGAGATGTTGGTAGAGATAAGGATGTACACGAAGATGAGAGAGCCAAGGGTAAATTGTGTGTAAATTGTAGACAATACGAGAGCTGCTGTTGGTGATGATGGCTGCTGTTGATGAGAGCAGCAAGGAGAGAGATGAGAGCTGAATTTTTAGGTTTGGAAGGGACATACGAGAGAGATGAGAGCTGCTGTTGGTGACGGCTGATTGTTAGGGTTTAAACCACATTTCCTCTTTCTTTTACCCTTTCTTTTACATGTATAAACGACATTTAATTTTTTAGGTTGTACATAAAAGTTATTTTTAGATTGAAAATAAAATAAATTAATTGATTTTTGTAGCAAATACGTCACAAAGTAGTAATATGTATCTAATAATAGTAAATTAGCTAATTAGTCAATAATTTTTAAAAGAAATTCAGACATATTTATAACCAAACTGTGACAAATTAGAATTTTTTTTTTGTTTTTGTCACTATCGTGTAGCAAATTTGTTAAAAAAATATGGTTTTTTTGTCGTCATAAATGCGTCACATTTTTCTCAAAATTTGTGACGCATTTTTTTTCCGTAGCAAAGTTCTGTCGTAAAATGCCAACTTTTCTAGTAGTGCGTGGGAGGTTGTGTATTAGAGTAATGTGAAGAAAAAGTGAACTTACGACTATATAAAAAATGCAATATGTTTTCTTTCTTTTGAGAAGCTTAGGGAGATCTTGGTGTTTATAGAGAGTGTGGTCAAAGTCCATTGATGACGCAAATCGTGGGATTCGAAAGGGCACTCAAACATTAAACATCAAGACAGTGTCGGCTCAATTGTTTTAGATGCCTGAAGCAAAATAAAATTTGAAGCCCTCTATTAGTTTATGAAATCTGTTATTTCAAAAGTTTTTGTTGCACAAGTAACAAAAATCTTGAAAATAGTTAACTTTGATTATGTGAGCAAAGTATTTTTTTTTTTTTTGAACGGCAAAATCACTTTATATATATATATAAAGAGCCAACAAGAAGCTGAGAAGACAGAAACAGAAAAAGACCAAAAACAACAGACAGTGAACAAAAGAAAAGGTTACAAAAGGTCCAAAATATCAAAAGACTTCCATTTGACCCAATCTAGATCATGAAGCTTCGAGCGATTCCCCATCCATAAAAAGGCGTCCTCTTTGATTAACTCCACAGTAGCCTGAACCGGAATGAAGCGTGCTTCAAAAATCATCTCATTTCTCGCCTTCCAAATCCTCCAAACCGTTGCCAAAGATACCGTGTAAACAATCCTTTTCCATCTCTTCCCACCCGGCCGACTATGAAGAAATGAAATAAGCTCCTCCAAAGAAAGAATATCGGCAGGAAATTTGATTCTCATCCAGACTATAATATTCCACCATATGCTTCTTGCCCAAAGGCATTTAACAAAAATATGGTTCGGGTCCTCTTCGTACATGCCACATCGCGGACAAGAACATCCGCTATATGAACTCCCCTTCCGCTCAAACCCACTCTAGAAGCAACCTTTCTCAACATCCCTCTCCACAGGAGGTAGTTCACTTTAGAAGGAGCCCAACTATTCCAATAAAAAACCAACTGATTGTTATCAACTTCCCCATTAAAAGACTCAATATCCAATCGAACCTGATTAATAGAAAAGGCTCCAATGGAGACCGACCGCCACTTCCAAGAGACACCATCTCGGATCAGAAATTCTTTGATACTGATACCCACTTTAGCCAACGACGAAGCCACCGAGCCAATATCTTTCCAGATTCCTAAAATAGACTTCTTCACCGGGATATCCGACAGGATAACACTACCATTCCCTCTATGAATCGCTCCAATCACCTGGGCCCAAAGTTGATTAGGATCCGAGTTATACCACCACCACCACTTAGCAAGCATAGCCTAGTTTAAATTTTGAATGGCCCCGAGACCCATACCACCCCTCTTTTTAGCTTTCAAGATAAACTCATAACGGATCCATCTCATCTTGTGACTCGAACTCGACTTACCCCAGACAAAGTCCCTTCTGATCTTCTCCAACCTATGAATAATGCACTTCGGGGCTGCGAAGAGGGATAAGAAATACGAGGGAAGGCTGCCAAGAACCGATTTTGCAAGAGTCATACGACCCGCAAAGGAAAGATGATTTGCTTTCCACTTAGAAAGCTTAGCTGAAAACCTCTCCAACACCGGTTTCCAGAACTTTGCACGCTTCATATTCACCCCAATAGGAATTCCAAGATACATAAAGGGAAGAGAACCAGCTTCGCACTTCGCCAAAGTAGCAAAATAGGCAACCTCCGAGTCTGGGACGTTAATCCCATATAATTTGCTTTTATTTCGATTGACTTTGAGACCAGTGACAAGACTGATGCATCTCAAAAACCGATTTAAAGCTAATATGTTTTGTTCCGACCATTCCCCTATAAACAAGACATCATCAGCATAACAAAGGTGAGAAATATAGGGGCCGCCGTTAGGGAGCTGACACCCATGAAACAAACCCTGACTGCACGCCCTATTCGAAAGCATAGGAATAATCTCCATAGCTATGACAAAGAGGAATGGGGAAAGGGGATCACCTTGCCTTAATCCTCTTTTAAACTTGAATTCCACGGTAGGCGAACCGTTCACTAAAATAGAGCCCATACCCGATTGTAAACATCCTTTGATCCAGCCAATCCATTTCTGAGGGAAGTTCATCTTATCCATCATCCTAAGAAGAAATTTCCAATTTAAAGTGTCATATGCCTTAGCAAAATCCACTTTAAAAATTAAAAGTTTCTTATTCGACTTCTTCGCCCACGCCACCGTTTCTCCCACAATAATAGGCCCATCGAGTATATAACGATCTCCCACAAAAGCCGATTGAGTATGAGACACTAAGTTATTGATCGCCGGCTTCAAACGGTTGGCCAACACCTTAGCTATGATTTTGTACAGCGATCCGACAAGAGAAATGGGGCGAAAATTAGCCAGCTCAATCGGATCACGGCTTTTAGGGATTAATGCAACAAAGGAGGAATTACATCCTCTACTAATAGTGCCCGAAGAATGAAACTCGTTCATCATACCCAATATCCACGGTTTAACCTTTCCCTAGAAAATTTTGAAGAATTTAAGGGAAAACTCATCCGGCCCCGGAGACTTACTACCATCACAACACTTAATGGCTAAAAAGACTTCAGATTCCGAGAACCCTTCACAAAGAGCTTGGCCCAAATGATCAGAAACTCGGGGAAGACCAAAATTATCGAAATCGGGCATTCTTCTAATGGGCTCAGCAAATTACTTTTTAAACCAGCCTCTAATGGCCTCGTTAAGCGCCATCGGTTCAGAAACTAAAGAGCCATTAAACGACAGGAAATTAATTCTATTTCTGGCCATGTTATTAGAGAACGCTTTATGAAAGAATCTGGTGTTATCATCACCAAATCGCATCCAATTAATTCTGGCCTTCTGGAATAGATCCGCCGACTTCTTAGATTCCAATTTACTAACTTGAAGCCGAAGATTGATCCTAGACCTCTTTTCTTCACTCGATAAAAGGCTAGAGGCTGCTTTCTTTTCCAACCAATCTATCTTATCCACCATCTCAGCCAAAGATTTATTTTCAGCGATTTTAAGCTTTTTTCTCCATTTTTTAATATCGAATTTAAGGGATTTAAGCTTACCAGCAAGAGCAAGATCCCACCGCCCCCCTGAATCAACCAAGCCGAAGGCTTTATCAACTAAAAAAACCAAATGTTGCTCCCCAAGCGAGGAATTAAAGAACTTAAACGGCACCGGACCGAAATCAACCGAAGAGCAAGACAAAGAAATAGGGAAATGATCGGAAAGACTTCTTTTATGAACTTCAAGCATCACTTTCGGCCACAGAGACATAAAACAATCATTCACCAGAAAGCGGTCAAGTTTGCCCATTTTTACATCTTCGTGACCAGAAAAAAAACGTAAAATTCCCACCCGACATAGAAAATTCCAAAAGCCCGGCATTAGATATAAATCCATTGAAAGCGTCTGCAAGCCCTTGATCAAATCTAGAGTTGACCCTCTCACTTTCCGACCGCACTTCATTAAAATCCCCCAACAGAATCCAACAATTATCATGAGAAATCAGCTCCGAGAGCTCCCCCCCCCCCCCCCCCCACAACAATTTCCTTTGACCCGGGTCATTAGGGGCATGAAGATTAACAATATGAAGCAAACCATCGAACCCCACCATGTACCCGGAAGTAACTAAAAAGCGGTGATGTTTAATTACCTGCTCAACTTTGAAGAAATCTGGATTCCAAAAGGACACCAATCCACCTGATCTCCCGACCAACTCCACCACCGCGAACTCCAATTTGGACTTGTCCCAGAAATGGCGTAAAACCGGTTCAGTAAGGAGATCCAGAAGAGTCTCTTGAAACCCGATAAAATCCGCTTTTAATTTGCTTTTCAAAGACAGAATCCAAGGCCCTTTTCGAGGATCGGAAACCCCATTGATGTTGACAGAAATAAAATTCATTGAGGACCAGTAAATACCGTCTCTCCACTGACCATCTTCTTCACTTGGATCTCAAAACCCACCGTATCGATACCCAGACTGGCACCGAATGCCAACGTATAGGCCACCTCCACATCAAATTCTGATCGGACTCGGGCCTCGTCGGGTCCGGCATCTGAATCCTCCCCCATCTCAGTTGCCAGATCAATACCACCGCCCTGCTCCTTCTCCTGTCTTACTGCCCTGCTCTTTCTCCTGTCTGAAAACATCTTCTAGATTAAAAGGGTCTGACCCCAAGGAAATATCAGCAGAAGCGTTAAGATCTGGGACCCGGTTAACAGGCTCCTGCACTAATGGGTTTAAAACCGGTTGGGCATCACAGTGATAAAACTGGGCCTACACTCCTCAGTTGGGCTTGAAAGATCATTACCTGAATTAAACAAAGGCTCACCAGGCCCCACGTTGACATTCTGCAAACTAGATTCTCTCTCCTTATTAAATACAGAATGCGGCTGAGACAATTCACCATGCACGTCTCCCTCATCTTGATCCTCCTCGAAAACATGCAACGAGGAACCATCCGAATTCCCCATGCAATCAACTGAACGGTCGTCCCTGAAACTTTTTGATTTCTCCTTACCGGCGACCAGAGATTCACCGAACTCCGACGACTGATCCAACGACTCCGGCACAAGCACCCCCCCATCCAAAAAAGACGGACTCAATTGTCCAGCAATTTCTTCAACCCACACCGGGATATTATGTTCTTTCCACTGCAGATTGAATTCCGCAGAAAATCTCTTACCCGAATGAACTAGAATGGCAAGACGTTCCTCTGACAAATTCCCGTCATTCACCTCCGCTTTCGATTTCACCAATAATCTACCGCATCTTTCACCTATTTTATTGAACACGGTTCGATCCCACAGGCTAACAGGAACGCCCAGGATCTTAACCCAAGCCACTCTTTCAAAAATGGGGGGAATACCTTCCCAAATGTAATGCCTAGAGAACCATCTTTCCCATACTTCAACTATATCGCACCGGAACTCTTCTGCCTCAGCTGGACTATTGAAACAGAGAAGAACTTTTAAGCCTCCCAGATATTTTAATCCAACCCCTTCCTTTGTAAGCCCCGATAAGAGATTCTTTAGATCATTCAGAATGTCGATGTCTTTAACTTCCCCGACGATTGACTTAAACTCAAAAGATTTCTTCAATTCCGAATTCATAGGAGGGAGAGGAATGGACCCCTAGGGACCTCAATGGTCGACTTAGAGACCACAGAAATGTAAGACTTAGAACCGTGAGCTATCGGTTCCTTTCTAACAGCTACCCTAGCCGCCTTCTGAGGAGGGTTTAAACCATTGCGCCTGTTGAAAACCGAGACACGTTCCTTATTTTGCAATTCAACTTTGGAGCCATCCCGGTTGAATCTAGCAAGATTGACACCAATAATAGCCCCTTCAATACAGACTTCCTTCAGTTTTTCCATCCACCAAGCCGAGTCCGTTACGTTGGAAAGTTTAATGAAGCCAAACCGATTACCCGCTCTATCTTTCTTCAAAGGAACGAAGGCATCTTCAAGATTGTCAAAGTATTCGAACGCTTTCCATAAAGAGAATTTATCGCAAGCAAGAGTCTAGAAGATTCAAGATGTAAAAAGAGGTGGCATTCTGCAGTCTAAATTCTCTATTTCTGAACAATTTCTCCTTTCTATAAACCTGCTTATTCAAGATAGTAATCCAACTATCATTTTGAGGTCTCCACACTTTCCTGCCCATGACTAAGACAAGAAAACAAAGAACCGATGCAACCACGGAGCTTTATGAGGTTAATAGGATTCGAACCAATCTAGCTCAACTATACTAGACAGCCGCGACCGGTATCAGACCTACTAAGCAATCAAGAATCCAGGTTGACACAAACAAGAAACGAAACGCAAGAAAACAAAATGAAAAGATCCGACCCGAAAGGCGAATGGGAAGAGAATCAAAACAAAATAGAGAGAAAGGTAGCACTAGCCTTCTTACCAGAAAGGAAGAAGACGAGAACCTCGCCCGCTATTCCGGTAAGATACTCACCGTCGAGCACTTCCGGCGAAGGAGGTTAGAAAGAGAACTATGTGAGCAAAGTATTACACTTTATTTCTTTGTTTATTCAATATTAACTATTAAGTGGGACTCATTTTGTGTTAGATGCACCCTCATTTTTATTAAATAAAAATCTGCAATAAAAAATCTGTTATACGGGTGTTGGTGTAGAAACTCCTGACTCTTAAAGCTTCAGGTCTAAGGCAAAAAAAGAAAAACACCTGCTTAGATTCGAACCAGGATCTACATTGACAGTATACTGATTTCCTGCTTGGATTCGAACCAGGATCTACATTGACGGTATGTTGAATTCCAACCAACATACTACAACAACATTAATGGTTTAGGCAATCAAATTTAATATTAATACCCACATTAACTTTATTTTTTAAAATGGAGACCCTAAATTTTTGATGGCCCAAAGCCCTTGCTTCACTTGGATGGCCCTTGGGCTGACCCTTTATCAAGATACTCCAGATATACAAAATTCGAAGTCATTTCACAAAGAATATGAAAACAACTATGAAATCCCGTATTCCACAAAGACATCCAATATTTTGGACCAAAACGTTCATGAATATTATCAGAAGACTAAAACTATATAAGTCCAATATTTTCAAGAACGGTTCATAAACAATTACCTAACGTGATTTTCTATTCATGTTCGTTCACTAAGAAAATGAACGCGTTCATGAACACAAATAAAATCAGTTGAAGGTGGCAAAGGCTAGAGGTGGATGGCAGATGGATATAGAACTTGAAACCCTAATCGTGGAACAATGGTCGATAGTATTCGTTGATGTGAACAATGAGGAAGGAAAGGGGAACGGTGTATAAGCAAAGTGTGAATTAGGTTTCTGGTTTTAATTCTTAGGTTAATAAAACAAATTCGAATTAAAGAACATGAAAAGTTTAGATAAAATAATTAAATGTATTAAAATTTTTAATGAACAATGTTAACGAATGTTCACAAGCACATAACTGAACATTCACGAACACAATTGAACGAACAAGACCTCTGTTCATGTTTGTTCATTTAACTAATCGAACCAAATTTCTTGTTCTTGTTCATTCATTTATTAAATCAACAAACGTAAACGAACTTCACGCCGAACGGTTCATAAACCGTACTGAACGTTCGAGCCCCACGTGTAGGCGATTCATATTATACCCAAGATATATCCCTAAGGCTTATATCTTCCATCCATTCCCTTTAAAATGTCCTAAAGACATTCCATCTTTCTTTTATACCTGTCTTGTTACAAGACCTCCTCTTCTCAATTTGCCATATTTAATTATGTTATAATGTTTTTTTCTGAACACATCTAGAAACTGATGCAATTACTTCGTACATTACCAACCCATTTAATTTGTGATGTGTGCAAAATGAAACATATAAATTACATCAAATGAGGTATAAAAGTAACCCTTTTTAGTACTAATGTTGGAAAAAGTGTGTTTATTTCTTCCTTTTGAATTTACAGGACTAAACGAGCTTAAAAGAACAAAAGGAACAAATAAGCAGCCAAAACCAACATAAATACAGGAAGAAGGAATAAAGTGACATGCCCGACCCCTCGACTGCATCTCCCAAAATAAAACCAGGAAACAGACCCTGACCACGGGTGTCGCAACCCCCGTCCCCTAATCACCCGGGAACGGGCTGCCGCGAGCCAGTTTAAGTGGTATCGGTGTTTATCAATTTGGCAGTGGAATTTACATCAGGACCGTAGTTAGGAAATATTTTATCAGAGTAGAATACCACACTTCTATAATATTAAACACATGGGAAATTCCCAAGTTTCCATTACAAACATGTTTATAGGGATAAACCCTATTTTATTTAATAAAACATCTTCTTTATTTAGGTAACTTTTATAGCCACTTTTCCAAGCCTTCAGTGTTGTCTAGCTGACTTCTATTTGGCTTTCACATTTTGTTACCTGAAACGCGTTTAAAAACATTTTGTTAATGGGAAATACTTGTGAGTGAATCCCAATTTAATCAAGACAAGTTTTATCAGTTTTACAGTACTGAGGGCGATCTCGCAATTACATTTGTTTATTTTTCTACTTTAATTACCACCCACGGTACTGTCAACCCGACTTCTGGTCATGTTACTACTCACAGTGTAGTAACAAATTTTGTATACAAAACCCCAACATACCGACAATAATTGTAGAATCACAAATACTCAATCATTGTTAATTATAGTTCAAAACAATTGAGGTTTTGTAAAAATAGTTCACAAAAGGTTTCACAAAAAGAGGATTACTCACATTGCTATCTTAGTGTTTTCCTTTGTGTTTTACTGGTTATAATCTATTAATTAAACAATGCACACGTGTTAGTATGATAACCCAATATTTACATTAGTTATACCCTCCCCGAGACAGAACTCCAACGACTACCTCGGGCAGAGCCTCGACAGCCGTTACGGAGCACTAGATCGGGCAGCATATCTAATACGAAACCGGGGGTTAAAATACTTACAACGAGGCAAAGCTTCGCTAATTAGAGGGGTATAATGCCCGGGTATAGTGTCTACTATTCAGAAATTAGAGAGAGAATTCGTGATTTGAGCGATTTCCAAATGACAGTCGATCGTTCCTATTTATAGTGCTGATATAGCACTTTGTCGCGCCCCGCGAAGGATTCAGCAAAGGGCTTCGCGGCGTACGAGGCTAACTAGGGTAGGTCATAGCTTGACTGATTCGAACCCTAGACCCAACACGTTGTTGCCACGTGGCGGCACCGGGTGCCGGTCTGATCTTGAGCTGTCGCGGCCCGCGAGCGCCCCTCAAAAAAATTTTTTATTTTAGTTTTGTAAAATTAGAGTATTTAGGGTCCATTATTCGCATACGGAGTGTATTTTAAGGCATATAGGGACCTTATAAATATTTTAGGGGTGTCGGAAATGTTTTAGGAGGGTTGTTATATCCTCCCCACCTTGTTTTAGAACTCGTCCTCGAGGTTTACTGGAACAGGTGTGGATTTTCCTCTACATCTCTGATTCAAGCTCCCATATATATTCTGGTCCTCTCTTTGAATCCCATTTTACTTTGACTAAAACCAATCTCTTGTGTTTGAGGTTCTTGACTTTCCTGTCTTCAATTTGTAGAGGCTTCTCTACAAATTTGAGTTTCTCATTTACCTCTGTCCTTAAGAGGCACCACTAGTGATTCATCGGCTAAGCACTTTTTGAGATTACATACATGAAATACATCATGTATTCCTGCCATTTCCTCTGGCAGTTGTAGCTGATAGGCTACAGGTCCTATTCTTTTAATAATCTCAAAAGGTCCAATATACTTGGGGCTTAGCTTTCCCCTTTTGATGAATCTTACCACTCCTTTCCAAGGAGAGACTTTTAACAATACCTTATCTCCTACCTAAAATTCCAATGGCTTCCGTCTGTTATCAGCCTAACTCTTCTGTCGATCGCGTGCTGCTTTTAGTCGTTCCTTGACTTGAATAATTTTGTCTGTTGTTTCTTGTACTATTTCTGGTCCAGACAGTTGCTTTTCTCCAATCTCTGCCCAACAGACTGGAGTTCGGCACTTTCGTCCATAAAGTGCTTCGAAGGGTGCAGCATTGATGCTGGTATGATAGCTGTTGTTGTAGGAAAATTCTATTAATGGTAGATGATCGTCCCAATTTCCTCCGAAATCAATTACATAAGCTCTAAGCATGTCTTCCAGTGTCTGAATTGTCCTTTCTCTTTGTCCATCCGTTTGAGGATGATAAGCGGTGCTTAGATTCAACTTGGTTCCCATTGCTTTTTGGAAACTTGTCCAAAAATGAGAAGTGAAACGGCTATCCCTATCAGAAACAATTGATAAAGGAATTCCATGTAATGAAACTATTTCATTTACATATAACTTGGCTAACTGCTCCATACTGAAAGTTTCCTTCATTGGTAAGAAATGAGCAGACTTGGTTAATTTGGTAACAAAGTCCATTGTTATCAATTCCCATTTCCACACCGGCATTTCTAACTGTTGCAATAAACCTGAGGGTTTCTGATGTTTAGCTTTGACCTGTGAACAGGTTAGACACTTGGCAACATAGGCTGCTATATCCCTTTTCATTCCTATCCACCAAAAATTCTTTCTTAAGTCCTGATACATCTTATCACTTCCACGATGCATCGTATACTTAGACTTATGGGCTTCTTCTAATAATCGGTGACGTAGGTTTCCTAGTTTAGGTATCCACATCCTTTTCTTATGGAATCTCCAAATCCCATCTGTTCCTTGTTCTAATTCCTTAATTATTCCTTTCAATTTTTCAGTATTGATTACTGATTCCTGTGCTTCTCTAATCTGTTCATTTAAATCTATCTACAGATTTAATTTAAGAGAACATACTCTTTTTGGCTTTTCATGATATTTTCGACTTAAAGCATCGGCTACTACATTAGCTTTTCCTGCATGATACTGGATATTACAATCATAATCACTCAGTATCTCCATCCAATGTCTTTGTCTCATACTTAATTCCTTTTGCCCGAAAACATACTTTAAGCTCTTATGATCGGTGAACTTACTACCGTAAAGGTAATGTCCCCAAATTTTCAGAGCAAAAATTATAGCTCCTAATTCTAAATCATGGGTTGAATAATTCTCTTCATGATTCTTAAGTTGTCTAGATGCATAGGCTATAACCTTTTAACGCTGCATCAAACCACATCTGTAACCTAACTTAGAAGCGTCACAATAGACTACAAAGTCTTCTGTTCCTTCTGGTAGTGCTAGTATGGGGGCGTTGGTTAATCTTTTCTTAAGAATTCTAAAGGCTTTTTCTTGTTTTGTTCCACATTCAAACATAACAAATTTACAGGTTAGCTTAGTTAAGGGAATGGCTATTCTAGAAAAATCTCGAATGAATCTTCTATAATAACCGGCCAATCTTAGAAAACTTCTAACCTCTGTTGGCGACTCAGGGGTTTTCCATTTAGTAATTGCCTCAATCTTTGTGGGATCCACATGAATTCCTTCATGGTTAACTAGATGTCCAAGAAACTGTACTTCTTCTAACCAAAATTCGCATTTCGAAAATTTAGCATAAAGCTTTTCTTTTCTCAGCAAATTTATAAGTGCATGCAGATGCGCTGCATGTTCCTCTTTACTCTTAGAGTAAATGAGAATATCATCTATAAAGACAATTATGAATTTATCAAAATATGGCTTACATATTCGGTTCATCATGTCCATAAATGCGGCTGGGGCATTGATTAAACCAAATGGCATGACAGTAAATTCATAATGGCCATACCTTGTTCTGAAAGCGGTCTTAGGAATATCCTCTTCCTGTACCTTTAATTGATGATATCCTGAGCGTAAATCGATCTTAGAGAAAAGTCGAGCTCCTTGTAATTGATCAAACAGATCATCGACTCTTGGTAATGGGTACCGATTTTTAATCGTGACCTTGTTCAATTCACGGTAATCAATGCACATACGCATTGACCCATCTTTCTTTTTGACGAATAAGATCGGTGCTCCCCATGGCGATGAACTTGGCTGTATGAATCCCTTCTCCAAAAGGTCGTCCAGTTGTTTATTCAATTCTTGCATTTCTGCTGGCGCCAAACGGTAAGGTGCTTTGGCAATTGGTGCTGTTCCGGGTAGCAGATGATATCTAAATTCAACTTCCCTGTCGGGCGGTAGTCCTTGTAATTCTTCTGGAAATACATCTGGAAACTGAGATACTATGGGAACATCTTTCAATTCCTTTCCTTTAGTGTTAGTGATTATAGAAATCAAATACACTATTGATCCTTTTCTTGCATTACTGGTCGTCTTCATCATAGAGATGAATTTTGTGGATCTAGATGGCTTATCTCCTTTAATTGTGATCTTTCACCTTTTGGTGAATTTACTTGGATTGACTTTTGATCACATAGAATACTGGCTTTATTGGCTCCTAACCAATCCATTCCTAATACAACATCAAATCCTGCCAGATTCATTGGATAAAGGTATGCAATAAAACTTTGATTTAAAAATTCTATTCTTGCTCCCTGCAAGATTTCAGTAATCTTAATGGTTTCCCCATTTGTTGTCTCTACCAGACATTCTTGTGAGAGTTTACTTAATGGTTGATTGAGAAGTTTGCAAAATGAAGTATTAATAAAACTTTGGTTTGCACCAGAGTCAAATAATACTTTAGCAAAAACATCATTAACTAAAAACGTACCGGCAATCACATCCAGAATCATCTTGGCTTCTTCTGCAATCAGAACAAATGCTTTAGCATTTTTAGTAGTCTTGTTGTTCATGGCTGGAGCTAGTTTCGGACAATTCGGCTTTATATGACCTTTTTCTCCACAGTTGAAGCATACCCCATTACTAGGTTTCTTCCTGCAGTCTTCTTCCTTGTGTCCTGGTATCTTGCAGAAATTACAGTAGGTGGAGCATCTTCCTGAATCCTTCTTCTTGCAGGCCTTACAGTAGGGTGCAGAGGTAGAACCTACATTTTTCCTACGGTTGGAATTTCCATAACAAAATTCTTGGGTAAGCCTTTGAGCTAGGTTCCTCCTCTGGTTCTCTTCTTGTGTACACACTAATTCATCAGTCAATATATTTGCTAGTTCTACAGCTTCTTCAATAGTTTGTGGTCTAGCTGCCTTGACTACATGCCTAATCTCACTGATTAATCCCCAGATGTAACGGGAGATTAATACTGGTTCTGGTGATGCAAGGGTCGGCACTATTCTAGCATATATTCGAAGAATGTAGTAGTGTAACCCTTACTATCTACTCCAGTCATTCTTAGATTTAAGAATTTATTTTCTATCTGTTCCTTTTCATTGGGAGGACAAAATTTCCTTTCTACCATATTCTTAAATTCGTTCCATTCCATTCCATGTTATATACCCTGTCACTTCCCCTAGATTGGAGGATAGTGTTACACCATTCTAAAGCTGAGTTCTTAAATAGGTTGGAGGCAAACATTATCTTATCCTCTTCTACGCACTTGCTTATTTTCAAGACTGCCTCAGTCTTTTCTATCTAGCGTAGAGCTGCAATGGCTCCTTCATTGCCCGAGAACTCCATTGGTTTACAAGACCAGAATTCTTTGTAAGAACAACCATAAGACATGGTTCTTCTTCTTTTTGGAATGGGCACTTGAAGTATTGGTCCATTGTTTACGCTGTGATCAGGTTCAGTAGGTGGTCGTTTACTTCCATTATTACTTTTATTATTATCCACTTCCTTAACCGTTTTGATAATATATGACATTGCGTCTATAATCCCTTGTGCCACTATGTGTTGGATGCCACTGTTATCTACTTGGTTTCCGTTATTATCGTTATTCTGGTTTTCTTGATCCACTTCGTTGTCCATCTGGATTTTAAACATTTACCAAGTATTAATATCACGAAACAATACTTAATGCGAGTAATCATACAACAACACATTGATCCAAAATCGTCGTCATTGCGACCTTTACTCTATTTTATATATGCATCTATATCTATTACAAATACAACTGGAATTGAAAATACAATACTAATATGCATCGATAACTATAAGATTATCTATTTTAATTGATTATATATTTAATATTATTATTTTTTTTCAAACATACACACACACACACACACACACACATATATATATATATATATTATTACTACTGATAGGGGTTCATCTAGAATTGCATGTTGCGCTCGTCATATTTCCAGACGAGTCTCTCCCCTATTTGTCTCATCCTCTCACTTCCTTCTAAAATCTCCTCACCAAAGGTGCGGAGTTCTTGCACATTCTCAGTGCTCATGGGTGGTGCGGGTGCTGGTATTGGGTCTGGGTATTGTGGCATTGGTTCTTTGTAAGGGTACGGGTTCTCTAGAATCTCCCTGATATATTGGTCATTATCAAAATATGCGTCTAGAGGGTCAAGTTCTGGGTAAGGTGCTACTGGGTTTGGCATGGGTTCGTCTTCTAGTGGGTAGCGGTGTTGGTAATGCCTATGGTCGTCAAACCATGGGTCATAGTCTGGGGGATGGGGTGCTGGTACTCTAGGGATCTTGGCTGGATCTAAGGCAGGTGCTGGAATTTGGTTTTCTGGGTTGGCTTCGATATCCATAGGTTGTGTTGGGAATAAAAGTAGTGGTTGGGGTGCTATGAGTTGTTCTAGGTTCGGGTCTACGGCTGTGGTTGCGAGTATGTGGAAGTTTGCTAGTCTCCTATTGATTATATCTTCTGTTTGAGCATTCATTTCCCTATTCGCGGCCGCTAAAGCTCCCTGCTGCTGAAGTTTTCTCATCCTTTTTCTACGCTCGTTAGCTCCTCTGTTGAACCATCCTGTCTTCTTGGGAGGGAATGGCTCTTCAGATTGGGCTTTGATTACGAAAATCTCTTCTTCGGTGTTAGCCGAATACCCCTAGACAGAACTCCAACGACTACGTCGGGCAGAGCCTCGACAGCCGTTACGGAACACTAGATCAATCGGGCAGCGTATCTAATACATAACCGGGGGTTAAAATACTTACAACGAGGCAAAGCTTCGCTAATTAGAGGGGTATAATGCCCGGGTATAGTGTCTACTATTCAGAAATTAGAGAGAGAATTCGTGATTTGAGCGATTTCCAAATGACAGTCGATCGTTCCTATTTATAGTGCTGATATAGCACTTTGTCGCGCCCCACGAAGGATTCAGCAAATGGCATCGCGGCTCGCGAGGCCAACTAGGGTAGGCCCTAGCTTGGCTGATTTCCAACCCTAGACCCAACACGTTGTTGCCATGTGGCGGCACCGGGTGCCGGTCAGATCTTGAGCTGTCGCGGCCCGCGTAAGCCGAAGACTATGTCTTCGCGGCCCGTAAGCGCCCCTCAAAAATTGTTTTTATTTTATTTTTGTAAAACTAGAGTATTTAGGGTCCATTATTCGCATACGGGGTGTATTTTTAGGCATATAGGGACCTTATAAATATTTTAGGGGTGTCAGGAATGTTTTAGGTGGGTTGTTATAACGGGGTCATGCCCAGCTGAACATGGGGCGTGGTCAGGACCCTGCACAAAAAGACAAACTTATAGAAGCTTTTACGCCCACCACGGGGTAGTGCCCATATCTACACGGGGCGTGGTCAACTCTAAGATTTGTAGAATCTTGATAGTATAGAAAAGAGTTGACCACGGGGTCGTGCCCAGAAGACACGGAGTCGTGTGGGGCCCCCTGCTGACACTTGCAATTAATGAAGGAAGAGAAGATGATGGCCACGGGCTGTGTTGGCTGGACACGGGAACGTGGCCAGAGCTCTGTTCTGGCTATTAATATGGGTGCTTAGTTCACTTCAAAGGCATCCCTTGGCAAACCACTTCTCTCCCACTTTGCCACCACTCCACCACCACTAAAACACCAACACCCACCACCATCATCCATCATCCATCTTTAGAGTGTGTAGTAGTCTCGGGATCCAAGATTGATCGTAAGAGCTTTTGTCAATCAAAGGCCATGTTTGGCTAATCTCTTACATCACTTGGTGAAGAAAAGTCTTTAATGTATTACTTTTGATTTTTAGTCTTTCGGCACTTTTAATTCGATTTGTATTAATGACTTTAATAACTAGTTTCTTATGTTGAAAGTGAATTTTCTTTACCATTTCTTATGATGTCATTGATTTGCTCATTCGTGTCTTTACGGTCTATATAAAGCGCGTTAACTACCTCGAAGGGGGTTAGGAGGGTGGTTTGGTAAAGTTCTTGTCCCGTTTAGTGTGTAGATCCTACGAGGACTTGGTTCAAGCTTACTAGGACCTCTTTCAATGCCCAATGGTATTGGATGGCGGGGGGTGCGAATAGCTTGAACCCCTCATATGTAAACTACTATTAATACTTTAAACCGTCTTCTTGGGATTGTATCCTTGCTGACTCAAACCACTTAGCCGAGGGTAACGTCACCTTCAAAAGAGGAGCCTACCACTTTTCGCATTAATAACTAACTTAATTGTCTTTCAATATTCCGACCCTTTGGGATTGTATCCCAGCTGGCTCAAACCACTGGGTTGAGGGTAACAGCACCTTCAAAAGAGGGGCCTACTACTATAACTAAGATAATCTCTTAAAAAGTCTAAAAGTGCGAAAATCATCAAAGGGTACATTAAAGATGAGTTGGATCCAAGTGATTCTATCTTTTCAATTTGTTTTTCATTTTATTTATCTTTTCATTTTTAGTTTTATTTTCATGTTTCAAAACTTTTTCTCAAAATTTTGGATCGATTAGACGTTGACGCTAAATCGGCATTAAAAGTTCTTGTGTCGTTGGATGACCTCGGTATCTTACCAACACTATACTACGCTCTCGATGGGTGCACTTGCCCAAGTATGAGTTTAGTGTGAGTTTAGTGTGAGTTTAGTTTTAGTATAATATCGTGTTTTATAAATTTAAAACTTGACTGATGCGTAAAATAGGCTTAAAATATTAATAAAATCATATCACGCTTAATGCACACCAAGTTTTTGGCGTCGTTGCTGGGGACACAAAATTTTAAGAAAGCTTAAAATCGACAGCCTAATCATTTTTCAAAACCTTTTCAAAACTGTGCGCACATTTGTTTTTTACCTTTTAGGAATTTTTGCATAACAGTAAGCTGAACACGGGGCCGTGCTCACTGAATACACCCCCGTGCTGCACATAACCAGTAAACATTTTCAAACGCCCAGATACAGGATCTGACCACGGGGCCGTGTCTACTGACCACGGGGCCGTGGTGAGCCTCTGTTTTAGCTTTTTAATTTTGTTTTCTGGTTCTGAGACTCTGTAATCTGCTGAGTGATTCTCGTGGATCAATACTCAGGAGGTTACACTTACTATGAAGAGGATGATTACGAAGAAGAATATTGTACCATTTGCGGTAATCCTCGATCGCTACAACATTGTGACCTTTTCGAACCATCCCCCTCATATGCTTACTATAAGGAACCAAGGTATGAACCACCCACCTCATATGAGTACTATGAGGAACCAAGGTTTGAACTTCCAAACTCAAGCTTGGGACACTTATTGTCGCAACCCCTGATCCCTTATCTGTCCCGGGAACGGGCGGACGCGAACTCAGAATTTTGGTGGTATCAGTTTGTTAATTTGGCAGCGGAAATTACATCAGGACCGTAGTTAGGAAATGTTTATCAGAGTAAAACCACCATATTTGATATTAATAATCACATGGGTAAAACCCAAGTTTCTTATTACAACATGTTTATAGGGATAAACCCTATTTTATTGAATTTAAAACATCGTCTTTTAGATAACTTTTATAGCCATATTTTTTCCAAGCCTTCAGTGCTCTCCAGCTGGCTTTCTACTAATTGGCTGTCACATTGTGTTACCTGAAACGCGTTTTAAAAACATTTGTCAGTGGGAAATACTGGTAAGTTAATCCCAGTTTAATCAAGAAATATTTTATCAATTAACACAGTATTGAGAGCGATCACATTGTTTATTTCTACTCAATTACTCATTCAGTACTGTCAATCCTGACCGGTGGGTCATATTACACATTGGCTAACTCGTTGTCCAATGGTAATGTGTTGTCGTCCCGACTTACTACTCATAGTGTAGTAAATTTTGTATACAAAACCCCAACATACCGGCAGTAATTGAAGAACTACAAAGACTCAATCACCGCTTAATCATATTGTAAAACATTTAAGGTTTTGTAAAATATTACAAAAAGGTTAACAAAAAGATGATAAACTCACATTGCTATCTTAGACTTCGCATAAGGGTTTCCTGGGATTAATCTATAATTTACACAAACGTACATGGGTTAGTATAATAACCCTTTGATTATATTAATGATACCCTCCCCGAGACGGTATTCCAACAACTACGTCAGGCAGAACCACGACAGTTGTTACGAAACCCTAAATCAATCGGGCAGCGTATCTAATAAGAAACTGGGTTATAATACTTACAACGGAGCAGAACCTCGCTAATTAGGGGGTATTATACTTGAATATTATGCCTACTATTGAGAGAATTCGAGATACAGAAAAGAAAATGAACGATTTGAAATGAAATCCGATGGCCTGCTTATATAGTGCTGATATCTGGTCCTCTCGCGGCCCGCGTAATGGTAGGCAAGGGCTTACGCGGCCCGCGTACTAGCCCGGGTAGGGTTTAGGGTGTCCGGGTCATCAGGTAGGTCCAACACGCACACACACATGTGGCAACACCGGAGCCCTCCTGAGTTTTAAGTTGACGCGGCCCGCGTAAGGGTTAGGGATCCTTTACGCGGCCCGCCTAAAACCAAAAATGTAGAATCTTTTTCTGACCCAAATGAGTCGTTCAGAAGAGTTCTTAGACAAAATCAGAGGCGGAATTCATTGATTCAGTCTTCGTTCAGCTTGTATGACACTAGAATATCATTAATCTGTCTTGTTTATTGATCTACTAACAGTTTACAGGCCAGAAACACTTCGACAGCACTTCGGCGTCGGAAACAAGAAGCATACAAACGAAATGACGACACAGGTATTTATAGGAGGCTGATTTCGTACGAAATAGACACATGCTATTTCGTGCGAAATACCATGTTCAATCCTAAAAACCTATTTTCTCGTACAACGTGCCTTGGACTATCATTTCTAAATATAAGACTCAAACGAAGACGGAGTCGACAGACGTATGCACCAACAGTCTCCCCCTCGGATGTTGACGAAGTCTTCGGTACGAGTCTTAAGCATGTCAAGTCTTCTATCTTGATCGTTCTTCTTAACTTCAGGAACTTCTCCTGCCTTTCCGTAGAAACAGGATCAGGAACCGGGCTTCTTTATCTTCCGACTCCCCCTTTCACTCAGCTGGGATCGCAGTCTGGAACTCTTTAACTGTAGCTTAGAATCGAAAACCTGGAATTAGTCATCTGGAATTGAAACCTAGCTCTTTCAACATTTCCTGCACAAATTTTCTCACAAACACATAAATTTTCATCAATCAAAATAGTTACATCAAGTTCAAATTAATGACCTTGATTAACTAATCTAACTTTCTTTCTTAAAACAAATTTCTTCAATTTAACACACGCTCCCAAACCTTATTCATCATGTTTAGCACTCGGAAGTTTGAAAATCAGCTTTCCAACACCAGTTGTCAAAAATCTTTTTGGATTTTTGTTTTTAATAAAATGCAATGACGAAATATTTACAGACAATATTTTTGCGAGTTTGTGCAAGAGGATCATATCAGTTTATGAGACACATCACTAACACCATTAAGCTTTATACATTTTAAGCTCTAAACGATTCACGTTGATTGACGATATAGTTGTCCTCTTAAACTCAATCTAAAAACTTTCGAAATGCTTACCGATACGTTAAGGTATATTTATATTGCACTAGATTCTTATGGACCCCACGATCTCAGCATATCCCCTCATCATGCAATACACTGACTCAAGTAATGCCTTTAAACTTTCATCAACTGTGATTTGTGCGAAAACAACGCAGAATGTTTAAACATTAACAATCAGGTCGATACTTTCGTATACGCAGAGAAAGTCCAATGTTTAAACAAAATAAGAAATAAAAACAAGTTGAAGTTGTTTTGGCTTTAACCACCAGGTCGATACTCCCGTATACGCAGAGGTGATCCAAAGCCTAAACAAAACACCAAAGAAAATAAAGCAGAATGTTTAGGTACTAACATCCAGGTCGATACTTTCGTATACGCAGAGGATGTCCAATGCTTAAACAAAATAAAGAAATAAAACAAGTTTAAATCTTTGCAAAATGAAATGCACAATCACAGTTACTTTTCAGCAAAGTTGTGAAAGCTCACAAACTTAACCGGTTTTATGTCTTTTGACAATCAGCGATTACCGAGCAGGCACACAGACAAGAAGGACAAAACTAAGTACTATGCATTTGACTGTGTTTCCCACCAAACTTAGGCTTTTTGCTTTATGTTTGTATCGTTATCGCAAATCTACTAGTCTAGCTCAGCCTATCGTCACATCTTTAGTGAGACCGTTTATCACATTTTACTTTCCAATTCTTTAGCATGCTGTGATAGTCCACTGATTTACTATCATTTCCTCTTATTCACAACAAAACTCATTTTTGGTTTTTAAATGTTTTTGACATTTTCAAATTTTCAATTTTTTTTTTAAATTTTACTCCCCCTAAAATCAAAATATGTTTCAATTTTGATTTTCTGGGAAAATTTGAAAACAAACTATGCAAATAAAGTGACAAACTGATGTCAAATTGCTTCAATTCGCCATCCACTGTGCATAAACAATCAGAACTCCCCCTTACAACAAACTATTTTCCCATTATAATTTCAAAACACTTAAGTTTGTTTTAATCAAAATGGTTTTTGCGGAAAATTTAGTTTTGTCATAACCACTTGTAGGTTAGGGGTTCAATTCATCACCTTGTTCTTCTTTAATCACTTTAAAAAATTTAACATTTTTAGATTCCATCAACAACACCACTTTGTAGGAAAGATAAATCAAGTACAACTTAATGTCCCTGATTAATCTTGTAGGTCGAAATATCATTTAACAAACACCATTCACAAATGTGATATTTCTCAAGAAAGATGCCGATTCATGCTCCACTCTTACCAACCTGGGAGCTCCGGCAAGTCAGGGTTTTTATTTGAAAAGATCTACCCAAGCCTGACTATTCTTGGGTTTGCCAGTTTTCTGTTTCAAATTTCCACTTGACAATGATGGAAAGTTTGCATCATTCATTGTCGAAATGGAATCAACACTTTTTACCTTAACAAATGGCTCTTCTGGTTTTGACGAACCAGATTCATTGCCTGAATGTGGCTTGTCTGACTTTGATGAGTCAGATTCATCGCCAAAACGTAGCTCCTTTGTTTCCGAAGAAACAAATTCATCGCCATCAAATACTTTGATAAAGATTTTGTCTGAAAAATTAACTTTCTTTGATTTTTCATCAGTTTGGTTAGTCAATTTTTCTTTCTTTATCTTCCCTTTTGTCCTCAGATTTGTATCTGATGAATTCGTTTTGCTTGACTGATCATTCTTTGAAGAGCAAAACGATTTATCAGAACTTTTATCTGAATCATTCGTTGTATCCGAGGACAAAATCTTTTCGAGATACTCCCTCGCTTTCTTCCTCAGTCTGTCTTTCTGCCCTTGTGAAAGCTTTACTTTCTTTTCTTGAACTTTCTGTTCTTTGGGCTTTTCTTCGACTTTGACTGGTTTCTTTTCCATTTTCTGAGATTCAGCCCTCGATCTTCTCTTTGATCTCATAGGGCAATCTCTGGCAATATGTCCTTTGATTTGACACTCATAACATCTCCTCGTCTCAAAGCTCCGACTCTGGCAGTTAACAGCAATGTGTCCTCTAAAACCACAGTTGTAGCACACTCTGTTATCATAGCATTCACCACTTTCATACCAAACACTAAGATCATGACATTGCTTGGCCTTGTGGTAGTCATTTCTCCTTTTGTAAGCTGGATTTGTCCTTTGAGCACTGTGGTCAAACCTGCACCACTTATTACCAACTGTTTTCGAGTTTTGATTTTCAATTTTTTTGTGATTTTTTATCACGATTGGATGATTGAACTGATGAACTTTTATTATTGTTTTGAGGATTTTTCAAATTTTTAACTTTTTGTTTTTGTTCCACATTCTTCTTCAAAGGTTTTTGCGTTGAGCATTCGCCTTTTTCAGTAGACTGTGGAACAGTTTCTTGAAAATTTTCTTTTAATTTCAGAAACGTTTTCTTTCTTTCATTTTCATCATCAGATCTTTCATCACAATCTTCAATTATGACTTTGTCATAATTTGTGACATCGTTACTTATTGGAACAGAATTGATCGGTTTTGGACATATATGATCGTGTATGACTGATGAAGTCACAAAACCTTTCAATTTCTTTTCTAACTCATCAATTTTATTTTTAGCACATTCAACTTCATTTTCAAGTCGAATGATTTTCTGAAGATGAGAGTTTATTGCAATTTGCTTTTCAATATTATTTTTACTAAAAATAGATTTTTCATTTTCTAAAATTTTTATCTGATTTTGAAATTTTTTTCAATTTTTAATTTTTCATTTTCTAAAATTTTTATTTTATTCTGAAAATCTTTTTCATTTTCTTTAAAATTTTTGTTTTCTAATGTCAAACTCTCAACATCCTTCAAGAGTTTGACATTTTCAGATTTCAATTTTTCACAATTTGCGCGCATGTCAAGAATCTGTTTATCATCAGCTTTCTTCTCAGCCTTCAAAGCTGGAATTTTTTCAACCTGTTTCTTCTCAACTTGAACACTTTCATTATCACTCTCTTCATCTGACGAATAATCAAAGATAGGTGCATTTGCTTCAATCTCTTTCTTTGATACTGGTTCAGAATTCGAAGATCCAAGTTTCTCAGATTCTTCATTCTTTGGAATTTGCTTTGTCTCTGTCTTGTATGTATCTGCACAAAATTTTTTAACAAAATCAAGAGGATTCATATTTTCATCAATATAACAACCCCTCTTAATGTCATATTTCCTGACATTCTTTGCTGCAAGACACACATAGACTCTTTTATCTATTTCAACAATCACATCCAAACTCATTTTATCAAGGTTCCTTTTTATTTCATTCATCAATTCTTTCTTCTTCTTCTCATTTTCATACATGTGTGTTTTAAGCTTATTGATGAACTCATTTGGATGTAATTTTGAGAACCCAGAATCCTTTTTTAGGTTTTCCAAAATATCATCCCATTCCACAGGTAGTGCATCTGCAAACTTTGATATTTTTTCAACATCTGACATCCTTTTCTCAAACATTTTCAATTTGTCCAGCAAATAATCAAATCTGTTTTCCAACTCATCTAACGTCTCATCTTTCTTACACAAAAAGTATTTAAGTCGGTTTATCCAAGCCTTTTTATCCTCTTGTTCATATATGCTTCCTCTACAAAAACCATATCCATTATTTAATCTTTCAAGATTATAATTTTCCTTTTCATCAAACATTTTAGCCATACTATAAAACAAACTGATGTGATTGTATACACAAACTGTACAATTTGAAATACTTTTCAAGCGAAAAGACAAGTTTCACACGAAATGAAACTTTCAAACGAAATGAACAGTTTGATGCGAAATAGTAACTTCAAACGAAATGACCACTTCAAACGAAATGAATTCTTTAACTTGATTTCGTGCGAAATCAAATATATGCTTCACACGAAATAAAATTTTTAAACGGAATCACACTTTGGTGCGAAATGAATGCTGGTTTCGTGCGAAATAAAGTGATTTCGTACGAAATAAATGGTTTCGTGAGAAATGAAATGCAATTTCACAGGAATTAAGCTATTTCGTGCGAAATGAAACCAAATCAGTGGTATTCCGTGCGAAATGAAGATCTTATTCACACAAAATAGACTATTTCGTACGAAATACTGCTGATGTCACATGTTCGATCGGTTTTTGACAAAATTGATCAAGTTCTAGGTTGATTTTAGATCTGATTCTTTCAAGGATTGATTAAAACACTGTTTCGCTTGTTATGTGTAAAAATCAGTCCATTTTAACCGTGAAATCTTGATTAATTTTGTAAAGAAGGTGTAGAAATCATAATTTTCCAGCGAAAACAAGCTAAATGGTAAGAACTCTTCCTCCTGAGCTCTGATACCACTTGTAGGATCGTTTTCACGACCAAACGAGTCATTCAAAAGAGTTCTTAGACAGAATTAGAGGCGGAATTCATTGATTCAGTCTTCGTTCAGCTTGAATGACACTAGAATATCATTAACCTGTCTTGTTTATTGATCTATTAACAGTTTACAGGCCAGAAACACTTCGACATCACTTCGGCGTCGGAAACAAGAAGCATACAAATGAAATGACGAAACAGGTATTTATTGGAGGTTGATTTCGTACGAAATAGACACATGCTATTTCGTGCGAAATACCCACTTGCTATTTCGTACGAAATAGCCTAATCTATTTCGTGCGAAATACCCTGTTCAATCCTAAAAACCTATTTTCTCGTACAACGTGCCTTGGACTATCATTTCTAAATACAAGACTCAAATGAAGACGAAGTCGACAGACGTATGCACCAACAAAAAACATTATTTTTAATTATTTTTAATGATATTTAAGGTATTCGGGGTCCGTTTTCACGTATGGGATATATTTTGGGACATATTGGGATATTTTAAAATATATTAGGGTGTCATAAAATATTCGAGGGTGTCGGTTTTCTTTAGGGTTGTTATATCATCCCCACCTTGTTTTAGAGCTCGTCCTCGAGGTCTACTGGAATAAGTGTGGGTATTTCCTTTGCATTTCTGATTCAAGCTCCCATGTGTACTCTGGTCCTCTTTTGGAGTCCCACTTTACTTTGACTAGAACTAGTCTTTTGTGCTTGAGATTCTTGACTTTCCTATCTTCAATCTGTAGAGGCCTCTCTACAAACTTGAGTTGTTCATTTACCTCTATATCCTTAAGAGGTATCATTAACGATTCATCAGCTAAGCATTTCTGGAGATTTGATACATGAAATACATCATGTATTCCTGTCATTTCCTCTGGCAGTTGTAGCTGATAGGCTGCAGGTCCTATTCTTCTAATAATCTCAAAAGGTCCAATATACCTGGGACTTAGCTTTCCCCTTTTGATGAATCTTACCACTCCTTTCAAAGGAGAGACTTTTAACAATACTTTATCTCCTACTTGAAACTCCAATGGTTTGCGTCGGTTGTCAGCATAGCTCTTCTGTCGATCTCGTGCTGCTTTCAGTCGTTCCTTGACTTGAATAATCTTATCGGTTGTTTCCTGCACTATCTCAGGTCCAGATAGTTGTTTTTCCCCAATTTCAACCCAACAGATTGGGGTTCGGCACTTTCGTCCATAAAGTGCTTCGAACGGTGCAACATTGATACTTGTGTGATAACTATTATTGTAAGAAAATTCTATCAATGGTAAGTGATCGTCCCAATTACCTCGGAAATCAATTACACAAGCTCTAAGCATGTCCTCCATTGTCTGAATTGTCCTTTCACTTTGTCCGTCTGTTTGAGGATGATAAGTTGTGCTTAGATTTAACTTAGTTCCCATTGCTTTTTGGAAACTTGACCAAAAATGAGAGGTAAAGCGGCTATCTCTGTCAGAAATAATTGATAAAGGTATTCCATGTAAAGAAACAATTTCATTTACATATAATTTAGCTAACTGTTCTATACTGAAAGTTTCTTTCATTGGTAGGAAATGAGCGGACTTGGTTAGCCTATCTATAATCACCCAGATTGTATCATTGCCTTTCTTTGTTTTGGGTAATTTAATAACAAAATCCATTGTTATTAATTCCCATTTCCACACTGGCATTTCTAGTTGCTGTAACAAACCTGAGGGTTTCTGATGTTTAGCTTTAACTTGTGAACAAGTTAAACATTTAGAAACATAGGCTGCTATGTCCTTTTTCATTCCTATCCACCAGAAATTCTTTCTTAAATCTTGATACATTTTATCACTTCCAGGATGCGTCGTATACTTAGACTTATGGGATTTTTCTAATATACGATGACGTAGGTTTCCTAATTTAGGTATCCACATTCTCTTTTTATGGAATCTCCAAATTCCATCTGTTCCTTGTTCTAATTCTTTTAGCATACCTTTTAATTTTTCAGTATCCTCCTTGATTACTGATTCTTGTGTTTCTCTTATCTGATCATTTAAATCTACTTGTAGATTTAATTTAAGAGAATGTACCTTTTTTGGCATTTCGTGAAACTTTCGACTTAAAGCATCCGCCACTACATTTGCTTTTCCTTCATGATACTGGATATCACAATCATAGTCACTAAGCAACTCCATCCAGCGTCTTTGTCTAATATTCAACTCCTTTTGCTTGAAAACATACCTTAAACTCTTATGATCTGTGAATACAGTAAACTTACTACCGTACAGGTAATGTCTCCAAATTTTAAGGGCAAAAATTATAGCTTCTAATTCTAAATCATGGGTTGAATAATTCTCTTCATGATTCTTAAGTTGTCTGGATGCATAGGCTATAACCTTATGTCGTTGCATTAATACACATCCATAACCTAATTTGGAAGCGTCACAATATATTACAAAATCTTCAGTTCCTTCTGGTAATGCTAATATGGGTGCATGGGTTAATCTTTGCTTAAGGATTCTAAAGGCTTCATCTTGTTTTAATCCCCATTCAAACTTAATAGATTTACAGGTTAACTTAGTTAAAGGAATGACTATTCTAGAAAAATCTCGAATAAATCTTCTATAATAACCGGCCAATCCTAAGAAACTTCTAACCTCGGTTGGTGACTCAGGGATTTTCCATTTAGTAATCGCCTCGATTTTTGTTGGATCTACATGAATTCCTTCATGATTGACTAGGTGTCCGAGAAACTGTACCTGTTCTAAACAAAACTCGCACTTTGAAAATTTAGCGTAAAGCTTTTCCTTTAGTGTTAGTGATTATAGAAATCAAATACACTAATGATCCTTTTCTTATGTAACTTGCTGTTTTCATCATAGAGATGAATTTAGTAGACTTGGAAGTTCTATATCCTTTAATTGTGATCTTTTCACCTTTTGGTGAATTTACTTGTATCGACTTTTGATCACATAAAATACTGGCTTTATTGGCTGTTAACCAATCCATTCCTAGAACGACATCGAATCCTGCCAGATTCATGGGATAAAGGTTTGCAATAAATTTCTGATTTAAAATTTCTATTCTTGCTCCCTGCAAGATTTCAGAAATCTTAATGGTTTCTCCATTTGCTGTTTCTACTAGACATTCTTGTGGTAGTTTAGTTAATGACTGCTTAAGTAATTTGCAAAATGAAGTATTAATAAAAATTTGGTTTGCACCAGAGTCAAATAATACTTTAGCAAAAATATCATTAACTAAAAACGTATCAGTGATCAAATCCGGGTTTATCTTTGCTTCTTCTGCCGTTAGAAAAAATGCTCTCGCATTTTTGGTATTCTTGTTGTTTGTAGCTGGAGCTAATTTCGGACAGTTAGGCTTGATATGACCTTGTTCTCCGCAGTTATAGCATATCCTATTGTTAGCTTTCTTCCTGCAGTCTTCTTCCTTGTGTCCCGATATTTTGCAAAAGTTACAGTATATGGAGCATCTTCCTGAATGCTTCCTTTTGCAATTTTTACAGTAAGGTGTAGAGGTAGAACCTATATTTTTCCCACGGTTAAAATTTCCAGAACGAAATTCTTGTGTGAGCTTCTGGGTTAGGTTCCTCCTTTGATCCTCTTCTCAGGTACGGACTAATTCATCTGTCAAGGTATTTTCTAGTTCTACAGCTTCTTCTATGGTTTGAGGTCTAGCTGCCTTGACTACATGTCTTATCTCTCCAATTAATCCCCAGATATAACGGGAGATTAACACTGGTTCAGGTGAAGCAAGGGTTGGCACTATTCTAGCATATTCAAAGAATAATTTAGTGTATCCCTTACTATCCACACCAGTCATCCTAAGGTTTAGGAATTTGTTTGCTATCTGTTCATTCTCATTGGGTGGGCAGAATTTCTTTTCTACCTTGTTCTTAAATTCTTCTCATATCACTCCCTCTTGATTGGAGGATAGTGTTCCACCATTCTAGAGCCGAATTCTTAAACAGATTAGAAGCAAACATTATCTTATCTTCTTCAGCACACTTGCTTATTCTTAAGACTGCCTCAGTCTTCTCTATCCAGCGTAGGATTGCAATGGCCCCTTCATTGCCCGAGAATTCCATTGGTTTACAGGACCAGAATTCTTTATAAGAACAACCGTAAGACACGGTTCTTCTCCTTTTGGGAATGGGCATTTGAAGTACAGGTCCATTGTTTACACTGTTTTCAGGTTCAGAGGGTCGCTTGCTATCATGTTTACTCTTGTTATCGGCTTCCTTAACCGTTTGAATAATATATGGCATTGCATCTATTATTCCTTGTGCGACTATGTGTTGGATAACACTATTATCCATTTGATTTCCATTGTTATTGATGCTTGGATTCTCATTAACCAAGTTAATGTTACTCTGGTTATCATTATTCAGATTTCCTTGATTTCCTTCGTCGGCCATCTGAATTTTAAACATTTACCAATCATTAATAGAATAATTAAATAGTTTAAGTAACAACCACATAATACACATATTGGTCAAAAACGTCGTGCATTGCGACTTTACTCTTTTCTATATAGTATGCGTCAAATACACACTAGAACAGGAATTAAAAATTACAATACTATCATGCCTCGTTAGCCACAAAGTGGTCTATACTACGATAGATTTATTATTATTACACACATATTTTATTTATTCTATTATTATTACCAACTTCACTATTGCCTTCACGGATATGGATTTCCTCCGAAATCCATCTGACGCTCATCGTATTTCCATACGAGTTGCTCTCCTACATACCTCATCCTCTCATTACTTTCTATGATTTCTTCTCCAAAATTTCGGAGTTCTTGCAAATTCTCTGCACTCATTGGGGGTGCAGGTACTGGTATTGGCTCTGGGTACTGAGGTACTAGATTCTCCTGAGGATATGGATTCTCCAAAATCTCCCTATTGTATTCATCGTTGTCATAATAGGGGTCTAGAGGGTCCAAACCTGGATATGCTGCTAAGTTTGGCAAGGTTTCTTCGTTTAAGTGATAGCGTGGCACATAATCCCTAAGATCATCAAACCAGGGATCATAATTTGGATCTAAAGGATTAGGGGCTGGTATCCTAGGTATTTCCTCAGGGTTAAAATCATGCATTTCTACCTCCATCGGTTGTGTGGAAATTAAAGGTAAGGGTTGTGGGGCTACTTGTTGTTCCAGACTTGGGTCAGCAGCAGTTGTAGCTAGGATATGGAAATTAGCTAGGCTTCTATTAAGCATATTCTGTGTATGGGCATCTGACTCTCGCTTAGCGGCTGCTAGAACTCTTTGTTGTTGCAACTTTTGCATTCTTTTCCTATGCGCAAATGCTTCCTTACTGAACCATCCTCTCTTTTTATGAGGGAATGGCTCTTCCGACTGAGCTTTAAAGGCAAACATCCCTTCTTCCTGATCAGAAGAATACCTAGAAAGGGTAGGCTGTGAAGAGGTACCTTCACTCCTAGGTGAATCAGACAACTGACGACACATGTATGAGGGTCCTTGATCACTCATACTGTAAACTAACAAATAGTCAAATAACACAAAACACATAATCACATAAATTATTTCCTAACACAAAATTTAAAATTTAAGTGTCAGTAGAATACTTCTTTGGCTTAGACCAGTGGCTAGGCTCTGATACCACCTCCTATCGCAACCCCCGATCCCTTATCTGTCCCGGGAACGGGCGGACGCGAACTCAGAATTTTGGTGGTATCAGTTTGTTAATTTGGCAGCGGAAATTACACCAGGACCGTAGTTAGGAAATGTTTATCGGAGTAAAACCACCATATTTGATATTAATAATCACATGGGTAAAACCCAAGTTTCTTATTACAACATGTTTATAGGGATAAACCCTATTTTATTGAATTTAAAACATCGTCTTTTAGATAACTTTTATAGCCACATTTTTCCCAAGCCTTCAGTGCTCTCCAGCTGGCTTTCTATTAATTGGCTGTCACATTGTGTTACCTGAAACGCGTTTAAAAAACATTTGTCAGTGGGAAATACTGGTGAGTGAATCCCAGTTTAATCAAGAAATATTTTATCAATTAACACAGTATTGAGAGCGATCACATTGTTTATTTCTACACATTTACTCATTCAGTACTGTCAATCCTGACCGGTGGGTCATATTACACATTGGCTAACTCGTTGTCCAATGGTAACGTGTTGTCGTCCCGACTTACTACTCACAGTGTAGTAAATTTTGTATACAAAACCCCAACATACCAGCAGTAATTGAAGAACTACAAAGACTCAATCACCGCTTAATCATATTGTAAAACATTTATGGTTTTGTAAAATATTACAAAAAGGTTAACAAAAAGAGGATAAACTCACATTGCTATCTTAGACTTCGCGTAAGGGTTTCCTGTGATTAATCTATAATTTACACAAACGTACATGGGTTAGTATAATAACCCTTTGATTATATTAATGATACCCTCCCCGAGACGGTATTCCAACAACTACGTCGGGCAGAACCACGACAGTTGCCACGACGTAGTTGTTACGGAACCCTAAATCAATCGGGCAGCGTATCTAATACGAAACTGGGGTTATAATAATTACAACGGAGCAGAACCTCGCTAATTAGGGGGTATTATACTTGAATATTATGCCTACTATTGAGAGAATTCGAGATTCAGAAAAGAAAATGAACGATTTGAAATGAAATCCGATGGCCTGCTTATATAGTGCTGATATATGGTCCTCTCGCGGCCCGCGTAAAGGTAGACAAGGGCTTACGTCGCCCGCGTACTAGCCCGGTTAGGGTTTAGGGTGTCCGGGTCATCAGGTAGGTCCAACACGCACACACACACGTGGCAACACTGGAGCCCGCCTGAGTTTTAAGTTGACGCGGCCCGCGTAAGGGTTAGGGATCCTTTACGCGGCCCGCCTAAAACCAAAAACATTATTTTTTAATTATTTTTAATGATATTTAAGGTATTCGGGGTCCGTTTTCACGTATGGGGTATATTTTGGGACATATTGGGATATTTTAAAATATATTTGGGTGTCATAAAATATTCGAGGGTGTCGGTTTTCTTTAGGGTTGTTATACTTATCCCGCTAACTTTCACGAACCACCAACTATCCTCCCCGAAGCCGAAAGAATTGTACAATGTTTTTTTTATGGTAATTTCATTTTCTATGACTTTCAGCAATGTTTTTTTATCTTCATTGATTTCATCTTACTTTTGAAGGCTTGATGACAATCATTTCTCGTAGAAATAGAAAAATCATGGTTTCAAACCCTTTAACGTCAACACCTTAACAATTTCGCCAAACAGTAAAATTTATTGATTTACGGATTTAACATCTTCGTGTAAAAAAATTGCTACTTGTTTCTCGAGGTTAGATGGCCTTAGCACTTTTCCACCTTACAATTTGACGTGTGTCTTAATAACCATGAACTATCTTGGTTTCAGAAGATATGATTTAGGGTAGAGCGGGTTATGGAATGTGGGCATACTCTTGTTGGGTCACAATTTAGAGTATTGCATCGTGATATTAAGATTCCCATATTCTTACAAATGATCCGTAGACCAATTGGTTAGGGGGAGGTGGGAAGGTTTACCCACTTATGTGGGGTTCCTGCCCGGGAGGTCTCAGTATCGAATCTTGCGGGGGACGAACTGTGGCACCGGGTCAAACTGACAATAATATAACAACCGCGGGATTCCTACTCGTGACCTAGGTGATCAAAGGCCAAAGGCCTAACCGGATGATCTATCCGTCCAAAAAAATAAGATTCCCGTATACTTTTATATCGAAACTGGAATGCTAAGATATTAGAGATCGTGGCCTTTCCATATTTCATCCTACAAACTAGCAACTCACATTATTTGCATCCATTCACTATATAGAGGGGTTTGTTATTGAAAGAGGTATATCCTTGCTCTCCCCTTCTGGTGTTTCTTGATGTATTATGTGGGAGGTTGTGTATTAGAGTAATGTGAAGAAAAAGTGAACTTACTTATGACGATATAAAAAATCCAATACATTCTCTTTCTTTTGAGAAGCTTAGGGAGATCTCGGTGTTTATAGAGAGTATGGTCAAAGCCCATTGATGACGCAAATCCTGGGATTCGAAAGGGCACTCAAACATTAAACATCAAGACAGTGTCGGCTAAATTGTTTTAGATGCCTAAAGCAAAATAAAATTTGAAGCCCTCTATTAGTTTATGAAATCTGTTATTTCAAAAGTTTTTGTTGCAGAAGTAACAAAAATATTGAAAATAGTTAACTTTAATAATGTGAGCAAAGTATTACACTTTATTTCTTTCTTTATTCAATATTAACTATTAAGTGGTCCTCATTTTTGTGTTAGATACACCCTTATTTTTATTCAACAAAAATCTATTATACGGGTGTTGCTGTAGAAACTTCCAACTCTTAAAGCTTCAGGTCTCACTCACTGCAAAAAAGAAAAACACCAGCTTGGATTCGAACCAGGATCTACATTGACAGTTGATGTGCAAAAAGTGGTCAATTAAAAACTAACTAATATCAACCTAAACTAGTCACGCTAAGTTTTAAATTTATAAAACAGACTCTCTAAAACCTAGACCACAAAACAGGCAAGTGTACCGGTCAATGCAGTATAGCTAAAGTAAGTCTGAGTATCAAACCCACGAGACTCTCTAATTACATTTACTAGACTCAACTAACTTATCTAACACTGGCTCGACTCTAACTTTTTTTTTCTTGGGGGGGGGGGGGGTCTAATAACCTAATGCAATTTATTAAAATTAACTAAATTAACTAAAGCGGACGGAGACGCGAACTGACTTGGATTTATGTCAGATGATGGTGAAAGACTACCTAGAGTAATGATTTATTAGGATGTTAATTATTTTGGAACCGAGATCGTTTAATGCAAAACCTATGGAGACACCAAACAAGACCCCTGACTGTTATAGACACCGGTTGGTCTAGACTCTCTCACGGGTTTTCTAAGTGATTTATGGAAGTACCCTATTTCGATCTACTCCCTCACGGGTTATAAACCTAGGAAAAACTTGGGTTCTCAATTTAACTTAATAGACAATGGTTGACAAGGAAACTAGTCCAGGCTCCTCACGAAGGCCCTACATAGCAATTTATCAACTTAGACCTAACAATAACCTCGCTTCTAAGGTATATTGGCCAATTAACCCAAACGATCACAATATAAAATTATAATCTAGCATGACCCTATTATGTGAAAGACATCCACCAAGACTTATACGAAGCAATAAATGACAATTAAACAAAGCTAAGTATGCATATACATCAAACCGATAACCAAGTTGACTACTTTTATAAATAATCCATAAAATAATTAAACATCCATAAAAATCATAACTTTAACAAATCATTCATCCAAGTCTGGGCAGTTTATAAAATTTAGCTACATATCATTAAGAAATCAAGAACAAGTGTCGTAACAAAGTAGCAAAACATAATCAAAGCAATAAACAAGAGAACAAGTAAACCCGGATGCTGAACACACGAGCCAACACGATCCCAAGTCTTCACAACTTCAACCGATGCTTTGTCTTGCTCGATTATGCTCCAAAAGATGTATGAAATTCGTCCAAAAAGATCCTAATTCTTCTAGGGTTGTCTAGGATTGATTAGGGTTAAGTATGGGGCTTAAATCCACGAGCCATATAGTCCCTCTCCTCGCGGGTGGTGAGAGGCTCGCGTACTGGGAATACGGTTTCGTCCATAACTTCTTCATTTCAACTCCATTTTCTTCACCGTTTTCGCCTACGGGTTTGTAATTCAATTCTCTATCTTCTCATCTTATCAAATATCCATTTTCATTCCATGAGAATCCTTCACTAAGCCCAAACCTCCTCCCGTGTGCTCGTTTCTTCAACGTTTCAGCTTATTTTCACTCCCGGGACCCTGCAAAGCACACAAGACACCATAATATACAAAACCAATGATAAAATGACACAAAACAACTCAAATTAATATACAAACTATACATGGAAACATATGTAATTTGCGTTACATCAAATATCCCCACACTTAATCCTTTTTTGTCCCTCAAAAAGATATATGCTACGGAATCATAGTCAAAGAAAATATCCGATCTCAAAATTTAAATTATTTAATTATAAACCAAGCACATGTTAACTTACGATTGCAGGTATAAGATCCACTTAAACTCAACACCGGTTCCTAGGCCATTATCTTCTTTAAAAAGCCAAGGATCCACCTAATCCCGCCTCAAGCTTATGAAATAAAAGGAACAACCAATTCGCTATTTCCTAATTGTTTTATACCAAAACTCTAAGAATTTAAAATCAAACTTTTCTTTTTTTTTTCATGACCACTAGATTTTTTTTTTTGCATACCTAACCCATAGGTTGTCTCAACCAGAGTCAACATCCCCGAGAGCGACAACGTGAGCATAGGTAATTTAGCATTTTTTTTCTTAACTCAACCTAGAAGTAATCTAAATCAGAGTCATCATCCCCAATAAAGATTACATAGGCCTCATCTTTATTCAATCTGACTCAATATTCAATGTTACGCATAATTTTTTTTCTTTTTGACAAAAAGTTCTAAGACTTTTAGCTTATAACGGTATTCCTTATACTTTTATTGCCAGTTTCGGCTTCTCTATTTCTCCTAAATGAGTACCCACAGGTATCCTAACATACTAAGTATTTTCAGCTCAAAGGAACCTAAAAACCGAAAGAGCCTACACACATATCCCAAATTAGATACGTGCTCAACTTTATTAGCTCATATTATTTGAGAACCGAACATACTCGACTTTTCTATCATTTTCCGTATTTATTTGCGAACTCTAAAATAGGGACATTTTCTATTTTTTCAATTTTTTTGGATTTTGGATTTTTCTATTTTTTTATTTATTCAATTTTTATGACTCAAACGACTCAACCTAACCCTACAACTCAATATCTTATCCACACACTTAAACTCTACATTGCCCACAATGTAGGATGGAAACCGACTCAAAAGACTGGAAATAAATAAGAAATAAAAAACTAAGGGCAAAAATGGAAAGGACTTACCAGGTTAAACAATCGTGTAAGCTCAAAAACTCTCATCTAATCCAGCTCCGATCGTATAGAATTCCATTCGCGATCGGCAACTCTGACAAACTGACATGCTCGGTATAATCCTTGAAAAATAATAAAGAGCTCCGAAATCACCCGAATGGAAATTGAGTACGGGTGGTACGATTCAAACCTGCATAATAAAAAACAAGCAAAAACCTAAGCAGTACCGACTCTATACAAAATCCACGACTCAAAAACTACAACTATATACAAACTATACAAAACCTCCCCACACTTGAATTTAATTTTAAACGGGTCAGACCACCAGAATTTAAACTTACGTGAAAGGAACCGGATGCGTGGCATGTAATGAGAAGAGTGGTCGTGTATGAACTTTAGAGATCTCACTTGCTTCTTTGAAAACCATCTTCTAACCCGCAACCAGTTTCGGTTCCTAGGTGCTATTTTCCTTGCCTTCTCCCGTGGTTTTGATTTTTGAGTTGCGTTCATTATAAGTACCATGGGCCAGTTGTGGCGTTCTTCCTCTTCCACCACTTCTTCTTCTGTTTGTTTGTCCTCTATCATTGGGTTTCCTGCAAGTAAAGCTTCTAAGTATGCAAGGTCCCCCTCCGGATCAAACGTACCTATTTCTTCATCTTCCGGCAAACCCTCTAACTCATCCGCAAATTCTCTCTCCCAAAACAGCTCATCTTCACTTTCCTAATCCTCTTCATCTGACAAATCCCATATAGGTTCGGTGGGATAAGACTCATTATCAGAGATATCTAGGTCTATAGGATCACCTGCCATTAGTTGAGTAGAAAGAGCAGAACAAGGTAGAGAGAATAAAAGAAAACTAACTAAAAAAATTACACAACTATAAAAGTAGCACATATTTAACAAATAAGGATAATCAAAGCTAGTAAACGCAATAGGCAAGAGTCTCCGGCAACGGCACCAAAAACTTGATGTGCAAAGAGTGGTCATCTAAAAACTAACTAATATTAAAGTAAATTAGACACGCTAAGTTTTAAATTTATAAAAACAGACTCTCTAAAACCTAGACCACATAACCGAAAAGTGTACCCGTAAATGCAGTATAGCTAAATTAAGTCCGAGTTTCGAACCCACGAGACTCTCTAATTATGTTTGCTAGACTTAACTAACTTATCTAAGACTAGCTCAACTCTAACTGTTTTTAAGTTTATTTTTTTTTGGGGGGGGGGGGGGTTCTAATAACCTAATACAATTATTAAAATTAACTAAAGCAGACGGAGACACGAACTGACTTGGATTTATTTCAGATGATGGTGAAAGACTACCTAGACTGGAATCCTGAATTGTACTAGTAATGATTTATTAGGATGTTAATTATTATAGAACCGAGATCGATTAATGCTAAACCTATCGAGACACCGAACAAGACCCCTGACCCTTCTCAGGAGGACACTTATGGAGCTCTAAAGGCTGTTATGGACACCGGTTGGTCTAGACTCCCCCACTGGTTATCAAGAGATTTATAAAATTACCCTAATTCAATATACTCCCTCGTGGGTTATAAACCTAGGATAAACTTGGGTTCTCGGTTTAACTTGATAGACAACGGTTGACAAGAAAACTAGTTCAGACTCCTCATGAAGGCCCTACCAAGAAATTTATCAACTTAAACCTAACAATAACCTCGCACCTTTCAGCTATTGAGATTAGTAGATCACTTAGACCTATTCAATTATCAATTACCGCTTCTAAGGTATATTGGCTAATTAACTCAAAAGATCACAATATAAATATATAATCTAGCATGACCCTATTATGTGAAAGACATCCACCAAGACTCATACGAAGCAATAAACGACAATTAAACAAAGCTAAGCATGCATATACATCAAACCGATAACCAAGTTGACCACTTTCATAAATAATCCATAAACTAATTAAAGATCCATAAAAATCATAACTTTAACAAATCATTCATCCTAGTCTAGGCAATTTATAAAGCTTAGCTACACATCATTAAGAAATCAAGAACAAGTGTCATCACAAAGTAGCAAAACATAATCAAATCAATAAACAAGAGAACAAGTAAACCCGAATGCTGAACACGTGAGACAACACGATCCCAAGTCTTCACAACTTCAACCGATGTTTTGTCTTGCCCGATTATGCTTCAAAAGATGTCTGAAATTCATCCAAAAAGCTCCCAATTCGTCTAGGGTTGTCTAGGATTGATTAGGGTTAAGTATAGGGTTTAAATGAGGATTAAATATGAAGTTTTACACGCTGATCAAACAACATGCCACGCCCCGCGAGCCATATAGTCCCTCTCCTCGCGGGTGGCGAGAGACTTGCGTACTGAGAATACGGTTTCGGCCATAACTTCTTTGTTTCAACACCGTTTTCGCCTACGGGTTCGTAATTAAATTCTATATCTTCTAATATTATCAAATATCCATTTTCATTCCATGAGAATCCTTCACTAAGCCCAAACCTCCTCCTGTGTGCCCGTTTCTTCAACATTTCAGCTCGTTTTCACTCCTGGGTCCCTGCAAATCTCACAAGGCACCATAATATACAAAAGCAATGATAAAATGACAAAAAAACTCAAATTATTATACAAACTATATATGGAAATAAATGTAATTTGCATTACATCAACAGTATATCGATTTCTTGCGTCGATTTGAACCAGGATCTACATTGACAGTATATTGATTTCCAACCAGCATACTACAATAACATTAATGGTTTAGGCAATTAAATTTAATATTAATACCCACATTAACTTTATATTTTTTAATGGAGGCCCTAAATTTTTGAAGACCCAAAGCTGATCCTTCATCAAGATACTCTAGATATACAAAATTCGAAGTCATTTCACAAAGAAAATGAAAACAACTATGAAATCCCGTATTCCACGAAGACATCCAATATTTTGGACCAAAAAGTTCATGAATATTTTTAGAAGACTAAAACTATAGGCACTAATAAGTCCAATATGTTCAAGAACAGTTCATAAACAATTACCTAACGAAATTTTCTATTCATCTTCATTCACTAAGAAAATGAACGTGTTCACGAACACAAATAAAATTGGGTGAAGGCGGCAGAGGCTAGAGGTGGATAGTAGATGGATCTAGAACTTGAAACCCTAATCGTGGAACAATGGTCGATTGTATTCATTGATGTGAATAATGAAGAAGGAAAGGGGAACAATGTATAAGCAAAGTGTGAATTAGGTTTCTGCTTTTAATTCTTAGGGTAATAAAATAAATTAGAATTAAAGAACATGAAAAGTTTAGATAAAATAATTAAATGTATTAAAATCTTTAATGTACAATGTTAACGAATTTTCACAAACACATAACCGAATGTTCACGAACACAATTGAATGAACAAGACCTCTGTTCATGTTTGTTCATTTAACTAATCGAACGGAATTTCTTGTTCTTGTTCGTTCGTAAACGAACTTCATGACGAACGGTTCATGACGAACGGTTCATGAACTGTTTACTGAACGTTCGAGCCCCACGTCTAGGCGATTCATATTATACCCTAGATATATCCCTAAGGCTTACATCTTCCATCAGTTCCCTTTAAAATGTCCTAAAGACATTCCATCTTTCTTTTATACCTCTCTTGTTACAATACCTCCTCTTCTCAGTTCGCCATATTTAATTATGTTATAATGTTTTTTTTTCTGAACACATCTAGAAACTGATGAAATTACTTCGTACATTACCAACCGATTTAATTTGGTAAACAAGAACCATTGTGAAGTGGAAGTTATTTGTTTAACAAAGTTTCTCCATACATATCACCACATACTTATCCGATTTATATTTCTTATATTGTTTCAATGGATGAATCTCCAAAATAAGATCCATAAGATCTACCACTTTAATCAGTGGCTCTCACTCACTAAGGTCTTAGACTAGCCTCACAACCTCCCCGACCAAAGGATTGTGAGATGGAAAGCATGAAGGATTCTAATGATATGGAGATCTTTTTGATAAGATGGCTCTAGAATCCAGGTGGATGGGTATGAGGTCTTGAGTTTCTGCCTAGAAGATATTAAAGTCATTCTTCGTCTTGAAATGGAAAAGGATGCTGATGATAATCAAGCTCGAAGTCTGGAACTTGGCATCAAAGGTATGATCAGGGAAAGACTAAAAGAATAAAAGATAAGCAGATCTAAGGGGAGATTGTTTGGTTATATAAGATCTGCTGATGATGAAAGCCAAAACCCAAGGGGACCATCTTTCCTGCCTGATGGAATAAGTTGAAGTACAATCACAGTCTAGAAGTTTTCCCCTTGAAAGCCTCACAAAAAACCACCAAAAGTGCTAGAACAGAACTGCTGCCTCAAAAAATAGTAGAATAGAAGTACAAGTGTTGGATTGTCAAAGTGATGGTCAACTAGTCAACAACTAAGTCAACTAAAGTTAAAGCTGAAGACTAGAAAAACAAGTCAACAATAGACCAGAAGTAGTGGATTCCTAAAAGTGTTGGAATCCTTCAGCAGTTTAGGAATCCAGCTGTTCGGCAATTTTGTTAACTGCTGGCAGTTACACCATTAATTAGGTTGTTTAGGGTCACTTTCATGGTGTCGTCACCAGAAGTTCTATCATCCTATATATAGTTCTTAACCTTCAATGTAACAATTAACACTTAGAGCCAAAAGGCATAAGACCTAAGTGAGAGAGAGAACACCTGGTGAGGGGGATACATTTTGTACTATCTGATTGTATTGTAAGCATTTTAATTGAATGAAATCATTATGCAATCAGTCCCAAATCCAATCGTGTTGATGATTTTGTGTTTGTATTAACTGTTAGAATATAATTCCATCATGTTCTACTGTTTAACAAAAAACACACACATTTCACTCTCAGATCCAACAAAAACTGCCAGAAGGATTCCAACACTTTTGTAATCCAGTTTTTCTGGTCTTGTGTTAACTTTTTGACTTGGTCTTTTGGTCTTAAACCTTGACTTTGTTGACTTGGCTGTTGACTTTTTTGACCCAACACTTTTATATTTCAGCACATTGTACTTGTCTTCATGTTTATTTGATGTAGGAGTTCTGTTCTAGTTGTTTGGGAAGACTTCAAGGGGGAAACTTCTAGACTGTGATTGTACTTCAGCTTATTCCATTAGGAAGGGAATATGGTTCCCTTGGGTTTTGTCTTTCATCATCAGCAGATCTTAGAAAACCCAACACTTTCGAATTTAAAATCGCATGGGCATAGCCTATGCCTGCCTAGGCGTAGCCTATGCCTAACAACACATTTTTGCACTGATTTTTCTCATTTTCAATTCCATCTTGCAATACCATTTCACCTTTTACCTAAGAATCAACAAAGACCATCTAAAGTAACCAAATTCCATGTGGAACAATAATCAAAACTATTCAGTTACCCTTTTTTAAACCTGTAAAACTAACCGACCCGTCACAGAGCATGTGAAAAGTCACCTACGGCCTGCTAACTCCACTAATTCTGTAATTTTTGTGATATTAAACAACAACTTTTGTTCAGGAAGAAATTGGAATTGAAATTAAAATGTAACACTAATTTGGTAATTAAGAAACAATATTGTAGGGGCAGAGTTTTATATTTAATTACTAGAGAAGAAAAAGGGTAACAACTGTTGTAGAACACAAATATCACATAAAACGACTCGAGTACCCTTCTTTGCATAATTTGAAGGGTAAATATGAAATAAATAGCAAATTAGTACTAATTAAATTGAAACCCTTGATATAATAATCTGATGGCTAGAAAGTGTCCTATGGTGCCAGTGTAGCTCAATTGACATTGGAGGGGAAGTGAAGATTTGAGTTTGCGGCCTAAGGTCTCAAGTTAAATTCTATCTCAACCAAGTTTTACCGTAGTCGACCTTCGGGTGGCTGGTTTCTCTAAAACTGGTGATGGGAGGATTGAGTCATCCAACGTTGTCTACGGTTATAAGGTCGCCTTTTGCCATTGAGTTACCAAGGATAACCGAGCATTTTTTCGTTGGCTGTAAAAGGAAAAGAGATTATGTCCCATGGTAATTAGTACGAACTAAATATATACCCTTGATAAAGGGATATTGGCCTCTAATAATCTCTAGTAGACGTTATTAGCAACTCGCAGTCCCATTTTTTATTCCACCCTTTCAATTGTTTTTTCTCTACCGATCCTCAGTTCGAATTACAAATTGATGTTTTAGAGCTTTTGATCAGAACGGGGATACGAGTTTATTGATGTAAAACTTACCTCAAAACGGTGCTCCAAACGACTTGATTTTTGTGGATTGGAAGTTTAAACACCTGAATTGAAGCATGGTTTTCGTTTTTTGGAGCACCGTTTAGAGGTAAGTTTTACATCAATCGATTTGTATCCTCGTTCTGATCAAAAGCCCGAAAACGTCAGTTTGTAATTCGAAAAAAACTTAACTCCGTTAAGTATTTTTAATTGAGGACCGGTGGAGGAAAATAGTTGAAAAGTGGGACTACCAGTAGGAATAAGAAAATGGAACTGCCAATCGCCAATGTTACCTACTAGGGATTATTTGAGGCGAATTTCAATTAATATAAATCCTTAGACTTTCCTCAATCCATCACACTTGACAGTGAACTTGGCATACGTAGCAACATCAATTGCAAATGTTGCATTAGAGGAGCTAGGCTGTAGGGGTGTTCAAAAAACTCGTGGCTCGCAGCTCGCTCGAAACTCGCTCGAAAAAAGCTCGAAGAAAGCTCGGCTCGAAATTGGCTCGGTTGTTAACGAGCCAGCTCGGCTCGGTTTGTAAATCAGCCAAGCTCGAGCTTGGTCTGGCTCGGCTTGTGAGCTCGTGAGCTGGCTCGATAAGGTTTACATCCTTATTTTTTTGTCCCACATCGCTTGGAAAACAAAAACTAAGGGAGTATTTCCCCTATAAAAGAAGGTAAAAACAATGTACAAAGTGAATTAACTATTTATACTTGCATATTTAACCATATGGTTAAATTAAATGACAATTATGGCCCTTAGTCTATGAAGAAATTCATTTTTAAAGGTTTTTTAAGTAGTAAATTTTGCGGTTCTTTGTTAGTTCGAGCTAGATCGAGCCGAGCCGAGCTAGCTCGAATTCTAATCGAGTCGAGCTCGAGCCTCAAATCTCAGCTCGATTTGAAATTCGAGCTCGAGCCGAGCCAGCTCGAATCAAGTTCGAGCCGAGCTCGAGCTGGGTCTAGCTCGGCTCGACTCGGCTCGTTTACACCCCTACTAGGCTGTGCACGTCTAGACGTGCGAAATGCATTTAAGGATAGTAGGCCCAGCTTGCTATAAAATAAAAAAAATTGTTTTCTAATTTTTCCAAAACGAAAGAAACTCTAGGTATAAAAAAATAACTTATAATTTCAAACTAAACCTTCTCAATGGTAAGAAAGTAAAATAAAATTAATAATAAGAAATTCAACAATAGAAAAAAGGTTTAAGTATGTTTAATTATTTAATTATATTCAGTTAATTAATTTATACCTTTAATAATACAACAATAGAAAATGGATTAATTATAAAAAGAGTATGAATATTAAAAATAAAATGTAAAATATAACTATTGATAAGGATGTTTGTAGAATTTGAGAGAAAACACTTGTTTTTTGATGCATTTATAAAAATCTAATATAACGGACTCAATGTATTTGCAAATGCATTTAACACTTTGCATTGGTGATGGGCAATTAAAACATCAAAGGTTGCAATTTCAAACACCTTTTGTTTGTTATTTTTGGTTTACGTTATTTTATACTAATGGATCCTTAGCGGAAGATTTCAAAAGTAATTAAAATCATTGGATGCCTTATGCCGCATCGCATCATCTCTTCTTAAAAAACTAGGATATAAATCTCAACAAACCATACAAGTCTCACATAAATGTGTAAATGGTCATTTAAGCCCTTAGAATTATCATGAGTAACGGTGTAATGCTCTTATTGAGGAATTGTCTTTTCCTCCTATTCATAAATGTGTGACCAAAGCTAAAATGGTATATTTAAATGTGCAACTAGCATATGTGTAAACTATGTTGGAAAATGATTCTAATTCTACCCTTGTGGTCGGATCTGTAAATTACATACAAAATTTATGAGTTACTTGATAATGTAAAATAGAGGTACCATACCAAATGCTTGCTAACAAAGAAAGGTATTTGAATTAAGTTCAATTTTACTCCCTGGTGTTTTACCTCACTGACACTCTTACCCCCTAAAACGAAAATCTTGCTACCCTACCCTTGGACAAATCCCACATGCCTCAGTCGATGCTGTTAAATGACTTAACAGATCTGTTAGTTGTCATGCGAAATGACCATTTTACCCTTTCAATCTTACTCCCTGTTCTTTGTAACAAGAAAACATCTTACCCCCTACACAACTCTTTACCATTCCCGCCTAATCTTTTTTGACCTTGGATAGTCAACACCTTAAATTGGTTGACCCAGGAAAAGTTAAAGCCTGCAAATCCTAATCCTAATTCTAATTCAAAGCCTGCAAATGTTATGAATTCTTAATCCTAATTCAAAGCCTGCAAATGTGATCAATAACTGTTATGAATTCCTAATCCTAATTACAAAACTGTGATCAATGTTGTGATTATCAAAAGAATGCATAAATCAAACTGAAATGAACATGAAACCTATGATCATTATCAAAAGAATGCACAAATCAAACTAAAATGCATATCAAAGTTGTGATCAAACTCAAATGCAACATAAACATTCAAAGTCACAAAAACTAACTTCTATATTAATAACTTAGATAAGTAATTAGACATTAATAACTTAGAGTGTATAATTAGACATTAGTAACATGATCTTTGTAAAATTTACTTACCTAACGTCAAGATCATCAGGAATTCAAAACATTCATAAAAATAATAAGTTAATGAACATAACCTAAGACTACTCTTGATGTAAATGTCTTCCTAGGCCAACTTGCAGGTCCAGTAGAGGCAAGTCCAAGATTGGGTTGTCAAAGACAGTGACAACCATATGAATGATAGTCCTTGGTAGGGCTGGTAAATCGTGTCTTATCGGGTTTAACAGGTCTCTGATGACGCGAATAACACAAGTATTAAACATGAATACAACTTGTTTAACTACTTTATGGGTCAAGTTATTCTACAAAGGCTTCTAATTGTAAGAAGTGTAAGAAGGATTTATAGAGTGACAAGTGTCCAATAACCTAAAACTAAACCCACTACATCACCACCAAAAACCTAAACACCCACCCCCACCACCACCAAAAACCTAAACACCCACCCCCACCACCACCCAAAAACCTAAACCCCCCCCCCCCCCCCCACCCAAAAACCTAAAAAAAACCTAACCCCCCCCCCCCCCCCCCCCCAAAAAAAAAAAAAAACCTAAAAAAAACTAAACACCCACCCCCACCACCACCCAAAAACCTAAACCCCCACCCCCACCCCCTCGGCAAATTTTTTTTTTTGGGTGGGTGATGTGGGGGGGGGGGGGGTGGGGGTGGGTGTTTTTGGTGGTGGTGGATGTTTAAGTTTTTTTTTTTTTTAGTGGGTTTTTTTTGTGTAGTGGGTTTTTTTTAGGTTATTGGACACTTGTCACTCTATAAATCCTTCTTACACTTCTTACAATTAGGATCCTTTGTATTTGATCCTAATCCACTACTTTATATCTCATGTCTATAACATAGTTGTATGTTTTATGTATCAAGAAGATAAAATGATGGATCGTAGCCTCTTAATTCTATTTATTTTTAAAAAAGTAAAAAACCAAGTAGTGTACTTTTTCATCAAACAGGTTTAATTGTGTCTTATACAGATATCTATTGCCAGCCCTAATCCTTGGTAGGGTCAAAGTGACCCTAATTTCACCTACAAAAAAAAAAAAAACTTTACAAATTAACAAACATGTGCATTTAACATAAATAACCCCTGTTTGTAACAAATCCTCTTTAGAAATTATTTCATGAACAAAATGTTCTATTTTCATAATTAATAGAATGTGACCCTAAAACAGCATGACCAACAGGTTCCCTTTAACAGAATGTGACCCTGAAACTTATTAACATGTGCGTTTAACATAAATTACCCTTGTTTTTAAAAGATCCTTTTTAGAAATTACAGATCAAGCTTGATGAAATGTTTTTAGGTTAGACCTAGCGTGAACAATATCCTCAACCTACGCTGTTAACATGTTAATCAGATCCTAATTGTAACAATATCAGATTAGACCTATCATGAACAATATCATCAACCTAGCCTGTTAACATGTTGATCAGATCCTAATTGTAACAGTAAACCCAAAATTTCCTAAATTTTCTAGTAAACGCTAACTAAAATTAAATGGAAAAGAATCATCGACCAATGAACTTAATAAACAACCGTTAAATGATACATAATTTACACTTAGAAAGCATGTTAATTCGAGCTAAAACGACCGCTAAAACTATCTGTGCTTACCTAGAACAACTCTTAGTAGGGTGAGGAACATACTAGGGATTGACATTTCGTTTTGTGATCTCGGGTACGATGTTATGTTGATCACCGGTGGCTCCTGGTTCGTCGGAGACTAAAGAGTAGAGGGAAGGTTAGGTGTGAACGATGGGGGCTAAGGATGAAGCAGGTTCTACTTACACAGGGTTTGTTTATGACTTGATTAGGTAACCAAAGTAGAAATTACCATAATACCCCTACATTTACAAATGGAAACCATTGACCGTTAACATTTTTGTTTTGACTATAATAGCAGGGGGTAAGATTGAGGCATGTGGGATTTGTCCGGGGGTAGGGCAATAAGATTTTCGTTTTAGGGGTTAACAGTGTCAGCGGGGTTAAACACCAAGGGGTAAAATTGAATTTAACTCAAGGTAATTTATTGTTGTTGCTTTATAAAAAAAAATCAATGTCTTTAGAATATTCATATGTTAAAAAATCATAACCAATCTCATTTTATGAATCACCTAAAAAAAGTCCTAGCTAAATTAGCATTAATGGTTTTGGCCATCTTTTTCTCTTCAAAGAGGAGTGTTTGACAAGCTGACACCAAGGAAAAGTTATACAAAGTCACATCAATTGCTATTCACATACTTTTCATCAATAAAAAAACAAGTCAGTATTACACACTTAAAAAGTCATTTCCCAAAATATAATTAAAATTAATAAATTAGCAAACGCTTTGTGAAAATGCTTTTGGACTGCTTTATAAAATACATGGCAAGTTCCTTCTCTTTTAAGGTCAAAACATTATTTATGACCTAATTTGGATTGTTAAAATTGAGAGAAGTTAAATAACTCTTTTGATTCGGTTTTTTATAATATAGGTTTAAGTACAGTAGAAACTCGATAAATTAATACTGGATTATTTAATAAACTCTCTAAGATAATATTTTTTGCCGGTCCCGACTCGGGGATAGGGTGCTAAATTAATAATTCGCTAAAATTATAAGATAATACATTTTTTATAATTTCTTTAGACCCCATATAAAATATAAATTAATAATTCCTTATATATAGCATATTACATGAATGATTTATGAAGGTTTCTTGAAAAATCACTCAATTGTCTTTTGTTTTTTGTTGAAATAAATTAATAATTAGCTTATCTCGAAGATTAGTTCACCTGTCATATTCACATGTTCTTGATATTGAAGAATCCATTCATAGAGAGATTTTTCTAGGTCAGGAAATTTTTCCGGTATGTGTCGCTTAACATCGCCTCTTTCGGGAGCAAGTGAGAGATACTCTAAAGACCGCTTAACTGTATTCGATATTGTCGCTTGACTCACCTGCAAACCATACATTGAACACAAGAAGCATAATAAGGTGGGAGATTGAAGGTTTCTTTCAAATTGGGCCGTTCATTTGATATACATGCATTGTATACAGTAATTAAGTGGAAGCTTGAAAGGTGTTTGTAAACTAAGTATTCTACTATAAATTAATAAAATATTAATTAATATATAAATTAATAATTATTAATTTATCGATTAATTAATAACTCTTTTAATTAATAAATTTTGGTGGTCCCAAGTGTATTATTTTATAGAGTTTCTACTGTACTTTTGTTATTTTTATCACAGCCTGCAAATTTAGAATACATTTTAGAGATGATCACATATTCAAGATATCGTGATAGTTAGAAATTGATAAGTTATACCATGGATGTGGATTCTCTTGTCTCTCTGTGTATACAACTATACATTAAATTTTCAGCCGTTACATTTGTTGATAAAAAAAATCAAGGTTGTGATATACGGTTTTCAACACTATAATGGTAAAATCGACTTTCAAAACTGTTTTCTTTTCTCCATAACATGTTGAACCAGATTAATAGATTAGAATTCTACCTTCCTCTACAACGACTTAGAATGGATAAGCTGAATCCAAATCAAACGAACGAGACCAAAATTATCAGAAAATGAATGAGCATAAAATCAATGCAGATGATAAAATTAAATTAAATATTAAAAGACCTCTTAACCATGTAGTATGTAAAACTTTTTTTAATTAAAAAAATCTATACCGATACATTACCCGTATTAAAAAGAAAAATATTCGTTTTTATGGTGTAATTTTATTACATAAATGTTAACGTATGAAAAGTTACAATAAGATTGAGGCATGTGGGATTTGTCCGGGGGTAGGGCAATAAGATTTCCGTTTTAGGGGTTAACAGTGTCAGCGGGGTAAAACACCAAGGGGTAAAATTGAATTTAACTCAAGGTAATTTATTGTTGTTGCTTTATAAAAAAAAAACAATGTCTTTAGAATATTCATATGTTAAAAAATCATAACCAATCTCATTTTATGAACCACATAAAAAAAGTCCTAGCTAAATTAGCATTATTGGTTTTGGCCATCTTTTTCTCTTCAAAGAGGAGTGTTTGACAAGCTGACACCAAGGAAAAGTTATACAAAGTCACATCAAGTGCTATTCACATACTTTTCATCAATAAAAAAACAAGTCAGTATTACACATTCAAAAAGTCATTTCCCAAAATATAATTAAAATTAATAAATTAGCAAACGCTTTGTATGTGAAAATGCTTTTGGACTGCTTTATAAAATACATGGCAAGTTCCTTCTCTTTTAAGGTCAAAACATTATTTATGACCTAATTTGGATTGTTAAAATTGAGAGAAGTTAAATAACTCTTTTGATTCGGTTTTTTATAATATAGGTTTAAGTACTTTTGTTATTTTTATCACAGCCTGCAAATCTAGAATACATTTTAGAGATGATCACATATTCAAGATATCGTGATAGTTAGAAATTGATAAGTTATACCATGGATGTGGATTCTCTTGTCTCTATGTGTATACAACTATACATTAAATTTTCAGCCGTTACATTTGTTGATAAAAAAAATCATGGTTGTGATATACGGTTTTCAACACTATAATGGTAAAATCGACTTTCAAAACTGTTTTCTTTTCTCCATAACATGTTGAACTAGATTAATAGATTAGAATTCTACCTTCCTCTACAACGACTTAGAATGGATAAACTGAATCCAAATCAAACGAACGAGAGCAAAATTATCAGAAAATGAATGAGCATAAAATCAATGCAGATGATAAAATTAAATTAAATATTAAAAGACCTCTTAACCATGTAGTATGTAAAACTTTTTTTAATTAAAAAAAACTATACCGGTACATTACCTGAATTAAAAAGAAGAATATTCGTTTTTATGGTGTAATTTTATTACATAAATGTTAACGTATGAAAAGTTACAATAGTATAAAATTTGTGAGGGAAGTTGGTGTGCAAGTCAACAATAGTAGATATTTTTGTTGCCCTTTCACCACTTCCATATGTATGTGATTGCTAGATCTTAATATGAACTATGGAATTTGCTAGATCAATGTTCCACATTCTTTCCTACATTTCGTATTTGGACTTTGTGTAAAATTTTTCCACACACACACACATATATATATATATATATATATATATATATATATATATATATATATATATATATATATATATATATATATATATATAGACTGGGGAAGTTGAGAAGAAAATTAAATTAAGAAGGGTACAATTGTAAAAGTTAAATAGTTTTTCTTTTATCTCATTTATTATTATCTTTGACTAATTAATTAAACATAAAGACTATTATCCTCCACACTAAAATTTTTGCAACACACATCAAAATTTATCCCACACGTTTTAAAATTTATCCTACACATATTGAAATTTATCCTACACAGCTCGTAATTCATCCTACACTTATCCTATAGGGAGAGAGAGAGGTCGACTAACGTACAAGAGTGTCATGACATGCAAAGCGTATGCAAGTAAATTACGCATGTTATAAAACTCAAACCCTAATCATGCATGACCAAAAATCACATAATCACGCATGAAGAAAACACATAATACATAACATCACATAGTTACGAATACCATCACATAATCACGCATAACATCACATTAATTACGCATGAAAAAAATACCTAATTACCCTAATCACGCACATTAAGGAATCACATACAGCGCAATCTCCTACTCGCGTACGTTTCGCACGATAGCCACTCTTATATTTTACACTTTCTCTCTCTCCCTCTCTCTTTCTATATATAGTGTATGGTTCTAGAGTGAACACTAGGTTGAGAGTGAACTGTTCGAACTAATCTGGGCCATTGGATTAAAGAGTTAAATGCATGGTTGGTCCCTGTGGTTTGTAAATATTGCAGACTTGGTACTAGTGGTTTACTAATTACAGAGTTGGTCCTGGTGGTTTCAAATTTTGCACTCGGGTGGTCCTTATCACTAACCTAAGTTAAATATTTCAGTTAAGTGTGTGTGAAATGTCTATAATACCCCTAAGATTAAAAAAAAAAACAAATAGAAATAGATGAGCCCCACCCCATCCCACCCTTCTTCTTCCCCACTCCAGCCTTCAAGAACCACCCACCACCCCATCTCCCTAAACCACTACCCACCACCGTGCATCATCATCATAATCTTCCCAAACTACCATCACCATCTCCTTGACATAGTGGATACCAAACACATTTCGTCTCCCTGCAAGCATGTCGTACAAAACTGTGAAAAAAATCCTCCTGCAATTAAATTCTGACCCTAAACTTTTAAGCTGCCATTGATGATTAGTCACTAATGCATCTCCTTCATTTAAATTCTCACCCCAAAATTTTAAGCTGCCAAATTTTAAATTCTCACCCTCCATCATAGTCAAAAAGGGCATAAGAAAAATCGACCCTTTTGAATACCGACAATTGCACAACATCCGGCAACTTTCTTCGGGGGTCATTCGTTGTTTATGTTTCATTCACAAATCAATCATATTGCGAACCATGGTAACCGCCTCAAATCGGACGGGTCTGGACCTCATTTGACAATCATAACCGATAACGGTTCTCAGTCGGACTCTGACTTGTCAACGGTCGTGAATTTTAGTAATCCGGTGAGTTCCGAACCGGAGAAACCGTTCGCTCTTGATCTGGATCTGAATTTTCCTCCGGTAGAAGTCGGCTGAAAGTAGTTTTTGTTTAACTTTTTTCATTACAGAGCATATAAAACCGTAACTTTTTCAATTGGGGAGGTGGTGGTTGGTGGTTTGGGGAGATGGTGGTGGTGGGTGGCTCCTGAAGGGTGGAGTGGGGGAAGAAGAAGGGTGAGACAGGGTGGGGCCTATTTATTTCTATTTGTTTTTTAAACCTTAGGGGTATTATAGACATTTCACACACACTTAACTGAAATATTTAACTTAGGTTAGTGATAAGGACCACCCGAGTGCAAAATTTGAAACCACCATGACCAACTCTGTAATTAGTAAACCACTAGGACCATGTCTGCAATATTTGCAAACCACAGGGACCAACCATGCATTTAACTCTTGGATTAAATCATCTAGAGATTTTTAAACAATGGCAACATTGTAATTATAACGTTGTAACTTCCCCTTAAAAAGTTGACAGAAGGGTATTTGAATTTTTTTGTAAATTGCATTTATCAAACAATATAATCAAAATCCCTAAAATCTCGCTAGTTTCCGTACATACAAGATACACAGCTGTTATTATATACACATGTGTACAGTCTCGCTAGTATCATTTTATACAAGATACACAAATGTTAGTTTATACACATGTGTATAGTCTCTCTAACTATTAGTTTATACAAGATACATAGTTGTTAGTTTATACTAGGGCTGGCATATCGTGTATACCCGTACCCGATAAGACACGACATGATAAGACACGATACACGAAAGGCCATACACGAACACGACACGATAAGATTTCGTGTCCTTTTTTTCAAACACGAACACGACACGAACACGACACGATATACACGAAAATTACCTGTTAATACCTGTTAACGAACACTAAAATAATCACATATTTAGAACCTGTTTAGTGAAACAAAACTCGCCAAAAGTTCACAAACAGCTTAAATAATCCATAAATACCGAATACTTAACAAGTTTAAAACAAAAATCCATAAACGGCAAATCACAAAAGACTTAAATAATTCAAAGTTTCCAAGTTCCCATGGTTCTCTTCTCAGATCTTTAACTCCAACAATTCAAACCTGCACATAATTGTACTCATATTTAGCATTGACAATTGGACATAAATTGAGTAATTTTAATTTATCAAACATTACTTGAAACATTTGGAGTAAGTACCTTTGATTGTTCATTGTTTTTTAGCAACACTACTCGAAGCATTTGGAGTGGTTACCTTAGAATTGTTCATTGAGTTTGAAGCATTTGATTCTCCACTAATATCAAGTGACATTATGTCTTCAGTGAGCAAGATTTTATGTGTTTCGAATGATTCCCCATACCTTGCTTGCTATAATACATGATAACATGATTACATTTGTTGCACTTGCTTAGAACTTTTCCACCGACTTCTTATCCTTCTTCTTTCCCACCTTCTTTTGAGATTCACTCATATTGATGATAACCTGTGATTCTACAAAAAAAAAAAAAAAAAAAAAATCAAACTGTGATTAAAAAAAAAAAAAAATCAAACTGTGATTTTAAAAATATGCAGAACAATGAACTATAAAACTGATTTGGAAACAAACTCACACATCTGATCTTATGCAATTTGGAAACTGATTTGAATTTTCATTACCTAGGTATCGTTATAATAAAAAAAATTAGAATTAAGTTTTTTGTACAGCTGATCGAGGTGTATATAAGAAATATCTCAAATCTTAAAAAAATATACGAATAGAACAAAAGCCCAGTCTGATACATTCAAAAAATAATAACAGCCTAGTCTGACCCGTTTCATTAGAAAGAGGATACCACATCAGCCTAGCCTATCCGTTACACAAAAATCAACCACCGATATCAATCCATAAACATTAAAAAAGCTACCCATATTTCCACCTAGTTTTAAAGCTTCGGGTCAAGAATGCCAGGTATATTGTAAATCCCCTCAACAACCACAATCTTGGTTGTCCATCATCAGCAATGAGTTAGATGATCATCCTACAATAGTCATGAGTTTATCATATACAGATTACAAACACATCTTAATTTTGTGATCTATGATTTTCAAACAATAATGTTGTCTGGTCAAAATCCTCAAGTCGACCTAAATGCATATCTATGAGATATAATTTCATTTTTTCTTAATTCATGTAATCCGATTTACAGCAGATCTGGGTTTAACAATGTGCGGATCTAACTAAACAATGTGCGAATCTAACTAGTTTTAAACTGAAAGTACTTATGCTTACTTTGAACTGCCGGAGTGCTGTGCGTGGTGGATGGCCGGCGGTGGATGCAGGCGGACAGGGGAGGATCTTGATGTCGGTGTGGTGGAGCGGTGGATGCCGGATTGCCGTGGAGGGCGGTGGATCTTGATGATGTCGGCTGCAGGTAGTTGAGAGAGTTGAGAGATATTAGGTCTTAGGGTTTTCTTTTTTTTGAACTAAAGAAGAAATAAGGAATCAGTGAATCACGTTCCATCCATCCATATACCTTGTACATCATATATTTTTATTTAATTAAAATTAAAACCTTATCATGTCTTAATTTGCAACTTTGCTGTGTAACACGTGTTACACAAAAATGCTGAAATTTGTTTATTTTTTTAAAAAAAATCCCTTCGGCGCTTTTTTGTTTTTTTTTGGCCCAAAAGTCTTAAAAACATGTATATTACATGTGTTATTTTTTTCAAAAAAAAAAAAATGTCGGGAGCTTTGAGTTTCCTGGGTTTTCTCAATAAAAGTGGTTTTCTATATATCCTTACCCTATATATATATATATATATATATATAGGTAAAGAGTAAAATACAAATGTGCTTATCGTACGATACGTACGCGATCATCCCAGCCGTTCGATCAGGTGCGGATCTGGTGCGAATTCAATACATATCGCATGTGAAAAAATGGTTAGCATGGGGTAGTGTGAAAAATGGCATGGGGTGTGTAGATGGACAAAATCGCATGTGGAAGATTTGAATATCGCATGTGAAAAAATGGCATGGGGTAATGTGAAAAATGGCATGGGGTGTGTAGAATCGCATGTGGAAGATTGAATATCGCATTTGAAAAAAATAGCTAGCATGGGGTAATGTGAAAAATGGCATGGGGTGTGTAGAATCGCATGTGAAAAATTGAATATCGCATGTGAAAAAATGGCATGGGGTAATGTGAAAAATGGCATGGGGTGTGTAGAATCGCATGTGGAAAATTGAATATCGCATGTGAAAAAATGGCAAGCATGGGGTAATGTGAAAAATGGCATGGGGTGTGTAGAATCGCATGTGGAAAATTGAATATCGCATGTGAAAAAATGGTTAGCATGGGGTAATGTGAAAAATGGCATGGGGTGTGTAGATGGAGAAAATCGCATGTGGAAGATTGAATTCGCACAGCTCGTAGAGTTCGCATGGAGGTATTAAATCGCATGGGAGATGAAGATCTGACGGCTAGGGTTATCGCGTGCGTAATGTACGATAAGCCCTATTGTACGTTAACCGGTATATATATAAATATTAAAACTCGGTGAAACCAAGATAAAATAACTAGGATAAATAACCTAGTTAGTCATGAGTTCTTGGAATTAATAAGAAATCTAGTTAAGAAAGACCCTTTATAAAACTTGAACAAGTGAAGGGGCTAATGTTGACAAAAGTTAAAATGTGTTTTATTTATTAAAAATAAAACACCAAAACACACACTAAAGTGTGTGTTCTGGTCGTGTAAATCACAGGAGGCAAAAGAGCTCTCAAAAAACCCAAACCCTGGCTTACAAAATTGATCAAAACAAGAAGGCAAATCAAGTTCAAATCAAAAACCAAGCTCAACTAGTGATCACTCAAGTGAGGGGATCACAAGGTATGTCGAATTTAGTCTTTTGGTTTCGTTTTGATTACTTGATGAACACATGAAGTAGAAATCTGAACTTGAATGTTTGATTTTTGAATGAACTTATGATAAATTCATGATTTAGAACAAACCCTAGTCAATAATTTGATGCATTAGTGTCAATAGATATGAGATTCATAATCATCCATTTATGTGTTAAATGGGTTTTGTAGAAAGATGATGAACACTAGAATTGTGATTATCAATCTAGTGTTATTTGAGCTCCATGAAATAAGTCTAAGTGTTGATGTGTAAGCTAGATATTTGAAATTGTGAAAAATGCTCAAAATTGGCTAAATAACTTGTCATCAAACTTGATTTTTGATTTTGTAAAATTATGTCCTTTAGGTGTTTGTTGAAATGCCTAAAAGAAAACTAGATGTTGAAATTTTGAGTAAAAACGCATATTTGAATGTTATGGCGAATTATGCATTATATGAAATAATAAGAGTTCTAAACAGGTCGTTGATTGAACTCTATAGGCAAAGGAATTGAATCTTCAAGCGGACAAGCCGGAGTTGATACGCGCTTGAAGGAAAAGCACTAAAGTTACGTAACTTTCGGTTTCGTTACATTATGCATAAACAATAGTCTTAGAAATGTTAATGGGATTGTAGTGTAAAATGCGAGTTTGGTATGTCATAGAAGTGACGAAGTTCACTCAAGAAACCAAACGGGTCAAAATAAACGGTTAAAGCATGTTTGGAATGTCAAAGAAGTGATGTAACTCACTCGAAAACCAAACGGGTCAAAATAGCTAATTAGATATGTTTGATGATGATATAGTGAAAATAGTTGTGTTTGGAATGTAAATAAAGTGATGTAACTCACTCGACAATCAAATGGGTCAAAATGGAATAAGTTATCAAATAGGTGGTTTTAAGTGACTTGAAACATCACTATATAAACCGAAGTAAGAATGCGTAAGCCGAGAAAACGGACACGCTAAATTTGATGAAAATGAACACTTTGATATGGATCAAAAGTTTAGAAAAAAAAGAGAAAATGATTTTGTAGAATTTGTTTTAATAGTGCATGCTTGAATCATTAATATCAAGCATGACGTTAATGCGTACGCAAACTGTGTGATGGGAGCGAAATGCTAATGGTTGGTAAGCCCGGGAATGGGTAAAAATGTGTAGAAAAGGATTTTGATAACCAATTGGTTAGTGTGTCTTATAACTAAACAGGTAGAATATTTGCGAAAGAGAATTTATAAGCTATTTGCTTATGAACCGGATTTCAATGCGAACAATAATGATAAACAAGTCCATAATTAAATTACGGACGCATAGAAAAAAGAATCATGCGAAACGGGTAAGTAAAATGGAAGTTATGATGGTTTTAAGTTGAGTTTTGGTCAAAAAGTATAGCTGGGCATCTACAACAAACAATAAACCAAACAGTCTGTCGAAATAGGGGTGTCATGTCGCGCGACCAACACCCGGAATCCAGTCGCGCAACGCGATAGTAGTCGCGGCCTGTGACAGAAAGAGGAGAAATTCCTCGCGGCCCGCGAGGGCTTAATTTGCTGCAAATTGTTTAGTTTTTGTTTGTTAACTCATGGATCTCGTCTTAATATGTTTCTAAGTAATCAAAACTAACTTTTATGTTGGTTTTGAATTTAGGTGAATCGTAGTAAGCACTCGGATGACGATCAAACAAGTATCAAGAACCGAACACTTGTCTTTTGAAGCTTCCGTAATAAAAATCGTTTTGTTTATGTTACAAATAACTTATGTAAATAATCATTAATATATTTTGAATGTTTTAATTATGTATGAATGATAACATGGAAAAGTTTTTGAAAGGTCGTATTTTCTTGTAAAATGCGTAGTTTATTATTATAATTTTAATTTATTAAGACGGGTCTTACAACTAATGTCAATTGATGCGCGAGTGGTGTTATAGGTTTTTATGTATATTTTTAGCCCTTTTTACACGTTAGTCAAGTTTTAAATTTATAAAACACGATATTTTACTAACACCAAACACACATATGGGCAAGTGCACCCATCGTGAGCATTGTATAGTGTTGGCAAGATACCGAGGTCGTCCAAGGATACAAGAGCTTTTAATACTGGTTTATCCTCAACGTCTAATCAAATCAAAGATTTAGAAAAAGATGTTTAAACTAGAAAATAAAAACTAAAAATGCTGAAAAATAAAAATAAAAGCAGATAGACAAGATGAATCACTTGGATCCGACTCGTGTTTAGTGTAACCTTTGATTATTTTCGCACTTTTGCACTTTTTAAGAGATTATCTTAGTTATAGTAGTAGGCCCCTCTTTTGAAGGTGACGTTACCCTCAACCCAGTAGTTTGAGTCAGCAAGGATACAATCCTAAAGGGTTGGATTATTGAAAGATAATTAATTAAGTTATTAATGCATAATGTGGTAGGCCCCTCTTTCGAAGGTGACGTTACCCTCGGCTAAGTAGTCTGAGTCAGCAGGGATACAGTCCTAAGTACCCGGGTTAATGTTTTAATAGTAGCTTACATATGAGGGGATCAAGGAGTTCGGACCCCCGCCATCCAATACCAGTGGGTATTGAAGGAGATCCTACTAAAGTTGACCCAGGTCCTTGCAGGATCTATACACTGAACAAGGCAAGACTCTTACCAAACCATTCCCTTAACCCCCGACCAGGTAGCCAACATATCTCCATATAGACCGTGGAGATATGAATGGTGAAAATCTTTTATTTTATATAGACAGTAAAATAATGCCAAGACACCACGGACAAATAATAAGGAAGATTCACCTTCAACATAAGAAACTAGTTATTAAAGTCATTAATACATAACCAAATAAAAAGTGCGAAAAGATTAAAAATAAAAAGTATTACACTAGACACTTGTCTTCACCAAGTGATGTAAGAGACTTAAGCAAACATGGCCTTTGAGTGTCAAGAACTCTTACGATCAATCTTGGATCTCGAGACTACTCACACACTCTATGATGGATGATGGATGATGGTGGTGGATGTGGGTTGTGATGGTGGTGGTGGGTGGGTAAAGTGTGAGAGAGGTGGTTTGCCAAGGGATGCCTTTGAAGTGAACCAAGCATCCCTATTTATAGTCTGCATAGAAGCCTGGACACGGCCCCGTGTCCACCCTTTTTCTCTTTCTTCATTAATTACAAATTGTCTTTATTAGCTCCACACGCCCCCGTGTGCGCTGGGCACGACCCCGTGTGCAGAAGCGTATCTGTACTATCAAGATTTGCAAGATTCTGCGAATCTTAGCGTTGACCACGGCCCCGTGTTGAGCTGGGCACGCCCCTGTGTCGGGAATAGAAGCTTCTATAGCTTTGTATTTTCTGCAGAAGCCTGGACACGGCCTCGTGTCCGCTGGACACGGCCCGTGCTTAGCTGGGCACAACCCCATGCTCAGCTGGGCACAGCCCATGCTTAGCTTTCTTCTTGTTTTTTTTTTTTGCTTTGGGAGATATTGTCGAGGGGTCGGGCATGCCACGTTTCTTCCTTTTCTTTGTATTTATGTTGGTTTTGGCTGTATATTTGTTCCTTTTGTTTGTTTAAGCTCATTTGACCCTGTAAATTCAAAAGGAAGACAAAAACACACTTTTTCCAACATTAGTACTAAAAAAGGGTTAGTTTTATGCCTTATTTGATGTAATATATATGTTGCATTTTACACACATCATCAATCTTACCCCTTTAATCTAAAAAATGATCAAGAGCCAAGATTAGTTCACTCTCAAGAAGTTGTCCACTCTTGAAACTAATCCTCTCTACACACACACACACACACACACACACACACACACATATATATATATATAGGGTGTTGGTGCACTTTGTGTCTGTTAACTTTGTCTTTTACAAGTCTTTTGTCTAGATAGGTTGAATGAACACACAACAGGGTCGAAATTAGGTTTAGTTCATGTTTAAGGAAGGGTTTTCGCTTGAAAGTGTGACATGGCAGATTCAACCGAAACCTCATCATCAACATCAAACAGTTTCGCTTGAAACCAATCTCAAGCGAAACCCCATGTTTTGACATGTTCAAGCGAAACCCTAGTGGTCTATAAATAGGAGAGTGTGTTGTTCATTTGAAGCGATCGTGTTTGTGTGTGTGAGCAAAGGTGCTGCCGAATTTTCATCAGAATACATTGTAAAAGCTCACAATCAGTAATAGAAAGAAAGTTAAAAGGATACAAGCTGTTATTGACTTCGTTTACGTTGATTCCGCCCTCGTATTTGAAGATGAACTGCTTTAACTGACTTTAGGGTCACCGAACACGATCCAACATAGGGGGAGGTTCATTTGAGAAGAAAATTAAATTGAGAAGAAAAAGAACAAAGGGTACAATTGTAAAACATTAAATAGTTTTTATCTCATCTCATTTATTATTATTTTTTACTAATTAATTAATCATAAAGACTATCATCCTCCACACAAATTTTTTTGCCTAAACACATCAAAATTTATCCTACACGTTTTTTATATTTATCCTACACATACTGAAATTTATCCTACACAACTCGTAATTCATCCTACACACCTCATAATTTATCCTACACTTTAAAATATTTTTTTTCTTCTTTGAAAAAATATAATTTTTTGAAAAAAAGTTACAATTTTAATTTAGTTAGCTATTAAAAAGGAAGACTAACAATTAATGATCTATCTAATTTTACCAATATACCCTTACACCCATATTAAATACAAAAATTAAATGAAGTAAAAGGAAGCATTCTTATTGGTTGAAGATTGTTCTTTTTTATTCTTACAAAAAATTTCTTCTCATTTGAACCCTCCACTATATATATATATATATATATATATATATATATATATATATATATATATATATATATAATGAAAGTGTACTGTACAATATGTCTATCGTACGAGCGTACGAGATTTGAAGTTTGCACATTATAAAATCAATAAATAAAAACCCGCATGTTTGAAAAAAAAAACCGCATGTTGAAGAAGAGAAAATCCGCATGTTTGTATTAAAAGGAAAACCGCATGTTATATAAAAAACCTGCATGTTATGAGCAAAAAGCCGCATGTTGTAACTCAATCTCGTACGCATCGTACGTTAAGATAAATTGTACGTTAACAACCCCTATATATATATATATATATATATATATATATATTGTGATGGATTAGTATAGAAACCTACTTTGAGTAAAAAAACTTAAGAAAACTTTACGTTACAATTTTTTTTTTACAAAAATAAAAAATTGGGCATGTAACATACATGATGTCAAGCCTAGAAAACCAAAATAAAATATAATAAAAAGTGTAGAGTGATTATTTAAAAAATAAAAACGTTTACTATGTAACAGTATATAACACTACACAACAGCGATTTGTTACATACGTAACAAAAATTTTACATTTTTTTAAGTTTAATGTGTTATAATAGTTAATCTATCTTCGATTGTTCTACTAACTAATTTATATGGTAATTTCTTATGGTATTCTATTGGTGCTAAGCTATATGATATTAAGCTTCTAGTAACTCTTTCATCGACTAACGTTGTTAAATATATAAATTTATTGTATCCAGCCATAAGGTGGAGGTGGCTGGTTTCAAGTGGAATACAATGGTGCCTAGGAAAGTTTTGTATTTTATTTGGAAGCTAGTGATGGGATGTATAGCTACAAAAAAGGCCTTGCTACGCCGCGGGGTTCCTATTCAAGATGTAGCATGCGTTTTGTGTGGTTATGAAGAGGATTCAATGGACCATTTAAGTGATGGTTGTTTTTTAACTCGGGTCATGTGGTGGCATTTCAGTATTTGGACGAAAATCCCAATCATGATCGAGGCTAAAACTTTCAGTGAAATAAAAGTAAGCATATATAATCTAGAAGGGTCCAGGACTTGGAAAAAAGTGATGGAGGCTTTTGTTGTGGCAAATGGCAAATAACCGGTTAATCCGTACAATCTAATTACTATTTTTATTACATAATCTCATGCATTTAGAGTAATTTAATTACGTAACTGTATCGTACATTAGATAATAGTGTTAGTACAAGAGAACAATACTATAACATATGTTGGTTTATGTCGTGTCGCGAAACCAATTAAACAATGTCCTAAAAGTGTTGGTAGAAAGTGTGGCGCGCACTATTCACGGTCACACTATTCATTACAGCAAAACTGCGAAAACAAAACGAAACGATGAAAAACGACATACGAATGACATAACTGAGTCCAGATATATATATGAAAACACTAATGTGGAAACACATCTTGCAGAAATACATAACTTTTTGGTACAACACCCTAATCACAAAATCGTTTGTTCCGCTAAAAATAAAACAATTCTAACTCGTCGGAACTAATAATTTAGCATTTTCGAGACTCTGGAATGATGACACATGAAAACAATATGAGGATATTAATGGGGTGTCTGAAACATAAGCTTTCGGTGCAACGTTGCAACCCCCATAACTTGTCCGTTATTGAACCGACAAGCTAGTAAACCGCATTTCCATCGCCAAAACAACCAAACGGACAACATGGCGAACTAGTTAAGCTTATTTTGGGACTCGAAATCACTTCATGTATCTTTTGATCGTGGAATAACAACTTGCGGCAAACCTTTGTCGGTATGAAATAAAAGTGCCGTTAACTAGCCGACGCCTAAACGAAAAGAATTGAAAGTACCAAAATACAATTTCTACTAGTTTAGTGAACTAGTTAATGTCGATTAACATTCCGAATCCCTAATTACCCCTTACTGGTGCAATTAAACCCCTAATCACTGTACTTTGGTTAATTACCAAAATATCTATAATTATAACAATTTTTATAAAAAAAATACATACACCCCCTATTGGCAGTCAAAGTGGGTCCCACCCACTAAATATTTGTGTTGAAATTGGAAGATCTTATATATGGGGTTATGTATGGGAAGTATGGTTTTTTTAAAGACTTGAAAAGATAAGAAATAATAACATCTACACACCACCATCACTTATCACTTCATTTCACCAAAAGTTTGAAACATAAAACACCCTTTGGAGCCTCCTTGGTTTCGGCTAAACAAAGAACACCAAGAACCCACCATAAATCACCCTAAATTACTCACTTTCTAAGCCTTTTAAGATCATCTAAACATGGATTAATCATGAGGAAGCATTAGGGAGTTCTTTGGGAGCTTAATCTCTTCTGAATCACCTTGTTTAGCTTGTGCAAAGTTGTAAGCCTTCTATTACCAATATTTAAACTTCTTGATTAGTATAGTTTACAAAAGTACAAGTTGATTATCTTGAAGATTAGGAAAAAGTTAACCAAAAACCCTAATCTCAAACATAATAATCTATAAATCATAACTTATTATGTGATTTCTTGTGTAGATTAGTGTAACTTGTTGGTATAATCTTGTTGATTATGTGGATTTTGTTAAGATTAGTGGTTTAAAGTTGAGATTTAAGAGGATCTTGTTGGTTAATCATTGTAGTAATTCATGGTTATGTTAATCTTGCCATAATAAACTTGAAAATGTGATTTAAACATATATATGTTTAAATCACACAAGATCATCATCTTCAAAGATCATGAGCATTTGGTATGTGAAACTTGATTATTGTTCTTCAAAGATAGAACATGATAATGAACTTGAATCAAAACTTTTAAAACACTAATAACTTGGTTTTTACATAAAACAAGTTTATATAAATTTGTTTATAAAAACTGTTACATAAAATTGTTTATAAAAAGTGTTATATAAAAGTCTTCGTAATTTTAGTAAACTTGAAATATGAAGACTTGGGGAGTTCTAAAAATATAGAACAAACATAATCAAGTTTATGTAAAGGATTAACTTGAAAAGTGGTTAACTTCAAAGTCTTGAAAGTTAACATAAGTGATGCTCATGAGAAATTTGAAGGAAAAAGAGTGTGATTAGTGTTGTAAATTAATCTTTGGTGATACTTGGTAAATTGGTGGTAAATTGAAACTTGATTTGGTGATTTTACACAAAAAAATGCAAGAATAATATTATGGACTCATAAAACTCATTTTGGGGCTAGGCCCAATTGCTTAAATACATTGGCATGGCCTAATAACATTAAAACATGGGCGATGGCCCAATAACATTAATACATGGGCAAAGGCCCAATAACATTAAAACATGGGTAAGGCCCAATGACATAAATACATGGGCAGAGGCCCAATGACATAAATACATGGGCGGAGGTCTAATGACATAAATACATGGACGGAGGCCCAATGACATAAATACATGGGCTGAGGCCCAATGACATAAATACATGGGCAAAGGCCCAATAACATACAGACGTGGGCAAGGCCCGATAACACAAAAGATATGGGCGAGGCCCAATGACATAAAAGACATGGGAAAGACCCAATAACATAAAGACATGGGCAAGGTCCAATAACATAAATGACATGGGCTAGGCCAAAGGATATGGGCTAGGCCCAATGACACGCGTGCATGGCACGAGGCCATGTGAAGGGCGAGGCTCGTTCACACATGATTCAATACATACAAAATATATATACCACTGTGAAAGAAATATATATATAAAGATCGACCAACACTACAATAACATAAAGTTGTTCCAACAATGACACGTGAAAACATAATAAGAATTCAAGATGAACAACTTGTACGAGGTCCAATAAGACCTAAGTGTCTAATAAAGTTAGTACACATGTAGGTTACTCACACGTACGGACGCTCACGTTTCAGTAGTATGATACACGGAACGCAAATCTGTGAGTTCATGTCTATCCTTTCTATGATTTCAAAGTTTTGTTTTTAAAACAATCGAGGGGAAATACATGTCAAACAAACGGTATTTTAGCTATTGGTTTAGATGATAACAAGATCGATGTGCGTAAGTAGGATGATGACAATAGTAACCATGAATCACTTAGTGACCAAGGTGCAAAAGGTGTAGATCTATAGAGCTTGAGACGCACTCCACTCCTGGTTGGTACCTTAGGAGTGCTTTTGTGATCCCAATGATGTCAAAGTTGTCTCGGTTTGGTTACTTACTTATGGCACATATGTCAGGGTGCAAGCTACACACTAATAGATCCTTAAACTCCAAGAATGCTAATAACATACCATGATTACATTACTGGATTACAAACATGATTTCATTACTGGATTACAAATATGATTTCATTACAGGATTTCAAACATGAGATTTCTACGATAATAATAACTACATGAACTCGCTCAACTTTTGTTGACTTTTCAAAATTAAATGTATTTATATATGTGTTGTACGGAATATTTTGCCATGAACGAAAATACCTTCGACTACAATTTATTATATGGGGCCCACGTAATAACAACTTGTAGTGTATGGAAATCCTGGTGGGCTCGGCGGGTCAAGCTAAAGATCACTATCCATTCGAAATTCTAAAGTCGTTCAAGTTTCTATCTAGTAGAACGCTAACCAGGATGGTTACTATAACACCCTACGAAACAGGATGACCACACATATTTTTCGCACCTAACATTCGATCTATAACACGAGTCGTTCGAGACTAGTGATCCAAAGCAAACAAAACTTATTAGCCACTCATGGAGGATTTTCCTCAACATTCTCGGAGTTCTTGTACATGGGATGATTTCTTGGTGTTGGTGGCACCTTATCTTAGTTATTGGAAGTGAATACATTAAACACCATTGTTTAACATTTATCTTATTCCAAGGGATGATATGGCATGAGCCATGCTACAACCCCTTCATTGCATTTTATTCGACATCTATGGAAATTATAACAATTTTGTTGGAGCTCGTGGAGCTCAAGGGATATCAATGTATTCGTCACACGGGTTAGTGCGGCGAAGGACTTTCCTACTTGGGACGATTGAGATCCGTGAGGTAGAGAATACATACTGTAAGGATGGAGACGACTGTTTAATTTCTCCTCCTCAATGAATTACTTCTTTTCCCACTTAGGCCTATTGCCAATACACGCAAGAGGTACTACGCATTTTGGATTGCGGTTATTCATGTTATTATTGTTTCAAACATGTATGAACAATGCGATCTTGAGGTTTCCATGATCAATTACATTCTTAATTTTTGGGCGCATGGTAGGCTATATCTGTCCAAATACAAGTCTAGATCCTTTGATTCTATGTATCAAAAATAACATGGCACCGAAAAGAAAATCTACGCTCAAAAGGGTCAGTTAATCAGCGCCCTACTATTAAAGTTAAACTAGAGTTTTTATGGAACAACATGAGGTTGCGGAAGTTGCATAACATAAGGTTATTGAGTCGACACTAGTGATGGTACCGGTAGTTCAAGTGATTCAAATCCCGATGGGACAAGAACGAGTGGCAATGCCACACTTGGAGATGCAATCACACCATATCTTAATTCTAAGGCTTTTCGGGTTATAAGTCATGAGAGCTCATTGATACGGGAGGTGCGGTAAGTTCTGTCCACTAAATAAAGACAAGGAAGTCAGTTAACCATGCTAGTAAATGTACACCTAAGTAAACGATTTGGTAAGAAAATAGTCTTCTGTGGAATGAGACGTTAACTTGGTGGAATCTCCAAGTGCAAGCTATGGGAAGTAATACAGCAAAGAGGTTGTCATGGGAAGAACTCAAGGGTCCTACGCGAGAAGAGTATTGCTTGCTAGCGGAAAAATTCTAAGGTTGGGAACCGAACTCTAGAACTCGATCATGATTAGAGCTAATATTGTTGGTTACCTCCGACGCCTCTACGACCTCTTAAGGATTGTTGCATACTAGATAACACCCGAATCCAAACACACTAAGCGCTACGTTTGGGGTTTAGCCCTGAGATACGAAGCTGACATCAAGAAGTGAAAGGACCGATGTTTGGCTCGTTGAACGCTCCGATCGGAATCTTGAATCTACTTGCAAGTGCGGAATCCACGAAATAGATTGACATGATCACACAGACACCGTTAAATGTTCTTCTCATTAATATTAAAAGAGATACAAATCCTGGAGAAGATTGGACAGAGCTTCGCATCAATTGCCCAAAAGTTGTCTAAACTAAGAACCCAACACCCCTATATATAGACATGATGGCTTCGTACGAAGGCAGATCTCGCTTCGTACGAACTGGGTGTTTCCTTTTAGCTTCATACAAACTGACTCAAATGTCCCTTCGTACGAAGAGGCTATTACATTACAAGACCTTTCAGTTCTAACGAATAACAGACAATCAACATTAAACTAAGACTCGATACAAGACGGAAGCTACAGACATAGTGCATTCACAGACTCCCTCTTGGATGTAGCTGTAGTCGTCTGTATAGTCTTCATTAGTCCTTCTTTCTGTATCTCCTCTCTCCCTGCTTCTGTTTCCTTTCTTCTTCCCTCTGCGCTTACTTTTCTCTACACTCGAACCTTCCTTTCGTTATCCACCATTCACGATATTCTTTAATACCATCTAATGACTTTGACCATCTAGGAATTTTTCTTTCCTCCTTTTCAATCGGAGTTTGATCTGTATCAAATTGCCCCATTCCCAACTTCCATTTTGCTCTCTTTGCAGCTTCAGCCATTTTCTGATCCATTCTTTCAATGTGGCATTCTTCTTTCAAGAATTCTTCAAGCTCGAGATCTCTCTAGTTAGACTTCCAATAGTGGCCTGAGTTGATATCTTTTTCAAAGCATACAATCACCAATTTCTGATATTGTTGTGCTTGTACTTTGTCAGCTTCGTAGTACATAATCTTATTGAAAAACAAACACTCAATGTCTTTCTTCGAGCAGTTGACTAGCCACATTGTATCGAGCACATAGATACGCCTCCAAACAAACTTTTCATCTCGAAGAGCAATCACTGCCTGACATGTCTTTGGATCATACGCCCGACCTCTGAAATCTGTATGAAAATCTTGTTCCATTTCCTTTAGGGGCATATTCATCATGCATCGTGGACGTTTCACATGCAGCGTGATGTCTTTCTCTTTATTTACTGGGTCAATCTTGATTGTACGCTTTGGATACTACGGCTTCCATTCAGGAAAGTTTTCACGAGCTTGACCGCAGATGTAGTGCCAAAGCTTCTGTTCGTGCTGCCTCACTTCAGGACCCCACTGACACTGTTGGATATTTTTTTGTCTTTGCTAACTCTTCCACGTCCCACCAAGGCAGTGTCTTTAGATCTTTGATAAATTTGAAGTATTGGTCTCCAAATTCTCTTTTAATCGCATACACTTTCAAGTCTTCAAGGTAACCCCTAGACAGAATGTCTCCGAGGGATTGATCTTGGTGTCGAGTGAAGAATTTCAATGGTCTCTTGAACTTTCTTTCTTCTACCATCGGCTTAAACCATTTCTTCCTCTCCTCTCGAAGTTCTTCTTTTGAAAGTGTTCTTGGAATACCTTCTTCAGCGACCGTTTCAGTAACCTTTCTCTTAAGTACATCTTCATTATGAGTTCGAAACAACTCAGTGAATGTTGGGAAATCAGCATCTTGACCAGAATAATGGAACGGTACTTCTTGGTCAGATTCTGAATCATCTTCAACTACTACATCGTTGAAATTGTCTGCTTCATCAACCATTTTAAACACATATTCACCATCAGGAGCATCATCTTCCATATCTTTCTCAAAATCGAAAGTGAAATTGTCATCATCATTCAAACCTAGTGCCTCCTTCATGGTCTCTCTCGTCCAATTCTCTACTAACTCCCCCTCTTCCACATCATGACTTAAGTAGACAACCTTGGGACTATTCGATAGAAAGCTTGAAGGACCAACATGTTTAGTACTTGAGGATGACTTCCCCTGAGGATGTACTTCCTCCCTTTCATCATTCTGAGTATCATCAAGAAAGTCTTCTGCATGATGATCACCAGTTTGTCTAACCATCAATGAACCACTGTTGTGTGACATCTGTGCTTGTGTAATCATTATACAAACTCTGAACAGTTCAAATATAAATAAAACAATGTGATTTGATCCCAATATTTGTTTATTTATGTTTGACATTTTTCACATTTTGATTTTGTTCGATTTTAATCGCTTTCTGGAAAGTTATACGCAAAATGATGCGTAAACGTAATCAGTTTAACGTGACATACACTCCGGAATAGCAACATAAGCTTAACATACCTTAAATAACCTTTACATAACTTAGAAATAAGTTTTGAAGGGTTTGGTATGGCAAAAAACAAGTTTATTCGACTACAGGGACTATTTGCGACAAACTGCGAAAGTCTGCCGATTCGTATAGTAACACACACTCCGGAACATGATCATAAGCTAAACATACCATAAATATCCATTAAAGTCTGCGAAAGTCTACAGGGACTAGTTGCGACAAACTGCGAAAGTCTGCGAAATCAACCAAATTTCTCACGAAATACTGATTTCCTCCGAAATGAACTAACTTTTCAAGCGAAATGAAACTCAAATGTGATTTCGTGCGAAATGAAAGCTCTATTTCGTGCGAAATGCTGCTGATGTCATCATGTTGGCCATATTCTTGTCAATTTGATCAGGTTTTAGTTTGAACTTTGGTCCAATTCTTTCAAGGCTTTGTTAAAACAATGTTTTGCATATAATGTGAGAAAATCAATCCATTTGAACCGTGAAATTTTGTTTAATTTTGAAAAGAAAGTGTAGAAGTCAGAAAATAGATGAAATCAAGCTGAATTCGGCAAGATCTCCTCCTCCTGAGCTCTGATACCAAATGTAGGATCGATTTCACGACCGAAACGAGTCGTTCAGAGGTGTTCTTCTCAATACGAGAGGCGGAAACTAACGTATTGAGTTCGATTTAGCTAGATATTCACTTTAATCGGCTCTGGAATTCGAAAGTTACAAATGACAAGGCATGACAGATATTTATAGGCTGGCCTATTAACAGTTGGTACGAAATCAGTTTCACACGAAATAGTCATTTCGTGCGAAATGAATAACTGATTTCGTACGAAATAGCTGTTTGCTATTTCGTGCGAAATGACTTTACACCCACATTTCTTGTTTTGTGTGCCCTGATCTATACAATCTAATACAAGACTCGATACAAGACGAAGTCGACAGACGTATGCACCAACAGACTCCCCCTCGGATGTTGACGAAGTCTTCGGTGTCGAGTCTTCGGTTGTCAAACCTTCAGTCTTTATCAGTCTTCTTGTTTTCTCTGAAGTATCTAACAATGTAAAGCATTCTCATTATTCTCTCTTCTCTTTTCTCTTCCAGGATCTCAATCTGACTCTATCTTCTATTGATCAGATCTCTTGATTCCTTAAGTTTTTCAGCATCATCAGCTTGTGTGATCCTCAGGATAGAAACCTGGCTTTCCTATCTTCAGACTCCTCTTTGCTAACAGACTCCCCCTTAAACTATGCTCGGATCGTAGTCTGACTTTCACAGGTTCTAGAATCGAAACCTGGTTCTTTGTAAGAATAAGATCTGAATCCTGGCAAACCTGCACATTCTCTACCTCACAATAAATTTCACAAATTTAAAATTTGACAAATTTAATCTCTGCTTACCACATATAGATTCAATTTCAAACCATCACTTGAAAATATCATTCAAAATGATTTAACATTTATAAAACTCGAATGACCACTTGTAAGAAAATCTTTTCAAACACACTTTCCCAAACCTATTCATCATGTTTAGCACTCAGAATTTTGAAAATCAGCTCTCCAACATCAGTTGTCGAAAATCTTTTTGAGTTTTCAAAATTTATGCTAAAACACACTGAAAATCTTTTTGGATTCTGAAATTAAATGGAAAGCAGCAAAGAAATATTTATAGACAATATTTTTGTGAGTTTGTGTAAGAGGATCATATCAGTTTTTGAAACAAATCAACAACACCGTTAAGCGTTAAACATTTTAAGTTCTAAACGATTCACGTAGATTGTCAGTATACTGATCCACTTAAATTTTCACACAAAGTTCAACTGTTTCGAGATACGAGATTAATGTTTTAGAGACTTAAACTTATACGCGTGTCCCACCTCAGAATATACTCCCGTATCCAGATCCCAATATTCAGTCTTACAGGTGAGTATACCTAGATGACATCTGTAAAGGGTTAAATGCGAGGGCCATGAGAGCTCAGGCTATTGCTTCCGCAAAATCAGAGAGATGATGGCTTCGACTTTAGGTGTGTTCCCTTTAGAGAATCTTTTCTTCAACAGCACATGATTAGCATTTTGCAATGTTTCATCATTTTTTATGCTGAGGGTGGTGCTATATTTCAAGCAAGCGAAAAGTATTATACGGGGACTAGGCCATTGCTTCCGCAAAATCAGAAGTCCCGGGATAATACCCCAGATATCACTAAGCATAAAGACCTAGTATCTCAGAAAGAGGGACCTTTCAAACAAGATTTCGGGGGTTACCCATATATCCGAGAGACGTTCCCCACGAGATAAGTAAGTTTGATATTTAGGTTTATATCTCGACACAATCTACTAAATGTACAAAAACCTACTGACACATCATCAGTGAGACCGTTTATCACTTTTTGACTTTCCAATTTTTTAGCATGTCATGATAGTCCACTGATGTACTATCATTTCCTCTTTTCTCAACAAAACTCATTTTTGATTTTATCATGTTTTTGGATTTTCTGAAATTTCTTACTCCCCCTAAAATTCAAAACCATTTAAAGAAAAAAATTGAAAACAAATTGTACACATAAAATGACAACTGTTGTGAATTGCTTCAAATCGCCATCCACTTGGCATAAACAATCAGAACTCCCCCTGACAACAAACTATCTTCCCATTATGATTTCAAAACACTTAAGTTTGTTTTAATCAAATGGTTTTTCCGGAAAATTAGTTTTGTTGAATTTACAAATCACTTGTAGTTTAGGGATTTCATCACATTGTTTTTCAACCAATTTGTATGAAAGGTAAATCAAGTTCAACTTAATGACCTTGATTAACCACTTGTAGGTAAAAACATCACAACTGTGAATTTCTCAAGAAAGATGCCGATTCCTACTCCACACTTACCAACCTGGGAGTTCCGGCAAGTCAGGATTTTTACATATGGAATACAGACACCCAAGACTAACTATCTTTGGGTGTGACCTTTTCAGTTTCACTCGGGGTTTCAACATTTCTTTTTTCTTCATAAAAATCTTTTACCCCTTTTGCTTTCCCATCAACCATTTTCCCAAAAATATATTTCACTTTGCCTTTAAAAGCCTTTTCAACATCAAATTCTTTCTTTTCAGAATAGAATTGATTCGAAATTTTAACCTTTCCAACTTTTTGTTTAAAATTTTCAGTCCTTAATGGTGGAAGTTGACATCATCCATTGGAGGAACTGAGTTTTCACTTTTTGTCTCAACATGTGGCTCCTCTGACTTTGACGAGTCAGATTCATCACCAGATTTCACATCTGATTTCTTAACAACCCACATTTGGTTATTAAGATTTACTCTTCTTTTGTAAAATCTTTTTGAACATTCACCAACTTCGTATGTTGAGTTTTTAAACACTTTGAATTTCTCAATTGGTGGTTCAGTTTTATCAATAACTTTTTCTTTTAGTTTAGAAGAAACTCCCTGTTTTGTGTTGGTTGCTTTTGCACAATTCCATGCAATGTGACCAACTTCTTGACATCGATAACAGGTTCTTGTCTCCCTCTTCTTCTGATTAGCTCCATTCTTCATTCCCTCTTGCTTCTTAGCAAGGGGAATTCTTTGTTTGATTGCTTCCAGAATGAGCTCTTTTCTTCTTCCTCCGAACTTGCTCCTGAAACAAATACAGTTTTTTGTTTATGAGTTTTTTTCAGTTTTATGATTTTTTGGTGGAATAAAACCCAATCCTTTCTTTTTGAAATTACCGTTATGGTTTGGTTTCTTTCGATAACCTGAACCAGAACTATAACCCTTTTTCTTGTTTAACCATTGTTGAACTCTTGAGGTGTAAGGTTTAGGTTTTTCAGAAAGACTTACATCTTTTATTTCAGAAATATTAATTTCTGTTAATTTGAAAACCTTTTTGATCATTTCAGTTTTAACACCTCTTATTGGAAATTCCTCATCAGAATATAATTTATCTGAATCATTCAAAGTATATGCCACTTTGATTGGTTCGTCATTCAAATTAGATTGTGATAACAGAAATTCTTTATTATAAACCCTTTTGACCGACGACTTTGAACTGTCAACTAATGAACTCGAACTCTTGGATTCGGACTTTGACTCCTCATCCTTATCCAACACCTGATCGACCACTTTCTTTATTAACCCAGACTCATGATCAGTGTCAGACGATGTGAACGTGACGTCAATGTTTTATGGTAAATCATCAGTTGTTTCTGACTTTAACTTTATATTGACAGCCTTTTTGACTTGCTCCTCATTTGGTTTTCTGGGAGAATAACCTTCCCAGATCGGAGGCGGACACTTGTTATAATTTGCACTTTATTTCTTACCAGTATCCTTCTCTTTCGGCTTCTCATCTTGAAAGGATTCTAAACTTGCAACAGTTGGATAAATTCTGTCAATCAAATAATCAGAACTAGAATAACTTTGCAGTAATCGTCTGATTCTTTCATTTTCTATTTTTTCAGTTTCCAACTCTTGCTTCAGCTTTGCACATTCTTCAATGTAGTAATTGATAGCCTTTTTCTTCGACATCATTACTGCATTCATCATCGTTAATGCGTCTTCTCTTTCAGAATTTTTCTTTTGTAGACCATTCACTGTTCTATTCAACACATCATACGATTCTTTCACATAATTAAGATCGAAGAGTAATTTTTCTTTCATCTTATCTTGCTCACTCAATTTCTCATTTTTTTTCTTCACATTGTTTGCAAGATTCTGAACACTTTAAACACGGCTTGATGATTTCAACAATCTTTTCAGCTTCAACAACTTTTTCAGCTTCAATCACCTTCTCAGCTTCAACCATCTTTTCATCAACTTGAACTTCTTTACTATGTTCAGACTTTTCTTTTTGAGCAACACTCTCACTTTTCATCTTTTTCTGTTCCTTTGCTGCTCGTCTCTCCTTCAGCTTCTCCAATCTATCTGCAAAATAAAATTCAAAACTTTCAGGAGATAATACAGATTTTCCAATATTTATTTGAGTTTCTTCTTCATCATCACTGCTGTCGGTTGATGATTGATCAAACAAACTCTTCATCTTGATCTTTTTTATCATCAGCAAACACTTTCATCCATTCCTTCATCAAATCTGGTTCTTGAACTATCTGTGCAATTAATGCCACTGTCTTTGAATCAGGCGGAATATATTTGTCCCAAGTGAAACCTTCTGCCACTTTTTTGTCATCTTGACCAATTATACCAAAATAAACTTTCTTATTTGCTTCTTCGATTACTTTCTTGGCATGTGCAGTTTGTGGTTCTTGTTGTTGATACGGTTGATGAGCAACTTGTTGATATATAGCTTTCCGATAATAATCATTGTTTCCAAATGGATTCTGTGCTCCACTTGCTTCTCGATTTTTACATTCCCTCTTGAAATATCCTTTCTCCCTGCATCGAAAACAAGTGACTTTAGATTTATCAAAACCCAAAGTAGAAACATTTGCATTCCTGAAATCATCTCTTCCTGTAATCATTTTAAAATTTTCAGCTCTTCTTAGCACACTTGCTAAGCACCACTTGATGTCCATAAGCTCCATCTCCTCAGCATCGATCTGATCGTAATCCTCTTTAGTCAACATAGGATTTCCTATCCTTCCTGCAACCAACCCCTCATATGATTCTAACACTGTAGCTAGTAATGCCATATGACCTTTAGCCACCTCTTCAGAGAAATTTTGACTATTCTGAAGATGTAACATGATGTTGCAGTGTAAAACATGACCATTACTGCTGTTTGAGCTTTGGAACTGATGACTTGAGGTAGAAACTTTCGGATTAACACTTGGATATGAAGAAAATCCACTATTGTTGTTTGGACTTTGGTTAACAGATCCAGATGAATTTTCTGCACTGAAGGCAGTTTGGACCTTCGGACACACTTCAACATCCTGAACATTACCTTTGTAATACATCTTGATGTCTTGCTGACCACTTGGATTATTCATCCTTGCAATCTTTTGCTGTTCAAGATCTTGTCCTTCAATCTTTTCAATGAACTGGGAAATTTTCAGTTTGTCATATTCTCCAGTGTTCTTCAAGATCATCAGATAGGTACCCCATTCTTTCTGAGGTAAAGCATCAGCTAGTTTGTCAACCCATTCCTCTTGATCTTTGACTATTTCTAACAGAGACATAGATCGCACTAAGTGACAATATCTTTCAATCAGCTTCTTTGAAGATTCACCCGGTAAACTTGTAAACAAGTCAAATTCTTTCTTTAGCAAAGATTTCTTACTTCTGATCATTTTCTCACTTCCCTCAAACTTGATTCGAAGTGCTTCCCAAATCGAACGTGAAGTATTGTCATGTTGAAGTAAAATGAATATGTCTTCTTTCACAGCTTGCTGTAGCAGACTGATCATCATCTTTTCTGCTTTGTACATGTCTCGTTCTTTATCCGTCAATTCAGAAATTGCTTTGATTACACCCAAATCCGTACGAGGCTTAACATACTTTTTCTCAATACATTCCCAAGACCTCAAATGATTTGCTTGAACCCAGTTTTCAAATCGGTCTTTCCAACCATAATACTCCTTAATGCCCATTAGCTTCGGAGGTTTTTGCAAAGTTCCTGTTTCATTTTCCATGTTCATGCTTATAGCAATGGTAGCCGGAGTAGTCGGGGCAGTAGCAAACGCGTTATAAAATTCCTCTTCCATAATTCGGTAACAAGTTTCACAAAATCAGCTTTTCAAACGAAATCAACCCTTTCAAACGAAATGAACTTGGTGTGAAATAACACTTTGGTGCGAAATAATCTGCAAGACAACTTCAAACGAAATCAGTTCGTGCGAAATGAAATACTTTCACACGAAATGAGTGTTTTCGTGCGAAATGAGCCTAAGTTCCAAGCGAAATAGTGATTTCGTGCGAAATCAACTCAATCTCAAACGAAATAGTGATTTCGTACGAAATAATTCACGCGAAATAGTAATTTCGTGCGAAATCATCCAAATTTCTCACGAAATACTGATTTCGTACGAAATGAACTAACTTTTCAAGCGAAATGAAACTCAAATGTGATTTCGTGCGAAATGAAAGCTCTATTTCGTGCGAAATGAAAGCTCTATTTCGTGCAAAATGTTGCTGATGTCATCATGTCGGCCATATTCTTGTCAATTTGATCAGGTTTTAGTTTGAATTTTGGTCCAATTCTTTCAAGGCTTTGTTAAAACAATGTTTCGCATATAATGTGAGAAAATCAATCCATTTGAACCGTGAAATTTTGTTTAATTTTGAAAAGAAAGTGTAGAAGTCAGAAAATAGATGAAATCAAGCTGAATTCGGCAAGAACTCCTCCTCCTGAGCTCTGATACCACTTGTAGGATCGATTTCACGATCGAAACGAGTCGTTCAGAGGTGTTCTTCTCAATACGAGAGGCGGAAACTAACATATTGAGTTCGATTCAGCTAGATATTCACTTTAATTGTCTTTCTGATTGATATAACAACAATTTACAGCGAGTAGACACTTCAGCAGCACTTCGGCTCTGGAATTCGAAAGTTACAAATGACAAGGCATGACAGATATTTATAGGCTAGCCTATTTTGCACGAAACAGTTGGTATGAAATCAGTTTCACACGAAATAGCTGTTTGCTATTTCGTGCGAAATGACTTTACACCACAATTTCTTGTTTTGTGTGCCCAGATCTATACAATCTAATACAAGACTCGATACAAGACGAAGTCGACAGACGTATGCACCAACATATTTCCAAGCGTATTTCATGTCCCCTATACTTTAACTTCATGGTAGAGCCTTGAAATTGGGTTAACTAGGCTTAAACGCGTCAAAAACCATCAAAACATGCTGCAGGGACTAAAGCTATCAAAAATGAAACTTTTGAAGAAACAGGCTCCCTCATGCCACGCACCAGACCCTGGTGTCCCTGGAGCACCACGCGACATCACCTGTTTTCCAGAATTTTCTAAAAACTGCAATTCAACAACTGGAACATGGTTTTAATCCTAGTTTTTCAATACTTGGAGCTGGTTTAAGTGTTCCCCAAGCCCTCCAATGAGTGTGTAACATGTGTATGGTGAAGATCAAGCTTTGATTCACTCACAAACACTTGTCAATGATCCAAGGGTTCAAGAAATTCTATAAATACCCAAGAATTTTTCACTCCAACTTGCTCATTCATTCTTTTTTTCTAGATCTGCTCATTGGAAGCTCTCACACTTGTTGAAGGCTCCATTCTTCAGTTTTCTTTGTTCTTGTTCCAAGGTTGGACCTCTTGTAAGTTTCTTTCATGCTTGGTTATGCATTTCAAGCAAGAAAGTCAAAAAGTGTTTGACTTTCTGCTTTGACCATGAATTGGTCAAATCAAAGTTCATTTGAACTTTGCAACGTGAGCGTAATCGCGATGGTTATAGTACCTTGTGACTATACCTACTGATTACCACGTTGATTGAGTGTAGTGACGAGTCAAAGTTTCGGTCAAAATGCACGTTTATATGCATTTTGTGATGAAACTATTTTCGGGTATCAAAACACTTTGTTTTGAGATCAAACCTGTTTTCTAACTTAGTTAAACATGTTTTAACATGTTTAACTCGTCACTTTTAGTTTAGTGCTTACTTAGGGTCGTAAGTCAAGCGGTCTAAACAACCGCTTAGACTTTCGAACCCGACCCGTTTGGTCGATCATTAGGATCCGACCAAACATGTTTTGTGACCATAGTTGTATAGGGAATAACCTTCTGAGGTTATACCTTATGGTCACTTCATTTAGTTAGTTGTATGATAGGTAGTTTATATGCCTTAGGAAAATGACCAAAATGCTCTTTTTACGCATAATTTCATTTTAAGCATATGTAACCTAAATTTTGACATCTAAACTGATTATGGAATGTTATTAAACAAGTTAAGGCATATAATACTTGTCATAGGGCTAGTTAGACCGTCCGAACATGCTTTTGCACGAAAGACACGTTAAAGAAGCGTAAACTACCTTAACGAGTCATAACGGGTCATACGCACTTAGAATAGGTTCCAACTTAGAATGTAGGCTTTGTTAAACCATATCACATGAGTTCCAATACTCATTTGGTTTACGAGACCTCATTCTACCCAATCTCCTGATTTAGGTTTCGGTTTATTAACGTAGTTATCACACCCCGACCACGTAAAATAACAAATCGTGGCGGAAACGTCGGGGAGTGTTGTAACAGAATCATTATTTCATAACACATGGAAATTCGAAATTTTGTTTTATTGAATATGAGGAGTTACAATGTCTTAAAAACAAAGAATCATAACATAATTAACTAGTCTTTCATCTTTTATTGTTACTAAGGCCCAAGTCCGCCTAAGTGTATCTTGATCAATCCTATGCATCATCTCCTGAAAACACATGTGAAAATAGTTACCTCAGCATAAAAATGTCTGTGAGATACATAGGTTTTATTAAAATAGGATTCATGACTTGTAAGTTTAAAGAAAATGTTTTAACAAAAATTGGTCATGAATCTTGTAAAGTGTTTTCTTTTATAAATCATACAAACGGTGATAAGAAATCAGATGATATAAAAGAAAGATGCATAGATGAATAAATAACCAAGTAAAATGAGTTTGTATAAAATATGTTGTTTGTAAAACAATGTTTCATGAAGATATGATATAAGTGTAAAATGTATTATGTCTAACTTGAAATGGTTTAAATAACGCTACGATATGTAATACCATAAAAGCACTTATATATAGGAAGTACCAGCGGCGTATCCACCATGCTTTTATCATATTACACACGCCTCGTTATTTAAGTCACTTACGAAACAAACTACCAACGTAAAAATGTTCATGTGTAACCAAATGTAATGTATAGTGAATAAAAGCATTTATTAAAATAAAAGCATTTACTCAACCCTATAAGAAAGAAATGTACTAAACAATGCATTTGATAAATGTTGGGATTGAACCTATCAGAGGAACAAATAATTAGAGCCAAAACTGGTTCACAACAGTGGATTCATCATAAGCAGTAGTTTACACCAGGCTTTCCCCTTGAAAGTGTTTATAACATCTGATGTCCTCTATCCACTGTCCGTATACAACAGCTGCTGTCCTTCAAACTGCTGATGAAGCCCTGAAGACTCTTAAGGATTAAACATTGCTGGTTTAATCTACTGATGCTATCTAAGTACTGTTGTTGATTAAAGAACTACCCAATCAAGGATTGATCAACTTTGAGGAAAGCACTAATAGTCAAACATCAGTGCTGATGGAAGGAGAAAGCAGTAGTTTAGTTTGTCACTTATATTGTATAGAATCAGTGGTTAAGTTAGCAGTGTTTGTATTAGAACAGTGGTTAAAGGTTGTTAGGTTGTTAGATGTCACTTTCTTGGTGACATCAACTTAGATGCTTCAGTGGTTTGATTTGCCTATAAATGGAATAGTACCCTGTACTGTTACATTTGATTGACTGAGTGAGTCTATCTCCTCAAATCCTTTCATCTTGTGCAATCAACCAGGGAGCATCAGGCTGAGGGGGAGTTTTGTTGTAAGCATGCATTAAAATCTTTTGATTTGATTTGTAATCTTTTGACTTATCAAAACCATTCTCCCTTTTGATTGTGTTTACAATGTTTGTTTCCATTTCCGATGCACTTTACATTATTCATATTCATTCATTGTTCAAATTATACAAACAAACACAATCATGAGAGCCTCCGATCCTAACAATTGGTATCAGAGCATGGACAGTCAAAATTCGATCTAACGATCAATTTGACATAACAGTTCAGCTCAAAACTCATTGATGCTAAGGTTGATCGCATTTAGTTGAAAAACAGAGTAACAAATGATCACGTTCAAAGTTGCTATTCAAACACTCTTTAAAACAACCAAGATGTCATAAGACACACAAACTTCACATAAGTGATGTCATGCTTAAACCACCTATAGTTTTCAGATCTGAAAATATGTCTGATAACTATGGTATAATGATTTTCTTTACAAAATTGATTTCAATTGTTGTTATGAAGTTTGTGCTGTTTCCATCGTGTTTGATGCTAAGGTGAGTACCTCAGGTCAACAAAAGCCTATGTTCGTAAAAACATTAGTGTTTTTGTTAACATAAAAGGAGGGAAATTAAAACTTTAGTTATTAGATCTTATGTATTGAAAAACAGGTTGAGAATCCTCTAAAAGGACCAAATCAACTTTGTTAAAATACATTAAGAAAATCAGGTGTTAAAATAGTCCAAATCATATGCAATGTGAGATTTGATATAAGCATGTACAAATATTGCCAGATCTATCAAAACATTGCTACAAAATGATTCTGGAATAAGTATTCCTTCAATAAAAACCTCCCAGTGAGTATTTTAGTACTTATGAATGGGAAGGGTAAAAAGGGAAGAAGAAAAATCATAAAAACTCAAAAGTGTGTTTATCTCAAAACTTTTGAAGTCAAAAGAAAAGAGTATAAATGTAAAACACTTAAGAGTCCAAAATTGGGTGAACAATGGTCATCAAGAAACTGTGTGCATTCATTGATTCAGGAAAGTTCAGGTAACAATAGTATCACCAGTGATTAAGCTTACAAGAGGAGTAGACAAGTTTATCAAAATCATCACATGGTAACAAAGTCTATAACATGACTTTCAAAACTTATGAGAACGTGTCTCCTCATTTTTTTGCAATCAATTTACAAGGAAATGGTCCCAAACAGTGGTTATTACAATGTATTTCAAACCACTGACCATTTTCATAAAACTTGAGAGTGATGTGATTATGTGTTTTATTGAAAAATATACCAGATCTATTTGATGCTGTTTTTAGAAAAAAACCTTTAATTTTTTTCAAAAAGGTCTTTCTCAAATAAAATAGGATATATTATTCTTTATTTTTCCCTAAGAGTGATATATTTTGTACTTTTACTTGTTTTTGATAGCAAAAGTTACAATCACCTGTCAGGATGTAGAACCCTTATTTTTGGTGATATTATCCTTGAAAATAGATCAAAAGGAAATGGTACAAGTATCAAGGTCATGTCAAACTCAAGTTTGTTTTAACAATAGATCAAAGATTGATTGCTAACAAACCTTAAAATACTTGGTACTCATGTTCTAATTTAAATATTATGACACAAAATGAGTTGCCATAGTAAAAAGGTTTTCATCATCTGGGGTACTAAACCACTGTCAGTAATCTATAAAAGTTTCAAAACTTGTAATTGACATGTGGCAAAACCTTGAATGCAAATTCCTGTAAAAACTGCTGACATATTAAACTTGACAATTTGCATATAAAATGCATTTTGTTGAAGATAGCAATCTTGCAGATATTTCATAATCACCATCAACATATGTTGAACATGATATTGTGGTTTCACAAGACAAAATCATTCCTTTCATCAGAGCAGCAGATGTTCAAAACATTTGTCAAAAGCTTATCCACTGTTGCACTAACAGTTGCTGACATAATGGCCCTCAAATCCTTACCATTACCTTATTCCTAACCACTGTTCTATTCAAACATCTGTTTCCTAATTACTCTCCACTGCTGAAAGTCAACCTCTGTTCTCTCATTTTCCTGGTAATCACTGTTGTTCAAATTTAGTGTTTTAACCACTGATAAAGCTATCCACTGATAGTTAAAATCACCCACTGTCTTCACTTTGAACGTTGCAACCACTGATATTTGTTTTATCAGTGGTTCCCTAAACAACTGTCCTCCATTATTCATCTTTTCATCAGAGGTTGGCACTTGGTCAGTTTTTAGCCATCAGATCTTTGTAACCGTTGCCACATCAGCATTAACTTTTTCCTTAATAAAACCCTGACCAAAACCGCAAAACAGGGTTTTACACTGTCGAATTGAATTCCAAAATTCCTTTCTTAAAGCAGTTTCCATCCTCCTGTCTCAAATCATTCTCCGATCTTCTTCATCAAAATGACAAAATTAAAATCAAAATCATCCTCATCTTCCAAAAAGTTCAATCAAAAGGCCGCTGAACCCACTGAAATCCCATACAAATCCCCTCATAATTACTTGGGTTTACTCACAAAACCCACCACCATCAACACCTTCAATTCCATCATTGACACCCTTGTAGCTTCAAAGTACAAAACATTATTGACTGCTGATGCTCCTATTTACGAACAAACCCAGAGAGAATTTTGGAAAAATGCCACACTTGAGTATCAAGGTGACATAGTTATAGCCATTAATTCTTCCATAAAGGGCAAAAAGATCCAAGTCACTCCACAATCAATTTCAAAAGTATTTACACTTGATGATCAGGAAGGTAAAACTTCTTTTCCCAAAAACGAGTTAAAAACTGATTTTCTGGAAAGAGGGTATGGTGCGGAAATGAAAAGGGACACCTTACAAAAAGGCTTCTTCCCTTCTGCACAAAGGTTTTTATTCCATACCCTTTTGATGTGTGTCTCAAATAAAACAACTGCTTTTAATGAAATACCATTAAAGATCCAATACCTGGGCTTTGCTATTTTACACAATGAAAATTTTAACTATTCCCAGGATATCTTTGATGATTTGGTAAAAAATGTTGATAGCAAATCATTTCTACTTTTTCCAAGGTTCTTAAGCTACTATTTTAAACAAAAATTCGGAAAGGAAAATGAAAATTTGCTCATCCAAGGTGAATCTTTTCAAATACATGGTTTAACATCTGAAACATTCACTAGAATGTTAACACCTTCAAAAACACAAGCAGAGGTGCCTGAGCAGATTTTAGCAGCTACCACTGCTCCTCAGGTATCTGCTGCTGAGCCCACTGCTCCAGGTGATCATAGTAGCACACCCACTGCTATGAAACCCACACCTGCCATTACCAAAAAGCCTAAAAAGAGATCATCCAAAAAGCCCCCCAAACCCACTAAAAAGGCAAGTCTGGAAGATGAGATCCCATAGCCACTGCCAGTGACAACACAAATGTCACCAAAAACCACTACTGCTACTTCCTCACAGCAGATGGAAGAAAGATCTCCACCCTTGCCTCAAACTCCTCCTACATACTCACAAAAGGATCAGGTTGTAAGCACAGGGACACCAAATTATGATGCTCAAGAATCACTTGATTCTATCATCCACAACCCACTTCCCGGGGCAAATTTGCTTTCTACACCAAACCTCACAGCTCAAATTCCACCACAAATATTACCTTTGTTGGATGCAGTTAATATTGCCCAGACACAAACCAGTCATTCTCACTCACCTATCAATGAGAATATACTCCAACAAGTGACTGGGTCTGGTGACTTTATCACTGTTAACCCACCAACATCTGAGGAGGTTACACTGCTAGAATTACCTGTAATTCCTGTCAGTAGTTCAAGTGGAGCAGCAACTACAAGTGTTGGATCAACAGATCTACATTTGGCCAGTTGTTTCATCAATCAGACTCCCTTAAAGGCAATTCCTTCCATAGCACCTCTGATATCCACTGGTGAGTTTGTTATGACCACTGGTACCATCAAAAGGCTATCAAGTGTTGAAGGAAGAAGACCCCATTACCGAGAACAAGGGGCATCAATGGGTGATTTTTGGGATTCGTTTCCTAAGTCACACATTGATACAACCACTGCTGGTGGGGAATCAGATGATCCCATTAACTTGAGTGATGATTTGAAATATCAGGAATTGACGGAGAGGGTAGACAGAATTGACTCATCTGTTACAGACATCAAGAAAATGCTACAACAGTTGTTAAATTCACAAAAGTCCACAACCACTGCTGCACCACCACATGTTCCATCTACATCCACTGCTCCATCCCCTGATGCTCTTTGGGAGCTGTTTCAACCACTGCTCATCCATCAAAACCAAGTAGCTGATCAGAAACATGAAATACAGGTTCAAAATATCAGAAATACTATGGAAGCAAGATTTAGAGATACTCAGGCATATATCAAAGCAATAAAAGCCCATTTGAAAAACACCACTGGCACTTCTCCTCCCACCGTTCTCTTCATTGATAACCCCCTCCAGATAATGCCAAAAAGGGGGAGAAAATCAAGCAGTGGAAGAAAAAGGGAATAGAAGATGGGCTCTATATTGAACCACAAAAAGATGCTATAACTAAAGACATTCCCTTGCCAGATGGTAGTAAAAAGATTGATGTTACCACAAATGCACTTGCTGAAGCAAAAGAAAGTGTAAAAAGGGAGAAAGAGGCAAAGGATATGTCCAGGTGGAATACGGAGAAAAAAACTTATATGGAGCTGAATGCGCAGGGTTGTTCTGAGCCAAAGGATGCTAAAAATCCTGAGCCTAAAAGAAAGAATCCCACTAGAAAAGTGAGGGAACCCAAATCCACACCATCCAGACTCACAAAGCATACTCCCAAACCACTTTCCAAAAGCCCCCAACATCAATCTTCCACCCAAACAGTTGCTGCAACACCTGTTGTATCAACAACTACTGATACTTCAGTAGTTTCAACAACTGTTAGCCAAACACCTGTCACCACTACAACACACACCACAACCACTGCCCTACCACCAAAAACCATCACTTCAACTACATCACCACCCACCAAATCAGCACCTGCTGAAAAGCAGAAGACATCTACTGACACATCAGTAGTTGTAATGACAACAGAGGTTGAAACACCAGTTGCTTCAACAGCTGTTTTCCAGCCATCTACCACTGCCCTCACCATCTCAACAATCATCATACAACCCATTGTCACATCACAACTAAAACCCCCTTCACCCAAAAGGCTTTACACAAGGAAAAGGAAATTTCAGGAGGGTAATGATGATATACCAGCACCTATTCCTTTATCCTCCACACCTTACATTGCCATCAAACCACAACAATCCATTCCACCAACTTTTGTCAAACCAATAAACCCTGCTAATATTGTATCCATTGCTGCAAGTTATCCACTGGAATTGGAAGCTGTAAAGGATGAGATGAGACAATTCTATACAGTGGATGATCCTTCAAAAAGAAAATTTCCTTCTCTCATAGGCTTTAGGAATCCAGCAAATATGGATGAGTATCTAAAACTCAAAGCTAAGCAAGCTGATATAAGAGCTAGATTTGAATGTAAAGATCAAGGTGATAAAGCCATTGCTGAAAGAATGGAATTTCTGCTCACTAAGGTCAAACAAATGGAAGATTATGCAAGAGACCTGAGCAAAGATATGTCAAATCTACCACCTGAAGCTGTCCTACAAAAGGAAATGAGAAAGGATTATCTTGCATTCATCATGAAAGAAAAATTTTATCCAACTAAAGAAGAACAATTCAGTGAATGGCCAATCATTGCTTTAAAGCCTAAGGTAAATAGAATTGAGGAGATCAAGAACAATCCAGGAATGAAAAGGTCAGCTCCAAACTGGAGTAAATACAAAAAGGCCATTGATGATCTTACCTTGGAGTACAAAAAGAAGAAACAAGAGCTGGTGAATGCAAAGGTTGGAACTGCTAAAGCCATATCAAAATGGACAAAGCAAAATACAAATGAGGCTTATGAAAGGCTAAGGAAAAGAAGGATGACAGATCCTAACATCCCAAAGAGGCCTGACTACAAAAAGCCAGAACAGCAGATCAATACTTCTGAACCACTGTTCACATCAGCAGATGTCTCAGTCATTGAGTTAGATCAAAGAAAGAGACAAGTGCAGATTGAAAAAAGAAACTGCAGAAGACATAGCTGCAGCAAATGACATCATAAAATTGGCTTTCAAACAAATGTCTGCTGAAAATTCTGAACTAGCAAAAGCTCAGGGTACTGCTCAACAAATTTTCACAAGGCCACAATCTCCAAACTCATCAGTAAATAAACCTCTCCCAAGAAACCCATTGGATTCAAAAATACTAAAATGGATGTCTGATCAAAAGACCCATGTATTGACACTGATCAGATCCAATGGAGAAGTAAAGCACATATCAAGGGAACAAGCACTAGGTCTGGGTGTTGAAGATCTACAAGATCTCCTTGAGCTTATATTGTGTAGGGATGAGGATGATATAAGTTCTATGGATTTTGAACTGCAATTTAAAGGACAAGTTAGGGAACTTCTAATGAGACAATAAAGATCCAGAATAATGAAGGGTTTTGACATTATCTATTCCAGGGGGAGATTGTTGGGATTGAACCCTATCAGAGGAACAGATAATTAGAGCCAAAACTGGTTCACAACAGTGGATTCATCATAAGCAGTAGTTCACACCAGGCTTTCCCCTTGAAAGTGTTTATAACATCTGATGTCGTCTATCCACTGTCCGTATACAACAGCTGCTGTCCTTCAAACTGCTGATGAAGCCCTGAAGACTGTTAAGGATTAAACACCACTGGTTTAATCTACTGATGCTATCTAAGTACTGTTGTTGATTAAAGAACTGCCCACTCAAGGACTGATCAACTTTGAGGAAAGCACTGATAGTCAAACATCAGTGCTGACGGAAGGAGAAAGCAGTAGTTTAGTTTGTCACTTATATTGTATAGAATCAGTGGTTAAGTTAGCAGTGTTTGTATTAGAACAGTGGTTAAAGGTTGTTAGGTTGTTAGATGTCACTTTCATGGTGACGTCAGCTTAGATGCTTCAGTGGTTTGATTTGCCTATAAATGGAATAGTACCCTGTACTGTTACATTCGATTGACTGGGTGAGTCTATCTCCTCCAATCCTTTCATCTTGTGCAATCAACCAGGGAGCATCAGACTGAGGGGGAGTTTTGTTGTAAGCATGCATTGAAATATTTTGATTTGATTTGTAATCTTTTGACCAAATGAAAAGCATGTGTTTATCAAAACCATTCTCCCTTTTGATTGTGTTTATAAAGTTTGTTTCCATTTCCACTGCACTTTACATTATTTCATATTCATTCATTGTTCAAATTATACAAACAAACACAATCATGAGAGCCTCCGATCCTAACAATAAATTATAATCAAAAGTTATGTTTTGTAAAATAAATGCATGCTTTACTGATACAAACATCGATGCGGTAATGTTAAATGTCTACATCCAAGCCTTGAGACTATAAGGTAAACGCTAGAACAAATGTCAAGGTCTACCAAAAATGTTTTCGGATTCGGTCATTCCTTCCACCCAAACAAACCTAGGATTTCAGGAACGGGAGTTGTCAAGTCCTGTGGTACCACTACCTACTACCGAGCGGCATGATCGGTGTTAATGAATGTATTAGTTTCGTTAAACAAACCAAATGTTATACCAAATGTAAGCATGTTTTATGAAAATAATGTACCTAGTATGCTAAGTGAACATACAAAGTAGAAATGTAAAACAATGTGTCCATATGCTACGAGAACATATGCAACAGAAATGCAATGTAAAACAATGTGTCCATATGCTGAGTAAACATATGCAACAGAAATGCAATGTAAAACAATGTGCTAGCATGCTAAGTGAACATACATAGCAAAACATAATGAAATCATGTACTATATGTGTACTAATGAACATAACAAGCATATGATATGAAAACATGGAAAGCACGAAAGTAACAAGTAGACACATGTGTATTACCCCAAAACAGTTTAAAACAGTAAAAGAGGGGACTATGTACTCACTTGAGGGTGCTTAGAAGTCTTGAATAACAACCAAGAAAAGCTAGAGGGATCACGGAATCAAACGGCACCTAATATAGATAATTACGTAAATAAATGAACCCAAATCGGAAGATCGGATAGAATGAGGTTTCGTAAACCAAATGAGTATAGGAACTCATGTAATATGGTTTAACAAAGCCTACATTCTAAAACGAAACCTATCATAAGTGCTTATGACCCATTATGACCCGTTTATGTAGCTTACGCTACTTTATTGCGTCGTTCGCGTAAAACGCGTTCGGACCGCCTAACTAGCCCTATGACAAGTATTATATGCCTTAACATGTCTAATAATGTTGCCTAATCAGTTTAGATGTCAAAATTTAAGTTACATATGCTTAAAATGAATTTATGCGTAAAAAGGGCATTTTGGTCATTTTCCTAAGGCATATAAACTACCTATCATACAACTAACTAAACGTAGTGACCATAAGGTATAACCTCGGAAGGATACTCCCTATACAACTATGGTCACTAAACATGCTTGGTCGGATCCTAATGATCGACCAAACGGGTCGGGTTCGAAAGTCTAAGCGATTGTTTAGACCGCTTATCTTACGACCCTATATAAGCACTAAACCTAAAGTGACGAGTTAAACATGTTAAAACATGTTTAACGAAGTTAGAAAAAAATTTTGGTATCAAAACAAAGGGTCTTGATACCCAAGAGTAGTTTGGTTGCAAAATACGCAAGAATACGCATTTTGACCGAAACTACGATTCGTCACTATGCCTAAATAACGTGGTAATCAGTAGGTATAGTCACAAAGGACTATGATCATCGTGATTACGCTCACATTGCGAAGTTCAAACGAACTTCGTGTTGACCATAAACTGGTCAAAGCTGAAAGTCAAACTAAAAAACGCATAAAAGAACGAAAGAAGCTTACAAGAGGTCCAAGCTAGGAAGATTTGATCTTAAAATTCTCAGGTATGAAGTGTTATAACTTCAACTTAGAGAATTTATGCAGATCAAGTGAGTTGTAAATGAAATGTGTCACACCCCGACCATGTAAAACAACGAAACGTGACGGAAATGTCGGGGAGTATTGTAGCAGAATTAATGTTTCACAACCATGGAAATTAAAGTTTCATTTTATTCATCAAACAAGCGAGTTACATTGTCTTTAAACAAGAAATAAAGGGTACATAACATAAATTAACTAGTTCTTGTCTCGTTTTAAGTCACTAAGGCACAGGTCCGCCTAAGTATGTCTCGATAAGTCCTATGCATCATCTCCTGAAAACACATGTGAAAATAGGTACCTCAGCATAAAAATGCCTATGAGATACATAGGTTTTGTGAAAATAGGTTTCATGACTTGTAAGTTTAGAAAGAGTTGTTTAATAAAGTTTAGTCATGAACCTTGTAAATTGATTTGTTTTGTAAATCATTTGAAAAACAATAAGTTCAGATGATATGTATAAATAAGAGAATAATGTATGGTTAAATGAATAACCATGTAAAATGAGTTTGTATAGATAAGTTGTTTGTAAAACAATGTCTTGTGAAAAGTATGTTATTTGTATAAAATGTTATATGTCTTAAATCGAAATGATTCAAATAACGCTACGATATGTAATACCATACAAACACTTATATATAGGAAGTACCAGCGGCGTATCCACCATGCTTGTATCATATTACACATGCCTCGTTACTTAAATCACTTACTCAAACCAAACCACCAACGTAAAATGTTTATGTATAATCAAATGTCAAAATGTTTGTGTGAAAACCATGTCTAATGTCTATGTCTAATGTAAATCATGAATTGTGTACATAAATGTCAAAATGTTTATGTCTAATGTAAATCATGAATTGTGTATATCAATATCAAAATGTAAGCATGTGATGAATAACAAATGTACGAAGTATGCACACAATGGGCATACATAGCATAAAATGTAATGTAAGACAATGTACTAAGTACGCACACAATGGGCATACATAGCATAAAATGTAATGTAAAACAATGTACTAAGTACGCACACAATGGGCATACATAGCATAAAATGTAATGTAAAATAATGTACTAAGTATGCACACAATGGGGGTACATAGCATGAAATGTAATGTAAAACGATGTACTAAGTATGCACACAATGGGCGTACATAGCATGAAATGTAATGTAAAACAATGTACTAAGTATGCACACAATGGGTGTACATAGCATGAAATGTAATGTAAAACAATGTACTAAGTATGCACACAATGGGCGTACATAGCATGAAATGTAATGTAAAATGATGTACTAAGTACGCACACAATGGGCATACATAGCATAACACAATGAAATCATGTACTATAAATGTACTAATGAACATAGCAAGTATATGATGTGGAAACATGGAAAGGCATGAAAGTAACAAGTAGGCACATGTGTTTCACCCAAAACGTTTGGAAAATAGTAAAAGAGGGGTCTATGTACTCACTTGAGATTGCTTAGTAGTCCTTGAGTAACAACCAAACAATGCTAGAGATCACGGATATCAAACGGCGCCTAATATAGGTAACTATGTTAATATACCGGACCTAAATCGGAGGATTGGATAGAATGAGGGCTTGTAAACCAAATGAGTATGGGAACTCATGTAGTATGGTTTAACAAAGCCTACATACTAAATGAAACCTAACCTAAGTGCTTACGACCCATTACGACCCGTTTAGGTAACTTATGCTACTTTAACGCGTCGTTCGCGTAAAACGCGTTCGGAAAGCCTAACTAGTCCTATGATATGTAAAATATGCCTTAACATGTCTAATATTGTTACCAAATCAGTTTAGATACCAAAAGTTATGTTACATATGCTTAAAATGAATTTTGGCTTAAAAGGGCATTTTGGTAATTTACCTAAGGCATATAAACTACCTATCATACAACTACTTAGACGAAGCGACCATAAGGTATAACCTCAGAAGGTTATTCCCTATATACTATGGTCACCTAATGTGTTTGGTCGAATCCTAATGATCGACCAAATGGGTCGGGTTTGAAGGTATAAGCGATTTATTAGATCGCTTACCCTTACGACCCTAGACAACGTGGTAATCAGTAGGCATAGTCACAAGGGACTATAACCATCGTGATTACGCTCACGTTGCGAAGTTCAAACGAACTTCACATTGACCATAAACTGGTCAATGCAGAAAGTCAAACAAAGTTTGACTTTCGGACTCGAAAAGCAATAAAAGAACGAAGGAATACTTACAGAGGGTCCCCGAAAGCTAATCTTGATCCAAGTAGCTCATGTACGAAACAATGGTTTCAACTTAGAGCTTCTCAAATCAGATTTTGTGGGTTTTGCAAAGAAAGGGGGGTTGGGTATTTATAGTTTTCAGAGAGCCGTTAAGATCGTTTCTTGGAAACCGTGCTTTGATCTTGGCCATACACCTCAAGAACATGGTTTTACAAAACCATTTGAGCCCCTAGTATTGAGAAATACCATGTGCAAGGTGGTTTTGTAGGTAATACAGCTATTAACAGCCTATTGAAACATTGAATCTGGTCTGGGAGACTGACGCGGGCCGCATAAGGTGTCACCTTGGGTTTACGCGGGCCTCCTGGCCTGTCTGATCAGCAAACAACTTTCAGAAATGACAGTTTTGGTCCCTGTTGTGTTTTAAGGCCATTCCCAACACTTCTAAGGCCCGTAAAGCCAACTTTAAGGCCCTAAAATGATGTCTAAACATTGTGGACATGAAACATGCTCAAAAATATGTCGGATGTTGGTTCGTTTGGTAGTACGATCGCGATGTTCGCTTAATTACGACGGAATGCGCACAAGTGCGAAAAACGATCCAAATGACGCGACGAATGGATTTTTCTTATGCCAAATACTAAAATAAAATATTTTAGTGCTTACATAAATTTTTGGATGTCCGGATGTATTCAGAACGTAAGTTATGCGCGAAAGTGCAAACTTATGCACTTTTTGACACTTTTAGTCCCTGAATGAGCCAAAAGTTTATTTTAGCACATCGAATCCCTCAAAGCCTATTTCTAAGCTATGTAAAGGATATTTATGGTATGTTTAACTTATGGCCATGATCCGGAATGTCTGTTACAATTCAAATTGGCATACTTTCGTAGTTTGTCAACTTTAGGCCCTGTAAGCGATTTAACTTGATTTTGCCATACCAAAGCCTTCAAAACTTATTTCTAAGTTACGTAAAGATTATTTAAGGTATGTTAAGCCTATTTCACTATTCCGGAGTGTTCGTTGCATTAAACTGGTTATATTTACGCATCAGTGCGCGTATAACCTTCCAGAAAGCGATTTAGAGCTTGAAATCGAACAAGAATTGATATGTGCAAAAGATACACATATTTATACAGATCCCAAGTATGAAATACAATATTTAATTGGCTTGGTATTTGTTTGATGGTCATGGAGGCACAATTGTCACAGTCTCCCCTACTTTAGGAAATTTCGTCCCGAAATTTATTTGTAGGAGCATGTCTGTGACTTTGTGTTAAATAACCATCAAGGATAAGGCATATCCTGATATTCCTCTTTAACGGACATTTTCAGAAATGGAAATGAAGGAAGAATCAGGGATATTCATTTCCCTTTGATGGAGAATTTTCAGAAACGACAATGAATGGAGTGAGTCATTTTCCACAATTCCTTCAGAAACGAAAATGAACAGAATGAGTCATTTTCCACAATTTCTTCAGAAACGAAAATGAACGGAATGAGTCGTTTTCCATAATTTCTTCAAAAACGAAAATGAACGGAATGATTCATTTTCCACAATTCCTTCAGAAACGAAAATGAACAGAATGAGTCATTTTCCACAATTTCTTCAGAAACGAAAATGAACGGAATGAGTCGTTTTCCACAATTTCTTCAGAAATGAAAATGAAAATGAATAGAATGAGTCATTTTCCACAATTTCTTCAGAAACGAAAATGAACGGAGTGAGTCGTTTTCCACAATTTCTTCAGAAACGAAAATGAACGGAATGAGTCATTTTCCACAATTTCTTCAGGAACGAAAATGAACGGAACGAGTCATTTTCCACAACTTCTTCAGGAACGAAAATGAACGGAACGAGTCATTTTTTCTTCAGGAACGAAAATGAACGGAACGAGTCATTTTCCACAACTTCTTCAGGAACGAAAATGAACGGAACGAGTCATTTTCCACAACTTCTTCAGAAACGAAAATGAACGGAATGAGTCATTTTCCACAATTTCTTCAGAAACGAAAATGAACAGAATGAGTCATTTTCCACAATTTCTTCAGGAACGAAAATGAACGGAATGAGTCATTTTCCACAATTTCCTCAGAAACGAAAATGAATGGAATGAGTCATTTTCCACAATTTCTTCAGGAACGAAAATGAACGGAATAAGTCATTTTCCACAACTTCTTCAGAAACGAAAATGAACGGAATGAGTCATTTTCCACAATTTCTTCAGAAACGAAAAATGAACGGAATGAGTCATTTTCCACAATTTCTTCAGGAACGAAAATGAACGGAATGAGTCATTTTCCACAACTTCTTCAGAAACGAAAATGAACGGAATGAGTCATTTTCCACAATTTCTTCAGAAACGAAAATGAAGGGAATGAGTCATTTTCCACAATTTCTTCAGAAACGCGAATGAACCGAGTCAATTCTAGACACATGACAAAACTCGCTGTGGTTTCTGTGCACTGAATTCCATATTTATGTATGCATCCATAATTACGTAATTCCTTGCATAGTCCGCACAGTTTGTCTTGTAATGTTTAGGGGAGGAAAATCAAATCTGTGATGAGTGTGACTAGACAACCACAGGGTCCTTTTAATTAGATCGACAAATGATCCTTTTGATTAGGCCACCAAGGAGTCCTTTCAGCTATATCATCACATGATGTTCCTAACTAGATTTTTGGATTGATCTGTTCAACTAGACCACTCACGGGGTCTAAGTATGGAGTAGTACGTTATAATCCAAGGGACTTAACTACAACGTAGAAGTCCATTAAGGATTTTAGGTAGTACCTTTGGGTATCCTACTATCAATCCCTTATACGAAGATATGGAAGATTCTACGAGGATTTGGATAACATAAACTTGGATTACACCAAAAACATAAAAGGGAACACATAAGCACATAATCACATAGTTGTTTAACTTGGTTATTAATTTGTTATTAACTTGCTATTGATTGAATATGGATATTCAAGGTACATCAGGAAACCAGTCGATGGACTTCAATGTCCTCTGGGATCTATCTGAAAAGATAGAAAGATCTCCCAAAAATTCGATTTTGTTTTCAAAGAAACGTAATATTCGAATTAAAGGACACAACTATTTTAGGATTTACGGAAATACCCTTAGGTACCCTATTAAAGATTTATAGTGGTACTTTGGGTATTCATCCAGTGTTGTAACTTGCGCCTTGTACTTCGTTTCCTCAGAAGAAATGGGTACTTAGGAATTTCGTGGACAACGCAAGAGATCATAAAATAGAAAAATCTTGGGGGGGGGGGGGGGTAGTTTTCTTTTCAAGGAATACGATTCCTTGATTGTCGGTATTGTAAGGAATATGTTGTTTATACATACAACCTCATAAATACATTGTAATGTAAATAAAAGATTTATTTATAAACAATGATAACAACTGTTTCATGGACCTTGACAACAAAAGAAAATAATACATAAGACATGATTATTTCTAAAGGGTGTTGTCTTCTAGTCGGTCAGATGCTCATCCCTGCACTGGATTAGCATTAGCAAGCTTTGGGCAATTTCTTCGGAAATGACCCATCTCGCCATAATTGTAGCAAGAACCTGGTGGAAAGCGAGCTTGAGCAGGATTGTTGTCAGCTTGATTTGGTGCAACTGCAGCTCGGCAAACTTTTGCTATATGACCTTTACGTCCACAAATTTGGCATTCGCAGCACTTCACACTAGCGTGATGATGAAGGTTACATTGGTTGCACAAGGGTGAAGTTCCATTGTATGGCTTCCTAGCAGGGGGTTGAGCTGGTTGGTTGGGGACGGCTTGACCATTGTGAGTAACCATGGCAAAGTTCTGAGAAGCCTTTCGCTTCTTTGACCTCTTAGGGGATTCAGTCTGTTCATCCATGGTCTTTGATTCCTCAATTGGTTTCTTGTCACTTTTTTGAAAAATTTTACCTTTCCTGATTTGAGATTCAGTCAAGGTTGCAGATAGCTCAATGGCCTGCCTAACCGTAGTGGGGTTACTACCAGTAACAATGTCCTGAACTGAGTCAGGGAGACCATCAATGTATTTTTCGATCGCCTTATCCAAAGGCGTAACCATGGTAGGACACAACAGGCTCAGCTCCTCATATCGATCAGTGTATGCTTGATGTTCACCGCTGTCTTGCTTAAGATCGTCGAATTCCCTTTCCAAGGTCCTGATCTCGTGACGAGGACATAATTCCTTCATCATCAGTGCTCGAAGTTCTTCCCACGTTTGAGCCAGTGCCACTTCGGCACCCCTATCTCTCATCACACCGTTCCACCATGTCAAAGCTCGTTTCTCAAAGACACTAGATGCGAAATCTACCTTTCGCTCGTTTGGACATTGAACATGTCTGAAGGTGCTCTCTAAACTCTCGAACCATTGCAGAAGTGCAGTAGCTCCTTGAGACCTAGAAAACTTTGATGGCTTAGCCGAGTTGAACGTCTTTGTTAGACCCAGTACAGGCTCAAAACAATCTTCTTTTCACGTAATATGGCAAGTGATTTCAGTAGATTTGAAAAAGATGTGCGGAAATGGAAATCGGACTTTCAAGAAACAAGACCTACAGAATTATCAAGTTTATATCACTTTGAAACAAAAATGGTTTACAAGGTGATTGTAATATTATTATCTAATACAAACGAATCTTGAATTCTGTGGGAGAGAGAGCAATGGAGTTTTGATGTATGTGTGAATGCTAAGCTTCAAACTCACTTTGCTTCTCCTGGTTGAGCCTTCTATTTATAGACGGCTTGTATGAATAAACAATTGTTTATTCATACAATAATTCCTGCAAAAAGTAGCCAATTGACATATTCATTGATTCCAACGTTCAAGTTGCCTTTTTCATCATGATATCATTTAATGTCAACTTGCTTCGGTAATTGTGGCAGGACAGAGCCAATTTCAGACAACTGGGTTGTTTCATCAGAAATTCTGATAAACCACTTCATCAGAAATTCTGATGAACAAATCATCAGAAAATCCTTGATGATCAGAATCGTCAGATACTGATGATATTTCATCAGAAATATCATCAGATCCATCAGAAATGACCTTTTCTGATAATCCAATTCAGCTCTTGATCAACTTGTAATTCTTTGAAGTAGATGCTGTGCTTTTCCAGTTGTCCCATCTGATCTTTTTCTAGTTCGTGATCTTCAGGACTGTGATCTCTTCATAGATACAGTTGATTGTGTTTTTCTTCAATACTTACATTTAAAGTTTCCTAACAGTCTTGAAATTGCAGGGGGCATTATTGTTGTTGAGAGCTTGGTGACATTGAGCAACGATGTTCGGGATTGCAGCAGTCATTTGCTGTGTAATGACAGCTGCCAGCTCTTCAATAGATACCGGATTTTCGCGTCGAGGAGGCATTCTAAAAGGGGAAACAAGAGAGAAAACAAATGAAATGGCATTGGGTAAGAATATGATGTTACAATTTCCGACCAAAATCATGGGTGATGGTCATTTGTTTGAACCACGAAGCAAACAAATGACACACAAAGGATGAATCAAAGCAATTAGATCCTCATAATGTATCGCGAAGACATGCTCGCCTATAAGTGGGCACTCACCCCAAGAGTTCCCAGGTAAGAGTGACTGGTCCGATTATGTGGATTTGTACGAACACTCTAGCCTTAGACAGAAAACTCAGGGTACACGCATTCACTCTTCCAGTTTGCACGTGTTCACACTATTTAGGACCCAAAACTTTGATGAGATTTTGAAAACTCAAAGGGGTTCAAAACCTTACAATAGAGGGTTCAAAACCTAGTAATCAATCATCCTAGAACAGATGATTAGTTTTCAAAGCGGTTTTGAACTTTGTGTTCTCATTGTGGTCGTAGCCTAAGGATAGGTGACGGTATCGTTTTATGACTAAACGCAAGTAAACTCACGTTAGGGTCCTAGGAAGGTTATAGACTAGGTCAAAGTATTACTAATAACCTAATTCCCTATAACCATTGGCTCTGATACCATCTTTTCTGTCACACCCCGACCACGTAAAACAACGAAACGTGGCGGAAACGTCCGGGAGTGTTATAACAGAATTAATGTTTCACAACCATGGAAATTAAAGTTTCGTTTTATTCATCAAACAAGCGAGTTACATTGTCTTTAAACAAGAAATAAAGGGTACACAACATAAATTAACTAGTTCTTGTCACGTTTTAAGTCACTAAGGCACAGGTCCGCCTAAGTATGTCTCGATAAGTCCTATGCATCATCTCCTGAAAACACATGTGAAAATAGGTACGTCAGCATAAAAATGCCTGTGAGATACATAGGTTTTGTGAAAATAGGTTTCATGACTTGTAAGTTTAGAAAGAGTTGTTTAATAAAGTTTAGTCATGAACCTTGTAAATTGATTTGTTTTGTAAATCATTTGAAAAACAATAAGTTCAGATGATATGTATAAATAAGAGAATAATGTATGGTTAAATGAATAACCATGTAAAATGAGTTTGTATAGATAAGTTGTTTGTAAAACAATGTCTTGTGAAAAGTATGTTATTTGGATAAAATGTTATATGTCTTAAATCGAAATGATTCAAATACGCTACGATATGTAATACCATACAAACACTTATATATAGGAAGTACCAGCGGCGTATCCACCATGCTTGTATCATATTACACATGCCTCGTTACTTAAATCACTTACTCAAACCAAACCACCAACGTAAAATGTTTATGTATAATCAAATGTCAAAATGTTTGTGTGAAAACCATGTCTAATGTCTATGTCTAATATAAATCATGAATTGTGTACATAAATGTCAAAATGTTTATGTCTAATGTAAATCATGAATTGTGTATATCAATATCAAAATGTAAGCATGTGATGAATAACAAATGTACGAAGTATGCACACAATGAGCATACATAGCATAAAATGTAATGTAAGACAATGTACTAAGTACGTACACAATGGGCATACATAGCATAAAATGTAATGTAAAACAATGTACTAAGTACGCACACAATGGGCATACATAGCATGAAATGTAATGTAAAACGATGTACTAAGTATGCACACAATGGGCGTACATAGCATGAAATGTAATGTAAAACAATGTACTAAGTTTGCACACAATGGGTGTACACAACATGAAATGTAATGTAAAACAATGTACTAAGTATGCACACAATGGGCATACATAGCATAACACAATGAAATCATGTACTATAAATGTACTAATGAACATAGCAAGTATATGATGTGGAAACATGGAATGGCATGAAAGTAACAAGTAGGCACATGTGTTTCGCCCCAAAAGGTTTGGAAAACAGTAAAAGAGGGGTCTATGTACTCACTTGAGATTTCTTGGTAGTCCTTGAGTAACAACCAAACAATGCTAGAGATCACGGATATAAACGGCACCTAATATAGGTAACTATGTTAATATACCGGACCTAAATCGGAGGATTGGATAGAATGAGGGCTCGTAAACCAAATGAGTATGGGAACTCATGTAGTATGGTTTAACAAAGCCTACATACTAAATGAAACCTAACCTAAGTGCTTACGACCCATTACGACCCGTTTAGGTAGCTTATGCTACTTTAACGCGTCGTTCGCGTAAAACGCGTTCGGAAAGCCTAACTAGTCCTATGATAAGTAAAATATGCCTTAACATGTCTAATATTGTTACCAAATCAGTTTAGATACCAAAAGTTATGTTACATATGCTTAAAATGAATTTTGGCATAAAAAGGGCATTTTGGTAATTTACCTAAGGCATATAAACTACCTATCATACAATTACTTAGATGAAGCGACCATAAGGTATAACCTCGGAAGGTTATTCCCTATATACTATGGTCACCTAATGTGTTTGGTCGAATCCTAATGATCGACCAAATGGGTCGGGTTCGAAGGTATAAGCGATTTATTAGATCGCTTACCCTTACGACCCTAGACAACGTGGTAATCAGTAGGCATAGTCACAAGGGACTATAACCATCGTGATTACGCTCACGTTGCGAAGTTCAAACGAACTTCGCATTGACCATAAACTGGTCAATGCAGAAAGTCAAACAAAGTTTGACTTTCGGACTCGAAAAGCAATAAAAGAACGAAGGAATACTTACAGAGGGTCCCCAAAAGCTAATCTTGATCCAAGTAGCTCAGGTATGAAACATTGGTTTCAACTTAGAGCTTCTCAAATCAGATTTTGTGGGTTTTGCAAGAAAGGGGGGTTGGGTATTTATAGTGTTCGGAGAGCCGTTAAGATCGTTTCTTGGAAACCGTGCTTTGATCTTGGCCATACACCACAAGAACATGGTTTTACAAAACCATTTGAGCCCCTAGTATTGAGAAATACCATGTGCAAGGTGGTTTTGTGGGTAATACAGCTGTTAACAGCCTGTTGAAACATTGAATCTGGTCTGGGAGACTGACGCGGGCCGCGTAAGGTATCACCTTGGGTTTACGCGGGCCGCCTGGCCTGTTTGATCAGCAAATAACTTTCAGAAATGACAGTTTTGGTCCCTGTTGTGTTTTAAGGCCATTCCCGACACTTCTAAGGCCCGTAAAGCCAACTTTAAGGCCCTAAAATGATGCCTAAACATTGTGGACATGAAACATGCTCAAAAATATGTCGGATGTTGGTTCGTTTGGTCGTACAATCACGATGTTCGCTTAATTACGACGGAATGCGCACAAGCGCGAAAAACGATCCAAATGACGCGACTAATGGATTTTTCTTATGCCAAACACTAAAATAAAATATTTTAGTGCTTACATAAATTTTTGGATGTCCGGATGTATTCAGAACGTAAGTTATGCGCGAAAGTGCAAACTTATGCAATTTTTGACACTTTTAGTCCCTGAATGAGCCAAAAGTTTATTTTAGCACACCGAACCCCTCAAAGCCTATTCCTAAGCTATGTAAAGGATATTTATGGTATGTTTAACTTATGGCCATGATCCGGAATGTCTGTTACAGTTGAAATTGGCATACTTTCGCAGTTTGTCAACTTTAGTCCTTGTAAGCGATTTAACTTGATTTTGCCATACCAAAGCCTTCAAAACTTATTTCTAAGTTACGTAAAGGTTATTTAAGGTATGTTAAGCCTATTTCACTATTCCGGAGTGTTCGTTGCATTAAACTGGTTATATTTACGCATCATTGCGCGTATAAACTTCCAGAAAGCGATTTAGAGCTTGAAATCGAACAAGAATTGATATGTGCAAAAGATACACATATTTATACAGATCCCAAGTATGAAATACAATATTTCATTGGCTTGGTATTTGTTTGATGGTCATGGAGGCACAGTTGTCACAAAATGGAAGTGGGTTTATATAGTTTTTGGGTAACCGTTAAGATCATTAATCGAAAACCGAGCTTCAATCTGAGCCGTACACATGCACCCCCTGATTTGAATACCATGGGCACCCCTAAATGAGCCCATAGGATGATTAAAACCATGTACAAACCCAGGTAACAGCTGGAACAGGCTGTAAATTGATTTTTGCGGAACTGGGCTGCTTACACGCCCTGCGTAAGACTCAGGGAGGGCTTACGCGGCCCGCCTGAGCTGCAGATCAGCAAACAAAGTTTCAGAAATGGCAGTTTTGGTCCCTGCATGCTTTTAAGGCCATTTTCGATGCGTTTAAGGCCTGTTAAGCCATTTTCGAGGACCTACAATGATGCCTAAGCATAGTGGACATGAAACATGCTAAAAAATATGCCAGATGTCGGTTCATTTGGTCGTACGATCACGTTATTCGGTTAATTACGATGAAACACGAACAGACGTGAAAAACGATCCAATTTAAGCGACGAATGGAATTTTATCATGCCAATCACTAAAATAAAATATTTTAATGATTACATAATTTTTTTGATGTCCGGATATATTCAGAATGTAAGATATGCGCGAAAATGCAAACTTATGCACTTTTTGACGCTTTTAGTCCCTGAATGACCAAAAAGTTTATTTGAACATACCGAACCCCTCAAAGCCTATTTCTAAGCTATGTAAAGGATATTTAGGGTATGTTTAACTTATGATCAAGTTTCGGAATGTCCGTTACAGTACGAATCGGCATACTTTCGCAGTTTGTCGAAATTAGTCCATGTAAGCGAATAAACTTGATTTTGCCATACCAAAGCCTTCAAAACTTATTTCTAAGTTATGTAAAGGTTATTTAAGGTATGTTAAGCCTATGTCACTATCCTAGAGTGTTTGTCGCGTTAAACTGATTACGTTTACGCATCAGTTCGCGTATAACTTTCAAGAAAGCGATTTAAAGCTCGAAATCGAACATGAATTGATATGTGCAAATGATACACATATTTATACAAATCCCAAGTATGAAACACAATATTTCATTGATTTGGTATTTGTTTGATGGCCATGGAGGCATAGGTGTCACAGTAGTTACCTATATTAGGTGCCGTTTGATTCCGTGATCCTTGAGCGTTACTTGGTTGTTATTTCAAGACTATTAAGCAATATCAAGTGAGAACGTAGTTCCTCTCTTTTACTGTCACACCTTGACTTTTGCGGAAGCGTGGGTTTATTGGTGTGACTTCTTAATATCATAGCAACAATCATAACAATGCTATATGATAAAAACATGAGATATTCATCCATTAATAAAGTTTAGTAAGATACCATATTATGCTTGTCTTAAAACAACTTCACAAAATAAGTTACAACTTTGGCTTGATTTAACTGAGTTCATAAAAACTTAGCAAAAGACTTTAAACAATACTAGGTTTTCCAGGAAGAGGTTACACCTTCTAAACCCTACAACTCTGGATGACTTCTTTAATTCAAACGCAGCTTGTAAAATATGCATAACGTGCCAGATCCATTAGTTTCCTGAAATACATGTAGTTTGAAAAATCAACATAAAGTTGAGCGAGTTCATGTGTACGAGAGTATGTATAAACCTTTGTAATATGTCTGTATGTATGAAAATCCCTGGTATGTAGCAATTAAGGAAAACAGAGATCAATTAATGTGTAGCTAATACATTAATCAGTGACATGGTCTAGGAAGCACTCAAACCTTTAACGTGTATTTCATACCGGTCCTTCCGGCGGAACGACATAGTCACCACATGCAGCCACACACTGGCCCATGCGTGGGGCTCGCAACACCCAATAGATCTATCACTCATGCCTCTCGGTCCTTATACAAGGATTAATGGTCTTACGATAATAGCCTATCCATTCACGTGATCTAGCAGTAAGTTCCTTAGCTAATCATACCGTGTATAAAATGTTTGTAGTAAATGTAACATGTATTTCACCCCCGAAGTGTAAAAACTGAAAACAGTTAAGAGAAAAGGGGGACATGAACTCACAGTATTGTGTCTTCAGTATGTGTAACCCAAGTCTCCTCAGCCAACACGACTACCTACAGTGTACTAATGTCTATTAGACGAACGGGTCGTGCCTTGTCTTAGTATTGTGTTTTTGGGTTACGTTTCTGGTATTATTCCAAGTTATAATAGTTATGTTTAGTTGTTGAATAATTGTTTATACAATATTTCTGTATTAATACTTCTCAAGTATTCGTATTCGTATTTCCTTCCCAAGGATGGGGGTTTTTAATACGTGTATGCTTTATAATTCCGAAAATACATTCTAAGTCCCACTTAGAAAATATACTTAACTCATTTGTCCAAAATAACTTATTTCCAAAATAATATTCCACCAAAAACATATGTGTAAAGGGACTTTCTGAAAAAAATTCGTAAGTTACGTTCCAACGTTTCGTAATATAACATTACTTGTGTAACTTAAATAATTATTTTTGTGAGAGCGTTGGTATTATTTTTGGAATCGTACTTTCATGGTATTTTCAAGTTATATTATTTTTACCCTAAAAATAATATATATCTAGTACACAAAATAACAAACAATCACACAAATGTCTTAGCATAAAATATACATTCTAAATATATGTTCACCCATTTTTATTTGCGAAACCAACCTCCGATACTTTGTATTTCGTAACAAAATTTATGGCGAAGTTTGTACTTGAAACACAAGTTATAAGATATACTAGTAACACTTGTTTAGAAAAATATTTTCTAAGTATTGGATTTTCAGAAAAATTCGCCAGAGTTTCCTTTGTAACTGGAGGTGTCCACGCTTACAAGCGTATCATTTTCTTTAACATATATCATGTTAGATCACTTTCAAATAACCAACCCGACATTTAGGCATGCAAAATACTACTTATATCGATTCAGTTTTAATACACAAAACTGGGCTGTTTTCGGGTATTTTAATAATATAGTTATCTTATTCCAAAAATTCCCAAATTTTTACAGAATGTCTTATACGATCCAAATAGTGTTTTATAAAATATCGGGGTCTAAATCATCACCAATATTTTATAGAAAATCATTTTCCGGACTGAAATCAGATTTATCTTTTTCTGATCACAGTCCGCGGAATAATTTATTTAAAATTCATCGAGAGTCCGATTTACGAAATTTCAGTTGGAGGATCACGGATACAATAGTGACAATCTACAGTATAAATTTTATGATCTAACTCTACACAGAATTTAAGTTATGACTGAAAATATGACTCTCATTTACTGCTGTAAAAATGCAGCTTTAGCTGCTGTTACAAACCGATGCTTTAAAAATAGTAAACGAAGTCCAAAAATTATGATTCCGGTGCCATTAGAACCGTATTTCATAATACATAAACCTAGATTTCAGAAAATACATTTTTTGTTAAGTTATGACCTGTTTACAGCCTGTTATAGTCGGCTGACAAAGGCAATCAGCATGCTGTTTAAAGGTTAAATGTTACTAAAACGCACTCATACGTTCGCCATACTTTCTAATATGTTTAACATCAGACCATAAGTTGTTTACAGCAGGTTTTTGTTCATTTAATTCAGATTTACCATGTATTATCACCTTTCACCTCATAACCTTTGTGCAAAGCTTTTATGTTCAGGTTTTAAGTTATGATCTTTAGGGTTCTTGTAATTTCACCATTCTTTCCACTATTAACCACCAAGAATATGAACAAGATGAAGATCTAGGGCACTTACCACTAGCACAAGGCTAGGGGAGTTCAAGTGAAGAAATGTGGTGGTTAAAAGAAAACGAGAGAGGTCCTTGAGCTTCCGAACACACCAAGCTTCGTTGTATGATCACTTGAAGGTGGTTGTATGATGGTGTGGTGTGGCTGCCGAAAGAAAGAAGAAGGAGAGGAAGAAGATGAGTTTGTTGGTGGGTGTTTGATGAGAGATAGAAGTGATCCAAGGTGTTTACTTATAGTCCACCTTAGTGCTTTTGTCCAACATATATTGTGTCAACTAGATATTAGGCAAGGAGGATTATTGTCACACCCCGACTTTTCACGTGTCACCGGTGGGCCCGGTGGGGAGTACCGTGACGTAGTTGATATCATCATAGTCAAACAACACAATTTATGAATGCATAGCGGAAGCAAAAACGAATATATTACAATCCGAATATAAAGTAATATCAAGTATTACAACGGAAAGTAAAGGATCCACAAGCGGATCTTAAAACATAAATATTGTTCAACAGACTTTAGACGCCTAGAACTTGCAATATTCCTTATTAACGTACTGAGTAGCTTCCAGCCTATTACGTACTTGTACCTGTCACTTAGACTTTTAAAAATACGTCAGTTTTCATTGGTAAATACACTCAACTGACTCATTTGAAAAGAGTTTAAGAAAATTGATTTAGATGCACCAGGCACAAAATATTTTGACACTTTGATTAAAATGCACAGAGGCAAAATTAATCTTTTATAATTTGATTAAAATGCACAGAGGCAAAATTAATCTTTTATACTTGGGGACAAACTATATTTCATGTTATCAGTTTTACATAGCTTGCTCTACATACGGGGCCCGGTTCTATGCCGGTTCATGATTAACCGACACACCACTATTCCCTTATTGGGAATCCCTTATTGGGTATAATTAATTAAACATATGGCATTTGTCAGGTGTATGCCTACACCCCGTGCTTAGGTCGTGGCCATTGCATTTAATGAGTCAAGGATATCCAGGACACGGTCGCATTAATCCCCAATGTTTCAGTCAAGCAATACGAATTAAAACAGGTTATTTAGATTTCCCGACTTATTGGTCTTTGAATCCCATACCTGACCATGCGGTATTTATATTACCGTATCCCAAGCCCGTAATAGGGAAAATTAGTTAAGAGTATTTACCTGAGCTAGCTCCTGTCTTAAATAGCAAGATTATAATAACTCAGCCGTATTCACTTAAGTAAGTGTATGTACAATTTACCGGAAGGCTCTACTCTGGAATGATGGTATAAATAACCAATTAGAATGCTAACGGGTCTTTAATTAAGCCTAAGCTTAGACCGGTTAATTATACGGTTCAAACGCACGATTAGCGAAAACCGGAATAAAATGTGATTTAGACCCAACAAGTTTGGAGACTTGCTTAATATGGGTATTTCACACACATTCTGGATTTTGAGATAAAACCGATATGGTTTGACCCGTTTCGGCTAATTTATGCAAACTAGTTACATAAACCGAACCGAACGCGTAATAAGCATAACGGGTATTCATAAGAGCCATATACAGGTTTCCTAAGTTAATATGCTTCAAATATGTTGTGACATCAGTAAGATGTCTTTTATTATGCCCGAAACGAATTTAAACACAAACTATGCCCCGTAGGGGTAGTTTGGTCATTTAAAAGGTTATAAAAGAGTCTAAGTATTAACCTGAGTTACAGGTCTGATATAATCAGCAAAAATACTTAGTTTACTAAGTTATAACAATAGGGTAAAGTATATATGTGAAATTTATCAATTATAACCAAACTATGCACCGTAGGGGCATTTTGGTATTTCACATAAGCCGTAAAGCTCAAAACTTAAGTCTGAGTTAAACAACTTTTGCTTACTGTTAAAATATTATAATTTGCCCAAAATATCAGTAGGTATCAACCCTTGTATGTTTAAAATAGTTCTAGTACATACTATGCGTTAAAAACGCTTAAAAAGGCGATTAGAAGCCAATTCCGGGTTCTATACATAAAGCTGATATTTTTATTATTCCAGAAGGCTTAAAATAATTTATTTATCATATGTAATCAGTAGCAAAAGGTTTGGAGTCGATTAGATATGTAAAACTCGTTTTATAGCCGGTAAGGGCAAAACCGACAATTACCGGATTAAGCCCACGACTATAAGTTATGCTCAGCCTAAAATTAATTAAAAATCTTCAAAAATCCCAAAATAATATATTACATCAGTGGGTAATAAGTTTGATATCAAAAAGTAGGCTTAGATAGGCCATACGCTAATTACGCCGTTTAATTAACATAAGGCTTTCGATTTGCGCTAATGAGCATAACTCTCAAACTACACCTCAAACTGATGTCAAACTTTGCATACAAGTTTATATATCAGTAATTAAAGTTTCTACTCTTTTACATTTTCAAAAGTCACGTTTTAAGGTGAAAAGGGCATAACGGTCAACATATGAGCAATTAACGGAATCATGCGTATTAATTGGTTAACTAATGAACCATAGTGTATAATCACAGAGGGTTATACTAGCATGTAACCTGGTCCAAATGAAGCTCTAAGGTAATTCTAAAACATACAAAAAAACAGGTCAGAACTGAAGTCAAAGCAAAAGTCAAAGCTTTGCGACTTTCGGTTTCGAACCGGGTCTAAACAGTAAATTGCCGGGTTGAACATGTTTAGACATGTTCTTACACTAATTACCAAGTTATATTAATGATCCAACAGGTTGTATGTGTTCTACATTGCTAATTATGCATAAATTAGAAAGTACACATTCTGTTGACTTTTTAATAGTAAGTTTGACCCGACATTTGACATAGTTAGAGTGGGAATCAGGGGGAACCCTCTTAAGGGTTTATTACCCACATAATTACTAACTTATAACTACTTTTGATTCGACTAATAACTGGACCATTAGTGATTAATCTTAAAGTCAACCGTTAATTACGACGGTTTGACTTTTAAGCTATAACTAAGCAAAAACTTAACTAAGGAAGGATTAGCAAACTTACTGAAGTCCTATGCTTGATTAGGATGGTCTTGTGTCTGCTCTTAAGCTCCCAAAAGCTCCAGAATTGCACAAGAAGTGAATGATCAAATGGTTGAAACTTCATGGCCTTTTATAGTGAATTTTTCACCATAAAGTGTTGACACACAAGTCTACAACTGACCATAACTCATCAAGTGTCCCTAGATGTTTAGGGGTTGTTTAGGGGTCAAGAAAGATGTGAAAAATCGGTTAAAGGCGAGTAGAATGCAAAAGGCAGGCAAGAAACCAAAAACATTCGTATCAGACTAGCCCTCGCATGGCGCGAAACCCCCCCCCCCCAGGGGCCTCGCGTGGCGCGACGCCCTTACTGGCCAAATCTGAATTTTTGATTTATTGCGTTTTGATCCTTGGCTCTTCAAACTTCGTTTAGAATTTTGTTTCTTGCATATTGAACCCTCCAAATTGATTTATAAGGGCTTTAAAACATATACCCACTTTGTTAAGTCCCCGGTTAACTTTATTGTTACCCGAAAAGTCCTAACTTTCAACGTTGACGCTTTAACCCCTCGCACACGAATTTGATCATAACTTTCTCATACGATGACGAAACTTTACAAAATTTATATCGTGCATTCTAGTGAGCATAATTAACCGTTACAAAGCTTCGGGTTTGTCAAAAGGTCACTCAGAGGTATAACTTAAACATGTTGACACATTTAACCCCTGTATTTTTAATCTCTCACTTTCTTTCATATTTCGCTTCGTATGATCCATGGATTTATTCGTTTGAAGGTATGAGCATCATGTAGGGTTAATGTATAATATATTTATTCACTGTTGACATTTAGAACTCGTATATCCACATACTTTTCATGATTGTCAACTTTAGTCTTTTCAGAAGATTCTTTCACACGTTCAATCATATGACACGTGTCAACACATTATAGGACCTGAATTTTCGAGGTGTTACATCCTCACCCCCTTAAAAGAAATCTCGACCTCGATATTTTTTAAAGTAGAAGAAGTATTTTCTTACTTATTTTGGGCTAAATCTTCCCCAGTACCCTTGAGCCTCTAAGGCACTCCAATCGACCTTTATAATTGGTACATGTATCTTTTTGGAGTTTCTAATCCTGTCGATCCTTAATCGACACAGGGTGCTCATACTATCATAGTTCTGCACATCATTATGTGATAGTGCTTTTCGACTTATTGGTGACACGTCACTACAACATTAGTGTGGGTCACATTGCGCGTTCCACCAAGCCCCTTAATTAGGTCTTAGCTCGTAAGCTATTTAGTCCTGATACATTCGAATCCTTCGAATGACTTTGCATATTCCGAGCTTAACTAACCAGAATTTACAACTCGACACACCCTACTAGGGTGTTATCTTTTGTTGAACCTTATCTTTTAACCAGAACTTAGGAGGGTTGCTATTTTCATAAATCCTTGATTTCCTGCCGTAAACTGGCAACTTACAATCGATTATGGATTTGTATAATCTTATTTATTGTTTCCTAGGCAACTTTCAGATCCTGATAATTGGACTTACCAATTTTCTATCTAATAATAGATGTTTAACATTTCATCTATACAAGGTCTCAAAAGGAGTAGCCTTGATACTTATATAATAATTGCTATAGAAAAACCTATTTTATGGTGAGATGGTTATTCCAACCACTGCTTAGCTAATCTCAGAAAAATAGCTAAACTTTACAGCTAGTCGAACCAATCAACGGTCCTGGGCAGTAATAGCGATTCTTAATTGTTGCCTAAATAAGGTTGCGGAAATCAATGCATAAGCAAGGTGATCCGTCTTTCTTATTTATATGAATCGGAGTTCTTAGGAATTCAAATTTTGGCTTTATGAAATCTTCTCTAGAAGTTTATCGATTTGGCTCTTAGTTCTTCCTATTCCATTGATACTAACAAATATAAGGCTTTTACAATAATTGTAGCCCTAAGCGGGATGTTTGTCCTAACATTCACTTGCCCCTCAGAAGGTAAACATGGTAATTCTTATAAATAAGATAATCATGACACACACAGAGATGTTATAGATGTCTGTATTCTCAGGCTTTGGTTTATCTGTCGCTGTCGGTTTCGGATATATGACACATTCTCTTTACAAATGCAAAGATGCCCTAAGTAGAGATACTTATAAGGACATTTTATATTGGATATCTTCTTTGAATACTACTAGTCGACTTTAGTACAATATGACCATTGGGATATCTCAAGGGTTCCATGCATTAAACCTCCATACTGATCAGGCATAGAAGCAATCTATGGTACACACTAGGATACGCCAATCCTCATATGGTACTCTTATCAAACATAGTTTGGCATTCGCAGGCGATATAAAATAATGAGAAAATAATAAAATAAGGTAATATATATTGTCGTACTCTTTTTGGGGAAGAGTACTCCAGACTCTTATGAAAAGATTATCTCCGAGAATGGGAGAGAGGGTCATTAAAGATTCCATTGGTAAATTATACCTCATTTTTAATATCTGAAGTTCTTATGAATGTAATCAAAAGCTTGCTAAGCTTATGGTTTACTAAAGGTTTAGTAACCCTTGCATTAACGTAAAATACTGAGCAGATACAATCGATGCTAAAAGGTAAAGACGTACCTAATGCTATTATTGAGATGCACTGTCTCTGGCATTCAACCGGTAATTCAGGCGTTTCCTTCCTTATCCTTCCCATACTTAACTGCTCCTTCCTTGGCGGCCTCAGGGCAATTAGTACTGATGTGGCCCTTTTCGCCACAGCTAAAACAGTTTGCATTCTTTATCTCCCTACATTCGTGGGACTGGTGGCTAGTTCTTTTGCAGATGCCACATTGCTTTATCTTTTGGTTTGATCGACACTGTCCCCAGTGTCTCCTGTTGCAGGTTTTGCATGTAGGCTTCTTGTTGGAATCCTGTTGGTCATTGTTGAGCTCGGATTTGCTCTTCTTAGGATTCTGGGAGTTATCCTCCTCTCTTTTACGCTTCCCTTCTTCAGAGGCTTTGGCAGCCTTGTTTCTGACCACATCGAGTGTGAGAGATAGCGACAGATCTGCCGCCGATCTGAATGTAGTAGGTCTCGATGCTTTCACACTGGCCTTTATTTCTGGGGCTAGACCCCCAATAAAGCGAGCTATTCACTTTGGTTACAGTGTGATTAAATAAGGAACCAATCGAGACTTGGTATTGAAACTTGTAAGGTATGCTTGACAATCTAAGTTCTCCATGACTAGTGTCAAGAATTCAGTCTCGATCTTCTCAACTTCATGTTGAGGACAGTAATTTTCTTTGATAAGAGCAACGAACTGATCCCAAGTCATGTTGTACAAAGGGATCTTCCCGGTGGCTTGAATCAACGATCGCCACCAGGCTAAGGCCTTACCCTTAAATGATTGCGACACGAACTTGACCACATCCCTCTCAGCGCATCCACTGATATCCACAACTGTATCCATTTCATCTAACCATGTCATACAATCTACAGCTCCTTCCTCCCCAGTGAAATCCCGGGGTTTACATGAAACAAAGTACTTGTAGGAGCAACCCTTATCACGGGGTCCTTGATTCAGTATGATCTGTTGAGAAGGATCACTGTGATGATTAGAAGAGGGACGCTCGTTATCTTCCTTCTTGGGTTCATCCTTCTTGGAAGGAGGCTTCGAATGCAATGTAGATAGGGTCCTACTCCGAGTCCCACTATACTCTTCGTACTGCCGCTCTAAGGCCTTTGTAACTGCGCCGTCTACTAACGCTTTTAGTTCAGCACCCGTTAAATTAATTCGGGCGTTATCATTGTTCTCCAGTGGGTGGCTATTAATTTCATCTGAGCCAGCCATTTAATTGAACTGTTACATAAAACAAGGACAATAGTTTACTTGGGAGTTTATTGTGGAATTATCTTTTATGGCAATTCATTAACCATGGTAACGAAGACCATATTTGGTTAATTTATTAATCACATTTATTTAGGATTTATATTATAACTTATCCTAATTATAAAAACAATAACAGTCTTACTAGTGGCACGAAAGGCCTAGTCATATGGACATTTATAAATTATAAGCTATGATTTCAGAGAATCAAAGCATTGAGGTTTGAATCATAGTTCATTACCTTTTCTCGATAGGGAGTTGTAGGCTACCACTGTTTTTAGTCTCAGAGGACATTAACTATAGCCCGTAGGCACTTCCCTTCTAAGGTATGTTTATAATATGATTATCTTATAGGATGATATAAGCCATGATTTCAGAGAATCGGGGCTTTAAGGTTTGAATCAAAGTTCATTACCCTTTTCTGGACGGAGAGGCAAAGGCTACTACTGTCTTTAGTCCCTTAGGACAATAAGTATGGCCTGTAGGCATTTCATCACTCATGGATGTTTATAATATGATCATCTTCATTTGATGATATTAGTCAGGATCGCATTGATCATACAAACTATTATGCTTGGACGTAGTCCAACATCTTTAGACGGGGGTCAGAGACCACCACAGTCGTTGTCTTATCGGACAACAAGTTTGGCCCGTAGGCATTTCATCACTAATGGATGATTATTTCAAATAAGGGAATTTAGATTAACCCCCTTTTAAAAAAATGGCCTGTGTGACTTTAACGATTCACAGTTTACCAAAAATGTTAACGTACCTACAGATGTTAACAGGGATTGGAATCCTTTGGATAGGTTTTACCGTCTTGGCCATGTCTGCAATGACATTTGGGCTAGGTTTTACCATCTTGGCCATGTCTGCATCGACATTTAGGCTAGGTTTTACCATCTTGGCCATGTCTGCATTGACATTTAGGCTGGGTTTTACCTTTAAGATTCCTTTAATATTTAACGCAGAACAATCCTAAATTGAAATGTTAACAAGGATCTGAATCTAATTGTGGAACTACCGTCTTGGCCCTGTCTTAAAATGAGACATGAGCTAGGTCTTGTCCTTTTTTAGATATTGCCATTTTATTATAATGGTAGATTTTATAGTATAGAAATGATATTTTTAATATAATCGTTCCTTTAAAATTTAAACAAGTATATGGTTGCCCTAAATGGGACTTCTCCAGAAAATGACTTGCCCATGCAAGAGCTAATCAGAAATAACAAAGGAACCAAATAAGGACAAATAAAACGAATTGGAATTTGTCCTATGTTCTTGTCTAGACTCAAGAATGTGCACTGTGTAACTGAGATTAAACACAAAAGGCTAGCGTTTAATTCACTCAGTGTTGGCTCTGATACCAACCTGTCACACCCCGACTTTCCACGTGTCACCGGTGGGCCCAGTGGGGAGTATCGTGACGTAGTTGATATCATCATAGTCAAATAACACAATTTATGAATGCACAGCGGAAGCAAAAATGAATATATTACAATCCGAATATAAAGTAATATCAAGTATTACAACGGAAAGTAAAGGATCCACAGGCGGATCTTAAAACATAAATATTGTTCAACAGACTTTAGACGCCTAGAACTTGCAAGATTCCTTATTAACGTCCTGAGCAGCTTCCAGCCTATTACGTACTTGTACCTGTCACTTAGACTTTTGAAAATACGTCAGTTTTCACTGGTAAATACACTCAACTGACTCATTTGAAAAGAGTTTAAGAAAAGTGATTTAGATGCACCAGGCACAAAATATTTTGACACTTTGATTAAAATGCACAGAGGCAAAATTAATCTTTTATAATTTGATTAAAATGCACAGAGGAAAAATTAATCTTTTATACTTGGGGACAAACTATATTTCATGTTATCAGTTTTACATAACTTGCTCTACCTATGGGGCCCGGTTCTATGCCGGTTCATGATTAACCGACACACCACTATTCCCTTATTGGGAATCCCTTATTGGGTATAATTAATTAAACATATGGCATCTGTCAGGTGTATGCCTACACCCCGTGCTTAGGTCGTGGCCATTGCATTTAATGAGTCAAGGATATCCAGGACACGGTCGCATTAATCCCCAATGTTTCAGTCAAGCAATACGAATTAAAACAGGTTATTTGGATTTCCTGACTTATTGGTCTTTGAATCCCATACCTGACCATGCGGTATTTATATTACCGTATCCCAAGCCCGTAATAAGGAAAATTAGTTAAGAGTATTTACCTGAGCTAGCTCATGTCTTAAATAGCAAGAATTATAATAACTCAGCCGTATTCACTTAAGTAAGCGTACGTACAATTTACCGGAAGGCTCTAGTCTGGAATGATGGTATAAATAACCAATTAGAATGCTAACGGGTCTTTAATTAAGCCGAAGCTTTGACCGGTTAATTATACGGTTCAAACGCACGATTAGGCGAAAACCGGAATAAAATGTGATTTAGACCCAACAAGTTCGGAGACTTGCTTAATATGGGTATTTCACACACATTCTGGATTTTGAGATAAAACCGATAAGGTTTGACCCGTTTCGGCTAATTTATGCAAACTAGTTACATAAACCGAACCGAACGCGTAATAAGCGTAACGGGTATTCATAAGAGCCATATACAGATTTCCTAAGTTAATATGCTTCAAATATGTTGTGACATCAGTAAGATGTCTTTTATTATGCCCGAAACGAATTTAAACACAAACTATGCCCCGTAGGGGTAGTTTGGTCATTTAAAAGGTTATAAAAGAGTCTACGGATTAACCTGAGTTACAGGTCTGATATAATCAGCAAAAATACTTAGTTTACTAAGTTATAACAGTAGGGTAAAGTATATATGTGAAATTTATCAATTATAACCAAACTATGCACCGTAGGGGCATTTTGGTAATTTCACATAAGCCGTAAAGCTCAAAACTGAAGTCTGAGTTAAAAAACTTTTGCTTAATGTTAAAATATTATAATTTTCCCAAAATATCAGTAGGTATCAACCCTTGTATGTTTAAAATAGTTCTAGTACATATACTATGCGTTAAAAACGCTTAAAAAGGCGATTAGAAGCCAATTCCGGGTTCTATACATAAAGCTGATATTTTTATTATTCCAGAAGGCTTAAAATAATTTATTTATCATATGTAATCAGTAGCAAAAGGTTTGGAGTCGATTAGATATGTAAAACTCGTTTTATAGCCCGTTAGGGCAAAACCGACAATTACCGGATTAAGCCCACGACTATAAGTTATGCTCAGCCTAAAATTAATTAAAAATCTTCAAAAATCCCAAAATAATATAGTACATCAGTGGGTAATAAGTTTGATATCAAAAAGTAGGCTTAGATAGGCCATACGCTAATTACGCCGTTTAATTAACATAAGGCTTTCGATTTGCGCTAATGAGCATAACTCTCAAACTACACCTCAAACTGATGTCAAACTTTGCATACAAGTTTATATATCAGTAATTAAAGTTTCTACTCTTTTACATTTTCAAAAATCACTTTTTAAGGTGAAAAGGGCATAACGGTCAACATATGAGCAATTAACGGAATCATGCGTATTAATTGGTTAACTAATGAACCATGGTGTATAATCACAGAGGGTTATACTAGCATGTAACCTGGTCCAAATGAAGCTCTAAGGTAATTCTAAAACATACAAAAAAACGGGTCAGAACTGAAGTCAAAGCAAAAGTCAAAGCTTTGCGACTTTCGGTTCCGAACCGGGTCTAAACAGTAAATTGCCGGGTTGAACATGTTTAGACATGTTCTTACACTAATTACCAAGTTATATTAATGATCCAACAGGTTGTATGTGTTCTACATTGCTAATTATGCATAAATTAGAAATTACACATTCTGTTGACTTTTTAATAGTAAGTTTGACCCGACATTTGACCTAGTTAGAGTGGGAATCAGGGGGAACCCTCTTAAGGGTTTATTACCCACATAATTACCAACTTATAACTACTTTTGATTCGACTAATCACTAGACCATTAGTGATTAATCTTAAAGTCAACGGTTAATTACGACGGTTTGACTTTCAAGCTATAACTAAGCAAAAACTTAACTAGGGAAGGATTAGCAAACTTACTGAAGTCCTATGCTTGATTAGGAAGGTCTTGTGTCTACTCTTAAGCTCCCAAAAGCTCCAGAATTGCACAAGAAGTGAATGATCAAATGGTTGCAACTTCATGGCCTTTTATAGTGAATTTTTCACCATAAAATGTTGACACACAAGTTTACAACTGACCATAACTCATCAACAAGTGTCCCTAGATGTTTAGGGGTTGTTTAGGGGTCAAGAAAGATGTGGAAAATCGGTTAAAGGCGAGTAGAATGCAAAAGGCAGGCAAGAAACCAAAAAAATTCGTATCAGACTAGCCCTCGCGTGGCGCGAAGACCCCCCCCAGGGGCTTCGCGTGGCGCGACGCCCTTACTGGCCAAATCTAAATTTTTGATTTATTGCGTTTTGATCCTTGGCTCTTCAAACTTCGTTTAGACTTTTGTTTCTTGCATCTTGAACCCTCCAAATTGATTTATAAGGGCTTTAAAACATATACCCACTTTGTTAAGTCCCCGGTTAACTTTATTGTTACCCGAAAAGTCCTAACTTTCAACGTTGACACTTTAACCCCTCGCACACGAATTTGATCATAACTTTCTCATACGATAACGAAACTTTACGAAATTTATATCGTGCATTCTAGTGAGCATAATTAACCGTTACAAAGCTTCGGGTTTGTCAAAAGGTCACTCAGAGGTATAACTTAAACATGTTGACACATTTAACCCCCGTAGTTTGTAATCTCTCACTTTCTTTCATATTTCGCTTCGTATGATCCATGATTTATTCATTTGAAGGTATGAGCATCATGTAGGGTTAATGTACAATATATTTATTCACTGTTGACATTTAGAACTCGTATATCCACATACTTTTCATGATTGTCAACTTTAGTCCTTTCAGAACATTCTTTCACACGTTCAATCATATGACACGTGTCAACACATTATAGGACGTGAATTTTTGAGGTGTTACAATTATAATATTCAAAACTTAGTGGAGTGTGTCCCCCTTGGGGAACCGATCGGTTGAGGGGGGGGGGTTATGGTTAGATTTCAATTGGATAGATAGTGATTAGTTAGTTTAATTAGGATTTAAATAAGTTATCATATGTGTTATGAAATATAATGGGTGTTAGGGTGTTCGGGGACCCTAACTGGCTCAGAAAAGTATAAGCAATGTTGTTGACAATATTTTTAGGTTCCGGGTAAAGTCCGGTTGTTCGGTTGGATATTGATCCATTAAAGTGCTAAATGAGCATTTAAAGTGCCTTTAATATTATTTTTAGTGACACAATGAATTCCCGACACTTTGGAAAGTGTGTAGTATTATTTTCCCATGTTTTTGCATTTCACTAGTTACGTTAAGTGCTGAATTTTGTAATAGAGTGCAGAATTTTGTAATTTGAGCATGTTTTAGGCACATCCGGTCACTATAAATATTACCTAGTGACGCAGTTCTACAATCCTCACCTCCCTACACTCCCTACTAGTGTAGTAATCTATTCCCGGCTCATAATGGCCTCAGAGACAGTATCTGTCTAGTGCTGGTAATGTCAGCATGTATACTGGTTATCCGCTTATTAAGCTAGTGTGTTTTTATGCATCAAGTTTGTCACTATAGTTTTGTGTGTAATAAATGGAGTGACAGTAATAAAGTATGATGCATGTACATGTATGTATCAGAAATCACGTAGCAGTTTAACCACAATTGTAAGCAAGCACAGTAATTAAGCATTAATTAAATTTTAATTAATTCGTACGGATACCTGATTTGGTGAGGGTTGTCACATTCTCCCCCCGTTAAGAAAATTTCATCCTCGAAATTTGTACTACCTTAACCCCTTATGGTTAAGCCACACATGTATGTATATGAATAATATCGAAGAAGATAATCATCAAATCAAAACACACATTACTCACATTAGGTGAGTGCAAGAATATATAACAACCCGAATCCTAGGGTTGAAAGGTGTGTGCTTTTAGCATTTGTTGTCAAAGTACAAGACGTACTTGACGCATGGTCTAGCGGAATCCAGCTAGCAGGGGGGGTTTCCACAAAAGAGGGGTTTTGACTAATAAGACTCTTCAAACGATCGATCGCAATATGCAAGCGAGTTTTCACGAAACATAGCACCCGCTATATAAATTCAAAAATCAACAACTCAAATGAAATAGTAAATTGATCTGTCAACTCCCGAGTAGACGAATGGTAAGGTTCAGTGTGTTGAACATTTTGAATCGCAAGAATACGCCAAGTAAACACAAGCGAATCTGGTGTATCCTTGCTTTGATTTGTAGTTGCATCAGGAATGTTTAAATGACAAGTCAACAAAAGTTTATGTATCTTTGCATGAAACGGTTGACCATGATTAGCACAAGCTATAAGTTTGTAATGACACCACAAGGTGTCGTAATGACATAATTCCATAATAGCGGTGATCGAACAAGTTCACCGTGTTTGAGACCAGATGAAAGTGTACCGTAACAAGCCCGGAGAATTGATTTTCATAATGTCAAAGTTTTTCGGTTGAATATGGAACATCAAAGTGCCACTGTTTTGATCGAAGATGAAAAAGTTTTAAGTACTGTATGGCATTTGATTGACAATGACAGAATCGTTAGGAGGTACATGGTGCTTATGAAATGAATATATGTACTATTGTCTTAACACACGATTGTGTTGAGACTGCTTCAATCCAGGGTATCAAAGTGGGTTGTTAACAAATAAATAGGCAATTAAATCCGTGTATGAAATGAGTAACCCAATTAGCGCAAGCTTCAATTATGTGAAAGTATCACTACAAGGTATCGAAATCAATCAACGATTTAGTGGAGTCATAGACCAACCGAACCTGCTACGACTTGAAATGAAAGAATCTTTGCAAAACTGTTTGAATATGATGCTCCCAATACATCATATAATGTCTGAAACTGAATATGCGAAGTGGATAACTTCAAGCAATTGAACTTAATCTCAGTGTAGCCCGGCAATAAACGTACATATCAACAAGGGAATCTTGGCATGATAGCAAACAAGTAACTTGAAAGATAACGGTTTCAAGAAAGCGTGTGGACTTGATAGCAAAAGAGTCAACAATAACAATAATGTAGGCCATTCGAATCACGAATCAGTAATTAGATTTAGCAACGTAACATTTGTACTTTAGTGAAGCGTTTATTCGAAATGAAACCGAATGCGTAGTAAAAGGTGCATGTATAACATATGGGTTTTCAAGAAATGAAGCAATGTGTTTCTATCAACAGGGAGAAGTGGCCAAGTATACGAAGCAAACGTGTGTTCGCTCTCAGCGAAGGAAATCAACGTGATGCAACTACTTTGAGGGGAGTAGAGATGCAAATATCTACTCGCTAGAAGTAAAAGTGAAGCCTTCAACGAAAGAAAATTTAAGTATTTCCTGTTTTGTTAACCGAAATGACATGTTTGTCAGGTTAATGATGTTTGATTGAGTTGACAGATATGGTTTCTAAGTAAAAACCCTTACGAGTTTTGGTCCTGGGTTCCCAAAGGTTCCTAATATATGTTTCCTAAATCCCCCAGATTTCGTATCCCGTGTAGATCTTGTTTGTGCATTATGTAGGAAACACTATTTTTGTGTACGTCTAAGAACAAGTCATTGTCCCACAATTTTCCTGGTATACTTTCTCCCCGAATTCACAGCTACTCGACCATCGATCAGTCGGGAAATACTTGTTGGATCCTCGCAGTTAATCAAATAAGTAAGTCGTCAGTTCTTAGCAAGAGTCGCTGACTCTTGTTGGCTAGCTCGTTCGGCTCCCGGTCATTTGAAAGTCATCGTCCTTTCTTTTGGTGAGCAGAACTGAGGTTATCCAAAACAGAAGTTTTGGTCTGTTATCTTCCTTCTCTATCCACTTCTGAGGTTACACTAACAATTCTTGCATCTCCGAAGGTGTAATCCGTTAAGGTGCGTTGGTTGCAGGCGCGACGCCTGAAATCAAATCGATGCAAAAATTCGATTTGTCATTGGGGAGATAATTATGTCAAGTCTTCGAGGAAGACTTCAGGATATTCTCTGATCACGGGGGTATCTTTGAGTTTTAGTTCTTCGGCTCCCTTGTCCCCAACATGAGCTAGAAAACAACACCTCCTTTCCGCATCAACTTTTGTGCCTTCAAGAAATTAGTAATCTGTAGAGGCGTATCTTGCTCCATGAGCCACGATCATTCCTTCGTTCGCCATCGGGATGCGGATATCAATCTCTGCTCGATTGCTTAACAACTGGTCCATCCCAGTTACCATGCCAAGACTTCTCCTTAACTAGTCCTTATCAAGTACTGGATATCTATCTTACGTACTGCTAAAGCAAGTATTCTGAAGCTAAAAATTCGGCAACAATGTCAAATAGTACAGACGCATAACATTGAGTACTATGAGACGTACCGATGGCCATGTTTGGATCCTGGCGTGCTTCCCTAGCTCCGGTGTTAGACATTCTTCCCATGATTTTGTTTAATCTCCCTTGGGCAATCTTTCCTAAAGTGCCCCATATCACCGCAGTTATAACATCCTTTACCTTTCCCCTTTCCTTTCTTTCCACGCTTCGTCTCACGCTAACACGTTTCCCTGTTGTGTCCCACTTTGCCACAGTTGTCACACTTTCCATTTTTACATCGCCCGGTATGATGACGTCGGCACCTGTCGCATGTAGGTAGTTTACCCATGTACTCTTTTCTCTTTTTGGCCTTGTTGTTGCTACTCGTCTGGGTACCCTGTTTGAAATTTGCTAACTTTCTCTTGTAGTCTCCAGATGACTCTACCTGAGTCTCCTTCTTCCCCTCAGAGGTTGAAAATTTGTTCATCTTGATTGCCTCTTCAGTCAAGGCTACACTTAGATTGATGGCCTCAGTGATCGTTGCAGGCTTTAATGTCGTCACCATGCTCATGATTTGGGGTGCCAATCCCCAAATGAAACGCTCAATCTTCTTAAACTCTGGATTTACCATGTAAGGAACGATACGTGACAGAACTTGGAACTTCTCCACACACTCAGCTATTTTTGGACCTTCCATCTTCAAGTTCCAGAACTCAGTTTCCACCTTCTGGCTTTCTGTTCTCGAACAGTACTTTTTATGCATTAGCTCTTTCAGCTCGTCCCATGATAAAGCATACGCAGCAGCCTCGCCCATTGTCTGAACCTGGAGTTTCCACCAGGACAGAGCCCCATCTTGGAACAGTCTGGAAATGTACGTGACCTGGTGCTCTGGGGCCATTTGCTCGCACGCAATACGGTGTCGGTCTTCTCAACCCAGCGCACGAAGGCTACGGCACCCCCAGTGCCGTTGAAATGTAGGGGCTAGCAGCCTAAGAACTGCTTGTAGGTGCAGCCGTTGGATGGGTTATTTCCCGAGGTACCTTCGCTGCGCTCAGAGCGAAGGGCCTCGTACTGCGCGATGACCTGTAAGAGGCGTTCTTGAAATTCCGCCTCTGTCGTTGGCAGAGGGTTGTTGGTATCGGTGTTCCTTCGTGGCGGCATCTTCTAAGAAGAAGATTAGATAGGTCAGGTCTTTATTAAGGACGTAAGCATATAAGCATCCACTTAGCGAATAAGACCTAGTTTGGTGCATACACACATGCATATAAGTAATCATCATTATAGCACAACATGCACGCGTCAGTGTATTTAATTGGAACATAACAACTAGCACATAGCATTGCAATTATTGCACAAACATATGGACCAACAACGTGCTTAGTGAGAATATGGCGACTGAGCTTTTACTAGTTATTGACCACAAAGTATTGTTACATGTTTAATGGGGAATATGTTGATCGGGCTTTCATTATTTCCCAACTGTAATTACATTGTCTACACAGTGTATCACATCAAATAGGGACACAGGGTCACCCTACCCTTGTCCGATAAGTCAATTAGTGCATCATAATTACGTAGTCAGAAGTGGTCCTCAAAAGTCTCCGCGATCCCGGCTTATCATTAGTGTCTTTACCCAAGCGTAATGCAATCCGCATAATCCAGAAACTAACTATACTGGTGACTGAGGTGGAGGAGGAAAGAAAAGTAAACTGTTAACATGAGTGAGTCCCTCCTCGAGCTTGTATATACGTTGAAGTAATTATCTGCTCTGCCGCTTGATAGTAAAGAAATGAGCATCAGAATTCTGGGAACGGTGAAATAGCAAAGGTTAAGAGCACAAAAGGAATCTTGATGTAGGTGGTGGATCAAAGCATGCTGGTGATAGACAGGGTGGAGGACGTGGTGTCAGCTTAAGCTCCAAAACTCTGTGACTTGTATTCTTAAACTGTAGCTGATGTTACAGGAGCACTCATCCTGTGTATAGCCTCCATAATGAGAGGGATGGCAAGGGTCTAAAATCAGTATAGCGTGTTATAAGATCCACCAAAGTGGCTCGTCCGGCGTTGTAGGGGTGAATGTAGCAAGTGGTGCGACATGTGCAGTTGGGAAAATGCTGTTGTAGCAGATGAATCGTTATGCAGGTGCTGACCTGAAGTACCTTTCCGGGGTGCGGTTATATTCTGAAAGAAGGCTATAGGCACCTTGGCGCAATGGACGTCAGTCTTTATAGGGGAAAGGAGCAATGTCAGCGGTTGCGGGTGTAAAAACAAACATCTCAACAAATGAGGGGATTGCCCGATGCAGGTAGATATAAGGGGTGCCATGTCTGGCAGACCAAAAGAAACAGGATCATGATCACGTAAAGGTGTAGGTTCAGCAGGCGCAACATCAAGTTGACCCATAAGGTGTAGAAGCTAGCTCAAGAGCAGACTCTGGGCCGTGTAACGGTGTGGTGTCTCGAGCAGGTGATAGGGCAACATCCATGTCATCGTTGTCTTGTGTCAGTAGTAGAATGATGTAATCCAGCTGTTTGTAAGGTTGCAGGTATCACAGACTCAAAGGAGTCTGAATGCATGTTAGAATCAGAGGATGGCTTGTTAACAGGGGTCTTAAGAAGTGAAGTTAGTAACTGTGTTCCCATCTAATTTTCTATCATCATGGGCGTCAGCAGGAGGACCATCGATAAGCATGCCAACATAGTCATATAATGTTGGTCGAGTAGCCAACCTTCAGTAGACATGTCCGCAGGAGGCACATCATCGAGGATTGGAGCCATGGTGTGTCCATCATCGGGATGACCAGTGATGGATTGGTCATGGATTGAAACAAGAGTGACAGAAAGATTCTTGTCAGAGAAACCATCAGCAAAGATGAAGTATCACCAAATCCTGGTAGCACGGACTGTTAGAAGTCGTCCTCGTCCTTGGTCAGCATGTCAGGGTCACTCTCAGTACCTGACGTAAACATCTCCGGCGCAGGTACAGTCTCATCATTTGTGGCGGTGGCCGTAGGGTTATCAATGTCTGATAGCTCGCCTTCTAAACAATGTGACGTGTGTGCTGGTTCATAATAGTCATAGCATGTATACCCATAGTAATTATTAACAATTAGTGTATGCATATATTCATATGCACGTATATCAAAAATCAGCAATTATGCATGTAAGTAATAACAATGTAAGCATGTATTCATCCTAGTCTTCCCCAGACTATCCTACCCAGTCTCCCCGACTACAATCTCCCAATCTCTCAGATTGGATTTCTCAGTCTCTCAGACTAAAATCTCCCAATCTCTCAGATTGAATTTCTCAGCCTCTCAGACTAAAATCACCCATTCTCTCAGATTGAATTTCTCAGCCTCTCAGGCTAAAATCTCCCAATCTCTCAGATTGAATTTCTCAGTCTCTCAGACTAAAATCCCCAATCTCTCAGATTGAATTTCTCAGTCTCTCAGACTAAAATCTCCCAATCTCTCAGATTGAATTTCTCAGTCTCTCAGACTAAAATCTCCCAATCTCTCAGATTGAATTTCTCAGTCTCTCAGACTAAAATTCCTAGTCTCTCAGACTAACTCCCTCAGTCTCCCCGACTGAACTATAATCATAAATTCTGAACTCCCTCAGTCTCCCCGACTGAACTATAATCATAAATTTTGAACTCCCTCAGTCTCCCCGACTGAACTATAATCATAAATTCTGAACTCCCTTAGTCTCCCCGACTGAACTATAATAATAAATTCTGAAATGTGTATTTGTGCCTTTTTGTTTGTAAAAATGTTTGTTTCCCTGGATCTGGACGTTTTGTGTATGCAATGAAAACACGTTTTGAAAACATTTTCGTGAGAGCCCTAATGATCGTAGTCTAGACTCAAGAAAGAATCCTAGTTCGCTACGATCGAGGCTCTGATACCAAGCTGTCACACCCTGACTTTTGCGGAAGCGTGGGTTTATTGGTGTGACTTCTTAATATCATAGCAACAATCATAACAATACTATATGATAAAAACATGAGATATTCATCCTTTAATAAAGTTTAGAGAGATACCATATTATGCTTGTCTTAAAACAACTTCACAAAATAAGTTACAACTTTGGCTTGATTTAACTGAGTTCATAAAAACTTAGCAAAAGACTTTAAACAATACTAGGTTTAGAGATATGTAACCAATCCAGGAAGAGATTATACCTTCTAAACCCTACAACTCTGAATGACTTCTTTAATTCAAACGCAGCTTGTAAAATATGCACACCGTGCCAGATCCATTAGTTTCCTGAAATACATGTAGTTTAACATAAAGTTGAGCGAGTTCATGTGTACGAGAGTATGTATAAACCTTTGTAATATGTCTGTATGTATGAAAATCCCTGGTATGTAGCAATTAAGGAAAACAGAGATCAATTAATGTGTAGCTAATACATTAATCAGTGACATGGTGTAGGAAGCACTCAAACCTGTAACGCGTATTTCATACCGGTCCTTCCGGCGGAACGGAATAGACACCACATGCAGCCACACACTGGCCCATGCGTGGGGCTCGCAACACCCAATAGATCTATCACTCATGCCTCTCGGTCCTTATACAAGGATTAATGGTCTTACGATAATAGCCTATCCATTCACGTGATCTAGCAGTAAGTTGCTTAGCTAATCAAACCGTGTATAAAATGTTTGTAGTAAATGTAACATGTATTTCACCCCCGAAGTGTAAAAACTGAAAACAGTTAAGAGAAAAGGGGGACATGAACTCACAGTATTGCGTCTTCAGTATGTGTAACCCAAGTCTCCTCAGCCAACACTGTGACACCCTGTACTCTCGATCCCAATCATCGAGAGGAGAATATTCGAGTTTATTATTATTATCACTATTATTATTAGTGTTATTGTTTTTATTATTTACTAGAATATTAAATGAGATTACCGATATGTTATTATTACAACCGGGCTCGTTTGTTTGAGCAAGACTTCTATTTGTTTAACGGGTCACGCACTTGGGCTAGGCCCAACCCAACTAACCAAAACCCTACCCTATATATTTATCCTAACCCCCCTCACTTCTCCAAAAACCTTAAAAAGAAACCCTAATCCTATTTTAAACACTCAGCCGCTCACCCCATCATCTTCTTCCCCTTTTGTGCGATCAGAGGAGTCCGGCGACCAGAGCCGTTCTCCGGTGACCTCTCCGGCATCCACACCTCCACGCCACTCCTCATTCTTGAATCTCCCTTGCATCATCATCCCACCTGCTACTCTCCCTCTCGTAATGCCTTAAGCCGACGGTGACTAGTGCCGGTTAACCGGTGAGCCGACGACCACGCCACTCCCCTGCACTGCCAATACCCCCCACCTTCTCGGTCTTCATCTCTCCCTACTCCTCTCTTTTCTCCGGTCAACTCAGTCACGGCGGCGTTGCCGTTCTTGGAGCCGCACATCAGCAGCAACACTACAGAGATCAGACGTGAAGTGAGAGCGATACCTCCCGTCAGGAGATGCTGGGGCCTGAGACGGAGGTCCAGCAGCGGCCCGGTGACGGAAACGAACAACATCAGCGGTCACAACCAGCGACGGGTCACTCGGTCAGTTTATATTCAGCTGTGATTGTCTTAAATCCTCTGTGGTTGTACATTACAAAACGGAAAATGTGTGTGAATGATCGATATTTTTACTAGTGATAATGACCAAGATAGAATTGACAAGTTGTTTTTGTTTACTTACTGTTTACAATATGTTGTTTTGTATTCTTATCCTCCATGATTGTCCGTGAGTGGTAATAGATTATGATAATAGACTTGTAAATTTGGAATAAGAAAAGTGTGCACATGATTGGGGTTTACGGATGCAGTGCATTTTCTTTGGTTATTACTGATGCTCACAATCATATGATTCTTTTATATAAAATGTTTATATGATGTAGCATGTGTTGTTTTGAAATGTATATCTTAAATTCTCGTGGCTCTCAGTTAAAAGAATGTTTGTAGATAACCTGTATGATAGCAATAAACCGTTTGGAATTATGGTTAAGGTCAACTGTCGAGATGATATGTAACTAATAATTTTGGCGGATTGTTTGTGATTATTGGTGAAATGAAAGGAATGCACTTAAACAAGTTTATTTTAGGGATGATGGGTTGTTTGATAATATTAGTTCTGTATAATTTTAGTTATGGGCTGAAGGGTATTAATTTATGTTTAAGCTGATGTAAAAGCATGCTTGTGAGTCGATCAGATTTGGGTTTTTATGAAAAAAATGATTGAATTAATAGTTTGAATGTTCATATGCTTTCTTATTAGTAATTGACAAATTCTAAGTCGGTTGGTAATTGTTTGCTTAGATGAACTGTTTGAAGATGATTTGAATATTTGAAATTTGTTGTTTTGATCTGATCTAGTGATTGTACAGTAGGATAAAACATGTTAATGAAATTTGATTGGGTAGTACATGCTTATGAATTTTGATTGGATAGTACTATTCTGAAAATTCTAGAAGCATCAGCATGAAACGAGTCGAGACCTCAGTGTTGCGACTCGAGACCATCAATCATAAACTTAAAACCTGAAAAGGCGTTCCAGGAGTCGAGACCAGCACGGTTGCGACTCGAGATTTCCTGATCTCGACTCAAGACCGGACTCGAGACCTTTACGGTTGCGACTCGAATGTTCACAACTCGAGACCATCTGGTTTCGACTCAAGAACTCGTGGTTGTGACTCGAGACGTCTTGCTCTCGAGTCGAGACCACCCGGTTTCGACTGGACCGCTCTGCTTAGTTAATGCGTCTAGTAAACGAGTGTTATGGACTGCGTACTATCGTTGTTGTTTAACTGTTGCTGATCAATTGTTCATGCGTTAGGATAGGCCCAATAACATATATACTGGTATGATACGTGTTACTGTTACAACTACTGTACCATTATGCTAAATGTGTGTGCTATGTGAAATGTGGATTTACATGCTACGTGTTAGATACGTGTAATTTATACGTGACGTTACTTGCATACGAACCTAATAAATATTTATAAACCATAATAGGGTATGGTTGACCAACCTAACACAATTAAATTGTCTGCCGAGCAAACCAAGGTGAGTTCACACATTAAAAGCATGAGTCCCAGGGAGGGACACGAACAAACTAAAGAATGCTTTCAAACTAATATTTCCGGAGGAAAATGCGAATGGGTATATTTTAAATTACTATTTCCGGGGGAGATACGTGTGGATAATATTTATATGTCACAACTAGCAAAACTAAACGAATCTCTATCATGTAAAGTCCCTGCTTATAGTACCGATTAATCGCCGGGGGCGAACGGGTTATTAGTTGATAGCGCTATTAGGTTTGACAATCTCACACCGTGACCGGGGGAGATCGGGCGTGAACTAGTATACCTTGCATCTTGGTCAATGACGATAGACATTGACTCGGGGCACAAAATCTTCTCGTCAATAGTTTCGGTAACGCCAGTTTAGTAGCTTTCATATGGGGTAGCTCCCCATGACGTGATTATAAATGTTTTATCTAAACAACTTACGTTTTAAAAAACTAAAACTGGACAAATCGTGAACTCGCCAACTTTATGTTGATACCCTACTGCATGCTTTGAAGGTTGCTCGATACAGTTTAGGACGGACATTGCAATCGGCTGGAGTGCATGGCTTGTACGTTCATAGTTAATAAACTTGTGGTTTTAAATTACGATATGTTCTCTTTTCCCTTCCGCTGCAAACTTAAACTATGTTTTGAAAATTTAAATTGGTCGCTAATTATACCGTTATTTGTAATAATAACTAAACCGTTCAAAATAATTAGTGGCTGGATCCTGGTCATGTCATACGCCTCGCGGTGGTACTCCGCATGTGGATTTTTAGGGTGTGACAGATTGGTATCAGAGCCATTGGTTATAGTGAACTAGGTTTTAAATATAAAATATTTTGGTTTGGGTAATAAAATATTTTTATATGAAAAACAGACTATAACCGTTCTTTAATGAAAACCACAACGACACCACACTCCGGATTGCAAGGTTCGTCAGATTCAGGTACTCACATGGTAATTATGGCCATTGGCATTTACTTGTGCATATGTGTAAATGTGTAAATGTGTATGTATATACGTAACATATGAGCGTAAATATGTAACTGTATATTTAGTATTCAACCCTGCGAATCATATGAAAGCTATGCAAACCTGATGTACGATAAGCAGGAGTGGATTCTCCTAACCGTGATTCAAAACCATGACCCACTTAGGGAAAGGAACCAGTTATTCCAAGTCCTCGCCCACATATTTCCTGACGTCATCCCTGGGCTATGACGAATCGACACGGGAAACGTTTACTCGATATACCTGCTTAGGAAAGGCCTGCTACGAACTACATGGAGAAGTTACGAGAACGAATCGACGAAAGGGAGCCATTCCTATATCATGGGATATTAGAAGTAACGACGACGTCATTCGCATCTTTTTAGTTACGTAATTCATTTTTCGACTTAAGTGTTGACACTTGTTCCCTCATCCGACCGATCACCTGAATTTTTGGAGCATTCTAGTAAGTCTACAGTTTTCGGATTCCTGTTTGCACGTCTCAAACACAAGAAGCATGCACGGTGTATGCTTCTCATTGCAGTGCCAACGATCATATCGCACTCCCATCAATCACGAAGCTAGTTCCCCAAATTCCTCGTTACGTGGTGAAACCTCATTCCAGTCCAACCTTATACCTCAGCACGCCCCAAAACTCCGCAAATTGATATCTTTCTTACAAAACGGCATATGTGGAGGCGTGACACGACGAGGACACAATCAGTCAACCCACCAACGAGCACGGTTACCTAGATGCTTACCTTATCCTTGGTTTGCCAGAGCCGTTAATCTTGATGACTTTTCTGATCCTGTGAAATCCTTTCGCTAGCTTTCGTGCGAACCAGCAATTACTGCTTAGGGCGGTATCCTCACTACCAACGTTTCTTTATCACGACATACACGCTTCTTCATATAGAAGCCTTGACCAGATCTCTCTTCAGTTTGGTGAATTCAACAAACTTGACTTTTAGTCGACAAACTTTTTAGCTCTTGAAATTCAGCAACATGTTACTTCAATCATACTTTTTCGAAAGTCTGTTTCCGCATCTTCACATCAAAACCCTTCGACGACGCAAGCGCTACTTCGAACTCATTTGAACAACTTGGAACAATCCACTTGAACTTGATTTCTTACCGATCGGAGAAATCACACCCTGACAGACGTCTCAGTAAGATTCTAAAACCGACAGACCCGCACGACGACCATCCCTCTCTAGATACTTCTTATTGTGTAACTACATCGACGTGACACTCCTTACCGTCAAGCGACGATTCTTTATTCAAACCGCATACAACTTGTGTACGACCAGCTACTTCATCGACGTCCGATAAATCCTTACTGCGGATCCCAAAGCCTTTATGATTTGCTTCAATCTGAACGTATCGGTTGCGACTACCCTTCTTAGATATTCTCGCTACTCGTGTTATGCTTCTCAAATTCCATGATTCTTATCCTACCGTATTCTGCACAAACCTCCGTTTAGACCAATTACTTTCTACGAACGTTACTCGTTGGAGCAACGAGCCAAGGAATACCCCGGAGGAAAAAAAAGGGTATCGCAAGCACTGCTCTTCGAACTCGATACGATCAACACCTAGTCACGACGTTCGAATGTATCCCATCCTGACAAATTTCGACACCTGTTTCCTTTAACGACACTTGAACCTACGCCGAGAACCAGTAGGGATCCGAACGACTCCTACGCTTAACCTGAGAATCCCTACAACACAAACCGCTTAACGCTAAGTTTCCCACGCACGACTTTTGACATCGCAAAGCCCGCTTCCCTCGATCGCTTTACGCCTCTCGACAACTCAAAGTTCCCGAAAGGGGGCTACCCTACACACGGATCAGGATTGGGATCCGTAGTCCTTGCACTCAAAATGTGGAGACATTACTCGTACGGTACCAACTGCACGATTTAAACCAATCACGAGAGTCTCCATCACAGTCTTTGAACACGCGACAGCACCGACGGGGTCGAACTCCTAAACAATCGCGAGTGCGCGATTAGGCATCATCCGGACCAGGTTAATAAGAGACTAAACCTATGCATGTAAGTGTGTTTGTCACACCCCCAAAATCCACATGCGGAGTACCACCGCTTGGAGGCGTGACTGACCAGGATCCAGCCACCAATTATACTGAGCATTGATTAATATAGTAAAAATATTCACCAACCACAATAGTTAGTAAACATCATAGTTTAAAGTTCGAAAGATTTAAGTTCGAATGATAGTTTAAGTAAGCAGCGGAAGCACAACCCAACAGTTTCAAAACACGGTTCATAGTTCAAGATTATTTAAAACCCAACACACGGGTCAAGACGACCACTACACAACCCCAAGCTGCAAGCTCCTGAGTCACTGGTTACCTGCAAAGCATGCAGTAGGGTATCAACAAAAATGTTGGCGAGTTCACGAGATATCCAGTTTTAACTTTTCGAAAAACGTAGGTTGTCTAGATAAAGCATTTATAATCACGGCATGGGGAGCTACCCCATATGAAAGCTACTAAACTGAAGTTACCGAAACTATTGATGAGAAGAGTTTGTGCCCCAGGTCAATGTCTATCGTCATTGACCAAGATGCAAGGTCTACTAGTTCACGCCCGATCTCCCCCAGTCACGGTGTGAGGTTGTCAAACCTAATAGCGCTATCAACTAATAACCCGTTCGCCCTCGGCGATTAATCGGTACTGGAAAGCAGGGACTTTATATGATAGAGATTCGTTTAGTTTTGCTAGTTGTGATTTATAAATAATACCCAAACGTATTTTCCCCAGGAAATAGCAGTTTAAGAGTTATTCTTGATTTTTGTTCGTGTCCCTCCCTGGGACGCATGCTTCTAGTGTGTGAACTCACCTTGGGTTGCTTGGTAGACAGTTTACTTGGTCAGGTATGCTGGTCACCACGTCCTAATATGGTTACCAGTATAGGTCAGGTTGGGTACAGAGGAAATCACGTATATTCTACACGTATCTAACACATAGCATACTTAACGCACAAGGTTGTTGGGCCTGCTCTCATAATGGTACAGTCTAACAGTAACAATTAACACGTAGTTCAGTCCATCAGTAATCATACATGAACAGTCCATAAACTTTGGCCCAATAACGGAGACCAGTAGCCCACTCGAGACAAGGTGGTCTCGAGTCGAGACCGAGAGGTCTCGAGTCGCAACCAAATGGTTTCGGGTTGTAGTGGAGTGGTCTCGAGTAGTGCAGGTACGAGTCGCAACCTTAGGGATCTCGAGTCCAGTCTCGAGTCGCAATCGGAAGATCTCGAGTCGAGACCTTGATGGTCTCGAGTCCCTGAAATCTGTTTTGAGTTACTTGGACATGGTCTCGAGTCGAGACTAGGGGTCTCGAGTTGTAACACGATGGTCTCGAGTCGAGATCGAAGGTTTCGACTCCAACATTGTTGTTTCTAGAACGCCAGCCAAGACATGTACTAACCAATAGGATTTCATGTGCATGATTTTATGTACTATCCAATAGAATTTTACTAACATGTTTTCTTGTCTAAATCCTAATCAAAACAGATCAAACAAAGCATATTTCAAATATTCAACAACATTCATATCATATTCACGTTGTTCATATCACATTTAACACATATTCATAATGTTCTTAAATATTGTGATCAAAGATCAAGTAAATCTCGCATCACCTTATCAAACACACATTTGTCCTAAAATATCTAATCATGAATCGGATAACAAAAATCATCCTAAGCTATTAATCATTTACCCTTCAAAGCACCTTAGCAAGGCATTATCATACAATGGCTCACACACATTATTCATCATGTCACAAACTCACTAATCATACAAGAATCATGCAACAAGACCTCTAAATTAATCATGCATCTTATTCATTAAGCACACATAATTTTCTAACACACATTAAAACACTAACCGGTTCCCAAAATGTGGAGGTGTGTAGGGATTCACCGAGATCCGAGAGCTCCTTCCTTAGCCGACGGTTGTTCCGAGAAGAAAGGAGAATAGTGTTGGTGGAGCTTTAGGGTTTTAGCGATTGAAGGAAATGTAGGAGAGTGTGTGAATGATGGAAATGTCAAAATGAGAGAAGGTTGGCTTGGGCATGGGTTTTATACTCGATCTAAGGTCGGTACACCCTAATGGGTTCGAGTGGGCTTTTAGGGGTGCACGGCCCAACCGGCCCAGTCGTTCACTCGAGACCGAGTGGTCTCGAGTCGGGTTCATGGTCTCGGTTCACTTATACATACATATATATATATTACATACACATAGTTTAATACAAGCATCACATAATACTTCAAGATAATTCACAAATCTTCATTTAATAGTATATGTACACACAAAGCTAAACAATGAGGTTGCACGGAAAAACCCGAAGTGTCACATTATCCCCAAAATTTAAGAACTTTCGTCCCGAAAGTTAAGGCAGCCACTGACAAGCTAGTGTAGGTTAGAACGTTTCAACGGGGTGTCACATCATCCCCCCGTTTGTTTGGAATTTCGTCCCGAAATTCGGTTGTAGCTTCAGTGCTGGGGGTTTCGTTTGGGAACAACTGGGGATACTTGCACTTCATCTGGTCTTCCCGCTCCCAGGTAAACTCTGGGCCACGGCGCGAGTTCCAACGAACTCGTACGAGAGGTATCTGGCTACGTTTTAGGGTTTTGATTTCTCGATCCGTGATCTCAATCGGTTCCTCTGTAAAGTGTAGTTGCTCGTCAATAGTGAGTTTCTTGAAAGGAATGATGAGTATTTCATCTGATAGACACTTTTTCAGATTAGACACGTGGAAGACGTTGTGCACAGCACTCAGTTCTTCAGGCAGATTCAATCTGTAGGCGACCTTACCGATCTTTTCCGTAATTTCGAATGGTCCGACATATCGCAGATTAAGCTTGCCCCGTTTTCCAAAATGAACCACACCCTTCCAGGGTGAGATTTTAAGTAGAGCCCGGTCACCAACTTGGAACTCTAGCGGTTTCCTATCCTTATCAGCGTAACTTTTCTGACGGTCACGAGCTGCCGCCATGCGTTGCCTAATCTGGGCGATCTTTTCTGTAGTGTCTACTACATGTTCCGGGCCTGTGATCTGGCTGTCCCCAACCTCTGCCCAGCAGAGAGGCGATCGGCATTTACGACCGTACAATGCCTCAAAGGGTGCTGCCTGAATGCTGGAGTGGTAGCTGTTGTTGTAGGAGAATTCCACTTACGGTAGGTGCTTCTCCCAATTCTTGCCAAAATCGATCACACATGCCCTAAGCATGTCTTCGAGGGCTTGGATGGTGCGTTCAGATTGTCCATCCGTTTGTGGGTGGTAAGCGGTGCTCATGTCTAATCGTGAGCCAAAAGATTTGTGCATAGCTTGCCACAACTCAGAAGTAAAACGCGCGTCTCGATCGGAAATAATAGAGGTTGGCACTCCGTGCTTCGAAACCTCTTCCTTTAAGTATACCTCTGCTAAGGTAGAGAACTTTTCCGTTTCTTTAATAGCCAAAAAGTGGGCAGATTTAGTCAATCGATCCACTATCACCCAGATGGTGTCATTTCCGCGTTGAGACCTAGGCAAGCCGGTAACAAAATCCATGGAAATTTGCTCCCATTTCCACTGTGGGATCTCCGGTTGTTGGAGTAGGCCCGATGGTTTCTGATACTCAGCCTTGACTCTTGCACAAGTCAAACACTTTCTGACATAGGTTGCTATGTGGGCTTTCATGCCAGGCCACCAGTATGTAGTCCTTAAGTCGTGGTACATCTTATCCGAACCAAGATGTACTGAGTAACGGGACTTATGGGCCTCATCCATTACAAGCTCACACAAATTCCCATAATGTGGGACCCATATACGCCCGTTTACGTAGTAAGCACCATCTTCTGTTTGTTCTAGCTATTTCCTTGATCCTCGCAGGTACTCAGCCCTGACGTTCTCGGCTTTCAATGCTTCGACCTGAGCATTTCATATTTGCTTAGGGAGGTTCGAGTGGATGGTGAGCTGTAAGGCACGGACACGCTTAGGCTTGGTTTCCTTCCTGCTGAGGGCATCGGCTACCACATTAGCCTTGCCCGGATGGTATTTAATTGCGCACTCGTAGTCGTTTAGAAGCTCGACCCATCGGCGTTGCCGCATATTCAACTCCTTTTGTCCCATTATATGCTGGAGACTCTTGTGATCGGTGTAAATCGTGCACTTGGTGTCGTACAAGTAATGTCTCCACATCTTGAGCGTGAAGACCACAGCTCCGAATTCTAAGTCATGTGTCGTGTAGTTTCGTTCGTGGATCTTGAGCTGTCGCGAAGCGTAAGCAATAACCTTCTCGCGTTGCATCAACACGCAACCAAGTCCTTGAATGGAAGCGTCGCAGTAAACAACGAAGTCGTCGGTACCTTCAGGTAAGGAAAGAATAGGAGCACTACAGAGGTTCTTCTTTAGTTCCTGAAAGGCAGCTTCCTGAGCATCACTCCATTTGTAAGCAACACCCTTCTGGGTGAGGGTCGTAAGTGGTTGAGCGATCTTAGAAAATCCCTGGATAAATCTACGATAGTATCCTGCCAATCCCAAGAATTGGCGAACTTTGGTCGGAGTCTTAGGTATAGGCCAATTCTTAATGGATTCGATCTTAGCGGGGTCGACATGAATCCCATCCTGGTTGACTATGTGCCCAAGGAAATGGACTTCTCTAAGCCAGAAATCACATTTCGAGAATTTGGCGTACAGTTGCTCATTGCGAAGGAGTTCGAGAATAAGACACAGGTGTTGTTCATCCTCCTCTTGACTCTTTGAGTAGATAAGGATGTCGTCAATAAACACAATTACGAACTTGTCGAGGTAGGGTTTGCACACTCGGTTCATGAGATCCATGAAGATCGCAGGTGCGTTGGTCATTCCGAAAGGCATAACAAGGAATTCGTAGTGACCATAGCGGGTTCTGAAAGCAGTCTTAGAGATGTCCTCATCACGGACTCTCAGCTGGTGATAACCAGATCGCAGATCGATCTTGGAATAATAGCTCGACCCTTGCAGCTGGTCGAACAAGTCGGCGATACGAGGAAGGGGATAACGGTTCTTGATGGTAACCTTGTTCAGTTCACGGTAATCAATGCACATTCGGAATGTGCCATCCTTCTTTTTGACAAAGAGCACTGGGGCTCCCCAGGGTGATGAGCTAGGACGGATAAAACCCTTGTCCAGAAGTTCTTTTAGTTGAGTAGAAAGTTCCTTGAGTTCTGCGGGAGCCAGACGATAAGGTGCACGAGCTATAGGCGCTGCTCCAGGAGTTAGTTCGATTTGAAATTCGACCTGACGGTGAGGAGGGAGTCCAGGTAGTTCTTCAGGAAATACCTCAGGGTAGTCGCGTACAACTGGAAAATCTTCAATCCTGTTTTCCTTTTTCTACGTGTCGGCAACAAGTGCTAAGATAGCGGTGTGCCCCTTTCGTAAACACTTCTGGGCTTTTAAGAATGAAATGATGCCTGTGACTTTTCCACTTCTGTCGCCTTGGACGATAAGGGGTCTGTCAGGAGGATAGGGAATACGAATAGCTTTCTCTTGGCAGAGGATTTCAGCTCGATGCTTCGATAACCAATCCATACCAATGACGACGTCGAAGCTTCCAAGAATAATGGGGAAGAGATCGATACGGAAGATCTGACCAGACAATTCTAGTTTGCAGTTACGAATAATGTGTGAGGCCTCGAGGTTTCTACCATTAGCTAATTCAACGATGTGCTTAGAGCTTAAGGGCGTAAGAGTGGACTTAAGCTTCTTACTAATACGTAGGGATACATAACTAGCATCTGCTCCAGAATCAAACAATATGGAAACATAACGGTCATTAAGTAGGAACTTACCCGCTACAACGTTGGGGTCATTCCTCGCTTCTCCAGCTCTAATCACAAAAGCCCTTCCTCTTGCACCATTCCCAGCATTGTTGGTGTTGTTGTTGTTATTTCCCGCACCCTGGTTGTGGTTGTTCTGGTTCAACTGAGGACAATTCTTCTTAATGTGCCCCTCGGCTCCGCACTAGAAACAACCCTTGATGTTCCCATGGTGCTGTTGCTGCTGCGGCTGGTTCTGTCTTGCGGGGTGAGGGCTCCTACAATCCTTGGCCTCATGCCCCATCTTGTTGCATCCCTGACACTTGTTCTTCGCACAGGGCCCATTATGATGTCGATTGCACTTGTTACACTTGGGGAGATGGCCCTGGTAGCCGCCCTGCTGCTGAGGGCCCTTGTTGCTTTCAGTTTTCCTTTGCTGGGCTGGGGCCTGAGTAGAGTTAACATCCCTACTCTGATTTCCATCCCACTTTCGTTTGTTTTCACTAGAAGCTACGGCAGTAGCACTGATCCTTTTGGGCAACTTACCTTCTTCCACAGCCTGATCAGTGAGTTTGTGAGCAAGACGGACCACTGGCTGAATGGTATTGAGGTTGGCTGAGGTCACGTGGCTCCAGATTTCTGGGACCAAGCCTTTGATGTACAATTCGATCCTGTGATACATAGGTCGAGACATGTTTGGGCAAAGTGCAGCATAGTCGTTGGACTGCTTGGTGTAGGTCTCAATCTCTGACCCAACCATCTTGAGCTCATAGTACTCGTTCTCGAGTTTGTGGATGTCATCCCTGTGACAGTACTCCTCTTTGATCATGTCCTTGAAATCTTCCCACGCAGTAGCATTAGCAGTATCCAGACCAAGCATCTGAATCTGTGCTTTCCACCACGAAAGCGCGTTTCCTTCAAGTGTACCAGTCGCGAACTTTACCCAGTTAGCAGGGGGACACTCACAGACAGCAAAGACAGCTTCGGCCTTTTCAATCCAGTGCAGAAGGCCTATGGCACCCTCGGTGCCGTTGAAAGGGAGAGGCTTGCCATCCATGAAGGTTTTGAAAGTACAAACACGTTGCTGCGCAGGCGCAGGCTGACCTGTTGTGAGAAGCGAAGCGAATAGGTTTAGAGGTGAAAAGACGATGTGGGGGTAGGATCTAAACATCCTAAAGCAACGAGTTTACCTCCAGGGTGAGCTGCGAAAGTTGCAGCCACCGTGTTGAGCAAGTTAGTGAACTGAGCCTGAGTCATGTTAACGTTTCCTCTTCCGCGTCCACTCATTGTCTTCATAACCAGAAAACACAGTATGAGTGTGACGTCGTAATGTAGCGAGAATGAGGTAGAGGATGAATACGTATCTATCTAATTAGGCACACTAATATGTATAGTAGAGCAACAACATGAAGTAAACAAGCAAGTAAACACAAGTCCGAGCTATGAGGTCTTATATGTTGAGTCTTGCCCTTGGAGTGTAGTGTCGTCACGAGTCACGGGTTATAGTCTGGTTTTTCTCAAAAAGACTTTCCTTTTTAAAACCAAATTCACTATAACCAATGGCTCTGATACCAATCTGTCACACCCCTAAAATCCACATGCGGAGTACCACCGCTTGGAGGCGTGACTGACCAGGATCCAGCCACCAATTATACTGAGCATTGATTAATATAGTAAAAATATTCACCAACCACAATAGTTAGTAAACATCATAGTTTAAAGTTCGAAAGATTTAAGTTCGAATGATAGTTTAAGTAAGCAGCGGAAGCACAACCCAACAGTTTCAAAACACGGTTCATAGTTCAAGATTAATTAAAACCCAACACACGGGTCAAGACGACCACTACACAACCCCAAGCTGCAAGCTCCTGAGTCACTGGTTACCTGCAAAGCATGCAGTAATGTATCAACAAAAATGTTGGCGAGTTCACGAGATATCCAGTTTTAACTTTTCGAAAAACGTAGGTTGTCTAGATAAAGCATTTATAATCACGGCATGGGGAGCTACCCCATATGAAAGCTACTAAACTGAAGTTACCGAAACTATTGATGAGAAGAGTTTGTGCCACAGGTCAATGTCTATCGTCATTGACCAAGATGCAAGGTCTACTAGTTCACGCCCGATCTCCCCCGGTCACGGTGTGAGGTTGTCAAACCTAATAGCGCTATCAACTAATAACCCGTTCGCCCCCAGCGATTAATCGGTACTGGAAAACAGGGACTTTATATGATAGAGATTCGTTTAGTTTTGCTAGTTGTGATTTATAAATAATACCCAAACGTATTTTCCCCCGGAAATAGTAGTTTAAGAGTTATTCTTGATTTTTGTTCGTGTCCCTCCCTGGGACGCATGCTTCTAGTGTGTGAACTCACCTTGGGTTGCTCGGTAGACAGTTTACTTGGTCAGGTATGCTGGTCACCACGTCCTAATATGGTTACCAGTATAGGTCAGGTTGGGTACAGAGGAAATCACGTATATTCTACACGTATCTAACACATAGCATACTTAACGCACAAGGTTATTGGGCCTGCTCTCATAATGGTACAGTCTAACAGTAACAATTAACACGTAGTTCAGTCCATCAGTAATCATACATGAACAGTCCATAAACTTTGGCCCAATAACGGAGACCAGTAGCCCACTCGAGACAAGGTGGTCTCGAGTCGAGACCGAGAGGTCTCGAGTCGCAACCAAATGGTTTCGGGTTGTAGTGGAGTGGTCTCGAGTAGTGCAGGTACGAGTCGCAACCTTAGGGATCTCGAGTCCAGTCTCGAGTCGCAATCGGAAGATCTCGAGTCGAGAGCTTGATGGTCTCGAGTCCCTGAAATCTGTTTTGAGTTACTTGGACATGGTCTCGAGTCGAGACTAGGGGTCTCGAGTTGTAACACGATGGTCTCGAGTCGAGATCGAAGGTTTCGACTCCAACATTGTTGTTTCTAGAACGCCAGCCAAGACATGTACTAACCAATAGGATTTCATTTGCATGATTTTATGTACTATCCAATAGAATTTTACTAACATGTTTTCTTGTCTAAATCCTAATCAAAACAGATCAAACAAAGCATATTTCAAATATTCAACAACATTCATATCATATTCATGTTGTTCATATCACATTTAACACATATTCATAATGTTCTTAAATATTGTGATCAAAGATCAAGTAAATCTCGCATCACCTTATCAAACACACATTTGTCCTAAAATATCTAATCATGAATCGGATAACAAAAATCATCCTAAGCTATTAATCATTTACCCTTCAAAGCACCTTAGCAAGGCATTATCATACAATGGCTCACACACATTATTCATCATGTCACAAACTCACTAATCATACAAGAATCATGCAACAAGACCTCTAAATTAATCATGCATCTTATTCATTAAGCACACATAATTTTCTAACACACATTAAAACACTAACCGGTTCCCAAAGTGTGGAGGTGTGTAGGGATTCACCGAGATCCGAGAGCTCCTTCCTTAGCCGGCGGTTGTTCCGAGAAGAAAGGAGAATAGTGTTGGTGGAGCTTTAGGGTTTTAGCGATTGAAGGAAATGTAGGAGAGTGTGTGAATGATGGAAATGTCAAAATGAGAGAAGGTTGGCTTGGGCATGGGTTTTATACTCGATCTAAGGTCGGTACACCCTAATGGGTTCGAGTGGGCTTTTAGGGGTGCACGGCCCAACCGGCCCAGTCGTTCACTCGAGACCGAGTGGTCTCGGGTCGGGTTCATGGTCTCGGTTCACTTATACGTACATATATATATATATATATATATATATATATATATATATATATATATATATATATATATATATATATATATATATATATATATATTACATACACATAGTTTAATACAAGCATCACATAATACTTCAAGATAATTCGCAAATCTTCATTTAATAGTATATGTACACACAAAGCTAAACATTGAGGTTGCACGGAAAAACCCAAAGTGTCACATTATCCCCAAATTTTAAGAACTTTCGTCCCGAAAGTTAAGGCAGCCACTAACAAGCTAGTGTAGGTGAGAACGTTTCAACGGGGTGTCACAGTGTTACAGTTGACAATTCCTTCGAACCTCCTGATCAAACCTGAAATGCTCTAGTAGAAACTCTGGAAGCGGAAAATTCTTTGTCTGAGTCCATGCGGGGCATGAAAAAGCTGCTCGAACTCGAGGGCAATTGCGCTCCCTACTCTATGGAATGTATGTTGGTGCATATTCGGTGACAACAGCTTAATAGTTTGATTATTTAGTCTTTGGATATTTTGTATTGGGCTTAGCTTATTGGTTAGGGAGTTTATTTATTGTAATGGGCTTGGAAAATGGGCTAGCCCAGTAGGAAGCCCAGTTCATAAACATGTGGTATATAAAAATGTTTTGTGATTAGGGTTTGAGAGGAGAGAATTCTAGAGAGAGAAAACATAGAGAGAGAGTAAGAATTCGAAATAGGGTTTGTAGCAAGATCACAGAGATAGGCTGTGAGGTTGTGAGGTCTTGAATTGATTGTAAACTGCAAGTTGGATAATTAATAGAAGACCCGTTTGATTGTGAAATTCTGTTTCTACTTGTTTCTGTAATAAATCTGATCTAGAGGATTCCGCACTCTAGGTTAGATAAACAATTCTGTGAAAGATCCATACAGTAAGGGGACCTACAATGTATCTGGGTTCCATCTTACGGGAATCTTTGAAGGATTTTGGTTGCAGGTTTGGTTGATTGTTTGAAGGATTTTGGCTGGAAAGGCTTGAATATTCGAAGAGTGTTCTTCGTGTTCTTGACAATTTTCGAAAATTTTAGTGCTAATTTGGTTGTTCAATTTTGCAGGAAACTGTTAGAAGGATCTGGAAAATCTTCAGAAAATTCGAACTTATTGAGTTTCCATAATTTCCTAGCAAAATTAACAATTCCGCTGACAAATCAGAGGAATTATCTGATCCAGTGAATTTAACCTCGGTGACCGGCGAAATTAAAATCCAAAGGCGACTTTGGTGACCGTTTTAATTGTCCTCAGCTAAATTATTACGGTGATCGGCGAAATTAACCGTCGTGCCAGCGAAATTGACTTGCCAGCGAAGTTATCTAGAGAAATTAACCAGCAAAATTAATTTGATCAGCTAGCATAATTAACCGGCGAAATTAAGTGATCAGCTAGCATATTTATTCCAGCGAATTTAAAAAACCAGCATAATTATAATTCCTCTACCAGCATAATTATAACTACTCTATCAGCATATTTAACTTGGTTTGCCAGCATAATTAGCGTGACACGGCGAAATTAACTTGGTTTGCCAGCAAAATTAAAAGATGGAGTATTTATTTTGATACGTATAGAGGATTTAACGTTTTTGAAAATAGAAAGTGATCCGTAGCTCATCTCGACAAACCGTTTGCACGGTTGGATTCGTGGGATTTTTAGGACCAAAAAAAAAAAAAAACAAAAGACTCTGGAAAAACCCGAATTTGGTTTTCGACATTATATATCATTGGATTCGTTTTTTCGAGACGATTCTAATGGTATATTTTGGTAAAAACAATTTTCGGAAAAATATTGTACGGTTTTATCTGTACAGTTATGATAAAAACGTGTTTAAAGATGGTTAAAATGGACAATGTTAGTGAGACAGTTAAACATTGGCCAAAGCTGAGAAACGTCAAAGAATATTCTGTTTGGAAAGACGAATTTGAGGGATGTGTGAAAAGTGAAGATATCAGAATGTGGTATTGTATGATTGATGGATATATTGCTCCTACACGTCGTGTTGAAGGAAGGGTTAAGGTGATTTCTTATGAGATGATGGATGAATCTGAGAAATTTATGGTTGATGCCGAGAAGAAAGTTTTGGCAGTGATCAAGAGGTCCTTGCCTGAGGGAATTAAACATACCATTAAGCATTGTGGGACTTCTTATGAGTTGTGGGAAGCTTTCGAAAAACGTTATCAGAGTTCATCAAGACAGAGTGTAGGAGATCTTGCTTTAGATAAGGTAGCAGATGCTGTGAAAGAAGAGAAGAAAAAAGCTGATGAGGAAAATGTTGAGAAGAAGGCTGCAGAAGTTTCAAAGTGCATGAATGATGTGAATGAACTTACAACAGAGGTGAAGGTAACATCAGAACCTGTAAGTCATACGTGTCGTAATTGCACTGAACTACAGGGTAAAGTTGACAGACTATCAGAGCAAAACAAAATTCAGTTAGCTGAATTGCAAAAATTAAAAGAGTCAAATGTTCTTTTGATTAACAGAGAGTCAAATTGCTTAAATGAACTCAAATCAAATGAACAAAAAATCAGCAGTTTAACAAGCAAAGTCAATGAACTGTTACAAATCATTGATTTGGCTCGTGAAACTGTGAAGGACAAAACTAATGAATTTTCTGATAAGTGCAGGGAATTGGCCGTTGCACAAGACCAAATTCTTGAACTTAAAGGAAAGTTAGACAAGTTTGGAAAATCTTCATTAGTTAGGACTCAAATTCAAGCAAGTTTGAAAAAGAGTAATGATAAAAAGGGTTTGGGGTTTAATAAAGCCTCATCTTCTAAAAATCAAGACTACTCTTTTTTACCTGATGAAAATGAGTTAATTGATTTTGTGCCTACTACACCAGCTGTAGTGGATCCGATAGCTGTGGACTTGCCAAGTAGTCCAGTTTCTTTGAAAGAATCTGTTGAGTCTGACAGTACACCTCATAAATCGGATGAGGATACTGAAGACAAAAAGAAGAAAACATTTAAAAAGAGATTTAAGAAAAAGAGAAATTACAAGACAAAATATTGTTTTAGATGTCACAACAAAGGGCACGTGGCGAGTTGTTGTCCTTTGAAGAAAAATAAAGAAAAAGTTGATGAGGTTAAGGAAGGGAATAGGGTTGGTTTAAATAATAATGTGCAACCACATTGTCAAAGTAATCAACCAAAATTTCAATCTAAAACTTCAACAACAAGACGATTTGATAGACCAAGAAGCAATTTTACACAATTTAGTTATTTTAATGGTAAATCAAATTGGTTTCAAAGTCAAAATAGAAATTTTGGATATCAAACTCGATACCAAACTGCTGGTAATCGAAATTTTCAACAAAGAAACGAACATAGGGGTTTTAATAACTCAAATGTTCAACAACATCCAAAGTTTTTTCAAAATTCGTGGTATAATTATGGCAGAAGAAGGTATCAAGATAATAATTTTCAAAGGTCAGAAAATTCGAGAGTTTATTGGAACTCTCATGATAAAAGACCTAGTGGAAGTTATAAAGCTTGTTCAACAATGGGTAAAATATCCAAGACACCAGTAAGGTGTGATGGATATTGGTTAGAAGCATCTTATGTGGATTTGCATGGTCAACCCAAAACCGGTCAGGTTTGGGTTGTTAAGTCTAACTAAGTTGTTGAGTGTGTGCAGGATGACCAAGAAGAACTGTTGATGTGCTTGACAGTGGTTGTTCCTGTAAAGTGTCTGAGGTGAATAGTAGGTTAACATGGGTAACGAACTATTTACTTTAGTGATAATTATGATTTTTCTAAACTTCAAAAGTGAAAAACTTATTGTCAGATTGAAGTGGGAGTCTGTTTGTGTTTAAATTTCTGTTTTTGAAACTTGCTCCATAAAAACAAAAATTTAGGGGGAGAAATTTCCCTAAGCCAAAAAGAGTTTAGTTAGTGCGTATGTTTAGGGGGAGTAAGTTATAAATTTTAAAAATCAAAAATACAAAAACATTAAAAAATCAAAAACATAAAAAAAAAATAAATAGAAAAACAAAAATGAGTTATCACTGTGTGAAAAAGAAGAAATGATAGTACATCAGCAAGTTAGACTGTCACACTGAAAATGAAATTAAAATGCTTAAGTGTGATTGCAGCTTCATCATATGATGTACCAGTAGGCAAAAAGCATGAAATAATCAACTTACCAATGTGATATAAACCTAAATGAACTGTGTATGAGTGGGGAACACATCAGTGGTGTATGGTTTAATGACCTTAAATCTTGCGTTGATAGATTGCCAAAATCTGAAGTTTTGGGTCTTCATACTGTTATTTCATCTGGGGATATCAGGGGTGTCCTTCTGCTGCATCCAGATATATGCTGACCTAGACACACCCAGGATATCTTAAAAGAGCTAAAAATGCCAAAACCCTTAAATGAAGAAGCTCTCAAAGAGAGTTATTCAAATGTGCAAAATGCATAATTCGTACCAAAAAATGGTATTTGTCTTAGCCCTCGTTAGATATTTTGATCTCTTTGCTGTACGGAAGTATTGACCTGTTCACCAATTATCTATCGTTGAAAAATAAACAGATGAATTCAGTATACTCACCTACTACGATGAATCTTTGTGCATACATTGATCGCGGGGGTATATCCTGAAGTGGGACACACAAGTATTTCAGTAAAAATATTACCTTAACGTATCATACGGTAATGGAACTTGAAATGTTCATGCATTTTGTTTTAGTGGACAAAACATACTGGTAATCGTCTTGGACTGCTTTTCATGAAAAATTAAATAAAGAATTATCTAATAGTGTGAAAACAGTTTGATTGTGCTGATATGATCTTCTTACCGGTGATTCTCACAAAAATAGAGTGTTTATTGCTTTTGTAAATAGTTTACTGCTTTCTTAAAATATCAAAAATACCAAAAATATTTCCTTTTAAAAGGACTTCCATTTTGAACTGACAGGTAGTTGTTTTTGCAAACTAAGATAAAATATTGGTTTATCTTTAAATGTGAAAAATACTAATGGTTTTTCGAGATACTTGCTTGTGTTGCTAAACAGATTGATGCAGTTATCAAAATGAAGTGCAGAATACAAGTAAAGTGCATATTGAGAGTAAAGTGAAGATGTGTGAAGATGCATGGTAGGATCCTTCTACTACATTGCAGAAAGAGAAAGAGATATGGAAGAGTTGGAGCTTACTTACTTAACCAAGGATTGCTAGCTAACTGATCTACAACGAATGAAAGTTTTGGAGATTGGAAGCATCAGCTAAGGGGGAGTCTGTTGATGTCAGAAGCTGTGTAGCTGACGCACGCTATCCAAAGACCAAAAGAACACAAGATGTTTGAAGACAAAGTTACACTATGAAGCTATTGTCAAGGGGGAGTCTGTTGGTGCATATTCGGTGACAACAGCTTAATAGTTTGATTATTTAGTCTTTGGATATTTTGTATTGGGCTTAGCTTATTGGTTAGGGAGTTTATTTATTGTAATGGGCTTGGAAAATGGCCTAGCACAGTAGGAAGCCCAGTTCACAAACATGTGGTATATAAACATGTTTTGTGATTAGGGTTTGAGAGGAGAGAATTCTAGAGAGAGAAAACGTAGAGATAGAGTAAGAATTCGAAATAGGGTTTGTAGCAAGATCACAGAGATAGGATGTGAGGTTGTGAGGTCTTGAATTGATTGTAAACTGCAAGTTGGATAATCAATAGAAGACCCGTTTGATTGTGAAATTCTGTTTCTACTTGTTTCTGTAATAAATCTGATCTAGAGGATTCCGCACTCTAGGTTAGATAAACAATTCTGTGAAAGATCCATACAGTAAGGAGACCTACAATGTATCTGGGTTCCATCTTACGGGAATCTTTGAGAGCTTGTGATGGGCGAAACACACAAATCTACATGGTACATCCCGACTCTGACAAGATGTATCACGACCTCGGGGTGTCACACCCCGACCACGTAAAACAACAAAACATGGCGGAAACATCGGGGAGTGTTGTAACAGAATCATTGTTTCATAACACATGGAAATTGAAATACTGTTTTATTGAATAAAAGAGTTACAATGTCTTGATAATCAAAGAAACATAACATAAATAACTAGTCTGCATCTTTTTATTGTCACTAAGGCCCATGTCCGCCTAAGTGTATCTTGATCAATCCTATGCTTCATTTCCTGAAACACATGTGAAAATAGGTACGTCATGTAACACCTGTGTCATTTCAACCATCAAACAAATGCCAAACCAATGAAATAATGTATTTCATACTTTGGACTTGTATAAATATGTGTATCTTTTGCACATATCAACTCATGTTCGATTTCAAGCTCTAAATCGCTTTCTGGAAGGTTATACACGCACTGATGCGTAAATATAACCAGTTTAATGCAACGAACACTCCGGAATAGTGAAATAGGCTTAACATACCTTAAATAACCTTTACATAACTTAGATATAAGTTTTGAAAGGTTTGATGTGGTGAAATCAAAGTTTAATCGCTTACAGGGACTAAATTTGACAAACTGCGAAAGTATGCCAATTTGAACTGTAACAGACCTTCCGGAACATGACCATAAGTTAAACATACCATAAATATCCTTTACATAGCTTAGAAATAGGCTTTGAGGGGTTCGGTGTGCTAAAATAAACTTTTGGGTCATTCAGGGACTAAAAGTGTCAAAAAGTGCACAAGTTTGCACTTTCGCGCATAACTTACGTTCTGAATACATCCGGACATCCAAAAATTTATGTAAGCACTAAAATATTTTATTTTAGTGTTCGCCATAAGAAAAATCCATTCGTCGCGTCATTTGGTTCGTTTTTCGCATTCGGGACCAGATTCGATGTATTAGCCGTTGTTTAATTCACAACCACACATTCTAAACTTGCTTAGTCAGCGGATAAGGATGGAATTTTGGCACCATGACTTTGCAACACATGTATGGATGGAATTTAAACACCTAAACACCATGACTTTGCAACACATGTATGGATGGAATTTAAACACCATAACTTTGCAACACATGTATGGATGGAATTTAAACACCTAAACACCATAACTTTGCAACACATGTATGGATGGAATTTAAACACCTAAACACCATGACTTTGCAACACATGTATGGATGGAATTTAAACACCTAAACACCATAACTTTGCAACACATGTACGGATGGGATTAAGGCACGTTTTCCATGAAACGATCTTAACGGTTCGGGTATTCCTATAAATACCCCATACCCCCCATTGCTAAAATCACTAGAAACTTGATTTGAGAAACTCTAAGTTGAAACATTTGTTTCATACCTGAGATTTTTGAATCGAGTTTAGCATTCGGGACCCTTCGTAAGTATTCTTTCGTTCTTTTCCTTATTTTACTGCTTTTCGAGTCAGAAAGTCAAACTTTGTTTGACTTTCAGCGTTGACCAGTAATGGTCAATGCGAAGTTCGTTTGAACTTCGCAACGTGAGTGTAATCACGTTGGTCATAGTCCCTTGGGACTATGCCCACTGATTACCACGTTGTCTAGGGTCGTAGGGTAAGCGATCTGATAAATCGCTTATACCTCGAACCCGACCCAGTTTGGTCGATCATTAGGATCCGACCAAACACATTAGGTGACCATAGTAGGTAGGGAATAACCTTCCGAGGTTATACCCTATGGTCACATCGTTTAAGTAGTTGTATGATAGGTAGTTTATATGCCTTAGGTAAATTACCAGAATACCCTTTTCATGTATAATTGGTAATTAAGCATATGTAACCTAAACCTTTGTCACATAACTGATTATGTAACATGTTTAGGCATATAACACTTGTCATAGGACTAGTTAGGCGGTCCGAACGCGTTTCACGCGAACGACGCGTTAAAGTAGCATAAGCTACCTAAACGGGTCGTAATGGGTCGTAGACACTTAGGTTAAGTTTCATTTAGTATGTAGGCTTTGTTAAACCAAATGACACGAGTCTCTACACTCGTTTGGTTTACAAACCCTAATGCTACCCAATCTTCCGATCTAGGTCCGGTTTATTAACATAGTTACCTATACTAGGTGCCGTTTGATATCCGCGATCTCTAGCATTATTTAGTTGTCACTCCAGAACTACTGAGCAATCTCAGGTGAGTACATAGACCCCTCTTTTACTGTTTTCCAAACTGTTTTGGGGTGGAACACATGTGCCTACTTGTTACTTTCATGCTTTCCTGTTTTCACATCATATACATGCTATGTTCGTTAGTACATTATAGTACATGATTTCATTACATCTTATGCTAGGTGTGCCCATTGTGTGCATTACTTAGTACATTGTTTTACATTACATTTTTGTTGCATATGCTCATCCAGTATATGAACACATTATATTACATTTTGAACCGTTTATAACTATTTGACTATGTGAACCGTTGTAATCATTTGACTCCGTGAACCGTTTGTATCTGTGAACCGTTTGTATCTGTGAACCATTTGTATCTGTGAACCGTTTGTACCTGTGAACCGTTTGTATCTGTGAACCGTTTGTACTCTGTGAACCGTCTGTATCTATGAACCGTTTGTATCTGTGAACCGCGTGAACCGTATTTGACCATACATAAACATTTCTACAACTGTTAAACATTACTTTGGTGTTTTGGTTTGATTAAGTGATTAAGTAACGATGCGTGTGTAATATGATACAAGCATGGTGGATACGCCGCTGGTACTTCCTATATATAAGTGTTTGTATGGTATTACATATTGTAGCGTTATTTGAATCATTTCAGTTTGAGACATAGAACATTTTATACAAATAACATACTTTTCACAAGACATTGTTTTACAAACAACTTATCTTATACAAACTCATTTTACATGGTTATTCATTTAATCATACATTATTCACTTATTTATACATATCATCTGAACTCATTGTTTTTCAAATGATTTACAAGACAAAGCAAATTACAAGGTTCATGACTAAACATTTTCTCAAACATAAGTCATGAAACCTATTTTCACAAAACCTATGTATCTCACAGGCATTTTTATGCTGACGTACCTATTTTCACATGTGTTTTTCAGGAACTGTTGCATAAGATGATCAAGATACATATAGGCAGACTTGGGCTTTAGTGACAATAAAAGATGTAAGACTAGTTAATTATGTTGTATTTCCTTGTTTGTTAAGACATTGTAACACTTTAATCAATAAAACGAAACTTCAATTGCCATGGATTTGAAACATTTGATTCTGTTACAACACTCCCCGACATTTCCGCCACGTTTTGTATGTTCTACGCGGTCGGGGTGTGACAGAAAAGTGGTATCAGAGCCAATGGTTATAGGGAATTAGGTTATTAGTAATGCTTTGACCTAGTCTATAACCTTCTTAGGACCCTAACGCGAGTTTACTTGCGTTTAGTCATAAAACAATACCGTCACCTATCCTTAGGCGACTACCACAACGAGAACATAAATTTCAAAACCGTTTTGAAAACTAATCATCTGTTCTAGGATGATTTATTACAAGGTTTTGAACCCTCTATTATATGGTTTTGAACCCCTTTGAGTTTTCAAAAATCTCGTCAAGGTTTTGGGTTTTAAATAATGTGAACACGTGCAAACTGGAAGGGTGAATGCCTGTATTCTGAGTTTTCTGTCTAGGCAAGCACTTCGTATACATCTCAACCAGACGCGAGACCAGTTGTGCTTACCTGGGAATTCTTGGGATGAGTGTTCACTTATAGGCGAGCATGTCTTCGCGATACATTATTCTTGACCTATTTACTTTGATTATTCACCGAGGTCGTTTGTTGCTTTGTAGTAACAAACAAATGACCACTATCCTTGCTTTCATCAGATTTGCTTCATCTCATTCTTTTCGTCTAATTCTCTCACTCGTTTCCTTTCATGTTCCTCTTTTAGAATGCCTCCTCGACGCGAAAACCAGATAGCGACTGCCGAGCTGGCAGAAATCAGTGCGCAACAAATGGCTGCTCAATTCCCAAACCTCTTTGCTCTATGGAATCAAGCCAACCACAACAACAATGGTCCATGCAATTTCAAGAGTTTTAACTCGGCGAAACCACTCAAGTTTAGTGGTTCTGAGGGAGCGACTGGGCTTCTTCAATGGTTCGAGAGCATTGAGAATACTTTCCGCCATGTGCAGTGTCCCGACAATCGCAAGGTCGAGTTTGCTTCTAGTGTGTTCTAGAAGAGAGCCCTTACGTGGTGGAACGGGGTGATGAGAGATCGTGGTGCAGAGGTTGCTCTAGCACAAACATGGGCTGAACTCAGGGCTCTCATGATGAAGGAATTCTGTCCTCGACACGAGATCAGGGCTTTGGAAAGGGAATTCGACAATCTTGAGCAAGACAGCGGTGAGCATCGAGCCTACACGGACCGTTACGAGGAGTTAAGTCTGTTATGCCCAAACATGGTCACGCCTTTGGATAAGGCAATCGAAAAGTACATTGATGGCCTCCCTGATTCAATACAAGACATTTTGACTGGTAGCAACCCTACTACAGTTAGACAGGCCATTGAGCTATCTGCAACCTTGACTGAATCAAAGATCAGGAAAGGTAAACTTTTCCGAAAAGGTGACAAGAAACCGGTCGAAGAATCGAACTCAATCGAGGAATCAAAGACCATGGATGAACAGACTGAATCCCCTAAGAGGTCAAAGAAGCGAAAGGCTTCTCAGAACTTTGCCTTGGTTACTCACAATGATCAAGCCGTCCCCAACCAACCAGCTCAACCCCCTGCCAGGAAACCCTACAACGGAACTGCACCCTTGTGCAACCAATGTGGCCTACATCATCATGCTGGGGTGAAGTGCCGCACATGCCAGGTTTGCGGACTTATAGGTCATACAGCTAGGGTTTGCCCAACCGTAGCTGCACCAAATCAAGCTGGCAACAATCCTGCTCAAGCTCGTTTTCCACCGGGATCTTGCTACAACTGTGGCGAGATGGGCCATTTTCGTAGGAATTACCCAAGGCTTGCTAATGCAAATCCAGCGCAGGGATGAGCATATGATCAACCAGAAGACAACATCATTTAGAAATAATCACGTCTTAAGTATTATTTTCTTTTGTTGTCAAGATCCAAGAAACAGTTGTTATCGTTGTTTATAAATAAATCTTATACATTGCAATGTATTTATGTGATTGTATGTATAAACAACATATCCCCTACAATACCGACAATCAAGGAACCGCATTCCTTGAAGAACAGACTACTCCCAAATTTCTTCCATTGTACGATCTCTTGCGTTTTTCACGAAAATCCTAAGTACCCGTTTCTTCCAAGAGAAACGAAGTACGAGGTGCCAAGTTAATTGCAATCAATAACAAGACAATAACAATTAAACAACTATGTGATGATGTGCTTATGAACATTACAAGACAAACTGTGCGGACTATGCAAGGAATTACGTAATTATGGATGCATACATAATTATGGAATTTAGTGCACAGAAACCACAGCGAGCTTTGTCATGTACCTAGAAGTTAACCCTATTCATTTCCAATTCTGATGAAGTATCCGTTGAGGAAAAATGAACTAGCTATTCATTTTTCACTTCTGAAGAATATCCGTTGAGGAAATGAATATCCGTTTATCCTTCATTTCCAATTCTGAAAAATACCCGTTGAGGAAAATGACTCCGTTTGTGCATTTTCGTTCTGAAGAGTATCCGTCGAGGGAAATGAAAATCCGTTTATTTAATCCTTCATTTCCGAACCTGAGGAAACAACCGTTGAAAATGACTCCGTTAGTTCATTTTCGTTTCTAAAGATTTTCCGTTGAGGAAATGAATATCCGTTGTTTAATCCTTCATTTCCGAACCTGAGGAAACAACCGTTGAAAATGACTCCGTTAGTCCATTTTCGTTTCTGAAGATTATCCGTTGAGGAAATGAACATCCGTTTGTCTATCATCTTCATTTCCGAACCTGAGGAAACAACCGTTGAAAATGACTCCGTTAGTTCATTTTCGTTTCTGCAGATTATCCGTTGAGGAAATGAACATCCGTTTGTCTATCATTTTCATTTCCGTTTCTGAGGAAGCAACCGTTGAAAATGACTCCGTTAGTTCATTTTCGTTTCTGAAGATTATCCGTTGAGGAAATGAACATCCGTTTGTCTATCATTTTCATTTCCGTCTCTGAGGAAGCAACCGTTGAAAATGACTCTATGAGTTCATTTTCGTTTCTGAAGATTATCCGTAGAGGAAATGAATATCCGTTTGTCTATCATTTTCATTTCCGTCTCTGAGGAAGCAACCGTTGAAAATGACTCTATGAGTTCATTTTCGTTTCTGAAGATTATCCGTAGAGGAAATGAATATCCGTTTGTCTATCATTTTCATTTCCGTCTCTGAGGAAGCAACCGTTGAAAATGACTCTGTGAGTTCATTTTCGTTTCTGAAGATTATCCGTAGAGGAAATGAATATCCGTTTGTCTATCATTTTCATTTCCGTTTCTGAGGAAGCAACCGTTGAAAATGACTCCGTTTGTTCATTTTCGTTTCTCAGAATTGTCCGTTAAGGAAATGAATCCCCGTTTGATTATTCCTTCATTTCCGCCTCTGAAGAATACTCGTTGAGGAAAATGACTCCGTTTGTTCATTTTCATTCTGAAGAATGTCCGTTAAGGAAATGACAGGATTATGCTTCACATATCTCTGGTGGTTATCTGACACAAAGTCACAAATAGACTCCTACGAATTAATTTCGGGACGAAATTTCCTAAAGTAGGGGAGACTGTAACACCTGTGTCATTTCAACCATCAAACAAATGCCAAACCAATGAAATAATGTATTTCATACTTTGGACTTGTATAAATATGTGTATCTTTTGCACATATCAACTCATGTTCGATTTCAAGCTCTAAATCGCTTTCTGGAAGGTTATACACGCACTGATGCGTAAATATAACCAGTTTAATGCAACGAACACTCCGGAATAGTGAAATAGGCTTAACATACCTTAAATAACCTTTACATAACTTAGATATAAGTTTTGAAAGGTTTGATGTGGTGAAATCAAAGTTTAATCGCTTACAGGGACTAAATTTGACAAACTGCGAAAGTATGCCAATTTGAACTGTAACAGACCTTCCGGAACATGACCATAAGTTAAACATACCATAAATATCCTTTACATAGCTTATAAATAGGCTTTGAGGGGTTCGGTGTGCTAAAATAAACTTTTGGGTCATTCAGGGACTAAAAGTGTCAAAAAGTGCACAAGTTTGCACTTTCGCGCATAACTTACGTTCTGAATACATCCGGACATCCAAAAATTTATGTAAGCACTAAAATATTTTATTTTAGTGTTCGCCATAAGAAAAATCCATTCGTCGCGTCATTTGGTTCGTTTTTCGCATTCGGGACCAGATTCGATGTATTAGCCGTTGTTTAATTCACAACCACACATTCTAAACTTGCTTAGTCAGCGGATAAGGATGGAATTTTGGCACCATGACTTTGCAACACATGTATGGATGGAATTTAAACACCTAAACACCATGACTTTGCAACACATGTATGGATGGAATTTAAACACCATAACTTTGCAACACATGTATGGATGGAATTTAAACACCTAAACACCATAACTTTGCAACACATGTATGGATGGAATTTAAACACCTAAACACCATGACTTTGCAACACATGTATGGATGGAATTTAAACACCTAAACACCATAACTTTGCAACACATGTACGGATGGGATTAAGGCACGTTTTCCATGAAACGATCTTAACGGTTCGGGTATTCCTATAAATACCCCATACCCCCCATTGCTAAAATCACTAGAAACTTGATTTGAGAAACTCTAAGTTGAAACATTTGTTTCATACCTGAGATTTTTGAATCGAGTTTAGCATTCGGGACCCTTCGTAAGTATTCTTTCGTTCTTTTCCTTATTTTACTGCTTTTCGAGTCAGAAAGTCAAACTTTGTTTGACTTTCAGCGTTGACCAGTAATGGTCAATGCGAAGTTCGTTTGAACTTCGCAACGTGAGTGTAATCACGTTGGTCATAGTCCCTTGGGACTATGCCCACTGATTACCACGTTGTCTAGGGTCGTAGGGTAAGCGATCTGATAAATCGCTTATACCTCGAACCCGACCCAGTTTGGTCGATCATTAGGATCCGACCAAACACATTAGGTGACCATAGTAGGTAGGGAATAACCTTCCGAGGTTATACCCTATGGTCACATCGTTTAAGTAGTTGTATGATAGGTAGTTTATATGCCTTAGGTAAATTACCAGAATACCCTTTTCATGTATAATTGGTAATTAAGCATATGTAACCTAAACCTTTGTCACATAACTGATTATGTAACATGTTTAGGCATATAACACTTGTCATAGGACTAGTTAGGCGGTCCGAACGCGTTTCACGCGAACGACGCGTTAAAGTAGCATAAGCTACCTAAACGGGTCGTAATGGGTCGTAGACACTTAGGTTAAGTTTCATTTAGTATGTAGGCTTTGTTAAACCAAATGACACGAGTCTCTACACTCGTTTGGTTTACAAACCCTAATGCTACCCAATCTTCCGATCTAGGTCCGGTTTATTAACATAGTTACCTATACTAGGTGCCGTTTGATATCCGCGATCTCTAGCATTATTTAGTTGTCACTCCAGAACTACTGAGCAATCTCAGGTGAGTACATAGACCCCTCTTTTACTGTTTTCCAAACTGTTTTGGGGTGGAACACATGTGCCTACTTGTTACTTTCATGCTTTCCTGTTTTCACATCATATACATGCTATGTTCGTTAGTACATTATAGTACATGATTTCATTACATCTTATGCTAGGTGTGCCCATTGTGTGCATTACTTAGTACATTGTTTTACATTACATTTTTGTTGCATATGCTCATCCAGTATATGAACACATTATATTACATTTTGAACCGTTTATAACTATTTGACTATGTGAACCGTTGTAATCATTTGACTCCGTGAACCGTTTGTATCTGTGAACCGTTTGTATCTGTGAACCATTTGTATCTGTGAACCGTTTGTACCTGTGAACCGTTTGTATCTGTGAACCGTTTGTACTCTGTGAACCGTCTGTATCTATGAACCGTTTGTATCTGTGAACCGCGTGAACCGTATTTGACCATACATAAACATTTCTACAACTGTTAAACATTACTTTGGTGTTTTGGTTTGATTAAGTGATTAAGTAACGATGCGTGTGTAATATGATACAAGCATGGTGGATACGCCGCTGGTACTTCCTATATATAAGTGTTTGTATGGTATTACATATTGTAGCGTTATTTGAATCATTTCAGTTTGAGACATAGAACATTTTATACAAATAACATACTTTTCACAAGACATTGTTTTACAAACAACTTATCTTATACAAACTCATTTTACATGGTTATTCATTTAATCATACATTATTCACTTATTTATACATATCATCTGAACTCATTGTTTTTCAAATGATTTACAAGACAAAGCAAATTACAAGGTTCATGACTAAACATTTTCTCAAACATAAGTCATGAAACCTATTTTCACAAAACCTATGTATCTCACAGGCATTTTTATGCTGACGTACCTATTTTCACATGTGTTTTTCAGGAACTGTTGCATAAGATGATCAAGATACATATAGGCAGACTTGGGCTTTAGTGACAATAAAAGATGTAAGACTAGTTAATTATGTTGTATTTCCTTGTTTGTTAAGACATTGTAACACTTTAATCAATAAAACGAAACTTCAATTGCCATGGATTTGAAACATTTGATTCTGTTACAACACTCCCCGACATTTCCGCCACGTTTTGTATGTTCTACGTGGTCGGGGTGTGACAGAAAAGTGGTATCAGAGCCAATGGTTATAGGGAATTAGGTTATTAGTAATGCTTTGACCTAGTCTATAACCTTCTTAGGACCCTAACGCGAGTTTACTTGCGTTTAGTCATAAAACAATACCGTCACCTATCCTTAGGCGACTACCACAACGAGAACATAAATTTCAAAACCGTTTTGAAAACTAATCATCTGTTCTAGGATGATTTATTACAAGGTTTTGAACCCTCTATTATATGGTTTTGAACCCCTTTGAGTTTTCAAAAATCTCGTCAAGGTTTTGGGTTTTAAATAATGTGAACACGTGCAAACTGGAAGGGTGAATGCCTGTATTCTGAGTTTTCTGTCTAGGCAAGCACTTTGTATACATCTCAACCAGACGCGAGACCAGTTGTGCTTACCTGGGAATTCTTGGGATGAGTGTTCACTTATAGGCGAGCATGTCTTCGCGATACATTATTCTTGACCTATTTACTTTGATTATTCACCGAGGTCGTTTGTTGCTTTGTAGTAACAAACAAATGACCACTATCCTTGCTTTCATCAGATTTGCTTCATCTCATTCTTTTCGTCTAATTCTCTCACTCGTTTCCTTTCATGTTCCTCTTTTAGAATGCCTCCTCGACGCGAAAACCAGATAGCGACTGCCGAGCTGGCAGAAATCAGTGCGCAACAAATGGCTGCTCAATTCCCAAACCTCTTTGCTCTATGGAATCAAGCCAACCACAACAACAATGGTCCATGCAATTTCAAGAGTTTTAACTCGGCGAAACCACTCAAGTTTAGTGGTTCTGAGGGAGCGACTGGGCTTCTTCAATGGTTCGAGAGCATTGAGAATACTTTCCGCCATGTGCAGTGTCCCGACAATCGCAAGGTCGAGTTTGCTTCTAGTGTGTTCTAGAAGAGAGCCCTTACGTGGTGGAACGGGGTGATGAGAGATCGTGGTGCAGAGGTTGCTCTAGCACAAACATGGGCTGAACTCAGGGCTCTCATGATGAAGGAATTCTGTCCTCGACACGAGATCAGGGCTTTGGAAAGGGAATTCGACAATCTTGAGCAAGACAGCGGTGAGCATCGAGCCTACACGGACCGTTACGAGGAGTTAAGTCTGTTATGCCCAAACATGGTCACGCCTTTGGATAAGGCAATCGAAAAGTACATTGATGGCCTCCCTGATTCAATACAAGACATTTTGACTGGTAGCAACCCTACTACAGTTAGACAGGCCATTGAGCTATCTGCAACCTTGACTGAATCAAAGATCAGGAAAGGTAAACTTTTCCGAAAAGGTGACAAGAAACCGGTCGAAGAATCGAACTCAATCGAGGAATCAAAGACCATGGATGAACAGACTGAATCCCCTAAGAGGTCAAAGAAGCGAAAGGCTTCTCAGAACTTTGCCTTGGTTACTCACAATGATCAAGCCGTCCCCAACCAACCAGCTCAACCCCCTGCCAGGAAACCCTACAACGGAACTGCACCCTTGTGCAACCAATGTGGCCTACATCATCATGCTGGGGTGAAGTGCCGCACATGCCAGGTTTGCGGACTTATAGGTCATACAGCTAGGGTTTGCCCAACCGCAGCTGCACCAAATCAAGCTGGCAACAATCCTGCTCAAGCTCGTTTTCCACCGGGATCTTGCTACAACTGTGGCGAGATGGGCCATTTTCGTAGGAATTGCCCAAGGCTTGCTAATGCAAATCCAGCGCAGGGATGAGCATATGATCAACCAGAAGACAACATCATTTAGAAATAATCACGTCTTAAGTATTATTTTCTTTTGTTGTCAAGATCCAAGAAACAGTTGTTATCGTTGTTTATAAATAAATCTTATACATTGCAATGTATTTATGTGATTGTATGTATAAACAACATATCCCCTACAATACCGACAATCAAGGAACCGCATTCCTTGAAGAACAGACTACTCCCAAATTTCTTCCATTGTACGATCTCTTGCGTTTTTCACGAAAATCCTAAGTACCCGTTTCTTCCAAGAGAAACGAAGTACGAGGTGCCAAGTTAATTGCAATCAATAACAAGACAATAACAATTAAACAACTATGTGATGATGTGCTTATGAACATTACAAGACAAACTGTGCGGACTATGCAAGGAATTACGTAATTATGGATGCATACATAATTATGGAATTTAGTGCACAGAAACCACAGCGAGCTTTGTCATGTACCTAGAAGTTAACCCTATTCATTTCCAATTCTGATGAAGTATCCGTTGAGGAAAAATGAACTAGCTATTCATTTTTCACTTCTGAAGAATATCCGTTGAGGAAATGAATATCCGTTTATCCTTCATTTCCAATTCTGAAAAATACCCGTTGAGGAAAATGACTCCGTTTGTGCATTTTCGTTCTGAAGAGTATCCGTCGAGGGAAATGAATATCCGTTTATTTAATCCTTCATTTCCGAACCTGAGGAAACAACCGTTGAAAATGACTCCGTTAGTTCATTTTCGTTTCTAAAGATTTTCCGTTGAGGAAATGAATATCCGTTGTTTAATCCTTCATTTCCGAACCTGAGGAAACAACCGTTGAAAATGACTCCGTTAGTCCATTTTCGTTTCTGAAGATTATCCGTTGAGGAAATGAACATCCGTTTGTCTATCATCTTCATTTCCAAACCTGAGGAAACAACCGTTGAAAATGACTCCGTTAGTTCATTTTCGTTTCTGCAGATTATCCGTTGAGGAAATGAACATCCGTTTGTCTATCATTTTCATTTCCGTTTCTGAGGAAGCAACCGTTGAAAATGACTCCGTTAGTTCATTTTCGTTTCTGAAGATTATCCGTTGAGGAAATGAACATCCGTTTGTCTATCATTTTCATTTCCGTCTCTGAGGAAGCAACCGTTGAAAATGACTCTGTGAGTTCATTTTCGTTTCTGAAGATTATCCGTAGAGGAAATGAATATCCGTTTGTCTATCATTTTCATTTCCGTCTCTGAGGAAGCAACCGTTGAAAATGACTCTATGAGTTCATTTTCGTTTCTGAAGATTATCCGTAGAGGAAATGAATATCCGTTTGTCTATCATTTTCATTTCCGTCTCTGAGGAAGCAACCGTTGAAAATGACTCTGTGAGTTCATTTTCGTTTCTGAAGATTATCCGTAGAGGAAATGAATATCCGTTTGTCTATCATTTTCATTTCCGTTTCTGAGGAAGCAACCGTTGAAAATGACTCCGTTTGTTCATTTTCGTTTCTCAGAATTGTCCGTTAAGGAAATGAATCCCCGTTTGATTATTCCTTCATTTCCGCCTCTGAAGAATACTCGTTGAGGAAAATGACTCCGTTTGTTCATTTTCATTCTGAAGAATGTCCGTTAAGGAAATGACAGGATTATGCTTCACATATCTCTGGTGGTTATCTGACACAAAGTCACAAATAGACTCCTACGAATTAATTTCGGGACGAAATTTCCTAAAGTAGGGGAGACTGTAACACCTGTGTCATTTCAACCATCAAACAAATGCCAAACCAATGAAATAATGTATTTCATACTTTGGACTTGTATAAATATGTGTATCTTTTGCACATATCAACTCATGTTCGATTTCAAGCTCTAAATCGCTTTCTGGAAGGTTATACACGCACTGATGCGTAAATATAACCAGTTTAATGCAACGAACACTCCGGAATAGTGAAATAGGCTTAACATACCTTAAATAACCTTTACATAACTTAGATATAAGTTTTGAAAGGTTTGATGTGGTGAAATCAAAGTTTAATCGCTTACAGGGACTAAATTTGACAAACTGCGAAAGTATGCCAATTTGAACTGTAACAGACCTTCCGGAACATGACCATAAGTTAAACATACCATAAATATCCTTTACATAGCTTAGAAATAGGCTTTGAGGGGTTCGGTGTGCTAAAATAAACTTTTGGGTCATTCAGGGACTAAAAGTGTCAAAAAGTGCACAAGTTTGCACTTTCGCGCATAACTTACGTTCTGAATACATCCGGACATCCAAAAATTTATGTAAGCACTAAAATATTTTATTTTAGTGTTCGCCATAAGAAAAATCCATTCGTCGCGTCATTTGGTTCGTTTTTCGCATTCGGGACCAGATTCGATGTATTAGCCGTTGTTTAATTCACAACCACACATTCTAAACTTGCTTAGTCAGCGGATAAGGATGGAATTTTGGCACCATGACTTTGCAACACATGTATGGATGGAATTTAAACACCTAAACACCATGACTTTGCAACACATGTATGGATGGAATTTAAACACCTAAACACCATAACTTTGCAACACATGTATGGATGGAATTTAAACACCTAAACACCATAACTTTGCAACACATGTATGGATGGAATTTAAACACCTAAACACCATGACTTTGCAACACATGTATGGATGGAATTTAAACACCTAAACACCATAACTTTGCAACACATGTACGGATGGGATTAAGGCACGTTTTCCATGAAACGATCTTAACGGTTCGGGTATTCCTATAAATACCCCATACCCCCCATTGCTAAAATCACTAGAAACTTGATTTGAGAAACTCTAAGTTGAAACATTTGTTTCATACCTGAGATTTTTGAATCGAGTTTAGCATTCGGGACCCTTCGTAAGTATTCTTTCGTTCTTTTCCTTATTTTACTGCTTTTCGAGTCAGAAAGTCAAACTTTGTTTGACTTTCAGCGTTGACCAGTAATGGTCAATGCGAAGTTCGTTTGAACTTCGAAACGTGAGTGTAATCACGTTGGTCATAGTCCCTTGGGACTATGCCCACTGATTACCACGTTGTCTAGGGTCGTAGGGTAAGCGATCTGATAAATCGCTTATACCTCGAACCCGACCCAGTTTGGTCGATCATTAGGATCCGACCAAACACATTAGGTGACCATAGTAGGTAGGGAATAACCTTCCGAGGTTATACCCTATGGTCACATCGTTTAAGTAGTTGTATGATAGGTAGTTTATATGCCTTAGGTAAATTACCAGAATACCCTTTTCATGTATAATTGGTAATTAAGCATATGTAACCTAAACCTTTGTCACATAACTGATTATGTAACATGTTTAGGCATATAACACTTGTCATAGGACTAGTTAGGCGGTCCGAACGCGTTTCACGCGAACGACGCGTTAAAGTAGCATAAGCTACCTAAACGGGTCGTAATGGGTCGTAGACACTTAGGTTAAGTTTCATTTAGTATGTAGGCTTTGTTAAACCAAATGACACGAGTCTCTACACTCGTTTGGTTTACAAACCCTAATGCTACCCAATCTTCCGATCTAGGTCCGGTTTATTAACATAGTTACCTATACTAGGTGCCGTTTGATATCCGCGATCTCTAGCATTATTTAGTTGTCACTCCAGAACTACTGAGCAATCTCAGGTGAGTACATAGACCCCTCTTTTACTGTTTTCCAAACTGTTTTGGGGTGGAACACATGTGCCTACTTGTTACTTTCATGCTTTCCTGTTTTCACATCATATACATGCTATGTTCGTTAGTACATTATAGTACATGATTTCATTACATCTTATGCTAGGTGTGCCCATTGTGTGCATTACTTAGTACATTGTTTTACATTACATTTTTGTTGCATATGCTCATCCAGTATATGAACACATTATATTACATTTTGAACCGTTTATAACTATTTGACTATGTGAACCGTTGTAATCATTTGACTCCGTGAACCGTTTGTATCTGTGAACCGTTTGTATCTGTGAACCATTTGTATCTGTGAACCGTTTGTACCTGTGAACCGTTTGTATCTGTGAACCGTTTGTACTCTGTGAACCGTCTGTATCTATGAACCGTTTGTATCTGTGAACCGCGTGAACCGTATTTGACCATACATAAACATTTCTACAACTGTTAAACATTACTTTGGTGTTTTGGTTTGATTAAGTGATTAAGTAACGATGCGTGTGTAATATGATACAAGCATGGTGGATACGCCGCTGGTACTTCCTATATATAAGTGTTTGTATGGTATTACATATTGTAGCGTTATTTGAATCATTTCAGTTTGAGAGATAGAACATTTTATACAAATAACATACTTTTCACAAGACATTGTTTTACAAACAACTTATCTTATACAAACTCATTTTACATGGTTATTCATTTAATCATACATTATTCACTTATTTATACATATCATCTGAACTCATTGTTTTTCAAATGATTTACAAGACAAAGCAAATTACAAGGTTCATGACTAAACATTTTCTCAAACATAAGTCATGAAACCTATTTTCACAAAACCTATGTATCTCACAGGCATTTTTATGCTGACGTGCCTATTTTCACATGTGTTTTTCAGGAACTGTTGCATAAGATGATCAAGATACATATAGGCAGACTTGGGCTTTAGTGACAATAAAAGATGCAAGACTAGTTAATTATGTTGTATTTCCTTGTTTGTTAAGACATTGTAACACTTTAATCAATAAAACGAAACTTCAATTGCCATGGATTTGAAACATTTGATTCTGTTACAACACTCCCCGACATTTCCGCCACGTTTTGTATGTTCTACGCGGTCGGGGTGTGACACGTCAGCATAAAAATGCCTGTGAGATACATAGGTTTTGTGAAAATAAGATTCATGACTTCTGTTTAAGAAAATGTTTAGTCATGAACCTTGTAATTTGCTTAGTCTTTGTAAATCATTTGAAAAACAATAAGTTCAGATGATACGTATAAATAAGTGAATAATGCATGGTTAAATGAATAACCATGTAAAATGAGTTTATATCAGTTAAGTTGTTTGTAAAACAATGTATTGTGAAAAGTATGTTATTTGTATAAAATGTTATATGTCATAAACTGAAATGATTCAAATAACGCTACGATATGTAATACCATACAAACACTTATATATAGGAAGTACCAGCGGCGTATCCACCATGCTTGTATCATATTACACACGCCTCGTTACTTAATCACTTATTCAAACCAAACCAACAATGTAAGATGTCTATGTTTAAACCAACTTCCAAATGTATTGAAATAATATGTTAAAATGTTTATGTCAAAATGTAAACCATGTAATATGTAAACAAAATGATATGTATGGCTAGTGAAATGTATCAACTAAACCATATGCACAAGAACAAAGTATCGAAGTAAAACTCGGTTTAAATCAAAGCTATGTTTTGTGGAAATGCATGATCAATGTAAATCATGTAATATGTAAACAAAATGATATGTATGGCTAGTGAAATGTATCAACTAAACCATATGCACAAGAACAAAGTATTGAAGTAAAACTCGGTTTAAATCAAAGCTATGTTTTGTGGAAATGCATGATCAATGTAAATCATGTAATATGTAAAAAAAATGATATGTATGGCTAGTGAAATGTATCAACCAAACCATATGCACAAGAACAAAGTATCGAAGTAAAACTCGGTTTAAATCAAAGCTATGTTTTGTGGAAATGCATGCTATACTGATATGAACATCTATGCGGTGTTGTGAAAATGCATACATCCAAGCCTTGAGACTGCGGCGACAAACCCTTAAACAACTTAAAGGTTTATCTCAATTATGTATATCGAATTCGGTCATTCCTTTCATCCCCATACCCATGATGTCCGGAACGGGAGTTGTCAATTCCTATGGTACCACTACCTACTAACGAACGGCGTAGCTAATGTTAATGAATGTATTGTTCCATTGTAAACAACCCAAATGTCATAACAAAATGTAAGCATGTGATGAAAACGATGTACTAAGTATGCACGCAATGGACATACATAGCATAAAATGTAAATGTAAAACGATGTACTAAGTATGCACGCAATGGACATACATAGCATGAAATGTAATGTAAAACGATGTACTAAGTAATGCACACAATAGGCACACCTAGCATGAAATGTAATGAAATCATGTACTATAATGTACTAACGAACATAGCAGGTATATGATGTGAAAAACAGGAAAGCACGAAAGTAACAAGTAGGCACATGTGTTCCACCCCAAAACAGTTTGGAAAACAGTAAAAGAGGGGTCTATGTACTCACTTGAGATTGCTCAGATGTCTAAAGATAACCACCAAGTAATGCTCGGGATCTCAGAATCAAACGGCACCTAATATAGGTAACTATGTTAATTAACCGGACCTAAATCGGAAGATCGGGTAGCATGAGGGTTCGTAAACCAAACGAGTGTAGAGACTCGTGTCATTTGGTATAACAAAGCCTACATACTAATTGAAACCTAACATAATTGTTTACGACCCATTACGACCCGTTTAGGTAGCTTATGCTACTTTAACGCGTCGTTCGCGTGAAACGCGTTCGGACCGCCTAACTAGTCCTATGACAAGTGTTATATGCCTAAACATGTTACATAATCAGTTATGTGACAAACATTTAGGTTACATATGCTTAATTACCAATTATACATGAAAAGGGTATTCTGGTAATTTACCTAAGGCATATAAACTACCTATCATACAACTACTTAAACGAAGCGACCATAAGGTATAACCTCGGAAGGTTATTCCCTATATACTATGGTCGCCTAATGTGTTTGGTCAGATCCTAATGATCGACCAAATGGGTCGGGTTCGAAGGTATAAGCGATTTATCAGATCGCTTACCCTACGACCCTAGACAACGTGGTAATCAGTAGGCATAGTCCCAAGGGACTATAACCAACGTGATTACACTCACGTTGCGAAGTTCAAATGAACTTCGCATTGACCATTACTGGTCAACGTAGAAAGTCAAACAATGTTTGACTTTCAGACTCGAAAGACTCGAAAAGCAATAAAAGAACGAAAGAATACTTACGAAGGGTCCCCGAATGCTAATCTCGATCCGAGAATCTCAGGTATGAAACAATGGTTTCAACTTAGAGTTTCTAAGATCAAAATTCTAGTGGGTTTAGCAATGGGGGTGGATGGGTATTTATAGTTTTCGGGTAACCGTTAAGATCGTTTGTCGAATATCGTGCCTTAATCTCATCCGTACAAGTGTCGGAAAGTTATGGTGCCTAAAAATGATCCTTATCAGCTGACTAAGCATGTGTGAGTGTGTGGTTGTGGATTAAACAGCAGTGATCTGCTGTTAGAAACATTTAATCTGGTCAGAAGGGCTGACGCGGCCCGCTTCAGGATCAGACAAACCTCAGGCGGGCCGCCTGTGGCTTCTGATCAGAAAATAAGTTTGCATTTTGACAGTTTCAGTCCCTGCACGTGTTTAAGGCCATTCCCGACACTTCTAAGGCCCGTAAAGCCAACTTTAAGGCCCTAAAATGATGCCTAAACATTGTGGACATGAAACATGCTCAAAAATATGCCGGATGTTGGTTCGTTTGGTCGTACGAACGCGATGTTCGCTTAATTACGACGGAATGCGCATAAGAGCGAAAAACGATCCAAATGACGCAACGAATGGATTTTTTGGCAAGACAAACACTAAAGCATAATATAGTCATGCTTACATAAATTTTTGGATGTCCATATGTATTCAGAACGTGAGTTATGCGCAAAAGTGCAAACTTGTGTACTTTTTGACACTTTTAGTCCCTGAATGACTCAAAAGTTTATTTTAGCATACCGAACCCCTCAAAGCCTATTTCTAAGCTATGTAAAGGATATTTATGGTATTTTTAACTTATGGTCATGTTCCGGAAAGTCTGTTACAGTTCAAATTGGCATACTTTCGCAGTTTGTCAAGTTTAGTCCCTGTAAGCGAATTAACTTGTTTTTGCCATACCAAAGCCTTCAAAACTTATTTCTAAGTTATGTAAAGGTTATTTAAGGTATGTTAAGCCTATTTCACTATTCCGGAGTGTTCGTTGCATTAAACTGGTTATATTTACGCATCGGTGCGCGTATAACCTTCCAGAAAGCGATTTAGAGTTTGAAATCAAACAAGAGTTGATATGTGTAAACGATACACATATTTTTACAAATCCCAAGTATGAAATATAATATTTCATTGGTTCGGTATTTGTTTGATGGCCGTGGAGGCATAGGTGTTACAGTCTCCCCTACTTTAGGAAATTTCATCCCGAAATTTATTTAGAGGAAACTTGTGAGAGCTTGAAAACATGAAGTTGAAAAGATCGAACAACATTGGTTAGGGTTCTGAACTTCTAGTAACTTTAATAACATCATGCTTGCAATGTAAGAGGGATACTTATATACAAGTATATGAAGCGTCATTGGTGCGTCCACCATACCTCCATTACATCGTTCTCATTTCGTTATTGTTGTCACTATCGGTTCTTACACATAATAAATCTTACTGGGTTTCTGTGCACTAAATTTCATAATTATGTACGCGTCCATAATTAGACAATTCCTTGCACAGTTCACACAGTCTATTTTATAATGTGTAGGGGAAAACCAAATGAACAATCCTGTGATGAGTGTGACTAGACCGCCATAGAGTCCTTTTAATTAAATCAATATATGATCTAAATAGACTATTAGGGAGTCTGTTCAGCTACATCACTAGGTGTCGTTCTTTAACCAAATTGTGAATCAATCCTTTTGACTAGACCACTAAAAGGGTCTCTTATGAATCATGGAGTGGTACTATATAATCCAAGGGTCTTAACTATTACATAGAAGCCCAATAAGGATTTAAGGTAGCACCTTTTTGAATATCCATACTACGAACCCATCATATGAAAATATGAAAGATTCTATGAGAATTGGGATAACGAATATCCAGAGTATACAAAAACACAAAATGCATAAAAGAAAACATAAGATGAATAAACACATAGTCACATAACCACAAAATTGTTTAACTAGAAATTTGTTCTGCTAACAGAGCACATGTATTTAAAGCACACTAGGAATCCATCTCGTGGATTTCATTTGGTACTTTAAACATTATCAAGAATCTAACTATAAAGATAGAAAGATTTTTAAAAGAAAAATTCGATTTCGATTATAAGGAACCGAAATGTTCGAATTTAGGTACATAAGGAATCCAATTAAGGACTCTGATTTTAATAACAATCATCCACAAGGATCTAAATATGAAGATAAAAAGATCCCATATGGATTTTTAGAAGTTGAAGATGTTTGAAATATTGCACTGGATGTGCTTATGTCAAAACATGAAGTAAGAATGCTTATGAAGTTGAGATGCTTGATATGTCAAGGCGACATATGAAGTAGAATTTGAAGGTTAAGTCAATGTATGAGAAAAATATTTTTGAAAACTATGCATGGGGTTCTTTTAAGAAAAATGTGTTTAACGTTTTTGAAACCTTATATATAATACTTTTAAAATCATAAAGTAGGTGTATTAGGTAGGTATATTTATAAAAATGTTTTAAAATCATGCGAGACGAATTTTGAAATTATGTATAAGGTTTTTGAAAAACATGAATGATGCTTTTCGAAATCATGCACTTGATGAGAAAATGTACTGTGTTAATATTGTTTTCAGATTATATGAAATGTTTTGAGATCATGAAGATTGTTTTTTTTTTTGAAATATTTGTACTGTATATGTTGAAAAATCAAAACGTAATGGGTATGAGATTTGGAAATACCCTTAGTTATCTAACCAAGGATTTAATGGCACAGATGTGTAAAAAGCACGATTACTCATAATTTCACTTTATTTCATGTACTTCGTTTCTTAGAATGAAACTAGTACTTAAATTTTTTGGGGGAATCATGAGCGATCATTTGAAAGGGAGAATCACAAGAGTGGTTTGTAAGGAACATAGTTCCTTGATGTAGGTATCATAGGAAAAGTCATACACACATGTAACTACACTTGTACATCAGACTTTATGAACAATAATTTATTTATGAACAAAACAGATTGTTTCACATTACAAGAAAACAAAAGAAGCAAAGGCATAAGACAACAACATCCTTTATTCAGCCAATTGCTCATCCACGGGTTGGATTTGCACTGACAATCTTCGGGCAGTTGTTCCTGTAATGGCTTGTCTCGCCACAGTTGTAGCACGTTCCAGGCGGAAAGCGAGCTTGAGTAAGGTTGACTTGGAGTTGGGTAGCAGCAAGGTTTATAGCAGCTTTGTTTTGGGCAGCAAAGCGGCATGTGTTAATCAAATGTCCCCGCCGTCCACAGTAGGTACATTTGAAGCAGGGTATGAGGTTTGAATGATGACCGTTACATCGCTTGCACCTAGGAGCAGATCCTAAGTACGGCTTCCTAGCTGGTGGCCTTGCCACTTGGCTAGGTCCCGCTTGATTAGGTGTAACCGCTGCGGGTTTCCTTGAAGCCTTACGCTTCCTTGATTTTGGTGCTGGCTTGACTTCTGCTTCCTTCAGTGGCTCTTGAGTGGCTTCATTGTCGAGACGAGAGGCTTCATTGTTGAGACGAGCCATGGCAATGCCTAAATCCACAGTCCTCTGAATCACTTCGCCAATTTGCTGGACAAATTTGGCTGTTCGCTCGGGCATTTGACCAGTGCTGAGAGGAATAGACATTCTAGAAGAAAATGAAAGACAGAGGAAGAAGCAAGTGAAAGGTTATTGGATAATCAATACAGAATGGTAACGAATGAAAATTGTGATCATTTGTTTGTTACCTAAGGCAAACAAATGAGATGGTGACAAATCAAAGTAAATGGGTCAAAAATAATGTATCGCGAAGACATGCTCGCCTATAAGTGAACACTCATCCCAAGAATTCCCAGGTAAGCACAACTGGTCTCGCGTCTGATGAGATGTATACGAAGTGCTTGCCTAGACAGAAAACCCAGAATACAGGCATTCACCCTTCCAGTTTGCACGTGTTCACATTATTTAAAACCCAAAACCTTGACGAGATTTTGAAAATTCAAAGGGGTTCAAAACCTTATAACTGAGGGTTCAAAACCTAGTAATCAATCATCCTAGAACAGATGATTGCTTTTCAAAGCGGTTTTGAAATTTATATTCTTGTTGTGATCGTCGCCTAAGGATAGGTGACGGGATTGTTTTATGACTAAACGCAAGTAAACTCGCGTTAGGGTCCTAGAAAGGTTATAGACTAGGTCAAAGTATTACTAATAACCTAATTCCCTATAACCATGAGCTCTGATACCAACTTTTCTGTCACACCCCGACCACGTAAAACAACAAAACATGGCGGAAACATCGGGGAGTGTTGTAACAGAATCATTGTTTCATAACACATGGAAATTGAAATACTGTTTTATTGAATAAAAGAGTTACAATGTCTTGATAATCAAAGAAACATAACATAAATAACTAGTCTGCATCTTTTTATTGTCACTAAGGCCCATGTCCGCCTAAGTGTATCTTGATCAATCCTATGCTTCATTTCCTGAAACACATGTGAAAATAGATACGTCAGCATAAAAATGCCTGTGAGATACATAGGTTTTGTGAAAATAAGATTCATGACTTCTGTTTAAGAAAATGTTTAGTCATGAACCTTGTAATTTGCTTAGTCTTTGTAAATCATTTGAAAAACAATAAGTTCAGATGATACGTATAAATAAGAGAATAATGCATGGTTAAATGAATAACCATGTAAAATGAGTTTGTATCAGTTAAGTTGTTTGTAAAACAATGTATTGTGAAAAGTATGTTATTTGTATAAAATGTTATATGTCATAAACTGAAATGATTCAAATAACGCTACGATATGTAATACCATACAAACACTTATATATAGGAAGTACCAGCGGCGTATCCACCATGCTTGTATCATATAACACACGCCTCGTTACTTAATCACTTATTCAAACCAAACCAACAACGTAAGATGTCTATGTTTAAACCAACTTCCAAATGTATTGAAATAATATGTTAAAATGTTTATGTCAAAATGTAAACCATGTAATATGTAAACAAAATGATATGTATGGCTAGTGAAATGTATCAACTAAACCATATGCACAAGAACAAAGTATCGAAGTAAAACTCGGTTTAAATCAAAGCTATGTTTTGTGGAAATGCATGCTCAATGTAAATCATGTAATATGTAAACAAAATGATATGTATGGCTAGTGAAATGTATCAACTAAACCATATGCACAAGAACAAAGTATTGAAGTAAAACTCGGTTTAAATCAAAGCTATGTTTTGTGGAAATGCATGATCAATGTAAATCATGTAATATGTAAACAAAATGATATGTATGGCTAGTGATATGAACATCTATGCGGTGTTGTGAAAATGCATACATCCAAGCCTTGAGACTGCGGCGATAAACCCTTAAACAACTTAAAGGTTTATCTCAATTATGTATATCGAATTCGGTCATTCCTTTCATCCCCATACCCTGGATGTCCGGAACGGGAGTTGTCAATTCCTATGGTACCACTACCTACTAATGAACGGCGTAGCTAATGTTAATGAATGTATTGTTCCATTGTAAACAACCCAAATGTCATAACAAAATGTAAGCATGTGATGAAAACGATGTACTAAGTATGCACGCAATGGACATACATAGCATAAAATGTAAATGTAAAACGATGTACTAAGTATGCACGCAATGGACATACATAGCATGAAATGTAATGTAAAACGATGTACTAAGTAATGCACACAATGGGCACACCTAGCATGAAATGTAATGAAATCATGTACTATAATGTACTAACGAACATAGGAGGTATATGATGTGAAAAACAGGAAAGCACGAAAGTAACAAGTAGGCACATGTGTTCCACCCCAAAACAGTTTGGAAAACAGTAAAAGAGGGGTATATGTACTCACTTGAGATTCCTCAGATGTCTAAAGATAACCACCAAGTAATGCTCGGGATCTCGGAATCAAACGGCACCTAATATAGGTAACTATGTTAATTAACCGGACCTAAATCGGAAGATCGGGTAGCATGAGGGTTCGTAAACCAAACGAGTGTAGAGACTCGTGTCATTTGGTTTAACAAAGCCTACATACTAATTGAAACCTAACATAATTGTTTACGACCCATTACGACCCGTTTAGGTAGCTTATGCTACTTTAACGCGTCGTTCGCGTGAAACGCGTTCGGACCGCCTAACTAGTCCTATGACAAGTGTTATATGCCTAAACATGTTACATAATCAGTTATGTGACAAACATTTAGGTTACATATGCTTAATTACCAATTATACATGAAAAGGGTATTCTGGTAATTTACCTAAGGCATATAAACTACCTATCATACAACTACTTAAACGAAGCGACCATAAGGTATAACCTCGGAAGGTTATTCCCTATATACTATGGTCGCCTAATGTGTTTGGTCAGATCCTAATGATCGACCAAATGGGTCGGGTTCGAAGGTATAAGCGATTTATCATATCGCTTACCCTACGACCCTAGACAACGTGGTAATCAGTAGGCATAGTCCCAAGGGACTATAACCAACGTGATTACACTCACGTTGCGAAGTTCAAACGAACTTCGCATTGACCATTACTGGTCAACGCAGAAAGTCAAACAAAGTTTGACTTTCAGACTCGAAAGACTCGAAAAGCAATAAAAGAACGAAAGAATACTTACGAAGGGTCCCCGAATGCTAATCTCGATCCGAGAATCTCAGGTATGAAACAATGGTTTCAACTTAGAGTTTCTAAGATCAAAATTCTAGTGGGTTTAGCAATGGGGGTGGATGGGTATTTATAGTTTTCGGGTAACCGTTAAGATCGTTTGTCGAATATCGTGCCTTAATCGCATCCGTACAAGTGTCGGAAAGTTATGGTGCCTAAAAATGATCCTTATCAGCTGACTAAGCATGTGTGAGTGTGTGGTTGTGGATTAAACAGCTGTGATCTGCTGTTAGAAACATTTAATCTGGTCAGAAGGGCTGACGCGGCCCGCTTCAGGATCAGACAAACCTCAGGCGGGCCGCCTGTGGCTTCTGATCAGAAAATAAGTTTGCATTTTGACAGTTTCAGTCCCTGCACGTGTTTAAGGCCATTCCCGACACTTCTAAGGCCCGTAAAGCCAACTTTAAGGCCCTAAAATGATGCCTAAACATTGTGGACATGAAACATGCTCAAAAATATGCCGGATGTTGGTTCGTTTGGTCGTACGAACGCGATGTTCGCTTAATTACGACGGAATGCTCATAAGCGCGAAAAACGATCCAAATGACGCAACGAATGGATTTTTTGGCAAGCCAAACACTAAAGCATAATATAGTCATGCTTACATAAATTTTTGGATGTCCGGATGTATTCAGAACGTGAGTTATGCGCAAAAGTGCAAACTTGTGCACTTTTTGACACTTTTAGTCCCTGAATGACTCAAAAGTTTATTTTAGCATACCGAACCCCTCAAAGCCTATTTCTAAGCTATGTAAAGGATATTTATGGTATGTTTAACTTATGGTCATGTTCCGGAAAGTCTGTTACAGTTCAAATTGGCATACTTTTGCAGTTTGTCAAGTTTAGTCCCTGTAAGAGAATTAACTTGTTTTTGCCATACCAAAGCCTTCAAAACTTATTTCTAAGTTATGTAAAGGTTATTTAAGGTATGTTAAGCCTATTTCACTATTCCGGAGTGTTCGTTGCATTAAACTGGTTATATTTACGCATCGGTGCGCGTATAACCTTCCAGAAAGCGATTTAGAGTTTGAAATCGAACAAGAGTTGATATGTGTAAACGATACACATATTTTTACAAATCCCAGGTATGAAATATAATATTTCATTGGTTCGGTATTTGTTTGATGGCCGTGGAGGCACAGGTGTTACACGGGGCCCATTTGGGGGGATCATAAATCGTTTAACCAAGTTTGCGCACTTCCTTGTGAACAAGGAAAATAGCAGGGTTTCAAGACCTGCAGCCGTCTACTTGTAAGAAGCAGTTGCTAGGCACGGGGTGCTAACCTTTATTATCTTTGACCGGGACCCACATTTTGCCTCCGAGCTGTGACATGCTATGCACAAATCCTTCAGCTCACAGTTAGACATGAGCACCGCTTACCACCCGAATACGGATGGACAACCGAACTATTATTCCCAGGAGGAAAACTTTTTGAACTACTGTTCCTGGGAGGAATGCCTTTTAGATTGCTATTCCCGCGAGGAAAACCTCTCCATGTTTTGGTGTGATTTTCGATGTAGTTAATAGACTCATCTCTACCACTTCATTGAGGAACCGAATGAGACCATAACCCTCAAACGTAGTAACCTATCGTTCGAGCTCGTTGGAACTCACGCTGTGGCTCGAAGAGTACCTATGAATGGGAAAACTAGACGATGCGCAGGTATCCCCAGTTGTTCACAAGCAAAACTTCCAGCACTAAGGCTACAATAGAATTTCGGGACGAAATTCCAATCAACTGGGGAATGATGTGACACGCCGCAAAAACGTTTAAACATACTAGCTGGTCAGTGGTTGCGCGCTAAATTTTGGAATGAAATTTCTTCGAATTTGGGGATAATGTGGCACTTAGGGTTTTCATGCACGTTTCATTGATGTTATAATTAATTTCGTGGAATTCTGCCTATGTTAAATGTTTACAAATTCTGTGAACCTTATGCTGTGTGATCTTTCGTGTTGTGTGACTTTATGTGTTATATGGCTTACATGTTCGTTTTGTGAATTTTCGTGAAACTTCTTGCATTTAGGTATGACGGCAGATTGTTAACAAACTTATAAGCAAGAATGCAACATATATCTTGGCTTAAATTTCGAGGACGAAATTCCTGTAACATGGGGAGAATGTGACACCCTGTACTCTCGATCCCAATCATCGAGAGGAGAATATTCGAGTTTATTATTATTATCACTATTATTATTAGTGTTATTGTTTTTATTATTTACTAGAATAATAAATGAGATTACCGATATGTTATTATTACAACTGGGCTCGTTTGTTTGAGCAAGACTTCTATTTGTTTAACGGGTCACGCACTTGGGCTAGCCCAGCCCAACTAACCTAAACCCTACCCTATATATTTATCCTAACCCCCCTCACTTCTCTAAAAACCTTAAAAAGAAACCCTAATCCTATTTTAAACACTCAGCCGCTCACCCCATCATCTTCTTCCCCTCTTGTGCGATCAGAGGAGTCCGGCGACCAGAGCCATTCTCCGGTGACCTCTCCGGTATCCACACCTCCATGCCACTCCTCCTTCTTGTATCTCCCTTGCATCATCTCATCCGCACACACACATGAAAACCACCAAAATCCAAACACCATCCCACTTGCTACTCTCCCTCTCGTAATGCCTTAAGCCGACGGTGATTGGTGCCGGTTAACCGGTGAGCCGACGACCATGCCACTCCCCTGCACTGCCAATACCCCCCACCTTCTCGGTCTTCTTCTCTCCCTACTCCTCTCTTTTCTCCGGTCAACTCAGTCACGGCGGCGCTGCCGTTCTTGGAGTCGAACATCAGCAGCAACACTGCAGAGATCAGACATGAAGTGAGAGCGATACCTCCCGTCAGGAGGTGCTGGGGCCTGAGACGGAGGTCCAGCAGCGGCCCGGTGATGGAAACGAACGACATCAGCGGTCACAACCGGCGACGGGTCACTCGGTCAGTTTATATTCAGCTGTGATTGTCTTAAATCCTCTGTGGTTGTACATTACAAAATGGAAAATGTGTGTGAATGATCGATGATTTTTACTAGTGATAATGTCCAAGAAAGAACTGACAAGTTGTTTTTGTTTACTTAATGTTTACAATATGTTGTTTTGTATTCTTATCCTCCATGATTGTCCGTGAGTGGTAATAGATTATGATAATAGACTTGTAAATTTGGAATAAGAAAAGTGTGCACATGATTGGGGTTTACAGATGCAGTGCATTTTCTTTGGTTATTACTGATGCTCGCAATGATATGATTCTTTTATATAAAATGGTTATATGATGTAGCATGTGTTGTTTTGAAATGTATATCTTAAATTCTCGTGGCTCTCAGTTAAAAGAATGTTTGTAGATAACCTGTATGATAGCAATAAACCGTTTGGAATTATGGTTAAGGTCAACTGTCGAGATGATATGTAACTAATAATTATGGCGGATTGTTTGTGATTATTGGTGAAATGAAAGGAATGCACTTAAACAAGTTTAATTTAGGGATGATGGGTTGTTTAATAATATTAGTTCTGTATAATTTTAGTTATGGGCTGAAGGGTATTAATTTATGTTTAAGCTGATGTAAAAGCATGCTTGTGAGTCGATCAGATTTGGTTTTTTATGAAAAAAATGATTGAATTAATAGTTTGAATGTTCATATGCTTTCTTATTAGTAATTGACAAATTCTAAGTCGGTTGGTAATTGTTTGCTTAGATGAACTGTTTGAAGATGATTTGAATATTTGAAATTAGTTGTTTCGATCTGATCTAGTGATTGTACGGTAGGATAAAACATGTTAATGAAATTTGATTGGGTAGTACATGCTTATGAATTTTGATTGGATAGTACTATTCTGAAAATTCTAGAAGCATCAGCATGAAATGAGTCGAGACCTCAGTGTTGCGACTCGAGACCATCAATCATCAACTTAAAACCTGAAAAGGCGTTCAAGGAGTCGAGACCAGCACGGTTGCGACTCGAGATTTCCTGATCTCGACTCGAGACTGGACTCGAGACCTTTACGGTTGCGACTCGAATGTTCACAACTCGAGACCATCTGGTTTCGACTCAAGAACTCGTGGTTGCGACTCGAGACGTCTTGCTCTCGAGTCGAGACCACCCGGTTTTGACTGGACCGCTCTGCTTAGCTAATGGGCCTCGTAAACAGGTGTTATGGACTGCGTACTATCGTTGTTGTTTAACTGTTGCTGATCAATTGTTCATGCGTTAGGATAGGCCCAATAACATATATACTGGTATGATACGTGTTACTGTTACAACTACTGTACCATTATGCTAAATGTGTGTGCTATGTGAAATGTGGATTTACATGCTACGTGTTAGATACGTGTAATTTATACGTGACGTTACTTGCATACGAACCTAATAAATATTTATAAACCATAATAGGGTATGGTTGACCAACCTAACACAAGTAAATTGTCTGCCGAGCAAACCAAGGTGAGTTCACACATTAAAAGCATGCGTCCCAGGGAGGGACACGAACAAACTAAAGAATGCTTTCAAACTAATATTTCCGGGGGAAAATGCGAATGGGTATATTTTAAATTACTATTTCCGGGGGAGATACGTTTGGATAATATTTATATGTCACAACTAGCAAAACTAAACGAATCTCTATCATGTAAAGTCCCTGCTTATAGTACCGATTAATCGCCGGGGGCGACCGAGTTATTAGTTGATAGCGCTATTAGGTTTGACAACCTCACACCGTGACCGGGGGAGATCGGGCGTGAACTAGTATACCTTGCATCTTGGTCAATGACGATAGACATTGACTCCGGGCACAAAATCTTCTCGTCAATAGTTTCAGTAACGCCAGTTTAGTAGCTTTCATATGGGGTAGCTCCCCATGACGTGATTATAAATGTTTTATCTAAACAACTTACGTTTTCAAAAACTAAAACTGGACAACTCGTGAACTCGCCAACTTTATGTTGATACCCTACTGCATGCTTTGCAGGTTGCTCGATACAGTTTAGGACGGACATTGCAATCGGCTGGAGTGCATGGCTTGTACGTTCATAGTTAATAAACTTGTGGTTTTAAATTACGATATGTTCTCTTTTCCCTTTCGTTGCAAACTTAAACTATGTTTTGAAAATTTAAATTGGTCGCTAATTATACCGTTATTTGTAATAATAACTAAACCGTTCAAAATAATTAGTGGCTGGATCCTGGTCATGTCATACGCCTCGTGGTGGTACTCCACATGTGGATTTTTAGGGTGTGACAAACACGACTACCTACAGTGTACTATTGTCTATTAGACGAACGGGTCGTGCCTTGTCTTAGTATTGTGTTTTTGGGTTAGGTTTCTGGTATTATTCCAAGTTATAATAGTTATGTTTAGTTTTAGAATAATTGTTTATACAATATTTCTATATTAATACTTCTCAAGTATTCGTATTCGTATTTCCTTCCCAAGGATGGGGGTTTTTAATACGTGTATGCTTTATAATTCCGAAAATACATTCTAAGTCCCACTTAGAAAATATACTTAACTCATTTGTCCAAAATAACTTATTTCCAAAATATATGTATTTTTCCCAAAAATAATGTATTTTTACTTGATTTCCAAAATAATATTCCACCAAAAACATATGTGTAAAGGGACTTTCTGAAAAAATTTCGTAAGTTACGTTCCAACGTTTCGTAATATAACATTACTTGTGTAACTTAAATATTTATTTTTGTGAGAGTGTTGGTAATATTTTTGGAATCGTACTTTCATGGTATTTTCAAGTTATATTATTTTTACCCTAAATATAATATATATCTAGTACACAAAATAACAAACAATCACACAAATGTCTCAGCATAAAATATACATTCTAAATATATGTTCACCCATTTTTATTTGCGAAACCAACCTCCGATACTTTGTATTTCGTAACAAAATTTATGGCGAAGTTTGTATTTGAAACACAAGTTATAAGATATACTAGTAACACTTGTTTAGAAAAATATTTTCTAAGTATTGGATTTTCAGAAAAATTCGCCAGAGTTTCCTTTGTAACTGGAGGTGTCCATGCTTACAAGCGTATCATTTTCTTTAACATATATCACATTAGATCACTTTCAAATAACCAACCCGACATTTAGGCATGCAAAATACTACTTATATCGATTCAGTTTTAATACACAAAACTGGGCTGTTTTCGGGGTCCAAATCATCACCAATATTTTATAGAAAATCATTTTCCGGACTGAAATCAGATTTATCTTTTTCTGTCCACAGTCCGCGGAATAATTTATTTAAAATTAATCGAGAGTCCGATTTACAAAATTTCAGTTGGAGGATCACTGCGACAATAGTGACCATCTACAGTATAAATTTTATGATCTAACTCTACACAGAATTTAAGTTATGACTGAAAATATGACTCTCATTTACTGCCGTAAAAATGCAGCTTTAGCTGCTGTTACAAACCGACGCTTTAAAAATAGTAAACGAAGTCCAAAAATTATGATTCTGGTGCCATTAGAACCGTATTTCATAGTACATAAACCTAGACTTCAGAAAATACATTTTTTGTTAAGTTATGACCTGTTTACAGCCTGTTATAGTCGGCTGAAAAAGGCAATCAGCATGCTGTTTAAAGGTTAAATGTTACTAAAACGCACTCATACGTTCGCCATAGTTTCTAATATGTTTAACATCAGACCATAAGTTGTTTACGGCAGGTTTTTGTTCATTTAATTCAGATTTACCATGTATTATCACCTTTCACCTCATAACCTTTGTGCAAAGCTTTTATGTTCAGGTTTTAAGTTATGATCTTTAGGGTTCTTGTAATTTCACCATTCTTTCCACTATTAACCACCAAGAATATGAACAAGATGAAGATCTAAGGCACTTACCACTAGCACAAGGCTAGGGGAGTTCAAGTGAAGAAATGTGGTGGTTAAAAGAAAACGAGAGAGGTCCTTGAGCTTCGGAACACACCATGCTTCGTTGTATGATCACTTGCACCTTTGTGTATGTATGGTTTGCTTAGAAAAAGGCTTGAAGGTGGTTGTATGGTGGTGTGGTGTGGCTGCCGAAAGCAAGAAGAAGGAGAGGAAGAAGATGAGTTTGTTGGTGGGTGTTTGATGAGAGATAGAAGTGATCCAAGGTGTTTACTTATAGTCCACCTTAGTGCTTTTGTCCAACATATATTGTCTCAACTAGATATTAGGCAAGGGGGATTATAATATTCAAAAATTAGTGGAGTGTGTCCCCCTTGGGGAACCGATTGGTTGAGGGGGGGGGGGGGGGTTTATGGGTAGATTTCAATTGGATAGATAGTGATTAGTTAGTTTAATTAGGATTTAAATAAGTTATCATATGTGTTATGAAATATAACGGGTGTTAGGGTGTTCGGGGACCCTAACTGGCTCAGAAAAGTGTAAGCAAGGTTGTTGACAATATTTTTAGGTTCCGGGTAAAGTCCGGTTGTTTGGTTGGATATTGATCCGTTAAAGAGCTAAATGAGCATTTAAAGTGCCTTTAATATTATTTTTAGTGACACAATGAATTCTCGAAACTTTGGAAAGTGTCTAGTATTATTTTCCCATGTTTTTGCACTTCACTGGTTACGTTAAATGCTGAATTTTGTAATAGAGTGCAGAATTTTGTAATTTGAGCATGTTTTAGGCACATCCGGTCACTATAAATATTACCTAGTGACGCAGTTCTACAATCCTCACCTCTCTACACTCCCTACCAGTGTAGTAATCTATTCCCGGCTCATAATGGCCTCAGAGACAGTATCTGTCTAGTGCTGGTAATGCCAGCATGTTTACTGGTTATCCGCTTATTGAGCTACTGTGTTTTTGTGCATCAAGTTTGTCACTATAGTTTTGTGTGTAATAAATGGAGTGACAGTAATAAAGTATGATGCATGTACATGTATGTATCAGAAATCACATAGCAGTTTAACCACAATTGTAAGCAAGCACAGTAATTAAGCATTAATTAAATATTAATTAATTCGTACGGATACCTGATTTGGTAAGGGTTGTCACATTTACCATTTTCAAATATTTTGGGGTGATACATATGTGCCTACTTGTTACTTTCGTGCTTTCATGACATATAATTGCTATGTTCATTAGTACCCATATAGTACATGATTTCATTTATGCTTTGCTATGTATGTTGACTGAGCATGCTAGCACATTGATTTCATAAACACTTTTGTTACATATGCTTACTCAGCATATGGACACATTGATTTACATTACATTTCTGCTATATATGTTTACTGAGCATGCTAGGACATTGATTTACATGATATTTCTGATTTTTATGTTTACTTAGCATACTTGGTACATTATTTTCACATAACATGCTTACATTTGGTATGACATTTGGTATGTTTAACGGGACTAAAATACGTTCATTAACACTGATCACACCGCTCGGTAGTATGTAGTGGTACCATAGGAATTGACAACTCCCGTTCCTAGATTCCTAGGTTTGTTTGGAAGTAAGGAATGATAGAATCCGATATACATAATTGATAAACCTTTAACTTGTTAAGGGTTTGTCCGTCAGTTGCAAGGCTTGAATGTATGCAATAAACACTACTGATTAAATGTTCTTATCAATAAAAGCATTGGTTTTTCAAAACATAACTTTTGATTTAAACATTTATTTATTCAAAAACATTGTTTTACACATGATATTTGGTTTTACATGACATTTGATTATACATTGACATATACATGTGGTTTGAGTAAATACTTTTTATTCACCATACAAAACATTGTTGTTACTTGACATTTAGACATTAAACATTATTATACATGAACATTTGTTATTAGTTAAACAAAACATTTTAGTGGTTATTGGTAAGTGATTTAAATAACAAGGAGTGTGTAATATGATAAAAGCATGGTGGATACGCCTCTGGTACTTCCGATATATAAGTGCTTTTATGATATTACATATCGTAGCATTATCTAAATCATTTCGACAAAGACATGACACATTTTATACAAATGACATATTTTCGCAAGACATTATTTTACAAACGTCGTATTTTATACAAACTCATTTTTACTTGGTTATTTATTTAACCATGCATTATTCTTTTATACCATCTGATTTTCTTATCGACTTTCATATGATTTTATAAAAGAAAACACTTTTACAAGGTTCACGACTATTTTTTGTTAAACATTTCTTTTAACTACAAGTTATGAACCCTTCATCAACAAAACCTTTGTATCTCACAGACATTTTTATGCTGACGTACCTATTTTCACATGTGTTTTAGGTGCTGTTGTTAGATGATGATGATGCAAAACATAGGTTTGGACGAGGGCCTTAGTGACATAAAACAAGAAAGACAATGTGTTTAAACTCGTTTACTTCACTTTAAGACTATGTCAAACAATTATTAATTCAATAAAACAAAACTTCGATTACCATGTGTTGTGAAGCAATGATTCTGCTACTCCACTCCCTGATATTTCTGCCGCGGTTTGTTGTATTACGTGGTCGGGGTGTGACAGAAGAGTTGGTATCAGAGCCCATGGTTATAGGGAATTAGGCTATTAGTAATGCTTTGACCTGGACTATAACCTTACTGTTGGTGCATATGTATGTCGACTTTGTCTTGTATCGAGTCTTGTAATAGGTTTGATAGGCCAGGACACGTAGAACGAACGAAATGGGAAACTGAGCAAAACAAGCAGCTTCACACGAACTGACCAGTTCGTGCGAAGTGGCCAGTTCGCACGAACTGGACATGTTTGTTTCATGCGAAGTGGGAATACTATATATAGGTGTCTTCGTCATTTCATTTGTAACACTTCTGATTCTGGTAGCGAAGCTCTGCCAAAGTATCTCCAGGTTTGGAAAACGTCATCAAATCAATACAAGAGATATATTAAGTGATTCTAGTGTTTATACAACTGAAATAACTCCGATACGTCAGATTTCGCCTCTCGTATTGGACGAGATCTCTTCCGAACGACTGGTTTGGTTGTGCAAACGATCCTATAAGTGGTATCAGAGCTCAGGAGGAAGAGTTCTTACCATTTCAGCTGGTTTTCATCTAAATTTCTGATTTCTACTCACTTTCTTCATGATTTTTCAAAATTAACTGAGTTTTTACGGATAAAATGGCTTGATTTTCACATATATTACACGAAACACTGTTTTAACAAATCCTTGAAAGAATCAGACTTAAAATCGAACTAAAACTTGATCAATTTTATCAAAAACACATCAGATCATTCGAATTAAACCTCAAATCGTGTGAAATCACCTCCAGGTCGCTTGAAACAACCAATTCGCGTGGAATTTTAGCCAGATCGTACGAATTAAACCTCAAATCGTGTGAAATCATCTCCAATTCGCACGAATTGGACATAGTAGACCTCATATCACTTGAATTGGACCTCGGTTCGCTTGGAAATATACCAGTTCTCACGAACTGGTCATTTATAGTATCAGTTTGCTTGAAAGTGCCAATTCGTTTGAAAATCAAAGTCCAGCTCACATGAAGTGGGTAATTCCAGATCGCATCAGTGTCAATTCATTTGAAATCCATCAGTTCACATCAATGGCAGTTCGTATCAGATCCAGTTCACTTGGATTCAAGTCCAGATCGTTTGGAATATTGTCAGTTCGTTTGAAAGACTGTATTTGTGAATTTTTGAAACCGAATCATGGAAAACGAGTTCTATAACGCGTTTGCTACTCCAATTACTGTTGCTCAGAACACAATGTTAGAAAATGAAACATGAACCATGCAAAAACCGCCTAAGCTCATGAATATTGAAGAGTATAGTGGATGGGAGGAGCGTTTTGAAAATTGGGTTCAAGCAAATTACTTAGATGCATGGGAATGTATTGAATATCGATATATTAGACCAGTTAAGGATAATGGAGAGAAGGTTGATGTTAAAGATCTAAGTGTTGATGAGAAAAAGAAATACAAAAGTGAAAAAATGATGATCAGTTTATTGCAACAAGCTATTAAAGAAGATATCTTGGTTTTACTACAACACAATGGAAGTGCACACTCAATATGGAAAGCACTAAAAGCGAAGTTTGTTTGAAGTAAAGACATGATCAAGAACAAAAAATCGCTTTTGAAGAAAGAATTTGATCTATTTCGTGGATTAAAAACTGAAAACACCAAGCAGATTATAGAAAGATATTGCAATTTGGTGATGAACATGAAGAGATTGAACATCACGAAAGATGATGAAGAATGGATTGAAAAATTGGCTGATGCGTTGGCACAAGATGTATGGGGCACGTATCTTATGATGTTGAAAAATAAACCTGAATTTGATAATCTAACGTTGAGCAAGTTTATTGAATAACTCGAAGCTCAAGAGATGGAACAACGAAAGATGGCGAGAATGAAGGACTTTGATGGTGAACAAGACATTGGTCTGTATATTACAAAGGTGGTACTAGTGATAAAACCAACACTTCACCAAAGATCGAAATTGCTTCCAATGCAAAAAGTTCTTCTAGATGGTCGTCTCAAGGATCAAACAAGAAAACTGGATTATCTCCATATCCATCATTCGATCCAAATTTTTCAGCAACCAAGAATGGCAAAGTACTACAATGCAACATTGCGTTAAATCTTGAAAATGGTCAAAATTTCTCGAAAGAGGTTTCCAATGGTCATATGTCGTTGTTGGTAACCGTGTTAGAGTCTTATGAGAGTTTAGTTGCTGGAAGAATCGGAAATCCAATGTTGACAAAAGAGGATTACGATCAGATCGATGCTGAGGAAATGGAATTAATGGATATTAAGTGGTGTTTAGCGAGTGTGTTGAGAAGAGCTGAGAAATTCAAGTAGATTACAGGAAGAGATGACTTCCGAGATTCTAATGTTTCTACTTTAGGATTTGATAAATCTAAAGTTACTTGTTTTCGTTGCAGGGAAAAAGGGCATTTCAAGCGAGAATGCACAAACCGCGAAGAAAGTGGAGCTCAGAATCCGTTCGGGAACAATGATTATTATCGAAAAGCGATTTATCATCAAGTTGCTCAAAAGCCATATCAACAACAATCGCCACAAACTTCACATGCTAGGAAGGAGATTGAAGAATCAAAGAAACCTTATCTGGTTAATCAAGATGATGAAAGATCGACAAAAGGATTTAGCTGGGACAAATATATTTCAGCTGATAGTAAAGCATGTCTGATAAATCAAGATGATGAAAGGCTTCCAAAAGGTTTCAGTTGGGATGATTATGACCCTAACAGAACTTCAGATCATAAAGCTTTTGTTGCTCAAATCGTTGAAGATAGAAATGATGATTATTATGAAAGAAAAATGAAAGAGCACTTAAGATATCTAGCTGAGAGAGATGACAACGATGATGCAAATGTTCGAGTGACAAGGAAGAAGGTTATAAAACAAGAAGATAGTGATGATGATACTTGGTATTATGCAAGAAGAATGGAAGAGCACTTAAAAAGTATGGAAGCTAAGGAAGATGACAGTGATGTTGAAAATGTTCATGCGATAAAAAGGCAGGTCAAAGAAATTCCAGCCTTCAAGATTGGAATAGAAGCTGATGCAGAAAAGATACCTAAGACATGTGAAAACTGTGAAACTTTGAAAAAGCAAAACAACACATTGATTCATAACATGAACAGACTGAAAGAATCTTATGACGTTCTAAACAAAGCTATGAATCAATACAACGAATCAAGCAGTGAACAAGCGACAACTATGAAGACACTTCAAGGAGCATACATGACATAGCAGAAAGTCGTAAATGATTACATTGAGAAATGTGCTGTACTTGAACAGAAATTGGAAACTCAGAGAATAGAAACTGAAAGAGTAAACAGGTTATTAAAAAGTTACTCATGTGCTTCTTATGTGATTGACAGGATTTATCCAACAGTTGAAGGCATGAAGGCGTTTCAAGAAGGAGAATCTGAAGTAAAGGATACTGGTAAGAAACAAAGTACTAACTATACCAAGTGTCCGCCTCCGCTTGAAAATGGATATTCTCCACGAAATCCTAATTCGGAGAGAGTAAAAAAGGCAACCAATTTACAGTGGGAATCTGAACCTTCAGATGGATTGCCAGACAACATTGATGTCACTTTCACATCGTTTAACACTGATCATGAGTCTGAGTTAATAAAGAAAGTGATCGATCAGGTGTTGGATAAAGATGAAACCGAGGAGTCAGAGTCAAAATCAACGTCAAAGTCTGACACGTCAAGTCCAACAGTCGTAAAGGGCAAACGGGTTTACAATAAATATTTTCTATTATCAAAAAATAATATGAATGACGAAACATTCAAAGTAGCATATATCTTGAATGATTCTGACAAATTATATTTTGATGAAGAATTTCCAATAAGATGTGTTAAAACTGAACTGATCAAAAAGGTTTTCAAACTAACAGAAATTAACATTTCTAAAATAAAAGATGTAAATCTTTCTGAAAAACCTAAAAAGTACATCTCAAGAGTTCAACAAAGGTTAAACAAGAAAAAAGGTTACAGTTCTGGTTCGGATTTTCGAAAGAAACCAAACCATAACGGTAATTTCAAAAAGAAAGGTTTAGATTTTATTCCACCAGAAAATCATAAAAATGAGAAAACTTATAAACCAAAAACTGTATTTGTTTCAGGATCAAGCTCGGAAGAAGAGGAAAAGAGATCATTCTGGAAGCAATCAAACAAAGAATTCCTTGCAAAGAAGCAAGAAGGAATGAAGAATGAAGTTATTCAGAAGAAGGAAACTATAACATGTTATCAATGCAACAGAGTTGGTCACATTGCCTTGAACTGTCCAAAGGCAATCAACACAAAATAGGGAGCCTCTGAAAAACTCAAAGAAAAGATGGTTGAGAATGAACCACCAACCAAACAATTTAAAGTTTTAAAAAATTCAAAATTTGAGGTTGGTGAATGTTCAATAAGTTTTTACAAAAGAAAGGTGAATCTTAACAACCAAAGGTGGGTTGTTAAGAAATCAGATGATAGTTCTAGCAATGATTCTGATTCGTCAAAATCAGAGGAGCTATTGTCTGGCGATGAATCTGATTCGTCAAAGTTAGAGGAGCCACAAGTTGAGCTAAAAGGAGAAAAGTCAGTATCGCCAATGGATGATGCAAACTTTCCACCATTGCGGGCTGAAAATTTTAAACAAAAAATTGGAAAAGTAGAGATTTCAAATCAATTTTTTTTCTGAAAAGAAAGAATTTGACGTTGAAAAAGCCTTTAACCCCAAAGTGAAACATATCTTTGGTAAAATGATTGATGGGAAGGTAAAAGGGGTAAAGGAATTTTATGAATCGAAAAGGAGTAAACCAGATGATGATGGTTCACCCATGTTCATATCGTCATGGGATAGAACCTATCAAGAGTAAAATCCGGACTTGCCGGAGCTCCCAAGTTGGTAATCGTGGAGCAGGAATCGGCATTTTTCTCAAAATTCAAAATTGTCATATCTCAAATTTAAAAGTGGTTATTTGTTTGTTCCTACAAGTGGTTATTCAAGGTCATTAAGTTGAACTTGAGTTAACTTTCATACAAGTGGATGAGAAAACAATGTGATGAAAGCCCCTATCTTACAAGTGGTTGTGATATCAACAAAACGAATTTTCCGGAAAAACCATTTGATTAAAACAAACTTAAGTGTTTTGAAATCATAATGGGAAAATAGTTTGTTGTCAGGGGGAGTTCTGATTGTTTACGCCAAGTGGATGGCGAATTGAAGCAATTCACATCGGTTTGTCAAATTTTCTTTAAATGGTTTTGAATTTTAGGGGGAGTAAGAAATTTCAGAAAATCCAAAAACATTAGAAAATTAGAAAATGTAAAAAACATGATAAAATCAAAAATGAGTTTTGTTGTGAAAAAGAGGAAATGATAGTACATCAGTAGACAATCACAGCACGCTAAAGATTTGGAAAGTTAAATATGTGATAAACGGTCTCACTGATGATATGCCAGTAGGTTTTCGCACGCTTAGTAGATTGTGTTCGAGATATAAACCTAAATATCAAATACTTACTTATCTCGTGGGGAACATCTCTCGGATATATAGGTAACCCCTGAAATCTTGTTTGAAAGGCTTTCTATTTCTGACATACTAGGTCTTTGTGCGTGGTGATATCTGGGGTATTATACCAGGACTTCTGATTTTGCGGGAGCAATAGCCTAGTCCTCGTATAATACTTTGCATTGCTTTAATCATAATGCCCGCCCTCAGCATAAAAAATGATCAAACATTGAAAAATGCTAACCATGTGCTGTTGAAGAAAAGATTCTCTAAAGGGAACCCACCTAAAGTCGAACCATCATCTCTCTGATTTTGCGGAAACAATAGCCTGAGCTCTCATGGTCTCGCATTTAACCCCTTACAGATATCATTAGTGTACATTCACCTGTAAGACTGAATATAAGAGTCTGGATACGGGAGTATATTCTGAGGTGGTATACACGAATAAGTTTAAGTTCCTAAAACACTAATCTCGTATCTCGAAACAGTTGAACTTTGTGTGAAAATTTAAGTGGATCAGTATACTGATAATCTAAGTGAATTGTTTAGAACTTAAAGTGTTTAAAGCTCAACGGTGCTAGTGATTTGTCAAAACCTGATATGATCCTCTTACACAAACTCACAAAAAATATTGTCTGTAAATATTTCGTTACTGTTTTCTTTTAATGTGTTTTAGCATAAAATTTGAAAATTCAAAAAAATTTTATTTCATCTTATTTTCGACAACTGATGTTGAAAAGTTGATTTTCAAAATTCCAAGTGCTAATCATGATGAACAGCGGGTTGGGAGAGTGTGTTTGAGATGAAAATTTGAGAAATGTCATAATCTATCAAGTGATGTTTTGAGATTGATTTGACAAGTGGTAAGCAGAGATTAAATTTGTCAAATTTTTAAATTTTTGAAATTTATTTTGAGGTAGAGGATGTGCAGGTAAGCCAGGTTCCGATTCCTATGGACTTTCTGCATAACCAGATACTGATTTTGGATCAACATCCAAGGGGGAGAAGCTGCTAAAGATGATGAGCTTAAGGAATCAAGAGACCTGATCAAGAGGTGTATAGAGCCAGGTTGCGATTCTGGAAGTTAAAGTGAAAGAGAGAGAGAGAGAGAGAAGAAAGAGATTGAAGAATGCTTACATTGTCAGATACTTTGGAGAGAGCAAAAAGACTGATCAAGGCTGAAGTCTCATCATACTGAAGACTCGACACTGAAGACTTCGTCAGCATCCAAGGGGGAGTATGTTGGTGCATATGTCTGTTGACTTCGTCTTGTATCGAGTCTTGTAATAGGTTTGATAGATCAGGACACGTAGAACGAACGGAACAGGAAACTGAGCAAAACAAGCAGCTTCACACGAACTGACCAGTTCATGCGAAGTGGCCAGTTCGCACGAACTAGACATGCTTGTTTCATGCGAAGTGGGAATACTATATATAGGTGTCTTGGTCATTTCATTTGTAACACTTCTGATTCCGGTAGTGAAGCTCTGCCAAAGTATCTCCAGGTTGTAAAACGTCATCAAATCAATACAAGAGATATATTAAGTGATTCTAGTGTGTATACAACTGAAATAACTCCAATACGTCTGATTCCGCCTCTCGTATTGGACGACATCTCTTCTAAATGACTCGTTTGGTCGTGCAAACGATCCTACACTTCCTAGGACCCTAACACAAGATTCTTGTGTTTAGATCTTAAAACAATACCATCACCCATCTTTAGGTGACAACCACAACAAGAACACAAATTACAAATCCGTTTTGAAAACCAATCATGTATTCCTAGATGATTTATTATAAGGTTTTGAATCTTCACAGTTTTCAAAGTCTCGTCAAAGTTCGGATCTTTATAATGTGAACACGTGCAATCTGGAATGGTGGGTGCCTGTACCTCGAATTTTTTGCCTAAGGCTAGAGTGTTCGTACAAATCCGCAGTATCGGTCCAGTCACTCTTACCTGGGAACTTTTGAGGTTAGTGTCCACTTATAGGCTAAAGCATGTCTTCGCGATACATTGTTATGACCCGCTTACTTTGATTAGTCACAATGTCATTTTTTTCGTTTTAGATAACAAATAAATGATCACAATCCTTTTGTTTTGTTGATAATTTTAACATTTAGTTATGATTATCCGATAACATGTCACTTGTTTCCTCTCATATTTTTCACTATCTTTAGGATGTCTCTTCATCGCAGCAACACTTAAAGGTCTGAACGGGCTGCTACAATTGCCCAACAAATAGGCATAGTAGTCCAGAGAACCGTTGAATTAGCTGTTGCCATGTTTCGTCTCAAGGATGAAACCGCCCAAGAGACACCAAAGAAGACAAAAGCCAAGTCTTCAAGAAAATCAAAGAAGCGTAAAGCTTCAAAGAATCTTTCAGCGGTTGCTCCAAATCAAGCGGGACCTAGCCAGGTGGCAACTCTACCAGCTAAGAAGCCATACAGAGGAAAAGATCCTTTGTGCAATCGATGCAACCGTCATCACCTGATTAAAAAACCACGTCTCAAATGCACCCACTGTGGGCAATGGGGACATTTGGTTAATGCATGCCTTTTTGCTATCCAAAACGAAACTAATGCAAATCCTACTGCTACTCAAGCACCATACCCACCTGGATCGTGCTACAACTGTGGCGAGATGGGTCATTTCAGGAACAATTGCCCAAAGCTTGTCAATGCAAATCTGACCCGTGAATGAGCATTTGGCTGAAAGGAAGATGTTACTGCTTTAAAACAACTATGATTTTATGTTTTATTTCTTTTGTTTTCCAAGAACTCTGAAACAATTCGGTTGGTTTATAAATAAATCGTTATTCACAATTTTGATGTACAAAAAAAATATGGTTACATATGTGTATAACATACCCCTACGATACTGACACCAAGGAACTATGTTCCTTGCAAGACAAACTACTCTTGTTGTTCTCCCATTCATGTGATCGCTCACGATTTCCACGAAAATACTAAGTACTCGTTTCCTTCTAAGAAACAAAGTACAAGGTACAAGTTACAACTTTGGACGAATACTCAAAGTACCACTTTAAATCCTTGGATATCTAAGGGTACTTTTCATAAGTCCTTCAATAGTCTCATGCGATATGTCTATGTACATATCATAACATTCTGGTTTCCATAACAACATACATAGTATATGTTTTCAAAACATCCTTCATGATTTCAAAGACATTTCATATGGTTTAAAAACATTTTAACATAGTATATTCACTAAATATACCGAGTGCATAAATTCAAAAACATTATCCATGTTTTCAAAAATCTTATACATGATTTCAAAACCATCTCACATGCTTTTAAAAACATTTTATAAACATATTCACCTAATACACATACCATATTATTTGAAAAGCATTACATAAGGTTTCAAAAACATTAAACACATTTCCAAAGAACCCCATGCATAGTTTTCAAGAAACACTCTGCTCGTATGTTGACTTAACGTACGTAGTACACGATCTCCAAATCCTACTTCACATGTTGATTTAGCATATCTAGCACCTTAACTTCATGAACATTTTACCGCATGTATTGACTTAAGCACAGCTAGTACAAGGTTTCTAAACATCTCCCGCTACACAAATTTCAGAATCCTTATAGGATCTTCGTATCTTCAGAGTTTGATCCTTGTGGATGATTAAAGCGCAAAATCAGAATCCTTAATTGAATTCTTTGCGTGCTTTAATACGTATATTACGATCCAATAAGAACAAAACCAAATTCCTATAAGATCTTCCTATCTTCATAGTTAGATTCTTGAGGATGTTTAAAGTACTAATTGAAGTCCATGGATTGGATTCCTGGTGTACTTTAAATATATGTGTACAAATCAATAGCAAATTGACGAACAAATTAATAACAAGTTCATAACAAATTGAAGACCAAGTTAAACAATTATGTGATTATGTGTTTATGTGTAATCCGAATGTTCGTTATTCAAATCCTCATAGAATCTCTCATATCTTCATATGAGGGGTTCATAGAAGGAAATCTAAAGGTACTACCTTAAATCCATAATGGGCTTCTATGTAATAGTTAAGACCCTTGGATTATAAAGTACTATTCCAAAGTTAAAGAGACCCCTTGGGTGGTCTAGTTAAAAAGATTGATTCGTTAATCTGGTTAATGATATCATGTGATGATATTGTTGAAGAGACTCTTTAATGTTCTATTTAAAGAGATCATTTGTTGATCTAATTAAGAGGACCCTATGGTGGTCTAGTCACAGTCATCACAAGTTTATTCGTTTAATTTTCTTCCCCTACACATTATAAAATATACTGTGTGGACTGTGCAAGGAATTACGTAATTATGGATGCATACATAATTATGGAATTCAGTGCACAGAAACCACAACAAGTTTTGTCATGTGTAAGAACCTATAGTGATAAGAATAACGAAACGTGAACAATGTAATTGGGGCACGGTGGATGCACCGATGGCGCTTCCTATATATATATATATAAGTGTCCCTTATTACATTGCAAGCATGGCGTTATTTAAGCTACTAGAAGTTCAGGACCTTGACCAATGTTGTTTTATCTCTTCGACTTCAAGTTTCGAGCACACACAAGTTTTCTATAATAGTTTTCACAAGAAACATTCTCTCTATCCGTTGTTCGAGACTTCCACTTCTTGTTGAATTCACATGCTCTCTACATTTTACTACAACAAGGACATCATTTTGACAATTTCATGCCACTCTTGAGGTTCGGTACAACCATACAAAAACTCATTAGAACGGAGTTTAAATCTTCTGATCTAAACTCTTCCCTATAAATAACAGACATGTACAAATAACAAAGTTCGCTGAAAATCTAAACGTGCTCCAGAATTTACTTGGGAATGTGAAGATCAAATGAAGGCAAAATATCCACATCTATTCTCACAAGTTTCCTCTAAATAAATTTCAGGACAAAATTTCCTAAAGTAGGGGAGACTGTGACATCTGTGCTTATGTAATCATTATACAAACTCTGAACAGTTCAACTATCAATAAAACAACGTGATTTGATCCCAATATTTGTTTATTTATGTTTGACATTTTTCACATTTTGATTTTGTTCGATTTTAAACTCTAAATCGCTTTCTAGAAAGTTATACACAAACTGATGCGTAAACGTAATCAGTTTAATGCGACATACACTCCGGAGTAGCAACATAAGCTTAACATACCTTAATTAACCTTTACATAACTTAGAAATAAGTTTTGAAGGGTTTGGTATGGCAAAAACAAGTTTATTCGACTACAGGGACTATTTGCGACAAACTGTGAAAGTCTGAGGATTCGTATAGTAACACACACTTTGGAACATGATCTTAAGCTAAACATACCATAAATATCCTATACATAGCTTAGAAATAAGCTTTGAGGGGTTCAGTGTGAGAAAATAAACTTATTTGATCAACAGGGACTAAAAGCGTCAAAAAATGCATAAGTTTGCATTTACGCGCATATCTTACGTTCTGAACATATCCTGACATCCAAAAAATTTTCGTAATCATTAAAATATTTTATGTTAGTGATTGGAATGCAAAAATACCACTCGTCGCGTAATTTGGATCGTTTTTCGCGTCCGTTTGAGTTTCGTCGTAATTAATCGAGTAACGCAATCGTACGACCAAACGAACTGACATCCGTGATATTTCCAAGCATATTTCATGTCCTCTATACTTTAACTTCATGGTAGAGCCTTGAAATTGGGTTAAAGAGGCTTAAACGCGTCAAAAACCATCAAAACATGCTGCAGGGACTAAAGCTGTCAAAAATGAAACTTTTGAAGAAACAGGCTCCCTCATGCCATGTGCCAGACCCAGGTGTCCCTGGCGCGCCACGTGTCAGCACATGTTTTTCATAATTTTCTAAAAACTGCAATTCAGTGGCTGGAACATGGTTTAATCCTGGTTTTTCAATACTTGGAGCTAGTTTAAGTGTTCCCCAAGCCCTCCAATGAGTGTGTAACATGTGTATGGTGAAGATCAAGCTTTGATTAACTCACAAACACTTTTCAATGATCCAAAGGTCCAATAAATTCTATAAATAACCAAGAATTTTTCACTCCAACTTGCTCATTCATTCCTTTTCTTCTACATCTGCTCATTGGAAGCTCTCACACTTGTTGAAGGCTCCATTCTTCAGTTTTCTTTGTTCTTGTTCTAACTTGGACCTCTTGTAAGTTTCTTTCATGCTTGGTTATGCATTTCAAGCAAGAAAGTCAAGCAGTGTTTGACTTTCTGCTTTGACCATGAATTGGTCAAGTCAAAGTTCATTTGAACTTTGAAACGTGTGCGTAATCACGATGGTTATAGTCCCTTGTGACTATACCTACTGATTACCACGTTGATTGGGTGTAGTGACGAGTCAAAGTTTCTGTCAAAATACACGTTTATGTGCATTTTGTGACGAAACTACTTTCGGGTATCAAAACACTTTGTTTTGATATCAAACCTGTTTTCTAACTTAGTTAAACATGTTTTAACATGTTTAACTCGTCACTTTTAGTTTAATGCTTACTTAGGGTCGTAAGTCCAGCAGTCTAAACAACCGTTAGACTTTCGAACCCGACCCGTTTGGTCGATCATTAGGATCCGACCAAACATGTTTTGTGACCATAGTTGTATAGGGAATAACCTTTCAAGGTTATACCTTATGGACACTTCGTTTAGTTAGTTGTATGATAGGTAGTTTATATGCCTTTGGAAAATGACCAAAATGCCCTTTTTATGCATAATTTCATTTTAAGCACATGTAACCTAAATTTTGACATCTAAACTGATTATGCAATGTTATTAAACATGTTAAGGCATATAATACTTGTCACAGGGCTAGCTAGACCGTCCGAAAGCGCTTTTGCGTGAACGACACGTTAAAGAAGCATAAACTACCTTAACGAGTCAAAACGGGTCATAAGCACTTAGAATAGGTTCCAACGTAGAATGTAGGCTTTGTTAAACCATATCACATGAGTTCCAATACTCATTTAGTTTACGAGACCTCATTCTACCCGATCTCCCGATTTAGGTTTCGGTTTATTAATGTAGTTACCTATATTAGGTGCCATTGGATTCCGTGATCCTTCGAGCGTTACTTGGTTGTTATTTCAAGACTATTAAGCAGTATCAAGTGAGTACATAGTTTCTCTCTTTTACTGTTTTCAAATATTTTGGGGTGATACACAAGTGCCTACTTGTTACTTTCGTGCTTTTCGTGCTTTCATGACATATAATTGCTATGTTCATTAGTACGCATATAGTACATGATTTCATTTATGCTTTGCTATGTATGTTGACTGAGCATGCTAGCACATTGATTTCATAAACACTTTTGTTATATATGTTTACTCAGCATATGGACACATTGATTTACATTACATTTCTACTATGTATGTTTACTACGCATGCTAGCACATTGTTTTATATGACATTTCTGCTTCGTATGTTTACTTAGCATACTTGGTACATTATTTTCACATAACATGCTTACATTTGGTATGTTTAACGGGACTAAAATACGTTCATTAACACTGATCACGCCGCTCGGTAGTATGTAGTGGTACCATAGGAATCGACAACTCCCGTTCCTGGATTCCTAGGTTTGTTTGGAAGTAAGGAATGACATAACCCGATATACATAATTGATAAACCTTTAACTTGTTAAGGGTTTTTCCGTCAGTCACAAGGCTTGAATGTATGCAATAAACACTACTGATTAAATTTTCTTATCAATAAAAGCATTGGTTTTTCAAAACATTCCTTTTGGTTTAAACATTTGTTTATTCAAAAACATTGTTTTACACATGACATTTGGTTTTACATGACATTTGATTATACATTGACATATACATGTGGTTTAAGTAAATACTTTTTATTCACCATACAAAACATTGTTGTTACTTGACATTTAGACATTAAACATTGTTATACATGAATATTTTATATTAGTTAAACAGGACATTTTGGTGGTTATTGGTAAGTGATTTAAATAACGAGGCGTGTGTAATATGATAAAAGCATAGTGGATACGCTGCTGGTACTTCCAATATTTAAGTGCTTTTATGATATTACATATCGTAGCGTTATCTAAATTATTTCGACAAAGACATGACACATTTCATACAATTGACATATTTTCTCAAGACATTGTTTTACAAATGTCATATTTTATACAAACTCATTTTACTTGGTTATTTATTTAACCATGCGTTATTCTTTCATACCATCTGATTTTCTTATCGACTTTTGTGGCATCTGTGGCCGTTTGACCATCATAAGAATACAAAACCAATGAGATATTGTGTTTCTTACTTGGGATTTGTATAAATATGTGTATCATATGCACATATCAATTCTCGTTCGATTTCGAGCTCTAAATCGCTTTCTGGAAAGTTATACGTGAACTTATGCGTAAACGTAATCAGTTTAATGCAACAAACACTCCGAAACGGTGACATAGGATTAACATACCTTAAATAACCTTTACATAACTTAAAAATAAGTTTTTGATGGTTTGGTGTGTCGAAATCAAGTTTATTTGATCGCAGGGACTATCTGCGTCAAACTGCGAAAGTCTGCCGATTCGTATAGTAATGTACCTTCCGGAATATGATCATAAGTTAAACATACCATAAATATCCTTTACATAGCTTAGAAATAGGCTTTGAGGGGTTCGCTATGCGAAAATAAACTTATTTGGTCAAACAGGGACTAAAAGCGTCAAAAAGTGCATAAGTTTGCATTTTCGCGCATATCTTACGTTGTGAACATATCCGGACGTCCAAAACTTTTTGTAATCATTAAAATGTTTTATTTTAGTGATTGGAATGCAAAAATACCATTCGTCGCGCAATTTGGATAGTTTTTGCGTCCGTTCGAGTTGTCGTAGTAATTAGCCGAATAACGCAACCGTAGAACCAAACGAACCGACATCCGAGATGTTTTTGAGAATATTTTAAAGTTCCCCATACTTTAACTTCATTTTAGAGCCTTGAAATGCGGTTAACGGGGCTTAAACGTGTCAAAAATGCATCAAAAACCAAGTTTTAGGCCTTCAGGGACTAAAACTGACAATCTGCCAAAGTTTGCTAGGAGTGGGGTGTAAGCCTTGCCCATTTCCTACGCGGCCCGTGACAACATGTTAGACAGAAACATTGAATTTAGTCATTTGAGCTGAATTTGATGGTTTTGATGCTTGTTTTGCAATACCATTTGAGGGTTTTTGATGTCCCATTGTTTTGTAAACTATGGGTAACACATGGAAGGCTAGGATTAAAGCACGAATAACGAGAAACGATCCTAACGATTCTTGGAATTCTATAAATACCCAGCATGTTCTCATTCATTCCTCACACTATTTGATCTGAATTTGCTCTAAGTTGAAGTTAATACTTCATACCTGAGTGCTTTAGATCAAATCCTTCCTTGCTTGGACCTTTTGTAAGTTTCATTCATGCTCGTTTATGTATTGCAAGCATGAAAGTCAAACAGTGTTTGACTTTCTGCTTTGACCAGTCTTTGGTCAACACAAAGTTCGTTTGAACTTTGCAACGTGAGCGTAATCACGATGGTTATAATCCCTTGTGACTATACCTACTGATTACCACGTTGATTAGGGGTAGTGACGAGTTATAGTTTCGGTCAAAATGTGCTTATGCGTATTTTGCAACCAAACTATTCTTGGGTATCAAAACCCATTGTTTTGATATCAAACTTGTTTTCTAACTTAGTTAAACATGTTTTAACATGTTTAATTCGTCACTTTTAGTCTAGTGCTTATATCGAGTCGTAAAGTCAAATGGTCTAAACCACCGCTTAGACTTTCGAACTTAACCCGTTTGGTCGATCTTTAGGATCCGACCAAGCATGTTTAGTGACATGAGTTGTATAGGGAATAACCTTCCATGGTTATACCTTATGGTCACTTCGTTTAGTTAGTTGTATGATATGTAATTTATATGCCTTAGTAAAATGACAAAAATGCCCTTTTTACGCATAATTTCATTTTAAGCATAAGTAACCTAAATTTTGGTATCTAAACTAGTTAGGCAACATTGTTAGACATGTTAAGGCATATAATACTTGTCATAAAACTAGTTAGGCGGTCCAAATGCGTTTTACGCGAACGACGCGTTAAAGTAGCGTAAGCTACCATAGTGGGTCGTAACAGGCCGTAAGCACTTAGTATAGGTTCCGTTTTAGAATATAGGCTTTGTTAAACCATATTATATGAGTTCCAACACTCATTTGGTTTACAAGACCTCATTCTATCCGATCTTCCGATTTAGGTCCGATTTATTAACATAGTTACCTATATTAGGTGCCGATTGATTTCGTGATCCCTCTAGCATTGCTTGGTTGTTATTCAAGACTTCTAAGCATTTTCAAGTGAGTACATAGTTCCCCTCTTTTTCCATTTTAAACTGTTTTGGGGTGATTCATATGTGCTAAACGATTTTGATTCTTCTAAACAAATGCTGTGGTTTATATTAAACTATCTGAACTATTTGAACTGTTTGAACCATTGGAACTATTCGATCTATGTGAACTATTTGAACTGTTTGAACCATTGGAACTATTTGATCTATGTGAACTATTTGAACCATTGGAACTATTTGAACTATGTGAACTATTTGAACTATTTGAACCATTGGGTTAGGGAATTGATTAGGTAACGGGGTGGGTGTAATGTGATAAAAGCATCGTGGATACGCCGCTGGTACTTCCTATATATAAGTGCTTTTAACACATTATATGTTGGTGCATATGTCTGTCGACCTCGTCTTCTATCGAGTCTTGTAACTAATATGATAGATCAGGGCACGAAAAATGAGAAACATATAGTTTGAACCATTTCGCACGAAATGGAAAGACCATTTCGCACGAAAAGTGGAAAGGTCCATTTCGTACGAAATGGAGGTGGTCATTTTGCATGAACCCATCTCGTGCGAAATGGTTAGCCTTTAAATACCTATTCTGTCATTTCGTATGTAGACTTTTGATTCCGGAAGCTGAGGTGCTGCCGAAGTGTCTCTAGCCTGTAAACAGTTTTTATATCAATAAACACGACAGCTTAATGAGATTCTAGTGCAATACAAGCTGAACTAAGACTAAATCACTGAATTCCGCCTCTGATTTAGTCTGAGATCTCTTCTGAACAACTTGTTTGGTCGTGCAAACGATCCTATAAGTGGTATCAGAGCTCAGGAGGAAGAGTTCTTACCGATTCAGCTCGATTGCACCGAAAATTCTAATTTCTACTCATTCTTCTACACGTTTTTCAAAACTAATTGAGTTTTTACGGTTAAAATGGACTGATTTTTACACATAACAAGCGAAACAATGTTTTAATCAATCCTTGAGAAAATTAGACCTAAAATCGACCTAGAACTTGATCAATTTTGTCAAAAACAGATCGAACGTGTGACATCAGCAGCATTTCGTACGAAATAGCTCCATTTCATATGAATCAGAACCTCATTCCGCACGAATTAAACCTTGTGACTTCTCATTTCGCACGAATTGCATCTTGAGACTTTTATTTCGCACGAAATGACCCATTCCGTTTGAAAGTGCCATTTCGTTTGAAACACATCTCCATTTCGCACAAAATGGACTTCCATTTCGTTTGAAGTTGTCATTTCGTGTGAAAGTCACTTCCATTTCGTTTGAAGGTGTCATTTCGTGTGAAAGTCATTTCCATTTCGTTTGAAAAGGCCCATTTCGCACCAAAGTGTCAATTCGTGTGAAAGATTAGATCCATTTCGTTTGAAGAGGATCATTTCGCTTGAAAGTGGCATTGTGTTTCAGATCTAGTTCGTGTAAATCTGTGACTTGATTTCAGGTCGTTTGAAAGTTTAAGTTTGAGGAATTTTTGAAACCGAAACATGGATTCTGAAGAGGAGATAGCGTATTTTTACTACGAATCTGAACAGTATAGTCCTATAAAGATCGAAGAAGAACCAGTTTCAGAAGAACTAGTTTCAAAAGAACCAGTTTCAAAAGAAAAGGCTTTAGAAGTTGGTTCAGAAAAAGCTAAAAAGGATTTAGAAGTTGTTTCAGAAAAAGTTCCAGTTTTTGATCACTCATCAGATGAAGAGAGTGATGATGACTGTGAAGAAATTGAAAAACTTGAATTTGATAAAGGATTATTTTTACCTGATTTGTATAATATGTTTTTTGCAGTAAAAATAGAAAAGCTCAAGAATAAACAAGTTGCGAAAAAGAAGAATCATAAGACAGCAAATGTTGAAGAAATTGTCAAATCCGAGAAAAAATAGGTTGACAGTGCTCATCAAGAAAAATCTAAACAAGATGAGACAACTGAGTTGTCACAGAACGGTGAAGTCAAACCTGAAGAAAAAGTTAGAGTGGTAAAGGAACAAGTTAAAGAAATTCCAGCTTTCAAGATTGAGAAGGAAGCTGATGTTGAAAAGATGCCTGAGAAATGCTCAAAATGTGATCAATCTATAGCAGACAATGTCAAACTCCTAAAAGATGTGGAGAGTTTGAAATTGGAAAACAAAAATTTGAAAGAAAATGAAAAAGAATTTCAAAATAAAATAACAATTTTAGAAAATGAAAAATGAAAAATTAAAAATTGAAAAAGATGTATTTTGGATAAAATTAGAAAATAAAGTTTTAAAAGAAAAAGAAACATAATTTCAAAGTCAAATAAAAATTTTAGAAAATGAAAAATCTGTTTTAGATAAACACAAAATTGAAAATGAAAATGCAATAAATTCTTATCTTGAGAAAATCACTCAACTTGAAAATGAAGTTGAGTGTGCTAGAAATAAAATCAATGATTTAGAAAAGAAATTTAAAGGTTTTGTGACTTCGTCGTCAATCTTAGATCATATCTGTCCAAAACCGATCAATGAAATTCCAATAAGTGACAATGTCACAAATTATGACAAAGTCATAATTGAAGATTGTGATGATAGATCTGATGATGAAGAAGAGAAAAAGAAAATATTTTTGAAATTAAAAGAAAAATTTCAAGAAACTGTTTTACAGTCTACTGAAAAAGGTGAATGCTCAACGCAAAAACCTTTAAAGAAGAATGTGGAACAAAAATAAAATAAAAATTATGAAAATATTCAAAACAATAATAAAAGATCATTAGTTCAATAATCCAATAGTGATAAAAAATCACAAAAATTTGAAAATCAAAACTCACAAAAAGTTGGTAATAAGTGGTGCAGGTTTGACCGCAGTGCTCAAAAGTCAAATCAAGCTTACAGGAGAAATCAGGATTACCACAAGGCCATACAATGCCATGATCTGAGTGTTTGGTTTGAAAGTGGTGAATGGTATGATAACAGGATGTGCTACAAATGTGGTTTTAGAGGACACATTGCTGTTAACTGCCAAAGTCAGAGTTTTGAGACAAGAAGATGCATTGAATGTCAAATCAAAGGTCACATTGCTAGAGATTGCCCAATGAGATCAAAGGGAAGATCGAGGGCTGAATCTCATAAAATAGTGAAGAAATCAGTCAAAAGTGATGAAAAGCCCAAAGAACAGAAAATGAAAGAACAGAAAGTGAAGCTTTCACAAGGGCAGAAAGAAAGACTGAGAAAGAAAAGGAAGAAGGCAAGAGAGTATCTTGAAAGGATTTTGTCCTCGGGTACAACTGGTGATTTAGATAAATGTTCTGATGAATCGATTTGCTCAACAAAAAATGGTCAGTCTAGCAAAACGAATTCATCAGATACAAATCTGAGGACAAAAGAGAGGATAAAGAAAGAAAAATTGACTAATCAAACTGATAAAAAATCAAAGAAAGTGAATTTTTCGGATAAAATCTTTATCAAATTTTTTGAGTATAAAATAGACTGTGAAAGGTCGTACATGTCACAGGTTGATGAATTTGGAAAACCTAAATCCTATGTGGATTGGGTTCCAATAAAGGATGGCGATTAATTTATTTTCTTGAAAACAAAAGAGCCATCTTCTGGCAGTGAATCTGACTCATCAAAGTCAGAAGAGCCACGTTCGGGCGATGAATCTGACTCGTCAAAGTCAGAGGAGCCATCTGTTGAGGTAAAAAGTGATAATTCCGTTTAGACAATAGATGATGCAAACTTTCCATCATTGTTAAACGGAAATTTAAAGCAAAAAATTGTCAAACCCAAGGATCGTCAGGCTTGGGTGGATCTTTTTAAATGAAAAACCTGACTTGCCAGAGCTCCCAAGTTGGTAATCGTGGAGCAGGAATCGGCATCTTTCTTGAGAAATTCACTTCGATGATATTTCGAATTTCATAAGATTAATCAGAGACATTAAGTTGTACTTGATTTATCTTTCCTACAACTGATTGTGTTGATTAACTCTAAAAATGTTAAATTTTTACAATTGGTTAAAGAAAACAAAGTGATGATTAACCCCTAACCTACAAGTGGTTTATGAAAATCAACAAAACTAATTTTCTGGAAAAACCATTTTGATTAAAACAAACTTAAGTGTTTTAAAATTATAATGGGAAAATAGTTTGTTGACAGGGGGAGTTCTGATTGTTTATGCCAAAAGAATGGAGAATTGAAGCGATTCGATATCAGTTTGTCACTTTCTTTGTACAGTTTTTTTTCAAATTTTCCCAGAAAATCAAAATTTGAAATATAATTTTGATTTTAGGGGGAGTAAAATTTTTTTAAAAAATTAGAAAATTTGAAAATGCCAAAAAACATTGAAAAGTGCAAAAATGAGTTTTGTTGTGAATAAGATGAAATGATAGTAAATCAGTGGACTATCACAGCACGCTAAAGAAATGAAATGTCAAATGTGATAAACGGTCTCACTAAAGATGTGACGATAGGCTCAGCTAGACTAGTAGATTTGCAATAACGATACAAACTTAAATGAAAAGGCCTAGTTCTAGTGGGAAACATGGTTGAAAGCATAGTACTTAGTTTTATCCTTCGTGACTATGTACCTACTCAGTTATCGCTGAATGCTAAAAGAGCATAAAAACCGGCCAGTTTGTGAACTTTCACAACTTGCTGAAAAAGTCACTGTGATTGTGCATTTCATTTTTCAAAGATCTAAACTTGTTTGATTTCTTTATTTTGTTCAAAGCATTGGACATCCTCTGCGTATACGTGAGTATCGAACTGGATGTTAGTGCCTGAATGTTCTGCTTTATTTTTTCTTGGTGTTTCGTTTAAAGCATGGATCACCTCTGCGTATATGTGAATATCGAACTGGTGGTTAAGATCTAAACATCTTCAATTTTTTTATTTCTTATTTTGTTTAAACATTGGACTTTCTCTGCGTATCGAAAGGTCGACCTGATTGTTAATGTTTAAACATTCTGCGTTGTTTTCGCACATATCACAGTTGATGAAAGTTTAAAGGCATTACTTCAGTCAGTGTATTGCATGATGAGGGGATATGCTGAGATCGTGGGTTCCATAAGAATTTAGTGAAAAATTAATATACCTTAACATATCGGTAAGCATTTCAAAAATTTTTAGATTGAGTTTAAGAGGACAACAACATCGTCAATCCACGTGAATCGTTTAGAACTTAAAGTGTTTAAATCTCATTGGTGCTAGTGATTTGTCTCATAAACTGATATGATCCTCTTACACAAACTCACAAAAATATTGTATGTAAATATTTCTTTACTGAATTTCTTCAAAAACAAAAATCCAAAAATATTGTGGTTTTAGCATAAAATTTTTAAAATACAAAAAGATTTTTGACAACTGATGTTGAAAAACTGATTTTCAAAATTCCAGGTGCTAAACATGATGAACGACTTTGGGTTGGGGAGTTTATTTTAATGAAGAAATGTGTTTGTGAGAAAGCTTGTGTAGGAAATGTTGAAAAAGATAAGTTTCAATTCATGTAGGTTAATTCCAGGTTTTCGATTCTAAGCTATAAATAAAGAATTCCAGACTGCGATCCCAGCTGATTGAAAGGGGGAGTCTGAAGACGAAAAAGCCAGGTTCCTGATCCTATTGCTATGGAAAGCCAGGTGAAGCTCCTGAAGCTGTGTAAGAGATTTGATTGATGCTTACAATGGAGAATTCTTTGGAAAAAGTGAGAAGACCGATCAAGACTGAAGAGTCAACATGCTGAAGACTCGTACCGAAGACTTCGTCAACATCCAAGGGGGAGTCTGTTGGTGCATATGTCTGTCGACTTCGTCTTCTATCGAGTCTTGTAACTAATATAATAGATCAGGGCACGAAAAACGAGAAACATATAGTTTGAACCATTTCGCACGAAATGGAAAGACCATTTCGCACGAAGTGGAAAGGTCCATTTCGTACGAAATAGAGATGGTCATTTTGCATGAAACCATCTCGTGCGAAATGGTTGGCCTATAAATACATGTTCTGTCATTTCGTATGTAGACTTTTGATTCCAGAAGCTGAGGTGCTGCCGAAGTGTCTATAGCCTGTAAACAGTTGTTATATCAATAAACAAGACAGATTAATGAGATTCTAGTGCAATACAAGCTGAACTAAGACTAAATCACTAAATTCCGCCTCTGATTTAGTGTGAGATCTCTTCTGAACGACTCGTTTGGTCATGCAAATGATCCTACATTATATATCGTTGCGTTATCTAGATCACTTGGGCAAATGTTTTCAAAACGAAGTTACATTACAAGGTTTTCTAACAATATAATCCATTCGAGTTTTACTACAAAAACGATTTACGATCAGGGTTTACATAAACAAATGTTTTGAGTTAAGATTTATGGCATCGAATTTTTATAAACTATAACTAATCTGTTTTGTCTTGGTTATTTCAATTTACAATACAAACATTTTACAAAACTAGGTTTTCTAATATCGATTTACACAGTTGTTCGAGTTATTTCAACATGTAAACGAGCCATGAATCTGACACTCACACAAAACCTATGTACTCGTCGGCATTTTTATGATGACGTATTTTCACATATGTTTCAGATTCCATAGTTGATGATGTTTGATGATGATATTGATGCATGCTCACATAGGAATGGACGAGGCCTTAGTGACTTAACAACAATGAAAGACAATTGTTCATGTTTCGTTTCTGATTTCAATACAACGTAATAAACTTAATTCAATAAAATGAAACTTTAATCCATGTGTTGTGAAACAATGATTCTGTTATGACAATCCTCGACGTTTCCGCCGTGGTTTGTTGTTTTAACGCGGTCGGGGTGTGACAGAAAAGTTGGTATCAGAGCTAATGGTTATAGGGAATTAGGTTATTAGTAATGCTTTGACCAAGACTATAACCTTCCTAGGACCCTAACACAAATTATCTTGTGTTTAGTCTTAAAACAATAACGTTGCCTATCTTTATGTGACAACCACAATAAGAACACAATTACAAATCCGAATTAAAAACTAATCATCTCTTCTTAGAAGATTTGTTATAAGGTTTTGAACCTTCAAAGTTTTCAAAATCTCGTCAAAGTTTGGGTCTTATTAATGTGAACACGTGTAATCTGGAAGGGTGGGTGCCTGTATCCCGAGTTTTCTGTCTAAGGCTAGAGTGTTCGTACAAATCCACATAATCGGACCAGTCACTCTTACCTGGGAACTCTTGGGATGAGTGTCCACTTATAGGCTAAAGCATCTCTTCGCGATACATTATAAGGACCTATTTACTTTGTTCAGCCATTTCGCGTCGTTTGTTTGTTCGAAATAACAAACAAATGATCGCCTTCCTTACGTTTCGTTGATATCCTCAATACCTCTTTGTCCATCCAATTGTTAATCTCACTCGTTTCTCATGTTTTCTTGTTCTTTTTAGAATATGCCTCCTCGACGTGACAATCAGATACCTAATGCCGAACTGGCAGCTATCATTATGCAGCAAATGGCTGCTGCACTTTCAAACATCATTGCTCAAGTTAACCAAGCCTACATGGATCGATATGGAGAATTAAGTCTGTTATGCCCAACTATGGTTACGCCTTTGGATAAGGCAATTGAAAAGTACATTGATGGCCTCCCTGACCCAGTACAAGACATAATTACTGGTGGCAACCCTACTACGGTTAGACAGGCCATTGAGCTATCCGCTACCTTGACTTAATCTCAAATCAGGAAAGGTAAACTTTTCCGAAAAGGCGATAAGAAACCAATCGATGAATCAAAACCAAAGGATAAGCAGACTGAGTCCTCTAAGAAGTCAAAAAAGCGTAAGGCTTCTCAGAACTTCGCCATGGTTGCTCACAATGATCAAGCTGTCCCCAGCCAACCAGCTCAACCCCTTGCTAAGAAGCCATACAACGGGACTGCACCCTTGTGCAACCAATGTAACCTTGTGCACCAAATCAAGCTGACAACAATCCCGCTCAAGCTCGTTTTCCACCAGGTTCTTGCTAAAACTGTGGCGAGATGAGCCATTTCCGAAACAATTGCCCAAAACTTGCTAATGCGAATCCAGCACAGCGATGAGCATTTGACTGACTGGGGGACGATGCTGTTTAGAAACAATCTAGCCTTATGTATTATTTTCTTTTGTTATCAAGGTCTATGAAACAGTTATTTTGGTTTTTCAATAAATCTTTTATTTTACCTTACGATGTACAAATGTGGTTACATGTATAAATGACATATCCCCTACGATACCGACGATCAAGGAACCGTGTTCCTTGTAAACCAAACTACCCTCAAAATTCTTCCATTTTATGATCTCTTGCGATCTCCATGAAAATCTTAAGTACCCGTTTCTTCCAAGGAAACGAAGTACAAGGCGCAAGTTACAACTCTGGACGAATACCCAAAGTACCACTATAAATCCTTTATAGGATACCTAAGGGTACTTCCGTAAGCCCTTGATCGGTCTTACATATCCTATCTTCCCGACTTCACGATATTTTACACAGCATATGATTTCAAAAGATTGTGCATGTTTTCAAAAACCTCATACATGTTTTCAAAATCATCTCACATGGTTTTAAAACATCTTATAAAAATGTTTACCTAATATACCTAGTACATGATTTCATAAGCATTACAAAAAGGTTTTCAAAATCATATTTTTTTTTTAATTCCTAGCATAGCTTTCAAAAACAATTTTGCTAGTATGTTGCCTTAACATACATACCACGCGATTTCCAAGAACACCCTGCTTCACACGCCGACTTAGCATGCTTAGCACAATGATTTCAAGGATCCGTTTGCTTCATATGTTGTCTAAGCATATCTAGCATCTTGATCTCATAAACACTATGCTCCGTATGTTGTCATAGCATACCTAGTACAAGATTCCTAAACTCTTCCCGCTATACGAATTCCAAATCCTTATAGGATCTTCTTCATAGTTAGATCCTCGTGGATGCTCAAAGCGCAGAATAAAAGTCCTTAATTGGATTCTTTGTGTGCATTAATTCGAATGTTATGATCCCTTGTAAACAAAATCGAATTCTTATAAGATCATCCTATCTTTACAGATAGATTCTTAAAAGATCATCCTATCTTTACAAATCGACAACAAATTAATAACAATTAATAACAAACTGATAACGAATAAATAACCCAGTGAACACTTATGCGCTTATGTGTTATGTGTTGACCTAATCAAAGTTATTTCAAGCTTATTCAACAAATTCTAATCCCCTACACATTATAAAACAAACTGTGCGAATTGTGCAAGGAATTACGTAATTATGGATGCATACATAATTATGGAATTAAGTGCACAGAAAACCACAACAAGTTTTTTCATGTATCTAAAGTTAACTCTATTCATTTCCACTTTTGACGAAGAATCCATTGAGGAAAATGAATCATCCATTCATTTTCGCTTTTGAAGAAATATCCATCGGGGGAAATGAATATCCTTTCAATTATTCTTTCATTTCGACTTCTAACGAAGAATCCATTGAGGAAAATGAATCATCCATTCATTTTCGCTTCTGAAGAAATATCCATCGGGGGAAATGAATATCCTTTCGATTATTCCTTCATTTCCACTTCTGACGAAGAATCCATTGAGGAAAATGAATCATCCATTCATTTTCGGTTGTGAAGAAATATCCATCGGGGGAAATGAATATCCTTTCAATTATACCTTCATTTCTGCTTCTGACGAAGTACCCGTTGAGGAAAATGAATCATCCATTCATTTTCGCTTCTGAAGAAATATCCATCGGGGGAAATGAATATCCTTTCGATTATTCCTTCATTTCCACTTCTGACTAAGAATCCATTGAGGAAAATGAATCATCCATTCATTTTCGCTTCTGAAGAAATATCCATCGGGGGAAATGAATATCCTTTCGATTATACCTTCATTTCCACTTCTGACGAAGTACCCGTTGAGGAAAATGAATCATCTATTCATTTTCGCTTCTGAAGAAATATCCATCGGGGGAAATGAATATCCTTTCGATTATACCTTCATTTCCACTTCTAACGAAGTACCCGTTGAGGAAAATGAATCATCCATTCATTTTCGCTTCTGAAGAAATATCCATCCGGGGAAATGAATATCTTATTCAAATAATCCTTCATTTCCACTTCTGACGAAGTACCCGTTGAAGAAAATGAATCATTCATTCATTTTCGCTTCTGAAGAAATATCCATTAGAAACAAATAACCTATTCATCTTTCATTTCCACATCTAATAAAGAATCCATTAGAGAAAATGAATCATCCATTCATTTTTCGCTTCAAAGTATATCTGTGACATCTGTGCCTCCATGGCTATCGAACACATACCAAATCAATGAAATATTGTATTTCATACTTGGGATTTGTATAAATATGTGTATCATTTGCACATATCAATTCTTGTTCGATTTCGAGCTCTAAATCGCTTTCTAGAAAGTTATACGCGAACTGGAAAGTTATACGCGAACTGGTGCGTAAACTTAATCAGTTTAATGCGACGAACACTCCGGAATAGTGACATAGGCTTAACATACCTTTACATAACATAGAAATAAATTTTGGATGGTTTGGTGTGTTGAAATCAAGTTTGTTCGATTCGCAGGGACTATTTGTGTCAAACTGCGAAACTATACCGATTTGTATAATAACGAACATTCCGGAACTTGATGTTAAACATACCCTAAATATCCTTTACATAGCTTAGAAATAGGCTTTGAGGGGTTCGGTATGCTAAAATAAACTTTATTGATCAAAAGGGACTAAAAGCGTAAAAAAGTGCACAAGTTTGCATTTTCACGCATATCTTACGTTCTGAATAAATCCGGACATCCAAAAATTTATGTAATCATTAAAATATTTTATTTTAGTGGTTGGCTTCATAAAATTCCATTCGTCACGTAATTTGGATCGTTTTTGCGTCCGTTACGATTTCCGTCGTAATTAACCGAACAACGCAACCGTATAACCAAACGAACCGACATCTGAGATGTTTTTGAACATGTTTTGAGTTCCCCATACTTTAACCTCGTTTTAGAGCCTTGAAATGAGGTTAACGGGGTTTAAATGCATCGAAAAAGGCCTTAAACATGTGCAGGGACCATTTCTGCTATTTTGGCAAAAAGTTTGGAGCTGTTACCTGGTGGCGCTACACCTCCAGCTTCTGGCTATCCCGTGGCGTAGCGCCAGCACCTGATCTGGACAGAAAGTTTATTTTCTGCATTTTTCAGCAACGGGGTTGAACTCGGGGGGGAGGGGGACTATTTTGTGACTTTTTCAATACTGTTGGCTTGTTTGAGGCACCCCTTGTATTGCAAATCTATGGGCACGAGGTGTACGATCCAGATCAAAGCACGACTTATGATGAACGATCCTAATGGTTGTGCCATATCTATAAATACCCCCACCTCTTTAGCTCAAAACCCACTTGATTTTCTGAGATTTTCTCTAAGTTGAAGTGTTAACCACTTCATACCTGAGAAATACTTGGGAAATCAAACTTGCGGGGACCCTTTATAAGTATTCCTTCGTTCTTTTTATTCGTTTTTAGCTTAAAAGTCAAACTACGTTTGACTTTCTGCACTGACCAGTTTATGGTCAATGCAATGTTCGTTTGAACTTCATAACATGAGCGTAATCACGATGGTTATAGGCCCTAGTGACTATACCTACTGATTACCACGTTATCTAGGCTCAGTGACGAGTCGTAGTTTCGGCCAAAATGCGCATTCCCGCGTATTTTGTAACCAAACTACTTTTGGGTATCAAAACCGTTTGTTTTGATACCAAATCTATTTTCTAAATTCGTTAAACATGTTTTAACATGTTTAACTCATCACTTTTTAGATTAGTGCTTGTGTAGAGTCGTAAGTCAAGCGGACTAAACACCCGCTTAGAGTTTCGAACACGACCCGTTTGGTCGATCATTAGGATCCGACCAAACATGTCTAGTGACCATAGTTGCATAGGGAATAACCTTCTGAGGTTATACCTTATGGTCACTTAGGTTTAATTAGTTGTATGATAGGTAGTTTATATGCCTTAGGTAAATGACCAAAATGCCCTTTTCATGCATAATTGGTAATTAAGCATATGTAACACAAACTTTTGTCACTTAATTGATTATGCAACATATTTAATCATGTTAAGGCATATAATACTTGTCATAGGACTAGTTAGACGTCTCGAACGCGCTTTTGAGCGAACGACACGTTAAAGTAGCTTAAGCTACTTTAATGGGTCACAATGGGTCGAAAGCACTTAGGTTAGGTTTCGATTTAGAATGTAGACTTTGTTAAACCATGTCATATGAGTTCCAATACTCATTTGGTTTACAAAACCTCATCCTATCTGATCTTCCAACTTAGGTCCGGTTTATTTATATAGTTATTAGGTTGTCGATTGATTCCGTGCTCCCTCTAGCTTGCTTGGTTGTTGTCCAAGACCTCTAAGCATTCTCAGGTGAGTACATAGTTCCCCTATTTTACTGTTTTCAATTGTTTTGGGGTGATTCAAATGTGCTAAATGTTTTCTAGGTTTTAACGATGGTTTCAAAGATAAATGATATGGTTTATACAAAATTTATAACGATTTTGATATAGTAAACAAACTTGTTGGTTGTATTTACATAACGAATAATATCCACTAGTTTTGGCCGAACCGACCAGTATTAGGTTATGGTACCATAGGATCTGACAAATCCCGTTATCAGACTGCACCCATGGTTATGTGTGGGTTAGGTGGGTAACGACTGAATCTGTGATTGTTAATTTACCCTTTGGTGGTTTATTAATGCGAGAAGCGATAGGCGAGTTGCGAAGGTTTGGATGTTATTAGCGAGACAATCAAAAGTAGTTTTCACGATTTAAAACGAGAATGATTTAAACGACTAAAGCGATTTTTAACGGATTAAACGATTTGGGTAAACGATTGGTTTTTGGTTAGTGTTTATATAATGGGACGGGGGTAATGTGATGAAAGAATGGTGGATACGCCACTGGTAGTTCCTATATATATATGTTTTCATCGTATTACATACCGTGGCGTTATTTAATTCACTTGGGTAAACGATTTTGAAACAATGTCACACAAACGAGGTTTTCGAAATGATATAAACCATACGAGTTTTATTAACGAGATTTATTAACGAGTTTTATTAACGAGAATTATTAACGAGTTTTATTATCGAGATTTATTAACGAGTTTTATTAACGAGATTTATTAATGAGTTTTATTAACGAAAATTATTAACGAGTTTTATTAACGAGATTTATTAACGAGTTTTATTAACGAGAATTATTAACAAGTTTTATTAACGAGATTTATTAACGAGTTTTATTAACGAGAATTATTAACGAGTTTTATTATTGAATTTTATTAAATAAATGTTTTGGGTTAAGAATCATGGGTACGAGATTTTATAAATTATAACCAACTTGATTTGAGTTGGTTAATTATGTCGCAATACAATACTTTTCAAAACAAGGTTTTTAATTAAGTATTGCAACATGTAAACTAGCCATGAATCCGACACTCTCAAAAACCTATGTACTCGCCAACATTTCTTTGCTGACTTTGTTTTCGCGTATGTTTCAGGTGTTGTTGAATGATGTTGATTGCTAGGATGCATGCTCACATAGGACTGGACGAGGCCTTAGTGACTTAATAACATTGATAGACTATGTTTAAATTGTTTATTTAGATTTCCAGACGATGTAAATATTTAATGTTTAATAAAACAAAACCTTAAATTTCCGTGTGTTTTGAAACAATGATTTAGTTACAACACTCCCCGACGATTCCGCCGCGATTTGTTGTTTTACGCGGTCGGGGTGTGACCTAGTCTATAACCTTCCTAGGACCCTAACACAAGATCCTTGTGTTTAGATCTTAAAACAATACCGTCACCTATCCTTAGATGACAACCACAACAAGAACACAAATTTTGAATCCGCTTCGAAAACCAATCATCTGTTCTAGGATGATTGATTACTAGGTTTTGAACCCTCTAAGTTTTCAAAATCTCGTCAAAGTTTGGGTCTTATAAAGTAAACACATGCAAACTGGAAGGGTGAATGCCTGTACCCGGAGTTTTCTAGTCTAAGGCTAGAGTGTTCGTATAAATCCGCAGTATCGGACCAGTCACTCTAACCTGGGAACTCTTGGGGTGAGTGTTCACTTATAGGCGAGCATGTCTTCAGTGATACATTAATATGACCCGTTTACTTTGATTAATCACCGTCACATTTGTTTGCCTTAGGTAACAAACAAATGATCGCAATTTCTATGCGTTGTCATTCTGTTTTAATTATCCGATAACATTTCACTTGTTTTCTCCTATGTCTTTAATTTCCTCTAGGATGTCTCTTCATCGCAACGACACTCAAATGTCCGAGCAAACTGCCAAATTTGCCCAGCGAATAGGCGAAGTAATCCTGAAGACTGTGGATTTAGGTATCGCCATGTCTCCTCTCAATAATGAAGCCACCCAAGAAGCATCGAAAGAAGCAGAAGCCGAGCCTTCGAAAAAGTCAAAGAAGCGTAAAGCTCCAAAGGATCCCGTAGCCGTTACACCAAATCAAAGCCAGGTGGCAGCACCACCAGCCAAGAAGCCGTACTTTGGAACTGCTCCTCTGTGCAATCAGTGTAACCTCCACCACTATGCCAGTGTCAAATGTCGGAAACAATCGATTTTGTTTATAAATAAATCTTTATTTGAAATTCTGATGTACAAATATAGTTACATGTGTGTATGGCATACCCCTACGATACCTACACCAAAGAACCGTATTTGTAGTTCTCTCGTTCATAGGATCGCTCGTGAATTCCTTGAAAATTCTAAGTGCTCGCTTCATTCTAAGAAACAAAGTGACAATTTGAGTAATCGCTTTAATTCCTTGGTTAGATAACGAAGGAAACCCTTATCTGTCGAAGTTGCTTTTGGTAAACCTCTTGTACTCAATTCTGTTATTTGCGACTATCAATTTAACTTTGATAATCACCTTTTCCTGTTGACCTCACACCGATGCAACTTGGGAGTTTCGACATTATCATAAGGATGGATTGGTTGACCAAACATCATGCTGAGGTTGTTTGTTTCGATAAGATTGTTCGTATTCCTCTTCCGTCTGGCGATGTTCTAGAAGTTCGTGGCGAGAAACCATCTATTGGTTTGAAACTTATGTTTTGTACGAAAGGCCAAAGTTATTTACGAAAAGGATATGTTGCCTTTATGGCACATGTCACCGAGGAGAAAGACAAGAGCAAGAGTATTCAGGATATTCTGATTGTTCGAGATTATCCAGAGGTGTTTCCTGATGAACTGTCTGATTTACCTCCAGTTCGTCAAGACGGGTTTCATATTGACCTTGTCCCTAATGCTAACCTAATTGCGAAAGCACCTTATCGTCTTGCACCGCCTGAGATGCAAGAATTATCTGATAAAGGATTCATCCGACCGAGCTTTTCACCCTGGGAAGCTCCTGTCCTCTTTGTGAAGAAGAAAGATGGGTCTTTTTAAAATGTGTATCGATTATCATGAGCTTAATAAGACTACCATCGAGAATCGATATCCCCTACCTCGAATCGATGATCTCTTTGATCAACTGCAAGGTGCTACCTGTGACAACCCTCACTAAACCAGGTATCCGTACGACTTAATTAATAATTAATTATTGCTTAATTACTGTGCTTGCTTGAACTTGTGAATAAACTGCTACTTGAATACTGATACATGTACTTACTTGCATCATACTTTACTTGCTGTCACTACATTATTTACATGCTGAACCTTAGTGACAAACATGATGCACAAAAAGCACAGTAGCACTATAACGGATAACCTATTGAACATGCTGATAAGCCAGCATCAGGCAGACACTGCCTCTAAGGCCTGTAAGAGCCTGAAATATTTTGCTACACTAGTGGTGAGTGTAGGGATATAAGGGTTGTAGAACTGCGTCTCTAGGAATAAGTCACAATGACTGGATGTGCCTAAAACGTACTCTAAGTACAAAACTCAGCACTTTACATAATAATTCAGCTTTTAGCTAACTAATAAAGTGACAAAACTTGAGAAAAATATTACTAGACACTTTCCAAAGTGTCAGAAATGAGTTGTGTCACTAAAAAGGGTATTAACGACACTTTAAAGCTTTGTTAAGCACTTTAACGGGTTACTATCCAACCGAACAACCGGACTATACCCGGGACATGAAAATACGGCCATAAACATTATTTATCTTTTTCTGAGCCAGTTAGGGTCCCTGAATACCCTAACACCCGTCATAACATACTACACACTACTAACCGGGTTAAGTACCTAACTAACTAGCTTAACCTAACTAGTAACTAACTAATACTTGGAAATGGACCAAGACCCCCCCCCCCCCCCCCCCCTTGCTAACCGGCCCCAAACTAGAGGGGACACCCTTTGATTTCTTTTGATTATTTTAATCACAATGTCTAATATCTAAATGACATGTGATCCATTGGTTATTAATCCCACAATTGTCTATAAGTAACTTGAGAATGCACATAAGTTCATTTGTCACAACAACACAAGAACACTACTCTCTCTCTCTCTCCCTTTGGCTCTCGGCCGAACCCACACCCACACACCCACCCATTTTCGAGTTTAATCTTGCAATTTCCAAGCATCTACAAGTGTTAAGGGTCGCATATTAGGAAGCTTGGTGCAATCGGAAGGCGAAGGACCTCTTTCTCTAGCTTTTATCCACCTCATTTGCGCGTAGATTCTTCCCTAGCCTCGAGCTAGTGGTATGATGTTTAAATCCCTATCTTGAACTAATCTAAAGCGGTTAATATGTGGTGTAATGATTAAAACTCGAAATCTTACAAAATGGTGCATTAAAGTCTACTAAAAACATGAAAATGATGGTTAAAAGCTCACTAGTTGTGTAAATGTTGTAGTAATTGAAATTTGTGATTATTTAGACCCGATCTATGTTGTGGTAGCTCGGATCACCACTTAACCCGGTTTGGTCATGATCACGAATCGTGACATAAGGTTGTTTTGAATAGAACAAGGGTTAAAGGGTGAAACTCTACCACACGCGAATCATGAACTTGTGTAAAAACGTTTTACTTGTGGAATAGTGTTTAAAACTAGCAGATCTACGTATCTGCAAGTGGTATTTTCAAAGGACCAAGCGTCAAAGAAATCATGTTTTCTAAAAATGGATCTTACACTAACAAGAATGGTTTTTAGAACACATAAGTGTGTAAACACATGTGTAACACAAAGTTTCGACAAAATAGCTATTTTTGGAAAAGATGACGAGAAGTTGTAAAGACGGAACTTCCATAAAAACGAGGTTTTACAGAATCGGATAGTTTTATATAAAGATCCACTAAAGTAATGGGATTTACTTCATAGTTTGAATAAATCACAAGTTCATGAAATTTTATGCGATTTATATACATATTTTGACTACTTTGTGATTTGAACATTGTTTTGGTTGAATGAGAAAATTGTTGGTTGATTTGTAAAAGAAAATGATACGCTTGAAAGCGTGGCCACCTCTAGTTACAGAGGAAACTCTGGCGAAATTTTCCAAAAACCTAACACTTAGAATTATTTTCACTAAAAGTGTTAGAAATACATTTTGACTTGTTTTCAAAATATAATTTTCGCCACGACTTTATTTATAAAATACCGGAGGTGGGATTTCACAAAATAAAACGTGATACATAAATATATTTAGTATATTTTTCACAACATCACTTGTATAAGTGTTTATGATTATTTAGTGAACTACATAAATATTATTTTTAGGGTAAAAATAATATTACTAAGTATTATTTTGGGAGAATCACATGTATTAAAATATAATATTTTTGGGAAGAATACTTATATTTTGGAGTTAAGAATAAAATATATTAAGTGAGACTTAATAGTGTAATCCGAATTATGCGAACGCACATGTATTAAATCCCCCATCCTTGGGAAGGAAAATGACTACCAAGTATATACAAAATGTAAACACGAAATAGTTGCCTAACTATTTCCCAAAAACTTAAACCATAAAGCTAAGGCACGGCCATCCGTCTAATAGAGTTAGCACGTGTAGGTCGTCATACAGCTGATTGATTTGGAGGCATACTTGGTAGAGACGCACCACGGTGAGTTCATGTCCCCCTTTTCTCTAACTGTTTTCAGTTTTCTTAACTGCGGGGGTGAAATACATGTTACTTTGATTACAAGTACTTTATACACGGTATGGTTAGCGTAAGGAGGTTTACTACTTAGATCATGTGAGTGGGTAGGAGCAATATGAGGCCATTAGTCCTCATGGCAGGACCGAGGGACAGGAGCGGTAGATCTATCTGGGTGTAGCGAGCCCAGCCCCAGGCCAAACTAGAAACGGACCTTGGGGTGACTTTGTCCACATACTAATGCCGTGGCGAAATCTGCTAGGTTTGAGTCTCCCTATTTGCACTTCACATATATCAGTGGCCTTGCAAACCATTGGTGATCTCAATTCCCTTATTTGCTACATACCAAGACTATTTTTATACTCACAAAGGTTTACTTACTCACTTACACATGAAATCGCTCAACATTATTGTTGATTTTTCAACTTACATGTATTTCAGGAAATTAAAGATCTGGCGCGGTATGTTATGTTTTCCCGTTGCATATGGGTTCCGAGGTCATCCGGGTTTAGGAAATGTGACTTTTTTTCCTGGACGAGTCATAAATCTTAAACTGCGTTCATTTCATGTTAATGGTTATGTTTTTAAAGACAATGTTTTATGTTACGATGTTGTAAGTCTCTAAGACAATGGTATGTTACTCTGGTTTTAAAACTTAATCAAATGGATGATCTTGCATGATTTTATTTCATATAGCTTTGTTATGGTTAAGCTATGGTATTAAGAAGTCACACCAAATTAACCACGCTTCCGCAAAGCCAGGGTGTGACAGCTTGGTATCAGAGCTCTGATCATAGCGAACTAGGATTCCTTCTCGAGTCTAGACTATGATCACTAGGGCCCTCACGAAAACATTTTTACTGCATACCACTTAAGTCCAGATCCAAAACTTTTCATAAACAAATGTTGAGCACATTTTATTATTTATAGGCTCAGTCTAGAAAGGCTGAGGATCGGTCTGAGAGGCCGAGGCTCGGTCTGAGAGATCGAGGTAGATGGCTAGTGGGACTAGGAGAATTGGCTAGTGGGACTAGGAGAATTGGCTAGTGGGACTAGGAGAATTGGCTAGTGGGACTAGGAAGAGCAGTCTGAGAGGCTGGGAGGCTAGTGGGACTAGGAGAACTATTTGATTGCTTACTTGGTAACTTATGTGATTATCTGATTGTATGATTGACTGTTTGTGCATGTTTGTGTTTATGTTACAGACACCATGGACACCTCTGGCACTGGTGATTCAGACACCACAGGACCTAGACCTATAGTATCGGACGACCTAGAGTCTTCTGAGCGCGAGGTTCACACATCCGACGTTACGAGCACGGACGAGGATGATTTCCAGCCCTTCGCTTTACCTGATGGTGCTGATGAGCTCGCTGATGGACCTTTGGCCGGGGACCTACCGTTAGTGGAGATCCCTGCTCCCATACCCTTAGCTGTTTATCCTGCCTATGATTTGCTTCTCGACGCCGACGATGACGATGACGTCGATCTTTTTGATGATGAGCCTTTGGAGGATGAGGTTCAGGGCGAGGCCCTTCTTGCTGCTGGTGATATTTTGATGATCGCAGATGCTCCCGCTGAGGAGTCACCTGCTCACTCACCGGTCCCAGACTCTTTCGAGTCTGTGGCCTCCGCACCTTCACACACTCAGAGTGCGCAGCACTTTTCTCATGGATCAGATCCTGACCAGGCATCCTCTGTTGCCCCTATTCCTAGCTTTGCCTTCGACTACGATGATGTGGAGGATTCCGGTCCTGTCTTTCCCCCAGGATTCGACCCAGATGAAGATATAGAGTTTATACCCATGGATCAGCCTATGGAGGATCCAGTCGACCCAGTTGACCCCATCGATCCCGAGTTTGATTTTGAGATGGCCTTTGATGAGCCCGAGCAGCCACTAGACCCTGCTCCTGACCCAGTACTTGAGCATGACCCAGTTCATGCTGACGCACCTATTATTGAGCCTGTCTTTGCTGACCCACCTATCGATGATCACCCTATAGATGCTCCGTTGTTGGAGGGCGATCATGTCTTTGCTGCTGATCATGTTGATCCCCCACTCATTGCTGATGCACCAGTTGACCCTCTTGTTGTACCTCACCATGATCCTATGCCAGCCTAGTTTGATCGTGCGCTTTTTGAGGCACAGATCGACCCCCGAGACGAGCACGCCCAGTGTGGGTGGATTCCGGCTGATGACGAGGTCCCACCTTTTCCCCCTCAGATCCCTGATACCCGTCACATTTATACTTCCTTTTCATTTCCTCAGTTTACACCTCCAGCACGACCTGGAGAAGGTTCTTCGGCACACCCTTTTTGGGCATGTACCAGTATCTATCCCTGCTATACCACCATCTTCTACATTTCCCACTGTTTCTCCATTTCATGTGGCACCTTTTGATCCCACCAGTGAGCCGTTCCTTTAGGCACCACACTCTGCTATGCCACCGACTGACCCCTACTATTCTTTCCACATGGGGTATACTATTGAGGACGTTTTGATGTCTTTTGTCGCCCAGCACGAGGCACACACACAGCGCATTCAGGAGCTTGAGAGAGCTCAGAATCCGCCTTGTCAGTGCCAGGGTCAGACCCACTCTCCGTTGCAGCCCTCTCGACCTTTACCACCAGACTATGCTGCACGCCTTTTTGCCCTGGAGCAGCAGGTTGCTTCATTCTTACGCACCCAGAGAGCCATGGAGGAGGACTGGCTCCATTTGCGCCGCTTGTTTTACACTCACTTTCCCCCTCCTCCACCGCCATCCGTGTAGAGTTCTTCAGTACCGTATGGGTAGACGCTGGTGAGAAGACGGCGATTGCTTTCGACTGCACAACATTTTTGGAGACTACATTTTGATTCTGACTTTTGTTGACATGTATTTGATGTATTGACACTGATTCGATATAGTTTTGGACTAGGGTGATGTAGCCCTTAGTCGATTGATGTTGTATGACACTGTGATGCACTTGTACGCTTACTATGTGGTCTCGATATATGGCAATCGCAGTATTCTCATCATATTTGATGCTTGATTTGGTTATTTGTATTTTAGGACATGGGATGTTGTGTGATTGATGTTTGTGACATGGGATGTTGTGTGATTGATATGATTATAACATGAGATGTTATGTACTATTACTATCGTTATATACATACGCTAAATTATGACCTGACTTATGTATTATAACTATGGCCTGACCGACGTAAACACATCTTTTAGAAGATGCCGCCGAGACGTGAGACACACATGCCTACTAATGAGGCAGAACTCCAGCAAATTATCGCTACTGCCATTGCACAATACGCCGCCTCTCAAGGAGGGACTAGTGGAAGCAACTCTGGCAACACTGGCAACAACAATAATCCACCTCATGGTAATACTAAGTCATTTAGACATACCACGACCTAATTGGATATCTTTAGCAATGATGCTAATGCCAATCGTATGTTATAACGTATGTGCAGGATGCACCTACAAGCAGTTTCTAGACTGCAAACCGGTCAACTTTGATGGCACAGGAGGTGCTGTCGCCTTTGTTCATTGGGCCGAAAAGACTGAATATGTTCTTCACATGAGCAAATGCGCGCTAGATCAGCAAGTCACCTATATCTCAGGGCTATTCTTGGATGGAGCCCTCTCTTGGTGGAATTTTCAAGTACAGACACTTGGTGAAGCCGCTGCCTACGCGCTAACCTGGACCGAACTGAAGGAACTTATGCGCAAAAAGTACTGCTCTCGCGCAGAAATCCAGAGATTGGAAACCGAGTTCTGGCACTTGAAAATGGACGGTCCGAAGATCGCAGAATACGTTCAAAGGTTCCATGACTTATCGCATGTGGTACCCTACATGGTCACTCCGGAGTTCAAGCGGATTGAACGTTTCATTTGGGGATTAGCTCCTCAAATCATAAGCATGGTGACCTCATCCAAGCCTGCGACCATTACTGAGGCGATCGATTTGAGCGTGGCTCTCACAGAGGAGGCTATTCTCCTGAACAAGTTTGATGATGCTGAGCATAAGAAGAAAGAGACTCACGTCAAGTCATCAGGAGGTAGCAAACGGAAGTTCTCAAACTTCAAGCAGGGCGCCAGTGTGGTAGTTAAGAAAGGAGGATCAGGCACGCCAGCTCAGGTTACAGCTGGTAGTGGAAAGAAAGGAAAAGGATATCAGGGCACCCAGCCCAAGTGTAATACCTGTCAACGCCACCATACTGGCCATTGTAGTGTGAAAGTATGCGAAGCATGTGGAAAGCCGGGCCACTTAAAGGATTCTTGTTGGGCTAGTGCTGGCCGGGGAGGCCAGGGAGGATTTGGGAATAGAAATAATAATCGTGGTGGTATTGGAAATCGCCCACAGGGGAACAATGGAGGAAACGGGAATCGAGGCAACAATGCGAATCAAGCGAGTAATGCGAACCAAAACAACAACCAAGCTGGGAATGGAGGTGGAAACGGGCAAAGACTTGGATTCTTTAACTGCGGTGATATGGGGCATTTTAAGAAGAACTGCCCAGAGTTAAACCAAGCCCGTGGAAGAGTGTTCCAAATCGAAGCAAGGGAAGCGCGCCAGGACCCCAATGTCATTACTGGTACGTTCCCTGTAAATCAACGCTATGCATCCGTTTTATTTGATAATGGTGCCGATTATAGCTTCGTGTCGTTAGAATTTAAGAATATGCTTGGTTTAGCCGCTAATAAGTTAGATATTCCCTACTCAATCGAATTGGCCAATGGGAAGTTAGTAGAAGCCAATGAAGTGATCCGAGGCTGTGTGATCGAATTGGGAGAGCGTGAGTTTGCGTTGGATCTACTACCAGTCCAGCTGGGGAGCTTTGACGTAGTGGTAGGAATGGATTGGTTATCAGGCAACAAGGCTGAGATAGTTTGTCACGAAAAGGTCGTACGTATCCCAACCAAAGATGGCGAAACAATTGTGGTTCACGGGGAGAAGCGTGATACGCCGTTAAGGATTATCAGCTGCCTGAAAGCGCGAAAGTGTTTGCAGAAGGGATGTGTTGCCTTCCTGGCACACATTGTGGATAAAAAGGCTACTGAGCCGAGAATCGAAGACATCCCTGTCGTGCGAGAATATCCAGAAGTCTTCCCAGAGGGCTTACCTGGACTACCACCTCAGAGGCAAGTAGAGTTTCACATCGATTTAGTTCCAGGCGCCGCACCTGTAGCTAAGGCACCTTATAGACTTGCTCCGTCTGAGATGCAGGAACTGTCAACACAACTTCATGAGTTGTTAGACAAGGGATTTATCCGACCAAGCTTCTCACCTTGGGGAGCTCCGGTCCTGTTTGTCAAGAAAAAGGACGGTAGTTTTCGTATGTGCATCGACTACCGGGAGCTGAACAAGCTGACGATCAAGAATAGATACCCTCTGCCGAGAATCGATGATCTATTCGATCAACTGCAAGGCTCAAGCTTTTATTCAAAGATCGATCTTCGATCTAGATGCCATCAGTTAAGGATACAAGAGGAGAGTATCCCAAAGACAGCCTTCAGAACTCGTTATGGGCACTACGAGTTCCTTGTTATGCCGTTTGGTTTGACAAACGCACCGGCAGTCTTTATGGATTTGCAAGCCGTACTTGGACAAGTTCGTGATTGTGTTTATCGACGACATCTTGATTTATTCAAGAACAAAGGCCGAGCACGAACAGCATCTAAGAGCTATTTTGGAGCTGCTAAAGAAAGAACAGCTGTATGCCAAACTTTCTAAATGCGAGTTTTGGCTACGTGAAGTCCAATTTCTTGGACACGTGGTGAATGGAGATGGAATCCACGTGGATCCAACCAAGATCGAAGCGATCAAGAATTGGGAAACGCCAAAGACGCCAACCGAGATTCGACAATTCTTGGGTTTGGCTGGCTATTATCGAAGATTCATTGAGGATTTTTCGAAGATCGCTCAACCATTGACGCTCCTCACGCAGAAAGATAAGAAATTTGATTGGGAAATCAAACAGGAGGAAGCATTCCAGATATTGAAGGATAAGCTCTGCAATGCGCCAATCTTAGCACTACCGGAAGGTACAGATGATTTTGTGGTATACTGCGACGCTTCGCGTCAAGGATTGGGTTGTGTGTTGATGCAACGCCAAAAGGTTATTGCTTACGCATCACGTCAATTGAAAGTGCACGAAAAGAACTATACCACACATGATTTGGAACTTGGCGCAGTGGTATTTGCATTAAAGATCTGGAGACACTACCTTTATGGTACGAAGTGTACAATTTTTACAGATCACAAGAGCCTACAACACATATTCAACCAGAAGGAGCTGAATATGAGACAAAGACGATGGGTTGAGTTGCTGAACGATTACGACTGCGAGATAAAGTATCATCCAGGGAAGGCGAATGTGGTCGCCGATGCCCTAAGTCGGAAGGAAAGGATCAAGCCCATAAGGGTTAGGGCTTTAGAAATGATTATCCGAACCGATCTTTCCTTGCGCATTCGTGCCGCACAGAAAGAAGCTCTCAAGGAAGGAAACCTTGAAGAAGAATATCTCAGTGGGATGGAGAAGCTTTTGGTACCAAACGAGGAAGGAACGTTATGTTTTGAGAAAAGGATTTGGGTTCCTTTGTTTGGAGGTTTAAGGAAGGTTATTTTCGATGAAGCTCACAAGTCGCGGTACTCTATCCATCCTGGAGCGGATAAGATGTACCAGGATCTCAAGGATTACTATTGGTGGCCTAAGATGAAAGGCGACGTTGCTGTTTATGTGAGCAAATGTTTAACATGCGCTAAGGTGAAAGCGGAATACCAGAAGCCTTCAGGACTTCTGCAACAACCCGATATTCCCAAGTGGAAATGGGAACAAATCTCAATGGATTTTGTTACAAAATTGCCAAGAACGCCAAAAGGCCATGACACTATCTGGGTGATAGTGGATCGATTAACGAAGTCAGCACACTTCTTACCTATCAGAGAGAAGGATAATACGAGCAAATTGGCCGAAATTTACATGAGAGAGATCGTCGCACGTCATGGAGTACCTCTCTCGATCATCTCTGATAGAGACGGAAGGTTTGTGTCAAGGATATGGCAATCCTTCCAAGAAGCCTTTGGCTCACAATTAAATCTGAGCACTGCGTTTCATCCGCAAACTGACGGTCAAAGCGAGCGAACGATACAGACTTTGGAAGACATTCTGAGAGCGTGTGTTATGGATTTGGGCGGTAGCTGGGACAAGCATTTGCCTTTGGTCGAATTTTCATACAACAACAGCTACCACACCAGTATTGGTGTCACGCCATTTGAAGCCCTTTACGGACGCAAGTGCCGATCACCCCTATGTTGGGCTGACGCAGGTGATAGGCAGCTTGCTGGCCCCGAAATCGTCCAAGAGACGACAGACAAGATTGCGCAGATTCTAAAACACATCGAAGCAGCTCGCCACAGACAGAAAGCCTATGCGGATCCAAACCGGAAACATGTGGAATTCCAAGTTGGAGAGATGGTTTTATTGAAAGTTTCACCCTGGAAAGGGGTGGCACGCTTCGGAAAGCGTGGGCGGTTAAATCCGCGCTACATTGGTCCTTTCAGAATTCTGGAAAGAATAGGGCTAGTAGCACACAAGCTGGACTTACCTGCTGAACTCCATTCAGTCCACGATACATTTCATGTATCCAACCTGAAGAAAAGTCCAAGTCAAGATGACATTGCCATTCCCATCGACGAGATTCATGTTGACGACTCGCTCCATTTCGTTGAAGAACCAGTTGAGGTTACGGATTGGAAAGTAAACAAGACCCGCCGGAGCAGTGTCAAGCTCGTCAAAGTTCGTTGGAATGCCAGACATGGTCCTGAATACACCTGGGAGCGTGAGGACCGGATGAAAGAGAAATTCCCCCACCTATTTCCTAAGAACCCTGCATCTACAAGCAGAACTTGAAATTTCGGGACGAAAATTTTCTAACGGGGGGAGAATGTGACAACCCTCACTAAACCAGGTATCCGTACGACTTAATTAATAATTAATTATTGCTTAATTACTGTGCTTGATTGAACTTGTGAATAAACTGCTACTTGAATACTGATACATGTACTTACTTGCATCATACTTTACTTGCTGTCACTACATTATTTACATGCTGAACCTTAGTGACAAACATGATGCACAAAAAGCACAGTAGCACTATAACGGATAACCTATTGAACATGCTGATAAGCCAGCATCAGGCAGACACTGCCTCTAAGGCCTGTAAGAGCCTGAAATATTTTGCTACACTAGTGGTGAGTGTAGGGATATAAGGGTTGTAGAACTGCGTCTCTAGGAATAAGTCACAATGACTGGATGTGCCTAAAACGTACTCTAAGTACAAAACTCAGCACTTTACATAATAATTCAGCTTTTAGCTAACTAATAAAGTGACAAAACTTGAGAAAAATATTACTAGACACTTTCCAAAGTGTCAGAAATGAGTTGTGTCACTAAAAAGGGTATTAACGACACTTTAAAGCTTTGTTAAGCACTTTAACGGGTTACTATCCAACCGAACAACCGGACTATACCCGGGACATGAAAATACGGCCATAAACATTATTTATCTTTTTCTGAGCCAGTTAGGGTCCCTGAATACCCTAACACCCGTCATAACATACTACACACTACTAACCGGGTTAAGTACCTAACTAACTAGCTTAACCTAACTAGTAACTAACTAATACTTGGAAATGGACCAAGACCCCCCCCCCTTGCTAACCGGCCCCAAACTAGAGGGGACACCCTTTGATTTCTTTTGATTATTTTAATCACAATGTCTAATATCTAAATGACATGTGATCCATTGGTTATTAATCCCACAATTGTCTATAAGTAACTTGAGAATGCACATAAGTTCATTTGTCACAACAACACAAGAACACTACTCTCTCTCTCTCCCTTTGGCTCTCGGCCGAACCCACACCCACACACCCACCCATTTTCGAGTTTAATCTTGCAATTTCCAAGCATCTACAAGTGTTAAGGGTCGCATATTAGGAAGCTTGGTGCAATCGGAAGGCGAAGGACCTCTTTCTCTAGCTTTTATCCACCTCATTTGCGCGTAGATTCTTCCCTAGCCTCGAGCTAGTGGTATGATGTTTAAATCCCTATCTTGAACTAATCTAAAGCGGTTAATATGTGGTGTAATGATTAAAACTCGAAATCTTACAAAATGGTGCATTAAAGTCTACTAAAAACATGAAAATGATGGTTAAAAGCTCACTAGTTGTGTAAATGTTGTAGTAATTGAAATTTGTGATTATTTAGACCCGATCTATGTTGTGGTAGCTCGGATCACCACTTAACCCGGTTTGGTCATGATCACGAATCGTGACATAAGGTTGTTTTGAATAGAACAAGGGTTAAAGGGTGAAACTCTACCACACGCGAATCATGAACTTGTGTAAAAACGTTTTACTTGTGGAATAGTGTTTAAAACTAGCAGATCTACGTATCTGCAAGTGGTATTTTCAAAGGACCAAGCGTCAAAGAAATCATGTTTTCTAAAAATGGATCTTACACTAACAAGAATGGTTTTTAGAACACATAAGTGTGTAAACACATGTGTAACACAAAGTTTCGACAAAATAGCTATTTTTGGAAAAGATGACGAGAAGTTGTAAAGACGGAACTTCCATAAAAACGAGGTTTTACAGAATCGGATAGTTTTATATAAAGATCCACTAAAGTAATGGGATTTACTTCATAGTTTGAATAAATCACAAGTTCATGAAATTTTATGCGATTTATATACATATTTTGACTACTTTGTGATTTGAACATTGTTTTGGTTGAATGAGAAAATTGTTGGTTGATTTGTAAAAGAAAATGATACGCTTGAAAGCGTGGCCACCTCTAGTTACAGAGGAAACTCTGGCGAAATTTTCCAAAAACCTAACACTTAGAATTATTTTCACTAAAAGTGTTAGAAATACATTTTGACTTGTTTTCAAAATATAATTTTCGCCACGACTTTATTTATAAAATACCGGAGGTGGGATTTCACAAAATAAAACGTGATACATAAATATATTTAGTATATTTTTCACAACATCACTTGTATAAGTGTTTATGATTATTTAGTGAACTACATAAATATTATTTTTAGGGTAAAAATAATATTACTAAGTATTATTTTGGGAGAATCACATGTATTAAAATATAATATTTTTGGGAAGAATACTTATATTTTGGAGTTAAGAATAAAATATATTAAGTGAGACTTAATAGTGTAATCCGAATTATGCGAACGCACATGTATTAAATCCCCCATCCTTGGGAAGGAAAATGACTACCAAGTATATACAAAATGTAAACACGAAATAGTTGCCTAACTATTTCCCAAAAACTTAAACCATAAAGCTAAGGCACGGCCATCCGTCTAATAGAGTTAGCACGTGTAGGTCGTCATACAGCTGATTGATTTGGAGGCATACTTGGTAGAGACGCACCACGGTGAGTTCATGTCCCCCTTTTCTCTAACTGTTTTCAGTTTTCTTAACTGCGGGGGTGAAATACATGTTACTTTGATTACAAGTACTTTATACACGGTATGGTTAGCGTAAGGAGGTTTACTACTTAGATCATGTGAGTGGGTAGGAGCAATATGAGGCCATTAGTCCTCATGGCAGGACCGAGGGACAGGAGCGGTAAATCTATCTGGGTGTAGCGAGCCCAGCCCCAGGCCAAACTAGAAACGGACCTTGGGGTGACTTTGTCCACATACTAATGCCGTGGCGAAATCTGCTAGGTTTGAGTCTCCCTATTTGCACTTCACATATATCAGTGGCCTTGCAAACCATTGGTGATCTCAATTCCCTTATTTGCTACATACCAAGACTATTTTTATACTCACAAAGGCTTACTTACTCACTTACACATGAACTCGCTCAACATTATTGTTGATTTTTCAACTTACATGTATTTCAGGAAATTAAAGATCTGGCGCGGTATGTTATGTTTTCCCGCTGCATATGGGTTCCGAGGTCATCCGGGTTTAGGAAATGTGACTTTTTTTCCTGGACGAGTCATAAATCTTAAACTGCGTTCATTTCATGTTAATGGTTATGTTTTTAAAGACAATGTTTTATGTTACGATGTTGTAAGTCTCTAAGACAATGGTATGTTACTCTGGTTTTAAAACTTAATCAAATGGATGATCTTGCATGATTTTATTTCATATAGCTTTGTTATGGTTAAGCTATGGTATTAAGAAGTCACACCAAATTAACCACGCTTCCGCAAAGCCAGGGTGTGACACTACCTGCTTTTCCAGGATCGATCTGCGTTCTGGATACCATCAACTTCGTATTTTCGAAGAAGATATTCCCAAAACTTCTTTCCGTACAAGATATGGGCATTACGAGTTCACTGTCATGCCTTTTGGTTTGACGAATGCCCCAGCTATCTTCATGGACTCAATGAATAGGGTCTGTAATCTTATTTAGACAAGTTCATCATTGTATTCATCGATGATATTCTCATTTATTCAAAGTCTCGAGCCGACCACGAGCAACACCTTCGTTTGACACTGGAACTCCTAAAGAAGGAATAAACTTTTTGCTAAATTCTCCAAGTGTGAATTTTGGCTTAAAGAAGTTCAGTTTTTGGGTCATGTAGTCAACGAGCAGGGTATTCATGTGGATCCATCCAAGTTTACTGCAATTAAGGATTGGAATACACCAACGACACCTACAAAAATTAGTTCTTTTCTTGGTCTCGCTGGTTATTATCGTCGTTTTATTTCAAACTTCTCGAAGATCGCGGTGCCACTCACTGCTTTGACTCAGAAGAATAAGCCTATGGAGTGGGGATCTAAGAAAGAAGAAACGTTCCAAACGCTGAAACGGAAGCTATGTGATACTCCTGTTTTGTCCTTGCCCAATGGAAACGATGATTTCATTGTCTTTTATGACGCGTCGAATCTAGGCCTTGGTTATGTTCTTATGCAATGAGGTAAAGTCATAGCATATACGTCAAGACAGTTGAAAGTTCACGAAAGGAACTACACAACTCATGATCTTGAGTTAGGTGTTGTGGTATTTGCTCTCAAAATCTGGAGACACTACCTCTATGGAACGAAGTGTGTGGTTTTCACAAGACCACAAAAGTCTCCAGCTCATTCCTAATCAAAGGGAGCTGAACATGAGGCAACGACAATGGTTTGAACTCTTGAACGATTACGATTGCGTGATTCGCTACCTTCCTGGTAAGACGAATCTCGTAGCCGATGCGCTTAGTCGAAAGGAGTAAGTCAAGCTTCATTCTGTTCAAACTCTATCTGATATTCAATCTCGTGTCCTTCAAGCATACCGATCTTGTGTAAACGAAGGCTTATTGAAATATGAGCTACCACTTCAACTCGAGCTTAAACTCGAAACGAAAAGTGATAGGTTGCCCTATTTTAAGGATCCTTGTGGATGATTATCGCTCAAATCGGAGTCCTTAATTGAATTCATTGTATGCTTTAATACGTACATTACGATTCAATAAGGACAAAACCGAATTTCCTTTTAAGATCTTCCTATCTTCATAGTTAGATTCTTGAAAATGTTTAAAGTGCCAAATGAAATCCATGGATTAGATTCCTGGTGTGCTTTAATTACCCGTGTCCAAAGATAACAATTTAAAGGTCAAATTAAACAATTATGCAATTATGTGATTATGTGTTTATGTGTTCTCCTTTATGTTTTTGTGTGATCCGATTTTCGTTATCCAAACCCTCATAGAATCTTCCATATCTTCATATGAGGGATTCATAGTAGGATATTCAAAAGGTACTACCTTAAATCCTTAATGGGCTTCTACATGGTAGTTAAGATCCTTGGGTTATATAGTACCATTCCATTATTCGAAAAGAGACCCTTGAGTGGTTTAGTTAAAGATTGATTCAGAATCTGGTTAAGAGTGGCATGTGATGATACAGCTAAAAGGACCCTATGATGGCCCAGTCACACTCATCACAGGTTCATTCATTTGGTTTTCCCCTACACATTATCAAATGCACTGTGTGGACTATGCAAGGAATTACGTAATTATGGACGCGTATATAATTTTGAAATTAGTGCACAGGAACCCCAGTAAGATTTATCATGTGTAAGAACCGATAGTGACAACAATAACAAAACGTGAACAATGTAATGGAGGTACGGTGGACCCACCAATGGCACTTCATATACTTGTATATAAGTGTCCCTCTTACATTGCAAGCATAATGTTATTTAAAGTTACTAGAAGTTCAGAACCCTAACCAGTGTTGTTTTATCTTTTCGACTTCATGTTTCGAGCTCTCACAAGTTTCCTCTAATTAAATTTCGGGACGAAATTTCCTGAAGTAGGGGAGACTGTGACATCTGTGCCTCCACGACCATCGAACAAATACCAAATCAATGAAATATTGTATTTCATACTTGGGATTTGTATAAATATGTGTATCATTTGCACATATCAATTCTTGTTCGATTTCGAGCACTAAATCGCTTTCTGGAAAGTTATACGCGAACAGGTGTGTAAACGTAATCAGTTTAATGCGAAGAACACTCCGAAATAGTGACATAGGCTTAACATACCTTAAATAACCTTTACATAACTTAGGAATAAGTTTTGGATGGTTTGGTGTGTTGAAATCAAGTTTGTTCGATCGCAGGGACTATTTGTGTCAAACTGCTAAAGTATACCGATTTGTATAGTAACGAACATTCCAGAACTTGATCATAATTTAAACATACCCTAAATATCCTTTACATAGCTTAGAAATAGGCTTTGAGGGGTTCGGTATGCTAAAATAAACTTTATTGATCAAAAGGGACTAAAAGCGTCAAAAAGTGCACAAGTTTGCATTTTCGTGCATATCTTACATTCAGAATATATCCGGACATCCAAAAATTTATGTAATCATTAAAATATTTTATTTTAGTGATTGGCTTCATAAAATTCCATTCGTCACGTAATTTGGATCGTTTTTGCGTCCGTTACGATTTCCGTCGTAATTAACCGAACAACGCAACCGTACGACCAAACGAACTGACATCCGAGATGTTTTTGAACATGTTTTGAGTTCCCTATACTTTAACTTCATTTTAGAGCCTTGAAATGAGGTTAACGGGGTTTAAACGCATCGAAAAAGGCCTTAAACATGTGCAGGGACCATTTCTGCCATTTTGGCAAAAAGTTTGGAGCTGTTACCTGGTGGCGCTACACCACTAGCTTCTGCCTATCCCGTGGCGTAGCGCCAGCACCTGATCTGGATAGAAAGTTTATTTTCTGCATTTTTCAGCAATGGGGTTGAACTCGGGGGGGGGGCTGTTTTGTAACTTTTTCAATACCGTTGGCTTGTTTTGAGGCACCCCTTGTATTGCAAATCTATGGGCACGAGGTGTACGATCCAGATCAAAGCACGTCTTACGATTAACGATCCTAACGGTTGTGCCATATCTATAAATACCCCCACCTCTTTAGCTCAAAACCCACTTGATTTTCTGAGATTTTCTCTAAGTTGAAGTGTTAACCACTTCATACCTGAGAAATACTTGGGAAATCAAACTTGCGGGGACCCTTTGTAAGTATTCCTTCGATCTTTTTATTCGTTTTTAGCTTAAAAGTCAAACTGCGTTTGACTTTCTGCATTGACCAGTTTATGCTCAATGCAAAGTTCGTTTGAACTTCATAACGTGAGCGTAATCATGATGGTTATAGTCCCTAGTGACTATACCTACTGATTACCATGTTATCTAGGCTCAGTAACGAGTCGTAGTTTCGGCCAAAATGCGCATTCCCGCGTATTTTGTAACCAAACTACTTTCGGGTATCAAAACCGTTTTTTTTATACCAAATCTATTTTCTAAATTCATTAAACATGTTTTAACATGTTTAACTCGTCACTTTTTAGATTCGTGCTTGTGTAGAGTCGTAAGTCAAGCGGACTAAACACCCGCTTAGACTTTCAAACACGACCCGTTTGGTCGATCATTAGGATCCGACCAAACATGTTTAGTGACCATAGTTGCATAGGGAATAACCTTCCGAGGTTATACCTTATGGTCACTTAGGTTTAATTAGTTGTATGATAGGTAGTTTATATGCCTTAGGTAAATGACCAAAATGCCCTTTTCATGCATAATTGATGATTAAGCATATGTAACACAAACTTTTGTCACTTAATTGATTATGCAACATATTTAATCATGTTTAGGCATATAATACTTGTCATAGGACTAGTTAGACATCTCGAACGCGCTTTTGCGCGAACGACACGTTAAAGTAGCTTAAGCAACCTTAATGGGTCACAATGGGTCGAAAGCACTTAGGTTAGGTTTCGATTTAGAATGTAGACTTTGTTAAACCATGTCATATGAGTTCCAATACTCATTTGGTTTACAAAACCTCATCCTATCCGATCTTCCGACTTAGGTCCGGTTTATTTATATAGTTATTAGGTTGCCGATTGATTCCGTGCTCCCTCTAGCTTGATGGTTGTTGTCCAAGACCTCTAAGCATTCTCAGGTGAGTACATAGTTCCCCTAATTTACTGTTTTCAGTTGTTTTGGGGTGATTCATATGTGCTAAATGTTTTCGAGGTTTTAACGATGGTTTCAAAACTAAATGATATGGTTTATACAAAATTTATAATGATTTTGATATAGTAAACAAACTTGTTGGTTGTATTTACATAACGAATAATATCCATTAGTTTTGGCCGAACCGATCAGTATTAGGTTATGGTACCATAGGATCTGACAAATCCCGTTATCAGACTGCACCCATGGTTATGTGTGGGTTAGGTGGGTAACGACTGAATCTGTGATTGTTAATTTACCCTTTAGTGGTTTATTAATGCGAGAAGCGATAGGCGAGTTGCGAAGGTTTGGATGTTATTAGCAAGACAATCAAAAGTAGTTTTCACAATTTAAAACGAGAATGATTTAAACGACTAAAGAGATTTTTAACGGATTAAACGATTTGGGTAAACGATTGGTTTTTGGTTAGTGTTTAAATAACGCGACGGGTGTAATGTGATGAAAGCATGGTGGGTACGCCGCTGGTACTTCCTATATATATATATGTTTTCATCGTATTACATACCGTGGCATTATTTAGTTCACTTGGGTAAACGATTTTGAAACAATGTCACACAAACGAGGTTTTCGAAATGATATAAACCATACGAGTTTTATTAAAGAGATTTATTAACGAGTTTTATTAACGAGAATTATGAACGATATTTATTAACGAGATTTATTAACGAGTTTTATTAACGAGATTTATTAACGAGTTTTATTAACGAGAATTATTAACGAGTTTTATTAACGAGATTTATTAACGAGTTTTATTAACGAGTTTTATTAACGAGAATTATTAATGAGTTTTATTAACGAGATTTATTAACGAGTTTTATTAACGAGAATTATTAACGAGTTTTATTAATGAATTTTATTAAATAAATGTTTTGGGTTAAGAATCATGGGTACGAGATTTTATAAATTATAACCAACTTGATTTGAGTTGGTTAATTATGTCGCAATACAATACTTTTCAAAACAAGGTTTTTAATTAAGTATTGCAACATGTAAACTAGCCATGAATCCGACACTCTCAAAAACCTATGTACTCGCCAGCATTTCTTTGCTGACTTTGTTTTCGCATATGTTTCAGGTGTTGTTGAATGATGTTGATTGCTAGGATGCATGCTCACATAGGACTGGACGAGGCCTTAGTGACTTAATAACAATGATAGACTATTATTAAATTGTTTATTTAGATTTCCAGACGATGTAAATATTTAATGTTTAATAAAACGAAACTTCAAATTTCTGTGTGTTTTGAAACAATGATTTTGTTACAACACTCCCCGACGATTCCGCCGCGATTTGTTGTTTTACGCGATCGGGGTGTGACAATATCCACTGGAAATGACAAGATTATGCCTTGCATATCTTTGATGGGTTACTCTAAGCAAATAGATAACACCCTAGATTCCATGCAAGACAACTATTTAACACAACGTCACAGACAGACTCCTACGAATAAATTTCGGGACGAAATTTCCTAAAGTAGAGGAGACTGTGATAGCTGTGCCCCTTTGACCATCATAAGAATACAAAACCAATGATATATTCTGTTTCTTACTTGGGATTTGTATAAATATGTGTATCATATGCATATATCAATTCTCGTTCGATTTCGAGCTCTAAATCGCTTTCTAGAAAGTTATACGCGAACTGATGCGTAAACGTAATCAGTTTAATGCAACAAACACTCCAGAACAGTGACATAGGAATAACATACCTTAAATAACCTTTACATAACTTAGAAATATGTTTTGGAGGGTTTGGTGTGTCGAAATCAAGTTTATTCGATCGCAAGGACTATTTGCGTCAAACTGCGAAATTCTGCCGATTCATATTGTAACGTACCTTCCAGAATATGATCATAAGTTAAAAATACCATAAATATCCTTTACATAGCTTAGAAATAGGCTTTAAGGGGTTCGGTATGCGAAAATAAACTTATTTGGTCAAACAGGGACTAAAGGCGTCAAAAAGAGCATAAGTTTGCATTTTCACGCATATCTTACGTTCTGAACATATCCGGACATCCAAAACTTTTTGTTATCATTAAGATGTTTTATTTTAGTGATTGGAATGCAAAAATACCATTCGTCGTGCAATTTGGATGTTTTTGCGTCCGTTTGAGTTTTCGTCGTAATTAACCGAATAACGCAACCGTACGACCAAACGAACCGACATTTGAGATGTTTTTGAGCATATTTTAAAGTTCCCTATACTTTAACTTCATTTTAGAGCCTTGAAATGGGGTTAACTGGGCTTAAACGTGTCAAAAATGCAACAAAAACCAAGTTTTAGACCTGCAGGGACTAAAACTGACAATCTGCCAAAGTTTGCTAGGAGTGGGGCGTAAGACAACATGTCAGACAGAAGCATTGAATTTGTTCATTTGAGTTGAATTTGATGGTTTTGATGCTTGTTTTGCAATACCATTTGATGGTTTTTTATGTCCCATTGTTTTGTAAACTATGGGTAACACATGGAGGGCTAGGATTAAACCACGAATTATGAGAAACGATCCTAACGGTTCTTGGAATTCTATAAATACCCACCATGTTCTCATTCATTCCTCACACCATTTGATCTGAATTTGCTCTAAGTTGAAGTTAATACTTCATACCTGAGTGCTTTAGATCAAATCCTTCCTTGCTTGGACCTTTTATGAGTTCTTTCATGCTCGTTTATGTATTTCAAGCATGAAAGTCAAACAGTGTTTGACTTTCTGCTTTGACCAGTCTTTGGTCAACACAAAGTTCGTTTGAACTTTGCAACGTGAGCGTAATGACGATGGTTATAGTCCCTTGTGACTATACCTACTGATTACCACGTTGATTAGGCGTAGTGACGAGTCATAGTTTCGGTCAAAATACGTGCTTATGCGTACTTTGCAACCAAACTATTCCTGGGTATCAAAACCCTTTGTTTTGATTTCAAACTTGTTTTCTAACTTAGTTAAACATGTTTTAACATGTTTAATTCGTCATTTTTAGTCTAGTGCTTATATAGAGTCGTAAAGTCAAGCGGACTAAACCACCGCCTAGACTTTCGAAATCGACCCGTTTGGTCGATCTTTAGGATCTGACCATGCATGTTTAGTGACCATAGTTGTATAGGTAATAACCTTCCGAGGTTATACCTTATGGTCACTTCATTTAGTTAGTTGTATGATAGGTAATTTATATGCCTTAGGAAAATCACAAAAATGCCCTTTTTACGTATAATTTTATTTTAAGCATATGTAACATAAATTTTGGTATCTAAAATGGTTAGGCAACATTATTAGACATGTTAAGGCATATAATACTTGTCATAAGACTAGTTAGGCGGTCCAAACGCGTTTTACGCGAACGATGCGTTAAAGTAGCGTAAGCTACCTTAATGGGTCGTAACGGGTCGTAAGCACTTAGGATAGGTTCCGTTTTAGAATGTAGGCGTTGTTAAACCATATTATATGAGTTCCAACACTCATTTGGTTTACAAGACCTCATTCTATCCGATCTTCCAATTTAGGTCCGATTTATTAACATAGTTACCTATATTAGGTGCCGATTGATTCCGTGATCCCTCTAGCATTGCTTGGTTGTTATTCAAGACTTCTAAGCTTTCTCAAGTGAGTACATAGTTCCCCTCTTTTACCATTTTAAACTTTTTTGTGGTGATTCATATGTGCTAAACGATTTTGAGTCTTCTAAACAAATGCTATGGTTTATATTAAACTATCTGAACTATTTGAACTGTTTGAACCATTGGAACTATTCGATCCATGTGAACTATTTGAACTGTTTGAACCATTGGAACTATTTGATCTATGTGAACTATTTGAACTATTTGAACCATTGGGTTAGGGAAGTGATTAGGTAACGGGGAGGGTGTAATGTGATAAAAGCATGGTGGATACGCCGCTGGTACTTCCTATATGTAAGTGCTTTTAACACATTATATATCGTTGCGTTATCTAGATCACTTGGGCAAATGTTTTCAAAACGAAGTTACATTACAAGGTTTTTCTAACAATATAAACCATTTGAGTTTTATTAAAAAACGATTTACGATCTGGGTTTACATAAACAAATGTTTTGAGTTAGGATTCATGGCATCGAAGGTTTATAAACTATAACTAATCTATTTTGACTTGGTTATTTCAATTTACAATACAAACATTTTACAAAACTAGGTTTTCTAATATCGATTTACACAGTTGTTCGAGTTATTTCAACATGTAAACGAGCCATGAATCTGACACTCACACAAAACCTATGTACTCGCCGACATATTTATGCTGACGTATTTTCACATATGTTTCAGGTACCATAGTTGATGATGTTTGATGATGATATCGATGCATGCTCACATAGGAATGGACGAGGCCAGTAACTTAACAACAATGAAAGACAATTGTTCATGTTTTGTTTCTGATTTCAATACAATGTTATAAACTTAATTCAATAAAATGAAACTTTAATCCATGTGTTGTGAAACAATGATTCTGTTACGACACTCCCCGACGTTTCCGCCGCGGTTTGTTGTTTTAACGCGGTCGGGGTGTGACAACTTTCATATGATTTAATAAAAGAAAACACTTTTACAAGGTTCACGACTACTTTTTGTTAAACATTTCTTTTAACTACAAGTCATGAACCCTTCATCAACAAAACCTATGTATCTCACAGGCATTTTTATGCTGACGTACCTATTTTCAGATGTGTTTCAGGTGCTGTTGTTAGATGATTATGATGCAAAACATAGGATTGGACGAGGGCCTTAGTGACATAAAATAAGAAAGACAATGTGTTTAAACTTGTTTACTTCGCTTTAAGACTATGTCAAACAATTATTAATTCAATAAAACAAAACTTTGATTACCATGTGTTGTGAAGCAATGATTCTGTTACTCCACTCCCCAACATTTTCGCCGCGGTTTGTTGTATTACGCGGTCGGGGTGTGACATGTTGCCTCATTGGTCATCATCATTACCATTACCATCATCACCACTTCCATGATAATCATCTATATCTTTGAATAACTCTTAGGTATCCCCATCCTCATCATCATCACCCTCTTCGTCGTCTTTTTCACCATCTTTCTTTGACATTGATTTACGATGTTCAACTTATTTTCACCTTTTGATTTCTGCTTTGTTGTAAGGAACATCCACTGGCGAACCTACAAGAGTGAACTGTTGAGCAAGGATAATAGCCATTTCAGTATTATCATCAGCATTACTTGATTGTTGCTCTTTTTGGCTTGATGATTCTAGAACTTCTTCAACTGCTATGCCTTTGTCTTTTGAGGCATCTGCAGCTTCTTGTGCATCTCATTGTTCTCTTTCCATCCTTCAAGCCTAAGCTCTTCGAATGCCAATTTGATTGTATTCTGCTTGAACATTCAGCCCGAGCTTATCTTCGATTACTGCATAGAGCATCTCAAGCTGCTTTGACTTAATCTCTTTATCTACATTCAAATCTTCCAACACTTTCGGCACTAGCTCATTTTCTGCACTTAGAGCTACATTAGAATCATTTAAATCAGCATTAGAGGTTAATAATTCATTAATCATCTCATTCAGTGCATTGTTGTCGGCCTAAAGATCTTCTATCTTCTCGTTCATTGCTAGAACTTCATTATTGAGTACTACGTTCTCGGCCTCAACATTCTTGAGTTTTTCTTCAGTCTCTTTCAACTTTGCTTCTAAGACTTTCAACTTTTTATCTATTTCAGCTTTTGATTTCTCTAACTCTGCAACTCTCTTAGCAACTGCGTCAACCCTTTCATCGTTGAAGATGGCATATCTCTGATATCTTCTAGGCATGTAGGACCAGCACCAAGGTTGTATGGAATATCAGGAAAACTTTAATTAGAACCTTGTTGCCTTGGAGTTGTTGCTTTTTGTAGTAGACCCTTGTTCTTCAATGTTCTGTGGTTGCTGAGGAGGAGTAACAAGAATTTCTGTCTGAACAGGAATAGATTCCTGTATTGGTGATGTTGGAGGAGTAGGAACATGAACTTCAGCTTGAACCACCGGTACCTCTACTTCAACATTTTCTACCCTTTCAACTGGAATTTGCACAGATTCACCAGATGTAGCTTTAACAACTTTCACTGTAGTATCTCTAATCTTGTGCTTCCTCGGAATTTCACCAGTAGGTTGAGCCTTACGCTTCATTTTTCCTCTGCCTTTCTTTATCTTTTCAACTTCAGCAAGCGAAGGTACATAAGAAATATCTTCCTTGTCACTGTTCTTTCTCTTTTTTGAAGGCCCTGCTTTTCTACCTCTTTTGCCATTGTGGCCAATAGTAGGTGCAATATGTGTAAGCTCTATATTGCTTTCTGTCTCACTAGAATCAGTGCGAACAACGGCTTCAACAAAAGTTTCACCAACAGTTTCTTCAACATTTTCACCACCAACCTTCTCAGCATTCTTAGCCTTTTCAGCATCCTGAGCGACTGCAATACTTTCTATCTATTGAAATGTGATGTCTTGTTGGGACGATCTAACTTCACCTTCAAGATTAACATTCCCAGGTTGAACTTCATCAGGCTCATCAACCAGGTGTAGTGTTGATTTCTTCTTTGGAGCTCTTTTTGGTGTTGCTTTTGGTGTTTATGCTTTTGGAGTTCTCGGTATGGGGATCTTCTTCTTCTTTTGCTTTTCATTCTCATTTAACCAAAACCTAGACCTCTTGTTCACCATCAACTTCAACTTCTCATCCTCTGTACCCGAATCACTATTCTCATGTCTCCATTTGTCGTTTGCTGGAGAAGTGTAATCTGGTTTAGCAATTGCAGCAAACTTCTTTCGGTATGGAGGCTCTGAATCTTGACCTTGGTAAACATTCAATCTTCTCAATGTTTCATTATCCATGTGTCCTAGTACCATCTCATCATCTTCTACCTTATGTAAATTTGCAATTTGATCATCCAGAAGCATTTGTATGAATCTTGGGTACTGTAGAAACTTTTCGCCATGAACATTATCCACCATTTGATTGAAAATCACCTGAGAGATATTGAAGGGTCTGTTTAAGATCAAACAAGTCAAGATATACATGATAAAATCAACATACACATCAAATCCTCCTTTTCTATGATGTAAAGCATGAATAGTAGAACGCACGAGGAATTTATATGGTTTTGGGAGTTTGGACTTAAGATACTGCATATCATTCACAAATCCAGCATATCCCATTCTCATCTATAATCCTTTGACCAGACGTTCAGGTAGTTGTATAGGATCGTCGTTAGTGTCTTGAAATTCTACACTCTCCTAACATCCTCAACTGTAAACTTCACTTCAACATCTATGTCTTTGTCGTTCTCCTTTTTCAGCTTTAGAATAGAGAATATCGTCTTTAAAGTTTCGTTGTATCTAGCATTATTCCAAAATCTTTCAATGTGAGACTTGTAACATTTATGTGTGTCTGTTAACGCCTTTTTAATTCTGCTTCGTTCAATAAAGTCTATCACGTCAACAAATAGACCCATCTTCGATAATGTTTTGTCAAGTGTACAGCAGATATTGTGACTTACGCCAAAGTTAGAACTCTTTGCCTGTACAAAACATTGTAATCAGTTAAGCACCATAGCACATTTATCGAGAAAAATGTTTGACACTTGAAAAATTTCTAACACTTAGAAATATTAAACTTTCATACGAACCCACTTTGTATGAAGGGGCTAATTACGAATCCATTAGCTACAAAGCAACATTAACGAAGGGGATTATACCTAAGAACCAGCCTTTACAAAAATAACAAACAATGTATTACATATCAACACTCACAACACTGATTACGAACCGAGATGCATCGTACGAAGCCAGCCGGTTCGTAACAACTCTATCAAGAACAATCATAGGGTTTCAAAATCAAATTTCAGATTTTTTTGGTGAATCATCAAATTGATGATAGATTAAGGTTCTATAAGTGCAGATAAGATGATTCACCGGACCAATTTCATGATTTCAACATTAAAACGATGTAAATCTAAGAGTTTAAGGCCGACATATTACGAACCAAAAATTGAACATCTAAACATGTGTTAATCATGCTCTTACCTTCCCCATTGTGTATGTTATGCTAGCCAACACCACAATGTTAGAAATTTTAGCAGAGTAACGGCTTGAAAATCGTTGAAAAAACTGAGAAAAATTTTGTTTTCTCCGAAGGCACAATGGGGGAAATACTTACGAACCCACTATTTATACTCGGTGGTAGCTTTGTACGAAGCCACACATTTATGATTACGAACCCACTAACTTGCCTTCCGTCACACCCCAAAATCATCGCAGCGGAATATAAAACGTATTGGTGACGGAAGCTGGTGCCCATTAATATCTTGTTGACGATACATTTACTTGTTGGACATATTTAACTTAATTAAAACAAAAGTTTTAAACATAAAGTTTCAAAACATGACACAACCATGACATAGTTAAGTTGTATTGATCCTCACGGATCTTATTACATTCGTCCCAAATTGTTTTAAAAGTTTGTCCAACACATTAAGTAACCAAACATGCATCAACAACCACAAGATACGCCATAATTCCTGAAGCCGAACTCAAGTACCTGAAGAACACGTTAAAACCAAGTGTCAACACAAAGGAATGTGAGTTCACATATTCAAATATAAATAATTTGATCCCAAGGAAATACTTTCCAATTTTGTGTTTATTATAAAAACATCCATGAAATTTACGAAAGTCAATTTATTTCCTTAATAAAATCCAAGGGTCAGCCGTCGCAAGCGTTTCCCAGAAACCTTCGAGCAAAGAATCTTTCCAAGTTTACATATTAAATTTATAACATCAAATGTTCGGACTCGTAAGTTAGCTAGACATTACGAACTATATATTTACAATGAAGGTATAATCAAAGCAAGACAATGAACAGAATATCAATTCGTCGTTTGACTTGACACGGAGCGACCGGTCACGACGGGGTTGTCAACCCGATAGATCTACCAACAATTCCTCGCGTGCAATACTTAAATGATTAAATGACATCACTTGCGCATGGCCCATATCGAGGCCATCTATGATTCCTGCCTCACGTAGAATATATATATCCTACTAATATGACAAATTTAATATAAACCGTTGTACGAATTTACTGAAATCCCTTGGACCAAGCAAATCCGTCCTAACTACACGGTCGTTTTCTCTGAAACACCATACAATCCCCGTTTCTCCCCAAAACATATATATTCACCGAAACCGTTTCATCCCCGAAACATATATATTTATCAAAACTGTTTCTCCCCGAAACATATAATTTCATCAAAAACCATATATTTTCAACGAAAATGTATAATTTATATCAAAAGTATGTTTTATTCCAAAAACATTATTAAACCCTTTTTAGGCGTGTTCTTCTCCCAACACATATACAAAACAGTAAAAAGAGGGCGTTTAGTGATACTCACCTTTGGGTGCGTATTTTTTAATAGCACAATCCCACAGATTGATTTCTACACGTCCTATTATGCGTAGGAACGATTTATAAATCAATATATCAAAAAAATCCTAAGTCTCTCTGTTTCTTAGAATTTTCACCTAACTTTGAGATTTTCTCGAAAAGTTATCGTTTTTTATTATGTTGGCACGTTAATATAGATATGAGTCCATATATGTATATATATATATATATATATATATTGTTTTGGTAAAAAATCAGACTAGGATAATACAACTAAATCTTCTTTTGTGAGGTATGATGCTTAGATCAATGAACAAATGTATGAACAACTTATAGATGAAATGAACAAGTGACACAATGATTTATACGAGGAAAAAGCTCTTGATCAAGAGTTGATCTCCCGCATAAAAAACCCCGGGTGATGGAAACTACCGATCACCAACTATATAAAACAAATAAAGGTTACAAATCGGGATGATAACAAGCTTGTTACAAGGATCACTAGTGTGCCAAGTGTATGAAATCGCCAATAAGTTGCAGAGAGCTTGTGAGAGTGTGTGTGTTTGCTAATATATTCTCATTCAAGCTTGTTATCCCCTTTAAAAATAGAAATAATCTAAATAACAAACTATCCGCTAAATGTGCAAGCTACCCACGACTTCTAAAACGGTCATTAAGCCATGCACGTGCAGAATATTGAGAGCATATTCCCCAAGAATATCGGCAAGACCAAGTCCCACTCGTCCATTCCTACAAAACAAGCTTAAATATAATGGAAACAACCGTTAGTGTTAGGATAACATTGAGGATCCTGGATCCTTAACCCTGCAACGTCTTCTGAGGATCCTTAATTCTAACGGAACTGAGGATCCGTGATCCTGGCTAGACTTGAGGATCCGTGATCCTTAGGTTTAGAAAATCCACCCCTAACAATTTCCCCCAAAATATGAGGAATAAAATATAACTTAATGAGTCATATTTTTGATCTTATTTCCAACGAACTGACTAACGGATATATAGTCGTTAAACTTGAACTAGCCATTACAGATCATACGTCAGCGACATGACATCCTGCAAAACCATCATTATAAATTTGAGATTAGAGATAAGGATCGATAGGCATTTAAATTCGTGCGTTACTTCCCTTTAAATCCTCATCCAAAGACCGATCAGGTATCTCTCTTCTCCTTCTCTCTTTATTTTCTTATTCTGATCTTCATTTTTCTGAACATCCATGACGAAGATGGTTCTTAGATCCTCACTGGCTAAGGAACCAAAGAAGGATAGTCCCTTGAAAAGCCAAGGAATTATCCAAAATCCTTCAAAGGAACTTTGCTGCTTCACCGACCCGGAGATTGACCAGATTCGCCATTGTTTTCCGGCAGATACCATCTTCAAATCCTTCGACCCTTCTGTGAAGAGTGATTCTATCTCAGACACTTGGGTTGCTTTTCCGACTACCCCATTCCTGATAGGATTCTCCTATCCTTTCCCTGCCTTCACTCAATCTTTCTTTTCACTAACCGGCATGTGCTACATTCAGGCCATGCTGATGATGTGGAGAGTATTGTAAACCATAGAGAATATCATCGAGCAAGAGGGTATAGAGATAGGAATGTCTGAGTTAGCTGAGTTGTATAATCTTGTGAGCCATGGTTCATGTTGGACCTAGTATGGCCTTAAAACAACTTCTTTTCACGTAATATGGCAAGTGATTTCAGTAGATGTGAAAAAGATGTGCGGAAATGGAAATCAGACTTTCAAGAAACAAGACCTACAGAATTATCAAGTTTATATCACTTTGAAACAAAATGGTTTACAAGGTGATTGTAAGATTATTATCTAGTACAATGAATCTTGAATTCTGTGGGTGAGAGGGCAATGGAGTTTTGATGTATGTGTGAATGATAAGCTTCAAACTCACTTTGCTTCTCCTGGTTGAGCCTTCTATTTATAGAAGGCTGTGTGCATGAATAAAAAATAGTTTATTCATGCAATAAGTCCTTCAAAAAGTGCCCAATTGACATATTCATTGAATCCAACGTTCAAGTTGCCTTTTTCATCATGATATCAATTAATGTCAACTTGCTTCGGTAAGTTTGGCAGGGCAGAGCCAATTTCAGACAAGTGGGGTATTTCATCAGAATTCTGATAAACGACTTCATCAAAAATTCTGATGAACAAATCATCAGAAAAATCCTGATGATCAGAATCGTCAGAAACTGATGATATTTCATCAGAAATATCATCAGATCCATCAGAAATGACCTTTTCTGATAATCCAATTCAGCTCTTGATCAACTTGTGATTCTTTGAAGTAGATGCTGTGCATTCCAGTTGTCCCATCTTATCTTCTTTTTCTAGTTCGTGATCTTCAGGACTGTGATCTCTTCATAGATCCAGTTGATTGTGATTTTCTTCAATACTTACAAATAAAGTTTCCTAACAGTTTCCCCCTAAGTATTGTAAGAAAATGAACTACCTCTATATCTAACATAAACAACTTTCTTTGAAAGATAAATTTAAAAACAACTAAGTTCAGAAACATAGAACATAGTCAAACCAACCATAAGTCAGACAAAAATAAAATATTGTTCAAAAACAGGAATTTTAATCTCATTAATTCTTTAATTGATCTTCACTCCACTTCTGTATTTGTCTCCTGGCTTCAGTCTTTTCTTGTGGTCTATTGCCTTTTGAGTTTCTTTGTACATTTCTTTATACCATCCTCTTGCTTCCATCCAATTTTCAATGCACTCTTCATTTGTTTTTCTCATCTGTTCATTGTTCTTTCCCTTCTTTTTGAGCTGCTCTTGTTTATCATTCATGCAGTTCCTTATATATTTTAGAGTTTGATTTGAATACCTGCATATATCACTGATTCTGAACAGAGCTTTCTCTTCATTAGCATCTTTGAAGACAACACTCATTTCTGGTTGATCAAAGATTGCTCCGGTTCTTACGAGTTTAGAAGGGATTTCAGCTGGAATTGAAGTGTTCGGAGGTGGTATTAGCACCTTGTTGCTGTACTCAAAATTGATACATAGATCAAAGTCTGCCAGTGCAGCTCTTCTGTATAACTTTGCTCCTGCACTTTTGAGACTTTCAAGGGCTCTTCTGACTACAACTGAATTACCTTTCATTTCATCAATGATATTCTTCATTTTGACTATTCCAAATGGGTGAATATCATCAGCCAGATCTGCATCAGTAACCTTTTGTTCAGTGTTATCTTTTCTGATCAGGGTATACTTGTTTTGTGCTTCAGTACCTAAGACACCTCCTCCAGTGGTCATAGTATCAATTCTTTCAATTGATACTATTGGATTGGTCATGTTCTTATGTAGAATTACCCAACCTCCATTGTTTCTGTTTTCAACAATACCTTTACTTAATGGAGAGAGAGGTCTCTTTGGGTTGTCTTCTGGACCTTTCCAATAGTAATGCTTTAGAAATTCTTCAGGGTACATAATAGTGTGTAAATTACCTGTTAGCACATCCATTTCTCTGATGTTCCCTTCTGAATCTTCTATCATTTCTTTTCTTGGCCTTTTTGAGGAAGTTACTTCAAGTTCCATTCTTCTCTTCTCTTTTGCATCCATCCTTATACTTAACTCTGTTTCTCCTGTGATGGTTGTGGAAGATGACTGAACTGGAATATGATCTTTCTGCTGTACCCTTGATGTGTCTGGCTTTGGGACATTTGGTGGAGGACCCATGAGTAGCTTTTGTTTATCTGGAGATGGACCCATGGGTTGCTTCTGTTTTTGCGCTGTTGTAGTTTCTGTTTTTTTGGTTTGACCTTGTTGAATGGTTTCTGGTTGTTGTTGAGGAGTTTCTGATCTCCTTGCTTGTCTTTCTTGTGGAATTGGGGCTTTCAGTTCATGAAGATCAACATTTGCTAGTGTGGCAATATTATACTGCAATCTCTTTACTAACAGATGAACATTAGTGAGAGCTTGAGTATTTGTTTCTTCATTTTCTGAAACTCCTGGTGTTCTTGATTTCTTTGTGCAGCTAATTCCATCAACAGTTTCTCAAAAGCCTCAGCCATGCTGCTGTTGTTGGCTCTAAGGAACTGTATTTCTTCAAGAAGCTTTCCTGAACTTGAGCTTTCTCCGGTAGTTACAACCTCAGCCATCTTTTTCTGGATATCATGCAGTTCCTTGAGAGCCTTCTCAAATTCTGATGAGCTCTCTTTGTTTTCTGATGACTTTTGCAATTTGTTAAGGGCTGCAGCATTGTCTTCTATTTGCTTCTACACAGCTTTGACAGTGTCTGACAATACCTTGATATCTGACTTTTGATTTCTGATTTCTTCTAGTATCAGATCAAGTTTTTCTTCTGTTGCTGTTTTCACAGTAGCAGTTGTGTCTTCAAGTTCTTTGTGAAGTTGTTTAGGGGACATAGATTGATGTCCTTGGGAGATAGAAAAAACAACTGATGTTTCCCTTCTAACACCAGCAGAAAACACATTCTCTACTGTTCTGAGGTTAAGAGGATTTGTAGATTCCAAATTCCCTATATCCTCACCAGAAAATTGAAACACATTCAAGTTCTGGATTTCCTCATATCCTTGAACCTTTTCAGTTTCTCCATGAGTTGTTAAGAAACTCTTAGTTTTCTCATCCAGGTTTCCTTGATCAGCACACTGATCTCCACCTGTTTCCACCACATTTTCCTCCTCAGAATCTGATTCAGAAAATGGGTCTTTAGTTTTACTCACATCTTGTTTTGAAGAAATAGTACCACTAAGTAAGATTTCATGTTTTCCTTGAATTGATTCATCAGAATCACTCTCAGAAAAATGAAATATGTTTAATTTGGAGTGTTGTGCACCTGTTTCTCCCATATGTGAGATTTCAGCATGATGTTCTTCTACCACAGGACTCATATTTACATCTTCATCAGCTGGATGAGGATCAGATTCACCCTGCTGTTCCATTCTTGGTGTGCTTGACTCCTGTGCATCATGCTCCATGGGGGACACATTTTCAAAAGCTCCTATGTTCTCTGGCCTTTTATTCAACATCTTTAGATATTCTGCTCTGTATGGTGATTCTTCTGGTATCAGATTCATCATTCTTTCTGATAGAGCAGGCACATCATAATCTGACTTCCAAGATCCTATGGCAGTCCAAGGTCTCATAGTTTCTGTTTTCCACATATTTTCTGATGCTGGAATTTCTAGGTTCCTTTTTGAAAAGGCGTCAGAAATTATGATTGACAGAAATCTGGGAAAGGGTAGATGTTAATCTATCCTCCCAGTGTTTGTCAGAATTGATCTTCTGATCAGAATAAATATTTCTGCTCCAAAATCAATGCTCAATCCTTTAATGAGACTGAACATGATTGTTAATATGTTCATATTTATCTGATCTATACCTCCAATCTTTGAAGATAGACACTTGTTTAGAATTTCCATTAAAACTTGCCAGAAGGCAGGTAGCTTGTTTCTCTTGAATTCATTGATTTTTGTAATCTTTGTTTTGTAACCCATTACAGCATCAAGTTGTGAGAACATATCTTCTTTTTCTGGTGCTTCTTCATAGTTCTAATTTAAGGGTAGTTCCAAACATTCCCTTATCTTTTCTGGTGAAATTTTAATAAAGATATTTCCCCATACATGTGCTGTTAGCTCAGTTTGACTTGAGATTTTGAGAGTTTTTACAACTTGTTGTATGATCTTTTGCGGTACCTCTCTGGTCTTTGTAAGAGCTTGAGCTATAGGGCATCTGGTTAGAAATTCAATGAGAATTTGAAACTTCATATCATACTCTTCGATGTTATCATTCATTGCTTCATTGTTGCTCTTTAATGGAAGAAATTCAGCTTCAGTGATGAAGGGAACAGAGTTTTGGTTATTGTCTTGGAGAAGGGTTCTAGGGTTTCGAATTTGAAGGTAGAAGATGGAAGACTCTGTTTTTGAATGAGGTATTTATAGGGTGTACAGACAGAGATTTTTGAGTGTTTGTCGTGGGTTGTTTGTGTTCAAGGTGATTAATGACACCTTTATGATGTCTTAATCCTTTAAGGAAACAACCGTTTTTGAAAAAACCTTTGGTTTATCTCTAATTTAATGTAAATCTTTTAAAGAGACTTAGAGACTCCAATGATTTTGCAGATAAACACTAGTGTCCAACTTGCACCTTTTCTCTATGTGGGACCCTTTTGGTTTAAAAGGTCCAATAGAAACCTTTTCCGAGTTTATGTGTCTTCCCAGGCTTTCCTCTTAATGATATATATATCAGAAAATTTTGAATGATACTTTTGAGAGTTGTATCTCCTTTTATATATCATCAGAATTCATTTGATTCATAGATAGAAAATGAATCATCAGTTTTTTTTTTTTTTTTTTTTTTTTAAGATGAGAGGGAATAAGTAGAGTTCCGAGATTTTTACTTACATTGCAGTCTTGTAGTTCTGAATCTCCACACCTTTGTTCTGATATACAGGAAGTATTTTTCATACAGCTTGTTTCAGTTCTCAGAAAAAAAATTTGAAAGAAACTTATTTCAAGAAAGTTTTGGATGGTCATAAGTTTCTTTGAATCTGGTTAAAAGCATTGTTTTTCTGATGATTAGTCAGACTTCCTGACTTTCAAGAAATGTTTCTGATAAAAAATTTGATTTTCTGACTTATTGTAAGATTTTCTGGGTAATTTAAACCTTTGTTTCTGGTGAAAAATCAAATTTGTGTTGCTTAATGAGTTTTCTGAATAAACATAAGATTTTCTGATTGATTACCAGATTTTCTGAGTTTCACTTAATCCTGTCACATCTCATGTGTGCTTTACCAGATTTTCTTTGTTTTTACCAGACATGTTGTGTTAGTTCCCCTAGATCTATTAACATTAAGAAATGAAAAGAAAATAAAACAAATCTGATATAAATAAATAAAACAAAAAACAAAAAAAAACTACTCCTCCTCTAACACGTTGTACATGCACTTCACATATAACCAAAGACTGGTTATTCGACCGGTGTGATTCGTTGATGGCGTCAGGGTGGCTTCACTAATGTTTTCTTGAAGTACCAGCATGGCCCTTGGATAGCAGCTTCTCACTCCTCCGAAGTCCAGCTGACTTGTGATCACCTTGGTTACGAATCGAGGGTAGATCAGAAAGGGTTGACGGTCGTGGATGTTTGCTTCTAGGTCTCTCATGAGAAACTTAGCATAGTTGTAAGTAGGGATGAGCATATGCCACCGAATACCGATCCCATACCGATCCCGATCCTGAAATACCGATACCGTGCACTTTTCGGTATCCTGATCGGTATCCACTTTTTGGCGTTTTCGGTATCGGTACGGTATCGGTATAATACCGATACCGACCCTCAAAATACGGTATAATATCGATACCGTACCGTATCGATACCGAACCGACATGTTTCGGTATCGGTATCGGTACCTAGTTTGGGTGAAATTCGGGATCGGTATTTGGCGGTATCGGTATCGGTTCGGTATCGGATACCGCCTTGCTCATCCCTAGTTGTAAGGTTTTTCCTGTACAACAACATGAACCACTTCCATCATCTTATGAGACAGCTCGTTGAAGTGTCCAATCTTCTTGGAGAAGCAGACACTTAGCTGTGTTACCAAAAACTGGATGAGCTTAACAGCCCTTGACGAGTTGAGTGTATGATAGCCCATTTCAGTCAGGGTTTGTTGCACATCTGCCTTATCCAGAAATTGGGTTTCATGATCATTACCCAGTTTGAGGACATTTCTGATTGTTTCCTCATTTAGGGTAATTTTTACCCCCATAACCTCACTCTCAATCCACATGGAAGTACCACTAAAAATGATTAAAGAGTTCCACCAGAACTCTTGAAGAAGTTTTGGATAGATGGTGACATGTGATGATACAGCAAAGCCCAAAGCACTTCGCATGATCATATTGTACACAAACCTGCAGTCCTCCCATGCAGGTTCTTCCAAGTTGGATCTTAATCTAATATTATGAAGTCTGTGAAATGGGATAGGGAAATGAGTGGCTTTCATCAATTTTGGTCGACCCATTTTTAGATAAGAAAAATTCTGTCGAAGGGCTTTTGAAGAGATGATTTTTGTGAAAAGGTTCTTTTCAGGTTGTTAATATTTATAGATGAAAATGATGTTAACAGCCAACCCTTTTCTCTTCAATTAAGACGATATTTGTTGCAGTGAATGTAACAGTGAATGTTACAGTCTACTAAGTCCCATGTGTGAGTAAGCATTTAATGACTAGGTGGCTACTTTCATAGCTCCTAATGATTCTAGTGCCTACGTGTCACTTAAGTTTCTTATGAAAAAATGACGTTGCATGCATTTGCAGAAAAAAAATGAAATTCAATAATCTGAAAAAAAAATTGTGACGTTTGATTATCACAGCTGTATGGAATTTCATCAGTATGCATATTACTTTTCCCCCTTTTTGTTTTTTTTTAATTAAAAAAAATAAAACAAAAACAACAAAAAAAAAATACACAAAAGACAGAAAATACAATATGTGGGATATGCATGAGGATAAAAAAATTTACAAATAATTCTGATGTTTCAACCTAGTTTCTGATTTTATATCAGAACTTCTGGTGTTTTCACCAGATATTCTGATATTTCTTCAGATTATCTGCTAAATTATCATTTATTGATGATTCATCAGATTTTCGGGTGTTTCGTCAGATTGATGGATTGTTTCATCAGAAGCTAGTTGATTTGTTCTATGAATATCAGAACTTTGATGTTTAACAAGTTGGTTTTCAATTTGTGTCTTTGTGTTTTCTGAAAAATCTTCATCATTTAGATTAACCATGCCTAGTTTGCTGATAAAAAAATTGTGTCTCTTTTCATCAAGAGGCTTTGTAAATATATCAGCAATTTGATTTTCAGTTGGAACAAAATACATTTCAATGTTACCTTTATCCACATGATCTTTTATGAAGTGGTATCAGACATCTATGTGTTTGGTTCTTGAGTGATGAACTGGATTTTCTATTATTGCAATAGCACTCTTTGAGTCACATAGAATTGGAATTTTTGTCAGAGTTACTCCATAATCTTTCAGTTGAGTTTGCATCCACAACACTTGTGAACAGCAACTTGCTGCTGTTACATATTCTGATTCTGCTGTTGATGTGGCAACACAGTTTTGTTTCTTGCTTGCCCAACAAACCAATTTTTCTCCCAAGAGTTGACAGGCACTAGATGTGCTTTTCCTGTCAATTTTGCACCCTGCATAATCTGCATCTGTGAATGCACTTAATTCAAGGTTTGTATCCTTAGGATACCAGAGACCAAGTTTTGATGTGCCTTTGAGATATTTGAAAACCCTTTTTACAGCTTTTAGATGGGATTCTTTAGGATCACATTGATATCTGGCCAGAAAGCATGTTGCAAACATGATATCTGGTCTGCTTGCAGTTAAGTAAAGCAGTGATCCTATCATCCCTCTATAGGTTTTAATATCAACACTTATACCATCCTTATCAGAATCTAACTTGTTCCCTGTTGCCATGGGAGTTTTTGAAACAGAGCAGTTTTCAAGTGAGTATTTTTGCAGAATTGTTTTCACATATTTTGATTGACTCAAAAATATTCCATCAATTCTTTGTTTTACTTGTAACCTTAAGAAAAAGGTTAACTCACCCATCATACTCATTTCAAAGTGGCTGGTCATCAATTTTTGAAATTTATCACAAAATTTTTTATTTGTTGATCCAAATATAATGTCATCAACATATATCTGGACCAGCAAAGTATGACCTTTGTGTGTTTTGAGAAAAAGAGTGATGTCAATAGTTCCTTTGGTAAACCCAGAATTGAGTAAGAAGTTTGATAAAGTTTCATACCAGGCTCTAGGAGCTTGCTTCAACCGATACAAGGCTTTGTTTAATCTATAAACATGATTTTGAAATTTTGGATCAACAAAGCCTTCTGGTTGATGTACATAAACTTCTTCCTCAATTTTACCATTCAGAAAATCTGATTTTACATCCATTTGATAAACTTTTAAATCCTTTGATGCAGCATAAGCAAGAAAAATTCTTACAGCTTCTAATCTAGCTACTGGTGCAAAAGTTTCGTCATAATCAATACCTTCTTGTTGACAGTAACCCTTGACCACTAACCTTGCTTTGTTCATTGTGATTATGCCATTCTCATCAGATTTATTCCTGAATACCCATTTTAAACCAATGACAGATTTGTCTTTTGGCTTGGGTACCAGATCCCATACCTTGCTCCTTTCAAACTGATCAAGCTCTTCTTGCATAGCCTGAATCCAGTCTGGGTCACTTAGAGCTTCTTTGACAGATTTGGGTTCTACCTTGCTTAAGAACCCAGAAAATGCACACTCATGTGCAGTGGCAGATCTTGTTCTGACACCATCTGCAGGATTGCCTATGATGTCAGAATGAACATGTCCTTTGATCCATCTTAACATGTTGTGAAAAGTTGTTGGTTCTGATGGATTTGAAGTTTCCCCCTGAATAGTTGCTTCAATTGTGTGTAAGATATCAGAATTCTGAGGTTCTGATGTACTACACCTTTGTTCTGCAGAGTTAGTACATAATGGATCTTTTGATTTGTAAGTATTGAAGTTATCATGTTCTAGGAAATCTTCATTTATCATTTCAAAGAGATGTTCATACTTTTCTTGTTTGTCAGAAAAATTTATTTCTTTCATGTATTCATCCGAAACCTCTGTTTCTGGTGAGTCATCAAATGAGATATACAGACTTTCTCTGATTGTCCTTGTATTGAGAATAAAAATTCTATATGCTTTTGATGACAAAGAGTAACCAAGAAAAATACATTTTTTAGCTTTTCTGTCAAAATTTTCAAGGCTTTCAAAATCATTGAAAACAAAGCATCTACAACCAAATGTATGCAAAAAATTTATACTTGGAATTCTTCCATTTATAATGTTGTAAGGTGTTTTGTTGTGCCTTTTGTTGATTATGGATCTGTTTTGTGTAAAACATGCATTTGCTATAGCTTCTGCCCAAAAGTGAGTGGGCAACTTAGCATAAGCAAGCATGGTTCTGGCAGCTTCTACCAAGGTCCTATTCCTTCTTTCAACCACCCCATTCTGTTGAGGTGTTCTGGGAGCAGAAAAATCATGAGAAATTCCTTTGCTTATCAGGAAATTCTCAATTTTTGAATTCTTAAACTCTGTTCCATTGTCTAATCTGATCCTTCTGACTGTTAGTTTTAACATATTTTCAATTTTCTTGATAAAATTAATGATCAGATCAGGAGTTTCACTTTTCTTTCTCAAAAATTCTACCCATGTGTACCTGAAAAGTCATCTACTATTACTAGTATGTATTTCTTTCTAGAAAAACTTTCTGTACTTATGGGTCCACACAAATCCATGTGTAAAAGTTCCAAATTTTGTGAAATAGAAGACTCATATATTGATTTATGTGAGCTTCTCTTGGATTTACCCATCTCACATGCTTCACAAATTTTATCCTTCTTTGAAGATATTAAAGGTAATCCTTTTACCAGACCTTTGCTTGCTAGTTTGCTTAGGTTTTTGAAATTTAAGTGGGCAAGCCTTTTGTGCCATAACCAACTACTACCTTTGTTGATTTTTGAAAATAAACATAGTTTTGGATGTTCACTTTCTTTTTTGAAGTCAAAATAGTAAATTGATTTTCTTATTCTTTTCCCACTTAAATAGATTTTATTATCATCTATACCTATTAGCAAGCATTTTTCTGGTAAAAAGGTTACCTGAAAACCTTTGTCATAGATTTGACCACAGCTCAGCAAGTTATACTTTAAGCCTTCAACATAGGCTACTTTCTCTATGGTCAGACATCCATACTTTATGCATCCATATCCCATGATCCTTTCTTTCACTCCATTTCCAAAGTTTACCATTCTACCCAGCCTTGAGACAAAGTTGCTGAGTAAGCTCCTATCCCCAGTCATGTGCTTGGAGCTTCCTGAGTCGCAGTACCAGATCTGCTGCACATGATGGTCCTGAAATGAAATGATTAGAGGGTTTTTGGTACCCAGGCATGCTTGGGTACTATTTCTGATGGAATATTAATCACTTTCTTTCTTTTTCTTCTTGATTTTTCATCAGAAACTCAGTTATATGCTGAGCCATTAATAGATTTTACAGTTTTCTTTTGAAGATGGTGTTGAACAAGCTTCAGTATGTCAACACACATACAAGAGTTATCAGATTTTTCTGATATGTCCTCTTGTGATGAAATGAGTAGATAATTTTGAAAAGATGGGTGAACTGCTTCTGGAGTTTTAACAGATTTTTGACTGCATTCACTATTGTTTGTTTTGAAGTTTGGTTTTTCAAAAGAATATTCAAAACATGTTGTTTTGCAAGATTCAGATTCAGATTCTGATGTAAATTTATCAGAATTCTGATGAGTTGCTTTCGCAAAGATAGTGGGTTTATTTCTATTTGATCTTGTAGAACTTGTATAACCTAAACCCTCTCCTTTGTTCTTTGGTGTAGACTCAATAAAATTTATGAACTCTTTGGCCTGTTGAAAACCTCTTACATTGATTTCTTTGTCATTGATTTTCTTGTAAAGATCTTTTTGTTCATTTTCATAAAACTAAATTTTTGCTCTTTGATCTAGACTATCCTCTATAAGAAGTTGGTTTTCAAGAATGATTTTATTCAAAGTCCTTTGCAACTCATCAGATTTTCTAATATCTGATTGATGTTTTTCTTGCAGATTTAGAAAATCTGACATGAGCTTGTTTAGTTTGTGTTCAAGATCAAGATTGTCTAAATTTACCTTTTGTTCTGAAGTTTCTGGTAGTCCTTAAGAGAGTGCCATGAGGCAGAAATTTGCCAATTCTTCTTCTTCATCATCAGAAGAATCATCAGATAACCATGTATCTGTTCCAACAATTAAGCTTACTTGTTGCTGTTTATTTGCTTCTTCAAGCTTTTTCTCATAATATGCAACATCCTTCAGCTTTTTGGTCTTGCATTCTGATGCATAATGACCTCTCTACTTGCACTTGTAACACACAACTTCAGCCTTCCCTTTATCCTTAGATCTAATTTCTTCTTTAGATCTTCCATCCATCCTTCCTCTGTCACTCCTCTGGTATCTCTGGCTACCTCCCCTCAACCTCTGCCCAAATGTTTTGGTGAGCAGTGCTATTGCTTCAGCAAAAGATGAAAAGTCTGATGATGCATCAGAAGTTTCAAGATTTTGGTTGTTTGATGGTTGTGGATCATTGGTTGTTGTTGATCTTTGTGAGTTTGAGATAAGAGCTAAAGATCCCCCTCTTTGAATGGTTTCTTCAAATATTTCTTCCTCTTTGGGGCTCAAGATGCTGTATAAGTCATGAAGACTCATGTTTCCTAGTTCTAAGGTTGATGATAAAGTCATGGTTAGACTTCTCCATTCTCTAGGAAGGGCATCAAGAAATTTTATGTTTCTTTCATCATTTGACTTTGTTATTCCAAATTTCTTAAGCTCGTTTAAAAGTTTTGTAAATCTTTGATATGTATCATTTAACCTTTTATTTGGTAAACTTTTAAACCTTTCATAAGATGAGACATTGTTTGTTCTCTTGTTTCTTCTCATCCTTTCTCCTCCTTCACAAAGATTTTCCAACTGATCCCATATTTCCTTAGCTGATGCACATGCATCAACTTGTGAAAACATGTTATTGGGGATGGCAATTATTAAAAGTGACTTTGCCCTTTCATCCCCAGCCACCAGGTCCTTGTCTTCCGCGCTCCAGTTAATTTCACTTTTGGGAGCACGGGAGGCAGGGATTGCTGGTGATTGGTCAGTTGCTGGAATAGCAGGTATGTCTGTCATTGGTATATGTGGGCCCCTTTCAATGGATTGAAACAGAGCTCGGTCATGACCATTAAGGAAATTGACCATCCTGATTTTCCATTGGGGGTATTCCTCTCTGACCAGAGTCGGAGGTTTGGACATAGAACCAAAGTTAAAAGCATTATTCTAGGATTGAAAGCTGGCCATATTTAGAGAAAAGAAGATGATCGATTGATCGTTTGAAAATAGTTTATTCAATCTACTCTGATACCATTTGTTGGACCCAGTATGGCCTTAAAACAACTTCTTTTCACGTAATATGGCAAGTGATTTCAGTAGATGTGAAAAAGATGTGCGGAAATGGAAATCAGACTTTCAAGAAACAAGACCTACAGAATTATCAAGTTTATATCACTTTGAAACAAAATGGTTTACAAGGTGATTGTAAGATTATTATCTAGTACAAATGAATCTTGAATTCTGTGGGTGAGAGGGCAATGGAGTTTTGATGTATGTGTGAATGATAAGCTTCAAACTCACTTTGCTTCTCCTGGTTGAGCCTTCTATTTATAGAAGGCTGGGTGCATGAATAAACAATAGTTTATTCATGCAATAAGTCCTGCAAAAAGTGCCCAATTGACATATTCATTATATCCAACGTTCAAGTTGCCTTTTCATCATGATATCAATTAATGTCAACTTGCTTCGGTAAGTGTGGCAGGACAGAGCCAATTTCAGACAAGTGGGGAATTTCATCAGAATTCTGATAAACCACATCATCAGAAATTCTGATGAACAAATCATTAGAAAAATCCTGATGATCAGAATCGTCAGAAACTGATGATATTTCATCAGAAATATCATCAGATCCATCAGAAATGACCTTTTCTGATAATCCAATTCAGCACTTGATCAACTTGTGATTCTTTGAAGTAGATGCTGTGCATTCCAGTTGTCCCATCTTATCTTCTTTTTCTAGTTCATGATCTTCAGGACTGTGATCTCTTCATAGATCCAGTTGATTGTGATTTTCTTCAATACTTACAAATAAAGTTTCCTAACAGTTCACATCGCTTCTTATTCAAACACAAACCTGGTGATCCTCACCCAATCCTCAAGACCACAAAAAACGATACCAACTGGAAAAAGCGTTTTTTCTTTGTTAGGAGGGACTCTATCCCGGACGGGAAAGATCTCCCCAAAAAGTGGACCACCGATGGTAGGACATAGGATCCTTATAGAAGGATCATAGGATAACCCCATTTCTGTTGAGGTTAACTGATCCTTTTCTGTTTTTTATGCAGCTATCTCAGTTTCTCATCTCATTCAGTCCCCTGCAACAAAAGAATGAATCGTTGCCTTCTGGGACCTTGATCCTGCAGTTAGAACATTCCAGGCCAACACAAAGGATTCATAAGAAGTATCCTCTGGATCAGTCACCATGTCAAGTAAGTATTTACATTTTTGCATGATTAAATAGATATAGATTAAGGATACTTATCTGTTGTTTGCTGTTTGTAGGTGCTGGAAAGTCCTTGAAATCAGCCTCTCGCTTCAGTGTTAGTGATCTTGATGCTGTCACTGCCCGGTCCGGCAAGAAACGAATTGCTACCAGCCCTAGCATCCCAATTCCTAAGCCTGTCACCTCCAAGGGCAAGGGCGGAAAGAAGAGGAAGACTGCTGACGATCTTGAAGGCCTGCCCCTCATCCGGCATCAGTTTGAAGAATACTTCTCTGAAGTGAGGATCCCTGATTCTTAAATCTATCCTGCCCATTTGAGGATAACGGATCCTGAATTGTATCTTTCCTTTTTTGCAGAAATTTGCTGAGATCCAGATGCTCTTTGATGCGTATGTTGAAGAGGCTGAGCAGAAGCACTTGGACTTTCAGAAGATCTTCCTGGCAAAGGATGAGACCATCTCTACCCTCGTGAAGGAGCTTAACTTGGTGAAAAAGCAGCTGGTCATGGCCCACATCAATGCTAATCATGAGAAGGCTGAATGATGGAGGGTGGTAAGCTTTCTGCCGCCATTGCTATGCTCAATATCAGGCTTCAGATGGCGAAGGAGGCCGAGGATCCTAACTTCGACAGGACTGCCTGGGACCAAGAAGGCTGGAAGGCCAAGCTATCTGAGCTAGAGGATGAAGAGGAGACTGAAGAGGTTCTAGCAATCGAGGCAAGCGGCGGCGGGGTGAAGGATCAGGCTGGTGATGCAGAGGCTAGAGGTGGTGGTCATGCAGCGAAGGTGTAGGCTGCAACAATTGGCGATGATGGATTTATCTAGACACGGCCGGAGCCCATTTTTTTATTATTTGGTAGTTTTTGAATGTTTGATGATGTTTTCAAACAATGCTGGTCTGTATTTAAACAATAGTAATTAGGTTTAAGGATCACCGATCCTTCAGACAATAGGTAGGATTACAAATGGTGGAGGGATCCTCCGTTTGGGGGATGAAGCCATTGTGATCCTGCCGTCTTTTTATTCCTGCACTTAGACCTCGTTAATATGGACACCCTTTGCCAACCCAAGTGGACGGGCCACGTTTTGCTGGTAGAAACTTGGGTTGGCAATTTTGACAACCTTTAGAGGGTTAATCTTTTTCTAACTAAATAAAAGCTTAATCTTTTGACTATCTCATTTGTTGTTATATTTGTGAATACTTTACCTTTCAGTTGTTATGACACACTTTGTTTGAATTCATAAATTAAGAACAAAGGTTTAGTAAATTAAGTCAAAAAGTTTAGGATATGATCAAGGATCAAATATCTTATAATCGAAAAATTCAAAAAGTGATGTAACTTAAGGATCATGTATCCTGTTGTCAAAGAATAAGGGTCACTCAGGTAAATAAAGAATAAATTAAAGTGATCAAGGATCATACCTGAGAATCCAAGTTACGATCCTAAACCTTTAATATTTACAATCAGGATAACAAAAAGACAAACCTTAATAAAAGGGTAGGATCAAGGATCCTTAGCTGTTTAGCTTCAAAAACCTGAAATGGAACATAACTTGGGACTAAGCCAATATAAGAGAAGAGTTAGCAACTGGGGACACGCCCAACAATTCTGGGGACAAGCCCAATATACTGGGGACAAGCCCAAAAAACTGGGGACAAGCCCAAAGGATCTTGTGTAAACCGGAGTATGGCCCTCACTGGCAACTATCCAAACTCAGTGACATGAAAATGCCAAAACCTTAGCTAACGTGAAAACGTTAGAAACCTTAGGAACGGATGTATGGTATGTCTACCATTATACGTAGGATCCTGAATACAGCCAGTATAATGAAATTGTTAGCCCCTAAAGCGGGTACTGGTCCCATTGCCTTGAACTGCACCAGGATCATCGTGCGCTGCTGGCGAGACTGGGGACAAGCCCAAAAGCTGGGGACACGCCCAAATACTGGGGACAAGCCCATAAAACTTAGGAGACTTCTGTGAATACTTGATCCTTTGCTAAGGATACATCAACCTTCTACAAAACTCAGAACTAAATGAAAAAAGGATAAAGGATCCAAGATCCTTCTCCTTATGCATAAGTTAATTAAAGAAGTGGATAAATTGGGGTTAGATCATTACCAGAGTGAGGATCATCTATCCAATGAGGATCCTTCATGGACATCGGACACGAAAACAATTGAGGATCCTGGATCCTTATTACATGAAGTATCTCTTTAGGTGGACAACATTCCAAGCTCTTGGTAGCAAATCTCCTTCCGTTGTTAATAACCGATATACCCCCTTTCCTACCTCAGCTTCAATAAGATAGGGACCTTCCCATTTAGGTGCTAACTTGCCATCAGCAGGATTGGTGGTATTTCGGAATGCTTTCCTCAACACCATATCACCAACTTAAAACTTCCTGATCCTGATATTCTTGTTATAAGCTCCAGTCATCCTTTGCTGATAACTGGCCATTCTTATCCTTGCCAAATCCCTGAGTTCTTCTATGGTATCCAAGTCTTGAACCAAGTTCTCAGCATTTCCTTTAGGATCACGGATGCTTGTTCTTGCAGTAGGAACCAGCATCTCTGTAGGGATCACTGATTCTGCTCCAAACATTAAAGAAAATGGAGTCTGGACAGTAGCATTCTTGGGGGTTGTTCTATCAGCCCATAGTACATAAGGTAGTTCTTCTGCCCATTTTCCTTTCTTGGATCCAAGCTTCTTCTTCAAGTTGTTGATGATGATCTTATTGGATGATTCTGCTTGACCATTAGCTTATGGGTGGACTAGTGTTGATGTTATCATCTTAATCCCCCAGCTGTCACAAAAGTTAGTAGTTCTACTCCCAATAAATTGGGATCCATTATCACAAACAATTCCAGAAGGGATACCAAATCTGGTAATAATGTTTCTTTTAATAAAGGATATCACTTCTTTTTCTCTGACTTGAGCAAAAGCTTCAGCTTCTATCCACTTGGAGAAGTAATCAGTCATAGCAAGCATGAATACTTTTCCACCAGGTGACTTGGGAAGTTTGCCAATTATATCCATTCCCCATCTCATGAATGGCTAAGAAGAGGATATAGGATGTAGGAGCTCCGCTGGTTGGTGAAGTATATTACTATGTCTCTGACATAATCACACCTCTTGGCATAATCAACAGCATCCTTCTTCATTGTAGGCCAATAGTATCCTGTTCTAAGGATCCTTGAGAACAGTGCCCTGCCCCAGTATGGTTTCCACAATCTCCTTCATGAAAATCCTTTAAGAATTTTTGAACCTCAGGATCCTCTATGCACCTTAGGTATGGACCTGCAAGGGATCGTTTATATAACATGTTATTTAATATTGTAAATTGAGATACTTTGATTTTGAAAGCTCTAGGATTTTCTCCTGTAGGGATTTCTCCATGCTGTATATATCTCATGATTGGAAGGATCCATGATCCTGAACGAGATTGTGTATCATTACTAGGGATGATTTCAGAATCCTCCTCTATCTCCATAGCTACATGATCCTCAATAGCAGGAGTTAGGATATGGATAATAGGGATTTTAATATCCTCCGGAATCTTCAAGGATGATCCAAGGTTGGCCAGTGCATCAGCTTCTGCATTTTCTTCTCTGGGTACCTTTGTCAAACTAAAGGAAACAAAAGAGAGTGCCAATTCTTTGACTATCTCTAAATATTTGATTAGCTTTTCACCTTTAACAGCATAGGATCCATTAAAGTGATTAGTAATTAACAATGAATCTACATGTACCTCAAGATACCTGATCCTCATGTGCTTGGCAATTTGCAAACCAGCTATCAATGCTTCATATTCAGCCTCATTATTAGTAGTTTGAAACTCACAAGCTATGGAGTGGGGTATTATGTCCCCCTGTGGCAATTTTAGTAGTATTCCAAGTCTTGTCCCTTTGACATTAGAGGCTCCATCAGTGAAGAGTATCCAAGGATCTTTAGTCTCTTCAAGCTGCTGAACTTCTAACTCAACTTCTCTTTGTAGATCACCACTGAAATCTGCCACAAAGTCAGCTAAGGCTTGGGATTTAATGGCAGTTATTGGCTCATATCTTATATCATAAGCACTGAGCTTCATTGCCTATTTGGCCATCCTTCCTAACATCTCAGGTTTCCTGAGAATATTCTTAATTGGAAATTTAGTTCTAACAATAATGGCATGAGTTTCAAAATAATGTCTTAGTTTTGTAGATGCCATAATCAAAGCAAGGATAAGTTTTTCTAAATGTGAATACCTGGATTCAGCATCAAGCAAACTCTTACTTACATAATAGACAGGATGTTGTGTACCTTCGTGATCCTTAACAAGGACTGCACTTACTGCTTTGGAAGAGACTGCACTTCCTTAAGGGCTTCGAGAGTATTTTCATGCTTTTCAGTCCACTCAAATTTCTTGTTCTTTCTCAGAATGTCATAGAATTCCTTGCACTTTTCTGATGACTTTGATATGAACCTGTTCAAGGCCGCAATCCTCCCTGTCAACCTTTGCACATCCTTGGCATTGGCAGGAGATTTTATATTCACAATTGCCTTGATTTGCTTCAATGCCTCTTTTGGTTACCATATAGCCTAAGAATTTACTTGCTCTAACACCAAAGTGACACTTGGAAGGATTTAATTTCATATTAAATTTATCAAGGATATCGAATGCTTCCTCCAAGTCTCTCAGGTGATCCTCAGCTTTCTTGGACTTAACCACCATGTCATCTATATAGACTTCCATAGTGCGTCCAATTTGTTCCTTGAACATCATATTGACTAGCCTTTAATAAGTAGCACCTGCATTTCTTAGTCCAAATGGCATAGCAATATAACAATATATACCAGTTGGGGTCATAAAGGCTGTATCCTCTTGATCAGATGGTTCCATCTGAATTTGCTGAAATCCAGATGAAGCATCCATAAAAGTCAACAACTAATAACCCGCAGTAGCAACCACCATGGAGTCAATGTGGGGTAACGGGAAAGGATCCTTGGGACATGCCTTGTTTAAATTAGTAAATCGACACATACCCTCCACTTTCCATTTTTCTTTTAAACAACAACCACATTGGCTAACCACCTTGGATACTTAACCTCTCTAATCATACCTGCTCTGAGCAGCTTATCTACCCCCTCCTGAATAATGGCATTCGTCTCAGGTGCAAACTTCCTCCTCTTTTGATGTATGGGTTTGAACGACCTTTCAATGCCAAGTTTATGAGTAATTATATCTTTAGAGATACCTGTCATGTCTTCATGCTTCTAGGTAAAGGTAGTTTTTCTTTTCCTTAGGAAGGATACTAGGTCATGTTCAATGTTATCGAGGATCCCTGATCCTATGAAGATCTTGGATTCAGGATCCTCAGGATCCATAAGGATATCCTTCACATCTTGTTCTCTTGCCTCCAGGACTTCTCTTGGAGGATGCTTTAATTGCTATTGCTCCCTGGGTCTTGAGGCTGGTTTCATTGATGATGTGTAGCAATTTTTGGCTTCTTGTTGATCACTTTCAATCTTCACCACCCCCCATGGACTAGGAAGCTTTACACATTGATGATATGTAGATGGGACTGCTTTCGTGTCATGTATCCATGGCCTGCCAAGGATAACATTGCAACAGTATAAGCAATCTATAACACAAAATTTTTGATAAGAATGAAGTCCTTCTATGTAGATGGGAAGTTTAATGTCCCCCAATGTGTTCTTGGTTTCTCTACTGAATCCCACAAGAACTGAGGATCTTGGGACAATATTCGATTCAGGAATGTTAATCTTCTTGAGAACATCAAGCTGAATGATGTTTACTGAGCTTCCTCCATCTATCAAGATCCTGCGAACAAAATGGTTAGATATAAACAAGGTAATAACAAGACCATCTGTTTTGGTCAAAAATCAAGCTAGGATAATGCAACCAAATCTTTGTTGTGAGGAATGATGCTTGAAACAATGAATAAATGTATGAATAACTTGCAAAATGTAATAAACAAGTGACACAAGTATTTGTACGAGGAAAAAGCCCTTGATCAAGAGTTGATCTCCGGCATAAAAAACCTCGGGTGATGGAAACTACCGATCACCAAATATAATTAAACAAATGATTGTTACAACTCGGGATGATAACAAGCTTGTTACAAGGATCACTAGAGTGCAATGTTTATGAAATCGCCAAATGAACTGTTGAGAGCTTGCGAGAGTGTGTGTGTTACCTAACTTAGCTGAATGTTCTAATCTAAGCTTGTTATTCCCTTTTAAAATTAGAAATAACTAGATAACTAACTATCCGCTAAATGTGCGAGCTTCCCATGTCACACCCCCAAAATCCACACGCGGAGTATCACCGCTTGGAGGCGTGACTGACCAGGATCAAGCCATCAATCATATCAAACATAGTATTTAAGTGTAAAAGTAGGAAAATGTAATTCATCTTGACATGACTGATGTTCATAACCAAACATTGTTTAAGTAGCGGAAGCATAAAAATGAAAACCCAAAGTAAGTTATAAGTTCAAATATCGTATACGATCCGTATCCCACAACGACCTGCTCCTTCCTGTGCAAGCTCCATATGTACCTAAGGTCCTGCAAGGCATGTAAGAGAGAGTCAACAACTAGTTGAGCGAGTTCACAGTTAACAGTTCAGTAATAGTATAGTGTGAGTAGTAGTATGTTCGTTCGTTACGAAGTATCGTATTATTTCCCATCGCGGCCCTCCAGGTAGGTGTGCGAAGATGTTGGGGAATGTTATTCCCCAAGTATTCTAGACTAGGTTTATTTGTATCGCGGCCAATGTCCTTGGCAGGTGTGCGAAGATGTTGTAAGTTTAGTTCGCGGCCAATGTCCTTGGCAGGTGTGCGAAGTCGGTTCATAGTATCGCGGCCAATGTCCTTGGCAGGTGTGCGAAGATCAGTTCATAGTATCGCGGCCAATGTCCTTGGCAGGTGTGCGAAGATCGTTCAATAAGTGTTACTAGTCTAGCAGTAGGTTCCATCATCTATGTATGTACAGCAAATCATCAAATCCCCATTCCCACCCCGGGAACCCCATGCCTTGGCTTGTGTGAACTCACCTTGGTTTGCTCGGTATGCTAGGTTATGTGCTCGCAAATAAGTCAATCACGTCCTATAGTATGCACGTATGTGAAATCAGTTTGTGTTCACGTATAAGTACACGGTTGATAAGCAAGTAGCACGTAGCACGTATTTGAGATCGTACACAAGATGGTAACACTTAACAGCAGTTAACTAACCAGGTTAACACTTAACAGAAAGTAAACAGATTACTGTGCTGATTACCCATTTGGCGAAACACCCCGGTTTCGCCATAAGTCCCTTCGACGAAACACCCCTGTTTCGTCTACCATTTGATTCGTCGTTGAGGTCTCGACGAAACACATCCTGTTTCGTCGTTACCTCTGTTTCGTCAACAGCATTTTGATTCGTCACAGATTTGATTCGCCAAGTAACAGTTACGTCAAAGAATCAGTTACGTCAAATAATCAATTACGTAATGAGAAACCCTAATTCTGCCGTCACATCAACATACATGATCATACAGGAATCATTAGCATGGAAATCATCATCTAACCATCAAGAAATCATCATCTAGCATAAACCCTAGTTTATGTGTACCACATATCGATTAACACACCTCCTCATATCACCGAACCCTAACAAGATACTAACGTGAAATCAGAACTAGATCATATAAACAACAACATGAAAAAACTGAGTGTTCGATCATATTAAGTTTCGCAAAGAGTTACGCATCTAATTAACCATGTATATCGGAATCAAGAACATCATAAACACATATATATATAACACCGTAAATCTGCATTCATGTCATTCACTAGTACATAAAAACAGATATTCATGCAACAGGATTAATCACTAACCGACTCGAGATGAACAAACAAAGATTTGAGAGCTAGGGATGATGGTGAACGATGGTCGTTGCCGTCGCACAGAAGAGAGGGAGTTCTAGGGTTTCTGTTTTGCTAGAGTGTGGCGAACAGAATAGTATAATTCAATAAAAACCTATACGTAACATGCTGGGCCCATAACTGGGCTTCGGCGAACCTGGGCTCGGCGAAACACTTTGTTTCGTCGAGTCGTTTATGGCGAAACATATCCTGTTTCGTCGAGAATGATTATGGCGAAACACACTTGTGTTTCGTCGGGTTCTTTCCTATGTTAGGCAGTTTACGTTTCTCAACAGGTTCCATGTTATACAATCAAACACATATTCATGCAAACACAATGTATTTATCATATCACAACTATACAGACAAAGTCAACGTGCATTTAGTGCGAATAAAGAATGTCGGAAATTCGAGTTGTCACATTATCCCCAACTTGAAAGAAATTTCGTCCCGAAATTTAGCATGCAGTTACTGAGGAAGCTAGTAGTGGGACGTTGTTTACCTGTGTCGTATCGCGGCTCCTCGAGCAGGTTTGCGAAGATTACTGGTTTTCTTGGGGTGTCACATCCCACGATCTCCATAACGTTCACAAAGGCCAAGCACGTGCGGAATATTGAGTGCATATTCTCCAAGAATATCGGTTAGACTTGGTCCATGTGTATACTCCGGAAAAACTAGCTCACATACAATGTAGACAATCGTTAGTGTAAGGATAACAATAAGGATCCTGGATCCTGATCCTGCAGCACCTTCTGAGGATCCTTAATTCAAACACAATTGAGGACCCATGATCTTGGCAGTACTTGAGGATCCGTGATCCTTAGGATTGGAAAATACTCCCCTAACAATTGCCCCCAAAATATGAGGAGTAAAATGTAAATTAACGATGTAGGTCCCTCTCGAGGATGAGATAAAACCTTATCCTTGTTATATCAAACACACTAGCGAGTGCGGAATCCAAGCTAGCATGCAACCGAGACTTTATACGAGAATAAGCACAAACACAACACACAACATTCAACGATTAACACCACTTGTATTAATGCGTATGAAAGGTTCGGTTACAAGTCCAATGTTCACAGATGTATTCTGCAAACTCTCAAAGTTCTCTCGTGTGTGTGCTCTCAACAGAATGCTCTCTCTGTTTCTGTCTCTCTTGCCTAATCTATCGAACTGAACACAACACATGGGTATATATACCCGACACAGCAGGTCTGGTCGAAGGATCAGACAGATTGATCGACAGATCATCTGTCGACCAGAAAGCCCATCGAAAGATCACATTCACCACGAAGGATGATATCCTTCGAGGTCTATCCTTCGTGGTCTATCTTTCGAGCTCATCATCGAAGGGTATAAAACAATCCTTCGATGACACATCCTTCGACACAGCCAGCTTACAACATTTCTCTAACTGTTTGGTCAAGTCAAACCAGGAGGATGGTTGACTTGGTCAAACTTACATCAACCTTACATTAAAGACATCGTTTTGTATCATGACGAAATACAGACAAAGTACAGACACAAGTGCACCAACAAACTCCCCCTTGGCTGTAGCTTTGTCTCGATCTTCGTGTCTTCAAGGCCGAGTCGAACCGAGCCGAGTCGCGTCCACACAAAGTGCATCAACAAACTCCCCCTTGGACGCTACTCGTGATGGTTCGTCTTCTGTCACATTCAAGTCGGAGGATCTTCAAAGTCTTCACGCGTCATAAGTAGAAAGTGTATCAACAAACTCCCCATTTAACTTAGGTAGTGTGTCAGTAAACTCCCCCTTAGATTGAACTCTCCATTGAGTCATACTCGTGAATCTTTTGACTTGTCAATTCTTCAGATCCTTGTGGTGTTGATGAAGGGACAGCGGCAACTCGATCATTTTATCCTTTGAGTGCCTCCACTTCGTGTCTTCATTCCAAAGCTTTTCATCGAACATGTTCTCCTCGCCTTTAGCATCTGCACATGCAAGAAAGCTAAACGCATAATGAGAACAACCGCTTGGAATATAGTTAACATTTAAACTAACGACACATATGAGATCAAATCTCAATCAAACACCAACCGACAATAGTTTGAAAGTTTAGAAAATATTCATTTTAAACCTTTAACTTTCAAGACTCGTTAACTTCGACTGTTTATGAAGATGCAATTGTTTTCCAGCTTACGATCAGGATTTTGGGTAGGATAGACTCGAGTTCCAACATCGGTCAATCAAAAATAAACCAGAAGCAAAATCTTTTTGGATTTTAAAAAGTTTATATTAAAACACACCTAAAATCTTTTTGGAATTTTTCATTCTTCAAAAGTAAAGACGGAAAGCAATAAATAGATATTTACAACGATGCATAAACAGGAAACATTAACTAAATATTTACAGACATTCTTTTTGCGAGTTTCGAGGGTAAGAGAATCATATCAGTGTACGGTCATGCCAAAACGCTCTTGTTGTTCTTTTAGATAACATTAAGATAAGCATCCTATAACGATTATCGGTATTGTTGTCCACTTAAGCTCAACTTATCATTTGTAATCATGGCGAGGGGATACGTTAAGGTATAATTTATACTTACCGACCGGTGTTCATCCACATCACGACACATTCCCGTATCAAGGTATGCACGAGGACTCATCTTACCGGTGAGTATACCGATTATCATCTGTTTGACCGTATATGATGTGAGATTCTCACTTATTTTGATTGAAAACAAGCCCTATGTGATAGAATCACTTATTGATGAGGAACTTGATTTTCATATGCATGAGGGCACAGGAGCAAGTCCGTGAACAGGTCAGTACTTTCGTACAGCAGAGAGACGAACTTGACTCCCGGAAAGAATGTGATATATTATCACTTATTTGATTGGACATGTGATTGTTGATCACTTATTGAGGTCGTATGCAGTATGTACACGTATGTATAGTATCATGGAAGATCTAGACTTGCGTCCCCGTTATTTTTCAGTAAAAGATACAACCATGATACCCAGATGATAAGCAGCATAAAGACCGAATATCTCAGAACCTCGGCAATCTCTCAAACGAAATTTCAGTACTAAGACCATATGCCAATGAATGGTTCCCACCCAGTCTTCAGTCGATTTAAGATTTATATCACCCTGCACACTTTAAAATGATTGTGAGCCTACCGATACATCTTATATAGAGCTGCTTATCGTTTTTCATTTAAGGTTTAAAGAGGTTTAGACAGACCACTGATGTACTATCATATTCTCTTTTGCTCGCCAGGAAACTCATTTTTGCTTTTCTATTGTTTTTGTGTTTTTGAAATTTTTCAATGTTTTTGGATTTTCAAAGTTTGGATTTACTCCCCCTAAAATCAACAAACTAAAATAAATTTAAAACACAAAGATATTTACAAAAATGATTTTCCGATGTTGATTAACTCATGTTTTACCACAATGCCGTTTACCAAAATTAAGTTTTAATCAGAAATGATTTAGCGAATTTTGAAAAAATCAGTTGGCATGTCGGTAAGCGGTGCGGACCATGACAGCATTGTCTGGCCAAAGAGTGCTGAACGAGATAATAATTCACAAAGCAGCTTAAATATCGACAAGTATAGGAGAGATTAGAAATTTAAAACCGTATCCTGCAACTGCATCGTGCATTGCCAGGAATTTGAGTGCTCTCCCAAACTGGATATCCACCCGGTGTGGATTTCAAAGTCGATTCTGTAGCTACTTAGAAATCTCTTCACAGCAACAAGATCAGAAACCTTTGGGTCCGGCTGGTCTTCCACATTGCACCAGCGAAGGTCTTTGTCTTTCTCTTTCAGAAGTAGTGTGCGGTTGTTCAACCCATGCCAAGGCATCCGCACACCCGGTTGGTTTGTTCAACAAACACATTTTCTTCAATCACACCACGAAGAAATGTACACTGCACATTCATCTTGTAGATTGTTGAACTTCAGACGTGCTGCAGGTGCGTACATTTTGATTTGAATCTATCCCGGGGACCCGATCAAAGCCTTGAACATTCACATTTTGAAAAGATTTTCATGTTGTCGAAGCTTTTCAATCTCTTTCAACCACATTCTTTCACCATCACTCCTTCATCGGAATGTTTAACTTCTTATCTTTTTCCTTTCTCTCCATCAAAGGCAGCAATTTCTTCTGTTGCCTATTTTGTGCAAGGATGCTCCACTATCAACAATCTTACGACTATCGAAAGTTCCTCCTGGAATATCCTACACGCTTACTCAAAAATTAGTTGGAGAGAGGGACCCAAGCCTTTGTGGACTTGGGTCGTCCTTGATCATCAAGAAAAGTGATTTCAATCACTTGATGATTAGGAAAAAGAACCTGTGATGCTCCCCCTGACTGAATTACCTGTTTTTGTTTCCAAGCTGTTTGTCCTTTACCAGTATTTGTATTAATTGTTTTAGCATTTACTGGTTTTACAGTTTTAGGTTTTGCTTGAACAGGTTTTTCTTCTTTGACCTCTGATTTTAAGGCCTTTTCAATTACCTTTTGATTCTTTTGTTTTAACTTCTTTTCCCTTTCTTTCAAGACACGTGGGTCTTGTTTCGGGGAAAATGATCGTTTTTGGTAATTGGTTTCTTGGGGAGCACTTGTTTTTGCCTTCAACTTTTGCAGGTATGGGCAGTATCTTACAATATGCCCAATTGTGCCACACTCAAAACACATTCTCCGCTCTACAAACCTCGGAGAAACATGTTGATGATCAGACAGAGAACCAGACAATGAACTTTGTGATCTAGACGTGCTTGGACCTAAATCACCTCCGTTGGTGTGTTGGGTGTAGTTATTCTGATCATTTCGTTTTAAAATTCTAACTTGTTTTATAAAATCAAGGTTAGATTTATCCTGAAATGTTTCAAGTTTGTCTGAACCCGTGGATCCAACAAAGTTCACTTTCGGTTCTCTTTTCTTAACATGAGCTCTTTTGTTTTGCACCCATTGTTGTTGAACCTTAGGTGCTTGAAGATTCTTGTTCTGAGCCTTCTTTCCCTGTACTTTACCTTTTCCGGAGTTGACTTGTTGTTTTCGCTCAACTTGTAGTTTTTGGTTTCCGTACTGTTTTCTAATTTGTTCACACGGAATTGGATCACATTGAGTGACAGTAGCTTTGCCACTTTTGTTCCCCAAAAACTTATCAGTGCATCCTTCAAAAATTTGCTCAATTAAATCTTGATTTACATTTTTAATTGGAAAATCTTTGTTAGAGTAAATTTTGTCATCTCCTTTGAGCGTGTACAACAAGTTACTCTCTTCACTTCTAGATACAAGGGACTCCATTGGTTTTGACATATCAGTCTTACTCGGTTTCACTGGTGGATCACACAGGATGTGATTCTCGATTGGAATATCTGTTGTAACCGAGTTAGACTGTTGTTTCACAATTACTTCAGATTCATCATCCGAAGAATCAGCATCCTCAACAATGGGAGGACTCTGTTCCTTAACACATGATGAATCTGTCACAGTCTCAGATTCAGATTCAGTTTTAGATTGACCTGAGGATGATGTACCAGTTGTGAACCCGAGGCCTGCTGCAAAGTCATCTAGACCGAGTGGCACAGTAGGTTCAAAACGGGGCATATCCTCGTCATCAGGCAATTTGGAGTAATTGTGATTCATTGGGGGAGGACATGATTTGAATCCCATACATTTCTTATCCCCCTTTTTCTTTTGAACATCAATAATGTGATCCAATACATAGCGGGAATTGGAATAACTTTCCAATTTCTGCTTGATTGTTTCACATTCACATCGAGCGGTTGCCAATTCTACCATCTGTTTTTCAATTGTGTCTATAAGATCATTGTTAGCATGTTGTTTTCGCAAAACAACTTTTTGTAATTCTGAAACATCATGTCTTAATGACGCAATTGTTGTTTTAAATTCCTTTTCATTTCTGGTTAAAAACACGTTAGCTTCAGCTGCTTTAGAAAGATCTACAATCAATTCTTGATTGTGTTTGGATAGGATTTCAATCTGACTTTCCTGTTCAGCATATTTAACATTTAAACTATCACAATTTTCACAGCTAACTACAGTGGGTTCATCGACACATACCTGACCTGATGAACTGTCGACATTAGCCATAAAGGCTGAATGGAGAGAAGACGAAGAGTAAGCAGCTTGATCCATCAAATTAGATCTTCTTTCAGTTCCTGCTGCAGCTTCTTCCAACAGCTCATCAATATCTGCATCGATTGACGCACTTGATGTCTCATCCACATGATCATTTCCTGAAGTGGAGGATTCTTCATCTGAGCTTCCACTATAACCAGAACTGTCTTCATCTCCAGAAGATGCAACACCATTGGTGGAAGATTCTCCACCACTGGCGTGCTTTAAATCCTTTACGACTTCAGCAAAACATGCTGTTCCACCATTTCCTCCTTCTCCAAGCTGAAGCGACCAATCACAACCCTCATCTATTTGAACCACCAGCCCCCGGTTGGCATTTGATGGTCCTGCTTGAGTTCGGTTGTTGACAGGTATCAACATACGCTCATTGTTCCTGTTCTGGTTCTGCTGGTTGCCTTGGTTTCTGAAGGGATTCTGGTTTCCATGCTGAGCTGGTCTTGTGCATTCCCTTTTGAAATGGCCCCGTTCACCACAGTTAAAGCACGTTACAGCTTGCTTGTCGAACCCATACTTGGTGTCTTTCTTGCTATCCAAGTTGGTTCTCCCCGTCCTTTCCATAAACTCCTTTGCTCTTCGAATTGCACTAGCAAGAGCCCATTTGATATCCATCATTTCAAACTCTTCTTTATCCACTTGCTGATAATCTTCATTGGTTAGATTGACATTCCCAATCTGACCTGCGATCAATCCACTATAAGCACTAACCAAGGTATTCAACATCTCCATATGCTCCTTGGCTACTTCGACACTGACTTTGGAAAAGTTGGAAGTGTCTAATCTGACTGTGTTAGGATTGGAAGTGGCTTGAAAGTTTGAAGAGCTTCCATAAAACCCTTGCTGTTGCGGTTGTTGCTGCTGAGCTGTCGGTTGCACATTCGGTCTTGAAAACATCGTGTAGGCTGAAGGATCAAACTGATCTGTTGTTGAAGGTCCGGTGTTAGAAACGAAAGCTGTTTGAAGCTTCGCGTGTTGAGAAGCTGGTCTTTCTCCACTGATACCTCCTGCAATCCCAAAGTACATTTCTGGATTTTGAGGAGTTTGTGTTCTTTTTGCCTTCAGCTTTTCTTCTACATCCTTATTCTCCAATCTTTGAATTAATTCATAAACGGTGATTGTTTCTAAAACACCATTTTCTTTGAGAATTTCAAGATAACTGCTCCACTTTGCTGGTAAGCTATCAGCGAATCTCTTCACCAATTCTTGTGGAGTGGCAGTGACTTTAAAAGCAAACATCTCACTCAACAAATGATGGAACCTTGTAGATAACTCTGTCAAAGTCTCATTCTCCAAACACGTAAATCCTTCAAACTCTTTCTTCAGTAATTCTTGCTTGATCTTTCTAGATTGAGCATTTCCTTCACACCGTAACGTGAGCATATCCCACAAGCTTTTAGTAGTCGTGCAGTAAACAAACTGGTGGTAAATGTCTTTATGAAGAGCTTGTGTGAGAATCATGAATGCTTTCTTTTCTAACTCAAACTTCTTTTTATCTTCTTCAGACAAAGTGCTGTAAGTTTGTGGATTAGATCCTGCAATTTCCAACTCATTTTCAAAAGCTGTGAAGAAGCACATCCATAGATCTTGACCTTGTCCCTGAACATAAGTTCTCAGCCTTTCTTTCCACCATCCCCAATCATTGATGTGATTTAACTTTGGCGGTTTTGTGCTTGTACCAGTTTCACTGTCGTTCTGCATCATAGATTGAATGCTGTTGCTTTGATTTGTGACCAAAGCCCATTGATTTGCAGTTATCATTGCAGCTTGAGGTGGGGCAATAGCTCGCATCCATGCAGTTTTGTCGAAATCTGACGTAGATTGCGTAGATTGCATAGCTGATGATTGTGGAGACGAAGTTATTTGAGTCCACGCAGTTGGATCCCACTGACCGTTTGTTCCCATTTTATGATAATTAATATATTAAGTGAAAATTGATTTAAAATTTGAAAAATAAGTTTTCTCCTTTTGAAAATTTAATTTTCACAAACTATGTTAATTTCAAATGATAACAATCAGCCGAAAGATCCTTGATCGAAAGACCTGAAAACCACAAACTGTTAGACTTAAACAAACAAGGATCGAAAGATCAACACCTGTTCGAAGGATCAACAGTGTTCGAAAGATCACTGTTGAGTTTCGAACAATGTTTTCGAAAGATTCTCCAATCGAAGGATCCTTATCTTTCGAAAATGAACTGTAGACCGAAAGATATATGTTTCGAAAATATTCCTTGGACCGAAAGATAAGTCTCACACTTCGAAGGATGCTCGAAGGATGACTATCTGTCGAACCTCCTTTGGTCGAAAGATGATCTTTCGACTTCGAAGGATATCTTTCGAACAGCTCTGACACGGTTGACAAAGGGTGACAGGTTGGTGAAAAAGGTGATGGGTTGGTAAATCTTTCGGCAGAAAGTATGGTCAGACCATGCTTTTCTGCAAAAACAGATTTTGTATGATTATTTTAATCAGTTCCCTTTTCCAATACACCAACAACTTTCGAAAATAACTAAACAAGATCAAAAGATATAAACTTTGAAGAACACTTAAGTTATCGGTTGAAGATAAGAAGAACAAACCCAGAAATATGAATATTTCTGCAAACCGACAACAAACCGAAACCCGATTTTAACAAGTTTTTCAGAAAATATAAACTACAAACCCCCGGAAAACACCCGAAAACACTCGGTTTTAACAAGGAGAAGAGCCAAGGCTCTGATACCACTTGTAGGTCCCTCTCGAGGATGAGATAAAACCTTATCCTTGTTATATCAAACACACTAGCGAGTGCGGAATCCAAGCTAGCATGCAACCGAGACTTTATACGAGAATAAGCACAAACACAACACACAACATTCAACGATTAACACCACTTGTATTAATGCGTATGAAAGGTTCGGTTACAAGTCCAATGTTCACAGATGTATTCTGCAAACTCTCAAAGTTCTCTCGTGTGTGTGCTCTCAACAGAATGCTCTCTCTGTTTCTGTCTCTCTTGCCTAATCTATCGAACTGAACACAACACATGGGTATATATACCCGACACAGCAGGTCTGGTCGAAGGATCAGACAGATTGATCGACAGATCATCTGTCGACCAGAAAGCCCATCGAAAGATCACATTCACCACGAAGGATGATATCCTTCGAGGTCTATCCTTCGTGGTCTATCTTTCGAGCTCATCATCGAAGGGTATAAAACAATCCTTCGATGACACATCCTTCGACACAGCCAGCTTACAACATTTCTCTAACTGTTTGGTCAAGTCAAACCAGGAGGATGGTTGACTTGGTCAAACTTACATCAACCTTACATTAAAGACATCGTTTTGTATCATGACGAAATACAGACAAAGTACAGACACAAGTGCACCAACAAACTCCCCCTTGGCTGTAGCTTTGTCTCGATCTTCGTGTCTTCAAGGCCGAGTCGAACCGAGCCGAGTCGCGTCCACACAAAGTGCATCAACAAACGAGTTATATTTTTTTGATCTTATCTCCGATGAACTTACTAACGGATATATAGCCGTTAGAATCTACGTAGCCGTTGATGGTCTTACGTCAGCGACATGACTTGCCTGCAAAATCATCATTATAAATTCAAGTTAGAGATAAGGATCGAGAGGCATTTAAATTCGTGCGTTACACCCTTTAAATCCTCATTCGAAGATTGATCAGGTACTTCTCTCTCCCTTCTCTCTTCATCTTCTTTCGCTGTTCCTTTTCAAAATCCTTATATCATAATGAAGTTACAATCCTCCCCTGTCATGGATCACCAGAAAGATAGTCCTTTGAAAAGCCAAGGGATTATCAAAAATCTCTCGAAGGAACTCTGCAGCTTCACTGATCCAGAGATTGATCGGATTCGCCACTATTTTCCGGCGAATACCGTCTTCAAGCCTTTTGACCCTACTGCCAAAAGCGATTTCGTTTCTGAGACGTGGCTTGCTTTTCCTGTTACCCCATTCCTGATAGGATACTCCTATCCTTTCCCTGCCTTCACCCAGTCCTTCTTCTCCCTCACCGGCATGTGCTATATTCAGGCCATGCCAATGATGTGGAGGGTTTTATATACCCTAGAGAACATCGTTGAGCAGGAAGGCATTGAGTTGGGAATGTCGGAATTGGCTGAACTGTATAACCTTGTGAGCCATGGTTCACACCATTTCTTATTCAAACATAAACCCAGTGATGCACACCCAATCCTCAAGACCACAAAGAATGACACCAACTGGAAGAAGTGATTTTTCTTTGTTAGGAGGGATTCTATCCCGGATGGGAAGAATCTCCCAAGAAAATGGGCCACCCATGGTAGGATAGAGGATCCTTATAGAAGGATCATAGGATAACCCTGTTCATGTTGAGGATAATTGACCCCTCTTCTGTCTTTTTTATGCAGCTATATCAGTTTCTCATATTATTCCATCACCTGCAACGAAGGATAGGATCGCTGCTTTCTGGAGTCTTGATCCTACAGTTAGATCATTTCAAGCAAACACAAAGGATTCACAAGAAGTATCCTCAGGTTCAGTTACAATGTCAAGCAAGTGTTTAAATTTATGGATAAGTAAATAACTAGAGGTTAAGGATACTTATCTGTTATTTGTCCTTTGTAGGTGCTGGAAAATCCTCAAAGTCAGCCACTCGCTTCAGCATCACTTATCTTAGTACTGTCGCTCCCCGGTCCGGAAAGAAGAAATCTGCTGCTAGCCCGAGTGTTCAAGTTCCAAAGCCTGTCACTTCCAAGGGCAAAGGAGGAAAGAAGAGGAAGTCCACTGAAGCTGATAACCTTGAAGGCTTGCCCCTCATCCGTCATCAGTTTGAAGACTACTTCAATGATGTAAGGATCCTTGATCCTTAATTCTATCCTGCCCATTCAAGGATAACTGATCCTAAATTGAATCTTTTTTTCTTTGCAGAAATTCGCTGAGATCCAGATGCTCTTCGATGCCTATGTTGAAGAGGCTGAGATGAAGGAGCTGGACTTCCAGAAGATCTTCCTGGCTAAGGATCAAACCATCTCCAAACTTTAGAAAGAGCTCAACTTGACAAAGAAACATGTGGTCATGGCCCAGATCACTACTGATCAAGAGAAGAATGAGGTGATGGAGGATGCCAAACTCTCTGCCGCCATTGCTATGTACAAAACCAAATTGCAGATGGCCCAGGAAGCTCAGGATCCTGGCTTTGACAGGACCAATTGGGACCTGGAGGGCTGGAAGGCTAGGCTGGCTGAGCTAGATGATGAAGAAGAGGCAGGAGAGGTCTTGATGCTAGAGGCAAGTGGCAGCGGGGCTAAGGATCAAGCTGGTGATGCTGGGGCAGGAGATGATGGTGATGGCGATGCAGCGAAGGTGTGAGCTACAGAAATGGGCGATGATGGATTTATCTAGACGTGGCCGGAGCCCATATTTTATAGTTTGGTAGTGGTTTTTGTTTTGATGGTGTTTTTCTCGAACAATGGTTGGTCTGTAATAACTTAGACAATAGTTTTTAGGGTTGAGGATTATGGATCCTTGGACAATAGGTAGGATAATGGGTGGTGGATGGATCCTATGTTTGGGGGATGAAACCACTTGTTATCCTTCCGCCTTTATTTCCTGCACTTAGACCTTGTTAAATATGGACACCCTTTGCCAACCCAAGTGGACGGGCCACGTTTTGCTGGTAGAAACTTGGGTTGGCAATTTTGAAAACCTTTAAAGGGTTTAACTTTTGGTAAATAAAATCTTAATCTTTTGACTATCTTATGTGTTGTTACATTGGTGAATACCTTACCTTTTGTTAGGGGAGGATTTCTTAATGACCCGTGATCCTCAATTAGTATCCTGCTTGGTGATCCTTACTTCTGTGTCAGTTAGTGATCCTCAGAAGTGCTTCAGGATCAGGATCATAGATCATCCTAAGGATCCTTATACTAATGATTGTCTGCTATGATTTCGGTATTGTTTTGCAGGAGTACCAGCTTGGACTTAGTCTTGGTAACGTTCCTGGAGAATATTCCACGTTTATTCCGCACGTGCTTGACCATGGTGAACGTTATGGAGATCGTGGGGAGAAGGCATGAATTGCGGATAGTTAGTTATTTAGATATTTTACTAAATTTAAAAGGGGTAGCGAGCTAATTAGACAACACTTGGCTATTTTTTGGCTACACACACTCGTACAACTGCACTCACCAGCTCTCGGCAAAACACTTAGCATTTTTCATACGTTTCTACACGATACACTATAGTGATCCTTGTACTTAGCTCGCTATCATCCGAAGTTGTAAAAGGATTATTGTTTAATTTGAGTTGGTGATCGGTAGTTTCCATCACCCGAGGTTTTTTATGCCGGAGATCATACATTGATCAAGGGCTTTTTACTCGTATAAATCTTTGTGTCCCCTGTGCAATTCATTTCATAGTGATCCTCATTGTTGTTTACCAATTCAAGCATCATACCCCGTAACAGAGAGTTTGGTTGCATTATCCTCGTTTGATTTTTGACCAAAACAGTTTGGCGCCCACCGTGGGGTAATTGGTGCTTCATTCCTAAGAAATTCTCATTTTTGTGATCATTTCGGTTCGTTACATCCAAGCAGATGGCTTCATCATCAAAGAACACCTCCAGTGCGATGTCTGCAGTCAATTCATCCCAGGGCATTCCACCTTTGCCTCCACCACCATCTGGACCTCAGAAAAATGCCGAGAAGAAACCAACTCCCATTTTCTCAAAACCTCCAACTTCTTCTGCTTCTTGTACTCCTACTACTAGTGACTTGTTTACTCTGATTTTGCAGATGAAGGAGCATATACAGCAGCAGGATAAGACCAATGAAAGGATTCTTAGAGAAATTGGAGACATCAAGAAACAGAAGAGATCGGCAGAGGATCATTCCCCACTGATGCCCAGATCTTTGAATTTCGATACTCCGGTTATAACTTCTCAGCCTTCAGCGGTTCCAGACGTTCAATATGTGGGAGGGCCAAAAGGAGTGCATTACGGATCATCAGCAATGACTCAGGCTTCAGGGTCATACTTCCAACCAGCAGGATCCCATCCTCAGCATATAGGATCCTTCGTAAGCTCAGGAGGATACTCAGGAGCGCAGCAGATTCAAGGATCCTCCCAGGTTCAAGGATCCTCCTATGTTCCAGGATCCTCTCAGGTTCAAGGATCCTCTCAGTTTCAAGGATCCTCCCAGGTTCAAGGATCTTCCTATGTTCCAGGATCCTCCCAGGTTCAACGATCCTCTCAGTTTCAAGGATCCTCCCAGGTTCAGGGATCTTCCTACGTCCCAGGATCCTCCCAGGTCCAAGGATCCTCTCAGTTTCATGGATCCTTCCAGATTTCGGGATCCTTAAGGAGTTTGCAATCAGGAAGTTCCGATATTCATCAGGGAGCTTTTATTCCAATGCAGACCATTGCTTCTACCGGTCTGTGACAACTCGAGTTTCCAAGATTCTATCTTCGCATTTAGTGCACGTTAAAATTTTTTTTTTATTATTATTTAGTTATTTGTTAATACGACTCGTTGTTTCACAACGCTTACTTTTGTAATACGTTGTAACGTATTTCGACTGATTTGTTGTACTTGGTAATCCATGATATTTATTATATGTGAGTGTGTGTTATTAAGGTTTGTATTAATTACATGTTAATTAAAAGATGGAACTTACTGAGAACAAAGTATTCATGAAATCACACAAGTGGTGAAAACACTATAAGTGTTTTCGTCCACTGATGTCAACGAAATCACAGATGGGCTTGGCCCATGGCCCAGTATTGCGATATTTTGTATTAATCATTTTATAAACAAACCTTCTCTGATAAGCTTCACAATTTCCAAACATAATCTTATCACTTTCTCTCTCTACATCTGATAAACCCACAAAAGAGTTCATCCTTTGAAGCAAAATCTCTGTTTAAATCATTGGTTAGTGATCTTCATGTTCAGTTGTTTAGATGCTTATCATATGATTATTGGATGTTTAATCATGATGGATGTATATATGTGAATATGTGAATTATCATTGTGTGATTGTTAGATAATTATTATCCATGAAACTGTGTGTATATTTGAAGTATGATCAACAGTGGGTATAAGTTATGAATGATAAACTGATGGAATTATGCTCTAGATCTCACAAAGTTTTGGTAGAATGTTTATTTCATATCAATGGTTGATTAATGGCTTGTAGATGAATAAACTGTAACTGTAATGAGATTTAGATTACTGGGTTTAACTTACAGAAAGTTTTGGAGAAGATGATACTGTACGAAATCACCTACAACCTTTTAAAGTGGACGAAATCACTTAAGTGATTTCGGCCCACATGTGTTTTCGGCCCAGTTAAGGATTTCGGCCCAGAAAGGGTTTTCGGCCCATGTGATTGGATTTCGGCCATATAGGTGATTTCGGCACCTTAAGTGTTTTCGGCAACCTTATGTGGTTTTCGACTTATAGGTGATTTCGGCACTTAATGTGTTTTCGGCTCATATGGTTTTCGGCCATAAGGGGTTTTCGGCCTTAGGGTGTTTTCGGCATTTTATGTGTTTGGCAACATGTTAACTGTTAATAATTATTGTTATTATATATGTTATTTAATTAAACTAATCACTTGAATAACTCAGTTAGTTTATTTAACTTTGTTAAATATGTAAGTTGATAACTTCATTGTTTGAGTAACTCTGTTAAATGATAATTCTGTTAAGTTGTTAACTGGGTTAACTAACTTACTCTGTTTGTTTATTATTTCAAATGATGTGGATTAATTCTATCATTCCTGAAATCTGTTAACTTTATTTACTTAGTTAATTCGCTAGATATCAACTCTGTTAAATGTATGGATGCGATTAACTGCTTATGTGGCATGTTATGAACTGTCAAACACTTTGTGATATTATTATGACACTAGTTCCATGTGAAACTTTGCAAACACTGTGAACTGATTTAGTATACGTGCACTATAGGACTTGACTGATTTATTGAGAGCACTTAGCTTAACTTAGCATACCGAGCAAACAAGGTGAGTTCACACTTCTACCAAGGCATGGGATTCCCGGGGTTGGGAATGGGTTGATTGATTGATTATTTAAGCTTAAGAGCTATCGGAATTACATACCATTGGCCTCGGGAGATGAAGGTCAATGGTAGATGCTACTAGACTAGTGATACATAAACTTCTCTTCGCAAACATGCCGGGATCGGCCGCGATACTAGAACAATCTTCGCAAACATGCCTGTAATGGCCGCGAACTATACTTTAATCTTCGCAAACATGCCTGGAGGGCCGCGATACAAATATAACTAGTCTAGAAAACATGGGAAACCCCCACTAATCTTCGCAAACATGCCTTGAGGGCCGCGATGCTATTACATACGATACATGATTACTAAACGAACATATGATTCACGAAATGAACATTATAACTAAATAACCAACTGTGAACTCGCTCAACTAGTTGTTGACTCTCTGTTACATGCCTTGCAGGACCATAGGTACTTTTGGAGCTTGCACGGGAGGCACAGTCGTTGTGGATATGGATCGTGAACATGTTGATAAACATAAATGACATTTTGTACTTAAAACTTATGTTGGGTTTACATTAATGCTTCCGCTACACACTTGTTTATATTTGGTTTTTGTAAACACCTATCGTATTGATGAATGACTTTTGATATACATACTTATGTTCAATATGATTGGTGGCTTGATCCTGGTCATGTCACGCCTCCAAGCGGTAGTACTCCGCGTGTGGATTTTGGGGGTGTGACAGATTGGTATCAGAGCCATTGGTTATAGAGAACTCGGTTTTAATAAGGGGAAAACGTTTTTATTAAAACCAGACTATAACCAGAACAGTGCTCAACGATCCACAACGACGCCTCGCTCCACGTGCAAGACTCATCACTCTAGGTAATATGGTACATGTCTTATTGCCTACTTGCTAGAATTGCATAGAACTTTGCTCCGGGTATGCTTAGGTTAACTTAACACTATTGCATGAGAACACTTGTGTGATTATTCCCTTTTGTTATCGCACTACTCGCGAACCTCTCTCACTTATGTCATATTTACTATGAAGATCATGTCTGGACGTATCAACATGACGCAAGCCCAACTGACGGCTCTCATTAACGAACGAATTGCTGAGGCACTTACAGCCGCACAAGCAGGAGGTATACCCTGCAGTTGTAACTCACACTAGGATCTTTAGATCCTACACTCCTAAACCAACTCTTGTGTTTTAATCTTGTACTGGATTCTTATATACAACAGGTCAGCATGCTCAGCCACCTGTTTGTACCTTCAAAACTTTCATGGACTGTCGTCCTACTACTTTTAGTGGCACGGAAGGAGCGGTTGGACTCCTCCATTGGTTTGAAAAGCTCGAGTCCGTATTCGAAATGTGTGAATGCCCTGAGGCTCGCAGGGTGAAGTACGCCACTGGTACACTAGAAGGCATTGCGCTGACTTGGTGGAATGCGCAAGTGCAGATGTTAGGGTTGGCTGTTGCTAACGCCACACCCTGGAATGATTTCAAGGAGTTGATCAAGGAGGAATATTGTAGCCGTGATGATATTCATAAGCTGGAGGTAGAGTTTTATCACTTGAAGATGACTGGGTCAGAAATTGAAGCGTACACCAGAAGATCGAATGAGTTGGCTATTCTGTGTCCTACTATGGTGGACCCTCCCATTAAGCGTATCGAACTGTATCTCAATGGTCTGGTGCCGGAGATTCAAAGCCACGTAACCTCAGCGAATCTTGGCACTATTCAACAGATTGTCAAGCTAGCTCATCGCCTCACCGATCAGGCGGTTGAACAGAACAGGCTGCCTAAACGTATCAGCGCTACTACCGCTACCACTCCAGTTACTCCTGCTATTCCCAGTGACAACAAGCGGAAATGGGAAGGGGATTCTAGCAGAGGTTCAGCTATGGTACAGTCTCAAGCACAGCAACAGCGCAAGACTAGTGATTACCAGAGTTCGAGTCAGCAATCGTCTGGTGGTCAGGGGCAGAGTGGATATCGGGGAACTCATCCACTATGTAACAGGTGCAACAAACACCACAGTGGTCAGTGTCGTAAAGGCCGCTGTCAGAGATGTCTAAGGGTAGGTCATGACGCTAAAGATTGCAGGAGCTCAAGGCCTGCGAATCAGAACCAGCAACAACAGCCACCAGTTCCACGAAACCAGTCACAGCAACAACAGCAAGGAAATAAGGTATGCTTTCAGTGTGGGGCTGAAGGTCATTTCAAGCGGAACTGCCCCCAGTTAAACCAGAATCAGAATAACAACAACAATAATCAGGGCAGTGGGAACAACAATGGGGGAAACAACAACAACAACAATGGTGCAAAGGGTCGTATGTTTGTGATTGGTCAGAGTGACGCAAGGAACGATCCTAATGTGGTTACGGGTAAGTTTCTTCTCGACGACTTTTATGTTACCGTATTATTTGATTCGGGTGCGGATACCAGTTATATGTCTCTGAACGTTAGTCAAATGCTTAAACGCGCACCAACACTTTTGAACACCAAACATGTCGTAGAGTTAGCTAACGGTAAAAGTCTAGAGGCCACACACATAGTTCAGGGTTGTAATCTTATCCTCGCTGGTCAGACTTTCTCTATCGATCTCATTCCAATAACTCTGAGTAGTTTCGACATTGTCATCGGTATGGATTGGTTATCCCAACAGCAAGCAGAGATCCTATGCAAGGAGAAGATCATTCGTATTCCTCGTTCTGGCAAGGAACCTCTCAAAGTTCAAGGCGACAAGAGTGGTGTCGTGAGTGGCATCATCTCCTTAATGAAGGCACAGAAGTGTTTACGAAAGGGCCACATAGCTATTTTAGCACTCGTTACTGATACATCGGCGACAGAGAAAAAGATTGGGGATATTCCTGTAGTACGCGACTTTCCTCAAGTGTTTCCTGAAGAGTTACCTGGATTACCGCCCCATCGCCAGGTCGAATTTCAGATCGAGTTAGCTCCAGGAGCAGCACCTATAGCTCGAGCGCCATACCGCTTAGCTCCAACTGAACTGGAAGAACTGTCTAAGCAATTGCAAGAACTCTTGGAAAAGGGTTTCATACGTCCTAGCTCTTCGCCATGGGGAGCTCCAGTACTATTTGTAAAGAAGAAAGATGGTACCTTTCGTATGTGCATAGATTACCGCGAACTGAACAAGGTGACGGTGAAGAATCGTTATCCTCTTCCACGTATCGACGACTTATTCGACCAGTTGCAAGGGTCGAGCTATTACTCAAAGATTGATCTAAGGTCAGGTTACCATCAACTGAGAGTCCGGGATGAGGACGTCTCCAAAACAGCATTCAGAACTCGCTACGGTCATTACGAGTTTTTGGTTATGCCATTCGGGCTAACGAACGCGCCTGCGGTTTTCATGGATCTTATGAACAGGGTGTGCAAACCTTATCTTGACAAGTTTGTTATTGTTTTCATTGACGACATCCTGATTTATTCGAAGAATCGGGAGGAACACGAACAGCATTTACGACTTATTCTGGAACTCCTTCGAACGGAACAACTGTATGCTAAGTTTTCAAAATGCGACTTCTGGCTTCGTGAAGTCCACTTTCTAGGCCACGTGGTAAACAAGGATGGGATTCATGTTGATCCATCCAAGGTAGATTCGATCAAGAACTGGCCTGCACCTAGCACACCGACAGAAATACGCCAATTCTTAGGTTTGGCGGGTTATTACAGACGGTTCATCAAAGACTTCTCAAAGATTGCACAGCCGCTTACATTATTGACACAGAAAGGTATTGCTTACCATTGGAGTGATACACAGGATACAGCGTTTCAACACTTAAAGGATAGACTTTGTAGCGCACCTATCCTCTCATTGCCTGAAGGCACGGACGATTTTGTAGTCTACTGCGATGCATCTATCCAAGGTCTTGGATGTGTGTTGATGCAGCGAGATAAAGTTATTGCTTATGCTTCGCGCCAACTTAAGATTCACGAACGGAATTACACTACGCACGATTTAGAGCTTGGAGCTGTTGTCTTTGCACTCAAGATATGGAGACATTATCTGTATGGCACCAAGTGCACCATCTACACCGATCACAGAAGTCTTGAGCATATCTTCAAGCAGAAAGACTTGAACATGCGACAACGTCGATGGGTCGAGTTATTGAACGATTACGAATGTGCTATAAAGTATCATCCGGGCAAAGCCAATGTGGTGGCCGACGCCCTCAGTCGAAAGGATACTATACCTAGGCGTGTACGAGCGTTGCAACTCACTATTCAGTCTAGTCTTCCTTCACAGATACGAGATGCTCAGGTAGAAGCATTGAAACCGGAAAACGTCAGGGCTGAAGCCCTACGCGGCTCAAGACAACGGTTAGAACAAAGGGCAGACGGCGCCTACTATGTAACCGGACGCATCTGGGTCCCACTCAATGGTAATTTACGCGAGCTTGTAATGGATGAAGCTCATAAGTCTCGCTACTCAGTACATCCTGGTTCAGATAAGATGTACTACGACCTCAGAACTACATATTGGTGGCCTAGCATGAAGGCCCACATAGCGACTTACGTTAGAAAGTGTTTGACTTGTGCGAGAGTCAAAGCAGAATATCAGAAACCATCAGGCCCACTCCAACAACCTGAGATACCACAATGGAAATGGGAGCAAATTTCCATGGATTTTGTTACCGGCTTACCTAGATCTCAGCGCGGAAATGATACTATTTGGGTGATCGTGGATCGACTCACAAAGTCTGCTCACTTCTTGGCTATCATGGAAACGGATAAGTTCTCCACTCTAGCAGACGTATACCTTAAAGAAGTTGTCTCGAGGCACGGGGTGCCCACATCTATTATCTCTGATCGTGATGCACGTTTTACTTCAGAACTGTGGCAAGCAATGCACAAATCTTTTGGCTCTCGTTTAGACATGAGCACAGCTTATCATCCTCAGACAGATGGGCAATCTGAGCGTACTATTCAAACTCTAGAAGACATGCTTCGGGCGTGCGTAATTGACTTTGGCAAGGGCTGGGAAAAGCATCTGCCACTTGTGGAATTTTCGTACAACAACAGTTACCACACCAGCATTAAAGCTGCTCCATTTGAGGCATTGTACGGGCGTAAATGCCGATCACCTCTTTGTTGGGCAGAGGTGGGTGACAGTCAGATCACAGGTCCTGAAATGGTAGTTGATACTACTGAAAAGATTGCTCAAATACGACAACGCATGGCGGCAGCACGTGACCGTCAGAAAGTATACGCTGATAAAGACAGGAAAATACTCGAATTCCAAGTTGGGGATCGAGCACTACTCAAGGTTTCACCCTGGAAGGGTGTTGTTCGTTTTGGCAAACGAGGCAAACTCAATCCACGATACGTTGGACCATTTGAAGTCATAGAAAAGATAGGCAAAGTGGCCTACAGACTGAACTTACCAGCTGAACTCAGTGCAGTTCACAACGTCTTTCATGTGTCGAATCTGAAGAAGTGGCAGTCAGATGAGACCTTCATAGTTCCTCTGAAGGAGCTCACTATCGACGAACAATTGCATTTCGTCGAGGAACCAGTTGAAATCACGGACCGGGATGTTAAGGTCCTCAAGAACACCAGAATACCACTTGTTCGAGTTCGTTGGAACTCCCGTCGTGGCCCAGAGTTCACCTGGGAACGCGAAGACCAAATGGAACTCAAATATCCCCAGTTGTTCGAAAACAATGCAACTACTACTGAGGCTGAAGCTACTACAGAATTTCGGAAAGAAATTCCAAACCAACGGGGGAATGATGTGACACCCCAGGAAAACCAGTAAACGATAACTTACCTAGCTTCCTCAGTAACCGCATGCTAAATTTCGGGACGAAATTTCTTTCAAGTTGGGGATAATGTGACAACTCGAGTTTCCAAGATTCTATCTTCGCATTTAGTGCACGTTAAAATTTTTTTTTTATTATTATTTAGTTATTTGTTAATACGACTCGTTGTTTCACAACGCTTACTTTTGTAATACGTTGTAACGTATTTCGACTGATTTGTTGTACTTGGTAATCCATGATATTTATTATATGTGAGTGTGTGTTATTAAGGTTTGTATTAATTACATGTTAATTAAAAGATGGAACTTACTGAGAACAAAGTATTCATGAAATCACACAAGTGGTGAAAACACTATAAGTGTTTTCGTCCACTGATGTCAACGAAATCACAGATGGGCTTGGCCCATGGCCCAGTATTGAGATATTTTGTATTAATCATTTTATAAACAAACCTTCTCTGATAAGCTTCACAATTTCCAAACATAATCTTATCACTTTCTCTCTCTACATCTGATAAACCCACAAAAGAGTTCATCCTTTGAAGCAAAATCTCTGTTTAAATCATTGGTTAGTGATCTTCATGTTCAGTTGTTTAGATGCTTATCATATGATTATTGGATGTTTAATCATGATGGATGTATATATGTGAATATGTGAATTATCATTGTGTGATTGTTAGATAATTATTATCCATGAAACTGTGTGTATATTTGAAGTATGATCAACAGTGGGTATAAGTTATGAATGATAAACTGATGGAATTATGCTCTAGATCTCACAAAGTTTTGGTAGAATGTTTATTTCATATCAATGGTTGATTAATGGCTTGTAGATGAATAAACTGTAACTGTAATGAGATTTAGATTACTGGGTTTAACTTACAGAAAGTTTTGGAGAAGATGATACTGTACGAAATCACCTACAACCTTTTAAAGTGGACGAAATCACTTAAGTGATTTCGGCCCACATGTGTTTTCGGCCCAGTTAAGGATTTCGGCCCAGAAAGGGTTTTCGGCCCATGTGATTGGATTTCGGCCATATAGGTGATTTCGGCACCTTAAGTGTTTTCGGCAACCTTATGTGGTTTTCGACTTATAGGTGATTTCGGCACTTAATGTGTTTTCGGCTCATATGGTTTTCGGCCATAAGGGGTTTTCGGCCTTAGGGTGTTTTCGGCATTTTATGTGTTTGGCAACATGTTAACTGTTAATAATTATTGTTATTATATATGTTATTTAATTAAACTAATCACTTGAATAACTCAGTTAGTTTATTTAACTTTGTTAAATATGTAAGTTGATAACTTCATTGTTTGAGTAACTCTGTTAAATGATAATTCTGTTAAGTTGTTAACTGGGTTAACTAACTTACTCTGTTTGTTTATTATTTCAAATGATGTGGATTAATTCTATCATTCCTGAAATCTGTTAACTTTATTTACTTAGTTAATTCGCTAGATATCAACTCTGTTAAATGTATGGATGCGATTAACTGCTTATGTGGCATGTTATGAACTGTCAAACACTTTGTGATATTATTATGACACTAGTTCCATGTGAAACTTTGCAAACACTGTGAACTGATTTAGTATACGTGCACTATAGGACTTGACTGATTTATTGAGAGCACTTAGCTTAACTTAGCATACCGAGCAAACAAGGTGAGTTCACACTTCTACCAAGGCATGGGATTCCCGGGGTTGGGAATGGGTTGATTGATTGATTATTTAAGCTTAAGAGCTATCGGAATTACATACCATTGGCCTCGGGAGATGAAGGTCAATGGTAGATGCTACTAGACTAGTGATACATAAACTTCTCTTCGCAAACATGCCGGGATCGGCCGCGATACTAGAACAATCTTCGCAAACATGCCTGTAATGGCCGCGAACTATACTTTAATCTTCGCAAACATGCCTGGAGGGCCGCGATACAAATATAACTAGTCTAGAAAACATGGGAAACCCCCACTAATCTTCGCAAACATGCCTTGAGGGCCGCGATGCTATTACATACGATACATGATTACTAAACGAACATATGATTCACGAAATGAACATTATAACTAAATAACCAACTGTGAACTCGCTCAACTAGTTGTTGACTCTCTGTTACATGCCTTGCAGGACCATAGGTACTTTTGGAGCTTGCACGGGAGGCACAGTCGTTGTGGATATGGATCGTGAACATGTTGATAAACATAAATGACATTTTGTACTTAAAACTTATGTTGGGTTTACATTAATGCTTCCGCTACACACTTGTTTATATTTGGTTTTTGTAAACACCTATCGTATTGATGAATGACTTTTGATATACATACTTATGTTCAATATGATTGGTGGCTTGATCCTGGTCATGTCACGCCTCCAAGCGGTAGTACTCCGTGTGTGGATTTTGGGGGTGTGACACGGTCCATCGGTCATTCCAGAGCCCCAACAATATGGATTCACATCCGCTCTTCCTAATTTGAATCCAATGGGAGGTAACACTTTCAATAATTCTTATACCACTAACCATGCCCTTATGCAGGATACAGGTATCAATCATGCCATGGCCAGAGAATTGCAAAAGTTAAAGGATATGATATCAAGTGTCCCAGGAGTGGTCAAGCCTATCCCGGAGACTGCAGATGGGAGCCACAAGATATCTCGTTTTGCACCACCAATCTGTGATGCTGAGATACCCAAGAGGTTCCACGTGCCTACCATGAAGTTGTATGACGGTTCAACAGATCCTGAAGAACACATAGCACAGTACAGGGAAAGGATGGAGATCAATCCCATCCCAGAAAGGTTAAAGGAAGCATGTCTGTGCAAGGGATTTGGATCCACTCTTACTGGATCGGCTCTTAAATGGCTGCTAAGTCTTCGCCCTTACTCTATTACCTCGTTTGCTAATCTAGTTAACCTATTTAATAACCAGTTTTCTTGTAGTAGAAAATTTGAGCGTTTAACTAGTGATCTGTATAGGATAACCCAAGGTCATAATGAATCATTAAGGGATTATATCACTAAATTTAGTAAAGAATCCTTAGATATCCCTAACCTGGATATAGCTACGGCTGTTGAAGCCTTTAAAATGGGATTGCTTAGGGATTCATTATTCTATGATGATCTTGTTATGACACCATGCAGGAATCTAGATGAGGTAAGAACCCGGGCCCTTAGGTTCATCCGGCTAGAGGATGACAAAAGGATACAGGAGAGGTTAGCAGGATCCTCAAAGCAAGAGAAGCAAGGATCCTCATTCAAGAACAACAAGTTCGGATCCTATAACAAATCTGATAACCAGAATGTGCATGCTGTTGAACAAGAAGAGGATGATGAGGATTATCCTCCAATTTCTGAATATTGCTTTTCTATTGATAACAATGAACTAATCCTTGCGATGCAGAATTTATGTGATAAAGCTAGATGGCCCAGGAAAAATGACAGACCAGCTGCAACTAAAGATAAGTCAAAGTGGTGCGCATATCATGAAGATTTTGGGCATCTCACAGAAGAATGCATCGCACTGAGAAAAGAAATTGGATACTTTTTGAGCAAGGGGCACTTGAAAGAATTATTGGGGAGAAAGAAGTCAAGGACTCAGGATCCTGAAAGGATCCCAGAGAAAGCTCCAGCCCCTCCAGCAGATGCACAAGTTATAAACTTTATTTCTGGAGGATCAGACATTTGTGGAACATCCTTCTCTGCAGCTAAAAGACATGCAAAGGAAACCAAGATGGATAATGGAGATAGACCCATTCGAACATCCAGTGTCTCCGAAGGAAAAGTTATAACTTTTGATAAGGATGATCGTGTTGACATTCAGGATCCTCATCACGATGGTTTGGTTATCACTCTTTTTATTTCTAACCATTTTGTTCGCAGGATCCTTATAGAAGGAGGAAGCTCTATGAACATTATCCAGCTTGATGTCCTCAAGAAGATGAATATTCCTGAATCCGATATCATACCAAGATCCTCTGTGCTCGTGGGATTCAGTGGCGAGACTAAGAATACTCTGGGGGATATTAAACTCCCAATCTATATCGAAGGCCTACATTCTTACCAAAAGTTTTGTGTTATTGACTGTTTATCTTGTTGTAATGTTATCCTTGGCAGGCCTTGGTTACATGACATGAAGGCAGTCCCATCCACTTATCATCAATGTGTGAAGCTTCCTAGTCCTTGGGGAATAGTGAAGATTGATAGTGATCAGCAAGAAGCTAAGAACTGCTACACCTCATCAATGAAACCAACATCAAAGTCAACGGAGAAATAGAAATTAAAGCATCCTCCAAGGGATGTCTTGGAGGCAAGAGAACAGGATGTAGTAGAAATCCTTATGGATCCTGTTGATCCTGAATCTAAAATTTATATAGGATCAGGGATCCTTGGCGAAATAAAGGAAGACCTCATATCCTTCCTCAAAAGGAGAAAGACTACCTTTGCATGGAAACACGAAGACATGACAGGCATATCTAAAGATGCAATCACTCACAAACTTGGCATCGATAGGTCCTTCAAACCAATCCATCAAAGGAGAAGAAAATTTGCACTAGAAAGAAATGCCATTATCCAGGAGGAGGTAGAGAAATTACTCCGAGCAGGTATGATTAGAGAGGTCAAGTATCCAAGATGGTTGGCCAATGTGGTTGTTGTTCAAAAGAAAAACGGAAAGTGGAGGGTATGTGTCGATTTCACCGATTTAAATAAGGCATGTCCCAAGGATCCTTTCCCATTACCCCACATTGACTCCATGGTGGATGCAACTGCGGGTCATGAACTGTTAACTTTTATGGATGCTTCATCTGGATTTCAACAAATTCAAATGGAATCATCCGATCAAGAGGATACAGCCTTCATGACTCCAACTGGTATATACTGCTATATTGCTATGTCATTCGGACTAAGAAATGCAGGTGCAACTTATCAAAGGCTAGTGAATATGATGTTCAAGGATCAGATTGGACAAACTATGGAGGTTTACATAGACGATATGGTGGTAAATTCAATAAAGGCTGAGGATCACCTAAGAGACTTGGAGGAAGCATTCAATATCCTTGATAAATATAATATGAAGCTTAATCCTTCAAAATGTCACTTTGGTGTGATAGCAGGTAAATTCTTAGGATATATGGTGACAAAGAGAGGCATTGAAGCCAGTCCAGAACAAATCAAAGCAACAGTGAACATCAAGTCCCCTACCAATGCTAAGGATGTTCAGAGATTAACAGGCAGGATTGCAGCTTTAAACAGATTCATATCCAAATCCTCAGAAAGGTGCAAGGAATTCTATGATATCCTAAGGAAGAACAAGAAATTCGAGTGGACTGAGAAGCATGAGAGTGCCTTAAGAGCTCTTAAGGATTACCTATCCTCGGCCCCAGCCTTGATGAAACCAGAAAAAGGAGATGTATTATCCTTAAATCTTGCAGTATCCTCAAAAGCAATAAGTGCTGTCCTTGTTAAGGATCACGAAGATACACAACATCCTGTCTATTATGTAAGTAAGAGTTTACTTGATGCTGAATCCAGGTATTCACACTTAGAAAAACTTATCCTTGCATTAATTATGGCATCTACCAAATTAAGACATTATTTTGAAACTCATGTTATTATCGTCAAAACTAATTTTCCAATCAAGAATGTCCTCAGGAAACCTGAATTGTCAGGAAGAATGGATAAGTGGGCAGTGAAGCTTAGTGCATATGATATAAGATATGAGCCCAGAACAGCCATTAAATCCCAAGCATTAGCTGACTTTGTGGCAGATTTCAGTAGTGATTTGCAAGAGGAAGCTGAATTAGAAGTCCAGCAGCTTGAAGAGACCAAGGATCCTTGGATACTCTACACTGATGGATCCTCAAACGTCAAAGGAACAGGGCTTGGAATACTACTAAAATCGCCACAGGGGGACATAATACCCCACTCTATAGCTTGTGAGTTCCAAACCACTAACAATGAGGCTGAATACGAAGCCTTGATACCTGGCTTGCAAATCGCTAAGCATATGAGGAACAGGTATCTTGAGGTACATGTAGATTCTTTGTTAATCACTAATCACTTTAATGGATCCTATGCTGTTAAAGGTGAAAAGCTAATCAAATATCTGGAGTTAGTCAAAGAATTGGCACTCTCTTTTGTATCCTTTAGTTTGACACAGGTACCAAGGGAAGAGAATGCAGAGGCGGATGCACTAGCCAATTTAGGATCATCCTTGAAGATCCCGGAGGATATCAAGATCCCTATTATCCATATCCTGACCCTGGCTATCGAGGATCATGTGGCTATGGAGATAGGAGAGGATTCTGCAATCACCCCTAGCAATGACAATCAATCTCATTCAGGATCATGGATCCTCCCAATCATGAGATACTTACAACATGGAGAGATTCCTACAGGAGAAAACCCTAGGGCTTTCAAAATTAAGGTATCTCAATTCACAATTTTAAATAATATGTTGTATAAACGATCTCTTGCAGGACCATATTTAAGATGCATTGAGGATCCTGAAATCCAAGAAGTCTTAAAAGACTTCCATGAAGGAGATTGTGGAAACCACACTGGGGGCATTATTCTCAAGGATCCTGAGGACAGGATACTATTGGCCAACTATGAAGAGAGATGCTGTGGAGTATGCTAAGAAATGTGATCCTTGTCAGAGACACATCAATATCCTTCATCAACCAGCTGAATTTTTGCATCCTATATCCTCCTCTTGGTCATTTATGAGATGGGGTATGGATATAGTTGGTAAGCTCCCTAAGGCACCTGGTGGAAAAGTGTTCATGCTTGCTATGACTGATTACTTCTCCAAGTGGATAGAGGCTGAAGTTTTTCCCCAAGTCAGAGAAAAGGAAGTTATATCCTTCATTAAAAGAAATATTATAACTAGATTCGGTATTCCTTCTGAAATTATATGTGATAATGGTTCCCAATTCATTGGGGGCAGAACCACTAACTTTTGTGACAGCTGGGGGATTAAGATGATAACATCAACACCAGTCCACCCACAAGCTAATGGTCAGGCAGAATCCTCCAATAAGATCATCATCAACAATTTGAAGAAGAAGCTTGGATCCAAGAAAGGGAAATGGGCAGAAGAATTACCTTATGTGCTTTGGGCTGATAGGACAACTCCTAAGAATGCTACAGGCCAAACTCCATTCTCTTTGGTATTTGGGGCAGAATCAGTGATCCCTACAGAAATGGTGGTTCCAACTGCTAGAACCAGTATTCATGATCTTGAGGAAAATGATGAGAACTTGGTTCAAGACCTGGATACTATAGAAGAAATCAGAGATTTGGCAAGGATAAGGATGGCCAGTTATCAGCAAAGAATGGCCGGTGCCTACAAAAAAAATGTTAGGATCAGGAAATTCCAAGTTGGTGATATGGTACTAAGGAAAGCATTTCAGAATACCACCAATCCTACTGATGGAAAGTTGGCACCAAAATGGGAAGGCCCTTACTTGATTGAAGCTGAGGCAGGAAAGGGGGAATATCGATTGCTAACAATGGAAGGTGACTTACTACCAAGAGCTTGGAATGCTGTCCATTTGAAGAGATATTTCATGTGATAAGGATCCGTGATCCTTACATGATAAACATCCTTAAAGGATCCTTAAAGCACAGATGATCCTCATTTTTGGTAACATTCTAATCTTAAACTATTTCATTTCCTTACTTTCTCACATAAAGATAAGGATCTTGCATCCTTTATCCCCATTTCATGAGATTTTGAGTTTTGAAGGTTCAGGTACTCTTAGCAAAAGCATGATTATCCACACAAGCAACCAGTTACTTGGGTTTGACTCCAGTTGTTTGGGTTTAACCCCAGTTCCGCCAGTAGCGCACGATGATCCTGGTATAGTTCATGGCAGTGGGACCAGTACTCGTTTTAGGGGCTGATAATTCCATTGTACTGGCTATACCTAGGATCCTACGTATAATGGTAGACGTACCATACATCCGTTCTTAAGGTTTCTAGCGTTTTCACGTTAGCTAAGGTTTTGGCATTTTCATGCCATTAAGTTTGGATAGTCGCCAGTTAGGGCCATACTCCAGTTTACATACGATCTTTGGGCTTGTCCCCAGTTATCCTTTGGGCTTGTCCCCAGTTGCTAACCTTTTTCTTATAATGGCTTAGTCCCAAGTTATGTTTTATTTCAGGTTTTCGAAGTTAAACAACCAAGGATCCTTGATCCTTACCTTTTACTAAGGTTTGCTCTGTGATTATCCTGGTTATAATAATATTAAGAGTTAGGATCCTAACTTGGATCCTCAGGTATGATCCTTAACTATTTTGATTTTATTCATTGATTATTTGAATAACCCTAATACTTTGACAACTGAACTCATGGTCCTTGAAATATACCACTTTTTGGAATTTTTCAACTATAGGATATTTGATCCTGCATTATATCCTAAGTTTTTTTATCTAAGTTGTTCAACTTTTCTTACTCAGACAAGTGTAAATCAAAACAATTGAAAAATAAAACAACAACAAGGATATCAACACAAGATAAGCCAAAAAAGATTAAGGTTATTTTATTAACAAAAGTTTAACCATCAAAGGTTGTCAAAATTACCTACCCCGAGCATCTACCAGCAATACGTGGCCCGTCCGCTGGGGTAGGTAAAGGGTGTCCATTGTCTAAAGGTCTTGGTAGTGCAGGAATTAAAAAGATGGCAGGATCACAATGGCTTCATCCCCCAAACAGAGGATCCCTCCACCAGTTGTAATCCTACCTATTGTCCAAAGGATCATCCATGATCCTTAACCCTAATAGCTATTGTTTAGTTATTACAGACCATCATTGTTTTAAAAACATCGCAACCACAAAAGACTACTACCAAATTTAAAAATTGGGCTCCGGCTACGTCTAGGAATGTCCATCATCGCCCAATTGTGCAGCCTACACCTTCGCTGCATCCTCATCCCCTCCAGCTTCGGTATCCTTAACCTGATCCTTCCCGCTACCTCCAGCCTCGATCGCCAAAACCTCCTCAGCCTCCTCATCATCTTCAAGATCAGCCAAACTCGCTTTCCAGCCCTCAACATCCCAGCTGCTTCTGTCGAAGTTAGGATCTTGAGCTTCCTGGGCCATCTTTAGTTTTGTCTGATACATTATGATGGCAGCGGAGACCTTTGTACCTTCTATAAGATCATGCTTCTCGTAGTCAATGTCGACCAGGATTTTAGCTGTCTTAGCCTTGGCATCTTGACGGGCTTTTTCAAGATCAGCAATCTTAAGATCCTTAAGCACTGCAACTTGTTGGAGGTCAGCAATCTTCTTATCCAGCTCCTCGATGCTTCCCACATAATCTTCAATCTCAGCAAATTTCTGCAAAAAAGACAAAGCAATTCAAGATAAGATGATCCTCAAATGAGTAGGATACCTAGGCAGAATTGGTGATCCTTACCTCATTGAAGTATTCAAGGAACTGGTGGCGGATCAGTGGTAGGCCTTGTAGGTCCTCTGTGTCAGAAGTTTTCCTCTTCTTGCCACCCCTTCCTTTAGTGGGTGCCTTGGGAATGGAGATGCTAGGACTGGTAGTGGCCCTCTTCTTCCTGGATCGAACAACATCAAGGTCGGCCGTGTTGAATTGGGAGGCAGGCTTGGAAGATTTTCCGGCACCTACACATTTAAAGCAAGATAAGTATCCTTATCCTATTTCAATATAACTATTTATTTTAATATTCAACTATACAAAAAGCAGGATACTTACTTGACATGGTGATGGAACCTGAGGATACTTCTTGTGAGTCTTGGGTGTCTATCTTGAATGACCTTATTTCAGGATCAAGCCTCCAAAAAGCAGCAAGCCTATCCTTGGTTGCGGGTGTTGTGATGAGGTGCGAAACAGAAATAGCTGCATAACACAAGACAAAAAGGGGTTAGTGATCCTTTCACAAGAGCCAGATTACCTGATGATCCTTCTCAGGATCCTCTGTCCTACCATTGGTGGACCACTTCCTGGGTAAATGCTTTCCGTTTGGAATGGTATCCCTCCTGATAAAGAAGAAGCGTCGTTTCCAATTTGTGTCATTCTTGGTGGCTTTAAAAATAGGGTGTTCTTCGCCGGGTTTTCGCTTAAACAGATATCGATAGGATCCAAACGTCGTGAGATCATACATCTGTGTCAGCTCTGACATTCCTAAATCAATCCCTTCCTGCTCTATGATCCTCTCCAGGGTATACAAGACCCTCCAAATCATCGGCATGGCTTGGATGTAAGAGATGCCGGTAAGAGAAAAAAAGGATTGGGTAAGGTCTGGAAAAGGAAAGGTGTATCCTATGGTGAATGGAGTAACTGGAAAGGCAACCCATGTTTCAGAAACATAGTCGCTCAGAACCATGGGATCGAAAGATTTGAAAAAGGCATTCGCTGGAAAGCAATGACGGATCTTATCTACTTGAGCATCAGTAAAGCAACACCTCTCATGTACTGAGTCTTTGATAATCCCTTGACTCTTCAAGGGGCTATCCTTCTGGTGATCCTTGGCGGGGGAAGACCGGAGCATCATTGATGTTGGTAAAGAAAGAAAAACAGAGTAAGAGAAGGAGAAATAAGAGAAGAAATACCTGATTGGTCTTCGACTGAGAATTTAAAGGGAGTTTCTTCGGATTTAAATGCATATTGATCCTATCTCTAACTCCTATTTATAATGATGATTTGCAGGATTGTCACTTCAGTGACGTCAGGTTTGCAACGGCTAGTCCGTCTCCAACGGCTAGTTATCCGTTAGTTTGTTGCGGATAAGATCGAAAAAATATAACTCGTTTATTTACAATATAACTCCTTATATTTTGGGGGCAATTGTTAGGGGTGGATTTCTAAATGACCCGTGATCCTCAAATATTATCCTGTTTGGTGATCCTTACTTCTGTGTCAGTTAGTGATCCTCAGAAGTGCTTCAGGATCAGGATCATGGATCATCCTAAGGATCCTTATACTAATGATTGTTCACTTTGAATTCGGTACTGTTTTGCAGGAATATCAATTGGGACTTGGTCTTGGCGATATTTCTGGAGAATATTCTAAGTCTATTCCGCACGTGCTTGGTCAGAAATGGACGTTGTGGAGTCGTGGAGGACTTGCACCATTTGCGGATAGTTTGTTATTTAGATTTTTATTAGATTTAAATGGGGTAGCGAGCTAATTAGACAACACTTTTTGCTATTTTTGGCTACACACTCATACAACCGCTCACACCAGCTCTCGTTCATTCACTTAGCAATTTCATACACTTTTTACACATTACACTATAGTGATCCTTGTATTTAGCTCGCTATCATCCGAAGTTGTAACACATTACGTGTTTAATTTGAGTTGGTGATCGGTAGTTTCCATCACCCGGGGTTTTTTATGCCGGAGATCTACTCTTGATCAAGGGCTTTTTCCCCGTATAAACCTTGTGTCACTCGTTATTTATATTTCATAGTGATCCTTATTGCTATAAATCAATTTAAGCATCATACCCCTTAACAGAGAGTTTGGTTACATTATCCTCGTCTGATTTTTTGACCAAAACAATGTACATGTAGATTCTTTATTAATTACTAATCACTTTAATGGATCCTATGCTGTTAAAGGTGAAAAGCTAACCAAATATTTGGAGATAGTCAAAGAATTGGCACTCTCTTTTGATTCCTTTAGTTTGACACAGGTACCAAGGGAAGAAAATGCAGAAGCTGATGCATTGGCTAATCTAGGATCATCTTTGAAGATCCCGGAGGATATAAGTATCCCCATTATCCATATCCTGGCTCCTGCCATCGAGGATCATGTGGCTATGGAAATAGGAGAGGATTCTGCAATTATCCCTAGTGAGGATACTCAATCTCATTCAGGATCATGGATCCTCCCAATTATGAGATACTTACAACATGGAGAGATTCCTACAGGAGAAAACCCTAGGGCTTTCAAAATTAAGGTATCTCAATTCACAATTTTAAATAAAATGTTGTATAAACGATCTCTTGCAGGACCATATTTAAGATGCATTGAGGATCCTGAAATCCAAGAAGTCTTAAAAGACTTCCATGAAGGAGATTGTGGAAACCACACTGGGGGCAGGGCATTATTCTCAAGGATCCTGAGGACAGGATACTATTGGCCAACTATGAAGAGAGATGCTGTGGAGTATGCTAAGAAATGTGATCCTTGTCAGAGACACAGCAATATCCTTCATCAACCAGCTGAATTTTTGCATCCTATATCCTCCTCTTGGCCATTTATGAGATGGGGTATGGATATAGTTGGTAAGCTCCCTAAGGCACCTGGTGGAAAAGTGTTCATGCTTGCTATGACTGATTACTTCTCCAAGTGGATAGAGGCTGAAGCTTTTGCCCAAGTCAGAGAAAAGGAAGTTATATCCTTCATTAAAAGAAATATTATAACTAGATTTGGTATTCCTTCTGAAATTATATGTGATAATGGTTCCCAATTCATTGGGGGCAGAACTACTAACTTTTGTGACAGCTGGGGGATTAAGATGATAACATCAACACCAGTCCACCCACAAGCTAATGGTCAGGCAGAATCCTCCAATAAGATCATCATCAACAATTTGAAGAAGAAGCTTGGATCCAAGAAAGGGAAATGGGCAGAAGAACTACCTTATGAGCTTTGGGCTGATAGGACAACTCCTAAGAATGCTACATGCCAAACTCCTCCTTGGTATTTGGGGCAGAATCAGTGATCCCTACAGAAATGGTGGTTCCAACTGCTAGAACAAGTATTCGTGATCCTGAGGAAAATGATGAGAACTTGGTTCAAGACCTGGATACTATAGAAGAAATCAGAGATTTGGCAAGGATAAGGATGGCCAGTTATCAACAAAAAATGGCTGGTGCCTAAAACAAAAATGTCAGGATCAGGAAATTCCAAGTTGGTGATATGGTACTATGGAAAGCATTTCAGAATACCACCAATCCTGCTGATGGAAAGTTGGCACCAAAATGGGATGGACCTTACTTGATTGAAGCTGAGGCAGGAAAGGGGGCATATCGATTGCTAACAATGGAAGGTGATTTGCTACCTAGAGCCTGGAATGCTGTCTATTTGAAGAAATACTTCATGTGATAAGGATCCATGATCCTCACATGATAAATATCCTTAAAGGATCCTTAAAGCACATATGATCTTCATTTTGGTAACATTCTAATCTTAAACTATTTCATTTCCTTACTTTCTCACATAAGGATAAGGATCCTACATCCTTTATCCCCCTTTCATGTGATTTTGAGTTTTGAAGATTCAGGTACTCTTAGCAAAAGGATGGTTATCCACAAAAGCAACCTGTTACTTGGGTTTGACCCCAGTTATTTGGGCTTGACCCCAGTGCCGCCAGTAGCGCATGATGATCCTGGTATAGTTCATGGCAGTGGGACCAGTACTCGTTTTAGGGGCTGATAATTCCATTGTACTGGCTATGCCTAGGATCCTACGTATAATGGTAGACGTACCATACATCCGTTCTTAAGGTTTCTAACGTTTTCACGTTAGCTAAGGTTTTGGCATTTTCATGCCACTAAGTTTGGATAGTCGCCAGTTAGGGCCATACTCCAGTTCACACGCGATCCTTGGGCTTGTCCCCAGTTATTCTTGGGCTTGTCCCCAGTTATCCTTGGGCTTGTCCCCAGTTATCCTTGGGCTTGTCCCCAGTTATCCTTTGGGATTGTCCCCAGTTGCTAACTTTTATCTTATAATGGCTTAGTCCCAAGTTATGTTCTATTTCAGGTCTTCGAAGTTAAACAACCAAGGATCCTTGATCCTTACTTCTTACTAAGGTTTGTCCTATGGTTATGCTGGTTATAGTATTAAGGGTTAGGATCCTAACTTGGATCCCCAGGTATGATCCTTAACTATTTTGATTTTATTCATTGATTATTTAAATAACCCTTATACTTTGACAACTGAACTCATGATCCTTAAAATATACCACTTATTGGAATTTTTCAACTATAGGATATTTGATCCTGGATCATATCCTAAATTTTTTTTTATCTAATTTGTTCAACTTTTCTTACTCAGACAAGTGTACATCAAAACAATTGAAAATTAAAAGGACAAACAAGGATAACAACACAAGATAAACCAAAAAAGATTAAAGTTATTTTATTAACAAAGGTTTAACCGTCGGAGGTTGTCAAAATTGCCAACCTACGTTTCTACCAGCAAAACGTGGCCCGTCCACATTGGTTGGCAACGGGTGTCCATTGTTTATGCGGTTATATCAAGTGCAGGAAACTAAAGGCGGCAGGATCACAATGGCTTCATCCCCCAAACAGAGGATCCCTCCACCATTTGTAATCCTACCTATTATCCAAAGGATCCTAGATCCTTAATCCTAAAACCATTGTTCAAATACAGACCATCATTGTTTTAAAACAGCACAACCACAAAACAAACTACTATTGAATTTAAAAAATTGGGCTCCGGCTACGTCTAGAAATGTCCATCATTGCCCAATCATGCAGCCTACACCTTCGCTGCATCTTCATCCCCTCCAGCTTCGGTATCATTCACCAGGTCCTTCGCACTGCCTCCAGCCTCGATCGCCAAAACCTCCTCAGCCTCCTCATCATTTTCCAGATCAGCTAACCTCGCCTTCCAGCCTTCAACATCCCAGCTGCTTCTGTCGAAGTCAGGATCTTGAGCTTCCTGGGCCATCTTCAGTTTTGTCTTGTACATTGTGATGGCAGCGGATATCTTTGCACCTTCTATGAGATCATGCCTCTCGTAGTCAATGTCGATCAAGATTTTAGCTGTCTGAGTCTTGGCGTCTTGAAGGGCTTTTTCGAGATCAGCAATCTTAAGATCCTTGAGCACTGCAACTTGTTGGAGGTCAGCAATCTTCTTATCCAGCTCCTCAATGCTTCCCACATAGTCTTCAATCTCAGCAAATTTCTGCAAAAAAGACAAAGCAGTTCAAGATCAGGTGATCCTCAAATAAGTAGGATACCTAGGCAGAATTGGTGATCCTCACGTCATTGAAGTATTCGAGGAACTGGTGGCTGATCAGTGGCAGGCCTTGTAGATCCTCTATCTCAGAGTTTTTCCTCTTCATGCCACCCCTTCCTTTAGTGGGTGCCTTGGGGATGGAGACACTAGGGCTGGCAGTGGCCTTCTTCTTTCTGGATCGAACAGTGTCAAGGTCGGCAATGTTGAACTGGGAGGCAGGCTTGGAAGCTTTTCCGGCACCTACACATTCAAACCAGATAAGTATCCTTATCCTATTTCTATTTAACTATTTATTTAAGTCTTTGACTATACAAAGAACAGGATACTTACTTGACATGGCGATAGAACCTGAGGATACTTCTTGTGAATCCTGGGTGTCTGTCTTGAATGATCTGGTTACAGGTTCAAGCCTTCTAAAAGCAGCAAGCTTTTCCTTGGTGGTAGGTGATGGTATGAGGTGCGAAATAGAGACAGCTGTATAACATAAAACAAAAGGGTGTTAGTGATCCTTATACAAAATCAAGACTATCTGGTGATCCTTCTCAGGATCCTCTGTCCTACCATGGGTGGACCACTTCCTTGGTAGATCCTTTCCGTTTGGAATAGAATCCCTTCTGACAAAGAAAAAACGTCGTTTCCAGTTTGTATCGTTCTTGGTGGCTTTAAAAATGGGGTGTTCTTCACCGGGTTTTCGCTTAAACAGATATCGGTGGGATCCAAACGTCGTGAGATCATACATCTCTGCCAGTTCCGACATTCCTAAATCAATCCCTTCTAGCTCTATGATCCTTTCAAGGGTATATAAGACCCTCCAGATCATCGGCATAGCTTGGATGTAGGAGATGCCGGTAAGGGAGAAAAATGATTGGGTAAAGGCTGGAAAAGGATAGGTGTATCCTATGGTGAATGGGGTAACAGGAAAAGCTACCCATGTCTCAGAAATATAGTCACTCAGAACAGTGGGATCGAAGGGTTTGAAAAAGGTGTTCGCCGGAAAGCAGTACCGGATCTTATCTACTTATGGATCAGTAAAACAACACCTCTCATTCGCTGAATCTTTGATGATCCCTTGACTCTTCAAGGGGCTATCCTTCTGGTGATCCTTGGCGGGGGAGGACCGGAGCATCATTCTTAGCGTGATGTTGGTAAAGAAAGAAGAACAGAGTAAGAGAAGGAGAAATAGGAAAAGAGATACCTGGTTGATCTTCGGTTGAGAATTTAAAGGGAGTTTCTCTTGGATTTAAATGCAAATTGATCCTATCTCTAACTCCTATTTATAATGATGATTTGCAGGATAGTCACTTCAGTGATGTCAGGTTTGCAACGGCTAGTTCGATCTGAACGGCTATTTATCCGTTAGTTTGTTGCGGATAAGATCAATAAAATACAACTCGTTTATTTACAATATTACTCCTTATATTTTGGGGGCAATTGTTAGGGGAGGATTTCTTAATGACCCGTGATCCTCAATTAGTATCCTGCTTGGTGATCCTTACTTCTGTGTCAGTTAGTGATCCTCAGAAGTGCTTCAGGATCAGGATCATAGATCATCCTAAGGATCCTTATACTAATGATTGTCTGCTATGATTTCGGTATTGTTTTGCAGGAGTACCAGCTTGGACTTAGTCTTGGTAACGTTCCTGGAGAATATTCCACGTTTATTCCACACGTGCTTGACCATGGTGAACGTTATGGAGATCGTGGGGAGAAGGCATGAATTGCTGATAGTTAGTTATTTAGATATTTTACTAAATTTAAAAGGGGTAGCGAGCTAATTAGACAACACTTGGCTATTTTTTGGCTACACACACTCGTACAACTGCACTCACCAGCTCTCGGCAAAACACTTAGCATTTTTCATACGTTTCTACACGATACACTATAGTGATCCTTGTACTTAGCTCGCTATCTTCCGAAGTTGTAAAAGGATTATTGTTTAATTTGAGTTGGTGATCGGTAGTTTCCATCACCCGAGGTTTTTTATGCCGGAGATTATACATTGATCAAGGGCTTTTTCCTCGTATAAATCTTTGTGTCCCCTGTGCAATTCATTTCATAGTGATCCTCATTGTTGTTTACCAATTCAAGCATCATACCCCGTAACAGAGAGTTTGGTTGCATTATCCTCGTCTGATTTTTGACCAAAACACCTTTCAGTTGCTATTATACACTTTGTCTGAATTCATAAGTTGAGAATAAAAGTTTAATAGATTATGTCAAAAAGTTTAGGATATGATCAAGGGTCAAATATCCTATAATCGATAAAATTAAAAAAAGTAGTGAACTTCAAGGATCATGTGTCCTGTTGTCAAAGAATAAGGGTCACTTAGATAAATAAAGAATAAAATCAAAATGATCAAGGATCATACCTGAGAATCCAAGTTAGGATCCTAAACCTTTAACATTTTCAATCAGGATAACTAGAAGACAAACCTTAGTAAAAGGTAAGGATCAAGGATCCTTAGCTATTTGGCTTCAAAAACCTGAAATGTAACATAACTTGGGACTAAGCCAATATAAGAGAAGAGTTAGCAACTGGGGACAAGCCTAACGATTCTGGGGACATGCCCAATATACTGGGGACAAGCCCAAAAAACTGGGGACAAACCCAAAAAACTGGGGAAAAGCCCAAAAGATCTTGTGTAAACTGGAGTATGGCCCTTACTGGCGACTATCCAAACTTAGTGACATGAAAATGTCAAAACCTTAGCTAACGTGAAAACGTTAGAAACCTTAGGAACAGATGTATGGTACGTCTACCATTATACGTAGGATCCCGGATACAGCTAGTACAATGAAATTGTTAGCCCCTAAAGCGAGTACTGGTCCCATTGCCATGAACTGTACCAGGATCATCTTGCGCTGTTGGCGATACTGGGGACAGGCCCAACAACTGGGGACTAGCCAAATAACTGGGGTCAAGCCCAAATAACTGGGGTCAATTCCAAATAACTGGATACTTCTATGGATACTCAATCCTTTGTCAAGGATATATCAACCTTCTACAAAACTCAGAACTAAGTGAAAGAACGATAAAGGATCCAGGATCCTTCTCCTTATATATAGGATAACTAAAGAATTAAATAGATTGGAATTAGTTCATTACCAGAATGAGGATCATCTATCCTCTAAGGATCCTTCAAGGATATCGATCATGATTATTGCTAAGGATCACGGATCCTTATTACATGAAGTATCTTTTCAAGTGGACAGCATTCCAAGCACTTGGTAGTAAATCACCTTCCATTGTTAGCAATCGATATGCCCCCTTTCCTGCCTCAGCTTCAATCAGGTAGGGACCTTCCCATTTTGGTGCCAACTTTCCATCAGCAGGATTTGTGGTATTCTGAAATGCTTTTCTCAGTACCATATCACCAACTTGGAATTTCCTGATCCTGACATTCTTATTGTAGGCTCCAGCCATCCTTTGTTGATAACTAGCCATTCTAATCCTTGCCAAATCCCTGAGTTCTTCTATGGCATCCAAGTCTTGAACCAAGTTTTCAGCATTTCCTTCAGGATCACGGATGCTTGTTCTTGCAGTAGGAACCACCATCTCTGTAGGGATCACTAATTCTGCTCCAAATACCAAAGAAAATGGAGTTTGGCCAGTAGCATTCTTAGGGGTTGTCCTATCAGCCCATAGTACATAAGGTAGTTTTTCTGCCCACTTTCCTTTCTTGGATCCAAGCTTCTTCTTCAAGTTGTTGATGATGATCTTGTTGGATGACTCTGCTTGACCATTAGCTTGTGGGTGGACTGGTGTTGATGTTATCATCTTAATCCCCCAGCTGTCACAAAAGTTAGTAGTTCTACTCCTAATAAATTGGGATCCATTATCACAAACTATTTCAGAAGGAATACCAAATCTAGTAATGATATTTCTTTTAATAAAGGATATCACTTCTTTCTCTCTGACTTGAGCAAAGGCTTCAGCCTCTATCCACTTAGAGAAGTAATCAGTCATGGCAAGCATGAATACCTTTCCTCCTGGTGCTTTGGGAAGTTTAGCAACTATATCCATTCCCCATCTCATGAATGGCCAAGAAGAGGATATAGGGTGCAAGAGTTCTGCTGGTTGATGAAGGATATTACTATGCCTCTGACAAGGATCACACTTTTTGGCATAATCCACAGCATCCTTCTTCATTGTAGGCCAATAGTATCCTGTCCTAAGGATCCTGAGAATAATGCCCTGCCCCCAGTGCGGTTTCCACAATCTCCTTCATGAAAACCCTTTAGGACTTCTTGAATTTCAGGATCCTCTATGCACCTTAGATATGGACCTGCAAGAGTGTAGGACCGATTTGACCAATCAAATGAGTCAATCTGAGTCAAAATACCATTGTTTATGTGGCGGAATCACACAAACAGGTTGAATCAAAGAGAATGGAGTAGAAAACAGAAGAATATCACTTTAAACACTGTTTCTCATTCATATATTGACTTGAAAATCCAGCAGCAGTTCGGTACAGGACTGATAAGATCGTTACAAATGAGAAGCTAGAACACCTATTTATAGGCATACATAGTTCGCTTGAAGTACACACTTGACCGTTCAAGCGAACTAACAAGATACCAATTCAAGCGAACATACATTAATACAATATAAAAATCTTATTTCTTGTAAATTGAAACTTCTGTTTTCGTGTGTGACTTATCTCATAACATAAGATGTGATGTCATCTTTTTGATGTCATCATCAAGGATGATGACATCATTCTTGTTCAGAAACACAACTAAACCGAGACTCGATATAAGGCGAAGTCAACAGACATATGCACCAACAGTCTCCCCCTTGGATGTTGATGGAGTCTTCAGTACGTGACGTTAGTATGTCAAACCTTCCGTCTTAATTAGTCTTCACACTCTCTCTTCAATCATCCTATTGCTAACAGACTCCCCCTTACGTTGTTCCGGGATCGTAATCTGATATAGCACTCTCTATCTTCTCAACATTAGCAGCTTTCACAGATTCAGGACCATCTCCTGGCTCTCCGTAGCAACAAGATTAGGAACCTGGCTTTTACGTCTACAGACTCCCCCTTTCGACAAGCTGGGATCGCAGTCTGGAATTCACTAGCTGCATACCTGCATATACTCTAACCAACAGTAAGATAAACTTTATGCTTACCACTTGAATTTAAAATGATTAAATTGGTTTCAAATTAATGATCCATTTATCCATTTCAAAAACCTTTCTTAACTCAAATAAACTTTCCCAATCCAATATCATTCATCATGTTTAGCACTTGGGATTTTGAAAATCAGCTCTCCAACACCAGTTGTCGAAAATCTTTTTGAATTTCTCAAAATTTATGCTAAAGCACACCGAAAATCTTTTTGGACTTTTGATTAAAGAAAAGCAGTAAAGAAATATTTACAGACAATATTTTTGTGAGTTTGTGTAAGAGGATCATATCAGTTTATGTGACCAATCACTAGCACCGTTAAGCTTTAAACATTTTAAGTTCTAAACGATTCACATAGATTGACGATATTGTTGTCTACTTAAACTCAATCTAAAAAACTTTCGAAATGCTTACTGATACATTAAGGTTATATTAATTTTGCACTAAATTCTTATGGACCCCACGATCTCAGCATATCCCCTCATCATGCAATACACTAACTCAAGTAATGCATTTAAACTTTCATCAACTGTGATATGTACGAAAACAAAGCAGAATGTTTAAACATTAATTTAAACATTAACAATCAGGTCGATACTTCCGTATACGCAGAGAAAGTCCAATGTTTAAAAAAAATAAGAAATAAAAACAAGTTGAAGTTGTTTAGGCTTTAACCACCAGGTCAATACTCCCGTATATGCAGAGGTGATCCAAAGCTTAAACGAAACACCAAAGAAAATAAAGCAGACCGTTTAGGCAATAACATCCAGGTCGATACTCACGTATACGCAGAGGATGTCCAATGCTTAAACAAAATAAAGAAATAAGACAAGTTTAAATCTTTGCAAAATGAAATGCACAATCACAGCGACTTTTTAGCAAAGTTGTGAAAGTTCACAGACTTAACCAGTTTTATGTCTTTCGACAATCAGCGATTACTGAGTAGGCACACAGTCAAGAAGGACAAAACTAAGTACTATGCTTTCAACCATGTTTCCCACTAGAACTAGGCTTTTTCATTTAAGTTTGTATCGTTATCGCAAATCTACTAGTCTAGCTGAGCCTATCGTCACATCTTTAGTGAGACCGTTTATCACATTTGACATTTCATTTCTTTAGCATGCTGTGATAGTCCATCTGATTTACTATCATTTCCTCTTTTTCACAACAAAACTCATTTTGAATTTTTAATGTTTTTGGCATTTTCAAATTTTTTTTTTATTTTTCTCCCCCTAAAATCAAAATATGTTTCAATTTTGATTTTCTGAGAAAATTTGAAAACAAACTATACAGATAAAGTAAAATGACAAACTAATGAGAATTGCTTCAAATCGCCATTCACTTGGCTTAAACAATAAGAACTCCCCCTGACAACAAACTATTTTCCCATTATGATTTCAAAACACTTAATTTTGTTTTAATCAAAATGGGTTTTTTCGGAAAATCAGTTTTGTGTGTCGTTTCACAAACATGGGGTTTCATCACATTGTTCTTCAATCCATTTGTAAAAACCACTTGTAAGAAGGTTAAATCAAGTACAACTTAATGTCCTTGATTAACCACTTGTAAGTCAAAATATCACAGTTACCAACCTGTGAATTTCTCAAGAAAGATGCCGATTCCTACTCCCCAATTACCAACCTGGGAGTTCCGGCAAGTCAGGTTTTTCAGTTAAAGAGATTCATCCAAGCCTGACAGTCCTTGGGTGTATTTGAGTTATTTTCATTCGGGGTTTGAACATTCCTTTTTGTTTAATAAAATTCTTTAACCCCTTTTACCTTACCCTCAACCATCTTTCCAAAAATATTTTTTACTTTGCTATTGAAAGCCTTTTCGACATCAAATTCTTTCTTTTCAGAATAGAACTAATTCGAAATTTTCACTTTCCCATCTTTTTGTTTAAAATTTTCAGTCCGCAATGGTGGAAAGTTGATATCATCCATTGGCGTAACTGAATTTTCTCCTTTTTGATCAACAAATGGCTCCTCTGATTTTGACGAATCAGATTCATTGCCAGAACGTGGCTCATTTGTTTCCGAAGAAACAAATTCATCGCCAGGAACTTTTTCTTTCTTCACACACCATTCTGTCCTCAGATTTGTATCTGATGAATTCGTTTTGCTTGATTTGTCATTCTTTGGAGAGCAAGACGATTTATCAGAACTTTTATCTGATTTTCTTGTTGTATCCGAGGACAAAATTCTTTCGAGATACTCTCGTGCTTTCTTCCTTTTCTTTCTCAATCGATCTTTCTGCCCTTGTGAGAGTTTCACTTTCGGTTCTTTCACTTCTTGTTTTTTCTGTGCTCTGGGCTTTTCATCTACTTTTACTGATTTTGTCACCTTTTTCTGAGATTCAGCCCTCGATCTTCCCATTGATCTCATTGGGCAATCTCTTGCAATATGTCCTTTGATTTGGCATTCATAACATCTTCTTGTCTCAAATCTCTGTCTCTGGCAGTTAACAGCAATGTGTCCTTGAAAACCACAGTTGTAACACACCCTGTTATCGTACCAATCTCCACCATCGATCCAAACACTCAAATCATAACACTGATTTGATTTGTAGTACTCATGACTTCTCCTATAAGCTTGATTTGACGCTTGAGCACTGTGGTCAAACCTGCACCACATATTACCAACTTTTTGTGAATTTTGGTTTTTCAATTTTTGTGGTTTTTTATCTTGATTGGATGATTGAACTGATGAGCTTTTATTTTTGTTTTGAAAATTTTTCGAATTTTTAACATTTTGTTTTTGTTCTACATTCTTCTTAACAGGTTTTTGCTTTGAGCATTCACCTATTTCAGTCGAATGTAAAACAGTTTCTTTAAATTTTTCTTTTAAATCTAAAAATATTTTCTTTTTCTCATTTTTCTCATTTTCATCATCAGTTTTCTGATCACAATCTTCAATTTTGACTTTCTCAAAATTTGTGACATTGTCACTTATTGGAATAGAATTGATCGGTTTTGGACAGATATAATCTGGTACTGATGAATTCACAAAACCTTTCAATTTCTTTTCAAGCTCATTAATTTTATTCCAAGCAATTTCATCTTCATTTTCAAGCCGAAGATTTTCTGAAGATGAGAATTTATTTCAATATGTTTTTCAAGATTATTTTTAAAAATAACAGATTTTTCATCTTCTAAAATCTTCATTTGACTTTGAAAATCTTTTTCAATTTTCAATTTTTCATTTTCAAAATCTTTTTCCTTTTCTTTCAAAATTTTGTTTTCCAATGTCAAACTATCCAAATCAGTTAACAGTTTGACATTTTCAAATTTCAATTTCTCATAATTTTCCGGCAGTTCAAGAATCATTTTATCATCAGATTTCTTCTCATCCTTCAAATTTTTTATTTCCAATGTCAAACTATCCAAATCCTTCACGAATTTGGCATTGTCTGATTCAGATTTTTTCACAGTTTAAACACTTCTCTCCTCAATTTTCTAATCTTTTGGAATTCAAGTTCTTGAGCTTCAATCTTCTCGACGAATGCACTAAGATTCAAATAAGCAAAATTTGAATTGTTTTTCAACTCCAGCAAATAAGCACCCCACACATCCTTTGGTAAAGCATTCGCCAACTTGTCAACCCACACCTCATTAGCCTTGGTTATCTTCAATCTCCCCATCTCCAATACTAGATGGCAATATCGATCAATCAATTCTTTTGTAGACTCTCCCTTGATACCTGTAAAACTATCAAATTTCTTCTGTGCAATATCTGTTGGATTCTGAACACGATACGACTCACAATCCAAGTTTCGTTATTGAAAGATTTTCAAGGACAGATTTTTAAACAATACCAAAATTCAAACAATATAAGATCAGTTCAATCACTTTATCAAACAACTGAATCAGATGAATATCCGATTAAGTGGCAAAAATCTGGTGATAACGAATCAAGTGAGAATTCGCTCGTGCAAGTATTCGATACTTGACAAATCACCTCGAATCACTTGCAAACAAACAAACAATTAGTTTTAAACGAAACGAATGTGTGAAAGTGTGTGTTTGTGAAATCAATCTAAGACTCCTGTCAAAGATTCTCGAACTCGTTTCAATGTTGTTCAAGTGAGATTATTGAATGAACTGGGCTTCTCGCACAAAACAACTCCTTAACCAGAAAAATTTTGGGCTTCAATCCTTGAATGAATGATCAAATTAATGATCACATGGTCCGATGAAACAATTAATCAAATCAAATGCAATTTTTGGCCACACTAATACGTCACATGCAATAACCAACAAGTTTATTACTCAATTCAATTTGATTGGACCTTTAAACCCACTAGTAATTAACAATGATTCACATGTATTGCCTATTCAAATCTCGTGGCCGATAACTATTTCACACCACAAATATGATTGGGCCAATGTCCTTTTATCAGTCAAAGCACCTAGATTCTGTCAATGAATTCACGGGATGTTTCTTGATTTGATCGAAATTCTCATGCAAACAATAAATGTCACCGATTGCACTACTAAACAACTTTTCTCGAAACTTGATGCACTTTTCACATGAATTCTGATTTTCGAGAGAATCAAACCACACTTTATCAGAGTGCAACAACAAAAGTGACAGACAACTTTAATATCTCGCTGATGTACATAGATAAGATCACATGTATTCTGACATAGAACACGTGATTACATATTCCAATTTACACACAATCAGATATATCTCAAACGATTTTCAAGCGAACCCTGATATTTCAAGCGAAAGCCTGTGTTTCGCTTCAAACTACACCAAATTTTCAAGCGAAAGCCAGCTGTTCGTTCAAGCGAAAGCCAGTTTTTAGGTCATTTTTACACGATTTACTTTGAATTTTAAGCTGATATTCTCAAGGATTTGTTAAAACTCAGTTTCACACACACTGTCCAAAATTCAGTCCATTTTGTCCGTGTAAAAGTCCAGAAATCAGATTTTGTGTAGAAAAATGCTTTGATTCAGGTATATTGGCTCATGACTGGCTCTGATACCAATTGTAGGACCGATTTGACCGATTAAATGAGTCAATCTGAGTCAAAATACCACTGTTTATGTGGCGGAATCACACAAACAGGTTGAATCAAAGAGAATGGAGTAGAAAACAGAAGAATATCACTTTAAACACTGTTTCTCATTCATATATTGACTTGAAAATCCAGCAGTAGTTCGGTACAGGACTGATAAGACCGTTACAAATGAGAAGCTAGAACACCTATTTATAGGCATACATAGTTCGCTTGAAGTACACACTTGACCGTTCAAGCGAACTAACAAGATACCAATTCAAGCGAACATACATTAATACAATATAAAAATCTTATTTCTTGTAAATTGAAACTTCTGTTTTCGTGTGTGACTTATCTCATGACATAAGATGTGATGTCATCTTTATGATGTCATCATCAAGGATGATGACATCATTCTTGTTCAGAAATGCAATGAAACCGAGACTCGATATAAGACGAAGTCAACAGACATATGCACCAACAAAGAGATCGTTTATATAACATGTTATTCAATATTGTAAATTGAGATACCTTGATTTTGAAAGCCCTGGGGTTTTCTCCTGTAGGAATCTCTCCATGTTGTATATATCTCATGATTCGAAGGATCCATGATCCTGAATGAGACTGTGCACAATCACTAGGAACCATTGCTCAATCCTCTTCTATCTCTATAGTTATGTGATCCTCAATAGCAGGAGCTAAAATATGGATGATAGGGATCTTGATATCCTCTGGAATTTTTAAGGATGATCCTAGGTTGGCCAATGCATCAGCTTCTGCATTTTCTTCCCTGGGTACCTGTGTCAAACTAAAAGAAACAAAAGAGAGTGCCAATTCCTTGACTATCTCTAGGTATTTGATTAGCTTTTCACCTTTAACAGCAAATGATCCATTAAAGTGTTTAGTAATTAACAATGAATCTACATGTACCTCAAGATACCTGATCCTCATATGCTTGGCAATTTGCAAACCAGCTATCAAGGCTTCATACTAAGCCTCATTATTAGTAGTTTGAAACTCACAAGCTATGGAGTGGGGTATTATGTCCCCCTGTGGCGATTTTAGCAGTATTCCAAGTCCTGTTCCTTTGACATTAGATGCTCCATCAGTGAAGAGTATCCAAGGATCATTAGTTTCTTCAAGCTGCTGAACTTCTAACTTAGCTTCTCTTTGTAAATCACTACTAAAATATGCCACAAAGTCAGCTAAGGCTTGGGATTTGATGGCAGTCCTTGGTTCATATCTTATATCATAAGCACTAAGCTTCACTGCCCATTTAGCCATCCTTCCTGACATTTCAGGTTTCCTGAGAACATTCTTAATTGGAAAGTTAGTCTTGACAATAATGGCATGAGTTTCAAAATAATGTCTTAATTTAGTAGATGCCATAATCAAAGCAAGGATAAGTTTTTCTAAATGTGAATACCTGGATTCAGCGTCAAGCAAACTCTTACTTACATAATAAACAGGATGTTGTGTACCTTCATGATCCTTAACTAGGACCGCACTTACTGCTTTGAAGGATACCGCTAGATACAAGGATAATATATCCCCCTTTTCTGGTTTCATCAAGGCAGGAGCTGAGGATAGGTAATCCTTAAGGGCTTTGAGAGCATTTTCATGCTTTTCAGTCCATTCAAATTTCTTGTTCTTCCTCAAAATGTCATAGAATTCCTTGCACTTTTCTGATGCCTTGGATATGAACCTATTTAAGGCTGCAATCATCCCTGTCAACCTTTGCACATCCTTAGCATTGGCCGGAGATTTGATATTCACAATAGCCTTAATTTTCTCTGGACTTGCTTCAATGCCTCTTTTTGTTACCATATAACCTAGGAACTTGCATGCTTTAACACTGAAGTGACACTTTGAAGGATTTAACTTCATATTGAATTTGTCAAGGATATTGAATGCTTCTTCCAAGTCTTTAAGGTGATCCTCAGCTCTCTTGGACTTAACCACCATGTCATCTATATAGACTTCCATAGTGTGTCCTATTTGTTGTTTAAACATCATATTGACTATCCTTTGATAAGTAGCACCTGCATTCCTTAGTCCAAATGGCATAGCAATATAACAATAGATACCACTTAGGGTCATAAAGGCCGTATCCTCTTGATCGGATGGTTCCATCTGAATTTGTTGAAATCCAGATGAAGCATCCATAAAAGTTAACAACTCATGACCCGCGGTAGCATCCACCATGGAGTCAATGTGGGGTAATGGGAAAGGATCCTTGGGACATGCCTTGTTTAAATCAGTAAAATCGACACATATCTTCCACTTTCCGTTTTTCTTTTGGACAACAACCACATTGGATAACCATCTTGGATACTTAACCTCTCTAATCATACCTGCTCGGAGCAATTTGTCTACCTCCTCCTGGATAATGGCATTCCTCTCAGGTGCAAACTTCCTCCTCTTCTGATGTATGGGCTTGAATGCCCTGTCAATACCAAGTTTATGAGTAATTATATCTTTAGAGATACCTATCATATCTTCATGCTTCCAGGCAAAGGTAGTTTTTCTACTCTTAAGGAAGGATACTAGATCCTGTTCAATGTTGCTGAGGATCCCTGATCCTATGAAGACTTTGGATTCAGGATCATGAGGATCCATAAGGATTTCTTTCACATCCTGTTCTCTTGCCTCCAAGACGTCTCTTGGAGGATACTTTAGTTGCTATTGCTCCCTTGGTCTTGAGGCTGGCTTCATTGATGAGGTATATCAATTTTTTGCTTCTTGTTGGTCACTCTCAATCTTTATCACCCTCCATGGCCTAGGAAGCTTTACACACTGATGGTAGTTAGATGCAACTGCCTTCATGTCATGTATCCATGGCCTGCCAAGGATAACATTACAACAGGATAAGCAATCTATAACACAAAATTTTTGATAAGAATGAAGTCCTTCAATGTAGATGGGAAGTTTAATGTCCCCCCAATGTATTCTTGGTTTCTCCGCTGAATCCCACACGAACTGAGGATCTTGGGATAATATCTGATTCAGGGATGTTCATCTTCTCGAGGACATCAAGCTCAATGATGTTCACCGAGCTTCCTCCATCGATTAGGATCCTGCGAACAAAATGGTTAGAAATGAACAAAGTAATGACAAGACCATCATGATGAGGATCCTGCACATCAACACGATCATCCTCATCAAAAGTTATAACTTTCTCCTGTGTAACAGTAGAGGTCCGGATGGGTTTATCTCCATTATCCATCTTGGTTTCCTTGGCATGTCTCTTGGCTGCTGAAAAGGAAGTACCACAAATGTCTGATCCACCGGATATGAAGTTTATAACTTATGCATCTGCCGGAGGAGCAGGAGCTCTTTCTTTAACCTTTTCAAGATCCTGGATCCTTGACTTTTTTCCCAAAAGCTCCTTCATGTGCCCCTTGCTTAACAAGTAACTGATTTCTTTTCTAAGTGCAATAGATTCTTCAGTGAGATGTCCGAAATCCTCATGATATGCACACCATTTGGACTTGTCTTTTGTTGCGGCTGGTTTATCACTTTTCCTTGGCCACCTAGCTTTTTCACCTAAATTCTGCATTGCAAGGATCAGTTCATTTTTATCAACCGAAAAACAGTATTCAGAAATGGGAGGATAATCCTCATCATCCTCTTCCTGTTCTACTGCATGCACATTCTTGTTGTCAGACTTATTGTATGGTTTGGATTTGTTGTTCCTGAAGTAGGATCCTTGTTTCTCTTGCTTCGAGGATCCTGTCAGCCTTTCCTGGATCCTTTTATCATCCTCTAATCGGATGAACCTAAGGGCCCTGGTTCTTACTTCATCAAGATTCCTGCACGGGGTCATAACAAGATCATCATAGAATAATGAATCCCTAAGCAAACCCATTTTAAAGGCTTCCACAGCCGTAGCTATATCCAGATTAGGGATATCTAAGGATTCTTTACTAAACTTAGTGATGTAATCTCTAAGTGATTCATTTTGACCTTGTGTTAGTGTAGGTGCATAATGTCTATAGCCTACGTTTAAAGTCTAGGTCATGTCGGTAGCTTGTATAGGGGTAAAAAATGTCAAATATGTAAAGTTTATGTGTGTTTATAGTAATTTTGCACAAAATTACTTAGTGTAATTTCACATGAAATTACGTAGTATAATTTCGCACGAAATTACGAAGAGTAATTTTGAACGAAATTAGCTGCCTATATATAGGTGGTCTTAGCTTCTCATTTAGTACGAAATTAGTGCAAGTGTAATGAAGTGCTGCCCAATTTTCACCGTGTATTCAAGTCTAAAATTAATGAGAAGCTTGTTTTAAGTATCATACTCTGTTTCTACTCAGTTCTACACTGATTCTAGGCTGTTTGTTTGTTTCCACCTCTCAAACAGTTGTGTAGTGTCTCTGATTGAGTCATTTGGTCGTCAAAACGATCCTACAAGTGGTATCAGACAACAGGATGAGTCAATACACTTGAGTCAGTGCTTTTTCTAATCAATTTTTGAACTTCTCTACAAATTCATGGACAAAATGGACTGATCTTTTGACATAACATGTAAAATACAGTTTTAACAAACCCTTGAAAGAATCAATCCTAAATTCAAACTAAAAGTGACAAAAATGGGCCAAACAGTTAATTTTGTTTGAACGAACATCTAATTTATTTTGAAAAGTTGAGGTGATTTCGTTTGAAAATATAATTCCGTTTGGCTAATTTCGCACGAAATTTGGGTTTGAGATTAATTCGTACGAAATAACACTTGATTTCGCTTGAAGGTGTTATTTCGTTTGAAAACGCTGATTTCATGTGAAAGGTGTCACACCCCGACCACGTAGAACATACAAAACGTGGTGAAAATGTCGGGGAGTGTTGTAACAGAATTAATTGTTTCAAATCCATGGCAATTTAAGTTTCGTTTTATTGATTAAAAGTGTTACAATGTCTTAACAAACAAAGAAATACAACATAATTAACTAGTCTTGCATCTTTTATTGTCACTAAAGCCCAAGTTTGCCTATGTGTATCTTGATCATCTTATGCAACAGCTCCTGAAAAACACATGTGAAAATAGGTACGTCAGCATAAAAATGCCTGTGAGATACATAGGTTTTGTGAAAATAGGTTTCATGACTTATGTTTGAGAAAAAGGTTTAGTCATGAACCTTCTAATTTGCTTTGTTTTGTAAATCATTTGAAAAACAATAAGATCAGATGATATGTATAAATAAGAGAATAATGTATGGTTAAATGAATAACCATTGTAAAAATGAGTTTGTATAAGGTAAGTTGTTTGTAAATCAATGTCTTGTGAAAAGTATGTTATTTGTATAAAATGTTATATGTCTCAAACTGAAATGATTCAAATAACGCTACGATATGTAATACCATACAAACACTTATATATAGGAAGTACCAGCGGCGTATCCACCATGCTTGTATCATATTACACACGCATCGTTACTTAATCACTTAATCAAACCAAACCACCAAAGTAATGTTTAACAATTGTAGAAATGTTTATGTATGGTCAAATACGGTTCATACGGATCACAGATACAAACGGGTCACAGATACAAATGGTTCACAGATACAGACGATTCACAGATACAAACGGTTCACAGATACAAATGGTTCACATAGTCAAATGATTACAAATGATTACAACGGTTCAAAATGCAGTATAATGTGTTCACATGCTGAATGAGCATATGCAACAGAAATGTAATGTAAAACAATGTACTAAGCATGCACACAATGGACATACATAGCATAAGTGTAATGTAAAAAATGTACTAAGTATGAACTAAATGGACATACATAGCATGAACACAATGAAATCATGTACTATAATGTACTAATGAACGTAGGAAGTATATGATGTGAAAACAGGAAAGCATGAAAGTAACAAGTAGGCACATGTGTTCCACCCCAAAACGTTTGGAAAACAGTAAAAGAGGGGTCTCTGTACTCACATAAACACCTTGAAAACATTTAAAAGATGGGGTTCTATGTACTCACTTGAGATTGCTCAGAAGTCCTAAGATAACCACCAAGCAATGCTAGAGATCGCGGATATCAAACGGCACCTAATATAGGTAACTATGTTAATAAACCGGACCTAAATCGGAAGATCGGATAGAATGAGGGTTCGTAAACCAAACGAGTATAGAGACTCGTGTCATATGGTTTAACAAAGCCTACATACTAAATGAAACCTAACATAAGTGTTTTCGACCCATTACGACCCGTTTAGGTAGCTTATGCTACTTTAACGCGTCGTTCACGTGAAACGCGTTCGGAACGCCTAACTAGCCCTATGACAAGTGTTATATGCCTAAACATGTTATATAATCAGTTATGTGACAAAGGTTTAGGTTACATATGCTTAATTACCAATTATACATGAAAAGGGTATTCTGGTAATTTACCTAAGGCATATAAACTACCTATCATACAACTACTTAAACGAAGCGACCATAAGGTATAACCTCGGAAGGTTATTCCCTATATACTATGGTCACCTAAAGTATTTGGTCGGATCCTAATGATCGACCAAACTGGGTCGGGTTCGAAGGATTAAGCGATTTATTAGATCGCTTACCCTTACGACCCTAGACAACGTGGTAATCAGTAGGCATAGTCCCAAGGGACTATAACCAACGTGATTACACTCACGTTGCGAAGTTCAAACGAACTTCGCATTGACCATAAACTGGTCAACGCAGAAAGTCAAACAAAGTTTGACTTTCAGACTCGAAAAGACTCGAAAAGCAATAAAAGAACGAAGGAATACTTACGAAGGGTCCCCGAATGCTAATCTAGATCAAAATAGCTCAGGTATGAAACAAAGGTTTCAACTTAGAGCACAAATGATCAGATTCTTGTGAGAAATGATGTGAAATGGGTTGGGTATTTATAGTATTTCCTGAACCGTTAAGATCGTTTCTTGAATAACGTGATTAAATCTTGTGCGTACACTTGTCAAAATGTTGTGGTAAGTAAAAATGGTTCCTCATGAGCTGAAAGGGCAAGTTAGAATGTGTGGTTGTGGGTTAATCAGCTGAAATCTGCTGACTAATCAGTCTGATCTGTTCTGGGGAACCCCTGCGCATCGTAGGGGAAAAATGCTTACGCATCGTAGGCATGTAACTTTGGCAGATTTACCATTTTAGTCCCTGTCATGCATTCAGCCCATTTTCGACACGTTTAAGGCCCGTCAAGCCAACTTTAAGGCCCCAAAATGATTCCTAAACATTGTGGACATGAAACATGCTCAAAAAAATGTCGGATGTTGGTTCGTTTGGCCGTACGAACGCGATGTTCGCTTAATTACGACGGAATGCGCACAAGCGCGAAAACGATCCAAAATGCGTGACGAATGGATTTTTCTTATGCCAATCACTAAAATAAAATATTTTAGTGCTTACATAAATTTTTGGATGTCCAGATGTATTCAGAACGTAAGTTATGCGCGAAAATACAAAATTGTGCACTTTTTGACGCTTTTAGTCCCTGAATGACCCAAAAGTTTATTTTAGCACACCGAACCCCTCAAAGCCTATTTCTAAGATATGTGAAGGATATTTATGGTATGTTTAACTTATGGTCATGTTCCGGAATGTCTGTTACAGTTCAAATTGGCATACTTTCGCAGTTTGTCAAATTTAGTCCCTGTAAGCGAATAAACTAGATTTTGCCATACCAAAGCCTTCAAAACTTATTTCTAAGTTATGTAAAGGTTACTTAAGGTATGTTAAGCCTATTTCACTATTCCGGAGTGTTCGTTGCATTAAACTGGTTATATTTACGCATCAGTGCGCGTATAACCTTCCAGAAAGCGATTTAGAGCTTGAAATCGAACAAGAATTGATATGTGCAAATGATACACATATTTATACAGATCCCAAGTATGAAATACAATATTTCATTGGCTTGGCAGTTGTTTGATGGTTGAAGTGACACAGGTGTCACAAAAGGTGATTTCGCATAAAAACTGATTTTGTTTGATAAGTCTGATTTCATTTGAAAACCTGTTTTCGTGTAAAGTCCATTTCGTTCGTGGTATTTCGTTTGAAGTTCATTTCGTGTAGAAAGTGTTTTCGCTTGAAAGTAACAGTTTTCCAAACTTGAAAATTTTTTCCGTAAACTGTTTTCGTAAAATGGATAACCAAGAGTTTTACAACTTCTTTGCCGGTGGGGGAATGACGGCAGCACAAACACCAGCCAGTATCGTGCAAAATGTGAACATGGAAAATGAACTCGGCACTATGTAGAAACCGCCGAAGTTGATGAATATTGATGAGTATGCTGGGTGGTCGGAAAGGTTTAAGACTTGGGTGCAAGCCAACCATTTTGAATATTGGATGAAAATCGAGTCTAAATATGTTCTTCCAAAGAATGGTTCAGGAATTGAGAAAACGATTGGCAGTTTGACTCCAATTGAACAAGATGATTTCAAGGCAGAAAAGAAAATGATGACCATTCTACAACAAGCCATCAAAGAGGATATCTTAGTACTGCTACAACATCAGGGAGATTCTCAGTCCGTTTGGAATTTGTTGAAAGTAAAGTTTCTTGGAAGCGTGTCTATGATCAAAAGCAAAATTGCTTTGATGAAGAAAGAGTTTGATATCTTTACGGGTATAAAGGGTGAAACAACAAAGCAGTTGATTGAATGATATTGCCATCTGGTTGTTGAGATGAAGAGGTTGGGCATAACCAAGACGGATGAGGAATGGGTCGATAAATTGGCGGATGCATTGCCATATGATGAATGGGGAACTTATCTGTTGGTGTTGAAGAATAATTTGGAGTATGTGGGATTCAACCTTAGCACATTCATTGAAAAGATTGAGTCACACGAGCTTGAGTTGACAAAGATTAGAAAGATGAAGTCTTCAAGTGTTCAACAAGATGTCTCATTATATTACAAAGGAAGTACTCCAGCAACATCAAATCTAAGTCCAAAAGTGCAGATAGCCTTTAGTGCAGATTCTACATCCGGAGTATCATCTGTCACATCAAGCAACAATAGTTCACCATTTGCAAGTTTTGAGCCAAATCCAAAGGTTTAAAACTCACATGATCAATCTTACACTCAAAGTTCGTCAGGATCAAACAATCAAAGTCAAGGTCCAGGAATTCTTTGCAACATAGCAGTGAACATAAAGAATGCTCAAGACTTTACTGAAGCATCAGCGAAGCAGCACATAGCACTTCTTGCTTCGGTGCTTGAATCGTATGAAAGCTTGGTTGCAGGTAGAATTGGGAACCCCGATATGATAAAGGAAGACTATGATCAGATCGATCCAGAGGAGCTGGAGTTGATCGACATCAAATGGGGAATGGCAAGCTTGGTGAGAAGAGCTCAACGATTTATGGAAATTACTGGTCGGAACAGTCTTTCAGGACCAGATAGCAATCTCGGGTTTGATAAATCGAAAGTCACATGTTTCAAATGCAAAGAGAAGGGACACTTCAAACGTGAATGTCTAAACCGAGAAGTCAAGAACCATCAAAACCCGTTCTCAAATGATTATTACAGACAAGCGATCTACCATAAGACAAATCAACAACCATTCACACAAAGACCTCAGATCGAGAATAAGCCTGAAAAAGATCTCTTAGTCAACCAAGATGATGAGAAAGTTGCTGAAGGTTTTAGTTGGGATAAGTATATCCCTGGTAGTGAGGGTATGGCCAGGATGGCAGAGATTATGGAAGAACCGGAATGTGTTGTTGAAATAGAAGAAGTTAGTGAAGTTATGTCTAAAGAAAGTTTGGCAGAGCTGGAAGAAGTAACTGCAGAAGTTTACTACTACCAATCTGAACAGGAGATTATTGCTAGTTCTTTCAAATCAATAATGCCTCCTAATATGCTTGAATCTTTTGAGGGTTTCTTCAGTGAGCCAACTACTGGTCTTTGTCCAAGATATGATGTTGAACCAATTCCAGTTGAAGAGATAATAGACGTTTCAAAAGTAATGAATGAAGAGACTCTAAAAGAGATTGCTGATAAAGCATTGATGGGCAAGCAGAAAGAGGTAGAAACAGAATCTGTCAACACGGAGTCTGTCGAAACCGAGTAAGTTGAAAATGTGTCTTTTGAAATGGAGTCAATTAAAAAGGAGTCTGACGAGAAATCAGAAAATGAGGAGATCAAATCAGGAGACAAGTCTGAGTCAGAGTCTGATGGTTTTGGTAAAACAGATATTAAAATTGATGAAGAAGAAAAGGTTACCGAAAAGGTTGATTCGATTCTTGAAATTCCATGCAAAAACTGTTCAAAATCATGCATGGATTGTCTTGAAAAAGACAAGCAATTTCAAGAATTGAAGAAATTTACTGATGAAGTAAAATTTGATCTCAGTGAGATAAAAGAAGCATATGACACTTTGGCTCGATCAATCAAAATGATTAAAAAGGAAAGTTTTGAAAATTATAAAGCCACAAAATTGCTAAAATCTACTGTCATGGATAAACAGATGGAAATTAACATCCATCTGGACACAATTGCTTCGTTGAAAAAAGAACTTGAGTTAATGAGAATTGAAACTGAGAGGATCCTTGAACCTAGAAGGAGGATCCTTGAACCTGGAAGGAGGATCCTTGAACCTAGGAGGATCCTTGAACCTGAGAGGATCCTTGAATCTGAGAGGATCCTTGAACCGGAAAGCAGGATCCTTGAACCTGAGAGGATCCTTGAACCTGAGAAGATCCCTGATGCTGGAAGAAGGATCCTGAAGGTTGGAAGTAGGATCCTAGAGCTTGAGTCATTGCCGATGATCCAGAGCGCATTCCTGTTGATCCACCCCGGTATTGGATATCTGGAGCTGTAGATTGGTGGGCAGTTATAGCTGGAGTGTCGAAATCCAGTGACCTTGGTATCAGAGGAGAGTGATCCTCCCCTGATTTCTTCTGTTTCTTGATGTCGCCAATATCCCGGAGGATTATTTCATTGGTTTTATCCTGCTCCTGTATGTGATCCCTCATCTGCAAAATCAAAGTAAAAAGATCACTGTTAGTAGGGTTAGAAGAAACAGAAGATGTTGGTGGTTTTGGAAAAATGGAGCTTTGTCTCTTTGGAGCATTTTCAGCATTATTCTGGGATCCAAAAGGTGGTGGAGGCAAAGGTGGAACGCCCTGTGAAGAAGTGACTGCCGGCATAGAGCTTGAAGTGTTCTTTGCTGAAGAAGCCATATGGTTGAAGATAATGAACCGAAATGAAGACGATGAGCAAAATCTTTCAGAAATGAAGCACCAATTGCCCCACGGTGGGCGCTAAACTGTTTTGGTCAAAAAAAAGCTAGGATAATGCAACCAAATCTTTGTTGTGAGGAATGATGCTTGAAACAATGAACAAATGTATGAATAACTTGCAAAATGTAATAAACAAGTGACACAAGGATTTATACGAGGAAAAAGCCCTTGATCAAGAGTTGATCATCGGCATAAAAAACCTCGGGTGATGGAAACTACCGATCACCAACTATAATTAAACAAATGATTGTTACAACTCGGGATGATAACAAGCTTGTTACAAGGATCACTAGAGTGCAATGTGTATGAAATCGCCAAATGAACTGTTGAGAGCTTGCGAGAGTGTGTGTGTTAGCTAACTTAGCCGAATGTTCTAATCTAAGCTTGTTATCCCCTTTTAAAATTAGAAATAACAAGATAACTAATATCCGCTAAATGTGCGAGCTTCCCACGATCTCCATAACGTTCACAAAGGCCAAGCATGTGCGGAATATTGAGGGCATATTCTCCAAGAATATCGGTAAGACTTGGTCCATGTGTATACTCCTGCAAAACGAGCTCACATACAATGTAGACAATCGTTAGTGTAAGGATAACAATAAGGATCCTAGATCCAGATCCTGCAACACCTTCTGAGGATCCTTAATTCAAACAGAATTGAGGACCCATGATCCTGGCAGTACTTGAGGATCCGTGATCCTTAGGATTGGAAAATCCTCCCCTAACACCATCATGATGAGGATCCTGAACATCAACACGATCATCCTCATCAAATGTTATACCTTTCTCCTGTGTGACAGTAGAGGTTTGGATGGGTCTATCCCCATTATCCATCTTGGTCTCCTTGGCATGCCTCTTGGCTGCTGAAAAGGAAGTACCACATATGTCTGATGCTCCAGATATGAAGTTAATAATTTGTGCATCAGCAGGAGGAGCAGGAGGTCTTTCCGGAATTTTTTCAGGATCCTGGATCCTTGACTTTTTTCTTCCTAATAGCTCCTTCAAGTGCCCTTTGCTTAACAAGTAACCAATCTCTTTCCTCAGTGCAATACACTCTTCAGTGAGGTGACCAAAATCTTCATGATATGCACACCATTTGGATTTGTCTTTTGTTGCAGTTGGCTTATCACTTTTTCTGGGCCATCTTGCTTTCTCACCTAGGTTCTGCATTGCAAGGATTAGTTCATTGTTATCGACAGAAAAACAATATTCAGAAATGGGAGGATAATCCTCATCATCCTCTTCCTGTTCTACTGCATGCACATTCTGGTTATCAGACTTGTTATAAGACTTGGACTTGTTGTTCCTGAAGTAGGATCCTTGCTTTTCCTGCTTCGAGGATCCTACCAGTCTTTCCTGGATCCGTTTATCATCCTCTAATCGGATGAATCTAAGGGCCCTGGTTCTCACTTCATCAAGATTCCTGCAAGGGGTCATGACAAGATCATCATAGAACAATGAATCCCTAAGTAAACCCATTTTAAAGGCTTCTACAGCTGTAGCAATATCCAAATTAGGAATATCCAAAGATTCTTTACTGAACTTAGTGATATAATCTCTAAGTGATTCATTTTGACCTTGTGTTACCCTATATAGATCACTAGTTAATCGCTCAAACTTTCTACTTCAAGAGAATTGACTATTAAACAGATTAACTAGATTAGCAAATGAAGTAATAGAGTACGGGGGAAGACTTAGCAGCCATTTAAGTGCTGATCCTGTGAGCGTGGATCCGAAACCCTTGCATAGACATGCTTCTTTTAACCTCTCAGGAATTGGATTAATCTCCATCCTTTCTCTGTACTGAGCTACATGCTCTTCTGGATCCGTTGAACCATCATACAACTTCATGGTTGGTTTTTGGAACCTCTTTGGAATTTCTGCATCATAAATAGGTGGTGCAAAATGAGATATCTTGTGGCTTCCATCTTGGATTTCAGGAATGGGTTTAACCACTCCTGGAACACTGGATATCATATCCTTTAGTTTCTGTAATTCTCTAGCCATAGCCTGGTTGATACCTGTATCCTGCATAAAGCCATGGTTAGTAGTATAAGAATTATTCAAAGTGTTACCTCCCGGAGGATTCATGTTTGGAGTCCCAGATATGAATCCATATTGACGGGATTCTGGCATAACCGAAGGACCAGAGGAAGCAATGGTCTGCATTGGTATGAAGTCCCCTAGATGAACATTTGAACTTCCAGGTTGTACACTCCTTATGAATCCTTGATCCTGAAAGATGTTGGATCCTTGATGTGCTGTGACTGGGGGTCTTGGAGGATAACCCATTGATCCGTAAACCTGAGACGAGGATCCTTGAAGCTGAAAGGAGGATCCTTGAACCTGAGAGGATCCCTAAACCTGAGAGGATCCCTGATGCTGGAAGAAGGATCCTTGAGGCTGAAAATAGGATCCTGAAGGTTGAAAGTAGTATCCTAGAGCCTGAGTCATCGCCGATGATCCAGAACGCATTCCTGTTGATCCACCCTGGTATTAGATATCTGGAGCTGCAGATTGCTGGGCAGTTATGACCGGTGTGTCGAAATTCAACGACCTCGGCATCAGAGGAGAGTGATCCTCCACTGATTTCTTCTGTTTCTTGATGTCACCAATCTCTTGGAGGATCCTTTCGTTGGTTGTATCCTGCTCTTGTATGTGATCCCTCATCTGCAAAATCAAAGTAAAAAGATCACTGTTAGTAGGGCTAGAAGAAACAGTAGAAGTTGGTGGTTTCGGGAAAATGGGGCTCTGTCTCTTTGCAGCATTTTCAGCATTCTTCTGGGATCCAAAAGGTGGTGGAGGCAAAAGTGGAATGACTGTGAAGAAGTGACTGCCGGCATGGAACTCGAAGTGTTCTTTGCTGAAGAAGCCATCTGCTTGGAGATAATGAACACAGTGACAAAAATTTCTCAGAAATGAAGCACCAATTGCCCCATGGTGGGTGCCAAACTGTTTTGGTCAAAAATCAGACTAGGATAATGCAACCAAATCTTCTTTTGTGAGGTATGATGCTTATATCAATGAACAAATGTATAAACAACTTGTAGATGAAATGAACAAGTGACACAATGATTTATACGAGGAAAAATCCCTTGATCAAGAGTTGATATCCGGCATAAAAAACCTCGGGTGATGGAAACTACCGATCACCAACTATATAAAACAAATAGAGGTTACAAATCGGGATGATAACAAGCTTGTTACAAGGATCACTAGTATGCCAAGTGTATGAAATCGCCAATAAGTTGCAGAGAGCTTGCGAGAGTGTGTGTGTTTGCTAATATATTCTCATTCAAGCTTGTTATCCCATTTAAAAATAGAAATAACCTAAATAACAAACTATCCGCTAAATGTGCAAGCTACCCACGACTTCTAAAACAGTCATTAAGCCATGCACGTGCAGAATATTGAGAGCATATTCCCTAAGAATATCGGCAAGACCAAGTCCCACTCGTCCATTCCTGCAAAACAAGCTTAAATATAATGCAAACAACCGTTTGTGTTAGGATAACATTGAGGATCCTGGATCCTTAACCCTACAACGTCTTCTGAGGATCCTTAATCAAGTGGAACTGAGGATCCGTGATCCTTAGGTTTAGAAAATCCACCCCTAACACACACACACACACACATATATATATATATATATATAAAGATTTTGCGACTTGAACAATTTTATTAGTTACTGTTATGGGTGAAATTCTGAGCCCATATCCTGGATAATATCTTGAGTTATATCTTGATTATATGATATCTGTTCATGCCCGGGAATATCCTGAGGATCACTAACGGATTATGTGCAGGAATATGAGTCCAAGCTTGCAACGTTCATGAAGACCTTTTCCCCGGAAGACTCGGTCCAAGTTGTTCGAAGAAAGACGTTGAACCCGCTTTACTTGGTCTCCAATGTTTGCTAAGGAATATTCGAAGGCATCCCCCATTTATAGGAGACTTTGTTTTCGTTTCTTAGCTATAAATAGATTGATAAATCAAATCTAATAGGAAACAACACTCACTGCACTTGAACACTTCAACTCTCTCGCAACTCTCACTTTCACAAAAAAAAACATTGTAACACTTAGCGATCTGATAAATATCCTGCACTGTATCCTGATGTTTGAAACAATAAGAAGAACAAGGCAGCTACGATTGTCAGCTCCCGAGGTTTTTTGCCGGCGATCTAAATTGATCAAGGGCTTTCCTCGTACATCTCGTGTCACCCCTTTACTTTCTGCTCATTGTTTGATCATAGATATAGCTCAATATCCTGAGCTATATCCTGAAATTTTTCTTGCAAACTAACAAGCCAACATATTTTTCAATATTCATTCTTAGCACACTAACTCACTTAACTAATTTGATCACTTAATTGCTTCGGTAATTTTTGTCCAAAACAATTTGGCGCCCACCGTGGGGCAAGTGGTGTTATTTCTACTAAAAGCTTTTGCAAAATCATTACTTGGTTTTCTATTTTCAAAATTTTTCACCGCATTATTTTTAATGGCCTCGAGATTAAATATGAGCTCTTCCACCGTGTCTGCTACCACCTTTGCAACAATTGGTTCGGTGCTTCCTCCACCTCCTCCATGGATGCAAGCCTTCTCACAGCCTCAGGATATTATACCTACTCGGAGTCTTCAGGGATCTGCTCCTGTTTTGGCCTCTAATGAAGAAATTCTAACCTTGTTTGGTTGTGTACAGGAAAAAATGAGGCAACAGCAGGAGACCAACCAAATGCTGATAAGAGAGATACAACTCTTGAAATCCAGCTCAAGCAGACCCGCTGAGGATACAATCACTCCCTTGCAACCCAAGGCTTTGAACATTAGTTCTACAATATATATTGAGGATAACAGGGGGAATATTGTGCCTAGCCATTCCCAGAGTTATAATCCTGAGATACCCTCTTCGGTCAGGGTGGCAACTGTGAGAAGTTCAGGAAATACTTCAGGATATGGCCAGAATCCTCAGACTGGTAACATATCTAATAATAATACTATTGCTACTAATGGTATTGGATCTTTGCAGGATGCAGGTATGACGTCAGCACTTTCTAGGGAACTTCAAAAGCTGAAGGACATGATATCCAGTGTACCTGGAGTAGTCCAGCCGATCCCAGAAGTATCCCAGGATAGCCACAAGATATCTCGGTTTACGTATCCTATCTGTGATGCTGAAATCCCAAAAAGATTTTAGACTCCTAACATGAAGCTGTATGATGGGACGACGGATCCTGAGGAGCATATTGCCCAGTATAGGGAGAGGATGGAGATTAACCCTATCCTGCCAGATCTTAAGGAAGCATGCTTGTGCAATGGATTTGGCTCCACTTTAACAGGATCAACCTTGAAATGGCTTCTAAATGTTCCACCTCATTCAATTACATCATTTGCTCATTTAGTTAATTTGTTTAATAGTCAGTTTTCTTGTAGTAGAAGCTTTGAAAAACTAACAAGTGACCTCTACAGGATAACACAGGGACCTCAAGAATCCCTAAGGGATTATGTGAACAAATTTAACAGGGAATCCTTGGATATTCCACACCTTGATGTTGCTACAGCAGTCCAAGCATTCAAGATGGGACTACAAAAGGAATCCCAATTTTACCAGGATCTTGTAATGGCCCCATGCAGGAACCTAGACGAAGCTCGGAACAGGGCTTTAAGATATATTCGACTGGAGGATGACAAAAAATGCAAGAAAGGATGAATTCATCCACAACCTATGAGTCAACCAACAGGAAATCAGAGTCCTCATATAAACCATATCGCTATAAGCCATATGGTAGAAATGACAGCAAGAAAGTGAATTCTGTTGAAGACGAGGATCCTGAGGACTATCCTGAATTATCTGAATATTGTTTTTCTGTTAACATACCTGAACTGATGTATGCTATGCAGGGTTTAGGAGACAAAGCCAGGTGGCCTTAGAAGAATCAATAAAAAGCTGATTGGAAGGATAAGTCCAAATGGTATGCCTTCCATGAGGATTTCGGATATGATACTGAGGATTGCATTGCCCTGAGGAAAGAAATAAGTTACCTCTTGAGCAAGGGATATCTGAAGGATCTCCTGGGAAGAAAGAAGAACAAGGGTCAGGATACTGAGAAGGATCCTGAACGAGCAGCATCACCTCCTGCGGATGCCAAGATAATTAACTTTACTTCATGAGGATCCGACATCTGTGGGACTTCATATTCTGCAGCCAAGAGAAATGCAAAGGAGGCTAAGGCCGAAAGAGGTGAAAAACCAGCCAGGATGACGACCCTCACAACTGACAAAGTGATCACCTTCGACAGTGATGACAGGGATACCGTCCAGGATCCTCACCATGATGCTCTGGTAATAACCTTATATGTGGCTAGCCATTTGTACGCAGGATACTGGTGGATAATGGCAGCTCCGTCAACATAATCCAACTAGAGTCGTTGAAAAGTATGAATGTATCTCCAATGGATATCACTTCTAAGTCCACTGTACTTGTTGGGGTCAGTGGAGAGGCCAGGAACACAGTGGGGGAGATAAAGTTACCGGTATATGTTGAAGGGGTCAACTCAATGCAACGCTTTTGTGTGATGGACTCACTATCATGCTATAATATCATACTGGGCAGGCCATGGTTCCATGATATGAAAGTTGTGCCGTCAACCTATCATCAATGCATCAAGATCCCTACACCTTGGGGGGTTGTCAAGGTAGACAGTGACCAGCAGGAAGCAAAGGAGTGTTACTCATCCTCGATGAAATCCTCAACCAAGCCTAACGCAGCATAGCAATTAAAGATGCGGGCCCAGGATGTCGTGGAGGCTTCAGAGCAGGATGTAGAGAAAATTATCCTAGATCAGGATAATCCAGATATCTCGGTGCTTGTGGGAACCAATATTCCCCTTCCTCATATTGACTCAATGGTGGATGCTACTACCATGGAAGCACGAGGAAGCACGAGGATATGACAGGTATTTCCAAGGATATTATAACTTATAAGCTCGGTATTGACAGGTCATTCAAGCCTGTCCAACAAAAGAGAAGGGAGTTTTCTCTGGAACGAAATATGATTATTCAGGAAGAAGTAGAGAGATTGTTGAAATCCAAAATGATCAGAGAGGTCAAGTTTCCAAGATGGCTAGCAAATGTAGTTGTGGTGCAGAAGAAAAATGGGAAATGGAGAGTTTGGGTAGATTACACAGACTTGAATGAAGCTTGTCCTAAAGACCCATTTCCCCTTCCTCATATTGACTCAATGGTGGATGCTACTACCGGCCATGAGATGTTAACCTTCATGGATGCATCCTCAGGATTCCAGTAGATCCAAATGGAACCTTCAGACCAGGAGGATACTGCTTTCATGACACCAACAGGTATTTATTGTTATACTGCTATGCCCTTAGGTGTGAAAAATGCAGGTGCAACCTATCAAAGATTGGTGAACATGATGTTCAAAGACAAGCTGGGGGACACTATGGAGGTGTACATCGATGACCTGGTAGTAAAATCTAAGAAGGCTGAGGATCACCTCCAGGACATTGAGGGAGCATTTGATATCCTGGATCAATATAACATGAAGCTGAATCCCCGTAAATGCCATTTTGGAGTGGGGCAGGATAGTTTTTAGGATATATGGTGACTAAAAGAGGAATAGAAGCGAACCCGGAACAGATTAAAGCCATCTTGGATATAAAATCACCTTCCAACATGAAAGATGTACAAAGACTGACGGGGCGAGTATCAGCATTAAACAGATTTATCTCAAGATCCTCGGAAAAATGCAAGGAATTTTATGATATCCCGAAGAAGAATAAGAAGTTCGAATGGGGGGAGAAGTATGAAGCAGCCTTGCAGGATTTGAATCAGTATCTTTCAACCGCACCTTTGTTGATGAAGCTTGAGGATGGTGAACCATTATCCCTATATCTTGCAGTATCAGGGAATGCAGTAAGTGTTGTCCTTGTAAAGGATCATGAAGGTCAGCAGTATCCTGTCTATTATGTTAGCAAAAGTTTATTAGATGCTAAAACTAGGTATTCTCATTTAGAAAAACTAATATTAGCCCTAGTTATGGCATCAACAAAGCTTAGACATTACTTTGAAACACATAGGATTCACGTTAAAACCAACTATCCTGTTAAAAACGTGCTTAGGAAACCTGAGATGTCAGGAAGAATGGCTAAGTGGTATGTAAAGTTGAGTGCCTATGATCTAGTATATGAACCTAGAAGTGCCATAAAGTCTCAGGCTTTAGCTGACTTTGTGGCTGATTTTAGTAGTGACATTCAAAATGAAGTAGACCTAGAAGTTCAACAACTAGGAGAAACCTAAGAATCATGTACATTATATACTGATGGTGCATCTAATGTTAGAGGTGTAGGATTGGGTATACTACTAAAATCGCCACAGGGGGACATATTACCCCAGACTATTAGATGTGAATTTCCTACCACTAATAATGAAGAAGAATATGAGGCTTGATAGCAGGATTAGAGTTGGCTAGAAACATGAATGTTGAGAATTTGCAAGTATATGTTGATTCCTTGTTAATTACTAATCATTTTAATGGATCCTATGCAGTTAAAGGTGAGAAGTTAATTGAATATCTCGATATTCTCAAAAAATTAGCAGGATATTTCGATGTTTTTACACTTGAACAGGTACCAAGAGAAGATAATGCTGAAGGGGATGCCTTGGCAAACCTAGGATCATCAGTCAGGATACCCGAGGGAACTTAAATACCAATACTTCACATCCTACATCCTGCTGTGGATCTCTTCAAGACTCAGGATAAGGAGGTAACAAGCGTTCAGGATCCTGGTCATGATCCTGATAAGGACACTAAATCTTGGACGACTCCAATCATGAGATATCTCAAGGAAAGACACATCCCAAAGGATGAAAATCCTAAGGCCTTTAGAATGAAGGTATCACGATTCACTATTATAAATGATATTTTGTACAAAAAATCTCTTGCAGGACCATACCTGAGGTGCTTGGAGGATCCTGAAACTAAAGAAGTGCTTCAGGATATACATGAAGGGGATTGTGGTAACCACACTGGGGGCAGGTCATTATTCTCAAAAGTATTAAGAATAGGATACTATTGGCCAACAATGAAGAAAGATGCTACAAAATGTGCTCGAAGATGTGATGCATGTCAAAGGCACAGCAACATTTTACATCAACCAGCTGAACCACTATATCCAATAACTTCCCCTTGGCCATTCATGAAATAGGGGATGGACATAGTAGGAAAATTGCCAAAAGCTCCAAGAGGAAAAGTCTTTATGCTGGCAATGACTGACTATTTTTCCAAATGGGTTGAAGCTGAAGCATTTGTTCAAGTTAGAGACCAAGAAGTAGTATCCTTCATAAAAAGGAATATCCTGACCAGGTTTGGAGTTACAGCCGAGATTATTTGTGACAATGGATCTCAGTTTATAAGTAAGATGACGACTGACTTTTGCAAGAGTTGGGGAATCAAAATGATCACATCTACTCCGGTACATCCTCAAGCAAATGGACAAGCAGAATCCTCGAACAAGATAATTGCTAATAACCTGAAAAAGAGACTAGGAGCTAAGAAAGGAAGATGGTCAGAAGAACTACCCTTTGTTTTATGGGCTGATAGAATGACAATAAAGAGTGCAACTGGCCAGACTCCATTCTCCTTAGTATTTGGAGCGGAAGCAGTAATCCCAACAGAAATGGTGATACCTACAGCAAGATCTAACCTCCGGGATCCTGAGCAGAATCCTGAAGCTTTATGCCAAGAATTGGATACTGTGGACGAGACAAGAGATGCAGCAAAGCTAAGGATGGCAGCATACCAACCGAGGATATCCAGAGTATATAATAAGAATATAAGGACTAGAAGATTCCAAGTTGGGGATTGGGTGTTAAGAAAAGCTTTTCAGAATACTACTAATCCTGCTGATGGAAAGTCGGCTCCAAAATGGGAAGGACCATATGAGGTTGAATCAGAATCAGGGAAAGGAGCACACCGACTCAAGAGTATGGAGGGGATATGCTACCAAGATCCTGCAATGCTATACACTTAAAGCTCTATTTCAAGTGAGTTTAGAATTCGATTTCTAACTCGGGATGGTATGAGTTCTATCTCTTTTTATGTATTTTGTATTAATTATTCTTTTAAACCCAATAATGACTTAGGCATCGGAGGGGTGTTAGCCAGGCTAACACCCACCTTAGTTTACACTTGTTTTACAGTATATGCTTCAGGATGTAACTCCAAGATACACGCTCGGGATATTTCGAAAGATTAGAGGATTGGCCCCCTCTCTCACGTTTAAGGGATTCTGATCCCTTCACAGGTTTAAAGGTATTCACCTCTCGTATGAATTGGGTTTAAACACCCCGCCTGGAGCGCAAGTTATCTTGGGATAGTTCAAGGTAGCGGGAATAGTTCATGTAAAAGTGGCTGACAATTTTGTTACTATTGGCTATATCCTGGATCCTCAAGGTATATGAGGATTGATCACCCTCTCTCATGAAAGGGTATTTTCATACTCTCTAAGGTTTAAAGGTTTTCACCTTTCTAAGTCTTGTGGTTTATACACTGTAACACCTGTGCCTCCACGGCCATCAAACAAATACCGAACCAATGAAATATTATATTTCATACTTGGGATTTGTAAAAATATGTGTATCATTTGCACATATCAATTCTTGTTCAATTTCAAACTCTAAATCGCTTTCTGGAAGGTTATACGCGCACCGATGCGTAAATATAACCAGTTTAATGCAACAAACACTCCGGAATAGTGACATAGGCTTAACATACCTTAAATAACCTTTACATAACTTAGAAATAAGTTTTGAAGGCTTTGGTATGGCAAAATCAAGTTAAATCGCTTACAGGGACTAAACTTGACAAACTGCGAAAGTATGCCAATTCGAACTGTAACAGACATTTCGGAGCATGACCATAGGTTAAACATACCATAAATACCCTTCACATAGCTTAGAAATAGGCTTTGAGGTGTTTGGTATGCTAAAATAAACTTTTGTGTCATTCAGGGACTAAAAGTGTCAAAAAGTGCACAAGTTTGCATTTTCGCGCATAACTTACGTTCTGAATACATCCGGACATCCAAAAATTTATGTAAGCATGACTACATTATATTTTAATGTTCGCCACAAGAAAAATCCATTCGTCGCGTCATTTGGATCGTTTTTCGCGCTTATGCGCATTCCGTCGTAATTAAGCGAACATCGCGTTCGTACGACCAAACAAACCAACACCCGGCATATTTTTGAGTATGTTTCATGTCCAAAATGTTTAGACATCATTTTAGGGCCTTAAAGTTGGCTTTACGGGCCTTAGAAGTGTCGGAAATGGCATAAACACATAACAGGGACCAAAACTGTCATTTCTGAAAGATGTTTGCTTATACATCGAATCTAGTCCTTCCCACTTGTTGCACATGGTTTTGGGAATCTATGGACTGGTATTTTGGGCACATGGTATTACAATACCATGGGTGCTAGTGTATGGCCAAGATTGAAGCACTTTTTCCAAGAAACGATCCTAACGGTTCGGGAAATCCTATAAATACCCCACCCCCCCATGCTTCAAAATTACAAGAACTTTGATTTGAGAAACTCTAAGTTGAAACTATTGTTTCATACCTGAGATTTTTGAATCGAAGTTAGCATTCGGGGACCCTTCGTAAGTATTCTTTCGTTCTTTTATTGCTTTTCGAGTCTTTCGAGTCTGAAAGTCAAACTTTGTTTGACTTTCTACATTGACCAGTTATGGTCAATGCGAAGTTCGTTTGAACTTCGCAACGTGAGTGTAATCACGTTGGTTATAGTCCCTTGGGACTATGCCTACTGATTACCACGTTGTCTAGGGTCGTAGGGTAAGCGATCTAATAAATCGCTTATACCTTCGAACCCGACCCAGTTTGGTCGATCATTAAGATCCGACCAAATACATTAGGTGACCATAGTAGGTAGGGAATAACCTCCCGAGGTTATACCCTATGGTCGCTTCGTTTGAATAGTTGTATGATAGGTAGTTTATATGCCTTAGGTAAATTACCAGAATACCCTTTTCATGTATAATTAGTAATTAAGCATATGTAACCTAAACCTTTGTCACATAACTGGTTATGTAACATGTTTAGGCATATTCTACTTGTCATAGGACTAGTTAGGCAGTCCGAACGCGTTTCACGCACACGACGCGTTAAAGTAGCATAAGCTACCTTAATGGGTCGCGATGGGTCGAAAGCACTTAGGTTTGGTTTCATTGTAGTATGTAGGCCTTGTTAAACCATATCATATGAGTTCCAATACTCATTTGGTTTACCAAGCCTCATCCTATCCGATCTCCCGATTTAAGTCCGGTTTATTTATATAGTTTTAGATTGTCGACTGATTCCGTGCTCTCTCTAGATTTGTTTGGTTGTTGTTCAAGACCTCTAAGCATTCTCAGGAGAGTACATTATTCCCCTATTTTACTGCTTTCAATTGTTTTGGGGTGACTCATATGTGCTAAATGTTTTCAAGGCTTTAACGATGATAACAAAACGATTTTCGATGTTATAACGATGGTTTCAAAAACGATTAAGACGATTTATACAAAACTAATAACGATTTCAATAAAGTGAACAAACTTGTTGGTTGGGTTACATAACAAATGACATTCATTAACAATGATCAAGCCGACCAGTATTAGGTTATGGTACCATAGGATCTGACAAGTCCCGTTATTTACTACACCCGTAGTTATGTGTGGGTGTTGTGGGTAGCGACTGAATCTGTAATTGTTAATTTACTCTTTGGTAAGGGTTTATTAATGCGAATTGTTAATCTATCCTTTGGTAAGGGTTTATTAATGCGAGGTGTTAATCTATCCTTTGGTAAGGGTTTATTAATGCGAATTGTTAATCTATCCTTTGGTAAGGGTTTATTAATGCGAGTCAAGAAGGTTTGAATGTTATTAGCGAGACGACCATATAAGTAGTTTCACGACCTAAAACGAATTTAACGATTGGGTAAACGAGTGGCTTCAAAGCGATATACGATTGGGTTTTGGTTATACATATTACATGATTTACATTGGGCATGAACATTACTTTGGTGGTTTGGTTTGACTAAGTGATTAAGTAACAATGCGTGTGGAATATGATACAAGCATGGTGGATACGCCGCTGGTACTTCCTATATATAAGTGTTTGTATGGTATTACATATTGTAGCGTTATTTGAATCATTTCAGTTTGAGACATAGAACATTTTATACAAGTAACATACTTTTCACAAGACAATTATTTACAAACAACTTATCTTATACAAACTCATTTTACATGGTTATTCATTTAATCATGCATTATCCTCTTATTTATACATATCACTTGAACTTATTGTTTTTCAAATGATTTACAAAGACAAAGCAAATTACAAGGTTCATGACTAAACATTTTCTTAAAACAGAAGTCATGAATCTTATTTTTCACAAAACCTATGTACTCGCCAGCATTTCTTTGCTGACCTCGTTTTCACATATGTTTCAGGTATTGTTGAAAGATATCGATTGATAGGATGCATGCTCACATAGGACTGGATAAGGCCTTAGTGACTCAATAATAATGATAGACTATGTTTAAATTGTGTATTTAGATTTCCAGACAATGTAATTATTCAATGTTTAATAAAACGAAACACTTTTTGGTATCCATGGTAATGAAACATTAATTCTGTTGTAACACGCCCCGATGTTTCCGCCGCGATTTGTTGTTTTACGCGGTCGGGGTGTGACAGAAAGATGGTATCAGAGCCAATGGTTATAGGGAATTAGGTTATTAGTAATGCTTTGACCTAGTCTATAACCTTTCTAGGACCCTAACGCGAGTTTACTTGCGTTTAGTCATAAAACAATACCGTCACCTATCCTTAGGCGACGACCACAACAAGAACATAAATTTCAAAACCACTTTGAAAACTAATCATCTGTTCTAGGATGATTGATTACAAGGTTTTGAACCCTCTATTGTAAGGTTTTGAACCCTCTGTTATATGGTTTTGAACCCCTTTGAATTTTCAAAATCTCTTCAAAGTTTTGGGTTTTAAATAATGTGAACACGTGCAAACTGGAAGGGTGAATGCCTGTATTCTGGGTTTTCTGTCTAGGCAAGCACTTCGTATATATCTCATCAGGCGCGAGACCAGTTGTGCTTACCTGGGAATTCTTGGGATGAGTGTTCACTTATAGGCGAGCATGTGTTCGCGATACATTATTTTTGATCTATTTACTTTGATTAGTCACTTCGTGTCGTTTGTTTGTTCGAGGTAACAAACAAATGATCTCCTTCCTTGTGTTTTGTCGATACGTCTTTTGTTTTTCCAAATTTTCAAACCTCACTCGACTCCCTTGTTTTTCCTTGTTGGACAATGCCTCCTCGACGCGATGCTCGAACCGATGCTCGAACTTTTACTATTGAAGAACTCGCAACCCTGGTCTCTCAGCAAGTGGCTGCTGTACTTCCCGGTGTTGTAACCCAAGTCCACGAGATATACAACAAAGGCAACAACAACAACAATAATGCAATTGTATGAATGTTTGATCCAACCTTATGATGTCAACACAAAGACAAACTACTCGTGTGGTTCTGTCATTTCTTTTTTATGATCACTTGTGACCTCCCCAAGAACCTTAAACACTTATTTCTTTTAAATCAAAAGCCCAAAGTTATTTACGAAAAGGATATGTTGCTTTTCTAGCACATGTCACCGAGGAGAAAGGCAAGAGCAAGAGTATTCAGGATCTTTCGATTGTTCGGGATTATCCAGAGGTGTTTCCTGATGAACTGCCTGGTTTGCCTCCAGTTCGTCAAGTCGAGTTTCATTTTCGACCTTGTACCCAATGCCAAGCCAATTGCGAAAGCACCTTATCATCTTGCACCGTTCGAGATGCAAGAATTATCAAAACGGCTTTCTGCACGAAGTATGGCCATTACGAGTTTATAGTCATGCCTTTTGGGTTGACAAATGCTCCAGCCATCTACATGGACTTAATAAATAGAGTCTGCAAGCCTTATTTGGATCAGTTCGTCATTGTTGATATTGATGACATCTTGATCTATTCATGTCCCGAGCCGATAACGATCAACACCTTCATTGACACTGGAACCCTTAAAGAAGGAACAAACTTTTCGCTAAATCCTCCAAGAGGAAATTTTGGCTTAAAGAAGTTCAGTTTTTGGGTCATGTAGTCAACAAGCAGGGTATTCATATGGATCCATCCAAATTGCTGCAATTAAGAATTGATTCCTTGTATGCATTAAATACCCGTGTCCAAAGATAACAAATTTAAAGGTCAATTTAAACAATTATGCGAATATACGATTATGCGATTATGTGATATGTGTTTATGTGTTCTCCTCTATGTTTTTGTGTGGTAAACGATTTTCAAATCCTCATAGGATCTTTTATATCTTCATATGAGGGATTCATAGTAGGATATTAAAAAGGTACTACCTTAAATCCTTATGGGCTTCTACGTGGTAGTTAAGACCCTTGGGTTATATAGTACCATTCCAGGATTCGATGATAGACCCTTGAGTGGTCTAGTCTAAAAGATTGATTCACAATTTGGTTAAAGAACGACATCTAGTGATGTAGCTGAACAGACTCCTTGATAGTCTATTTAGATCATTTATTGATTTAATTAAAAGGACTCTATGGCGGTCTAGTTACACGCATCACAGGATTGTTCATTTGGTTTTACCCTACACATTATAAAATAGAATGTGTAAACTGTGCAAGGAATTGTCTAATTATGGACGCGTACATAATTATGAAATTTAGTGCACAGAAACCCAGTAAGGTTTACTATGTGTAAGAACCGATAGTGACAACAATAATAAAATGATAACAATGTAATGGAGGCACGGTGGACGCACCAATGATGCTTCATATACTTGTATATAAGTATCCCTCTTACATTGCAAGCATGATGTTATTAAAGTTACTAGAATTTCAGAACCCTAACCAATGTTGTTCGGTCTTTTCAACTTCATGTTTTAAACTCTCACAAGTTTCCTCTAAATAAATTTCGGGACGAAATTTCCTAAAGTAGGGGAGACTGTAACACCTGTGCCTCCACGGCCATCAAACAAATACCGAACCAATGAAATATTATATTTCATACTTGGGATTTGTAAAAATATGTGTATCATTTGCACATATCAATTCTTGTTCAATTTCAAACTCTAAATCGCTTTCTGGAAGGTTATACGCGCACCGATGCGTAAATATAACCAGTTTAATGCAACAAACACTCCGGAATAGTGACATAGGCTTAACATACCTTAAATAACCTTTACATAACTTAGAAATAAGTTTTGAAGGCTTTGGTATGGCAAAATCAAGTTAAATCGCTTACAGGGACTAATCTTGACAAACTGCGAAAGTATGCCAATTCGAACTGTAACAGACATTCCGGAGCATGACCATAAGTTAAACATACCATAAATACCCTTCACATAGCTTAGAAATAGGCTTTGAGGTGTTTGGTATGCTAAAATAAACTTTTGTGTCATTCAGGGACTAAAAGTGTCAAAAAGTGCACAAGTTTGCATTTTCGCGCATAACTTACGTTCTGAATACATTCGGACATCCAAAAATTTATGTAAGCATGACTACATTATATTTTAATGTTCGCCACAAGAAAAATCCATTCGTCGCGTCATTTGGATCGTTTTTCGCGCTTATGCGCATTCCGTCGTAATTAAGCGAACATCGCGTTCGTACGACCAAACAAACCAACACCCGGCATATTTTTTAGTATGTTTCATGTCCACAATGTTTAGACATCATTTTAGGGCCTTAAAGTTGGCTTTACGGGCCTTAGAAGTGTCGGAAATGGCATAAACACATAACAGGGACCAAAACTGTCATTTCTGAAAGTGGCGGAAACGTCGGGGAGTGTTGTAACAGAATTAATTGTGTCAAATCCATGGCAATTGAAGTTTTGTTTTATTGATTAAAGTGTTACAATGTCTTATCAAACTAGGAAATACAACATAATTAACTAGTCTTGCATCTTTTATTGTCACTAAAGCCCAAGTCTGCCTATATGTATCTTGATCATCTTATGCAACAGTCCCTGAAAAACACATGTGAAAATAGGTACGTCAGCATAAAAATGCCTGTGAGATACATAGGTTTTGTGAAAATAGGTTTCATGACTTATGTTTGAGAAAATGTTTAGTCATGAACCTTGTAATTTGCTTTGTCTTGTAAATCATTTGAAAAACAATGAGTTCAGATGATATGTATAAATAAGTGAATAATGTATGATTAAATGAATAACCATGTAAAAATGAGTTTGTATAAGATAAGTTGTTTGTAAATAAATGTCTTGAGAAAAGTATGTTACTTGTATAAAATGTTCTATGCCTCAAACTGAAATGATTCAAATAACGCTACAATATGTAATTCCATACAAACACTTATATATAGGAAGTACCAGCGGCGTATCCACCATGCTTGTATCATATTACACACGCATCGTTACTTAATCACGTAATCAAACCAAACTATCAAGATGAAATGTTTAACAAGTATAGAAATGTTCATGTATAGTCAAATGCGGTTCACACGGTTCACAGATACAAACGGTTCATAGATACAAACGGTTCACAGATACAAACGGTTCACAGATACAAACGGTTCACAGATACAAACGGTTCACTGATACAAACGGTTCACAGATATAAATGATTACAACGGTTCACATAGTCAAATAGTTATAAACGGTTCAAAATGTAATATAATGTGTTCATATACTGGATGAGCATATGCAACAAAATGTAATGTAAAACAATGTACTAAGTATGCACACAATGGACATACATAGCATAAAGTGTAATGAAATCATGTACTATAATGTACTAACGAACATAGCAGGTATATGATGTAAAAACGGGAAAGCATGAATGTAACAAGTAGGCACATGTGTTCCACCCCAAAATGTTTGGAAAACAGTAAAAGAGGGGTCTATGTACTCACTCTGAGATTGCTCAGAAGTCCTAGGATAACCACCAAGCAAAGCTAGAGATCACGGAATCAAACGGCACCTACTATAGGTAACTACATTAATAAACCGGACCTAAATCGGAAGATCGGGTAGCATTAGGGTTTGTAAACCAAACGAGTGTTGAGACTCGTGTCATTTGGTTTAACAAAGCCTACATACTAAATGAAACTTAACCTAAGTGTTTACGACCCGTTTAGGTAGCTTATGTTACTTTAACGCGTCGTTCGCGTGAAACGCGTTCGGACCGCCTAACTAGCCCTATGACAAGTGTTATATACCTAAACATGTTACATAATCAGTTATGTGACAAAGGTTTAGGTTACATATGCTTAATTACCAATTATACATGAAAAGGGTATTCTGGTAATTTACCTAAGGCATATAAACTACCTATCATACAACTACTTAAATGATGTGACCATAGGGTATAACCTCGGAAGGTTATGCCCTATACTAGGGTCACCTAATGTATTTGGTCGGATCCTAATGATCGACCAAACTGGGTCGGGTTCGAGGCATAAGCGATTTATTAGATCGCTTACCCTACGACCCTAGACAACGTGGTAATCAGTAGGCATAGTCCCAAGGGACTATAACCAACGTGATTACACTCACGTTGCGAAGTTCAAACGAACTTCGCATTGACCATTACTGGTCAACGCTGAAAGTCAAACAAAGTTTGACTTTCTGACTCGAAAAGCAATAAAATAAGGAAAAGAACGAAAGAATACTTACGAAGGGTCCCCGAATGCTAATCTCGATCCAAGAATCTCAGGTATGAAACAATGGTTTCAACTTAGAGTTCCTAAGATCAAGATTCTAGTGATTTTAGCAATGGGGGTGGATGGGTATTTATAGGAATACCCGAACCGTTAAGATCGTTTCACGGAAAACGTGCCTTAATCCCATCCGTACATGTGTTGCAAAGTTATGGTGCCTAAATTCCATCCTTACATGTGTTGCAAAGTTATGGTGCCTAAATTCCATCCTTATCCGCTGACTAAGCATGTTAGAATGTGTGGTTGTGAATTAAACAGCTGTTTATACATCGAATCTGGTCCCGAAAGTGCAAAACTGATATTTCTGCATTTTTTCTGTCCAGAATAGGCAGTCGCGTAGCGCGACGGGTAAGCCCATAGGGCTCGCGCTACGCTAGCACCCCCCTGAATCAGAAAAGTTTCAGAATTGGCAGAACTGGTCCCTGCACGTGTTTAAGGCCTTTTTCGATGCGTTTGAACCCCGTTAACCTCATTTCAAGGCTCTAAAATGAAGTTAAAGTATAGGGGACTCAAAACATGCTAAAAAATATGCCGGATGTTGGTTCGTTTGGTCGTACGAACGCGATGTTCGCTTAATTACGACGGAATGCGCACAAGCGCGAAAAACGATCCAATTGACGTGACGAATGGATTTTTCTTATGGCGAACACTAAAATAAAATATTTTAGTGCTTACATAAATTTTTGGATGTCCGGATGTATTCAGAACGCAAGTTATGCGCGAAAATGCAAACTTGTGCACTTTTTGACACTTTTAGTCCCTGAATGACACAAAAGTTTATTTTAGCACACCGAACACCTCAGAGCCTATTTCTAAGCTATTTAAAGGATATTTATGGTATGTTTAACTTATGGTCATGTTCCGGAATGTCTGTTACAGTTCAAATTGGCATACTTTCGCAGTTTTGTCAATTTTAGTCCCTGTAAGCGATTAAACTTTGATTTCACCACACCAAGCCTTCCAAAACTTATATCTAAGTTATGTAAAGGTTATTTAAGGTATGTTAAGCCTATTTCACTATTCCGGAGTGTTCGTTGCATTAAACTGGTTATATTTACGCATCAGTGCGCGTATAACCTTCCAGAAAGCGATTTAGAGCTTGAAATCGAACAAGAATTGATATGTGCAAAAGATACACATATTTATACAAGTCCAAAGTATGAAATACATTATTTCATTGGTTTGGCATTTGTTTGATGGTTGAAATGACACAGGTGTTACAGTCTCCCCTACTTTAGGAAATTTCGTCCCGAAATTAATTCGTAGGAGTCTATTTGTGACTTTGTGTCAGATAACCACCAGAGATATGTAAAGCATAATCCTGTCATTTCCTTAACGGACATTCTTCAGAACGAAAATGAACAAACGGGGTCATTTTCCTCAACGAGTATTCTTCAGAAGCGGAAATGAAGGAATAAACAAACGGGGATCCATTTCCTTAACGGAAAAATCTTCAGAAACGAAAATGAACAAACGGAGTCATTTTCAACAGATGCTTCCTCAGAAACGGAAATGAAAATGATAGACAAACGGATATTCATTTCCTCAACGGACAAATCTTCATAAACGAAAATGAACAAACGGAGTCATTTTCAACGGTTGCTTCCTCAGGTTCAGAAATGAAGGATTAAACAACGGATATTCATTTCCTCAACGGACAAATCTTCATAAACGAAAATGAACAAACGGAGTCATTTTCAACAGTTGCTTCCTCAGGTTCAGAAATGAAGGATTAAACAACGGATATTCATTTCCTCAACGGATAATCTTCAGAAACGAAAATGAACTAACGGAGTCATTTTCATCGGTTGTTTCCTCAGGTTCGGAAATGAAGGATGATAGACAAACGGATGTTCATTTCCTCAACGGATAATCTTCAGAAACGAAAATGAACTAACGGAGTCATTTTCATCGGTTGTTTCCTCAGGTTCGGAAATGAAGGATGATAGACAAACGGATGTTCATTTCCTCAACGGATAATCTTCAGAAACGAAAATGAACTAACGGAGTCATTTTCATCGGTTGTTTCCTCAGGTTCGGAAATGAAGGATTAAATAAACGGATATTCATTTCCCCTCGACGGATACTCTTCAGAACGAAAATGCACAAACGGAGTCATTTTCCTCAACGGGTATTCTTCAGAATTGGAAATGAAGGATAAACGGATATTCATTTCCTCAACGGATATTCTTCAGAAGTGAAAAATGAATAGCTAGTTCATTTTTCCTCAACGGATACTTCATCAGAATTGGAAATAAATAGGGTTAACTTCTAGGTACATGACAAAGCTCGCTGTGGTTTCTGTGCACTAAATTCCATAATTATGTATGCATCCATAATTACGTAATTCCTTGCATAGTCCGCACAGTTTGTCTTGTAATGTTCATAAGCACATAATCACATAGTTGTTTAATTGTTATTGTCTTGTTATTGATTGCAATTAACTTGGCACCTCGTACTTCGTTTCTCTTGGAAGAAACGGGTACTTAGGATTTTCGTGAAAAACGCAAGAGATCATACAATGGAAGAAATTTGGGAGTAGTCTGTTCTTCAAGGAATGCGGTTCCTTGATTGTCGGTATTGTAGGGGATATGTTGTTTATACATACAATCACATAAATACATTGTAATGTAAATAAAATATTTATTTATAAACAACGATAACAACTGTTTTCTTGGATCTTGACAACAAAAGAAAATAATACATAAGACGTGATTATTTCTAAACGATGTTGTCTTCTGGTTGATCATATGCTCATCCCTGCGCTGGATTTTCATTAGCAAGCCTTGGGCAATTCCTACGAAAATGGCCCATCTCGCCACAGTTGTAGCAAGATCCCGGTGGAAAACGAGCTTGAGCAGGATTGTTGCCAACTTGATTTGGTGCAGCTGCGGTTGGGCAAACCCTAGCTGTATGACCTATAAGTCCGCAAACTTGGCATGTGCGGCACTTCACCCCTGCATGATGATGTAGGCCACATTGGTTGCACAAGGGTGCAGTTCCGTTGTAGGGTTTCCTGGCAGGGGGTTGAGCTGGTTGGTTGAGGACGACTTGATCATTGTGAGCGACCACAGCGTAGTTCTGAGAAGCCTTTCGCTTCTTTGACCTCTTAGGGGATCCAGTCTGTTCATCCATGATCTTTGATTCCTCGATTGGTTTCGATTCTTTAACCGGCTTCTTGTCACCTTTTCGGAAAAGTTTACCTTTCCTGATCTTTGATTCAGTCAAGGTTGCAGATAGCTCAATGGCCTGTCTAACTGTAGTAGGGTTGCTACCAGTCAAAATGTCTTGTATTGAATCAGGGAGGCCATCAATGTACTTTTCGATTGCCTTATCCAAAGGCGTTACCATGTTTGGGCATAACAGACTTAACTCTTCATAACGGTCCGTGTAGGCTCGATGCTCACCGCTGTCTTGCTCCAGATTGTCGAATTCCCTTTCCAAAGCCCTGATCTCGTGTCGAGGACAGAATTCCTTCATCATAAGGGCCCTAAGTTCCACCCATGTCTGTGCTAGAGCAACTTCTGCACTACAATCCCTCATAACCCCGTTCCACCACGTAAGGGCTCTCTTCTGGAACACACTCGAAGCAAACTCGACCTGGCGATTGTCAGGACACTGCACGTGGCGGAAAGTATTCTCGATGCTCTCGAACCATTGAAGAAGCCCAGTCGCTCCCTCAGAACCACTAACCTTGAGTGGTTTCGCCGAGTTAAAACTCTTGAAATTGCATGGACCATTGTTGTTGTTGTTGGCTTGATTCCATTGAGCAAAGAGGTTTGGGAATTGAGCAGCCATTTGCTGCGCAATGATTTCTGCCAGTTCGGCAGTCGCTATCTGGTTTTCGCGTCGAGGAGGCATTCTAAAATAGAAGAATCATGAAAGGAAACGAGTGAGAGAAATAGACGAAAAGAATGAGATGAAGCAAATCTGATGAAAGCAAGGATAGTGGTCATTTGTTTGTTACTACAAAGCAACAAACGACCTCGGTGAATAATCAAAGTAAATAGGTTAAAAATAATGTATCGCGAAGACATGCTCGCCTATAAGTGAACACTCATCCCAAGAATTCCCAGGTAAGCACAACCGGTCTCGCGTCTGGTTGAGATGTATACGAAGTGCTTGCCTAGACAGAAAACTCAGAATACAGGCATTCACCCTTCCAGTTTGCACGTGTTCACATTATTTAAAACCCAAAACCTTGAAGAGATTTTGAAAATTCAAAGGGGTTCAAAACCATATAACAGAGGGTTCAAAACCTTACAATAGGGGGTTCAAAACCTAGTAATCAATCATCCTAGAACAGATGATTAGTTTTCAAAGCGGTTTTGAAATTTATGTTCTTGTTGTGGTCGTCGCCTAAGGATAGGTGACGGTATTGTTTTATGACTAAACGCAAGTAAACTCGCGTTAGGGTCCTAAGAAGGTTACAGACTAGGTCAAAGCATTACTAATAACCTAATTCCCTATAACCATTGGCTCTGATACCACTTTTCTGTCACACCCCGACCACGTAGGACATACAAAACGTGGCGGAAACGTCGGGGAGTGTTGTAACAGAATTAATTGTGTCAAATCCATGGCAATTGAAGTTTCGTTTTATTGATTAAAGTGTTACAATGTCTTATCAAACTAGGAAATACAACATAATTAACTAGTCTTGCATCTTTTATTGTCACTAAAGCCCAAGTCTACCTATATGTATCTTGATCATCTTATGCAACAGTCCCTGAAAAACACATGTGAAAATAGGTACGTCAGCATAAAAATGCTTGTGAGATACATAGGTTTTGTGAAAATAGGTTTCATGACTTATGTTTGAGAAAATGTTTAGTCATGAACCTTGTAATTTGCTTTGTCTTGTAAATCATTTGAAAAACAATGAGTTCAGATGATATGTATAAATAAGTGAATAATGTATGATTAAATGAATAACCATGTAAAAATGAGTTTGTATAAGATAAGTTGTTTGTAAATAAATGTCTTGAGAAAAGTATGTTACTTGTATAAAATGTTCTATGCCTCAAACTGAAATGATTCAAATAACGCTACAATATGTAATACCATACAAACACTTATATATAGGAAGTACCAGCGGCGTATCCACCATGCTTGTATCATATTACACACGCATCGTTACTTAATCACGTAATCAAACCAAACTATCAAGATGAAATGTTTAACAAGTATAGAAATGTTCATGTATAGTCAAATGCGGTTCACACGGTTCACAGATACAAACGGTTCATAGATACAAACGGTTCATAGATACAAACGGTTCACAGATACAAACGGTTCACAGATACAAACGGTTCACTGATACAAACGGTTCACAGATATAAATGATTACAACGGTTCACATAGTCAAATAGTTATAAACGGTTCAAAATGTAATATAATGTGTTCATATACTGGATGAGCATATGCAACAAAATGTAATGTAAAACAATGTACTAAGTATGCACACAATGGACATACATAGCATAAAGTGTAATGAAATCATGTACTATAATGTACTAACGAACATAGCAGGTATATGATGTAAAAACGGGAAAGCATGAATGTAACAAGTAGGCACATGTGTTCCACCCCAAAATGTTTGGAAAACAGTAAAAGAGGGGTCTATGTACTCACTCTGAGATTGCTCAGAAGTCCTAGGATAACCACCAAGCAAAGCTAGAGATCACGGAATCAAACGGCACCTACTATAGGTAACTACATTAATAAACCGGACCTAAATCGGAAGATCGGGTAGCATTAGGGTTTGTAAACCAAACGAGTGTTGAGACTCGTGTCATTTGGTTTAACAAAGCCTACATACTAAATGAAACTTAACCTAAGTGTTTACGACCCGTTTAGGTAGCTTATGTTACTTTAACGCGTCGTTCGCGTGAAACGCGTTCGGACCGCCTAACTAGCCCTATGACAAGTGTTATATGCCTAAACATGTTACATAATCAGTTATGTGACAAAGGTTTAGGTTACATATGCTTAATTACCAATTATATATGAAAAGGGTATTCTGGTAATTTACCTAAGGCATATAAACTACCTATCATACAACTACTCAAATGATGTGACCATAGGGTATAACCTCGGAAGGTTATGCCCTATACTAGGGTCACCTAATGTATTTGGTCGGATCCTAATGATCGACCAAACTGGGTCGGGTTCGAGGCATAAGCGATTTATTAGATCGCTTACCCTACGACCCTAGACAACGTGGTAATCAGTAGGCATAGTCCCAAGGGACTATAACTAACGTGATTACACTCACGTTGCGAAGTTCAAACGAACTTCGCATTGACCATTACTGGTCAACGCTGAAAGTCAAACAAAGTTTGACTTTCTGACTCGAAAAGCAATAAAATAAGGAAAAGAACGAAAGAATACTTACGAAGGGTCCCCGAATGCTAATCTCGATCCAAGAATCTCAGGTATGAAACAATGGTTTCAACTTAGAGTTCCTAAGATCAAGATTCTAGTGATTTTAGCAATGGGGGTGGATGGGTATTTATAGGAATACCCGAACCGTTAAGATCGTTTCATGGAAAACGTGCCTTAATCCCATCCGTACATGTGTTGCAAAGTTATGGTGCCTAAATTCCATCCTTACATGTGTTGCAAAGTTATGGTGCCTAAATTCCATCCTTACATGTGTTGCAAAGTTATGGTGCCTAAATTCCATCCTTATCCGCTGACTAAGCATGTTAGAATGTGTGGTTGTGAATTAAACAGCTGTTTATACATCGAATCTGGTCCCGAAAGTGCAAAACTGATATTTCTGCATGTTTTCTGTCCAGAATAGGCAGTCGCGTAGCGCGACAGGTAAGCCCATAGGGCTCGCGCTACGCTAGCACCCCCCTGAATCAGAAAAGTTTCAGAATTGGCAGAACTGGTCCCTGCACGTGTTTAAGGCCTTTTTCGATGCGTTTGAACCCCGTTAACCTCATTTCAAGGCTCTAAAATGAAGTTAAAGTATAGGGGACTCAAAACATGCTCAAAAATATGCCGTATGTTGGTTCGTTTGGTCGTACGAACGCGATGTTCGCTTAATTACGACGGAATGCGCACAAGCGCGAAAAACGATCCAATTGACGTGACGAATGGATTTTTCTTATGGCGAACACTAAAATAAAATATTTTAGTGCTTACATAAATTTTTGGATGTCCGGATGTATTCAGAACGCAAGTTATGCGCGAAAATGCAAACTTGTGCACTTTTTTACACTTTTAGTCCCTGAATGACACAAAGGTTTATTTTAGCACACCGAACACCTCAGAGCCTATTTCTAAGCTATTTAAAGGATATTTATGGTATGTTTAACTTATGGTCATGTTCCGGAATGTCTGTTACAGTTCAAATTGGCATACTTTCGCAGTTTTGTCAATTTTAGTCCCTGTAAGCGATTAAACTTTGATTTCACCACACCAAACCTTCCAAAACTTATATCTAAGTTATGTAAAGGTTATTTAAGGTATGTTAAGCCTATTTCACTATTTCGGAGTGTTCGTTGCATTAAACTGGTTATATTTACGCATCAGTGCGCGTATAACCTTCCAGAAAGCGATTTAGAGCTTGAAATCGAACAAGAATTGATATGTGCAAAAGATACACATATTTATACAAGTCCAAAGTATGAAATACATTATTTCATTGGTTTGGCATTTGTTTGATGGTTGAAATGACACAGGTGTTACATCCCGTCATATATGCAGCAAAGTATTGGTAAGAGCCAGATATCGATCCATGGAACACGGGCGTTATAATGTACTAAATCTTTATCATTATTTTACCAAATAGACGGATAGGTGAATGGTTGTTTAACTAAGTTATCTAAATTACATCTAAAACATAAATATACTATTATCTTGTTTCACAAACAACCTAAGCATGTTATCTATCAGATATGTCACAAAAGCACTTAATCAATTTTCCAATTTCGAGACAGTTAATCATCCGCTAGGAGTTTTCTAACATGATGATTCTTCGGAAAGTTAACGCGATAAACACATGTTAACCACCTAAACTCATTCTTTAGCGAGCTATTTATATTCATTCATGTGAACCTTTAAAGATAGATTAGTCATCCGCTAGGAGTTTTCTAACCTCACTTATCAAAGAAAGCAATACCGATGGTCACAATATAACCACGAGGATAAGCATTTAAGTAGATCATATAACAACATATGTCACCTTTACAAGTCTTGAACACGAATCTACCATGTCAGCAATTTCATACCAAAACTACTAAACAAGGATCATAAACCGCATGCAATCGTTAGAACCCTTACGTGTAAGAAGTATTACTAATCAAAATAAGATATATCTTAGATAAAACCAATACCCCTCTCGAGTCTCATGGTGTAAACAAGTTTACAAACAAGTGATTAATCAAGAAATAGTTACCATCCCACTAACCACGTGTTCATTATCCAAGACAATCAAACATAATCAAGAACTCAACATCAATGAAACGTTCATTATATAATCATGAAGATTCAAACATGAAAAAGTACTAAAGTTCCATATAAACAAGATTACAACATAAAGATTATTCAAGAAATAAGTTCATAACTACTATTACATAAACTACATTAAACATAAACTAACATCAGCTCATAACTTGCAAAATGATCAGAATACATGTTCAAGAACAAGGAATCGAACCATAAACAAGCAAGGAATTGACGGGTTGGATCAGTTATGCTTCCATTCGGTCTTTAAGCTTCAAAGTGGTCTGATCAGGACTGCTTCGAAACCCAGAAATTGCCAGAAACATGGAGAAAAAACCAACACTTGAACCAGTAGCGAATGCTGCTATTTATAGGAGAATTTCAGATCGGCACGGTCATGCGGCAGGTGTTGTCGGGTGACGTCAGTTTCTCCGATCCCAAGTCAGCCAAGTGGACTAGTGGACAAGTTGTCTCGGTCATCAGATCGGCACTAACGGTAGTGCCGCGGGTGGCACGGTACTGCCATATCATCAGAAATGTTGGTCAGAAACCTTGGTCAGGCCTTGGCACGGTCATGCTTCGGGTGGAACGGTAGTGCGGCCGGAGAAACAGTTGGCACTCTTGGTTGCACTGGCAGTGCTTCCGAGATCGGAGTGTTGGATCTGAGTTTGGTTTTGATTGTATTTTTCGTTTGAAATTAAGATGGAAATGAATGAGTTGTGCAGCGGAAATAAGATGGAAACAAACTTTGCATACAATCAAACGAGAGTAATGCTTTGATCAAACATTTTTCACAATGAACCGAAAGATTGAATTTATTTCAATTACGATTACAATTGCAATGATTGAATACAAACTCCCCCTCAGCTAGAGCTCAGTGTTTGTTCATGCAGAGAAGACGATTGTTGCAAAGAGCTAATAGAATAGTACATAGCACTGTTCTATTTATAGGCACTAGCAAACCACTGAGCATCTAAGCTGACGTCACCATGAAAGTGACATCTAACCTCCTAACAAACTCTAACCTCTGATCTATAAAAACACTGCTATACTAACTACTGCTTATTACATTACATTACATAAAGACAGAGTAAACAACTGCTGCATCCTTCCACTGCTGTGAACCCAGCAGTACTTGTCCGGATCAGCAGTGCTTGAACCAGGGCAGTAGATTTAACAGCAGAACTTTAGTCTTTCATCAGGTCTTCACTTGAGCAACAGTTTGACGGTCAGTATCTTGTACGATCAGTAGATAGGAGGTCAGCAGATGTTGAAACCACTTTCAAGGGGAGAGACTTATATGAAACATCTGCTTATTCTGGATCCACTGTTCTGATCCAGTTTTGGCTTTAATTATCTGTTCCTCTGGTAGGGTTCAATCCCAACAATCTCCCCCTGGAACAGATAATGCCAAAACTCTTCATTATTGTGGAATTCTTTATTGCCTCATCAGCAGTTCCCTTATCTGACCTTTAAATTGTAGTTCAAAGTCTAGGGCATCTGTGTGATCATTATCCCAGCTAAGTGGAAGATCAAGGAGATCCTGCAAATCTTCAATTCTCTGGCCAAGAGCTTGTTCCCTTGATATTTTCTTCACTTCTCCACCAGACCTGAGCAAAGTCAATAAGTAGGTCTGTTTGTCAGTTTCCCACTTTTGTATTTTTGAGCCTGGTGGGTTTCTTGGGGGATTTTTATTTGCAGAGGTGTTTGGTGAGGCTGGCCTATTCATGACTGACTGAGCAGTACTTGCAGATTGTTCCAATTCAAGATCTTCTTTTATCATTAATTTAATGCCTTCTTTTACAACAGCATCTCCAGCTTTTAGATCTTGAATTGTTTCAACACCTGACTGGTTTTGACTCCTTCTTTTGTAGATAGCAGCACCAGCTGGTGCAGTGGTTCTTTTGATTTGCAGCTTTGGTAGTCTTTTTGAGACCTCTGCTTTGGAGTAGTCAGGCTTTTGTGGAACTGTTGGATCTTTCTTTCTAAGTTCCTCTAACCTTTTGTAGGTAGCCCTGACCCTATCTTCTCCCCACTTTGTCACTGAATTCTTTGACCCATAATCAGCTGCTATCAGCTCCTCTTTCATTCTCTTCAACTCTAAAATCTTATCAGCTTCAAATTGTTTGAATTTTTTAGGAGGAGTCTGCTTGACCTTATTTTTGAGCATTTCTTGAATCCTGGCTGCCTCTTTTTCAAGCTCAGGAATGGTCCAGTTTTTGTACATGTGTTTCTCCCCTTTGTATTTGTTGTAGGTCATGATGTTCTCAATGTAGTCTTTTCTCAAGGACTCATATGCCCTTTCTGAGATTTGCTGACATACATTTTTGGCAAATTGCTCCATAGCTCTGACCTGTGTGAGTAGAAACTGATAGTTTTGCTGAAATTCTCTATCAGATTTCCCTTGTTTGTTTCTGATTGCAATATCCTCTGCTTGCTTGGCCTTGAGTTTCAAATATTCTTCGATATTGTTAGGCCTGGGATATCCTTCAACTGATGGCAAACTCCTTTTAGCTGGGTCATCCTCATAATAAAAGGATTTGATTTCTTCCCTAACTGCAATGAGTTCTAGAGGAAATGAGACACCAGCAGGAGGTAATGGTTTTAGAATTTGAGCTGAAGAGAAAGGTATGGGTTTTGGAATGGTGACAAGTGACCGGGAATTTTGAAGATGTTGGTGGTGGTGGTGGTGAATAGTCATCATCTTTGAGGATTAGCCTTCTCCTTTTTGTTTGAGGAGGGGCTGATGATGTTTTGGGTGGAACAGTGGTGGTAGATTGAGTGGCAGTGGTTTGTGATTGACTAACAGCTGTTGAAATAACTGGTGTTTCAACCACTGTTGTCATTACAGCAGATGTTGTAACGTCTGTTGTCATCTGCTTTTTGGCAGGAGAAAGTGGTGGTGAAGTTGTTTTTGGTGGTGATGATGGTGGTGGTAAAGCAGTGGTTGTGGTGTGTGTTGAAGTGGTGTGTGTTGAAGTGATAACAGATGTTGAAACCTCTGAAGTACCAGCAGTAGTTGATACAGCAGGAGTTACAACAGCTGTTAGGGTGGAGGTTTGATGTTGATGGCTTTTGGATGGTGGTTTTGGAATATGCTTTGGAATTCTGGATGGGATGGACTTAGGTTTCCTTTTTGGCTTAGGATTTTTAGTATCCTTTGACCCAGAACAACCCTGCTCAGACAGCTCCATGAAAGCTCTTTTCTCCTCATTCCACCTTGAAATATCCTTTGCCACTCTATCCCTTTTAACACTTGCTACTCCTTCATCAAGTGCTTCTTGGGTAGCATCAACATTTTTACTACCATCTGGCACAGGAATTTTTCTGGTCATGGCATCCCTTTCTGGTTCAATGTAAAGACCATCATCTATTCCCTTCTTCTTTCACTCCTGAATTTTCTCCCCCTTTTTGGCATTATCTGGGGGAAGTCGATCAATGAAAAGTACTGTTGGAGGAGCAGTGCCAGTGGTTTCCAATAAATGGGCCTTGATTGCCTTAATATCTGCTTGAGTGTTCTTGTACCTAGACTCCATTATGTTTCTAAGCTTTTTGACATGTATTTCATGTTGCTGATCAGCCATTTCTTTTTGTTGTTGGAGAAAAGGTTTGAAGAGGTTCCAGAGCTCATTTGTAGCAGATGCTTGAGGTGGAGCAGGTGCTTGAGGTGGAACAACAGTGGATTGCATCTTTTGTACTGTCAACAACTGTTGCAGCATCTCTTTGATATCTGCAACTAAAGTATCCAGCTTATCAACACGTTCCGTCAATTCCAAATATTTTAAACCATCACCCAATTTAATGGGATCATCTGATTTCCCACTAGCAGTGGTTTTATCAGTGGTTGAGGTAGGGAGTGTACTCCAAACATTACCCACTGATGCCCCTTTTTCTTGGTACTGGGGTCTTCTTCCTTCAACACTTGACAACCTTTTGATGTTGCCAGTGGGAAAAACAAATCCACTAGTGGTTGGCAGAGGTGCTATGTAAGGAATTGCCTCCAAGGAAGTCTTATTAATGTAACCACTGTCCAAATGCAAACCTATGGGTTCAACACTTGTTGTGGCTGCTTCACTTGGAATACCACCAAGAGTTACTTGTAACTCAAGGGGTGTAACCTCCTCAGGTTGTGTTGGTGGGTTAGCAAAGAATGATACATCAGACCCAGTCATGTGTTGAGGGATATTCTCATTGATAGGTGATTGAGAAGGACTGGTTAGTGCCTGGTTCAAATCAATTGCATCCAACAGAAGTTTGGTTGGTGTGGGAATTGTGGATGTGATGGTTGGTGTAGAAAGAGGATTTGCCCCGGGAAGTGGGCCGTGGATGATGGAAACAAGTGCTTCCAGAGCATCATGATGTGGTGTCCCAATTTGTACAACCTGTTCTTTTTGTGAAGAAGCAGGAGGGGTTTCTTGTGACTTTTGTGCTGTCACTGGCAGTAGCTCTGGTATCTCATCTTCCAGAGTTGCCTTTTTGATGGGTTTGGGGGGGTTTTGAGTTTTTCTTTTTGTTGGCTTTTTGGTGATTTTAGGTGTGGGTTTCAAAGCAGTTGTTGTGCTACTTTGATCACCTTGAGTAGTGGGCTTAGCAGCAGATACCTGAGGAGCAGTCATAACTACTAAAATCTGCTTAGGTATCTCTGCTTGTGTTTTGCAAGGTGTTGACATTCTTGTAAAAGTTTCAGCAGTTAAGCAATTTATTTGAATAGATGCACCTTGGTTTATTACAAAAAGATCATCCTTACTGAATTTCTATTGAAAATAATAACTTAGAAATCTTGGAAATAGTAAGAATGCCTTTGTTTCAACATTTTTAACCAGATCATTAAAAATTTCCCGAGAATAATTCAGATTTTCTTTTTGAAGAATGGCATATCCCAGATTTTGAATTTTTAATGGTATTTCGTTAAAGGAAGTGGTTTTGTTTGGAACACACATTAGGAGGGTATGAAATAAAAACCTTGTTGCAGAAGGGAAGTAACCTTTTTGTAAGGTGTCCTTTTTTTACCTCTGCATTATACCCTCTTTCCAGAAAATCATTTTTTAACTCGTTTTTGGGGAAAGAAATTTTACCTTCCTGATCATCGAGTTGAAAGACCTCTGAAATTGATTGTGATGTAATCTTGACGGCTTTACCCTTTAGAGATGAGTTGATGGCTATTACAGTGTCTCCTTGTTTTTCAAGGGTTGCATTTTTTCAGAACTCTCTTTGGGTTGTCAAGTATATTGGTGCATCCGCTGTTAACAAAGTTTTGTACTTTGATGCGGAGATGGTAGCAAGGATGGAATCGAAAATGGTTGTAGTGCCTGGTTTTGTGAGGAGACCAAGAAGATTGTGAGATGGTTTGTGTGGAATTTCAGTGGGTGTTGCCTTTTGAGAGGCTTGTTTAGACGTTGATGTGGAAATGGGTTTTGCAGATGACTTCGATTTTGTCATTTTGAAGATGATGATCGAAGGGATTTGTGAAGGAATTTGAAGAAAAACTGTTTTGAGAAAAGAATTTTTGAAAATTCAATTCGACAGTAAAACCCTGTTTTTGGTGTGAAGTGGGGGTTTTATAGAGGAAAAAATGATGGCTGACGTGGCAGCGGTTACAAAAGTACTGACCACTATGTACTGCCCACATGCCAAACTCTGAAGAAATGAAGGACAGTACTTTTATGAAAGTTACTGATGAAAGCAGTGGTTACAACGGTATAATGAAAGCAGTGGATGATTTTCACTATCAGTGGATAGCATATCAGTGGATAAGATACTGCTTTTGAACAGCAGAGTTTATCAAGGAAATAAGTGGACAGAGGATGGCTTTCAGCAGTGGACAGACTTTGAAGTAGAGCAGACTTTTGAACAATCAGTGGTTATGGCAGACTTTTAAGGATTTTAATGAAAATTTCATTTTTAACTATTTTTAAGGATGAATTTTTGATTTTCTGAAAACATTTTAATGCTTTTATTCACAGAAAAACAAGATTTTGCTTGTTATTCCATGTTTAGCATGCCAATTCTAGAGACCAAGCTTTCAAAGGTGGTAGTATCTAATGCTTTTGTGAGCACATCTGCCAGCTGGTCTTTAGTTGGAACATGATGCAGAGAAATCAATCCTTTTTCATAGCAATCCCTCACAAAGTGATGTCTGATGTCGATGTGTTTGGTGGTTGAATGGGAAACTAGATTTTTGATGATATTTTCTGCTGCCTGGCTATCCAACATGAGTGGTGTCTTTAAGGCAGTGATACCAAAATCCAGCAACTGATTTTGAAGCCACAGGAGTTGGGCTGTACAGCTTGCAGTAGCAATATATTCAGCTTCAGCAGTGGATGTTGAAATAGCTGCTTGCTTTTTGCTTTGCCATGAAACTAAGCAATCACATAGAAACTGGCACCCTCCTGATGTGGACTTCCTTGTGGTGTTACATCCAACAAAGTCACTGTCTGAAAATCCTGAAAGCTTGATATTCCCATTAGCTGGATACCAAATACCAAGTGTGGGAGCACTTTTTATGTATCTGAATATTCTTTTTACAGCAATAAGATTGGATTTTCTAGGGGCTGATTGACTTCTTACACAAACACATGTTGCAAATAGGATGTCTGGCCTAGATGCAGTTAGGTACAATGAAGACCCAATCCTGCTTCTATATAGAGTTTGGTCAATCAGCTCATCCTTTTCATCAGACATGACAAGCTTATTTGTTGCCATGGGTGTGCTGCATGGTTTACAATCATTCATATCAAATTTGTTTAAAAGTTCTTTTGCATATTTGCTTTGATGAATGAAAGTACCATTTTGCAGTTGCTGAACTTGGAGACCAAGAAAGCATTGCAGCTCACCCATTGCACTCATTTCAAACTCAGCTGTCATGAGTTCCCTAAACTCTTCACACATTTTGTTGCATGTGCTTCCAAAAATAATGTCATCCACATAAATTTGGACAATCATTAAATCCTTTCCTCTCCATTTTAGAAACAGTGTTTTATCAATGGTACCTCTTTTGAAACCATTTGAGAGTAGAAAGGTGGAAAGAGTTTCATACCAGGCCCTTGGTGCTTGTTTCAGGCCATACAAGGCTTTGTTCAGCCTGTAGATATGATCTGGATAAAATGGATCCTCAAAACCTGGAGGTTAACAGACATATACCTCTTCTTGAATTGTACCATAGAGGAAGCACTTTTGATATCCATTTGAAACACCTTCATGTTGTGCTTGACAGCAAAGGCCAGGAACAGTCTAATGGCTTCCAATCTTGCAACAGGGGCGAATGTTTCATCATAATCAATCCCCTCTTCCTGTCTGTAACCTTAAACCACAAGCCTGGCTTTATTCTTGACAACAATACCCCTTTCATCAGTTTTGTTTTTGAAGACCCACTTTGTGCCAATGGGACTAACCTCTTCTGGCAGTGGTACAAGCTCCCATACTTGTTGTCTTTTAAACTATTGGAGCTCCTCTTGCATGGCTTCTACCCAGCTGTTGTCTTTTAGTGCCTCTTGGTACTTGACTGGCTGATGGAGTGATAGAAAACCAACAAAAAGACAAATGTTTTGGGTTTGGCTTCTTGTGAGCATCCCTTCATTGATGTTGCCAATGATTTGATCAGGTGGATGAGATCTCAAGTAGATTAAATCTCCTTGGTATGGAATGATGGCATTTGTTAGTGAAGGCTGCAAATGTGTATCATCTGAGCTAACCACTGCTGGGGACTTTGATGATCCAGCAGTGGCTTCAAATGGTGGTGGAATGGGAGGTAATGAAGTGGACACATGCTGACTTTTATCCACTGTTTGGGGACTTTTTTTAGCATTGTTTGAGAATGTGGAAGCAGTGGTTGATGGGCTACTTTGGTCAACAACTATTGAGTTAGCAGTGGTTGAGCTTTGACAACTATTTTGAACATCTGATGCTTTTCCCATTTGGCAGACCTTTGAGGGATGATGATTTCATACCCATAGTCTGGTGTTGAATCCTCTGATGGACCTGCACTGTTAGTCTTGACAGCAGTATTTTCAAAAGTGAATTTATCAAGATCAAACAGATCTGCAGGATTTGCTGGAATTTTCATTGATGAAAGTTCATTGAACTTTACATTCAAAGTCTCCTCCACTGCCTTGGTCCGTGTATTAAACACTTTGTAGGCCTTGGCAGTGGTTGAGTACCCCAGATGATAACCACAATCAATTTTGGCTGCAAATTTTGAAATGGAATCTTTTAAGTTCAAAATAAAGCATGGGCAGCCAAACACCTTGAAGTATGAGATCAGTGGTTTGATTTTATACAGAATTTCATACGCAGTCTTTTTGTGTCTGGGGTTTATTAAAACTCTGTTCTGGACATAGCAAGCAGTGTTTACTGCCTCTGCCCAGAAAGTTAATGGCAAACCTGAATCAGCAAGCATCGTTCTGGCAGCCTCAATCAAAGTTCTGTTCTTTCTTTCAACTACCCCATTTTACTCTGGTGTTCTAGGGATGCTGTACTGCCTTACAATCCCTTTCTTCACACAGAAGGCATCTAACTCCTTATTTTTAAATTCTGTGCCATTGTACTCCTGAAGCTTTTCACTGGAAGGTCAAATTGCTTTTCAACCTGTGTCACAAAGTCTTGCAAAATGCCTGCAGTCTCATCTTTTGAGTGTAAAAAGAAAGTCCATGTAAACCTAGAAAAGTCATCAACAATAACCAAACAATATCTTTTCTTTTTGAGACTCATGACTTGAACTGGGACAAACAAATCCATGTGCAGCATTTGCAAACATTGGGTTGTTTTGGACTCTTCAATGGACTTATGAGAACTTTTATGCTGTTTTCCTTTTAAACAGGAAATGCAATGTTCAGGACATGAAAACAATTTTTGTGGTAGGCCTCTTACCAAACCATTTTTTGAAATTTCAGTGATTGTCTTAAGATTTGTGTGCCCCAGTCTTCTGTGCCAAAGTTCTGTCTCTTTGTTAGAGGCAGCTGAGAACAGACAGGCATCAGCTCTGGGACACTCTTTTGACATATGAACAACATAAACATTGCCACTTCTTTGAGCAACAAGTTTTGTTTGACCAGTTTTTATTAGTGCTTCAATCTTTTTGACCATTTCTGGTCCAAAAAATCCTATAACACTCCTTTGTGAAGAATGGCCCATACCCCTTGTCACTCATTTGTGACACACTCAGGAGGTTGAATTTCAGACTGTCTATCAGATTGACATTTTCAAATTTTACATTTCCAGACTGTACTGTGCCAGACCCCAGAACTTTCCCTTTACTATTATTCCCAAAGGATATATCACCCCCTCCATGAATTTTGAAATCTTTGAGTAGGGCTTTACATCCAGTCATGTGCCTGGAGCCTCCACTATCAACATACCAAAGGCTATCTAAACAGGCAGAAGCTCCCTGCACATGAAGTAAAAGGATTAGTTCATTAGGGTTTCCAAAGCCAATAAGGCTTTGGATGGGGTCTCAACAGTGTCTGGGATGGATGCACATTGATGGACAGTGGTTAGGTCAGGGGTTTGGACAGTTTTAGTACTGTGTCTTGCTAACCACTGTTGGGGGTCTTGCCCAATCACCTGTTGGTACCCAAAAGGATGCCTGTTCACTTTAGGTTTAGAGGGCCTTTTGTAGGCCTCATAAACGTGTGGAATACTTTGGTAAGACTGTTTTTCGTTGCCTTTTCTGAACTGATTGGCAGGCGGTGCATCAGTAACCTAAACATCTCTTTTGACAGATGTTTGGTTCAGCTGTTTTGTAACAGCTGTTTGAACTGGCACAAACAGTGGTTGGTTCTTGGTGAATTTGACAGATGATGTTGATGGACTTAAGGATGTTTTAGCAATGTACTCATTCTTTTTCACATCAAAGTTTTTGAGATACACACATGCTTGAGTTTTGTGGTTTGTTTTACCACAAACAATGCAGCTTTCAGCTGGAACAATGACACCTGTTTTGTTCAAATCATAAGCTTTTAAATGAAAACAGTCTTTTGTTAGATGATTCCTTTTCTCACAGAATTCACAAAACAGGTTATTGATCTTTTCTTTCTTATTTCTCTATTCGGACTCCTTTGCAGCAGAGGTTTTAACCTCTGTTGGGATGTCCTTGAGAGGAATGACTTTAGCTTTTGGAGCTTTAACACCATCAGTTGATGTAAAGTCCATAGGCTTGAAATTTTCAAGAATATCACACTCATCAGACCACTTTGGTTTAAACTGATAATTTTCAAGCTCCTCAAAAGTGGAGCATCCCATTGGTCTGTCAAGTGTGATTTTGTTACCAAGTTTATCAGTGATTTTCACTTCTTGGCCATTCTTGTTTGTGGGGATGAACTCAGTTGTTACATCAGTGGTTTGAACAGATTTTTCAAAAGCAGTGTTTTCATCATCATGTTTTCTATAACCATCACCAAATTTTACATTGCTTTTAATCTGTTTTTCAAGCATAACCTCATCCCTTTGCATGATTCCACCCATTTTTCACAGGTGATCTGGGTGGACTCCAACTCCTTTTTGCAAACTTGATATTTTCCTACCACAGTTTGGAGTTGAGTTTTGGTTATGCTTTGCTCTTCTTTAAGACTGCTGATCTCTTTCTCTTTTTCAGTCAATTTGCTTTTAAGTTCTTTTAAAGAACTTTCAAATTTAACTTCATCAGTTAAGATTTTATTCCGAAGGTTTTCATTTACCTCTTTGATGTTAGCAAAAGCAATAATGCAATTGTCAGAACACAGTTTTTCAAGAACTTGAGGAGATACCTTGGCAGCAGCCATCATTGCACAATCACATTGATAATTTTCTTCATCATCAGCTCTTACTTCCTTCTCACCTGCTCTCTTTTCTTCCTCTTCTTCTTTATCCTCTTTGGACCATGGGTCTGTCAGTGGTTCAATCAGGGTTTCTGAATTTTCTCCCAGCAGCAATTCACCAGCAACTGCATTAACAACTGCTTCAGTCACCTCATCCACTGTTTCATCACTTAGCTGTTCACCTTCAGTTTCAATCCCCTCTGGTATTGACTCTAATGCCATCAAACAAAATTCATCATTAGAAGGTTCATTAGAAGCATAGAGTGCAAAATTTTCATCATTAAGCTCATCAGGCATGCTGCTCCAGTCAACAAAGCCTTGAGTGAAAAAGCTTTGCTGATCTGGTTGTACCACTGCTGCAGCAGCTGTTTGAGGTGCAACAGGTTGCACTTGTGCCCGGGGGACATGGGTTTGAACATATTGAATCTATGGAACAGTGGTTTGGACATAATGCACAGGCACAGGGGTAGCAGCATAATGAGTAGTGTTAACATGAGCTGCAGGGGTATATTGGGTATAGTGCACAGTGCTTTGATTTTGAGGTCTAGGGTTTGAGCTAGGATGAGTGATTATAGGACCAGTAGTTTGACTCCTGCATTCCCTAGCGAAATGACCTAGCCTATTGTACTTGTAACACTTGATTTTCGATTTATCCAACCCAACCCTTAGATTCCCATGTAACCCTGGGAACTTTCTCCCTGTTCTTTTGTAGAATTTGCTTGTTCTCACACTAAGCAAAGCCAACTGATGCAAAATGTCCATCTCCTCTATGTCAGTGGGATCAAAATGTTGCAAATCATTGAGTTCAAAGCACAAATTATCTGACATCTGGTTTTCAGTGTTTGCAGTAAAAGCATAATTTGCAGAGTGAGGATCAGGGTTGGTAAAGTTTTCACCAGCTGTTATATTAATGAAATGATCATAACCCTGTTCCTTACTACTGCTACCAGATTCTTCCTGACCAAGAAGATCTGTGCTACCGAATGAGTAATCATCAGTAGCTTTTCCAGACTCTTGCAACTTCTTTTTCTGGTTCAACTCCCTTTCATAGGTCAGGAGTCTACCATGAAGTTGGGTCAGGGTCAGATCTTTGAACTCAACAGAATTTCTAGTCACAAATGCAATTGTGTCCCATTTATCAGGTAGTGATCTAAGAAACCTGCTATTTTGTGTTGATTTTGGAAATTCAACTTTAACAAGCCTTAGCTCACTGATGAGACAACTAAAACGTTCAAACTGTTGGGTCAATGTTTCACCCTTAATGTGACAGAAGGTTTCATACTGCTGATTCAGAATTTCCCAATTGTTTTCAATAACTTCTTCGGTTCCCCCAAACTGTTCCTTCAATGCATCCCATAGCTCTTTGGCACTGTTACAATGTAACAGTCCAGCATAGATCTCATTTGGTAATGCAGATGCTATGATGCTAAATGCTTTGGCATCCAGTTCGAACTTTTAAAAATCAGTTTCAGTATAGTTTTCATAAGGTTTTGGTACGAACTTCTTTGGATCCTCAGCACTTGGCACCATAGGGACATGGGGACCAAAAACAACAGACCCCCAACATCCAGTGTTCTGTTGAGCAAGGATGTGACCCATCCTTCTCTCCCAGATGTTGTATTCATTACGTTTAAGAATGGGTGGTTTAAAAAGCGAGCCAACATTATTCTTATCATCTAGTGATTGTGATGTCATCCTGGTTGTTTTACAGACACTGATTAATCAACTTTAATGGTGATTAAACCTTGCACTGTTTTCAACAAAAACGAACAAACTATCGATATCAACGATTTTGAGCTGAACTATTTATGTCAAAATGATCGTTAAATCAAATTTGACTGTCCTAGCTCTGATACCAATTGTTGGATCTGAGTTTGGTTTTGATTGAATTTTTCGTTTGAAATTAAGATGGAAATGAATGAGTTGTGCAGCGGAAATAAGATGGAAACAAACTTTGCATACAATCAAACGAGGGTAATGCTTTGATCAAACATTTTTCACAATGAACCTAAAGATTGAATTTATTTCAATTACGATTACAATTGCAATGATTGAATACAAACTCCCCTCTCAGCCAGAGCTCAGTGTTTGTTCGTGCAGAGAAGACGATTGTTGCAAAGAGCTAATAGAACAGTACAGAGCATTGTTCTATTTATAGGCACTAGCAAACCACTGAGCATCTAAGCTGACATCACCATGAAAGTGACATCTAACCTCCTAACAAACTCTAACCTCTGATCTATACAAACACTGCTATACTAACTACTGCTTATTACATTACATTACATAAAGATAGAGTAAACACCTGCTGTATCCTTCCACTGCTGTGAACCCAGTAGTACTTGTCCGGATCAGCAGTGCTTGAACCAGGGCAATAGATTTAACAGCAGAACTTTAGTCTTTCATCAGGTCTTCACTTGAGCAGCAGTTTGACGGTCAGTATCTTGTACGATCAGTAGATAGGAGGTCAGCAGATGTTGAAACCACTTTCAAGGGGAGAGACTTGTATGAAACATCTGCTTATTCTGGATCCACTATTCCGATCCAGTTTTGGCTTTAATTATCTGTTCCTCTGGTAGGGTTCAATCCCAACACGGATGATCGGCACGGTAGTGCCGATGGATGGCATGGTCGTGCCATACCTGGCAGTCATCAGATTTTTGCCATTTTCGTCAGAAATGCATCAGAATTTGTCTGTTTTCATCAGAATTTTCCTTTATGCTCGGTTTAAGACCTGAAAATATAAAAGTACCGGATTTGGTACCAAAATGTCGTGTTTTCGGTAAAAAACGCTTAAAACGGAAGTGTTTTGGGGTATAAAAGCATGTATAATTTAACGTATATCAGTGCACTTCAAATTCAATTGGACCTCAAATATAATGACAGTTATCTTTTGGCCGACAATCTATTAATAATTTCTCATGCAATCTCTTGAACCACTATCAATTATATGTCATATCACATGTGCCTACAACTGATAAAAGGACAACAAGTGAAATGGTATTGGGCCGCTTATTGAATGTAATAAATGGACTAATATGTTTGACTAAAACAATCACGGATCGGATGACTTATAAAAGGAAGTTATCTCACCCAGATACCCGTTCGGTCGAATGACCGTCCGGGTGGTCTGTCCGGGTGGTGACAAGTGATAAAGACTCCTACGATCGGAGGGCAATCCAGGTCCCTTGTTTTCTTATTCAACTTTCCTTTTAAAGGTGTTCTATGTCCCGATGGTCATCCGATCGGAAGGCCATCTGGGTGGAAAATATGAACTGTAACAGTGACGAGTTTCATACTTTTTCAGGCCGAAAAACTTAGATTTCTCTCAAACCACTTGGAATTTAGATCTGAAAATTTGTAGGCTTTAAAAACAATGATTTTTGCACACTATGTCAAAATTTCAGCCAATTTTAACCGTTAAAACCTCGTTAATTTTGCGTTTTTGTGAAGAAAAGTGAAGAAAATGAGTAGAAGATTAAATTTGAGAAATCTGATGTGATTTTGACTCTGAATCTGATGTAAACTCGTGAAATCTTGCGTGTTTGATCCGTGCAATCGAGCTCCTACTCTGATACCACTAGTAGGACCAGTTTTGACTCGCGAACGATTGCGAACCGATACGTGCGACGTGCGGAATCCATGCACGTGTGTGGACCGAACACAAGAACGTAATACAAACGTGATTTTATTGAATATACGACAAGTACAAGCACCACAAATCACCTTGAGTACTAGTTTCTCTCTCTAGAATCTCTCTCTAAGGCCCAAGCTCCAAAATGTCACAAATGGAAAAAAGTTCCTAATGCCTAACATAAGGCTTCTATTTATAGGCCAAGGCATAAGGGATTTCCATTTATTTACAAGTTTGCCACCTTGCCTTTTTCCCTACATATTTCACAATAAAATAAAATTTTCTTCTATTCTCTGCTACGAACTGAATTGACGGAGGCGATAGACATTAGTGCACTCACAAATTCTAAGGGAAAGGAGTTGGGGTCTGGAACAGATCAGTCAGGAAAAATCAAGTTTGAAAATGTCAATCTTATTGACAATCTAAAGTTCAACCTCCTTAGTGTCTCACAAATGAGTGACAAAGGCTATGGGTCATTCTTTACTAAGGAGAGTTGCAAGATTGTTGGACCAGAAATGGTGAAAAAGATTGAAGAAATAATAGCCAAAGGAAAAAACACAACTTGTTGCTTAAAGGAGTGGCAATGTGTATGTAGTTGATTTGTCAAAAGAGAGCCCAATGACTGATGCCTGTCTGTTCTTAGCTGCCTCTAACCAAGAGATAGAATTATGGAAAAGAAGACTTGGGCACACAAATCTCAAGACAATCACTACTTTATCAAAACAAGGCCTTGTAAGAGTTCTTCCACAAAAATTGTTTACTTGTTCTGAGCATTGTGTTTCCTGTTTAAAAGGTAAACAACATAAAAGCTCATACAAGTCCATTGAAGACTCCAAAACAACCAAGTGTTTGCAAATGCTACACATGGATTTGTTTGGCCCAGTAAAAATCATGAGCTTGAAAAAGAAAAGATACTGTTTGGTTGTTGTAGATGATTTTTCTAGGTTTACATGGACTTGCTTTTTACATTCTAAAGATGAGACTGCAGACATTTTGCAAGACTTTGTCAAACAGGTTGAAAAGCAATTTGATCTGCCAGTAAAAATCTTTAGAAGTGATAATGGAACAGAGTTCAGAAATAAGGAGTTGGATGATTTCTGTGTGTCAAAAGGGATTGTAAGGCAGTACAGCATCCCAAGAACACCAGAACAAAATGGGGTTGTTGAAAGGAAAAAAGAACTTTGATTGAAGCTGCCAGAACAATGCTTGCAGACTCAGGTTTACCCTTAACATTTTGGGCAGAGGCTGTAAACACTGCTTGTTATGTGTAGAACAGAGTTTTGATCAACCCCAGGCATCAAAAGACTGCCTATGAAAGTCTGTTCAAAATCAAACCACTAATCTCATATTTCAAAGTCTTTGTGTTAGGATCTGAGTTTTTTAGATTGTGTTTGTTTAATTAAAGTGAAGGTGAAACAGAGATATAAGTTGCAGTGGAATTATGAAATAAACTTTGAACACACAATCAATAGAAGAAATGTTTAAGCAAACATGTTTAACATCGAATCTAATGATTGTATTTATTACAATAATCAATTACAATTGCATGCATGCACAAGTCTCCCCATCAGCCTGAGCTCACTAATTGTTCATACAGAATGACTTCGGCTGATGTTACTATGAAAGTACAAAGTACTGTTCTATTTATAGTACAACACAACCACTGAGCATCTTCGGCTGATGTCAATATGAAAGTGACATCTAACTTCCTAACAAACTACAACCACTGATCTATACAACCACTGATTACTACACTACTGATTACATAAACAAAGCATAACATAAACTATTGTTTCACTTTCCACTGATGTAGTCTAAACACTGATGTTGAGCATCAGTGCTTGCTTCAAAGCTTGGACAGACCTTGAATGGGCAGTGCTTTAGTCTTCAGCAGTACTTAAGAGACATCAGTAGATAGAGCTTTAGTACTTTAATCTTCATCAGTGCTTGGCTTTGTCAGCAGTTGTAAACAGTAGTACTTGGAGTCTATCAGTTGTTAGGGCCACTTGTTACACCCTGATATTTCCACGTATTACCGGTGGGCCCGGTGGGGAGTATCGTGACGTAGTTTGTCACACCCTCAAAATCCACCATGCGGAGTATCACTGCTTGGAGGCGTGACATGACCAGGATCGAGCCACCAATCATATTGAACAACATAATTAAGGAAATAAAACCAACCACAATACAATTGGTGACCCAAAAGAGAGTAACCAATTTTAAGTTAACAACGGAAGCATAAGACGTAAGTTCAAAACATATGTCCATAGTTCATAAGTTTAAAGTCCAAAGCGTAAGTTTAATAGGTTCATTAAGATTAAATATTAAGCATGGGACATAACAGTCCATAAACCACAACGACCTCCTCCTCGTGCAAGCTCCATAAGCATCTAGCGACCTGTAAGGCATGTAACAACGAGTCAACAACAAAGTTGAGTGAGTTCATGGTTGGTTGTTTAGTTTTAAGTTGTTTCCGAAAACCTGGTTTGTCTTTCGTTGGCTTATTTTCCATGGGGGTTACCCCATAGTTGAAAGTATGATTAACCAGTTCCTTCTTTATTACCCAAACCATTTCCATAATCAGTGGGGGGCTTCCCCATGTGAACCACTAGACTGTATGATATCGACTACTGACGAACAATAGTAGTGCCCTACGTCAATGTCTATCATCATTGACAGTTTGCCATAGTCCATTAGTACACGCCCGTCTGAACGGCATGGTGTGAGGTTTGTTAAACGTAATAGCGCTATTAACTAATGGCCCGCTCGCCATCGGCCTCGGCGATTAAGTCGATATAAAATGAGGGACTTAATGATAGAGTTTTGTCTAGTAAGTTTTAAGGTTGTTGTCCTACCCAAGGAGGACGAACGTACGTATTCTACCCAAGGAGAATACGCAAGATTAATATTGGCATCCTACCTATGGAGGATATGTAGGTTTCGTTTTAGTTTCTTAACCCATTCCTAAACCACCGGGAATCCCATGCCTTGTAGAAAGTGTGTGAACTCACCTTGGTTTGCTCGGTTAGATTAATTACTCAAATAATCAGGAAATCAAGCACGTCCTAATGAGGTACAGATAACAATCAGTTTCTCGTGCATGCATAACACGTATCCTACGTACGGTTTATTTACTCATTACTTCTATCACATACCACACAATTCAAATGTCAAGTTATATTGTTAAGTTATATTATTTTACCCTAATATAATATAACTATCTCACAAAATAAACAAGTATCCACACAAGTGTTCTAGCATAAAATATATATTCTAAATATATATTTAATCATTTTACTTGTAATAATCAACCTCCGATACTTTGTATTTTGTTATGAAATTATGGCAAAGTTTATATTTGAAACCCAAGTCATAAAATATACTTGTAACGCTTGTTTAGAAAAATATTCTCTAAGTGTTGGAATTTTTAGAAAATTTCGCCAGAGTTTCCTTTGTAAACGGAGGTGTCCATGCTATTAGGCATATCTTTTTTTTTTCTTCCAAAAATCATTCAACAATCAACAACAAGTTACCAAACAACATTACACTAGTCAAGTGCAAAAACAATGCACTTTACATAATAACATGAACTTGGTTTTTCATAAAAACGCGTAGTAACTTAGTGGGGTGTTTAGTGGGTTTAGTTACCCTCCAAAGTGTGTTTACTTTTGTAAAAATCTCATTCTCGGGATTTTTAGATGTTCACAACTTGTAAATATAATTTACAAAAATGTTTACTTATAGCATCTTCTTGTGTTAAAAGTATCTCTACACTTATGTTGCTATTTAAAACAGTGTTGGTTTAATAAAAACCACGTTCTTCTAAAAATCATCCTTTTAAACTTGGTTCTCTTTGAAAATCGTTCACAAGTTTTAGATCAACAAGATCACTAGTTCACTGGATTTATTATTTTTCGAGAAAAATCATTTTTCTTTCAAGTTCATGTGTAGACTAGAAGATGATTATTTCATACAAGCACATAATCACCTCTAACTTGTTAAACCATGTTTTCAATCATGCTCTAACAAGTTCCATATGATGATTAACCATCATATTACTAGTAACCAACAAGCAAGCATCAACATATATCAAACAACATCATACTCACAATATTACATCATGTTTTATCATGTTTCATCTTCTTTAAGCTTATGTTTCATGATTCAAAACACAAGTCTTTTAGTGTTCATATGTTTCATCATAATATATCTATCAACCACTAAAAACATGGAGTATCTAAGGATTAACAAGGAACTTACTACTAGCTTAAAGCTAGGGAAGATCAAGAAGCAAAAGTGGAGGATAATAGCAAACGAATGAGGTCCTTCAAGTTCCGAGAACACCAAGCCTCATTGATGACCTTCTAGCACCTAGATGTACACTTGGATTGCTTGAAGCTTGAAAGAAAATGGTGATGGTGATATAGGGGGTGTTCGGCCGAAGCTTAATGTGGGAGGAGGAGAAGATGAAGTTGTGAAAGTGTTGTGATTAAGATCCCTCATGTTCTCTTATAATCCAAAGTTGAGTATTACCCAATCGGTTTAGTGTCTCAAGAGTACAAGACATGATCCTTATCAAATCTTAGTGAACCAAGAAGGATTATGTAGGATCAAGAAAAGATTATGGTGGGGACCACATGTGACCGTCCCATAGGGGGGAGGGTATTTAGTTGGTGTTGAATGGATAGTTAAGTTGTTAAGTTAGATTTCAAGTGTAAGGTTTAGTGCTTAAGTGTATGATGCATTATATAGTTTGTTAAGGTGTTCGGGAATCATAACTAGCTCAGAAAAATAAAAACAATGCTTCTTGCAATATTTTAGTGTTCCGGGTAATGTCCGGTTGTTCGGTTGGATACCGTGCCGTTATAGTGCTAAGTTATTCCATATAGTGTCCTATATATATCTTTTTGTAACACTTTTAATTCCCAACACTTAGGAAAGCATACAAGACCATTTAGTCAATTTTCTGCACAAGACTAGTATGTTAAAAAGCACATGTAAGTATGGCACAGTAATCAGAAGGCAGTTAAGTAATTCAGCACAGACATCAAGCACTTTAATTAACATTAATAAGTCGTACGGATACATGTAATCATGAGGGTTGTCACATAGTTGATATCATCATAGTCAAATAATCACAGTTCAATGCAGAGCGGAAGTCTAAAGTAAAAATATTACAAACCGATTCGAAGGTAACATAAAATATTACACAACGGATTGTAAAAGGATCCACAGGCGGATCTAAAATAAAAGAAATATTGTTCAACAGATTTAAGCATCAAAATATTGCAAGACTCTTTATTTGATACTAGGAGTAGCCAGCCTATTTCGCTTAGTACATGCACTTAACCTTTTTGGAAAATACGTCAGTTTACACTAGTAAATACAATTAACCGACACTTTTGAAAATGTTTAAGAAAATTGATTTAAATGCACAAGGCACAAATATTCTTTTATAACTTGGGATAATTATTAAAATAATCTTGTAAAAGATTTGTATGTTTGTTATACGTTAAGGATCTGGGATAGAAGCCGGAACAAGATTAACAGACACACCACATAATATAAACCCATGGCGAGTTATTCTCAACAAGTGGGTATATCTTTTTACATACGCACCGGCAGGTGTATGCCTACACCTCGTGCTTAAGTCGTGGCCATTTCAATTAATGAGCCGAGGATATCCAGGACATGGTCATTAACCCCACCCCAAAGGCTTAAAACAAACAAAACAGATTAAATGGGTTATCTCAATGATTTAACCATTATTCGATTAAAGATTCAATACCCGACCAAGCGGTATTATTAAATACCGTACCCCAAGCCCGTATAAGGGAAAATAAGTTAAAACTATTTACATGAGCTTAAAATATAAATTTATCCTCAGCCGTATATCAATCAGCAAGTACAAGTATCTTTTACTGGGCTCCTAATCTGGAACGAAGGTTTTAATAACCTATTAGATTCCTAACGGGTCTTACTTAAGTTATAACTTAGACCGGTTAGTTTTAAAAGAAAGGTTTACGGTTCAAAACGCAAGATTAAATGAAGACCGGATTAGAATGTGATTTAGACCCGAAAAGTATGAAGACTTGTATATCATGGGTAAACTAAATACATTCTGGATTTTGAAGAAAATATGATAAGGTTTGACCCGTTTCGGTTAATTTATGCAAACTAGTTACATAAACCGTACCGAATGCGAATATGCATAACGGGTAACCAAATGAGTCATGTACAGGTTCCACAAGTTAATATGCTTAAAATATGTCATGATATCAGTAGGATATCTTCCATTATGACCAAAACGAATTTAAAACCAATTTAAGCCCTGTGAGGGTATTTTGGTCATTTTAAAGTTTATAAAAGAGGTTAAATAGAAAATCTGAGGTTCTGGTCTAAATAATCAGTAAAAATATTTATTTTAGTAAGTTATATCAGTAAGATATCATACATATGTGAAATTTATCATTTATGGCCACACTATGCGTCGTAGGGGCATTTTGGTGTTTTCACATATGCAATAAAGGTCAAATTTGGAAATCTGAGTTCAAAACTTTTGCTTAATGTTAAAGTATAAAAATTTATTCATAACATCAGTAGGTAACAAGACTTAGGTGCCAAATATGGTTTTAAACCATACTAGGCGCCTAAATCGCATAAAAGTCGGTATTTGACGATATTCGGGTTGATTAAGGAAATCTGAGATTTTGATCAGCCTTTACTGTTTAAAATAACTTATTTAATATATAAAATTAGTAGAAAAAGGTTTGATATGTAAAGGATGTGTAAAACTCATTTTATTAGCGAAAAGGGCATTATCGTCAATTACCGAGTCTATGCAAGAACTCTATGTTATGATCAGTTTTAAATTTAATAAAAATTTCCAAAAATCCCTAAATATTATATTACATCAGTGGGTAGAAAGTTTGGTGTCAAAATTTGAGTTTAAATAGGTTTTATACTAAAAATGCCATTTAATTAATAAAAATCCTTCAATTTACGATATCGAGCATAACTCCTAATTTAAACCACAAACTGATGTCAAATTTTTAGGACATACTAATATATCAGAAATAAAGGTTTTTGTCCTCTCACGTTTTAAAAAATCTCGTTTTAATGGTAAAAGGGCATAACGGTCAACTTTTAAGCATTTACCGGAAACATGCAATGAACTAGGATTTTCTATGGAACCATGTTGTATAACTTCAGATGGTTATACTAACATATAATATGGTCCTAAAGGAACCCTAAGGCATAACTAAACTAAGCTAAATTGGGTCAGAACTGAAAGTCAAAACAAAAGTCAACTTTTACGACTTTCGGTTGCGAACCGAGCCTAAACTCAGAATTGTCGGGTTGAACATGCCTAGACATGTTCAATTAATATTTACCAAGTTATTAAAGTGACAAAACTGATTTTATTGCTTCTACATCATTAGTTATGAATTTTATTTAAAAACCGACTCGTTTGACTTTTATTTTAATTACTTTGACCCGACAATTAACTAAGCAAACGTGATAATTAGGAGGTGCCCTTTTGGGGGTTTAATACCTACCTAATTACGATCACGTAGCCATGTTCATTGCGAACAATTGCTAGACCGTTTAAAACTCAAAGCGTTTATCGCAAACGCTTGACTTTTCGGTTTTCTAAGCCAAATAAAAAAATAACTAGCCACAAGACGCACTTACAAGGGGTCCAATGGACCGAGAGGAGGTTCCAAAATGATTAGGATCCTCTTAGAGCTTAGAGATAGAGCAGTTTTGAAAAGATGGTGTGATTTGATCAAATGAAATCCACCTCTATTTATTGTTTTCGGGAAGCCACGGATGAATGCTAAGTGTTGGAAAGGATAACAAGATTATAACAAGTGTAATCTGGTTTTATAAATCAGCTAGCAAGCCCCTATATTGAGTTTAATGGTTTTTAATGTGAGAAGAACAAACAAACGACCCTAAAAAAACAGCTTTAAAACTGCTGTTTCCGTAGTTCCATTAGCTCGCGGCCCGCGTAGGCAATATGCCTAGCGGTCGCGGCCCGCGTCCGAGGTTCAGCCTCACAAAAGTTTGGCAGCACTGCAGAAATGGTCTCTATCCTATAATCCAGCATTTTTAACCTGATAAACTTATAAAAATGTCATATTTGGCCCTCTAGCTTCTGAATCAGATGGGTACAAATTCAGAAATAACTTTTGAAGGTTGACAAGAACAGTCCCTTACTCTTTTACTCGTTATATAATTTTCAAACTTTACATAAATGACACAATATTTTCTAATTTATTATGTTGTGTTAATACAAGGTACCAAGACCTCTAGTAATCATTCATAGGCATCCGGGAGTTTGACCGATCATAGCGAAGTCTTTGGTTTGATTAAAAATGTCCTATAAAGCGTAGTTTCGCAAGTCGTCGCTATTAGTCCTTTAGTCGCACAAAGTAGCGCGAAATGTCATTTAATGATATCCAAGCCTTCTGTTTCCCATAATGGGTAATCCCAATCATGTGTTTAAATATTACTACGCTCCCGTTTGCTTAAATTGTCACCAAAAGGCGTAGATTCAAAAGTTAACGCTTTTGGTCCCCCTAATGCGCAAACTTGCTCATATCATCGTTTAATAGCATCGAAGCCTTATCTAATCCATATTAGGCATTCTTGAAAGTATTATTAACCATCACGATGCTTCGGGTTCGTTAAAAGGTCATTCAGAGGTAAAATTAAACATATTGACGCTTTTAACCCCTTAAACTTGCAAAGTTGCGCGTAATGTCACTTAAAGGCATAAAAGCCTTAGATGGCCAATAATTGGCATTCCCGAGAGTATTATCAAACATTATAAAGCTCCCGGTTTGTTAAAAGGTCACTAAGAGGTAAGAATTAACATGTTGATGCTTTTAACCCTTCGTCGTGCAAACTTTCAATTAATTACGCAAATGGCTACTCTCGATCAACAAGTGGCTCATATGTGAATAGGAACACCGTGTAACTTCATTTGGAGGCTTATATTAAGCACGTTAACACTTTTAGTCATTTCGCATTCAAAGTTTTTTATTTTTCGCAAAAATAGTCCCTCTAATTCAACGTTTGACTTTATTAAGGTTTAGTACACGTGTCAACATATCATTGGACATGATTTTACGAGGTGTTACACCATTGTCAAGGAGAAACAGTTGTACAAACCCTGCTTATGATGATCCACTGTTTAGAATCCGTTTTGTATTTATATCACATGTTCCTTTGTAGGGTTCAATCCCAACAATCTCCCCCTGGAACAGATGATGCCAAAACACTTCATTATTCAAGATCTTTATTGCCTCATCAGTCTTTCCCTGATTTGCCCTTTGAATTGTAATTCAAAGTTCAGAGAATCTTCATCATCCTCATCCCTTCACAGTTGAAACTCTAACAAGTCTTGAAGGTCAGCTACACCCAGACCAAGTGCATCTTCCCTTGTTATATGCTTAAATTCACCACTAGACTTGAGTAGTGTCAATACATGGGTCTTTTGATCAGAATTCCACTTTAGCATTTTTGAGTCTAGTGGGTTTCTTGGGAAAGGTTTTATTTTTGATGAGTTTGGTGATGAAGGCCTGCTCATGAATCCTTTAGCTATTTCTTGTAGCTTTGTTGATTCAGTGAATGAAGATGGTGATGTGTGTTTTGTAGCTGCTTCAGGAGGATCAACAGGAGACAAGAGAACATCAGGTTCTAAGCAGAGTAGTGGTGTTAAGTCAATGCCAATGAGTGTGAAGTCTGCTGAAGAGCATCTTGCTTTACTTGCTTCATTTGTTGCTTCATATGAAAACTACATTCAGGGGAAGATATCTGATCCTGCTACTTTAGATGAAGATTACGATCATATTGACCCTGATGATCTTGAAGATATGGATTTGCAGTGGCAAATGGCCATGATTACTAGACGAGTGAAGAGGTTTATGAACCGAACGGGAAGGAAGTTTATAGGAAAGACTGTTGGTTTCGATAAGACCAAAGTGAGATGCTTCAACTGTCAAAGTTATGGGCATTTTGCTAGGGAATGTAAAAAACAAAAGCAGGAGACTTCGAGTCAGAGTTAAAATAACAAGAATGCATCAAAAAAACTCTAACTCGAGAGCGCTGATCTCTACTGCTAGAGAAGGTTCATATGACTGGAGTGTTCACTTGGAAAATGATGACAATGTCACACAGGCATTCATGGCAGAGATAACTCCAGTTGATGATGGTGAAGCTACTGTGGGAGATGCTGAAGCAAAAGTGGATGCTGAGGCTGAGGTGAAGATAGAGAATAAAGCTGACGAAAAGAAGGTTGATCAGACAAAAGATGCTGAAGAAGAAAAGCAAAAGTCTGACTATGAAAAGGAAGCTGAAGAAAAAGAAGCTAAATACAAGAGAATGGAAGCTCAACTTGCGGCTCTAATGGCCAATCTTAACAAACAAACAGGAGAGGTAAAGTCTAAATCTGTGTGTTTAAAATGTCGTGAACTACAGGGTGAGCTTGACAGGTTGTCAACACAAAACCAAAGTCTGGTGAGCGAGATGTCTAACATAAAAGAAGCAAACTTTTTTGCTAAAAGAAACGAATCGTCATACTTGAAGAAGATAAAAGGTTATGAAAGTAAAATTGACTCATTAACCTGCAAACTAAACAAAAAACTTCAGGTCATAGACTTAGCTCATGAAATGATGACAGAGAAAACAAAAGAGATTTCTGAAAAATGCAAAGAGTTGTCAGATGCGCAACTCAAAATTGTTGAACTTGAAAAGAAATTAGGTCAATTCAGGGACTCTACTTTTGTTATGAAACATATGATGGGTGGCTTGAAGAAAAGTAATGACAAAACCAGTGTGGGATTTCATGGGTTCAATGAAGTTCCACCTCCTGTTAGTCATCACTATTCTTTCTTGCCTGATGAAGATGAGCTCATGAACTTTGGGTCAACATCACCAAGTAGTTCCACATCAAGTCAAGGAAATGTGTTTGTGAGTGCTGATGCTAAGAAGGATAATAACAGCAAACCTGTTTTGAAAAAGAACACATCACATCCTACAAAAAAAATCCAACTTTTGTTAAAAAGGTTAATTTTGTTCAAGGAAGTGACATGAACAACGAAACAGCTGTTATTGAAAACGAATCTAATGTATAGTTTGCTAAAAACAAGAACAAAGAAAATTCTGAAACTAAGCAAACTGAACGAAATCCTTCTAAGGCATCATCAGAAAAACCAGAATCTAGTTCAAAGGCTTCAGATAAGAAGTCTTCGAAAAAGAGATCGTGCTTCAAGTGTCACATCAAAGGACATGTAGCTAGCTGCTGTCCTAACAAAAAGAGTGAAGCACAAGTTAGTGAGAAGAAGAGAGAGAAGTCACCAGAGAATAGTGGTGATAAACAGGAGAAGGAATCTAACTCTCCAAAGAAATCTGCTCCTAAGCAACCAGAGAATGTTGCTGTTGGTGTAGATAAGGCTGAAACAGGAACTCCACAAGTTCCATGTTTTCAAAGAAATCAACCAAGATTTCAGCCTAGATCTCCACCAGGCAGATACGAGAGACCTAGAAGCAGTTCACCTAGAATGAACAATTTTAATGGAAATACAAGTAATTTCAGAAGTCAAGGTCAATATCAAAATCGATACCAAAATAATGGTGGTCGAACTTTTTATAACTATGGCTTTAGAAATTATAACAATCATGCTTCTTGGAATCAAAATTCAAGGTATCAAAATCAGAATTTTCAGAGGTCAAATAGTCCAAACACATATAGGAACCCTCAGGACCATAGACCTAGTGGAAATCAAAATCAAATTCCATCAACAGGTCTGAGATCCAAGACTCCTGTTAGGAGTAATGGATATTGGATGGATGTTCAAGTGGTTGGTGAATTTGGACGACCCAAGACCATTAAAACTTGGGTCCCCCAATCTAACTAATTTCTTAGTTGGTGTGTGCAGGAGCTGCTAAGGAGGATTATCAACTTATGTTGATAGTAGCTGCTTCAGGCATATGAAGGGGGATGTGAGATTGTTGTTATATATATTAAATGATTTAAATTGAAGTTCAAAGTGCTGATTCGACACACTAGATAACCTGGCAGATATTTATACTAAAGCTTTTGACAGGACTCGCTTTGAACATTTAGTCGAACTCAATGGGATGAGGAATCCTGAATAACTGGTTTTTCATAAGAATTTTGTAAATAGTTTACTGCTTTCTTAAAATAAAAAAAATACAAAAACATTGAAAAATAAAAAACATAAAAAAATAGAAAAACAAAAATGAGTTATCACTGTGTGAAAAAGGAGAAATGATAGTACATCAACAAGTTAGACTGTCACACTGAAATTGAACCTAAATTGCATAAGTGTGATAGCAGCTTCATCATACGATGTACCAGTAGGCAAAAAGCATGAAATAATCAACTTACCAATGTGATATAAACTTAAATGAACTGAATATGAGTGGGGAACACATCAGTGGTGTATGGTTTAATGAGCTTAAATCTTGCGTTGATAGATTGCTAAAATCTGAAGTTTTGGGTATTTATACTGATTTTTCATCTGGGGATATCAGGGGTGTCCTTCTGCTGCGTCCAGATATATGCTGACCTAGACACACCCAGGATATCTTAAAAGAGCTAAAAATGCCAAAACCCTGAAAATGAAGAAGCTCTCAAAGAGAGTTATTCAAATGTGCAAAAAGCATAAATTGTACCAAAAAATGGTATTTGTCATAGCCCTCGTTAGATATTTTGGTCTCTCTGCTGTACGAAAGTACTGACCTGTTCACCAATTATCTAAACGTTGAAATACAAAACGGATGAATTCAGTATACTCACCTACTACGATGAATCGTTGTGCATACCTTGATCGCGGGGGTATATCCTGAAGTGGGACACACTAGTATATCAGAAATAAAATTACCTTAACGTATCATATGGTAATGGTACTTGAAATGTTCATGCATTTTGTTTAAGAGGACAAACATACTGGTAATCGTCTTGGACTGCTTTTCACAAAAAATTAAATAAAGAATTATCTAATTGTGTGAAACAGTTTGATTGTGCTGATATGATCTTCTTACCAATGATTCTCACAAAAATAGAGTGTTTATTGATTTTGTTATTTACTTGCTTTCAGAAAATACAAAAATACAAAAATAGTGTCTTTTTCTGTTTAAAATTCTTAACGTACGGAAAACTGTTATTCTTGGAGGAATTGTTACTGATAGCGGGAGACGATGTTAGAAAGTGAGTTCAAAATTTTAAATCATGTGGGTTATAGGGTGTGTGATTAAAAAGTTTTGCGTGTTGGTGATGAAAATGAAAATGCTTAATCTGTGAAACAGTTTAACTATCTCTTGAAAAATAATAATTTATTTAACTTTGTTGAAAAATTCATATGGGTTCTCGAGATGTTTGTTTTATAGTATACAGATTGAAGCAGTATGTTGCTGAGAAGTTAAAGTGATGAAGATCTGTGAAGAGATGAGAGTTTGATTGGATGCATGGCAGAACCTCCTTTCTACATTGCAGACAAAGTTGAAGAGTTGAAGAGTGCTTTACAAATGCTGAACTGGAGTTTACTTAAACGCTAAAGTTTTGAAGATTTGGTGATTGGATGCATCAGCTTAGGGGGAGTCTGTTGCTGACAGAAGCTATTGAAGCTGATGCTATCCAAAGACCAAAGACAATGCAAGAAGACTGAAGACAAAGTTATTTTATGAAGCTATTGTCAAGGGGGAGTTTGTTGGTGCATATTTATGACAACAGCTTAGATTTGGTCTTTGGATATCTTGTAATTAGTTAAACGATAAACGGTTAGCGGGTTTAGCTTTGTATTAGTGAGATAATAGAGTTTGGGCTAAACAAAACCCGCATTGGGTCTAGGGGGGACGAAATGGGCCTTGCCCATGTAGGAAACTCTAGCCCAAGTAGCAAACCTTGTGTTATATAAACAAGGTTAGGCTTTAGGGTTTAGGTTAATTAGCCAAAATAGTTTTGTGAGAGAGCAATTTCGTGAGAGCTATAGTCTTGGACGAAATTGTGTTAGGGTTTTGATTGATTGTAATACTTTGGTTTGATAATCATTAGAAACCCGGTTTGAAAGTGAATTGCTGAAGACAAAGTTATTTTATGAAGCTATTGTCAAGGGGGAGTTTGTTGGTGCATATTTGTGACAACAGCTTAGATTTGGTCTTTGGATATCTTGTAATTAGTTAAACGATAAACGGTTAGCGGGTTTAGCTTTGTATTAGTGAGATAATAGAGTTTGGGCTAAACAAAACCCACATTGGGTCTAGGGGGGGACGAAATGGGCCTTGCCCATGTAGGAAACTCTAGCCCAAGTAGCAAACCTTGTGTTATATAAACAAGGTTAGGCCTTAGGGTTTAGGTTAATCAGCCAAAACAGTTTTGTGAGAGAGCAATTTCGTGAGAGCTATAGTCTTGGACGAAATTGTGTTAGGATTTTGATTGATTGTAATACTTTGGTTTGATAATCAATAGAAACCCGGTTTGAAAGTGAATTGCTGATTTCTGTTCCTACACGTTTTCTGCTATATTCTGATCAAGAGGATTCCGCACTCTTGATTAGATTGACAATTCTGTGAAGATCCATAAACATCAAGGGGACCTACAAAAGTTCTTTAGCATATTTTCTTTGATGAATGAAAGTGCCATTTTGCAGTTGCTTTACTTGGAGGCCAAGAAAGCACTGTAGTTCACCCATTGCACTCATCTCAAACTCAGTTGTCATGAGTTTTCTGAACTCTTCACACATTTTAGAACATGTGCTTCAAAACTGAAGTCATCCGCATAAATCTGGACAATCATCAGATCTTTCCCTCTCCATTTTAAAAACAGTGTTTTATCAAGTTTACCTCTTGTGAAACCAATAGAGATTAGAAAAGTGGAAAGAGTTTCATACCAGGCTCTAGGTGCTTGTTTCAAGCCATACAAAGCTTTGTTTAGCTTGTCGACATGATTTGGATTAAATGGATCCTCAAAACCAGGAGGTTGACAAACATATACCTCTTCTTGAATCTTACCATAGAGGAATGCACATTTGATATCCATTTGAAACACCTTTATGTTGTGGTTGACAGCAAATGCCTAGAACAGTCTGATAGCTTCCAATCTTGCTACAGGGGCAAAAGTTTCATCATAGTCAATGCCCTCTTCCAGTCTGAAACCTTGAACCACAAGCCTTGCTTTATTCTTGACAACAATGCCCCTTTTATCAGTTTTATTTTTGAAGACCCACTTTGTGCCAATAGGACTCACACCCTCTGGTAGTGGTACAAGCTCCCATACTTGTTGTCTTTTAAACTGTTGGAGCTCTTCTTGCATGGCTTCCACCCAACTGTTGTCTTTCAGTGCCTCTTGGTACTTGACAGGTTGATGAAGTGATAGAAAACCGGCAAAAAGACAAATGTTTTGGGATTGAATTCTTGTGAGCACCCCTTCACTGATGTTGCCAATGATTTGGTCAGGTGGATGAGTCTTCAAGAAGATTAAATCTCCTTTGTATGGAACAATGGCATTTAAGGGTGAAGGCTGCAGATGTGACTCATCTGAGCTAACAACTATTGGTGACTTTGATGATCCAACCGTGTCTTGAAATGGAGGTGGAAGAATAGGAGGAATTGGTGTGGAAATATGTTGATTTTTATCTACTGTTTGTTGATTTTTATCAACAGTGTTTGAGGATGTGGAAGCAGGGGTTTGAGGACTACTTTGGTCAACAAGTGTTGATGTAGCAGTGGATGACCTCTGACAACTATTTTGAACATCTGCTGCTCTGGCAATGGATGTGAGTTTATGTTGTGGAATTATCACTTCATATCCATTGTCTGATGGAGGTGGTTGAGATGGACCTGCACTGTTAGTCTTGACAGAAACATTTTCAAAGGTGAATTTATCAAGATCAAATAACTCAGCAGGGTTTGCAGGGATTTTCATTGCACAAAGTTCATTGAACTTTATATTCAAAGTCTCTTCCACACACTTAGTCCTAGTGTTAAAACTTTGTAGGCCTTAGCAGTGGTTGAGTATCCCAAATGGTATCCACTATCTACTTTGGCTGCAAATTTTGAAATTGAGTCTTTTTAGTTTAAAATGAAGCATGGGCAGCCAAATACTTTAAAGTATGAGATCAGTGGTTTGATTTTATATAGAATTTCATAGGCAGTCTTTTGATGCCTGGGGTTTATTAAAACTCTGTTTTGGACATAGCAGGCAGTGTTTACAGCCTCTGCCCAGAAAGTTAATCGTAAACCTAAATCAGCAAGCATGGTTCTGGCAGCCTCAATCAGTGTTCTTTTCTTTCTCTCAACAACCCCATTTTGTTCTGGTGTCCTTGGAATGCTGTACTGCCTTACAATTCCTTTTGACACACAAAACTCATCCAACTCCCTATTTCAGAATTATGTGCCATTGTCACTCCTAAAGATTTTTACTGGCAAGTCAAACTGCTTTTCAACCTGTTTGACAAAGTCTTGTAGAATTCCTGCAGTCTCATCTTTAGAATGTAAGAAATAAGTCCATGTAAACCTAGAAAAGTCATCTACAATTACCAAACAATACTTTTTCTTTTTAAGACTCATGACTTTTACTGGGCCAAACAGATCCATGTGCAGCATTTGCAAACACTTGGTTGTTTTGGACTCTTCAATGGACTTAAATGAGCTTTTATGTTGTTTTCCTTTTAAACAGGAAACACAATAATCAAGACAGGTGAACAATTTTTGTGGAAGACCTCTTACAAGGCCATGTTTTGACAAAGAAGTGATTGTCTTAAGATTTGTGTACCCCAATCTTCTATGCCATAATTTTGTCTCTTTGTTAGAGGCAGCTGAGAACAGACAGACATCAGTAATGGGGCTATCTTTTGACAAATCAACTACATAAACATTGCCACTCCTTTGAGCAACAAGTTGGGTTTTTCCATTTTTTTATTATTTCTTCAATCTTTTTAACCATTTCTTGTCCAACAATCCTACAACACTCCTTAGTAAAGAATAACCCATAACCTTTGTCACTCATTTGTGAGACCCTAAGGAGGTTGAATTTTAGATTATCAATTAGATTAACACTTTCAAACTTAACTTTTCCAGACTGAATAGTTCCAGACCCCAACACCTTACCCTTACTATTATTACCAAAAGATATATCACCCCCTCCATGAGTTTTGAATTCTTTGAGTAGGGCACTACATCCAGTCATGTGCCTGGAGCCTCCACTATCTACATACCAAAGACTATCTATGCATGCAGAAGCTCCCTGCACATCAAGTAAATAATTTGTTCAGGATGGTCTTCAAAGCCAATAAGGCTTTGGATGGGGTCTCAACAGTGTCTGAGTTAAGTTCAGGAACATGGAAAGTGGTTAGCTCAGGTGTTTGAGCAGCTTTTGAAGTCTGTGCCTCTAACCACTGTTGGGGACCATTTCTAATCAACTGTTGATATCCAAAGGGATGCCTGTGCACTCTTGGTTTAAAAGGCCTTTTGTAAGCCTCATAAACATGTAGGACCCTTTGGTATGGAGGTTGACCTTTTCCTCTTTGGAATTGGTTAGCAGGGGGTGCATCTGTCACTTGAATCTGTCTTTTAACAGAGTTTTGGTTCAGCTGTTTTGTAACAGCTGTTTGGATAGGCAAAAATGATGGTTGTTTCTTGACTTGTGATTTTGATGAACTCATGAGTGTTTTTGAAGTGTACTCTTCCTTTTTGACCTCAAAGGTTTTGAGGTACACACACTCCTGAGTAAGATGATTTGTTTTACCACAGTTGGCGCAGCTTTTTGAAGGCACAATGGTACTTGTTTTGTTAATGTCATAAGCTTTTAAATGAAAACAATCTTTGGTCAAATGATTTTTCTTTTCACAAAAGTCACAAAACAAGTTTTTAATCTTTTCTCTCTTTTTCTTCTTTTCAGACTCCTTTGCAACAGAGTTTTGAACCACTGTTGGGATGTCCTTAAGAGGAATTACCTTGACCTTTAGAGCTTTTACACCATCCACTATGGTGAACTCCATGGGTTTGAAATTTTCGAGGTCACACTCATCAGACCATGTGGGTTTGAATTGGTATTTCTCAATCTCCTCAAAAGTTGAGGACCCCACTGATCTTTCAAGAGTGATTTTGTTTCCACTTTTATCAGTTATTTTAACCTCTTGACCATTCTTGTTAGTAGGTATGATTTCAACAGTGTTTTGAACAAATTCATTTTCAGCAGTGTTTTCAACTTGGTCATTTTTCCTGAAACCTATGCCAAATTTTACATTGCTTTTGATCTGTTTTTCAAGCATAACTTCATAACCTTTGCATGATTCCACCCATTTCTCACATGTGATTTGGGTGGATTCCAACTCCTTTTTGCAGGTTTGATATTTTTCTATCATGGCCGGGAGTTGGTCCTTGGTTATGCTATGATCATGTTTAAGGCTGCAAATTTCATTTTCTTTTTCTGACAATTTGATTTTCAATTCTTTTAAAGATTTTTCAAATTGTACTTCATCTTTTAACATTTTATCTCTAAGGTTTTCATTCACCTCCTTGACATTTGCAAATGCTATGATGCGTTTGTCTGTACATAGGTTTTTAAGAACCTGGGGTGATACCTTAGTTGCAGCCATCATGGAACAATCACAGACATGTTCACTTTCTTCTGACTTCTTCTCTTCTTCTTCCTCAACAGACCAGGGGTCAGACAGTGGTTCCACCAGTGGTTCTAAATTTTCTCCCAACAGTTGTTCATTCACAATAGCAGTAACCACTGCTTCAGCAATTGTATCCACTATTTCTGCACTGGATGCTCCTTCTTCAGTTTCCAGCCCTTCTGGTATTGACTCTAATGCGACAAAACAGAATTCATCACTAGAAGCATCATTTTCAGCAAATATTGTAAAGTTTTCATCAGCTAAGTCTTCAGGTAAGCTACTCCAATCAACAAAGCATTGAGTGAAGAAACTTTGCTGTTCTGTTTGAACAGAAGGTTGAGTAGCTTGTTAAGGTGCAACTTGTTGCACCTGAACCTGAGGAGTTGGGGCTTAGACATACCATATCTGAGGAACAGTGGTTTGCACATACTGTATCTGAGGAACAGTGGTTTGGACATAATGCACTAGAACAGGGGTTGCAGGATGTGCATAGTGAGCAATGTTTACATGAGCAGCAGGGGCATATTGGGAATACTGCACAGTGGTTTGGTTATTTTGTGGTCTTGAGCTAGGATGTGTGATGATTGGTCCATTATTTTGACTTCTACACTCTCTAGCAAAATGACCTAACGTATTACACTTGTAGCATTTTATCTTTGATTTATCCAACCCTACTTTTAAGTTCCCATGTAACCCTGGAAATTTTCTCCCTGTTCTCTTGTAGAACTTGCTGGTTCTAACACTCTGCAGTGCAAGTTGGTGCAAAAATATCCATCTCCTCCCGATCAGTTGGATCAAAGTGCTGAAGATCATTGAATTCAAAGGATATATTATCATAATTCTGGTTTTCTCCATTAGCTGTAAAAACATAATTAGATGAATAAGAATCAGAGTTGTTAAAAGCTCCACCAGCTGTTATGTCAATGTAATGATCATAACTCTGATCCTTGCTACCACAAGATTCTTCCTGACCCAAAAGAGCTGTGTTGCCAAATGTATAATCATCTGCAACCTTCCCAGTCTCTTGTAGCTTCTAAAACGTTTAAACTGTTGTGTTAATGATTCACCCTTAGTGTGACAAAAGGTTTCATACTGTTGATTCGAAACCTCCCTGTTATTTTCAATTACTTCTTCAGTCCCACCAAACTGTTCCTTAAGTGCATCCCACAATTCCTTGGCACTGTTACAGTGTAACAGCACAGCATAAATTTCATTTGGGAGTGCAGAAGCAACGATGCTAAATGCCTTGGCATCCAGTTCAAGTTTTTGAAAATCCTGGTCAGAATAGTTTTCAATTTTCTTAGGTTCAAAAACTTTTGGATCCTTAGCACTCGGCACCATTGAAACATGTGGTCCAAATGCAACCGACTTCCAACACCTTGTGTTTTGTTGGGCTAATATGTGACCCATCCTATGCTGCCAGATGTTATATTCAGATCTGACCAACATAGGTGGTTTGAAGAGTGTGCCAGTGTTGTTAGTGTCCTGTGATTGTGACGCCATTCTGGTTGTTTTACAGATACTGAATAATCAACTTTTGTACGTGATTACCCCTTACTATGTTTTTCAACTAAAAACGAACAATCGAAAGTATCAACGAGATTGAGCTGAACTTTTACGTCAAAATGACTGTTAAATCAAATTTGACTGTCCTGCTTTGATACCAATTGTTAGGATCTGAGTTTCTTAGATTGTGTTTGTTTAATTAAAGTGAAGGTGAAACAGAGATATAAGTTGCAGCGGAATTATGAAATAAACTTTGAACACACAATCAATGGAAGAAATGTTTAAGCAAACATGTTTAACATCGAATCGAATGATTGTATTTATTACAATAATCAATTACAATTGCATGCATCCACAAGTCTCCCCCCATCTTAAGCTCACTAATTGTTCGTACAGAAAGACTTAGAAGAAAAGAGCTAACAGAATAGTACAAAGTACTGTTCTATTTATAGTACAACACAACCACTGAGCATCTTCGGCTGACGTCACTATGAAAGTGACATCTAACTTCCTAACAAACTACAACCCCTGATCTATACAACCACTGATTACTAAACTACTGATTACATAAACAAAGCATAACATAAACTACTGTTTCACTTTCCACTGATGTAGTCTAAACACTGATGTTGAGCATCAGTGCTTTCTTCAAAGCTTGGATAGAGCTTCAGTAGATAGAGCTTCAGTACTTTAATCTTCATCAATGCATGGCTTTGTCAGCAGTTGTAAACAGCAGTACTTGGAGTCTATCAGTTGTTAGGGCCACTGTCAAGGGGAAGGACTTGTACAAACACTGCTTATGATGATCCACTGTTTAGAACCAGTTTTGGCTTTATATCATCTTTTCCTTTGTAGGGTTCAATCCCAACACTTGGCTGCCCTTGTTTTATCTTAAAATTGAAAGATTCTATTTAAAAATTTGCAGCCAAAGTAGATTGTGGTTGGGAAAATCAACCACTGCCAAGGCCTATAAAGTGTTTAACACAAGGACTAGGTGTGTGGAAGAGACTTTGAATGTAAAGTTCAATGAACTTTCTTCCCTGAAAATCCCAGCAAACTCTACTAAATTGTTTGATCTTGATAAATTTACTTTTGAAAATGTGTCTGTCAAGACTAACCTTGCAGGTATTCAACAACCTCCTTCACAAGATTATGGATATGATGTTGTAATCCCACAATATAAAATCACATCCACCACCAGAGCAGCAGATGTTCAAAACAGCTATCAAAGCTCATCCATTGCTGCATCAACAGTTGTTGACTAAAGCAGCCCTTCAACCTTTGTCACTATATCATCCCCAACCACTATTGATAAAAATCCTCCAACAGTGGATAAAAATCAACTTTGTGCCACACCCATTCCTCCTATTCCACTTCCATTTAAAACAGATGTTGGATCATCAAAGTCACCAATGAATGTTAGCTCAGATGATTCACATCTAAAGCCCTCACCATTAAATGCCATTGTTCCATATAAGGGATATCTGATCTTTCTTAAATCTCATCCACCAGACCAAGTGATTGGCAACATCAATGAAGGGGTTCTCATCAGAAGTCAATCCCAAAGCATTTGTCTTTTTGCTAGCTTTCTATCACTCCATTAACCAGTCAAGTACCAAGACACACTGAAATACAATAGTTGGGTGAAAGCTATGCAAGAAGAGCTCCAACAGTTTAAGAGACAACAAGTATGGGAACTTGTACCACTGCCAAAGGGTGTAAGTCCTATTGGCACAAAGTGTTTCTTCAAAAACAAAACTGATGAAAGGGGCATTGTTGTCAAGAACAAAGCTAGGCTTGTGGTTCAAGGCTTTAGACAGGATGAGGGCTTTGACTATGATGAAAATTATGCCCCTGTAGCAAGATTGGAAGCTATCAGACTGTTCTTAGCCTTTGCTGTCAACCACAACATCAAGGTGTTTCAAATGGATATCAAATGTGCATTCCTCTATGGTAAGATTCAAGAAGAGGTATATGTTTGTCAACCTCCTGGTTTTGAGGATCCATTTAATCCAAATCATGTCTACAAGCTAAACAAAGCTTTGTATGGCTTGAAACAAGCACCTAGAGCCTCGTTTGAAACTCTTTCCACTTTTCTAATCTCTATTGGTTTCACAAGAGGTAAAATTGATAAAACCTTGTTTTTAAAATGAAGAGGAAAAGATTTGATGATTGTCCAAAATTATGTGGATGACATCATTTTTGGAAGCACATGTAGTAAAATGTGTGAAGAGTTCAGACAACTGATGACAGCTGAGTTTGAGATGAGTGCAATGGGTGAACTACAGTGCTTTCTTGGTCTCCAAGTTAAGCAACTGCAAAATGGCACTTTCATTCATCAAAGAAAATATGTAAAAGATCTTTTAAACAAATTTGAGATGAATGATTGTAAACCATGTAGTACACCCATGGTAACCTCAAAGCTGGTCATGTCTGATGAAAAGGATGATTTGGTTGATCAAACATTATATAGAAGCATGATTGGGTCTTTATTGTACCTAACTGCATCTAGGCCAGACATCATGTTTGCAACATGTGTTTGTGCAAGATCCCAATCAGCACCTAGGAAGGCTAACCACATTGTTGTGAAAAGGATTTTTCAGATACATAAAAGGTGCTCCCACACTTGGTATCTGGTACCCTGCTGATGGGAATATTAAGCTTTTAGTTTTCTCAGATAGTAACTTTGCTGGATGAAACACAACTAGGAAGTCTACATCTGGTGGGTGTCAATTCCTAGGCAATTGCTTAGTGTCTTGGCAAAGCAAAAAGCAAGCAGCTGTTTCTACATTCACTGCTGAAGTAGGATACATTGCTGCTGCAAGCTATACAACCCAACTGTTGTGGCTTCAAAATCAACTGCTGAATTTTGGTATAACTGCTTTAAAGACACCTCTTATGTTGGATAGTTAAGCAGCTGAAAATATCATCAGAAATCCAGTCTCTCATTCAACAACCAAGCACATTGACATCAGAAATCACTTTGTGAGGGATTGCTATGAAAAATGTTTGATTTCTCTTTATCATGTTCCAACTAAGAATCAGCAGGCATTTGTGCTAACAAAAGCTTTAGACATATCCAACTTTGAAAGCTTGATCTCTAGAATTGGTATGCTTAACATGGACTAACAAGCAAAATCTTGTTTGTGCATGAATACAAAGCGTTAAAATATTTTCAGAAAATCAAAAATTCATCCTTAAAAAATGTTAAAATTAAAATTTTCATTAATCCTTAAAAGTCTGTCCATATCCACTGTTTGTTTCAAACATCTGATTGTTAAAAATTCACCTACTGCTGAAAGACAACCTCTGTTTCTTCATATTCCTTGTTGACCACTGTTGACCAAATATCAATGTTCCAACTACTGATGTCTATCCACTAATAATTAAAATCAGACACTGTTCTCATTTTTCACTACTGTCAACCACTGATATTATCCATCAGTGGTTCCCAAAACAACTGTCTTCCACTATTTCATCACAGGTTGCCACTTGGGCAGATGTTAACCGTCCGATCTTTGAAACCGCTGCCACATCAGCATTCACTTTTTCTTCTTAACAAAACCCTGATAAAACCCCCCAAACAGAGTTTTCACTGCCGTATTGAGTTAAAAAATTCTTCAAAAGCGGTTTCCATCTCACATTCGTCCTTTCTCTTTCATTCGCGATTTTCACAATCACCACGGCTCTCATCATCAAACACCCACACAACTACCTCTGTACTCTTGAAAAATCTAGCAAAAATACAGATTTCCTTTCCATCATCGACGCCCTTTCATCATCAAAGTACAAAACTTTATTGACTTGCAATGCTCCCATTTATCAAGATACCCTACGAGATTTCTGGGCAAATGCCAAACTTGAAATACAAGATAAAAAGGCTTGGGCAATCTCATCAGAAGTAGGTGGAATTTTGGTCCCAATAACACCACAGACCATATCAGAAGTTTTTCAGATGAACGACCAAGCAGGTAAAACCTCCTTCCCTAAGGATGAGTATCAAATTGATTTGATCGAACGAGGGTATGCATGACAATTGACAAAAGCTACTATGCAAAAGGGAGAATTTCCACCTCCCATGAAATTCCTGTTTCATACCCTGCTCACCTGTGTTTCTAATAAAACAACTACTTTTAATGAAATTCCTCTAAAAATCCAATACTAAGGGTATGCTATCATGTCTAAAACTGATTTCAATTACTCCCAAGAAATTTTTATTGATTTGGTCAAAAATGTGAAAAATATTAAAGAAAAGAAGCCACAGGCTTTCTTATTGTTTCCAAGTGTCACACCCCGACCACGTAAAACAACAGGACGTGGCGGAAACGTCGCGGAGTGTTGTAACATAATCATTGTTTCACAACCATGGATTTAAACAATTTCGTTTTATTGAATTAAATGTATTACATTACATTGGAATTTTAAACAAAACATGAACAAATAGACATTCATTGTTATTAAGTCACTAAGGCCTCGTCCATACCTACGTGAGTGTACACAAATATCATCAACTATGGTACCTGAAACACATGTGAAAATACATCAGCATAAAAATGTCGGCGAGTACATAGGTTTTATATGAGTGTCGGATCCATGGCTAGTTTACATGTTGCAATACTTAATTAAAACCTTGTTTTTGAAAAGTATAGTATTGCGACATAATTAACCAACTCAAATCAAGTTGGTTATAATTTATAAAATCTCATAGCCATGATTCTTAACTCCAAAACATTTGTTTTATTAAATCAAATTGTAAAACATATCATAGAAACTTGTTAATAAAACTCGTATGGTTTATATTATTCAGAACACATCATTGAGTGATATCGTTTCAAAATCGTTTACCCAAGTGATCTAGATAACACAACGATATATAATGTGTTAAAAGCATTTATGTATAGGAAGTACCAGCAGCGTATCCACCATGCTTTTAACACATTACACCCACCCCGTTACTTAATCACTTCCCTAACCCAATGGCTCAAACAGTTACAAAGGGTTCACATAAATCAAATGGTTACAAACGGTTCACATAAATCCAACGATTACAAATGGTTCACATAAATCCAACGATTTCAAATGGTTCACATAAATCCGATGATTACAAATGGTTCACATACATCCAACGATTACAAATGGTTCAAAACGTAAAACAATTGTGCTAGCATGTTAAGTGAGCATACATAGCAAAACATAATGAAATCATGTACTAATAGTCTACTAATGAACATAGCAAGTATATGATATGAAAACATGGAAAACACGAAAGTAACAAGTAGGCACATGTGAATCACCCCAAAATAGTGTGAAAACAGTAAAAGAGGGGGATATGTACTCACTTGAGGGTGCTTAGAAGTCTTGAATAACAATCAAGCAAAGCTAGAGGGATCACGGAAATCAAACGACACCTAATATAGGTAACTACATTAATAACCGGACCTAAATCGGAAGATCGGATAGAATGAGGTTTCGTAAACCAAATGAGTATAGGAACTCATCTAATATGGTTTAACAAGGCCTACATTCCAAAAGAAAACCTAACCTAAGTGCTTACGACCCATTACGACCCGTTTAAGTAGCTTACGCTACTTTAACGCGTCGTTCGCGTAAAATGCGTTCGGATAGCCTAACTAGTCCTATGTCAAGTATTATATGCCTTAACATGTCTAATAATGTTACCTAATCAGTTTAGATATCAAAATTTAGGTTACATATGCTTAAAATGAATTTATGCGTAAAAAGGGCATTTTGGTCATTTTCCTAACGCATATAAACTACCTATCATACAACTAACTAAACGAAGTGACCATAAGGTATAACCTCGGAAGGTTATTCCCTATACAACTATGGTCACCTAATATGTTTGGTCGGATCCTAATGATCGACCAAACGGGTCGGGTTTGAAAGTCTATGCGTTTATTTAGAGCTCTTACCTTTACGACCCTAAATAAGCACTAAACCTAAAGTGACGAGCTAAACATGTTAAAACATGTTTAACAAGGTTTGAAAACAGGTTTGGTATCAAAACAAACGGTTTTGATACCCAATAGTAGTTTGGTTACAAAATACGCATAAACGCGTATTCTGGCCGAAACTACGACTCATCACTATGCCTAAATAACGTGGTAATAAGTAGGTATAGTCACGAGAGACTAAAACTATCGTGATTACGCTCACGTTATGAAGTTCAAACGAACTTCGTGTTGACCATAAACTGGTCAATTCAGAAAGTCAAATAAAGTTTGACTTTCATGATAAACGCATAAAAGAACGAAGGAATACTTACAAAAGGTCCAAGAATGGAGGTTTGATTCCAAATATTCTCAGGTATGAAGTGATAAACACATCAACTTAGAGAAATTTCAGAATCAAGTGTGAAGAATGCAAATGAGGAAGGTGGGTATTTATAGAAAGTGAAGAACCGTTAGGATCTTTCCTCGATAAACGAGCATTAATCTGGACCGTCCAAGTGGGCACAAGGTTTTGGAATACTAGGGGTGCCCCAAAACCATCAAATGGTATTGAAAAAGTTACAAAAAAGACCCCCAAGTTCAATCCCATTGCTGAAAAATGCTAAAAATCAATTTTTTGCCCAGATAGGGCCGTGGCGTCGCGCCACGGCAAAGGCTTATGGTGGTGGCGCCACGCCACCATGTGCCAGCTCCAGCAATTTTGCCAAAATGGCAGAAATGGTCCCTGTAACACTTTTAAGCCATTTTTGATGCGTTTAAACCCCGTTAACCTCATTTCAAGTCTCTAAAATGAAGTTAAAGTATAGGGAACTTGAAACATGCTCAAACATATCCCAGATGTCGGTTCGTTTGGCCGTACGGTTGCGTTATTTGGTTAATTACGACGAAACACGAACGAACGCGAAAAAGATCCAAATTACGCGACGAAAGGATTTTTATCAAGCCAATCACTAAAATAAAATATTTTAATGATTACATAAATTTTTGGATGTCTGGATATATTCAGAACGTAAGATATGTGCGAAAATGCAAACTTATGCACTTTTTGACGCTTTTAGTCCCTATTGATCAAGAAAGTTTATTTTTGCGCACCAAACACCTCAAAGCCTATTTCTAAGCTATGTAAAAGATATTTAGGGCATATTTAACTTATGATCAAGTTCCGGAATGTTCGTTACAATACAAATCGGCATACTTTCGCAGTTTGTCAAAATTAGTCCCTGTAAGCGAATAAACTTGATTTTGCCACACCAACCCTCCAAAACTTATTTCTAAGTTAGGTAAAGGTTATTTAAGGTATGTTAAGCCTATTACACTATTCCGGAGTGTTCGTTGCATTAAACTGGTTATAATTACGCATCAGTGCGCGTATAACCTTCCAGAAAGCGATTTAAAGCTTGAAACCGAACATGAATTGATATGTGCAAACAATACACGTATTTTTACAAATACCAAGTATGAAACACAATATTTCATAAATTTGGTATTTGTTTGATGGTCGCAGAGGCACAGGTGTCACACCAAGATTGAGTTATTATTTGCAACAGAAAATCCCAAAAGAAAATGCACATGTACTTGTACAAGGTGCACCTTTTCAAATAAACAGCTTGTCTGCTGAAACTTTTACTCGCTTCATGGCCAAAGAGTCAAAAATTCTAAAACACACAGAGGGGAGTCTGAGCAAATTTTGGATGAGTCCACATCTGCTCCTCAGACTTTAGCTGCTTAACCCACTGCTCTCTTGGTGAACACAGCATCACAACCACTGCTGTGCAACCCCCACCAAAAACCACCAAAAAGACCAAAAGGAAATCCACCAAACCCACCAAAAAGGGTCTTGTAGGATCGAATTCGGATCCGAACGAGTCGGTTAGAAGGGTTTTTCACCAAAAAAAGAGGCGGAAACAAGTGTTTCGGTGTAATTCAGCAAGTATTCACCTTAAACTGTTGTTATTATTGATATGCAATCAATTACAGACTTGACAACACTTTGGCAGCACTTCGTGGCTTGCCAGAAGAAAACACCTAGAACTATATGTGTTTTCGCTCATAGGACCTATATATAGGTGACATGGTTTCGTTTATATGTATATGACATATAAGCGAACCCACTTGATTGACACATGAGCGAACCTGACATGACACATGAGCGAACCTAGGCTAATGACTCATAAGCGAAATCACATGCTAAGACCACTACGGGCGAAAACAGAATGATACATGCATGAACGAAATCATCATCTAAGACATAAATGCTTTTGTCTTTTGTGTAGTGATGTCATGATGACTTCACCATTATGATGTCATCATTAAAGATGATGACATTATCCTCTTTCAGATCAGCAACGAGACTGAGACTCGACATAAGACGAAGACGACAGATGTATGCACCAACAGACTCCCCCTCAGATGTTGACGAGTCTTAAGTGTCGAGTCTTTGCATCTTCAGTCTTTATCAGTCTTCGATCTTCCTCTGAAGTATTTGTCATTGCAAGAATCCTCATTCTCTAACTTTATCTTCAACAAACTCCTCTCTCTCAAATGTTGAATATCATGGTGTCTTCAGACTCCCCCTCTCACTCTGCTGGGATCGTAGTCTGGAATTCACAAGATCATAACCTGGCTTTCATCCTGCTCTGGATTGAAACCTGGCCAACCTGCAAAAGCTCTACCCAAAAATAAATTTTCTGATAACAATTTGTGGATAAGATTTTCAAATCTAATTTGCCACTTGCAGGAATAACGTTTTATATTGCAAAACTTTACTCATTTCATTTCAATAATCTTCAAACACTTTCACCCAAACCATTTGTTCATCATGTTTAGCACTTGGAATTTCAAAAATCAGCTTCTCAACATCAGTTGTCGAAAATCTTTTTGGATTTTTCAAAATTTATGCTAAAACACACTAAAATCTTTTTAGATTTTCTGCAAGAAAATAACTGACACCAATTATAGAATCAAGAAAATGCAGAAATGAAATGCAATAAAGAAATATTTACAGACAATATTTTTATGAGCTCATGCAAGAGGATCATATCAGTTTATGAGACAAATCACCAACACCATTAAGCTTCATTACATTTTAAGTTTTAAACGATTCACTTAGATTGTCAGTATACTGGTCCACTTAAATTTTCACACAAAGTTCAACTGCTTCGAGATACGAGATTAATGTTTTAAGTACTTAAACTCAATCGCGTGTCCCACCTCAGAATATACTCCCGTATCCAGATCCCAATATTCAGTCTTATAGGTAATTATGACACAAATGATATCTGTACATATATTAGGTAATGCGAGGGCCGAGGGATCTCAGGTCGATACTTCCGTATACGTAGAGAGATATCAGTTTCGACTTTATGGTATGTCCCCTTTAGAGGATCTTTTAGCTACAACAGCAGCGACTATCAATTTTATTGTTTCATCTGCATGCTGAGGGTTTATGCTATGTTTCAAGCATTTGTGGAAAGTATTATCCAAGGACTAGGTCAGAACCATCGTTCAGCAGAAGTCCCGGAATAATACCCCAGACATCATTGAGTATAAAGACCTAGTATATCAGATTATGAGACCTTTCAAACGAGATTTCGGGGGTTACCCATATATCCGAGAGATGTTTCCCCACGATATAAGCAAGTTTGAAATTTAGGTTTATATCTCGTCACAATCTACTAAATGTGCAAAAACCTACTGACACATCATCAGTGAGACCGTTTATCACATTTTTACTTTCCATTTCTTTAGCATGTTGTGATAGTCCACTGATGTACTATCATTTCCTCTTTTATGCAACAAAAACTCATTTTTTTGGCTTTTTCAAAATTTTCAAATGTTTTTGGATTTTCTGAAAATTCTTACTCCCCCTAAAATGCAAACACATTTTAGGAAATTTGAAAACAAACTGTACACAAACATGACAACTGATATCGAATTGCCTCAATTCTCTATCCACTTGGCATAAACAATCAGAACTCCCCCTCACAACAAACTATTTTCCCATTGTGATCTCAAAACACTTAAGTTTGTTTTAATCAAAATGGTTTTTCCGGAAAATAAGTTTTGTTGATTTTGTAAACCATTAGTAGGTTAGGGATTTGGTTCATCACATTGTTTTTCAACCACTTGTAGGAAATCAGATCCAACTTAATGTCCCTGATTTACCACTTGTAAGATCAATCTTATCCAAATTCTGAACCACTTGTAAAAATCACAAACATACAACTCAAACCTGTTTTTCAACCAATTTACCATCTGTTGGTTGAATTCTCAAGGTGCCGATTCTTACTCCACGCTTATAAACCTGGGAGTTCCGGCAAGTCCTGCTTTTCAAAAACACATTATACAAACATGATAAAGAATGATGAATGATGCCGATTCATGATCCACGATTACCAACTTGGGATCTCCGGCAAGTCAGGTTTTTATTCTTTGAAAAATATATCCACCCAAGCCTGACCTTCCTTGGGTGTAACAACATTTTCTTCTCCATCTTTTCTTTCAACGAACCTGTGACCTCCTCTTTTGGCAGCGTAAAATTCTTTAACACCTTTGGCTTTACCATTGACCATTTTGCCAAAAATGTGTTTTACAGTTCCGTTGAAAGCCTTATCAACATCAAATTTCTTCTTATCAGAATAAAATTGATTTGAAATTTCAACTTTCCCAACTTTCTTTTTAAAATTTTCAGCCCGCAGAGGTGGAAAATTTTCATTATTCATAGTTGGAACTGATTTTTCAACTTTTTTCTCAACACGTGGCTCCTCTGATTTTGTGGAATCAGATTCATCACCAGAATTATTACCTGAACCTTTCACAACCCATTTTTGATTTATTACATTTTCTTTTCTTTTCAAAACACTCTTTGAACATTCTCCCTTCTCAAAGGTTGAATTTTCAAAGCTAGTAAATGGTTTGGTTGTAAGTTCAGTTTTCTCCACAACTTTCTCTTTCAATTTACCAGATACTTCCTGTTTTGGTTTGAATGTTTTCGGACAATTCCTAGCAACATGACCAGCAATCTTGCACTGAAAACAGGTCCTGGTTTCTATCTTCTTTGTAACAACATTTTTCTTTAACTCTTCTTGCTTTTTGGCAAGGAATTCCTGATTCGTTTGTCTTCTGAATGCTTGGTCTTTCTCATCATCTAAAGAATTTCCTGAAACAAACACAGTTTTTGGTATAGAAAATTTTTCATTTTTATAATTTTTCGGTTGATTAAATCCTAATCCTTTCTTTTTGAAATTACAGTTATGGTTTGGTTTCTTTTGGAAACTATAACCAAAATTGTAACCTATTTTCTTGTTAATTCTTTGTTGTTCTCTTGAAGTGTATTGCTTAGGTTTTCTAGAAAGATTTAAATCTTTTATTTCAGAAATATTAATTTATGTGATTTTGAAAACCTTTTGAATCATTTCAAATCTGACACTTCTTATTGGAAAAACTTCATCAGAATATAATTTGTCAGAATCTTTCAAAGTATATGCCACTTTGAATGATTCATCATTCAAATTAGATTTTGATATCAAAAACTCTTTATCATAAACTCGTTTGTCCTTTTTGACTGTTGACTTTGACGCATCGGACTCAGACTTTGACTTGGATTTGGATTCCGGTTTTGACTCCTCACAGTCATCTTTATCTAACACCTGATCGACCACACTTTTTATCAACTTTGACTCATGATCAGTATCAGACGACGTGTACGTGACATCAATATTTTCTGGCAAGTTATCCGACGGCCCAGACTCCCATTGTAAGTTTATTGCCTTTTCGACTCTTTCGGAATTTGGATTTCGAGGTAAAAATCCATTTTCGACCGGGGGCGGACATCTAGTGTAGACCACACTTGGTTTCTTACCAGAAATCTTCACTTTATCTTTGTCTTCTATCACAGATTTCTCTTCTTCTGAAGTCTTTAATTCTTCAAAAGTCTTCAAATTCTCCACAATCGGATAAATCCTGTCAACAACAAAAGTAGAACATGAGTAACTTTCTAATAACTTGTTGACTCTTTCAGTTTCTATCTTTTGTGTTGCCAACTTCAACTCCAGATCAGCACATTTCTTTATGTGAAAGTTGATATCATCAAGCTGTCTCTGGTACGCTTTCTTCAGCGTATTCATTGCCACAACTTGTTCACCATTTGAATCAGTATACTTGTTAATTTCTATGTTCAATGTATCATAGGATTCTTTCAATCTGTTTATGTTATGCAGCAACTCATTGTTTTGCTTGATTAAAGAATCACAGTTCATGCACTTTTCAGGAACTTTGACAGGTTCTGCATCAACTCTGACTTCAAATTCAGGAACCTCTTTGACTGTTCGGTTTGATTGTAAAAATTCAGCTCCTCTTTTTCTCAGCTTTAGCTTTAGCTTTTAATCTCTCTTCCTCTTCTTCCTCTTCTTCAAACTTTCTCCGTCTTGCTTCAGCAGCTTCCATGACTTTTCTGCATTTTTCAGCACATTTCAAATCATAAGCATTTGCAATGAAAGCTTTAGCATTTGAAGAGTCTTGATCTGGGCAAAAATCATCCCAACTGAAACCTTCAGCCAGTTTTTCATCATCTTGTTCTGCCAAAACACACTTTGCTGTTTGTTGGAACATATTTATCCCAGCTAAAATTATCATATTTGCCCTGATTAACTAGACACGCTCTTTTTGAACCTTCAATCACATCTCTCCCGTGAGCAGTTTGTGCCTGATGCGGTGCTGATGGTGTGATTTGATGATAAATCGCCTTTTTGTGATAATCGTTGTTTCCAAAAGGATTCTGGGGCTCCAGTAGCTTCACGATTTTTGCACTCTCTCTTGAAATGCCCCTTTTCCCTGCAACGAAAACATGTAACTTTAGATTTATCAAAGCCTAAATTTGAAACACTTGCATCACGGAAATCATCTCTTCCCGTAATTTGTTTAAACTTCTCAGCTCTTCTCATTACACTGGCCATGCACCATTTAATATCCATCAATTCCATTTCCTCGGCATCGATTTGATCGTAATCCTCTTTCGTGAGCATTGGATTACCGATCTTTCCTGCCACAAAACTACTATAAGACTCTAGAACCATTCCCAACAAAGACATTTGATTTTTAGCTACTTCTTCAGAATAATCTTGATCATTTTCAAGATTTAATACAATGTTACACTGAAGTTTTCTTCCATTCTTTGTTGCAGAAATGTTTGGATCAAATGATGAAAATCTTGTGCTGCTTGATCCCTGGGATGATTTCTTTTCTGAAGAATCTTTTACACTGTAAGCAGTGTTGACTTTTGGAGAAAAATTTGACTTTTCGTTGACACCACCTTTGTAATACAAGCTGATATCTTGTTCTCCATCATAATTTTTCATCCTGGCAATCTTTCTCTGCTCCATCTCTTGAGCTTCCAAATGTTTGATGAAGTCTCCTAATGTCATATTTTTATAATCTTTTCTGTTGGATCTCAGCATCATCAGAAATGTTCCCCAAGTTTCATGAGGTAGTGCATCTGCAAGTTTTTCAATCAATTCATCAGTATCCTTTTTAATACCAAGTTTTGTCACATTTCTCACCAAGTTACAATATCTATCAATTATTTGCTTGGTATTTTCAGATTTTAAACCACGGAATAAATCAAATTCTTTCTTCATGAGAGACATTTTGTTTTTGAGCATATCATCACTTCCAACAAATTTTGCTTCCAATTCTGTCCAAATTGAGTAAGCAGTTCCATCATGTTGAAGCAGTATCAAGATATATTCTTTTATCGCTTGCTAAAGCAGACTCACCATCAATTTCTCATCTCGATATTTCTTTTTATCTTCTGTACTCATTTCTCGAATTGTTAACTGCACATTATTTGTTGTGGGTCTAACATATGGTTCCTCAGTGTGTTCCCACACATCCAAATGATACGCTTCAACCCAATTTCCAAAGCGTTCGGACCATGCATTGTAATCATCAATATCCAAGAGCTTAGGCGGTTTCTGTGATGTTCCCGTTTCATTTTCAAGCAATGTACTCTGAGTAATTGTAATAGGACTAGCAAAAGCATTGTAGAACTCGTTCTCCATGTTTCGAATTTTCAAATGAGCTATACCACCTTGTAAAATACCTGACAAACAAACAAACGATCAGTTTAAACGAATTATCAGTTAACAGAATAAGACTGGTACTCGAACTGGTGAAAATTCTGTACGGACTGAAAGTTGACACACTGTGCGAACTGCTATGACCCGGATAAAAAACAAACGACCTTTTCCAATGACCTGGTTCACAAAGACACGACCTTGACCCTTTCGAATGACTTCGCCAACTGAAATCAAACCGTGTGATCTGATTGAATGGGCCAAAAAAATAATTGATTCAACTGAGCCCCACAATAAGACTTCAACAATTAAAATTCAAACAATACACTTGGGCCGTGAACACTGTAGTGGGCTAACACTCTTTGATTGGGCTGCGACTATGAATCACAAAACACTATTATTGGGCCATTCAATGATAATTGCAAAGATTTATTGACTCAATAAATTGTATAATGAGCCAAGAACAAATCACATGTGCCTGACACAACTCAAATGAATTCACATGCAACTCGACAACCCTTAATATCGAAACAATTCTATTTGACCTCTAAAAGGTTATCACATGTAAACCGAATCTCTATATCTCGAGACCTGTGATACTTGATTTTATAACCGACTTACATATCTTTATCATCTTTCAAATGCAAACCGACACAAGCATGTGATATCTTATCCCAACCAACTGACACCTCAAATTCAATGATCTATCACATGCTCTTGTAAAATGATTTACACAACTCTATATATTTTTCAAACGGTTCACACTTTTCAAGCAGACTTAGACTTTGATTGTTACAAGAGCGAAAACCCAAGGTTTGATGATCACTGGAGCGAAACCTTGAGTGTCACCAGAGCGAAACCTTGAGTGACCAAATAAGAGAAACCTTAAGTGTTCAAATAAGCGAAACCTTAAGTGACCTTGAAACGAAACCTCAGTTGTTACCAAAAGCGAAACCACTGAATTGTCACAAAAGCGAAACCTTAATTGATCAAATGAGCGAAACCTGGTGATGACGTCAATTTTTGCACGAGTCCATATGAGCGAAACCTTAAAAATCCTAAGATCTAAATCGATTTTAGTTTTGAAACTTTCAAAGATTTATTAATACATGATTCCGAGCATACTGTGTGAATATAAACCGATTCTGACCGTAAAAAGTTTTGATTTTCGAAAAAGAAAGGTGTAGAAACAGAATTATCGGCTGAATTGAATAGAACTCTTCTTCACTGGCTCTGATACCAATTGTAGGATCGAATTCGGATCCGAACGAGTCGGTTAGAAGAGTTTTTTACTAAAACAAGAGGCGGAAACAAGTGTTTCGGTGTAATTCAGCAAGTATTCACCTTAAACTGTTGTTATTATTGATATGCAATCAATTACAGACCTGACAACACTTCGGCAGCACTTCGTGGCTTGCCGGAAGAAAACACCTAGAACTATATGTGTTTTCGCTCATAGGACCTATATATAGGTGACATGGTTTTGCTTATATGTATATGACATATAAGCGAACCTACTTGATTGACACATGAGCGAACCTGACATGACACATGAGCGAACCTAGGCTAATGACTTATAAGCGAAATCACATGCTAAGACCACTACGGGCGAAAACAGAATGATACATGCATGAACGAAATCATCATCTAAGACATAAATGCTTTTGTCTTTTGTGTAGTGATGTCATGATGACTTCACCATTATGATGTCATCATTAAAGATGATGACATCATCCTCTTTCAGATCTGCAACGAGACTGAGACTCGACATAAGACGAAGACGACAGATGTATGCACCAACAAGTCTTCAGGAAGATGAGATCCCAGAAGTTAACCAGTGACATCACAAATGTCACCAACAACCGCTGTTGCTACTGCCTCACAACAGTTGGAAATGTCTCCACCTAAAGCCTCAACTCCTCATGGTTCCTCACAAAAGGAACAGGTTGTATACACAGGGACACCACAATATGAATCATTACCCTCATTTGAGAGTATGATTAACAGTCCTCCTCCCGGGGTAAATTCTCTTTCAACACCACTCCATTCATCTCAATTTCCACCATCCATTATACCTCTGTTTGATGCCATTGAGCTTCAGACTCAAAACAGTCCCTCTTAATCACACATTAAAGAGAGTTCAACTTCAACAATAGCTGTGTCTGAATCACCTCAATTGGTTATCCCACAAACAACTTAGGAGGCTACACCATAAGGGTTTTATGAAATTCTTGTTGGTAGCTCAAGTGGAGCAGCTACTACAGATGTTAGTTCCACTAATCTACATCTGGACAGTAGTTTCATTAGTAAGACTCCCTTGAAGGCAATTTCTTCTATGGGAACCAAGCTATCCACTGGTGTGTTCAAGTTAACCACTGGTGAGTTATCCAAGGAAACCATTGTTGTAGAAAGAAGTCCCCAATACCAAGAAAAAGGGGCATCAGTTGATGAGACTTTGGAGACTCCTCCTGGTCCAATAGCTGATATAACCACCACTGGTGGGAAATCAGATTATCCCATTCATCTGGGTGATGGTTTAAAATACCCAGATTTGACGGAGAGGTTATCTTCCATTGAAACCATTGTTCTCACAATGAAGCAGTTATTACAAACTCTGGTAGAAGCTTCCAAAAGTCAACCAATGCATCAACAATTATCCCAAGAGCTCTGGAACTCAGTCCAGCCCATTCTTACTGCTCAAAGGGAACTTGCCGAAATTCAACATAATACACACATGGCACTGATCAGAAATATGGTTGAAGCAAAGTATAAAGATACTCAAGCTGAAATCAAGGCTATCAAAGAACCCCTGACAAAGATGACTGGCACTACCCCTGCACCAATCTTTGAAGATGATGATGATCAAGATGATCCCAAAAAAGGGGGAGAAACATGACATGAAAAAGTTTGGCAGGCCTACTCCAAGACAAAAGCCAACACAAAAGCCAGTGCCTGAAAAGAAGTCTTCTGCAACCTCTGATGAAACATCTGTCAAAGAAAAGGAAAAGGCAGTTGATGAAACCTTGAACATTCAAGCAGATGAAGAGGCTGTAAACAAAAAGACTATTCAAAATCAAAATGCAACAAAGGAAAGGATTTGGAAGAAGGAACAAAAGGAATTGAAAGATTGGGAAATTAAAACAAAGGATCTTGGCACTTCCAACAGGAAGAAATCATTCAAACATAATAATCAACCACTTGCCACATTTTCAAAACCACAACCACAAAAACAAACACCTGAAAAGCAAACCACTACTAGTCTCAAAACCATTGTTGGTTTAGAAAAGACACACACTGTTACCTCTAAACCACCACCAACACCACCACCACAAAACCAACCTGCCAAAAAGCAGAAAACAAAACCATCCTCACCAATACCATCCAACACTACAACAAATGTTATCACTTCAACAGTTGTTATGACAACAGCGGTTAAGACACCAGTTGTTTCAACATCTGTTATTTCAACAGCTGTTAGTTAACCAACCACTGCTTTCCAATTTCCTTCCCAAGCAATTTTTTATTCCTTTTTCCAACTCTCCAACAAAAACTCCTTCTCCTAAATCTATTTATGCAAGGAAAAGAAAATTCCAGGTGAATGATGATGATATACATGCACCTACTCCCATATCATCTTCACCATTCATTCAAGCCAACCCTGAACCATTTATTCCTCCACCATCACCAACATCCAATCCACTTGTTCAACCACAAACACTCGAAGGTCAAGACCCTTCAAGAACCATACCATTAGCAGTAAATTATCCTCTCGAATTGCATGCATTGAAAGCTGAAATGAGGCAATTCTATACAGAGGATGATCCATCCAAAAGAACCTTCCCATCTCTTCATGGCTTCAGAACTCCAAAGAACATGGATGAATATTTGAAACTCAAAGCCAAGCAAGCTGAATATATTGCTAAGCAAGAGAGCAAAGGGAAAGGTGACACCAACTTGTCAAGTCGAATGCAACATGGGTTAAGTAAAGTCAGGAAATTGGAAGACTATGCAAGAGACTTGAGCAAGGAGATGTCAAATCTGCCACCAAATGCTGAGCTTCAGAAAAAGCTAAGGAAAGACCTCTTAAAGCTTATCATGAGTGACAAACCATACCCTGCTAAGGAACACCAATTCAAAGATTGGCCTCTAACAGCTCTAAAAGAAGAAGCCAATAGAATTGAAAGAATGAAAAATAATCCTCAGATGAAGAAGTCTGCACCAAACTGGAACAGGTTCAAGAAATCCAGTGCAGAGCTTACTTTAGAATACAAGAGGAAGAAAGCTGAGTTGGTTGCAGCTAAGTATGGGTCTGCAAAGACCATTTCAAAATGGTCCAGACAGTATGTTGATCAAATCTATGACAAGCAAGCTGGAAAAATTAAGAGAAACTGATCCAACAGCTCCAAAGAAGCCAGTATACAAAGACAAAACCAATGATAAGCTAGAACAGCAAGCACTCTCTCTGAAAACACTGTTCACATCCCCTGACTTATCCACCCATGTCTTGAATCAAAGAAAAAGACAGAAGCAGATGGATGAGGAAGATGCAAAGAGAGAAGCTGAAATTATGAAACAGGCTATCAAGAATCAGATCCTTTATGGCCTGGATGATGCCTCATTAAAGCTTCAAGCTCAACTTGCTGAAACAGTTCAAAGGCTGACAAGCAGACCTCCTTCACCAAACTCATCACAAATAAAATCTCTCCCCAGAAACCCATTGGACTCAAAAATACTAAAGTGTAAGTCTGATAGAAAGACCCATGTATTGACTTTGCTCAAGTCCAATGGTAGAGTTGAACACATTTCAAGGGAGGATGCATTAGGCTTGGATGCAGCTGATCTCCTAGTTCTTTTAGAACTTCAACTTCACAGGGATGAGGATGATGAAGACTCCATGAATTTTGAATTACAATTCAAAGGGCAAATCAGGAAGAAATTGATGAGAGAATAAAGATCAAGAATAAGGAAGTGTTTTGGCATCATCTGTTCTAGGGGGAGATTGTTGGCCCATGTAATGAAACCTAGAAGAACAAATGATACTGAAAGCCAAAATTGGTTCTCAACAGTTGATCATCAATAAGCAATGCATGTCCTAAATTTCCTTCAATGGCAGTGCTTCTATCAGCTGATGACTCTAAGTACTGATCCCCTCAACAACTGCTCAACAACAACTTCTGATCATAAAGACTGAAGACCTAACAACTGTTGATTGTCAAATGCCTGATCAACTATTGATACGCAACATCAGTACTTAGGCAACAACATTGGAAAGCAACATCAGTGTTTTATGTATCAGTTGTTTATTGAATCAGTGTTTTGTATAGATCAGTGTTTAGAGGTTGTGAGTCTGTTAGATGTCACTGTCTAGGTGACGTCAGCATTAGATGCTCAGTGGTTAGGATTGTACTATAAATAGAACAGTACATGTATTGTCCTATCAGCTCTTTTGCACACACTCATCTTGTACGAACTAACTGTGAGCTCAGGCTGAGGGGGAGTTTAGTGTTGCATGCATGCATAGTTAAATCTTGTAATTCAAACAATTATCCGATTAAAGAAATCATGTTTGCTGAAAACTATTCTTCTGTGATTGTGTTATAAAGTTTACTTTCTATTTTCGCTGCAATTCATCTCTGTTTTACCTTCTTGCATTAATCACTTAATTGAACAACACAATCAAACAAACTCAGATCCTAACATTAGACGATTTTAAATTTCAACAAATAAATTTATCTTCATTTGTTAAAAACGCGTTTCACACGGGCAATAGCCTAGTGTATTTTATAAAGCAGTCCAAAAGCATTTTCTCATACAAAGCGTTTGCTAATTTATTAATTTTAGTTATATTTTGGGAAATGACTTTTTGAGTGTGTAATACTGAGTTGCTTTTTTATTGATGAAAAGTATGTGAATAGCACTTGATGTGACTTTGTATAACTTTTCCTTCCTATCAGCTCGTCAAACACTTCTCTTTGAAGAGAAAAAGATGGCCAAAACCATTAATGCTAATTTAGCTAGGACTTTTTTAGGTGGTTCCGAAAACGAGATTGTTGATGAGTCTAATATTCATGTGCTTAAAAGGGAAAATAGCGAAAATAGCGTTTAACTAGTCAAAATTTCCAAAATAGCCAACAGAAGCGGCTCAAGGAGTCTTTTCACCAAAAAACATGGAGCTGAAGCGTCTTAAAAAAATCTTTTCAACCCAACCAGCTGTGCTCCGCCACGTGTTAAAAAAATGATTGTAGAGGCTTAGCCGTTTCAGCCTTTTTGTAGAGGCTTGGAGCCATTTCAGCCTAGAGCCATTTCAGCCTATTTGTAGAGGCTTAGAGCCGTTTCGGCCTTCTTTATTAATGTTTTTTCAACATTTGTATATTTTTAGTATTTTTAATATTTAAAACAAACATAAATTTATCTACAAAAAGTCGAAAAAAGAAATTTAAAAAGAAACTTTTAAAACGTCTTGAGCTTTCTAATAATAAATTTTTAATATAAAAATATGTTAATTAGATAAAATTATAAGAAATAACAGTTTGACAGAAGATAACTATAAAATAATATTTTATAAAATAAGTTATGGGATTTTCATGTTTTTTAAAGGGGGTTATGTCACAGGTAAATCCCTAACTTATTTTATAGAATATTTTTTTTATAATTTTTGCCTGTCAAACTATTATTTCATATAATTTTTAAATAATTAAGAATCTATTATTAAAAAGCTCAAGCCTTTTTCTAGATTTCTTTTTCAACTCTAATTGTTGATAAATTTATGTTTGTTTTAAATAATAAAAATACTAGAAATATACAAATGTTGAAAAAAAATTAATAAATAACGCTGAAACGGCTCTAAGCGTCTACAAAAAGCTGAAACAGCTCTAAGCCTCTACAATCATTTTTTTGACACGTTGCGGAGCGCAGTTGGTTGGATTGAAATGGCTTTTTTAACACATTTCAGCGCCATGTTTTTCCGTGAAAGGCTCCCTAGGCCGCTTCGTTGGCTATCTTAGAAATTTTGACCGGTCAAAGACTATTTTCGCTATTTTTCCTCCTTAAATTGTCTGAAATGTAAATGAGTTCTAGGAAGGAAAATAATGTTGAAAAGGAACCAGAGAGCAGGGGCGTACCCACCTTATGAGGTGGGTGGGCGGTCGCACCCCCTGAAAAAAAAATTTAGTGGTATTTTTCGCGAAAAATCTCGACCGCACCCCTTGGAAATTTTCGTCCGCACCCCTTGAAAATTTCCGACCGCACCCTTTGGAAAATTCCGACTGCACCGTTTGGAAATTTTCGTCCGCACCCCTTAGAAAAAAATGTCAGGAATTTATATTAAAAAATAGTGAACACGTATTGAAACCCGATCAAATTATGTACACAAGTTAGCCCACTAACCCTTTAATAAAACTTAAATTCAATCAATCAAGCCCAATAATTTAATACCCATTCAAGCCTAACCCAACTACTAGTTTTGTTAAACAACATCAGTCTACATAATAAAAAAAAAACTCAAATCGCTACCACTTGCCAGCGATTCCCGTCGTCCATCTGCCTCACTTCAGCGCCGAGCAACAGCATAATTCCGTTTGGCGACTGCAAAATTCCGGCTGCAAAATGGTTAATTTAGGCCGCCCCGGACAGCTACATGTTTTTTTTTTCTTTTTTTTTTTTTTGTTATTTTGATGTTTATACAATTTTGTTCAAGAGTCATGAGATAATATGATTTTAGGATAGGTTAAAAAAGTTTAAAATTTTATTTGTTTTGAGGTAATTTGGGGTTGTTCTAGTCTTTATAGGATGGGTTTGTTGTTTCTTAATCTCTTATTGATATATATATATATATATATATATACTTGTTAAAAAAGTTTAAAATTTTATATATTTGAATGTATTTTTGGGTTGTTTTAGTCTTTAGTTGGGTGGTTTTGTTGACTATATGATTGTTAGTTGGTAAATAACAATTACTAGGGCTTGAAATTCAAAATTTTAAATTGAAAATTAAGGAACATGGGCTATGGTTGAACACTTGAAGATCCTTGTTTGTTTTGTATGTGATAGGATTAGAAAGGAACAATGAGTAGGGAAGTTGTGCCTCGACTTCTCAAGAGGAAAGGGTTGAACCACTTTTTTTTGCCGGATTCTTCTAATTTAAGACCAATATTTGTTTTAGATAAGTTTTTTGGTTCTCTTATTTAATGATTAAGAGAAATAGAAGTAGGGATGGTTTGAACTTTGATGGTTTTTTGTTTGTTAATGTGATAGGAAGTTAGGAACTAGGGTTTGATTGTTTGAAAATTGAAATGGACCCGACCCGATCTGATTCGACTGGCTATGAAACTTTGCGTGTTTGTGTTTACTTGTTTTACCTGACCCGACCCGATCCACCCCGCTATGAACCGATTTTTTTTATATAGCTAGGGGTCTAAAAAAATTAAAAAATTTTCGCACCCTCAGGAAAAAAATCCTGGGTCCGCCACTGCCAGATAGTGACATGCAGCACCAAAGTTTTTCATTTATTATATAGTATATATAATGTGTGGTTCAATGGGGAACAATAAAAAAGTGGGAAACCGAAAGAGTGTATTTAACATGTTAAATATATCTTAAAATTTCAATTCACAATGCTAAAGGTTATTTTTTTAAATCGAAGCTTTTGCATATAAAGATGTGTAGAAGCTATTTCAATATAAAAATTATTCTTTTGTAAATTTTTTTTACCTTATTGTAATGTGGTTTAAGAATTTTTTTTATTACTTTTTAGGTTTTTTATTTTTTTTATAAAAAGTAATAATTTTTTACTTGTTAAGTTGAATTTTTAACATGTTAAATGCATGGTTTTCCAGTTCATCAGTTTTTTAGTGTCCCCATTGAACTCCCCCTATATAAATTTATATAATCTTAATATACAACTCTTTAGGACAAAAAAAGTAATTTTATCATGAGTTAAGACACTTAAGGGAGTTAGTGTCTGAAAATGAGTGGAACTTTTGAAACTTTTGCACTTTTGTTCATCCCACGTCAGATGAGAAAGAAACCTTGGATGAAAGAAATGATTATAAAATGGCCCATTCCTTACCTAGAGACTTCATCTAATACATTGTGCCTAGGGGTGCAAATGAGCCGAGCCGAGCCCGAGCTCGGCCAGGCTCGAGCTCGAGCTCAATTAACTTATGAGAGCTCGGGATCGAGCTCGACTCGATTCAAGCTTTGTTTTCAAAGCTCGAGCTCGGCTCATTTGTATTTTATCAAGCTCGAGTTCGGATCGGGCTCGACTCGTTTATTATCTATTAATTAGTATATTAAATAAAAATAATATAAATAATAGACTTTTTTGGCTTGCGAGCTCGATAAGTAAAGCTCGGGCTCGGGCTTGTTTACTAAATAAGATTTTTTTTAGGTTCGAGGTCGGCTTGTAAACAAGTTTAAATAAGCTCGGCTCGTTTACACTAAGCCTCGACGAGCCTAACGAGCTTCACATGTGAGGCTCGAGCTCGGGCTCGATAAACAAACGAGCTTTGTTTTGAGGCTCAAGCTCGGCTCGGGCTCGATAAGGCTCGGCTCGTTTCGAGCTTTTTCTCGAGCCGATCTCGAGTGGCTCGCGAGCCGCTCGGCTCGTTTGCGCCCCTAATTGTGCCTTTGTCCAACCTTGATGAAGAAACAAAAGTGGAAGGGTCACCTACTTTATAAAGATAAGTTAAGCACTTACAAGAGTTAAATAATTGTGTAACTTACGTACTTGATTATTTGGGTAAGTAAAGTTTTAGTTTTAGCCTTTCAGCAAGAGTAAATTATATTATTTGGTCAACTGAGGCCTCTCCATTTTTAATTAAGTCGAGGTCGACTTAAAGGTTGACTCGAGCCAACTCAGTATGAAGATTGAGTCAAGCTTTAGCAAGCCTTGGCTCAAATCATTATTTTTAAGTATTGTGTTTTCCGTCGTATTACGCGGACACCATTGTGTGTGTGTGTATAAAAGTAGTTTACGAGCTACATATGTTTATCTCGTGATCTAAATGTGGTTTTTTTTTTACGTTTTATTTTTTTGCAAAGACTAATAAAATCAAAAAAGTCCATGTTAAAGCTAGGATAAAGGATGGAGAAACTTTTCTTATAGAGAAATGGAGAAACATTTCTTAATACGATTACGTGAGTTTGAGTATTTGGATTGGGAGAATGGAAAAAGGAATTAAAATAAATCTTGTTTAATATTGTATCTCGGAAGGTTTTTTTAGCATCTTTTATGTTTTCTTATGATCCCAACCTATATATATGTATCTATTAAAAGGTCCATATTGTCTAAATAGTCTAAAATATATTTTTGTTTTGGATCAAAATCGGCTTAAAGAATTCCGATTGTATGTACTCATTCTAGGGGCATCAGAACTGCCTTGTTGAACCCTAAAAGCTAAACCCTAAATTTAAATCCTAACGACAAACCCTAAAGCTAATCCTAAAGTTAAATCGTAAACCTAAACCCTTAAAATAAACCCTAACGCAAAACACTAAAGCTAAACTCAAAAAGTTAAATTCTAAAAGCTAAACACTAAATGTTAACCCTTAAATGTTAAGATGGTAACGTTCGATGAGCCGGATCTAACGTCGCTGAATGAGTACAATTGAATTTCATTAGAGATGGTTAACAATAAAATAAACATGCTTTCTTATCCTTATATATATATATAGAAAAAGTATATCGTACATTACGGCTTAACGTACTTCACGTACAACAACGTGCGTGATGTGTTCTATAACATGCGTAATTAATGTTTTCAATATGCGTGATTATTGTGTTTCAACATGCGTGATTTTGGATTTTTGAGTTATAACGTGCGTGATTTTAAAATGAACGTACGTAATTACCTGTCGTACGTGATGTACGTTAAGCCGTAATGTACGTTAACCTTCCTCTCTATATATATATATATATATATATATATATATATATTTAGGATTAGGTTCAAGAGTAAACAACTTCTTGAGAGTGAACTGAGCGAACTAATCTCGGCCCTTGATCATTTTTTAAGATTAAAATGGTAAGATTGACACTAGACAAGTATGTTTAATTAAAATCCCTTAATTTTCTCATCTCTTAACTCTCACCCCCCCCCCCCCCCCCCCTCTCTCTCTATTTCTCTCTCATTTTTAATTATTTCTCCATTATTTTAATTGAAATTGAAGGGCTTTGAATTTTGGTATACCATAATGGATTACAACATTATCATTCTACATCTTTAGCTCGTATGTTGAAGTTGATTAATGAATATTGCATGTATTCTTATCACTCAAGAAGATGATAAAGACAAAACTATTATTGTTTTCAAATGTTTTTTTGGAAATATTATGATTACAAATTATTTAATTTCCAAATATTCGTAGCACTCATTTCTTTATTCATAGATTTTGTTTTAATTTTAACCTAAATATTGTTTTTCTTTTATTATCCGTATACATAGATATCATAATATATTGTTTTTAACTTTTTATAATTTTTAATAAATGTTAAAAATTTTCCATGAGATTGAAGTTGTAATTATTTTGGGTATTAACTTTTTTTTGAATATGTGATGAAGTTATTTATTTTTGCATATATGTGACTTGTTTTGTTTTCATTAATTATATAATTTTTAAATGAATGTACTCTTGTGCATGCATAATGTACTATATGATGTTAATATACATATATGTAACCATTTCTGAATATAAATCACAGATGTATAAAAGTCTGTACAGATGTGTGTAAACTTATAGCTGTGTATCTTGTATAAACCGATAGTTAGCGAGACTGTACACATGTGTATAAACTAACATCTGTGTATCTTGTATACACTGTGTGACAACTGGCACCAAACCAGTAATTTCCGTACACTTTAATTATTATTTAATGACTGCAATTATGTGCTTAAATGTCAACATTGTCTGAATACATACTAAACAAGTGAATTCATGCACGCTTTATACTACAAAATATTGCTTTATGCATGATCGAGAGCGTTGCGTCAAAAATACTAGTAAACTCACCGGTAAGACACATTGTGTCAACAAGTCTGCAGAAAGCAGTTAGACAATAGAATTGGAGCATAGGTGTAGGTTCAACGACATGAATACATTAAAACCCAAGAGTATATACAAGGGTTAACATATAAACTTTCCGAAAGCTAAAATACGCACTAAAAAGCACCAAAAACGCACTTTAAGTGCAAAATTTTATTAAATTCAGCTATGAATCAGCATTTAACGTATAAATATCATGCAGAAATCATGATTTATCATCCAGAATACTTCCCTAAGTGTCAGGAATTGAAAGTGTTACAAAAGGATACATAAAGGACACTAAACGGTGCAATTTAGCACTTTAACGAACCGGTATTTAACTGAATAACCGGACACTACCCGGAACACCAAAATGTTACTAGAAGCATTGTTGTAATGTTTCTGAGCTAGTTATGGTTCCCGAACACCATAACACCCCTTATAACATAATAACACACTAAGTCCCTAAACCTTACACTTGAAAGATTACTTATGAAATTAGGGAATGAAATTTACACTAAACCCCCCCCCCTTGGCTGATTTTCGGACCAAGCATGGTCCCACCCCAAAGATTTCCCTAATCTCACTAAATATCTTGCTTAAATCTTCCATGATCCACTAAAGATTTTGTATGGTACTTGAGGGACACAAGGACCCTTGGTTATTAGAGTGGGAGAATTATAAGAACACTTGATCTTCTACACAAAACACACTTCAACTATCCTCCTTCTCCCTCATAAGCTCTCGGCCGACCCCCCTTGTCCACACACCACCCATTTTCTGTGACACCTGTGCCTCCACGGCCATTAAACAAATACCAAACCAATGAAATATTGTATTTCATACTTGGGATTTGTATAAAAATGTGTATCATTTGCACATATCAATTCTTGTTCAATTTCGGGCTTTAAATCGCTTTCTAGAAGGTTATACGCGATCTGATGCGTAAATATAACCAGTTTAATGCAAAAAACACCCCGGAATAGTGACATATGCTTAACATACCTTAAATAACCTTTACATAACTTATAAATAAGTTTTGAAGGCTTTGGTATGGCAAAATCATGTTAATTCGCTTACAGGGACTAAAATTGACAAACTGCGAAAGTATGCCAATTTGAACTGTAACGGACATTCCGGAACATGGCCAGAAGTTAAACACACCCTAAATATCCTTTACATAGCTTAGAAATAGGCTTTGAGGGGTTCGGTGTGCAAAAATAAACTTTATGCTCATTCAGGGACTAAAAGCGTCAAAAAGTGCATAAGTTTGCATTTTCGCGCATAACTCACGTTCTGAATACATCCGGACATCCAAAAATTTATGTAAGCACTAAAATATTTAATTTTAGTGTTTGGAATAAGAAAAATCCATTCGTCGCGCAATTTGTATCGTTTTTCGCGCTTATGCGCATTCCGTCGTAATTAAGTAAACATGGCGATCGTACGACCAAACGAACCAACATCTGGCATATTTTTGGGCATGTTCCATGACCACAATGTTTAGGAATCATTTTAGGGCCTTAAAGTTGGCTTAACGGGCCTTAGAAGTGTCGGAAATGGCTTTAAAACACAACAAGGACTGGAACTGTCATTTTTCAAACTTGTTGCTGATCTGTGCTGCCCAGGCGGGCCGCGTAAGCTCCTGTGGTATCTTACGCGGGCTGCTAGGCCCTCCCAGATCTGCTGAATTGTTGCAAACAGCCTGTTCCAGCTGTTATACCATCACTTTCCACTTGCAAACGGTTTTTACAACACCATGGGCCATTTCTATGGGCTCTAATGGTTTTGTAAAACAAGGGGCACACTTGGACGGCCTAGATCGAAGCTCGTTTCCTGATAAACGATCCTAACGGTTCTAGCTTTCCTATAAATACCCCTCACCCATTTCACTTGCAACCCACTTGATATCTGAGATTTTCTCTAAGTTGAAGTGTGCAACACTTCATACCTGAGAAATACTTGGATAATCAATCTTGCGGGGACCCTTTGTAAGTGTTCTTTCGTTCTTTTCATTCGTTTTAGCGTTAAAGTCAAACTGTGTTTGACTTTCTACATTGACCAGTTTATGGTCAATGTGAAGTTCATTTGAACTTCATAACGTGAGCGTAATCACGATAGTTATAGTCCCTAGTAACTATACCTACTGATTACCACGTTATCTAGGCTCAGTGACGAGTCGTAGTTTCGGCCAAAACACGTGTTCTTGCGTATTTTGTAACCAAACTACTCTAGGGTATCAAAACCGCTTGTTTTGATATCAAAACTTGTTTTCTAACTTCACTAAACATGTTCTAGCATGTTTAGCTAGTCACTTTTAGATTTGTGCGTGTCTAGGGTCGTAAAGGTAAGCGATCTAATCAATCGCTTATACTTTAGAACCCGACCCATTTGGTCGATCATTAGGATCCGACCAAACACTTTAGGTGACCATAGTTGTATAGGGAATAACCTTCCAAGGTTATACCTTATGGTCACGTCGTTTAAGTAGTTGTATGATAAGTAGTTCTTATGCCTTAGGTAAATTACCAAAATGCCCTTTTTATGCCAAAATTCATTTTAAGCCTATGTAACATAACTTTTGACATCTAAACTGATTTAGCAACGATATTAAACATGTTAAGGCATATCTTACTTGTCATAGGGCTAGTTAAGCGGCCCGAACGCGATTTACGCGAATGCCGTGTTAAAATAGCATAAGCTACCTAAACAGGTCGTAAGCACTTAGGTTAGGTTTCATTTTAGTATGAGGGTTTTGTTAAACCATATCATATGAGTTCCAATACTCATTTGGTTTACGAAACCTCATACTATCCAATCTCCCGATTTAGGTCCGGTTATATATGTAGTTATCTATATTAGGTGCCGTTTGATTTCCGTGATCCCTCTAGCTTTGCTTGGTTGTTGTTCAAGACCTCAAAGCACCCTCAAGTGAGTACATAGACCCCTCTTTTACTGTTTTTCAAACATTTTGGGGTGAAACACATGTGCCTACTTGTTACTTTCATGCTTTCCATGTTTTCATATCATATACTTGCTATGTTCATTAGTACATTATTAGTACATGATTTCATTGTGTTTTTGCTATGTATGTCCTTTGTAGCATACTTAGTACATCGTTTTACATTACCTTTTCAAGCTATGTATGTTCATCATACTTAGTACGTTAGCTTTACATTGCATCTCTGTTGCATATGTTCCAGTAACATATGGACACATTGTTTTACATCTCTACCTTGTATGTTTACTTAGCATACTAGGTACAATATTTTCATCACATGCTTACATTTTGATAAGACATTTGGTTTGTTTAAATGGGACCATATACATTCATTAACATTAGCTACGCCGCTCGTTAGTAGGTAATGGTACCATAGGAATTGACAACTCCCATTCCTAAAATCCTAGGTTTGTTTGGATGGACGAAATGACCGAATACCATTAAAACATAAGACAGATAGTCCTTTCATTTGTTTAAGGGTTTATCACCACAGTCACAAGGCTTGGATGTATGCATTTTCACATTACCGCATAAATGTTTATATTTAGTATAGCATGCATTTCCACAAGACATAACGTTGATTTAAACCATGTTTTACTTCAATACATTGTTTTGTGCATTTTTTACCTGTGGCTCAATGGATATATATATATATATATATTTCACTTGCCATACATGACATTTTGTTTACACATTATATGATAGACATTTGACATAGACATTTTGATATTCATATACACATTTCATGGACTATGTTGACATAAACATTTTGACATGGTTTACACAAAGACATTTGACAAATGGTTTAGACATGGGCAATTTACATTGGTGGTTTGTTTGGGTAAATGGTTTGAGTAACGAGGCGTGTGTAATATGATACAAGCATGGTGGATACGCCACTGGTACTTCCTATATATAAGTGCATGTATGATATTACATATCGTAGCGTTATTTAAATCATTTCAGTTTAGACGTATAACATTTTTATACAAATAACATATTTTTCACAAGACATTGTTTTACAAACAACTTATCTTATACAAACTCATTTTACTTGGTTATTCATTTAATCTTACATTATTCTTTTACATATCATCAACCTTTTTCTAAACTTATAAGTCATGAATCCTATTTTCACAAAACCTATGTACTCGCCGGCATTTTTATGCTGACGTACCTATTTTCACATGTGTTTCAGGAAATGATGCATAGGATTGATCAAGATACACTTAGGCGGACTTGGGCCTTAGTGACAATAAAGATGGAAGACTAGTTAATTTTGTTATACTTCTTTGTTTGTTTAGACATTGTAACTCTTTTAATCAATAAAAAAATATTTAAATTTTCCATGTGTTATGAAACAATGATTCTGTTACAACACTCCCCGACGATTCCACCACGTTTTGTTGTTTTACGTGGTCGGGGTGTGACAGAAAAGTTGGTATTAGAGCCCATGGTTATTGGGAATTAGGTTATTAGTAATGCTTTGACCTAGTCTATAACCTTCATAGGACCCTAACGCGAGTTTACTTGCGTTTAGTCATAAAACAATACCGTCACCTATCCTTAGGCGACAACCACAACAAGAACACAAATTTCAAAACCGCTTTGAAAAGCAATCATCTGTTCTAGGATGATTAATTACTAGGTTTTGAACCCTCTAAGTTTTCAAATCCCGTCAAAGTTTGGGTCTTTTGATGTGAACACATGCAAACTGGAAGGGTGAATGCCTGTACTCTGAGTTTTCTGTCTAAGGCTAGAGTGTTCGTACAAATCCGCAGTATCGGACCAGTCACTCTTACCTGGGAACTGTTGGGGTGATTGTTCACTTATAGGCGAGCATGTCTTCAGTGATACATTAATATGACCCGTTTACTTTTATTAGTCACCGTCTCATTTGTTTGCCTTAGGTAACAAACAAATGATCGCAATTTTTATGCGTTGCCATTCTGTTTTGACTATCCGATAACCTTTCACTTGTTTCTTCCTATGTCTTTCATTTTCTTTTAGAATGTCTTTTCCTCTCAGCAACGGTCAAATGTCCGAGCAAACAGCCAAATTTACCCAGCAAATAGGCGATGTGATTTTGAAGACTGTGGATTTAGGCATTGCCATGTCTCGTCTCAACAATGAAGCCACTAAAGAGTCACCGAAGGAAACAGAAGTAAAGCCACTAAGGCTGCACAGCAGTTACACCTAATCAAGCGGGACCTAGCCAAGTGGCAAGGCTACCAGCTAGGAAGCTGTACTTAGGAGCTGCCCCATGGTGCAAACGATGCAATTGTCATCATTCAAACCTCTTACCCTGCTTCAAATGTACCTGCTGTGGATGGTGGGGACATTTGGTTCACATATGCAGCTTTGCTATCCAAAACAAAGCTGCTATAAGCCTTGCTGCTACTTAACCTCCTGCCAAGAAACCTTATGACCGTACTGCACTGATGTGCAACAAGTGTTATGTACCTCACAAAGCTTACCTGTAGTGTCGTTTGTGTGCTTCATGTGGATGACTCGGTCACCTGGCAAATGCTTGTCTTTTCAACCCAATCCAAGGTGGTCCAAACCAACCCCAAGTCAACCCTGCTCAAGCTCGTTTACCATCTGGTACTTGGTACAACTACGGTGAGACGAGCTATTTCAGGAGCAAGTAATCAGAGATTGTCAATGCAACTTTGACGCACGAATAAGCATATGGCTGAGTATAAGATATTGCTGTTTTAATCTTATGCTTTTGTTTTCTCTGTTTTTCTTGTAATATGAAACAATCAGTTTTGTTTATAAATAAATAGTTCTTCACAATTCTGATGTACAAGTGTAGTTACATGTGTGTATGGCATTTCCATATGATACCTACATCCAGGAACTATGTTCCTTACAAACTACTCTTGTGATTCTCCTTTTCAAGTGATCGCTCATGATTTCCTCGAAAAATTTTAAAGTACTTGTTTCATTCTAAGAAACGAAGTACACGGAATGAAGTGACATCATGAGTAATCATGCTTTTCGCACATATGTGCCTTTAAATCTTTGGTTAGATAACTAATGGTATTTTCAAATCTCATACCTAATATGTTCTGATTTTTTACATGCATAACATAAGTTTTTCAAAACAACCTTCGTGATTTCAAAAACATTGTCTATGTTTTCAAAAATAACCTTTATGATTTCAAAATGTTATTAATACAGTATATATCAAATGCATGATTTCAAAAGCATCATTCATGTTTTCAAAAAAAAAAAAAAAAAAACCTTATACATAATTTCAAAATTCATCTCGCATGATTTTAAAACATTTTTTTTATAAATATATACCTACCTAATACACCTACTTTATGATTTCAAAAGTATTATATATAAGGTTTCAAAAACATTGAACACATTTTTTTTAGAACTCCATGCATAATTTTCAAAAATATTCTTTTCTCATACATTGACTTAACCTCCAAATTCTGCTTCATATGTCGCTTTGGCATATCTAGCATCTCAACTTCACAAGCATTTTACTTGATGTTTTGACTTAAGCACATCCAGTGCAAGGTTTCAAAACATCTTCAACTTCTAAAATCCATATGGGATCTTTTTATCTTCACAATTAGACCCTTGTGGATGAATATCATTCAAATCAAAGTCCTTAATTGGATTCCTTGTGTACCTTAATTCGAACATTTCGATTCCTTATAATCGAAATCGAATTTTCTCTTTAAAAGATCTTTCTATCTTCATAGTTAGATTCTTGCTAATGTTTAAAGCACCAAAAGAAATCCACGGAATGGATTCCTAGTGTGCTTTAAATGCATATACGCAATTAACAGAACAAATTAACAAATTTCTAAATAAACAATTTTGTGGTTATGTGACTATGTGTTTATGCATTTTGTGTTTTCTTTTATGCATTTTATGATTTTGCATACTCTGGATATTCGCTATCCAAATCCTCATAGAACCTTTCATATCTTCATATGAAGGATTCGTAGTAGGATATTAAAAAAGGTACTACCTTAAATCCTTATTGGGCTTCTACATGATAGTCAAGACCCTTGGGTTATATAGTACCACTCCATGATTCATAAGAGACCCTTTTAGTGGTCTAGTAAAAAAATATTGATTCAGAATCTGGTTAAGAATGACATGTGGTGATATAGCTAAACAGACTCCTTGGTAGTATATTTAAATCATTTATTGATTTAATTAAAAAGGACCCTATGGTGGTCTAGTCACAATCATCACATACTCGTTCATTGTTTTATTCCCCTACACATTATAAGATGCACTATGTGACTATGCAAGGAATTATGTAATTATGGATGCATACATAATTACGAAGTTTAGTGCACGGAAACCACGGTAGAACTTATTATGTGCAAGAACCGATAGTGGCAACCATAACGGAACGTGAACAATGTAATAGAGGTACGGTGGACGCACCAATAACGCTTTATATACTTGTATATAAGTGTCCCTCTCACATTGCAAGCATGATTTTATTTAAAGTTACTAGAAGCTCAGAACTCTAACCAGTGTTGTTTGAACTTTTCAACTTCATGTTTCAAGCTCTCACAAGTTTCCTCTAAAATAAATTTCGGGACGAAATTTCCTGAAGTAGGGGAGACTGTGACACTTGTGCCTCCACGGCCATTAAAAAAATACCAAACCAATGAAATATTGTATTTCATACTTGGGATTTGTATAAAAATGTGTATCATTTGCACATATCAATTCTTGTTCAATTTCGGGCTTTAAATCGCTTTCTGGAAGGTTATACGCGATCTGATGCGTAAATATAACCAGTTTAATGCAACAAACACTCCGGAATAGTGACATATGCTTAACATACCTTAAATAACCTTTACATAACTTAGAAATAAGTTTTGAAGGCTTTGGTATGGCAAAATCATGTTAATTCGCTTATAGGGACTAAAATTGACAAACTGCGAAAGTATGCCAATTTGAACTATAACGGACATTCCGGAACATGGCCATAAGTTAAATACACCCTAAATGTCCTTTACATAGCTTAGAAATAGGCTTTGAGGGGTTCGGTGTGCTAAAATAAACTTTATGCTCATTCAGGGACTAAAAGCGTCAAAAAGTGCATAAGTTTGCATTTTCGCGCATAACTCACGTTCTGAATACATCCGGACATCCAAAAATTTATGTAAGCACTAAAATATTTAATTTTAGTGTTTGGCATAAGAAAAATCCATTCGTCGCGCAATTTGGATCGTTTTTCGCGCTTATGCGCATTCCGTCGTAATTAAGCAAACATCGCGATCGTACGACCAAACGAACCGACATCCGGCATATTTTTGGGCATGTTTCATGTCCACAATGTTTAGGCATCATTTTAGGGCCTTAAAGTTGGCTTAACGGGCCTTAGAAGTGTCGGAAATGGCTTTAAAACACAACAAGGACTGGAACTGTCATTTTTCAAACTTGTTGCTGATCTGTGCTGCACAGGCGGGCCGCGTAAGCTCCTGTGGTATATTACGCGGGCCGCTAGGCCCTCCCAGATCTGCTGAATTCTTGTAAACAGCCTGTTCCAGCTGTTATACCATCACTTTCCACTTGCAAACGGTTTTTACAACACCATGGGCCATTTCTATGGGCTCTAATGGTTTTGTAAAACAAGGGGCACACTTGGACGGCCTAGATCGAAGCTCGTTTCCTGATAAATGATCCTAACGGTTCTAGCTTTCCTATAAATACCCCTCACCCATTTCACTTGCAACCCACTTGATATCTGAGATTTTCTCTAAGTTGAAGTGTGCAACACTTCATACCTGAGAAATACTTGGATAATCAATCTTGCGGGGACCCTTTGTAAGTGTTCTTTCGTTCTTTTCATTCGTTTTAGCGTTAAAGTCAAACTGTGTTTGACTTTCTACATTGACCAGTTTATGGTCAACGCGAAGTTCGTTTGAACTTCATAACGTGAGCGTAATCACGATGGTTATATCCCCTAGTAACTATACCTATTGATTACCACGTTATCTAGGCTCAGTGACGAGTCGTAGTTTCGGCCAAAATACGTGTTCTTGCGTATTTTGTAACCAAACTACTCTAGGGTATCAAAACCGTTTGTTTTGATATAAAAACTTGTTTTCTAACTTGACTAAACATGTTCTAGCATGTTTAGCTCGTCACTTTTAGATTTGTACGTGTCTAGGGTCGTAAAGGTAAGCGATCTAATCAATCGCTTATACTTTCGAACCCGACCCATTTGGTCGATCATTAGGATCCGACCAAACACTTTAGGTGACCATAGTTGTATAGGGAATAACCTTCCAAGGTTATACCTTATGGTCACGTCGTTTAAGTAGTTGTATGATAAGTAGTTCTTATGCCTTAGGTAAATTACCAAAATGCCCTTTTTATGCCAAAATTCATTTTAAGCCTATGTAACATAAGTTTTGACATCTAAACTGATTTAGCAACAATATTAAACATGTTAAGGCATATCTTACTTGTCATAGGGCTAGTTAAGCGGTCCGAACGCGTTTTACGCGAATGACGCGTTAAAATAGCATAAGTTACCTAAACAGGTCGTAATGGGTCGTAAGCACTTAGGTTAGGTTTCATTTTAGTATGAGGGTTTTGTTAAACCATATCATATGAGTTCCAATACTCATTTGGTTTACGAAACCTCATACTATCCAATCTCCCGATTTAGGTCCGGTTATTTATGTAGTTATCTCTATTAGGTGCCGTTTGATTTCCGTGATCCCTCTAGCCTTGCTTGGTTGTTGTTCAAGACCTCTAAGCACCCTCAAGTGAGCACATAGACCCCTCTTTTACTGTTTTTCAAACATTTTGGGGTGAAACACATGTGCCTACTTGTTACTTTCATGCTTTCCATGTTTTCATATCATATACTTGCTATGTTCATTAGTACATTATTAGTACATGATTTCATTGTGTTTTTGCTATGTATGTCCTTTGTAGCATACTTAGTACATCGTTTTACATTACCTTTTCATGCTATGTATGTTCATCATACTTAGTACATTAGCTTTACATTGCATCTCTGTTGCATATGTTCCAGTAACATATGGACACATTGTTTTACATCTCTACCTTGTATGTTTACTTAGCATACTAGGTACAATATTTTCATCACATGCTTACATTTTGATATGACATTTGGTTTGTTTAAATGGGACCATATACATTCATTAACATTAGCTACGCCGCTCGTTAGTAGGTAATGGTACCATAGGAATTGACAACTCCCGTTCCTAAAATCCTAGGTTTGTTTGGATGGATGGAATGACCGAATACGATTAAAACATAAGACAGATAGTCCTTTCAGTATAGCATGCATTTCCACAAGACATAACGTTGATTTAAACCATGTTTTACTTCAATACATTGTTTTGTGCATTTTTTTACCTATGGCTCAATGAATATATATATACATATACATATATATATATATATATATATTTCACTTGCCATACATGACATTTTGTTTACACATTATATGATAGACATTTGACATAGACATTTTGATATTGATATACACATTTCATGGACTATATTTGACATAAACATTTTGACATGGTTTACACAAAGACATTTGACAAATGGTTTAGACATGGGTAATTTACATTGGTGGTTTGTTTGGGTAAATGGTTTGAGTAACGAGGCGTGTGTAATATGATACAAGCATGGTGGATACGCCGCTGGTACTTCCTATATAAAGTGCATGTATGATATTACATATCGTAGCGTGATTTAAATCATTTCAGTTTAGACATATAACATTTTTATACAAATAACATATTTTTCACAAGACATTGTTTTACAAACAACTTATCTTATACAAACTCATTTTACTTGGTTATTCATTTAATCTTACATTATTCTTTTACATATCATCTACTTTATCATCGTTTTTCAAATGATTTATAAAACAAAACATTTTACAAGGATCATGACTGACTTTTGTTAAACAACTTTTTTCTAAACTTATAAGTCATGAATCCTATTTTCACAAAACCTATGTACTCGCCGGCATTTTTATGCTGACGTACCTATTTTCACATGTGTTTCAGGAAATGATGCATAGGATTGATCAAGATACACTTAGGCGAACTTGGGCCTTAGTGACAATAAAAGATGGAAGACTAGTTAATTTTTTTACACTTCTTTGTTTGTTAAGACATTGTAACTCTTTTAATCAATAAAACAATATTTAAATTTTCCATGCGTTATGAAACAATGATTCTGTTACAACACTCCCCGACGATTCCGCCACGTTTTATTGTTTTACGTGGTCGGGGTGTGACATTTTCAAACAAGCTTCATCCATTCCAAGCTTGTATTAAGGTGCAAGGAGGTGATTAAGGAAGCTCGGTGCAAGTGGAACTCGAAGGACCTCACTCGTTTCCTTTTAACCACTCAATCTTCATCTTGTTACTTCCCTAGCTTTAAGCTAGTTGTAAGTATCTTGAACACTCTCATTTACTTCTATTTTTAGTGGTTAAAAGATATATTATGTTGAAATCACTAGAACCATTAAAAGACATATTCATGAAACTTGAACATAAAGCTTATATATATGATGAATCTTGATGAAATAGTGTTGAAATGATATTGTTGGTGTATGAATAATATTTGGTAGTTGATTACTAGAAATATTGATGTTGAGCATTACATGAAGCTTGCTAGATTGTGATTAAACACATGATCTAGCAAGATAGAGGATGATTATGTGCTAACACAAGAAGATCATCCTCATGTATAAACATGAACTTGATGAACAAAATGATTTTCTTGAAAATGTAATATACAAAAGGAGCTAGTAAACTTATAAATCCAAGATTTATGAATGAGTTTTCCAAGAAAAACAAGTGTAAAATATGATCTTAGAAGATCATGATTCTTACATAAACCAATATTATTTTTGGTGGAAAAACAAGTGTATGAACACTTGTGAAACAAGAGAGTTGATGAAATCAACATTTTTGTAAATTATGTTTACAAGTTGTAAACACCAAATCTTTTCAAGAATGGAATTTTTGATGAAATAAACACACTTTAAAGAGTAACTAAGCCTACTAGAGACATTGCCAAGTTACTACAAGTTTTGAGAAAGAATAAGTTCATGTTGTCATATAACTACTTGATTTTAACACTTGTTAGATGAGGAATGAGTTGTTGATTGTTGATGATGTTTTAAAAGAAAATAAACACATGTTTTGAAAACATAGGAAACCTCCATTTTTAGGGGAAACTCTGCCAAAATTTTATAAATTTTGACACTAAGAAAAATATAAGTTTTGAGAAACTTATTTCCTAAAAATGTATCAAAAAACATTTACCAAGGTTTCCCAAACTTTTGTGTTAAGAAATGAGGATTTCTTCAAGAATAAAAATGGATATTCAGTATGTATATTTGTGAGAAAAATATATATATTTGATCACTAAATTTTGTGCTAAGTGTATGTAGTATGTATTGCGTGTAACAATGTATTAGGGCTTGAAGATACACTAAATACTCGTAAGAAGTAAAGATACAAAAATACACATACAACATACTTAGACAAATACAAGAGAATATATTTATGAAAATATATTACTTGATAGAATAAATAACGTGGACAAGTTATGATCATTAACTGAAGTATTGAACAAAATACATAATTCGGGTGCAAAATACAAGATACATATATTATTTCTTTGAGAAAGTAATATAAGTAAGGCACATAGTTAAAAATATAAATTATTTTTAACACAAGAACACATATACAAAAGATAGTGACTTGAACTTGTGCGATACAAGTCTAGTGACTAACGTTAATAAAACACGTTTAGGTCACGACGCTAGATAAGCAAAAACCGGTGAAGTTTACGACGTAGGAACGCAAAGTTGTGAGTTCATGCTCCCCCTTTTCTTTTAACTGTTTTTAGTTTGTAACTTCAGGGGTGAAGTACATGTTACAAATATTACAATGTTTACAAATGGTATGATGGATACAAAAACAAGAAGCACCCTTGGTGATAAGTAGTACCAAGTATGATGCGTTTTGAGGAATGATACGAGAAATCGTGTCACGAATAGGGTACCATAAGCACCATTAATCGTGTACATACTTAGACCGCAGAACAAAAGGTTAGATCTAACGGGTGACCGGGCAGCCACACTCGTGGTGATAACTAGTACCGAGTAGTGCTTTTGTGTCTCCGTCGTGAATCGACAACTAGAAAAATGCCTATGGTTTGATGACTTCCTATGTCGTGTCACATGTTAATGGCCTTGCAACCCATTAACAACCCTGATATATACAAGATTACTTTATGGTTCATACCACAAGAGTACTTTATTTATTCAAGAATACTTTATTTACACAAGAATGCTTTATTGTACGAGGTTCGTACACAAGAATACTTTATTTGGTTCATACCACAAGAATACTTTATTTATACAAGAATACTTTATTTACACAAGAATACTTTATTTTTACAAGACACATATCACGTTTTCATACAAAGTATACAAGCGTGAAATACAAAAATTGCATGAATTCACACCAACATTATGTTGACGTTTTTCCAAAACTCACATGTATTTCAGGTAACTAAAAGTGGATGTGCGCGCGGTCTTACCCATGCTCCTGGATGTCGTTTATGTTTATCCTTAAATAAAGTTGTAAACTTTCAGACAATTTGCAGTCTCGTGATGTAAACACTTAATCTACGTTTTCAGTAATGTAATGTTTGGCATTTGAAGTTATTTTTTACGAGCATGTAGTATGTTTACCAATCGTATGCAATGAAAACCTTAAATGATCACACCTCATGTTTCCGCCTTAGAAAGGGGTGTGACAGATTGGTATCAGAGCTGCGATTGTAGTGAACCAGGATTCCTTCTCGAGTCTAGACTACAATCTCTAGGATCCTTGCACGAAAACAATTTTTCAAAAAGTTTTCATTGCATAAAACTTCCCGCGACATCCACTACCTGAAACTGTTTACAAGAGTCAAGAAAAGACACTACGAGACTTAGGGTGCACTGGAGTAGCACTTGTCTTTGATTAAGAATTTCTTGCGATTACGTGTGATACTTGATATTTACATATGCTAGAAGTAGAAGGTCACAAGTATACGTGACTTTACCTGAAAACAATGGCCTATCTGAAGGAAGAGATACGAGGATGAAACGAACTATGCGGACTGTGCAAGGAGTTACGTAATTATGGATGCATACATAATTATGGAATTCAGTGCACAAAAATCACAGCACGTCTTGTCACGTATAGATTCCCTCAGTGCAAGAAAAGGTCAAACGTGAACAGCAGCCTATTAAATACTCTGCTAGAGTAATAATTGTTTGATGTCACTTATGTGGTATATGCCTGTGTATATATATACTACTACTATCTAGTATGACGATATCAAACAAATGCCTAAACCTATTGTGTGGTGTTCTTTTAGAACATGGCACCTAGGAAAATTGTGAACAATCGAGATTCGGATCAACCTCCTCCTCCCCCACTGCCAAAGACTGCTGAAGAGCTGAACGCTCTACTGGAGGAAAGGATCTCCGCAGCTATCGCCCAGTACGAGGCAAACCGAACCCAAGACAGTGGCGGACCAAGCAACCCTAGACGTAATGGGAATGGAGGTTCATCTGGAGGCAACGCAGCTTAGGGCTGCACTTTCAAGCAGTTTCTCGACTGCAAACCGATGAACTACGATGGCACAGGAGGTGCAGTAGCGTTTGTACGCTAGACGGGGAAGACTGAAGCTACTATCCGCATGAGCAAGTGTACCGCGGATCAGCAAGTCACTTTAGCTACTGGGTTGTTTGTCGATGAAGCTTTGACTTGGTGGAACTTGCAAGTCCAAACCCTGGGTGATGATGCCGCTTATGGCCTGACTTGGGATGAACTAACGGAACGTATGAGAGAAAAGTATTGCTCACGTGCTGAACTCCAAAGGTTGGAGACTGAGTTCTGGCATTTGACCATGGAAGGTGCTGATATCACTGGGTATACTCGAAGGTTCCACGATTTGTCGAGAGTTATACCCTACATGGTGACTCCCGAATTTAAGCGCGTTGAATGCTACATTTGGGGATTGGCTTCAGAATTTCGCGGCATGGTAACTTTGGCCAAACCTCAAACAATCACTGAGGCTGTAACTCTGGCTGTCAGCCTTACTGAAGATTGTGTTCGAATGAAGAAGTTGTCACTGAACCCAACAGAAAAGACCGAGACGCATGCTGAGTCGTCAGGTGAAAAGAAAATGAAGCATGAGAATCTGAACCAAGCAACTCGCAACAACAACAAAGGTTTCAACAACAAGAAACGTGACACTAACCCGCCCCAGGAGGCGAAAACTCTTGCAAACATGAATGATGCCTCTACCAAGAGATACCTGGGCACTCTACCCATTTCCAATAAATGCAAGCGTCATCACGAAGGGGTTTGTCGCATTCCAAAATGCGACAAGTGTAGAAAGCTGGGTCACCACACTGAAGATTGTTGGGGAAAAGGAAATAACCAGAATGGGAATGGTGCTGGTAACAGGAATGGTAACGGAAATGGGAAGAACTAAGGATGCTTCGGTTGTGGAAGCAATGATCATTTCATGAAAGACTGCCCAAAGGGAAACAACGCTCAGGCTCGAGCATTTGTGATTGGAGCAAAGAACGCACGCGAGGACCCTAATGTGGTCACCGGTACGTTTCTCGTTAACAATCACTTTGCATCCATATTATTTGACACTGGTGCCGACTATAGCTTCATGTCAGTGGAATTTAAACGCATGCTTGGAATAGAATCTAGTAGATTAGATATTCCCTATTCTATAGAACTGGCCAATGGTAAACTTGTTGAATCGGGCGAAGTTGTTAGAGGCTGCGCATTAGAACTTGGTGAACGAGGATTTAACATCGATCTCTTACCTATTCAATTGGGTAGCTTCGATGTAGTGGTCGGAATGGACTGGCTGTCCAAAAACAAAGCTGAAGTTATTTGCCATGAGAAAATCATTCGCATTCCTCTGGCGAATGATGAAACTCTCATCGTACATGGAGAAAAACGAGACGCGCCTCTACGAATCATCAGTTGTATGAAGGCACATAAGTGCTTAAGGAAAGGATGTGTTGCCTTCCTAGCACACATTGTAGATAAGAAGGCTGAGGAGCCGAAACTCGAAGACATTCCTGTGGTGAAGGAATTCCCTGATGTTTTTCCCGAAGATCTGCCAGGACTACCTCTGCAACGACAAGTCGAATTCCGTATAGACTTGGTTCCAGGAGCCGCTCCTGTAGCCAAGGCACCCTATCGGCTTGCACCATCCGAAATGCAAGAATTATCTACACAACTCCAGGAGTTGTTGGATAAAGGATTCATAAGGCCAAGTGTGACATCTGTGCTTGTAATCATTGTAAACAATTCAGTTATCAATGAAATAAAGTTATTTGGTCCAAAATGTTTGTTTGTTTATGTTTGACATTTTTCATGTTTTGACTTTTATTCAATTTCAAACTCTATATCGCTTTCTAGAGAGTTATACGCAAACTGCTGCGTAAACGTAATCAGTTTAACACGAAAAACACTCTGGAACATCAACATATGCTTAACATACCTTAATTAACCTATACAAAACTTAGAAATAAGTTTTGAAGGCTTTGTTATGGCAAAATCTAGTATATTCGCTTATAGGGACTAAAATTGACAAACTGCGAAAGTATGCAGATTTGAACTGTAACGGACATTCCAGAACATGACCATAAGTTAAATACACCCTAAATATCCTTTACATAGCTTAGAAATAAGCTTTGAAGGGTTCGGTGTGCTAAAATAAACTTTATGCTCATTCAGGGACTAAAAGCGTCAAAAAGTGCATAAGTTTGCATTTTCACGCATAACTTACGTTCTGAATACATCCGGACATCCAAAAATTTATGTAATCATTAAAATATTATGTTTAAGTGATTTGCTTGTCAAAAATCCATTCGTCGCGCAATTTGGATTGTTTTTCGCGCTTATGCGCATTCCGTCGTAATTAAGCAAACATCGAGATCGTACGACCAAACGAACCGACATCCGGCATATTTTTGAGCATGTTTCATGTCCACAATGTTTAGGCATCATTTTAGGGCCTTAAAGTTGGCTTAACGGGACTTAGAAGTGTCGGAAATGGCTTTAAACACCATCAGGGACTGAAACTGACATTCTACAAACTTGTTTCTGATTTGTGCTGCCCAGGCGGGCCGCGTAAGCTTCTGTTGTCCCTTACGCGGGCCGCTAGGCCCTCCCAGATATGCAGAATTGTTGAAACAACCTGTTTCCAGCTGTTATACCTTCATTTCCCACTTGCAAACGGTTTTTATCAAACACTGGGCATAATCAATGGGCTCTAATGGTATTAGAAAACAAGGGGCACACTTGGACGGCCTAGATCAAAGCACGTTTCTCGACGAACGATCCTAACGGTTGTATGAAAACTATATATACCCCTTCACCCCATTTGCTCAAACCCACAATTTGATCTGATTTTATACTCTCTAAGTGGAAGTATATGCTTCCTACCTGAGAGTGGATTGGATCAAATACTTGCGGGGACCCTTTGTAAGTGTTCCTTCATTATTTTCTTGCGTTTTTATGCTTGAAAGTCAAACTGCGTTTGAATTTCTGCATTGACCAGTTTATGGTCAATGCAAAGCTCGTTTGAACTTCATAACGTGAGCGTAATCACGATGGTCATAGTCCCTAGTGACTATACCTACTGATTACCACGTTATCTAGGCTCAGTGACGAGTCGTAGTTTCGGCCAAAATGCCTGTTCTTGCGTATTTTGTAACCAAACTACTCTAGGGTATCAAAACCGTTTGTTTTGATATCAAAACCTGTTTTCTAACTTCACTAAACATGTTCTAGCATGTTTAGCTCGTCACTTTTAGATTTGTGTTTGTCTAGGGTCGTAAGGGTAAGCGATCTAATCAATCGCTTATGCTTTCGAACCCGACGCATTTGCTCGATCACTAGGATCTGACCAAACACTTTAGGTGACCATAGTAGTATATTGAATAACCTTCCGAGGTTATGCCTTATGGTCACATCGTTTGAGTAGTTGTATGATAAGTAGTTCTTATGCCTTAGGTAAATTACCAAAATGCCCTTTTTACATTAAAATTCATTTTAAGTCTATGTAACATAACTTTTGACATCTAAGATGATTTAGCAACAATATTAAACATGTTAAGGCATATCTTACTTGTCATAGGGCTAGTTAGGCGATCCGAACGCGTTTTACACGAACGATGCGTTAAAGTAGCATAAGCTATCTAAACGGGTCGTAACGGGTCAAAAGCACTTAGGATAAGTTTCATTTTAGTATGTAGGCTTTGTTAAACCATATTACATGAGTTCCTACACTCATTTGGTTTACGAACCCACATGCTACCCGATCCTCCGATTAGGTCCGTTTATTAATGTAGTTGCCTATATTAGGTGCCGTTTGATTCCGTAACCTTCTAGCTTTGCTTGGTGGATATCTAAAGTCTATTGAGCAATCTCAAGTGAGTATATAGACCCCTCTTTTACTGTTTTTCAAAAATTTTGGGGTGAAACACATGTGCCTACTTGTTATTTTCATGCTTTCCATGCTTTCATATCATATACTTGCTATGTTCATTAGTACACTTATCGTACATAATTTCTTTGTGTTTTTGCTATGTATGTCCTTTGTAGCATACTTAGTACATCGTTTTACATGACATTTTATACTATGTATGTTCATTTAGCACGTTGTTTTACATTACCTTTTCATGCTATGTATGTTCACCATACTTAGTGCATTTGTTTTTCATCACATGCTATGTATGTCCGTTTTGCCGCATACTTAGTACATTTTCATCACATGCTTACATTTTGATATGACATTTGGTTTGTTTAAACGAGACCATATACATTCATTAACTTTGATCACGCCGCTCGTTAGTAGGTAATGGTACCATAGGAATTGACAACTCCCGTTCCTGACATCCTAGGTATGTTTGGATGAAAGGAATGACCGAATCCGATAAAACATAAAATAGATAGACCTTTAATTTGTTTAAGGGCTTATCATCACAGTCACAAGGCTTGGATGTATGCATTTTTACATTACCGCATAAATGTTTGTATTCAGTATAGCATGCATTTCCACAAGACATAGCGTTGATTTAAACCACATTTTACTTCAACACATTGTTTTGTGCATTTTTATCTGTGGCTCAGTAGATATGTATATATATATATATATATATTTCACTTGCCATACATGACATTTTGTTTACACATTACATATTTGACATTTGACATAGACATTTTGATATTGATATACATATTTCATGGACTACATTTTGACATAAAGATTTTGACATGATTTACACAAAGACATTTGACAAATGGTTTAGACATGGGCAATTTACATTGGTGGTTTGTTTGGGTAAAATGATTTGAGTAACGAGGCGTGTGTAATATGATACAAGCATGGTGGATACGCCGCTGGTACTTCCTATATATAAGTGCTTGTATGGTATTACATATCGTAGCTTTATTTGAATCATTTCAATTTAGACATATAACATATTATACAAATAACATATTTTTCAAGACATTGTTTTACAAACAACTTGTTTTTTATACAAAACTCATTTCACTCGGTTATTCATTTAACCTCACATTATTCCTTTACATATCATCTACTTTATCATTGTTTTTCAAAAGATTTATAAAACAAAAAAAACTAACAAGGTTCATGACTAACTTTTGCTAAATAACTTTTTCTTAAACATAAGTCATGAATCCTATTTTCACAAAACCTATGTATCTCACAGGCATTTTTATGCTGATGTACCTATTTTCACATGTGTTTCAGGAGCTGCTGCTTAGGATGATGATCGTGACACTAGGGCGGACCTGTGCCTTAGAGACTTAAACTAAAGATAGACTTAGTTTAATTATGTTGTGTACTCTTTGGTTCTTGTTTTGAACACTATATTCCACTTTTGGTGGTTGAATAAAATGAAATTTTAATTACCATGGTTGTGGAAACAATAATTCTGTTACAACACTCCCCGACGTTTTCGCCACGATTTGATGTTTTACGTGGTCGGGGTGTGACAGAAGAGTTGGTATCAGAGCCAATAGTTATAGGGAATTAGGTTATTAGTAATACTTTGACCTAAACTATAACCTTTCTAGGACCCCAACACAAGTTATCTTGTGTTTAGATTTTTAAAACATGCACTTCACCTATCCTTAGGTGATTACCAAAAACCAAAACATAATGGAAGGCACAAAGCCAAAATGGATCATTAATCTCTTAAACCTTCCAAGTTTTCAAAATCTCGTCAAAGTTTTGGTTTCTAAATAGTGCGAACACGTGCAAACTGGAAGAGTGAATGCCTGTACCCTGGGTTTTCGTACAAATCCACATAACTGGACCAGTCATTCTTACTTGGGAACTCTTGGCGTGAGTGTTCACTTATAGGCGAGCATGTCTTCGCGAAGAATTATTTTTGACCCATTTACTTTGATTAGTCACTGTGTGTCGTTTGTTTGCTTTGTGATATGGACGAATGACCACCATCTTTGCTTTTGTCGATTTTTGTTTCACCTCATTCTTTTCACCTAATCATCTCACTCGTTCCTTTCATGTTTCCTCTTTTAGAATGCCTCCTCGACGCGAAAATCCGCTACCAAATACCGAACTGGCAGAAATCATCGCACAGCAAATGGCTGCTGCGTTCCCAATCTTATTGCTCAATATAACCAAGCCAACAACAACAACAATGCTCCATGCAATTTCAAGAGTTTTAACTCGGATAAACCACTCAAGTTTAGTGGTACTGAAGGGGCAACTGGGCTTCTTCAATGGTTCGAGAGCATTGAGAATACTTTCCGTCACGTTTAGTGTCCTGATAATCGCAAAGTCGAGTTTGCTTCCAGTGTGTTTCAGAAGAGGGGGCTTACATGGTGGAACGGGGTTATGAGAGACGATGGTGCTGAGGTTGCTTTAGCACAAACATGGGCTGAACTGAGGACTCTTATGTTGAGGGAGTTTTGTCCTCGTCATGAACTGCGAGCTTTGGAAAGGGAGTTTGACGATTTGAAACAGGATAGTGGCGAGCACCGGGCATATACTGATAGGTATGAGGAGCTGAGTTGGTTATGCTCAACAATGGTTACCCCACTCGAGAAGGCTATCATGAGGTATATCGATGGCCTACCTGACTCCATACAAGACATCATTACTGGTAGTAACCCTACCACAGTCCGTCAGGAAATCGAGCTATCTATGACATTGACCGAGTCTCAGGTTCGAAGGGGTAAGCTGCATAGAAAAAGTGACAAGGGCAAGAAGCAGACATCTGATCAGAGTGAGAGCAAGAAAGGTAAAAACAAGAAGGGTAAGGATTCTGGTTCTTCGAAGGGTTCTAGGAAGTGTAAGGCTTCCCAAAATTTTGCCGTTATTGCACAAGCTACACCAAATCAGCCAGCGCAGCCTCCAGCAAAGAAGCGGTATGAAGGGAATGCACCTTTATGCAATAGGTGCAATAGTCACCATCAACAGCAACTTCCGTGCCGTTTCTGTACTAACTGTGGGAAATCTGGACACCTTGCAGAAGTTTGTGGTTCTGCTCAGGTCGCTCGAAATCCAGCTCAACAGGTAGCTCAATTACCTGTTCAACAGCAAGCTGCACGACCTCACTATCCTCCTGGCTCGTGCTATAATTGTGGAGACCTGGCCCATTATCGAAACCAGTGCCCAAGGCCGGTTAATGCGGATCCGAATCAGGCTCCAGCTCGAGGTCGAGTTTTTAACATGAATGCACAAGAGGCGCAAGCGGACAATGAAGTGGTGAACGGTACGTTCTCTGTTAATAACCAACCTGCATCTGTTCTTTTTGATTCAGGGGCCGATAAGAGTTTTGTGTCTTTATCTTTCGAACTGTTGCTTCGCGTGTCTAGAATGAACCAAGATAAGCCTTTGATAGTAGAAGTTGCCAGTGGTGAGCCCCTTGTTCTTGATTCTGTTCTTCGCAATTGCCAATTGAACCTTAACAACCATCTTTTTCCCATCGACCTCACGCCAATGCAACTGGGAAGCTTCGACATTATAGTGGGTGTGGATTGGTTAGCCAAGCATCGCGCAGAGGTAGATTGTTTTGAGAAGATCATTCGTGTACCGCTTTCGTTAGGTGAGATCCTACAGGTTCGTGGTGAGAAACCTGCTAGTAGCCTCAAGCTTATGTCTTGTTTTCAAGCTCGGAAGTATCTGCGAAAGAACTATGTAGCCTTCTTGGCACATGTTGTGGCAGATAAAGGCAAAGGTAAATCCATTCAAGATATCCCTGTCGTTCAAGATTATCCGGAGCTATTTCCTGAGGAGTTACCTGGATTACCCCTAGTACGCCAAGTCGAGTTCCGTATTGATCTTGTCCTGGTGCAAATCCCATTGCCAGATCTCCTTATCGTCTTGCACCGTCGGATATGCAAGAGCTGTCTAAGCAGCTTCAGGAGCTTTCTGACAAAGGATTTATTCGTCCTAGCTTTTCACCTTGGGGTGCTCCCGTTCGTTTTTTCAAGAAGAAGGATGGATCCTTCAGAATGTGCATCGGTCACCGTGAGCTTAACAAGCTCACCATCAAGAATCGATATCCCCTACCTCGCATTAATGATCTCTTTGATCAGTTACAGGGCGCTTCTTACTTTTCAAAGATCGACCTATGATCTGGGTATCATCAACTTCGCGTGCATGAAGAAGATATTCCCAAGACAGTGTTCCGCACTCGTTATGGGCATTATGAGTTCACAGTTTTGTCATTCGGTTTGACTAATGCTCCTACTGTTTTCATGGACTTGATGAATAGGGTTTGTAAGCCTTATTTAGATAAGTTCATCATCGTTTTTATTGATGACATTTTGATATACTCTAAGACGCAAGCTGATCATGAGCAACATCTTCGTCTTACTCTGGAACTCCTAAAGAAAGAGCAACTTTTTGCCAAGTTCTCCAAGTGTGAATTTTGGCTTAAGGAAGTTCAATATTTGGGTCATATCGTCAATGAACAAGGTATTCATGTAGATCCCTCCAAGATCAGTGCGATTAAGGATTGGGATACGCCTACTACTCCTACCGAGGTTCGTTCTTTTCTTGGTCTCGCGGGTTATTACCGCCGCTTCATCGAAAATTTCTCGAAGATTGCAGTTCCCCTAACTGCTCTAACTCAGAAAAACAAACCCTTTGAATGGGGTTCTAAACAAGAAGAAGCATTTCAGGCCTTGAAACAGAAGCTTTGTGATGCACCTATCCTATCTTTGCCCGAAGGCAATGATGATTTTGTCGTGTACTGCGATGCATCCAATCTGGGACTTGGCTGTGTTCTAATGTAAAGGAACAAAGTCATAGCATATGCATCGAGGCAGTTGAAGGTGCATGAGAAAAACTACACCACTCATGATCTTGAATTGGGTGCAGTTGTGTTCGCTCTTAAGATCTGGAGACAATATTTGTATGGCACAAAATGTGTGGTTTTCACTGACCAGAAAAGTCTTCAGCATATCTTTAATAAAAAAGAACTCAACATGAGGCAACGACATTGGGTTGAGCTTCTGAATGACTATGACTGTGAAATTCGCTACCATCCTGGTAAGGCGAATGTCGTAGTTGACGCTTTGAGTCATAACGAACATGTCAAGCTTCATTGTGTTCATGTTCAATCTGATATTCAAGCTCGATCTGATATTCAAGCCCGCATTTCTCAGGCTCAACATACTTGTGTTTCACAAGGTTTGATGGGTAAGGAATTACCCTATCACATTAAGCCTGATCTTGAACTGAAGGACGATAGATCGTATTATTTCATGGACCGTTTGTGGGTCCCAAGCCTAGATAATCTCCGCACCTTGCTTATGGATGAAGCTCATAAGTCTCGTTATTCTATTCATCCTGGCTCAGATAAAATGTATAAGGATCTTCGTACTCAGTATTGGTGGCCTGGTATGAAGAAGGATATTGCCTTGTACGTTCGAAATGCCTTACTTGTCTTAAGGTAAAGGCTGAACACCAACATCCTTCTGGTCTTTTGGAGCAACTAGAGATCCCAGTTTGGAAATGGGAAAACATCGCTATGGATCTCATTACTAAACTTCCGCGCACTAAGAAAGGTCATGATGCCATTTGGGTAGTTGTTGATCGTCTTACTAAGTCAGCGCATTTCTTGCCGATCCGTGAGGATCTATCTGCTGACAAACTGGCTAAAATCTATGTGGATGAAATCGTAACTCGACATGGTGTTCCTTTGAACATTATTTCTGATAGAGATGCTTGCTTCTCTTCTCGTTTTTGGAGAACCATGCAATCTGCTATGGGGACCCAGCTTAATATGGGCACTGCTTATCATCTACAATCTGATGGTCAATCTGAAAGAACAATCCAGACTTTGGAGGATATGCTTAGAGCTTGCGTGATCGATTTTGGTGGTTGTTGGGATTCACGTCTTCCATTGATTGAATTCTCCTACAACAACAGTTATCACTCCAGCATCAACTTGGCTCCTTTCGAGGCTCTCTATGGTCGAAAATGTCGTTCACCAGTCTGCTGGAATGAAATAGGTGAGGCTCAGCTTACTGGACCTGACCTCATTCTAGACACAACTGATAAGGTTAAGAAAGTTCGTGATAACCTACAGGAAGCTCGAAGCCGTCAAAAGAGTTACGCGGACCAACGACACAAGCCCTTAGAATTTCAAATCGGTGATCGTGTATTACTAAAGGTCTCACCTTGGAAAGGTGTGATCAGCTTTGGAAAGAAAGAAAAACTTGCACCTAGATATGTTGGACCATTCAAGATCGTCGAAAGAATCAGTAAGGTAGCCTACAGACTTGAGTTACCTCCTGAACTTGGAAATGTTCATCCAACCTTCCACGTGTCCAATCTCAAGAAGTGTTTAGCTGATGAGAACCTCCACATACCACTTGACGAAATTCGTGTTGATAAAACACTACATTTTGTTGAGAAACCTGTGGAAATCATGGACCGAATAGTCAAATGGCTTAAACGTAAGCGCATTCCTTTGGTTAAAGTTCACTGGGAATCTAAGCGTGGACCTGAGTTTACTTGGGAATGTGAAGATCAAATGAAGGCGAAGTATCCGCATCTTTTCTCACGATTTTCCTCTAAATATATTTCGGGACGAAATTTCCACAAGTAGGGGAGACTGTGACATCTGTGCTTGTAATCATTGTAAACAATTCAGTTATCAATGAAATAAATTTATTTGATCCCAAATGTTTGTTTGTTTATGTTTGACATTTTTCATGTTTTGACTTTTATTCAATTTCAAACTCTATATCGCTTTCTAGAGAGTTTTACGCAAACTGGTGCGTAAACGTAATCAGTTTAATGCGAAAAACTCTCCGGAACATCAACATATGCTTAACATACCTTAATTAACCTTTACATAACTTAGAAATAAGTTTTGAAGGCTTTGGTATGGCAAAATCTAGTCTATTCGCTTACAGGGACTAAAATTGACAAACTGCGAAACTATGCCGATTTGAACTGTAACGCAAATTCCGGAACATGACCATAAGTTAAATACACCCTAAATATCCTTTACATAGCTTAGAAATAAGCTTTGAAGGGTTCAGTGTGCTAAAATAAACTTTATGCTCATTCAGGGCCTAAAAGCGTTAAAAAGTGCATAAGTTTGCATTTTCGTGCATAACTTACGTTCTGAATACATCCGGACATCCAAAAATTTATGTAATCATTAAAATATTATGTTTTAGTGATTGGCTTGTCAAAAATCCATTCGTCGCGCAATTTGGATCGTTTTTCGCGCTTATGCGCATTCCGTAGTAATTAAGCAAACATCGAGATCGTACGACCAAACGAACCGACATCCGGCATATTTTTGAGCATGTTTCATGTCCACAATGTTTAGGAATCATTTTAGGGCCTTAAAGTTGGCTTAACGGGCCTTAGAAGTGTCGGAAATGGCTTTAAACACCAACAGGGACTGAAACTGACATTCTGCAAACTTGTTTCTGATCTGTGCTGCCCAGGCGGGCCGCGTAAGCTTCTGTTGTCCCTTACGTGGGCCGCTAGGCCCTCCCAGATATGCAGAGTTGTTGAAACAGCCTGTTTCTAGCTGTTATATCTTCATTTCCCACTTGCAAACGGTTTTTAGCAAACAATGGGCATAATCTATGGGCTCTAATGGTATTAGAAAACAAGGGGCACACTTGGAAGGCCTAGATCGAAGCACGTTTCTCGACGAACGATCCTAACGGTTCTACGAAAACTATATATATATCCCTTCACCCCATTTGCTCAAACCCACAATTTGATCTAATTTTATACTCTCTAAGTGGAAGTATATGCTTCCTACCTGAGAGTGGATTGGATCAAATACTTGCGGGGACCCTTTGTAAGTGTTCCTTCGTTCTTTTCTTGCGTTTTTATGCTTGAAAGTCAAACTGCGTTTGACTTTCTGCATTGACCAGTTTATGGTCAATGCGAAGTTCGTTTGAAATTCATAATGTGAGCGTAATCACGATGGTCATAGTCCCTAGTGACTATACCTACTGATTACCACGTTATCTAGGCTCAGTGACGAGTCGTAGTTTCGGCCAAAATGCGTGTTCTTGCGTATTTTGTAACCAAACTACTCTAGGGTATCAAAACCATTTGTTTTGATATCAAAACCTGTTTTCTAACTTGACTAAACATGTTCTAGCATGTTTAGCTCGTCACTTTTAGATTTGTGCTTGTCTAGGGTCGTAAGGGTAAGCGATCAAATCAATCGCTTATGCTTTCGAACCCGACCCATTTGGTCGATCACTATGTAACATCTGTGCTTGTAATCATTATGAACAGTTCTATTATCAATAAAACAAAGTTATTTGATCCCAATGTTTGTTTGGTTATGTTTTACATTTTTCATGTTTTGACTTTTGTTCCATTTTAAACTTTACATCGCTTTCTGGAGAGTTATACGCAAACTGGTGCGTAAACGTACTCAGTTTAACGCGACAAATACTCCGGAACATCAACATATACTTAACATACCTTAAATAACCTTTACATAACTTAGAAATAAGTTTTGAAGGCTTTGGTATGGCAAAAACAAGTTAATTCGCTTACAGGGACTAAACTTGACAAACTGCGAAAGTATGCCAATTTGAACTGTGACGAACATTCCGGAATATGACCATAAGTTAAACATACCATAAATATCCTTTACATAGCTTAGAAATAGGCTTTGAGGGGTTCGGTATGCTGAAATAAACTTTTGGGTCATTCAGGGACTAAAAGCGTCAAAAAGTGCACAAGTTTGCATTTTCGCGCATAATTTACGTTCTGGATACTTTCGGACATCCAAAAATTTATGTAAGCATGACTATATTATGCTTTAGTGTTCGCCATAAGAAAAATCCATTTGTCACGTCATTTGGATCGTTTTTCGCGCTTATGCGCATTCCGTCGTAATTAACCGAACATCGCGACTGTACGGCTAAACGAAACGACATCCGACATATTTTTGAGTACATTTTAAGTTCCCTATACTTTAACTTCATTTTAGAGCTTTGAAATGGGGTTAACGGGCCTTAAACGTGTCGAAAATGGGCTGAATGCATGACAGGGACCAAAAGTGTAAATCTGCCAAACTTAAGCTTAGCGGTGCGCTACACTTTTTATGTAGCGGTGCGCTAGCCTGGGCCAGATGTGCAGAACTGTGGAAAACAGCCTGTTCCAGCTGTTTAACACTTCCAAACCAATTGCAACTGGTTTCTTATCAATCCTAGGGGCTCTAATGGTTTAGTAAAACAAGGGGTGCAAGTGGAGGGCCAAGATTTAAGCTCGATTATCGACGAACGATCCTAACGGCTCTACCTTTCCTATAAATACCCCCCATGTCTTGCCCATTTTCCCTCACACCTAAATCTGAATAACTCTCTAAGTGGAAGTGGTTGTGCTTCCTACCTGAGAGCGAGTCGGGTTTAATACTTGCGGGGACCCTTTGTAAGTGTTCCTTCGTTCTTTTCTTTCGTTATTATGCTTTAAAGTCAAACTGCGTTTGACTTTCTGCATTGACCAGTTTATGGTCAATGCGAAGTTCGTTTGAACTTCATAACGTGAGCGTAATCACGATGGTTATAGTCCCTAGCGACTATACCTACTGATTACCACGTTATCTAGGCTCAGTGACGAGTCGTAGTTTCGGGCAAAATGCGTGTTCTCGCGTATTTTGTAACCAAACTACTCTAGGGTATCAAAACCGTTTGTTTTGATACCAAACCTGTTTTCTAACTTAACTAAACATGTCCTAGCATGTTTAGCTCGTCACTTTTAGATTTGTGCTTGTTTAGGGTCGTAAGGGTAAGCGATCTAATCAATCGCTTATGCTTTCGAACCCGACCCATTTGGTCGATCATTAGGATCCGACCAAACACTTTAGGTGACCATAGTAGTATAGGGAATAACCTTCCGAGGTTATACCTTATGGTCACGTCGTTTAAGTAGTTGTATGATAAGTAGTTCTTATGCCTTAGGTAAATTACCAAAATGCCCTTTTTGTGCCAAAATTCATTTTAAGTCTATGTAACATAACTTTTGCCATCTAAACTGATTTAACAACAATATTAAACATGTTAAGGCATATCTTACTTGTCATAGGGCTAGTTAGGCGGTCCAAACGCGTTTTACGCAAACGACGCGTTAAAGTAGCATAAGCTACCTAAACGGGTCGTAACGGGTCAAAAGCACTTAGGATAAGTTTCGTTTTAGTATGTAGGCTTTGTTAAACCATATTACATGAGTTCCTACACTCATTTGGTTTACAAACCCTCATGCTACCCGATCCTCCGATTAGGTCCGTTTACTAATGTAGTTTCCTATATTAGGTGACGTTTGAATCCGTGATCTCCTAACCTTGCTTGGTGGATTTCTAAAGTCTATTAAGCAATCTCATGTGAGTACATAGACCCCTCTTTTACTGTTTTCCAAACATTTTGGGGTGAAACACATGTGCCTACTTGTTACTTTCGTGCTTTCCATGTTTTCATATCATATACTTGTTATGATCATTAGTACATTATTAGTACAAAATTTCATTTTGTTTTTCTATGTATGTTCACTTAGCATATTTAGCACATTGTTTTACATTACATCTTCTTTTGCTATGTATGTTTACTTGACATGATAGCACATTGATTTACATGATTTTTTTTTTTCTGCTTCATATGTTTACTTAGCATATTTAGCACATTGATTTACATGACTTTTCTGCTTTGTATGTTAACTTAGCATACTTAGTACATTACTTTCATTACATGTCTGTTTTGGTATGACATTTGGTTTGTACAACGGGACTAAACTACATTCATTAACATTAGCTACGCCGCTCGGTAGTAAGTAATGGTACCATAGGACTTGACAAATCCCATCCCTGACATCCTAGGTTTGTTTGGATGTAAGGAATGACTGAATCCGAAAACATTTTACTTTGGTAATCTTTACTCTAAGGTTATCCGTCTGTCTCAAGGCTTGAATGTATGCGTTAACCTACCACATAAATGTTTGTATCAATAAAACATGTAATTATATTACGAAACATAACTTTTGGTTTATTCAAAATACTTTGTTTTGTACATATTTACTTGTGGTTTAAGTAGTCTCATTTTACTTACCATACATGACTTTTGTTTACACATTACATGACTTATATTCGACTTGATTCATACTATGACATTCGTCTATTAGACAAAAACATGGATATTTTACAATGTTGGTCGGTTTGGGGTAAGTGATTTAAATAACGAGACGTGTGAAGTATGATACAAACATGGTGGATACGCCGCCGGTACTTCCTATATATAAGTGTTTGTATGATATTACATATCGTAGCGTCATTTAAACCACTTGAGTTTAGACATATTACATTTACAATACATTTCACTTAAACATTGTTTCACAAATAACTTGGTTTACACAAACTCTTTTTACTTGGTTATCCTCTTAATCATACACTATTCTTTTCTATATACATATCAACTGATTTTACTATTGTTTTTCAAACGATTTATAAGACAAAACAAATAACAAGGTTCATGACTAAATTTTCATTTAAACAATTCTTTAAACTCAAAGTCATGAATCCTATTTTCATAAAACCTATGTATCTCACAGGCATTTTTATGCTGACGTACCTATTTTCACATGTGTTTTCAGGAGCTTTTCCGTAGGATGAAGATCGTGACACTAGGGCGGACCTGTGCCTTAGAGACTTAAAATGATGAAAGACTTAGTTTAATAATGTTATAAACTCTTTAATTTCTATTTAAGACGATGAAACTCTTATGTCAATAAATAAACTACAACTTTGAATACCATGGTTATGAAACAATTAATTCTGTTACAACACTCCCCGACGTTTTCCGCCACGTCTTGTATGCTATACGTGGTCGGGGTGTGACAGAAGAAGTTGGTATCAGAGCCAATGGTTATAGGGAATTAGGTTATTAGTAATGCTTTGACCTAGACTATAACCTTTCTAGGACCCCAACACAAGTTATCTTGTGTTTAGATATTAAAACATGCGCATCACCTATCCTTTGGTGATTATCAAAACAAGAACCCAATTTTCCGAGACGATTTTTGAAAAACAATCTTCTGTTTTTGGATAATTTATTACAAGGTTTTGAACCCTCTATTGTAAGGTTTTGAATCCTCTGTTATATGGTTTTGAACCCTTTTGAGTTTTCAAAATCTCGTCAAGGTCTTGGGTTTTAATAATGTGAACACGTGCAAACTGGAAGGGTGAATGCCTGTATTCTGGGTTTTCTGTCTAGGCTAGCACTTCGTATATATCTCATCAGACGCGAGACCAGTTGTGCTTACCTGGGAATTCTTGGGATGAGTGTTCACTTATAGGCGAGCATGTCTTCGCAATACATTATTTTTGATCCATTTACTTTGATTAGTCACTGTGTGTCGTTTGCTTTCTTTGTGATACTGACAAATGACCACCATCCTTGTTTTTGTTGATTTTGTTTCATCCCGCTCTTTCATCAAATCATCTCACTCGTTTCCTTTCATGTTTCCTCTTTTTAGCATGCCTCCTCGACGTGAAAATCCGATGCCTAATGCCGCTGAACTGGCAGAAATTATTGCGCAGCAAATGGCTGCTCAATTCCCAAACCTCTTTGCTCTATGGAACCAAGCCAACAACAACAACAATGCTCCATGCAATTTTAAGAGCTTTAATTCGGCTAAACCACTCAAGTTCAGTGGTACTGAGGGAGCAACTGGGCTTCTTCAATGGTTCGAGAGCATCGAGAATACTTTCCGTCACGTTCTGTGTCCTGAGAATCGGAAGGTTGAGTTTGCTTCAAGCGTATTTCAGAAGAGGGCTTTGACATGGTGGAACGGGGTTATGAGAGACCGTGGTGCTGAGGTTGCTCTAGCACAAACGTGGGCTGAATTGAGGACACTTATGATGAGGGAGTTTTGTCCTCGTCATGAACTACGAGCTTTGGAGAGGGAATTTGAAGATCTGAAACAGGATAGTGGTGAGCACAGGGCATACATACACTGATAGATTTGAGGAGTTGAGTTTGTTATGCCCAGCAATGGTTACCCCACTCGACAAGGCTATCGAAAGGTATATCGATGGTCTGCCTGACTCCATACTAGACACCGTTACTGGTAGTAACCCTACCACACTCCGTCAGGCGATCGAGTTATCAGCGACACTGACCGAGTCGCAAATTCGAAGGGGTAAGCTGCATAGAAAAGGTGACAAGGGTAAGAAGCAGGCATCCGATCAGAATGAGAGCAAGAAGGGTAAGAACGGAAAGGGTAAGGATTCTGGATCCTCAAGGAATTCAAGGAAGCGTAAGGCTTCCCAAAACTACGCTGTTACTGCACAGGCAAATCAAGCTACTCCAAATCAGCCTGCGCAACCGCCTACCAAGAAACCTTATCTTGGCAATGCACCTTTGTGCAACAGATGTAACGGTCATCATCAACCGCACCTCCAGTGCCGTCAGTGCACCAACTGTGGAAGATCTGGTCATCTTGCTGATACCTGCCGCATTCCTGCCAATCAAAATCGGGCAGTTCAGAACCCGGCTCAACAAGTTGCTCAGCCTCTTGCTCAGCAACAAGGTCAAGCCGCACAACCTCATTTTCCTCCTGGTTCGTGCTACAACTGTGGGGATTTGACCCACTACCGTAACCAGTGTCCAAGATTGGTCAACGCAAATCAGAATCAGAATCAAGTTCAGGCTCGAGGTCGAGTCTTCAATATGAATGCACAGGAAGCTCAAGCAGACAACGATGTGGTGAACGGTACGTTCTTAATTAACAATCAACCAGCATCTATCCTTTTTGATTCAGGGGCCGATAAAAGTTTTGTGTCATTATCTTTTGAGCCTTTGCTTCGCGTGTCTAGAACAAAACTAGGTAAACCCTTGACAGTAGAGGTTGCTAGTGGTGAACCCATTGTTCTTAATTTTGTCCTTCGCAACTGCCAGTTGAACCTTAATGACCATCTTTTTCCCATCGACCTCACGCCAATGCAACTTGGAAGCTTCGACGTTATTGTGGGTATGGATTGGTTAGCCAAGCATCGCGCAGAGGTAATTTGTTTCGAGAAGATCGTTCGTGTGCCACTTCCGACAGGTGAGATCCTACAGGTTCATGGTGAGAAACCTACTGGTGGTCTCAAACTCATGTCTTGTTTTAAAGCTCGGAAGTATCTGCGAAAGAATTATGTGGCCTTCTTGGCACATGTCACAGCAGATAAAGGCAAAGGTAAGTCTATCCAAGACATTCCTGTTGTTCGGGATTACTCTGAAGTATTCCCTGAAGATTTACCTGGTCTACCCCCAGCACGCCAAGTTGAGTTCCGTATTGATCTCGTACCTGGTGCAAATCCCATTGCCAGAGCTCCATATCGTCTTGCACCGTCGGAGATGCAAGAGTTGTCTAAGCAGCTTCAGGAGCTCTCTGACAAAGGTTTTATCCGTCCTAGCTTTTCACCTTGGGGTGCTCCCGTTCTTTTTGTCAAAAAGAAGGATGGATCCTTCAGGATGTGCATTGATTACCGTGAGCTTAACAAGCTCACCATCAAGAATCGATATCCCCTACCTCACATCGATGACCTCTTTGATCAGTTGCAGGGCGCTTCTTATTTCTCGAAGATTGATCTTCGTTCTGGGTATCATCAACTACGTGTGCATGAAGATGATATTCCCAAGACAGCGTTCCGCACTCGCTATGGGCATTATGAGTTCACAGTTATGCCTTTCGGTTTGACTAATGCCCCTGCTGTTTTTATGGACTTGATGAATAGGGTCTGCAAGCCTTATTTAGATAAGTTCATCATCGTATTTATTGATGATATTTTGATATACTCTAAGACGAAAGCTGATCATGAGCAACATCTTCGTCTTACTCTGGAACTCCTAAAGAAAGAGCAACTTTTCGCCAAATTCTCCAAATGTGAATTTTGGCTTAAAGAAGTTCAATTCTTGGGACATATTGTCAACGAACAAGGTATTCATGTAGATCCCTCCAAGATCAGTGCGATTAAGGATTGGGATACGCCTACTACTCCTACTGAGGTTCGTTCTTTTCTTGGTCTTGCGGGTTATTACCGCCGCTTCATAGAGAACTTCTCGAAGATTGCAGTTCCTCTAACTGCTCTAACTCAGAAGAACAAGCCCTTTGAATGGGGTTCTAAACAAGAAGTAGCATTTCAGACCTTGAAGCAAAAGCTTTGTGATGCACCTATCCTATCTTTGCCCGAAGGCAATGATGATTTTGTCGTGTACTGCGATGCATCCAAGTTGGGTCTTGGTTGTGTTCTGATGCAAAGGAATAAAGTCATAGCATATGCATCGAGGCAGTTGAAGGTGCATGAGAAAAACTACACCACTCATGATCTTGAGTTGGGTGCAGTTGTGTTCGCTCTTAAGATCTGGAGACACTATTTGTATGGAACAAAATGTGTGGTTTTCACTGACCACAAAAGTCTTCAGCACATCTTCAATCAGAAAGAACTCAACATGAGGCAAAGACGTTGGGTTGAGCTTCTGAACGACTATGACTGCGAAATTCGCTACCATCCTGGTAAGGCGAATGTCGTAGCTGACGCGTTGAGTCGTAAGGAACATGTCAAGCTTCATTGTGTTCGTGATCAATATGTTATTCAAGCTCAATCCGATATCCAAGCACGCATTTCTCAGGTTCAACAATCTTGTGTTTCACAAGGTTTGATGGATAAGGAATTTCCCCATCCCATAACACCTGATCTGGAACTGAAGGACAATGGATCTTATTATTTCATGGACCGTCTGTGGGTCCCAAGCCAAGATGGTCTTCGCACTCTGCTTATGGATGAAGCTCATAAGTCTCGTTATTCTGTCCATCCTGGCTCAGACAAAATGTATAAGGATCTTCGTACCCATTATTGGTGGCCTGGTATGAAGAAGGATATTGCCTTGTACGTTTCAAAATGCCTTACTTTTCTTAAAGTCAAGGCTGAACACCAACATCCTTCTGGTCTTTTGGAGCAACCAGAGATCCCAGTTTGGAAATGGGAAAACATTACTATGGATCTCATTACTAAACTTCCGCGCACAAAGAAAGGTCATGATGCCATCTGGTTAGTCGTTGATCGTCTTACAAAGTCAGCGCATTTCTTGCCAATCCGTGAGGATTTTCCTGCTGACAGACTTGCTCAAATCTATGTGGATGAAATTGTGGCTCGACATGGTGTTCCTTTGAACATCATTTCTGACAGAGATGCTCGTTTCACTTCTCATTTTTGGAGAACCATGCAATCTGCTATGGGGACCCAACTTAATCTGAGCACAGCTTATCATCCGCAAACGGATGGTCAATCTGAGAGAACAATCCAGACTCTGGAGGATATGCTTAGAGCTTGTGTGATTGATTTCGGTGGTAGTTGGGATTCACATCTTAAGTTGATTGAATTCTCCTACAACAACAGTTATCACACCAGCATCAAAATGGCTCCTTTCGAGGCTCTCTATGGTCGAAAATGTCGTTCACCAGTCTGCTGGAATGAGATCGGCGAGGTTCAACTTACTGGACCTGCCCTCATTTTAGAAACTACTGACAAGATCAAGAAAGTTCGTGATAACCTTCAGGCAGCTAGAAGCCGTCAGAAGATTTACGCGGACCCAAAACGCAAGGCCTTGGAATTTCAAGTCGGTGATCGAGTATTACTTAAGGTCTCACCTTGGAAAGGTGTGATCAGATTTGGAAAGAAAGGAAAACTTGCACCTAGATACGTTGGACCATTCAAGATCGTCGAAAGAATCGGTAAGGTAGCCTACAGACTTGAGCTACCTCCTGAACTTGGAAATGTTCATCCAACTTTTCACGTGTCCAATCTCAAGAGGTGTTCAGCTGATGAGAACCTCCCCATACCGCTTGACGAAATTCGTGTTGGCAAAACACTGAAATTTGTTGAGAAGCCAGTGGAAATCATGGAACGTGAAGTTAAGTGGCTTAAACGCAAGCGCATTCCTTTGGTCAAAGTTCGCTGGGAAGCTAAACGTGGACCTGAGTTTACTTGGGAACGCGAAGATCAAATGAAGTCGAAATATCCGCATCTTTTCCCACGAGTTTCCTCTAAATAAATTTCGGGACGAAATTTCCACAAGTAGGGGAGACTGTAACATCTGTGCTTGTAATCATTATGAACAGTTCTATTATCAATAAAACAAAGTTATTTGATCCCAATGTTTGTTTGGTTATGTTTTACATTTTTCATGTTTTGACTTTTGTTCAATTTTAAACTTTACATCGCTTTCTGGAGAGTTATACGCAAACTGGTGCGTAAACGTACTCAGTTTAACGCGACAAATACTCCGGAACATCAACATATACTTAACATACCTTAAATAACCTTTACATAACTTAGAAATAAGTTTTGAAGGCTTTGGTATGGCAAAAACAAGTTAATTCGCTTACAGGGACTAAACTTGACAAACTGTGAAAGTATGCCAATTTGAACTGTGACGAACATTCCGGAATATGACCATAAGTTAAACATACCATAAATATCCTTTACATAGCTTAGAAATAGGCTTTGAGGGGTTCGGTATGCTGAAATAAACTTTTGGGTCATTCAGGGACTAAAAGCGTCAAAAAGTGCACAAGTTTGCATTTTCGCGCATAATTTACGTTCTGGATACTTTCGGACATCCAAAAATTTATGTAAGCATGACTATATTATGCTTTAGTGTTCGCCATAAGAAAAATCCATTCGTCACGTCATTTGGATCGTTTTTCGCGGTTATGCGCATTCCGTCGTAATTAACCGAACATCGCGACTGTACGGCTAAACGAAACGACATCCGACATATTTTTGAGTACATTTTAAGTTCCCTATACTTTAACTTCATTTTAGAGCTTTGAAATGGGGTTAACGGGCCTTAAACGTGTCGAAAATGGGCTGAATGCATGACAGGGACCAAAAGTGTAAATCTGCCAAACTTAAGCTTAGAGGTGCGCTACACTTTTTATGTAGCGGTGCACTAGCCTGGGCCAGATGTGCAGAACTGTGGAAAACAGCCTGTTCCAGCTGTTTAACACTTCCAAACCAATTGCAACTGGTTTCTTATCAATCCTAGGGGCTCTAATGGTTTAGTAAAACAAGGGGTGCAAGTGGAGGGCCAAGATTTAAGCTCGATTATCGACGAACGATCCTAACGGCTCTACCTTTCCTATAAATACCCCCCATGTCTTGCCCATTTTCCCTCACACCTAAATCTGAATAACTCTCTAAGTGGAAGTGGTTGTGCTTCCTACCTGAGAGCGAGTCGGGTTTAATACTTGCGGGGACCCTTTGTAAGTGTTCCTTCGTTCTTTTCTTTCGTTATTATGCTTTAAAGTCAAACTGCATTTGACTTTCTACATTGACCAGTTTATGGTCAATGCGAAGTTCGTTTGAACTTCATAACGTGAGCGTAATCACGATGGTTATAGTCCCTAGCGACTATACCTACTGATTACCACGTTATCTAGGCTCAGTGACGAGTCGTAGTTTCGGGCAAAATGCGTGTTCTCGCGTATTTTGTAACCAAACTAATCTAGGGTATCAAAACCGTTTGTTTTGATACCAAACCTGTTTTCTAACTTAACTAAACATGTCCTAGCATGTTTAGCTCGTCACTTTTAGATTTGTGCTTGTTTAGGGTCGTAAGGGTAAGCGATCTAATCAATCGCTTATGCTTTCGAACCCGACCCATTTGGTCGATCATTAGGATCCGACCAAACACTTTAGGTGACCATAGTAGTATAGGGAATAACCTTCCGAGGTTATACCTTATGGTCACGTCGTTTAAGTAGTTGTATGATAAGTAGTTCTTATGCCTTAGGTAAATTACCAAAATGCCCTTTTTGTGCCAAAATTCATTTTAAGCCTATGTAACATAACTTTTGCCATCTAAACTGATTTAACAACAATATTAAACATGTTAAGGCATATCTTACTTGTCATAGGGCTAGTTAGACGGTCCAAACGCGTTTTACGCAAACGACGCGTTAAAGTAGCATAAGCTACCTAAACGGGTCGTAACGGGTCAAAAGCACTTAGGATAAGTTTCGTTTTAGTATGTAGGCTTTGTTAAACCATATTACATGAGTTCCTACACTCATTTGGTTTACAAACCCTCATGCTACCCGATCCTCCGATTAGGTCCGTTTACTAATGTAGTTTCCTATATTAGGTGACGTTTGAATCCGTGATCTCCTAACCTTGCTTGGTGGATTTCTAAAGTCTATTAAGAAATCTCATGTGAGTACATAGACCCCTCTTTTACTGTTTTCCAAACATTTTGGGGTGAAACACATGTGCCTACTTGTTACTTTCGTGCTTTCCATGTTTTCATATCATATACTTGTTATGATCATTAGTACATTATTAGTACAAAATTTCATTTTGTTTTTCTATGTATGTTCACTTAGCATATTTAGCACATTGTTTTACATTACATCTTCTTTTGCTATGTATGTTTACTTGACATGATAGCACATTGATTTACATGATTTTTTTTTTTTCTGCTTCATATGTTTACTTAGCATATTTAGCACATTGATTTACATGACTTTTCTGCTTTGTATGTTAACTTAGCATACTTAGTACATTACTTTCATTACATGTCTGTTTTGGTATGACATTTGGTTTGTACAACGGGACTAAACTACATTCATTAACATTAGCTACGCCGCTCGGTAGTAAGTAATGGTACCATAGGACTTGACAAATCCCATCCCTGACATCCTAGGTTTGTTTGGATGTAAGGAATGACTGAATCCGAAAACATTTTACTTTGGTAATCTTTACTCTAAGGTTATCCGTCTGTCTCAAGGCTTGAATGTATGCGTTAACCTACCACATAAATGTTTGTATCAATAAAACATGTAATTATATTACGAAACATAACTTTTGGTTTATTCAAAATACTTTGTTTTGTACATATTTACTTGTGGTTTAAGTAGTCTCATTTTACTTACCATACATGACTTTTGTTTACACATTACATGACTTATATTCGACTTGATTCATACTATGACATTCGTCTATTAGACAAAAACATGGATATTTTACAATGTTGGTCGGTTTGGGGTAAGTGATTTAAATAACGAGACGTGTGAAGTATGATACAAACATGGTGGATACGCCGCCGGTACTTCCTATATATAAGTGTTTGTATGATATTACATATCGTAGCGTCATTTAAACCACTTGAGTTTAGACATATTACATTTACAATACATTTCACTTAAACATTGTTTCACAAATAACTTGGTTTACACAAACTCTTTTTACTTGGTTATCCTCTTAATCATACACTATTCTTTTCTGTATACATATCAACTGATTTTACTATTGTTTTTCAAACGATTTATAAGACAAAACAAATAACAAGGTTCATGACTAAATTTTCATTTAAACAATTCTTTAAACTCAAAGTCATGAATCCTATTTTCATAAAACCTATGTATCTCACAGGCATTTTTATGCTGACGTACCTATTTTCACATGTGTTTTCAGGAGCTTTTCCGTAGGATGAAGATCGTGACACTAGGGCGGACCTGTGCCTTAGAGACTTAAAATGATGAAAGACTTAGTTTAATAATGTTATAAACTCTTTAATTTCTATTTCAGACGATGAAACTCTTATGTCAATAAATAAACTACAACTTTGAATACCATGGTTATGAAACAATTAATTCTGTTACAACACTCCCCGACGTTTTCCGCCACGTCTTGTATGCTATACGTGGTCGGGGTGTGACACACTAGGACCCGACCAAACACTTTAGGTGACCATAGTAGTATAGGGAATAACCTTCCGAGGTTATGCCTCATGATCACATCGTTTGAGTAGTTGTATGATAAGTAGTTCTTATGCCTTAGGTAAATTACCAAAATGCCCTTTTTACATTAAAATTCATTTTAAGCCTATGTAACATAACTTTTGACATCTAAGCTGATCTAGCAACAATATTAAACATGTTAAGGCATATCTTACTTGTCATAGGGCAAGTTGGGCGATCCGAACGCGTTTTACACGAACGATGTGTTAAAGTAGCATAAGCTACCTAAACGGGTCGTAACGGGTCAAAAGCTCTTAGGATAAGTTTCGTTTTAGTATGTAGGCTTTGTTAAACCATATTACATGAGTTCCTACACTCATTTGGTTTACGAACCCTCATGCTACCCGATCCTCCGATTAGGTCCGTTTATTAATGTAGTTGCCTATATTAGGTGCCGTTTGATTCCGTAACCTTCTAGCTTTGCTTGGTGGATATCTAAAGTCTATTGAGCAATCTCAAGTGAGTACATAGACCCCTCTTTTACTGTTTTTCAAACATTTTGGGGTGAAACACATGTGCCTACTTGTTATTTTCATGCTTTCCATGCTTTCATATCATATACTTGCTATGTTCATTAGTACACTTAAAGTACATAATTTCATTGTGTTTTTGCTATGTATGTCCTTTGTAGCATACTTAGTACATCATTTTACATGACATTTTATACTATGTATGTTCAGTTAGCACATTGTTTTTCATTACCTTTTCATGCTATGTATGTTCACCATACTTAGTGCATTTGTTTTTCATCACATGCTATGTATGTTTGTTTTGCCGCATACTTAGTACATTTTCATCACATGCTTATATTTTGATATGACATTTGGTTTGTTTAAATGTGACCATATACATTCATTAACTTTGATCACGCCGCTCGTTAGTAGGTAATGGTACCATAGGAATTGACAACTCCCGTTCCTGACATCCTAGGTATGTTTGGATGAAAGGAATGACTGAATCTGATAAAACATAAAACAGATAGACCTTTAATTTGTTTAAGGGCTTATCATCACAGTCACAAGGCTTGGATGTATGCATTTTTACATTACCGCATTAATGTTTGTGTTCAGTATAGCATGCATTTCCAAAAGACATAGCGTTGATTTAAACCATGTTTTACTTCAATACATTGTTTTGTGCATTTTTATCTGTGGCTCAGTAGATATGTATATATATATATATATATATATTTCACTTACCATACATGACATTTTGTTTACACATTACATATTTGACATAGTCATTTTGATATTGATATACATATTCCATGGACTACATTTTGACATGATTTACACAATGACATTTGACAAATGGTTTAGACATGGGCAATTTACATTGGTGGTTTGTTTGCGTTAAATGATTTGAGTAACGAGGCATGTGTAATATGATACAAGCATGGTGGATACGCCGCTGGTACTTCCTATATATAAGTGCTTGTATGGTATTACATATCGTAGCTTTATTTGAATCATTTCAATTTAGACATATAACATATTATACAAATAACATATTTTTCAAGACATTGTTTTACAAACAACTTATTTTTTATACAAAACTCATTTCACTTGGTTATTCATTTAACGTCACATTATTCCTTTACATATCATCTACTTTATCATTGTTTTTCAAAAGATTTATAAAACAAAACAACTAACAAGGTTCATGACTGACTTTTGCTAAACAACTTTTTCTTAAACTTAAGTCATGAATCCTATTTTCACAAAATCTATGTATCTCACAGGCATTTTTATGCTGATGTACCTATTTTCACATGTGTTTCAGGAGCTGTTGCTTAGGATGATGATCGTGACACTAGGGCGGACCTGTGCCTTAGAGACTTAAAATAAAGATAGACTTATTATGTTGTGTACTCTTTGCTTCTTGTTTTGAACACTATATTCCACTTTTGGTGGTTGAATAAAATGAAATTTTAATTACCATGGTTGTGGAAACAATAATTCTGTTACAACACTCCCTGACGTTTCCGCCACGATTTGATGTTTTACGTGGTCGGGGTGTGACACCAAGCTTCTCACCCTAGGGAGCTCCAGTATTGTTCGTGAAGAAAAAGGATGGAACTCTGCAGATGTGTATTGATTACAGAGAACTGAACAAGCTCACTATCAAGAATCGGTACCCGTTATCGAGGATTGATGACTTATTTAATCAATTGTAAGGATCAAGCTACTATTCCAAGATCGATCTTCGATCTGGATATCATCAGTTAAGGATACAAGAGGAAAGCGTAACAAAGACTGCATTCAGAACGTGCTATGGGCATTACGAGTTTCTTGTGATGCCATTCGGACTGACGAACGCGCCAGCGGTATTTATGGATCTGATGAACCGCGTATGCAAACCATATCTCGATAAATTCGTGATTGTATTTATCGATGATATCCTGATTTACTCACGAACGAAAGAAGAACATTAGCAACACCTCCGAACTATTCTGGAACTACTGATGAAAGAGAAACTTTACGCAAAGTTCTCGAAATGCGAATTCTGGATTCGCAAAGTACAATTTCTGGGTCACATTGTAAACGAGAAGGGTATTCATGTGGAGCCATCCAAGATAGAAGCCATAAAGTATTGGGAAGCCCCCAAAACCCCGATTGAAGTTCGACAATTTTTGGGCTTAGCGGGCTATTACCGACGATTTATCGAGAATTTCTCCAAGATAGCTCAACCACTAACTACCCTTACACAGAAAGACAAGAAATACGACTGGGGTGACAAGCGGGAAGAAGCCTTCCAACTACTTAAAAGCAACCTATGCGATGCACCGATACTATCATTACCCCAAGGCACTGAAGACTTCGTGGTATAGTGTGACGCTTCACGATAAGGTTTGGGTTGCGTACTCATGCAACGCCAGAAAGTCATCGCTTACGCTTCAAGACAATTGAAGGTACATGAAAGAAGCTACACCACGCACGACCTGGAACTAGGCGTGGTGGTATTCACCTTGAAGATTTGGCGACATTATTTATATGGTACTCGATGTACAATCTTCACAGATCACAAAAGCTTACAACACATATTTGATCAGAAGGAATTGAATATGCGCCAGCGGCGATGGGTCGAGCTGCTAAATGAATACGACTGTGAGATTAAGTACCATCCTGGAAAGGCAAACATTGTAGCTGATGCATTAATTCGAAAAGAAAGGGTTAAGACGCTAAGGGTTCGAGCATTAAAAATGACTATTCAAATGAACCTCACTGCACACATTCGTGATGCACAACAAGAAGCCCTTAAAATGGAAAACCGTAAAGCTGAATACCTCCGGGGTATGTTGAAACATATGGTGCCAAACGAAGAGGGAGCCTTATACTTTAAGAAGTGTATTTGGGTTTCGCTCTATGGCGGGATTCAAGAAGTCATCCTTAATGAAGCGCATAAATCGAGATACTCGATCCATCCAGGATCGGACAAGATGTATCAAGACTTAAAAGAATACTATTGGTGGCCGAGACTCAAGAGCAACATTGTTGTCTATGTTGGAAAATGCCTAACCTGTGCTAAGGTTAAGGCTGAATATTAGAAACCGTCCGACCTACTACAACAACCAGAGATACCCATGTGGAAGTGGGAGCAAATCTCGATGGATTTCATAACGAAATTACCCAGGACCCCTAGAGGGCATGATATGATATGGGTGATAGTTGATAGGTTAACAAAATCTGCACATTTCCTACCGATCCGAGAAAAAGACAGCACTGGAAAGCTTGCTGAGATATACTTAAAAGAAATTATGGCACGTCACGGAGTGCCAATCTCAATTATTTCAGACAGAGATGGATGTTTTGTCTCAAGAATCTGGCGATCTTTTCAGGAGGCCTTTGGATCTCAATTAGATCTAAGCACGGCCTTGCACCCACAAACAGACGGCCAGAGCAAACGGACTATACAAACGCTAGAAGATATGCTTCGCGCATGTGTTATGGACCTAGGCGGCAGCTGGGATACACACCTACCATTAGTTGAGTTTTCCTACAATAACAGTTATCATACGAGTATAAAAGCCGCACCGTTCGAAATCATACAGATGCTAGAGATAAACGTATGGTTGGTCCTGAACTTGTACAAGAGACCACCGACAAAATCATACAGATCCGAGAGCGCATTAAGGCGACTCGGGATCTACAAAAGAGCTACGCTGATCGAAGACGAAAACCACTAGAATTCGAGGTGGGAGACAAAGTATTGTTGAAGGTCTCACCTTGGAAGGGTGTAGTAAGATTTGGAAAGCGTGGGAAGCTAAATCCACGATACATAGGACCATTCGAGATCTTAGAAAGAACTGGTACCGTGGCATACATGTTGGAATTATCGGAAGAACTTAATGGAGTACATGATACCTTCCATGTATCCAACCTTAAGAAGAGTCCAACACAAGAAAACGTGATCAACCCTGTGGATGAAGTGCATATTGATGATGCCCTCCGATTTACAAAACAACCCATTGAGGTTACCGACTGGAAGGTCAACAAGACCAGGAGGAGCAGTGTGAAACTTGTCAAAATACGTTGGAACTCTAAGGACGGACCCGAGTACACGTGGGAACGTGAAGACAAGTTCAAAGAAAAGTACCCCCACTTGTTCAAAAAGACTCCTGCAAGAGGCAGCTCAGCCTGAATTTCGGGACGAAATTCTTTTAACTGGGGGAGACTGTGACAACTGGCACCAAACCGGTAATTTCCGTACACTTTAATTATTATTTAATGACTGCAATTATGTGCTTAAATGTCAACATTGTCTGAATACATACTAAACAAGTGAATTCATGCACGTTTTATACTACAAAATATTGCTTTATGCATGATCGAGAGCGTTGCGTCAAAAATACTAGTAAACTCACCGGTAAGACACATTGTGTCAACAAGTCTGCAGAAAGCAGTTAGACAATAGAATTGGAGCCTAGGTGTAGGTCCAATGACAAGAATACATTAAAACCCAAGAGTATATACAAGGGTTAACATTTAAACTTTCCGAAAGCTAAAATACGCACTAAAAAGCACCCAAAACGCACTTTAAGTGCAGAATTTTATTAAATTCAGCTATGAATAAGCATCTAACGTATAAATATCATGCAGAAATCATGATTTATCATCCAGAATACTTCCCTAAGTGTCGGGAATTGAAAGTGTTACAAAAGGATACATAAAGGACACTAAACGGTGCAATTTAACACTTTAAGGAACCGGTATTTAACCGAACAACCGGACATTACTCGGAACACCAAAATATTACTAGAAGCATTGTTGTAATGTTTCTGAGCTAGTTATGGTTCCCGAACACCATAACACCCCTTATAACATAATAACACACTAAGTCCCTAAACCTTACACTTGACAGATTACTTATGAAATTAGGGAATGAAATTTACACTAACCCCCCCCCCCTTTTGGCTGATTTTCGGACCAAGCATGGTCCCACCCCAAAGGTTTCCCTAATCTCACTAAATATCTTGTTTAAATCTTCCATGATCCACTAAAGATTTTGTATGGTACTTGAGGGACACAAGGACCCTTGGTTATTATAGTGGGAGAATTATAAGAACACTTGATCTTCTACACAAAACACACTTCAACTATCCTCCTTCTCCCTCATAAGCTCTCGGCCGACCCCCCTTGTCCACACACCACCCATTTTCAAACGAGCTTCATCCATTCCAAGCTTGTATTAAGGTGCAAGGAGGTGATTAAGGAAGCTCGGTGCAAGTGGAACTCGAAGGACCTCACTCGTTTGCTTTTAACCACTCAATCTTCATCTTGTTACTTCCCTAGCTTTAAGCTAGTTGTAAGTATCTTGAACACTCTCATTTACTTCTATTTTTAGTGGTTAAAAGATAGATTATGTTGAAATCACTAGAACCATTAAAAGACATATTCATGAAACTTGAACATAAAGCTTATATATATGATGAATCTTGATGAAATAGTGTTGAAATGATATTGTTGGTGTATGAATGATATTTGGTAGTTGATTACTAGAAATATTGATGTTGAGCATTACATGGAGTTTGCTAGATTGTGATTAAACACATGATCTAGCAAGATAGAGGATGATTATGTGCTAACACAAGAAGATCATCCTCATGTATAAACATGAACTTGATGAAGAAAATGATTTTCTTGAAAAAGTAATATACAAAAGGAGCTAGTAAACTTATAAATCGAAGATTTATGAATGAGTTTTCCAAGAAAAACAAGTGTAAAATATGATCTTAGAAGATCAAGATTCTTACATAAACCAATATTATTTTTGGTGGAAAAACAAGTGTATGAACACTTGTGAAACAAGAGAGGTGATGAAATCAACATTTTTGTAAATTATGTTTACAAGTTGTAAACACCAAATCTTTTCAAGAATGGAATTTTTGATGAAATAAACACACTTTAAAGAGTAACTAAGCCTACTAGAGACATTGCCAAGTTACTACATGTTTTGAGAAAGAACAAGTTCATGTTGTCATATAACTACTTGATTTTAACACTTGTTAGATGAGGAATGAGTTGTTGATTGTCGATGATGTTTTAAAAGAAAATAAACACATGTTTTGAAAACATGGGAAACCTCCATTTTTAGGGGAAACTCTGCCAAAATTTTATAAATTTTGACACTTAGAAAAATATAAGTTTTGAGAAACTTATTTCCTAAAAATGTATCTAAAAACATTTACCAAGGTTTCCCAAACTTTTGTGTTAAGAAATGAGGATTTCTTCAAGAATAAAAATGGATATTCAGTATGTATATTTGTGAGAAAAATATATATATTTGATCACTAAATTTTGTGCTAAGTGTATGTAGTATGTATTGCGTGTAACAGTGTATTAGGGCTTGAAGATACACTAAATACTCGTAAGAAGTAAAGATACAAAAATACACATACAACATACTTAGACAAATATAAGAGAATATATTTATGAAAATATATTACTTGATAGAATAAATAACATGGACAAGTTTTGATCATTAACTGAATTATTGAAACAAATACATAATTCGGGTGCAAAATACAAGATACATATATTATTTCTTTGAGAAAGTAATATAAGTAAGGCACATAGTTAAAAATATAAATTATTTTTAACACAAGAACAGATATACAAAAGATAGTGACTTATACTTGTGCGATACAAGTCTAGTGACTAACGTTAATAAAACACGTTTAGGTCACGACGCTAGATAAGCAAAAACCGTTGAAGTTTACGACGCAGGAACGCAAAATTTTGAGTTCATGCTCCCCCTTTTTCTTTTAACTGTTTTCATTTTTTAACTTCGGGGGTGAAGTACATGTTACAAATATTACAATGTTTAAAAATGGTATGATGGATACAACAACAAGAAGCACCCTTGGTGATAACTAGTACCAAGTATGATGCGTTTTGAGGAATGATACGAGAAATCGTGTCACGAATGTGGTACCTTAAGCACCATTAATCGTGTACATACTTAGACCGCAGAACAAAAAGTTAGATCTAACGGGTGACCGGGCAGCCACACTCTTGGTGATAACTAGTACCGAGTAGTGCTTTTGTGTCTCCGTCGTGAATCGACAACTAGAAAAACGCCTATGGTTTGGTGACTTCCTATGTCGTGTCACATGTTAATGGCCTTGCAACCCATTAACAACCCTGATATATATAAGAATACTTTATGGTTCATACCACAAGAATACTTTATTTATACAAGAATATTTTATTTACACAAGAATGCTTTATTGTACGAGGTTCGTACACAAGAATACTTTATTTGGTTCATAGCACAAGAATACTTTATTTATACAAGAATACTTTATTTACACAAGAATGCTTTATTGTACGAGGTTCGTACACAAGAATACTTTATTTGGTTCATACCACAAGAATACTTTATTTATACAAGAATATTTTATTTACACAAGAATACTTTATTTTTACAAGACACATATCACGTTTTCATACAAAGTATACTAGCGTGAAATACAAAAATTGCATGAATTCACACCAACATTATGATGATGTTTTTCCAAAACTCACATGTATTACAGGTAACTAAAAGTGGATGTGCGCGCGGTGATACTCATGCTCCTGGATGTCGTTTATGTTTATCCTTAAATAAAGTTGTAAACTTTCAGACAATTTGCAGTCTCGTGATGTAAACACATAATCTACGTTTTCAGTAATGTAATGTTTGGCATTTGAAGTTATTTTTACAAGCACGTAGTATGTTTACCAATCGTATTTTCAATGAAAACCTTTCATGATCACACCTCGTGCTTCCACCTTAGAAAGGGGTGTGACACACTGACACTAGCGAGACTCACATGTATATACACTAACAGCTGTGTATCATGTATATACAGAAACTAGCGAGATTTTAGGGATTTTGATTATATTGTTTAATAAATGAAATTTACAAAAGACGCAAATACGCTTCTGTCAATTATTTTAAAGGGGAAGTTACAACGTTATAATTACATTTTGGCATAGTTTAAAAATCTCTATATAATGTAATCCAAAGGCCCATATTAGTTCACACAGTTCACTCTCAACCGATTGTTCACTGTAGAACCCTACCCAAAAGACAAAATTAGTTATATGAGTGTTTTGTAGTTTGGATTGTATGTCTTTTAAATTTTATTTGATCTGTTTTAACGAATTGTGTGTTTTATAGTGAGGAGTTATGTGTTTTAATAGGGTTCTTGAGTGAGCGTGTGTCTTTTAAAGTTTGGATGATTTATTTTAAGGAATGGTATGTTTTATAGTTTGTATGGTGTGTTTTACCAAATCTGATAAACACCATTTTATCATTGTAGTATACGCACAACACAATATTTTACAAATCCGAAATTATAAAACACTATATGAAGAAATAAACACTGGTACATGCAGTTAAAGCACAATGCAAAGAGATAAACACTGGTACTGCATGTAAACAAAAGCAAAACACATCATTATATAAACACACTTTGTATTACAAAATACCCGAAACTCAACAAAACACAATATGGTAAGAAAACTACAATGATGATAGATGATACGGAAAAACACATGTTGAATACATATTTATAATGGTTGTCATTGACAAATATGGAAACTGTGACAACCCGAGTTTTCATGGCCTTTCCTCGACACATTACTTGTTTCACAACTGTGTTTTCTTAGTTTGTTTGCATTGTAACTTGTGCACGTTTGATATATGATTGGTGTATTGTATTATTGTTTGGTTAAATAATGAACTTATGAACTGTTTAAAGTTTATAAACCTAACACACGCATCCTCATGACTAACGAAACAAAGGATTTTTGTCACAATCCTTACTCGACGAAACATAGGACTTTCGTCATCACCCTTACTCGACGAAACACTAGACTTTCGTCATCAACATCACGACGAAGAATGGTTCTTCGTCGAGGCCTTTATTCGCCGTGTGGGCTTCGGCCCAAGTGAGGCCCAACAGTGACTTGGTTATAATAACCTTGTATCCACATAACTGTACGTAACGTGATAATTTACGAAACCCTAGATCTATCTATGAACCGACGACAGCCCTTGGCTTTTCTGATCGTCTTGATTTCCGATCTTATTCACTCGGTTAGTATGTCCCGATCATTACTTGTTGCGATTCTCTTTTTGTGTAAATTGTATGGCTACATGTTAATGTGTTAGAGTAATAGGATCTTCGCTGGAATTGCATTTGTAATCATAGGATGGTAGATCTAGAACTAGTATGTCTAAACTAGTGACGATTTGAAGGTATAAATCAACTGTTATTGTGATGTAAATGTGGTATGAGAAACTGGGGTTTGAATAGTGTGTGTGTTGATTGGAATATTGATAATCTAGGAATTTCACATTGTTAGGGGACTATCGCCGTCCTGATGGTAATTGTGTCTTCATGATTAATTGATGATTGGAATGATTAAGTGATGATTGCAATTAATCATTTTGACATGAATGGAACAGTGGCAGTTAGGGTTTATGTGTGTGCATGATTGACTAGTAATGTGACGAAACTACCCTGTCGACGAAACACTTGATGTTTCGTCACCCACACATCAACAAAATACCTGGATGTTTCGTCACCCATACATCGACAAAATACCTTGATGTTTCATCACAGGTACCCTCGATGAAGTTGGTTTTTCGTCAAGGGGTGGGGGTTCTTCGCCGGCTGGGAAAACAAACGGAATAGTGGACTAGGTTGATGGGGTTGATGAGTAACTATGTTAATGAAATCATATTACGGCTTGTTAATGTTGATTAATTATGACTGAGGAGACATGATTTGGTTTTTATGTATAGCACACTTAACTGTTAAGTACTATTAAGAAACATACATGTGAATTGTGGATTTGTATGAGTTTGGATAACTGCTATGTGCTATACGGTGATTGTTGCTTGAACGCACACTATGATTATAATCTATACGCGAACCATGCGAATATAAACTGATTTCGTATACCCGAACACCATAGGACTTGACTGATTAAGTGTGTGCGAGTAGCTAGTCATACCAAGCAAACCAAGGTGAGTTCACTTCTCTTAAAACACGCATGCGTCCGGTGGGGACAATCAAACAGACAAAACTTACATACGGATTTTTGTAAACCCATTTACTTTATGAAATAAATGGAAACTTTTATTTAATACTATGTTGTGGTTCAATGTGATTGGTGGCTGAATCCTGGTACGTCACACGTCCCGCGGTGTTTCCGCATGTGGTATTTTGGGGGTGTGACAGTTTGGTATCAGAGCCACTGGTTATAGTGAACTAGGTTTTAAAACGTTTTCATAAAACTAGACTATAACCAAACAGTATCGAAAACGACCATGACACTCAGCTCCATATTGCAAGGTCCGTCCTCTGTTTACTTTATGCATTACTTGTTTTGTTGTCAGACACTCACGACTTGCATGAAACTACATACTAGATACCATGATGTGATTACCTATGCTGCATGTGTTAGTGAAGTTCGATAGTGTGGCACTACTCTTCGACTTTTGTGATCTTTAATCCTGTAATCTCTTCCGTTTTGCTATTTGAATGTGGGGAACCTTTTAGCGCTAGTTAAGAGGCACTGAGATAAGCATGCAAATTGCCTTATTATTATGGGTGCACACATAATAATAATGTGGGGTGCATGTGAGTCCCGGTGAGATCTAACGAGTGTGAAAGGGGTTCCGCTCTGTTGTCTGATGTAACTTAGTAGTTTGTAGAAGTCATCGTGAGGTTTGACTCCTACCTTATCTCGACTCTTAACCCTTCTCCTTCTCTTATATAGAATCATGAGCGGACGAGGTCATGGACGTGGTCACATTGCGATGACTCAGGCTGAGTTGACAAATTTGATTAACGCCCGTGTGGCTGAGGCTTTGGCAGCCTATCAAGCTGGTACGATATGTGCCAATTAATCTTTATTCTTGTGTCGCGTACACAACTCTTACCAGTATGCTGTATCTTCTTTCGTTCTTAGGTCAGCAAGCGACTCAGAATCAAAACAATCCGCCTGCTTGTACATTCAAAACGTTCATGGATTGTAATCCACAGACTTTCAGTGGAGCTGAAGGTCTCGTGGGATTGCTCCGTTGGTTCGAGAAAGTGGAATCCGTTTTTGCTATATGTAACTGTCCAGCAGGGAACAGGGTGAAGTTTGCTTCTGGCACCTTGGAGGATGGTGCTCTGACTTGGTGGAATGCTCAGGTGCAGATGTTGGGCGTCGAGATGGCAAACGCGACCACTTAGGATGATTTCAAAGAGCTGATTCGGGAAGAGTACTGCCCTCGGGATGAAATTCAAAAGTTGGAAAACGTGTACTATAACCTGAAGATGGAAGGATCTGAGATCGAGGCTTATACGAAACAGTCTCATGAGCTGGCAAACATGTGTCCTAATTTATCCCGACCACCACCTCGCAGGATCGAACTCTACATTAAGGGATTGGCACCACAAGTCAAGGGATTAGTCACTGCAGCAAATCTCAACGACCTACCTCGGATTATCAGATTGGCTCATAAGATCACTGATCAGGAGGTGGAGTGGGGCTCCCTGCCACCACGTGTTGCTGCTACTACTACTGCTACTACAACTACTGTTACCACCACCACTGATAACAAGCGTAAGTGGAACGACGCAGATAAGGAGACTAACTCAAATCCATCACAAAAGAAGCATGATAACAATAGCAGCTGCAGTTTTAGTCAATCATCTTCGGTAACCCAGAATCAGAACCCCAGCGAGACTTCCAGTTACGCATGAAAACAGCTGAAGTGCAATAAGTGTAGTTTCCATCACTATGGCCAATGTAGTCGAGCATGTCAAAGGTGTGACAAGGTGGGTCACATTGCGAAAGATTGTAGAGCTCCACATCTCAAGCAACAACAGCAACAGCCCCAGCAGCGGCAACAGAGGCAACAACTCCAGCAGAATCGGGGTAATCAGAGGGGATGTTATCAGTGTGGCAGTGAAGGGCATTTCAAGAAGGATTGCCCACAGTTGAACCAGAATGCCAACAACAACAATGCGGGTAACCGTCAGAACAACAACAACAACGACGCAGGAAACCACAACAATGGCAATAATGGAGGGAATGGCGCTCGTGGTAGGGCGTTCACTATTGGGGCAGGTGATGCAAGGAACGATGGCAATGTCGTGACTGGTACGTTCTCTATCAACGGTATTTTAGCTACACTATTATTCGACTCCGGTGCCGACTGGAGTTATGTGTCTTTGGGGTTCATTCCTCAGTTAGGGATAACTCAAACACCTCTTATAAACATGCACATAGTGGAATTAGCTGATGGCAAGTCCATTGAATCCTCATATGTACTTTTAGGGTGTAAACTTGACCTTATGGGTCAAGTGTTTGACATTGACCTTCTCCCTATCACTCTTGGTAGTTTTGATATAGTCATTGGTATGGACTGGTTGTCCAAACACAGAGCAGACATACTTTGCAAGGAGAAGATCGTGCGTGTACCTCTCCCTTGTGGGGAATCATTATCTGTCCTGGGTCATTGAAGCGGTGCAACCGTCAACATCATCTCATCCATGAAAGCCTAGAAATGTTTACGAAAGGGCTACCCTGCTATTTTATCACTTGTTACCGACACTTTATCTGAAGAAAAGAAAAATCAAAGATCTGCCTGTTGTTTGTGAATTTCCTGACGTTTTTCCCGAAGAACTTTCAGGTTTACCTCCACATCCTCAGGTAGAGTTCCACATTGATCTCACACCAGGAGCAGCTCCGATTGCTCGCGCACCATATTGTCTTGCACCTGGGGAGTTGCAAGAATTGTCGAATCAACTTCAAGAACTGTTGGATAGAGGCTTTATTCGACCCAGTTCTTCGCCTTGGGGAGCCCCTGTTTTGTTTGTAAAGAAGAAAGACGGGTCCTTTTGCATGTGCATTGACTATCGAGAACTCAACAAGGTGACGATCAAGAATCGTTACCCTTTACCTCGCATCGACGACCTGTTCGACCAGTTGCAAGGGTCGAGCTTCTACTCGAAGATTGATCTAAGATCGGGCTATCATCAGATGAGAGTCCGAGAGGAGGATGTTCCAAAAACAGCTTTTCGCACACGGTATGGCCATTACGAGTTCCTGGTTATGCCATTCGGGTTAACCAACGCACCAGCGCTATTCATGGATCTCATGAACCGCGTATATAAACCATACCTTGACGATTTTGTCATCGTGTTTATCGATGACATTCTGATCTATTCTAAGAGCAAGGAGGACCACGGACGACATCTGCGTCTTATTTTGGATATCCTGAGGAAGGAGCATCTTTACCCGAAATTTTCTAAGTATGACTTCTGGATTCGAGAAGTACACTTCCTCGGCCACATCGTTAACGAAATGGGGATACACGTGGATCCTGCTAGGATTGACTCAATCAGGAATTGGGTAGCACTAAAGCATCCTTCGAAGGTGCGACAATTTCTTGGTCTCGCTGGTTACTATTGAAGATTCATTGAGGGTTTTTCAAAGATCGCTCAACCTCTCACTTCTTTGACACAGAAGGGTGTAGTGTATTCCTGGGGGACGAAACAGGAAGACGCCTTTCAGCTTCTGAAGCAAAAACTCTGCAGTGCACCGATTCTGTCTCTACCTGAGGGTACCGAGGATTTCGTGGTGTACTGTGACGCTTCTATTCAGGGTCTCGGTTGCGTGCTGATGCAACGCGAGAAAGTTATAGCTTACGCCTCTCGACAGTTGAAGGTCCATAAAAAGAATTACACGACTCACGACTTAGAGTTGGGGGCCGTGGTGTTTGCGCTCAAAATCTGGAGGCATTACTTATACGGTACTAAATGCACTATTTATACCGACCACAAGAGCCTTCAGCATATCTTCGACCAGAAGGAATTGAATATGCGACAGCGTCGCTAGGTAGAACTCTTAAACGACTACGACTGTGCAATCAAGTATCATCCAGGTAAGGCTAATGTTGTAGCTGATGCCCTTAGTCGAAAGGAAACGAAACCCAAACGTGTTCATGCCTTGCAACTCACTATTCACTCAAACCTTCCTAATCAGATCCGTTATGCTCAAACCAAAGCGTTGAAAGAGGGAAACATTGAAGCTGAGTATTTACGGGGCATGGAGAAACGACTCGTAGAGAGATCTGACGGCATCTACTACTTCATGGAACGAATATGGATTCCTCTGTTTGGTAACCTTAGAGATCTTGTGATGGACGAAGCGCACAAATCTCGATACTCTGTTCATCCGGGTTCGGATAAGATGTACCAAGACCTTAAAGTATTATACTGGTGGCTGAAAGAATATGGATTCCTCTGTTTGGTAACCTTAGAGATCTTGTGATGGACGAAGCCCACATCGCGACTTATGTAAGTAAATGGGAACAGATCGCCATGGATTTTGTCACTGGGCTACCTAGAACTCCAAGCAGAAATGATACCATCAGGGTGATCATTGACCGTCTCACGAAATCTGTGCACTTCCTCGTAATCAAAGAAACTGACAAGTTCTCGCAGTTGGCTGGTATTTATATAAAGGAAGTGGTTTCCAGGCATGGGGCGCCAACTTCCATTATCTCTGATCGAGATCCACGTATCATATCTGATTTGTGGCAAGCGATGCACAAATCATTTGGCTCACGTCTCGACATGAGCACTGCCTATCACCCACAAACGGATGGTAAGAGTGAGAGAACCATCCAGACATTGGAAGATATGCAGCGAGCATGTGTTATCGATTTTGGTAAAGGTTGGGAGAGACACTTACCCTTGGTGGAGTTTTCTTACAATAAAAGTTACCATACCAGTGTCCAGGCAGCTCCGTTCGAGGCTTTATACGGGCGGAAATGTCGATCTCCTCTCTGCTGGGCTGAAGTGGGTGACAGCCAAATCATAGGCGCGAAGCTTGTGCTCTAAACTTCTGAGAAGATTGTACAAATCAGAAATCGTATGGAGGCAGCGCGCGACCGTCAGAAAAGCTATGCTGACAAGCGTAGGAAACCTTTGGAGTTTGCTGTAGGCGATCGCGTTATGTTAAAGGTCTCACCCTGGAAGGGTGTGGTATGTTTTGGGAATCGCGGTAAGCTTAATCCGCGTTATGTCTGGCCATTCAAAGTTCTGGAACGAATTGGTAAGGTGGCATACAAGCTCGAGTTACCTGCTAAGCTGGGTAACGTTCATGATGTTTTCCATGTTTCACAGTTGAAGAATTGTTTGTCCGATGAAACACTTGTAGTACCGTTTCAAGAGCTGAAAATCGACGATAAATTGCAGTTTGTCGAAGAACCCATTGAAATTATGGACCGAGAAGTCAAGGTTCGTATGCATAGCCGAATCCCGATCGTGAGAGTTCGTTTGAACTCAAGAGGTGGACTGGAGTTCACGTGGGAACGCGAGGATCAGATGAAGCTCAAGTATCCTCACCTGTTCCTAACTAAACAACCTAAACCTGGTGCAACTAATGAATTTCGGGACGAAATTTCCCTTCAAGTTGGGGATGATGTGGTACCCGAGGAAAATCCACGGTCATCCTGATTTGACACTTCGCCGCTTTTGGTTTACTTATCAAATTTCGGGATGAAATTTCTTTCAAGTTGGGGATGATTTGACAACCCGAGTTTTCAAGGCCTTTCCTCGACACGTTACTTATTTCACATATGTGTTTTCATAATTCGTTTGCATTGTAACTTGTGCACGTTTGATACATGATTGGTGTATTGTATTATTGTTTGGTTAAATAATAAACTTATGAACTGTTTAAAGTTTATAAACCTAACGTATGCATCCTCATGACTGACGAAACATAGGATTTTCGTCACAATCCTTACTCGACGAAACATAGGACTTTCGTCATCACCCTTACTCGACGAAACACTGGACTTTCGTCATCAACATCACGATGAAGAATGGTTCTTCGTCGAGGCCTTTATTCGCCGTGTGGGCTTCGGCCCAAGTGAGGCCCAACAGTGACTTGTATCTGCAAAACTGTACGTAACATGATAATTTACGAAACCCTAGATCTCTCTACGAACCGACGGCAGCCCTTGGCTTTTCCGATCGTCTCGATTTCTGATCTTATTCACTCGGTTAGTATGTCCTGATCATTACTCATTGCGATTCTCTTTTTGTGTAAATTGTATGGCTACATGTTAATGTGTTAGAGTCATAGGATCTTCACTGGAATTGCATTTGTAATCATAGGATGGTAGATCTAGAACTAGTATGTCTAAATTGGTGACGATTTGAAGGTATAAATCAACTGTTATTGTGATCTAAATGTCGTATGAGAAATTGGGGTTGGAATAGTGTGTGTGTTCATTGGAATATTGATAATCTAGTATTTCACATTGTTAGGGGACGATCGCCGTCCTGTTGGTAATTGTGTCTTCATGATTAATTGATGATTGGAATGATTAAGTGATGATTGCAATTAATCGTTTTGACATGAATGGAACAGTGGCAGTTAGGGTTTTCGTGTGTGCATGATTAACTGGTAATGTGACGAAACTACCCTGTCGACGAAACACTTGATGTTTCATTACCCACACATCGACGAAATACCTGGATGTTTCGTCACCCATACATCGAAGAAATACCTTGATGTTTCGTCACAGGTACCCTCGACGAAGTTGGTTTTTCGTCAAGGGGTGGGGGTTCTTCGCCGGCTGGGAAAACAAACGGAATAGTGGACTAGGTTGAAGGGGTTGATGAGTGACTATGTTAATGAAATCATATTAGCTGACTTTAGTACAACATGACCATTGGGATATCGCAATGGTTCCATGCATTAAACCTCCATACTGATCAGGCATGGAAGCAATCTATGGAACATATTAAGATACACCAATCCTCATATGGTGCTTGTATCATACAGTCTGGTATTAGCAGTTGATTGAAATCAATGTGAGAACAAACTAACATACACTGACGTACTCTATCTGGAGAGAGAGTACTCTAGAATTTTACGAATGAAGATTTCTGACAGGAACAGAAGAAGTGGTTCCTATGATTTTCGTCTGTAAGTTTTACCTTACACTTAATATCTGGGGTTCTTATGGAAGATTTTAAAAGTTTGCTATACTTACAATTTATGAAGGATTTATCGGTACTCGAATCAAAACATAACTTTTATCATTTATATTACTAATAAATGATAATGAATGTACCTGATGTCATTATTGATGTGAACTGCCTCAGGCATTTATCGGGAGAGTTTAAGCGCTTTCATTCTTAGGCTTTCTATCCTTAGTCGCACATCCCTTGACAGATTTAGGACACGTAGTCCTGACGTTGCCTTTCTCGTTACAGCCGAAGCAGACTGCATCCTTTATGTCCTTACATTCATGGGTTTTATGACCAGTTCTTTTACAGATGCCACACAGTCTTGGCTTTTGATCTATTCGACACTGCCCCCACTGTCTTTTACAGCAGGTCTTGCATACAGGTTTCTTATTGGACTTTTGTTGGACCTTATTAAGCTCAAGCTTACCCTTTTTCTTAGAAGTCTGGGAGTTATCTTCCTCCCTTTTCCTTTTTAGTTTATTCTTTGCATCCGAGGCATGAACAAGATCCTTCTCGTAAGTAACGAAGTGTGGTTTTAAATGGGATTTGGAGCAAGTAGTATTGGGCTCTTTGAACTTTTTCATGACCTTTCTCACAGCTTTTCCAACAGCTGCGTCAATCATAGCTTGGAGAACATCTTTGTTAATTTTGAGGTTCACAATTGTAGCATCAGTAGCATGTGTCGCCTCATCAATGGCGCGATTGACGGTTTTCTTATCCGAGTTTGTCATACTCGACACTTGGTCCCTAACACCAAATGAAAGAGTTACTTAGTTGCACTACAACAGCTATTCATCATCCTGATGACCTAACATATACTAACCATGGTATCATTAAACCATACACGCTAATATGGTATGAACATTCCTAATGAATGTTTTTTAGATGTATATCAATTATATTTAGCCTAGGTCACAAAAGGACCATAAGTGGCCTTTAAGGTTTGGACCTAGTCCATTACCTTTTTAACAGGGGATCAAAATGTCACCTCTGTCTTTGTCATGTTGATGATTTTGGATAGATTGAAAGCTCGCCACAAGAATATTAGAAAAGAGTGATTCCTAATGGATATAAAGCATCCATCTATAATTGTTGAAGCAGTCTCTAAGGTATCATCGGCCAATTCTACCTCATGTTTTATGCCTAGAATTTTGTTATGACGTTATCATTTTGTACTGCCTCCTGGGCGTTCATCTGGAAGACTCGCGCGTTTGTTTTCTTGGCCTCTTCAGGCTTCTTTATAAGTTTTGGGCAGTTGGTTTTGATGTGCCCTTCCTCGTTACAGTTGTAACAAGTCGCGTTCTTCAACTCATTGCAATCTAAAGTCTGTGACCCTTGGTCTTGCAAATTCCAAACAGTTTAGCACGTTGGTCGATCGTACATTTTCCTGAATGTCGCTTTCTGTAGTTATTGCATTTGGGTCTGCTATTAGACTGACTCGAGTTTTGCCTAAACTCAGAATCCTTCCTGTGCTCAGAACTTCCCTTTTTCTTCTTGTCAGATCGATAAGAGTTCTCTTCTTCTCTTTTCCTTTTTCCCTCTTCAGAAGTCTTAATAGACTTATTTCTGATTGCATCTAAAGTGAGAGGTAAGGATAAGTCCACCACAGACCTATATGTGGTAGGCCTAGATGCTTTAACATTTCCCTTAATTTCTGGTGCAAGGCCTCCAATAAAACGCGCTATGCGTTTAGGTTCAGGGGTGACTAAATAGGGAACCAGGCGGGACCTGGTGTTGAAACTCGTCATGTATGCCTGACAATCTAAATTCTTCATGACCAGAGTCAAGAAGTCTGTTTCGATCTTTTCTACCTCATGCTGTGGACAGAAGTTTTCCTTGATCAGTGCAACAAATTGCTCCCAAGATATGCTATACAATAGGATCTTCCCAGTGGCTTGGACTAGAGACCTCCACCAAGCCAAAGCTTCTCCTTTGAATGAATGCGAAACAAACTTCACAATATCCTGCTCTGCACAACCACTGATGTCTACTACTGTGTCCATCTCCTCCAGCCATGTCATACAATCGATGGCTCTTTTTTCTCCTATGAAGTCCCTTGGTTTGAAAGAGACAAGTATTTATAGGAGCAGGTTGTAACACGTGGCTCCTGATTGAGCCCAATTTGTTTGGATGGAACACTTCTCTAATTTGAAGAATGATGAGAATCATTCTTATAAGACATATGTGTCTTAGAAGGTGGTTTTGTGTGAGGCACATATTGGGTCCCACTGTGAGTACCACTTGATTCTTTGAACACTCTGTCAATGGCTCGAGTGACAGTATTATCTATCATTTCCTGTAAATCTGCAGCCATTACATTCATCCTTGTATTGTCATTCCTCATAGTGGGATGACTGTTGACTTCGTCTGATTTAGGCATGCTGAAAGTAGTTGATGATAGCTTTGTTTAGAAGTCTATTATGGAACCATCATTTTTGATGATTCATTAACCATGGTATAAATAGACCATATTTGGTTAATTTGATAGTTAGGCTTATTTTAAACTTTTCTTTATAGTTAATCCAATTATAAACTATCAAGGATATTGAAATGGCACAAAAGGCCTTGTCACGAGGACAGTTTTGAATTTATAAGCCATGATCTTATAGGATCGAGGCATTAAGGTTTGAACATAGTTCATTACCTTTCTTGACAGGAAGTCAAAGACTACAACTGTCTTTTGTCTTTTAGGACAATAGATATAGCCCGTAGGCATTTCATCACTAAGGTTTGTTTATAATAGGATCATCTTATTTGATGATTTGAGCCATGATTTCCAAATCACTAGGCTAGATAAGGAATTGGAAGAATCCAATATAAGGATGACTATTGTGATTTTCTCGAACCACACTTGTCAAGAGTGCTAACACGTTCTTAGGTGTTAACAAGGATCTATCATCTTAAAAAGGCTTCACCATTGTAGCCATGTCTAAAATGACATATAGGCTAGGTTATACCTTTAAGATTTTTCTTTGAGATATAATGGCAGAGCAATCATAAATTTGAAATGACGTTCTAATTTAGTACATAATACATATGTATATGTTTAATACCAAAGTAAATTTCAAAAAAGGAAACTTTTTATAGAAAGTCTTAAAGAATTACAATAATTGCCCTAAGCGGGTCTTAAACCAAGAAATTCGCCCACGCAGGGACTTGAAAGATATATTTGTCCTTATAGGGACTACTATAGAAATGAAATATAATAAAAGAAGATTCTTCTTCATTTTATTTCTGAAAGTTTTCTCCTTGGTTCCCTGAGTGCGGTACGGATACAGAAGGTCTTTGTGGGTAGTCAAAATCTTCTATATTAGGAATCTTTGCAAAAGTGGAATCCAAGGATTCTATGGTTAATGAATAATTTAAATCATGAATAAGGTCAGGACAGGTATAATCCAAGTTTTGGATTCCAAGACTTGGAGGTAAGAAATATGGGTCCTTTGGGTCCATAGGTATCATCTTTGGAGTGGGAGCCTCAGGGACAGTTGGTATGGACTCCTCCGATGTTGGCTTCTCACTTTAAGTTTCAAAAGTCTTAGGTACAGGATCTGAAATATGGTTAATGGTTTCAACTGATTTGATTTTCGGGAATGGGTTCAAAAAGGTCCTTTCTCCATACTGGTCGTACGCTTATTCGAGCTGTGGTACGAAGCTTAAGATTCTTAGTCTTTAGGTTTGGAGAGCTTCCACCAATAGCAGCTTTACTCGGCGACACGTTCATGTAATACACAAATATTGAAAACAATGTATACATATAACAGGGATGAGATCATTCCTAGTTCATGTATAGACTCGGAAGTCAATGAATGTGCTACTGTGTCATTGAGATTAAACACAAAAGGCTAGTGTTTAATTTACTCAATGTTAGCTCTGATACCAACCTGTTACACCCCGATATTTCCACGTATCACCGGTGGGCCCGGTGGGGAGTATCGTGACGTAGTTGATATCATCATAGTCAAATAATCACAGTTCAATGCACAACGGAAGTCCAAATTAAAAATATTACAAACCGATTCGAAAGTAACATAAAATATTAAACAACGGATTGTAAAAGGATCCACAGGCGGATCTAAAATAAAAGAAATGTTGTTCAGCAGATTTAAGCATCAAAAGCTTGCAAGACTCTTTATTTGATACTAGGAGTAGCCACCCCATTTCGCTTAGTAACTGCACTTAACCTTTTTGGAAAATACGTCAGTTTACACTGTAAATACAATTAACCGACACTTTTGAAAATGTTTAAGAAAATTGATTTAAATGCACAAGGCACAAATATTCTTTTATTACTTGGGATAATTATTAAAATAATCTTGTAAAAGATTTGTATGTTTGTTATACGTTCAGGATCCGGGATAGAAGCCGGAACAAGATTAATAGACACACCACATAATATAAACCCACGGCGAGTTATTCTCAACAAGTGGGTATATCTTTTTACATACGCACCGGCAGGTGTATGCCTACACCTCGTGCTTAAGTCGTGGCCATTTCAATGAATGAGCCGAGGATATCTAGGACATGGTCATTAACCCCACCGCAAAGGCTTAAAACAAACAAAACAGATTAAACGGGTTATCTTAATGATTTAACCATTATTCGATTAAAGATTCAATACCCGACCAAGCGGTATTATTAAATACCATACCCCAAGCCCGTATAAGGGAAAATAAGTTAAAACTATTTACCTGAGCTTAAAATATAAATTTATCCTCAGCCGTATATCAATCAGTAAGTACAAGTATCTTTTACTGGGCTCCTAATCTGGAAAGAAGGTTTTAATAACCTATTAGATTCCTGACGGGTCATACTTAAGTTATAACTTAGACCGGTTAGTTTAAAATGAAAGGTTTACGGTTCGAAACGCAAGAATAAGCGAAGACAGGATTAGAATGTGATTTAGACCCGACAAGTATGAAGACTTGTATATCATGGGTAAACTAAATACATTCTGGATTTTGAAGAAAAAATGATAAGGTTTGACCCGTTTCGGTTAATTTATGCAAACTAGTTACATACACCGTACCGAACGCGAATATGCATAACGGGTTACCAAACGAGTCATGTACAGGTTCCACAAGTTAATATGCTTAAAATATGTCATGATATCAGTAGGATATCTTCCATTATGCCCAAAACGAATTTAAAACCAATTTAAGCCCCGTAAGGGTATTTTGGTCATTTTAAAGTTTATAAAAGAGGTTAAATAGCAAATCTGAGGTTCTGGTCTAAAAAATCAGTAAAAATATTTATTTTCGTAAGTTATATTCGTAAGATATCATACATATGTGAAATTTATCATTTATGGCCAAACTATGCGCCGTAGGGGCATTTTGGTCATTGCACATATGCAATAAAGGTCAAATTTGGAAATCTGAGTTCAAAACTTTTACTTACTATTAAAGTATTAAAATTTATTCATAACATCAGTAGGTAACAAGCCTTAGGTGCCAAATATGGTTTTAAAACATACTATGCGCCTAAATCGCATAAAAGTCGGTATTTGACGATATTCGGGTTGATTAAGGAAATCTGAGATTTTGATCAGCCTTTACTGTTTAAGATAACTTATTTTATATATAAAATTAGTAGAAAAAGGTTTGATATGTAAAGGATGTGTAAAACTCATTTTATTAGCGAAAATGGCATTATCGTCAATTACCGAGTCTATGCAAGAACTCTATGTTATGATCAGTTTAAAATTTAGAGTAAAACACGTTTTTGACCCCTGTGGTTATTTCACTTTTACTATATTAGCCTAAAATAAGAATTTTTAACATATATGCCCCCATGGTTTTTATAACTAACCATTTTGGCCCCTAAGTCTAGAGATCATGGAGGCCAAAATGGTTAGCTATAGATACCATGGGGGCTTAAATGGTTAGACTTAGGGGCCAAAATGGTTAGTTATAAAGACCATGGGGGCATATATGTTAAAAATTCTTATTTTGGCTTAATATAGTAAAAGTGATATAACCACAGGGGCCAAAAACGTAATTTATCTAAAATTTAATAAAAATTTCCAAAAATCCCTAAATATTATATTACATCAGTGGGTAGAAAGTTTGGTGTCAAAATTTGGGTTCAAATAGGATTTTTACTAAAAATGTCATTTAATTAATAAAAATCCTTCAATTTACGATATCGAGCATAACTCCTAATTTAGACCACAAACTGATGTCAAATTTTTAGGACATACTAATATATCAGTAATAAATGTTTTTGTCCTCTCACGTTTTCAAAACTCTCGTTTTAATGGTAAAAGGGCATAACGGTAAACTTTTAAGCATTTAACGGAAACATGCAATGAACTAGGATTTTCTATGGAACCATGTTGTATAACCTCAGAGGGTTATACTAACATATAATATGGTCCTAAAGGAACCCTAAGGCATAACTAAACTAAGTTAAATTGGGTCAGAAATGAAAGTCAAAGCAAAAGTCAACTTTTGCGACTTTCGGTTGCGAACCGAGCCTAAACTCAGAATTGTCGGGTTGAACATGCCTAGACATGTTCAATTAATATTTACCAAGTTATTAAAGTGACAAAACTAATTTTATTGCTTCTACATCATTAGTTATGAATTTTATTTAAAAACCGACTCGTTTGACTTTTATTTTAATTACTTTGACCCGACAATTAACTAAGCAAACGTGATAATTAGGAGGTGCCCTTTTGGGGGTTTAATACCTACCTAATTACGATCACGTAGCCATGTTTGTTGCGAACAATTGCTAGACCGTTTAAAAGTCAAACCGTTTATCGCAAACACTTGATTTTTCGGTTTTCTAAGCCAAATAAAAAATAACTAGCCACAAGAGGCACTTACAAGGAGTCCAATGGACCGAGAGGAGGTTCCAAAATGATTAGGACCCTCTTAGTGCAGAGAGATAGAGCAGTTTTGAAAAGATGGTGTGATTTGATCAAATGAAATCCACCTCTATTTATAGTTTTCGGGAAGCCACGGATGAATGCCAAGTGTTGGAAAGGATAACAAGATTATAACAAGTGTAATCTGGTTTTATAAATCAGCTAGCAAGCCCCTAGATTGAGTTTAATGGTTTTTAATGTGAGAAGAACAAACAAACGGCCCTAAAACAGCAGCTTTAAAACTGTTGTTGTCGTAGTTGCATTAGCTCGCGGCCCGCGTAGGCAATAAGCCTTGCGGTCGCGGCCCGCGTCTGAGGTTCAGCCTCACAAAAGTTTGGCAGCACTGCATAAATGGTCCCTGTCCTATAATCCGGCATTTTTAACCTGATAATCTTATAAAAATGTCATATTTAGCCCCTCTAGCTTCTGAATCAGATGGGTACAAATTTAGAAATAACTTTTGAAGGTTGACAAGAGCAGTCCCTTACTCTTTTACTCGTTATATAATTTTCAAACTTAACATAAACGACACAATATTTTCTAATTTATTATATCGTGTTAATACAAGGTACCAAGACCTCTAGTAATCATTCATAGGCATCCGGGAGTTTGACCGAGCATAGCGAAGTCTTTGGTTTGATTAAAAAGGTCCTATAAAGCGTAGTTTCGCAAGTCGTCGCTATTAGTCCTTTAATCGCACAAAGTAGCGCGAAATGTTGTTTAATGATATCCAAGCCTTCTGTGGCCCATAATGGGTATTCCCAAGCATGTGTTTAAATATTACTACGCTCCCGTTCTCTTAAATTGTCACCAAAAGGCGTAGATTCAAAAGTTGACGCTTTTGGTCCCTCTAATGCGCAAACTTGCGCATATCATCGTTTAATAGCATCGAAGCCTTATCTAATCCATATTAGGCATTCTTGAAAGTATTATTAACCATCACGATGCTTCGGATTCGTTAAAAGGTCATTCAGAGGTAAAATTAAACAAATTGACGCTTTTAACCCCTTAAACTTGCAAAGTTGTGCGTAATGTCACTTAAAGGCATAAAAGCCTTAGATGGCCAATAATTGGCATTCCCGAGAGTATTATCAAACATCATAAAGCTCCCGGTTTGTTAAAAGGTCACTCAGAGGTAAGAATTAACATGTTGATGCTTTTAACCCTTCGTCGCGCAAACTTTCAATTAATTACGCAAATGGCTACCCTCGATCAACAATTGGCTCATATGTGAATAGGAACACCGTGTAACTTCATTCGGAGGCTTATATTAAGCACGTTGACACTTTTAGTCCTTTCACATTCAAAGTTTTTGATTTTTCGCAAAAATAGTCCCTCTAATTCAACGTTTGATTTTATTAAGGTTTAGTACACGTGTCAACATATCATTGGACGTGATTTTACGAGGTGTTACACCACTGTCAAGGGAAAAGACTTGTACAAACACTGCTTATGATGATCCACTGTTTAGAACTAGTTTTGGCTTTATATCACATGTTCCTTTGTAGGGTTCAATCCCAACAATCTCCCCCTGGAACAGATGATGCCAAAACACTTCATTATTCAAGATCTTTATTGCCTCATCAGTCTTTCCCTGATTTGCCCTTTGAATTGTAATTCAAAGTTCAGAGAATCTTCATCATCCTCATCCTTGCACACAGTTGAAGCTCTAACAAGTCTTGAAGGTCAGCTACACCCAGACCAAGTGCATCTTCCCTTGTTATATGCTTAACTTCACCACTAGACTTGAGTAGTGTCAATACATGGGTCTTTTGATCAAACTTCCACTTTAGTATTTTTGAGTCTGGTGGGTTTCTTGGGTGAGGTTTTATTTTCGATGAGTTTGGTGATGAAGGCCTGCTCATGAATCCTTTAGCTATTCTTGTAGCTTTGTTGATTTAGGATTTTCTACCAACATCTGCTTGACAACCCATTTAAATATTTCTGATTCTTCTTGTGCCTCTTCTTCTTTACTCATCTGTTTTTTTCTTTTTCCTTTGATATACAACAATAGCAGATGGAGCAATGGTTGTAGCAGATCTTTTAGTTGGCAGGGTCTGTTTGGCTGGAACCACTACTGTTGGATAATTTGGTTTTTTTAGGAGCAGTGGGGTCTTTCTTTCTTCTTTCTTCCAACCTTTTGTAGGTTTCTAACACTTTCACCTCTGTCCACCTGGTGACTTGATTCCTTGAGCCATAATTTGCAGTTATAAGATCTTCCTTCATTCTTTTCAGCTTCAAAGCCCTTTTAGGTACATTCTTTTTGTACTGAGACCAAACTGGAGGGGTTTGTTTTGTTTTGTCTTCAAGCATTTTCAGAATTCTTGCAATCCCTTGCTTGAGCGTAGTAATGGTCCAGTCTTTGAATTGATACTTTTCTGCCTTGTATTTCTTACTCATCATGATATGCTCAATGTAGTCTTGTTTCAAGCTTTCATCATCCTTCTCTGATAGCTTCTGGCAAAGATCTTTGGAAAACTGCTCTAGTGTTCTGACTTGGGTGAGCAGATATTGCAGATTCCTCTGAATTTCTTTATCAGACTTTCCCTTTGTGTCTCTTTTTGATATATCCACTACTTGTTTGGCCTTCATTTGAAGGTATTCTTCTATGTTTCTTGGCAAAGGATAACCATGGAGAGATGGGAGGATCTTCTTTTCAGGATCATCTTCAGAATAGAAGCATTTGATTTTCTCTCTAACTGCTGGAAGATCCAAAGGATATTTTACTCCCAAAGGAACCAAGGCAGTATTTGGGTCAGCGGTTAGAATTGAAGCAGATGAAGTAGGTATTTGGACAGTTGATAGGATCAGAGGTTGTGAAGAAATTGGAAGTGGAGAAGATACAGTGTCATCTTCAAGTATGAAATTTGTTATCCTTCTTCTTTTGATTTTTGGAGTGGTTGGAGGTGTTGAATTTGAAGGTGTGTTGGTAAGTTGAGTGGTGATTGGTAAGGTGATAAGGACAGTTGTTGAAACAACATCTGTTGAAGCCACTAATGTATCAATAGCTATTGATATAACAGGTGTCTCAACATCTGTTGGTTTTGCGGTTTGAGGTGAGGAACTTTTGGGGATTTCAGGGATATGTTTAGTGGTTTTGGAAGGTGTGATTTTGGGTTGATTGACCTTTCTGGTAGTCTTTCTTCTGTTTGAAGTACCCTGCACTTCCTTCGCCATAAAAACTTTCTTATCCTCTACAAATCTTTTATCACCCTTTGTTTCCATTCTCTCTTTTCTCTTTGCTTTTTCTTCAGCAAAGGCATTGAGACTCACATCAACCTTCTTTGAACCATCTGTCTTGGGAAACTCCACAACTGGTTTAGCTTTTGGATCAGGCTCTAAGTTTAAACCATCATTTTCCTTCTTTCCTTTCTCACCCTTTTTGGCATCATCAGGGTTTTCAACATAGACAATGGTAAGAGGAGAAGTACCAGTGGTTTGGAGCAGATGAGCTTTGATTGCTTTTATGTCAGCTTGAGTATCTTTATACTTTGCTTCCATCATAATTTGGATCATTTGTAGCTGAATCTCATACAGTTGATAAGCATATTTCCTTTGTTGATGAAGCATAGGTTGAAAAAGTTACCATAGCTCATTTGTGGTTGGAGCAGATAATGAAGCAGTGGATGGAGGCTTTGAAGATTCTAACAACTATTGCAGCATATTCTTGATATCTGCTACACATGTTTTAATTTTGTCAACTCTCTCCGTCAATTATCTGTATTTTAAACCATCACCCAAGTGAATGGGATCATCTGATTTCCCACTAGCAGTGATTGTATCAGCAGTTGGACCAGAAGAAGTTTCCAATGGTTCAACCACTGATGCCCCTTTTTCTTGGTACCGGGGACTTCCCTCTACATTAGCTATTTTATTTAACACACCAGTGGGTAGATGAAACACACCAGTGGATAATTTTATAGCATCAACAGTGGTTGCCTTCAAGGGAGTCTTATTGATGAAACTACTATCCATATGTAAATCAGCTGATTCAACACCTATAGTAGCTGCTCCACTTGAACTACTGACAGGAATTACATGTAACTCCTGCAGAGTAACCTCCTCAACTGTTTGTGGGATAACCAAGTGAGGAATTTCAGACACGACCAATGTGGTGGTTGTACTCTCAGTGATGTGTTGGTGAGAGGGGCTGTTTTGAGTCTGAAGCTCAATGGCATCAAACAGAGGTAGTATTGATGGTAAAATGAGAGATGTGGGAATGGGAGTTGAAAGAGAATTTGCCCCGGGAGGAGGGCTGTGGAAGATGGATTCAAGTGGATCCAGAGCTTCATAATGTGGTGTCCATGTGGTTACAACCTGATCTTTTTGTGAGGAGTTTTAAGCTTAGGTTGAGATCTTTCTACCATCTGCTGTGAGGAAGTAGCAGCAGTGGCTAATGGGGACTTTTGTGTTGTCACAGGAGTTACTTCTAGGATCTCATCTTCTAGAAGATCCTTTTTAGGAGGGTTGGTGGGCTTTTTGGTAATTTTTTTAAGGTCTTTTTGATGGTTTTTGTTGGGGTTTGCACAGCAGTGGTTGTGCTACTGTAGTCACCATGAGCAGTGGGCTCAACAGCAGAAACCTGAGGAGCAGATGTGGACACATCCAAAGTTTGCTCCGGTTCCTCTGTTTGTGTTTTCAAATCCTTTGACTCTGACAACCTTGTAGTAGTTTCAGCAGAAAGGCTGTTTATTTGACAAGAAGCACCATGGATAAGCACTTGTGCACTATCCTTTGGGATTTTATTTTGTAAGTAATAGCTTAAAAATCTAGGAAACAACAAAAATGGTTTCTTCTTTTCTTTTATATTATTAATATTTTTAACCATATCATTGAAAATCTCTTGGGAGTAGTTGAAATCAACCTCTGCCATGATAGCATTTCCCAAGTATTGGATTTTCAATGGTATTTCATTGAAAGCTGTAGTTTTATTTGAAACACACATGAGCAGGGTATGGAATAAAATTTTCATTGGAGGTGCGAAATTCCCTTTTTGCGAAGTTGCTTTAGTCATTTGTCCTACATACCCTCTTTCGATCAGATTTGTCTAATACTCATCTTTAGGGATAGAATTTTTACTTGTGAGATCATTCATCTCAAAAACCTAAGATATGGTTTGTGGTGTGATGGAAACCAGAATTTTTCCTACTTCTGATGTGATAGCCCAAGACTTTTTGTCCTAAACTTCGGTTTTAGCATTTTTCCAGAATTCTCGTAGGGTTTCTTGAAAGATAGGTGCGTTGCAAGTCAACAAAGTTTTGTACTTTAATGATGAAAGAGCATCAATAACGGAGTGGAAATCTGTGTTTTGACTTGTTTTCTCAAGTGTGCATAGATAGTTATGAGGGTTTTTGAGTGAAAGAGCCATGGTGATTCGAAGGTAGTTGCGAGAGGAGGAAAAAGATGAAAGATTCGAAGGATTTTGATGGAAACTGCTTTTGAAAGAACTTTTGAATTCGATACGGCGGTGAAACCTCTTATTGGGGTTTTAATCAGGGTTTTATAAAGTGAGAAAGTGAATGCTAACGTGGCAGCGGTTACAAAGATCTGACGGCTAATAACTAACCACTTGACAACCACTGATGAATAATGGATGACAGTTGTTTAGGAGACCACTGATGATCAATATCAGTGGTTTACAGTAGTAAAAATGAAAACAATGGCTGACTTTTAACTATCAGTGGATAGCCATCAGTGATTTATAACACTGATGTTTGATCAACAATGATTAACAAGGAAAATGAGATAACAGAGGTTGACTTTCAGTAGTGGATAATTTTAACAAATCAAATGTTTGAAACAATCAGTGGTTATGGCAGACTTTTAAGGATTAATGAAAAATTTCATTTTTAAATATTTTTAAGGATGGAATTTTGATTTTCTGAAAACATTTTAATGCTTGATTCATAGAACAACAGGATTTTGCATGTTATTCCATGTTAAGCATGCCAATCCTAGAGATCAAGCTTACAAAGGTGGATATGTCTAATGCCTTTGTTAGCACATCTGCCAGCTGATCTTTAGTATGAACATGATGCAGAGAATTCAAACCTTTTTCATAGCAATCCCTCATAAAGTGATGTCTGATGTCAATGTGTTTGGTGGTTGAATGTGAAACTGGATTTTTGATGATATTTTCTGCTGCCTGACTATCCAACATGAGAGGTGTCTTTAAGGCAGTGATACCAAAATCCAGCAATTGATTTTTAAGCCATAATAGTTGGGCTGTGCAGCTTGCAGCAGCAATATACTCTGTCTCAGTAGTGGATGTTGAAATAGCTGCTTGCTTTTTGCTTTGCCAAGATACTAAGCAATCACCTAGAAATTGGCACCCTCCTGATGTGGACTTCCTTGTTGCATTGCTTCCAACAAAGTCACTGTTTGTGAAACCTGAAAGCTTAATATTCCCATTAGCAGGGTACAAGATACCAAGTATGGGACCCTTTTTATGTATCTGAGTATCCTTTTCACAGCTATTAGGTTAGACTTTCTAGGGGCTGATTGGGATCTTGCACAAACACATGTTGCAAACATGATGTTTGGCCTAGATGCAGTTAGGTACAATAAAGACTCAATCATGCTTCTATATAAAGTTTGATCAACCAAATCATCCTTTTCATCAGTCATGACTAGCTTGGTGGTTGCCATGGGTGTACTACATGGTTTACAATCATTCATCTCAAATTTGTTTAAAAGTTCATTAGCATATTTGCTTTGATGAATGAAAGTGCCATTTTGCAGTTGCTTTACTTGGAGGCCAAGAAAGCACTGTAGTTCACCCATTGCACTCATCTCAAACTCAGTTGTCATGAGTTTTCTGAACTCTTCACACATTTTAGAACATGTGCTTCCAAAAATGAAGTCATCCACATAAATCTGGACAATCATCAGATCTTTCCCTCTCCATTTTAAAAAACAGTGTTTTGTGAATTTTACCTCTTGTGAAACCAATAGAGAGAAGAAATGTGGAAAGAGTTTCATACCAGGCTCTAGGTGCTTGTTTCAGGCCATATAAAGCTTTATTTAGCTTGTAGACATGATTTGGATTAAATGGATCCTCAAAACCAGGAGGTTGACAAACATATACCTCTTCTTGAATCTTACCATAGAGGAATGCACATTTGATATCCATTTGAAACACCTTTATGTTGTGGTTGACAGCAAAGGCCAAGAACAGGCTGATAGCTTCCAATATTGCTATAGGGGAAAAAGTTTCATCATAGTCAATGCCCTCTTCTTGTCTGAAACCTTGAACCACAAGCCTTGCTTTATTCTTGACAACAATGCCCTTTTTATCAGTTTTATTTTTGAAGACCCACTTTGTGCCACTCTGGCAGTGGTACAAGCTCCCATACTTGTTGTCTTTTAAACTGTTGGAGCTCTTCTTGCATGGCTTCCACCCAACTATTGTCTTTTAGTGCCTCTTGGTACTTGACAAGTTGATGAAGTGATAGAAAACCAGCAAAAAGACAGATGTTTTGGGATTGACTTCTTGTGAGCACCCCTTCACTGATGTTGCCAATGATTTGGTCAGGTGGATGAGTCTTCAAGAAGATTAAATCTACTTTGTATGGAACAATGGCATTTAAGGGTGAAGGCTGCAGATGTGAGTCATCTGAGCTAACAACTGTTGGTGACTTTGATGATCCAACCGTGTCTTGAAATGGAGGTGGAGGAATAGGAGGAATTGGTGTGGAAATATATTGATTTTTATCTACTGTTTGTATATTTTTATCAACAGTGTTTGAGGATGTGGAAGCAGGGGTTTGAGGACTACTTTGGTCAACAACTATTGATGTAGCAGTGGATGAGCTCTGACAGCTATTTTTAACATCTGTTGCTCTGGCAATGGATGTGAATTTATGTTGTGGAATTATCACTTCATATCCATTGTCTAATGGTGGTGGTTGAGATGGACCTGCACTGTTAGTCTTGACAGAAACATTTTCAAAGGTGAATTTATCAAGATCAAATAACTCAGCAGGGTTTGTAGGGATTTTCGTTGAAGAAAGTTCATTGAACTTTATATTCAAAGTCTCTTCCATACACTTAGTCCTAGTGTTAAACACTTTGTAGGCCTTAGCAGTGGTTGAGTATCCCAAATGGTATCCACTGTCTACTTTGGCTGTAAATTTTGAAATTGAGTCTTTTAAGTTTGAAATGAAGCATGGGCAGCCAAATACTTTAAAGTATGAGATCAGTGGTTTGATTTTATACAGAATTTCATAGGCAGTCTTTTGATGCCTGGGGTTTATTAAAACTATGTTCTGGACATAGCAGGCAGTGTTTACAGCCTCTTCCTAGAAAGTTAATGGCAAACCTAAATCAGCAAACATGGTTCTGGCAGCCTCAATCAGTGTTCTGTTCTTTCTCTCAACAACCCCATTTTGTTCTGGTGTCCTTGGAATGCTGTACTGCCTTACAATTCCTTTTGACACACAAAACTTATCCAACTCCCTATTTCTGAATTATGTGCCATTGTCACTCCTAAAGACTTTTACTGGTAAGTCAAACTGCTTATCAACCTGTTTGACAAAGTCTTGAAGAATTCGTGCAGTTTCATCTTTAGAATGTAAGAAATAAGTCCATGTAAACCTAGAAAAGACATCTACAATTACCAAACAATACTTTTTCTTTTTAAGACTCATGACTTTTACTGGGCCAAACAGATCCATGTGCAGCATTTGCAAACACTTGGTTATTTTGGACTCTTCAATGGACTTAAATGAGCTTTTATGTTGTTTTCCTTTTAAACAGGAAACACAATAATCAGGACAGGTGAACAATTTTTGTGGAAGACCTCTTACAAGGCCCTGTTTTGACAAAGCAGTGATTGTCTTGAGATTTGTGTGCCCCAATCTTCTGTGCCATAATTTTTTCTCTTTGTTAGAGGCAGCTGAGAACAGACAGGCATCAGTAATGGGGCTATCTTTTGACAAATCAACTACACAAACATTGCCACTCCTTTGAGCAACAAGTTGGGTTTTGACATTTTTTTTATTATTTCTTCAATCTTTTTAACCATTTCTGGTCCAACAATCCTACAACACTCCTTAGTAAAGAATGACCCATAACCTTTGTCACTCATTTGTGAGAGCCTAAGGAGGTTGAATTTTAGATTGTTAATTAGATTGACACTTTTAAACTTAACTTTTCCTGACTGAACAGTTCCAGACCCCAACACCTTCCCCTTACTATTATTACCAAAAGATATATCACCCCCTCCATGAGTTTTGAATTCTTTGTGTAGGGCTCTATATCCAGTCATGTACCTGGAGCCTCCACTATCTACATACCAAAGACTATCTATGCATGCATAAGCTCCCTACACATCAAGTAAATAATTAGTTCAGGATGGTCTCCAAAGCCAATAAGGCTTTGGATGGGGTCTCAATAGTGTCTGAGTTAAGTTCAGAAACATGGAAAGTGGTTAGCTCAGGTGTTTAAGCAGCTTTTGAAGTCTTTGCCTCAAACCACTGTTGGGGACCAATTCCAATCAGCTGTTGATATCCAAAGGGATGCCTGTGCACTCTTGGTTTAGAGGGCCTTTTGTAAGCCTCATAAATATGTAGGACCCTTTGGTATGGAGGTTGACCTTTTCCTCTTTGGAATTGGTTAGCAGGGGTTCATCTGTCACTTGAATCCCTCTTTTAACAGAGTTTTGAAATAGCTGTTTGGATAGGCAAAAATGATGGTTGTTTCTTGGCTTGTGATTTTGATGAACTCATGAGTGTTTTTGAAGTGTACTCTTCCGTTTTTACCTCAAAGGTTTTGAGGTACACACACTCCCAACTAAGATGATTTGTTTTACCACAAATGGTGCAGCTTTTTGAAGGCACAATGGTTCTTGTTTTGTTAATGTCATAAGCTTTTAAATGTGTAGGATCGAATTTCGACCTAAATGAGTCGTTCGGAAGAGCTCAAATCCGTTTCAGAGGCGGAAACAAAAAAACGGACGTGTACACAGCTAGAATCACACTTTAAATCTCTTATATATTGATTTTACAGCGTTTACATTGACAAAGAACACCGGCAATACCTCGGTATCAGATCTGAACAACGTTACCAAATGAATTGACAATAAGCCTATTTATACTAATTCTGGTCCGCTCATAGGGCATCACCATAAAAGCGAACCACATGGATGCTGTAAAAGCGAACTGACAAAATTGCCGTATAAGCGATCCATTTTGATTCCAAATAAGCGATCCTCCATAATGAACCTCATTGGACCTTCAAACCAATGCTTCTCATTGGACCTCCTAGTGGTCCAATCAAAACCAACACATGTATTTGTCTTTTGTGTAAGATAATGTAAACGGCCATTTCTTGTATCATGACATCACTTGTGATGTCACCTTGGTGATGTCACTCGTGATGTCATACCCGATCGGACCCGCAACGAGATCGAGACTCGATATTAAGACGTAGTCGACAGATGACTGCACCAACAGACTCCCCCTCAGATGTTGACGAGTCTTAAGTGTCGAGTCTTCAACGACTTCAGTCTTTAACAGTGTAAGCATCCTCAAATCTTTCTCTTCTCTTTACATCATCACCAATAAACTCTCCATGAACAATCTTTACTTGGATGTCTTCAGACTCCCCCTTTTGATATGTTGGGATCGCAGTCTGGCATGTTGTAATCATAAAGACTCCAGGTATCGGAACCTGATCTTCAAAACCTGTACATTCTCTACCCAAATATAAATTTTCTGATGATAACATGTAAAGATCTAATGAATCATTTGCAGACAGTACACCAACAAAAATTGATTTTACAAATTGAAGAACCACTTGAAGATATATATCATTTTTGTTTTCAAAAACCAACACACTCTTCCAAACCATCTGTTCGTCTTGTTTAGCCTTTGAGATTTTAAATATCAGCTTTTCAACATCAGTTATCGAAAATCTTTTTGTATTTTATCAAAATTTTATGCTAAAACACACTAAAATCTTTTTGGATTTTTGAAAAGAATACAATGCAGTAAAGAAATATTTACAAACAATATTTTTGTGAGTTCGTGCAAGAGAATCATATCAGTTATTGAGACAAATCACCAACACCGTTAAGCTTCATTTCATTTTAAGTTCTAAACAATTCACCTAGATTGTCAGTATATTGATCCACTTAAATTTTCACACAAAGTTCAATTGATCCGAGATACGAGGTTAATGTTTTAAGCTCTTGAACTTATTCGTGTGTCCCACTACTTGAATATACTCCCGTATCCAGATCCCAATATTCAGTCTTACAGGTGAGTATACCACAGATGATATCTGTCAGGGGAATAAATTATAGTACGAGGGTCGTGAGAGCTCAGGTCGATCTTTCGATACGCAGAGAGATGACGGCTTCGACTTTTGGTGGGTCCCCTTTAGAGGATCTTTTGCATTACAATAGCAGCGACTATCAATTTTATTGTTTCATCAGCTTGCTGAGGGCGATGCTATGTTCCAAGCATTTGCAGAAAGCATTATCCGGGGACTAGGTCAGAAATTTCTTTCAGCAGAAGTCCCGGGATAATACCCCAGATATCACTGAGCATAAAGACCTAGTATCTCAGAATAAGGGACCTTTCAAACAAGATTTCAGGGGTTACCTATATATCCAAGTTTGTGTTAACCCACAGAACAAGCAAGTTTGAAATTTAGGTTTATATCTCGTCACAATCTACTAAATGTGCAAAAACCTACTGACACATCATCAGTGAGACCGTTTATCACTATTTAACTTTCCATTTCTTTAGCATGCCGTGATCGTCCACTGATGTACTATCATTTCCTCTTTTTGTCAACAAAACTCATTTTTGATTTTATCATGTTTTTGGCTTTTTCAAATTTTCAAATGTTTTTGGATTTTCTGAAAATTTTTACTCCCCCTAAAATGCAAACACATTTTAGGAAATTTGAAAATAAACTGTACAATAAAGTGACAACTGATATCAAATCACTTCAAATCGCCATCCACTTGGCATAAACAATCAGAACTCCCCCTTACAACAAACTATTTTCCCATTGTGATTTCAAAACACTTAAGTTTGTTTTAATCAAATGGTTTTTCCGGAAAATTAGTTTTGTTGATTTTACCACTTGTAAAGTTAGGGGTTCATCATGATGTTTTTCCAAACAATCATTTGTAAATATGGTCCAATCAAGTTCAACTAAATGACTTTGATTAACCACTTGTCAGTGAAAACCTTCAACAACTACTAGCAGGTTCACTTTACCAACCATAACCACTTGCACATCAAAATATAACAATTCAAAAATACCACCTGTACTTTACCAATTGTACCAATTGTAGGATCATTTGCTAAGAAAGATGCCGATTCCTGCTCCACTCTTACCAACCTGGGAGCTCCGGCAAGTCCGGTTTTTACTCAAACATTATGTCCACCCAGGCCTCACCAGCCTTGAGTGATTTTGGAACACATCTATCCCACCAACACTTTGATTTGTAAAACTCTTTAGCATCCTTTACCTTCCTGTCTACCATCTTACCAAAAATATGTTTGACTTTCCCGTTGAAAGCCTTCTCAACATCAAATTCTCCCTCATCAGCGAAGAATTGATTTGAGATCTCTACCTTTCCCACTTTCTTCATCAAATTTTCTTTTGACAATTTAGGAAAATTCTCATCGTTCACTTCTGGAACGGAATTCACAATCTTTTTCTCAACAGATGACTCCTCTGATTTTATGGACTCAGATTCATTGTCAGAATTACCCTCAGATTTAACCACCCACTTTTGTTTACTCAAATCACCTTTTCTTTTGTAAAACCGTTTTGAACTTTCTCCTTCCTCAGAAGTAGAATTTTCAAACTTTTTAACAATTTTTACAGGTTGTTCTTTCTTATCAACACAAGTCTTTCTCAAAACAGAGTTAGAAGAAACTTCCTGTTTTTGGTAGTTGGTCTTGGGGCAATTCTAAGCTATGTGTCCAACTTCCTGACATTTAAAACATGTTCTTCTATCAACTTTTTCAGCAAACCTTCTCACATTCTTCTTCACTTCAGCAAGAAACTCCTGGTTTGACTGCTTCCAGAACGGTTTCTTCTGTTCATCCTCTGAACTTCCTCCTGAAAAAAATTTTGTTTTTGGTTTATAAGTTTTCTGATTTTTATAATTTTCTGAAGAATTAAAACCAAGACCTTGTTTTTTGAAATTACGGTTGTGGTTTGGTTTCTTTTGATAACCTGAACCATAACTGTAACCCTTTTTCTTGTTCAATCTCTGTTGAACTCTTGAAGTGTACTTTTTAGGTTTTTCAGCAAGATTTAAATCTTTTATTTCAGAAATATTAATTTCTGTTAATTTGAAAACATGTTTGATCATTTCAGTTTTGACACTTCTTATTGGAAATTCCTCATCAGAATATAATTTGTCTGAATCATTCAATGTATACACTACTTTGATTGATTCGTCATTCAAATTAGATTTTGATAACAAGAATTCTTTATTGTAAACCCTCTTAACCGGCGAACTCGGACTTTTCTCAGACGAACTCAAACTATCAGACTTAGACTCCGATTTTGACTCTTCATCCATATCCAACACCTGATCGACAACTCTTTTAACTAACTCGGACTCATGATCAGTGTCAGACGCTGTGAATGTAACATCAATATTGTCTGGTAATTCATCAGTGATTTCAGACTTTAATTTGATGTTTAGAGCCTTATCTACTTGTTCCTCGTTTGCTTTCCTGGGGGAATAACTTTCAAAGATAGGAGGCGGACATCTGTTATACTTGACACTTGGTTTCTTACCAGTATCCTCTTCTTTTTCTTTCTTCTTGAATGCTTCAAGACCTGCAACAGTAGGATAAACACGATCAATCAGATAATCACAAGTAGTATAACTCAAAAGTAATCTGTTGATCCTTTCACTCTCAATTTTCTCAAGTTCCAACTCCTTCTTCAAGTTAGCACAGTCTTCAATATAGTCATTGATGACGCTTTGCTTTGTCATTAAAGTTGCACTCATCTTGTCATTTGCCTTTTCAAATTCTGCATTTGCTCTTTTTAAACTGTCAACTGTCCTGTTCAATACGTCGTATGACTCTTTCACATACTTCACATCAAACAGTAAATCTTCTTTCATTTTCTCTAGCTCAGCAATCTTTTTGTCTTTTTCTTCACAAACTTTGCAAAATTCTGAACATTTCTCACAAGGCTTTGTAACTTCAACTACTTTTTCAATTATCTTTTCGACTTCGACAGTCTTTTCAACTTCTACTATCTTTTCAACAATTTTCTCAACTTCCACAAGTTTCTCGACTTCGACAATTTTCTCCACTACTTTCTCTACTTCAACAATCTTCTCTATTGCAATCTCAGCAGTTGCTTCATCTTTTGTTTCTACAGCTTCAGTCTTCGCCTTTTCATCAACGAGTAGCTTTGCTGCTTCTAGCTCTCTCTGCAATCGAGCAATCTTCTTCTGATTCAGTATCTCAACTTTATCTGCATAGAAAAAATTAAAACTGTCAGGATCAATGCTTTTTCTACATTTGTTAAGATACTCTTCCTCATCATCCGTATCAACATCACTTCCAAGATCTGGAAATATCGGAATTCTTTTCTGACAATCTTTATTTTGATCCAGAATCCTGGTAACAAGTGCCACATTAGATTTAGTTTCACTAGGTATATACTTGTCCCAGCTAAATCCCTTTTCAACAACCTCATCATTCTGATCAATTATCCCATAATAAGCTTTCCTATTGGCTTCTTCAATCATTCTCCCATGAGCAGTTTGTGGTTCCTTTTGTTGAGGTTTTTGATCGATTTGATGAAAGATTGATTTCTGATAATAATTGCTCTTTTCTTGACTTCCAGTTGACTCTTGGTTTTTACATTCTCGTTTAAAGTGACCTTTTCCTTTACATCGGAAACAGGTAACTTTTGACTTGTCAAAACCAAGTGGAGAAGCAGCCATTCCTCGGAACTCGTCTCTGCCAGTAATTTGTTGAAATTTTTCAGCTCTCCTGCAGGCACTAGCTAAGCACCACTTCACATCCATCAGCTCAAGCTCTTCTGCATCAATTTGGTCGTAATCTTCTTTTGTAAGCATCGGATTACCAATTCTTCCGGCAATCAGGCTTTCATACGACTCTAACATGGCGACAAGAGATGCCATGTGTTGCTTTGCCACCTCAGGAGAAAGAGCTTGACCATTCTGGATGTTTAGTGTCACATTGCACTGCAGATTTGTAGAATTTTGATTTTGAGGGCTAGGTGTATTGTTGTTTGGATCAAAGCTTGAGAATGATGAAGTAGATCCACCACTTTGAGTTGTAATACTTGCATTTGGACTTGCAGAACCATCAGCACTGAATGCGGTACTAATCTTTGGACTTTGATTAGGAGTGGTCTCAAACTTGTTCCCTCAATAGTACAGACTGACATCTTGCTTTGCATTTGGATTGGTCATGATAGCTGTCTTTTGAATATCCAGCTCCTGTTCTTCGATTTTCTGAATAAACTGAGCCAAATTCATACTCTCAGACTTTCTCATAAGTTTCACAACCATCAAATATGTTCCCCACTTGTGCTGTGGTAACGCCTCAGCTAGTTTGTCAACCCACTCATCGTCCTCTTTCTTGATATCTAACCTACCCATTTCCAAAACTAAATGACAGTATCTATCTGTAGTCTGTTTGGTTGTTTCATGATCAAATGCAGTAAACATGTCAAATGATTTCTTCAATAATGCCTTCTTGTTTTTGATCATATCAGCACTCCCTCTGAATTTCTGAATCAAAGCTTCCCAGATGGATCTAGCAGTTCCGTTATGTTGAAGTAAGACAAAGATGTCTTCTTTAACAGCTTGCTGAAGGATGCTGATCATCATCTTCACACTAGTGTACTTCAACTTATCAGCTTCTGTAAAATCATTGAAACCCTTTTCCAAACCACGTTCATTCTTTGGCTTCTCGTAATCTTTCAGAAAAGAACACCATGCTTCGAATCTGTAAGCTTGAACCCAGTTCTCGAATCGGTTCTTCCAACCCTGAAAATCTTCAATATACATGAGTTTCGGCGGTTTTTGATGAGTGCCTGTCTCATTCTCATTATACAACGCTTCAGCAGGAGTTACAGGGGCAACGGGTGTCGCGAACGCATTGTAGAACTCTTCAGCCATGTCTCAAAACGCAGATGATGCTTCGGGAAATACCTGATAACACACAAACAAAAAAACACAATCAGTTTAAAAATTTATCAATTAATGGAAACGAACTGGTACTTGAACTGGTGAAATTTCTGTGCGGACTGAAGATTGACAAACTATGCAGACTGATATGACTTGGATCAAATACGAATGGCGTGACCCTTTTTCGTGTAAACTGACTGATTTTCAAATGACCTTGCCTGACTTCCAATCAATCTGACGGACTCTTGAACACTTTTGAATTTCAAACTGTGAGATCAGGACCTTTGACAAATAGTGGGGCGGTGGTCAAGTGATCAAGTGGGCTAACAACATAGTTTGCTGTGATTGGGCCGAGGACTTGGGCCAATGATATTCAAGGAGGCGGTGCTGTTTTCTGTCGACTATACATTTATCAAACTTTTTCTCACATGCAACTTTTTCAAAATAGACGACAACTTCAATACTAATCACATGTAACTAGTCTTATAAGCGGACCACAAATTGCACTAAACGCGGATCTCAAGTGTCACAAAGAGCGAATCTCAATTGATGTTCGAAAAAGCGGACCAAGCATGTCACTTAAAGCGGACCAAAACTTTTACCATTTGAGCGAACCTAATGTTAATTTTTGGAGCGGACCTGAGATTGTTTTTGAGCGAACCTTACTTTTTTTCGAGCGGACCTGATTTTTATTATCGAATCTAAGCAATTTTTGGAGCGGATCTATGTGACGTCAGCAAAACACGAACCGAATGCAAGCGAAAACTCAATTTGAACCAATTTTAGGCCGATTTAAGTTCTGAAACCTTCTAGGTTTTGTTAATTCATGATTACGCACACACTGTGTGAATTTTAAGCGATTTTGACCGTAAAAAGTTCTGTTTTTTCAAAAAAGAAAGGTGTATAAGCAGAAAAAATGATGAAAACGAGCTGTATATGCGAGATCTCCTCCTCCTTGGCTCTGATACCAATTGTAGGATCGAATTTCGACCTAAATGAGTCGTTCGGAAGAGCTCAAATCCCTTTCAGAGGCGGAAACAAAAAAACGGATGTGTACACAGCTAGAATCACACTTTAAATCTCTTATATATTGATTTTACAGCGTTTACATTGACAAAGAACACCGGCAATACCTCGGTATCAGATCTGAACAACGTTACCAAATGAATTGACAATAAGCCTATTTATACTAATTCTGGTCCGCTCATAGGGCATCACCATAAAAGCGAACCACATGGATGCTGTAAAAGCGAACTGACAAAATTGCCGTATAAGCGATCCATTTTGATTCCAAATAAGCGATCCTCCATAATGAACCTCATTGGACCTTCAAACCAATGCTTCTCATTGGACCTCCTAGTGGTCCAATCAAAACCAACACATGTATTTGTCTTTTGTGTAAGATAATGTAAACGGCCATTTCTTGTATCATGACATCACTTGTGATGTCACCTTGGTGATGTCACTCGTGATGTCATACCCGATCGGACCCACAACGAGATCGAGACTCGATATTAAACGTAGTCGACAGATGACTGCACCAACAAAATGAAAACAATCTTTGGTCAAATGATTTTTCTTTTCACAAAAGTCACAAAACAAGTTTTTAATCTTTTCTATCTTTTTCTTCTTTTCAGACTCCTTTGCAACAGAGTTTTGAACCACTGTTGGGATGTCCTTAAGAGTAATTACCTTGGCCTTTGGAGCTTTTACACCATCCACTGTGGTGAAGTCCATGGGTTTGAAATATTCAAGGAGATCACACTCATCAGACCATGTGGGTTTGAATTGGTATTTCTCAATCTCCTCAAAAGTTGAGGACCCCACTGATCTTTCAAGAGTGATTTTGTTTCCACTTTTATCAGTTATTTTAACCTCTTGACCATCCTTGTTAGTGGGTATGATTTCAACAGTGTTTTGAACAGATTCATTTTCAGCAGTGTTTTCAACTTGGTCATTTTTCCTGAAACGTATGCCAAATTTTACATTGCTTTTGATCTGTTTTTGAAGCATAACTTCATAACCTTTGCAGGATTCCACCCATTTCTCACATGTGATTTGGGTGGATTCCAACTCCTTTTTGCAGGTTTGATATTTTTCTATCATGGCCAGGAGTTAGTCCTTGGTTATGCTATGATCATGTTTGAGGCTGCAAATTTCATTTTCTTTTTCTAAAATTTGATTTTCAATTCTTTTAAATATTTTTCAATATGTACTTCATCTTTTAACATTTTATCTCTAAGATTTTTATTCACCTCCTTGACATTTGCAAATGCTATGATGCATTTGTCTGTACATAGGTTTTTAAGAACATGGGCTGATACCTTAGTTGCAGCCATCATGAAACAATCACAGACATGTTCACTTTCTTCTGACTTCTACTCTTCTTCTTTCTCAACAGACCAGGGGTCAGACAGTGGTTCAACCAGTGGTTCTGAATTTTCTCCCAATAGTTGTTCATTCACAATAGCAGTAACCACTGCTTCAGCAATTGTATCCACTATTTTTGCACTGGATGCTCCTTCTTCAGTTTCCAACCCTTCTGGTATTGACTCTAATGCTACAAAACAAAATTCATCAATAGAAGCATCATTTTCAACAAATAGAGCAAAGTTTTCATCAGCTAAGTCTTCAGGTAAGCTACTCCAATCAACAAAGCATTGAGTGAAGAAGCTTTGCTGTTCTGTTTGAACAGAAGGTTGAGTAGCTTGTTGAGGTGCAACTTGTTTCACCTGAACCTGAGGAGCTGGGGCTTGGACATACTATATCTGAGGAACAGTGGTTTGGACATACTGTATCTAAGGAATAGTGGTTTGGACATAATGCACTTGAACAGGGGTTGAAGGATGTGCATAGTGAGCAATGTTTACATGAGCAGCAGGGGCATATTGGGAATACTGCACAGTGGTTTGGTTATTTTGTGGTCTTGAGCTAGGATGTGTGATGATTGGTCCATTATTTTGACTTCTACACTCTCTAGCAAAATGACCTAACCTATTACACTTGTAGCATTTTATCTTTGATTTATCCAGCCCTACTTTTAAGTTCCCATGTAACCCTATAAATTTTCTCCCTGTTCTCCTGTAGAACTTGCTGGTTCTAACACTCAGCAGTGCAAGTTGGTGCAAAAATATCCATCTCCTCAAGATCAGTTGGATCAAAGTGCTGAAGATCATTGAGTTCAAAGGACAGATTATCAGAATTCTGGTTTTCTCCATTAGCTGTAAAAGCATAATTGGATGAATAAGAATCAGATTTCTTAAAAGCTCCACCAGCTGTTATGTCAATGTAATGATTATAACTCAGATCCTTACTACCACAAGATTCTTCCTGACCCAAAAGAGCTATGTTGCTAAATGTATAATCATCTGCAACCTTCCCAGTCTCTTGTAGCTTTTTTTTCTGGTTCAACTCCCTTTCATAGGTAAGGAGTCTACCATGAAGCTGGGTCTGGGTAAGTTCTTTGAAAACAACTGAATTTCTGGTTACAAAAGCAATTGTGTCCCATTTTCAAGAAGTGACCTTAGAAACCTGCTATTTAGAGTTGATTTAGCAAATTCAACATTAACAAGTTTCAGTTCACTTATGAGATAGCTAAAACGTTCAAACTGTTGTGTTAATGATTCACCCTTAGTGTGACAAAAGGTTTCATATTGTTGATTCGAAACCTACCTGTTATTTTCAATTACTTCTTCAGTCCCACCAAACTGTTCCTTAAGTGCATCCCACAATTCCTTGGCACTGTTACAGTGTAACAACCCAGCATAAATTTCATTTGGGAGTGCAGAAGCAATGATGCTAAATGCCTTGGCATCCAGTTCAATTTTTTCAAAATCCTGGTCAGAATAGTTTTCAATTTTCTTAGGTTAAAAAACTTTTGGATCCTCAGCACTCGGCACCATTGAAACATGTGATCCAAATGCAACCGACTTCCAACACCTTGTGTTTTGTTAGGCTAAGATGGGACCCATCCTACGCTGCCAGATGTTGTATTAAGATCTAACCAACATAGGTGGTTTGAAGAGTGTGCCAGTGTTGTTAGTGTCCTGTGATTGTGATGCCATTCTGGTTGTTTTACAGATACTGAATAATCAGCTTTTGTACGTGATTACCCCTTACTCTATTTTTCAACTAAAAACGAACAATCGAAAGTATCAACGAGATTGAGCTGAACTTTTACGTCAAAATGACAGTTAAATCAAATTTGACTGTCCTCACTTTGATACCAATTCTTAGGATCTGAGTGTCTTAGATTGTGTTTGTTTAATTAAAGTGAAGGTGAAACAGAGATATAAGTTGCAGCGGAATTATGAAATAAACTTTGAACACACAATCAATGGAAGAAATGTTTAAGCAAACATGTTTAACATCGAATCGAATGAATGTATTTATTACAATAATCAATTACAATTGCATGCATGCACAAGTCTCCCCCTCATCCTTAGCTCACTAATTGTTCGTACAGAATGACTGAGAAGAAAAGAGCTAACAGAATAGTACAAAGTACTGTTGTATTTATAGTGCAACACAACCACTGAGCATCTTCGGCTGACGTCACTATGAAAGTGACATCTAACTTCCTAACAAACTACTACCACTGATCTATACAACCACTGATTACTAAACTACTGATTACATAAACAAAGCATAACATAAACTACTGTTTCACTTTCCACTGATGTAGTCTAAACACTGATGTTGAGCATCAGTGCTTTCTTCAAAGCTTGGATAGACCTTGAATGGGCAGTGCTTTAGTCTTCAGCAGTACTTAGGAGACATCAGTAGATAGAGCTTCAGTACTTTTATCTTCATCAGTGCTTGGCTTTGTCAGTAGTTGTAAATAGCAGTACTTTGAGTCTATCAGTTGTTAGGGCCACTGTCAAGGGGAAAGACTTGTACAAACACTGCTTATGATGATCCACTGTTTAGAACCATTTTTGGCTTTATATCATCTGTTCCTTTGTAGGGTTCAATCCCAACACTTTGGCTGGCCTTGTTTTATCTTAAACTTGAAAGATTCTATTTCAAAATTTGTAGCCAAAGTAGATTGTGGTTGGGAAAATCAACCACTGCCAAGGCCTATATAGTGTTTAACACAAGGACTAGGTGTGTGGAAGAGACTTTGAATGTAAAGTTCAATGAACTTTCTTCCCTGAAAATCCCAGCAAACCCTGCTGAATTATTTGATCTTGATAAATTTACTTTTGAAAATGTTTCTGTCAAGACTAACCTTGTAGGTATTCAACATCCTCTTTCACAAGATTATGGATATGATGTTGTAATCCCACAATATAGAATCACATCCACCACCAGAGCAGCAGATGTTCAAAACAGCTGTCAAAGCTCATCCATTGCTTCATCAACAATTGTTGACCAAAGCAGCCCTTCAACCTTTGTCACCACATCATCCCCAACCACTGTTGATAAAAATCCTCCAACAGTGGATAAAAAAAAATAAAAATAACTTTGTGCCACACCCATTCCTCCTATTCCACCTCCATTTCAAACAAATGTTGGATCATCAAAGTCACCAACAGATGTTAGCTTAGATGATTCACATCTACAGCCCTCACCATTAAATGCCATTGTTCCACATAAGGCATATCTGATCTTTCTTAAATCTCATCCACCAGGCCAAGTGATTGGCAACATCAATGAAGGGGTTCTCAGCAGAAGTCAATCCCAAAACATTTGTCTTTTTGCTAGCTTTCAATCACTCTATCAACCAGTCAAGTACCAAGAGGCACTAAAAGACAATAGTTGGGTGGAAGCTATGCAAGAAGAGCTCCAATAGTTTAAGAGACAACAAGTATGAGAACTTGTACCACTGCCAAAGGGTGTAAGTCCTATTGGCACAAAGTGGGTCTTCAAAAACAAAACTAATGAAAGGGGCATTGTTGTCAAGAACAAAGCTAGGCTTGTGGTTCAAGGCTTTAGATAGGATGAGGGCATTGACTATGATGAAACTTTTGCCCCTGTAGCAAGATTGGAAGCTATCAGACTGTTCTTAGCCTTTGCTGTCAACCACAACATCAAGGTGTTTCAAATGGATATCAAATATGCATTCCTCTATGGTAAGTTTCAAGAAGAGGTATATGTTTGTCAACATCCTAGTTTTGAGGATCCATTTAATCCAAATCATGTCTACAAGCTAAACAAAGCTTTGTATGGCTTGAAACAAGCACCTAGAGCCTGGTATGAAACTCTTTCCACTTTTCTAATCTCTATTGGTTTCACAAGAGGTAAAATTGATAAAACCTTGTTTTTAAAATGGAGAGGAAAAGATTTGATGATTGTCAAAAATTATGTGGATGACATCATTTTTGGAAGCACATGTAACAAAATGTGTGAAGAGTTTAGACAACTCATGACAGTTGAGTTTGAGATGATTGTAATGGTGGAACTACAGTGCTTTCTTGCTCTCTAAGTTAAGCAACTGCAAAATGGCACTTTCATTCATCAAAGAAAATATGTAAAAGATCTTTTAAACAAATTTGAGATAAATGATTGTAAACCATGTAGTACACCCATGGTAACCACAAAGCTGGTCATGTCTGATGAAAAGGATGATTTAGTTGATCAAACATTATATAGTAGCATGATTGGGTCTTTATTGTACCTAACTGCATCTAGGCCAGACATCATGTTTGCAACATGTGTTTTTGCAAGATCCCAATCAGCACCTAGGAAATCTAACCTCATTGTTGTGAAAAGGATTTTCAGATACATAAAAGGTGCTCCCACACCTGGTATCTGGTACCCTGCTGAAAGGAATATTAAGATTTTAGTTTTCTCAGATAATGACTTTGCTGGATGCAACACAACCAGGAAGTCTACATCTGGTGGATGTCAATTCCTAGGCAATTTCTTAGTGTCTTGGCAAAGCAAAAAGCAAGCAGTTGTTTCTACATTCACTGCTGAAGTAGAATACATTGCTGCTGCAAGATGTAAAGCCAAACTGTTGTGGCTTCAAAATCAACTGCAGGATTTTGGTATAACCTCTTTAAAGAAACCTCTTATGTTGGATAGTCAAGCAGCTGAAAATATCATCAAAAATCCAGTCTCTCATTCAACAACCAAGCACATTGACATCAAACATCACTTTGTGAGGGATTGCTATGAAAAGGTTTGTGTGACACCTGTGCCTTTGTGATCATCAAACAAATACCAAATTTATGAAATATTGTGTTTCATACTTGGGATTTGTAAAAATACGTGTATTATTTGCACATATCAATTCATGTTCGATTTCAAGCTTTAAATCGCTTTCTGGACGGTTATACGCGCACTGATGCGTAAATATAACCAGTTTAATGCAACAAACACTCTAGAATAGTGAAATAGGCTTAACATACCTTAAATAACCTTTACATAACTTAGAAATAAGTTTTGGAGGGTTTGGTGTGGCGAAATCAAGTTAATTCGCTTACAGGGACTAATTTCGACAAACTGCGAAAGTATGCCGATTTGTACTGTAACGAACATTCTGGAACATGATCATAAGTTAAATATGCCCTAAATATCCTTTACATAGCTTACAAATAGGATTTGAGGTGTTTGGTGCGCAAAAATAAACTTTCATGATCAATAGGGACTAAAAGCGTCAAAAAGTGCATAAGTTTGCATTTTTGCTCATATCTTACGTTCTGAATACATCCGGACATCCAAAAATTTATGTAATCATTAAATTATTTTATTTTAGTGATTTGCTTGATAAAAATCCATTCGTCGTGTAATTTGGACCGTTTTTCGCGTTCGTTCGTGTTTCGTCGTAATTAACCAAATAACGCAATCGTACGGCCAAACGAACCGACATCCGGGATATTTTTGAGCATGTTTCATGTTCCCTATACTTTAACTTCATTTTATAGCTTTGAAATGGGATTAACAGGGCTTAAACCTGTCAAAAATGTATCAAAAACCATGTTTTGCACATTCAGGGACCAAAATTGACAATCTGCCATAGTTATCTTAGAAAGGGACCAAAGTTGAAAATCTGATTTCCATCTTGTTTCAGCTGTTCCCCTCATTTGCACATGGTTTTAATGAAACTAGGGGCTTGTTTTGGGGTACCCATGGTATTCTAAAACCATGGGCACATATGTAAGGTCCAGATCGAAGCTCGGTTTTCGATGAACGATCCTAACGGTCTTGGTTTTCCTATAAATACCCCACCCCTCTTGCTTCAAAACTCACATTTGATCTGATTTGGCTCTCTAAGTTGAAGATATACACTTCATACCTGAGAGTAATCGGATCAAAACTCCATAGCTTGGACCAGTTGTAAGTCCTCTTTCGTTCTTTTACGCGTTTTAGCGTGAAGGTCAAACATTGTTTGGATTTCAGCTTTGACCAGTTTATGGTCAACACGAAGTTCATTTAAACTTCATAATGTGAGCGTAATCACGAGGATTTTAGTCTCTTACGACTATACCTACTGATTACCACGTTATCTTGGCATAGTGGCGAGTCGTAGTTTCGGCCAAAATGCGTATTCTTCCGTATTTTATAACCAAACTACTTTTAGGTATCAAAACCGTTTGTTTTGATACCAAACCTGTTTTCAATCCTCGTTAAGCATGTTTTAACATGTTTAGCTCTCACTTTAGGTTTAGTGCTTATGTAGGGTCGTAAAGGTAAGCGGTCTAAATAACCGCTTGTACTTTCGAACCCGAACCGTTTGGTCGATCATTAGAATCTGACCAAACACATTAGGTGACCATAGTTGTATAGGGAATAACCTTCCGAGGTTATACCTTATGGTCACTACGTTTAGCTAGTTGTATGATAGGTAGTTTATATGCCTTAGGAAAATTACCAAAATGCCCTTTTTATGCAAAAATTCATTTTAAGCATATGTAACCTAAAGTTGTATGTAGGCTTTGTTAAACCATATTACATGAGTTCCTATACTCATTTGGTTTACGAAACCTCATTCTATCCGATCTTCCGATTTAGGTCCGTTTATTTACATAATTACCTATATTAGGTGCCGTTTGATTCCGTGATCCCTCTAGCTTTGCATGGTTGTTATTCAAGACTTCTAAGCATCCTCAAGTGAGTACATTGTCCCCTCTTTTACTGTTTTCAAACTTTTTGGGGTGAAACACATGTTCCTACTTGTTACTTTCGTGTTTTTCATGATTTTATATCATATGCTTGTTATGTTCATTAGTACACTATTAGTACATGATTTAATTATGTTTTGCTATGTATGTTCACTTAACATGCTAGCACACATTTGTAATCGTTGGATGTATGTGAACCATTTGTAATCATTGGATGTATGTGAACCATTTGTAATCATTGGATGCATGTGAACCATTTGTAACCGTTTGAGCCATTGGGTTAGGGAAGTGACTAGGTAACGGGGCTGGTGTAATGTGTTAAAAGCATGGTGGATACGCCACTGATACTTCCTATATATAAGTGCTTTTAACACATTATATATCGTTGCGTTATCTAGATCACTTGGGTAAACGATTTCGAAACAATGTCACACAAGGATGTTTTCTGAATAATATAAACCATACGAGTGTTATTAACGAGTTTTTATGAGATATTTTACAATCTGATTTAATAAAACAAATGTTTTGCAGTTAAGAATCATGGCTACGAGATTTTGCAAATTATAACCAACTTGATTTGAGTTGGTTAATTATGTCGCAATATTATACTTTTCAAAACAAGGTTTTTAAATAACTATTGCAACATGTAAAACGAGCCATGAATATGACACTCATATAAAACCTATGTACTCGCCGGCATTTTTATGCTGACGTATTTTCACGTGTGTTTTAGGTACCATAGTTGATGATGATTTTTGTGTACGCTCACATAGGAATGGACGAGGTCTTTGTGACTTAATAACAATGAAAGTTTATTTGTTCTTGTTGGGATTGAACCCTTCCAAAGGAACAGATAATTAAAGCAAAACTGGATCAAAGCAGTGGATCCAGAATAAGCAGATGTTATGTATACAAGTCTCTCCCCTTGAAAGTGGTTTCAACATCTACTGACCTCCTATCTACTGATCGTACAAACTGCTGACCTACAAACTGCTGATCAAGTAAAAAGACTGATGGAAGACTAAAGCTCTGCTGTTCAATCTACTGCCTTGAGTCAAGCTCTACTGATCATGATAAGTACTGCTGGGTTCACATCAGTGGAAGGATGCAGCAGTAGTTTAGATGTCTTTATGTAATGAAATGTAATAACAGTAGTTAGCATAGCAGAGGTTGTATAGATCAGATGTTAGAGTTTGTTAGGAGGTTAGATGTCACTTTCATGGTGACGTCAGCTTAGATGCCTCAGTGGTTTGCTCGTGCCTATAAATAGAACAGTGCTCTGTACTGGTCTATTAGCTCTTTCACTATCTTCTTCCAGCACGAACAAATACTGTGAGCTCAGGCCGAGGGGGAGTTTTTTGCATACTTGCAAATTGTAATCATTGTTGAAATTAAATTCAATCATTCGGTTCAATATTAAACTTGTATGTTAAAAGCATTTCTCATGTTTGATTGTGAAATGTTTGCTTCCATATTAATTCTGCTGCACAACTCATTCATCTTCATCTTAATTCAAACGTAAAACACAATCAAAACCAAACTCAGATCCTAACAATTGGTATCAGAGTCTGGACAGTCAAATTTGATTTAACAATCATCTTGACACAAATAGTTCAGCTCATAATCGTTGATACTGATAGTTTGTTCGTTTTGTTGAAAAACAGAGCAAGGTTTAATCACCATCAAAGTTGATTAATCAGTGCCTGTAAAACAACCAGGATGACGTCACAATCACAAGATGATAAGAATAACATTGGCTCTCTTTTCAAACCACCTATGCTTAAACGTAATGAATACAACATCTGGCAGAGAAGGATGGGTCACATCCTTGCTCAACAGAACACTGGATGTTGGAGGTCTGTTGTTTTTGGTCCCCATGTTCCTATGGTGCCAAGTGTTGAGGATGCAAAGAAGTTTGTACCTAAACCATCTGAAAAACTATACTGAAACTGATTTTCAAATGTTCGAACTCGATGCCAAAGCATTTAGCATCATAGCATCTGCATTACCCAATGAAATCTATGCTGGACTGTTACATTGTAACAGTGCCAAAGAGCTATGGGATGCATTGAAGGAATAGTTTGGGGGCACAGAAGAAGTTATTGAAAACAATAGGGAAATTCTGAATTAGCAGTATGAAACATTTTGTCGCATTTAGGGTGAATCATTGACCCAACAGTTTGAACGTTTCAGTTGTCTCATCAGTGAGCTAAGACTTGTTAAAGTTGAAATTCCAAAATCAACACAAAATAGTAGGTTCCTTAGATCATTACCTGATAAATGGGACACAATTGCATTTATGACTAGAAACTCTACTGAGTTCAAAGATCTGACCCTGACCCAACTTCATGGTAGACTCCTGACCTATAAAAGATAGTTAAACCAGAAAAAGAAGTTGCAAGAGTCTGGCAAAGTTGCTGATGATTATTCCTTTGGCAGCACAGCTCTGTTTGGTCTGGAAGAATCTGGTAGCAGTAGTATGGATCAGGGTTATGATCACTTTATTGATATAACCGCTGGTGGTAATTTCAACAACCCTGATTCTCACTCTGCAAATTATGCTTTTAGTGCAAATTGTGAAAACCAGATGTCAAATAACTTGTGCTTTGAACTCAATGATTTGCAACACTTTGATCCCACTGACTTAGAAGAGATGGACATTTTGCATCAATTGGCTTTGCTTAGTGTAAGAACAAGCAAATTCTATAAAAGAACAGGGAGAAAATTCCCAGGGTTACATGGGAATTTAATAGTGGGGTTGGATAAGTCAAAAATTAAGTGCTATAAGTGCAATAGGCTAGGTCATTTTGCTAGGGAATGCAGGAGTCAAAACACTGGTCCAATAATCACTCATCCCAGCTCAAATCCTAGACCACAACACCAAAGCACTATGCACTATACCCAATATACCCCTGCTGCCCATTTTAACACTGCTCATTATGCTGCAACCCCTATGCCTGTGCATTATGTTCAAACAACTGTTCCACAAATTCAATATGTTCAAACCCCTGTCCCTCAGGCACAAGTGCAACCTGTTGCACCTCAACCAGCTGCTCCAACAGTAACACAACCAGATGAGCAAAGCTTTTTCACTCAAGGCTTTGTTGACTGGAGCAGCATGCCTGATGAGCTTGGTGATGAAAATTTTGCACTCAATGCTTTTAATGATCCTTCTAATGATGAATTTTGTTTGATGGCATTAGAGTCAATACCAGAAGGGGTAGAAACTGAAGGTAAACAGCTAAGTATTGAAACAGTGGATATAGTGGCTGAAGCAGTAGTTACTGTAGTTGCTGGTGAACTACTGCTGGGACAAAATTCAGAAACCCTGATTAAACCACTGACTGACCCCTGGTCCAAAGAAGACATGGAAGAAAAGATAGCAGGTGAGAAAGAAGAGAGAGTTGATGAAGAAGGTGATCATCAATGTGACTGTGCCATGATGGCTGCTGCTAAGGTAGCAACTTAAGTTCTTGAAAAACTGTGTTCAGACGAATGCATTATTGCATTTGCTAACATCAAAGAGGTAAATGAAAAACTTAGGGATAAAATCTTAACTGATGAAGTCAAATTTGAAAAGTTGTTAAAAGAACTTAGAAACAAATTGGCTGAAAAAGACAAAGAAATCAGCAGTCTCAAAGAAGAGCAAAGCATAACCAAGACTCAACTCCAAACTATGGTAGAGAAATATCAAGTTTGCAAAAAAGAGTTGGAGTCCACCCAGATCACTTGTGAAAGATGGGTGGAATCTTGCAAAGGGTATGAGGTTATGCTTGAGAAACAGCTTGAAAGCAATGTTAAGTTTGGAATAGGATATAGAAAATATGACGATCTTGAAAACACTGTTGGAAAACAAGCTGGTTCATCTGAAATTATACCAACCAACAAGAATGGCCAAGAGGTTAAAATAACCGACAAACTTGGTAACAAAATCACTTTGGAAAGATCTGTGGGATCATCAACTTTTGAGGAAATTGAGAAATACCAATTTAAACCCACATGGTTTGATGAGTGTGACATTCTTGAAAATTTCAAGCCCATGGACTTTACAACCACTGATGGTGTCACAGCTCCAAATGCAAAGGTCATTCCTATCAAGGACATCCCAACAGTGGTTCAAAACTCTGTTGCAAAGGAGTCTGAGAAAAGGAAGAAAAGAGAAAAGGTCAAAAACTTGTTTTGTGAATTTTGTGAAAAAAGAAACCATATAACAAAAGACTGTTTTCATCTAAAAGCATATGATATAAACAAAACAAGTGTCATTGTTCCTGCTGAAAGCTGCACCATCTGTGGTAAAACAAACCACAAAACTCAAGCATGTGTGTATCTCAAAAACTCAAGGAATGAGTACACTGATAAAACATCCTTGAGTCCATCAACATCATCTGTCAAATTCACCAAGAATCAACCACTATTTGTGCCAGTCCAAACAGCTGTTACAAAACAGCTGAATCAAACATCTGTGTAAAGAGATGTTCAAGTGACTGATGCACCCCCTGCCAACCAATTCAGAAAAGGCAAGGGACAATCATCTTAGCAAAGGATTCCACACGTTTATGAGACCTACAAAAGGCCCTCTAAACCAAGAGTGAATAGGCATCCTTTTGGGTATCAACAGGTGATTGGTCAAAACCCACAACAGTGGTTAGAAAGAAACAGTCCTAATACTGTCCAAACCCCTGACCTAACCACTGTCCATCAATCTACATCCATCCCAGACACTGTTGACCCCATCCAAAGCCTTATTGGCTTTGGAAACCCTAATGAACTAATCCTTTTACTTCATGTGCAGGGAGATTCTGCATGCTTAGATAGCCTTTGGTATGTAGATAGTGGAGGCTCCAGGCACATGACAGGATGTAAAGCCCTACTCAAAGATTTCAAAATCCATGGAGGGGGTGATATATCCTTTGGGAATAATAGTAAAGGGAAAGTTCTGGGGTCTGGTACAGTACAGTCTGGAAAGGTAAAATTTGAAAATGTCAATCTGATAGACAATCTAAAATTCAACCTCCTAAGTGTTTCATAAATGAGTGATAAGGGGTATGTGTCACACCCCCAAAATCCACACGCGGAGTATCACCGCTTGGAGGCGTGATATGACCAGGATCAAGCCACCAATCATATTGAACAAGCATGCAAGTAAACATAATTCAACCAAACAATATGAAAGGGGTTCAAAACCAAAGTATAGTTAAGTGTTTAGCGGAAGCATAATTGTAAAACCCATTGTAAGTATTAAGTACGAAATAAGGTAATGTTTATAGCATGGCACACACTGCCATATCCCACAACGACCGTTCCTCCCTGTGCAAGCTCCATGAGTACCTAATGACCTGCAAGGCATGTAGCAACGAATCAACAACAAAGTTGAGCGAGTTCATACTTGGTTGTTTGGTTATAGTATTCATTTCGTAAATCGTATGTTCGTTTTGTAAACCATGTATCGTATTAATTCGTATCGCGGTCATCCTGACATGTTTGCGAAGATTAGTGGGGGCTTCCCATGTGTAATCAGACCACGCGTATCGACTACTACGAAAATGTAAGAGGTGCCCTAAGTTAATGTATATCAGCATTAACCCATTGCCAATAGTCCATTAGTACATACCCGTCCGACTGGCACGGTGTGAGGTTTGTTAAACCTAATAGCGCTATTAACTAATGACCCGCTCGCCATAGGCCTCGACGATTAAGTCGATAAATGAGGGACTTAAAGTGATAGAATTGATGGTCTTATAGTCGTGTACGTAGGTTTTACGTACGTGTCCTTCAATCCGAGGACAGTAGTAAGTATGAGTGTACGTAGGTTTTACGTACGTGCCCATCAATCCGAGGACAGTAAAAGTAGTAATGATAGTACGAGTAGTTATTCAATCCCATTTCCAACCCCTGGGAATCCCATGCCTTGTAGAAAGTGTGAACTCACCTTAGGTTAGCTCGGTAGATAAACGAAAGGTCAATCGAGCTGCTAGTGGTCAACCACGTCCTAACATGTTTACCATACAAGTCAGGTCTAGGTTCAAATAGTGCGCGTATGTTTACACAAATTAACAGGTTACAAACACGTATTGATCATGGCAGGCACGTATAACACATTAGCAATCAACTACATAACATACTAACACTTGTTCGATCCAGAAGATAAAGCCCAATAACAGGCGGCCCAACATGTTGTGCGATCCACAACATGTTGTGCGATTCAGTTAAACACCCGACCCACATAACAAGCCGATCCAACATACATACGGCCCAAACAAGTAAACGAATAAACAACTTGTGCGATCCAATGCAGCTTGTGCGACTGAAGACATCTTGTGCGACCAGATCGTCTTGTGCGAATGGACTTCTTGTGTGACTGAGTTTTGGGCCATTCGGTCCAATAACATGTTAAGTTCAAACAGTGTGCAAGGCCCAAGATCTTGTGCGATCGACACCATCTTGTGCGATCCACAAGATCTTGTGCGATCATTCATAAGTAAACAGTACTATGTGCTTTATGTGTTTGTACCCCGTCTTGTGCGATCAGATCAGGTCTTGTGTGACCTGATCTTGTGCGACCAAGAGGGAGCTTTTGCGATCGGTTTTAATAGCCGGATATTATGCTATTCGGTTACAATCATTCAATAGTTTCCAATTTTACAATAATCAATCAACAGTTTCTATCCTAGCTAATATTCGATCAACCCAAGCAATCTTCATCAATTCATATGAACTCTAATCATATTCAAAACATAACAACAACCTACATATTCAAAAGATAACAACAACCTACATACTAACTATTAAATCATGGATTAAAATCACACAACACATCATACTCGATTATAGCTCTAATCCGATTAACATCATCACACACATATGAGCCGATTTCATGACATTAACATTAACAGTTATATCACCATCCATCTGATATCATTCCCAAATCATCATGTAAAACATACATATATCACAACTTCATGCAACCTCATTATTATCGATTCTACAATTAGGAACCCTAACCGGATTTGATAAATCATATAACAATACACCATCATCGATCAACATAAAATCAAATAACAACAAAACACTAAAACACTAACCGGATTAGAGGTGAATAAGGGTTAATCCGAATCCCAAGCTTCGAGGGAGAGGGTGTTGTTGCCGTCGAGTTCTAGAGAGAAGGAAGAGAGCACTAGGGTTTTGTGTGTGTGGGTGTTTTGCAAATTATGAGGGGTATACCCTATCCCCTAAGTGTTATGCGATATAAGGGAGTGGACCGAACCCTCATTTGGGCTGCCCATTGGTCCGAATACAAGAGTGTAGCCCGAATGGGCTTGTGCGATCGGGTGAGTGTTGTGCGTTTGGGCCGTTTATATACATACATACATGACACAAAGCACATATCAAACATAACATTCATTTAATCAATCACTTTCATATAATCACATCACGTACACATACGTTACATCAGAGTACAAAGATAGGTTCTGAAATACGAGTTGTCACATTATCCCTAGGTTGAAAGAAATTTCGTCTCGAAATTTGGTACGTACTCACTGAGGAAGCTAGTTAAGTTGCATGGTTTTCCTGGGGTGTCACATCCTCCCCCCGTTGATCTGGAATTTCATCCTGAAATTCCGTAGCTTTAGCCTCAGTAGTGGTTGTACTGTTTGCAAATAGTTGGGGATACTTTTGTTTCATCTGATCTTCGCGTTCCCAAGTGAACTCTGGGCCACGACGGGAGTTCCAACGAACTTGAACGAGAGGTATCCTAGTGCGCTTGAGGACCATAACATCCCGGTCCATGATCTCATCTGACAGACACTTCTTCAGATTCGACACGTGGAAGACGTTGTGAATTGCACTGAGTTCTGCTGGTAAGTTCAGTTTGTAGGCCACCTTGCCTATTTTCTCTATGACTTCGAAAGGTCCAACGTATCGTGGGTTAAGTTTGCCTCGTTACCAAAACGAACCACACCCTTCCAGGGTGAAACTTTGAGTAGCACTCGCTCCCCAACCTGGAGCTCGAGTGGTTTCCTGTCCTTATCGGCGTAGCTTTTCTGGCGGTCACGAGCCGTCGCCATTCGTTGTCGTATTTGAGCAATTCGTTCTGTTGTGTCTACCACAAGTTCTGGGCCAGTGATCTGACTATCCCCCACTTCTGCCCAACAAAGAGGTGACCGACATTTACGCTCGTACAATGCCTCAAACGGAGCAGCTTTAATGCTGGTGTGGTAGCTGTTATTGTACGAAAATTCCACAAGTGGCAGATGCTTTTCCCAGCCGTCGCCAAAGTCGATTACACATGCCCTATGCATGTCTTCAAGGGCCTGGATGGTGCGTTCAGACTGCCCATCCGTTTGCGGGTGATAAGCTGTGCTCATATCTAAACGTGAGCCAAAAGACTTGTGCATTGCTTGCCATAGTTCTGAAGTAAAACATGCATCACGATCCAAGATAATAGAGGTGGGCACCCTGTGCCTCGAGACAACTTCCTTAAGATATACGTCTGCTAGAGTGGAGAACTTATCCGTTTCCTTGATAGCCAAGAAGTGAGCAGACTTTGTGAGTCGATCCACGATCACCCAAATAGTATCGTTACCACGTTGAGATCTAGGCAGGCCAGTAACAAAATCCATGGAAATTTGCTCCCATTTCCATTGTGGTATCTCTGGTTGTTGGAGTAGGCCTGAGGGTTTCTGATATTCCGTCTGGACTTTCGCACAAGTCAAGCACTTGCTAACGTAAGTTGCTCTGTGAGCTTTCATGCTAGGCCACCAATACGTAGTTTTGATATCGTGGTACATCTTATCCGAACCAGGATGTACTGAGTAGCGAGACTTGTGTGCCTCATCCATCACAAGCTCTCGTAGGTTGCCATAGAGTGGGACCCAAATGCGTCATGTTACATAGTAAGCACCGTCTTCCTTCTATTCTAATCGTTGCCTTGAGCCGCGTAGGGCTTTAGCCCTGATGTTTTCTTGTTTCAATGCTTCTACCTGAGCATCTCGAATATGAGAAGGAAGACTAGACTGTATAGTGAGTTGTAAAGCTCGTACGCGCTTAGGCGCAGTGTCCTTTCGACTGAGGGCGTCAGCCACAACATTGGCTTTACCCGGGTGGTACCTGATCGAGCATTCGTAGTCATTCAGTAGCTCGACCCATCGTCGTTATCGCATATTCAACTCCTTCTGTTTGAAAATATGCTCGAGACTCCTTTGATCAGTGTAGATGGCGCACTTGGTACCGTACAGGTAGTGTCTCCATATCTTAAGTGCAAAAAACAACAGCTCCCAGCTCTAGATCGTGTGTAGTGTAGTTCCTTTCATGAACTTTAAGTTGGCGTGAGGCGTAGGCTATAACTTTATCCCGCTGCATCAATACACAACCAAGACCCTGAATGGATGCGTCGCAGTAAACCACAAAGTCGTCTGTGCCCTCAGGCAATGAAAGGATATGTGCACTTCAAAGTCTATCCTTTAAGTGCTGAAATGCTAATTCCTGTGCGTTTCCCCATCGATAAACAACGCCTTTCTGCGTTAGTGAGGTGAGGGGCTGTGTAATCTTGGAGAAGTCCTTGATGAACCTTCTGTAGTAACCTGCCAAGCCCAAGAATTGGCGAATTTCCGTTGGTGTACGAGGTGCAGGCCAGTTCTTAATCAAGTCTACCTTGGATGGATCAACGTGAATCCCATCCTTGTTCACCACATGGCCTAAGAAATGGACTTCACGAAGCCAGAAGTCGCATTTCGAGAACTTTGCATAAAGCTGTTCTGTTCGAAGGAGTTCCAAAATGAGTCGTAAATGCTGCTCGTGTTCCTCCTGATTCTTCGAATAGATCAGGATGTCGTCGATGAAAACTATGACGAACTTGTCCAAGTAAGGCTTGCACACTCTATTCATCAAATCCATGAAGACCTCAGGTGCGTTTGTCAGCCCAAAAGGCATGACCAAAAACTCATAGTGTCCATATCGAGTTCTAAAGGCTGTTTTAGAGACGTCCTCTTCTCGGACTCTCAGCTGGTGATATCCTGATCTCAAATGAATCTTCGAGTAAAAGCTCGACCCTTGCAACTGGTCGAATAGGTCATCAATGAGTGGAAGAGGATAGCGATTCTTCACTGTTACCTTGTTGAGTTCACGGTAGTCGACGCACATTCTGAAGGTACCGTCCTTCTTCTTCATGAATAGCACTGGAGCTCCCCAAGGCGAAGAGCTAGGATGAATAAAACCCTTATCCAGGAGTTCTTGTAGTTGCGTAGAGAGTTCTTCCAACTCTGGTGGGGCTAAGCGATAAGGTGCTCGAGCTATAGGCGCTGCTCCAGGAGCTAGCTCGATTTGGAATTTGACTTGGCGATGAGGTGGAAGACCAGGTAATTCCTCAGGGAATACCTCAGGATAGTCGCGTACAATCGGAAAATCTTCTATCTTCTTCTCTTTCTTCGAGGTGTCAGTAACAAGAGCCAGAATAGCAGTGTGGCGCTTACGCAAACACTTCTGGGCCTTAAGGAAGGAGATGATGCTCACAACAGCACCACTCTTGTCATCACGAATCAATAGAGGTTCATCACCTGGGCGAGGAATACGAACAATCTTCTCGTTGCAAAGAATCTCTGCTTGGTGTTGGGATAACCAGTCCATCCCTATGACAACGTCGAAACTACCCAGAGTGATAGGAAGGAGGTCGATTGAGAAAGTATGACCAGCAAGAGCAAGGTTACAACACTTGACTACGTGTGTGACCTCTAAATTTTTACCATTAGCTAACTCTACAGTGTGCTTGGTGTTCAAAACTGTTGGGGTACGCTTAAGCATTTGGCTAACTTTTAAAGACACGTAGCTAGTATCGGCACCTGAATCAAATAAGACTGTAACATAAAAGTCGTTGAGAAGGAACTTACCCATCACCACATTGGGATCATTCCTCGCTTCACCTTGACCAATAACGAATACACGACCCCTTACACCATTGTCGTGGTTACCCCCGTTGTTTCCATTTCCCTTATTGTTATTATTGTTGTTGTTCTGGTTCTGAATCAGCTGGGGACAATCTCTCTTGATGTGACCTTCAGCTCCATACTGATAGCATCCCCTGTTGCCTCGCTGTTGCTGCTGCTGGTCTTGTGGAGCTGGTGGTTGTTGTCGTTGGTTCTGATTCGCAGGTCATGAGCTCCTACAATCCTTAGCTTCATGACCCATCTTGAGACACCTCTGGCAACGACCCTTGTTGCACTGACCACTGTGGTATCTGTTGCATCTGTTGCACTTTGGAAGGTTTCCTCGATAACCACCTTGCCCTTGACTACCAGAAGATTGCTGACCAGGGCTCTTGTAGTCATCAGTTCTTCTCTGTTGAGACTGAGACTGAACAGAAGTTGAAACTTTGCTTGATGTTCCATCCCACTTACGCTTGTTGTCGCCGGGAGTTTCAGAAGCAGCTGTAGCACTAATACGCTTTGGTAACCTGTTCTGCTCCACCGCCTGATCAGTGAGACGATGAGCCAATTGAACAACTTGCTGGATGGTGGCTAGGTTAGCTGAGTCACATGACTTTGAATCTCGGGCACTAAACCCTTAAGATATAGTTTGATGCGTTTGATGGGAGGTTCCACCATGGTAGGACACAGAATAGCAAGCTTATTCGATCTTTTCGTATATGCTTCAATTTCTGACCCCATCATCTTGAGGTTGAAGAACTCGACTTCCAGTTTGTGAATTTCATCACGGTTGCAGTACTCCTCCTTGATCATTTCCTTAAAGTTGTTCCATGGAGTGGCGTTAGCAGCAACCAACCCCAGCATTTGCACCTGAGCGTTCCACCATGTGAGCGCTATACCCTCGAGGGTACCGGTAGCATACTTCACCCTGCGAGCCTCAGGGCATTCACACATCTCGAAAACAGATTCGAGCTTTTCAAACCAGTGGAGGAGTCCAACTGCCCCTTCAGTGCCACTGAAAGTACCAGGACGACAGTCCATGAAAGTTTTGAAGGTGCACACAGGAGGCTGTGCAGGTTGACCTGTCGTGAGAGTAAGAAAGGATAAAGTTTAACACAAAGGTTGGATTCATGAGAGTAGGATCCAGAGATCCTAGAGTGAGTCGGGATGGCAGGGTATACCTCCTGCCTGAGCAGCTGCAAGTGCCACATCAACTTGTTGGATAATCAGAGCCGTCAACTGGGCTTGTGTCATGTTAACGCGTCCAGACATGATCTTCATATCAAGAGAAACGTAAGTGAGAGGGATTCGCGAAAGTGCGATGACAGAAGAGAGTAAGCACACATGTGTTTTCAAGCTATAGTTGCTATGTTTATCTAAGCATACCATAAGCAAAGTTCTATGTAATCTAACAAGTAGGAAATAAGACATAAACCACATCACCAAGAATGTTGAGCCTTGCACGTGGAGTGAAGCGTCGTTGTGGATCGTAGAGCACTTTACAGGTTATAGTCTGGTTTTAACAAAAATGTTTTCTCTTATTAAAACCAAGTTCTCTATAACCAATGGCTCTGATACCAATCTGTCACACCCCCCAAAATCCACACGCGGAGTATCACCGCTTGTAGGCGTGACATGACCAGGATCAAGCCACCAATCATATTGAACAAGCATGCAAGTAAACATAATTCAACCAAACAATATGAAAGGTGTTAAAAACCAAAGTATAGTTAAGTGTTCAGCGGAAGCATAATTGTAAAACCCATTGTAAGTATTAAGTACGAAATAAGGTAATGTTTATATCATGGCACACACTGCCATATCCCACAACGACCGTTCCTCCCTGTGCAAGCTCCATGAGTACCTAATGACCTGCAAGGCATGTAGCAACGAATCAACAATAAAGAGTTGGTTACTTGGTTATAGTATTCATTTCGTAAATCGTATGTTCGTTTTGTAAACCATGTATCGTATTAATTCGTATCGCGGTCATCCTGACATGTTTGCGAAGATTAGTGGGGGCTTCCCATGTGTAATCAGACCACGCGTATCGACTTCTACAAAAATGTAAGAGGTGCCCTAAGTTAATGTCTATCAGCATTAACCCATTGCCCATAGTCCATTAGTACACGCCCGTCCGACTGGCACGGTGTGAGGTTTGTTAAACCTAATAGCGCTATTAACTAATGACCCGCTCGCCATAGGCCTCGGTGATTAAGTCGATAAATGAGGGACTTAAAGTGATAGAGTTGATGGTCTTATAGTCGTGTACGTAGGTTTTTCGTACGTGCCCTTCAATCCGAGGACAGTAGTAAGTATGAGTGTACGTAGGTTTTACGTACGTGCCCTTCAATCTGAGGACAGTAAAAGTAGTAATGATAGTACGAGTAGTTATTCAATCCCATTCCCAACCCCTGGGAATCCAATGCCTTGTAGAAAGTGTGAACTCACCTTAGGTTAGCTCGGTAGATAAACGAAAGGTCAATCGAGCTGCTAGTGGTCAACCACGTCCTAACATGGTTACCATACAAGTCTGGTCTAGGTTCAAATAGTGCACGTATGTTTACACAAATTAACAGGTTACTAACATGTATTGATCATGGCAGACACGTATAACAGATTAGCAATCAACTACATAACATACTAACACTTGTTCGATCCAGAAGATAAAGCCCAATAACAGGCGGCCCAACATGTTGTGCGTTCGGCACAGTCTTGTGCGATCCACAACATGTTGTGTGATTCAGTTAAACACCCCGCCCACATAACAAGCCGATCCAACAAACATACGGCCCAAACAAGTAATCGAATAAACAACTTGTGCGATCCAATGCAGCTTGTGCGACTGAAGACATCTTGTGCGACCAGATCGTCTTGTGTGAATGGACTTCTTGTGCGACTGAGTTTTGGGCCATTCGGTCCAATAACATGTTAAGTTCAAACAGTGTGCAAGGCCCAAGATCTTGTGCGATCGACACCATCTTGTGCGATCCACCGGATCTTGTGCGATCATGCATAAGTAAACAGTACTATGTGCTTTATGTGTTTGTACCCCGTCTTGTGCGATGCACTTACGCAATCAGATCTGGTCTTGTGTGACCTGATCTTGTGCGACCAAGAGGGAGCTTGTGCGATCGGTTTTAATAGCCGGATATTATGCTATTCGGTTACAATCATTCAATAGTTTCCAATTTTACAATAATCAATCAACAGTTTCTATCCTAGCTAATATTCGATCAAACCAAGCAATCATCATCAATTTGTATGAACTCTAATCATATTCAAAACATAACAACAACCTACATATTCAAAACATAACAACAACCTACATACTAACTATTAAATCATGGAATTAAAATCACACAACACATCATACTCGATTATAGCTCTAATCCGATTAACATCATCATACACATATGAGCCGATTTCATGACATTAACATTAACAGTTATATCACCATCCATCTGATATCATTCCCAAATCATCATGTAAAACATACATATATCACAACTTCATGCAACCTCATTATTATCGATTCTACAATTAGGAACCCTAACCGGATTTGATCAATCATATAACAATACACCATCATCAATCAACATAAAATCAAATAACAACAAAACACTAAAACACTAACCGGATTAGAGGTGAATAAGGGTTAATCCGAATCACAAGCTTCGAGGGAGAGGGTGTTGTTGCCGTCGAGTTCTAGAGAGAAGGAAGAGAGCACTGGGGTTTTGTATGTGTGGGTGTTTTGAAAATTATGAGGGGTATACCCTATCCCCTAAGTGTTATGCGACATAAGGGAGTGGGCCGAACCCTCACTTGGGTTGCCCATTGGTCCGAATACAAGAGTGTAGCCCGAATGGGCTTGTGCGATCGGGTGAGTGTTGTGCGTTTGGGCCGTTTATATACATACATACATTACACAAAGCACATATCAAACATAACATTCATTTAATCAATCACTTTCATATAATCACATCACATACACATACGTTACATCAGAGTACAAAGATAGGTTCTGAAATACGAGTTGTCACATTATCCCCAGGTTGAAAGAAATTTCGTCCCGAAATTTGGTATGTACTCACTGAGGAAGCTAGTTAAGTTGCATGGTTTTCCTGGGGTGTCACAGTATGGGTCATTCTTCATAAAGGAGCGTTGTAGGATTGTTGGACCAGAATTGGTTGAAAAGATTGAAGCAATAATCAAAACTGGAAAAACAAAACTTGTTGCTCAAAGAAGTGGCAATGTTTATGTTGTTGATATGTCAAAAGAGAGTCCCAGAACTGATGCCTGTCTATTCTCAGCTGCCTCTAAGAAAGAGACAGAACTTTGGCATAGAAGATCGGGGCACACAAATCTCAAGACAATCACTGAAATTTCAAAAAAAAGCTTGGTAAGAGGCTTACCACAAAAATTGTTTTCATGTCCTGAGCATTGTATTTCCTGTTTAAAAGGAAAACAGCATAAAAGCTCCTTTAAGTCCATTGAAGAGTCCAAAACAACCCAGTGTTTGCAAATACTGCACATGGATTTGTTTGGCCCAGTTCAAGTCATGAGTCTCAAGAAGAAGAGATATTGTTTGGTTATTGTTGATGACTTCTCTAGGTTTACATGGACTTTCTTTTTACACTCAAAAGATGAGACTGCAGGCATTTTGCAAGACTTTGTGACACAGGTTGAAAAGCAATTTGACCTTCCAGTAAAAGTCTTCAGGAGTGACAATGGCACATAATTCAAAAATAAGGAGTTGGATGCCTTCTGTGTGAAGAACGGGATTGTAAGGCAGTACAGCATCCCTAGAACACCAGAGCAAAATGGGGTAGTTAAAAGAAAGAACAGAACTTTGATTGAGGCTGCCAGAACCATGTTTGCTGATTCAGGTTTGCCATTAACTTTTTGGGCAGAGGCAGTAAACACTGCTTGCTATGTTCAAAACAGAGTTTTAATAAACCCCAGGCACAAAAAGACTGCTTATGAAATTCTGTATAAAATCAAACCACTGATCTCATATTTTAAAGTATTTGGCTGCCCATGCTTTATTTTAAATTTAAAAGATTCCATCTCAAAATTTGCAGCCAAAGTAGATTGTGGTTATCACCTGGGATACTCAACCACTGCCAAGGCCTTCAAAGTGTTTAATACACGGACCAAAGCAGTGGAGGAGACCTTGAATGTAAAGTTCAATGAACTTTCATCAATGAAAATCCCAGCAAATCCTGCAGATTTGTTTGATCTTGATAAATTCACTTTTGAAAACAATGCTGTCAAGACTAACAGTGCAGGTCCATCAGAGGATTCAACCTCAGACTATGGATATGAAATCATCATTCCACAAAAGTCTGTCAGAATGGGAAGAGCAACAGATGTTCAAAACAGCTGTCAAAGCTCAACCACTGCTACCTCAACAGTTTTTGACCAAAGTAGCCCCTTAACCACTGTTGATAAAAGTCCTCAAACAGTGGATCAAAGTCATCATGTGTCCACACCTTTGCCCCCTATTCCACCACCTTTTGAACCCACTGCTGGATCATCAAAGTCACCAGCAGTGGTTAGCTCAGTTGATACACATTTGCAGCCTTCACCAACAAATGCCATCATACCATACCAAGGAGATTTAATCTTCTTGAGATCTCATCCACCTGACCAAATCATTGGCAACATAAATGAAGGGGTGCTCACAAGAAGCCAAACCCAAAACATTTGTCTTTTTGCTGGTTTTCTATCACTCCATCAGCAAGTCAAGTACCAAGAGGCACTGAAAGACAATAGCTGGGTAGAAGCCATGCAAGAGGAGCTCCAACAGTTTAAAAGACAACAAGTATGGGAGCTTGTACCACTACCAAAAGATGTAAGCCCCATTCGCACAAAGTGGGTCTTCAAAAACAAAACTGATGAAAGGGGCATTTTTGTTAAGAATAAAGCTAGGCTTGTGGTTCAAGGTTACAGACAGGAAGAGGGGATAGACTATGATGAAACTTTTGCCCCTGTAGCAAGATTAGAAGCTATAAGACTGTTCCTGGCCTTTGCTGTCAAACACAAAATGAAGGTGTTCCAAATGGATATAAAAAGTGTTTTCCTCTATGGTACAATTCAAGAAGAGGTGTATGTTTGTCAACCTCCAGGTTTTGAGGATCCATTTTATCCAGATCATGTCTACAAGTTAAACAAAGCCTTGTTTGGCCTGAAACAAGCACCTAGGGCCTGGTATGAAACTCTTTCCACCTTTCTACTCTCAAATGGTTTCAAAAGAGGTACCATTGATAAAACACTGTTTCTAAAATGGAGAGGAAAGGATTTAATGATTGTCCAAATTTATGTGGATGACACTATTTTTGGAAGCACATGTAATAAAATGTGTGAAGAGTTCAGGCAACTCATGACAGCTGAGTTTGAAATGAGTGCAATGGGTGAGCTGCAATACTTTCTTGGACTCAAAGTTCAGTAAATGAAAAATGGAACCTTCATTCATCAAAGCAAATATGATAAAGAAGTTTTGAACAAATTTGATATGAATGATTGTAAACCATGCAGCACACGCATGGCAACAAATAAGCTAGTCATGTCTGATGAAAAGGATAAGCTGATTGACCAAACTCTATATAGAAGCATGATTGGGTCTTAGTTGTACCTAACTGCATCTAGCCCAGACATCATGTTTGCAACATGTGTTTGTGCAAGAAGTCAATCAGCCCCTAGAAAATCCAACCTTATTGCTATAAAAAGGATATTCAGATACATAAAAAGTGCTCCCACACTTGGTATCTGGTATCCAGCTAATGGGAATATCAAGCTTTCAGGATTTTCAGACAGTGACTTTGCTGGATGTAACACCCCAAGGAAGTCCACATCAGGAGGGTGCCAGTTTCTAGGTGATTGCTTAGTTTCATGGCAAAGCAAAAAGCAAGCAGCTGTTTCAACATCCACTGCTGAAGCTGAATACATTGCTGCTGCAAGCTGTACAGCCCAACTCCTGTGGCTTCAAAATCAGTTGCTGGATTTTAGTATCACTGCCTTAAAGACACCACTCATGTTGGATAGCCAGGCAACAGAAAATATCATCAAAAATCCAGTTTCCCATTCAACCACCAAGCACATCGACATCAGACATCACTTTGTGAGGGATTGCTATGAAAAAGGTTTGATTTCTCTGCATCATGTCCCAACTAAAGATCAGCTGGCAGATGTGCTCACAAAAGCATTAGATACATCCACCTTTGAAAGCTTAGTCTCTAGGATTGGCATGCTAAATATGGAATAACAAGCAAAATCTTGTTTTTCCATGAATAAAAGCATTAAAATGTTTTCAGAAAATCAAAAATCCATCCTTAAAAATAGCTGAAAATGAAGTTTTCATTAAAATCCTTAAAAGTCTGCCATAACCACTGATTGTTCAAAAGTCTGTTCTACTTCAAAGTCTGTCCACTGCTGAAAGTCAACCCCTGTTCTCTCGTTTTCCTGATAAGCACTGATGCTCAAAATCAGTGTTTTATCCACTGATGTGCTATCTATTGATAGTGAAAATCACCCACTGCTTCCATTTGTTACCGTTGTAACCACTGCCTTTCATCAGTAGTTTTCATAAAAGTACTGTCCTTCATTTCATCAGGGGTTGGCACATGGACAGTACATAGCGGTCAGACCTTTTTTAACCACTGCCATGTCAGCATTCACTTTTTCTCCATAAAAACCCCCATTCAAAACCCCAAATAGGGTTTTACTGTTGAATTGAATTCTTAAAAATTCTTTTCTCAAAGCAGTTTTTCATCTCGTCTCCTCAAATTTCTTCATAACCTTCTTCGATCATCATCTCCAAAATGACAAAATCGAAGTCATCTGCAAAACCCACTTCCAAATCATCCTCAAAGGAAGCCTCTCAAAAGGCCAAACCCACCGAAATTCCACACAAACCCTCTCACAATATTTTAGGTCTTCTTACAAAACCCGGCACCACCAATGCTTTTGATTCCATTATTGATCTCGTGTCTGCGTCAAAGTACAAAAATTTGCTTACAACAGATGCTCCCATTTATCTGCAAACCCAGAGAGAGTTTTGGAATAATTATACCCTTGACAAAACAAGGCGAAGATGTCATAGCCATTAACTCTACTTTACAGGGTAAAGCAGTCCAAATCACACCAAAATCCATATCAGAAGTCTTTCAGCTCGATGATCAACAAGGTAAAACTTGCTTTACTAAAAACGAGTTAAAAACTGACTTTATTGAAAGAGGGTATGCCGATACAATGATGAAGAGGGATACCTTACAAAAAGGATTTTTCCCTCCTACAACAAGATTTTTATTTCATACCCTGTTGTTGTGTGCTTTAAATAAAACGACCTCTTTTAAAGAAGTACCATTAAAGATTCAAAACCTGGGGTATGATATTCTGCAAGAAGAAAATTTCAATTATTCCCAAGAAATCTTTAATGATCTGGTCAAAAATGCTGATAAAAAGCCATTCTTACTTTTTCCAAGATTTTTAAGCCACTATTTTGAAACAAAATTTAGTAAGGATGATGCTTTTGCAATAAAACAAGGTGAGTCTTTTCAAATGAACAGCTTAACTGCTGAAACTTTTACACGGATATCAACACCTTACAAAACACAAGCAGAGGTGCCTGAGCAGAATTTAGCAGCTACCACTACTCCTCAGGTATCTGCTGCTGAGCCCACTGCTCAAGGTGATCAAGGTAGCAAAACAACTGCTTTGAAACCCACACCTATAATCACAAAAAAGCCAAACAAAAAGAAAACTCAAAAACCCCCCAAACCTATCAAAAAGGCAACTCTGGAGGATGAGATAACAGAGCAACTGCCAGTGACAGCACAAAAGTCACCAGAAACCACTGCTGCTTCTTCCTCACAGTAGTTGGTACAAATACTGGCGCCCAGTTGGGGTGTCCCAGTTGGCCAGTCCCACCCCTCTCTTTCGTAGAGACCCGGGTTCGAATCCTGGCGCCCGCATCCCACGGCCAGGTTCTTCGGATTCCGGTTGGGGTATTCACCGCCATGCAGTATTGGGACGGTACTAGCTGCGGAGTGAGAACACTCCGGCGGATGGGAGGTCCGTGCAATTACCCCCCCCCCTAGTTGGTACAAATATCTCAACCCATAACCGAAACTCCTCCTGTTTCTTCTCAAAAAGAACAGGTTGTACATATAGGGACACCACAATATGATGCTCTGGAATCACTTGCTTCCATCATCCACAACCCAATGCCCGGGGCAAATTCTCTTTATACACCAAACATCACATCCACAATTCCCCCACCAACTAAACTTTTGTTGGATGCTATTGATTTGAACCAGGAACAAACCAGTCCTTCTCAATCACCTGTCAATGAGAATATACTTCAACAAATGACTGGGTCTGATGTATCAATCATAGTTAACCCACCAACAATGCCTGAGGAGGTTACACCCCTTGAGTTACAAGTAACTCTTGGTGGTAATCCAAGTGAAGCATCCAATACAAGTGCTGAACCCACTGGTTTGCATTTGGACAGTGGTTACATCAATAAGACTTCCTTGGAGGCAATTCCTTCCATAGCACCTCCGATATCCACCAGTGGATTTGTTTTAACCGCTGGAAACATCAAAAAGTTGTCAAGTGTTGAAGGAAGAAGACCCCAGTACCAAGAAAAAGGGGCATCAGTGGTTAATGTTTGGAGTACACTCCCTACCTCAACCACTGATAAAACCACTGCTAGTGGGAAATCAGATGATCCCATTAAATTGGGTGATGGTTTAATGTACCTTGAATTGATGGAACGTGTTGAAAAACTGGATACTTCGGTTGCAGATATCAAAGAAATGTTGCAACAGCTGTTGAAAGTACAAAAGGAGCAATCCACTGTTGTTCCACCTCAAGCACCTGCTCCACCACAAGCACCTGCTGCAAATGAGCTCTGGAATCTATTTCAACCTTTCCTCCAACAACAAAAACAAATGGCTGATCAGCAACAAGCAATACATGTACAAGAGCAGAGAAACACAATAGAGTCTAGGTTCAAGAACACACAAGCAGACATCAAGGCTATCAAGGCCCACATATTGAAAACCACTGGCACTGCTCCTCCAATTGTTCTCTTTATTGATCAATTACCCCCAGATAATGCCAAAAAGGGGGAGAAAATTCAGGAGTGGAAGAAGAAGGGAATAGATGATGGTCTTTACATTGAACCTAAAAAGGATGCCATGACTAGAAAGATTCCCTTTCTAGATGGTAGCAAAAAGCTTGGTGTTACCCAAAATGCACTTGATGAAGCTATAGCAAGTGTAAAAAGGGACAGAGAGGCAAAGGATATGTCAAGATGGAATGAGGAGAAAAGAGATTACATGGAGCTGAATGTGCAGGGTTGTTCTGAGCCAAAGGATGTTAAAAATCCTGTGCCAAAAAGAAATCCCAGTAGAAAAGTGAGGGAACCCAAATCCATACCATCCAGACTCACAAAGCATACTCCAAAACCACCATCCAAAAGCCCCCAACATCATACCTCCACCCAAACAGTTGTTGTAACTCCTGCTGTATCAACATCTGCTGGTACTCCTGTTGTTTCAACATCTGCTATCACTTCAACACACACCACAACCACTACCTTACCACCACCACCATCACCACCAAAAACAACATCACCACCATCGCCTCCTGCCAAAAAGCAGAAGACAGCAGATGTTACAACATCTGTTGTAATGGCAACAGTGGTTGAAACACCAGTTGTTTCAATAGCTGTTAGTCAATCACAAACCACTGCCATCAAAAACACCACCACTGATCCATCCAATGCATCATCAGCCTCTCATATAATAAAAAGGAGAAGGATTTTCATACCTGATGATGATTCTCCATCACCACCACCAACATCTTCAGAATCTCAAACACTTGTTACAATACCAAAGCCTGTTCCTCTCTCATCAGCTCAAATTCAAAAACCATAGCTCCTGCAGGTGTTCAATTTCCTCTTGAACTCATAGCAGTCAGAGAAGAAATAAAATCTTTCTACTATGAGGATGATCCTGCTAAAAGGAGTTTGCCATCTGTTGAAGGATATCCAAGGCCAAATAATATTGAAGAATATCTGAAAGTCAAAGCTAAACAAGCAGAGGATATCTCAAAAAGAAATTCACAAGGGAAATCTGATAGAGAAATTCAGCAGAACTATCAATACTTGCTCACACAAATCAGATCTTTGGAACGATTTGCAAAGAATGTGTACCAGCTAGTATCAGAAAAGGCAGATGAATCCCTGAGAAAAGATTATGTTGAAAACATCATGGCCCACAAGAAATAATCAGGAGAAAAACACATGTATAAAGACTGGACCATTCCTGAGCTGGAGTGTGAAGCAGCCAGGATTCAAGACATGATCAAGAATAATGTGAAACAAACTCCTCCAGAGTGGGCAAAGTTCAAAAAGAATGTACCTGATAAAAAGGTAGAGCAGAGGAGAATGAAAGAGGAATTAGATGTTGCTGATTATGGGTCTTTAAATCAAGTGTCGAGATGGAAAGAAGATAAAGTCAGGGCTACCTACAAAAGTTTGGAGAAATTGAGAAAGACAGATCCTAATGCTCCATAAAAGCCTGACTATCCTGAAGCAGAGGTTTCAAAAAACCACCAAAGCTGCAAATCAGGATATCCACTGCTCCAGCTGGTGCAGCCATCTTTAAAAGAAGGCAACAAAAATAGTTGGGTGCTGACACCATTCAAGAGCTAATAGAAGGTGATGACCTTGTAAAAGAAGGCATAAAGAAAATGATTGTAGAGACTCTTGGTTTGGATCAACCTGCAAGTACTGCTCAGACAGTCGTCAATAGGCCAGCATCCCTAAACAACTCATCAAATAAAAATCTCCCAAGAAACCCACATGACTCAAGGGTACTAAAATGGAAAACTGACAAACAGACCCATGTACTAACAGTGTTCAAGTCTAGTTGAGAAGTGAAGAAAATAACAAGGGAAAAAGCACTTGGCCTAAGTCTTGAAGATTTGCAGGATCTACTTGATCTTCCACTTAGCAGGGATGATGATGACACAGATGCCTAAGCTTTTGAGTTACAACTCAAAGGGAAAATAAGGGAACTGCTGATGAGGCAATAAAGATCTACTAATAATGAATAGTTTTGGCATTATCTGTTCCAGGGGGAGATTGTTGGGATTGAACCCTACCAAAGGAATAGATAATTAAAGCCAAAACTGGATCAAAGCAGTGGATCCAGAATGAGCAGATGTTATGTATACAAGTCTCTCCCCTTGAAAGTGGTTTCAACATCTACTGACCTCCTATCTACTGATCGTACAAACTGCTGACCTACAAACTGTTGATCAAGTAAAAAGAGTGATGGAAGACTAAAGCTGTTGTTCAATCTACTGCCTTGAGTCAAGCTCTGCTGATCATGACAAGTACTGCTGGGTTCACATCAGTGTAAGGATGCAGCAGTAGTTTAGATGTCTTTTTGTAATGAAATGTAATAACAGTCGTTAGCATAGCAGAGGTTGTATAGATCAGAGGTTAGAGTTTGTTAGGAGGTTAGATGTCACTTTCATGGTGACGTCAGCTTAGATGCCTCGGTGGTTTGCTCGTGCCTATAAATAGAACAGTGCTCTGTACTGTTCTATTAGCTCTTTCACTATCTTCTTCCTGCACGAACAAATACTATGAGCTCAGTTTGTTGCATACTTGCAAATTATAATCGTTGTTGAAATTAAATTCAATCATTCGGTTCAATGTTAAACTTGTATGTTAAAAGCATTTCTCCTGTTTGATTGTGAAAAGTTTGCTTCCATCTTAATTCCGCTGCACAACTCATTCATCTTCATCTTAATTCAAACGTAAAACACAATCAAAACCAAAATCAGATCCTAACAGTTCTTGTTTTGTTTCTAATTCCAATGTAATGTAATACGTTTAATTTAAGAAAACGAAACTGTTTAATCCGTGGTTGTGAAACAATGATTCTGTTACAACACTCCCCGACGTTTCCGCCACGTTTTGTTGTTTTTACGTGGTCGGGGTGTGACAGAAAAGTGGGTATCAGAGCCAATGGTTGTAGGGAATTAGGTTATTAGTAATGCTTTGACCTAGTCTATAACCTTCCTAGGACCCTAACATAAGATTCTTGTGTTTAGATCTTAAAACATTACCGTCACCTATCCTTAGGTGACAACCACAACAAGAGCATAAATTTTGAATCAACTTTGAGAACTAATCATCTGTTCTAGGATGATTTATTTTAACGTTACGAACCTTCAAAGTTTTCAAATTCTTGTCAAAGTTTGGGGCTACATAATGTGAACACGTGCAAACTGGAAGGGTGGGTGCCTGTACCCTGAGCTTTCTGTCTAAGGCTAGAGTGTTCGTACAAATCCGCAGTATCGGACCAGTCACTCTTACCTGGGAACTCTTGGGGTGAGTGTCCACTTATAGGCGAGCATGTCTTCGTGATACATTATGAGGACCTAATTACTTTGATTCAGCCTTTGTGTGTCATTTGTTTGCTTCGTGGTTCAAACAAATGACCGTCACCCATGATTTTTGGTCGGTAATTGTAACATCCTATTCTTACCCAATGCCATTTCATTTGTTTTCTCTCTTGTTTCCCATTTTTAGAATGCCTCCACGATGTGAAAATCAGGTACCTGTTGAAGAGCTGGCAGCTGTCATTACGCAGCAAATGACTGCTGCAATCCCGAACATCGTTGCTCAATGTAACCAAGCTCTCAACAACAATAATGCCCCCTGCAAGTTCAAGACGTTCAACTCAGCTAAGCCATCAAAGTTTTCTGGCTCTCAAGGAGCGACTGCACTTCTGCAATGGTTCGAGAGTCTAGAGAGCACCTTCAGGCATGTTCAACGCCCAAATGAGCGAAAGGTAGAATTCGCATCTAGTGTCTTTGAGAAACGAGCTTTGATATGGTGGAATGGTGTGATGAGAGATAGGGGTGCCGATGTGGCACTAGCTCAAACGTGGGAAGAGCTTCGAGCTTTGATAATGAAGTAATTTTGTCCCCGTCACGAGATCAGGGCATTGGAAAGGGAATTCGACGATCTTAAGCAAGATAGCGGTGAGCATCGAGCCTGCACGGATCGTTATGAGGAGTTAAGTCTGTTAAGCCCGAATATGGTTACTCCTTTGGATAAGGCAATCGAAAAGTACATGGATGGCCTCCCTGACCCAGTACAAGACAATGTGACTAGTAGTAACCCCACTACGGTTAGGCAGGCCATTGAGCTATCTGCTACCTTGACTGAATCTCATATCAGGAAAGGTAAACTTTTCTAAAAAGGTGATAAGAAACCAATCGAGGATTCGAAACCCATAGATGAACATACTAAATCCTCCAAGAAGTCAAGGAAGCGAAAAGTTTCCCAGAACTTCGCTGTGGTTGCTCACAATGATCAAGCTGCCACCAACCAACCAGCTCAACCCCCTGCTAGGAAGCCATACAACGGAACTGCACCCTTGTGCAACCAATGTAACCTTCATCATCATGCTAGTGTGAAGTGCCGCAAATGCCAAATTTATGGACTTATAGGCCATACAGCAAGAGTTTGCTGAGCAGCAGTTGCACCAAATCAAGCTGACAACAATCTTGCTCAAGCTCGTTTTCCACCAGGTTCTTGTTACAACTGTGGCGAGATGGGTCATTTCTGAAGAAATTGCCCAAATCTTGCAAATGCAAATCCAGCACAGGGATGAGCATCTGACCGACTAGAAGACAACACCGTTTAGAAATAATCACGTCTTATGTATTAATTTTTTTTGTTGCCAAGGTCCATGAAACAGTTGTTATCGTTGTTTATAAATAAATCTTTTATTTACATTACGATGTATTTATGTGGTTGCATGTATAAACAACATATCCCCTACAATACCGACAATCAGGGAATCGTATTCCTTGAAGAACAGACTACCCCCAAAATTCTTCCATTTTATGATCTCTTGCGTTTTCCACGAAAATCCTAATTACCCGTTTCTTCCAAAGAAACGAAGTACAAGGCGCAAGTTACAACTCTGAACGAATACCCAAAGTACCACTATAAATCCTTAATAGGGTACCTAAGGGTATTTCCGTAAATCCTAAAATTGTTGTGTACCTTAATTAGAATATTACGTTTCTTCATAGATAGATTCTTGAAAATGATTAAAGTGCCAAATGTGTCACACCCTGACTATTGTGGAAGCGTATGATGTGTGACTGGTTTAATATCATTGCATTCAATAGTAATAAACAACTACAAGATTAAAACGATGTTCATCCATTCATAAAATTTGAGTATTACAAACACTGGTTATTTAAGTTTTAAAACACAACCTTCGACTAGGTTACAAACCAACAAAACTGGATGACATCTAAACTTGAAGTCTACTTCTAGTTACAACACCCACGCCCATGATCCAACGTGTCACCTGAAATACATGTAATTTTTGGAAAACATCAAAAAAAGTTGAGCGAGTTCATGCGTTTTGTATGAGTACTGTAATATTGTAAATCTTTGAGAGACTCCTTTATAATCAGGTATGAAAAGCGTGTATGAACATAAGTGTTTTACAAGGACTTTAAGGCATGTGAGGACATAGGAAGCACTCGTAATGGCTTATACCATTGTAGATTTTCCTCGACTGTGTCGATTAACCTCGACTGTGTCAATTTACCTTGACTGTGTCGATTACCCTCGACTGTGTCGATTACCCTCGACTGTGTCGATTAACCTTGACTGTGTCGATTAACCTCGACTATTTCGATTTACCTTGACTGTGTCGATTAACCTCGACTGGGACTCCGAAGCACTACTAGGTACTAGTTGTGACCATGAGTGGGGTTCGGTCGTACCCGTTAGATCTAACCCTCGTCCCTAATTAAGTATTAATGGCATTTCAATATCTAGTTTATGCTCACATGATCTAGTATTTCATAGGCATTTCATACCGTTTAAGCATTCGTAACATGTATTTCACCCCCGAGAGTTATAAAACTGAAAACAGTTAAAAGAAAAGGGGGAGCATGAACTCACTGTTTTGCGTCTTCAGTACTCGTAACTCAAATCTCGTCAGCAAACACGACTACCTACAATGTGCTAGGGTCTATTAGACGAGCGGGTCGTGCCTTGCCTTAGTATTCATGTTTTGGAGTTACGGTTCTTGTATGTCTCAAATATTATTTCAATGTTTCTTGACAATACTTCTCAAGTATTTATTTTCGTATTTCCTTCCCAAGGATGAGAGTATTTCATACATGATTTTTCGTATTCTTGTAATTGTAGTTTCCGGAATAATGTATTTCATGAAAATATATATTTTTCCCTAAAATCATATGTTTTCTAAATATACTAAGAAAATACATTTTAACTTCCGCAAAAAAATATTTTCCCTTTTTTCAAAGTATGATATAACTTGTAATAATAAATAAAATCACACTTTCATTCCATTTGTATCCACAATAATATTTATCAAAATACATATGTAATTGTATTGTTTTGGATAGTTAATTTCACAGTACTGTTAAGTGATATTATTTTACTCTAAAATAATATAACCATTTCACCAAGTATACAATTAATCACACAAGTGTTTTAGTATGTATATATATTCTAAATATATATATGTTTACCCATTTTGTTTATAAAAACCAACCTCCAGTAATTGTATTTTGTTACAAGAAAAATTATGGCAAAGTTGGTTATTGAAAATCATAGTTTAAGACATACTTGTAAATACTTATTAGCAAATATTTTTCTAAGTGTTTATATTTTTAGAAAATTTTGCCATAGTTTCCCCTAAAAACGGAGGTGTCCATGCTATTAACTTGATCGTTTCACAAAAACTTGTAGTAACTTGGTAAAGTGTTTAGTGGGTTTAGTTACCCCTTTAAAGTGCGTTAATTACTTTACAAAACTTATTCTTACAAAAACTAGGTGTTTACAACTTGTTAGATGATCCTTCCAAAAATTATTCTTTTGAACTCTTCTTGTAAATAAAGTGTTCTTACACTTATTTCATCACCAAAAATATTGTACATTTAAGTAAGAATCGAGTTCTACTAAAAATGATATTTTGTACTTGGTTTTCTTGGAAAATCATACAGGAATCTTAGATTCATAAGATTACTAGCTCACTATATTTACTATTTTTCAAGAAATCGTTTTATTTTCAAGTTCATGTTTATAAGTGAGGATGATCTTCTTGGGTTAACACATAATCATCCTCTAACTTGCTAGATCATGTGTTTAATCACAATCTTGCAAGCCCCTTATGATGTTCAACATCATAATCTCAAGTAAATAACAATCAAGTGGCATGCATGTATTTAAACAACATTATTTCATCCATATATCATCATATGTAAGCTTTATGTTCATGATTCAAGTTCAAGTCTTTTAGTGTTCTTGTGATTTATAACAATGTACATCTTTTTAACGAACAAAAAGAGAAGTAAAAACTAGTAACAAGAAGCTTACAACTAGCTCAAAAGCTAGGGAAGACCACTAGAGAAAAAGATGATGAAAATGGATGATAAAAGCAATGGATGAAGGTTCCTAAAGTTCTTCAAGCACAAAGCTCCCTGAAACACCTTCTAACACTTGAAATGAGCTTGAAAATGGGTGAATGGTGGTTGCAAGGTGGTGGTGGTGGCGGCACTATGTAGAGCCGAGAGGGAGAGGGAGAGAGAGAGTTTCAGGGAGTGGAGTGATGAAGTGAAGTGTGAGATATGAAATGATCTCTTGTGAATCCATGCCATACTTATAAAGATCTTTCCAATATCTTGTTCAAGCAATTAAGTAATATCCAAATAAAATATGAAATAAAATCCTTGAGTGGGGTGTGGGTCCTAGTGACCGTAAATTGTATGGGGGAGGGGGTCCAAGTGTAACTTTCATCCAATTACTACAAAATCTTTCACAATCTAGGCAAGATCATTAGAGATATAGTGAAATCTCATGAAGATTATGGTGGATCATGCAAGATCACAAAATCTAGGTGGGGCCACACCTTCATAACCGTGGGTATGAGGGGGGGGGGGTTATGTGTAACTTTGATGGTAAATGATGTTAACTAGTTGGAGGTTAAGTGTAAAGTCTAGTGCTTTAAATGTATGACAAAATATATAGTGTGTTAGGGTGTTCGGAGATCATAACTAGCCAAGAAATAATAAAATAATGCTTCTAGCAATATTTTGGTGTTCCGGGTAATGTCCGGTTGTTCAGTTAGATACCGTTTCGTTAAATTGTCAAACATTTCCTTTTAGTGTTCTTTAAGTACCCTTTTGTGACAATTTTAATTCCCGACACTTAGGAAAGCATTCAGGACCATTAAACCATAATTCTGCTTTATATTTCGGAGTTTAAATGCTAAAAATAGCTGAATTTTGGTTATTTTCTGCAGAATTCTGCAGTTTTAGAGTGTTTTAGGCACTTCCCGGCACTTAAACTATCACTTAGAAAAGCAGTTTTGTAATCCTTACTTTCCTACACGCTATACTAGTGTATCACTTGGTCTCTGGCTCATACTGGGCCACAAAACACTGTCTGTCTATGTACTGAACTTCGTCAGCATTTTTATTTGTCTGATAATGGTGCCAATTCTGTTATGTGCATTATTAGAACTATCTCGTGTTGCATGTAGCAACGATAAAAGTCTTGCAACATGAAATGCCATTGTATGTATATATCAGAAATCAGAAATTTATTCGTCTTGTAAACTAGATCATACACAATTATTAAAGCACAAATTACTATTCAATTAGTGTACGGATGTACGGAAAACTGACAGTTGTCACAGTCTCCCCCCGTTAAAAGAATTTCGTACCGAAATTCAAGCGATGCCATCGGTCGCAGGGGAGTTGTGAAACAAATATGGTCACGTAGATTCATGATTTGTCTTTATGTTCCCATGTAACTCTGGGTCATGTTGTGAATTCTAATGTACTCAAGTAAATCAATTATGTCTTTTCTGTGTCTAGTGGACTCTTGGTCCGCAACCTTAACAGGTTCTCTAGTAATTTTGTCGTTTGTCATTGACGTGAATCTTATTTGTGGGAACAACGACTGTTCCTTGAGTCAGACTCCTCTAAAGACTAGACACATGAATGTGTCGCGATCACTACTGATCTTTTCTGGAAGTTTCATCTTGTGAACAATGGTTCCTATCCCTACATTGGGGATTCAACCTTTACGTTTTCCAAATCACACCACGCCTTCTCTAGGCGAGGCTCCCATTGAAGTCATACTTTTTATCTCAAATTCTTAGGATTTATGCCGCTCATCGGCGCAATCTTTCTGTATTCTGAGGTTGTCTCGATATGATCACATATATGAACGATCCTGCCTCTAGTTTTTCCTGGACCAACTCGGGCCAGTAGATTGTTTATCTCTGGTCTCCGTTCAACACCACGGGAATCGATTTATTATGCTCCATTTGAAGCTTCACACGAAGCGGTTTGAACGGCGGTGTGATAAATACTGTTGTTGGAAGACTCCACTAAGGGCAAGTTAGTGTTCCAACTTTTCATCAAAGTTTATCACACAAATACGTATCATGTCCATACAGTTTGCATCGTTCAGTAACTTAGTCCATCTACGTTAATATTTAAGTTCTTGCGATCAACGGTGTGCTGCAATCTTTGTGATCAGTAAAGATCGTGCAACGTTTTCTTTCAGGTAATGACGTCAAATTTGTGGGGCGCAATTACTGTATCTAGCTCAAGGTTTCTTCTTATGATTCCTTAATCAATGTGCCGCGTATGCAATGTTGTGGTCTCGTTGCATCGACGTACAATCGAGACTTTGTCGAGAAGCGTCACATAATTGCAACTCTAGCTCCTAAGCTCTTGGTTGCAGGGTTGGCATGATTTTCCTTCTTATCCACCATGTATCTTAAAGTTCTCACTTCGCAAATTCGAAATCCGCTTTTCGTCATCATAGCACATAACTGTTCTTTTCTCTAAGAGTTGCAAGGTAAATTGCAGCTGTTGCTCACGACCTTCCTTGGTCGTTGGCCATATAAGAATGTAGTCAATAAGTATAATCATGATTTATCCATGTATGGCTTACACGTTCGATTCATGAGGTCCATGAATATTGTCGATGCATGTGTTAAACCAAATGGTACGACAAGGAACTCGAAATGCTCGAAGCGAGTCCTAACGGTCGTTTTAGGGATATTTCCTTCTTGTCCTCAAGTTGATCTTTGAGTGGTAACTATAACCTGATGATTTGTCTGTTCATGTTATCAGTCCTTGGCAAAGGATTCTGATTCTCAATTCTCTTGAATTTATGCAAAATGGAACTGTCAACTTTCTCCTCGTGTCCTTAACTAGGGATGTCATGTCCTTAATTCCTTCTGTCTAGCAGCTCTTGCAGTTATATCGGAAGCTCATGCTTCGCAGACGAAGCTAGTCGATAAGGTGTCATTCAGCACTGGTGCTGCTCCGGGCACGAGGTTTATCCTAAACTCCTCTTGTTGTTGTGGAGGGGCGTTCCTGGCAAATCTTCAGAAAAGGTTTCTGAAACTTCTTCCATCACAGGGATGTTCTCAGGCTCAATACTTGGATATCCAATCCATACTGACTATCATATTATGACTTCTCAAGTTAATGGTAACAGAAGGTTCCGGCCTTCTGAGTCCCTAAATACAATCCTTAATTGCTTCGTCTGCTTAAACTAGCCTTCTATATGCCCATTTCTAAAGAATACGGGACGTCTATTTTACTCGAAACTAGGCCAAGCAGTTTCTTAAGTTCTAAGCATGCAAGGTTAAAGTTGATGCCAGTATTAATTAAAAGTAGATGCATAGGGTTGGTTAATAGGGAACGTACCCGTAACCGCATCTGGATCCTGGCGTGTTTCACGCGTTTCGATCGTGAAAACCCTTCCTTGGTTGTTTCTTCCTAGGGCAATCTTTACTACAGTGCCCTGCTTCACCACATTTGTAGCAACCTGGTACTCTACCTTTATTTCTTTTCTCTGGATCCTTCGCCCAACAGGCATCCTTGCTGTGTCCTTCCTTTCCACACTTTCCGCACTTAGGCCTCATACATCGACCTTCATGGTGAAAATTGCATTCCCCGCACCTCGGCTTAGTCCCCGAGTAAACTTTACCACCGGCCTTATTAGTGGCTCCATCATTTTTCCTGCCATGCGGCGGATTCACTTTCTTTCTTTTGTTTGCTTTAGAGCTTCCATAGCTGACTTGGGTGCCCATCTTTAGGTTTGAAGACTTCCTCTTCTTGTTGCCTGATGACTCCACGTGAGTCTCTTTCTTGTTATCCTCAGATTCCGAAAATTTTCCCATGCGTAGAGCTTCTTCAGTAAGAGTGATACTTAAATCGAAAGCCTCTGCAATGGTTGAGGGCTTTGAGGTAATAACCATGCTCCTAATTTGAGGTGCAAGTCCCCAAATGAATCGCTCAATCCTCTTGAATTCCGGCTTAACTACGTAAGGTACGACTCTAGACAAGTCATGAAATCGCTGGACGTACTCGGAAATCTTCGGCTCGTCCATTTTCAAATTCCATAACTCCACCTCAAGTTTCTGGATTTCAGCCCTAGAACAATATTTCTTCTCCATCATTTCCTTGAGCTCGTCCCAGCTTAGTGCATAAGCAGCATCTGCACCAAGGGTCTGAACCTGAAAGTTCCACCAGGAGAGTGCGCCATCCAAAAACAACCCTGAGATATAGGTAACACTCTGTTGGGGTGAATAGTTACTCATTCTAAGAATGGAGTCAGTCTTTTCTGCCCAACGAACAAATGCAACGGCATCTCCTGTGCCATCAAAATTCAATGGCTTGCAGTCCAGAAATTGTTTATAGGTGCAGCTAGTTGGAGGGTTATTTCCGGAAGTGCCACCGCTGTGTTCGGAGCGGAGGGATTCATGTCGTGCAATTGCCTGTGAGATTCGTTCTTGAAACTCGGCTTCTGTCCTTGGTAATGTACTCGTGTTTGTGTCACGTCTGGGCGGCATTCTCTTCTGTCAAAAGGTATGAGGTAAGTTAGACAACATTCCATAATTTTCTGTGAGGTACATTGTACCTTAAGAAATCATGTAATCACCCAATATCACATGCTTATATAATCAACAATGTATGAGCGAGGAAACAATTACTGAGCCTTCATAGGCTTGGCTACTTGGCTTATTGTTTGTAAAGGGAAAAATGAACTCGAGGCTACATCGCCTTGGTCATACAAGTTTCAGTTATTTCCTGCTACATTGGCTTTCTTAGGTCTTTAGCTTTGCTGATGTGTATATTTTTCCCAGAGATGGGGTTGTTCATGTAGGGGTGATAGAGAGTGTAACATTACTGAATCCTTCTGAATGTTATCCATCTTCACTTGCTTAAATATCGGTTCTCAAACGTCTTGTACACGGGTAGAAGTGTCAAACACGAAGTAGGCAAAGACAGGTTTCCTACTTTATAAAGTGCTAAAGCAATGGTCTATGTATTGTTCTACCAGATGAATGTGTGAACACCTATAGATTATTTTTGGAGGGATGGTGGTCATTAACTTGACCCGCGGAGTCCACCAGGATTTCCATGCACTACAAGTCGTTATTACGTGGGCCCCCATAATAATAAATTACGTTGTACAGTTACCCCAATTTTCTCTGGTCCAAGCAGATGATCAACCAAAGAGGGGACACTACTGTCCTTATACCTCTGTCATGGAAAGGACCATTGCGGTGGTCCACGCGCTAACACTCGTTATCGTTACGCGCGAATAGGCACGATGATTAAACGAAGTAGGAATAAGGAGAATTCCTAGTAGTTGGAGGGGCACCTTCAAGATGAATACTTCATCTTCCTTTTCTGGTCAAGTATGTCGTCAATCTCGCTTCATAAAAGTCGCAGGGATCTCGTCCCGTTGATTAAGAATTCGTTCAAGGTTTCCGCCTCTACCTCGCCGTCACTACCGTAGTCAGGCACCTTCAAGATCGAGAGAGAACAGCAGCCATTTCCTACAGAAGCAAGCTCAGAATCTCGTTTGGTAATCACTCCAGCAATGAGCTTTGCAATGAATGCGAGGTCGATAGCTTCATCGTGCAGGTAAGTACAATAATAGGAGTCGGAGTCGAAAGTATCTTATTCACGTCAATAATCATTCTGTATACTTATTCGTATGTATATATATATATACATATATATCAATAGACAAGCATGTTACTCAGCATAAGCAGGCAATTTGATGCATCATATCACGTATAACTCTCGTTTATCCTCTGGGGGATCATTTTGTCTTTGGCAAGTCTATCTTGTGTAGACTATGCCTTAGTTGGCACCTTATTTTAGGGTATTCCCTACTAATGTCCTTGCCTTGTCTCTTTTTGAAAATTTATTTGACTCATGGATCTTGACGCTTACGTGAATGCAATGAAAAACCTTTCCTTTTGTAAAAATGCTTTTGTGAGAGAGTTCTAGTGGTTGTAGTCTAGACTCGAGGAGGAATCCTAGTTCACTACAATCGAAGCTCTGATACCAAACTGTCACACCCTGACTATTGCGGAAGCGTATGATGTATGACTGGTTTAATATCATTGCATTCAATCGTAATAAACAACTACAAGATTAAAACATTGTTCATCCATTCATAAAATTTGAGTATTACAAACACTGGTTATTTATGTTTTAAAACACAACCTTCGACTAGGTTACAAACCAACAAAACTAGATGACATCTAAACTTGAAGTCTACTTCTAGTTACAACACCCGCGCCCAAGATCCAACCTGTCACCTGAAATAAATGTAATTTTTGGAAAACATCAACAAAAGTTGAGCGAGTTCATGCGTTTTGTATGAGTACTGTAATCTTGTAAATCTTTGAGAGACTCCTTTGTAAACTTGAATGAAAAGCGTGTATGAACATAAGTGTTTTACAAGGACTTTAAGGCATGTGAGGACATAGGAAGCACTGGTAATGGCTTATACCCTTGTCGATTTTCCTCAAACGTGTCGATTAACCTCGACTGTGTCGATTTACCTTGACTGTGTCGATTACCCTCGACTGTGTCGATTAACCTCGACTGTGTCGATTAACCTCGACTGTGTCGATTAACCTCGACTGTGTCGATTTACCTTGACTGTGTCGATTACCCTCGACTTTGTCGATTAAACTCGACTGTGACTCCAAAGCACTACTAGGTACTAGTTGTGACCATGAGTGGGGTTCGGCCGTACCCGTTAGATCTAACCCTCGTCCCTAATTAAGTATTAATGGCATTTCAATATCTAGTCTATGCTCACATGATTTAGTATTTCATAGGCATTTCGTACCGTTTAAGCATTCGTAACATGTATTTCACCCCCGAGAGTTATAAAACTGAAAATAGTTAAAAGAAAAAGGGGAGCATGAACTCACTGTTTTGCGTCTTCAGTACTCGTCAGCAAACACGACTACCTACAATGTGCTAGGGTCTATTTGACGAGCGGGCCGTGCCTTCCCTTAGTGTTCATGTTTTGGAGTTACGTTTCTTTTATGTCTCAAATATTATTTCAAGGTTTCGTGACAATACTTCTCAAGTATTTTTTTTCATATTTCCTTCCCAATGATGAGAGTATTTCATACATGATTTTTCGTATTCTTGTAATTGTAGTTTCCGGAATAATGTATTTTATGAAAATATATATTTTTCCCAAAAATCATATATTTTCTAAATATACTAAGAAAATACATTTTAACTTCCGCAAAATAATATTTTCCCTTTTGTCAAAGTATGATATAACTTGTAATAATAAATAAAATCATACTTTCATTCCATTTATATCCACAATAATATTTATCAAAATATATATGTAACGGTATTGTATTGGATAGTTAATTTCACAATACTGTTAAGTGATATTATTTTACTCTAAAATAATATAATCATTTCACCAAGTATACAATTAATCACACAAGTGTTTTAGTATGTATATATATTCTAAATATATATATGTTAACCCATTTTGTTTATAAAAATCAACCTCCAGTAATTGTATTTTGTTACAAGAAAAATTATGGCAAAGTTCGTTATTGAAAATCATAGTTTAAGACATACTTGTAAATACTTATTTGCAAATATTTTTCTAAGTGTTTATATTTTTAGAAAATTTTGCCATAGTTTCCCCTAAAAACGGAGGTGTCCATGCTATTAAAGTATATCATTTTCTTTTCAAAAAAATCAACCCAACAATCAATAATCAAACTACACTCCCCAAGTGCAAAAACTATACAATTTATATAACAACATTAACTTGATCGTTTCACAAAAAACTTGTAGTAACTTGGTAAAGTGTTTAGTGGGTTTAGTTACCCCTTTAAAGTGTGTTAATTACTTTACAAAACTCATTCTTACAAAAACTAGGTGTTTACAACTTGTTAGATGATCCTTCCAAAAATTATTCTTTTGAACTCTTCTTGTAAATAAAGTGTTCTTACACTTATTTCCTCACCAAAAATATTGTACATTTAAGTAAGAATCGAGTTCTACTAAAAATCATATTTTGAACTTGGTTTTCTTGGAAAATCATACATGAATCTTAGATTCATAAGATTACTAGCTCACATTATTTAGTATTTTTCAAGAAATCGTTTTATTTTCAAGTTCATGTTTATAAGTGAGGATGATCTTCTTGGGTTAACACATAATAATCCTCTAACTTGCTAGATCATGTGTTTAATCACAATCTAGCAAGCCCCTTATGACGTTCAACCTTATAATCTCAAGTAAATAACAATCAAGTGCCATGCATGTATTTAAACAACATTATTTCATCCATATATCATCATATGTAAGCTTTATGTTCATGATTCAAGTTCAAGTCTTTTAGTGTTCTTGTGATTTATAACAATGTACATCTTTTTAACCAACAAAAAGAGAAGTAAAAACTAGTAACAAGAAGCTTACAACTAGCTCAAAAGCTAGGGAAGATCACTAGAGAAAAAGATGATGAAAATGGATGATAAAAGCAATGGATGAAGGTTAATCAAGTTCTTCAACCATCAAGCTCCATGAAACACCTTCTAACACTTGAAATGAGCTTGAAAATGGGTGAATGGTGGTTGCAAGGTGGTGGTGGTGGTGGCGGCACTATGTAGAGCCGAGAGGGAGAGGGAGAGAGAGAGTTTGAGGGAGTGGAGTGATGAAGTGAAGTGTGAGATATGAAATGATCTCTTGTGAATCCATGCGGTACTTATAAAATCTTTCCAATATCTTGTTCAAGCAATCAAGTAATATCCAAATAAAATATGAAATAAAATCCTTGAGTGGGGTGTGGGTCCTAGTGACCATAAATTGTATGGGGGAGGGGGTCTAAGTGTAACTTTCATCCAATTACTACAAAAACTTTCACAATCTAGGCAAGATCATAGGAGATATAGTGAAATCTCATGAAGATTATGGTGGATCATGCAAGATCACAAAATCTAGGTGGGGCCACACCTTCATAACCGTGGGTTTGAGAGGGGGGGGGGGTTATGTGTAACTTTGATGGTAAATGATGTTAACTAGTTGGAGGTTAAGTGTAAAGTCTAGTGTTTTAAATGTATGAAAAATTATATAGTGTGTTAGGGTGTTCGGGGATCATAACTAACCAAGAAATAATAAAATAATGCTTCTAGCAATATTTTGGTGTTCCGTGTAATGTCCGGTTGTTCAGTTAGATACCGGTTCGTTAAAGTGTCAAACATTTCCGTTTAGTGTTCTTTAAGTACCCTTTTGTGACACTTTTAATTTCCGACACTTAGGAAAGCATTCAGGACCATTAAACCATAATTCTGCTTTATATTTCGGAGTTTAAATGCTAAAAATGGCTGAATTTTGGTTATTTTCTGCAGAATTCTGCACTTTTAGTGTGTTTTAGGCACTTCTCGGCACTTAAACTATCACTTAGAAAAGCAGTTTTGTAATCCTTACTTTCCTACACGCTATACTAGTGTATCACTTGGTCTCTGGCTCATACTGGGCCTAAAAACACTGTCTGTCTATGTACTGAACTTCATCAGCATTTTAGTTTGTCTGATAATGGTGCCAATTCTGTTCTGTGCATTATTAGAACTATCTCGTGTTGCATGTAGCAACGATAAAAGTCTTGCAACATGAAATGCCATTGTATGTATATAACAGAAATCAGAAATTTATTCGTCTTGTAAAGTAGATCATGCACAGTTAGTAAAGCACATATTACTATTCAATTAGTGTACGGAATGTACAGAAAAGTGACAGTTGTCACAAAATGAAATCCACGGATTGGATTCCTTGTGTGCTTTAAATATCCGTGTCCAAATATAACAAATTAAAGGTCAAATTAAACAAATATGTGATTATGTGCTTATGTGTTCCCTTTTATGTTTTTGTGTGATCCAAGTTTTTGTTATCCAAATCCTCGTAGAATCTTCCATATCTTCATATAAGGGATTCATAGTAGGATATCCAAAGGTACTACCTTAAATCCTTAATGGGCTTCTACGTAATAGTAAAGACCCTTGGATTATAATGTACTATTCCATAATTAGACCCCTTGAGTGGTCTAGTTAAACTGATTGATCCAAAAATCTGGTTAGGAATATCATGTGATGATATAGCTGAAAAGACTCCTTGGTGGTCTAATTAAAGAGATCATTTGTCGATCTAATTAAAAGGACCCTATGATAGTCTAGTCACACTCATTACAGGTTTGATTTTCTTCCCCTTTACAATACAAAACAAACTGTGTGGACTGTGCAAGGAATTACGTAATTATGGATTTATACATAATTATGGAATTCAGTGCACAGAAACCACAGCAAGTTTTGTCATGTGTCTAGAGTTGACTCAGTTCATTTCCGTTTCTCAAGAATACCCATTAAGGAAAATGACTCATTCCATTCATTTTCGTTTCGGAAGAATATCCATCGAGGGAAATGAATATCCCTGATTTTCTTTTTCCTTCATTTCCGTTTCTGAAGAATACCCATTGAGGAAAATGACTCATTCCATTCATTTCCGTTTCTGAAGAATATCCATCGAGGGAAATGAATATTTTTGATTTTTCCTTCATTTCCGTTTCTGAAGAATACCCGTTGAGAAAAATGACTCATTCTGTTCATTTTCGTTTCTGAAGAATATCCATCGAGGGAAATGAATATTCTTGATTTTTCTTTCATTTCCGTTTCTGAAGAATACCCATTGAGGAAAATGACTCATTCCGTTCATTTTCGTTTCTGAAGAATATCCAACGAGGGAAATCAATATTCTTGATTATTCGTTCATTTTCGTTTCTGAAGAATACCATCGAGGAAAATGACTCATTCCGTTCATTTTCGTTTCTGAAGAATATCCATCGAGGGAAATGAATATCCTTGATTTTCCTTCATTTTGTTTTTTAAAGGTTGTCCGTTAAGAGAAATGACAGGATTATGCCTTGCATAATCTTTGATGGGTTATTCTACGCAAATAGATAAACACCCTAGATTCCATGCAAGGCAATTATTTAACACAGCGTCACAGACAGACTCCTACGAATAAATTTCGGGACGAAATTTCCTAAAGTAGGGGAGACTGTGACACATGTGCCTCTGCGACCATCAAACAAATACTAAATCTATAAAATATTGTGTTTCATACTTGGGATTTTTAAAAATACGTGTATTGTTGGCACATATCAATTCATGTTCGATTTCAAGCTTTAAATCGCTTTCTGAAAGGTTATACACGCACTGATGCGTAAGTATAACCAGTTTAATGCAACAAACACTACGGAATAGTGAAATAGGCTTAACATACCTTAAATAACCTTTACATAACTTAGAAATAAGTTTTGGAGGGTTTGGTGTGGCGAAATCAAGTTTATTCGCTTACAGGGACTAATTTCGACAAACTGTGAAAGTATGCCGATTTGTACTGTAACGAACATTCCAGAACTTGATCATAAGTTAAATATGCCCTAAATATCCTTTACATATCTTAGAAATAGGCTTTGAGGTGTTTGGTGCGCAAAAATAAACTTTCATGATCATTAGGGACTAAAAGCGTCAAAAAGTGCATAAGTTTGCATTTTCGCGCATATCTTACGTTCTGAATACATCCGGACATCCAAAAATTTATGTAATCATTAAAATATTTTATTTTAGTGATTTTCTTGATAAAAATCCATTCGTCGCGTAATTTGGACCGTTTTTCGCGTTCGTTCGTGCTTCGTCGTAATTAACCGAATAACGCAACCGTATGGCCAAACGAACCGACATCCGGGATATTTTTGATCATGTTTCATGTTCCCTATACTTTAACTTCATTTTAGAGCCTTGAAATGGGATTAACGGGGCTTAAACGTGTCAAAAATGCATCAAAAACCATGTTTTGCACATTCAGGGACCAAAATTGACAATCTGCCATAGTTATCTTAGAAAGAGACCAAAGTTGAAAATCTGATTTCCAGCTTGTTCCAGCTGTTCCCCTCTTTTGCACATGCTTTTAATGAAACTAGGGGCTTGTTTTGGGGTACCCTTGGTATTCTAAAACCATGGGCACACATGTAAGGTCCAGATCGAAGCTCGGTTTTCGATGAACGATCCTAACGGTCTTGGTTTTCCTATAAATACCCCACCACTCTTGCTTCAAAACTCACATTTGATCTGATTTGGCTCTCTAAGTTGAAGTTATACACTTCATACATGAGAGTAATCGGATCAAAACTCCATAGCTTGGACCCGTTGTAAGTCCTCTTTCGTTCTTTTACGCGTTTTAGCGTGAAAGTCAAACATTGTTTGGCTTTCAGCTTTGACCAGTTTAGGGTCAACACAAAGTTCGTTTGAACTTCATAACGTGAGCGTAATCACGAGGATTTTAGTCTCCTACAACTATACCTACTGATTACCACGTTATCTAGGCATAGTGGCGAGTCGTAGTTTCGGCCAAAATGCGTATTCTTGCGTATTTTGTAACCAAACTATTTTTAGGTATCAAAACCGTTTGTTTTGATACCAAACCTGTTTTTAAACCTCGTTAAGCATGTTTTAACATGTTTAGCTCGTCACTTTAGGTTTAGTGCTTATGTAGGGTCGTAAAGGTAAGCGGTCTAAATAACCTCTTATACTTTCGAACCCGAACCGTTTGGTCGATCATTAGGATCTAACCAAACACATTAGGTGACCATAGTTGTATAGGGAATAACCTTCCGAGGTTATACCTTATGGTCACTACGTTTAGCTAGTTGTATGATAGGTAGTTTATATGCCTTAGGAAAATTACCAAAATGCCCTTTTTATGCATAAATTCATTTTAAGCATATGTAACCTAAATTTTGACATCTAAACTGATTAGGCAACATTATTAGACATGTTAAGGCATATAATACTTGTCATAGGACTAGTTAGGCGGTCTGAACGCGTTTTACGCGAATGACGCGTTAAAGTGGCGTAAGCTACCTAAACGGGTCACAATGGGTCGTAAGCACTTAGGTTAGGTTTCATTTTAGTATGTAGGCTTTGTTAAACCATATTAAATGAGTTCCTATACTCATTTGGTTTACGAAACCTCATTCTATCCGATCTTCCGATTTAGGTCCGTTTATTTAAATAATTACCTTTTTTAGGTGCCGTTTGATTCCGTGATCCCTCTAGCTTTTCTTGGTTGTTATTCAAGACTTCTAAGCATCCTCAAGTGAGTACATAGTCCCCTCTTTTACTGTTTTCAAACATTTTGGGGTGAAACACATGTGCCTACTTGTTACTTTGGTGTTTTTCATGATTTTATATCATATGCTTGTTATGTTCATTAGTACACTATTAGTACATGATTTCATTATGTTTTGCTATGTATGTTCACTTAACATGCTAGCACAATTGTTTTACGTTTTGAACCATTTGTAATCGTTGGATGTATGTGAACCATTTGTAATCATTGGATGTATGTGAACCATTTGTAATCATTGGATGTATGTGAACCATTTGTAACCATTTGATGTATGTGAACCATTTATAACTGTTTGAGCCATTCAGTTAGGGAAGTGATTAGGTAACGGGGCGGGTGTAATGTGTTAAAAGCATGGTGAATACGCTGCTGGTACTTCCTATATATAAGTGCTTTTAACACATTATATATCGTTGCGTTATCTAGATCACTTGGGTAAACGATTTCGAAACAATGTCACACAAGGATATTTTCTGAATAATATAAACCATACGAGTGTTATTAACGAGTTTTTATGAGATATTTTACAATCTGATTTAATAAAACAAATTTTTTGGAGTTAAGAATCATGGCTACGAGATTTGGCAAATTATAACCATCTTGATTTGAGTTGGTTAATTATGTCGCAATATTATACTTTTCAAAACAAGGTATTTAAATAAGTATTGCAACATGTAAAACGAGCCATGAATCTGACACTCATATAAAACCTATGTACTCGCCGGCATTTTTATGCTGACGTATTTTCACGTGTGTTTCAGGTACCATAGTTGTTGATGGTTGATGATGATTTTTGTGTACGCTCACATAGGAATGGACGAGGCCTTAGTGACTTAATAATAATGAAAGTCTATTTGTTCTTGTTTTATTTCTAATTCCAATGTAATGTAATACGTTTAATTTAATAAAATGAAACTGTTTAATCCATGGTTGTGAAACAATGATTCTGTTACAACACTCCCCGACGTTTCCGCCACGTTTTGTTGTTTTTACGTGGTCGGGGTGTGACAGTTTGATTTCTCCTTATCATGTTCCAACTAAGAATCAGCTGGCAGTTGTGCTAACAAAAGCTTTAGACATATCCACCTTTGAAAGCTTGATCTCTAGAATTGGGATGCTTAACATGGACTAACAAGCAAAATCTTGTTTGTGCATGAGTAAAAAGCGTTAAAATGTTTTCAGAAAATCAAAAATTCATCCTTAAAAATTGTTAAAATTAAAATTTTCATTAATCCTTAAAAGTCTGTCCATATCCACTTCTTGTTTCAAACATCGGATTGTTAAAAAATCACCCACTGCTGAAAGACAACCTCTGTTTCTTCATATTCCTTGTTGACCACTGTTGACCAAATATCAGTGTTCCAACTACTGATGTATATCCACTAATAATTAAAATCAGACACCGTTCTCAATTTTCACTACTGTCAACCACTGATATTTCCATTAGTGGTTCCCAAAACAAATGTCTTCCACTATTTCATTAGAGGTTGCCACGTGGGCAGATGTTAACCGTTCGATCTTTGAAACCGCTGCCACATCAGCATTCACTTTTTCTCCTTAATAAAACCATGATAAAACCCCCCAAACAGAGTTTTCACAGCCTTATTGAATTCAAAAATTCTTCAAAAGCGGTTTCCATCTCACATTCGTCCTTTCTCTTTCATTCGTGATTTTCACAATCACCACGGCTGTCATCATCAAACACCCACACAACTACCTCTGTACTCTTGAAAAATATAGCAAAAATACAGATTTCCTTTCCATCATCGACGCCCTTTCATCATCAAAGTACAAAACTTTGTTGACTATACCCAAACCTATTCCTCTTTCATCAGCACCAGTACAACAAGCCATCTCTGTCATTACTCCTGTAGGTGTCCAATTTCCTCTAGAACTTGAAGCAGTTCGAGAAGAGATAAAATCCTTCTACTATGAGCAAGACCCTGCAAAAAGGAAGTTGCCATCAGTTAAGGGATATCCAAGGCCAAACAACATTGAAGAATACTTAAAGGTCAAAGCTAAACAGGTAGAAGATATCTCTAAAAGAAATGCACAAGGAAAATCTGACAGAGAAATCCAGCAGAACTACCAACTCTTGCTCACACAAGTCAGATCCTTGGAGCAATTTGCAAAGAATGTATGTCAACAAATCTCAGAAAGAGCAGATGAAACTCTAAGAGAAGACTACATTGAAAGCATCATGGCAACAAAGAAATACAAAGGAGATAAGCAGATGTACAAAGAGTGGACCATTCCTGAGCTTGAGCAAGAAGCAGCCAGGATTCAAGAAATGACAAAGAATAAGGTCAAACACACTCCTCCAGATTGGTTAAAGTACAAAAAGAATGTGCCTGACAAGTCACTTGAGCTGAAGAGAATGAAAGAGGAGTTAGTTGCTGCTGACTATGGGTCTAAACATCAAGTGTTAAGATGGAAAGAAGATGTAGTCAGGGCCACTTATAGAAGATTGGAGGAACTGAGGAAGAAAGATCCTACAGTTCCTAAAAGGCCTGACTATTCTAAAGCAGAGGTCTCAAAAAGACCACCAAAGCTGCAAGTCAAAAGAACCACTGCTCCAGCTGGTGCTGCCATCTACAAAAGAAGGAGCCAAAACTAGCCAAGTGCTGAAACAATTCAAGATCTAAAAGCTGGAAATGCTATTGTAAAAGTAGGCATTAAATTAATGATAAAAGAAGATCTTGAATTGGAACAATCTGCAAGTACTGCTCAGCCAGTCATGAATAGGCCAGCCTCACCCAATACCTCTGCAAATAAACATCTCCCAAGAAACCCACCAGGCTCAAAAATACAAAAGTGGGAAACTGACAAACAGACCTACGTATTGACTTTGCTCAGGTCTGGTGGAGAAGTGAAGAAAATATCAAGGGAACAAGCTCTTGGCCTGAGTCTTGAAGATTTGCATGATCTCCTTGATCCTCCACTTAGCAGGGATGATGATGACACAGATGCCCTAGATTTTGAACTACAGTTTAAAGGTCAGATAAGGGAACTGTTGATGAGGCAATAAAGAATTCCACAATAATGAAGAGTTTTGGCATTATCTGTTCCAGGGGGAGATTGTTGGGATCGAACCCTACCAGAGGAACAGATAATTAAAGCCAAAACTGGGTCAGGTCAGTGGATCCAGAATAAGCAGATGTTACATACAAGTCTCTCCCCTTGAAAGTGTTTTCAACATCTGCTGACCTCCTATCTACTGATCGTACAAGCCACTGACCGTCAATCTGCTGCTCTAGTAAAGGCTGATGGAAGACCAAAGCTCTGCTGCTCAATCTACTGCCTTGAGTCAAGTACTGCTGATCCGGATAAGCACTGCCGGGTTCACAGCAGTGGAAGGTTGCAGCAGTTGTTTAAGTGTGTGTTATGTAATGTAATGTAATAAGCAGTAGTTAGTATATCAGTGTTTGTATAGATCAGAGGTTAGAGTTTGTTAGGAGGTTAGATGTCACTTTCATGGTGACGTCATCTTAGATGCTCAGTGGTTTGCTAGTGCCTATAAATAGAACAGTGCTCTGTACTGTTCTATTAGCTCTTTGCAACACCGTTTTCTTTGCACGAACAAACACTGAGCTCTGGCTGAGGGGGAGTTTGTATTCAAGCATTACTTTGTAATCTTTATCGAAATTAAATTGAATCATTCGGTTCTCTGTTGAAAATGTCTTGATCAAAGCAATACTCTCGTTTGATTGTATGCAAAGTTTGTTTCCATATTAATTCCGCTGCACAACTCATCCATTTCCATCTTAATTCAAACAGAAAATACAATCAAAACTAAACTCAGATCCAACAATTGGTATCAGAGCTAGGACAGTCAAATTTGATTTAACAATCATTTTGACATAAATAGTTCAGCTCAAAATCGTTGATATCGAGAGTTTGTTCGTTTTAGTTGAAAAAAAGAGCAAGGTTTAATCACCATTAAAGTTGATTAATCAGTGTCTGTAAAACAACCAAGATAACGTCACAATCACAGGATGATAAGAATAATGTTGGCTCGCTCTTTAAACCACCTATGCTTAAAAGAAATGAATACAACATCTGGGAGCGAAGGATGGGTCACATCCTTGCTCAACAGAACACTGGATGTTGGAGGTCTGTCGTTTTTGGTCCCCATGTTCCTATGGTGCCAAGTGCTGAGGATCCAAAGAAGAACGTACCAAAACCTTATGAAAACTATACTGAAACTGATTTTCAAAAGTTCGAACTGGATTTTGAACTACAGTTTAAAGGTCAGCTAAGGGAACTGCTGATGAGGCAATAAAGAATTCCACAATAATGAAGAGTTTTGGCATTATCTGTTCCAGGGGGAGATTGTTGGGATCGAACCCTACCAGAGGAACAGATAATTAAAGCCAAAACTGGGTCAGGTCAGTGGATCCAGAATAAGCAGATGTTACATACAAGTCTCTCCCCTTGAAAGTGTTTTCAACATATGCTGACCTCCTATCTACTGATCGTACAAGCCACTGACCGTCAATCTGCTGCTCTAGTAAAGGCTGATGGAAGACCAAAGCTCTGCTACTCAATCTACTGCCTTGAGTCAAGTACTGCTGATCCGGACAAGCACTGCCGGGTTCACAGCAGTGGAAGTTTGCAGCAGTTGTTTAAGTGTCTTTTATGTAATGTAATGTAATAAGCAGTAGTTAGTATATCAGTGTTTGTATAGATCAGAGGTTAGAGTTTGTTAGGAGGTTAGATGTCACTTTCATGGTGACGTCATCTTAGATGCTCAGTGGTTTGCTAGTGCCTATAAATAGAACAGTGCTCTGTACTGTTCTATTAGCTCTTTGCAACACCGTTTTCTTTGCACGAACAAACACTGAGCTCTGGCTGAGGGGGAGTTTGTATTCAAGCATTACTTTGTAATCTTTATCGAAATTAAATTGAATCATTCGGTTCTCTGTTGAAAATGTCTTGATCAAAGCAATACTCTCGTTTGATTGTATGCAAAGTTTGTTTCCATATTAATTCCGCTGCACAACTCATCCATTTCCATCTTAATTCAAACAGAAAATACAATCAAAACTAAACTCAGATCCAACAATTGGTATCAGAGCTAGGACAGTCAAATTTGATTTAACAATCATTTTGACATAAATAGTTCAGCTCAAAATCGTTGATATCGATAGTTTGTTCGTTTTAGTTGAAAAAAAGAGCAAGGTTTAATCACCATTAAAGTTGATTAATCAGTGTCTGTAAAACAACCAAGATGACGTCACAATCACAGGATGATAAGAATAATGTTGGCTCGCTCTTTAAACCACCTATGCTTAAAAGAAATGAATACAACATCTGGGAGCGAAGGATGGGTCACATCCTTGCTCAACAGAACACTGGATGTTGGAGGTCTGTCGTTTTTGGTCCCCATGTTCCTATGGTGCCAAGTGCTGAGGATCCAAAGAAGAACGTACCAAAACCTTATGAAAACTATACTGAAACTGATTTTCAAAAGTTCGAACTGGATGCCAAAGCATTTAGCATCATACCATCTGCATTACCAAATGAGATCTATGCTGGACTGTTACATTGTAACAGTGCCAAAGAGCTATGGGATGCATTGAAGGAACAATTTGGGGGTACCGGAGAAGTTATTTAAAACAATAGGGAAATTCTGAATCAACAGTATGAAACCTTCTGTCACAATAAGGTTGAAACATTGACCCAACAGTTTGAACGTTTTAGCTGTCTCATCAGTGAGCTAAGGCTTGTTAAGGTTGAATTTCCAAAATCAACCCAAAATAGCAAGTTTCTTAGATCACTACCTGATAAATGGGACACAATTGCATTTGTGACTAGAAACTCTGTTGAGTTCAAAGATCTGACCCTAACCCAACTTCATGGTAGACTCCTAACCTATGAAAGGGAGTTGAACCAGAAAAAGAAGCTGCAAGAGTCTGGGAAAGCTACTGATGATTACTCATTCGGTAGCACAGCACTTCTGGGTCAGGAAGAATCTGGTGGCAGTAGTAAGGAACAGGGTTATGATCATTTCATTGATATAACAGCTGCTGGTAACTTTACCAACCCTGATTCTCACTCTGCAAACTATGCTTTCACTGCAAACACTTAAAACCAGATGTCAGATAATTTGTGCTTTGAACTCAATGATTTACAACATTTTGATCCCACTGACTTAGAGGAAATGGACATCCTGCACCAATTGGCTTTGCTCAGTGTTAGAACTAGCAAATTCTACAAAAGAACAGGGCGAAAATTCCCAGGTTTACATCGGAATCTGAGGGTTGGGTTGGATAAATCGAAAATCAAGTGTTACAAGTGTAATAGGTTGGGCCATTTCGCTAGGGAATGCAGGAGTCAAACTACTGGTCCTATAATCACTCACCCTAGCTCAAACCCTAGACCTCAAAATCAAAGCACTGTGCACTATTCCCAATATACCCCTGCAGCCCATGTTAACACTGCTCATTATGCTGCTGCCCCTGTGCCTGTGCATTATGTCCAAACCACTGTTCCACAGATTCAATATGTTCAAACCCCTGTCCCCCAGGCACAAGTGCAACCTGCACCTCAAACTGCTGCTCCAGCAGTGGTACAACCAGATCAGCAAAGCTTTTTCACTCAAGGCTTTGTTGACTGGAGCAGCATGCCTGATGGGCTTAGTGATGAGAATTTTGCACTTTATGCTTCTAATGAATCTTCTAATGATGAATTTTGTTTGATGGCATTAGAGTCAATACAGGAGGGAATTGAAACTGAAGGTGAACAGCTAAGTGATGAAACAGTGGTTGAGGTGACTGAAGCAGTTGTTAGTGCAGTTGCTGGTGAACTGCCGTTGGGAGAAAATTCAGAAACCCTGATTGAACCACTGACAGACCCATGGTCCAAAGAGGACAAAGAAGAAGAGGAAGAAAAGAAAGCAGGTGAGAAGGAAGAAAGAGCTGATGATGAAGAAAATCATCAATGTGATTGTGCAATGATGGCTGCTGCCAAGGTATCACCTCAAGTTCTTGAAAAACTGTGTTCTGACAATTGCATTATTGCTTTTGCTAACATCAAAGAGGTAAATGAAAACCTTCGGGATAAAATCTTAACTGATGAAGTCAAATTTGAAAGGTCTTTAAAAGAACTTAAAAACAAATTGACTGAAAAGGAAAAAGAGATCAGCAGTCTGAAAGAAGAACAAAGTATAACCAAAACTCAACTCCAAACTATGGTAGAAAAATACCAAGTTTGCAAAAAGGAGTTGGAGTCCACCCAGATCACCTGTGAAAGATGGGTGGAATCATGCAAAGGGTATGAGGTTATGCTTGAAAAACTGATAAAAAGCAATGTGAAATTTGGTGTTGGTTATAGAAAACATGATGATGAAAACACTGCTTTTGGAAAATCTATTCAAACCACTGATGTAACCACTGGTTTCATCCCCACAAACAAGAAAGGCCATGAAGTGAAAATCACTGACAAACTTGGTAACAAAATCACACTTGACAGACCAATGGGATCCTCTACTTTTGAGGAGCTTGAAGATTATCAGTTTAAACCAAAATGGTCTGATGAGTGTGATATTCTTGAAAATTTCAAGCCAATGGACTTTACATCAACAGATGGTGTTAAAGCTCCAAAAGCTAAAGTTACTCCTCTCAAGGACATCCCAACAGAGGTTAAAACCTCTGTTGCAAAAGAGTCTGAAAAGAGAAAGAAGAAAGAAAAAATTGATAACTTGTTTTGTGAATTCTGTGAGAAAAGGAATCATCTAACAAAAGACTGTTTCCACTTAAAAGCTTATGATTTAAACAGAACAAGTGTCATTGTTTCAGCTGAAAGCTGCATTGTTTGAAGTAAAACAAACCACAAAACTCAAGCATGTGTGTATCTCAAAAACTTTGATGTAAAAAAGAATGAGTACATTGCTAAAACATCCTTGAGTCCATCATCATCATCTGTCAAATTCACCAAGAACCAACCACTGTTTGTGCCAGTTCAAACAGCTGTCACAAAACAGCTGAACCAAACATCTGTCAAAAGAGATGTTCAGGTAACTGATGCACCCCCTGCCAATCAGTTCAGAAAAGGCAAGGAAAAACAGTCTTACCAAAGGATTCCACACATTTATGAGACCTACAAAAGGCCCTTTAACCTAAAGTGAACAGGCATCCTTTTGGTTACCAACAGGTGATTGGTCAAGACCCCCAACAGTGGTTAGCAAGAAACAGTACTAAAACTGTCCAAACCCCTGACTTAACCACTGTTCATCAATCTGCATCCATCCCAGACACTGTTGAGACCCCATCCAAAGCCCTGTTGGCTTTGGAGACCCTAATGAACTAATCCTTTTACTTCATGTGCAGGGAGCTTGTGCATGCTTTGATAGTCTTTGGTATGTAGATAGTGGAGGCTCCAGGCATATGACAGGATGTAAAGCCCTCCTCAAAGACTTTAAAATCCATGGAGGGGGTGATATATCCTTTGGTAATAATAGTAAAGGGAAAGTTCTGGGGTCTGGTACAGTGCAGTCTGGAAATGTAAAATTTGAAAATGTCAATCTGATAGACAATCTAAAATTCAACCTTCTGAGTGTGTCTCAAATGGGTGACGAAGGGTTTGGGTCATTCTTCACAAAAGATTGTTGTAGGATTGTTGGACCAGAAATGGTCAAAAAGATTGAAGCAATAATCAGAACTGGTCAAACTAAACTTGTTGCTCAAAGAAGTGGCAATGTTTATGTTGTTGATATGTCTTACAGAATGTCCCAGAGCTGATGTCTGTCTGTTCTCAGCTGCCTCTAACAAAGAGACAGAACTTTGGCACAGAAGGCTGGGGCACACAAATCTTAAGACAATCACTGATATTTCAAAAAATGGTTTGGTGAGAGGCCTACCACAAAAATTGTTTTCATGTTCTGAACATTGCATTTCCTGTTTAAAAGGAAAACAGCATAAAAGTTCTCATAAGTCCATTGAAGAGTCCAAAACAACCCAGTGTTTGCAAATGCTACACATGGATTTGTTTGGCCCAGTTCAAGTCATGAGTCTCAAGAAGAAAAGATATTGTTTGGTTATTGTTGATGACTTTTCTAGATTTACATGGACTTTCTTTTTACACTCAAAAGATGAGACTGTAGGAATTTTGCAAGACTTTGTGACACAGGTTGAAAAGCAATTTGACCTTCCAGTGAAAAGTTTCAGGAGTGACAATGGCACAGAATTTAAAAATAAGGAGTTGGATTCCTTCTGTGTGAAGAAAGGGATTGTAAGGCAGTACAGCATCCCTAGAACACCAGAGCAAAATGGGGTAGTTGAAAGAAAGAATAGAACTTTGATTGAGGCTGCCAGAACCATGCTTGCTGATTCAGGTTTGCCATTAACTTTCTGGGCAGAGGCAGTAAACACTGCTTGCTATGTCCAGAACAGAGTTTTAATAAACCCCAGGCACAAAAAGACTGCTTATGAAATTCTGTATAAAATCAAACCACTGATCTCATACTTCAAAGTGTTTGGCTGCCCATGCTTTATTTTGAACTTAAAAGATTCCATATCAAAATTTGCAGCCAAAATTGATTGTGGTTACCATCTGGGGTACTCAACCACTGCCAAGGCCTACAAAGTGTTTAATACACGGACCAAGGCAGTGGAGGAGACTTTGAATGTTAAGTTTAATGAACTTTCATCAATGAAAATCCCAGCAAGTCCTGCAGATCTGTTTGATCTTGAAAAATTTACTTTTGAAAATACTACTGTCAAGACTAACAGTGCAGGTCCATCAGAAGATTCAACACCAGACTATGGGTATGAAATCATCATCCCTCAAAGGTCTGCCACAATGGGAAAAGCATCAGCTGTTCAAAACAGCTGTCAAAGCTCAACCACTGCTATCTCAACAGTTGTTGACCAAAGTAGCCCATTAACCACTGCTTCCACATCCTCAAACACTGCTGACAAAAGTCCACAAACAGTGGATAAAAGTCAGCAGGTGTCCACTTCATTACCTCCTATTCCACCACCTTTTGAAGCCACTGCTGGGTCATCAAAGTCACCAGCAGTGGTTAGCTCAGATGATACACATTTGCAGTCCTCACCAACAAATGCCATCATACCATACCAAGGAGATTTAATCTTCTTGAGATCTCATCCACCTAATCAAATCATTGGCAACATAAATGAAGGGGTGCTCACAAGAAGCCAAACCCAAAACATTTGTCTTTTTGCTGGTTTTCTATCACTCCATCAGCATGTCAAGTACCAAGAGGCACTGAAAGACAACAGTTGGGTAGAAGCCATGCAAGAAGAGCTCCAACAGTTTAAAAGACAACAAGTATGGGAGCTTGTACCACTGCCAGAAGAGGTTAGTCCCATTGGCACAATGTGGGTCTTCAAGAACAAAACAGATGAAAGGGCCATTGTTGTCAAGAATAAAGCCAGGCTTGTGGTTTAAGGTTACACACAGGAAGAGGGGATTGATTATGATGAATCATTCGCCCCTGTTGCAAGATTGGAAGCCATTAGACTATTCATGGCCTTTGCTGTCAACCACAACATGAAGGTGTTTCAAATGGATATCAAAAGTGCTTTCCTCTATGGTACAATTCAAGAAGAGATATATGTTTGTCAACCTCCAGGTTTTGAGGATCCATTTTATCCAGATCATGTCTACAGGCTAAACAAAGCCTTGTATGGCCTGAAACAAGCACCAAGGGCATGGTATGAAACTCTTTCCAACTTCCTACTCTCAAATGGTTTCAAAAGAGGTACCATTGATAAAACACTGTTTCTAAAATGGAGAGGGAAGGATTTAATGATTGTCCAGATTTATGTGGATGACATTATTTTTGGAAGCACATGTAACTCAATGTGTGAAGAGTTTAGAGAACTCATGACAGCTGAGTTTGAAATGAGTGCAATGGGTGAGTTGCAATGCTTTCTTGGTCTCCAAGTTCAGCAAATGCAAAATGGAACTTTCATTCATCAAAGCAAATATGCTAAAGAACTTTTGAATAAATTTGATATGAATGATTGTAAACCATGCAGCACACCCATGGCAACAAATAAGCTTGTCATGTCTGATGAAAAGGATAAGCTGATTGACCAAACTTTATATAGAAGCATGATTGGGTCTTTATTGTACCTAACTACATCTAGGCCAGACATCATGTGTGCAACATGTGTCTGTGCAAGAAGTCAATCAGCCCCTAGAAAATCCAATCTTATTGCTGTAAAAAGGATATTCAGATACATAAAAAGTGCTCCCACACTTGGTATCTGGTATCCAGCTAATGGGAATATCAAGCTTTCAGGATTTTCAGACAGTGACTTTGCTGGATGTAACACCACAAGGAAGTCCACATCAGGAGGGTGCCAGTTTCTAGGTGATTGCTTAGTTTCATGGCAAAGCAAAAAGCAAGCAGCTGTTTCTACATCCACTGCTGAAGCTGAATACATTGCTGCAGCAAGCTGTACAGCTCAACTCCTGTGGCTTCAAAATCAGTTGCTGGATTTTTGTATCACTGCCTTAAAGACTCCACTCATGTTGGATAGCCAGGCAGCAGAAAATATCATAAAAAATCCAGTTTCCCATTCAACCACCAAACACATCGACATCAGACATCACTTTGTGAGGGGTTGCTATGAAAAAGGTTTGATTTCTCTGCATCATGTCCCAACTAAAGACCAGCTGGCAGATGTGCTCACAAAAGCACTAGACACAGCCACTTTTGAAAGCTTGGTCTCTAGGATTGGCATGCTAAACATGGAATAACAAGCAAAATCTTGTTTTTCTATGAATAAAAGCATTAAAATGTTTTCAGAAAATCAAAAATCCATCCTTAAAAATAGCTAAAAATGAAGTTCTCATTAAAATCCTTAAAAGTCTGCCATAACCATGGTTTGTTCAAAAGTCTGCTCTACTTCAAAGTCTGTCCACTGCTGAAAGCCATCCTCTGTTCTCTCATTTCCTTGATAAACTCTGTTGTTCAAAAGCAGTGTCTTATCCACTGATATGCTATCCACTAATAGTGAAAATCATCCACTGCTTCCATTTTATCGTTGTAACCACTGCCTTCATCAGTAACTTTCATAAAAGTATTGTCCTTCATTTCCTCAGAGTTTGGCATGTGGGCAGTACATAGTGATCAATACTTTTGTAACCGCTGCCACGTCAGCCTTCACCTTTTCATCTATAAAACCCCCACTTCACATCAAAAAACAGGGTTTTACTGTCGAATTGAATTCTCAAAAAATTCTCTTCTCAACGCAGTTTTTCTTCTCATTTCTCCATAAATTTCTTCGATCATCATCTTCAAAATGAAAAAATCGAAGCCATCCACAAAACCCACTTCAAAATCCTCGTCGAAAGCGGTCTCTCAAAAGGCCACTCCCACTGAAATTCCACATAAACCATCTCACAATCTTCTGGGTCTTATCACAAAACCCAGCATCACAGAGGCTTTCGACTCCATCATCGACACAATGGGTAAATCAAAGTACAAAACTTTGTTAACATCCAATGCACCAATCTATTTGGCAACCCAAAGAGAGTTTTGGAAGAATGCAACCCTTGAAACACAAGGAGAAACTGTCATTGCCATCAACTCTTCTCTAAAGGGTAAAAATGTCCAAATCACACCACAGTCAATTTCAGAGGTCTTTCAACTCGAGGACCAGCAAGGTAAAATTTCTTTCCCTAAAAACGAGTTGAAAATTGACTTCATTGAGAGAGGGTATGCAGACACAATGATGAAGAAAGCTACCTTACAAAAAGGTTTCTTTCCTTCTGCAGCAAGATTTTTATTCCGTACCCTCCTAATGTGTGTTTCAAACAAAACCACTTCTTTTAATGAAATACCATTAAAGATTCAAAATCTGGGATATGCTATTCTTCAAGAAGAAAATTTTAATTATTCTCGGGAAATCTTTAATGATTTGGTTAATAATGTTGAAACAAAATCATTCTTACTGTTTCCAAGGTTTTTAAGTTATTATTTTGAAAAGAAATTCAGTAAGAATGATCTTTCTGCAATAAACCAAGGTGACTCCATTCAAATAAATTGCTTAACTGCTGAAACTTTTACAAGGATGTCAACACCTTGCAAAACACAAGCAGAGGTGCCTGAGCAGATTTTAGTAGTTACAACTGCTCCTCAGGTATCTGCTGCTGAGCCCACTGCTCAAGGTGATCAAAGTGGCCGCACAACTGCTTTGAAACCCACACCTAAAATCACCAAAAAGCCACAGAAAAGGAAAAATTCAAAACCCCCCAAACCAATCAAAAAGGCATCTCTGGAGGATGAGATACCAGAGCTACTGCCAGTGACAACACAAAAGTCACAAGAAACCACTGCTGCTACTTCCTCACAGCAGTTGGTACAAATATCTCAACCCATATCCAAAACTCCTCCTGTTTCTTCACAAAAAGAGCAGGTTGTACACTTAGGGCCTCCACATCATGATGCTCTGAAATCACTTGGTTTCATCATCCACAGCTCAATGCCCGGAGCAAATCCTGTTTCTACACCAAACCTCACATCCATAATTCCCTCACCAACTAAACTGCTGTTGGATGCAATTGATTTGAACCAGGCACTAACCAGTCCTTCTCAATCACCTATCAATGAGAACATACCTCAACAAATGACTGGGTCTGATGTATCAATCTTTGCTAACCCACCAACACAACCTGAGGAGGTTACACCCCTTGAGTTACATGTAACTCTTGGTGGTAGTCCAAGTGAAGCAGCCACTACAACTGTTGAACCCACTGGTTTACAGTTGGACAGTGGTTACATTAATAAGACTTCCTTGGAGGCAATTCCTTACATAGCACCTCTGCCAACCACCAGTGGATTTATTTATCCTACTGGCAACATCAAAAGGTTGTCAAGTGTTGAAGGAAGAAGACCCTAGTACCAAGAAAAAGGGGCATCAGTGGTTAGTGTTTAGAGTACACTCCCTACCTCAACCACTGATAAAACCACTAATAGTGGGAAATCAGATGATCCCATTAAATTGGGTGATGATTTAAAATATCAGGATTTGACAGAACGAATTGAAAAGTTGGATACATCTGTTGCAGATCTTAAAAATATGCTACAGCAGGTGTTGAAAACACAAAAGATGCAATCCACTGTTGTTCCACCTCAAGCACTTGCTCAACCACAAGCTTTTGCTACAAATGAGCTCTGGAACCTCTTCCAACCTTTTCTCCAACAACAAAAAGAAATGGCTGATCAGCAACATGAACTTCATGTCCAAAAGGTGAGAAACATTATGGAGTCTAGGTACAAGAACACTAAAGCAGATATTAAGGCAATCAAGGCCTATTTATTGGAAACCACTAGCACTGCTCCTCCAACAGTACTTTTCATTGATCAACTCCCAGAAGATAATGCCAAAAAGGGGGAGAAAATTCAGGAGTGGAAGAAGAAAGGAATAGATGATGGTCTGTACATTGAACCTGAGAAGGATGCTATGACTAGAAAAATTCCATTGCCAGATGGTAGTAAAAAGGTTGATGCTACCCAAGAAGCACTTGATGAAGGAATAGCAAGTGTAAAGAGGGATAAAATGGCAAAGGATATTTCAAGATGGAATGAGGAGAAAAGAGCTTTCATGGAACTGTATGCGCAGGGTTGTTCTGGATCAAAGGATACTAAAAATCCTAAGACAAAAAGGAAACCTAAGTCCATCCCATCCAGATTTCCAAAGCCTCCAAAACCACCATCCAAAAGCCATCAGCATCAAACCTCCACCCAAACAGCTGTTGTAACTCCTGTTGTATCAACTACTGCTGGTACTTCAGTTGTTTCAACATCTGTTATCACTTCAACACACACCACAACCACTGCTTTACCACCACTGTCATCTCCACCAAAAACAAACTCACCACCTTATCCTGCCAAAAAGCAGAAGACAACAGATGTTACAACATCTGTTGTAATGACAACAGTGGTTGAGACACCAGTTGTTTCAACAACTGTTAGTCAAACACAAATCACTGCCACACAATCTACCACCACTGATCCATCCAAAACATCATCTGCTTCTTCTAAAACAAAAAGGAGAAGGATTTACATACCAGATGATGATTCACCATCACCACCACCAACATCTTCAACATCCATGTCACTTGTTACTATACCCAAACCTATTCCTCTTTCATCAGCACCAGTACAACAAGCCATCTCTGTCATTACTCCTGTAGGTGTCCAATTTCCTCTAGAACTTGAAGCAGTTCGAGAAGAGATAAAATCCTTCTACTATGAGGAAGACCCTGCAAAAAGGAAGTTGCCATCAGTTAAGGGATATCCAAGGCCAAACAACATTGAAGAATACTTAAAGGTCAAAGCTAAACAGGCAGAAGATATCTCTAAAAGAAATGCACAAGGAAAATCTAACAGAGAAATCCAGCAGAACTACCAATTCTTGCTCACACAAGTCAGATCCTTGGAGCAATTTGCAAAGAATGTATGTCAACAAATCTCAGAAAGAGCAGATGAAACTCTAAGAGAAGACTACATTGAAAGCATCATGGCAACAAAGAAATACAAAGGAGATAAGCAGATGTACAAAGAGTGGACCATTCCTGAGCTTGAGCAAGAAGCAGCAAGGATTCAAGAAATGACAAAGAATAAGGTCAAACACACTCCTCCAGATTGGTCAAAGTACAAAAAGAATGTGCCTGACAAGTCACTTGAGCTGAAGAGAATGAAAGAGGAGTTAGTTGCTGCTGACTATGGGTCTAAACATCAAGTGTCAAGATGGAAAGAAGATGTAGTCAGGGCCACTTATAGAAGATTGGAGGAACTGAGGAAGAAAGATCCTACAGTTCCTAAAAGGCCTGACTATTCTAAAGCAGAGGTCTCAAAAAGACCACCAAATCTGCAAGTCAAAAGAACCACTGCTCCAGCTGGTGCTGTCATCTACAAAAGAAGGAGCCAAAACCAGCCAAGTGCTGAAACAATTCAAGATCTAAAAGCTGGAAATGCTATTGTAAAAGCAGGCATTAAATTAATGATAAAAGAAGATCTTGAATTGGAACAATCTGCAAGTACTGCTCAGCCAGTCATGAATAGGCCAGCCTCACCTAATACCTCTGCAAATAAACATCTCCCAAGAAACCCACCAGGCTCAAAAATACAAAAGTGGGAAACTGACAAACAGACCTACGTATTGACTTTGCTCAGGTCTGGTGGAGAAGTGAAGAAAATATCAAGGGAACAAGCCCTTGGCCTGAGTCTTGAAGATTTGCAGGATCTCCTTGATCTTCCACTTAGCAAGGATGATGATGACACAGATGCCCTAGATTTTGAACTACAGTTTAAAGGTCAGATAAGGGAACTGCTGATGAGGCAATAAAGAATTCCACAATAATGAAGAGTTTTGGCATTATCTGTTCCAGGGGGAGATTGTTGGGATCGAACCCTACCAGAGGAACAGATAATTAAAGCCAAAACTGGGTCAGGTCAGTGGATCCAGAATAAGCAGATGTTACATACAAGTCTCTCCCCTTGAAAGTGTTTTCAACATATGCTGACCTCCTATCTACTGATCGTACAAGCCACTGACCGTCAATCTGCTGCTCTAGTAAAGGCTGATGGAAGACCAAAGCTCTGCTACTCAATCTACTGCCTTGAGTCAAGTACTGCTGATCCGGACAAGCACTGCCGGGTTCACAGCAGTGGAAGTTTGCAGCAGTTGTTTAAGTGTCTTTTATGTAATGTAATGTAATAAGCAGTAGTTAGTATATCAGTGTTTGTATAGATCAGAGGTTAGAGTTTGTTAGGAGGTTAGATGTCACTTTCATGGTGACGTCAGCTCAGATGCTCAGTGGTTTGCTAGTGCCTATAAATAGAACACTGCTCTGTACTGTTCTATTAGCTCATTGCAACACCGTCTTCTTTGCACAAACAAACACTGAGCTCTGGCTGAGGGGGAGTTTGTATTCAAGCATTACATTGTAATCGTTATTGAAATTAAATTCAATCATTCGGTTCTCTGTTGAAAATGTCTTGATCAAAGCAATACTCTCGTTTGATTGTATGCAAAGTTTGTTTCCATGTTAATTCCGCTGCACAACTCATCCATTTCCATCTTAATTCAAACAGAAAATACAATCAAAACCAAACTCAGATCCAACACCAAGAAATTTTTATTGATTTTGTAAAAAATGTGAAAAATATTAAAGAAAAGAAGCCACAGGCTTTCTTATTGTTTGCAAGATTTTTAAGTTATTATTTGCAACAGAAAATCCCAAAAGAAAATGCACAAGTACTTGTACAAGGTGCACCTTTTCAAATAAACAGCTTGTGTGCTGAAACTTTTACTCGCTTCATGGCCAAAGAGTCAAAAAGTTCTAAAACACACGCAGGGGAGTCTGAGCAAATTTTGGATGAGTCCACATCTGCTCCTCGGACTTTAGCTGCTGAACCCACTGCTCTCTTGGTGAACACAGCAGCACAACCACTGCTGTGCAACCCCCACCAAAAACCACCAAAAAGACCAAAAAGAAATCCATCAAACCCACCAAAAAGGGTCTTCTGGAAGATGAGATCCCAGAAGTTAACCCAGTGCCAACACAAATGTCACCGACAACCACTCTTGCTACTTCCTCACAACAGTTGGAAATGTCTCCACCTAAAGCCTCAACTCCTCATGGTTCCTCACAAAAGGAACATGTTGTATACCTAGGGACACCACAATATGAATCATTACCCTCATTTGAGAGTATGATTAACAATCCTCCTCCCGGGGTAAATTCTCTTTCAACACCACTCCATTCATCTCAATTTCCACCATTTATTATACCTCTGTTTGATGCCATTGAGCTTCAGACTCAAAACAGTCCCTCTCAATCACACATTAAAGAGAGTTCAACTTCAATAATGGCTATGTCTGAATCACCTCAATTGGTTATCCCACAAACAACTGTGGAGGCTACACCATAAGGGTTTTATGAAATTCTTGTTGGTAGCTCAAGTGGAGCAGCTATTACAGATGTTAGATCCACTAATCTACATCTGGACAGTAGTTTCATCAGTAAGACTCCCTTGAAGGCAATTTCTTCTATGGGAACCAAGGTATCCACTGTTGTGTTCAAGTTAACCACTGGTGAGTTATCCAAGGTAACCATTGCTGTAGAAAGAAGTCCCCAATACCAAGAAAAAGGGGCATCAGTTGATGAGATTTTGGAGACTCCTCCTGGTCCAACAACTGATACAACCACCACTGGTGGGAAATCAGATTATCCCATTCATTTGGGTGATGGTTTAAAATACCAAGATTTGACGGAGAGGTTATCTTCCATTGAAACCACTATTCTCATAATGAATCAGTTATTACAAACTCTGGTAGAAGCTTCCAAAATTCAACCAACGCATCAACAATTATCCCAAGAGCTCTGGAACTCAGTCCAGCCCATTCTTACTGCTCAAACGGAACTTGCAGAAATTCAACACAATACACACAGGGCACTGATCAGAAATATGGTTGAAGCAAGGTATAAAGATACTCAAGCTGAAATTAAGGCTATCAAAGAACCACGGGCAAAGATAACTGGCACTACCCCTGCACCTATCTTTGAAGATGATGATGATCAAGATGATCCCAAAAAGGGGGAGAAACATGACATGAAAAAGTTTGGCAGGCCTACTCCAAGACAAAAGCCAACACAAAAGCCAGAGCCTGAAAAGAAGTCTTTTGCAACCTCTGATGAAACATCTGTCAAAGAAAAGGAAAAGGGAGTTGATGAAACCTTGAACATTCAAGCAGATGAAGAGGCTGCAAACAAAAAGACTATTCAAAATCAAAATGCAACAAAGGAAAGGATTTGGAAGAAGGAACAAAAGGAATTGAAAGATTGGGAAATTAAAACAAAGGATCTTGGCACTTCCAACAGGAAGAAATCATTCAAACATAATAATCAACCACTTGCCACATTTTCAAAACCACAACCACAAAAACAAACACCTGAAAAGCAAACCACTGCTAGTCTCAAAACCATTGTTGGTTTAGAAAAGACACCCAGTGTTACATCTAAACCAACACCAACACCACCACCACAAAACCAACCTGCCAAAAAGCAGAAAACAAAACCATCCTCACCAATACCATCCAACACTACAACAAATGTTGACACTTCAACAGTTGTTATGACAACAGCGGTTGAGACACCAGTTGTTTCAACAGCTGTTAGTCAACCAACCACTACTTTCCAATTTCCTTCCCAAGCAATTTTTTATTCCTATTTCCAACTCTCTAACAAAAACTCCTTCTCCTAAATCTATTTATGCAAGGAAAAGAAAATTCCAGGTGAATGATGATGATATACCTGCACCTACTCCCATATCATCTTCACCATTCATACAAGCCAACCCTGAACCATTTATTCCTCCACCATCACTAACATCCAATCCACTTGTTCAACCACAAACACTCGAAGTTAAAGACCCTTCAAGAACCATACCATTAGCCGTAAATTATCCTCTCAAATTGCATGCATTGAAAGCTGAAATGAGGCAATTCTATACAAAGGATGATCCATCCAAAAGAACCTTCCCATCTCTTCATGGCTTCAGAACTCCAAAGAACATGGATAAATATCTGAAACTCAAAGCCAAGCAAGCTGAATATATTGCTAAGCAAGAGAGCAAAGGGAAAGGTGACACCAACTTGTCAAGTCGAATGCAGCATAGGATAAGTAAAGTCAGGAAATTGGAAGACTATGCAAGAGACTTGAGCTAGGAGATGTCAAATCTGCCACCAAATGCTGAGCTTCAGAAAAAGCTAAGGAAAGACCTCTTAAAGCTTATCATGAGTGACAAACATACCCTTCTAAGGAACACCAATTCAAAGATTGGCCTCTAACAGCTCTAAAAGAAGAAGCCAATAGAATTGAAAGAATGAAAAATTATCTTCAGATGAAGAAGTCTGCACCAAACTGGAACAGGTTCAAGAAATCCAATACAGAGCTTACTTTAGAATACAAGAGGAAGAAAGCTGAGTTGGGTGCAGCTAAGTATGGGTCTGCAAAGACCATTTCAAGATGGTCCAGACAGTATGTTGATCAAATCTATGACAAGCTGGAAAAATTAAGAGAAACTAATCCAACAGCTCCAAAGAAGCCAGTATACAAAGACAAAACCACTGATAAGCCAGAACAGCAGGCACTCTCTCTGAAAACACTGTTCACATCCTCTGACTTATCCACCCATGTCTTAGATCAAAGAAAAAGACAGAAGCAGATGGATGAGGAAGATGCAAAGAGAGAAGCTGAAATTATGAAACATGCTATCAAGAATCAGATCCTATGTGGCTCGGATGATGCCTCATTAAAGCTTCAAGCTCAACTTGCTGAAACAGTTCAAAGGCTGACAAGCAGACCTCCTTCACCAAACTCATCACAAATAAAATCTCTCCCCAGAAACCCATTGGACTAAAAAATACTAAAGTGGAAGTCTGATAGAAAGACCCATGTATTGACTTTGCTGAAGTCCAATGGTAGAGTTGAATACATTCAAGGGAGGATGCATTAGGCTTGGATGCAGCTGATCTCCTAGATCTTTTAGAACTTCAACTTCACAGGGATGAGGATGATGAAGACTCCATGAATTTTGAATTACAATTCAAAGGGCAAATCAGGGAGAAATTGATGAGAGAATAAAGATCAAGAATAAGGAAGTGTTTTGGCATCATCTGTTCTAGGGGAGATTGTTGGCCCATGTAATCAAACCTAGAAGAACAGATGATACTGAAAGCCAAAATTGGTTCTCAACAGTTGATCATCAATAAGCAATGCATGTCCTAAGTTTCCTTCAATGGCAGTGCTTCTATCAGCTGATGACTCTAAGTACTGATCCCCTCAACAACTGCTTAACAACAACTGCTGATCATAAAGACTGAAGGCCTAACAACTGCTGATTGTCAAAGGCCTGATCAACTATTAATATGCAACATCAGTGCTTAGGCAACAACATTGGAAAGCAACATCAGTGTTTTATGTATCAGTTGTTTATTGTATCAGTGTTTTGTATAGATCAGTGTTTAGAGGTTGTTAGTCTGGTAGATGTCACTGTCTAGGTGACGTCAGCATTAGATGCTCAATGGTTAGGATTGTACTATAAATAGAACAGTACCTGTACTATTCTCTCAGCTTTTTTGCACACACTCATCTTGTACGAACTAACTGTGAGCTCAGGCTTAGGGAGAGTTTAGTGTTGCATGCATGCATAGTTAAATCTTGTAATTCATACAATTATTCGATTAAAGAAATCATTTTTGCTGAAAACTATTCTTCTGCGATTGTGTTATAAAGTTTACTTTCTATTTTCGCTGCAATTCATCTCTGTTTTACCTTCTTGCATTAATCACTTAATTGAACAACACAATCAAACAAACTCAGATCCTAACATTAGACGATTTTAAATTTCAACAAATAAATTTATCTTCATTTGTTAAAAACGCGTTTCACGCGGGCAATAGCCTAGTTTATTTTATAAAGAAGTCCAAAAGCATTTTCTCATACAAAGCGTTTGCTAATTTATTAATTTTAGTTATATTTTGGGAAATGACTTTTTGAGTGTGTAATGCTGAGTTGCTTTTTTATTGATGAAAAGTATGTGAATAGCACTTGATGTGACTTTGTATAACTTTTCCTTCCTATCAGCTCGTCAAACACTCCTCTTTGAAGAGAAAAAGATGGCCAAAACCATTAATGCTAATTTAGCTAGGACTTTTTTAGGTGGTTTTGAAAACAAGGTTGTTGATGAGTCAAATATTCATGTGCTTAAAAGGGAAAATAGCGAAAATAGCGTTTAACTAGTCAAAATTTCCAAAATAGCCAACAGAAGCGGCTCAAGGAGTCTTTTCACGGAAAAACATGGCGCTGAAGCGTCTTAAAAAAATATTTTCAACCCAACCAATTGCGCTCCGCCACGTGTTAAAAAAATGATTGTAGAGGCTTAGCCGTTTCAGCCTTTTTGTAGAGGCTTGGATCCATTTCAGCCTAGAGCCATTTCAGCCTATTTGTAGAGGCTTAGAGCAGTTTCAGCCTATTTGTAGAGGCTTAGAGCCGTTTCAGCCTTCTTTATTAATGTTTTTTCAACATTTTTATATTTTTAGTATTTTTCATATTTAAAACAAACATAAATTTATCTACAAAAAGTTGAAAAAAGAAATTTAAAAAGAAACTTTTAAAACGGCTTGAGCTTTATAATAATAGATTTTTAATATAAAAATATGTTAATTAGATAAAATTATAAGAAATAACAGTTTGCGACAGAAGATAACTATAAAATAATAATTTATAAAATAAGTTATGGGATTTTCATGTTTTTTATAGGGGGTTATGCCACAGGTAAATCCCTAACTTATTTTATAGAATATTATTTTATAGTTTTTGTCTATCAAACGATTATTTCATATATTTTATCTGATAATAAATTTTTAAATAATTAAGAATCTATTATTAAAAAGCTCAAGCCTTTTTCTAGATTTCTTTTTCAACTCTAATTGTTGATAAATTTATGTTTGTTTTGAATATTAAAAATACTAGAAATATACAAATGTTGAAAAAAAAAATTAATAAATAAGGCTGAAACGGCTCTAAGCCTCTACAAAAAGCTGAAACAGCTCTAAGCCTCTACAATCATTTTTTTGACACGTTGCGGAGCGCAGTTGGTTGGATTGAAATGGCTTTTTAAGACATTTTAGCTCCATGTTTTTCCGTGAAAGGCTCCCTGGGCCGCTTCCGTTGGCTATCTTGGAAATTTTGACCGGTCAAAGACTATTTTCGCTATTTTTCCTTCTTAAATTGTCTAAAATGTAAATAAGTTCTAGGCAGGAAAATAATGTTGAAAGGGAACTAGAGAGTGACATGCAGCACCAAAGTTTTTCATTTATTATATAGTATATATAATGTGAGGTTCAATGAGGAACAATAAAAAAGTGGGGAACCGAAACAGTGTATTTAACATATTAAATACATCTTAAAATTTCAATTTACAAAGCAAAAAGTTATTTTTTTAAATCGAAGCTTTTGCATATAAAGATGTGTAGAAGCTATTTCAATATAAAAATTATTCTTTTGTAAATTTTTTTACCTTATTGTAATGTGGCTTAAGAATATTTTTTTATTACTTTTTAGGTTTTTTATTTTTTTATTAAAAATGCTTCTACATGTATTAATATATAAAAGCTCTAATTTTTTTTATAAAAATTAATAATTTTTTACTTGTTAAGTTGAATTTTTAACATGTTAAATGCATTGTTTTCCAGTTCCCTAATTTTTTAGTGTCCCCATTGAACTCCTCCCTATATAAATTTATATAATCTTAAAATACAACTCTTTAGGACAAAAAAAGTAATTTTATCATGAGTTAAGACACTTAAGGGAGTTAGTGTCTTAAAATGAGTGAAACTCTTGAAACTTTTGCACTTTTGTTCATCCCACGTCAGATGAGAAAGAAACTTTGGATGAAAGAAATGATTATAAAATGGCCCATTCCTTACCTAGAGACTTCATCTAATCCATTGTGCCTAGGGGTGCAAACGAGCCGAGCCGAGCTCGAGCTCGATTAACTTATGAGAGCTCGGACTCGAGCTCGGCTCGATTCGAGCTTTGTTTTCAAAGCTCGAGCTCGGCTCGTTTGTATTTTATCAAGCTCGAGCTCGGCTCGGGCTTGGCTCGCTTATTATCTACTAATTAGTATATTAAATAAAAATAATATAAATAATATAAATAATAGACTTTTTAGGCTTGCGAGCTCGATAAGTAAAGCTCGGGCTCGGGCTCGTTTACTAAATAAGATTATTTTTAGGTTCGAGGTCGGCTTGTAAACAAGTTTAAATAAGCTCGGCTCGACTCGGCTCGTTTACACTAAGGCTCGACGAGCCTAACGAGCTTCACATGTGAGGCTCGAGCTCGGGCTCGATAAACAAACGAGCTTTGTTTTGAGGCTCAAGCTCGGATCGGGCTCGATAAGGCTCGGCTTGTTTCGAGCTTTTTCTCGAGCCGATCTCGAGTAGCTCGCGAGCTGCTCGGCTCGTTTGCACCCCTAATTGTGCCTTTGTCCCACCTTGATGAAGAAACAAAAGTGGAAGGGTCACCTACCTTATAAAGATAAGTTAAGCACTTACAAGAGTTAAATAATTGTGTAACTTACATACTTGATTATTTGGGTAAGTAAAGTTTTAGTTTTAGCCTTTCAGCAAGAGTAAATTATATTATTTGGTCAACTGAGGCCTCTCCATTTTTAATTGAGTCAAGGTCGACTTAAAGGTTGACTCGAGCCAACTCAGTATCAAGATGAAGATTGAGTCAAGCTTTAGCTAGCCTTGGCTCGAATCATTATTTTTAAGTATTGTGTTTTCCGTCGCATTACGCGGACACGCTTTTGTGTGTGTATAAAAGTAGTTTACGAGCCACATATGTTTATCTCGTGATCTAAATGTGGTTTTTTTTTTCGTTTTCTTTTTTTGCAAAGTCTAATAAAATCGAAAAAGTCCATGTTAAAGCTAGGATAAAGGATGGAGAAACTTTTCTTATAGAGAAATGGAGAAACTTTTCTTATTACGATTACGTGAGTTTGAGTATTTGGATTGGGAGAATGGAAAAAGGAAATAAAATAAATCTTGTTTAATATTGTATCTCGAAGTTTTTTTAGCATCTTTTATGTTTTCTTATGATCCCAACCTATATATATGTATCTATTAAAAGGTCCATATTGTCTAAATAGCCTAAAATATATTTTTGTTTTGGATCAAAATCGGCTTGAAGAATTCCGATTGTATGTACTCATTCTAGGGGCATCGGAACTGCCTTGTTGAACCCTAAAAGCTAAACCCTAAATTTAAATCCTAACGACAAACCCTAAAGCTAATCCTAAAGTTAAATCGTAAACCTAAACCCTTAAAATAAACCCTAACGCAAAACACTAAAGCTAAACTCAAAAAGTTAAATTCTAAAAGCTAAACACTAACTGTTAACCCTTAAAAGTTAAGATGTAACGTTCGATGAGCCGGATCTAACGTCGCTGAATGAGTATAATTGAATTTCATTGTATACCATAATGTATTACGACATTATCATTCTACATCTTTAGCTCGTATGTTGAAGTTAATTAATGAATATTGCAGGTATTCTTATCACTCAAGAAGATGATATAGACAAAACTATTATTGTTTTCAAATGTTTTTTTGGAAATATTATGATTACAAATTATTTAATTTCCAAATATTTGTAACACTCATTTCTTTATTCATAGATTTTGTTTTAATTTTAACTTAAATATTGTTTTTCTTTTATTATCCGTATACATAGATATCATAATATATTGTTTTTAACTTTTTATAATTTTTAATAAATGTTAAAAATTTTCCATGAGATTGAATTTGTAATTATTTTGGGCATTAACTTTTTTTTGAATATGTGATGAAGTTATTTATTTTTGCATATATGTGACTTGTTTTGTTTTCATTAATTATATAATTTTTATATGAATGTACTCGTGTGCATGCATAATGTACTATATGTTGTTAATATACACATATGTAACCATATCTAAATATAAATCACAGATGTATAAAAGTCTGTACACATGTGTATATCATAGGATGGTAGATCTAGAACTAGTATGTCTAAACTGGTGATGATTTGAAGGTATAAATCAACTGTTATTGTGATCTAAATGTGGTATGAGAAACTGGGGTTTGAATAGTGTGTGTGTTCATTGGAATATTGATAATCTAGGAATTTCACATTGTTAGGGGACAATCGTCGTCCTGATGGTAATTGTGTCTTCATGTTTAATTGATGATTGGAATGATTAAGTGATGATTGCAATTAATCGTTTTGACATGAATGGAACAGTGGCAGTTAGGGTTTCTGTGTGTGCATGATTAACTGGTAATGTGACAAAACTACCCTGTCGACGAAACACTTGATGTTTCGTTACCCACACATCGACGAAATACCTGGATGTTTCGTCACCCATACATCGACGAAATACCTTGATGTTTCATCACAGGTACCCTCGACGAAGTTGGTTTTTCGTCAAGGGGTGGGGGTTCTTCGCCGGCTGGGAAAACAAACGGAATAGTGGACTAGGTTGAAGGGGTTGATGAGTGACTATGTTAATGAAATCATATTACGGCATGTTAATGTTGATTAATTATGACTGAGGAGACATGATTTGGTTTTTATGTATAGCACACTTAACTGTTAAGTACTGTTACCAAACATACATGTAAATTGTGGATTTGTATGCGTTTGGATAACTGCTATGTGCTATACGGTGATTGTTGCTTGAACGCACACTATGATTATAATCTATACGTGAACCATGCGAATATAAACTGATTTCGTATACGTGAACACCATAGGACTTGACTGATAAAGTGTGTGCGAGTAGCTAGTCATATCGAGCAAACCAAGGTGAGTTCACTTCTCTTAAAATAAGCATGCGTCCGGTGGGGACAATCAAACAGACAAAACTTAGAAATGGATTTTCGTAAACCCATATCCTTATGTAGGGGATATGAGGCGGTTTTCAAATACCCACATCCTTGCAGGGGATGTGAGGCGGATTTCACAAACGCATATCCTTGCAGGGGATATGCAACGGTTTCCAGTAAACGTTAATGTTGGATAATACACTCAATTTCTATCACTTAAGTCCCATCATACTACCGGTTTAGTTGCTTGTAGGGCAACGGGGTTATTAGTTGATAGCGCTATTAGGTTTGGCACCCTCACGACGTACCTGGATAGGACGGGCGTGAACTAATAACTTTAAATCATGACCAATGTTTGATAGAGCATTGGAGAAGGGCAAAAAGGGTCGTATGCGGTATCGAGTTATTATCATCAAAGCATAACATAACCCATCATAAGTCACTACTTGGTCTTAAACGGTTAAAACAAACTGTGAACTCACCAGCGTTGTCTGATACACTTTTCTGCATGCTTGCAGGCCCTTAGGTACATGGATTGGAACTTGCTATCTGGGAGTGCTGGAGTGGTCATGGGTCGTAGCTCTTGGATACAAGTTTAATGTGTTGGACTCTGTGTGCCCAAGACACATATTAAATTGATGTGGCTAGTACGTTATGATCCAAGTCGAGTCATACCCAAATACAAGCTAGACAAACACTTATAATACTTGTAGGATCGTGTTCTGACCCAAAACGAGTCGACCAGAGGCGTTCTACACAATATGAAAGGCGGAAACAGACATATTGTGTGTGATTCAGCAAGATATTCACTTTAACTGTCTTTCTGATTAATCTGACAAAGTTTTACAGCAAGACGACACTTCGGCAGCACTTCGGCTCCGGAAACACACATATAAGAACTCTCTCAAATGAAATCAGGACATCACTATTTATAGGCTGCGTAATTTCGCTTGAACATGACTCAAGCGGAATTACATTTCATACGGAATTACAGTTTCAAGTGAGATTACCATTTCAAGCGGAATTAACAAGTTAATTTCGCTTGAAATCACTTGTTGATTTCAAACGAAATTACAGTTTCTAATTTCGTTTAAAACTGCCTGTTGACCTATATTTGACAGTTTCCTTGTTTTCCGTGCCCTGATCTATCTAAAACAATACAAGACTCGATACAAGACGAAGTCGACAGACGCATGCACCAACAGACCCCCCCTCGAATGTTGACGAGTCTTCAGTGTCGAGTCTTCAGTCTTCAATCTTTATCAGTCTTCTCGAACTCTTTCAAAGTATCTGACAATGTAAAACTTCATCAATATCTGTCCTCTTTTCATCTCCAGAATCTCCACCTGGCTCTTTTCTCACTCTAATCATTAGCACCAACATATAACCTCCCCCTCCGATGTAGCTTTCTCCAATCTTCAATCCTGCACAAACTCTACCTAACAATAAGTTTCACAAATATACAATTTGACAAATTTATTCACTGCTCACCACTTCTAAACACAAACTTAACACAACATCATTTTCAAGTATTTAATATAAAAAGATTTAGCATCTTTAATCTCTGATGAATCATTTATAAGAAAAACTTTTCAAACACATTTTCCCAAACCTGTTCATCCTGTTTAGCACTCGGAATTTTGAGAATCTGCTCTTCAACATCAGTTGTCGAAAATCTTTTTGAATTTTTCAAAATTTATGCTAAAACACACAGAAGCTCTTTTTGGATTTTTGAATAGATTAAGAATACAGTAAAGAAATATTTACAGACAATATTTTTGTGAGTTTGCGTAAGAGGATCGTATCATTTTTGACAAGTCACAAGTACCATTGAGCTTAGTTATACATTAAGAATTAAACAATTCACTTAGATTGTCGATATACTGAACCACTTAAATTCTCACATAAATTTCAACTGATTCAGGATACGAATTAGGTGAATTAAGGACTTAAACTCATTCATGTGTCCCACTTCTTGAATATACTCCCGTATCCAGATCCAAATATTCAGTCTTACAGGTGAGTATACTACAGTTGATATCTATAAGGGGTTAAATGCGAGGGCCGTGAGAGCTCAGGTCAGAACTTCCGTTCAGCAGAGAGATGACGACTTCGACTTTTGGTGGGTCCCCTTTAGTGGATCTTTTTTTACAACAGCACATGATTAGCATTTTTCAATGTTTCATCATTTTTTATGCTGAGGGTGGGCTTTTATTTCAAGCAAGCATAAAGTATTCTCCGGGGACTAGGCCATTGCTTCCGCAAAATCAGAAGTCCCGGGATAATACCCCAGATATCACTGAGCATAAAGACCTAGTATCTCAGAAAGAGGGATCCTTCAAACGAAATTTCAGGGGTTACCTATATATCCAAGTAGTGTTCCCCACGAAATAAGCAAGTTTGAATTTAAGTTTATATCCCGAAAAAGCTTACTAAATGTGTAAAAACCTATCGGCATATCATCAGTGAGACCGTTTAACGCTATTTAAACATTACATTTCTTTAGCATACTGTAACTGTCTACTGATGTACTATCATCTCCTCTTTTTAACAACAAAACTCATTTTGTATTATATCATGTTTTTGACTTTTTCAATTTTTCTAATGTTTTTGGATTTTCTGAAAATTCTTACTCCCCCTAAAATTCAAACACATTTAAGAAAATTTGAAAACAAACTGTACAAGTAAAATGACAACTGATATCAAATCACTTCAATTCGCCATCCAATTGGCATAAACAATCAGAACTCCCCCTTACAACAAAACATTTTCTCATTATGATTTCAAAACACTTAAGTTTGTTTTATTCAAAATGATTTTTCCGGAAAATAAGTTTTATTGGTTTTACCACTTGTAAAGTTGGGGTTATGATCATAACATTGTTTTCTCAACCATTTGAAAAATATAACAATTTTAATTTCAAACAACAAACAACACTTGTAGAAAATCAAGTACAAGTTAATGTCCCTGATTTACCACTTTGTAAGACGAAATATCACAATAGTGAATTTCTCAAGAAATATGCCGATTCCTGCTCCACGATTACCAACTTGGGAGCTCCGGCAAGTCAGGATTTTACTTGTGAAAAACTTCCATCCAAGCCTGACCAAACTTGGATGTTTCCTCCTCAATTTCATTTGGGTAAAAAGTTGCTTTCTTTGTTTCATAAAATTCCTTTACCCCTTTTGCCTTTCCCTCGACCATTTTTCCAAAAATCTTTTTCACATTTCCATTAAAAACCTTTTCGACATCAAATTCTTTCTTCTCAGAATAGAATTGATTCGAGATCTCAACCATTCCAACTTTTTGTTTAAAATTTTCAGTCCTTAATGGTGGAAAATTATCATCATCCATTGGAGGAATTGAAGTTTCAATTTTTATCTCAACTTGTGGCTCCTCTGACTTTGTGGAATCAGATTCATCCCCAGATTTCACATCAAACTTCTTAATATCTTCATGAAACTTTTTAACAATCCACATTTGGTTGTCATGCTTAGCTCTCTTTTTATAAAAATTTGTCTTTGAACACTCACCAACTTCATATGTTGAATTTTCAAAAATTTTAAATTTTTCAGTTGGTGGTTCATTTTTCTCAACAACTTTTTCTTTCAGTTTGTAAGAGACTCCTTGTTTTGTCTTTGTTGCTTTTGGACAGTTCCATGCAATGTGACCCACTTCATTGCATCTGTAACAGATTCTTGTCTCTTTTTTCTGATTAGCTTCACTCTTCATAACCTCTTGCTTTTTCGCAAGAAAATCTTTATTCGATTGCTTCCAGAATGGGCTTTTTGCTTCTTCTTCCGAGCTTGTTCCTGAATCAAATACAATTTTTTTTTATAAGTTTTCTTATTTTTATAATTTTTCGGTGGAATAAATCCTAATCCTTTCTTTTTGTAGTTACCGTTATGGTTTGGTTTCTTTCGATAACCTAAACCAGAACTGTAACCCATTTTCTTGTTTAAACGTTGTTGAACTCTTGAGGTGTAAGGTTTAGATTTTCCAGAAAGATTTACATCTTTTATTTCAGAAATATTAATTTCTGTTAGTTTGAAAACCTTTTTGATCATTTCTTGTTAAACACCTCTTATTGGAAATTCCTCATCAGAATATAATTTGTCTGAATCAATCAAGGTATATGCCACTTTGATTGGTTCGTCATTCAAATTAGATTTTGATAACAGGAATTCTTTATTATAAACCCTTTTAACCGATGACTTTGAACTATTAACTGATGATGAACTTGAACTACCTGACTCAGACTTTGACTCCGACTCCTCATCTTTATCCAACACTTGATCAACCACCTTTTTTATTAACTCAGACTCATGATCAGTTTCAGACGATGTGAATGTGACGTCAATATTTTCTGGTAACTCATCATTTATTTCGGATTTTAACTTTATATTAACAGCCTTTTTGACTTGCTCCTCATTCGGTTTTCTGGGAGAATACCCTTCCCAAATTGGAGGCGGACACTTGTTATAACTAACACTCTGTTTCTTACCAGTATCCTTCTTCTTTTGCTTCTCATCTTGAAAAACTTCTAAACCTGCAACAGTTGGATAGATTCGATCAATTAGATAATCAGAACTAGAATAACTTTGCAGTAAACGTCTAATTCTCTCATTTTCAATCCTCTCAGTCTCCAACTCTTGCTTTAACTTTGCACACTCTTCGATATAATAATTGATAGCTTTTTGCTTCGACATCATCACAGCATTCATCATTGTCAGTGCATCTTCTCTTTCAGAATTTGTCTTTTGTAGACCAGTTACCGTTCTGTTCAAAACGTCATATGACTCTTTCACATAATTAAGATTGAACAGTAATTGTTCTTTCATCTTATCTTGCTCACTCAACTTCTCATCTTTTTCTGCACATTGCTTGCAAGATTCCAAACACTTTAAGCAAGGCTTGATGACTTCCACAATCTTTTCTATTTCAACAATCTTCTCCACTTCAACAACTTTTACAACTTCACTCATCTTCTCCTTTTCAACAATCTTCTCAGCAATTTTAACCTCTTCATTTTGAACAATCATTTCATTTTGATCTTTGCTTTCACATTCCTTCTTTTTCAGTTCTTTTGCTGCTCGTCTCTTCTTCAACTTCTCCAAGCGATCTGCAAAATCAAATTGAAAACATTCAGGAAATAAATGAGTTTTTGCAATATTGATATGCATTTCTTCCTCATCATCACCACTGTCATCAGTTGGTGATTGATCAAAATCTATTGTCTTTTCTGAAACATCATCTGAAGAACCAGAATCAGATGGTGTTTGATCAAAAACTGTTGTTCTTTCTGAACTTTCATCTGATGAAACATATTCTTCTTTTTTATTTGTATCATTACTATCAAACACTTTCATCCATTCTGTCATCAGATCAGGCTCTTGAACTATCTTTTCAATGAGAGCTACCATTTTGGAATCAGGTGGAATGAATTTATCCCAACTAAAACCTTCAGCCATTTTCTCATCATCTTGATCGATTATCCCATAATAAGCTTTCTTATTTGCTTCTACGATCATTTTAGCATGAGCAGTTTGTGGTTCTTTTTGTTGATACGGCTGATGAGCAACTTGTTGATAAATTACTTTCCGATAGTAATCATTTTCACCGAACGGATTCTGTGCTCCACTTGCTTCTCGTTTTTTACATTCCCTCTTGAAATGTCCTTTCTCCCTGCATCGAAAACAAGTAACTTTAGATTTATCAAAACCCAAAGTAGAAACATTAGCATCTCTAAAATCATCTCTTCCTGTAATCATTTTAAACTTTTCAGCTCTCCTCAAAACACTAGCTAAACACCATTTAATATCCATAAGCTCCATCTCTTCTGCATCTATCTGATCATAATCCTCTTTAGTCAGCATAGGATTTCTGATTCTTCCAGTAACCAACCCTTCATATGATTCTAACACTGTAGCAAGTAATGACATGTGACCTTTAACAACCTCTTCAGAGAAATTTTGGCCATTCTGAAGATGCAACGCAATGTTGCAATTTAAAAATTGACCGTTACTGCTATTTGAGCTTTGAAACTGATGATTTGTGGTTCAACTCTTCGGATTAACACTTGGATATGAAGAAAATCCACTACTGTTGCTTGAACTTTGATTAACAGATCCAGATGAATTTTATGCACTGAAAGCAGTTTGGACTTTCGGACTGGCTTCAACATTTTGAACACTCCCTTTGAAATACATCTTAACATCTTGTTGTGCACTTGGATTGTTCATCCTAGCTATCTTTTGCTGCTCAAGATCTTGTCCTTCAATCTTTTTGATGAACTGAGAAATTGTCAAACCATCATATTCTCCAGTATTCTTCAGAATCATCAAATATGTACCCCATTCTTTCTGCGGTAAAGCACCAGCTAACTTGTCAACCCATTCCTCATGATCTTTGTTGATATTTAACAATGACATTCACCGTACTAAGTGACAATATCTTTCGATCAATTTCTTAGTATCTTCTCCCAGCAAACTTGAAAATAGATCAAATTCTTTCTTTAACAATGATTTTTTACTCTTGATCATCTTCTCACTTCCCTCAAACTTAATTCGAAGTGCTTCCCAAATTGAACGTGAAGTCTTATCATGTTGAAGCAGTACGAATATATCTTCTTTAATGGCTAGCTGGAGTAAACTGATCATCATCTTTTTAGCTTTGTACATGTCTCGTTCTTTATCTGTAAATTCATAAATTTTCTTTTCAATTCCCAAATCTGTACGTGGTAGTACATACTTTTTCTCAACACATTCCCAAGATCTAAAATGATTAGCTTGAACCCAGTTGTCAAACCGATCTTTCCAACCGTAATACTCCTGAATTCCCATTAACTTCGTGGGTTTTTTGCAAAGTTCCAGTTTCATTTTCCATGTTCATGTTCTGAGCTATGGCAGCTGGAGTAGTCGGGGCAGTTGCAAACGCGTTATAGAATTCCTCTTCCATGATTCGGTAAACTTATTCACAAAACAGGCACTTTTACACAGAATTAACTCTTCAAGCGAAATTACTCTCTTCAACCGGAATACCTTTTCAAACTGAATCACTTATTGAAGCGAAATTACCTACAAACCAGTTTCAAGCGGAATACCAACTCAAACGGAATACCCACTCAAACGGAATCTCTAATTTTATATGAACTTTTCAAACGCAATCACAACTTGAAACAAAATAACTTATTTCGTTTGAAACTTTCAAGCGGAATTACAATCTGAAGCGAAATAAGGCAATTTCAAGCGGAATCAACAACAACGTTCAAGCGGAATTACTGATTTCGAGCGAAATTAGGTGCAATTTCAAACGAGATTAGGCTGATGTCATCATTTCGGTCTGAACATTGTCAAATTGATCAAGTTTTAAGCCCTTTTACGATCTGAAACTTTCAAGGGTTTGTTAAAATACAATTTCGCACAATATGAGAGAAAATTAGCCGATTTTAACCGTGAAAAGTTGTTCAATTTTGAAAAGAAGGTGTAGAAGTTAGAAAATCCGATGAAATCAAGCTGAATATGGTAGAACTCCTCCTCCTGTGCTCTGATACCACATGTAGGATCGTGTTCTGACCCAAAACGAGTCGATCAGAGGCGTTCTACACAATATGGAAGGCGGAAACAGACATATTGTGTGTGATTCAGCAAGATATTCACTTTAACTGTCTTTCTGATTAATCTGACAAAGTTTTACAGCAAGACGACACTTCGGCTCCGGAAACACACATATAAGAACTCTCTCAAACGAAATCAGGACATCACTATTTATAGGCTGCGTAATTTCGCATGAACATGACTCAAGCGGAATTACCTTTCATACGGAATTACAGTTTCAAGCGAGATTACCATTTCAAGCGGAATTAACAAGTTAATTTCGCTTGAAATCACTTGTTGATTTCAAACAAAATTACACTTTCTAATTTCGTTTGAAACTGCCTGTTGACCTATATTTGACAGTTTCCTTGTTTTCCGTGCCCTGATCTATCTAAAACAATACAAAACTCGATACAAGACGAAGTCGACAGACGCATGCACCAACAATATTTATTTGTGATATGATTAAACAAATAAATATTAACACTTACAATATTTAGAAATTGGTTTTCTAAATAATTGCACTTGACAAACTAATAAATTATATGGATAATTTATTTTGAGAGAATATTTTATTTTGTTATTTAATGGGTTAAATAACATAATAAAAGTTGTATAAGTCTTATAACATATGATGTTATATTTTATAAAAGTTATAAAATTATTCAAGACTTAAATTATTTTATAAAAGAAATTGAATAATTTTTTTAAAAATAAACAAGTGGGCCGCCCCCCTTCTGTTCTACCCAAGGATTCTTTTTGGTCCAATGGGGATGCATGAATTTGCATATGTTAGTGGGAACATGATTGGGCAATTTGGGTGGTGAGTTCTCTCTCTTAGTTTAAATGATATTTGTGAGACAAAGTGCAAGACTTGAAGATTCTTGAAAATAATTCAAGTTGCAAGAACATGATAATACTCTCTAAAAATTTCAGCCATGATGGGATGTGACACCTGGGGAAAATCAGCAACAATCTTGATTTCTCACTTCACGCCTCTGTGCTTACTTGTCAAATTTCGGGACGAAATTTCTTTCAAGTTGGGGATGATGTGACAACCTTAAGTTTCAAGGTTAGTGCCCTCGGTTTTGTGATTTCCCTGTTCTTGTTTTAATCTATCTATTTAACCCGTGACTCTGATAAACGTGCTAATATATTTTTGTAGTTGTGTGGTGTGTGTGTAACGGGTCAATCTCTATGTCGTGCATATAATTGGGCCGTAACGTATAATTGGGCCGCGATGTGTGTGTGTTTGTTTGGTTGAAACCCATTAGTATAATTGAACTTGGCCCAAAAAAGATATGTGACACTTGAATAAACCTTTAGACTCGGCCCAATCCTGTTTCGCATTGTTGTGAAGTCTCGGCCCAATCCACTGTTTTGTCAAGCAAACACAACTGGCCCAATCTCTTATCTATATAGGTACATGTATACGTAAATGGTTATGAACACAAAGTAAAACAAAACCCTAACACATCCCCTACCTATCTTCTACGTACGACAGTGGAACACCCCCCCCCCGGTCGTGATCACCATCATTATACTCTCCATATTCTATCGGTTAGTATTATCTCTTGTTTACTTAACATGTTGATTGTTTTGGATTATATGTGAACAAAGTATGATTTTCTGGTTGTTGTATGCTTTCATTATTGTGATTAGTTGAAGTTGCAATACATGAATACATCTTGTGTGATTAACAGAACCTTCTATGCATGATGCTTGTGTGATTAATTGAAGAGATAATGATCTGATGTGCATGATGGCGTTTACTGAATACTTTAAATCGACTAGAACTGGTAGTGTTATGATCTCGTTATCAATGATGTTATGTGACTCAATAATAGTGGTGTTAGGTTCATTATAATATGTCCAATTGCATGATATATTTAGGATAACAGTGAGATATGTGACTCGATTCTAATTAATTGATGGACGATGATGAATTGTAATATGCCACACATGATTATCTATTTGGTTGACATATGTTTTATTGGAAGATGAATTGATTTCTTATTATAATGTGCAACTGCTAAATGATAAGCAAACTGATTATGGTCTGACATTACATGAGTTAACATTACACAAATTGCTATGTATCGATGATGGCTGATAATCTTGGAATATAATTAAGGGCCGATGGTTAGCATGTTATTAGTTAAATTGCATATTATTATTCAAGTGTTCATAAAGTTGTTTATGATCAAGTTTACTTGATTACATGATTGCTGGATGAGGATAACTAGGACCTGAATTAGTTAATATCATGCTATAATCGATAGGATGTTAATCCAATAAATGAGTAAATGGAAATGGGCCACATACCATTTGATTTAACTTGGGCCGCTTAACTCAAGAAACAAATAAGTTAGCTGGTGGGCCGCCACACATACGATGCGTGTGGGCTTCGGAAATTAATTAACTGGGCCGGTCCGGGTGGTCCAGGAACAGAAACAATGATCACACCTGGGTTGCGGGCCGGGACGGGTTGGGCCTGGGTCTCGCAGGTTGGGTCTACGGGCCACGAGTGGTACATGCACATGCACATTTTTGTGTGATTGGATTAGATATAGCTAAGTGGGCTGCACTGTTAGGTTAGGCTAGATTGGCCAGTATCATTTGGGCCGTGCAACCCATACTGTATGTCATACATTGTTAATGGTAGTTGGAACTTGGGAGTTTGGAAAGTAGGCTTGCATGTGGTACGAACGTTTATTGTGTGGACGAACTGTGATAACTTGATTAATGTATGACGTGGTTAGCTGTGATAACGCGGATAATTATGTGCATAATCTATAAGTGGAACTTGTGCAATAAGTGACAAAATACGTGAATCAATACGAATGCGAGACTGATTGTTATTAATAAACCATGTTAGGGTTTCGTTGAGCAACTTAAACACATAACTAGTCTAACCGAGCAAAACCAATGTGAGTTCATTCCTCTTGAGCATGCGTCCCAATGGTTGGGATAGTCTTTGGGTATCCTTGGGAGGGATAGGTTTTGGGTAACTTGTTTGGGTATTCGTGAGAGGAATACGTCTTGTTGTAAATCGGTAATGTTGGATAATATACTCATCATATCACCTTTCAAGTCCCTCCGTGTTGTTTGGTTACCTGAGAGGTAACAAGGTATTAGTTGGTAGCGCTACTTAGGTTTGGCACCCTCACCCCGTACCTGAGAGGAAGGGTGTGAACTAATGACCTAGTCATGACCAATGCTTTGATAGGAGCATTGGATAAAGGGCAAAGTAAATCAGGTGGCGTCTTGTATTCGGGGTATTATCAACATTAAATTCAATGGATTAACTAAACACATGGTAAACAACGTTTTCGTAAAACTATGAACTCACCAGCGTTGTCTGATACACTTGTTGCATGCTCGCAGGTCGTTAGATATCTTGCCTTTGGGAACTTGCTGTCTGGAGTAGCTGGAGTGGTCATGGGTCGACTGGAGGGACTCATGTGATTGATTATTGCTATTATACATTGGTTTTAAACAATTTAACTTTGGTTTACTATTTGCTTCCGCTGAACATGTTGGTTTTCATTTTAACTTGTCGATAGTATTTTTCATTAATAATTAAGGGTTTTATTTATAAACTAGAATGGGGTCAATGTAATTAGTGGCTCGTTGTTGGTACGTCACGCCTAACAGGGACATTCCCTAGGTGGTATTTTGACGGTGTGACAGTTTGGTATCAGAGCCACTAGTTATAGTGAACTTGGTTTTAAAAAAGTTTTTATAAAACCAGACTATAACCGAACCGCTCTGAAAACGAGAATACGACCATGACACTCAGCTCCAGATTGCAAGGTTCGTCTTTTCATCTATGGTATACATTACATGGGTAGTGTACATTTGTTTATGATGTAGCGTACAAACACACACTCGTCACTATAGCATGATTACATGAGTTGCTTGCTTACATTATGATGCATTGATAGCCTGTCATAGTCCTTAGCTTTTGTGATCTTATCATTCTGATAACCTCTGTTTGGCACTCGAGTTTGAGGAACCATTTTACATGAGTTAGGAAGAACTGAGATGAGCATGCAAATCACAATATTATTGTGGGTGCACACATAATAATAATTTGGGGTGCATGCGAGTCCCAGTGAGGCTTAACAAGTGAAAAGGGGGTTCCGTTCTGTTATTTGATCGATGAGAAACACAACAGTCTATAAGAGTTATAGCAATGATTGTCTCTTACTTGAACGTGATCTTTTCACTCCACTCAGAATCCTTATGAGTTTCAATGCTATCGATTATTACCTGAACACCCATCTGAATGCCTAGCGAACTGTGTAGAATGTTAGGTGCTTGTACGAACATCCCTGAGTTGGATGTTGTAGCGTCGAATGATTGGTCGATACCTTTTCATCCTTTTTGTTGGTTGGAACTCTATGTATTAACGTCTTAGATCCTGAAGTGCGATCACTTCTGCAAAACTCTCGTAACATACCATGTAATACTCAATTAACCTGTTAGATCGAGGGACAAGAGGATGAGCGTACCACTTTACCGGTCCCAGTATTTGGACAACCCTGATTTCCGGCAATGAACACCAGCAAATTGGCTTCAATCGAACTCTTAACCCTAGTCAGCGACTCATGGGAGTCGACTCTCACGAATCAAACGGTGTGAAATGTGAAAACTACCAGCACAATGAGTAACGCCTAGTACATCTCACAGAAATGCGACAAGATAGACCCTGTTGGTGAAAGATTTTAGGGCTCCGTTTCAGGCAATGACGTTAGAGGTAACAGTCAGGGAAACATCAAGATACTCGTAATTGTAACCAACAGTATGGAAATGGAGGCGCCAACAACATGGATTGGCCATGGTTAAATCAAGACGACAACAACCAAGGAAACGACGTCGGTGCTGGAAATCCTTGTAACGATAACAACAACACTGGAAATGATACTCATGGAAGGATATTTAGGATTGGCGTGGGCGACGCCAGGATTTTAGTAACATGGTAGCTAGCATGAGTAGCTAAACGCTTCGTCTCTATTCTGTTTAACCCTGATGCTTCCTGAATCTGAACCTGCTGGGGGATCGGCTGAAGGCAAGACAATTGAAACCTCATATGCTCATTGGGATGTAAACTCGACCTTTTGGGACAAGTGTTCGACATCGACCTTCCTTCTATTATTCTTGATGGTTACAACGCAGTAGTTAGTGTGGATTGGTTATCCAGGAATCACGCAAAAGTTAGCGGTATTTCAGCTATGAAGGCTAGAAGTGTCTATGGAGGGATTACTCCGCTGTGTTAGCAACCGTTACTGATGTTAGGGCTAAGGAAAAAGAGGATCGAGGATCCACCAATTGTTCGTGATTCCTCTCGGTTTGCTAACCGAGGAACTTTCGGGCTTACTTCCACAACTGTTAGGCAGAATCTCAGATTAATCTCATGGCAGAGGCGGCCCTGATTACTCGTACTTCATACCGTCCTACACCAGGAGGGTTGCAAGAACTATCTAATCAACTACATGAACTATTGGATAGGATTTTTGTTGGGCCTAGTTTTTCACTCTGGGGAGACCCAATTATATCCGTGAGGATAAGCTTTTTGTTGGACATATGTAATGATTATCGAGAACTCCGGAAGATGTCAGTCGGAAACCATCACCCATTACCTCACTGATGACTCTCTTCACCAGCTGCAAGGGTCAATCATCTACCTGGAAACCGACGTGAGATCGGGCAATCATCAGATGGAAGTCCAGGAGGAGGATGTTCCTAAGACGACATTTCAAACGCAGTACGACCATTACGATTTTCTGTACACCAGCAGCTTCATGGGCTACAAGAATCAACCGTGTTTGTTGATGACGTTTTGAATCGTTACCAGGAGAAAGGAACAACATGGGCGGCATATGTATCCTATTTTAGAGCTCCTGAGGGAGGAGCCACTCGGCGCGAAATCTTGCTAAAAGGTAACTTCTGGAATCGAGAGGTACATTTTGGTCGTATAAACAACGTAGTGGGAATGCACGTGGATCTCGCTAAGATCCATTTTGTTAGAAACTGGTCAACACCAAAGATCCCTTCGAGGATACAGCAATTTCTTGGTCTCACTAGATACTATCGCAGATTAATCACAGGATTTTCGAAGATCACGCAGCTTTAACCTCTTTAGCACAGCAGGGTGCTGTGTATTCGTGGGAGACAAAACAGGAGGACATCTTTTCAGTTTTTGAATTTCAACTCTGAAATACATTGAGCATCGCTTCTATCCGAATCAGAGTCTCAGTTACACACCGACGCAACACGCAGAAAGTCATGATCTACTCGGTGGATTTACAAGAAGATTTACACGCGTCACAACCTACGGTGGAAGCCATGGTCTTTGGATTTAAGCTGGAGGCATTACTTGGACGGTACCGAATGCACTAGTTAGACCGATCACAAGGGCCTCCCGTGTACCTTTGTTTCGGAAGAGCAAAACAGGTAATAGCATCACAGGATGGAACCTTTGAATGCTTACGACTGTGAAACCTGAACGAGTACGTGCTTTACAGCTCACCATCGACTCTAACTTACCTGATCAGACTCGCTCTGTTCAAAATGAATAACTGAAGGAAGAGAATTTTCAAGTTAAACCCGTGCAGGGCATGGAGAAGCAACCTTTGGCAGGTCGGACGATATTCGCTACCTCATGGAACAAGTGTAGATCTCATTATATATGGCAACTGTAGGGAATTATGTTGACCAAAGCACACCGGCCTCGATATTCTAGTCATCTGGGTTTGATGAGAGATATTAGGATCTATAAACCTTGTAGTGGTGGTCGGGCATGAAGGCCCACCTGGCAATGTACGTGAATGATGTTTGACTTGTGGGAAAGTCAAGGTGGATTATCAGCAACCAGAAGCATCGAAACAGAGATAGTACCACCTGGATGATCGTTGATTGTCTTACGCAACCCGCGCACTTTATTGCAACCAGGGACACTGACGAGTCTTCACAGCTGTGAATATTCCTCTGAGAGAGGCGGTTTTTGATACGAGGTGCCAACTCCTGTTACCCCTAATTTTTAACTACATCTGATTTATGGCAGGCAATACGCAACACCCTCGACTCATGTCTAGACATGAACATTCAAATGGTCAGAACAAACGAACCATCCTGACACTCGAAGACATGCTGCGAGCATGTACGTGATTGACTTTAGTAAGAATAGAAGGACATTTACCTTGGGTTAAGTTCTACCGTAGCAGTCACCATTCTAGTATTCAGACAACTCTGTTTGAGGCATTGCATGGACAGTAACTCTAATCTCCTTGTTGAATTAAGGTGGGTGACAACCTAAACGCAGGTCCAAGACTTGTATTCGAAACTCTTGGGAAGATTGCTTGGATCGAAAATCGTTTGGCGGACGCGAGTGGCCGTCAGGAAAGTTGAAAAGCTTAGGAAACCCTGGGAGCTCGCTTTAGGCGACCGTATCATGTTGAAAATCCCGCCCTGGGATGGTGTGGTACGCTTGGGAAGCGTGGCAAGCTTACTTTACGTAACATTGAGTTATTCAAAATTCTGGAAAGAAGCGGTCACGTCACTTACAAACTCGAGTTACCCGACGAATTGAATAACGTACATAATGACTTGAATCTAAGGCAGTGGTTGCCCGATGAAACGCTTGTGATACCCTTATTAGAGTCTGAGGTTAATGACAAGTAGCAGTTGTTGATGAATCTACTGAAATCATAGACCAGGACGTCAGGGATCGTTAGCATAGCCGAATTCCAATCATGAGAGTTCGTTGGAACTAAAGACGTGGACCGGAGTTCACGTGGGAACGCCAAGATCAAATGAAACTCAAGTATCCTCAACTTTTTCCTGTTGACCAATCTAATTCGGGTACTACTGGTGAATTTCGGGACGAAATTCCTCTTCAAGTTGGGTATGATGTGACACCTGGGGAAAATCCGCAACAATCTTGATTTCTCACTTCACTCCTCTGTGCTTACTTGTCAAATTTCAGGACGAAATTTCTTTCAAGTTGGGGATGATGTGACAACCCGAAGTTTCAAGGTTAGTGTCTTCGGTTTTGTGATTTCCCCATTCTTGTTTTAATCTATCTATACAACCCGTGACTCTGATAAACGTGCTAATATATTTTTGTAGTTGTGTGGTGTGTGTGTGTAACGGGTCAATCTCTATGTCGTGCATATAATTGGGCCGCAATGTGTGTGTGTTTGTTTGGTTGAAACCCATTAGTATAATTGAACTTGGCCCAAACATGATATGTGACATTGAATAAACCTTTAGACTCGGCCCAAATCCTGTTCCGCATTGTTGTGAAGTCTCGGCCCAATCCACTGTTTTGTTAAGCAAACACAACTAGCCCAATCTCTTATCCATATAGGTACATGTATACATAAATGGTTATGAACACAAAGTAAAACAAAACCCTAACACATCCCCTACCTATCTTCTACGTACGACAGTGGAACATACACCCCCCCCCCCCCGTCGTGATCACCATCATTATACTCTCCATATTCTCTCGGTTAGTATAATCTCATATGTTTTGGATTATATGTGAACAAAGTATGATTTTCTGGTTGTTGTATGCTTTCATTATTGTGATTAGTTGAAGTTGCAATACATGAATACATCTTGTGTGATTAACAGAACCTTGTATGCATGATGCTTGTGTGATTAATTGAAGAGATAATGATCTGATGTGCATGATGGCGTTTGCTGAATACTTTAAATCGACTAGAACTGGTAGTGTTATGATCTCGTTATCAATGATGTTATGTGACTCGATAATAGTGGTGTTAGGTTCATTATAATATGTAAGATTCCATGATATGTTTAGGATAATAGTGAGATACGTGACTCGATTCTAATTAATTGATGGACGATGATGACTTGTAATACACCACACGTGATTATCTATTTGGTTGACATATGTTTTATTGGTAGATGAATTGATTTCTTAGTATAATGTGCAACTGCTAAATGATAAGCCAACTGATTGTGGTCTGACATAACATGAGTTAACATTACACAAAATTGCTATGTATCGATGATGGCTGATAATCTTGGTATATAATTAAGGGCCGATGGTTAGCATGTTATTAGTTAAATTGCATATTATTATTCAAGTGTGCATAAAGTTGTTTATGATCAGGTTTACTTGATTACATGATTGCTGGATGAGGATAACTAGGATCTGAATTAGTTAATATCATGCTATAATCGATAGGATGTTAATCCAATAAATGAGTAAACGGAAATGGGCCACATACCATTTGATTTAACTTGGGTCGCTTAACTCAAGAAACAAATAAGTTAGCTGGTGGGCCGCCACACATACGATGCATGTGGGCTTCGGAAATTAATTAACTAGGCCGGTCCGGGTGGGCCAGGAACTGAAACAATGATCACACCTGGGTTACGGGCCGGGAAGGGTTGGGCCTGGGTCTCGCACGTTGGGTCTACGGGCCACGAGTGGTACATGAACATGCACATTTTTGTGTGATTGGATTAGATGTAGCTAAGTGGGCTGCACGGTTAGGTTAGGATAGATGGGCCAGTATCATTTCGGCCGCGCAACACATACTGTATGTTATACATTGTTAATGGTAGTTGGAACTTGGGAGTTTGGAAAGTAGGCTTGCATGTGGTATGAACGTTTATTGTGTGGATGAACTATGATAACTTGATTAATGTATGACGTGGTTAGCTGTTATAACGTGGATAATTATGTGCATAATCTATAAGTGCAACTTGTGCAATAAGTGACAAAATACGTGAATCAATACGAATGCGAGACTGATTGTTATTAATAAACAATGTTAGGTTTTCGTTGAGCAACTTGAACACATAACTAGTCTAACCGAGCAAAACCAAGGTGATTTCATTCCTCTTGAGCATGCGTCCCGGTGGTTGGGATAGTCTTTGGGTATCCCTGGGAGGGATAGGTTTTGGGTAACTTGTTTGGGTATTCATGAGAGGAATACGTCTTGTTGTAAATCGGTAATGTTGGAAAATATACTCATCCTATCACCTTTAAAGTCCCTCCGTGTTGTTTGGTTACCTGAGAGGTAACAAGTTATTAGTTGGTAGCGCTACTTAGGTTTGGCACCCTCACCCCGTACCTGAGAGGACGGGTGTGAACTAATGACTTAGTTATGACCAATGCTTTGATAGGAGCATTGGAGAAAGGGCAAAGTAAATTAGGAGCCGTCTTGTATTCGGTGTATTATCAACATTAAATTCAGTGGATTAACTAATGATGTGCGTGAGTGTTATTAGTTTTTAATGTATATATTAAGCCCTTTTTAACACTTTTTAGCCAAGTTTTAAATTTATAAAACACGATATTTACTAAAACTAAACCCACATATGGGCAAGTGCACCCATCGTGAGCGTAGTATTGTGTTGGCAAGATACCGAGGTCGTCCAAGGACACAAGAGCTTTTAGTACCGGTTTATCCTCAACGTCTAATCAAATCAAAAGTTAGAAAAAAGGTTTTAAACTAGAAAAATAAAAACTAACTAAAATGCTGAAAAATAAAATAAAAATAAAAACAGATAGACAAGATGAATCACTTGGCTCCGACTCGTGTATAGTGTAACCTTTGATTTTTTCCTTACTTTTGCACTTTTTAAGAGATTATCTTAGTTATTGTAGTAGGCCCCTCTTTTGAAGGTTACGTTACCCTCAACCCAGTAGTTTGAGTCAGCAAGGATACAATCCTAAAGGGTCGGATTATTGAAAGATAATTAATTAAGTTATTAATGCGTATTGTGGTAGGCCCCTCTTTTGAAGGCGACGTTACCCTCGGCTAAGTAGTCTGAGTCAGCAGGGATACAGTCCTAAGTAGTCGGGTTAAAGTATTAATAGTAGTTTACATATGAGGTGGTCAAAGAGTTTGGACCCCCGCCATCCAATACCGTTAAGTATTGAAGGAGGTCCTACTAAATTTGACCCAGGTCCTTGCAGGACATATACACTGAACAAGGCAAGACTCTTACCAAACCGTTCCCTTAACCCCCGACCAGGTAGCCAACATACCTCCATATAGACCATGGAGATATGAATGGTGAAAATCATTTATTTTATATAGACAGTAAAATAATGCCAAGACACCACGGACAAACGATAAGGAAGAATCACCTTCAACATAACAAACTAGTTATTAAAGTCATTAATACATAACCAAGTAAAAAGTGCGAAAAGATTAAAAATAAAAAGTATTACACTAGACACTTGTCTTCACCAAGTGATGTACGAGACTTAGGCAAACATGGCCTTTGATTGTCAAAACTCTTACGATCAATCTTGGATCCCGAGACGACTCACACACTCTATGATGGACAATGGATGATGGTGGTGGATGATGGTGTTATGGTGGTGGTGGGTGGTGGGTGAAGTGTGAGAGAGGTGGTGTGCCAAGGGATGGTTTGAGCTTGAGCCAAGCACTCCTATTTATAGGCTGAACAGAAGCTCGGGGACGGCCCCGTGTCCACTGGGCACGGCCCCGTGTCCATCCTCTTCTCTGTCTTCATTAATTGAAGTTTGGCTGCATTAGTTGACCACGCCTCCGTGTCCGCTGGGCACGACCCCGTGTGCAGAAGCGTATCTGTACTATCAAGATTTGCCTGGATTCTGCGAATCTTATAGTTGACCACGGCCCCGTGTCCGCTGAGCACGGCCCCGTGGTGGGCAATGGAAGCTTCTACAACTTTGTCTTTTGTGCTGACACTTGGGCACGCCCCCGTGTTCACTGAGCACGGGGCGTGTTCAGCCTTCTGTTCTCTTGTTTTACTGGGGAAGATGCTTTCGGGGAGGTCGGGCATGCCACGTTTGCTCCTTTTCTTGTATTTATGTTAGATTTAGCTGCCTTTTTGCTTCTTTTGTTAATTTGAGCTCATTTAATCCTGAAAATACAAAAGGAAGACAAAAGCACACTTTTCCAACATTAGTACTAAAAAGGGTTAGTTTTATGCCACAATTGATGTAATTTATATGTTGCATTTTGAACACATCAAATACCCCCACACTTGAATCTTTGCTTGTCCTCAAGCAAAACTCTTTATAATGTGGCTTTTCACTCCCAAATGGAATGGGTAGAAGAGAAGGTTTTTGGGCTTGTCATAGAGTGTCGGGATTTTGAAGATTCTTTATTAAGTTTTATTTTTATTTATTTACAATCCTATTCGTCATGATTTATTTAAAACTTTTCATAAGATAAATTACTTATTAGGGCATAACATGCCTTTTTAAAATTCTATTTATATACAAGTTTACATACCTCACGGGGATCACTCAACACTCGGCCGAAAATGTATTTTAGTGAATCACTCGAGAGCGGCATGGAACTTACTCCTACCATAGGCTTGCCAAGCAATCAATTCTCCTCCTTTTTAAATATACACCTTTGTAAACATCAAGAGGAGTATTTGGGTGAAGGGTTAGGCTTGGGTTAAAGGTAGGTGGTTGGGTTAGTGGTTAGTAGAAAAAGGGTGAAAAAGCGTAAAAGCATCGGTTTTCGTAAGGCTTTTTATTTTTGCAATTTTTTATTTTGATGAAGCCATGATTCAAGCAAAGTTATTTTTGATGAACTCGCTTGTTTATTTCTTTTGCTTCATCTTCAACATTTTTTTTTCAAAGTTATACGACAAACCGAGCTTGTTACTAAAACAAAGGGTTAAAAATAAAAATGTTTTGGTGGGTGAAAGGGTGTTTGGTTTGGGTTACGAAATGAAAAGGTTTAGGCTCAAAGGGGTTAACTAGGGGGATTTTTGGGTAGGTGGCAAAAAAAAAAAAGAAAAATAATGGTGTAGAAATAAAAAGGGTTAGTCCTAATGCCTCCATCATTTACTTACTCGGGTTTAAGTTGGTAAGGACCGGGAATGTATCTTCGTGGCAAGTCCTAGAGTTGTAAGAACCAAGCGGCTATTCACACAAGAAACGAAAAATGAGCATTTAGTTTAAAGATATTTATTTGTATGCTCAATAAAGGCTCAAAACTCACTTTTGTGGGAATTGGTTTTTATGTGATCAAGTATATATAATTAAATTTTAACTAAGCTTGTCATGCCTTTTCAAAATTTTCTTATGTTGGTTCTTTTTATCACGACGCTATCGGTTGTAAATTTGTAAAAATATAACCTTTTTAGAATTTGAAATTCCCAAGTTAAACCTAGACAAGTAAAAAAATGAATTTTTTTTGAAAAAATTTGGGGTGATTAGCGGTTCCAATACAGTTTTGTGTAAGGCTTGTATTTAGGACTTGCAAGATTCAAGATTTTAGCATCCCCCCATACTTAAATTACACATTTTCCTCAATGTGTCCCAAAAATAAGTTTTTAGGTTGATTGAATGTATAAAAGGTGTGAAAAAACAAAAATTTGTGTTACTGGGCGTCTGGATATGGCCCGGTGGTGTCCGGGCACGGCCCCGTGTTCAGGTGCCAGTAACAAAATTGAACAAAAGAAACAGAAGCCTGGACACGGGGGCGTGTTGGGAGAACACGGCCCGTGTCCAGTTTACCTGAACTGGGTGATTTCTGCAGACTGTTCAGCACGGGGCCGTGTTGGGCGGACACGGCCCGTGCTGAACCTGCTGTAATGAAGAAAGTTCGTCGGATGGCCCTGTTTTCCTGCATGGGGTGCTGGTTCAAGTTTCCCTTGTTATCCTTTGCCATCTCGAGTGTGTTTTATTCCTGAAAATTAAAACTAAACTAGAAAACATAAAAATTAATCTAAACTAAACTAAGGATAGTTCCGCGGAATGCCTCCGCGGTGCGCCACGTTTATAAGGGTCCTTGGCTAGACCCAACGACTAGTCATATGTCACTCAAGTGGGATGTTTTGCATCCCATGCTACACCGTCGGAGAGCGTCATCCAAGCTTGAGTCTATGACCTTTATGTAGTTGGCCGGGTCTTCGTCTTCTATTCTCTTTCCAACTCCAAACTTCACTTCCTCGTCCCCAAACTTCAATGTTAGTGTTCCGTCATTCATAACCACCACTGCTTGGGCGGTGGCTAGAAATGGCCTCCCGAGGATGAGGGGGACATCGGTGTCTTCTTCCATGTCTAGTATGACAAAGTCGGCCGGGAAGACGAAATTGTCGACTTTGACCAATAGATTTTCAGCGACACCTTGTGGAAATTTGACGGATCTGTCTGCAAGTTGTATGCTCATCTTTGTAGGGCTCGTTTTTCCTAGGCCGAGTCGGTTGAACATTGATGTGGGCATGAGGTTAATGCTAGCCCCAAGATCGGCTAATGCATTACGAATGGGGGATTCCCCAATCGAGCAAGGAATTGTGAAGCTTCCAGGGTCGATTTTCTTTTGCGGGAGTTTGTTGAGTACTAAGGCGGAGCATTCTTCGCCTAAGTTAACTAATTGCAATGATTCAATTTTCCTTTTGTGAGTGAGGAAGTCCCTCATAAATTTTGCATATTTAGGCATTTGGGTTAGGACCTCGATAAAAGGAATATTAACATGCAATTGTTTTAGTAAATTTTCGAACTTTGCGAATTGCTCATCGGTCTTTTGACGAATTAACCAACCGGGGTATGGAACCGGAGGAGTCTTGGAGGGCTTTTGATTCGGTGGAGAAGCCTTTTTCTGGTTGGGGCGCGGGTGGAGTCATGGTTTGGCTGAATTGGCTTCTCTCAGTTGGTGGTAATGGAGCCTCCTCGGGACCCACGGTTCGGTTTCTCAATGTGATGAGATGTACTTGCGCTTTTGGGTTGGTTTCGGTATTGCTTGGTAACGCGCCTTGTGGTCTCTCGGAGAAATTTTGAGCTACTTGATTTAATTGTTTTTCAATGTTTTGAATGCTAGCTTGTTGATTTCTAAAATTCGATTCCAGTTGCTGAAATCGATCCGAGTTTTTCTTTTCGGTGTCGGAGATGAGGCGAGATACAGTATCTTCAAGCCTTTCTCGTCCACCTTGTTGTTGAGAAAAGTTTTGTGGTTGTTGAAAGTTAGTTCGTTGGTTTTGTTGGTTACTACTATTGCCGGGATCTCTCCAACCAAGGTTAGGGTGGTTACGCCATCCTTGGTTGTAGGTACCCGTTGGGGGACCAGACGGCCTAGGTCTGTTATCAATGTAGTTCACCGTTTCCGTTTGATCATCTAATTCTTTTATACAACTCCAATTTTCATGTGGCCCACCACACCCTTCACGAGCTATAACCGAGACCGTTTTTGTCATTTCTAACTTTTTGATTTTTGAAGAAAGGCCTCGATTTGGGCTTGTAAAGAAGTGCTTTCATCAACCTTATGGGCGCCCGGGGCAATAGATTTATTGCCTCAGGGAGTGTGCCATTGAAAATTGGTTTGAGCAATTTCCTCAATTTGATTATATATTTCATTTGGGCGACGATTACCTAAAAGTCCCCCGGAGCTAGAATCAAGTGTTTGCCTTGTGTGTGGCAACAACCCATTGTAGAAAGTGGATACTTGTTGCCATACCGTAAGACCATGATGAGGACACTTTCTTAGTATTCCAAAAGAGGGCTCTTACTTGGTGGAATGGGGTAATGAGAGATAGAGGTGCTGATGTTGCTTTGGGTCAGACATGGGAGGAACTTAGAGCTCTCATGATGAGAGAGTTTTGTCCTCGTCACGAGCAGAGGGCACTTGAAAATGAGTTCCATGACTTAAAGCAAGACAGTGGTGAACACCGGGCGTACACTGATAGATACGAGGAGTTAAGCTTGCTCTATCCTACAATGGTCACGCCTTTGGATAAGGCTATCGAGAAATACATAGACGGTTTGCCAGAACCTATCCAGGATATTGTCACTGGCAGCAACCCTACTACCGTCCGTCAGGCCAATGAGCTAGCTGTAACCCTTACTGAATCGCAAGTCAAAAAGGGTAAACTCCACAGAAAGGGTGATAAGAAGCAGAAACAGTCTGATAGCACCAGTGAGAAAAAAGGGCAAGAAGGCTGCTGAGTCCTCAAAGAAATCTAGGAAGCGTAAGGCTTCCAAGAATTTCGCTGTTACTGCTCAAGCTAATCAGGCAGCACAGAATCAGGCTGCACAACCTGCTGCCAAGAGACAGTATGCTGGTAACGCACCTTTGTGCAACAGATGCAATAGCCATCACCAACCACAAGTGCAATGTCGCATCTGCACAAACTGTGGTAAATCTGGTTATCTTGCAAATACCTGCCGTTTTGCTCCTAACCAAAATCAGCCTGCTCAAAACCAAGCGGTGCAAAACCATGCACAAAACCCTGCCCAGAATCCTGCACGACCTCACTATCCTCCGGGTTCATGTTTCAACTATGGGGATCTGACCCACTACATGAACAACTGCCCGAGGCTGACAAATGCAAATCAGGCACCGGCTCGTGGTAGAGCTTTTAACTTGAATGCAAATGAGGCGCGTGCGGATAACGAAGTAGTGAACGGTACGTTCCTTGTTAACAACCATCCTGCTTCTGTTCTATTTGATTCGGGTGCCGATAAGAGTTTTGTGTCCTTAGCATTTGAGCCTTTACTTTCGATGACTAGAACAAAACAAGGAAAGCCCTTGACAGTAGAAGTAGCTAGTGGTGAACCTGTTGTACTCGATTCCGTTCTTCGAAATTGCCAATTGAACCTTAATAATCATCTTTTCCTATTCTTCGAAATTACCAATTGAACCTGTTGTCCTTAGCATCTTTTCCCTATCGACCTCATCTTGTTTTGTACATTTTCCTACAGGGTTGAGTAACTATTAGTTATTCACCGTACATGATATTGTTATCACATTTACATTATCACGTAGTTTGAGTAGATACTTTCTACTTGCTATGCATTACATTTGGTTACATATGATACAATTCACACATGACATTAAACATGGTTTATACATAAACATTTAAACTTTGAACAAGACATTTTGGTTGGTTATTGATAAGTGACTTATGTAACGGGGCTATGTGTTATATGATAAAAGCATGGTGGATACGCCGTTGGTACTTCCTATATATAAGTGCTTTTATTGTATTATACATTGTTGCGTTATCTAAGCCACTTGAGAAAGACATGAAACATATTTCACAAGGACACAACATTTTTATACAAAGTACACATTTTATACAAATTCACTTTTACTTGGTTATTCATTTAACTATGCATATTTCTTTCATATCATTTGATTTTCATATCGATTTTCACATGATTTCATAAAAGAAAACATTTTACAAGGTTCATGACTACTTTTTGTTAAACCCTTCTTTAAACTACAAGTCATGAATCTTGCATAAACAAAACCTACGTATTTCACAGGCATTTTTATGCTGACGTACCTATTTTCGCATGTGTTTCAGGTGCTAATGTATGATGATGCTTGTGCTACACTTAGGCGGACTTGGGCCTAAGTGACTTAAAAGACAATTATTATGTTATGTTTTATTTAAATTCCAAGACAATGTAAACTTTAATTCTGATAATACAAAACTTTAATTACCATGGTTGTTGAAACAATAATTATGTCGCCTCACTCCCCGACGTTTCCGCCGCGGTTTGTTGTTTTACGCGGTCGGGGTGTGACAATGATCATGGAAGGTTTCTCTTGATTCTTAAGATATTTCACAAAACTTAAAACTAAAACAAATGGGTTTTTAAAGGAAACAAGAATGGATGAATATGTATGTATGTATGGCCGTGAGTACATGTGTGTGTGTGTATGTGATTTTGTTTTGATTTTTGATTGAATGATTCTTGAATAACATGATACTTGAATGGTAGATTGCATGCAAGAATCAAAAGTTGTCATAAAGAATGTTCTAAAAGGGTTTCATGATTTGAAAGGGATTTGATAAAACAGTGAACTTTTGGAAGTTCATGTGTGTATATATATGTCGTGTATATGTATGTATATGTGTATGCATGCATGTAAATGTTTGTCACATACTCATAAATGTAAGAATACTTGCATTTATGTATGTATGATTAGGTGATTATGGATGATAGATGTTGTGTCTTGTAAGAACATGGAATTAATGTGTTCTTGGGTATATTAAATCCTGTGTAATAATGATGATGTTGTATGAGTGCATTAGATGCACATACATGAACATGCATGATGATATGTAATCATGAAATGATGATTTAAACATGATTTGATAAAAATAATTTTTGATCAGATTATAAACACTAAAATATGATTATTTTGAAGTGTTTATGATATAAAACTTTGTCATAAAGTTTACTAGTCTTGCAAGTTGTACTTGGTGCATTAGGAGTTGTAAAATACGTGAAATCGTATGATTTATGTGACTTACACAAAAACTGCACTAATCTGATTATAATCATCATTTTAATCAGTAAATAACATGTATTGTGTTAAAATACCAAGTCATTCCGAGTTGGGATGGTTATAGTAACGTTTAACGCAAAACTATGCGGTAAAACGGTCAAAAATCGGCTTTTCGAACGATTTTTATGAAACTGATTTAGATCAGTAAGTAAACTGATATTTTTAGTTTACAAATAAGTATTTTAACTAATTTTAAGTTTACTTGGTGTTTGGTTGGTCATACGTGACTTCTGACGCCCGAAAACGTTTCCGAATCACAAAAATACGCGTTTTACAATGAACACTAGTATGGGTTATTTTTGGGTGAACCTTATGTGTTAAAATGTGTTATGTGACTTAAACATGTAAATATGATAATATGTTAAGTGTTTACATGATAGCGAGAAATTTAAGCTATGCATGTACACTTGTGTGTTTAGAACGGTAGAATCGGTAAAATCGCGTTAAATGTGTAACTTATTTGTCGAGCATGAAAATTGATACATATGAGTTATTTTATGTATGCATGCCTTAAAAATGAAAAAATAAATAAGTTAACGAGATTACGTGTGTTACGATGTTGATTTATGTGTACGTTTATGTGTATATATTACCACGCGCAAATCGTAGATATATTACGTATAAACGGGTGTGTTAACGGATTTACATGATAACGGTCACCAATAAAATCGTTCAAGTCGTATAATCTTATATATATATATATATATATACATATATTAACGTGCCAACATAATCAAAAACCATAACTTTTCGAGAAAATCTCAATGTTATTTGAGAATTCTACGAAACGGAGAAACTTAGGATTTTTGTGATATATTGATTTATAAATCGTTCCTACGCATAATAGGACGTGTAGAAATCAATATGTGGGATTGCGCTATTTAAAAATACGCACCCAAAGGTGTGTGTCACTAAATCCCCTCTTTTTACTGTTTTGTATATGTTCAAGGGTTTAATAATGTTTTTGGAATAAAACATACCTTTGATATAAATTATATGTTTCGGGGAGAAACAGTTTTGATAAATATATATGTTTCGGGGATGAAACGGTTTTGGTGAATATATATGTTTCGGGGAGAAACGGGGATTGTACGGTGTTTCAGAGAAAACGACTGTGTAGTTGGGACGGATTTGCTTGGTCCAAGGGATTTTAGTAAATTCGTACAACGGTTTATATTAAATTTGTCATATTAGATGGCCTCGATATTGGCCATGCGCAAGTGATGTCGTTTAATCATTTAAGTATTGCACGCGAGGAATTGTTGGTAGATCTATCGGGTTGACAACCCCGTCGTGACCGGTTGCTCCGTGTCAAGTCATACGACGAATTGATATTCTGTTCATTATCTAGCATTGATTATACCTTCATTGTAAATATATAGTTCGTAATGTATTGCTAACTTACGAGTCCGAACATTTGATGTTATAAATTTTAATATGTAAATTTGGGAAGATGCTTTGTTCAAAGGTTTCTGGGAAACGCTTGGGATGGCTGACCCTTGGATTTTATTAAGGAAATAAATTAACTTTCGTAAATTATATGGATGTTTTTATAATAAACACATAATTGGAAAGTATTTCCTTGGGATCAAATTCTTTAAATTTGAATATGTGAACTCACCTTCCTTTGTGTTGACACTTGATTTTCACGTGTTCTTCAGGTACTTGAGTTCGGCTTCGGGAATTATGGCGTATCTTGTGGTTGTTAATGCATGTTTGGTTACTTAATGTGTTGGAAGAACTTTTAAAACAATTTGGGACGAATGTAATAAGATCCGTGAGGATCAAAACAACTTAACTATGTCATGGTTGTGTCATGTTTTGAAACTTTATGTGTAAAACTTATGTTTTAATTAAGTTAAATATGTCCAACAATTAAATGCATCGTCAACAAGATATTAATGGGCACCAGATTCCGTCACCACTACGTTTTATATTCCGCTGCGATGTTTTTGGGGTGTGACAAAAGTTGGTATCATAGCCAATGGTTGTTAGCGAACTAGATGTTTTCGGGGAAAACTCTAGACTTCAACCGAAGAATTTTGAGATTTAACTCCAAAATTCGTGAAGCCAAAATTTTTAAATAAACATGGAAAATTTTAACATGTATGAAAACCATTTCGTGTTTATATGCATACGTGATTTTCCGTTTATTTGGGCCTTATGTGTTATTATTCATTTGATCACACACTTACTTGTACGGTTATATATGTGTCACAGATGTCGCACGAGCACGAGGTCATCGAGATCCACGACTCAGGTAGCAAGCCAGATTTCGAGACTTAACCCAGATCCATTCTACCAGAGATACCTATCATGATTCCACAGATGGTTGGTATGGCCGAGTTTACTTCGTCATTCCATGTCGATCCTGCTGATTTTGCCAGCCAGGTAGATCCCCGATACGCTTCCACTAGCAACGGGTGGATAGACGATGACGATGATGTTCCTCCCTCGATTCATGAGACAGGACAATCATCTGGCACTGTACCAGTTATCGATGACGTGATTAGAGGTGTCCTTATGATCAGAGGATCTCTCAGTATCGCACTAGTGGTGGAGGCCACTATTGTCACGGCTCGACCGTTAGAGCCATCAGTCGTCCCACATGCTACTGTGATCGAGCCTATCACTGAGATCCCTCCACCTGTCACTTCTGAGTCATCTTTACAAGTTATTGAGTCACGCGCTCCTACTACGCCTCTTTTGGTTTATTATCGACGTAGGAAGAGGACTAGGCCTGCTGAGACGACATCTACTTCCAAGAAGCAGAAATGGGTTTGGATAGACCGATGTTGCCATTGCGATCGACAGTTTGCCACTCTGCGCGGAGATCTGGACTCAACTAAGGGTAAGATGAAGGATCTTGAGGGACAGATGCATTGGTATGATGAGTTAAAGGATTTAGATGACAGTGCGATGGACCAAATGCACTGGAGGATAGTGGATCTGGAGGAGCTTATCAGGAGGATGTTAGATTTCATGGGTTTGAAGCGTTGATGCTTGTTGTTGTTGTTATTTGTTTTGTTGGTTGTTTTGTTTGACACTTTTTGGTACACTCTGTTTGGGGCCTGCATGCTAGATATTTTGGGATATTATGTAGAAATTTTTGTTTGAACTTGTTTTGGGTGTCGACGTAGACATGCCGAGGGTGGTCAGTATGTACTAGAAAGAAGTTTATTAATTTCTATGATAATATCAGTTGGATTACTTTTGGTTTAAAAAAATATTCTCATTAATATGTGGATATTATACATGTGCAATGTTTGGTCCACTATCATTTAATGATTGAATTATTTTTTGATATCATCTTATGTGATTATTATTGTTGTAATAATAGAAACGACGAAATGCCGCCGAAAGCAAGACAGGGTTCTGGACTACCTACCACCCCGGAAGAGTTGGCATAACTCATAGCCCAACACGTTAATACTGCCATGGAACAGCATAATGCTAACCAGAATGATGGCCAGGGATGTGGACGTGGTGCTCATGGGCGTGGTTTTGGTGGGGCACAGATCGGAAACCCTCCAGGTAAAATAATGATTGGAAAGTTTTAGTAGTTCATGTGTTATGATATAATCAGAACGTATTCCTAATTTTCATTAACCTTATGAACAATGCACAGATGTACTTATAAAACATTCCAGGGCTGTAACCCGCGATCATTTACCGGTGCTGAAGGACCCTTAGAGATCACCAGATGGATTTTAAAGATGGAATCCTTCATGGCAATCAGTGGTTGTGCTGCTGGTCAACGGGTGAGGTATGCTTCTTGCTCTTTTCTTGATGAAGCACTATCCTGGTGGAACTCGCATGTTCAAATTTTGGGTGAAGACGCTGCCTATGGTCTAACCTGGAACGAACTTAAAGAGATGCTCCTAAAGGAATACTGCCCACGTAGTGAGATATAGAAAATCAAGACCGACTTCTGGAACCTAACCATGGAAGGTCTGAATGCCAGAGCTTACACTTCTCGTTTTAACGATTTGGCAAGGTTAGTTCCACGGATGGTTACTCCTGAGTATGTTTAGGTAGAGAGGTATATTTGGGGGCTGTCACCACGAATTCGCAACATGGTCACATAAGCGAAACCCACTACCTACCTAGAGGCTACTACATTGGCAAAATCATTAGCGGATGATGCTTGTTTTGGTAAAAAAAATTACCGAAGTAATTAAGTGATCAAATTAGTTAAGTGAGGTAGCGTGCTAGAAATGAGTGTCGAGAATATGTTAAACAGATTAATTGGGAAAACAGTTTCAGGATACGGCTCAGGATATAGAGCTGTATCTATGATCAAACAATGAGCAAAAAATGTAAAGGGTGACACGAGATGTACGAGGAAAGCCCTTGATCTATCTAGATCGCCGGCACAAAACCTCGGGAGCTGATAATCGCAGCTGCCTTGTTCTTCTATTACTTCGAATATCAGGATATAGTGCAGGATGTGATGCGGATCAACTAGGTGTGACAATGTAATTTGAATACAAGTGTTTGTGTGTAGTGGTTGCCAATAGCTAGAGAATAAAGTGTGCGAATGGAAAAGTGAGTGCCTTAACTGATCCGATCCATCTATTTATAGTAAAAGAAATGTAACAAACTACCCTATTAAACCGGGATCCGGCGGATATTCCCTATGTGAACGTTGTAGACCTGGTCCTTCGGGTTTAACGTCTCTCGTGTAACTACTTCGCCCGAGTCTTAAGGAGAAGAAGTCCATCTGACCGTTAGTGACCCACAACTTTTAACCTTCACGTGGTCAATTTAGTTAACACCAGGATATGGCCCAGGATGTTACCAATATCCTGATCCGGTATCCTGATCACAAGTAAACAATCAAAACAGAATATTAGTTAGGATATATATGCTCACATTGTTATCATTACTCTTCAAGCAATTTTCAGTTACTCATCCATTCTTTCATCCTCTTTTTTTCTTTGAATTTCTTATAGTTTGCTTGATACCCCTCATGGCATCACGGACAAGATCTCGTTCGGATGAACCAGTCCCAGGCCTCGTGAGTCAAAACATCATACGAGAACCAAAAAAAGAAATCTGCTCTTTCAATAATGCCGATATCGCTGCCCTGAAGGATTCCGGCGCCTTTCCCGCCGGAACAATCATTCGCCCTTTTGATCGGGAGGTCCGATCAGACGCGTCATCAGACGAATGGGTCTGCTTTTTCGCCTACCCCTTTTCTTTGGGACTCCGTTATCCATTTCCACCCTTCATCTCTCGTTTTTCGACCTCACCGGCCTTAGTTATGCCCAATCTATGCCAATGGTCTGGTGAGTTTTGATGATGCTAGATCAAATCAAATCTCGCCATTGCCCTGATCTGTGTATTGAAGACCTTCCCATAGCATATCGATTGAGATCTCATGGCAATAGCCGTTTCCTCTTGTTCTCCACTTCCAGAAATTCCCTAATCCTTAAAGCCACTAAGAACGAAGATCAATGGCAATGAAAGTTCTTTTTCGTAAAAAGGGACTCCATCGACGGGGGTTTCGATCTGCCAGTTAGATGGCTAACCAAGGGTAGGATTTAGGGTTTTAGGAATATCCCCAAATATATCCTTAACTGTATTCTGACTGATATTCTAATATTTGTGCAGCGAATTTCAGAGACCTAGCGTCCCCGAGTGCGGAATCACAATCCAGGATCAAAGAGATTTACCGACTTCCTGCCACTGAAAGAACTTTCTCCCTATCTCTCACAAACTCAAGTCAGAAATCTAGTTCAGAAATGTCTGGTAAATATACGTGAGTAAATTAACTATAGAATATAAATGACATAAATTAAACACTTCTCCCTTGACACTGTGCCGGTCGTCAACCTTGAAGGCTTCCAACTCGATGAGTTGGATAGTTATTCTAGCCTTGCACACATCAAACAAGAGATCAATCCGAAGCCAGCCGATACTCCAAAGCCCAACAGCTCAAAGACTACTATTACTCCCAAAGCCCCTCCAGCATCCAGGACCAGGGCCTCCAGCTCATGGAAGAGGAAGGAAGCAGATCATCCTACTACTCCTCATGTATTCCCGTTTGAGAATCACGGGTTCACGGATTCCAGCAAATTCATGACAGGTTTCCTCAACCAGGTTAGTATCCTGGCTTGTATCCTGCACCACATGCTAATTACAAATGTTAATTTAGGCTGATACCTGTTTCCTTACCTTGCAGGGCCTTGAACGCCTGGTATTCCTCTATGAGGACGCATGTGGCTCGAACGTCATGTTAGAGAGCAAACTGAAGAAGGCTGAGGCAACCATCGCAGATCAAGCAGCAATTTCCACTACCAAGTCGGAACACTATGAAGCCAAGTATAAGGCCATGACTCAAGACCACCAGTCTGCCATCCAGAAGATCACCCAAGAGGCTCAAGCTAAGTCCGACGCGGCCCAAGTTCAATAGGAGCAAGATATGGCTTCGTGCCGGGAGAGCCTTAAGAATTCAGTTATCATCTCCCTCCTCCAGGCCAGGCTGAAAATGGCTTACGAGGCCAGGCTTTGGGTGTTAAATGCCCTTCGTGGAACATCAAAACTTGGGAGATGAAATTGAAGGATCTCGGTGGCAACCCTATGGAGCCCCCCTTCAAAACCTGCTGCAAAGGAGCCTACTAAGGTAGCCGAGAAGGTGGATGATGCTGGTGCTTCAAAGGATGCTGGTAGCGATGCTGCTGATGAGGTTGGGATGAATGCTGGAGAGGATGCTGCTGAAGAGGTCACGATGGAAGAAGGAGCTGCCCCTAAGCGCAGCAATGTGGGTGATGATGGACGTATGTGCCAAGGCCGGAGCCCACTTTTTTAGATTTGGTTGTTGTGGTTCGTTTAAACACTTTACATTTCCTCTCTTTGAACAATTTACATTTCCTGCACTAGAACAATATGATGGCCAAAGGTGGATGGGTCCTGTGTTTCAGGATGAAGCCCTTGGTCATCGGTTAGTATAAGTTGTTTTGGATAATGCAATGGTTGGAGGCGGATGGGTCTCGTTTTGAGATGAAACCTTCAACCATTGCGTAAATATGGCTAAGACTAATCGTGCTTTTGGCGGATGGGCCTCGGTTTGAGGTGAAACCAAAAGCACAACTTTTGACTTGTTAATAATATAACTACCTCTTGACTTATTTGTTGTCGTCTTTTAGATTTCTGCCATGCATTACTTAGTTAATTTTGCAAAATATCCTGATCAATATACTCAGTGATATATTACGAAAACTTTTATCAAATAGGATTTCTAAAAATTCAATCAATTTTAGACAAAAATTTCTAAAGAATAAAAGACAGTCCCTTTTCTAAAACCTGTTTTGATAATATTTGTTTGATCAGAGTTTTTATTTTCAATCCAAGTATCATTTCCTAAATATTCCGAAACGTATCCCAAAAGCACATTTCGAAGACATATCCTAAAGACATATCCTTAATCAGAATTAAACAATTCATGTAAGGTTCACAAAGGAAAGATCATACCAGGAATTGAGTGTAGCCCTAATATTAAACTCCAACCCCTTCTGTGACTTCTCCTACTAAGATGTCCCCAGTTCGAGACACTTAGCCCAACTTTGATCTTTTGTGCTTCATACAATTGCTTTAGATGGAATATCCCCTGCGCATGAAGTCCTTAAACACTTAGAAAATTTTTGAACACCAGTTCCAAATGTATAGACAATTTTTTGTGTTACAGGGGTAAAACCCAAAAATATATTGGAGATAAATCATTAGTATACTGGGGAAAATCCCAAATTTTCATGCGCTACAGGCGGGAGTGTATAAACTCCAAGACTTAGAAAGGTGGAAACCTTTAAACCTTAGAGAGTATGAAAATACTCTTTCGTGAGAGAGGGTGATCAATCCTCATATACCTTTAGGATTCGGGATATAGCCAACAGTAACGAAATTGTCAGCCACTTTTACATGAACTGGTCCCGCCACCTTGAACTATTCCCGAATAACTTGCGCTCCAGGCGGGGTGTTTAAACCCAATTCAGAAGAAAGGTGAATACCTTTAAACCTGTGAAGGGATCAGGATCCCTTAGACGTGAGAGAGGGGGCCAATCCTCTAATCTTCCGAAGTATCCTGAATGTGTATCCTGGTGCTACATCCCGAAGCATATATTGCAAAACAATCGTAAGCTAAGGTGGGTGTTAGCCTGGCTAATACCCCTCCGATGCTTAAGTCAGTAATGGGTTCAAAATAGTAAATAATATCAAAATTTAATAAAAGAGACAGGATCCATACCGTCCTGAGTTAGAATTTAAATTCCACACTCACTTGAAATAGAGTTTTAGATGTATAGCATTCCAGGATCTCTGTAGCATATCCCCCTCCATATTCTTGAGTCGGTATGCTCCTTTTCCTGATTTTGATTCAACTTCATAGGGTCCTTCCCATTTTGGAGCCAACCTTCCATCAACACGATTAGTAGTATTCTGAAAAGCCTTTCTCAATACCCAACTCCAACTTGAAATCTTCTAGTCCTTATATTCTTGTTATATGCTTTAGATATCCTCTGTTGATATGCTGCCATCCTTAGCCTTGCAGCGTCTCTTGTCTCATCTACAGTGTCCAAATCTTGGCACAAAGCTTCAGGATTCTGCTCAGGATCCCGGAGGATAGATCTTACCGTAGGTATCACCATTTCTGTTGGGATCACTGCTTCTGCTCCAAATACCAAGGAAAATAGGGTTTGGCCAGTTGCATTTTTTACCGTTGTTCTATTAGCCCACAAAACAAAGGGTAGTTCTTCTGCCCATCTTCCTTTCTTAGCTCCTAGTCTCTTTTTCAAGTTGTTGACAATTATTTTGTTCGAGGATTCTGCTTGTCCATTTGCTTGAGGATGTACCGGAGTAGACGTGATCATTTTGATTCCCCAACTCTTGCAAAAGTCAGTAGTCCTTTTACTTATGAATTGAGATCCATTGTCACAAATTATCTCAGCTGGAATTCCAAACCAAGTCAGGATATTCCTTTTTATGAAGGATACCATTTCTTGATCTCTAACCTGAACAAATGCTTCTGCTTCAACCCACTTGGAGAAATAATCCGTCATTGCCAACATGAAAACCTTTCCTCCTGGAGCCTTTGGAAGCTTTCCCACTATATCCATACCCCATTTCATAAACGACCAAGTGGAAACGATGGGATACAGCGGTTCAGCAGGCTGATGTAATATGTTACTATGTCTTTTATACGCGTCACATCTTCGAGCATATTCTGCAGCATCTTTTCTCATCGTCGGCCAATAATATCCTGTCCTTAATACTTTTGAGAATAACGACCTGCCCCCAGTATGGTTACCACAATCCCCTTCGTGTATATCCTGGAGCACTTCTTTGGTTTCGGGGTCCTCCAAGCACCTCAGATATGGTCCTGCAAGGGATTTCTTATACAAAACATTATTTATAATAGTGAATCGTGATACCTTCATTCTAAAGGCCTTAGGATTCTCATTCTTTGGGATGTGTCATTCCTTGAGATATCTCATGATTGGAGCCGTCCAGGACTTAGGATCCTCCTCGGGATACTCATCATCAGGATCCTGAATACTTATTACTTCCTTATCCTGAGGATTCGTCGCAGGATATAAGATATGTAATATTGGTATTCGGGTTCCTTCCGGTATCCTGACCGATGATCCCAAATTTGCCAGGGCATCAGCTTCAGCATTTTCCTCTCCGGTACCTGTTCAAGTGTAAAAACATCAAAATATCCTGCTCATTTTTTTGAGAATATCGAGATACTCAATTAACTTCTCACATTTAACTGCATAGGATCCATTAAAATGATTAGTAATTAACAAGGAATCAACATATACTTGCAAATTCTTAATATTCATGTTTCTAGCCAATTCTAATCCTGCGATCAAAGCCTCATATTCCGCTTCATTATTAGTGGCAGGAAATTCACATTTAATAGCCTGGGGTAATATGTCCCCCGGTGGCGATTTTAGTAGTATACCTAGGCCTACACCTCTTATATTAGATGCACCATCAGTATATAATTTCCAGCATTCTAAGTTTTCTCCTAGCTGCTGTATTTCTAAGTCTACTTCATTTTGAATGTCACTACTGAAATCAGCCACAAAGTCAGCTAAAGCCTGAGACTTTATGGTATTTCTAGGCTCATAAACTAAATCATAGGAACTTAATTTTACTGACCACTTAGCCATCCTGCCTGACATCTCGGGTTTCCTAAGCACGTTTTTAACAGGATAGTTGGTTTTAACATGAATCCTATGTGTTTCAAAATAATGTCTAAGTTTTGTTGATGCCATAACTAGGGCTAATATCAATTTTTCTAGATGAGAATATCTAGTTTCAGCATCTAATAAACTTTTACTAACATAATAGACAGGATACTGCTGACCTTCGTGATCCTTGACCAAAACAGCACTTACTGCATTCCCTGATACTGCAAGATACAGGGATAATGGTTCGCCATCCTCAGGCTTCATCAATAAGGGTGCGGTTGAAAGATACTGCTTCAAATCCTGCAAGGCTACTTCATGTTTCGCTCCCCATTCGAATTTCTTATTCTTCTTGAGGATATCGTAAAATTCCTTGCACTTCTCCGAGGATCTTGAAATAAATCTGTTCAACGCTGCTACTCGGCCTGTTAACCGTTGAACATCCTTCATATTTGAAGGTGATTTTATATCTAGGGTAGCTTTAATCTGCTCCGGCTTGCCTCTATCCCCCTTTTTGTCACCATATATCCTAGAAACTTTCCTGCCCCCACTCCGAAATGACACTTAGCAGGATTCAGTTTCATGTTATATTGATCCAGGATATCAAATGCTCCCTTAATATCCTAGAGATGATCCTCAGCCTTTTTAGATTTTACCACCATATCGTCAATATATACCTCCATTGTGTCCCCCAGCTTGTCTTTAAACATCATGTTTACCAACCTCTTATATGTTGCACCTGCATTTTTCAAACCAAAGGGCATAGCAGTATAACAATAAATACCTGTGGGTGTCATGAAAGCAGTATCCTCCTGATCGGAGGGTTCCATTTAGATTTGCTGAAATCCTGAAGAGGCATCCATAAAGGTTAACATTTCGTGGTCGGCGGTAGCATCTACCATTGAATCAATATGAGGTAGAGGAAACGGGTCTTTTGGACAGGCTTTGTTTAAGTCTGTGTAGTCTACACAAACTATCTATTTCCCTTTTTTGTACCACGACTACATTCGCAAGCCATCTAGGAAACTTCACTTCTCTAAACATCTTGCTTCTTAGTAGTCTTTCAGCTTCCTCTTGGATGATCGCATTTCGCTCCGGAGCAAATTTCCTTCTCTTTTGTTGGACCGGCTTGAATGACCAGTCAATACCAAACTTATGTGTTATAATATCCTTGGAAATACCTGTCATATCCTCGTGCTTCCATGCGAATGTTGACATCCTGCATTTCAAAAAATTAGTCAATTGGTTTTCAATATCCTGAGGGATATTGGTTCCTACGAGCACCGAGATATCCGGATTATCTTGATCCAGGATAACTTTCTTTACATCCTGCTCTGAAGCCTCCATGATATCCTGGGCCCGCATCTTTAATTGCTATGCTTCATTAGGCTTGGTTGAGGATTTCATTGAGGATGAGTAACATTCCTTCGCCTCCTGCTGATCACTATCAACCTTGACAACCCCCCAAGGGGTAGGGATCTTGATGCACTGATGATAAGTTGATGGCGCAGCCTTCATGTCATGGATCCATGGCCTGCCTAGTATGATGTTATAGCAGGATAGGGACTCCATCACACAGAAATGTTGTATCGAGTTGACCCCTTCAACATATATTGGTAACTTTATCTCCCCTACGGTATTCCTAGCTTCTCCACTGAAACCAACGAGCACGGTGGACTTTGAAGTAATGTCCATCGGAGATACGTTCATCCTCTTCAATGTTTTCAGCTGAATTATGTTGACAGAGCTGCCATTATCCACTGATATCCCGCGTACAAAATGGTTAGCAACATATAATGTTATTACGAGAGCATCGTGGTGAGGATCCTGGACAGTATCCCTGTCATCACTGTCGAAAGTGATCACTTTATCATTTGTGAGGGTAGTCATCCTGGCTGGTTTGTCTCCCCTTTAAGTCTTAGCCTCTCTTGCATGTCTCTTGGCCACAGAATACGAAGTCCCACAAATGTCGGATCCTCCTGAAATAAAGTTAATTATTTTGGCATCTGCTGGGGGTGATGCTGCTCGTTCAGGATCCTTCTCAGGATCCTGCCCTTTATTCTTCTTTCTTCCCAGTAGATCCTTCAGATACCCCTTGCTCAATAGGTAGCTTATTTCTTTCCTTGGAGAAATGAAATCCTCAGTTACATGTCCGAAATCTTCATGGAAGGCACACCATTTGGATTTATCCTTCCAATCAGCTTTTTGTTGATTCTTACGAGGCCACCTAGCTTTATCTCCTAAACCCTGCATAGCATACATTAACTAAGGTATATTAACAGAAAAGGAATATTCAGACAATTCAGGATATTCTTCAGGATCCTCGTCTTCAACAGCATTCACTTTCTTGTTGTCATTTCTGCCATATGGCTTGGAGCGATATGGTTTATACGAGGATTCTGATTTCCTGTTTGTTGATTCATAGGTCGAGGTAGAATTCATCCTCTGTTGCATCTTTTTGTCATCTTCCAAGCGAATATATCTCAAGGCCCTGTTACGAGCTTCGTCGAGATTACTGCAGGGATTCATTACAAGATCCTGATAAATCTGAGAATCTTTTTGTAATCCCATCTTAAAAGCCTGCACAGCTGTTGCAACATCAAGATGTGGGATATCCAAGGATTCCCGACTAAACTTGTTCACATAATCCCTCAAGGATTCCTGAGGTCCTTGAGTTATCCTGTAAAGATCACTGGTTAGTTTCTCAAAACTCCGGCTGCAAGAAAACTGACTATTAAATAAATTAACCAAATGAGCAAACAAAGTAATTGAGTGAGGAGGAACATTTAACAGCCATTTTAAGGCTGATCCTGTCAAGGTAGAACCGAAACCCTTGCACAAGCATGCTTCCTTGAGCTCCGGAGGGATAGGGTTAATCTCCATTCTTTCTCTATAACGGGCAATATGCTCTTCAGGATCCGTAGTCCCATCATACAGTTTCATGTTGGGGGTTTGAAATGTCTTTGGGATTTCAGCATCACAGATAGGATATGCAAAGCGGGATATCCTGTGGCTGTCTTGGGACACTTCCGAAATTGGCTGGACCACTCAAGGTAAACTGGATATCATGTCCTTCAATTTCTGAAGCTCCCTAGTAAATGTTAACGTCATACCTACGTCCTGCAAAGACCCATTATTGTTAGTAGCAAGAATATTATTATTTGACACGTTACCGGTCTGAGGATTCTGGCCATATCCTGAAGCATATCCTGAGCTCCTCATAGTTGACATCCTGACCGAGGAGGGTATCTCAGGAGTATGATTATGAGAATGGCTTGGCACGATATTTCCCCGGTTATCCTCAGTGTAAACTGCAGAACTGAAGTTCAAATCCCTAGGCTGCAAAGGAGTGACAGTTTCTTCAGCAGGTCTACTTGGGCCGTATTTCAAGAGTTGTATCTCTCTCATCAGCATCTGATTAGTTTCCTGCTGCTGCCTCATCTGTTCCTGTACACTACCAAACAAATTCAGAATTTCATCATTAGAAGCCAAAACAGGAGCAGATCCCGGGGTACTGGGAGCGGGGATAACATCCCGAGCCACATGACTCTCAGTTTCGTGTGAAGAAGCTTGCATTCTTGGAGGAGGAGGTGGAAGCACCGAACCAATTGTTGCAGAGGTTGTAGCAGACATGGTGGAAGAGCTCATGTTTGATCTTGAGGCCATTGAAAACAATGTAGCAAAAAGTTTTGACAAAAGAAAACCGAGTAATGATTTTACTAAGGTTTTTAGTAAAAATAGCACCACTTGCCCCACGGTGGGCGCCAAATTGTTTTGGTCAAAAATTACCGAAGTAATTAAGTGATCAAATTAGTTAAGTGAGGTAGTGTGCTAGAAATGAGTGTCGAGAATATGTTAAACAGATTAATTGCGAAAACAGTTTCAGGATACGGCTCAGGATATAGAGCTGTATCTATGATCAAACAATGAGCAAAAAATGTAAAGGGTGACACGAGATGTACGAGGAAAGCCCTTGATCTATCTAGATAGCCGGCACAAAACCTCGGGAGCTGACAATCGCAGCTGCCTTGTTCTTCTATTACTTCGAATATCAGGATACAGTGCAGGATGTGATGCGGATCAACTAGGTGTTACTATGTAATTTGAATACAAGTGTTTGTGTGTAGTGGTTGCCAATAGCTAGAGAATAAAGTGTGCGAATGGAAAAGTGAGTGCCTTAACTGATCCGATCCATCTATTTATAGTAAAAGAAATGTAACAAACTACCCTATTAAACCGGGATTCGGCGGATATTCCCTATGTGAACGTTGTAGACCTAGTCCTTTGGGTTTAACGTCTCTCGTGTAACTACTTCGCCCAAGTCTTAAGGAGAAGAAGTCCATCTGACCATTAGTGACCCACAACTTCTAACCTGCACGTGGTCAATTTAGTTTACACCAGGATATCGCCCAGGATGTTACCAATATCCTGATCCGGTATCCTGATCACAAGTAAACAATCAAAAACAGGATATTAGTCAGGATATATACGCTCAGAAAATGACCCATAACAATGCTGCTCGCCAAGGTAGGTCTAACAAGAACAAGGAAACCAGGAATTCATCGGGTAAGTCCAATGCAGACGTTAAATCTGAACGGTCGGGGCGTTCTAAGTCTAAGTCAGGAGATTCGAAGAAACGCAAGTCCGAGAGCTCGAGGAAGGAAACTGAAGAGAAGCGTGATAGGAAACGCAGTTCAGTGAAGGTGTATGTGGCAAGTTCTAGCAGTTCTAGAAGGGATAATGCTAGGGATGGCAGGAGTGGTTCTGAGAAAAAGACTCATGAGGATGAGCAGAAAAAGTGCACCAGATGTGGTCGAACTAGGCATGTTACTCGCGAGTGCTATGCTAAAACTACTTCGGAGGGAATGAAGCTAGAGGGATGCTTCTAGTGCAGTGAACAGGGACATTTCAAGAGAGATTGTCCTAAAGCAAAGGGTCAGAATGCCAGGGGTAGAGCGTTCGAGCTAAAGGCCGGAAAGGCACGTGACGATCCTGATGTTGTTACTAGTATGTTTTTGATCAATAACCATTCTGCGTTCGTACTTTTTGATACTGGGGCTGACTTGAGTTTTGTTTTGATAAACTTTGAACCATTTCTGTGTTCTCCAACAAGTAAGCTAAGTAAAAAGTACTCGATAGAACTAGCAAATGGTAAACTGATAGAGACTAGTGAACTTGTTCGTGGTTGTAGTATTCAGTTAGATGATTATAGTTTTAGAATCGATTTATTACCAGTGGAGCTGGGGAGTTTTGATGTAGTTGTGGGAATCGATTTATTACCAGTGGAGCTGGGGAGCAAGTGAGGATACCTCGTCTTGATGGTGGTGAAGCAATAGTTTTTCGCGAAGACCGATCGAGTCTAGTGTCGAGTTTCGTCAGTGTTATGAAGATGCACAAGTTGTTGTGAAAGGGTTATCCTGCGTTCTTAGTTAACGTGGTGGATACGAAGGCTGAAGATAGGAAGATCGAGGAGATTCCTATAGTCCGTGACTATCCAGAAGTTTTTCCTGAAGACTTACCTGGATTACTCCCTGCGAGACAGATCGAGTTCAGAATTGATCTGGTACCTGGTGCTGCACCAATTGCAAAATCTCCTTGTGATTAGCACCGTCGGAAATGAAAGAATTGTCGAATCAGCTTGAAGAGCTACTAGACAAATGTTTCATTCGACCAAGCTTTTCGCCCTGGGGTGCACCTGTTTTGTTTGTGAAGAAGAAGGATGGATCCTTCAGGATGTGTATTGATTATAGAGAGCTCAACAAGTTGACTATCAAGAATGGGTACCCTTTACCGAGGATTGACGATTTATTTGATCAGCTACAGGGATCTACTTACTACTCGAAGATCGACCTGCGTTCAGGATATCATCAGTTGAAGGTTGCTGACGAAGATGTTCCGAAGACTGCTTTTCGGACACGATATGGCCATTACGAGTTTCTAGTCATGCCTTTTGGCTTAACTAATGCGCCAGCAGTGTTTATGGATCTCATGAACAGGGTATGCAAACCTTATTTGGGTAAATTCGTGATAGTATTCATCGACGATATACTTATTTATTCGCTAACCAAAGAAGATCATGAGCATCATTTGAAGTTGATTTTGGAGCTGCTAAAGGAAGAGAAGTTGTATGCCAAGTTCTCTAAATGTGAATTCTGGATTCGAGAAGTTCGTTTTCTCGGACACGTCATAAACGAGAAAGGTATACATGTCGATCCGTCGATGACTGAGGCGATCAAGAATTGGGAAGAGCCAAAGACTCCGTCGGAGGTGCGATAATTCTTAGGACTTGCTAGGTACTACCGGAGATTCAGAGAGAATTTCTCTAGGTTAGCGCAGCCTTTGACGCTATTGACCTAGAAGGAAAGGAAGTTTGATTGGATGGAAAAACAGGAGGAAGCTTTTCGTATGTTGAAGGAAAAGTTGTGTAGTGCACCTATTCTTTCCCTTCCTGAGGGAAGTGATGATTTCGTTGTATATTATGATGCGTCACCTTTGGGACTTGGGTGCGTGCTTATGCAGAAGGACAAAGTGATAGCCTATGCATCCAGACAATTGAAAGTGCACGAGAAGAATTACACGACGCATGATTTGGAGTTAGGAGCTGTTGTGTTTGCCTAGAAGATCTGGAGACATTATTTGTATGGCACGAAGTGTACGATATACACAGACCATAAGAGCCTCCAGCATATCTTTGATCAGAATGAGCTCAACATGCGACAACGGCGTTGGGTAGAGTTACTTAACGATTCCGAGTGTGATATTGGTTGTCACCCTGGAAAAGCAAATGTTGTTGCGGATGCGCTCAGCAGGAAAGAGCAGGAGAAGCCTCTACGTGTGCGTGCTTTTGGCTTGACCATACAGACGAGTTTGACTGATCAAATTCGTAATGCGCAACGAGAAGCTTTTAAGGATGAGAACCTTGAGAAGAGAAGGTTTGAGAGGATTAGAATGCGAACTGATACCAAAAGCGGATGAAGTAATGTACTTCATGAACCAGATTTGGGTTCCGCTTAGAGGTAACCTACGTGAACTGGTTATGAACGAAGCTCATAAATCCAGATATTCCATTCACCTAGGTTCCACCAAGATGTATCAGGATATCAAGGAGTTATACTGGTGGCCGAATATGAAGAGAGATATTGTAGTCTATGTGGGTAAACTTCTGACGTGCTCAAAGGTTAAGGCTGAACATCAGAAGCCGTCTGGGCTTCTAAAGCAACCGGAGATTCCTAAGTGGAAATGGGAACATCTTACGATGGACTTTATCACCAAGTTACCCCGTACGTCGCGTGGCCATGATACGATATGGGTAATTGTGGATCGATTAACAAAGTCTGCTCATTTCTTGGCGCTTAAGGAAACAGACAATACGGAGAAGATATTGCAGTTGTACCTTAACGAGATTGTAGCCCGTCAAGGAGTACCTGTGTCAATTATCTCGGATAGAGACGGACGGTTTGACTCCACGTTTTGGCGATGTCTTCAAGAGTCGTTGGGTTCTCGTTTGCACATGAGTACTTCGTATCATCCTCAAACGGATGGTGAGAGTGAGAGAACCATTCAGACTTTGGAGGATACGTTGAGAGCGTGTGCGATTGATTTCGGTGGAAGTTGGGATACTCACTTACCGTTGGCCAAGTTTTCTTACAACAATAGTTACCACGCTAGTATCAAGGCCGCTCCGTTTGAAGCCTTGTATGGAAGGAAGTGTCGATCACCACTTTGTTGGGCTGAAGTCGGCGAAAAGCAATTAACCGGACCCGAGCTTATCCAGGAAACCACAGACAAGGTTGTCCAAATTAAGGGAAGGTTGAAAGCTGCCGTGGATCGACAGAAGAGTTATGCGGATATCCGGAGAAAACCGTTAGAGTTTCAGGTCGGTGATCGGGTTATGTTGAAGGTATCTCCTTGGAAGGGAGTTGTGAGGTTTGGAAAAGGGGGAAAGCTGAGCCCGCGTTATATAGGTCCTTTCGAAATCGCATCTCGAGTTGGATCAGTCGCGTATAGGCTTCAGCTGCCGCAAGAATTGAGTGGAGTTCATGACGTGTTTCATGTTACCAAATTGAAAAAGTGTATATCTGATGAGACATTGATTATACCCCCTGGTGAGTTTCGAGTAGACGATAAACTGAGATTTATTGAAGAACCAGTGGAGGTTCTAGATTGGAAAATTCAGAAACTCAGGAGTAGTAGGATAAAGTTGGTCAAGGTCCGCTGGGATTCTAAACGAGGACCCGAGTTCACTTGGGAACGACAGGACCAGATGCAACGGAAATACCCTCACCTCTTCCCACCAAGTGCGAAAACGAAACCTATAGAGTAGAATTTCGGGGACGAAATTCCCTAAACAGGAGGAGAGTGTGACACCCGGCTTTTCAAGTCGTACCTTACAAATGTAACACGTGTCATGAATTAATAAAAGTTGTATTTGACTGATATTGATGTCTATATGTGATATTCAATGTGTTGGTGAATCCAAACATTGATAAAAATTATGTTGGCAACGATAAAATAAACACATATCGCGTAACGAATAAAATGCGAAACGAACGTCGGTGACCACCCGATTAGTATTAAAATCCTGAAAATTGTCTGTTATGATTAGAATGGTAATTTTAATCATGTCCATAAGGAAAAATAAATTAAAACGCTAAGAAACTCTATTTTTCAAATTTGAGTGCGTACCGCGTGATACTGCACATATTTGACAAAATACTGTCAACGCAGCTAGTCAAGACAACTGGTAAAAATTTTAGTAATAATTTAGTGTGATTATTTATATTGAATGATAAAAATAATTTAAAATGCACTAAAACGGGAATAAAACTCTAGATAAAATACCTAGTATCCAGTAAAATACCAGTTTATACTCTAATTTATATACATATATTGTCACACCCCAATCGATGGCGGAAACATCGGGGTACGAGCACTAAACGTTCAGATTGCTCATGAGAATTTCCATAACACTATTGTTTCAGTAGAGATTAATTGATTTCATGCAAATGTCCAACCACGTCATCACAACTATCATATTACAAATCAAATCATAAATTGTTCAAATTGTTCAAATTGTTCAAAAGACTAAATTAACTAGGCGACGTTTCTAAGCATCTCCTAGCTTGATTCCATGCATTCCAAAGCATTCTATCAGCCTGCAACATGTATTAAAATATCAATACAAAAGTATTGGCGAGTATACAAGTTTGACAATTGAATAATAGGTTAAAACAACTCATATCCATAGTGTAAACAATAAAATAGTTTCAGCCGTGCTAGTGTCGCAGTCCACGCAGTGATAGCCCAAGTTTCCAATGCTTTAAGTGCCTTTCCCAAAGTTTAACGGGAGGTTATATGTCTCCTCCTTACAATACCCCAAAGACTAACGGGGAGGTGCATTACTCCTATAGCGCTACTATTGTTAAGGCGGAACTACACACTCTGGATTAAACGTCACATAGCATAAAGAGTCAAGAATCAAGAATCACAAGTTTCACGTACACATAGGATTGAGTATAAGTTTCCAAAGAATCAAGTTTAAGTTTCATAGAATACATGTTACACCCCAAACGTTTAAGGTAAAAGGGGATCGAGTATACTCACAGTGATTGCTTAACAGTATGATCTGCTATTGAATCAAAGGGAGCTCTTTTTAGTATTAGCCTGATTAGATTATGTAGTATAAGAGTCGAGCAGAGTAACGAAGTTGGATAAAGTGTTAAACTAGTCACAGGATCGGATGGTCAGCCGGCCGAGTGACTTATGTGTGTGAAGAGACAAGGGCTGCCCGATCGGATGGCCATCCGATTGGGTTGCCGCTTGTGTGGAAAACATAAGTGAAAAGGATAGTTGTCCGCTTGTGTGGGTTCCCAAACAGTGTTATGATCTGAATGTTTGGGCTGAAAATGGTGATTGGTACGATAACAGAGTGTGTTATAGATTGTTTAAACCATTTTGATTAAAACAAACTTAAGTGTTTTGAAATCACTATGGGAAAATGTTTTGTTGTCAGGGGGAGTTCTGATTGTTTATGCCAAGTGAATGGAGAATTGAAGTGATTCTCATCATGTTGTCATATTTCTTGTACAACTTGTTTTCAAATTTTCCCAGAAAATCAAAATTGAGACATATTTTGATTTTAGGGGGAGTAAAAATTTTAAAAAAATTAGAAAATTTGAAAATGTCAAAAACATTGAAAAATTCAAAATGAGTTTTGTTGTAAAAAGAGGAAATGATAGTAGATCAGTTGGACTATCACAGCATGCTAAAGAAATGGAAAGATATAATGCGATAAACGATCTCACTAACGAAGTGACGATAGGCTCAGCTAGACTAGTAGATTTGCGATAACGATACAAACTTAAATGAAAAAGCCTAGTTCTAGTGGGAAACATGGTCAAAAGCATAGTACTTAGTTTTGTCCTTCTTGATTGTGTGCCTACTCGGTAATCGCTGATTGTCGTAAGACATAAAACTGGTTAAGTTCGTGAATTTTCACAACTTTGCTAAAAAGTCGGTGTGATTGTGCATTTTATTTTGCAAAGATTTAAACTTGTTTTATTTCTTTATTTTGTTTAAGCATTGGACATCCTCTGCGTATACGTGAGTATCGACCTGGATGTTGTTGCCTAAACGTTCTGCTTTATTTTCTTTGGTGTTTCGTTTAAGCTTTGGATCACCTCTGCGTATACGGAAGTATCGACCTGGTGGTTAAAGCCTAAACAACTTCAACTTGTTTTATTTTCTTATTTTGTTTAAACATTGGACTTTCTCTGCGTATACGGAAGTATCGACCTGATTGTTAATGTTTAAACATTCTGCTTTAGTTTAGCACAAATCACAGTTGATAAATGTTTAAAGGCATTATTTGAGTCAGTGTATTGCATGATGAGGGGATATGCTGAGATCGTGGGGTCCATAAGAACTTAGTGCTATCTTAATATACCTTAAAGTATCGGTAAGCAGATTGAAAGTTTTTAGTTTGAGTTTAAGTGGATAACAATATCGTCAATCTACGTGAATAGTTTAGAACTGAAAATGTTTAAAGCTTAACGGTGCTAGTGATTGGTCACAAAAACTGATATGATCCTCTTACGCAAACTCACAAAAATATTGTCTGTAAATATTTCTTTACTGTATTTCATTCTATTTCAAAAAATTCAAAAAGATTTTAGTGTGTTTTAGCATAAATTTTGAAAAATACAAAAAAGATTTTCGACAACTGATGTTGAAGAGCTGATTTTCAAAATTCCAAGTGCTAAACAAGATGAAATGGTTTGGGAGTGTGTGTTTAACAGAAGAAATTTTTTTTGAAAAAAAGAAGTTTGATTAGTTAATCGAGATCATTAATTTGAACTTGATGGAACTATTTTCAGTAAGTTTTTCTTATTGTTTTAAGTAAAAACTTATGTTTTTGTTAGAAAATGTGTGCAGGAAATGAGCTGATCAGAGATAAAGCCAGGGATTGATCTCAAGGTGATAGCTAATTCCAGATGGCGATCCCATCATGATGAGAGGTGGAGTCTGACGAGGTTAGAGCCAAAGAGAAGATCCTGGTATATGCTAAGAAAGAAAAGAGACTGATAAAGACTGAAGATGCGAAGACTCGACACTTAAGACTCGTCAACATCTGAGGGGGAGTCTGTTGGTGCATTCATCTGTCGTCTTCGTCTTATGTCGAGTCTCGGGTTCGTTGCGAAGTTGTTCAAGCATGATGTCATGATGACATCATCAAAGTGACATCATCAATGACATCATCTCACAAAAGACAAAAGCATTTATGTGAAATAGTTAGAGATTTCGTTCATAATGTACATGTTTGATTTTGCTTTTGTGTCAAGTTCTGATTTCGTCCATATGTCAACACATGATTTCGCTCATATGTCAAAGGGTGATTTCGCTTATATGGCAATGACCTGATTTCGCTTATGTGTCATGTATGTAAAAGCGAAATCAGTAAGCCTATATATAGGTTCTTTGAGCGAAATCACATAAAAAGTCTCTTGTATTCCATACCGAAGCTCTGCCGGTGTGAAGATCGATTGTACACAACGTTTACTCAATACAATCAGCGTTTTAAGGTGAAGATAAAGCTGTTTCTATCTTTGTTTCTTAGTTTCCGCCTCTGAAACGAAGTTGAACTTCTCTGAACGACTCGTTCGGGTCGGTACACGATCCTACAAAATGTTTGTAGTTGAACTTCGTAGGCTTCTACTTCTCAGCCTTGGAGTCCACAGAGGATGGAGGAGTGTTTGATCCTTGGAGCTCAGAGACGATTTTTGGCACGACTCGAGCAATCTGGTCGGCCATGAATGACATCATCTTTTTCTGAGACTTCTCCCTGGATTTCCTGAGAGTGTCGGATAGCTTTCGAGAAGACATCCTAAAGATCCAACAAGAGGATTGTGTGAGTCTAGATTCACGAGGTCTCACAATATAGATTACACACACGATAGGTTAAAGAATCTAGATTGAATCACCACAACACTCATGACCTTCACATGGTACACTGTATAAAGTTTGGTCAACATGCCAAAAATTCTTATATATAGGAAGTACCAGCGGCGTATCCACCAGGCTTCGGACACATCACCTTGCCTCGTACTTGGTGTCATGTTACGTATCACAATTACAGAACATAACCATTTACTCATCATCATCATCATCATCATCATCATCATAGATTTCTCAAATAGTTTCACATAGATTACTCAAATAGATTTTACAGATCGTCATAGTTTAACTCTGTAGATTAGTATTGTGACAACTGTGTTTTGTAACCGATGTATGATGTAAAACAATGATGATTATTAATAAAACAATGTGCTTTGGTGTTATTATATGTGTTTTGGTGTTTCTATGTGCGTATTTGTGTTTGGTGACTTTTCAATACGATTTGATTATGATTGCAAGCTTTAAATTGCGTTCTGGAAGGTTATACGCAAACTGGTGCGTAAACGCAGTCAGTATAACGCGAAAAACACTCCGGAATATTGACATAGACTTAACATACCATAAATAACCTCCACATAACTTAGAAATAAGTTTTGAATGGTTTGGTGTGTCGAAATCAACTTTGTTTGATCGCAGGGACCATATGTGTCAAACTGTGAAACTATGCCGATTTGTATAGTAATGAACATTCCGGAACATGATCATAAGTTAAAAATACCCTAAATAACCTTTACATAGCTTAGAAATAGGGTTTGAGTGGTTCGGTGTGCTAAAATAAACTTTATGCTCATTCAGGGACTAAAAGCGTCAAAAAGTGCATAAGTTTGCATTTTCGTGCATAACTTACGTTCTGAATACATCCGGACCTCCAAAAATTTATGTAAGCACTAAAATATTTTATTTTAGTGTTTGGCATAAGTTAAATCCATTCATCACGCAATTTGGATCGTTTTTCGCGCTTATGCGCATTTCGTCGTAATTAACCGAACAACGCAACCGTACGACCGAACGAACCGAAATCCAAGATATTTTTGAGCACATTTTAAGTTCCCTATACTTTAACTTCATTTTAGAGCTTTGAAATGGGGTTAACGGGGCTTAAACGTGTCAAAAATGCATCAAATATCAAGTTTGGGGCTTCAGGGGCCTGTTCTGCCATTTTTGAAACTTGGCTGGTCTGCACAAGGCTTACGGACCGTAAGCCATCAACCATACAGTCTGTAAGGACCTCCCAGATCAGAAAAATCTGTTTAACAGCCTGTTAACAGCTGTTATGCACCCATAACCCAATTGCACATGTCTCTTCCTGATAATGGGGGGCCATTTTGATGTACATGGGGTTGTAAACAAGTGTATGGATGAGATTGAATCACGGTTTTCGATAAACAATCTTAACGGTTCAAGGAAATCTATAAATACCCCATGATCTCAACCCCAAAACCCACACCTTTGAAATCTGAAATTGTTCTCTAAGTTGATGTGTTTAACACTTCATACCTGAGAATATTCGGATTCAAAACTTCCATTCTTGGACCCTTTGTAAGTGTTCTTTCCTTCTTTTCATTCGTTTTAGCGTTAAAGTCAAACTGCGTTTGACTTCTTGCATTGACCAGTTTATGGTCAATGTGAAGTTCGTTTGAACTTCATAAGTGAGTGTAATCACGATGGTTATAGTCCCTAGTGACTATACCTACTGATTACCACATTATCTAGGCTCAGTGACGAGTCATAGTTTCGGCCAAAATGCGTATTCTTGCGTATTTTGTAACCAAACTACTCTTAGGTATCAAAACCTTTTGTTTTGATACCAAACCTGTTTTCTAACTTAGTTAAGCATGTTTTTAACATACTTAGCTCGTCACTTTTAGTTTTGTGCTTGTCTAGGGTCGTAAAGGTAAGCGATCTAAACAATCGCTTATACTTTCGAACCCGACCCGTTTGGTCGATCATTAGGATCCGACCAAACACATTAGGTGACCATAGTAGCATAGGGAATAACCTTCCGAGGTTATAACTTATGGTCACCTAGTTTAGATGGTTGTATGATAAGTAGTTATATGCCTTAGGTAAATGACCAAAATGCACTTTTCATGCATAATTGGTAATTAAGCATATGTAACCTAAAATTTTATCACATAACTGATTATACAATATGATTAGACATGTTAAGGCATATTTTACTTATCATAGGACTAGTTAGGCATTCCGAACGCGTTTCACGCGAACAACGCGTTAAAGTAGCATAAGCTACCTTAATGGGTTGCGATGGGTCGAAAGCACTTAGGTTAGGTTCCGAGTTAGAATGTAGGATTTGTTAAACCATATCACATGAGTTCCAACACTCATTTGGTTTGCAAGACCTCATTCTATCCGATCTTCCGATTTAGGCGTCTATTGTTTGACTAGTGGTTCGATTACTAGGTGTTGCTTGATTTCTCTGGTTTACTCGAGTTTGTTGAAGTACTATTGATTGAGGATACCTTGCACTACATGTGAGTACATAGTTCCCCTATTTTACTGTTTTCAATTGTTTTGGGGTGATTCATATGTACAAAATGTTTTCAAGGTTTAAACGATGATTTCAAAAACGAATAGAAAGATTTATATTAAACTAATAATGATTTCGATAATGTGAACGAACTTGTTGGTTGTAGTTACATAATGAATGACATTCATTAATTTGGCCAAACCGACCAGTATTAGGTTATGGTACCATAGGATCTGACAAATCCCGTTATTTCACTATACCCATGGTTATGTGTGGGTGTTGTGGGTAACGACTGAATCTGTAATTATTAACTTATCCTTAGGGGGTTTGTTAATACGAAAAACGATGAACGAGGTAGTCGAGTCACGAAGGTTTGAATGTTATTAACGAGACGACCATATATAAGTTTTCACAATTAAAACGAGGATGATTTAAACGATTTAAACGAGTAAACGATTTGGAAACGATGTTAAATGATTTGGGTAAACGATTGGTTTTTGGATAGTGTTTAGATAACGGGACGGGTGTAATGTGGTGAAAACATGGTAGATACACCGCTGGTACTTCTTATATATAAGTGTTTTCAACATGTTATATTCCGTGGCGTTATTTAGTTCACTTGGGTAAACGATATTGAAACGATGTCACTCAACGATGTTTTCGAAATAATATACAAGTTTTATTAACGAGTTTATATGAGATGTTTTACAAGATAGTTTTCTAAAACAAAACGCTTTTGGGTTAAGAATCGTGGCTACGAAATTTTATAAATTATAACCATCTTGATTTGAGTTGGTTAATCATGTTGCAATATTATACACTTTTTAAAAACAAGGTTTTCGAGGTATTGCAATATATGTAAACAAGCCATGATTCCGATACTCTTATAAAACCTATGTACTCACCAGCATTTCTTTGCTGACTTTGTTTTTACATATGTTTCAGGTGTTGTTGCTTGATTGACGTTCTAGGATGCATGCGTCATATAGGATCTGGAAGAGGCCTTAGTGACATAAAACGATGATAGTTGATATAAAACTTGTTTGTTATGTGTTAAAACAATGTTAATGCTTAATATTATAAATAAAACGAAACACTTTTTGTATCCATGGTTATGAAACGATAATTCTGTTACAACACCCCCCGACGTTTCCGCCACGCTTTGTTGTTTTACGTGGTCGGGGTGTGACAGAAGAGTTGGTATCAGAGCCAATGGTTATAGGGAATTAGGTTATTAGTAATTCTTTGACCTAGACTATAACTTCTAGGACCCCAACGCAAGTTTATTTGCGTTTAGATTTTTAAAACAAAATCGCCACCTATCCTTAGGTGATAACCACAACGAGAACACAATCTTCGAATCCGCTTTGAAAACTAATCATCTGTTCATGGATGATTGATTATATGGTTTTGAACCCTTCCAGTTTGATTCATTTTCGGCTTTATGCCCTCTGAATTTTCAAAATCTCGTCAAAGTTTGGGTCTAAATAATGTGAACACATGCAAACTAGAAGAGTGAGTGCCTGTACTCCGAGTTTTCTGTCTAAGGCTAGAGTGTTCGTACAAATCCACATAATCGGACCAGTCACTCTTACCTGGGAACTCTTGGGGTGAGTGTTCACTTATAGGCGAGCATGTCTTCATGATACATTATTTTTGACCTATTTACTTTGATTAGTCACTGCGTGTCGGTTGTTTATTCGAAGTAAAGAACAAATGATCGCCTTCCTTGTGTTTTGTCGATAACTCTTTTGCTTTTCAACCTCACTCGATTCTCCTGTTTCCTTGTTAGACAATGCCTCCTCGACGTGAAGCACAATCTTTTACTATTGAAGAAATCGCAGCCCTGGTCTCTCAGCAGGTGGCTGTTGTGCTTCCCGGCGTTGTGACACAAGTCCACGAGATATTCAACAACAATAATAACAACAATGCGCCGTGTAATTTCAAGAATTTCAATACTGCGAAGCCGCTTAAGTTTTTTGGGTCGCAAGGAGCAACTGCGCTGCTGCAGTGGTTTGAGAGTATTGAGAGCACATTCAGACATATGCAGTGTCCGAATGCGCATAAGGTTGAATTTGCTTCGAGCGTGTTTGAGAAGCGAGCGGTAACCTGGTGGAATGGTATTATGCGTGACAGGGGTGCCGAAGTGGCGTTGGCACAAAAATGGGAAGAGCTTCTAGCTCTCATGATGAAGGAGTTTTGTCCCCGTTACGAAACTCGGGCTTTGGAGCGAGAGTTTGACGATTTAAAGCAAGATGGGGCTGAACACTGTGCGTACATGGATTGTTTTGAGGAACTCAGTCTATTGTGTCCCACCATGGTTACCCCTCTGGAGAAAGCAATCGAGAGATATTTCGATGGGTTACCCGATTCTATTCTGGAGATTGTGACCGGTGTTAATCCTACTACCCTTCGTCAAGCAATTGAGTTGTCTGCTACCCTGACTGAGACTCAAGTCAGGAAGGGTAAACTCACCTGCAAGGGTGATAAAAAGAAGGCGACTGATTCAGGGAGGGACAAGAAAAAGGGTAAGGGTAAGGAAGGAGAGACGTCGAAGAAATCGAGGAAGCGAAAGGGTGCCTAGAATTTTGCTGTTACAGCACAGACTGCTCAGAACCCGCAGAACCCATCGGCTCAGCCACCTACAAAGAAGGCATATGCTGGTACCGCACCTCATTGTGCTCGTTGCAACGGTCATCACGTTGCACAACAAGCTTGCAAGCAATGCACGACGTGTGGTAAACTTGGGCATTTGGCCAATGTTTGTCGTTTGGGACAGAATCAGGTTGCCCAGGTTCAAGCTCCGATACAAGGGAATGCTGCAAGATTCCCACCGGGTTCATGTTTTAATTGTGGAGAGTATGGTCACTTCCGCAACAACTGTCCGAGACTGGTGAATGCAAACGCGAATGCTAATGCAAACCCGAATGCAAACGTCAACGTCAATGTGAATCCTGCTCGTGGGCGAGCGTACAATTTGAATGCAAACAAAGCGATGGCCGACAACGAAGTGGTTAACGGTACGTTTCTTGTTGACAATCGACCTGCGTCTATTCTTTTTTATTATGGTGCCGATAGAAGTTTTGTTTCGTTATCTTTTGAGCCAAACTGAGGAAACCCTTATCTGTCGAAGTTGCTACTGGTAAACCTCTTGTTCTCGATTCTGTTATCCGTGATTGTCAGTTAAACCTTGATAACCATCTATTTCCTATTGACCTCACACCGATGCAACTTGGGAGTTTCGATATTATCATTGGAATGGATTGGTTAACCAAACACCACGCTGAGGTGGTTTGTTTCGATAAGATTGTTCGTATTCCTCTTCCGTCTGGCGATGTTCTGGAAGTTCGTGGTGAGAAACCACCAGATGGTTTGAAGCTTATGTCATGTATGGAAGCCCAAAGGTATTTACGAAAAGGATATGTTGTTTTTCTGGCACATGTCACCGAGGAGAAAAGCAAGAGCAAGAGTATTCAGGATATTCCGATTGTTCGGGATTATCCGGAGGTGTTTCCTGATGAACTGCCTGGTTTGCCTCCAGTTCGTCAAGTCGAGTTTCATATTGACCTTGTACCCAATGCCAACCCGATTGCAAAAACACCTTATCGTCTTGCACCGTCGGAGATGCAAGAGTTATCGAAACAGCTTCAAGAGTTATCTGATAAAGGATTCATCCGACCGAGCTTTTCACCTTGAGGAGCTCCTGTCCTCTTCGTGAAAAAGAAAGATGGATCTTTTCGAATGTGTATCGATTATCGTGAGCTTAATAAGCTCACCATCAAGAATCGATATCCCTTACCTCGAATTGATGATCTCTTCGACCAGCTGTAGGGTGCTTCATGCTTTTCCAAGATCGATCTGCGTTCTGGATATCATCAACTTCGTGTTCTCGAATAAGATATCCCCAAAACTGCTTTCCGCACAAGATATGGGCATTACGAGTTCACTGTCATGCCTTTTGGTTTGACAAATTCTCCAGCTATCTTTATGGACTTAATGAATAGGGTCTGCAAACCTTATTTGGACAAGTTCATTATTGTGTTCATCGATGATATTCTCATTTATTCAAAATCTCGAACCGAGCACGAGCAACACCTTCGCTTAACATTGGAACTCCTAAAGAAGGAACAACTTTTTGCTAAATTCTCCAAGTGTGAATTCTGGCTTAAAGAAGTTCAATTCTTGGGTCATATAGTCAATGAGCAGGGTATTCATGTGGATCCATCCGGAATTTTTTCCTTAGCTTCATAGTTATGTATTTTTATATTCCTGTCAGGGTTCAATGTAGTGTTTTACTACAGGAGCTTAGTTAATCTTACTTCATATGAATTTCAGGCTCCAGAATTCATTGATGAGACAGGTATTGATGCTCTGGCAGTGTTTATCGGTAATGTTCATGGAAGTACTCTGCAAGTGGGCCAAAGCTTCTGCTTGATTTGCTAAAGGTCGGTAGAGGATTTATCATCACATTCATACTGAAGTTACTTTTGTAACTCTTGTTTTTTTGCTTTCGACCAGATGCTCTTTGAGTTGGCTTGAAAGAATGGAATCATGGAGCCTCTAGATTGGCTAAAGAACTTCTCCAGGTATGCGTCTATAATACAAGAGACCCATCTGCAATTCTTTCCATATGTCTTGTTTCTGCAGCCCCATCTAGGTGTGTTTGATGGTTTATAGCAGTATTTACACAATTAAATCATGAAAAAGAAAATATATGTTTTGCTCACCATTGTTTTAGACAAAAAAAATGTTTTCAATTTGATCCAACCATACGTTATACTTGTGCTGTAGGTTCTTAAAATGTAATATCTGTTTGCATTTGTGTTTATTACTATAGCAACTACCACATATGGCTCTCAATTTACTACATATTAAGCTGGTCAGCACATCTAGAAAGGAGCTCAGTGTGTTTCAGATTATAAACCAGTGACCCGGGAAGGACTTTCTAATTCCTTCTGATGTGAACTTAGTAGTTGAACAACAGGTACATCAGATGAGAAAAAAGATCATTGAGTGATGAAAGAATTCAATGGTTTGCCAATCCACTGACAAATTTTCTCACTGAATCCCAACAGGTTCTGATCGCTTAACTTAGTTATTTCGTTCATTACTATTTGAAATTGATTTGTGTTTTTCATCATGGCTGGTTGTCACTCTTTGGTGCAAGATTCGATCGATTTGTGGTTTTAGCTTACGAGATATGCTTCATTTGCATGGATTCATTCAAGGATCCAAAAAGAGAAAAGTTGTCCATGCCATTATTCTCATTGCTCTATGGTGTTTGTGGTGTATGCGAAACGATGTCCTTTCCGAAGGTGGTAGAAGAAGTCAAAGCAATGATAGAGATTCTTCATCATTTTCAATGTAGGCTGACTTTAGGGACTAGGTTTAATTATTAATTGTGAAAGCGTTGTATTTTGTTAGGTGAGCAATGTGGGATTCCCAACTTTTGGAATGGATATATAATGCAACTTTTTAGATGTTTTAAGCTAAGATCTTATAGTCTCCTAATTTAAAGTGATATCACAGCAAATTGAAATGAGATCTATGATTCTAATAATTTGACTTGGGATGTATATTTTGTACCATTATCTGGTCAACAACCACACGGAATGGGATGTATTATTTGTAAAAGAAAAAATGGTCTCATATCATTAATATTTATTAATAGTGACAACCAATTTGTGAGAAAAGAGTACATGGCATTACCACAAACATGGAAATCTAAGTTGATCCAATTGCTACTCCTGTAGCTATTTCCTGTATATACACACTGAGAGTTAGAGACATGTGCATTACATTTTGAATAAAGAAAATAAGATATACGAAAAAATATTTAAAACTAAGAAATATAATATGAAGAGTTGAAACAAGATAAGCAGGATATCAATATTTACTCACCAGATTGAACACACGAGACAATTAGTTACATATTCTTCGGTATGGATGATGATAGATTAGGTTTAAATGATTATAATATAAAAATGTATATAAGTACACAAATGTTCTTGATACGTTAAAAACTTTACAAGACATTATCTTTCTAGAAACCTAAAAGTTTTAAAATTCGGATTGAGTGCCCTTTCTCGACATGTTAGCCCTAAACTCAGCAACCTAAGTGATAAATTTACCGCCGCATCGCGTGGGTAGACGACTAGTATATATATATATATATATATATATATATATATATGCGTTCACATATATATTTTAAGAACTTTGCGACTTGAACGATTTTATTGGTGACCCTCATCATGTTATAGCAATATAGCTACGATTTGCGCGTCGTAATATATATACTTATTGTGACATAAAATAAATATCGTAATACACATTATCTTGTCAACTATAAACATGTCATCATACACATATTATAAATCACATAACATCTTGCAACACATAAAATTTACCCATGAACAACGCATTCTAGTGTACATTGAAAAACGCGTATTTTAGCGACTCGGTAATGTTTTTGGGCGTCGGAAGTCACGTATGACTAACCAAACACCAAGTAAACTTAATGTAAGTTAAAATACTTATTTTTATATAAAAAATATCAGTTTACTTGCTGATCTAAAACAGTTCTATAAAAATCCTCCGAAAAGCCGATTTTTAACCGTTTTACCGCATAGTTTTGCATCAAACGTTACCCTAACCATCGCAAATCGTAACAAATTGATATTTTAACATAACCCATGTTATTTACTGAATAAAATAGTGGTTATACTCATGATAGTGCAGGTCTCACATAAGGCACATAAATCATGCAAATTTCACATATTTTACCACTTTCTAAGCTATATGTACAACATGCAAAGCTATCAAACCTATGACAAAGTTTCATGCCATTATAATATACCAAATAATTTTATTTTTAGTGTTTATAATCTGTTCTAAAACATTTTTGTCATACAATCATTTTTTTTATCATTTCTCGAGCTTTAAATCAATATGTATTCTTATGTACAAGTGTCTAAAGCACACTATCATATCATCATCATTTCATATGAATTTAAATGCATCAAACATGTAATTTATTCATGTTTACTTACTGATTTAATTGAACATTCATCATATCATGCACAAATCATCAAACACTTGCACTTTATCTATTATTCAAGAACATGCAACAACTTAAAAATTCTCAAATATGCCTATTAAATTTTTGGCCATTTACATGTCAAAAATACTAACATTATTTCAAATTATAACTCATGATTCAATCACTCCTTTATATCTCTAACATATTTGCACATAATCTTGTTCATGCATGCAAACATCCTAAACAAGTATTTATCAAAAATCAACTCGAACTCAAATCGCGTACACATACATATATATACGGTTATATATACACACATATGTACTACCATTTTTATTTTGTATCAAGACCCATTTCTTTTTAGATTTCAAGTTTTTGAAAAATTCCAGGATTCAAGAGAAACTTCCAATCATCAAGAACAACCAAGAATCAAGTGTATGATTTAAACATAAACTTTATACCTTCAAGATTCAAGTGAGTTTTTGATGAGATTTTGATGATATGGAGCTTGAAATCACTTGAAAACACATTGGAAACTCCTTTGGATCTTCACACCAACTTGAAACTAGCTTGGAATGGAGTTTAATCTTCAAGAACAAGGTTGCAAAATTGGAAATGGGAGTGGGAGTGGTGGTGGGGTGTACGGTTATGGGGGAGAGAGAGAGAGAGGAAGATGGAGTGAAGTGTTAATTGTTGTGATCTTTAGAATCTAAGTGCCATACTTATAATCTTCCACCAATATTTTGGCAACCAAATCAAGCAAAGATCTATATAAAATAAGAATAAAATCTAGGAGGTATGGTGTGATCTTGGTGGGGTCCTTGTGACCGTAAGTTCCAAGGGGGGGGGGGTAAGTGTAATTTTGAATGGTAAATTGGATAATAGTTGGAGGCTTAAGTGAAAAGTCTAGTATTTTAAGTGTATGACACATTATATAGTGTGTTAGAGTGTTCGGGGATCATAACTAGCCAAGAAATAATTAAACAATGTTTCTGGCAATAATTTGGTGTTCCGGGTAGTGTCCGGTTGTTCGGTTAGATACCGGGTATTTTATCTAGCGTTTAAATCCCGGTTTATGGCGTTTTAAATTATTTTTATTATTCTATTAAAATATACTTGCCATATTATTGCTGAAATAAATATCAGTAGCCGAGACTGGCTGCGTTGTCTGCGTTTCGCAGTATAAGCACTGTGTTGCGCAGTAACACGCGGTATGCGCTTAAACTTGAAAAATAACGTTTTAAGCGTTTTAATTTATTTTTCAACACGAACATGATTAAAAATAAAATTTTAATCATAACAGAATATTTTTGGAATTTAAATATTATCCGGGCGGTCACCAACGTTCGTTTCGCAGTTTTGTCGTAATTAGTTCTTAAGTTTGAACAAACATGTTTTTGCCATACCGAACCCTTCGAAACTTATTTCTAAGTTATGTAAAGGGTATTTAGGGTATGTTTGGCTTATGTCATTGTTCCAGAGTGTACGTCGCGTTAAACTGATTACTTTCACGTAACGATTTACGATTTCACTTCCAGAACAGGTTTGAGTGTTCGGAATTGACCAATGATTGAAAACATACTAATGTCACAAATAATTAAACAAATATTATAATTAGAACACCATATTTCATTAAATACAAAGTTGTTCGGAAGAGTACAAGGATTAAAATACACAGATGTCACAGTCTCCCCTACTTTTGGAAATTTCGTCTCGAAATTTAATTTGAGGAAACTTGTGGGAAAAGGTGTGGATGTTTCGCCTTCATTTGATCCGCTCGTTCCCAAGTAAACTATGGGCCACGTTTGGATTCCCAGTGAACTTTGACTATCCGTATGCACTTGCGCTTGAGCTTCTTGACTTGATGGTCCAATATTTCCACAGGTTTCTCGACGAAGTGCATCGTGTTGTCGACACGAATTTCATCAAGGGGATGTGGAAAGCTGAATGAATATTTCCAAGTTCAGGAGGCAGCTGAAGTTTGTAGGATACTTTTCCGATTCTTTCAACGATCTTGAATGGTCCAACATATCGTGGTGAAAGTTTTCCTTTCTTCCCAAATCTGATTACACCTTTCCAAGGAGATACCTTGAGTAGGGCTAGATCACCGACTTCGAATTCCAAAGCTTGCGTCGTCTATCCACGTAACTCTTTTGACGGCTTCTAGCTGTTAAGAGGTTGTCGCGAATTTTCTTGACTTTGTCTGTAGTCTCTTGAATGAGTTCAGGTCCAGTGAGCTGAGCTTCATCAATCTCATTCCAGCAGACCAGCGAACTACATTTTCGACCGTATAAAGCTTCGAAAGGAGCCATGTTGATGCTGTAGTGATAACTACTATTGTAGGAGAATTCGATCAATGGAAGTTGCGAATCCCAACTACCACCAAAATCGATCACACAAGCTCTAAGCATATCCTCCAATGTCTGGATTGTTCTTTCGGATTGTCCTTCTGTTTGAGGATGATAAGCTGTGCTCAAATTGAGTTGGGTTCCCATAGCAGATTGCATGGTTCTCTAAAAGTGAGATGAGAAACGAGCATCTCGGTCTGATATGATGTTCAAAGGAACACTATGTCGGGATACAATCTCATCTACATAGATCTTGGCAAGCTTTTCAGCAGAGAGATCCTCACGGATTGGCAAGAAGTGAGCAGATTTTTGTAAAACGATCAACTACTACCCAAATGGCATCATGACCTCTATTAGTGCGCGATAGTTTGGAAATGAGGTCCATGGCAATGTTTTCCCATTTCCAAACTGGTATCTCTGGTTGTTCCAATAATCCAGAGGGATGTTGATGTCCTGCCTTAACCTTCAGACAAGTAAGGCATTTTGATACGTATAAGGCAATGTCTTTCTTCATTCCCGGCCACCAAAACTGGGTTCGAATATCCTTATACATTTTGTCTGCACCAGGATGGATTGAATAACGAGACTTGTGAGCTTCGTCCATCAACAAGGTGCGGAGATTGTCTTGAATTGGAACCCACAAACGGTCCATGAAATAATATAACTCATCGTCCTTCAGTTCAAGATGAGGTGTAAGATGATATGGTAATTCCTTACCCATCAAGTTCTGTGAAACACAAGTACGTTGAGCTTGAGAAATGCTGGTTTGAATATCAGATCGAACTTGAACACAATGAAGCTTGACTCGTTCCTTACGACTTAGCGCATCGGCTACGACATTCGCCTTTCCAGGATGGTAGCGAATCTCGCAGTCGTAGTCGTTTAGAAGTTCTACCCAACGTCGTTGCCTCATGTTTAATTCTTTCTGATTGAAGATGTGTTGGAGACTTTTGTGGTCTGTGAAAACCACACATTTTGTTCCGTAAAGGTAGTGTCTCCAAATCTTGAGAGGAAAAACCACAGCGCCTAACTCAAGATCATGATTCGTGTAGTTTTTCTCATGGATTTTCAATTGTCTTGACGCGTAGGCTATGACTTTGTTTCTCTGCATGAGAACGCAACCAAGGCCTAGATTCGATGCATCACAATATACGACAAAGTCGTCGTTTCCCTCAGGTAAAGATAACACATGAGCATCGCAGAGTTTATGTTTCAAGGTTTGAAAAGCTTCTTCTTGTTTGGGTCCCCACTCAAAAGGTTTATTCTTTTGAGTTAAGGCTGTGAGAGGAACCGTAATCTTGGAGAATATTGCAATAAAGCGGCGGTAATAACCCGCGAGACCCTGAAATGAACGAACCTCGGTAGGAGTAGTTGGTGTATTCCAATCCTTAATCGCATTGATTTTGGCGGGTTCTACATGTATACCTTGTTCGTTAACAATATGTCCCAAAAATTGAACTTCCCTAAGCCAAAATTCACACTTGGAGATTTTAGCGAAAAGTTGTTCCTTCTTTAGGAGTTCCATTGTTAGATGGAGATGTTGTTCGTGGTCAGCTCGTGTCTTGGAATAAATCAAGATGTCATCAATGAAGACAATGATGAACTTATCTAAATAAGGCTTATAAACCCTATTCATTAAGTCCATGAAGACGGCAGGAGCATTCGTTAAACCGAAAGGCATAACAGTAAACTCATAGTGGTCGTATCGTGTGCGGAAAGCAGTCTTGGGAATATCTTCTTCGGATACGCGAAGCTGATGATACCCAGAACGTAGATCAATCTTCGAAAAGCAGGTAGCACCCTTGGGAATCTTCATTACAACTGCACTTGATTCGTATCTTTCGATATTTTATCAAATTGTATGCAGAGTGTGAGCTTTAAAAGCGCGTAAAGTATTATACGAGGTCTAGGTCATTGCTTCCGCAATATCAGAAGACCAGGTATGATACCCCATATATCAAACAGTATAAAGACCTAGTATCTCAGAATCAGGCAATCTCTTAAACAAGATTTCGGGGGTTACCCATATATCCGAGAGAAGTTACCCACGAGATAAGCAAGTATTGATATTTAGGTTTATATCTCGAAACAAGGAAAAACGTCGGAAGCAACCGGGGAGTCTGGCTCCTTTCTTTTGCGGGAGCTCGAGGCACGCGTTTTCACAATAGGAGAAGGCTTGGGTACGACTGTTGCTTTGGAACTGGTCACTAATTTTGAAGTGGTAGAAGGTTTGCTGGGTTCCTTCTTCACTTGGGCGGGGCCGGAATAGCTGTCCAACTCTTCGAGCTCAAAGGTCTTTGGAATCTTGACTGGTGCTGCAAAACAGGGAAAGCTAAACCTCTATTCGTATTTTATTTAACTATATATATATATATATATATGTGTGTGTGTGTGTGTGGAAAATTTTGATCCTTACCAGACATTTCAAATGAGGAGTATTGGCTTGAACTTGGAAGATGCGATGAAAAAGATCTATCACTATCATGCAATTGATAAATTCTTGTGATTCTTTCTTGGGACTTTTCAGTAGGCGGAGCCAATTCCTTAAAGTTCATTGCATAAAAATATAAGGATGTTAGTGCAGGATACATCATCGGGATATTTTTGGGGATTTTTAGACCCTAAATCCTATCGGAAGTCAACCATTTCACCGGAAAGCTATTGCCTTCGTCAATGGAGTCCCGTTTAACAAAGAAAAATTTACGTTGCCACCCGTCCTCATTTTTGCTGGCTTTGAGGATAAGGGGGTTGTCGGAGGTTGAAAAAAGCAAGAAATGGTTGTTGCCGTGTGATCGGAGACGGTAAGCGATCGGAAGGTCTTCAATACAAAGGTCAGGGACATGAAGGGTCTTGATCTGGTTGAGAGTAAGGAGTACCCTCCAGACCATGGGCATTGTTTGGGTGAAACAGAGACCGGTGGTTCGAAAAAATTCCATGATGAATTCCGGGAAGGAATATCGAAGGCCAAGAGAGAATGGATATGCTAAGAAGCAGATCCATTCATTCGATGAAACACCTGATCAGAGGTTTCGATCGAAAGGACGGATGATTGCCTTGTCGGGAAAAGCACCGGAGTTCCGTAATGCGGCAATGTCAACGTTGTTAAAGGAGCACACCTCCTTCCCGGGGTGACTGATTAAGTTCTGGTTGACGAACGACGAAGGCGAATCACCAGAATGTGATCGAGTTCTGGTAGCCATAATGCAAGATAAACAGCAAGAATTTTGAAAGAAAAGAAGAGAGAAAATACCTGGGATTTCTGGAAAGGATGAAGGGTTATCAATAAGGAAGAGAGAAGATATAGGGGCTAAATAGATAGCCGTTGAGTACAAAACGCGTTGGAAGTTGCAGCTTGTCACTTCAAGCATCGTTTCAACTTAATTACCTCGATTCGTGAGATAAGACTTTTAAAATATATCCGTTGGAATTGGTATACCAACAGATATATTTTGGGACAATTGTTATGGGTGGTTTTCTGCTCATATATCCTGGACAATATTCTGACTATGTTTCTCTTATTGTGATCAGGATACCGGATCAGGATATTGGTAACATTCTGATACAGTCTCCTGGTAATGACTAATCATTTCACGTGCAGATTAATGAAGCAAGCCTATAACGTTCGAGTGGGCCTGTTCTCCCGAAGACTCGGACTAATTTGTTGAAATAGGAACATTGAAGCCGGAAGACGTGGACTACAACGTTCACAAAGGGCATATTCGCTATATCCCGGAATTGTAGGCTAGTTAGTTAGCTTTGTTTTACTATAAATAGGATTGATCGGATCAGATAAGAGCACACACTTACACTTGTACTTGAATCGCATTGTAACACCTAGTTCATCCGCATCATATCCTGCACTGTATCCTGATATTTGAAGTAATAAGAAGAACAAGGCAGCTGCGATTGTCAGCTCCCGAGGTTTTGTACCAGCAATCTAAATTGATCAAGGGCTTTCCTCGTACATCTCGTGTCATCCTTTACCTTTTTGCTCATTGTTTGATTGTAGATACAGCTTGATATCCTGAGCCGTATCCTGGAAGCCGTTTTTGTTAACAACTTAATCAGTATATTTTTTACAAATACTTCTAGCACACTACCTGTTAGTGCATACATCTGTCGACTTCGTCTTGTATCGAGTCTTGTACTAGAAATGTTAGATCAGGGCACGTTGTACGAGAAAATAGGAGAATTTAGAGTGTGTTTAAGGCTAGTTCGCTTGAAGAAGGCAAGTCCGCTTGAAATGACAAAAGACAAGTTCAAGCGAAATTCAGCTAGTTGAGTTCGCTTGAATGTAGGTTCGCTTGAAGTTGAGTTCGCTTGAGCATGTTCAAGCGAACTACCTATGCCTATATATAGCCTCTCAAGCGATCTCATTTGCAACTTTTGTAATTTTGGATACCGAAGTGCTACCGGTTTATCCAGTGATTGTACAAGCTGTAATATCAATCAGAAACTTGTTTAAAGGGAATTGCTAGCTGTTTCGAAGTCAGTTTCTTTGTTTCCGCCACTGAAACTGATAAAAACTCTTCTGAACGACTTGTTTGGGTCACAAAACGATCCTACAAGTGGTATCAGAGCTCAGGAGGAGGAGTTCTTACCGATTCAGCTCGAAATTTCTGTTTTCTACACCTTCTTTTTCAAAATTCAAAACTTTTTACGGTTAAAATTGGCTAAAATTATCACAGAATGTGCGCAATAGTGTTTTAACTAATCCTTGAGAAAATTGGACTTTAATTCGATCTAAAAACAGTAAAATTTCACATGTCCGCTTAAAATTCAGCTTGAGATGATGACATCAGCAGCCTTCAAGCGATATCTGTCTGATTAGTTCGCTTGAAACTAGCAGTTCGCTTGAGATTTAGTCCTTAGTTCGCTTGAAAAGGACATTTCGGTTGAAAATTGGGTTGAGTTCGCTTGAACCAGTGATTCGCTTGAGTTTTTGTTATCAGTCCGCTTGAGAATCAGTATCCCGCTTGAAACACATACTTCGCTTGAAATACTATCGTTAGTTCGCTTGAAAAGGTTTTTGTTGAACTTGGGTATTTCGCTTGAACAAACTATTGTTGAGATTTTGAAAATCCGAATCATGGAAGAAGAGTTTTACAACGCGTTCGCCACAACCCCAAGTACTCCAGGTGTCATTGCCCAAAACATGAATGCAGAAAACGAAACCGGAACTTTGCAAAAACCCCCGAAACTTATGGGAATTGAAGAGTACCATGGTTGGAAAAATCGCTTTGAGAATTGGGTTCAGGCAAATCATTTGAGAGCTTGGGAAAGTATTGAAACCAAGTATGTTAGACCACAGTCTACATTGAAGGTTGACAAAATCATCTCGGAATTTTCAGACCAAGAAAGAGATAGTTATAAAGGAGAGAAAATGATGATAAGTCTTTTACAACAAGCAGTTAAAGAGGATATATTTGTTTTGCTTCAACATGATGGGAGTGCATATTCGATCTGGGAAGCACTTAAAAAGAAATTCGAAGGAAGTACAGAAATGCTCAGAAGTAAAGCATCTCTGATGAAGAAGGAGTTTGAGTTGTTTACTAGTATGCCCGGTGAAACTACAAAGACTCTCATTGAGAGATATTGTTATCTTGTGCGCACCATGTCTCAGTTGAATATTACTAAAACTCCAGCAGAATGGGTGGAAAAGCTAGCTGACGCTTTACCGCAGAAAGAATGGGGTACCTATCTCATGATTCTAAAGAATTCTGGAGAGTTTAGCAGATTGTCAATCGCACAGTTTATTGAAAAACTTGAAGCACAAGATCTAGAACAGCAGAAGATTGCAAGAATGAACAGCTCAAGTCATCAACAAGATATCAAACTGTACTACAAAGGAAATGTTCAAACTGTTGAAGCTAGTCCAAAGATTCAAACCGCGTTTAGTGCAGGAAATTCATCTGGATCAGTCAGTCAAAGTTCAGTCAACACTAGTGGATTTTCAAGTGTTAATCCTCCAAGTGTTCAAAGTGAAAATGTTGGTAATGGACATTTGATTCAGTGTAATGTGGCTTTGCATCTTCAAAATGGACAAAATTTTTCAGAAGAAGTTGTGAAAAGTCATATGGCATTGCTGGTTACTGCGTTGGAATCTTACGAAGAATTGATTGCTGGAAGAATTGGCAATCCGATGCTAACAAAGGAAGATTACGACCAGATTGATGCAGAGGAACTAGAACTTATGGATATTAAATGGGCTTTAGCAAGTGTTCTAAGAAGGGCTGAAAAGTTTAAAATGATTACAGGAAGAAATGATTTATTGGATGCTCATCTTTCAGCTTTAGGTTTTGATAAATCTAAAGTTACTTGTTTTAAATGCAGGGAGAAAGGCCACTTCAAAAGAGAATGCAAAAATCAGGAGTCTAGTGGAGCAAAGAATCCTTTTGGAAAAGATTATTACTATCGAAAAGCCATATATCAACAGGTTTCTAATCAACCGCATCAACAAAAGGATTCACAAACTGCTCATGGGAAGATGATTGAAGATGCAAAGAGGAAAGCTTATTTTGGTATTATTGAACAAGACGATGAGAAAATGGCACCAGGATTTAGCTGGGATAAGTTTGTGGATGAAAATGGGAAGTTTAAAGCTTTCATTGCTCAAATTGTTCAAAAACCAGATCTGATGAAAGAATGGATAGCTGTGTTATTCGATGATGAGAAAAGTTAAAATGAAGAATCAGTTTCTTCTGAAAATAGTTCAACAGAAAGCAGTGATGATGATGAAGAAATTGAACAGATAAATGTTGGAAAAACTCATCTATCTTCTGACAGTTTTGAATTATATTTTGCAGATAAACTGAAGAAACTCAAAGAGAGAAAAGTTGCAAAAGAAATTAAAGAAATCAAGATTGTTGAGAAGATAGTTGAAGTGGAGAAGATAGTTGAGGTTGAGAAGATTGTGGAAGTTGAAAAAATTGTTGAAGTCTCAAAACCATGTGTCACATGTTCAGTATCTTGCAAACAATGTGAAGAAAAAGATGAGAGGTTTAGTGAATCAGAAAAGTTGAAAGAAAAATTGTTGTTTGATGTGAAGAATTTGAAAGAATCATATGATGTGTTAAACAGAACAGTGACTAGTTTACAGAAAACAAACACAGAAAGAGAAGCTGCTTTGAAGATGATGAATGCTACCATGATGTCAAAGCAGAAAGAGATAAACTTTTACATTGAAGAATGTGCGAAATGGAAGAAAGAGTTGGATAGTGAAGTAGCCGAGAATGAAAGAATCAGACGATTGCTGCGAAGGTATACAAGTTGTGATTACATAATTGATAGAATTTATCCTACTGTTGCAGGTTTTGAGGTGTTTAAAGACGAAGACAAGAAGTCAAAGAAGAAAATGGATACTGGTAAGAAACAGAGTGTCTGTTATAATAAGTGTCCGCCTCCAATTTGGGAAGGGTATTCGCCTAGAAAACCGAATGAGGATCAAGTCCAAAAGGCAGTTAATCTAAAGTTAGAGTCCGAGTTAACCGATGTATTACAAGACAACATTGACGTCACGTTCACAGCGTCCGACACAGATCATGAGTCCGAATTAATAAAAAGAATGGTCGATCAGGTGTTGGATAAGGATGAGGAGTCAGAGTCAAAATCCGAGTCTGAAAGTTCATGTTTGTCAGTCGGGAGTTCGAGTTCGTCGGTCGGGAGTTCAAAAACGTCGGGAAAACGGGTTTATAGTAAAGAATTTTTTATGTCAAAATCTAATTTGAATGACGAAACATTTGAAGTGGCATACACTTTGAATAATTCTGACAAATTATATTTTGATAAAGAATTTCCAATAAGAAGTGTTCGTTTTGACATGATCAAAAAGGTTTTCAAAATGGCAAAAATTAATATTTCTGAAATAAAAGATTTAAATCTTACTGAAAAACCTAAGAAATACACTTCAAGAGTTCAACAACATTTAAACAAGAAAAAGAGTTACAATTCTGGTTCTGGTTTTCAAAAGAAACCAAACCAAAATGGTAACTACAAAAAGAAAGGTCTTGGTTTTATTCCTCCAGAAAATTATAAAAATGAAAAATTTTCTAAAAATTCAAAATTTGTTTCAGGTCCATCTGCTGAGGAAGAGAAGAAGAGCTCTTTTTGGAGACAATCAAATCAAGAATTTCTTGCTGAAAAGAAGAAAAATGAAGCTCAACAGAGAAGAGAAACAAGAACCTGTTTTAGATGCAATGAAGTTGGTCACATTGCATGGAACTGTCCCAAAACAACTAAGACAAACCAGGGAGTTTCTAAAAAACTCAAAGAAGTAGTTGTTGATAAAACTGAACCGCCAACTGAGAAATTTAAAGTGTTTAAAAACTCTACATATGAAGTTGGTGAATGTTCGAAAAGGTTTTACAGGAGAAGTGTAAAGCTTGACAACCAAAAGTGGGTTGTTAAGAAATCAGAGGCAAAATCTGGTGATGAATCTGATTCCACAAAATCAGAAGAGCCACATGTTGTTAGAAAAAGTGAAAACTCAGTTCCTCCAATGGATGATGAAAACTTTCCATCATTAAGGACTGAAAATTTTAAAAAGAAAATTGGAAAAGTAGAAATCTCTAATCAATTTTATTCTGAAAAGAATGAATTTGATGTTGAGAAAGCTTTTAATGGGAATGTAAAGAAAATTTTTGAAAAAATGATTGATGGAAAGGTTAAAGGGGTAAAGGAATTTTATGCTACAAAGAAAGCAACATACACCCCAACTAAAGAGGAGTTGGAATCACCCAAGACTGGTCAGGCTTGGGTGGACATTTTCTTTCATTGAAAAACCTGACTTGCTGGAGATCCCAAGTTTGTAATCGTGGATCAGGAATCGGCATCATTCTTGTTAAACTTGTTTTTGTGAAAAATTTTAAAAGTGTTAAATTTTACAGGTTGCGCTATGCCGGAGCTTCCAGGTTAGTAAGTGTGAAGCAGGAATTGGCATCTTGATTGGTAAAATGGTTTGTGTAGACGTTTTATTCCTACATGTGGTTATATGATTTGGATATTTTTACAAGTGGTAAGAGGTTGGATTTTACAAGTGATTCGTCAAGGTCATTAGTTTGAACTTGATGTAATCCTCATACAAGTGGATGAATGAACAAGATGATGAACCCAAACCCCGAACCTACAAATGGTAAAATCAACAAAACTTATTTTCCGGAAAAATCATTTTGGTTAAAACAAACTTAAGTGTTTTGAAATCATTATGAGAAAATAGTTTTGTGTAAGGGGGAGTTCTGATTGTTTATGCCTAGTGGATGGCGAATTGATGCGATTTGATATCGGTTGTCAAGTTTTTATATAGTTTGTTTTCAAATTTCCTTAAATGTGTTTGCATTTTAGGGGGACTAGAAATTTTCAGAAAATCCAAAAACTTTAGAAAATTTGAAAAAGACAAAAACATGATAAAATTCAAAAATGAGTTTTGGTGTCAAAAAAGAGGAAATGATAGTACATCAGTAGACAGTTACAGTATGCTAAAGAAATGAAAAGATTAAATAACGTTAAACAGTCTCACTGATGATATGCCGATAGGTTTTTACACATTTAGTAAGCTTTTTCGGGATATAAACTTAAATTCAAACTTGCTCATTTCATGGGGAACACTACTTGGATATATAGGTAACCCCTGAAATCTCGTTTGAAAGGTCCCTCTTTCTGAGATACTAGGTCTTTATGCTCAGTGATATCTGGGGTATTATTCCGGGACTTCTGCTGAATGGAAGTTCTGACCTAGTCCTCGAATAATACTTTATGCATGCTTGAAAAATAGCGCCATCCTCAGCATAAATGATGAGACAATAAAATTGCTAATCAATGCTGTTGTAAAAAGATCCTCTAAAGGGGACACACCCAAAAGATGATTCATGATCTCTCTGCTGAATGGTAGTTCTGACCTGAGCTCTCATGATTCTTCATAATTTATAACCCATTACAGATATCATCTGTGGTATATTCACCTGTAAGACTGAATATTGGAATCTGGATACGGGAGTATATTCAAGAGGTGGGACACATGAATGAGTTTAAGTTCTTAAAACACCTAACTCATATCCTGAATTAGTTAAAATTTGTGTGAGAATTTAAGTGGATCAGTATATCGGCAATCTAAGTGAATTGTTTAATTCTTAATGTGTAACTAAGCTCAACGGTACTTGTGACTTGTCAAAAACTGATATGATCCTCTTGCACAAACTCACAAAAATATTGTCTGTAAATATTTCTTTACTGCATTTCTGTTATATTCTAAAAAATCCCAAAAGATTTTCTGTGTGTTTTAGCATAAAGTTTGAAAAATTCAAAAAGATTTTAGACAACTGATGTTGGAAAGCTGATGTTCAAAATTCCAAGTGCTAAACATGACGAACAGGTTTGGGTAAAAGTGTTTAAAAAGGTTAAGCATTTTGAGAGGGGGAGTCTATGTTAAAATGGGAAAAGATTTTATGAAATCGATCTTGCAAGTGGTTCATCAGAATCGAAATGTTAAATCATTCCAAGATTTGCCCTATAAGTGATCATCAGAAAATTTACTTTTGGGTAGAGAATGTGCAGGTTTAGCCAGGTTTCGATACCAAAGAACTCTGATTGATAGAGAGCCAGATTTCGATCCTGAGCAGGAATTGAGCTAGGTTGAGATCCTAAAGCTGCTGATGCTGATGAACTTAAGGAATCAAGAGATCTGATCAAGAGATTTTGAAAGCTCAAGTGCCAGGTGGATGTCATGGAAGGAAGCCCAAAGACTGATAAAGACTGAAGATGCGAAGACTCGACACTTTAAGACTCGTCAACATCTGAGGGGGAGTCTGTTAGTGCATACATCTGTCGACTTCGTCTTGTATCGAGTCTTGTACTAGAAATGTTAGATCAGGGCACGTTGTACAAGAAAATAGGAGAATTTAGAGTGTGTTTAAGGCTAGTTCGCTTGAAGAAGGCAAGTCCGCTTGAAATGACAAAAGACAAGTTCAAGCGAAATTCAGTTAGTTGAGTTCGCTTGAATGTAGGTTCGCTTGAAGTTGAGTTCGCTTGAGCATATTCAAGCGAACTACCTATGCCTATATATAGCCTCTCAAGCGATCTCATTTGCAACTTTTGTAATTTTGGATACCGAAGTGCTGCCGGTTTATCCAGTGATTGTACAAGCTGTAATATCAATCAGAAACGTGTTTAAAGGGAATTGCTAGCTGTTTCGAAGTCAGTTTCTTTGTTTCCGCCACTGAAACTGATAAAAACTCTTCTGAACGACTCGTTTGGGTCACAAAACGATCCTACACTACCTCACTTAACTAATTTGATCACTTAATTACTTAGGTAATTTTTAACCAAAACAATCATCATCATCATCGTCGTCGTCGTCGTCATCATCATCACTTTTAACATTTCATGCAAGAAAAACACTTCATTTGCAATTATCTTTTCATCATAAACACATAGTCACTTCAAGACTTCAAATTAAAACCCTAATTGAGCAGATAGGAACTAAAATCTTGAAAAATCGGATACAATATTCTTATAAATTACAAAATGAATATAAATACCTTCATGTAATAAGACAAGTAACAAATCAACAGGGAATTGCCATAAACAATTCAAAAAAGTTTAGCTAAATTGGAACTAAATGATCAAGTATGGTTATTGGGAGATGGTAATCTAGAGATTTGGGGGAAGTCTGGTTGTTTAGGGATGAAAGTGAGAGAGATTGAATAAAGGGTATAATAGTCATTTACTTGGTTAAAACAGGGGTATAATAGTGTTTTCTTTTTTTTTAACGGTCAACAAAACGTCTAATGGTGTAGGTGCCAAGGTGTGATGAAATGTCCACTACATAGTGTCATTTGGCAAAAAGTGAAAGATTGGGATTCAAATTGCAATTTGGGTTAAGCCACAAGGTGGCAAATGACACTTTACTCTATTAAAAAACACATGCCCTTCTCATTCGTTATTTACTTTAGAATTCAATTAATGGGTTAGGATATAATAGGAAGTTTATTTGGCTAAGAAGGCTAGGAAGTAATCTTGACCATCCATTTAGTTAATCAAGGGCTAAGATTAAATGAGAGAAATTGAAAGGAAGAAAAGAGGCGCATGGGTTTGTTTAGGGGCATTCTAGTCAATCCGAGGCAATAGTTTCTCTCTCCTCCAATTCCCCCCCAATTTTTAAACGTTAATAACTCTTTCATACGACATTATTTTTTTATAAAAATTACACCAAAAAACGAGCGTTTTTTTATCTTTAACCTGCTTTGGCTCTTTCTCTAAGACCGTGGTTAAGAAGTCCCGTCGCCTTACTCAGCATTAGATGCGGCGTAACGACTCTTTTTGCTTCCTTCTGGAGGCCTTTCTTAGGAGTGAACTTCCTTGTCTTAAAAAGACTCTATAAGCATCTCAGTTCTTTGATCGAGTTTAGGTTTTTATTCCTCCAACGAAGTCCTTTGCTGGGGGCAGAGTGCGTCCATTCTTTTTTAGTCGAGTCAGGAGATCCGCTACTCAGTCGTACAGCTTCCGTCAAATCGTGAGTTCGCCCTTGATTCGGAGTAGCAATTAGGAGATCGTCCTCGGACAAAGAGCTCAAAGCCTTAGATTTCATGCCGACTTTGGATCAAACCGCTTTCTTTGGCAGAGCACTAAAATCAGTAGAGACACAGGGAATATGGCAGCTAAAAAGATCTCTTTTTGTGTGAAACATACTTGCACACTTGGAATGGAACTGATGCTGGAGGTGAATCCGCTAATGTGTCAGGTGAGGTCATACCACCAAAACGGCATACTTTAAATGACAATCGCTGAAACCGCACTAAAGCTTTGAAAGAGACGTTCCCCTCATCCTTAAAGTCAAGACGGTTACCACGTCTTTCATTAAGGGAAGGCGCTGACTAGCCCTGCTCAATAAGGATGTAGGGTCTCTTGAGCGCTTCATTGAGCATTTTTCTTTTCTTTGCTGATTCCTCTCAATGAAATTTTCCATGTTGCACTAAGTTACTTACGGATGTATGCATGCAGTCCGAGAACACTTTGGGGTAAACACCCATCCAAATAACTCCAACAAGAAAAGGTATAAATATGAAAACTTCTCTACCATTTAGATCGGAAAATTTATGGAGGAAATCCGGTTTTAAATTCCCAGAAACCACACGATTATATAGCCAAAGGGAATACGCCGCGCCTAAAATCATCCCAAGCGCTGCTAATGTGGCTACTAAGCTATTTCTTTGGAAAGCTCCTACTAAGATGAGAAATTCCCCGATAAAGCTAGTAGTACCAGGTAAACTCATATTGGCCAAAGTGAAAAAGAAGAAAACGGTAGAGAAATTCGGCATGGCACTCACTAAACCTCGGTACGAAGTTGGACTAATTTGGAAACATTGGTAATTTACTTTATACCTACTATTCCGTCTGGTTTTTGGTTCCTAGTCTGATTTTATTAGTAGCCATGATTGGGGCTATAGTACTGACTATGCATAGGACTACTAAAGTGAAAAGACAGGATGTATTCCGACGAAATGCTATTGATTCTAGGAGGACTATAATGAGGGGGATGACAGATCTACTAAAGGAAAGTAGCTTGATATTAGTTCGAATCCAATTCGTGAGATGGCCATCTTGGTTATATAGATGTCTTGACACCCTTCTTTTCTTTTCTCATTTTCGAATGACTGTCCCATTCCATTTTTGGTATAACTTCAAGCCTGGACCCGCTATACGATGTATTAGAAGAACCCCTGGGATACGACGCCTGCTCCTTGAGTATCATGGGATTGAATACCCCGACCTCCCAGAGGCTCCCGAGAAAGCTATTTCAGCCTTCCGGACAGTTAAGGGCAATTCCTACGTCCCTCATCGGTCTGAATCCCCACCCCCGCATATATACTATTGCTATATTTTCGAAAAAAAAATTAAAACCCAATTGCGTAAAACGTAATGAAAAAAAAACCTAAAAAATGACATTTTTCTAAAACGCAATGCACCAAAAACACAAAGAAATGTCTTATTTGTAAAACGCAATGGCCAGAAAACACAAAGAAATGTCTTATTTCTAAAACGCAATAGCCTAAAAACACAAAAGAAAGTGTACTTTCTAAAACGCAATGGACTGAAAACACATAAAAATGTGTTTCACCTAAAACGCAATGCACCAAAAACACAAACAAATGTCTTATTTCTAAAACGCAATGGCCAGAAAACACTTAAAATGTCTGTTTTATAAAACGCAATGGACTGAAAACACATAAAAATGTGTTTTACCTAAAACGCAATGCACCAAAAACACAAAGAAATGTCTTATTTATAAAACGTAATGGCAAGAAAACACTTAAAAATGTCTCCTTTCTAAAACGCAATGGCCTAAAAAAACAAAAGAAAGTGTTCTCTCTAAAACGCAATGGACTGAAAACACCTAAAAATGTGTTTTACCTAAAACGCAATGACTAAAAACACTTCAAAAATATGTTTTTTCTAAAACGCAATGACCAGAAGACACATAAAAATGTTTTAGTTCTAAAACGCAATGGCCTAAAAACACCAAAGAAAGTGTTCTCTCTAAAACGCATTGAACCAGGACAATAGTTTTGTCTGTGCTGTGAATTGTCTGAACCAATGCAGTTTTCCAGAGGCAATTTACAGAAAATTAACTTTTCTGATGCATTTTTATTAAAGCAATTTAATCGAGCCAGGGGCTCTGCCCCTTGGACCCCCAGCCACTCAACCCCAGCCAGGGGCTCTGCCCCTTGGACCTCGCCAGGGGCGCTGCCCCCGGACCCCCGCCAAGATCGTAAAACGCAATGACTAAATCAAAAACCCAGATAATAAAAATGAAATTAAAGAATTTCTTACATGGATCGAAGTCGGTTTCTTCAACGATTGACGAAATTTGAATGATTGAAACACTTATCAGAGATCAAATCGAACGGATCGAGTGATTATCTTCGAAATCACCGGAAAAAAACGAGATTTTGTATGAAATTAAACTGGGTTTTCTTCAAAAAAGCTGAAGAACACGTTGATCGGGTGTTTGAATCATTGATTGGTGACGAAAATCGCACTATAATGTAGTGATTATTGAGATAGAATGTGAAGAAATGGTTGAAGATGGTGGGTTTTGATGCTATTGGGAAGTAGAAGAAGGAAGAAGAAAAGGATAAGATTGACTAAAATACATTTCCTCTTTATTTTAAATTTTGCCACATGTCCTAATCCTATTGCTTCCTATACTTTCTAGCCAAAATAAACTTTCTATTTGATCATCACCCTTCAATTAATTACCTCTTTGAGGCTTTCTAGCACGTCAAATTTTGCAACACAAATTTAGCTGCCGCACTGTGGTCCTCCTTTAATTTTCGATCACTTCAACAAAAAAATTTCAAGCCGCTTTTCTAACGGCTTTTTTGAAACCACCAGCCTTCACTTATTCTCCGTGCCAATCACAAAACTGGATTGAGTTCTTCGTAGTCTTGTGGTGCCAAGTCTCGTTTACCACCACCTTCTGTGATCGAACGAGCCCGTCACACTACATTCCCAATCACATGCCTTCAACGATCAAACCTTTCTTGCCGGACTCGGTGATTGGTTGTTTCCACTTGATCGAATTCCATGGAGCTCTGATACCACTTTGTTGGAATTGGATACCAAAGAACATAAGAGAAAGAATGAATCAAAACTTGTCTCTTTTTATTAATGGGTAAAATTAGGTTACAAATATTTCTATCTATAAGCCTAACAAACTTAATAAACAAGAAACCAACTATGATTAGAAAACTATCTCAAAAACCTTAATTTTATAATCCGGTCAATTTTTAACCCGAACTTTGTAAGCCGGTCACTTTTAACCCGGACTTACACAAAATACGCGAGATTAGTCTAACCCCGATCCCCCCAAATTTTCATTCAAGATTCGCCAATGCTTAGAGTAGGTCCACCTCTGCACATACGTATTTAAAATTTCGTTTATATAATATAAATAAGGGTGTGGCTATTTGCACCTCCACTTTTACTGCTTATACCTCCATTTCTAAAAATATCAGTTTTATAATTTTATAAATTCCACCCTTATATTTTCTAATTTTTGAAAATAAATCCTTATGTTAATATTATTTTTTTACGAAAACTGTTAATATTCGGTTTCATATATAATATTATCTTTTGTTCGCTGATTATACACAAGTAGACAGCACACCGTTTTGAAATCAAAATTCAAAGTTCAAAATTCTAGACTCTTCTTCAACAGCAACTTTTAAATGTTGTTCTTTTCTTCTTCTATCCTTTTAAAAGATCAACAGCAAAAAAAATATTATATTTTCTTATTCGATTAACAACCTGCAATCAAATCCTTTCACTTCATTTTTCTTTTTCTTTCTGTATAATCAACGAACAAAAACAAACTTTGAACAGTTTTACTTGTGATTTCAACTGATTTTGTCGATTTAAACAATCTATAACCGATGTATAGTATTCAAAACGTTCAAAACTTCAAAGAAACAAACTGATATGTGTCTGAAATATTCAAAATATTACCGAAACAAACCGAAAATCTACCGAAACACACCGAATCAGTTCGAAATACGCAAATGATACATCGAACAGATCCGAATCAGTCCAAAATGTATGAAATTTCAACCGAAAATCATCGAAACAAATAAAGTTTAACCGAAACAAATTACAACTGAAGTTTAACCAACATATTGTACAGTTCGGTCTGGATTAGGATTTTTTAGCTCCTTATACCGGTTTATACGAGAACCGTACATAACTTCCCAATCTGCTACAGCGTCACTTCGGTTGCTACTCCAAAGACTGTTCGGTAGAGGCATCGGATAGTCTCCTTCTAATCTAACATGGATGAAATGGTTTCCGTGAACATGAACAAGCGACACCACTTGATGAGGGATACGAATTTGGTTTGGATCAGTCAATAGCGGGAAGAAAGTTTGATTGTCGGCGATGCTTAAAAGGTGAACAATCACACCAAATCTTTGAGCAATGAGGAGTCCAGTGTGGGGCATATCCATCCAATGATCAGCGCTTGCAAATCCCTTTCCTTGAAAATCTATGTTGCGACGTAGACGGTTATACTCTCCAGTGACAACTGTGTCAAAAATTTGCGTCCATATTTTTTAGTTAATGTCCATCTCTTGTACAAGTTCAGTTCGAATAAAACTCCACAAGTTTTCATCCATCTCCAACCCCACAGCGACAGATCGAAACCCACAATTACCATCGGGATCGACATTTTTTATACATGAAATGTACGGGTGAAAGATGCTTGGGATTTCTTTCATTAGTGGCTCAGAATCATTTGCGTAGGAAGTATGTCTTGGAGGCGATGGCTTCAAATCCATAAAATTATATTCAACCACATTTGGCGATGGTTTCAAATCCATAAAATTATATTCAAGCACAATACCTTCTTTTGTTGTTGTTTCTTTAAGCTTGGTCGTCCACGAGTTTTTTTCTTAACAACAGATTCTTTCATTAATGGCTCAGAATTGTTCGCGTCTAAACGATGTCTCGGAGGTGATGATTTCAAGTCTATAAAATTGTATTCAACAACATTTGACGTGGTTGAACGACTACGTTTATAGGAATGTTGAGGATTGGCTTGAGTTTTTTGTTGTTGTTTCTTTAAGCTTGGTCGTCCACGAGTATTTTTTCGAACAGTAGGTTCTTCAAATGATGTTTTACTTGGATCAGTTATTTCTTTTAGCTTTTCAAGCATCACTTTCTTCCCCGGCTTGGATTGCTTGTCAAAGAGTTCTTTAAACTTTATTAATTCAGCATCACAAGTAATGTCACCATCTTCCTCATGTTTTAACGGCGATATATCAAGTTTCCTCCAAAATATGTCAATCGAATCCAATGGAATACACCGCTCTGCATAAAAAAAATCAACTTATTTTTTTTTTTTGTTATATTGGAATAGTGAATATATGTGTAAAAATAAATCGAGTTATTATTATTAACTAACCTTCTTTCACATGTGTTGAAATAACGCAAGCACATGGTAATCCATAACTGTTACGAACTTGACAACCACAATTAGAAGAGTTTAACTTGCTCTCTTCCACTATTATATCCAATGCTTTATGAGAAACAGAACCACATAGTAGTTTCAAGACTGGTAATTTATGTTTATGCTTTAGTGTGTTCTTACTCTTTTGGAAACTTGCTTTAATTGATGTATATTGTGAATTCACAATGTCATCAATGCAACCAACAAACTTATCTAAGCTAGAATTTGCTGAATTCAAATATACCTTTAGCTTTGCATGTTGGCTCTCAACTCTGTTGGTTGTCTGATTTCTAAAATGTAAGCATTCATCAGTCCAAACCGAGACAAATAGTTCTTTCTGATTATCCAACCAAGTATTTTCCAGGTAATGTAAGACACCTGTAAGATGATGACGAGGACACTAATTAATAAAACACCACCGACAACAACAAGAATAATAATAAAAATAATAATTAATACCTGGATGTTTGGTCAACATTGATTGAAGTTCTTTGTATTTTTCCTTGTATGATGTCAAAGTTTGAGACTCAATTAGTGAACTCCACATTCCAGTAAAAGACTCCCACTTACGTTTCAACTTGAAATGTGACTTGCAATTCCTAAATATGCTTTGGGAAATGTGAAATCTACAAAGTAATCGGGTAGCATTCGGAAAAATTTGTTGGAATGCATTCATGAGTGCGAAGTCTCTGTCTGTAACTATAACGCGTGGTTGCATGCAGTTATCTAGAATTGACTTTAAGCAGTTTAATACCCACAAGTAGACATCCTTTGTTTCTTTATGCATAAACGCAAAAGCTATAGAAAACGTCTTGCTGGTAGAAGTTACACCAACAATTTCAAGAAAAGGTATATTATACTTGTTTGTCTTATATGTGGCATCCATAAGCATCACATCTGGGAATGCACGTAATAAGTCTAACGATGTCGGATGAGTGAAGAATAATATTTCCAACTCATTTGAAATACTATTGGTAGAAGTATAATAAGTATAAGATTTTTCATGTAAATGAGACATAACAACCTGCATTGGACTCACTACGCCAAATATGACCTATGGCCACACTTTTTCAAAAACCGTCATGCCACACTTTCAAATAAATGTGTGGCTAAAGGTCATTAATGACATTTCAAAACCTTCTAGCCTACTTTTAGCTACACCTTTTATTTATTCATGTGACCATTGTATAATAATTAAAAACTTTTAGTCACACTTAAAGAAAAAAATGTGACATTTACTAGCCACATATGAAAAGTGTGGCCAAATATGATCAACCGCCATGGTATTTGTTTGATTTTTTATTCATGTGACAAAAACACAAACATTTCCGAAACCTTTAGCCACACTTTCACATTAAAATGTGACATTTTCTAGTCACGGTTGAAAAGTGTGGCCAAATGTGACCAACTGTCTTGGTATTTTTTTTAATGATGTGGCTAAAAGCTAAAACATATGTCCACTTATATTATGGTCATAGTTAAAGTTTTGACGTGTGGCTAAAAAAGTAATCAACGGTCATGACAAAACAAATAACATGTGACTATTAATAGTCTATGGTCACAATTAATTGCTTCATGTGACCCTTGTATAACATTTAGCTACACTTTAAAAAAATATGATACTTACCGGCCACACCTCCAATAGTGTGGTCAAATGTGACCAACTGTCATGGTATTTGTTTGATGATGTGACTAAAAACTAATACATATGGCCACATATATTGTTTTGTGTGACCAACAAGTAGTGTTTATTAGTCAGTTAATGAACAAAACAAAGATAGTGACTATATGTAATTTATGATAATAGTTAAAGTTATTATGTGTGGCTAAAAGAAATTAATGGTCACGGTAAAACATTCTAGTGTGGGTATAAGAAATTAATAGTCACACTTCAAATTTTTATATGTGGCGAAGTCTCCAGTGGTCCTCTAAGTTGCTTCTCTTTGTTGATATTCGTTCTTCCACTGTCGTCTGTATCCTAATTCTTTTTTATAACATCAGCATAGGGTTCAAGCTTTTCTAAAGCACGCAAACAGATCTAGGGCTTGAATTGGTTTGGTGATATCTCCGCAACCGCTGGCGTTTCCTACGGTGGTCAATAACACATGTTTAAATCAGAAACCGAATCAAGTTATCTAGGGTTTCTTTCTTCTTCTTCTTCTTCTTCTCTGTACCTATAACCACCACTGCAAAAAGGTTCTAATATCTGATCAACACTGGCCGAAGAAGTAAGCTATTACACAAATACAATCTTATTTTACAATATCAATAGTTCTCGTGATCTACTCTGCTTCCAGCATCTATTCGCAGACCAGAAGGCGTTTTTGAAGCAACCGAAAGTCTTCATCTGGTTAGAAGCGGACCCTAGACCTTTAGGTTTAGGTAATTGTGCTATATTTTGTTTGATTTTTGGTGGAATGTGTTTATTTTTGTATGAATTGTGGATTTGTGTTATGTTTATTAGTTCGAAGAAAAGCGGCAAAGGAAAAATGTCTGGAAATGGGGAAGTAGTTTTAGAAGAGTATTGGTCTTGGATTTAACCTGAGAGAGGCTATTAAAGGTATTGTTGTTATAAAGTCTTAACAATATCAGTTGTTTGTTTTTAATTGCTATTTTGTTATGTTGTTGAGTTGTTGGATTGGTTGAATGAATTTAAGATGTGTGTTAGATGAATATGAAAAATAATAGATGAATTTGAATCAAATGGATTGTTACTAGATTGATTATTTGTGAAAACTAGAATACATATCGGATGAGGAGAATGTATATATTGTATCTATTGTTTATTTGTTGGTTTAATGATTGTAATTTTAGACTTATTTGTTCTTGTTGAGTTAGTTGTTGTTGGTATTGGAAATGCATATGCCACTTACTATTGGTGTTACTACATCATTTTGAGGTTTTCAAAGTTCTGACCAGTGATTTTTTCTTACAACTTTGCTTAGTAATTCACTTGATGATGGTGGAGTTTATCTTGGTGCCTCAATATTTTGCAATAGTTATGATATTGTTCAACGGTTTTATGGAGGTCCCAATGTTAATAGCCAAACTTCTTGTTCTACCTCTGTTGGGTTTACACTTTTCCTTCATGGCTTTTAAGCATTTCTCATAAGTTATAGAATCAGGTATTTGGGTGGCTGGCACATATTACTCCAAAGTCCACAACTAAATGTATTATCTTTTTCTTATTATTGTATTATTTCACTTACATATCTTTTTCTTACGATTGTATTATTTCACTCACGTATATATTCTTCTATTTTAATGATTGGTGATGTATATGACAGCGGGTTCTAGGTATCTACACATACACCTGAAGTTTCTTCGTTCGAATACTACTTCTTACAAATGTGCGTTTGGTGGTATGTTGAACTTCACTTAATCCTTTTTTTTATTTGACTGGAAGCTTTAACATGTCTAATGAATTCTGTTAATTTTCATTCCTTGCTGAAATGGAGGAGAGACATGCTATGGCAGAATCGACGTTGGAGGCTACCTTGTAGTACCAATCTAGCCAACATAAGGCACCGCTTTCCCCAAGGTATTTTCGTTTATAACTTATGTTAGGGCTGAAATGGTAAAAAAAACAACTAAACTGTGTTATGTAACTATCTTACACCCTCTGATGAAAATTGGGGTTTTTTGGGTCAAATTTTAAAGAAAAAAACCACCGTTTTACCCATTGGTCAAATTTTATAAAGCTAAATGGTTTTAAGATGATCATTTTACAAAGCAAACTATTTAGGCTATTATATTGAAGCAACCAAATCTGTTGTGAAAGGATTCTAGATAGATTATTAGCACCTACATAAAACTACCCACATGTTAGACCACCACTCTCACTTCACTACACCATCTGGTTAATGGGCTTCCTAACAAAAGAAAAAGGCGCCGTGCAGGCACTCCGGGTATAACCCTACTCCAAGTAAGGTACACTGTTTTTGTTACATTTGTTGATGTACAGTCAATTTTTAAGTTTATTTGTTTGAATATATTTGTTAAGTTTAATTATTATTAATTTCTAAAATTGGACGACTATAAACCTAGTTATACGATGCATCCTAATATTGTTTAAATTTGTGAAATTGTGGATCCAGATGCCGAGAGGTGCTGTCGTTGTCACCGAAGATCTTGCTTGAATCAGAGCAATACGCATGTGAGATCTGTAACCAAGGGTTCCAAAGAGATCAAAATCTACAAATGAATCTCAGAGACGACACAAGGTGCCATAGAAGTTGTTGAAAACGTATTCAACCGAGATCAAGAAGAGGGTATCCGTGTGTCTGGAAGACTGGAACTGAGTTTTATGGTGACATGGAAGTTTTTGTTTTTTATGTTCCTTAGGTTTCTTCATATCAAATTTGTTCATTGATTCCATGGACTGTTTTTGATGTTTTCTACAGTTCGAATTTGTTATATGTTATCAATGATTTCAATTTGTAGGTACTTGCTGGACATAATGGGGCAACAATAGCTATATATACCAAGGAGAATCTTTTGAACAATGGCTGAGCTCATGTGAACAAGATGTAAGTGTAATCTAATCGCTTTCAGCTTGCATGCACTTGTTGGTATATCTTTTAACTTTCCTTTAAGTGCAACTCAACATAGCATGCAGACAAAACATGATGAACCGTGTGACGTTTCGCAAAGGAGTTTTTAGAGAATGAGAGGAGTTTATGTTGTTGCAAGCATCGAAATGAAAGCGGGAAGACTTTTTTTAGAGAATGAGAGGAGGTTATGTTGTTGCAAGGGCTCCTTAGAGTGATGCATGCTTAGACAAAAGTGCTACTGTTGCAAGTGTTGGTTGCTCATCATTTTTGTAGATAACTTTTGATTAGTAGTTTATGTATTTAGTATTAAAATTGAAAACTTATGTATGGATTTTGGTTTATGATTGTTAATAGCATTATTTTGGTTTTTAGGTTTGTTCATGTTTACTACTATTTTAATTCTACAAAAATTTAAAATAAAATTGCTAATTACACAAAAATGGCCACATAAAACTATAACAAATATGTGTGACCAAAAGTTGGACAATAATCACACTTAAATTTGCAATTTTTATGTGTCTATATATAATTTTTAGCCACACTTAAAATAAATTCTTGTGACTATATAATAGTTACGGTCACACTTAAAGTGAATTTATGTAATTGTTGATACCATTTAGCCACACTTACATTGAATTCATGTAGCCGTTGATACCATTTAGCCACACTTGCTTGATTTCAACAACTTTTTTGCCACACTTTTTTTAATTGATGTGGCTAAAACAAACTTTTTAGTGACTATATAATATAAACGAACACACTTATAGTAAATTCTTGTGACTATATAATAGAAACGGCCACACTTATAATAAATTATGTGGCCACTGATACCATTTAGCCATACTTTATGGACCATTTTCTTGATTAGAGCAACCATTTTGCCACATTTTTTTTAAATTAATGTGGCTAAATTAAACTTTTTAGTGACTATATAATAGAAACAGTCACACTTATAGTAAAATCAACGTGGCTATATAATAGAAACACTCACATTTACACTAAACTCATGTGGCCATTGGTACTGTTTAGCCACATTTAATGGACCATTTGCTTGATTACAAAACCTTTTTGCCACATTTTTTTTAAAATTGACGTGGCTAAAACAAACTTATTAGTGACTATATAATAGATTTGGCCACAGTCGTAGTAAATTCATGTGGCTGTTGCTACCCCTTTAGCCACACTTACCGGACAAAATGAATGATTTTTAGCAAGACCTTTTAGCCACAGTTTACATTGCTACGGCCATACATAAGTGAATGTGGCCGTATGATACCTACGATGACTAGACCTTTGGTCACACTTAAGCTGAGAAAAAAAAGTGTGGCGAAAGACATATGGTCACACTTTTTTTATGTGGCCGTAAGCCTTTTTTGACGTAGTGACTTTTCCCTTTATGGGTGGTCTTTCGAATTTTATTGCGTGCATTGTATATAGTTTTAAGCATAAAGACATTATCTTCATTCTGCTCCTTTATGATACCGAGAATATCTTGTGGCGCCACATGCTTCTTCGTCAAATCTGCCACTAACTGAAACTCGTTACATGACAATCGCCCTACAAATGCATGCCCCTCCATATGTTGTGCAGGTAGATGATTATGTTCATCGCGTATCACATTTAACTTCCAAGAATCGTTCTCTTTTGTATATGCCCCGATCAATTCAAATGGACAATCAATTTTTTTGGTGCCAGTTGCTTTACTTGTACCTTTAACGGGCCTATAGGCTCCACTACGTTCACACATTAGTATGACTTTGCAATAGCCACTTGGCTTTTTTTGTGATCTTTTAATGACGATAACATGACCAACAGCACGTGCGGTGTTTTGAACCCATTTAATCATCTCTTCACGAGACTTGAATGCCTAATAATAAAAAATATTACAGTTGGGACATATAACTACAAACATTATGTAAATAAAAATACAAGCTTATAATTATTTAAATAAAACGTATACCTGATTGGTAGAAAATGCAGACATCTTTTTGTATAACTCTTGATGTCGAACTGTGATAAACCGTATCAGAGACAAACCCGAAAGCAATTTCGAACATATACATGAATAATCATTTTATAATGTATTAAGAATTATAATTTAATACTTTAAAAGTGTACTGAAAAGCATATTACTTTTTTCCGTATGTTCTGTTCTGTGTGATCTTTTTATACATAAATAATAACTTTATGATCTTTTTGGTGAAAGTGACATGAGAGAACACTTTTAAATAGGGTAATTAAAGTTACAACAAAAAAAGAAATTTTTAAACAAATTTCACTTAAAATGAATAATCACTTTATGATCTAAAAATTCAAAAGTCTTGTTCTGCCAATTAACGTTACAACGAAAAAAGAAATTTTTAATTCTTAACACTTTTGAATAAGAAATTTGAAGATGGTAAAGTAGAGTTTATTGCTGGCCAAACTAGTGTAGGGGATGCTGTTGATGGTGTAATCAAGATTTTAAAAACTGTGGTATGTATCTTCTGCATGTATACTTAATGATCATTTTTGTTATCTTTTGAGAACGATAGAAAATGCTTGCGTTGACTTTGAAATTCATCTGAGTTGGTGTTAACATGTAAGATGGTTTTTCGACATGAAAAACAGTACTAAGAAAACTAACATGAAGTGGCAGAACAAGAACACTTTTAATGAATTTTTGAAATAGATGACGAACACTTTTAGTTAGAATACATACCAAGAACAACTATGATGAAAATCAAAGTTGAAAAAATTTGTTTTTCAAGCTCTTTCTTAATCTCCTTATTTCAATTAGTTGTAGGTTTTTTTTCTTCCATAGGATTGTTACATATATATCTAAATATTCAAACTATGTCAATTAGATAAACCCCTAGAAAAAAATAGGGATATTTCATAATACAAATTTTGAAAAAATACAAAATACAAAATACAAGGTTGATTGTATTTATTTACAAACTTTAGGGGGTGCAAACAGTAAAATTTAAAAAAATAGGAGTGCAAATAGCAACACCCTATAAATAATTGTTATCATTGACTTGGTCACTCATGGTCGTCTCATTTCTTGATTCATAGATATGGCCCGTTTGCATTTAATCACCGGTGGTTTCGCATGTGGTATGTTAATTTTGAAGTACTATAAAAGGCGACCACCATCCATCACAAATGCATTCATCCAAACGAAATGAATTCTTTTGTTAAGAAATCAATGGTTTTCCTTCTAGCTGTTGTTCTTCTCATATGTTGCTCCTATGCAACTCCCAGTATCCCTCGAGTTAGGTACTATAAGTGTTTTCTTCTTTTTAATAAATACGGTCTATAGTTCAGTTTTACATGAATATAAATATTTTTTTTTTTCATATTTGATTGGATTAATGAATATAATTAGTTCTGAAAATACATGCAGTGAAGGGGATCGCAAACTGTATGGTGTAAACGGCTCGGTTAATAAGTTGAATCCCGAAGAGGTTAGACCTATTGACGTTGTTCGACCTGCTGTTGGTGCTGGAAAGAAGGGTTCTCAACTTTCCAGTTCATCGAAGTCTTTTGAAAACAGTGGTCTCATATGTTGGGCTGTCATCTTCAGTATTGTTGGTTTAATGGTGTGATCGACTGATTCGTTAGCTTCATCGTTTCATATGTTAGGCCGTCTCCTGTAACGTTGTATTTTGAGTGATCTTTTTATCAATGTCAGTGCTTGTACTATGTAATTGGATCTTTGGTCCCAATAAATGTGAATTTCAGTTTTCGTAATAAAAAAGAGACGGTGTAGTTGCTAACTTGTTATCCTAAACATTAATTTCGGATATGGGTTTTCGGATATTTCGGATTCGGATTTTTTTGAACACCCCTGATATATTACTGATAAAGATAAAAGATATCTCCAAAACTCAACAAAATAACATTTGTCAAATCAATGCCAAAATCCCGCTGGTTGTTTTGCTGTTAGTTACATTTGCTACATGTTTACCTTTTATTTTTCATCCCTATAGTTTACTATGGTTTTTTTTTTGCTTTTAGGATAACAAAGGTACTGGGCTAGTTTTTTAATGGGTTCATCACTTAGCCCATATAGCTAGACAACCTAATAAAAGTGTTTGGGGTTGAGTTTTGAATGAGATTTTTAGATTATTGAGTTTTGAAATCGTAAATAATCAGTTTTGAGTGTTTGACTAAAAAAATTAAAAATTGATTATTTGCGTTTAGAAAGTTACAAAACGCAGTTTTCCAAAAGCAGCTCCCCCTACTGCAACAAAACGCAGTTTTTCAAAAATTGATTATTTGCGTTTAGAAAAGAATTTTCACTTGTTTATTTTTTTAAATATATATTTGCCAAACACTCAAATAATTGATTATCTAATTATTGTGATATCAAGCAACATAATCAAATCCAAACACTATATTTCAACATCACATTTTGTTACAGTTAATTATCTGATTCTAATTATTCAAAACACATAATCTATTTCAAAACTCAACCCCAAACACCCTTTAATTTGTATTTCTTTGTTTTGATTGTATGCACTTTCAATATTATAAAGCCCTGGTTGTTTTTTCTTTGTGAATCATATTTATCAGGTAACATGCTATCAATGCTTATTCAATTCATGTTCTTTTATTCGATGATTGAAGGGTTTATAGCAGCCAAAGATTTCGCGGAACGTATTAATTCTTCGTCTGGTTCGTATTAGCTACGAATTTTGTTTGGTTTTTACTAAAAATTCCGTTAGCTTTTTTATTACGAATTATTTTCAAATAATTATACATATTAATACAAACTCTTCATGAACAGTGATTATTTGTTTACTCTTTTTATTTTTAGCATTTATTTATTCTATGTTTTTAGTATTTATTTTTTATGAACTTTATTCATTATTTAGTTTAATTTTTTCTAATAAGTTTTATTCGTTAACTTTTCAAAAAAAAAATCTTACTTCGTAACTATGTTTATATATTTTTTTCAACATTGTTATATAAGTTTTATTGAAAATGGATACCGTGTCGTTGTCGTATTAAACCAAACCAAAATGGACGATGGATGATAATTTATTATTTGTTCTATGTTTAACTTTTTCAACATTGTGATATTACTTTAATTGAAAACGGATATTGTGTCGCTATCGTACCAGACTGAGCTAAAACGACCGAACAACATCTGTATCAATGCATGTATTTAGTTTTATTGTTTTTTTGCCTTCGATAAACTGACACCGTATCGCTATCATACCGTACCGTACCTGTCACACCCCCAAAATTCACAAGCGGAGTATTACCGCAGGGAGCGTGACATGACCAGGATCCAGCCACCAATCATATTGAACAATATAAATTAAGTAAATAAAAGTCCAAACCAAACAATATAATTGGTGTCAAAACAATTCAACCAAGTTTAAGTTATCAACGGAAACATAAAGTTCAAAACCCAAAACATAAGTTAAAAGTTCATAAGTTAACGTGGAACTAAACAGTCCATGTCCCACAACGACCTCTTCCTCATGTGCAAGCTCCATATAAGCACCTAACGACCTGCAAGGCATATAGTAACGAATCAACAACAAAGTTGACCGAGTTCACAGTTGGTTGTCCATTTTAGTGTTGTTCCATAAACCATAAGTTGTTCGAAAACCACGAGTTTAACCAGTTCTTTGTTTCCCAAACCATAACCAGTGGGGGCTTCCCCATGTAATCCACTAGACCTGTTACCATATCGACTACTGACTGTAGTTATGTTTATGTGCCATGCGTCAATGTCTATCATCATTGACTAAGTGCCCAGATCCATTAGTCCACTCCCGTCCTCTGCGGCACGGTGAGGCTTGCCAAACATAATAGCGCTATTTAATTAATGACCCGTTCGCCATTGGCCCGGCGATTAAGTCAATATAAAAATTAGGGACTTAATGATAGAGTTTTGTCTAGTTTATGATGGTTTCTTTTTGTATTATTTTCAATTTTTTTCTTAGAAAGTAATATTCAAATAACATATGTAAATACAAGGTAAAGTTAGCATACAAAGGGGTTGTTTGTTTACCTCTTAATAAGGTTCTTAATGGTTCAGACCTGTTACTGATTTAGTACTTAATGGTTCAGACTGTTTTTTTCACGAGCAAATTTTTGAATGGTTCAGACATTTGCATCTGAATGGTTAAGATTTATACAAAGTCTGAATGGTTAAGACCTCTAATCTGAATTGGTCAGACATTTGCATCTGAACGGTTAAGCATTATACATGCTCTTAATGGTTAAGACTTCTTACTGGTTCAGCACTTAATGGTTCAGACCTTTTACTGGTTCAGCATTTAGCCATTCAGATGTTGCCAAACAGCCCCAAAGTTTCCTAAATCTACAAAAATGTAAAAAAAAACACAATAGATCACAAAACATAATACAACGTTAAGTAAAATATAACATAATACCGAAAAATATAACATAATACCGAAAAATATAACACAATGACTCGTAAAAAAAACAGAATGATGCAAATATAAAAAAAATGCTAAATAAAAAAACACAATGATATAAACAAAAATTCTAAAATTTACAAGCTATAAATGTAAAAGTGAAAACCTAAAATCTCATATCATAGAGGTCGATGAGACGCTTACAATGCCACTTAAATCAGATCAATCATAGTCTATTTGATAACTTGCATTTTTCTTTAGGGTTATTGGATTTTAATAATCCTAAGTTTCACCAGTTGGCCGATAATAATCTCAACTTTAAAAGTTCCCTCTAATAATCCCAACCTGTAAAAGTTTGGCCGTCATTGATCATTTTCAAACATATAAGAGTTTGGTCTCCTCAATAGATTGAATTACACCTAGAGACTCCTTAATTAATTTAAGTGCACCTATGTTAGAAAATGATCAATGGCGGCCAAACTTTTACAAGTTATGATTATTGGAGTGAATTTTTAAAGTTAGGATTATTATCGGCAAACTGATGAAACTTAGGATTATTAAAATCCAATAATTATTAAAATCCAATAACCCTAAAGAAAAATGCAAGTTATCAAAATGTAAGTTATACAAATATTTCTACCACGTCACAAACGACATACAAGGTAAACCAAGAGATATGTAGGGATGGTAATGGGTCGGGTATGGGTTGAGTATGGCAAATTCATACCCGGTTGTAAAATCTTGTCTCATACCCGGCCAATTATCCGTCAGGTATTTACCTATCGGGCATATTCGCAGATATCAGGTATACATGTTAGGATTTTTATGTATATATAAAGGGGATGGATCATGAGAAAACTAGTTTAAAGAGAAAACCAAAAAACTAACTAAAAAAGCCTAAAAAACATACCAAATTTTTTTACATTTTTTTATAAAAAATCGCAATTTTTTATCTATGGAAAAAAAAATTAAAAAAAAAACACTTTTTTGTTGTATTGCACATGTGCACTATTACGGATATAATGCACATCTGTAGTACACATATAATGCACATGTGCAGTACAACAAAAAAAAATTTGAAATTTTTATTCATATATAAAAATAGCGATTTTTTTATAAAAATTGGTATGTTTTTTAGCTTTCTTTTAGGCTTTTTTAGTTAGTTTTCTAATTTTCTCATTTAAATGTAGTTTTCTCATGATCCTCTCCATATATATATATATATATATATATATATATATATATATATATATATATAGGGGATGGATCATGAGAAAACTAGTTTAAATAAGAAAACCAAAAAGCTAACTAAAAAAGCCAAAAAAAAAAACATACCAAATTTTTTTTATTTTTATAAAAAAATCACAGGTTTTTATGAATGGAAAAAAAATTTCAAAAAAAAAAAGTTTTTTTATTGTATTGCACATGTGCACTGTTACGAATATAGTGCACATGTGTAGTACACATATAATGCACATGTGCAGTACAACAAAAAAAAAATTTGATTTTTTTTATATATAAAAACTAGCGATTTTTTTATAAAAAATTGTAAAAAAAAATTGGTATGTTTTTTAGCTTTTTTTAGGTTTTTTAGTTAGTTTTCTAGTTTTCTCATGATCCTCTCTCTCTCTCTCTATATATATATATAGGGTCAGGATTTAGAGAGAACGGTGAAAAGTGTGAGAACGGTGAGAACGATTTTGGTGGTGGCATTGATGTTAAATTACACTAAGGGCAGGGGCGGATCTACTTCATTACAAGGGGGAATGCCCGCTACCGCTTGGCGCTCCAGCGTTAGTGTAAATTTTGGAAAAATTTGACGTTTTTTCGATTTCGTTACCGCTTTTTTTATAAAACGTTACCGCTTGGCGGATTCTCTAGATCCGCCACTGACTAAGGGGTAATATTGTCAAAAAACCCACTCACATGAGCTGCGTGTTCAAATAAAACGCCATAAACACTCAAAAGCTATTTTTTTGAGCTATAATTTACAACAGCTCAGAAAAACCATTTTTTGAACGCCATAAAACACTCAGAAGCTATTGTTGAGCTATAATTTACAACAGCTCAAAAAAACCATTTTTTTGAGCCAGCTCCCAATTAAAACACCATAACAAAAAAAGCTATTTCTTTGAGCTATAATTTACAACAGCTCAAAAAAACATTTTTTTTTTGAGCCAGCTCCCAGTTAAAACGCCATAACAAAAAAAAACTATTTTTTTGAGCTATAAATTACAACAGCTCAAAAAAACCATTTTTTTTAGCCAGCTCCCAGTTAAAACGCCATAACAAAAAAAGCTATTTTTTGTGTTTTTTAGGATTTTTTTAGTTAGTTTTCGAGTTTTCACAATAAAAGTGGTTTTCATTTGAAACATTCCCTATATATATATATAGAGAGAGAGAGAGAGATCAGAAATCACATGAATTCAGTTTTTATAAAATAATCAAGTGTTTTAAATAAATTTTATAAAGGCCCATCATTTTATTTATTAATCTGTTTTACCAAGAGATTAATAAACAAAAAAAATCTGTTTTATTTATTTAAAATTTAAAACAGAAAATCATAAGTTATTTTATGAAAATTAGGATAATTAATAAATATTTTTTTTATAAAGGATATCATGCACTTATTCAATTTCATTTAATTAGAAAAACATATCAAAACCTACTCATTTTTGTTAATCCTGTAATATCTGACGGATCACATACAACTGTGTTGGTAATTTTTTCCTTAAAAAATTTAAAATTTGAAATATTCCTTTACACGATTTCGATCGGTAATCTGTAGACATTTGTAAGAGTAACCTCGAAGATTCCATCGGTAACTATAAGAAATGCTGACATGATGTTTAGGGTATACGGTGTGGGCTCGGTAAAGGGCTCGGCAAAAGGTTTTGTCGCGCGGCAACACCGTCGCCGACCATTTGCCGACGCGGTGTGTTTGCTGAATCGGGGAAGGTATGCCGACGCGGGGAGATGATCGGAGGGGAGAGAGGGGGAGGGTATGAGAGAGAGGGTAGTGTGGGGTGGGTTCATGCCATCTCTCAACCAATCACATATATTTTTTTTTTTTTAAGTTTACCACTTCACCAAGTGTCTAACCATTGCCAACACTTTTCAGCAAAGTCTAAACATTTTTCACTGATTGACGTATCGCACTCTGATTGGTTGATTTTTTAGTTTTCACTCTCATTTGTTTAACCACTCCTTACATCCTTAATGCCTATGGAGAGTGATTTCAGAAACCTTTCGTGAATGGTACTCCTTTTGATTTACTCAATTTTGTAAAATTTTGTTTTTGTTCAGACCTCACACGAGTTATGATTTTAACATGCTGAAAAGTCGAGTGAACCACAACTTGTAGTGAAGATATGAATGAATGGTTGGCCAATTTAACGTGAAGGGACAATGAGGCGGCACAGATATTTTGACATGATTCTATAATTATATTTATTGAAAAAGAAAAAATAAATAAAAGAGAAAAGAAGTGTAAAGAGAAGAGTTTGGCCTTTGATTTGAAAGATTAATGGTTAAGATTAAAAGTCATATAACTAAAAATAAGGAAAACAAGTGGGGAAAGAAGCAAAACAGAAAAATTCAATATTATTAACTAATAACCCACTTCTAACAGCTATAATTTTGTAAACGTTAATATTTTTTATAAAAAACACACCGTATTAACTAACGAGAATTTAAAAAATTCGAGCAACTTATTGCTATAGTTTTCTTTAAAAAAATTTACAAGATTTTGAATACCCATTACGTGATTTATAGTATTTTATGTGAAATTCTATTAAGTGATTACGTAATTACGTAACAATAGTTGACTATGTATTATTGGAATGTGTAATCAGGTAATAAGCGTAACTGTAATAACATTAATTATAACAAATCATATTGAATGTGTAATCACTTAATAGATTTATATTAAATATGTAATCGTGTAATGGATTACATGATAATATTTTTATTATTGAATTGTGTAATCACGTAATAAGCATAATTGTAATAACATTAGTTATAATAAATCATATTAAATGTGTAATCACGTACTGGATATTCAAAATCACATAGTCATGTGCTGGGTATTCAAAATCACGTAACCACTTAATGGACTAATTGGTATTCAAATTCTGGTAATGTTTTTTAAAAACATATAGCAATAGCTGCTCGAGTTAAAGAGAATGAAATGCTCGTTAATACGGTGTAATTTCTATTTAAAAATATATTAACGTATGAAAAAGTTATAGCTATTTGAAAATCAAGGGAGGAGTTGGCTCAAGTGAAAAAAAAAATAAATTACTCTTCAGGCCAATAGCACTTATCCTTCTCTCTTAATCGCGTATACTTCCTATGTAAATTTGGTCTTGTATGTGATCCAGCCACTGTATTTATTTACTTATTAATATATATTATATAAAAGTTTCCATTAAACATAAAATTTAGGTGATAAATATTGTATGATACTGGATGTGGTAGGTGTACTCGTTACCCTATTTTGATTTACTATTAACCAGTCTCATGCAATGTAAATAAATCTGGGTTCGATGACATGCACACTAATATTCATCCACGAAAGAAATGTACGTCAAAAGGATTATAATTATAAGAAAGAACACACTGAAACGGAAATCCAGAAAACATCATATATAAAGGTTGTGGGAGGAAAAAAAGTAGAAAAATTTAAAGCAGATTTAATGGCTTGTAAGATCATACTTCGACGACAAAAACTCGCTTTTGCATGAGATTTATATTTATAGGAAGATAAAATAAAAAACATCATAACGGTATATTCGGAATTTTATTAAAAACTATGTTTTAAAAGTTATAAATGAGAAATAAAAAATGACCAAAATTAATTATAAACATTTAAATATTTAATTTTAAAAAATAAAAAAAGTCGTAAAAAGAAAAACAAACAGCTAAAAAGAGCTTGTGCTATACATCTATACTATATTATAACTAGGGGTTCTAATCTCTGGCAAAATTTTATACAATTCGTGAATAAATTTTTTGGCACAATGTTAAAAACAATATTAAATGAAAAAAAAAAACCCAAACAAAAAAATAACACAGACTGTGAAAGTGGGGAAGATATTTGGATATGATGATTCTACGCAAGGTAGGGTTTGTTATTCCGAATGCAGTAGCGGCGTAACTTGTTGTTCGTCTACCTGCCATTAGTCTTTACAAAAACAAAAGGAAGAGAATTTGCTTCCAGTTCCATCTAAAAAAAAAGAAAGTAAAAACTCAAAGATCTCCGAGGATCATATAAACACAAAACATTAATAACGAACTCGCAAGGAGACATAAACAGTGGCGGCTCTTATGGTGTGCGGGTAAGACTTCCACACAAGACCCGCGATTTCAAGGGGCACGAGATTTTTTTAAAAAAAGTTTGATATATATGTTATTTTTTTAAAAAAAAATTGTACATACATACCAAATCCAATATAGAGGCCCATTATCAAATACCTTATTATGTTTTATAATTTAGCCCAAATACATTAGGTTTATTGGGCCCAACCCAATACTAATAAGATTTTAAAATATAAAAAATAAAAACACACGGAAACGGAAACGACAATTGGATTTGGAAACACCGAATGACAGAAGGAACTGCAGGGCTGCCATTGATTCACTGAACGACACCACAGAAGTGCGAAGACAGAACGAACATCGTAGTTCTGAAGTCGACGACACGGTGCGTAATTCGGTAATTGTTTCACTATATGATTTGTTGGTTGTTTTCATCATGAAGTTAAAAGGTCCGATAATTGTTGTTATTGTTATTTGTCATCAGATTCTGATACTTGATGATATCGTTGTGATTGTTAATTGTTTGTTAACATCAGATTCTGATTGTTGATTGTTGTTAGTTGGTTAATTGTTGTTAATTTTTGTGATTGTTAATTGTTGATTGAACCCGTATCTTGTTAAGTGAACAACGATTATTATTTTTAGGCGTTAATGGCTCCTAAACAGGCATCCGGATGGCAAAAACGTCAAAAAAGGAAACGAGCGGAAGAATTGGTGAAGTCTCAAGCATATAGGCACATTTTTCGAGCACGAACAGGGTACGTGAATTCTTAGAGACGCCACTGGACATAAAAACTTGTTTTTTACCAATTCCGTGTAAACGTTCTTTTAACAATGCTAGAGATAAAGACATTGAACAAAAGATATTAAGGATAAACCAAGAATTGTTGTTCTTCGAAATATCTTTTGTGACTCGTAACTTGTTTCTTTGTCTGGTATCTTGCTATTATTAAACAAAAGTCATCATGAATAGTAACCTAACATTATTATATTATTATATATATAATTTTTTTCTATTTTATTATTATAAAATAATTTTAAACACATATTGTTTATATTCTATAATTTTCAAGCTATGATATTTTATAAAGAGTTAATTACATAGTTAGTCCCCGTGGTTTGGATAAAGTAACATACTTAGGTACTAATTTTCAAGCTATGATATTTTAACGCGATGCATAATATGGAATTTATTTGATTGGATATTGTTTAATTAATATTTTATCCATATGCTCTAATAAGACATCTTAGTGGTCAATGGCGGAGCATAGTGCAAAGTGGGGGGTGCACCCTCCCCCGAATGTTTCGGTTAGAAGTGTAAAATTTCTTATTTTTCGTTCGAAAATTTTAAAATTATATAGGATTGTCCCCCCAATTATTTTGTCTAAATATTTATACAATTTATAAATTGGGTCCCATGACTTTCCCCTCACTCGAAACTTTTGGTCAAGCTCCGCCACTGTTAGTGGTTAATTGGTGTACAAATTATTATGTATTTATTGAAACAAAATCTAGGAACTGATGTTTGGTGGTTAATTGGTGTGTAAATTATTAGGCTATGCGGTATGGGGTACGTCCCCATCCCGTCGAGGATCGGCGCCGGGCACAACATCGTGCTGCCTGGGTCGTCCTCGTCCTCACCGGCGAGACTTTGACGTTGGAGACGGGCGGTAAATGACAAAAAGTGTGGGGCCCGGCGAGAGATTATGACCGTTTAATAAAAAAAATCCAATTAACAATTTTCATTTATTAAATAACGGTTATTTTTCAAATTTATACCCAATTCACTCCCACTTTTATAAATTCTTACCTCTTTTACACCATTTTTCACAACTTTTCACCCACTACAATCTCATATCTCTCTCACATTTTATAAACTCTCTTCCCTTTTTATAAAAACTCAACAATTTTTATACCATTTTTTTCCCACTACCAACCCATCTCTCTCTCAAAAATTACCATGGCTTCACCTTCTTCCATTCCTTCCATTTCTTCGTATTCTTCGTCTATGTGGTATTCATCATCTTCGGAAGAGAATGTATGTCACACCCCAACCGATGGCGGAATCATCGGGGCATGGCACTGAGCGAAACAGATTGTCCAGAAGTTTCCATAACAACTATCATTACCATTCGATTTAAATTAACACGTCCCATACCATGTCTCAAACAGTAAACAAATTATTACAGATAAACATCAAGACAAATATTCTGTTCCGACAACTCAGATTCAAACGCAAATAGTTTATTTATTGGTTTCTAGGACCCCGTTTCCTAGCTTCGATTTCATCACAGCGCAGAGAGCATCCTAGACCTTTCCTAGCCTCGATTTCACAATGAACTAGGCATACAAACCTCCTAAGCACCTGTCACATAAGTTAAAATAAAGTCAATACATAAAATGTAAAGGTGAGCATACAAGTTTGATAATAGCATATAGAGTTCGAATTCGTTTACGTATAACCAGCACGTACACATAGTGAAATGAAGCACGTTAGTTATCGACATAGCCCCATCGATAGCAATGACTGCGGGTTGACTGCCTGAGGCAGTTCGCAATACATGATTACCAACGTAATCCATGCAAGTAAAAGATCCTTAACAACCCCCGTGAGAACAGGTGCTGAGTCCAAACTATAGTACTATCGTTGCTAAGGCAGGTAGACAGCATTCCATGTGTAAACATAACAAACAAGCATTCATGAGCCACGTATAACATGCATTAACAGTTAGCGTTCAAATGGTTTGAGTAGTGTGATAATTGTAGTTTGAATATTCGTAACGTATGTAACACCCAAAAGTGCTTAAAGCAAAAAGAGATCGAGTATACTCACAGCGATTTTTGGATTGAAGGGAGCGCTTAGCGAATACGGTTAGCCTGAATAGATTCGGTAGCATAATGATAAGTGAAACGTAAAACAGGAAACAAGTATTGAGGAGTCGGACAGCGGGTCGATCGGACGGCAGTTCGATCGGACGGCTGACCGTTCGGCTGACAGTCTGTACGATCTGCTGTTCGGTCGGTCGGTAGGCCGATCGGATGGCTGTACGAGTGGATTGTTCCTTCCTTTGAGAAGGATGTGTTTGTGTATGATGGCTTGTCCTTTGAAGTTTTCGTTGTAGCATTTTTGGAAACATTGAATTGCCTTTGCCTTTCAGGTCGGTCGATCGGACGGCTGTTCGATCAGCCGGCAATCCGATCGGTTAGGCATTCAACGGAATTTCAAGATTTTGCCTTTGGATCAGTCAAGTGTTCGATCGGACAGGTGTTCGATCGGTTAGGCAAGTCAACAATAGTCAACCACTTTAATGAATTGCAAGGTATTGTTCAGTGGATCGGATGGTTGATCGATCGAATAGCACAACTGCTGTTCGATCGGACAACAGGGTGTCACCTGATCGGACGGCTGTTCGATCGGATGGCACTTCTGGTGCATTGAGCATGTTGAAAATTGGTTAAGTATTGAAGCATAGTATCTCATGATTCGAAGAGTAATCCGATCGAATAGTAGTTCGATCGAACAACAGTTCATTCAATACCATTCTTCTAAACAAGTTGATTGCGTGGGGCCAAGTGCTAGCCGATCGGCTGGCTGGTCGATCGGCTGACTATCCGATCGGCTGGCTGTCCGTTCGGACAGCAGTCCGATCGGTCAGCATCCTGACCTGATCAGTCCCTTTCGTCTAACACTTGGTCGTTCTGTTCGTGTGTCGTTTTATCGAGGTATATTTTGGACAGCGAGTAAAACCATAGATACCTCGTTCTTACTTGGTTTCTTGGGTCGGACAGGAATCACCCAAATCCGGCCGGTGGTCTGTTCAGAACGAAGTTTAGCATTTTACCCGGAGTTGGTTATTCTCGTGGATAGAACCCAGATCTTGAGTTGTATAACCACTGAAGTGGTTTGTAAACCGGCTCAGGTTCCGTTTCTACTAGTTCGAGTGAAAAGAGTTGAAGAAAGTTGGGAAAATCCATCCTTCAATCCTTTTCACCAAGTATATGTTCAGATCTATAAAAGATCCTTGTTTGTTTATGTGGAAATCGGCTAGATCCAAGTCATTCTTGGTGGATTGAGGCCAAAACATGAAGTTCTCAAGAACCCATGGTGACATCATCCTAGAACACTTGGTTCTTGATGATTTCACGGTTAAAAGTTTAGATTTGAAAGATAGAAAGGTGTTGGAGTGTGTATAGATCAAGAAAGTACAAGATTTAGGACGAAAACTTACCGGAATCGAGAGAAATCTGAGAAAAGGCGAGTTGAGCGTGCTGGTCGAACAAGGGTTTCCAAAAGTGGTAAAGGATGACAATGACAGGGGTATTTATAGGATGACAAAAGAGGAAAGGGCTAGCCGATCGGCTGGCAGCTCGATCGGACAGCCTGTCCGATCGGACAGCAGTCCGTTCGGCTGGCTGTTCGATCGGCTGGGAAGCCTGATCGATCGGTTGCACTTTTCGAGTGTTTCGCGCGACGATTTCAGATATTTCGATTTCGATTGCGAGCGGTTCGATACGATAGGGTTTCCTAGTCAATTACTTTCAGTCCCAACTACTTCGTGTCTCGCGGAATCTATTTTCCACCATCTATCATAGTTCGATTGTGATTTGAGTTCGAGTTCGATAGCATTCGAGTTAGATTTCGAGTTCGCTTGAGTTCGCTTGAGTATCACAACATAACATAAATAAACATGCACAGGTAACACGTAAGGCACACACACACGTAGTAACAATAAGTAAAAACCACGTAGTTCGAGTTACGATTCGATGTCGATTCGATTAGCATAGCTTGATTAACTTTATCGCATTGTTACTTCCTATAGTTCACAGTCGTAGGTCGATTGAAATACGATTAATACTCATCGATTATTGCAATTAACAACACTTACTCCACATAATATAAATAAAATAAAGACATTTCTACAAGTCAAGTTGCGCGAAATCGGTCGTTGACTTTGACCTTGACTTTGACTTTCACTTACGAAAACACGGGGTGTTACAGCCTCCTCTTGTTTAGGGAATTTCGTCCCGAAATTAAGCTGGAAGCTGTTACAACCGTCGTGATTCACGTGAGGACTTTCTCTATCTAGACTTTCTCCTGGAACAACTGCGGGTACTTTGCCTTCATGTCGCTTTCGAGTTCCCAAGTGAACTCTGCGCCTCGTTTGCCTTCCCATCGGACCTTCACAATAGGAATGCGTGAGCGCCTGAGCTACTTGGTTTGGCGATTCATGATTTCTACAGGCTTTTCCACGAAGTGTAATGTTTCGTTCACTTGTAGATCGTCTAGAGAGACATGTAAATCGTGGTCGGCGATGCACTTTCGGAGGTTTGACACATGGAAAGTCGGGTGGTCGTTACTAAGTTCCTCCGGTAGTTCGAGTCTGTAGGCGACTTTTCCGATCCTTTCCAGAATCTTAAAAGGTCCAACATATCGAGGCGCGAGTTTCCCTTTCTTGCCGAATCGGACTACACCCTTCCAAGGTGATACCTTTAGGAGTACGTAGTCACCAACGCCAAATTCACGGGGCTTGCGCTTTTTATCGGCGTAAACCTTCTGTCGATCCCGAGCTTTCACCAGGTTGTCTCTGATTTGGAAAATTTTGTCTGTCGTTTCTTGTAATAGCTCGGGACCGGTTAGTTGCAAATGACCGATCTCGTGCCATACAATAGGCGACCGACATCTTCTTCCGTATAATGCCTCGAAAGGTGCCATCTCGATGCTAGAATGATAGCTGTTATTATACGAGAATTCAACTAACGGCAGGTGTTTATCCCAATTACCACCGAAGTCTAGAACACACGAACGGAGCATGTCTTCAAGAGTACGGATCGTGCTCTCAGTCTGATCGTCGGTTTGTGGGTGGAACGCGGTACTTAGATTAAGCGTTGTACCGAGTGCCGTTTGAAACGTTTCCCACAATCGTGAAGTAAACCGAGCATCACGATCAGAGATGATGTCACGAGGCGTCCCATGATTACAAATGATCTCGTCGGTGTACATTCGGGCTAATCGTTCTACCTTGTAGTCTTCTCGTATGGGCAGAAAGTGAGCTGATTTAGTCAAACAGTCGACTATTACCCAAATGTTGTCGTGGCCTGATGACGTGGGTGGTAGCTTGGTTACGAAATCCATAGCTATGCTCTCCCACTTCCACATGGGAATTGGTGGTTGTTCGAGCAAGCCAGAGGGTCTTTGGTGTTCAGCCTTGATTCTAGCACAAGTTAGACATTTTTCGACGTAGAGAGCGATATCCCTTTTCATGCCCGGCCACCAGTACTTGTATCGAAGATCCTGGTACATTTTGTCAGCACCGGGATGAACAGAGTAGCGGGATTTATGGGCTTCGCCCATGATAATCTGTCGCAAATTGGTTCGCTTGGGAATCCAAATTCGGTCTAAAAAGTGGAATATCCCATTTGATTTGCTCACAAGCTGGGCTCCATCGTGGTAGATTCTTTCTTTCTTCAAGGTGCGTTCGTTGAAACATGCATGTTGAGCGTCGCGGATGAGAGTTTCGAGGTTGTGCTGGGCTTGAACATTACGAGTGCTAAGCAGGTAGCTCCGTCTGCTGAGTGCGTCGGCAGCAACATTTGCTTTGCCTGGGTGATAACGAATCTCACAGTCGTAATCGTTGAGAAGTTCTACCCATCGGCGTTGACGCATATTAAGTTCCTTCTGATTAAAGATATGCTGTAGGCTCCTATGATCGGTGAAGATCGTACACTTGGTACCATACAGGTAGTGTCGCCAAATCTTTAATGCAAAAACAACGGCGCCTAGCTCGAGATCATGAGTTGTATAGTTCTTCTCGTGGATTTTAAGCTGACGAGATGCGTAAGCTATGACCTTGTCCCGTTGCATAAGAACACAACCGAGACCAAGGTTGGAAGCATCACAGTAGACAATGAAATCATTGTTTCCGTCGGGCAATGTGAGAACAGGAGCATTGCAAAGCATGTGTTTGAGGGTTCGAAAGGCAGACTCTTGTTTAGTTCCCCAAACAAAAGGCTGGTCTTTATGTGTAAGAGAGGTAAGTGGTACAGCAATCTTCGAAAACCCTTCGATAAATCGTCGATAATAGCCGGCTAGTCCGAGAAAAGAACGGACCTCAGACGGATTCTTAGGTGTAACCCAGCTCTTGACAGCTTCAATCTTTGCAGGGTCGACGTGAATGCCTTGACTATTTACGATGTGACCCAGAAACTGAACCTCCCCCAACCAAAATTCACACTTGGAGAATTTGGCGTAGAGTTGGTTCCCCTGGAGTAACTCGAGAACCAAACGTAGATGTTGCGCATGTTCGGCTTTCGATTTGGAATAGATCAAGACGTCGTCGATGAACACGATGATGAAGCGGTCGAGATATGGTTTACACACGCGATTCATCAGGTCCATGAAAACCGCTGGTGCGTTTGTTAGACCAAAAGGCATGACAACGAATTCGTAATGGCCATAACGAGTTCGAAATGCGGTTTTGGGTATATCCTCTTCTTGAATGCGTAGCTGATGGTATCCTGATCGTAGATCGATCTTCGAGAAACACGTAGCGCCTTGTAGTTGATCAAACAAATCGTCGATACGAGGCAGAGGATAGCGGTTCTTGATAGTTAACTTATTCAATTCCCGGTAGTCGACGCACATCCGGAACAACCCATCCTTCTTTTTGACGAAAAGGACTGGCGCGCCCCAAGGAGAGGTGCTCGGGCGAATGAAGCCTTTTTCAAGTAATTCCTGGAGTTGGGTTGAGAGTTCGCGCATTTCTGACGGTGCGAGTCGGTAAGGAGCTTTGGCAATAGGATTTGCTCCAGGAATGAGGTCAATACGAAAGTCGATGTCACGACTTGGAGGTAATCCGGGAAGATCCTCCGGAAAAACATCAGGAAATTCTCGAACCACAGGAACGTCTTTCACTTCCTTCTTCTCTTTCTTTTCCTTCTCCGCTACTACGATGTTAGCCAAGAAAGCCCAAGTATGCTAAGTAAACATACGAAGTAGAAGTGTCCATGAAATCAATGTTCTAGAATGCTCAGTCAACATACATAGCAGAAATGTAATGTAAATCAATGTGCCCATATGCTGAGTAAACATATGCAGCAACAGTGTCTATGAAATCAATGTGCTAGCATGCTCAGTTAACATACATAGCAAAACATAATTGAAATCGTGTACTATATGTGTACTAGTTGAACATAGCAAGCATATGCATGAAAAGCGTGAAAACATGAAAGTAACAAACAGGCACATGTGTATTACCCCTAAATATATGAAAGCGGTAAAAGAGGGGACTATGTACTCACTTGAGAATGCAAGGTATTATAACAACTCTCCTAAAAATCAATTAAACACCCTAAACATCCAAATATACACCCCGTATGTGAGAAACGGACCCGAATAACATTAATATTAATAAAATACAAATAAAACAAATAATTATAGTGTCTCGCGGCCCGCGAGGGACACACCTCCAGTGTGTCGCGGGGCGTGACATATTTTGTTAGCCGGACACACAATGGTGCCACGTGTCCTAGTTCGTGGCAGGTCTACCCCTTGACTCTACCAACCTATACCCTAGCTATAGGCGGCTCGCGGCCCACGGCAGGCTTAGCCTGTGGCGTCACGGGGCGCGACGGAGTGGCTGATCAGCCCTATAAAAGGAGTCGAGAGCCTCAGTTGTTCTCGTTCAAATTTCTTTTCTTTCCTCTGAAATATAGTGCTATAATACTCGAGTATTATACCCCTAAAAAGCGAAGCTCTGCCTCGTTGTAAGTATTATAACCCCCGGTTACGTATTAGTTACTCTGCCCGATTGATCAAGAGCTTCGTAACGCATGTCAAGACTCTACCCGACTCAGTCGTTGGAGTTCTGTCTCGGGGGTACGGCTAATGTAAATTGGGTTATCTTACTAACACGTGTGCATTGTTTAATTTTAATAGATTATAACCAGAAAGTCACTAGAAAGCAGTAGTATTGTCAAAAATAGCAATATGAGTACATTCACTTTTTGTAAACTGTTCTTACAAAACCTCAATTATTTTAAAGTATATTTAACAGTGGTTAAGTCTATGTATTCTACAATTACTATTGGTATGTTGGGGTTTTGTATACATTACTTGTTACTACGCTGTGAGTAGTAGCATGACCACAAGTCAGGATTGACAGTACCGTGGGAGGTAATTGGGTAGATATAAACGTTGTAATCGCTCTCAATACTGTAATAATATAAAAGCTTGTTTTGATTAAACTGGGATGCGCTCGCTAGTATTTCTTGCTGATAAAACTTTTTAAAACGCGTTTCAGGTAACAAAATGTGAAAGCCAAATAGAAGCCAGCTGGAGAGCACTGAAGGCTTGGAAAAGTGGCTATAAAAGTTACCTAAACAAGAAAGAAGTTTTATTTCAATAAATAAGGGTTTATTACTATAAACATATTATAATGAAAACTTGGTTTTTTCCCATGTATTTATTATATAAAAAAGTGTGGTGTTTTACTCTGATAAACTATTTCCTAACTACGGTTCTGATGTAAATTTCCGCAGCCAAATTAATAAACACCGATACCACTGATACTGTCCTCGCGGCCGCCCGCTCCCGGGGTAGGGGTCGGGGGTTGCGACAAAGAGTGGTATCAGAGCTACAACCACTGGTTTAAGCCACGGAAGTGTTCTGCTGACACCAAGATTTTATCAGTTGTGTTAGGAAATAATCTATGTGATTATGTGTATACATGTATATTATTATTTTGTGTTATTTGATAATCTGTTATTTTACAGTATGAGTGAGCAAGGTACATCTGACGCCTATCGTCACCTAGCTAGTTCTCCCAAAAGTGAAGGAACTTCATCACAGCCTACTCCTTCGGGGTATTCTGCTGACACTGAAGAAGGAATCTTCATCTTTAAGGCCCAATCCGAGGAACCATTCCCTTCGAAAAAGCGAGGATGGTTTAGTCGGGGAGCACGTGAGAGGAGAAAGCGAATGAGAAAATTACAACAACAAAGAGCGTTAGCAGCAGCCAATAGGGAAGTAAATGCCCAAACACAAGAAGCAGTTAATAGGTGGTTGGCAAACTTTCATATACTAGCCACCACTGCAGCAGATCCAAACCTAGATCAGAAAATTGCACCACAACCACTGCCACTATTCCCAACCCACCCAATGGAGATAGAACTTACCCAAGGAAACCAAATTCCCATACTAGCATTTGACCCTAACGAGATACCTAGAATCCCGGCACCTAATCCTTTAGCATATGATCCATGGGTAGATGACCATAGGGGATATCAAGAACTTTATCCAAAGGGAGAACCAATGCCAGATCCCATAGCACAGTATACCAACCTTAATCCTTCAGACCCGTTTTGGAATAACGACCCGTATTTTCAGAGTGTGTTAGGCGACCCATACCCATATGGAGAACCTATACCTCAGTACCCTGACCCAGTACCCGCACCACTGCCATCTATGAACGAAGAGAATGTGCAGGAACTCCGCACATTTGGTGAGGAATTAATAGAGGAAGGAGAGAGGATAAAACAGATAGGAGAAAAGCTTGTGTGGAAATACGACAAGCGAGAAATGCAATTCTGGAGGAACGATCTCTAATAATATATATATATATATATATATAAAGAGTAAGTCGCAATGCTCGACGATTTTGATCAATGTGTTTGCGTGATTGTTTGCATTACATCTTATTTTGTGATATTGATACCTGATAAATGTTTGTAATCTAGATGGACAACGGAGTAAATCAGGAAAACCAGAATAATGATAATAATGGAAACCGAATAGATAACAGTGCCATCCAACATATAGTAGCACAAGTGTTAGGATCTGAGTTTGGTTTTGATTGTGTTTTACGTTTGAATTAAGATGAAGATGAATGAGTAGTGCAGCAGAATTAAGATGGAAATAAACTTTGCACAGAATCAAACGGGAGAAATGTTTTAATCACACATTTTCACAATGAATCGAATGCTTAAATTTATTCCAAACACCGATTACAATGCATGTATGAATACAAACTCCCCCTCAGCCTGAGCTCACAGTGTTTGTTCGTGCAGGAAGAAGATTGGTGAAGAGCTAATAGAAAAGTACAGAGCACTGTTCTATTTATAGGCACGAACAAACCACTGAAGCATCTAAGCTGACGTCACCATGAAAGTGACATCTAACCTCCTAACAAACTCTAACATCTGATCTATACAACCTCTGCTATACTAACTACTGTTGTACATTACATTTCATAATATAACTAAACTACTGCTGCACCCTTCCACTGATGTGAACCCAGCAGTACTTGTCATGATCAGCAGAGCTTGACCTATAGCAGTAGATTGAATCAGCAGAGCTTTAGTCTTCCATCAGTCTTTGACTTGGATAGCAGTTGTAGGTCAGCAGTTTAGTAGAGATCAGTAGTTTGGAGGTCAGCAGATGTTGAAACCACTTTCAAGGGGAGAGACTTGTATACATAACATCTGCTTATTCTGGATCCACTGCTCTCTTCTAGTTTTGGCTTTAATTATCTGTTCCTCTGATAGGGTTTAATCCCAACAATCTCCCCCTGGAACAGATAATGCCAAAACTCTTCATTATTGGTAGATCTTTATTGCCTCATCAGCAGTTCCCTTATTTGCCCTTTGAGTTGTAACTCAAAGGCTAAGGCATCTGTGTCAACATCATCCCTGCACAGTGGAAGATCAAGGAGATCCTGCAAATCTTCAAGACTTAGGCCAAGTGCTTGTTCCCTTGTTATTTTCTTCACTTCTCCACTAGACTTGAACAATGTCAGTACATGGGTCTGTTTGTCAGTTTTCCATTTTAGTACTTTTGAGTCTAGTGGGTTTCTTGGGAGATTTTTATTAGATGAGGTGTTGGGTGATGCAAGCCTTGTGATGACTGTTTGAGCAGTGCTTGCAGGTTGATTCAAGCCAAGAGTTTCAGTTATCATCTTTTTAATACCTTCTTTTACAAGCTCATCTCTTGCCATTAATTCTGCCACTGTTTCAGTCTCCAGCTGTTTTTGTTGCCTTCTTTTAAAGATGGTTGTACCAGCTGGAGCAGTGGCTCTCCTAATTTGCAGCTTTGGTGGTCTTGTTGAAACCTCTGCGCTTCAGGGTAGTCAGGTTTTTGTGGAGCATTAGGATCTGTCTTTCTTAATTTCTCCAAAATTTTGTAGGTAGCCCTAACTTTCTCTTCTTTCCATCTCAACACTTGATTCAAGGACCCATAATCAGCAGCAGCTAATTCCTCTTTCATTCTCCTCAGCTCTACCTTTTTATCAGGTACATTCTTTTTGTATTTTGCCCAATTTGGAGGAGTGTGTTTGACCTTCTTATTTATCATTTCTTGAATCTTGGCTGCTTCTTTTTCAAGCTCAGGAATGGTCCACTCCTTGTACATATGCTTTTCTCCCTTGTAATTCTTGGTTGCCATGATGCTTTCAATGTAGTCTTTTCTCAGAGTTTCATCTGCTCTTTCTGAGATTTGCTGACAAACATTTTTTTCAAACTGCTCTAAAGATCTGACTTGTGTGAGCAAGTATTGATAGTTCTGCTGAATTTCTCTATCAGATTTCCCATGTGTATTTCTTTTTGAGATATCCTCTGCTTGCTGAGCCTTGATTTTCAAATATTCTTCAATATTGTTAGGCCTGGGATATCCTTCAACTGATGGCAAACTCATTTTAGCAGGGTCATCCTCATAATAAAAAGACTTGATTTCTTCTCTGACTGCTATAAGTTCAAGAGGGAATTGAACACCTGCAGGAGGTAATGGCTTTTGAATTTGAGATGATGAGAGAGGAACAGGGTTTGGTATAGTAACAAGTGTTTGAGATTTTGAAGATGTTGGTGGTGGTGAAATGTCATCATCTTTCAGGATTAGCCTTCTCCTTTTTTGTTGAGGAGAGGCTGATGATGTTTTGGGTGGATCAGTGATGGTGATTTTAGTGGAAGTGGTTTGTGATTGACTAACTGTTGTTGAAACAACTGGTGTTTCAACCACTGTTGTCATTACAACAGATGTTATAACATCTGATGTCTTCTGCTTTTTGGTAGGAGGTGATGATGGAGTGGCTGTTTTGGGAGGTGAAGTGATTTTTGGTGGTGATGATGGTAAGGCAGTGGTAGTGGTGTGTGTTGAAGTGGTGTGTGTTGAGGTGATGGCAGCTGTTTGGCTGACAGTAGTTGAAACCACTGAAGTATCAGTAGTAGTTGACACAGCAGGTGTTACAACAACTGTTTGGATGGAAGTTTGATGTTGGGGGCTTTTGGACGGTGGTTTTGTAGTATGCTTTGTGAGTCAGGATGGTATGGATTTGGGTTCCCTCACTTTTCTAGTGGGATTTCTTTTTGGCTCAGGATTTTTAACATCCTTGGGCTCAGAACAACCCTGCGCATTCAGCTCCATATAAGCTCTTTTCTCCTCATTCCACCTTGACATATCCTTTGCCTCTCTGTCCCTTTTTACAATTGCTTTTGCTTCATCAAGTGCATTTTGGGTAACATCAACCTTTTTGCTGCCATCTGGCTAGGGAATCTTTCTAGTCATGGCATCTTTTTCTGGTTCAATGTAAAGACCATCATCTATTCCCTTCTTCTTCCACTCCTGAATTTTCTCCCCCTTTTTGGCATTATCTGGGGGTAGTTGATCAATGAAAAGAACAGTAGGAGGAGCAGTGCTAGTGGTGTTTGAGAGATGGGCCTTTATAGCCTTGATGTCTGCTTGTGTATTCTTGAACCTATACTCCATTGTGTTTCTCAGCTGTTGTACATGTATTGCATGTTGCTTATCAGCCATTTGTTTTTGTTGTTGGAGAAAAGGTTGAAATAAGTTCCATATCTCATTTGTAGCAGGTGCTTGTGGTGGAGCAGGTGCTTGAGGTGGAACAACAGTGGATTGCACCTTTTGTACTGTCAACAACTGTTGTAGCATTTCTTTGATTTCTGCAACAGAGTTATCCAGTTTATCAACACGTTCCGTCAATTCCAGGTATTTTAAACCATCACCCAACTTAATGGGATTATCTGATTTCCCACTAGCAGTGGTTGTAACAGTGGTTGATGCAGGGAGTGTACTCCCGACATTAACCACTGATGCCCTTTTTTCTTGGTACTGGGGTCTTCTTCCTTCAACACTTGATAGCCTTTTGATTATACCAGAGGGTAAAACAAACTCACTGGTGGATATCAGAGGTGCTATGGAAGGAATTGCCTCCAAGGAATTCTTATTGATGTAACCACTGTCCAAATGTAAACCAGTGGGTTCAACACTTGTAGTGGCTGCTTCACTTGGACAACCACCAAGAGTTACTTGTAACTCAAGGGGTGTAACCTCCTCAGGTCTTGTTGATGGGTTAGCTATGATTGATACATCAGACCCAGTCATTTGTTGAAGTATATTCTCATTGATGGGTGATTGAGAAGGACTGGTTTGTGCCTGGTTCAGATCAATGGCATCCAACAATAATTTTGTAGGTGGGGGAATTGTGGATGTGAGGTTGGGTGTAGAAAGAGAATTTGCCCCGGGCATTGGGCTGTGGATGATGGAAGCAAGTGATTCCAGAGCATCATATTGTGGTGTCCCTATTTGTACAACCTGTTCTTTTTGAGAAGAAACAGGAGGAGTTTCAGCCATGGGTTGAGATATTTGTACCAACTGCTGTGAGGAAGTAGCAACAGTGGTTTCTTGTGACTTTTGTGCTGTCATTGGTAGTTGCTCTGGTATCTCATCCTCCAGAGTTGCCTTTTTGATAGGCTTGGGGGGTTTTTGAGTTTTATTTTGTTTTGGCTTTTTGTGGATTGTAGGTGTGGGTTTCAAAACAGTTGTTTTGCTGCTTTGATCACCTTGAGCAGTGGGCTCAACAGCAGATACCTGAGGAGCAGTGGTAGCTGCTAAATTCTGCTCAGCCACCTCTGCTTGTGTTTTGCAAGGTGTTGACATTCTTGTGAAAGTTTCAGCAGTTAAGCTGTGTATTTGAAAAGATTCACCTTGTTTTATTGCAGAAGCATCATTCTTACCAAGTTTCTTTTCAAAATAGCAACTTAGAAATCTTGGAAACAATAAGAATGCCTTTGTTTCAACATTTTTAACCAGATCATTAAAGATTTCCTGAGAATAATTAAAATTTTCTTCTTGGAGAATAGCATATCACAGGTTTTGAATCTTTAATGGTATTTCATTAAAAGCAGTGGTTTTGTTTGAAACACACATTAGGAGGGTATGAAATAAAAACCTTGTTGCAGGAGGGAAGAACCCTTTTTGTAAGGTACCCCTCTTCATCATTGTATCTGCATACCCTCTTTCAAGAAAGTCAATTTTTAACTCATTTTTAGGAAAGGAAGTTTTACCTTGCTGATCATCGAGTTGAAAGACTTCCGAGATGGATTGTGGTGTAATTTTGACAGCTTTACCCTTTAGAGAAGAGTTAATGGCTATGACAGTCTCACCTTGTTTGTCAAGGGTTACATTTTTCCAGAACTCTCTTTGGGTCGCCAAGTAAATTGGTGCATCTGCTATTAACAAAGTTTTATACTTTGATGCAGACATGATATCAATAATGGAGTCGAAAGCATCAGTGGTGCCGGGTTTTGTGGGAAGACCCAGAAGGTTGTGAGAAGGTTTGTGTGGGGTTTCGATGGGTTTAGCCTTTTGAGAGGCCTCTTTGGAAGATGATTTTGAAGTGGATTTTGCGGAGGACTTCGATTTAGTCATTTTGGAGAAGACGATCGAAGAAAGTTGTGAAGAAATTTGTGGAAATGAGATGAAAACTGCTTTGAGAAATGAATTTTTATGAATTCAATTCGACAGTAAAACCCTGTTTGGGGTTTTGAAAGGTGTTTTATGGAGAAAAAGTGAATGCTGACGTGGCAGCGGTTACAAAAGGTCTGACCACTATGTACTGTCCACGTACCAACCCCTGATAAAATGAAGGACAATACTTTTATGAAAACTACTGATGAAAGGCAGTGGTTACAACGGTAACAAATGGAAGCAGTGGATGATTTTTACTATCAGCAGATAGCACATCAGTGGACAAAACACTGATTTTGAGCATCAGTGATTATCAGGAAAATGAGAGGACAGGGGTTGACTTTAAGCAGTGGACAGACTTTGAAGTAGAGCAGACTTTTGAACAAGCAGTGGTTATGGCAGACTTTTAAGGATTTTAATGAAAACTTCATTTTTAGCTATTTTTAAGGATGGATTTTTGATTTTCTGAAAACATTTTAATGCTTTTTTTCATAGAAAAACAGGATTTTGCCTGTTATTCCATGTTTAGCATGCCAATCCTAGAGATCAAGCTTTCAAAGGTGGATGTGTCTAATGCTTTGGTTAGCACATCTGCCAGCTGATCCTTAGTTGGAATATGGTGCAGAGAAATCAAACCTTTTTCATAGCAATCCCTCACAAAGTGATGTCTGATGTCGATGTGTTTGGTAGTTGAGTGGGAAACTGGATTTTTGATGATATTTTCTGCTGCCTGGCTATCCAAGATGAGTGGTGTCTTTAGGGCAGTGATACCAAAATCCAATAACTGATTTTGAAGCCACAGGAGTTGGGTTGTACAGCTTGCAGCAGCAATATATTCAGCTACAGCAGTAGATGTTGAGACAGCTGCTTGCTTTTTGCTTTGCCATGAAACTAAGCAATCACCTAGAAACTGGCACCCTCCTGAAGTGGACTTTCTTGTGGTGTTACATCCAGCAAGGTCACTGTCTGAAAATCCTGAAAGCTTGATATTCCCATTAGCTGGATACCAGATACCAAGTGTGGGAGCACTTTTTATGTATCTGAATATCCTTTTTACAGCAATAAGGTTGGATTTTCTAGGGGCTGATTGACTCCTTGCACAAACACATGTTGCATACATGATGTCTGGCCTAGATGCAGTTTGGTACAAAAGAGACCCAATCATGCTTCTATATAGAGTTTGGTCAATCAGCTCATCCTTTTCATCAGACATGACTAGCTTATTTGTTGCCATGGGTGTGCTGCATGGTTTGCAATCATTCATATCAAATTTGTTTAAAAGTTCTTTAGCATATTTGCTTTGATGAATGAAAGTTCCATTTTGCATTTGCTGAACTTGGAGACTAAGAAAGCATTGCAGTTCACCCATTGCACTCATTTCAAACTCAGCTGTCATGAGTTGCCTAAATTCTTCACACATTTTATTACATGTGCTTCCAAAAATAATGTCATCCACATAAATTTGGACAATCATTAAAGCCTTTCCTCTCCATTTTAGAAACAATGTTTTATCAATGGTACCTCTTTTGAAACCATTTGAGAGTAGAAAGGTGGAAAGAGTTTCATACCAGGCCCTAGGTGCTTGTTTCAAGCCATACAGAGCTTTGTTTAGCCTGTAGACATGATCTGGATAAAAAAGGATCCTCAAAACCTGGAGGTTGACAAACATACACCTCTTCTTGAATTGTACCATAGAGGAAAGCACTTTTTATATCCATTTGGAACACCTTCATTTTGTGGTTGACAGCAAAGGCCAGGAACAGTCTTATAGCTTCCAATCTTGCTACAGGGGCAAAAGTCTCATCATAATCAATCCCCTCCTCCTGTCTGTAACTTTGAACCACCAGCCTGGCTTTATTCTTGACAACAATGCCCCTTTCATCAGTTTTGTTTTTGAAGACATACTTTGTGCCTATGGGACTCACATCCTTTGGCAGTGGTACAAGCTCCCATACTTGTTCTCTTTTAAACTGTTGGAGCTCCTCTTGCATGGCTTCTACCCAACTGTTTTCTTTCAGTGCCTCTTGGTACTTGACAGGTTGATGGAGTTATAGAAAACCAGCAAAAAGACAAATGTTTTGGGTTTGGCTTCTTGTGAGCACCCCTTCATTGATGTTTCCAATAATTTGATCAGGTGGATGAGATCTCAAGAAGATTAAATCTCCTTGGTATGGAATGATGGCATTTGTTGGTGAAGGCTGCAGATGTGAATCATCTGAGCTAACCACTGCTGGTGACTTTGATGATCCAGCAGTGGCTTCAAAAGGTGGTGGAATAGGATGTAAAGGTGTGGACACATGCTGACTTTGATCCACTGTTTGAGGACTTTTATCAACAATGTTTGATGAGGTGGAAGCAGGGGTTAAGGGGCTACTTTGGTCAACAACTGTTGAGGTAGCAGTGGTTGAGCTTTGACAGCTGTTTTGAACATCTGCTGCTCCTCCCATTTTGACAGACTTTTGCTAAGGAATGATGATCTCATACCCATAGTCTGGTGATGAATCTTCTGATGGACCTGCACTGTTAGTCTTGACAACAGTATTTTCAACAGTTCAACAGGGTTTGCTAGGATTTTCATTGAGGAAAGTTCATTAAACTTTACATTCAAAGTCTCTTCCACTGTTTTGGTCCTTGTGTTAAACACTTTGTAGGCCTTAGCAGTGGTAGAGTATCCCAGATGATAACCACAATCAATTTTGGCTGCAAACTTAGAAATGGAATCTTTTAAGTTTAAAATAAAGCATGGGCAACCAAAAACTTTGAAAAATGAAATCAATGGCTTTATTTTATACAGCAGTTCATAGGCAGTCTTTTGATGCCTGGGGTTGATTAAAACTCTGTTTTGGACATAACAAGCAGTGTTTACTGCCTCTGCCCAAAAAGTTAATGGCAAACCTGAATCAGCAAGCATGGTTCTGGCAGCCTCAATCAAAGTTCTGTGTTCTTGGAATGCTGTATTGCCTCACAATTCCTTTTGACACACATAAATCATCAAACTCCTTGTTTCTGAACTCTGTGCCATTGTCACTTCTAAAGATTTTTACTGGAAGGTCAAACTGCTTTTCAACCTGTTTCACAAAGTCTTGCAGAATGCCTGCAGTCTCATCTTTTGAGTGTAAAAAATAAGTCCATGTAAACCTAGAAAGGTCATCAACAATAACCAAGCAATACCTCTTTTTCTTAAGACTCATGACTTTAACTGGGCCAAACAAATCCATATGAAGCATTTGCAAACGTTTGGTTGTTTTGGACTCATCAATGGATTTGTAAGAGCTTTTATGTTGTTTTCCTTTTAGGCAGGAAACACAATGCTTAGGATAGGTGAACAATTTTTGAGGTAAATCTTTTACTAACCCCTGTTTTGAAATGGCAGTGATTGTCTTGAGATTTGTGTGCCCCAATCTTCTGTGCCATAGTTCTGTCTCTTTGTTAGATGCAGCTGAGAACAGACATGCATCAGTTCTGGGGCTCTCTTTTGACATATCCACCACATAAACATTGCCACTTCTTTGAGCAACAGGTTTGGTTTTTCTAGTTTTTATTATTGCTTCAATCTTCTCAACCATTTCTTGTCCAACAATCCTACAACACTCCTTTGTGAAGAATGACCCATACCCCTTGTCACTCATTTGTGAAACACTCAGGAGGTTGAATTTTAGATTGTCTATCAGATTAACATTTTCAAATTTTACATTACCAGACTGTACTGTACCAGACCCCAGAACTTTCCCTTTACTATTATTTCCAAAGGATATATCACCCCCTCCATGGATTTTGAAATCTTTGAGATGGGCTTTACATCCTGTCATATGCCTGGAGCCTCCACTATCTACATACCAAAGACTATCTAAGCATGCAGAAGCTCCCTGCACATGAAGCAAAAGGATTAGTTCATTAGGGTCTCCAAAGCCAATAAGGCTTTGGATGGGGTCTCAACAGTGTCTGGGATGAGTTCAGATGCATGGGCAGTGGTTAGGTCAGGGGTTTGGACTGTTTTAGGACTGTTTTTCTCTAACCACTGTTGGGGTTCTTGATCAATCACCTGCTGGTAACCAAAAGGATGCCTGTTCACTCTTGGTTTAGAGGACCTTTTGTTGGTCTCATAAACGTGTGGAATCCTTTGGTAGGATGATTGTCCCTTGCCCCTTCTGTATTGATTGGCAGGGGGTGCATCAGTCACTTGAACATCTCTTTGGACAGATGTTTGATTCAGCTGTTTTGTAACAGCTGTTTGGACTGGCACAAACAGTGGTTGATTCTTGGTGAATTTGACAGATGATGTTGATGGACTCAAAGATGTTTTAGCAGTGTACTCATTCTTTTTAACATCAAAGTTTTTGAGATACACACATGCTTGAGTTTTGTGGTTTGTTTTACCACAGATGGTGCAGCTTTCAGCAGGGACAATGACACTTGTTTTGTTTAGATCATATGCTTTTAGATGAAAACAGTCTTTTGTTAGATGATTTCTCTTTTCACAAAAATCACAAAACAAGTTTTTGATCTTTTCTTCCTTTTCTCAGACTCCTTAGCAACAGAGTTTTGAACAACTTTTGGGATGTCTTTGATAGGAATGACCTTTGCTTTTGGAGCTGTGACACCATCAGTGGTTGTAAAGTCCATAGGCTTGAAATTTTCAAGAATGTCACACTCATCAGACCATGTGGGTTTAAATTGTTATTTCTCAATTTCCTCAAAAGTTGAGGACCCCACAGATCTTTCCAAAGTGATTTTGTTACCAAGTTCGGTTATTTTAACCTCTTGGCCATTCTTGTTGGTTGGTTTCATTTCAGATGAACCAGCTTGTTTACCAGCAGTGTTTACAAGATCATCCTATTTTCTATATCCTACACCAAACTTGACATTGCTTTCAAGCTGTTTCTCAAGCATAACCTCATATCCTTTACAAGATTCCACCCATCTTTCACAAGTGATTTGGGTGGACTCCAACTCCTTTTTACAAACTTGGTATTTTTCTACCATAGTTTGGAGTTGAGTCTTGGTTATGCTCTGCTCTTGTTTGAGACTGCTGATTTCTTTGTCTTTTTCAGCCAATTTGTTTCTAAGTTCTTTTAATAACTTTTCAAATTTGACTTCATCAGTTAAGATTTTATCCCTAAGGTTTTCATTTACCTCTTTGATGTTAGCAAATGCAATAATGCATTTGTCTGAACACAGTTTTTCAAGAACTTGAGGTGTTACCTTAGCAGCAGCCATCATGGCACAATCACATTGATGATCACCATTGTGGCACCCCAGGAAAACCAGTAAACGACACAACTAAACTAGCTTCCTCAGTAACCGCATGCTAAATTTCGGGACGAAATTTCTTTCAAGTTGGGGATAATGTGACAACTCGAGTTTCAAGGTCTCTGTTCGGCTTAACTTATTACTTACTTGCAAGTGTGTTTTTTATAATTAATTGAGGTGCAATACATGTGTTGTTTGTAGATGGTAGGTAGTATACATGATATGTGTATGGATGTTATATATGTATATTGTTTAGATTATTGGATCATATAATTAAAAACAAGATGGTGGAGCTCTAGCCGAAAACCCCACCCACGAAAACACTTATGATGAAAACACTCTAAGTGTTTTCGTCCACTGCTAAATATCGAAAACAACTTATGGGCTTCGGCCCAGTAGTGATTGAATATATGGTCTGTTTTATATGTGCACACGAATTGGATAATTGGAAAACCCTAATCACATCTCCCTCTCTCTCTTTTTTCTTGGAACCCGACGGCTGCCTTCTCTCATTCGAAGTTGATTCCTTGATTTGATCATTTGTGGTTTGGTTAGTGTCTGCCACATTCAAGGTAACTGATGCGATATTCTGTGTTAGATGTTCATGATGTGCTGAGTTCGAGTATACATGATTAAGATTTGATCAGTATATAATTGTATGATTAGATTGTTTGACATATGTGATGAATCGATGTGAAGTATTAGAATTGTATGTATCATGTGATTAATGTTGCAACCCACTACATACTTTGGTCCAATAATAGCATGAGAACATCTACAATTGTCGGCCATTGATGTTGGATTTGATAAAAGCAATGATGATGAGCATATGACTTTGAACTGATTGTATATTAGGGTTTGGTTGACATGCAAATTGTTGAAGGAACCAATCTTAATTCTTATACACTTGGGCCACGTGATTGTCAGATAGCCGATTAACATGATAGGGCCTTTGAACCCACTAAAATCTGTTGTGTCAATTTAGTTTTTGTAAATGGCTGACAACATATATACTAAACAAACTTCTATTGGGCCAATTGTAATAATATATTGCATATAATAAGATAGCGCATGATTTATGGCAGTAGACATGTGATTGTCCATGTGAATTAATAACTTGCTAAAGTCATACATGAGTTGGTTTGGCTGAATGATTGTAGACGATGCAACTGATAGAAATCCTGAGATGTGTAACTGTTGTCGATGTTGATGATTAGGGTTGTTATTGTTTGGTAATTATTACTGATATTGTCGCTGACACAGACGAAAACACAGAGGGCCAGACGAAATCACTTGGTGATTTCGTCACTTAAGGGATTTCGCCAAGCATGTGTTTTCGGCACATGTGATTTCCTGGAGTGTCTTCTGTTAAGCATGTAACCTTGTTAGTTTATTAAACCTTTTAACTCTGTTAATTCAGTAACCGCAGTTAGTCTATTAATTCCGTTAGATGTTAACTGTGTTAAGTTATGCATGTAACTTTGTTAAAATGTAACTCTGTCATATACGATAATCCAGTTAAGCTTATTAACTCAGTTAAGTGTGTTATTGGATAAATATATTAGAATAAACTGTGAAAGCTATTATGTGAAAGATGAATTTGCATGAATTGGATTAACTGTTTACATGATACAAGATGCTAACTGCTAGGCACACTTTGTGATAATACTGTGATGCAAGTTACATGTGAAATATTACGAACATGAACTGATTGAGTATACATGCACTATAGGACCTGATTGATTAACTGTGAGCACATACTTTAGCATACCGAACAAACCAAGGTGAGTTCACATTTCCAAGGCATGGGATTCCCGGTGGGTTGGGAATGGTATTGATTGAATGGTATTGATAGATATGATAGACTTACGTAAAACCTACGTAAAACACTAGACTACTTACCATCGTCCTCAGGGTTCGAGGGACACTTACGTAAAACCTAAGTATACTTGTGCTTACTACTGTCCTCAGGGTTCGAGGGACACTTACGTAAAACCTACGTATACTTGTGCTTACTACTGTCCTCAGAGTTCGAGGGACACTTACGTAAAACCTACGTATACTTGTGCTTACTACTGTCCTCAGGGTTCGAGGGACACTTACGTAAAACCTATGTATACTTGTGCTTACTACTGTCCTCAGGGTTCGAGGGACACTTACGTAAAACCTACGTATACTTATGCTTGCTACTGTCCTCAGGTTTCGAGGGACACTTTACGTAAAACCTACGTAAACATCACGCGTACCACTGTCCTCGGGTTAAGAAGGGCACTTACGTAAAACCTACGTAAACCTCGTACGTACTCCCGTTCTCGGGTTAAGAAGAACAATTATGGTTACAACTAGTCTAGTATATACAACATGGGAAGCCCCCACCAATTGAACATACACAACGGCTTAGTTAATAACGCGTAGTTATGCAACGACCTTACTTACTGTGAACTCGCTCAACTAGTTGTTGACTCTCTGTTACATGCCTTGCAGGACCATAGGTACCCATGGAGCTTGCACGGGAGGCGCGGTCGTTGTGGGCACGGATTGTGGATGTTATGATAAACTCTTTTATGACATTTCAACTTAATACTTATGTTGGGTTTTTACATTATTGCTTCCGCTACACACTTGTTTATGTTTGGTTTTGAAAAAAACCTATCGTATTGATGAATGACATTTACTATTTACTTATATGTTCAATATGATTGGTGGCTTGATCCGGGTCAGTCATGCCTCCAAGCGGTGATACTCCGCGTGTGGATTTTGGGGGTGTGACAGATTGGTATCAGAGCCATTGGTTATAGTGAACTTGGTTTTAATAAGGGAAAAAGTTTTGTTAAAACCAGACTATAACCTGAACAATGCTCAACGATCCACAACGACGCTTCGCTCCACGTGCAAGACTCAACCTTATAGGTAATACTGTTCATGTTTACATTGCCTACATGCTAGATTACATAGAACTTTGCTCAGGGTATGCTTAGATAAACGTAGCAACTGCTCTTTGAAAACACATTGTGTGCTTACTCTCTTCTGTCATCGCACTTTCGCGAACCTCTCTCACTCATGTTTCTCTTGATGTGAAGATCATAAGTGTACGTGTGAACCTAACTCAAGCCCAGTTGACGGCTCTTATCAACGAACAAGTTACTGCAGCACTCGCAGCTGCCCAGGCAGGGGATATAACCTGCCATCACCACTTACTCTAGGATCTTTAGATCCTACTCTCGTAAACCAACACTCGTGCTTAAGTATGTTTACTCTTACGCACACGACAGGTCAACACGCTCAGCCACCTGTGTGCACGTTCCAAACTTTCTTGGACTGTCGTCCTAGTACTTTTAGTGGCACTGAAGGGGCCGTTAGACTCCTCCACTGGTTTGAGAAGCTCGAATCGGTCTTCGAGATGTGTGAATGCCCTGAGGCTCGTAGGGTGAAGTACGCCACTGGTACTCTAGAAAGCACTGCGCTAACTTGGTGGAAGGCGCAAGTTCAGATGCTGGGGCTGGCGGCTGCTAATGCTACCCCATGGAATGATTTTAAGGAACTGATCAAATGTGATTATTGCTGTCGTGATGACATCCACAAGCTGGAAGTGGAGTTCTTTAACCTGAAGATGACGGGGTCAGAGATAGAAGCCTACACGAAACGATCCAACAAACTGGCAGTGTTATGTCCAACTATGGTGGATCCTCCCATCAAACGCATTGAGCTGTACCTCAAAGGCTTAGTACCAGAGATTCAAAGTCATGTGACTTCTGCCAACCTTGCTACCATCCAGGATGTTACTCGTCTTGCTCATCGTCTCACGAACCAGGCAGTGGAACAGAACAGACTGCCTAAGCGTATAAGTGCTACTGCTACGACTACTACTGCTACACCTAGTGACAATAAACGAAAGTGGGATGGAACCTCCAGCAAGGGTTCGACTTCAGTTCAGTCCCAGGCATAGCAGCGAAAGATTGATGAATACCAGAGCCCTGGTCAGCAATCTTCTGGTAGTCAAGGGCAGGGTGGACATCGAGGAAACCTCCCGAAGTGCAACAGATGCAACAGGCACCACAGTGGTCAGTGCAACAGGGGTCATTGCCAGAGGTGTCTCAAGATGGGTCATGAAGCTAAGGATTTCAGGAGCTCGCGACCTGCGAATCAGAACCAACAACAACAACCACCCACTCCACAGAACCAGCAGCGACAGCGAGGTAACAGAGGATGCTTTCAGCGTGGTGCAGAAGGCCACTTCAAACGGGACTGCCCCCAGTTAAATCAAAATCCGAATAACAACAACAATAATCAGGGCAACGGGAATAACAACGGGGGTAATAACGACGGCAATGGTGCCAGGGGTCGAGTGTTCGTGATTGGTCAGGGTGATGCTAGGAATGACCCCAACGTTGTGATAGTTTTGACATCGTCATTGGTATGGATTGGTTATCCCAACATCGAGCAAAGATCTTATGCAAGGAGAAGATTGTTCGTATACCCCGTTCTGGTAAAGAACCTCTCGAAGTTCAAGGCGACAAGAGTGGTGTCGTGAGTGGCATCATCTCCTTCTTGAAGGCTCAGAAGTGTTTGCGAAAGGGGCACACAGCTATATTAGCACTCGTTACAGATACATCGACGAAAGAGAAGAAGTTAGAGGATATTCCAGTTGTACGCGACTTTTCTCAAGTGTTTCCTGAAGAGTTACCTGGGCTACCGCCTCATCGCCAGGTCGAATTTCAGATCGAGCTAGCTCCAGGAGCAGCACCCATAGCTCGAGCACCTTATCGCTTAGCTCCAACTGAACTGGAAGAACTGTCTAAGCAATTGCAAGAACTCTTGGAAAAGGGTTTCATACGTCCTAGCTCTTCGCCCTGGGGAGCTCCGGTTTTATTTGTAAAGAAGAAGGACGGTACCTTCCGTATGTGCGTCGACTACTGTGAACTGAACAAGGTGACTGTGAAGAATCGCTATCCTCTTCCACGCATCGACGACTTATTCGACCAGTTGCAAGGGTCGAGCTATTACTCGAAGATTGACCTGAGGTCAGGCTATCATCAACTGAGAGTCCGGGACGAGGACGTCTCCAAAACAGCATTCAGAACTCGCTACGGCCATTACGAGTTTCTGGTCATGCCATTCGGATTAACAAACGCACCAGCAGTCTTCATGGACCTTATGAACAGGGTATGCAAACCTTATCTTGACAAGTTTGTCATTGTTTTCATCGATGATATCCTGATCTATTCGAAGAGTCAGGAGGAACACGAACAACATTTACGACTTATTTTGGAACTTCTTCGAACGGAATAGCTGTACGCCAAGTTTTCAAAATGCGACTTCTGGCTTCGTGAAGTCCATTTCCTAGGCCACGTGGTAAACAAAGATGGGATTCATGTTGATCCATCTAAGGTAGATTCAATCAAGAACTGGTCTGCACCTCGCACACCAACCGAAATATGCCAATTCTTGGGTTTGGCGGGTTATTACAGACGGTTCATCAAAGACTGCTCAAAGATTGCACAACCGCTCACACTACTGCCACAGAAAGGCGTTACATATCGTTGAGGTAATACACAGGAAACAACGTTTCAGCACTTAAAGGATAGACTCTGCAGCGCACCTATTCTCTCATTGCCAGAGGGCACAGACGATTTCGTGGTCTACTGCGACGCATCGATTCATGGTCTTGGTTGTGTATTGATGCAACGGGATAAAGTTATTGCTTACGCTTCGCGCCAACTTAAAGTTCACGAACGGAACTACACGGCGCACGATTTAGAGCTGGGAGCTGTTGTCTTTGCACTTAAGATATGGAGACATTACCTGTACGATACCAAGTGCACTATCTACACCAATCACAGGAGTCTCGAGCATATCTTCAAGCAGAAGGAATTGAACATGCGACAACGTCGATGGGTCGAATTACTGAACGATTACGAATGTGCTATAAAGTACCATCCGGGCAAAGCCAATGTGGTGGCCGACGCCCTTAGTCGAAAGGATACTACACCTAGGCGTGTACGAGCATTGCAACTCACTATTCAGTCTAGCCTTCCTTCACAGATACGAGATGCTCAGGTAGAAGCATTGAAACCAGAAAACGTCAGGGCTGAAGCCCTACGTGGCTCAAGGCAACGGTTAGAACAAAAGGCAGACGGCGCCTACTATGTAACAGGACGCATTTGGGTCCCACTCTACGGCAACTTACGCGAGCTTGTAATGGATGAAGCTCATAAGTCTCGCTACTCAGTACATCCTGGTTCGGATAAGATGTACCACGACTTGAAAACCACATATTGGTGGCCTAGCATGAAAGCTCACATAGCAACTTACGTTAGCAAGTGCTTGACTTGTGCGAGAGTCAAGACTGAATATCAGAAACCATCAGGCCTACTCCAACAACCAGAGATACCACAATGGAAATGGGAGCAAATTTCCATGGATTTTGTTACTGGCCTGCCTAGATCTCAACGTGGGAATGATACTATTTGGGTGATCGTGGATCGACTCACAAAGTCTGCACACTTCCTGGCTATTAAGGAAACAGACAAGTTCTCTACCTTAGCAGACATCTACTTAAAAGAAGTGGTTTCAAGGCATGGGGTGCCAACCTCCATTATCTCTGATCGTGATGCACGTTTTACGTCAGAACTGTGGCAAGCAATGCACAATTCTTTTGGCTCTTGGTTAGACATGAGCACGGCTTATCACCCTCAGACGGATGGACAGTCTGAGCGCACTATTCAAACTTTAGAAGACATGCTTCGTGCATGTGTAATTGATTTCGGCAACGGCTGGGAAAAACATCTCCCATTAGTGGAGTTCTCGTACAACAACAGTTACCACACCAGCATTCAAGCCGCTCCATTCGAGACATTGTACGGGCGTAAATGCCGATCACCTCTCTGTTGGGCAGAGGTGGGTGATAGTCAGATCACAGGTCCAGAACTGGTAGTAGACACAACAGAAAAGATTGCTCAAATACGACAACGCATGGCGGCAGCTTGCGACCGTCAGAAAGCATACGCCGATAAGGGCAGGAAACCATTCGAATTCCAGGTTGGGGATCGAGTGCTACTCAAAGTTTCACCCTGGAAGGGTGTGGTTCGTTTTGGCAAACGAGGCAAACTTAATCCGCGATACGTCGGACCATTTGAAATCATTGAGAAAATAGGCAAAGTAGCCTACAGACTGAACTTACCAGCTAAACTCAGTGCAGTTCACAACGTTTTTCACGTGTCGAATCTGAAGAAGTGTCTGTCAGATGAGACCCTCATAGTTCCTTTGAAGGAGCTCACTATCGACGACCAGTTGCGGTTCGTCGAGGAACCAGTTGAAATCACGGACCGGGATGTTAAGGTCCTCAAGCACACTAGAATACCTCTTGTTCGAGTTCGTTGGAACTCTCGTCGTGGCCCAGAGTTCACCTGGGAACGAGAAGATCAAATGAAACTCAAGTATCCCCAGTTATTCGGAAACAGCGCAACTACTACTGAGGCTGAAGCTACTATAGAATTTCGGGACGAAATTCCAAATCAACGGGGGGATGATGTGACACCACAGGAAAACCAGTAAACGACACAACTAAACTAGCTTCCTCAGTAACCGCATGCTAAATTTCGGGACGAAATTTCTTTCAAGTTGGGGATAATGTGACAACTCGAGTTTCAAGGTCTTTGTTCGGCTTAACTTGTTACTTACTTGCAAGTGTGTTTTTTATAATTAATTGAGGTGCAATACATGTGTTGTTTGTAGATGGTAGTATACATGATATGTGTATGGATTTTATATATGTATATTGTTTGGATTATTGGATCATATAATTAAAAACAAGATGGTGGAGCTCTAGCCGAAAACCCCACCCACGAAAACACTTATGATGAAAACACTCTAAGTGTTTTCGTCCACTGCTAAATATCAAAAACAACTTATGGGCTTCGGCCCAGTAGTGATTGAATATAGGGTCTGTTTTATATGTGCACACGAATTGGATAATTGGAAAACCCTAATCACATCTCCCTCTCTCTCGTTTTTCTTGGAACCCGATGGCTGCCTTCTCTCATTCGAAGTTGATTCCTTGATTTGATCATTTGTGGTTTGGTTAGTGTCTCCCACATTCAAGGTAACTGATCCGATATTCTGTGTTAGATGTTCATGATGTGCTGAGTTCGAGTATACATGATTAAGATTTGATCAATATATAATTGTATGATTAGATTGTTTGACATATGTGATGAATCGATGTGAAGTATTTAGAATGGTATGTATCATGTGATTAATGTTGCAACCCACTACATACTTTGGTCCAATAATAGCATGAGAACATCTACAATTGTCGGCCATTGATGTTGGATTTGATAAAAGCAATGATGATGAGCATATGACTTTGAACTGATTGTATATTAGGGTTTGGTTGACATGCAAATTGTTGAAGGAACCAATCTTAATTCTTATACACTTGGGCCACGTGATTGTCAGATAGCCGATTAACATTATAGGGCCTTTGAACCCACTAAAATCTATTGTGTCAATTTAGTTTTTGTAAATGGCTGACAACATATATACTAAACAAACTTCTATTGGGCCGATTGTAATAATATATTGCATATAATAAGATAGCGCATGATTTATGGCAGTAGACATGTGATTATCCATGTGAATGAATAACTTGCTAAAGTCATACATGAGTTGGTTTGGCTGAATGATTGTAGACGATGCAACTGATAGAAATCCTGAGATGTGTAACTGTTGTCGATGTTGATGATTAGGGTTGTTATTGTTTGGTAACTGTTACTGATATTGTCGCTGACACAGACGAAAACACAGAGGGCCAGACGAAATCACTTGGTGATTTCGTCACTTAAGGGATTTCGCCAAGCATGTGTTTTCGGCACATGTGATTTCGTGGAGTGTCTTCTGTTAAGCATGTAACCTTGTTAGTTTATTAAACCTTTTAACTCTGTTAATTCAGTAACCGCAGTTAGTCTATTAATTCCGTTAGATGTTAACTGTGTTAAGTTAGGCATGTAACTTTGTTAAAATGTAACTCTGTCATATACGATAATCCAGTTAAGCTTATTAACTCAGTTAAGTGTGTTATTGGATAAATATATTAGAATAAACTGTGAAAGCTATTATGTGAAAGATGAATTTGCATGAATTGGATTAACTGTTTACATGATACAAGATGCTAACTGCTAGGCACACTTTGTGATAATACTGTGATGCAAGTTACATGTGAAATATTACGAACATGAACTGATTGAGTATACGTGCACTATAGGACCTGATTGATTAACTGTGAGCACATACTTTAGCATACCGAGCAAACCAAGGTGAGTTCACTTTTCCAAAGCAAGGGATTCCCGGTGGGTTGGGAATGGTATTGATGGAATGGTATTGATAGATATGATAGACTTACGTAAAACCTACGTAAAACACTAGACTACTTACCATCGTCCTCAGGGTTCGAGGGACACTTACGTAAAACCTACGTATACTTGTGCTTACTACTGTCCTTAGGGTTCGAGGGACACTTACGTAAAACCTACGTATACTTGTGCTTACTACTGTCCGCAGGGTTCGAGGGACACTTACGTAAAACCTACGTATACTTGTGCTTACTACTGTCCTCAGGGTTCGAGGGACCCTTACGTAAAACCTACGTATACTTGTGGTTACTACTATCCTCAGGGTTCGAGGGACACTTACGTAAAACCTACGTATACTTATGCTTGCTACTGTCCTCAGGTTTCGAGGGACACTTTACGTAAAACCTACGTAAACATCACGCGTACCACTGTCCTCGGGTTAAGAAGGGCACTTACGTAAAACCTACGTAAACCTCGTACGTACTCCTGTTCTCGGGTTAAGAAGAACAATTATGGTTACAACTAGTCTAGTATATACAACATGGGAAGCCCCCACCAATTGAACATACACAGCGGCTTAGTTAATAACGCGTAGTTATGCAACGACCTTACTTACTGTGAACTCGCTCAACTAGTTGTTGACTCTCTGTTACATGCCTTGCGGGACTATAGGTACCCATGGAGCTTGCACGGGAGGCGCGATCGTTCTGGGCATGGATTGTGGATGTTATGATAAACTCTTTTATGACATTTCAACTTAATACTTATGTTGGGTTTTTACATTATTGCTTCCCCTACACACTTGTTTATGTTTGGTTTTGAAAACACCTATCGTATTGTTGAATGACATTTACTATTTACTTATATGTTCAATATGATTGGTGGCTTGATTCTGGTCAGTCACGCCTCCAAGCGGTGATACTCCGCGTGTGGATTTTGGGGGTGTGACAACCTTCTTCATCAGCTCTATCTTCTTTCTCACCTGCTTTCTTTTCTTCTTCTTCTTCTTCTTCTTTGTTTTCTTCAGACCATGGGTCAGACAATGGTTCAATCAGGGTTTCTGAATTTTCTCCCAGCAGTAGTTCACCAGCAACTGCAGTAACCACTGCTTCAGTCACTTCATCCACTGTTTCAGCACTTAGCTGTTCACCTTCAGTTTCTACCCCTTCTGGTATAGAATCTAATGCCATCAAACAAAATTCATCATTAGTAGGATCATTAAAAGCATTGAGCACAAAATTTTCATCACTAAGCTCATCAGGCATACTGCTCCAGTCAACAAAGCCTTGAGTGAAAAAGCTTTGCTGATCTGGTTGTGTTACTGTTGGAGCAGCTGGTTGAGGTGCAGCAGGTTGCACTTGTGCCTGAGGGACAGGGGTTTGAACATACTGAATTTGTGGAACAGTGGTTTGAACATAATGCACAGGCACAGGGGTTGCAGCATAGTGAGCAGTGTTAACATGGGCAGTAGGGGTATATTGATTATAGTGCACAGTGCTTTGATGTTGTGGTCTAGGGTTTGAGCTGGGATGATTGATTATTGGACCAGTGGTTTGACTCCTGCATTCCCTAGCAAAATGACCTAGCCTATTGCACTTATAGCACTTAATTTTTGACTTATCCAACCCCACTTTTAAATTCCTATGTAACCCTAGGAATTTGCTCCCTGTTCTTTTGTAGAATTTGCTTGTTCTTACACTAAGCAAAGCCAATTGATGCAAAATGTCCATCTCTTCTAAGTTAGTGGGATCAAAGTGTTGCAAATCATTGAGTTCAAAACATAAGTTATCTGATATCTGGTTTTCATAATTTGCAGTAAAAGCATAATTTGCAGAGTGAGAATCAGGGTTGTTGAAATTTCCACCAGCTGGTATATCAATAAAGTGATCATAACCCTGATCCTTACTACTGCTACCAGATTCTTCCTGACCAAAAAGAGTTGTGCTGCCAAATGAATTATCATCAGCAACTTTGCTAGACTCTTGCAACTTCTTTTTCTGGTTTAACTCCCTTTCATAGGTCAGGAGTCTACCATGAAGTTGGGTCAGGGTCAGATCTTTGAACTCAGCAGTGTTTCTAGTAACAAATGCAATGGTATCCCATTTTTCTGGTAGTGATCTAAGGAACCTGTTATTTTGAGTTGAATTTGGAAATGTGACTTTAACAAGCCTTAGTTCACTAATGAGACAACTGAATCGCTCAAACTGCTGAGTTAATGATTCACCCTTGATGTGACAAAATGTTTCATACTGCTGATTCAGAATTTCCCTATTGTTTTCAATAACTTCTTCTGTTCCCCCAAACTGTTCCTTCAGTGCATCCCATAGCTCTTTGGCACTGTTACAATGTAACAATCCAGCATAGATCTCATTGGGTAATGCAGATGCTATGATGCTAAATGCTTTGGCATCGAGTTCGAATTTTTGAAAATCAGTTTCAGTATACTTTTCAGATGGTTTAGGTACGAACTTCTTTGCATCCTCAACACTTGGCACCATAGGATCATGGGGACCAAAAACGACAGACCTCCAGCATCCAGTGTTCTGTTGAGCAAGGATGTGACCCATCCTTCTCTGCCAGATGTTGTATTCATTACGTTTAAGCATGGGTGGTTTGAAAAGAGAGCCAATGTTATTCTTATCATCTTGTGATTGTGACGTCATCCTGGTTGTTTTACAGGCACTGATTAATCAACTTTGATGGTGATTAAACCTTGCACTGTTTTTCAACAAAACGAACAAACTATCGATATCAACGATTATGAGCTGAACTATTTATGTCAAAATGATTGTTAAATCAATTTTGACTGTCCAAGCTCTGATACCAATTGTTAGGATCTGAGTTTGGTTTTGATTGTGTTTTACGTTTGAATTAAGATGAAGATGAATGAGTAGTGCAGCGGAATTAAGATGGAAATAAACTTTGCACACAATCAAACAGGAGAATTGTTTTAATCACACATTTTCACAATGAATCGAATGCTTAAATTTATTTCAAACACCGATTACAATGCATGTATGAATATAAACTCCCCCTCAGCCTGAGCTCACAGTGTTTGTTCGTGCAGGAAGAAGATTGGTGAAGAGCTAATAGAACAATACAGAGCACTGTTCTATTTATAGGCACGAGCAAACCACTGAAGCATCTAAGCTGACGTCACCATGAAATTGACATCTAACCTCCTAACAAACTCTAACATCTGATCTATACAACCTCTGCTATACTAACTACTGTTGTACATTACATTTCATAATATAACTAAACTACTACTGCACCCTTCCACTGATGTGAACCCAACAGTACTTGTTATGATCAGCAGAGCTTGACCCATAGCAGTAGATTGAATCAGCAGAGCTTTAGTCTTCCATCAGTCTTTGACTTGGACAACAGTTGTAGGTCAGCAGTTTAGTAGAGATCAGTAGTTTGAAGGTCAGCAGATGTTGAAACCACTTTCAAGGGGAGAGACTTGTATACATAACATCTGCTTATTCTGGATCCACTGCTCTGATCCAGTTTTGGCTTTAATTATCTGTTCCTCTGATAGGGTTCAATCCCAACAACAAGGAATTATAGACGCTATGCCATATATCATCAAGACTGTTAAAGAAGAAGAAAATAATAAAACTAATAGTGGAAGTAAACGACCACCTACTTAACCCAGTCACAGCGTAAATAATGTACCGCTACTTCAATTACCTATTCCAAAAAGAAGAAGAACCATGTCCTATGGTTGTTCTTACAAAGAATTCTGGTCCTGCAAACCAAAAGAATTCTCTGGCAATGAAGGAGCCATTGCAGCTCTACGTTGGATAGAAAAGACAGAAGCAATCTTAAAAATAACAAATGTGTAGAGGAAGATAAGATTATATTTGCTTCTAATCTTTTTAAGAATGCAGCCTTAGAATGGTGGAATACTATTCTCCAGTCTAGGGGAAGTGACAGAGTTTATAATTTGGAATGGATCAACTTTAAGGATATGGTTGAAAGAAAATTATGTCCTCCCAATGAAAAGGAACAAATTGCCAATAAATTCTTAAACCTTAGAATGACTGGGGTAGACTGCAAGGGTTACACTACCATATTCTTCGAATATGCTAGGATAGTGCCAACCCTAGGTCGCAACCCCCGATCCCTGGGAACGGGCGGACGCGAGCTCAGTGACGGTGGTATCAGGTTGTTTGAATTTGGCAGCGGAATTTACATCAGGACCGTAGTTAGGAAATATTTATCAGAGTAAAACCACCATATTTAATATTAATAATCACATGGGCAAAACCCAAGTTTCTTATTACAACACTTTTATAGGGATAAGCCCTATTTTATTGAATTTAAAACATCGTCTTTTAGGTAACTTTTATAGCCACATTTTTCCCAAGCCTTCAGTGCTCTCCAGCTGGCTTTTTACTAATTGGCTTTCTCATTGTGTTACCTGAAACGCGTTTTAAAAACATTTGTCAGTGGGAAATACGGGTGAGTGAATCCCAATTTAATCAAGTTTAAATAAAAAGTCACAGTGAACAGTATTGAGAGCGATCACATTGTTTATTTCTACACAATTACTCCATTAGTACTGTCAAACCTGACTTGTGGGTCATATTACCCATTGGCTAACTCATTGTCCAATGGTAACTTATTGTCATCCCGACTTACTACTCACAGTGTAGTAAATTTTGTATACAAAACCCCAACATACCGGCAGTAATTGAAGAACTACAAAGACTCAATCACTGCTAAATTTCATTGTAAAATATTTAAGGTTTGGTAAAACATTACCAAAAAGATTAACAAAAAGAGGATAAACTCACATTGCTATCTTAGACTTCGCGTATGGGTTTCCTGGATATAATCTATAATTTATACAAATGTACATTGGTTAGTATCATAACCCTTTGAAAATATTAATGATACCCTCCCCGAGACGGCATTCCAACAACTACGTCGGGCAGAACCACGACAGTTATTACGGAACCCTAAATCAATCGGGCAGCGTATCTACTATGAAACCGGGGTTATAACACTTACAACGGAGCAGAACCTCTCTAATTAGGGGGTATAATACTTGAAAATTATGCCTATTATCAGAGATTTCGAGATTGAGAAACAGAAATGAACGAGTTGAAATGAAATCCCGAGGCCTTCTAATATAGGGCTGAAATCTGAGTCTCACGCGCCCCGCGTAAAACAAGCACAAGGCTTACGCGGCCCGCGTCAATGCTAGTCAACGGACTAGCTGGTCCGGCTCACCAAGTAGACCCGCCACGATGTCGACACGTGTCAGCTCAGGGCTGCGCCACCATTCATGACTATCGCGGCCCGCGTAAGATTGAGGTGGGTTCTACGCGGCCCGCCTCAACCTAAGTTTCAGATTTTTATTTTATTTTTAATATTATTTAATACATTTCGGCTCGGCTTTCACATACGGGGTGTATATAAAGACATATGAGGGTATTTTAAAATATACAAAGGTGTCAGAAATATTATGAGAGTGTCGATTTTACCGAGGGTTGTTACATTCTCCCCACCTTATTTTAGAGCTCCTCCTCGAGATCTACTGGAACAAATGCGGATATTTCCTTTGCATTTCAGATTTAAGTTCCCATGTGTACTCAGGTCCTCTTTTGGAGTCCCACTTCACTTTGACCAAAACTAATCTCTTATGCTTGAGGTTCTTGATTTTCCTGTCTTCAATTTGTAGAGGTTTTTCTACAAACTTGAGTTGTTCATTTACCTCTATATCCTTAAGAGGTACTATCAGTGATTCATCATCTAAACATTTCTTGAGATTAGATACATGAAATACATCTTGTATTCCTGCCATTTCCTCTGGCAGTTGTAGCTGATAGGCTACAGGTCCTATTCTTTTAATAATCTCAAAAGGTCCAATATACCTGGGACTTAGCTTTCCCCGTTTGATGAATCTTACTACTCCTTTCCAAGGAGAGACCTTCAACAATACTTTATCTCCTACTTTAAACTCCAATGGCTTGCGTCGGTTATCAGCATAACTCTTCTATCGATCACGTGCTGCTTTCAGTCGTTCCTTGACTTGAATAATCTTATCAGTTGTTTCTTGCACTATCTCAGGTCCAGACAGTTGCTTTTCCCCAATTTCTGCCCAACAGACTGGGGTTCGACACTTTCGTCCATAAAGTGCTTCGAATGGTGCAGCATTGATACTTGTGTGATAACTATTATTGTAAGAAAATTCTATTAAAGGTAAGTGATCATCCCAATTACCTCCGAAATCAATTACACAAGCTCTAAGCATGTCCTCCATCGTCTGAATAGTTCTTTCGCTTTCTCCCTCCGTTTGAGGATGATAAGTTGTGCTTAATTTTAACTTGGTTCCCATTGTCTTTTGGAAACTTGACCAAAAATGAGAGGTAAATCGACTATCCCTATCAAAAACAATTGATAAAGGAATGCCATGTAAAGAAACAATTTCATTTACATATAATTTAGCTAATTGTTCCATACTGAAAGTTTCTTTCATTGATAGAAAATGAGCTGACTTGGTTAGCCTATCTACAATCACCCAGATTGTATCATTTCCTTTCTTTGTTTTGGGTAATTTAGTAATAAAGTCCATTGTTATTAATTCCCATTTCCATACTGGCATTTCTAATTGCTGTAACAAACCTGAGGGTTTCTGGTGTTCAGCTTTAACTTGTGAACAAGTTAAACATTTAGAAACACAGGCTGCTATGTCCTTCTTCATTCCTATCCACCAGAAATTTTTCCTTAAATCCTGATACATTTTATCACTACCTGGATGCATCGTATATTTGGATTTATGGGCTTCTTCTAAAATACGATAACGTAGATTTCCTAATTTAGGTATCCACATTCTCTTTTCATGGAATCTCCAAATTCCATCTGTTCCTTGTTCTAATTCTTTTAGCATACCTTTTAATTTTTCAGTATCATCCTTGATTACTGATTCTTGTGCTTCTCTTATCTGATCATTTAAATCTACTTGCAGATTTAACTTAAGAGAACGCACCCTTTTTGGCTTTTCATGATACTTTCGACTTAAAGCATCTGCTACTACATTTGCTTTTCCTTCATGATACTGGATATCACAATCATAATCACTAAGCATTTCCATCCAGCGTCTTTGTCTCATATTCAACTCCTTTTGCTTGAAAATATACCTTAAACTCTTATGATCAGTGAATATGGTAAACTTACTACCATAAAGGTAATGTCTCCAAATCTTAAGAGCAAAAATTATAGCTCCTAACTCTAAATCATGGGTTGAATAATTCTCTTCATGATTCTTAAGTTGTCTAGATGCATAAGCTATAACCTTTTGTCGTTGCATCAACACACATCCATAACCTAATTTGGAAACGTCACAATATACTACAAAATCTTCAGTTCCTTCTGGTAATGGGTTAATCTTTGCTTAAGAATTTTAAATGCTTCTTCCTGTTTTAATCCCCATTCAAACTTAACAGATTTACAGGTTAGCTTAGTTAAGGGAATGACTATTCTAGAAAAATCTTGAATAAATCTTCTATAATAACCGGCCAATCCTAAGAAACTTCTAACCTCTGTTGGTGATTCAGGGGTTTTCCATTTAATAATCGCCTCGATCTTTGTGGGATCCACATGAATTCCTTCATGATTGACTAGGTGTCCGAGAAACTGTACCTGTTCTAACCAGAATTCGCACTTTGAAAATTTAGCATAAAGCTTTTCCTTTCTTAATAAACTTAAAAGTGCGTGCAAATGCTTTGCATGATCTTCCTTATTATTAGAGTAAATTAGAATATCATCTATAAAAACAATTATGAATTTATCCAAATATGGCTTACATATTCGGTTCATCATGTCCATAAATGCAGCTGGGGCATTGGTTAAACCAAATGGCATGATAGTAAATTCATAATGACCATACCTTGTTCTGAATGCAGATTTAGGAATATCCTCTTCCTGTACCTTTAATTGATGATATCCTGATCTTAAATCGATTTTAGAGAAAAATCGAGCTCCTTGCAGTTGATCAAACAGATCATCGATTCTCGGTAATGGGTACCGATTCTTAATCGTGACTTTGTTCAATTCACGGTAGTCAATGCACATACGCATTAATCCGTCTTTCTTTTTAACAAATAGTATCGGCGCTCCCCATGGCGACGAACTCGGCTGTATGAATCATTTCTCCAATAATTCGTCTAATTGTTTCTTTAATTCTTGCATTTCTGCAGGTGCCAAACGATAGGGTGCTTTGGCAATCGGTGATGTTCCTGGTATTAAATGGATTCTGAATTCGACTTCTCTATTTGGTGGCAATCCTGGTAATTCTTCTAGAAATACATCTGAAAACTGAGATACTACTGGAATATCTTTTAAATCCTTTCCTTTAGTGTTAGTGATTATAGAAATCAAATACACTATAGAACCTTTTCTTATATAACTTGCAGTTTTCATCACAGAAATGAATTTTGTGGATCTATTTGGTTTATCTCCTTTAATTATGATCGTTTTACCTATTGGTGTATTTACTTGAATTGACTTTTGATCACATAGAATACTGGCTCTATTGGCTATTAACCAATCCATTCCTAAAACAATATCAAATCCTGCCAGATTCATGGGATAAAGATTTGCAATAAATTTCTGATTTAAAATTTCTATTCTTGCTCCCTGCAAGATTTCAGAAATCCTAACGGTTTCTCCATTGGCTGTCTCTACTAAGCATTCTTGTGGTAGTTTAGTTAATGATTGATTTAGGAATTTGCAAAATGATGTATTAATAAAACTTTGGTTTGCACCAGAGTCAAATAATACTTTAGCAAAAATATCATTAACTAAAAACGTACCAGCTATGACATCTGGAATCATCTTAGCTTCATCTGCAGTCAGAACAAATGCTCTAGCATTTTGAGTATTCTTGTTGTTTGTAGCTGGAGCTAATTTTGGGCAATTAAGCTTGATATGACCTTGTTCTCCGCAATTGTAACATATCTTGTTATTAGCTTTCTTCCTGCAATTTTCCTCCTTGTGTCCCGATATTTTGCAAAAGTTACAGTATATGGAGCATCTTCCTGAATGCTTTCTTTTGCAATTCTTACAGTAAGGTGCAGAAGTAGAACCTATATTTTTCCCATGATTAGAATTTCTAGAACGAAATTCTTGAGTGAGCTTTTGAGTTAGGTTTCTCCTTTGGTCCTCTTCTCGGGTACGAACTAATTCGTCTGTCAAGGTATTTGCTAGTTCTACAGCTTCTTCTATGGTTTGAGGTCTAGCTGCCTTGACTACATGTCTTATCTCTCCAATTAATCCCTAGATATAACGGGAGATTAATACTGGTTCTGGTGAAGCAAGAGTTGGCACTATTCTAGCATATTCGAAAAATATTTTAGTGTATCCCTTACTATCCACACCAGTCATTCTAAGGTTTAGGAATTTGTTTGCTATCTACTCCTTTTCATTAGGTGGGCAGAACTTTCTTTCTACCTTGTTCTTAAATTCTTCCCATTCCATATTATAGGTTTTATCACTTCCTCTTGTTTGGAGGATAGTATTCCACCATTCTAGCGCCGAATTCTTAAACAGATTCGAAGCAAACAATATCTTATCTTCTTCAGCACACTTACTTATTCTTAAAACTGCCTCAGTCTTCTCTATCCAGCATAAGGTTTCAATGGCCCCTTCGTTGCCCGAGAATTCCATTGGTTTACAAGACCAAAATTCTTTATAAGAACAACCGTAAGATACGGTTCTTCTTCGTTTAGGAATGGGCATTTGAAGTACAGGTCCATTGTTTACGCCGTGTTCTGGTTCAATGGGTCGCTTACTGCTATGCTTACTTTTATTATTCGCTTCTTGAATAGTTTGAATAATAAATGGCATGGCATCTATGATTCCTTGTGCCACTATATGTTGAACAGCACTATTATCCATTTGGTTTCCATTGTTATTGATACTTGGATTCTCATTAACCACGTTAATGTTACTCTGGTTATCATTATTCAGATTTCCTTGATTTCCTTCGTCGGTCATCTGAATTTCAAAAATTTATCCCATATTAATATCACAAGATAATATTTAATATAGTTAATCACATGATACGTAATCTAGCCAAAAACGTCGATCATTGCGACTTTTTACTCTATTTTCATATACTATTATGCATCTATTATATTCTAGTACTGAAATAAAAATTACAATACCAACAGAAATAGAATCACACTAATAGTAATATGAATCCGTACACACATATTTTATTTTATTTTTATTTTATTATATTATTATTATTACCATCTCCTCTATCACCTCACGGATATGGATTTATCCAAAAATCCATATTGCGCTCATCGTATTTCCATACGAGACGCTCTCCCACCTGTCTCATTCTCTCACTGCTTTCTAAAATTTCTTCCCCAAAAGTCCTAAGTTCTTGCACGTTTTCTGCACTCATTGGGGGTGCAGGTTCTAGGACTGGGTTCGGAATCTGGGGTGCGGGTTCCTGATATGGGGGTGAAAGTGCCTGAAATCGGTAAGGATCTTCTAAGATCTCTCTAATATAATCATCTTGGTAATAGGGATCTAAAGGGTCCATACCTGGGTAGGCTTCTATGTTCTGTATAGGTGCGTCTTCATGAATTGGGTAACGTTGCACATAGTCCCTAACGTCATCCCACCAAGGATCATAATTTGGGTCTAGGGGATTTGGTGCAGGTACCCTAGGGATTTCTTCTGGGTTGAAATCATGCATCTCCACTTGGTTTTCAGGGTTTTGTATCTCCATTGGTTGGTCAGGGATTTGCAATTGTGGTTGTGGGGCTACTAGTTGTTCCAGACCTGGGTCAGCAGCAGTTGTAGCTAGGATATGGAAATTGGCTAGGCTTCTATTGAGCATATCCTGTGTATGGGCATCTGTTTCTCACTTAATAGCTGCTAAGGCTCTCTGCTGTTGCAACTTTCACATTCTTTTCCTACGAGCAAAGGCTTCCTTACTGAACCATCCTCGTTTCTTAGGAGGGATTGGCTCTTCTGACTGAGCTCTAAAGGCAAATATTCCTTCTTCCTGATCAGCAGAATACCCAGAAAGGGTAGGCTGTGATGAAGTACCTTCACTCCTAGGTGAATCAGACAATTGACGACTCATTTCTGAGGGTCCTTGATCACTCATACTGTAAACTAACAAATAGTCAAATAACATATAACAAATAATTATAGTTATGCACATATTTCCATAATTTATTTCCTAACACAAATTTAGAATTTAAGTGTCAGCAGAACACTTCTTTGGCTCAGACCAGTGGCTAGGCTCTGATACCACCTCCTGTCGCAACCCCCGATCCCTGATCCCCAGGAACGGGCGGACGCGAGCTCAGTGACGGTGGTATCTGTCACACCCCCAAAATCCACCTGCGGAATACCACCGCTTGGAGGCATGACTGACCAGGATCCAGCCACCAATCATATTGAACAAGCATGTAAGTGATTATAAAACTCCAACTAATACAATTAGTGTCCAAACAAAACATAGTTTAAGTTGCAAGCGGAAGCATAACGTTTAAAACCAAAACATAAGTTTAATTGTTTCACAGTTTAACATAGCACACAGCTGTCCATGTCCCACAACGACTCTTTTCCATGCGAGCTCCAGCTAAGTACCTATTGACCTGCAAAGCATGTAGTAACGAGTCAACAAAAATGTTGAGCGAGTTCACAGTTGGGTGTTTGTTTTAAGTTGTTCTAAAAACAGTTTCCTTTATCTGGCATCCTACCGAGGGGGTTTCCCCATAGTTGAAAACGTGATTTGTTTAACCCAATTTCTCTGGCTATCCAGCCGTGGGGGCTACCCCATGTTTAATTATCTGGCTCTACGGCCGTGGGGGCTACCCCATGTTCGTTACTAGACTCGTTACCATATCGACTGCTGACTGTAGTCATTTTTATGTGCCCTGAACTGTCAATGTCTATCATCATTGACGTGCCCAGATCCATTAGTTCACGCCCGTCCTCTGCGGCACGGTGTGAGGTTTGTCAAACCTAAATAGCGCTATCTAACTAATGACCCGCTCGCCATTGGCCCGGCGATTAAGTCGATATAAAAAGGAGGGACTTCGTGATAGAGTTTTGGTCTATGAGAGTTATCTGTCCCAGAGGACGAGGAATTATATTCTTGAACCAACACTGTCCTACCCAATAAAGGACGAGGAATCCATGTTCCTTAACCCCATTCCCAACCCCTGGGAATCCCTTGCTTTGTAGAGGGTTTGAACTCACCTTGGTTTGCTCGGTAGATAAACGAAGGGTCAAATCAAGCTAATTATGGTCAACCACGTCCTAGTATGGTTACCACACAAGTCAGATACAAACCAAGTAATGCACGTACATTTTCTACACGTATACGAGCACGTTGCAAACAAGTGTTATTCATGGCGGCCCAATCCACAGTGTACAACATACACATTCAAAAGTAACACAGAAAGTCCAGGCATTCGGCCCAAATACTTAGGCCCGTAACCATGCAAGCCCATACAGAATGTACATAATCAGGTGGTCTCGAGTCGAGACTAGAGATCTCGAGTCGAGACGGTGTTGTCTCGGTTTATAGCCTTCATCACTCGAGACCTGGTGGTCTCGAGTCAGGTCTCGAGTCGCAACGAGACCAGCAACCTGGTTTCGAGTCATGTTGTTTATGTGCTGGTAATGCGTGGTCTCGAGTCGAGACTAGGGGCTCTCGTGTGTCACAACCGTGGTGTCGAGCTGTCATGGGTTGGTCTCGAGTCGCAATCAATGCGGTCTCGAGTTGTGGCTTAATGGTCTCGAGTCGAGACCGGGGGTCTCGACTGGCACACCTGCTAATTGCCAGCGCATGTACTAACCAATAGAATTTTGATTTCATGTAACTGTGTACTATCCAACCAAAACACACAAACATGTTTTCTTGTCTAATACCTTAATCAAATGAATCAAACAAAGCATATTTCAAATATTTGCAAGATCTTCAAGTTGTTCATCTTTTAAGTTTTCACATTAAATCAAACATGCTCATCCTTCATAACTATGCATTCTATGGACCCGAATCACAACACCTATTCTAGATATCAAAATCATCTTGCAAATCGTTATCAACTAAACCTTTGTTCTATAACCTCTAGCATAAAATCGGATGATCATAAATAATCCTAAACTATCATTCTTGTCATTCGAAACATCTTATCCAAATGTTGTTCTACACAAAAGTCATGTTCACATAGGATATTGGAACCAAGCATGTATCATATAACAACCAAGAACCCATTAAATCAACAAACACCTTTGTCATATTCAAACAATAGCCACGATGCATATTATCACATAATCAACACTTTAAGCATGCATATACATATGTTTGCAAAGAAATCACTAACCGGTTCAAGTATGGGTTCAAAGGTGTGAAGTAGTAACGAATGAGGCTTCCAAATGGGTGTGTACGAGCTGATCCAAGAGCCCCTTGTGGTCGCCAGTTTGATCCGAGAGAAAAGGAGAGGAGAGGTGATGCTTGATCTCTAGGGTTTAAGGTTTTCTAGAGAGAGAGTGTGTGTGAGAGTGGGTGTAGGTTTTGGGTTTTATACAAGGTGGTGCACTCTAAGTGGATTCCGAGTGGCCTTGGGGGTGCACGGCCCAACCGGCCCAGCTGTTCACTGTTTACTCGAGACTGAGTGGTCTCGAGTCGGGTCCTAGTGTCTCGAGTCACATAAATATTACGCATACATAAAAGCGTGACACATATTCACATAATATTCCCTTATAACATTCATTAAACCAACATGTCAACTAGTTACATAACGTTCAAGCAAGTTACATCGAGATACAAAGAAGGGTTCTAAATTACGAGTTGTCACATTATCCCCAAGTTGAAAGAAATTTCGTCCCGAAATTTGGTAAGTACTCACTGAGGAAGCTAGTTAAGTTGTATGGTTTTCACTGGTTTTCCTGGGGTGTCACATCCTCCCCCCGTTGATATGGAATTTCGTCCCGAAATTCCGTAGCTTCAGCCTCAGTAGTGGTTGTACTGTTTGCGAATAGTTGGGGATACTTTTGTTTCATCTGATCTTCGCGTTCCTAGGTGAACTCTGGTCCGCGACGTGAGTTCCAACGAACTCGAACGAGAGGTATTCTAGTGTTCTTGAGGACCTTAACATCCCGGTCCGTGATTTCAACTGGTTCCTCGACGAATCGCAACTGCTCGTCGATGGTGAGCTCCTTCAAAGGAACTACGAGGGTCTCATCTGACAAGCACTTCTTCAGATTCGACACATGGAAAACGTTGTGCACTGCACTGAGTTCTGCTGGTAAGTTCAGTTTGTAGGCCACCTTGCCTATTTTCTCGATGATTTCAAAAGGTCCGACGTATCGTGGGTTAAGTTTGCCTCGTTTACCAAAACGAACCACACCCATCCAGGGCGAAACTTTGAGTAGCACCCGCTCCCCAACCTGGAGCTCTAGTGGTTTCCTGCCCTTATCGGCGTAGACTTTCTGACGGTCACGAGCTGCCGCCATGCGTTGTCGTATTTGAGCAATTCGTTCGGTTGTGTCTACCACATGTTCTGGACCAGTGATCTGACTATCCCCCACCTCTGCCCAACAAAGAGGTGACCGGCATCTACGCCCGTACAATGCCTCAAACGGAGCAGCTTTAATGCTGGTGTGGTAGCTGTTATTGTACGAGAATTCCACAAGTGGCAGATGCTTTTCCCAGCTGTTGCCAAAGTCGATTACACATGCACGAAGCATGTCTTCTAAGGTTTGAATAGTTCGCTCAGACTGCCCGTCCTTCTGAGGGTGATACGCTGTGCTCATGTCTAATCGTGAGCCAAAGGATTTGTGCATTGCTTGCCACAGTTCTGAAGTAAAATGCGCATCTCGATCTGAGATAATAGAGGTGGGCACCCCGTGCCTCGAGACAACTTCCTTAAGGTATACGTCCGCTAGAGTGGAGAACTTATCCGTTTCCTTGATAGCCAAGAAGTGTGCAAACTTTGTGAGTCGATCCACGATCACCCAAATTGTATCATTTCCGCGCTGGGATCTAGGCAGGCCAGGAACGAAGTCCATGGAAATTTGCTCCCATTTCCATTGTGGTATCTCTGGTTGTTGGAGTAGGCCTGAGGGTTTCTGGTATTCCGTCTTGACTCTCGCACAAGTCAAACACTTGCTGACGTAAGTTGCTATGTGGGCCTTCATGCTAGGCCACCAATACGTAGTTTTGATATCGTGGTACATCTTATCCGAACCAGGATGTACCGAGTAGCGAGACTTGTGTGCCTCATCCATCACAAGCTCTCGTAGGTTGCCATAGAGTGGGACCCAAATGCGTCCTGTTACGTAGTAAGCACCGTCTTCCTTCTGTTCTAAGCGTTGCCTTGAGCCGCGTAGGGTTTCAGCCCTGACGTTTTCTGGTTTCAATGCTTCTACCTGAGCGTCTCGTATTTGGGAAGGAAGATTAGAATGTATAGTGAGTTGCAAAGCTCGTACGTGTTTAGGCGCAGTGTCCTTTCGACTGAGGGCGTCAGCCACAACATTGGCTTTGCCTGGGTGATACCTGATCGAGCATTCGTAGTCATTCAGTAGTTCGACCCATCGTCGTTGTCGCATATTCAGTTCCTTCTGTTTGAAGTTATGCTCGAGGCTCCTGTGGTCGGTGTAGATGGCACACTTGGTACCGTACAAGTAATGTCGCCATATCTTAAGTGCAAAAACAACAGCTCCCAGCTCTAAATCGTGTGTAGTGTAGTTCTTCTCATGAACTTTAAGTTGGCGTGAGGCGTAGGCTATAACTTTATCTCGTTGCATCAATACACAACCAAGACCCTGAATTGATGCGTCGCAGTAAACCACAAAATCATCTGTACCCTCTGGCAATGAAAGGATAGATGCACTGCACAGTCTATCCTTTAAATGCTGAAATGCTAACTCCTGTGCACTTCCCCATCGATAAACAACGCCTTTCTGCGTTAGTGAGGTGAGAGGCTGTGCAATCTTGGAAAAATCCTTAATGAACCTCCTGTAGTAACCTGCCAAACCCAAGAATTGGCGAATTTCTGTTGGTGTACGAGGTGCAGGCCAGTTCTTAATCGAGTCTACCTTGGACAGATCCACATGAATCCCATCCTTGTTCACTATGTGGCCTAGGAAATGGACTTCACGAAGCCAGAAGTCGCATTTCGAGAACTTTGCGTAAAGCTGTTCCGTTCGAAGGAGTTCCAGAATAAGTCGTAGGTGCTGCTCGTGTTCCTCCTGACTCTTAGAATAGATTAGGATGTCGTCGATGAAGACTATAACGAACTTGTCCAGGTAAGGCTTGCACACTCGATTCATCAAGTCCATGAATATCGCAGGCGCGTTTGTCAGCCCAAAAGGCATGACCAAAAACTCATAGTGTCCATAACAAGTTCTAAAAGCTGTTTTGGAGACGTCCTCTTCTCGGACTCTCAGCTGGTGATATCCCGACCTTAAATCAATCTTTGAATAGTAGCTCGACCCTTGCAGCTGGTCGAACAAGTCGTCAATACGTGGTAGAGGATAGCGATTCTTCACGGTCACCTTGTTGAGTGCCCGGTAGTCGATGCACATTCGGAAGGTACCGTCTTTCTTCTTCACAAATAGCACTGGAGCTCCCCAGGGCGATGAGCTAGGACGAATAAAACCCTTATCCAAGAGTTCTTGCAGTTGCGTAGCGAGTTCTTCCAACTCTGATGGAGCTAAACGATAAGGTGCACGAGCTATAGGCGCAGCTCCAGGAGCTAGTTCAATCTGAAATTCGACCTGGCGATGAGGCGAAAGGCCAGGTAATTCCTCAGGATAGTCGCGCACAATTGGAAAATCTTCTATCTTCTTCTCTTTCTCCGAGGTGTCAGTAACGAGATCCAAAATAGCGGTGTGCCCCTTTCTCAAACACTTCTAGGCCTTAAGGAAAGAGATGATGTTCTCGACAGCACCCCTCTTGTCGCCACGAATCATGAGAGGTTCGTCACCGGAACCAGGAATACGAACAATCTTCTCATTGCAAAGAATCTCTGCTCGGTGTTGGGATAACCAATCCATCCCAATGACAACGTCGAAACTACCCAAGACGATAGGAATGAGGTCGATAGAGAAGGTCTGGTTAGCAAGAATAAGTTTACAACCCTTGACTACGTGTGTGGCCTCTAAACTCTTACCATTTGCTAGCTCTACAGTGTGCTTGTTGTTCAAAGGTGTTGGAATACGCCTAAGCATTCAACTAACTTCTAGTGACACGTAGCTAGTATCGGCACCTGAATCAAATAAAACTGTAACATAAAAGTCGTCGAGAAGGAACTTACCCGTCACAACATTGGGGTCATTCCTCGCTTCACCTTGACCAATCACGAACACCCGCCCCCTGGCTCCATTGTTGTTGTTGTTCCCATTGTTACCATTCCCCTGATTATTGTTGTTGTTGTTGTTGTTCTGGTTCCTGTTCAGTTGGGGGCAATCCTTCTTGAAATGGCCTTCAGCTCCACACTGAAAGCACCCTTTGTTGTTACCTTGCTGCTACTGCTGCTGTCGCTGGTTCTGAGGGGCTTGTTGTTGATGATTCTGGTTTGCGGGGTATAAGCTTCTGCAGTCCTTGGTGGCGTGACCTGGCTTGTTGCACCGATGACAGTTGCCCCTGGTGCATGGCCAGCTGTGGTGTAGGTTGCAGCGATTGCATTTGGGGTGATTCCCCTTGTACCCACCATGACTTTGACCACCAGATGATTGCTGACTGGGGCTCTTGTAGTCATCAGTCTTTCTCTGCTGAGACTGAGATTGCACAGAAGTTGAACCTTTGCTTGAAGCTCCATCCCACTTCCTCTTGTTGTCACTAGGAGCATCCGAAGTAGCTGTAGCACTTATACGCTTTGGTAACCTGTTTTGCTCCACCGCCTGATCAGTGAGATGGTGAGCCAACTGAACAACCTGCTGGATGGTGGCGAGGTTTGCTGAAGTCACATGACTTTGGATTTCTGGCACTAAGCCCTTGAGATAAAGTTCGATACGCTTAATTGGAGGGTCCACCATAGTAGGACACAGTAATGCAAGCTCATTTGACCTCTTCGTATACGCCTTAATCTCCGACCCCGTCATCTTGAGGTTGAAGAACTCGACTTCCAGCTTATGGATGTCATCACGACTGCAATATTCTTCCTTGATCATCTCTTTAAAATTGTCCCATGGGGTGGCATTAGCAGCAACCAACCCCAGCATTTGGACCTGAGCATTCCACCATGTGAGAGCTAAACCCTCGAGAGTACCGGTAGCATACTTCACCTTGCGAGCCTCAGGGCATTCACACATTTCGAAGACTGACTCGAGCTTCTCAAACCAGTGGAGGAGACCTACAGCTCCTTTAGTGCCGCTAAAAGTAGTTGGTCGGCAGTCCATAAAAGTTTTAAAGGTGCACACAGGTGGCTGAGCATGTTGACCTGTTGTGGGTGAAAGAAAGGACAGAGTTTAGAACAAAGGTTGGCTCACGAGGGTAGGATCTAAAGATCCTAGAACGAGTTTGGACTGCAGGATATACCTCCTGCGTGTGCAGCTGCAAGTGCCGCAGCAACTCGTTCGTTAATCAGAGCCGTCAACTGGGCTTGAGTCATGTTAACCCGTCCAGACACGATCTTCATATCAAGAGGAACATGAGTGAGAGGGGTTCGCGAAAATGCGATAGCAGAAGAGAGTAAGCACACACGGGTTCAAGCAACAGTTGTTATACTAACCAAGCATACCATGAGCAATGCATTATGTAACTAACAAGTAGGCAATATATACATAGATCATATCACCTAGAATGTCGAGCCTTGCATGTGGAGTGAAGCGTCATTGTGGATCGTAGAGCACTGTACAGGTTATAGTCTGATTTTAATAAAACTTTTTCCCCTTATTAAAACCAAGTTCACTATAACCAATGGCTCTGATACCAATCTGTCACACCCCCAAAATCCACCTGCGGAATACCACCGCTTGGAGGCGTGAATGACCAGGATCCAGCCACCAATCATATTGAACAAGCATGTAAGTGATTATAAAACTCCAACCAATACAATTGGTGTCCAAACAAAACATAGTTTAAGTTGCAAGCGGAAGCATAACGTTTAAAACCAAAACAGAAGTTTAATTGTTTCACAGTTTAACATGGCACACAGTTGTCCATGTCCCACAACGACTCTTTTCCATGCGAGCTCCAGCTAAGTACCTATTGACCTGCAAAACATGTAGTAACGAGTCAACAAAAATGTTGAGTGAGTTCACAGTTGGGTGTTTGTTTTAAGTTGTTCTGAAAACAGTTTCCTTTATCTGGCATCCTGCCGAGGGGGTTTCCCCATAGTTGAAAACGTGATTTGTTTAACCCAATTGCTCTGGCTATCCAGCCGTGGGGGCTACCCCGTGTTTAATTATCTGGCTCTACGGCCGTGGGGGCTACCCCATGTTCGTTACTAGACTTGTTACCATATCGACTGCTGACTGTAGTCATGTTTATGTGCCCTGAACTGTCAATGTCTATCATCATTGACGTGCCCAGATCCATTAGTTCACGCCCGTCCTCTGCGGCACGGTGTGAGGTTTGTCAAACCTAAATAGCGCTATCTAACTAATGACCCGCTCGCAATTGGCCCGGCGATTAAGTCGATATAAAAAGGAGGGACTTCGTGATAGAGTTTTGGTCTAGTGAGAGTTATCTGTCCTAGAGCACGAGGAATTATATTCCTGAACCAACACTGTCCTACCCAATAAAGGACGAGGAATCCATGTTCCTTAACCCCATTCCCAACCCCTGGGAATCCCATGCTTTGTAGAGGGTGTGAACTCACCTTGGTTTGCTCGGCAGATAAACGAAGGGTCAAATCAAGCTAATTATGGTCAACCACGTCCTAGTATGGTTACCACACAAGTCAGATACAAACCAAGTAATGCACGTACATTTTCTACACGTATACGAGCACGTTGCAAACAAGTGTTATTCATGGCGGCCCAATCCACAGTGTACAACATACACATTCAAAAGTAACACATAAAGTCCAGGCATTCGGCCCAAATACTTAGGCCCGTAACCATGCAAGCCCATACAGAATGTACATAATCAGGTGGTCTCGAGTCGAGACTAGAGATCTCGAGTCGAGACGGTGTTGTCTCGGTTTATAGCCTTCATCACTCGAGACCTGGTGGTCTCGAGTCAGGTCTCGAGTCACAACGAGACCAGCAACCTGGTTTCGAGTCATGTTGTTTATGTGCTGGTAATGCGTGGTCTCGAGTCGAGACTAGGGGCTCTCGACTTGCAACCTGTGTCACAACCGTGGTGTCGAGCTGTCATGGGTTGGTCTCGAGTCGCAATCACTGCGGTCTCGAGTTGTGGCTTAATGGTCTCGAGTCGAGACCGGGGGTCTCGACTGGCACACCTGCTAATTGCCAGCGCATGTACTAACCAATAGAATTTCGATTTCATGTAACTGTGTACTATCTAACCAAAACAAACAAACATGTTTTCTTGTCTAATACCTTAATCAAATGAATCAATCAAAGCATATTTCAAATATTTGCATGATCTTCAAGTAGTTCATCTTTTAAGTTTTCACATTAAATCAAACATGCTCATCCTTCATAACTATGCATTCTATGGACCCGAATCACAACACCTATTCTAGATATCAAAATCATCTTGCAAATCGTTATCAACTAAACCTTTGTTCTATAACCTCTAGCATAAAATCGGATGATCATAAATAATCCTAAACTATCATTCTTGTCATTCGAAACATCTTATCCAAATGTTGTTCTACACAAAAGTCATGTTCACATAGGATATTGGAACCAAGCATGTATCATCTAACAACCAAGAACCCATTAAATCAACAAACACCTTTGTCATATTCAAACAATAGCCACGATGCATATTATCACATAATCAACACTTTAAACATGCATATACATATGTTTGCAAAGAAATCACTAACCGGTTCAAGTATGGGTTCAAAGGTGTGAAGTAGTAACGAATGAGGCTTCCAAATGGGTGTGTACGAGCTGATCCGAGAGCCCCTTGTGGTCGCCGGTTTGATCCGAGAGAAAAGGAGAGGAGAGGTGATGCTTGATCTCTAGGGTTTAAGGTTTTCTAGAGAGAGAGAGTGTAGGGGAGAGTGTGTGTGAGAGTGGGTGTAGGTTTTGGGTTTTATACAAGGTGGTGCACTCTAAGTGGATTCCGAGTGGCCTTGGGGGTGCACGGCCCAACCGGCCCAGCTGTTCACTGTTTACTCGAGACCGAGTGGTCTCGAGTCGGGTCCTAGTGTCTCGGGTCACATAAATATTACGCATACATAAAAGCGCGACACATATTCACATAATATTCCCTTATAACATTCATTAAACCAACATGTCAACTAGTTACATAACGTTCAAGCAAGTTACATTGAGATACAAAGAAGGGTTCTAAATTACGAGTTGTCACAGTATCAGGTTGTTTAAATTTGGCAGCGGAATTTACATCAGGACCGTAGTTAGGAAATATTTATCAGAGTAAAACCACCATATTTAATATTAATAATCACATGGGCAAAACCCAAGTTTCTTATTACAACACTTTTATAGGGATAAACCCTATTTTATTGAATTTAAAACATCGTCTTTTAGGTAACTTTTATAGCCACATTTTTCCCAAGCCTTCATTGCTCTCCAGCTGGCTTTTTACTAATTGGCTTTCACATTGTGTTACCTGAAATACGTTTTAAAAACATTTGTCAGTGGGAAATACTGGTGAGTGAATCTCAATTTAATCAAGTTTAAATAAAAAGTCACAGTGAACAGTATTGAGAGCGATCACATTGTTTATTTCTACACAATTACTCCATTAGTACTGTCAAACCTGACTTGTGGGTCATATTACCCATTGGCTAACTCATTGTCCAATGGTAACGTATTGTCATCCCGACTTACTACTCACAGTGTAGTAAATTTTGTATACAAAACCCCAACATACCGGCAGTAATTGAAGAACTACAAAGACTCAATCACTGCTAAATTTCATTGTAAAATATTTAAGGTTTGGTAAAACATTACCAAAAAGATTAACAAAAAGAGGATAAACTCACATTGCTATCTTAGACTTCGCGTAAGGGTTTCCTGGATATAATCTATAATTTATACAAATGTACATTGGTTAGTATCATAACCCTTTGAAAATATTAATGATACCCTCCCCGAGACGGCATTCCAACAACTACGTCGGGCAGAACCATGACAGTTATTACGGAACCCTAAATCAATCGGGCAGCGTATCTACTATGAAACCGGGGTTATAATACTTACAACGGAGCAGAACCTCGCTAATTAGGGGGAATAATACTTGAAAATTATGCCTATTATCAGAGATTTCGAGATTGAGAAACAGAAATGAATGAGTTGAAATGAAATCCCGAGGCCTTCTTATATAGGGCTAAAATCTGAGTCTCACGCGCCCCGCGTAAAACAAGCACAAGGCTTACGCGGCCCGCGTCAACGCTAGTCAACGGACTAGCTTGTCCGGCTCACCAAGTAGACCCGCCACGATGTCGACACGTGTCAGCTCAGGGCTGCGCCACCATTCATGACTATCGCTGCCCGCGTAAGATCGAGGTGGGTTCTACGCGGCCCGCCTCAACCTAAGTTTCAGATTTTTATTTTATTTTTAATATTATTTAATACATTTCGGCTCGGCTTTCACATACGGGTGTATATAAAGACATATGAGGGTATTTTAAAATATACAAAGAAGTCGGAAATATTATGAGAGTGTCGATTTTACCGAGGGTTGTTACACCCTAGCCTCACCAGAACCAGTATTAATCTCCTGTTACATCTGGGGATTAATCAGTGAGATCAGACATGTAGTCAAGGTAGCTAGACCACAAACCATAGAAAAAGCCGTAGAACTAGCCAATACCTTGACTGATGAATTGGCACGTACACAAGAAGAGAACCAGAGAAAGAACCTAGCTCAAAAGGTTACCCAGGAATTTCGCTACGGTAATTCCAACCGTGGGAAGGTACATATTCTACTTCTGCACCTTACTGTAAGTACTGCAAGAAAAAGCATTCAGGGAGATGTTCCATATACTGCAACTTCTGCAAAATATCTGGACACAAGGAAGAAGACTATAGGAAGAAACCCAGCAATAAGCTATGCTTCAACTGTGGAGAAACGGGGCATATCAAACCGAACTGTCCAAAACTAGCTCCAGCAACAAACAGCAAAACTACTAAGAATGCTAGAGCATTTGTTCTGACAGCTGAAGAAGCCAAGATGATTCCGGATGTGATTGCCAGTACGTTTTTATTTAATGATATTTTTGCTAAAGTATTATTTGACTCTGGTGCAAACCAAAGTTTTATTAATACTTCATTCTGCAAACTTCTCAATCAACCATTAACTAAACTTCAACAAGGATGTCTGGTAGAAACGGCAAATGGAGAATCCATTAAGATCACTGAAATCTTTCAGGGAGCAAGAATAGAAATTTTAAACCACAATTTTATTACTAACCTTTATCCAATGAATCTAGCTGGATTTGATGTCGTATTAGGAATGGATTGGTTAGTAGCCAATCATGCCAGTATTCTATGTGATCAAAAGTCAATACAAGTAAGTTCACCAAAAGGGTGAAAAGATCACAATTAAAGGAGACAAGCCAACTAGGTCCACAAAATTCATCTCTGTGATGAAAACAGCGAGCTATGCAAGGAAAGGATCACTAGTGTATGATTTCCATAATCATTAACACTAAAGGAAAAGAATTGAAAGATATTCTCGTAGTATCTCAATTCTCAGACGTGTTTCCAGAAGAGTTACCTGGACTACCACCAGACAGAGAGGTTGAATTCAGAATTCACCTACTACCAGGGACAACACCGATTGCCAAGGCACCTTACCGTTTAGCACCAGCGGAGATGAAAGAACTGAAGAAACAATTGGAAGAACTTCTAGAGAAAGGTTTTATATAGCCTAGTTCATCACCATGGGGAACACCAATCTTGTTTGTCAAAAAAAAGGACGAGTCAATGCGTATGTGCATTGATTACCAAGAACTGAACAAGGTCACGTTAAGAACCGGTACCCACTACAGAGAATTAATGACCTGTTTGATCAACTTCAAGGAGCTCGATTCTTTTCTAAGATCAATTTACGCTCAGGATATCATCAATTGAAAGTACAGGAAGAGGACATACCTAAAACTGCTTTCAGAACAATGTATGGTCATTATGAATATACAGTCATGCCATTTGGTTTAACCAATGCCCCAGCTGCATTTATGGACACGATGAACAGAATATGTAAACCATATCTGGATAAATTCATAATTGTCTTTATATATGATATTCTTATTTACTCTAAGAGTAAAGAAGATCATGGAGAGCATCTGTTTATACTTTTAAATTTGGTAATAAAAGAGAAGCTTTATGCTAAATTCTCAAAATGTGAATTTTGGTTACAAGAAGTACAATTTCTTGGACATCTAGTTAATCATGAAGGAATTCATGTGGATCCCACAAAGATCGAGGCAATTACTAAATGGAAAGTCCCTGAATCACCAACGGAAGTTAGAAGTTTTCTTGGACTGGCAGGATATTATAGACGGTTTATCTGAGATTTCTCTAGAATAGCCATTCCCTTAACAAAACTGACCTGCAAATCAGTTAAGTTTGAATGGGGACCAAAACAGGAAGAAGCTTTTAGAATTCTTAAGCAAAGATTAACCAACGCACCCATACTCGCGTTACCAGAAGGAACTGAAAACTTTATAGTCTATTGTGACGCTTCTAAGTTAGGTTATGGATGTGTATTGATGCAACGTCAAAAGGTTATAGCCTATGCCTCTAGACAACTTAAGAACCATGAAGACAATTATACAACCCATGATCTAGAGTTAGGAGCCATAATTTTTGCCCTTAAAATTTAGTTACACTATCTTTACGGTAGCAAGTTTACTATTTTCACTGATCATAAGAGTCTAAGATATGTTTTTGGGCAAAAGGAGTTAAATATGAGACAGAGACGCTGGATGGAAATTCTTAGTGATTATGATTGTAATATCCAGTATCATGCAGGAAAGGCTAATGTAGTAGCTGATGCTTTAAGTCGAAAGTATCATGAAAAGCCAAGACGAGCACGTTCTCTCAAATTAAATTTGCAGATAGATTTAAACAAGCAAATTAGAGAAGTCCGGGAATCAGTAATCAAGGACAATACTGAAAAATTAAAAGGAATGATTAAGGAATTAGAACAAGGAACATATGGAATTTGGAGATTCCATAAGAAAAGAATCTGGATACCCAAACAAGGAAACCTACGCCACCGAATTTTAGAAGAAGCCCATAAGTCTAACTATACGATACATCCTGGTAATGATAAAATGTATCAAGACTTAAGAAAAATATTTTGGTGGGTAGGAATGAAAAAGGATATAGCCACCTATGTTGCAAAGTGTCTAACATGTTCACAGGTTAAAGCTGAACATTAGAAACCCCCAGGTTTATTGCAGCAACTAGAAAAGCCTATATGGAAGTGGGAATTGATAACAATGGACTTTGTTACTAAATTACCCAAGACACGAAAAGGTAATGACACAATCTGGGTGATTGTAGACAGATTAACCAAGTCTTCTCATTTCTTACCGATGAAGGAAACTTCAGTATGGAACAATTAGCCAAGTTATATGTAAATGAAATAGTTTCATTACATGGAATTCCTTTATCTATTGTTTTTGATAGAGATAGCCGTTTTACTTCTCATTTTTTGACTAGTTTCCAAAAAGCAATGGGAACCAAGTTAAATCTAAGCACTGCTTATCATCCTCAAACGGACGGACAAAGCGAAAGGACAATTCAGACAATGGAAGATATGCTTAGAGCTTGTGTAATTGATTTCGGAGGAAATTGGGACGATCATTTACCATTAAAAGAATTTTCCTACAATAACAACAATAATACCAGTATCAATGCTGCACCATTTGAAGCAATTTATGGACGTAAGTGCCGAACTCCAGTCTGTCGGCCAGAAATTGAACAAAAACAACTGTCTGGACCAGAGATAGTGTCACACCCCAACCGATGGCGGAAACATCGGGGCATGGCACTGAGTGAAATAGATTGTCCATGAGTATCCATAACAACTATTAATTACCAGATATTTAAACGTCATGTCCCATACCATACCATATCCAAATAAAACAGTTATTACAAATAATTGTCTCAAAAACAAACATCGTTCCAACAACTCAGATTTAGCGTGACATAACTATACCCCTAGCTCACCAAAGCACAGCAATCCTAGCATCTTAAACACCTGCCACATACGTTAAAATAAAGTCAATACACATAGTGTAAAGGTGAGCATACAAGTTTAATAGTATAGTAGATTTCGAAAGCGTTTACGCATAACTAGCATGTAACATGTAGCAAAGTGAAGCATGTAGGTTATCGACAATGAAATATGCATAGACGTGACTGCGAGTTGTAGAATGCGCAACACGTATCACCACTGTGACACATGAAGAAAAGCCCTTAACAACCCCTATCCACGACAGGTGCTGAGTCCAAACTATAGTACTATCATTGCTAAGGTGTTGGGCAACAATCACTGTATAAACATAACATACAAGCATTCATCGAGTAACACGTATAACATGCAGTAACGGTTAGCGTATAAAAGTGTTTGCGTTGTGTGTCGATTGTGATTTGAATATAGGTAACGTATGTAACACCCAAAAGTGCTTAGAGCAAAAAGGTATCGAGTATACCCACAGATAGTGCTTAATAAGTAAACACTCTCTTGGATTGAAGGGAGCACTAAGGGATTAGCCTGAACAGTTAACGATAGCATAAGCGAAGAACGGCGCGTAAAATGATGCAAGAGAGCCAAGTGACGAATGGTCATCCGATCGGATGACAATCCGAACAGATGGTCATTCGATCTGATGTCAATCCGTTCGGATGGCCATTCGGTCGGATTGACATTCGCTTGGGATAGATGTGTTGTGTATGATGGCTTTGAAGTTTTCGTTGTAGCATTTTGAAATTAGAGAAGTATCTCTACCTTTCAGGTCGTTCGATCGAACGGTCGTTCGATCGAACGGTCGTTCGATCGGATGGCGATCCGTCCGGCAAGACATTCTTTGGAGAACAAGTTCACAGCAGGATTGTCATTCAATCGGATGGTCTTCCGATCGGATGGCAATCCTTTAGAAACTGATGATCTTTGAAAATTATGAAGATATTAAAATGTTGAAACCATAAGTCAATTCGATCGGTTTGTCATTCGATCGGATGGCAATCCGATCGAACGACAATCCGTCCAACAATCTGATCATTTTGAAATTTGTTAAGTTTTGAAAGTTTTGCGGTTTGATCAAGACGGTACGATTACATGTTAAACAATGGAACGTCGTCAAGTCCAACTCATCCGACCGAAGTGGAAATCACCCTAGTCCGATCAGTTCACTTTTCGTGACGGTTGTTCATGTTCAGCCCGTGAATCGGTTATCTCGTTGATAGGAATCAGATCTCAGACCGACACATCACTAGAGAAGAGTGGAAGGCCTGAATGAGCTCCAATTCTATCGGTTTTGAGCGCATTGAGTGTAAAAGAGTTGAAAGAAAGTTATAAAACCATCTTTCAATCCTTCTAACCATGAAAAAGTTTAGATCTATGTGAAAACAGTGTTAAAACATGTGGAAATCACTTAGATCTGAGTTGTTCTTGGTGGAATGAAGCCAAATCTTGAAGTTCATAAGAACTCCATGATGACATCACCCTACAACACCTCAAATCCGCTGATTTCACGGTTAAAAGTTAAGATTCAAAGGTGAAAATGATGAAGAAGTGCGTGTAGATGATAGATGTACAAGAATTGAGTTGAAAACTTACAAGAATCGCGAGAAATCGAGAGAAAAGAGGGCTTGAGCGTGCTGGTCGAATGAGAGAGCTGTCACATCACTGTTGTGATGTGACAGGGGGTATTTATAGGTTGCCAAAACAGGAAAGTGCGCAATTGTCGGATCGGATGTCACTCCGATCAGATGGCCATCCGATCGGATGGTCATCCGTACGGATGACCATTCGATCGAAGTGGTCTGGCGAGTTAGGTTTCGATGTTTCATTTCGGGCGTTGAGCGTTGCGATGCGTTTAAGCGTGTATCGATTAGGCGATGCGATAGATTTAGTTAATAGTTACCCAAATACTATATCATACAATCAACATAAATAACTTGCGTTTAGCGTTGCGATTAGATTGCGTTGTGATAGAGTTGCAATTGCATTTCGATTAATCACCACAAACATAAAGTAAACATGCACAAGTAACACATAGATAGCACACACACGTAAAACAATATACTGAACCTATAAATCAAGTTGCGAATGTGATTGCGATGCGATTAGCGATAAAGCGATAAATAGATTAGCGATAAACATGCGATTAAACCTTGAGTGTTATAGATACTCCACATAATACAACTAAAGCAAACAATTAATAGAGTTTGGTTACAAGTCAAGGTGTACAATCAATAGTTAAGCAAGGAGTGACAGTTCGCAATTAGCAATCTTTTCTTCCTTTGACTTTGACTTGTACTTTGATTTTCGAAACACGTGGTGTTACAGCCTCCCCTTCTTAAGGGAATTTCGTCCCAAAATTAAGGCGCAGGCGTAACAAAAAGCTGAGGGTACTTCGCCTTCATGTCGCTTTCGAGTTCCCAGGTGAACTCTGCGCCGTGTTTGCCTTCCCAGCGGACCTTCACAATGGGAATGTGTGAGCGCCTGAGCTTCTTGGTTTCTCGGTCCATGATTTCGACAGGCTTCTCCACGAATTGTAATGTTTCGTCCACTTTTAGATCCTCAAGTGGCACTTGTAAATCCTGATCAGCCAGGCACTTTCTGAGGTTCGATACATGGAAAGTTGGGTGGACGTTGCTAAGTTCCTCCGGTAGTTCGAGTTTGTAGGCAACTTTTCCAATCCTTTCCAGGATCTTAAAGGGTCCCACATATCGAGGCGCGAGCTTTCCTTTCTTGCCGAATCTGATCACTGTCACACCCTGACTTTTGCGGAAGCGTGATTATGGTGTGACTTTCTTAATACCATTGCATTCAATCATAACAACGACTATATGATAAAACCATAGATGTTCATCCATAAAGTAAGTTTAAAAACATGACAACATTGTTTGGAACATAGACTTCAAATTTAAGTTTACAACCATACGAATTGTTTACGAGTTCACTAAGGACTCATCAAAAGATATTAGATAAAACCAAGGTTTGGAAGACGTGTCTCGTCCAGGAATAAGACACCCAACCCAAACCTCACAACCATGGATGACATCTTTATTCACAACGCAGCATGAAACTTCCAACGCCCGCCAGATCCGCTTACTAATTCCCTGAAATACATGTATTTTGAAAACATCAACAAAAGTTGAGCGAGTTCACGTGTTTGTTTGTGTGTATGAGTAAACCTTTGAAAGTATGTCTGTATGTAAGTCCTGGTATGAAAGAAACAAGGAAAACAGATCACCAATGGTTTGCAAGGCCATTGATATGTGTGAAGTGATGCAGGAAAACTCAAACCTAGCAGATTTGTCTCTGGGAATAAGACATAGTCACCACATGGGCCACCCTGGTCCTCATGGGTGTGGGCTCGCTACACCCAAATAGATCTATCACTCATGTCCCTCGGTCCTACAACGAGGATTAATGGCCTTAAGTGTTGTACCCACCACTCACATGATCAAGTAGTACCCTTCCTTAGCTAACCATACCATGTATAAAACATTTGTAAATAGTTGTAACATGTATTTCACCCCCGAAGTTATACAACTGAAAAAAGTTAAAAGAGAAGGGGGACATGAAACTCACAGTCTTGCGTCTTCAACAATCGTAACTCGCACTTCTCCGGTGAACATGACTACCTACAATGTACTAATGTCTATTAGACGAACGGGTCGTGCCTTGACTTAATGTTAACGTTTCTAAGTTACGTTTCTTTTACGCTTCTGATATTATTCCAAGTTATATAATTTTTGTCAAAATAATTAATATTTTAACTTAAATTATATTTATTAAATTTTGGAATAATTGTTGAATAATATATATTACTTAACACTTCCCAAGTATTGGTTCCTGTATTTCCTTCCCAAGGATGGGGGTATCTTATACATGTGTATTCGTATTCTTGTATTTGTATATTTTGCCATGTTTTGGTGTCGTATTCCGGTGTGTATCTATACGTGTGAGAATACGTATATTATTGTATTCATTAAGTATTCATATATTAAATTTATATTAAACCTTCTGGAATATTATTTCTAGTACAAGTCCACCAATATATATATTTCCAAAATATATATTTTTAAGAAATATTACTTAGAAAAATTATTTATGATTTTTCTTTTGGCAAAAATATTTGTAGTTCTAAAATAATATATTTTCAAGTCTAACTTAGAAAATATATATAAACTTATTTTTATCCGAAAATATTGTATTTCAAGTGTACTCAAGAAAATATATATCTTTCCCAAAAATTATATATCTTCTAGAAATTCCAAAAAAAATATATTTTTACTTCCCAAAACAATATATTTTCTCTTTGTCAAAAATATGATATATCTTTGTAATAATTGCAAAAATCATATTTTAACTTCCTTGTGTCCAAAATATTACTTACCAAAATATACTTGCGAATTAAGTTCCGGAATATTTTGTAAGTTACATTTTTTTGTTTGGTTTTGCCAATATTTTGTGTGTAACTTATATACTTATTCCTTGAGAGTTTGGTAATATTTTGGATTGTAATTCTTGGTGTTTTAATGTGTTATATTATTTCAAGTCCTAAAATAATATAACTATTACACAAAGTATACAAATAATCACACATATGTGTCTTTAATGTATATATATATTCTAAATATATTTTTAGCCACTTTTATTTGTAAAAACCAACCTCCAATATTTGTATTTTGTAACCAAAATTTATGGCAAAGTTTATGTAACAATGTATGGTTTAAAATACACTTGGTTAATATTTTTCTAAGTGTTTGTATTTTTAGAAAATTTTGCCATAGTTTCCCCTAAAAATGGAGGTTTCCATGCATTCAAGCATATCATTTTCTTTTGTAAAATTACCACAATCAATCCACAATCAACACTAAACAACTTACACTTACCAATTTTGCCAAAATCATGCTTATTCCACTAATTCATGAACTTGAAAGTTTATGGAAAGTTGTAGTAACTTGGTAGTGTGTTTAGTGAGTTTAGTTATCCTTCAAAGTATGGTTGTTTATATAAAAACATCATTCTTGAAAGACTTAGATGTTTACAACTTTTAATCATGTTTTACAAAATGTTTCTTCATGTAATCTTCTTGTTACACAAGTGTTTCTACACTTGTTTAACTACCAAAAATAGCATTTTTTTATTTAAGAACCAAGATCTACTAAAACTCATATTTTAAACTTGGTTCTTTTGGAAAACCATTCATAAATCTTAGATCTATATGATTATTAACCCACTTTGATTATTATTTTTCAAGAAACCAAAGTATTCTTCTCAAGTTCATGATTTAAGTGTGGATGATCTTTCATCCTACCACATTCTCACTTTCTCATCTTGCTAAACTATGTTTCTAATCATGATCTAGCAAGATGTTATGATGATCAACATCATTTCTACAAACAATCAAAGATCAACAAGCATACATCTCATAAACAACTTAGTTTCATCAAGATTACTTCATAAATCAAGCTTATGTTCAAGTTCCATGCTTATGTTCTTTAATTTTCTTAATGTTCTTGATTATGATACTACTTTAACCACTCAAAATAGAAGTAATATGAAGTGTACAAGGATCTTACCACTAGCTCAAGGCTAGGGATGAATCAAGAGTAGAAAATGAGTGGGTAAAAGCTAATAGAGAAGGTCCTTCAAGATCCAAAGCCACCAAGCTTCCTTATCTTGCATCTAACACCTTTGTATGGTATTGTAATAGTTGAAGGTTGAACAAAAATGATGGAGGTGTGTGGGTGATGGTTCGGCCGAGAGCTCCCAAGGAGAGGGAAGAAGAAGTGTGTGTGATGTGCATGAAGATATGAACTCAAGATCACAAGGTTACTACTTATAACCATATTCTCCAATTATCTCATGTATAATATGTTGCAAAAAGTAAAACAAGATCCAATTAAATATAGGAATAAAATCTTGAAGTATGGTGGTGGTGGTATGGCTGATTGTAGGGGGGTATGTAGAGTAGGTTTAACTAGTTTGATTACTTACTAGTTCAAAATCAAGTATATAGTTAGTTACTTAGTTACATGATATTTTTAGGTGGTGTTATGATGTTCGGGGATCATAACTAGCTTGGAAACATTAAAACAATGCTTCTAGTGTAAATTTAGTGTTTCGGGTAGTGTCCGGTTGTTCGGTCCGGTTGTTCGGTTAGATACTAATTCGTTAAAGTGCTAAACTTGCAGTTTAGTGTTCTTTATGTATCTTTTTGTGACACTTTTAATTCCCGACACTTAGGAAAGCATTCAGGACCATTTTACCATGTTTCTGCATAAAATTAATGTGTTTAAATGCTGATTTATGCTGAATTTTGCTAAATTCAGCACTTTGGGTGAGTTTTAGGCACTTTCCGGCACTTAAACTATCACCTAGAAAAGCAGTTTTGTGATCCTTACTTCCCTACACTCTACACTAGTGTAGTACTTAATTTCTGACTCATACTGGGTCTCAAAACACTGTCTGTCTATGTACTGAACTTCGTCAGCATTTTCCCGGTTTGTCTGTTAACTGTGCTAACTGTGCTTTGTGCATCTTTTATGTCAATAAAGTTCTCATGCAATCAATGATATGTCATTTGCAATATGTGATGCACATGTGTGTATAAAGCAATAATCAGAAAGCAGTTAATTGTAATTCAGCACAGTCATTAAGCACTAATCAAGATTAATTAATTGTACGGATACCTGGATTCTTGACAGTTGTCAGAATCACACCCTTCCAAGGTGATACCTTTAGGAGTACGTGATCGCCAACGTCAAATTCAAGGGGCTTGCGGCGTCTATCGGTGTAACTTTTCTAATGACTCCGAGCTTTCAGCAGATTGTCTCGAATTTTGAGGATTTTGTCAGTCGTTTCTTGCAACAGCTCAGGACCGGTTATTTGCGCGTCTCCGATCTCGTGCCATACAATAGGCGATCGACATTTCCTTCCGTATAATGCCTCAAATGATGCCATTTGAATGCTAGAATGATAACTGTTATTGTACGAGAATTCAACTAAAGGTAAGTGCGCATCCCAATTACCACTGAAATCTATGACACACGAGCGAAGCATGTCTTCAAGGGTGCGTATCGTTCTTTCAGTCTGACCGTAGGTTTGGGGATGGAAGGCGGTACGTATATTAAGAGTAGTACCAAGAGCAGATTGAAACGTTTCCTAAAGGCACGAGGTAAACCGACCATCACGGTCAGAGATGATGTCGTGAGGCGTCCCATGTCGACAAATGATCTCATCGGTGTAGATTCGGGCTATTTTTTCTACCTTAAAGTCTTCTCGTATCGGCAGAAAATGAGTAGATTTAGTCAAACGGTCAACGATAACCCAAATATTGTCATGACCTGATGGCATGCGCAGGAGTTTTGTTATGAAGTCCATAGCTATACTCTCCCATTTCCACATAAGGATCTCGGGTTGGACGAGTAAGCAAGAGGGTCTTTGCTGTTCGGCCTTGACTTTCGAGCAAGTCAGGCACTTCGAAACATAGATAGCGATATCCTTCTTCATGCCCGGCCACCAGTATTTGTAGCGAAGGTCCTGGTACATCTTATCGGCGTCGGGATGAATAGAATATCGAGACTTGTGGGCTTCGTCCAGCAGAATTTGTCGTAAGTTGGTGCGCTTGGGGATCCAAATTCGGTCTAGATAGTGGAATATACCATTCGACTTATTCACTAACTGCTCGCCATTGTTGAGGATCCTTTCCTTCTTCAAGGTACGTTCGGTAAAACAAGCATGTTGGGCGTCGCGGATAAGAGCTTCGAGATTATGTTGGGCTTGGATATTACGAACGCTACGCAAATAGCTTCGTCGGCTTAGAGCGTCGGCAACGACATTTGCTTTGCCAGGATGACAACGAATCTCACAGTCGTAATCATTTAGAAGTTCAACCCATCGGTGTTGGCGCATATTTAGTTCCTTTTGGCTGAGGATGTGTTGTAGGCTCTTATGGTCTGTGAAGACCGTACACTTGGTATCGTAAAGGTAGTGTCGCCAAATCTTCAACGCAAATAAAACTACACCAAGCTTGAGATCATGGGTTATATAGTTCTTCTCGTGGATTTTGAGCTGACGAGACGCGTAAGCGATAACCTTGTCCCGTTGCATGAGAACAAAACCAAGACCAAGGTTCGAGGCATCACAATAGACTACGAAGTCATCGTTTCCGTCGGATAAAGTGAGTACAGGAGCATTGCAGAGCATATGTTTGAGGGTCTGAAAGGCAGTCTCTTGTTCGGTTCCCAAACAAAAGGCTTGTCTTTATGCGTTAAGGAAGTAAGCGGGACAACGATTTTCAAAAAGTCAGTGATGAATCGAAGGTAATAGCCCGCCAATACGAGGAACGAACGAACATCGGATGGTGATTTTGGAGTAACCCAACTCTTAAGAGCTTCCATCTTTACGGGGTCGATGTGTATACCTTGACTATTGACGATGTGACCAAGGAATTGAACCTCCTCTAGCCAAAATTCACACTTGGAGAACATGGCATAGAGTCGATTCCCCTGGAGTAGCTCGAGAACCAAACGTAGATGTTGCGCGTGTTCGGTTTTCGACTTCGAATAGATAAGGATGTCATCGATGAATACGATGATGAAACGGTCAAGAAATTGTTTGCACACACGGTTCATCAAATCCATGAAAACCGCAGGCGCATTGGTTAAACCAAAGGGCATTACGACGAATTCATAATGGCCGTATCAGGTTCGGAAAGTGGTTTTCGCTATATCTTCCTCCTGAATGCGTAACTGGTGATAGCCTGAGCATAAATCAATCTTCGAGAAACATGTAGCACCTTGCAACTGATCAAACAAATCATCGATTCGAGGAAGAGGATAACGGTTCTTGATAGTCAGCTTATTCAACTCCCTATAGTCGATGCACATCTGGAACGGCCCGTCCTTCTTTTTAACGAAAAGAACTGGTTTAGCAACAGGATGAAGCCTTTGCCAAGTAATTCCTAGAGTTGACTCGAGAGTTCGCGCATTTCAGATGGAGCGAGGCGATAAGGAGATTTAGCAATAGGATTTGCTCCAGGAATGAGATCAATACGGAAGTCGATATCACGACTCAGAGGTAAACCAGGTAATTCATCAGGGAATACACGAGGAAAATCACGAACCACATGCACCTTATCTATTACCTTAACTTCCTTTTTCTCTGCTACTACAATGTGCGCCAAGAAAGCTTGGTATTCCTTACGGAGATACTTGCTAGCCTGGACACACGACATAAGTTGGAGTTTCTTCGATGTGACTTCACCGTAAACACACAATTGATCACCATTAGCGAGCGAGAAGCGAATCATCTTATCAAAGCAAACAACTTCAGCACGATTTTCACGAAGAAAATCCACGCATACTATGATGTCAAAACTACCGAGCTGCATCGGAATAAGGTCGATAGGGAAGACGTGATTATTAAGCTCAAGAGTACAATCACGTAGAACGGAATTGATATCGACGGTTCTTCCAGTGGCAACTTCAACATCGAACGTCGAGGGGAGATGGGCGCGCTTACGATTTAGGAGCTTTTCGAATTCAAATGATACAAAATAGTTATCGGCTCCAGTATCAAACAAACACAAAACATATATACATTCACAAGGAACGTACTGTGACACCCGACTTTTTTCAGGTCGTACCGTACGATAGTAATATGTGTAGTGAACATATAAAAAGGCTGTATATGACTGATTGTGATATTTATGTATGATATTAAATGTGTTAGTAAATTCAAATGTTTATAAAAATTATGTTGGCAACGATAAAATAAACGCTTATCGCGTAACGATTAAAATGCGAAACGAACGTCGGTGACCACCCGATCAGTGTTAAATTCCTAAAAATAGTCTGTTATGATTATAGTAGTAATTTTAGTCATATCCGTGAGGAAAAATAAATTAAAACGCTAATAAACTCTATTTTTCGAGTTTGAGCGCGTACCGCGCGATACTGCGCGTATTAGACAAAATACTGTCAACGCAGCAGTCAAGGCAACTGGTAATTATTTCAGTAATAATTTAAGTGATTATTTTTATAGAATGATAAAAATAATTTAAAACGCACTAAAACAGGATTAAAACGCTAGATAAAATACCCGACAATCAGTAAAATACATGTTTTTAACTCAAATTTACATATAATATATGTATGTATATATATATTGTGTGTGAGAGGGGGATGTGTGGCGGCAATGTGGGCTGCCCACATTCTCTTGAATCTTGAAATTAGACACTTGTCCCATCTAGAGAATGATGAATGATGATTAATACTCCAATACCTTCCATACTTTGCATATTTTCAAGAAATCCATTTCAAAACTTCACTCTCTCTCTTCCTTGGACACTCACGGCCGAACACCCCTTACCACACTACCATTTCATTTTCAAATTCAAATCTTGAAGAATCATGTCCATTTCAAAGTGATTTCAAGCTTTCAAGAAGGTTTAGAAGTGATTTCAAGGAGGTTTGAGCAAGAACACGCTTCACATCATCATAAATCATAAAACCCACTAAGAATCTTGAAGGTATAACATATTTTCTTTTAAATCTTTTTCTTGATTCATAGTGATGAAGATGATAGTGAAAGTTTCTCTTGTTCTTGAATCTAAACATTAACTTGAAAACTACAAACAAATGAGTTTTGAATAAAATAAAAATGGGTGCATGCATATATGTATATATGGCCGAGAATGTGTGTGTGTATGTGTATATGTTGTGTTTTGATTTTTGATGAAAGATTTCTTGATTTATTTGATTTCTTGAAAAGTATGATGCATGAAGGAATTTTTAGGTGTCATAAAAGAATGTTCTAAAATGAGTTAAGATTTGAAAGTGATGTGTTGAAAAGTAAATTTTTGGAAGTATATGTATGTATGTATTTCCTATATATGTATGTATATATGTATGCATGCATATAAAAGTTGTCATGTAATCTTAAATGTGAAAGATATAAGCATGAATGAATATGAATGATTTGAATGATCATGATGATATGTGTAATATGTGACAACTGCCACTTTACGGTAACTTTCTTACACTTAAAATACTCATTTTTAGCTATTTTTTATGCATTTTAAACACCCGAACTGCGTATTTCGTGGCATACACTTAGAATACTCATGGAATACTTACTTAGGATGCATACGATTCATTTTTATTAAGTACATTTGAAACAGTTTAAACAATGCATCGAAACTACTAGAAAAGCACCTAGTAAACTAGTATTCTGACGAAAACACAGGATCCGCAGAAATCATCTAAACAACATCGTTAGGACTCAGATGAAAGTCCACATCTAATATATATTAAACCCAAACTAGGAATGCAAGGGTTTGATTTAAAACCTTTCTGAAGTCCGATAACACTAAAAATTTCCCGAAAAGCACTAAAAGCGACGATTTCAACACTTTTCCGCAGAAATTCTGCAGAAATCAGCTTTCTAATATTTTTACAACATGTAAAAATGCTATTTAACATAGAATTCATGTGAGGATACATTCGGGTATCATCCGAGCCAATAACTACATCAATTCACACAAGTTACACAACTTAGAGTTCAAATAACCTCGAACCGAAACAATTCGAAACGAATATCCGAACAATATCAAATCTTTTTTTTAATGATGATCTAGTGCTATTTGGATCATTATGGTCTAGTAATGGTCACTTAACACCCTCTTATCACTTAAACACTTACACAAACAAGTTTCCTAACATAACACCTCAAAATCTAACACTTAATCAAAAGAATCAAGTTCACCAAGCAAGGGTACCCCCCCTTGTTCTCGGCTCACACCACTTGTGTGGGACCCCATTTTTACCTTGTCTCCGTAAATATCTAGATATTTACCTCCGGTTACTAGTGGATTAACCAAGTGGGCAAGTGGTAAATGTTGGTGAAAGACTTTAAACACTTTGGCTCATAATCAACAAAGCTTTTCATCTCACTTTTCACCTTATTTTTCACATAGTTAATAAACTCTCTCAAACTTCATATCCTAGCCAAGAACACCCACCAAAAATCATTCACTATTTGAACACTTTTGATGATCAAGATGGAGCTTGAAGTTACTTAAGGTGATCTAAAGCAACAACAAGAAGAAGCAAGCCATTCCATCCATTCCATAGCTTCCAAACACCAAGATCCACACTTTTTTTCTTTTTCTTAATCATCATCAAGATCGTCCCTAGCCATTAGTGCTAGAAGTAAGATTCTAAAATCTCTTTTTCATACTTATTTATGCATTGTTTGTTTAAAGAACATGTAATTAACTAAATAATCATACAAAATAATATGAAAATACAAAGAAGCAAAATAATAATCATGATATAAAAGTGTGTTTATGTTGTGATTTAAAGATGATTACTTGCATATTTGATCTAGTTTTGATGATTAGCATACAAATAACTTGTTAGATGATGCTTAAAAACATAATCTAACAAGTGTACATGAAAATGTTTAAGGGTTTTGTTAAACATAAATGTTTAGATGGATGATCATAATCTTTGTAGGATCGTTTTCAGACCCGAACGAGTCGATCAGAAGAGTTTATCTCAATACGAGTGGCGGAAACAAACGTATAGAGTTCAATTCAGCTAGATTTACACTTTAAACTGTCCGTATATTGATTTTAGATCAAATACAAGCCTGTGGACACTTCGGCAGCACTTCGTTACACTGACCGGAAAGTTACAAATGAAATGGCACAAAAGGTATATATAGTATGTCTAATTTCGTTTGAATGTGCCATGAACCATTTCAAACGAAATTAACACAGTTAATTTCGTTTGAAAGTGGTAATGACACTTTCAAGCGAAATCATCCATATACACTCTAACTCGATTTCCGTGCTTTAATCTATCTACAAACATACAAGACTCGATATAAGACGAAGTCGACATATGCATGCACCAACAGACTCCCCCTCGAATACTGACGAGTCTTCAGTGTCGAGTCTTCGGTTGTCAAACCTTTAGTCTTTATCAGTCTGTTTACTCCCTCCAAAAATTCTCCATTGAAAGCATCCACAATCAATCTCTTTCTCTTTCTTGTAATCTTCAGGATCTGAATCTGGCTCTACAATCTTCAGACTCCCTCTTGATGTCTTCAGACTCCCCCTTTCGCTAAACCGGGATCGCAGTCTGGAATTCGCTTTCCACAGGTTCTCAAATCGTAACCTGGCACTCATCTAACTCAGGTATCGGAACCTGGCTAACCTGCATACATCTCTACCCAAAAATAAGTTTTTCAAATTTAAAATTTTTGCAAATTTAGAAACCACTTGCAGGTATCATTCAAAAATGATTTATTCTTTGATAACCACTTGAAAATACAACTTTTTCATCCATTCTTTCCCAAATCTGTTCATCAAGTTTAGCACTTAGAATTTTGAATATCAGCACTCCAACATCAGTTGTCGAAAATCTTTTTGAATTTTTCAAAATTTATGCTAAAACACACTAAAATCTTTTTGGATTTTTGAATATAACAGAAATGCAATAAAGAAATATTTACAGACACTATTATTGTGAGTTTGCGTAAGAGGATTATATCAGTTTTTGAGACAAATCACCAACACCGTTAAGCTTTAAACATTTTAAGTTCTAAACGATTCACATAGATTGACGATATTGTTTTCCACTTAAACTCAATCTAAAAACTTTCGAAATGCTTACCGATACGTTAAGGTACATTAATATTGGACTAAAATCTTATGGACCCCACGATCTCAGCATATACCCTCATCATGCAATACACTGACTCAAGTAATGCCTTTAAACATTTGTCAACTGTGATTTATGCGAAAATAAAGCAGAATGTTTAAACATTAACAATCAGGTCGATACTTCCATATATGCAGAGAAAGTCCAATGTTTAAACAAAATAAGAAAATAAAAATAAGTTGAAGTTGTTTAGGATTTAACCACCAGGTCGATACTTCCGTATACGCAGAGGAGGTCCAAAGCTTAAACGAAACACCAAAGAAAATAAAGCAGAACGTTTAGGCAATAACATCCAGGTCGATACTCACGTATACGAAGAGGATGTCCAATGCTTAAACAAAATAAAGAAATAAAACAAGTTTAAATCTTTGCAAAATAAAATGCACAATCACAGCGACTTTTCAGCAAAGTTGTGAAAGTTCACAAACTTAACCAGTTTTATGTCTTTCGACAATCAGCGATTACCGAGTAGGCACACAATCAAGAAGGACAAAACTAAGTACTATGCTTTCGACCATGTTTCCCACTAGAACTAGGCTTTTTTATTTAAGTTTGTATCGTTATCGCAAATCTACTAGTCTAGCTGAGCCTACCGTCACATCTTTAGTGAGACCGTTTATCACATTTTAATTTTCCATTTCTTTAGCATGTCGTGACCGTCCACTGATGTACTATCATTTCCTCTATTTCACAACAAAACTCTTTTTTCAATTTTATCATGTTTTTGATTTTTTCAAATTTTCAAATGTTTTTGGATTTTCTGAAATTTCCTACTCCCCCTAAAATTCAAACACATTTAAAAGAAATTTGAAAACAAACTGTATAAGTAAATTAACAACTGATATCGAATTGCTTCAAATCGCCATCCACTTGGCATAAACAATCAGAACTCCCCTTTACAACAAACTATTTTCCCATTGATTTCAAAACACTTAAGTTTATTTTAATCAAATGGTTTTTCCGGAAAATTAGTTTTGTTGATTGATTTTACCATTTGTAGGTTAGGGATTTGATTCATCACATTGTCTTTCAACCACTGTAGGAAAATGCAAGTACAACTTAATGTCCTTGATTTACCACTTGTAGGTAAAAACCTTTTCCAACTAATTTTTCAACCACATGGCTTACCAACCAATACCACTTGTAGGTTACCATATGTAGGTTGAATTCTCAAGATGTCGATTCCTACTCCTCGCTTACCAACCTGGAAGTTTCGGCAAGTCATACTTGTTACTAATTTTCAATTTTTACAAACAACTTAAAAATGATGCCGATTCATGCTCCGCGATTACCAACTTGGGAGCTCCGGTAAGTCAGGTTTTTATTCTTTGAAAAATATTGACACCCAGGCCTGACCGTCCTTGGGTGTAACCACTTCTTTTTCATTCTCACTTTCAACAGACTTGTGAACATTCCTTTTGGAAGCATAGAATTCTTTCACTCCTTTGACCTTACCATCGACCATTTTTCCAAAAATGTGTTTCACATTTCCATTGAAAGTTTTTTCAACATCAAATTTATTCTTCTCTGAATAAAATTGATTTGAAATTTCAACTTTACCGATTTTAGATTTCAAATTCTCAGTCCGCAATGGTGGAAAATTCTCATCATCCAATGGCGGAACCGTTTTCTCCTTTTTCATAATAACCTGTGGCTCCTCTGATTTTATGGAATCAGATTTATCACCAGAATTATCACATGAATTCTTAACAACCCATATTTGGTTATTAAGTTTCTCTTTTCTCTTGAAAACATTTTTCGAACATTCACCACCCTCATAAATTGAATTTTCAAAAACTTTGAATCTGTTTGTTGGTGGTTCGGTTTTCTCAATAACCTTTTCTTTCAGTTTACCAGAGACTCCCTGTTTTGTTTGCATTGCCTTTGAACAATTCCTGGCAATGTGACCAACTGTTTTACCTTGAAAACAGGTTCTCGTCTCTATCTTCTTCTGAGCAACACTTTTATTCATTTCTTCTTGCTTTTTGGCAAGGAATTCTTTGTTCGTCTCCTTCCAGAATGAACTCTTTTGTTCTTTTTCAGCACTTGTTCCTGAAACAAAAACAGTTTTTGGTTTATAAATTTTCTCATTTTTATAATTTTTCGATGGTATAAAACCTAGTCCATTCTTTTTGAAATTACCATTATGGTTTGGTTTCTTTTGAAAACCCGAACCAGAACTGTAACCTTTTTTCTTGTTTAAACGTTGTTGAACTCTTGAGGTGTAATGATTTGGTTTTTCAGAAAGATTTAAATCTTTTATTTCAGAAATATTAATTTCTGTTAGTTTGAAAACCTTTTTAATCATTTCAGCTTTCACACCTCTTATTGGAAAAACCTCATCAGAATATAATTTGTCAGAATCTTTCAAAGTATATGCTACTTTGATCGGTTCGTCATCCAAATTAGATTTTGATAACAAAAACTCTTTATTATACACCCGTTTTCCATGTTTGTCTTTTTGACTTGATGTGTCGGACTTTGACTTTGACTCTGATTTTGACTCCGACATTAACTCCTCTGTTTCATCCTTATCCAACACCTGATCGACCACCTTTTTATTAATTCGGACTCATGATCAGTATCGAACGACGTGAAAGTGACATCTATACTTTCTGGCAAGTTATCCGACTACCCAGACTCCCACTGTAAATTTGTTGCCTTTTCGACTCTTTCAGAATTTGGATTTCGAGGAGAATATCCATTTTCGACCGGGGGTGGACATTTTTTATAGACAACACTTGGTTTCTTACCAGAAATCTTCACTTGATCATCTTCTTTTGTTTCGGACTTCTTCTCTTTCGAAGTCTTCTCATCTTCAAATGTCTTCAATCCCACCACTATAGGGTAAATCCTGTCAACAACAAAAGTAGAGCATGAGTAACTTTTTAATAATCTGTTAACTCTCTCAGTTTTAATTCTTTGTGTTGCCAACTTTAATTCAAGCTCAGCACATTTCTCTGTGTAGTAGTTGACTTCGTCAAGCTGTCTCATGTAAGCTCCTTTGAGTGTATTCATTGCTACAGCTTGTTCACTACTTGACACGTTGTACTTTTTATGTTATGCAGCAATTCATTGTTCTGCATTATCAAAGAATCACAATTCATACACTTCCCAGCAACCTTGACTGCCTCATCATCTGTTTTGATTTCAAATGCTGGAACTTCTTTAACTACTCTCACTTGAACTTCTTCTAAAACTTCTTTCTTTTTCTTTTCTTCACCATTTAAACGTTTTCTGACTTTTTCTACCCAATAATCATCAGTATAATCATTGATAACATGAGCAACAAATCCTTTAGCCAGGAATTCTTTGTCTGGGCAATAATCGTCCCAACTGAAACCTTCTGCCAATTTTTCATCTTCTTGTTCTGCCACACATACTTTACTATCTGTTGGAATGTATTTATCCCAACTGAAATCATTTCCTTTATCTTGATTAACAAGACATGCTCTCTTTGTGTCTTCAATTTCTTTCCTACCATGAGCTGTTTGTGGTTGTTGTTGTTGATGTGGTTGTTGAGCAACTTGATGATATAAAGCTTTTCAATAGTAATCATTGTTTCCAAAAGGATTTTGAGCTCCACTTGCTTCACGATTTGTGCACTCCCTCTTGAAATGCCCTTTTTCCCTGCATCGAAAACAAGTAACTTTAGACTTATCAAATCCTAAAGCTGAAACATGCGCATCGCGAAAATCATCTCTGCCTGTAATTTCTTTAAACTTTTCAGCTCGTCTCAACACGCTAGCCATACACCATTTTATATCCATCAATTCCATCTCCTCAGCATCAATTTGATCGTAATCCTCTTTCGTTAGCATTGGATTCCCGATCCTTCCTACAACTAAACCTCCATAGGATTCAAGCACAGTTACCAACAAATACATGTGGCTTTTAGCAACTTCCTCTGTATAATTCTGATCATTTTCAAGGTTTAAAGCAATGTTGCATTGAAGTACTTTGCCACTCTTTGTTGCAGAAAAGTGTGGATCAAATGATGGAAATGAAGAAAATCCCATCTTGTTACTTGATCCTTGAGATGGCTTTTCAGAAGATCCCATTGTATTGAAAGCAGTTTCAACTTTTGGCGAAAACTTGGTTTTGTCATTAACACCACTTTTGTAGTACAAACCAATGTCTTGTTCTCCATCATAATTCTTCATTCTCGCTATCTTTCGTTGCTCCATTTCTTGAGCTTCAAGCTATTTAATAAAATCACTCAATGTTAAATCATTAAAACCTGGTTTGTTTTTCAACATCATAAGATACGTGCCCCACTCATCATGTGGCAACGCATCAACTAACTTTTCTATCAACTCATCTTTATCCTTTCTGATACTCAATCTGTTCATGTTTTTCAATAAATTGCAGTATCTTTCAATGATCTGCTTGGTGCTTTCATTTCTTAAACCTCAGAACAAATCGAATTCCTTCTTCATCAACGACTTTTTGTTTTTAAGCATGTCATCACTACCAAGAAACTTTGCTTCTAATTCTATCCATATCGAATGTGCAGTTCCATTATGTGGAAGTAAAATCAAAATGTCTTCTTTAATCGCCTGCTGCAACAAACTAACCATCAACTTCTCATCTTTGTATTTGTTTTTCTCCTCAGCACTCAAATATCTAATTGGTATTTTCTCTCGATCGCTACCAACTGGTCTAAAATATTGAACTTCAGTATGTTCCCATGCATCTAAATGATAAGCTTCAACCCAGTTACCAAATCGTTCAGCCCATCCACTAAAATCATCAATATCCAAAAGCTTAGGCGGTTTTTGAGTTGTTCCAGTTTCACACTACAAGAAAACTGGGTTTTTAGTACGCGAAAAAGCGTCCTAAAATGCTATTTTATAGGACCTTTCATGTAATAGGACCAACGGTAAAAGCGTTTCATGTAAAGGGGTCGTAATAAGTCCCAAAACTAAAAAAGCGTCCTAACATCTCAAATAAGATTATGAAACCCTTTTTATGGTTGCGTGATATGTCTTTGAACAACCAAAATAGTGTCCTAATAAAAATATATTAGGACACTTTTACGATGTTCTAACATGTGCTTACATACTTTTAATCTTTTGATACACTTACAAGCGTCCTTAGAAATTAATTGATAGGACCCTTAGGATGTAACATTATAGCTAATTTAGTACCAAGAAAAGGGTCCTAATATACCAAGTAAGATTATGAAACCAATTTTATGGTCGCATAATATGTCTATACACAACTTAAATAGCGTCCTAAAAAGAACATATTAGGACACTTTTACAATGTTTTAATATGTGATTACCTACTTTTAATCTTTTGATACACATACAAGTGTCCTTAAAAATTAATTTATAGGACCCTTATGATGTAACGTTATAGCTACTTTAATATCAAGAAAATGGTCCTAATATCCCAAATAAGATTATAAAACCAATTTTATAAACAGACCATCAACATATAACATCCTAATAGTTAATGTATAACATCAACTAATGAAAGAAATAAAACTTCATTATATTTCAAATAAGCATGTTTATAACAAAAACACTAACCATAAATAAGTTATAACATTATCTAACATAAAGTTTTAACATTTAACAAAGAAATTAAAAGCAATTAAAGAAATAAGAAGCATAAAATCTTGAGTCATCATGTGTCCTCAATCCTCATGGACTACCTACAAATAAAACATCCATGTATAAACATTAAGTTCCATGATATTAAAATTATTTGTATCACAAGTTTAACAAATACATACCAGATGAATGGATAGGGCCAATACAATCTTGAATTGTAGAAAATAAACCATATGGTCTTACCAAGTTTTCATCTTTTTTATTGGTACTTGAACATTTACCTCACACCATTCTGGTCCAATCTCTGTACCACCAACTAGATCATTTGGGTCCAGGCTCTGGACCCTTCCTCTTGCTACAGTCTCGGTAGAGTTTAGAATGCTTTTGAGGAAAACTTTATCTCCGACCTAGATTTTAGTTTTCAACAAATATTTATTAAACTCTAGTCATAATAGTGCAAAAAATCATTTTACAAAAAAATTAATAAAGTTTTACACTAGCAGGCTAATATTTTTATAGAAAAACTAAGGAAAATTGGTTTGTAATAGGTGGAACACTAAAGATTTATATAGAAAAATACCCGTAAACGTTGATGTCCATTGGTTACACTAAAGATTTCTCTATGACATGCCGAACGACTAGGTATTACACCCCAAACATCAGCAGCACGAACACCCAGACGATACATAACCGCATCACCATTTCGATCATTACCCATTACTTTAGAAAAAAAACATCATCTGGTCCAGGCTTATCGATCGAGCCCTCGGGAAGATTAGAACTAAGTTGTTGCATCTGTGCTTATATTAGACATAGTAACAAAAATAACGTATGTATTTTTAACAGCATCAATAAATTCTAATTTTAAAAATTAACTAAGCTCTACTGATTCAATAATTTACTCAAGTGCAAATAAAAAATAAGTATCACAATACATACCTTTGTTTGTAGGATATGAATAATTAAATGATGGGGTTTAATAATAAAAACGAACGCACCTGGATAGTAAGCTTTGCGAATATCATCATCAAATACAAGTGGGATAACACGGGGTTAAATCTTGTATGGTTTTGAAGCCTCTCTGTAATGCGCCATTTCAATTCTGTATCTTTCCTTGTCTTTCACTGCCATTTACTAGTACACTTAAATAAAGAATGAACCCACCATCCATTTCCTTTTTCCTGGTACACATATGTCCAGAAAGAATCCATCACCCATTTACTTTTTATTGGTATACCTAAATAAAGAATAAACCGATGAGCCATTTACCTAAATTGGTCGAATCAAGTTTATATACTATATATCTATTGGTTCGAATAGGTTAAAAAGTAAAAACTGAAAAATTAAAGAATCAACCCAATCTCAACACGAAAGTACCTGTTTTCGACAAAAGTTCTGGATCAACCCAGCCGACCCATCTTAACTTGTGTAACGAGGATGGTGTTTCTCCGAGATTTACATATAACTAATTATCCCTTTTGGCAGCTGGAATATTTCAACCAAGTTTAACCTTCTCAATTTTCCCAAACTGCCTCAGATGATCCTTTAAAATACCCTCCTCCCAAGGAGGCAAACCATCAACAAATACAGTTTGAACCATTAGATATAAACTGAGAAATCAATGTTATGACACAGCATATGAGAGAACTCATTAAAATATTATATATAGCATTCGAAAAACATAAATATATACTTATTTATTTCATGTAACACACACCTCATACAGTCCAACCAAGAAAAAGGAAAAATCAGGAAATTCAAAATTTCTAATGGTCATTCAGGAAAGATACCTTATTAAGATCTACAAGTCAAACACCGGTCCTACAATTCATACAAATCATTAATGTCAATCCACAACATTTACCTCCAAGGCGTTTCCAATCGTGCCACCAATTTGATTAAGTGAAGACGTGAGTCTATCCAAACCCTTCCTTAACTTTGGATTATTCATTTTTCTGGAGTTCTCAAAAGACTCATAACGATGCTCAGCCTGAACGTCAATAAACTTGAGGTAAATGTCACAAAATATTAAGATCTCAGGATAACGATGCTCAGCCTGAACGTCAATAAACTTGAGGTAAACACTGCGTCTCACGTTCATGATTCATATAAAAAGTACCAGGGAGGAACTGATTCATTTTCAGATTTCTGCTAGTTATTTGCATTGTAGAAGTTAATATTTACCTGGTTGCTTGTTGAGACTGTTTTTGTCTTTACACTGCTAGGAGTTTGAGAACTCCGCGAAGCGTTATCATCATCTCGAATTGAATTAGCCTTCCAGGCGAAAACACCCCAAAAGCCTCCTGGTTCATTTGTACTTCCCATAGATGTATAATCATAGGTAGCAGAACCCTGCATTACCAGGTATCCCATCTTTTATCCGCAGAAACAAAAAAAGCTACTGTTTACTTTATTGTAATATGATATGAAGCATGGGGACTACTTGGAGCCATGAGTACCCATCCCGGGGACACCGTATTCACTACACCTTGTGTTAGTTTTCGCATCTACAAAAACCGCAAAAAGTATTAGTACAAACATGAATTTAATAGGTATCATTTTTTAAAGTGTACCTGCATAAAGTCGTCCTTCGTAGATGCTGGTGCCTGCAAAAGATCAGCCCTTACATCTCTGGAATGCGGATAGAAAGATTATAAAAAAAACATACCGTTTTGGTTTTGGTTCGAGAAAACACCTCCCTGCACAATGAAAAAAGTTATTTTAGATAAACATAGAGTTTAAGATTCTTCAAGCCTATAAAAGTTATCTATATGAATGAATCCTTAAACCCCCAAAAGAGGAAGTATTGCAAGTGTGTAGTAGTTAGATAATCCGGTTTTCGGATATCCGAAATTTCGGATAGTGAAATATTGACATCCGAACCCGAATCCGAAATTTCAGATATCCGATTCGGATATCCGAATCGGATATCCGAAATTTCGGATTCGGGTTCAGATATCTAATCGGATATCCGAATGTCCAATTTTTTATTTAATTTTTATTTTTTATTATTTTTTTATATTTGGAACCAGATTTTTCGGATAGTTTCGGATATCCGAATATAAATTTCGGATATTTTTTGGATATTTCGGATACTTCGGATATTTTTCGGATACTTCCGATATTTTCGGATATTCAGATATCCAAAAAAAATAAAAATTAAATTTTCGGATATTTTCGGATAATCCGATTATCCGAAAATTCTCAAAATCACTATCCGAATCCGAATCCGAATTTTCGGATTATCCGATTTTCGGATATCCGAAAATTCGGATATCCGAAAATTTGGATATTTCGGATACGGGTTTTCGAATATTTCGGATTCGATTTTGGATTTTTTTGAACACCCCTAGGTGGGGGTGGGGAAACCGGAATTTTGATAGTGGAGGAGAGGGAATCATGAAAATTTTGAGAAGATGCATTTAAATTTTTAGTGGTATCCAATGGGCATGTTTGGCTAAGTTTTTCCAACCCAATTTATAACTTACATAATCAAAAAGCTAAAATGGAGTTTAAGATCGTGGCTATGGCGAGGCGGGGGTTTGGGGCATGGGTTGACACGTGGACTTGGAGGGGCACCGCTGGTCACGTGTGGGTTGGATCGGTATGGCGGGGCGGGGCTAGCCCGCGTGGGTTGGCCACGTGTCAATTATTATAAAAAAAATGAAAAAAAACCTAAAATTATTATAAAAATACACAAAAAATTAAAAAAAAGCCTAAAATTTTTATTAAAATTTCCTAAAAATTACAAAATCCTACAAAAAAAAGGATTACAAATAAAAAAAACATAATTAGACATATAAAAAAACCCCTAATTAAGCGTTAGGTAGATTTCGGACAGGGCGAGCTTGTCAAACGGCTTCCGCTCCTTGCCCCGGAACTCGATGTTGGCCACCACCACCCGGTCGTCGTGACTTATATCACCGCCCGGAACGTTGTCGTAGTAGGCTTCAAAACGGTCGAGCTTTGGTCGTAGTTCGCGCCACTTGTGTTGGCACGCGTTTAGATTGTGCCGGTCGTTCCCCACATTGTGCAGGTAGCTAGCGAAAGCTTCCGGCCAGTAACGGGTCTCACCGGGTTGGCGGCCCTTCATCGCGTCCACGACGCTCGTTACAAGTGATATCTCTTCCTCATGCGTCCATGAGGCCATTTTTCAAGTGTGGGTAGCGGGTTCGGGTAGCTGGAGTGTAGGGTTGGGGTAGCGATGTGGACAGGTGGTAGGGGGTTTTATAGTACTTGGGGTAGCCGTTTGGCTTGGCCAAACGGTTATTTTTTAAATTTAAATCCTAGTCAACTAGCCTAGCCAACCCAGCCAATGAGAGCCGGCCACGGAAGACCGCTAGGCCCGCCCAACGCCCGGGCTGAAACCTCCGCCCAAGGGGCCAGGCCGAAACCCAAGCCCACCCGGGGTGGTGACTTGGGCGTTTGTACCCAACCCACGCCCCAACCCCTGCCCCATACCCCATAGTCTTAGTGTTTGGCAAACCTAAAAGTCCTTTTCAAAATGACTTTTTGAAAACGAGAAAAAGCCATCAAAAAGGAGTTTTTGAGAAGTTAGGGGCTTGTGACTTTTTTATCAGCTTTTAACTTTTCAAAGACCAAATTACCTAATTACCCCTCATTTTAAAAAACAACTTATGAAAGAATGTTCATTTTAGTCATTTTACATCAATAAGCTAAGCCAAACACTTTTTAAAAAATAACTTATTGACTTTTTCTCATCCCACAAGCTATTCCAAACTTTTTTTAAAAACTCTTTTTCAAAAAGTCATAAGTCAATAAGTCCTTTTCACAAAAAGTCATTTTTACCTTAAATAAGCTTAGCCAAACATGCTCATAAAGTGCCACTAAAAATCTATATTAGTGGCATAAAAGTTAAACGCCACTACTAAGAAAATATGATATATATATATATATAAAGTGCCATTAAATCTAAATTAGTGGCACGAAAACTAAATGGCAGTAAAAATGTGTGCCACTAGATGATATTTTTTTTGTAGTGAAGCGTCCTATAAAACTGATGTTTTATGACTCAAATATCAGGTGTCCTACTACATTGTATTATAATAACACTACAATGATTAAGCGTGCTATAAAGGTTAAATTTATAAGACCCTAGTGTCAAGTGTCTTTTTAATTTATATTATAATAAAACTCTAGCGAATAAGCGTCCTATAAAACTAATGTTTTATGACTCAAATATCAAGTGTCCTATTACGGTGTATTATAATAACACCACAATGATTAAGCGTCCTATAAAGTTTAAAGTTATAAGACCCAAGTGTCAAGTGTCCTATTAAGTTAAGTTCTAATATGACTTTGAGTAGAAAGGGTCATATAACACTGAACATTTATGACTTAACTACAACGTGTCCTATTAAGTTATGTTATAATAGGACCCCAGATGATCAAGTGTCCTAATATAGTACCACATAATGGGACACTAACAATTAAATGTCTTATAAAGTACTTTATTAGAATCTACATTTTAAGTGTCCTATGAAATTATATGATAATAGGACCCCAACAAATCATCCATCCTATTAAATAGTTTTTTAGGACACCGGTTTAGTAGAGTATATTATAAAAGGACCCCAAAAGTTCATTAGTCCTATTAAATAGTTTTTTAGGACCCTCTTTTACAAGCGTCCCACAGAAAAGGTCCTAAAAAGCCATTTTTGTTGTAGTGTCATTTTCAAGCATCGTGTTCTGCGTAATTGATATCAGACTAGCAAAAGCATTGTAAAACTCGTTGTCCATGGTTTCAGTTTTCAAAGATTCACAAACAGACTGTTTCAAACGGAATACCAGGTTCAAACTAAAACCCCTCTCAAACGAAATCACAACCTTAAACAAGATACCCTATCAAACAAGATAACTAATTTCGTTTGAAACAACACTAGTTCAAACGAGATTGCTGAAACTGATGTACTTTCAAACGAAATCATGATTTCAAATGGAATGCCTATCTTCAAACTAAATCACTCAACTTTCTAAAACGGAATACATGATTCAAACGATATTAACATGTATTTTCAAACGAAATCAGTTTCAATATGCTTTCTCAAACGAAATCAGCAGGACAACTCAAACGAAATCATTCTCAAAATGTAATCTCAAACGAAATCAACTTGTAGGTTCAAACGAATTCATGATGACATCATCTTTTCGGTCCAATTTTTGTCCAATTGATCAAGTAAATGGTCGAATTATGATCTGAAACTCTCTAGGGTTTGTTAAAACAACATTACGCACATGATATGTGAAAATCAGACGTTTTTAACCGTAAAAACTTGTTTAATTTTAAAAAGAAGGTGTAGAAGTCAGAAAATGAAGCTGAATTGGTATGAACTCTTCCTCCTGAGCTCTGATACCACTTGTAGGATCGTTTTCAGACCCGAACGAGTCGATCAGAAGAGTTTATCTCAATACGAGTGGCGGAAACAAACGTATAGAGTTCAATTCAGCTAGATTTACACTTTAAACTGTCCGTATATTGATTTTAGATTAAATACAAGCCTGTGGACACTTCGGCAGCACTTCGTTACACTGACCGGAAAGTTACAAATGAAATGGCACAAAGGGTATATATAGTATGTCTAATATCGTTTGAATATGCCATGAGTGGTAATGACACTTTCAAGCGAAATCATCCATATACACTCTATCTCGATTTCCGTGCTTTAATCTATCTACAAACATACAAGACTCGATATAAGACGAAGTCGACAGATGCATGCACCAACAATCTTTGATTTTGTTAAAGTATGTAAGGTTTTTTTTAACTAAAAATAATACTTTTACAAAGTTATAAAAAGAAACATACAAGATGGGTTTTTATAAAAAGCTTGTTAAAACTAGAAGTAAAGCATGGATCTTGAACTAGTTAACTTATGTTATGATCATACCAAAACCCTACATGTTATTGATTTCATCTTGTTAAGATTTTGATATAAATCTCATATGTTTTTATTAAGAAAAATATGAGAAGATTATTGGTTATTTTATAAGAAAAAGATATGTTTTATATAAACATGGCAAAGTATATATTTCAAAGGAAATATGACCATTTTTCTTAAAAATCATAAGTTATAAAAACTATTATTTTTGACAAAATCTTTATTAGATTAAAAAGATTTTAAAGAATAGTTTTTATAAAAGCAAAGTTTGATATAAATATATATTTTTGAGAAAATATATATTTAGTTAACTTAACAACTTATGTGCTATGTGTTATTTGTTTGTAATAGTTATATGTATGATAACTAGGAACTTGAATACAATGGTACAAATGAACACAGTGTACATTTCGACTAAAGTCTTACAAGACTACATTTAAATACGCCTTATACACAACTTACGGACATTCCGAGCCTTCTGACACAACTTATGGTCAAAACGGACGACGAGCGAATCTATAAACATATCGCCATTCCGAGGAGTTACTACGACGCTTAGGCGATCTTTCGACGTGAATACATACAAATCACCGACAACAATATCCGGATGTTTTAAAACTTATAAAAAAACTATTATGTATTCTTTTGATTAAAAAGCCTATATATAGTAACTTTTATAAAAATGAAAGAATATATTTTATACAAATGGGCTTATTTTTAACACATGGGCTTATTTTACATATGGGCTTATTTTATACAAATGGGCTTATCATCCTAATTGGGCTTAACATAAATACATGGGCTAAGCCCAATATCAAGACTCATGGGCTAAGCCCAATACCAAACATATGGGCCAAGGCCCAATAACATTAAGCCCAATAACATTTGGGCCCTATACTATTTAGGCCCAATAGTATTATGGCCCAATAACATTAAGCCCAGTAACATTTGGGCGCAATACTATTTAGGCCCAATAATATTATGGCCCAATAACATAAATTCATGGGCTAGGCCCAATAACATTAAGACATGGGCTCGGCGCAATGACATATAATTGATAAAAATACAATTATACAATTTACTTATACAAGACATGAAATCAAGAGGACAAGACCCGATGATACAACTCACAAGATTATATATATATATATATATATATATTTGGTGAAATATATATATAACGGTTTAACAATTCATACATCTAATACACAGTTCAACGAACAACAAAGACGTACAAGTCTTACACATATTTAAGACACAAGACTTGTACTCAAGTCATTTACAAAGACCGAAGTGTCTAACAAATATAAGAACATTTGTAGGTCGCAACATTGTTCAAGACGACCACGTGTAAGATCACAAACACGTATCAGTCACGGACGCAATACTGTGAGTTCATGTCCCCTATTCATTTAAATGTTTTACAACTTTACAACTATCGGGGGAAATATATGTTCAACGTATGTTAAAGTTAGGGAATGAAACACCTTAGATCATGTGCGAATTAGGGATATACATCTAAGCACCATTAATCCAGTTTGGACCTAGGTACAAGTGGTTAGATCTAATGGGTTTTGGCGAGCCCCACTCTTGGTCGTGGACCCATACAGAAGAGTGCTTTTGTGTCCCAGTCGATAGTAGTCGACATAAAATCGTCTAGGTTTGGATTGCTTCCTTTTTCGTCACACATATTAATGTCCTTGCAAAACATTAATGATCAATGATTTCATTGACGCTTTACATACTACAACTTACATTTTAAATACATCTTTTACAACTAAACTGCATGAATTCGCCAACTTTTGTTGATGTTTTCCGAACTTAACATGTATTTCAGGGAATTAATGGACCATGTCGGGATTCACAGTCAAGTTAACAAGTATCAGAACTCCATGCCATCTTTTGGAGGGTTTAACTGTTATATTCCGCCTCTTTGCGGCAATATGATGGTTTAAACCTTAGTAGTTTATTTTCATGTTGATGTATGAAACAATAACACTTTACTTTTATGTTAATGGTTTGTAACCGACACACTAAACTTATGTTGTGTTCTTTGGAAAACAATTATGTAATGGCAATGGAGTATGTTTATTCATATAGTATGTTCATGTACATCGATATTTATGCAATGAAAACCATACAGATCACACCTCGCGCTTCCGCTATGAGCGGGTGTGACAGTTTGGTATCAGAGAATCGGTTGTAGTGAACCAGGATTCTTTTTTTGAGTCTAAGTCTACAATCACTAGGGATCTCTCACGAAAACCATTTAAAAACAAACAAATGTTTTCATTTGCATAAACATTTTTCATGGTCCATTTTCAACAAGAATTCGTCTCATACAAATCAAGCAAGGACATTAGTGTCTTAGTCATCTAAATGGTAGACATGCAACTTTAAGTTAATCCACACAACTCAATTAGGATAACTTAAAATGAATATTATTTGAAAAATACATTTTGTGTATATATGTAAAGTAACAATTATTCATACATGTCGAACAACTTATTTCTCAGATCACCATGTCTTCATCTGAAGGTAGCAACGTATACGACAACGTAGACCCCAAGGAGATTGTATCCGACGACGATTACGTGCCGGAGGTTCAGGTTATCTTATCTGATAGCGACTCTACGTCTGACAGCGACATGGACGACTTTCAGCTGTTCGCACTTTTAGGCGACATTATCGACGACGATGTGTTAGCTATTCCCCCTCTACTTAACGAGATAGTGATTTTGGGTCACCCGGAGGGTGAACATGTAGTCGAGATTATACCCTTAGACGTCGCTCCTCTTGATGTTATGCCTTTTATCGTCGACCTCGACGATGACGACGACGTCGTTCCAGTGATTCCAGTGGATCACATGGATGCTGATTTGGGAGATGGGGAAGTTCACGATGTAGTCATTTTAGACATTGCATCACCAGTGGTCTCGGTGATCGATATTTCTTCTGATTCAGATACCGACTCAGATGCTTCCTCTTATGCATCCGTTACTTCGTCTGCACTGCAGGCCATTGGCCTACAGCGAAACGCAGACTTTGGGGATGACATCATGCCAGCAGAGCCAGTCATCCCTGCACCTGTTCAGGTCCCTGCTCCAGATACATCTCCCGAGCACATTCGCCTAATGCGCTTCGCACCTATCATACCACCTACTGATCATACCAATGAGGCCGGACCATCCGGACATGCCCACATACCACCCAGTGATATGGACCTATACTATCAGCAGTTTCGCTCAGTCCCACAGGTCCCTGTCGAGCCTCTTATTACACCACACTCTCCACCTCATGTTATGCCCACGTCAGATCCATACCATCCATCGCATTTCCCAGTTGTTACTACCGAAGATCTTCTACTGTCTTTACAACTTCAGGTCGACATACTTTTTTGCAGAGTTCATGAGCTTCAGCAGCTTGATGACGCTAGACCTCCACCACCACCAGTTCATGCACCACCACATGCTCCACCTCCACCACCTGACTTACGTGCTCGTGTGCTGACACTCGAGCAGCCTTATCCGTCGAGTTCATGAACTCGAGGAGGAGCTTACTCACCTTCATGGTTTGGTACTTCTGACTCCACCACCTATCCCCCCTCCACCATAGACGTTCACTTGCAGGTTATCTTTTGTAACGGGATGTAGTTACCCGTTTTTGTGTACATATTGACGCTCCACAGAGTTTTGAAGACAACCGACAGACAGCGGATCACACAGTTTGAAGGAAGATTTTGTTATCTCTTTTGTTGTACTAGACTAGTATGACCGGGTTATGTAGCCCGATTCCATTTTGTTTCCTTTCAAACGATTATGTTACCGGTTGAATGATATATATGAAAAACTTGGTGTTATCTTTTATATGCATTTGAATGGTCTGGTTGGACATATCTTATTGCTTATGTTAACTTATTTACTCGTATGATGTATGCCTTGGTGATATTGCTATTTAATGTTACGAATATATATTTATTTATTTTTTTTCCTAATAAAATAAATATTTAGTAACCCAATCAACGTCTAATCTTTATCCTATTTCTCCTTTGGAAGAATCATGCCACCAAGGAGAGCTTTACGTTCACGGACAGTTAATCCACCCCCACCCCCACCAACGCCTACGACTGAGGCAGAACTGAACGCACTAATTGAAGAAAGGATAACACAAGCCATAGCACTGTACGAAGCATCGCGCGTCGAAACCAGTGGCAGCACTGGTGGAACAGGTGATACTTCAAACAAAAACAATGCTAATGGTAATGTTTAGTCATTTTTTGTGACAACTCATTCAATCCCTTTTGTGATCTATTCGTGCGATTCACTGTTTGCTCATTCATAATCCGTTTGTCCAATTTCAGGGTGCACATTCAAACAGTTTCTGGACTGCAAGCCACTTAACTACGATGGCACAGGCGGTGCTGTGGCTTTCGTGCGATGGACTGAGAAAACGGATTCCACTATCAGAATGAGCAGATGTTCCGCTAATCAGCATCTCACTTTCGTTACTGGCCTGTTTCTCAACGAGGCCCTTACATGGTGGAACTTACAAGTGCAAACTTTGGGCGATAACGCTGCATATGCGTTGACATGGGATGAACTGAAGGAACGTATGAGGGATAAGTATTGTTCTCGTGCTGAACTCTAGACTATGGAGAACGAGTTTTGGCACCTTACCATGATCGGAGCTGATATCACTGGTTATACGCAAAGGTTTCACGATCTGTCCCGCGTGATTCCTTATCTTGTGTCACCTGAATACAAGCGTATCGAACGCTACATCTGGGGACTTTCTCCCAAGATTCGGAGTCTGGTTACTGCAGCTAAACCCACGACTATTACTCAGGCTGTGACTATAGCCGTGAGTCTCACTGAAGATGGGGTCAGGATGAATATATTCTCAGAGAAAGGTGATGAGAAGAAGGAAACACATGTCGAGTCTTCCAACAGTGGGAAGAGGAAGTACTCGAACTTCAAGAAGGGAACTCGTGGTAACAACAACAATAACAACGCTAACAACAACAATAACTCCAACAACAATAACAACAACAGGAGACAGAATAACTCGCAAAAGGATGCAAGAGCGTTTGTAGCCACAAACGACACTAGTCCTAAGAAGTACGCTGGTACTTTACCCAAGTGTGAGCGATGCAAATATCATCACTTGGGCGATTGTCGGGTTGTCAAGTGTGACAAGTGTGGCAAGAATGGCCACCGTGCTGAAACATGTTGGGGAAAGGGAAATAATACTGGATCGGGAAGTGGAATTGGTAACAAGAATGGGAACGGAAATGGGCGTGGTCAAGGATGCTTTGGATACGGAAGAAAAGATCACTTTAAGAAGGACTGTCCTAAGGAAAACCCAGCTCAGGGTATAGCATTTGTGATCGGAGCAAGGGATGCGTGCCAAGACCCTAACGTGGTCACTGGTACGTTTCTCATCAACAATCATTTCGCATCCATATTATTTGATACCGAAGCCGATTTTAGTTTTATTTCTATGGACTTTAAAAATATTCTGGGCATAGAAACAAGTAAGTTAGATGTGCCTTACTCAATAGAATTGGCAAACGGTAAGCTAGTCGAGTCCGGGGAAGTTGCTAAGGGATGATCCTTAGAACTTGGCGAACGAACATTCAACATCGATCTCATACCCGTCGAGTTGGGTAGTTTCGACGTAGTGGTTAGCATGGATTGGCTATCCGATAACCAAGTCGAAGTCGTGTGCCATGAGAAGACCATACGCCTACCACTAGCGAACGAAGAGACACTTGTTATACATGGAGAGAAGCGCGACACGCCAATGCGGATTATCAATTGTATGAAGGCACATAAGTGCTTACGGAAGGGTGGTATTGCATTCCTTACGCATGTTGTCGACAAGAAGGCCGGGGGCTGCAGCTCAAAGACATTCCTGTGATAAGAGACTTTCCTGAAGTCTTTCCTGACGACTTGCCGGGACTACCACCAATTCGACAAGTCGAGTTTCACATAGACTTAGTACCGGGAGCAGCACCTGTAGCCAGATCTCCATATCGATTAGCACCTTCTGAGATGCAGGAATTGTCCACACAACTTCAAGAGTTGTTGGATAAGGGATTCATTAGACCAAGCTTCTCGCCTTGGGGAGCTCCAGTTCTTTTTGTGAAGAAGAAGGACGGGACATTCAGAATGTGTATTGACTACAGAGAGTTGAATAAACTCACCATCAAGAATTGGTATCCATTACCGAGGATTGATGACTTATTCGACCAACTACAAGGTTCGATCTTCTACTCCAAGATAGACTTACGATCGTGGTATCACCAGCTACGGATACAAGAAGAAAGCATACCGAAAACGGCCTTTCGAACTCGTTATGGTCATTACGAGTTTCTCGTTATGCCTATTGGTTTAACGAATGCACCGGCGGTCTTCATGGATTTAATGAACCGCATGTGCAAGTCGTATCTCGACAAATTCGTCATAGTGTTCATTGACGACATCTTGATATACTCACGATCGGCAGACGAGCATGAACAACATTTGAGAACCATCTTAGAACTACTCAAGAAGGAGAAACTATACGCGAAGTTTTCCAAATGTGAGTTTTGGATTCGTGAAGTAAAATTTCTCAGGCATATAGTGAACGAGAAATTCATTCAAGTAGACCCCTTAAAAATCGAAGCAATTAAAAACTGGGAAGCACCCAAGACTCCAACTGAAGTCCGACAGTTCTTGGGATTAGCGGGGTATTATCGGAGGTTTATCGAGAATTTTTCAAAAATTGCTCAACCACTAACCTCCCTTACCCAAAAAGATAAGAAGTTCGATTGGTGGGAGAAACAAGAAGATTCGTTTCAACTACTCAAGGATAAGTTGTGCGAGGCACCAATCTTATCACTACCCGAGGGTACCGATGACTTCGTAGTATACTGTGATGCATCGCATCAAGGTTTGGGATGCGTACTTATGCAACGGGATAAATTTATCGCGTACGCATCATGACAGCTAAAAGTTCATGAGAAGAACTATACCACTCACGACCTCAAGTTAGGCGCAGTGGTATTCTCTCTGAAGATTTGGCTGCATTACCTATATGGTACTCAGTGTACAATTTTCACGGATCATAAGAGTCTTCAGCACATATTCAATCAAAAGGAACTTAATATGCGTCAGCAACGCTGGATTGAATTGCTGAACGACTATGATTGTGAAATCAAGTACCATCCGGGCAAGGCAAACGTTGTAGCAGACGCCTTGAGCCACAAGGAACGGGTTAGAACTTTGTGAGTTCGAGCCTTAGAGATGACAATTCACACGGATCTTACCACACGAATCCGTGATGCACAACAAGAGGCACTTAAAGAAGAACATCTTAAAGCAGAGTCACTTCGAGGCATGGAAAAACGATTAGTGCCAATGGAGGATGGAACTTTGTACGTTGCAGGTAGAATTTGGGTTCCATTCTTTGGGGGCCTTCGAGATCTTATTTTTGAGGAAGCACATAGGTCAAAGTACTCGATCCATCCTGGATCAGATAAGATGTACCAAGACTTAAAGGAGTACTATTGGTGGCCTAACCTCAAAAAGGATATCGCTATCTATGTCGGAAAATGCTTGACCTGCGCGAAGGTCAAGGCAGAGTATCAGAAACCGTCGGGTTTACTACAACATCCCGAGATTCCCGTTTTGAAATGGGAACAGATATCGATGGACTTCATTACGAAGTTACCCAGGACCTCAAGAGGCCACGACATGATATGGGTAATCGTCGATAGGTTGACAAAGTCCGCACACTTCTTGCCGATTCGGGAGAAGGATAGTACAGTGAAACTGGCTGAACTCTATCTCAAGGAAATAGTGGCTCGTCATGGAGTGCCTATTTCAATCATTTCAGACCGAGATGGTCGCTTCATTTCAAGAATTTGGAATTCTTTTCAGGAGGCCTTTGGATCACGTTTGAATCTAAGCACGGCCTTTCATCCACAAACTGACGGCTAGAGTGAACGGACAATCCAAACACTCGAAGACATGCTTCGTGCGTGTGTGATGGATTTGGGCGGCAACTGGGATACTCACTTATCGTTGGTTGAGTTTTCCTACAACAACAGCTACCACACCAGTATACAAGTTGCACCGTTCGAAGCCCTCTATGGTCGAAAGTGTCTCTCTCCACTATGTTGGGCGGAAGCGGGCGATAAACAACTCATCGGTCCGAAGTTAGTTCAAGAGACTACAGATAAAATCTTCCAGATCAGAGACCGTATCAAGGCGGCTCGCGATCGACAAAAGAGCTACGCAGACAAGAGACGGAAGTCGTTATCTTTCGAGGTTGGAGACAAGGTCTTATTGAAAGTCTCGCCTTGGAAGGGCGTAGCAATATTTGGTACCCGCGGAAAGCTTAACGCCTGATATGTAGGACCATTTGAAATCTTGGAAAAGATTGGCACTGTTGCCTACAAGCTGAAGTTACCAGAAGAACTAAGTGGCGTACACGACACATTTAATGTATCGAACCTTAAAAAGAGTCCAACACAAGAAACAGTTATCATCCCGACGGATGAAGTTCACATAGATGACAAACTCCAATACACTGAAGAACCTGTTGAGGTCATGGATTGGAAGATCCAGAAAACACGGAGAAGTCATATCAAATTGGTAAAAGTTCGTTGGAACTCTCACACGGACCCGAGTATACTTGGGAACGTGAAGATCAAATAAAGGCAAAATATCCTCACCTGTTAGCGAAGACTCCTGCAAAGGATGACTCAGCTAGAATTTCGGGATGAAATTCTTAATAACAGGGGGAGAATGTGACAACTGCCACTTTACGGTAACTTTCTTACACTTAAAATACTCATTTTTAGCTACATTTTTATGCATTTTGAACACCCGAACTGCGTATTTCGTGGCATACACTTAGAATACTCATGGAATACTTACTTAGGATGCATATGATTCATTTTTATTAAGTACATTTGAAACAGTTTAAACAATGCATCGAAACTACTAGAAAAGCACCTAGTAAACTAGTATTCTGACGAAAACGCAGGATCCGCAGAAATCATCTAAACGACATCTTTAGGACTCAGATGAAAGTCCAACATCTAATATATATTAAACCCTAACTAGGAATGCAAGGGTTTGATTTAAAACCTTTCCGAAGTCCGATAACACTAAAAATTGCCCGAAAAGCACTAAAAGCGACGATTTCAACACTTTTCCGCATAAATTCTGCAGAAATCAGCTTTCTAATATTTTTACAACATGTAAAAATGCTATTTAACATAGAATTCATGTGAGGATACATTCGGGTATCATCCGAGCCAATAACTACATCAATTCACACAAGTTACACAACTTAGCGTTCAAATAACGTCTAACCGAAACAATTCGAAACGAATATCCGAACAATATCAAATCTTTTTTTTAATGATCATCTAGTGTTATGGACTAGTAATGGTCACTTAACACCCTTTTATCACTTAAACACTTACACAAACAAGTTTCCTAACATAACACCTCAAAATCTAACACTTAATCAAAAGAATCAAGTTCACCAAGCAAGGGTACCCCCCCTGTTCTCAGCTCACACCACTTGTGTGGGACCCCCTTTTTACCTTGTCTCCTTAAATATCTAGATATTTACCTTTGGTTACTAGTGGATTGACCAAGTGGGCAAGTGGTAAATGTTGGTGAAAGACTTTAAACACTTTGGTTCATAATCAACAAAGCTTTTCATCTCACTTTTCACCTTATTTTTCACATAGTTAATAAACTCTCTCAAACTTCATATCCTAGCCAAGAACACCCACCAAAAATCATTCACCATTTGAACACTTTTGATGATCAAGATGGAGCTTGAAGTTACTTAAGGTGATCTAAAGCAACAACAAGAAGAAGCAAGCCATTCCATCCATTCCATAGCTTCCAAACACCAAGATCCACACTTTTTTTTTATTTTTCTTAATCATCATCAAGATCATCCCTAGCCATTAGTGCTAGAAGTAAGCTTCTAAAATCTTTTTTTCATACTTATTTATGCATTGTTTGTTTAAAGAACATGTAATAAACTAAATAATCATACAAAATAATATGAAAATACAAAGAAGCAAAATAATAATCATGATATAAAAGTGTGTTTATGTTGTGATTTAAAGATGATTATGTGACAACCCTCACTAAACCAGGTATCCGTACGACTTAATTAATAATTAATTACTGCTTAATTACTGTGCTTGCTTAATCTTGTGGATAAACTGCTACTTGAATACTGATACATGCATATACCCGCATCATACTTTACTTACCGTCACTACATTATTTACGTGCTGAACCTTAGTGACAAACATGATGCACAAAAAGCACAGTAGCACTATAAACGGATAACCTATTGAACATGCTGATAAAGCCAGCATCAGGCAGACACTGCCTCTAAGGCCTGTATGAGCCAGAAATATTTTACTACACTAGTGGTGAGTGTAGGGATACAAGGGTTGTAGAACTGCGTCTCTAGGAAAAAGTTACAATGACTGGATGTGCCTAAAACGTGCTCTAAGCACAAAATTCAGCACTTTACATAATAATTCAGCATTAAGCTACCTAATAAAGTGCCAAGAAATGAGGAAAATATTCCCGACACTTTGGAGGAATAAGTTGTGTCACTAAAAGTAATAATAACGACACTTTAAAGCTTTGTTAAGCACTTTAACGGATCTCTATCCAACTGAACAACCGGACTATACCTGGAACATGAAAATATTGTTAATAACATTACTTATCTTTTTCTGAGCCAGTTAGGGTCCCTGAATACCCTAACACCCGCAATAAAGCACAACACACTACTAACCCGGTTAATCACTTAACTAACCTAGATTAACCTAACTATTAACTAACTAGATGGTTGGATTTGAACTAGGGACCCCCCCCCCCCTCTCTAACCGAACCGTCCCCTTGGGGGACACCCTTGTACCTTTGTGATTAATTTAATCACTATTGTTTAATATCAAGGGAACACTTGGACTCATGGTTAAAGAACTTGTAATTGTCTATAAGAACTAGAGTTTACATATCATTCTCTTTATCACATTTCACCACTCAAAAACACACTCTCTCTCTCTAAAGAAGCTTCGGCCGAACACCCCTACACAAACCATCAAATTTTCGAGTTTAGTTCAAGCCATTCCAAGATCATTCAAGTGTTAAGGATCACCTACAAGGAAGCTTGGTGCATTCGGAACTCAGAGGACCTCACTCTATTGCTTTTATCCTCTCATTTTGTGCTTAGATTCTTCCCTAGCCTCGAGCTAGTAGTAAGTTGCTATAATCACCCTCTCGAACTATTTTGAAGTGGTTAATATGATTTGTAACGGTTAAAACTCGTAATCTTACAAAATGACACACAAAAGTTTACTAAAAATGCTTGTAATGATGGTTAAAAGCTCATATGTTGTGTAAATCTTGTAGTAATTGATTTGTGTGATTATTTGGACCCGATCTATGTTGTGGTAGCTCGGATCATCGTTTAACCCGGATTGGTCATGATCAAGGATTATGACATAAAGCTTGTTTAAGAGTAACAAGGGTTAAAGGATGAAACTCTACCACACGCGAATCATGAACTTGTGTAAAAGCGATTTAGCTTGTGAAATAGTGTTTAAAACTAGTAGATCTACGGATCTACAAGCGGTATTTTCAAAGAACCAAGTATCAAAGAAGTTATGTTTTCTAAAGACGGATCTTACACTAACAAAAATGATTTTTAGAACACACAAGTGTGTAAACACTTGTGTAGCACAAAGTTTCGACAAAATAACTATTTTTGTAAAAGATGACGAGAAGTGGTAAAAACGGAATTTCCCTAAAAACGAGGTTTTTACAAAATCGGATGGATTTATATAGAGACCCGCTAAAAGTAATGGGATTTACTTCATAATATTAGAAAACCACAAGTTCATGTGATTTTTGCGACTTATATGTATTTGTTGACTAGTTTGTTGTCTTGAACATTGTTTTGGTTAAATAAGGAAATTGTTGGGTTGATTTATAAAAGAAAATGATACGCTTGAGAGCGTGGCCACCTCCAGTTACAGAGGAAACTCTGGCGAAATTTTTCCAAAAACCTAACACTTAGAAATATTTTCACTATAAGTGTTAGAAATACTTTTCGACTTGTTTTCAAATTATAGATTTCGCCACGACTTTATTTACAAAACATCGGAGGTGGAATTTCACAAAATAAAACTTGGTAAATATATATTTAGTATATATTTTTCATAAAGTCACTTGATATGCGTTTATGATTATTTTGTGAAAATACTAGTATTATTTTTAGGGTAAAAATAATACTATCGGATGTTAACGAATCCAAAATAATATGAACGTCTCTACGATAAATACATAAGTTACACCGGTAATTATTATTACCACTCGATCATTAAAACGTAACTTACGCATTTTAAGAAAATATGACTTAACGCGTATTTTTGTCAAGGTATTATTTTGGGAAAATTATGTGTAATAGAAAATATAATATTTTTGAGAAGAATATTTATATTTGGGATTAGAAATAAAATATATTTTAAGTGAGACTTAATAATATATTTCGAAATTATACGAACACACATGTATTAAATCCCCCATCCTTGGGAAGGAAAATGATTACCAAGTATACAGAATGTAAACACGAAATAGTTGTCTAACTATTTCCCGAAAACTTAAACCTTAAAGCTAAGGCACGGCCGTCCGTCTAATAGAGTTAGTACATGTAGGTCGTCACACAGCTGCTTGATTTGGAGGTATACTTGGTAGAGACGCACCACTGTGAGTTCATGTCCCCCTTTTTCTCTTAACTGTTTTCAGTTTTCTAAACTACGGAGGTGAAATACATGTTACTTTGATTACAAGTACTTTATACATGGTATGGTTAGCGTAAGGAGGTTTACTACTTAGATCATGTGAGTGGGTAGGAGCAACATGAGGCCATTAGTCCTCATGGTAGGACCGAGGGACAGGAGCGGTAGATCTATCTGGGTGTAGCGAGCCCAGCCCCAGGCCAAACTAGAAACGGACCTCGGGGTGACTTTGTGCCCAACGCATAAATCTGCTAGGTTTGAGTCTCCCTACTTGCACTTCACACATATCAGTGGCCTTGCAAACCATTGGTGATCTCAATTCCCTTATTTGCTACATACCAGGATTTTTATACTTACAAAGGTTTATTTACTCACTTACACATGAACTCGCTCAACATTATTGTTGATTTTTCAACTTACATGTATTTCAGGGAATTAAAGGATCTGGCGCGGTATGACACGTTTTCCCGCTGCACTAGTTACGAGGTCATCCGGGTTTAGGGAATGTGACTCTTTCCTGGACAAGTCACAGTCCTTAAACTATGCTTATGTTATGTTGTGTTTGTTGAACAATGTTTATGTCGTTAGGTTGTGTTTCCGTTAAGACAATGTTATTGTATTTGGTTTTTAAAACTTAATCGAATGGATGATCTTGCATGGTTTTATTTCATATAGCTTTGTTATGGTTAAGCTATGGTATTAAGAAGTCACACCAAATTAACCACGCTTCCGCAAAGCCAGGGTGTGACAGATTACTTGCATATTTGATCTAGTTTTGATGATTAGCATACAAATAACTTGTTAGATGATGCTTAAAAACATAATCTAACAAGTGTACATGAAAATGTTTAAGGGTTTTGTTAAACATAAATGTTTAGATGAATGATCATAATATTTGATTTTGTTAAAGTATGTAAGGTTTTTTAACTAAAAATAATACTTTTACAAAGTTATAAAAAGAAACATACGAGATGGGTTTTTAGAAAAAGCTTGTTAAAACTAGAAGTAAAGCATGGATCTTGAACTAGTTAACTTATGTTATGATCATACCAAAACCCTACATTTTATTGATTTCATCTTGTTAAGATTTTGATATAAATCTCATATGTTTTTATTAAGAAAAATAAGAGAAGATTATTGGTGATTTTATAAGAAAAAGATATGTTTTATATAAACATGGCAAAGTATATATTTAAAAGGAAATATGACCATTTTTCTTAAAAATCATAAGTTATAAAAACTATTATTTTTGACAAAATCTTTATTAGATTAAAAAGATTTTAAAGAATAGTTTTTATAAAAGCAAAGTTTGATATAAATATATATTTTTGAGAAAATGTATATTTAATTAACTTAACAACTTATGTGCTATGTGTTATTTGTTTGTATTAGTTATATGTATGATAACTAGGAACTTGAATACAATGGTACAAATGAACACAATGTACATTTCGACTAAAGTCTTACAAGACTACATTTAAATACGCCTTATACACAACTTACGGACATTCCGAGCCTTCGGACACAACTTATGGTCAAAACGGACGACGGGCGAATCTATAAACATATCGCCATTCCGAGGAGTTACTACGACGCTTAGGCGATCTTTCGACGCGAATACATACAAATCACCGACAACAATATCCAGATGTTTTAAAACTTATAAAAAAACTATTATGTATTCTTTTGATTAAAAAGCCTATATTTAGTAACTTTTATAAAAATGAAAGAATATATTTTCACAAATGGGCTTATTTTTAACACATGGGCTTATTTTACATATGGGCTTATTTTATACAAATGGGCTTATTTTTAACACATGGGCTTATTTTACATATGGGCTTATTTTATACAAATGGGCTTATCATTCTAATTGGGCTTAACATAAATACATGGGCTAAGCCCAATATCAAGACTCATGGGCTAAGCCCAATACCAAACATATGGGCCAAGGCCCAATAACATTAAGCCCAATAACATTTGGGCCCAATACTATTTAGGCCCACTAATATTATGGCCCAATAACATTAAGCCCAATAACATTTGGGCCCAATACTATTTAGGCCCAATAATATTATGGCCCAATAACATAAATTCATGGGCTAGGCCCAATAACATTAAGACATGGGCTCGGCCCAATGACATATAATTGATAAAAATACAATTATACAATTTACTTATACAAGACATGAAATCAAGAGGACAAGACCCGATGATACAACTCACAAGATACAAGATTACACACACACACACACACACATATATATATATATATATATTTGGTGAAATATATATATAACAGTTTAACAATTCATACATCTAATACACAGTTCAACGAACAACAAAGACATACAAGTCTTACACATATTTAAGACACAAGACTTGTACTCAAGTCATTTACAAAGACCAAAGTGTCTAACAAATATAAGAACATTTGTAGGTCGCAACATTGTTCAAGACGACCACGCGTAAGATCACAAACACATATCATTCATGGACGCAATACTGTGAGTTTATGTCCCCTATTCATTTAAATGTTTTACAACTTTACAACTATCGGGGAAAATACATGTTCAGCGTATGTTAAAGTTAGGGAATGAAACACCTTAGATCATGTGCGAGTTAGGGTTATACATCTAAGCACCATTAATCCAGTTTGGACCTAGGTACAAGTGGTTAGATCTAATGGGTTTTGGTGAGCCCCACTCTTGGTCGTGGACCCATACAGAAGAGTGCTTTTGTGTCCCAGTCGATAGTAGTCGACACAAAATCATCTAGGTTTGGATTGCTTCCTTTTTCGTCACACATATTAATGTCCTTGCAAAACATTAATGATCATCAATTTTATTGACGCTTTACATACTACAACTTACATTTTAAATACATCTTTTACAACTAAACTGCATGAATTCGCCAACTTTTGTTGATGTTTTCCAAACTTAACATGTATTTCAGGGAATTAATGGACCATGTCGGGATTCACAGTCAAGATAACAAGTATCCGAACTCCATGCCATCTTTTGGAGGGTTTAACTGTTATATTCCTCCTCTTTGCGGCAATATGATGGTTTAAACCTTAGTAGTTTATTTTCATGTTGATGTATGAAACAATAATACTTTACTTTTATGTTAATGGTTTGTAACCAACACACTAAACTTATGTTGTGATCTTTTGAAAACAATTATGTAATGGCAATGGAGTATGTTTATTCATATAGTATGTTCATGTACATCGATATTTATGCAATGAAAACCTTACAGATCACACCTCGCGCTTCCGCTATGAGCGGGTGTGACATAATATTTGTAAGAACATGATGTTAGTGAGTTCTAGAGTATGATTAGATCATAAGTGATGATAATGATGTTGTATGAGTGCATTAGATGCAAATATGTGAACCTATATGATGATGTGAAGGCATGAAATGATCATATGAGTATGATTTGATAAAAATCAGTTCTAATCAGATTACAAACACTAAAATAAAGTTATTTTAAAGTGTTTAGTGACATATAATTTTGTCATGATGTATACTAGTCTTGCATGTTGTACTTGGTGCTTTAGGAGTTCTAAAATACGTGAAATCGCATGATTTATATGACTTACAAAAAAACTAAACTAATCTGATTATAACCACTATTTTAATCAGTATATAACATGTATTGTGTTAAAATATCAAGTCATTCCGAGTTTGAATGATTATAGTAATGTTTAACGCAAAACTATGCGTTAAACGGTCAAAAATCGGCTTTTTGAATGATTTTTATAAAACTGATTTAAATCAGTAAGTAAACTGATATTTTTAGTTTAAAAACAAGTATTTTAACTATTTTTAAGTTGACTTGGTGTTTGGTTAGTCATACGTGACTTCCGACGCCCGAAAATGTTACCGAATCGCTAAAATACGCATTTTTCAATGAACACTAGTATGGGTAATTTTTGGGTGAACCTTATGTGTTATGTGATTTTAACATGTGAACGTGAAAATATGTTAAATTTTTTCATGATATTGGAAATTTAGATTATGCATGTATACTTGTGCGTTTTATGTGATAGAAACGATGAAAATCGCGTTAAATGTGTAACTTGTTTGTCGAGCATGAAAATTGGTACATATAAGATATTTTATGTATACTTGCCTTAAAAATGACAAAATAGATAATTTAATGAAATTACACGTGTTTCGATAATAATTCATGTGAACGTTTATGTATATATATTACGACGCGCAAATCGTAGATATATTACGTATAAACGGGAGTGTTAATGGATTTACATGATAACGGTCACCAATAAAATCGTTCAAGTCGCAAAACCTTAAATATATATATATATATATGTATGTATATATATATATATATATATATATATTAACGTGCCAACGTAATAAAAAACGAGAACTTTTCGAGAAAATCTCAAAGTTATGTGACAATTCTAAGAAACGGAGAAACTTAGGATTTTTGTGATATGTGTATTGATTTAAAAATCATTCTTATATATATAATAGGACGTGTAGAAATCAATCTCTGGGGTTGCGCTATATAAAATACGCACCCAAAGGTGAGTGTCACTAAACCTTAACCAAATGGGGTAGCCCAGTTGGCCAGCGTCACCCGCCCTCAGCCCTGAGGACCCGGGTTCGAATCTTGGCAAGCTGTAAATCGTCCCAAGGTTCGGCTCGGTGGGTATTAACCGCCAGGCAGCTAAGGGGCTAAGCTAGCTTGTGGAGTGGGTTCACTTCAGCGGCCGGGAGGTCCGTGCTAATTTTCCCCCCCCCCCACTAAACCCCTCTTTTTACTGCTTTGTATATGTTTTGGGGGTAGAACACGCCAATAAAAGGGTTTAATAATGTTTTTGGATTAAAATATACCTTTTAATATAAATCATATATTTTCGTTGAAAATATATGGAGTTTGATAAATCATACGTTTCGAGGTAAAACGAATATTGCTTGGTCTTAAGAGAGTAAGTAACAGCATAGGCTTACATTTCGGTGGGGATTTCAGGGGATTCGTACAACATCGTATAATAAATTTGTCATATTAGTAGGATATATATATTGTACGTGAGGCAGACATCATATATGGTCTCAATATGGACCCTGCACCAATGATGTCGTTTAATCGATTAAGTGATTGCACGCGATGAATTATTGGTAGATCTATCGGGTTGACAACCCCGTCGTGACCGGTCGCCCCGTGTCAAGTCAAACGATGAATTTAAATTCTGGTTATTGTCTAGCATTGATTATCCCTGCATGGTAAATATATAGTTCGTATTGTCTAGCTAACATACGAGTCTGAACGTTGATGCTATGAATTTAATATACAAAACTTGGGAAAATGCCTTAATGTCGGGTTTTTGAACTTATGACGGATGACCCATGGATTTTATTAAGGAAGTAAATGGACTTTCTAAAAATATTATATGGATGTTTTACAATAAATACATAATTAGAAAGTTTTCCTTTGGATCAAATTGTTTAAATTTGAATATGTGAACTCACCTTCCTTTGTGTTGACACTTGATTTTAAACGTGTTCTACAGGTACTTAAGTTCGGCTTCAGGAATCATGGCGTATCTTGTGTTTGATGATGCATGTTGTGTTACTTGAAAATGTTGGACAAACTTTTAAACTTTCTGGGACGAATGTAATAAGATCCGTGAGGATCAAAGACAACTTAACTTATGTGGTTGTGTCGTGGGTTTTAAAATGTAATGTTTAACAATTTATGTTTTAAAATAAGTCAATATGTCCAACAAATAAGTGCATCGTTCAACAAGATATAAATGGACACCAACTTCCGTCACCACTACGTTTAATATTCCGCTATGACGTTTTTAGGGTGTGACACATACCATTAACCACGTTGTTGTCTACTTGAGCCTGGCGGGTGTTGAGGCTGCTGCTGTTGATGTTGTTGCGGCTGTTGAGACTGCTAGCTGCTGCTGCAGCTGATGTTGTTGCTGAGGCTGCAGGCTGCTGGCTGTTGATGTTGTTGGCTGCAATCCGCGGGCTGCTGCTGAGGCTGCTGCTATTGATGTTGTTGCGGCTATTGTTGTGGCTCTTGCTTTACCACTCTATTGGGGTACATGTTTGCAAAGTGGTTGGGATCACCGCATGCAAAGCAGGCTCTTGCGTGTGCTGCGGGGGCAGGAGCTGCGTGTTGGCCCTGAGGAGCAGGAAGGAGAGCTTGTGGTGCAGGAGCTTGACCTTGAGCTGGAGCTGGGGCTTGGCGAGGACCGGTACGGCAGTTAGCAGTAAAATGGCCGTACACATTGCAATGAACACAGAATCGGCATGCAATCCCCACGGGATGATGATAGGTACAAGTAGGGCAGAGCGGGTGAGGACTAGTAAATGCACGCTTGGCCGGCGGTGCATTGGTCACCGGTGCCGCTACTTGGTGGTTTTGAGGCTGCGGTTGAGCAGGGACAGCTTGAAGCGGAGCGGCGGCTGTGATAGCGCAATTCTTGCTACTGTTGTTGTTGTTGTTGTTCTTTCTCTTACGACGGGAGGACTTTGAATCTTGCGGTGCGGTGACGGTTTCAGCGGTGGGAGCAGCGGTAACTTGGTGAAGATTCTTGGAGGCTTTATCAAAGTAACCAGCCCGAACTCGCTTATCATTAATCTCGGCAGCGAGCAGGAAGGTCTCTTTAATAGTTGTCGTCTTCGTGGCTTGCACGAAATCAGCCACACAATCTGGTAAAGCACGGATGTATTTCTTAATGGTGATCTCGGGGGTAGTAACTTGGCACGGACAGATTATACTCAGCTGCTTGAAGCGGGCAGTTAAACCAGTGTTGTCGCCACCCTCTAGTTTGATGTGCCAGAACTCGTCCTCCAGCTTCTGAAGCTCGTGGGGAGGGCAGAACTCGTTCATCATGATATCCTTCAACTCGTCCCACGTAAGCCCATAGGCTGCATCATTTCCACGCTTGTTTCTTTCGGCAGTCCACCAGTCTAGAGCCCTGGACTGGAAAACGCTAGTGGCGTTAACAGTGTGGAGATTATCAGGACAGTTGCGTTGGGGCAGGGTGACTTCGATAGAATCGAACCATTGAAACATGGCAGTAGGCACATCTTCTCTGGTGAATTCCTTGGGTCCGCAGGCTTTAAACTGCTTGAAGCTAAAAGTAGAGCACAGAGAATCAGTCCTGGACTCGTCAGAGGACTTGCTAGCATTTTCATTTAGCTCACTGACGTTTTGCGGGATAACTTTCGCCATCTCCTTAGCGACGAGAGCAGCGATGCATTTGTCCTCGTGATTGCGATGAGTGGAGCGAGCAGTGTGTGATCCAAATGACGACATTGTCTGCAATAGACATCGCCATAGGATCCAGACACTATATGTCGAATCTCACCTCACAACATACTTAGTACTACTAAAGCTTAGTAACACATCAAATCATATTATCACATAGTCACGTAGGCACATAAACCACAAAATCAGATAAGCACAGAAACACATAAGCACGTAGAGCACAGAAGCACCTAATCCACAGAACCCACACTATATTTTGCACGTATTCACTTACATATATCGCAACTATTCACCTATCCTTTAAAGTTGCGTAAAGCGATCGAGAGTTGCAAGTGCGACTAGCGAGAAGCAATCGCGAGGGTTCCATGATTTGTTAGCGTATTGAGATAGATGTGCAGTGCGAATTGTGTGTGTTGATCAAAGCGTGAGCGGAAAGCGTATAAATCACCAAATATCGAAACACATAAAACGGTAAAACCACATAAAACACATAAAACTCCACATAAAAGTGACAAATATTATACTTCGCGGTGGCGAAATCCAGAATCGAGTCACATAAAAATCAGCGATTGAGAGTGTCTGGGTGTAAGACATCGACTAACCAAAGTGGTTCGACTATTCACAAGGACTCTAAGTGCACACTTTGGCCTTCTGGACTGTGCTCTCACCTCGATTTCGGGCGAACGGCACGCATCCTTCCAGTTACAGCGTGACTCGAGTCGTTGGAGTCCGTCAAGACTTTGGTGAGAGTTTTGTAAAACCTCAGTAGAGCGCGGAATAAGTCATCGAGATTCGGGTTTCACCCCTAGCTTAACAACTTTATTCCTGTTTGTGTGATAGAATCATGAGATAGAGGGAGAAAATTGCATCGAAGTGCGGATTTCACTCCTGATTCAACGCAAATTCTCTTGTTTATAGTAAAAAAAAAGCGGTCGAACAAGCGATCCAATCGAGAGTTCACGGTTTTCACACCTAGTCTCGATCTAATCACTTGTTCATTTTCGAAAATAGTGCAGTGCAACTGCCTTAGGAAAGGCAGAGTGATAGAGTACAGCATGATTGCGAGTCGATCGAATAACAGAAATAGGCTTGCGCGGAACTCCTACCGGGTTCGCACAAGGCGGTCTGTTGGTACTTAGACTATAGACTAGGTCGTTTCTAAGACATCAACCCGGACTAGGTCGAGTCTTGCCTAATTCCTTATAGTTATGGCTCTGATACCAATCTGTCACACCCCAACCGATGGCAGAAACATCGGGGCATGGCACTGAGCGAAACAGATTGTCCATGAGTATCCATAACAACTATTAATTACCAGATATTTAAAGGTCATGTCCCATACCATAACATATCCAAATAAAACAGTTATTACAAATAATTGTCTCAAAAAACAAACATTGTTCCGACAACTCAGATTTAGCGTGACATAACTAGCTTGATTCACCAAAGCACAACAATCCTAGCATCTTAAACACCTGCCACATATGTTAAAATAAAGTCAATACACATAGTGTAAAGGTGAGCATACAAGTTTAATAGTATAGTAGATTTCGAAAGCGTTTATGTATAACCAACATGTAACATGTAGCAAAGTGAAGCATGTAGGTTATTGACAATGAAATATGCACATACGTGACTACGAGTTGTAGAATGCACAACACATATCACCACTGTGACACGTGAAGAAAAGCCCTAAACAACCCCTGTCCACGACAGGTGCTGAGTCCAAACTATAGTACTATCGTTGCTAAGGTGTCAGGCAACAATCATTGTGTAAACATAACATACAAGCATTCATCGAGTAACACGTATAACATGCAGTAACGGTTAGCGTATAAAAGTGTTTGCGTTGTGTGTCGATTGTGATTTGAATATAGATAACGTATGTAACACCCAAAAGTGCGTAGAGCAAAAAGGGATCGAGTATACTCACAGATAGTGCTTAATAAATAAACACTCTCTTGGATTGAAGGGAGCGCTGAGGGATTAGCCTGAACAGTTAATGATAGCATAAGCGAAGAACGGCGCGTAAAACGATGTAAGTGAACCAAGTGCGAATGGTCATCCGATCGGATGACAATCCGAACGGATGGTCATTCGATCGGATCCGATCGGATGATCATCCGTTCGGATGGCCATTCGGTCGGATTGACATTCGCTTGGGATGGATGTGTTTGTGTGTGATGGCTTTGAAGTTTTCATTGTAGCATTTTGAAATTAGAGAAGTATCTCTACCTTTAAGGTCGTTCGATCGGATGGCGATCCGTCCGACGAGACATTCTTTGGAGAACAAGTTCACAGCAGGATTGTCATTCGATTGGATGGTCTTTCGATCGGATGGCAATCCGTTAGAAACTGATGATCTCTGAAAATTAAGAAGATGTTAAAATGTTGAAACCATAAGTCAATCCGATCGGATGGCAATCCGATTAGACGACAATCTGTCCAACAATCTGATCGTTTTCAAATTTGTTATGTTTTGAAAGTTTTACGGTTTGATCGAGACAGTACTATTATGTGTTAAACAACAGAACCTCGTCAAGTCCAAGTCATCCGACCGAAGTGGGAATCACCCCAGTGCAATCAGTTCACTGTTCGTGATGGTTGTTCATGTTCAGCCCGTGAATTGGTTATCTCGTTGATAGGAATCAGATCTCAGACCGACACATCACTAGAGAAGAGTGGAAGGCCTGAATGAGCCCCGATTCTATCGGTTTTGAGCGCATTGAGTGTAAAAGAGTTGAAAGAAAGTTATAAAACCATATTTCAATCCTTCTAACCATGAAAAAGTTTAGATCTATGCAAAAACAGTGTTAAAATATGTGGAAATCACTTAGATCTGAGTTGTTCTTGGTGGAATGAAGCCAAATCTTGAAGTTCATAAGAACTCCATGATGACATCACCCTAGAACACCTCAAATCCGCTGATTTCACGGTTAAAAGTTAAGATTCAAAGGTGAAAATGATGAAGAAGTGCGTGTAGATGATAGATGTACAAGATTTGAGTTGATAACTTACAAGAATCGCGAGAAATCGATAGAAAAGAGGGCTTGAGCATGTTGGTCGAATGAGAGAGCTGTCACATCACTGTTGTGATGTGACAGGGGGTATTTATAGGTTGCCAAAAGAGGAAAGTGCGCAAGTGTCGGATTTGATGTCACTCCGATCGGATGGCCATCTGATCGGATGGTCATCCGTACGGATGACCACTCGATCGAATGGCCATTCGATCAAAGTGGTCCGGCGAGTTAGGTTTCGATGTTTCGTTTAGGGCGTTGAGCGTTGTGATGCGTTTAAGCGTGTATCAATTAGGCAATGCGATAGATTTAGTTAATAGTTACCCAAATACTATATCATACAATCAACATAAATAACTTGCGTTTAGCGTTGCGATTAGATTGCGTTGCGATAGAGTTGCGATTGCGTTTCGATTAATCACCACAAACATAAAGTAAACATGCACAAGTAACACATAGATAGCACACACACGTAAAACAATATACAGATGGCGATGCGATTAGCGATAAAGCGATAAATAGATTAGCGATAAACATGCGATTAAACCTCGAGTGTTATAGATACTCCACATAATACAACTAAAGCAAACAATTAATTGAGTTTGGTTACAAGTCAAGGTGTACAATCAATAGTTAAGCAAGGAGTGACAGATCGCAATTAGCAATCTTTTCTTCCTTTGACTTTAACTTTGACTTGTACTTTGATTTTCGAAACACGGGGTGTTACAGATAGTACAGGAAACAACGGACAAGATTATTCAAGTCAAGGAAAGACTAAAAGCAGCACGAGATCGTCAAGAGAGTTATGCTGATAACAAGCGAAAACCGTTGGAATTTCAAGTAGGAGATAAAGTATTATTAAAAGTTTCTCCATGGAAAGGAGTGGTCAGATTCATCAAAAGGGGAAAGCTAAGCCACAGGTATATTGGACCCTTTAAGACTATTAAAATATTAGGACCAGTAGCTTACCAACTACAACTGCCAGAGGAAATGGCAGGAATACATGATGTATTTCATGTATGTAATCTCAAGAAGTGCTTAGCAGACGAATCATTAAAGGTACCTCTTAAGGACGTAGAGGTAAATGAGAAACTTGAGTTTGTAGAAAAAACCCTGCAAATTGAAGATAGAAAGATCAAGAATCTCAAACATAAGAGATTAGTTCTGGTCAAAGTGAAATGGGATTCCAAAAGAGGACCAGAGTACACTTGGGAGCTCGAGTCAGAGATTCAGAGGAAATATCCACACCTGTTCCAGTAGACCTCGAGGACAGGATCTAAAACAAGGTGGGGAAGATATAACAACTCTCCGAAAAACCATTAAAACACCCTAAACGTCCAAATATACACCTCTTATTTGAGAAACAGACCCAAATTACATTAATATTATTAAAAAACAAATAAAACAAATAATTATAGTGTCTCGCGACCCGCGACAGACACACCTCCAGTGTGTCGCGGGGCGCGACGGCCTTTGTTTGCCGGACACACAATGGTGCCACGTGTCCTAGTTCGTGGCAGGTCTACCCCTTGACTCGACCAACCTATATCCTAGCTATAGGCGGCTCGCGGCCCGCGACAGGCTTAGCCTGTGGCGTCGCGGGGCGCGACGGAGTGGCTGATCAACCCTATAAAAGGAGTCGAGAGCCTTATTCGTTCTCGTTCAATTTTCTTTTCTTTCCTTTCCTATGATATATAGTGCTATAATACTCGAGTATTATACCCCTAAAAAGTGAAGCTCTGCCTCATTGTAAGTATTATAACCTTCGGTTACGTATTAGTTACTCTGCCCGATTGATCTAGAGCTCTGTAAAGCATGTCAAGACTCTGCCTGACTCATTCGTTGGAGTTCTGTCTCGGGGGTACGGCTAATGTAAATTGGGTTATCTTACTAACACGTGTGCATTGTTTAATTTTAATAGATTATAACCAGGAAGTCACCAGAAAGCAGTAGTATTGTCAAAAATAGCAATGTGAGTGCATTCACTATTTGTAAACTGTTTTTATAAAACCTCAATTATTTTAAAGTATATTTAACAGTGGTTGAGTCTATGTATTCTACAATTATTGTCGGTATGTTGGGGTTTTGTATACATTACTTGTTACTACACTGTGAGAAGTAGCATGACCACAAGTCAGGATTGACAGTACCGTTGGTGGTAATTGGGTAGATATAAACATTGTAATCGCTCTCAATACTGTAATAATATAAAAGTTTGTTTTGATTAAACTAGGATGCACTCACCAGTATTTCTTGCTGATAAAACTTTTTAAAACGCGTTTCAGGTAACAAAATGTGAAAGCCAAATAGAAGCCAGCTGGAGAGCACTGAAGGCTTGGAAAAGTGGCTATAAAAGTTACCTAAACAAGAAAGAAGTTTTATTTCAATAAATTAGGGTTTATCCCTATAAACATATTATAATGAAAACTTGGGTTCTCATGTATTTATTATTTATAAAAGTGTGGTGTTTTACTCTCATAAACTATTTCCTAACTACGGTCCAGATGTAAATTTTCGCTGCCAAATTAATAAACACCGATACTGTCCTCGTGGCCGCCCGCTCCCGGGGTATGGGTCAAGTGTTGCGACATGTATCCTCAATTAATGAACTAACAAAGCTCGGACAATCAAGGAATCAAGTGGAACCTACTATCGGATCACTATGTTAATAACCGAGGCCTAAATCGGAAGATCGGATAGAATGAGGTCTTATAAACCAAATGAGTGTTGGAACTCATATAATATGGTTTAACAAAGCCTACATTCTGATTTGATACCTATCCTAAGTGCTTATGACCCGTCACGACTCGTTAAGGTAGTTTATGCTACTTTAACGTGTCGTTTGCTCAAATGCGCGTTTGGATGGTCTAACTAGTCCCTATGATAAGTATTATATGCCTAAACATGTTTAATTATGTTGCATAATCAGTTTAGGTGTCAAAATTTTGGTTACATATGCTTAAAATGAAATTATGCGCAAAAAGGGCATTTTGGTCATTGTTGGGTCTAAAACGTGTAGTCTAATGTTATCAACAAATCAAGTCAACAAAAGTCAACGCCATCAAATCAAAGTCAACGCGCTAGTTAACACGAGAAGATTGAAGAAAGATATGGCGTATGGATGTTCAAGATCTGATAGTTATATTGCTTTGGATAATTAAAATATATTTTGTTTAGACAAAATATATTTATTATCTTATTTAATTAGTTTTCATGTTTATTGCTACTTTTGGTAAGTTTTAATCTTTAGGGACTTAAATGTAAATAGCCTAAGTGTGTTTAGGCTATAAATAGAAAGTGATGATTAGGGTTTTGCAACACACTTAGAGAGAGATTTAAGGGGCTAAATTGTATTCATCTTTTGCAAATCTTTTCAAGGGTTTTATTGCTATATTTTTAATGTGTTCAACTTTGATTTCTTACACAAAATCAGATTTTGGTTCGATTTGATCCTACAATTTGGTATCAGAGCTTGGCACTCGAATTTGGGATTCAATATTCTTCAAATTCATCCTAAAAAATCTGATTTTTATTTGAAAAGCTTTGAAGTTTTAATGTTTTTCTAGAGAGAGAATCAAAGCTTAATCCAATTTTTTTTGTTAAATCTCACTGTTTTGGTTGTTTTCTGCAACATTTTTCAACAATTATTACATCTATAATCTGTTTATACAAGAATTTATAACAAAAAAAAACTGATTTTTTTTAATATTTATCTCACACACAGTTGTTGTGTGTTCTTGATGTTTCTTCATATCTTCAACAAGAAACCTTTTACAGATTTTCCTTTTTTTTTTCTTTGCCCACATCTTCTACGACACACTTCTTCAAATCTTGAACGAATGTTCAAGTGTTGATGGTGAACCAATTGAGTCAGAAGTCTCTTGGCATAGTCGATTTTTGAGCCGTTACTCTCACAAATAAAAAAAATCCAGTGTTTTTAAATTTTCTGGAGACCTTAAATCTTGAACGTGAGTTCAAGTTGTCTGGTGCATTTGGTAAATACGCCAGTCAGTCAACGTTTTCCAGCATCCTTACTTTGTCGATTTTGTTGCGGCCAGCGTAATTAAGTGTTAGAAAAGGGTAGAAAGAGATTTTTTTGGGTTTCTGGTTGTTTGTCATCACCATAGTTCACCGTCATTAACCACTTTCGCAATCAACTAACACTCCACCTATACTAAATCCGCTACCACTTCACTTCCCAAGTCACACGAACCACTAAATCTTCACCAAACCGAACCACCACCGTAAAATAAACACCACACCCACCACCATCTGAACCTGAACTCAAACCACCTGCATACCTGCCACCTACAACCCACTATAACTCCACCGCATCTCTGCGTCATCTCCGACCCATAACGACCAGAACCACCACCTCCGCCTCCATCCTCAGCCTCCGGCCGCTTGTCGCCGCCGCCAACAACCTCTGTCACGCCTGACTTGTGGCTACCGATTTCCGTCCGGCGACCCGCCGCTTGTCATAACCATCGTGCACCATCTCCTTTCTTCTGTTGTTGTAGAAAGAGATAGAGAGTAGAAGAAGAATTGTGTTATGTGGGTGGCAGCTATTGAAAAAGTATGATATTTGGGTTTGGTTTGTTTAGGTGAATTAAATCAAAAGAGAAATATATAAAAGAAGGGATTTTCTAATGGCACACCCCCTGTCTATCTGCACACGTTTTCAATTTAATACGCATCGTATAGGCCTATACGATGCGTATTGAAATAAAGCAAAAGACATGGCGGACTGACAAGTGCAGGTTATGTCTGGCGGCGGGCTTGATACGGCCACTGTTTTTTTGAATTTATTTTTTTGTTGTGTTGTGTCTAATGCGAACCCGAGAAATGAAAGGGATTTCGAGCAGTTGGTCGATGATATGATATATAAAGATCTTGACACAATTATTTCCATTCTCAAGTATTATTAAAACCATTCAAGCCCACCAGTCTACAATGTGGTTCCCAATTTGCGGAACATAATCCCAGATTGTCTAAAGAAGCGCTTTTATCATGTGTCATGTGGTAAACAAATACCAAGGGTGTATACAGATCTCTATTCAGTCATCTTTCCAAGCTTTTACACACGAATATGTGGTTCCCAATTTACAAAACATAATCCCAGATTATCTAAAGAAGCGCTTTTATCATGTGCCATATTAGATGTGTTATGGTGAGATTTTTCAAGTTTGCACAGTGGGAGAAAAGACCAGCACCTCTGTCAGTATTGTCCTTTAAATTCGCATAAACATATATTCGTTTCATAACCTCCTCCTATAAATCAACCACAACTCACCCGATACGTCTTCTATGATGATTCGAAACATTCACGAACCACAATGGACTCAGACTCATACTACTCTAATATGACACATGATAAAAGTGCTTCTTTAGACAATCTGGGATTATGTTCCATTTTATAACACATGAAACGGCACGCTTACCTTAATCACATCTTCCATGGAGTCACAGATCCGACAATAGGGCCCACGAATCTTATGCCCACCCGAGACCGACCTCTGGATCACACATGATAAAAGCGCTTCTTTAGACAATCTGGGATTATGTTCCGTTTTATGACACATGATACAACACGATTACTTTAATCACATCTTCCATGGAGTCACAGATCCGACAATAGGGCCCCATGCATCTTATGCCCACCCGAGACCGACCTCTGGATCACACATGATAAAAGCGCTTCTTTAGACAATCTGGGATTATGTTTCGTTTTATGACACATGACACGACACGCTTACCTTAATCACATCTTCCATGGAGTCACATATCCGGTAATAGGGACCACGGATCTTTCTTCAAGATTTACGTCTGATGTCCAAGTTTGATCACATTTGACTTCATCTGTGGCAGTCCGATGACTTTCTTGGTTCAATAATCTGTTCAATTTCGAGAAACGAAAGGGATTTCGAGTACTTGGTTCAATATCAGCGTTGTTTATCACCCCGTGTAAGCATTGGAAACCCGACAAACAGTCTTACAATTACATCTTCAATCGAGACCGCATTATTAATTATAATGAAGCAATGAAGATTGAATGTGCAAAACCGTAACCGTTTTTTTCTACGAAAACAGTGGCTATGGGAAATACAAACCTGACACGAACCACAATGGACTCAGACTCATACTACCCTTATCATTCTGTATTTTCTCCTTTTCTAATTCTCGAAGAATCTCGTAACATATGACACATGATAAAAGCGCTTCTCTAGACAATCTGGGATTATCTTCCGTTTTATTACAGTCGTGAGTTGGTTAAACCTTTCTAAAAGTAGAAAAAAAAAACAGAAGAAAGTGTTCCTCTTTGTTACCAAGCATGTCATCTGAAACAATTAACAGGACATTGTTAAAAGGGAGAATCTATTGGAACACCTGATTCAGAGAAACTTCTTCGAGCTAACTGCCGATATCTCATCCTTCTGTTGTTCAGTACTTCCGAGACAATTCAAGTGAGTCCTATGAAGCAAGTGTCTGTGTATTCAATTGAGAGGAATCATTGCATTACATCCCCATTGAAAACAAGTGGTTGTAATGATGGAACCCTTGATTTGAAAAACATTTTTGAGAAATTTATAATTCAATTGAGAGGAATCATTATATGCTTCTAATTGAACTCGAATTCAGGAAATGATGAGTAATGTAAGGAGAAGCGTTGGAAAGATGACCGAATAGAGATTTGAACCAACTGAAATCCACAAATTCCAACAAATTGTGTCTAATGCAAGGATCTTCGAATGCGGTATGTACGTCTGTTAAATACCGTTCACCACTTTTTTAGTTGCTTCTCTTGTTAAGTTTCTATATTGCCAACTAGTGCCTATCAAATTTTGTAAGTATTGCATTTACGTTAATGAGATGTTAAATGTTTACATAGTTGCTTGTAATAACACTATTCAATTGAGAGGAATCATTATATGCTTCTTTCCTGATGCATGTCTGTGTCGAACAGTTTCTCTGTCGCTAATTTCTCCACTCACCGTGAAATCGAACAGTTTCTACGTAGATTCCGTCCGGTTTCAAAGCCGGTTGAGGATTACGAGTGTTCTAGACTCATTCAAGGCATGCTTGTTTGTGCGATTTACAAAAATAAGGATGCATTCCACGGTAAACGATGCAGCTGATGAAACCAAAGCTGCTATTTCTGTTGTTCAGTACTTCCGAGACGATTCAAGTGAGTCCTATGAAGCAAGTGTCTGTCTATTCAATTGAGAGGAATCATTGCATTACATCCGCGTTGAAAACAAGTGGTTGTAATGATGGAACCCTTGATTTGAAAAACATTTTTGAGAAATTTATAGTTCAATACACATCGTATAGGCCTATACGATGCGTATTAATAAATGAATTTACTGAAATACCACTGTTTTTCTGATAAATTCAAGGGTATTTTTGAGAAAATTCAAAGTTTAATACGAATCGTATAGGCCTATACGATGCGTATTAAACTGATATATGATACAACATTGGCCTATACAATCGTATATGTCACTATTTCAAATTTAGTTTTATCGTGTTTCCCTCGGTTCGACGCGTATACGTCTCGTTTTTGCCAAACTTTCGCATATTTTGTAGTTTTATGACGTATACCTTCAACATAAGTCGTTTCGGTGCCGTTCGGTTGCGTGAGAATATCGTATTCCATGATTACATACAGTTTTGTTTGAAATCCACTAAGACTCCATAGTGCCGTGTTATATGTATACGTGTGTGTAAATATCGTTAGTCACGTACTTTGACGTATTTTTGCGTATTTTGACATATTCTAACATATTGTTGCGTATTTAATAGTATTTTTGACGTATTTGAGCGTATTCTAACGTATTTTAGCTTATTTTAACCTATTTTAGGGTATTTTGTCACACCCCGACCGCGTAAAACAACAAACCGCGGAGGAAACGTCGGGGAGTGGAGCGACAGAATTATTGTTTCACAACCAGGGATTAAAAAGGTTCGTTTTATAGAATTATTAGAAATTTACATTGTCTTAAAGTTAAAATAAACAAGTTCACACATCGACTATCATCTTTATTAAGTCACTAAGGCCTCGTCCGGTCCTAAGTGAGCATGCATCCTAGTCACAATCAACATCATTCAACACCACCTGAAACATATGCGAAAATAAAGTCAGCAAAGAAATGCCGGCGAGCACATAGGTTTTGTGCGAGTGTCAGATTCATGGCTCATATACATGTTACAATACCTAGTTAGACTACAAAAGTTAATAGTTGAAAACCTTGTTTTGAAAAGTATTTAGTATTGCAATATGATTAACCAACTCAAAACAAGTTGGTTATAGTTTATAAAACCTCGATGCCATGAATCTTAACCCAAAACATTTGTTTATGTAAACCAAATTGTAAATCGTTCTCGTAATAAAACTCGTATGGTTTATATCATATAGTAAACATCGTTTAAAATCGTTCGTCCAAGTGAACTAAATAACGCCACGACATGTAATATGATAAAAGCACTTATATATAAGAAGTACCAGCGGCGTATCTACCATGCTTTTATCACATTACACCCGTCCCATTACCTATTCACATACCAAAAACCCAATCGTTTAAATCGTTCAACTCGTTCGTGTTATAGATCATCATTCAATTGTTTAAATTGTTCAAATCGTTCCAAATCGTTCAAGTCGTTCAAATCATTACAATCGTTCAAATCGTTCCTAATCGTTCATGTTTTAATTGTGAAAACTAACTTTTGGTCGTCTCGTTAAATACATTCATAACTCGTCCATCGTTCAACTCGTATTAATAAACCACCAAAGGGTAAGTTAACAATCATCAGGTTTTGTCATTACCCACATATCCCCACACATAACCATGGCGATAGTTTAATAATGGGATTTATCAGATCCTATGGTACCATAACATATTACTGGTCGCCTCGACCAAAGCTAATGAATGTCATTCGTTATGTAATTACGTCCCAACAAGTTCGCTCACATTATTGAAATCGTTGTGTTTGATATAAACCATAGTATTCGTTTTTGAAATCATCGAAATCGTTTAACACATATGAATCACCCCAAAACAATTGAAAACAGTAAAATAGGGAAACTATGTACTCACATAGTTACCACAAAACATGTAAAAGAGGTGATGTATGTACTCACATTGAATTGCAAAGATATCCTCGACTAAATGAACTTAACAAAGCTTGGGCAAACCAACGAAATCAAGTGGCACCTAGTAATTGGATCGCTAAGTTAATAAATCGACACCTAAATCGGAAGATCGGGAAGAATGAGGTTTCGACACCTAAATCATGTGATATGGTTTAACAAAGCCTACATTCTAAATCAGAACCTATCCTAAGTGCTTACGACCCGTTACGACCCGTTAAGGTAGTCTACGCTACTTTAACGCGTCGTTCGCGCGAATGCGCGTTCGAGACCCTAACTAGTCCTATGACAAGTATTATATGCCCTAACATGTTTATATATGTTGCATATTTAGTTTAAGTGACAAAATTTAGGTTACATATGCTTTAAATCAAATTATGCATGAAAAGGGCATTTTGGTCATTTACCTAAGGCATATAAACTACCTATCATACAACTAATTAAACTAAGTGACCATAAGGTATAACCTCGGAAGGTTATTCCCTATACAACTATGGTCACAAAATATGCTTGGTCGGATCCTAACGATCGACCAAACGGGTCGGGCGGTTGTCAAGTCCGCTTGACTTACGACCCTATGCAAGCACTAGGCTAAAAGTGACGAGTTAAACATGTTAAAACATGTTTAACTAAGTTAGAAAACAGGTTTGATATTAAAACAAAGTGTTTTGATACCCGAAAATAGTTTCGTCGCAAAATGCGCATAATCGGCATTTTGACCGAAACTTTTACTCGTGACTTCGACTAATTGACGTGGTAATCAGTAGGTATAGTCACAAGGGACTATAACCATCGTGATTACGCTCACGTTGCAAAGTTCAATTGAACTTTGACTTGATCAATTCATGGTCAAAGTAGAAACTCAAACACTGTTTGACTTTCATGCTTGAAAAGCATAAACAAGCATGAAAGAAGCTTACAAAGGGTCCAAGCTAGGAAGAATTGAACTAAAAATACTCAGGTATGAAGCCTTCAACAATGTGAGAGCTTCAACTTAGAGCAAATCAGATCAATGAGCAAGGAACAATGGCAAACTAGATTGGTATTTATAGGAAACCTTGAATTAACAAGATCATTACATGTGTTTTTGCAAGGATCAAAGCAAGATCTTGGCCATACACATGTGGCCCATAGTTTCTAATACAAGGGGAGCACAAAAACAAGTCCATTGTATGCTAATTCAGTGGTTAAATTAAGTGAAATCAGCTGTTGTTGCCAGATTCAATATTTCTGTTCTGCAGGTCGGTCGTGCCCCGCGTAGAAGCCAGCTAAGGCTTACGCGCCCCGTGAGAGAACTTTCTAAGATTGACAGTTTTGGCCCCCGCATGCTTAAAACTTTGTTTTTGATGCTTTTAAGCCCTGTTAACCCCATTTCAAGGCTCTACAATGAAGTTAAAGCATAGGGAACATAAAATATGCTTGAAAATATATCGGATGTCGGTTCGTTTGGTCGTACGGTCACGTTATTCGGTTAATTACGACGAAAACTCGAACGGATGCGAAAACGATCCAAATTGCGCGACGAGTGGTATTTTTGCATCCCAATCACTAAAATAAAATATTTTAATGATTAGAAAAATTTTTGGATGTCTATGGATATGTTCAAAACGTAAGATACGCACGTAAATGCAAACTTATGCACTTTTTGACGCTTTTAGTCCCTATTGATCAAATAAGCATATTTTCGCATACCGAACCCCTCAAATCCTATTTATAAGCTATGTAAAGGATATTTAGAGTATTTTTAGCTTATGATCAAGTTCGAAAATGTTCGTTACTACACGAATCGGCATACTTTCGCAGTTTGTCGCAGGTTGTCGCAATTAGTCCCTGCGATCGAATAAACTTGTTTTCGACACACCAAACCCTCCAAAACTTATTTCTAAGTTATGTAAAGGTTATTTAAGGTATGTTAAGCCTATGTCACTGTTATGGAGTGTTTTTCGTGTTAAACTGATTACGTTTACGCATAAGTTTGCGTATAACTTTCCAGAAAGCGATTTAAAGCTTGAAATCGAACTAGAATCAAAACGTAAAATCGTCAAACACAAATACACAAATATTGACATCAAAACAAATTGTTTCATTGATAATTTTTTTACATCGTACATCGTTTACAGAGCACAGTTGTCACAGTCTCCCATACTTTAGAAAATTTCGTCTCGAAATTTTAACTAGAGGAAACTGATGAAAACAAATGTGGATATTTAGCTTTCATTTGGTCCTCACGTTCCCAAGTAAACTCTGGGCCATGTTTGGACTCCCAGTGAACCTTGACTAATCATATTCGCTTGTTCTTCAATCGCTTGACATCACGGTTCATTATCTCCACAGGTTTCTTGACAAAGTGCATCGTGTCATCAACTTGAATTTCGTCGAGTGGAATATGAAGATCAATATTGGCTAAAAATTTTCGTAAATTGGACACGTGGAATGTTGGGTGAATATTCCCAAGTTCATGAGGTAGCTCTAGTCGATAGGCAACCTTTCAGATTCTTTCAACAATCTTAAATGGTCCAACATATTGTGGTGCAAGTTTTCCTTTCTTTCCAAATCTCACCACTCCCTTCCAAGGGGATACCTTGAGTAGGACACGGTCTTCGACTTGAAATTCCAAGGACTTGCGTCGCATATCCGCATAACACTTTTGATGGCTTCTAGCTGTTAGAAGATTATCACGAATTTTCTTGATTTTATCTGTCGTTTCCAGAATGAGCTCAGGTCCAGTAAGCTGAGCTTCACCGATCTCATTCCAACAGACAGGTGAACAACATTTTCGACCGTATAAAGCTTCAAACGGTACCATATTGATGCTAGCGTGATAACTGTTGTTATAAGAGAACTCGATCAACGGTAGATGAGAATCCCAATTACCACCAAAGTCTATCATACATGCTCTAAGCATATCCTCCAATGTTTGTATCGTCCTCTCAGATTGTCCATCTGTTTGGGGATGATAAGCAGTGCTCAGATTTAGTTGAGTTCCCATAGCAGATTGCATGGTCTTTCAAAAGTGAGATTAGAATCGAGCATCGCGGTCAGATATAATATCCAAAGGAACACCATGTCGAGACATAATCTCGTCAACATAAATCTTGGCAAGTTTATCAGCAGATAGATCCTCATGAATCGGTATAAAGTGAGCTGACTTCGTCAGTCGGTCGATGACAACCCAAATAGCATCATGACCTTCAGATGTGCGTGGTAATTTAGTAATGAGATCCATTGCAATGCTCTCCTATTTCCATACCGGTATCTCTGGTTTTACAAGAAAACCAGATGGTCGTTGATGTTCAGCCTTGACTTTAAGACAAGTTAGGCATTTTGATACATATAAGGCAATATCCTTCTTCATACCAGGCCACCAGTACTGAGTACGAAGATCCTTGTACATTTTGTCAGCACCAGGATGGATAGAGTATCGAGACTTATGAGATTCGTCCATCACTAAAGTGCTAAGATCGTCTTGTTTCGGAATCCATAAACGATTCTTGAAATAGAGTAACGCATCGTCTTTCGTTTCGAGTTTAAGCTCTAGCTGACGTGGTAATTCCTTACCCATCAAGTTTTGTGTAACACAAGTATGCTGAAATTGAGAGACACGTGATTGGATATCGGATAGAGTGCGAACAAAATGAAGCTTGACTCGTTCCTTTCGACTTAGCGCATCAGCTACGACATTCGCCTTATCAGGATGGTAGCGAATCTCGCAATCATAATCGTTCAAGAGTTCAACCCAGCGTCGTTGTCTCACGTTTAGCTCCTTCTGATTGAAAATGTGCTGGAGACTTTTGTGGTCTGTGAAAACCACACACTTCGTGCCATAGAGATAGTGTCTCCAAATTTTGAGAGCAAAAACTACAGCCCCTAACTCAAGATCATGAGTCGTGTAGTTCTTCTCATGTATTTTCAATTGTATTGACACATAAGCTATAACTTTACCTCATTGCATAAGAACACAACCAAGACCTAGGTTCGATGCGTCACAATAGACAACAAAATCATCGTTTCCATCGGGTAAAGATAAGACAGGAGCATCACAGAGCTTTCGTTTCAGCATTTGGAAAGCTTCCTCTTGTTTGGGTCCCTACTTAAAAGGCTTATTCTTCTGAGTCAAAGCAGTGAGAGGAACCGCGATCTTCGAGAAGTTCGAAATAAATCGTCGATAGTATCCAGCAAGACCAAGAAAAGAACTAACTACTGTGGGAGTCATAGGTGTGTTCCAATCCTTAATAGCAGCGATTTTGGAAGGATCCACATGAATACCCTGCTCGTTAACAATATGACCCAAAAACTGAACTTCCTTAAGCCAAAATTCACACATGGAGAATTTGGCGAAAAGTTGCTCCTTCTTTAGGAGTTCCATTTTCAGATGAAGGTGTTGTTTGTGATCGGCTCGTGACTTCGAATAAATGAGAATGTCGTCAATGAATACAATGATGAACTTTTCTAAATAAGGTTTACAAACCCTATTCATTGAATCCATGAAAACAGCTGGGGCATTCGTCAAACCAAAAGGCATGACAGTGAACTCGTAGTGACCATATCTCGTACGGAAAGCAGTTTTGGGAACATCTTCTTCAAGTACACAAAGTTGATGATACCCAGAACGTAAATCGATCTTGGAGAAACATGTAGCACCTTGCAACTGATCAAAGAGATCATCAATTCGTGGTAGGGGATATCGATTCTTGATGGTAAGCTTATTAAGCTCACGATAATTGATACACATACGGAAAGATCCATCTTTCTTTTTCACAAACAGGACTGGAGCGCCCCAAGGTGAATAACTCGGTCGGATGAATCCTTTGTCAGATAACTCTTGAAGCTGTTTTGACAATTCTTGCATCTCAGACGGTGCAAGACGATAAAGTGCTTTAGCAATCGGGTTGGCATTGGGTACAAGATCAATATGAAACTCGACTTGATGAACTGGAGGTAAACCGGGCAGTTCACAGGAAACACCTCTGGATAATCTCGTACAATCGGAATATCTTGAATACACTTGCTCTTGCCTTTCTCCTCTGTGACATGTGCCAGAAAGGCCACATATCCTTTTCGTAAGTATCTTTGGGCTTTCGTATATGACATGAGTTTCAAACCGCCGGATGGTTTCTCGCCACAAACTTCTAGAACTTCACCAGAAAAAAGAGGAAAACGAACAATTTTATCGAAACAAACCACGTCAGCATGATGTTTAGTTAACCAATCCATTCCTACGATAATATCAAAACTTCTAAGTTGCATCGGTATGAGGTCGATGGGAAAAAGATGGTTATCGAGGTTCAATTTACAATCGCGAATGACAGAATCGAGTACAAGAGGTTTACAAGTAGCAACTTCAATAGATAAGGGTTTCCTCAGTTTAGTTCTAGGTATCGCAAGTAAATGCTCAAATGATAACAATACAAAACTTCTATCGGCACCAGAATAAAAAGAACAGATGCAGGTTGATGGTTAACAAGGAACGTACCATTAACAACCTCGTTGTCAGCATGAGCCTCGTTAGCAATCAAGTTGTATGCTCGTCCATGAGCGGGATTGGCATTCGCGTTGGCATTCGGGTTTGCAAGCTTCGGACAATTGTTACGGAAGTGACCCATCTCTCAGCAGTTATAACATGAGCCAGGTGGGAATAGTCTAGCAGTATCTCCCTGAGCTGGAGCTTGATTCTAAGCAGCTTGATTCATATCCAATCTAAAAAATGTTGGCCGTGTGGCCAAGTTTACCACAAGTGGTGCACTGTTTACAAGCTTGATATGCCACATGATGACCATTGCACCGATTGTAGTGAGGTGCAGTACCATCATATGGTTTCTTGGCAGGAGGTTGTGCTGGTGGGTTCTGAGCATTCTGATTGGTAACAACAAAATTTTGGGAAGCCTTGCGCTTCCTCGACCTCCTTGATGACTCACCCTTCTTCTTGCCCTTACCCTTGTCTTGTGTGGTGTCGGTTGACTGCTTCTTGTCGCCCTTGCGGGTCAGTTTACCTTTCCTGACTTGTGACTCTGTCAGGATTGCAGCCAATTCGATGGCCTGACGCACAGTGGTAGGATTACTAGCAGTAACTATGTCTTGCACAGAGTCAGACAAACCATCAATATACCTCTCGGTCGCTTTCTCCAATGGGGTAACCATAGTAGGACACAATAGACTCAGCTCCTCATAACGATCCGTATACGCACGGTGTTCTCCCCCATCTTGTTTCAAATCGTCGAACTCTCGTTCCAAAGCCCTAATTTCGTGGCGGGGGCAGAACTCCCTCATCATGAGAGCCCGAAGCTCTTCCCAAGTCTGTACCAAAGCCACATCGGCACCCCTATCTCGCATCACACCGTTCCACCATGTTAGAGCACGCTTCTCGAAAACACTAGACGCAAACTCAACCTTTCGCTCATTCGGACATTTAACATGTCTAAATGTGCTTTCCAGACTCTCGAACCATTGTAGGAGCGCAGTTGCTCCTTGAGACCCAGAAAACTTCAGTGGTTTAGCCGAATTAAATGTTTTGAAACTACACTGAGCATTGTTGTTAGGTTTGGAATCACAACAGCGATCTACTGAGTGATAATGGCTGCGAGTTCGGCGTTAGGTTGTGGTTGTGCATCTTGTCGAGGAGGCATATTCTAAAAAGAACAAGGAAACATGAGAAACGAGTGAGATTGACAATTGGATAAACAAAAGAGGTATCGAAAACAACGACAAAACATAAGGAAGGTGATCATTCGTTTGTTACCTCGAACAAAGAAACGATACACGGTGACTAATCAAAGTAAAAAGGTCAATATAATGTATCGCGAAGACCTGCTTTAGCCTATAAGTGGACACTCATCCCAAGACTTCCCAGGTAAGAGTGACTTGTCCGATTATGTGGATTTGTACGAACACTCTAGCCTTAGACAGAAAACTCAAGATACAGGCATCCACCCTTCCAGATTGCACGTGTTCACATTATCTAGACCAAAACTTTGACGAGATTTTGAAAACTTTGAAGGTTCAAAACCTTATAACAAATCATTTAGGAACAGATGATTGATTTTCAAAACGGATTTGTTATTTGTGATCTCATTGTGGTTATCACCTAAAGATAGGTGACGGTATTTTTTTAGAATCTAAATGCAAGAAACTCGCGTTAGGGTCCTAGAAAGGTTATAGTCTAGGTCAAAGCATTACTAATACCCTAATTCCCTATAACCATGAGCTCTGATACCAACTCTTGCATCCTAGTCACAATCAACATCATTCAACACCACCTGAAACATATGCGAAAATAAAGTCAGCAAAGAAATGCCGGCGAGCACATAGGTTTTGTGAGAGTTCAGATTCATGGCTCGTATACATGTTACAATACCTCGTTAGACTACAAAATTTAATAGTTTAAAACCTTGTGTTTGAAAAGTGTTTAGTATTGCAATATGATTAACCAACTCAAAACAAGTTGGTTATAGTTTATAAAACCTCGATGCCATGAATCTTAACCCAAAACATTTGTTTATGTAAACAAAATTGTAAATCGTTCTCGTTATAAAACTCGTATGGTTTATATCGTATAGTAAACATCGTTGCGTGACATCGTTTAAAATCGTTCGTCCAAGTGAACTAAATAACGCCACGGTATGTAATATGATAAAAGCACTTATATATAAGAAGTACCAGTGGCGTATCTACTATGCTTTTATCACATTACACCCGTCCCGTTACCTAATCACGTACCAAAAACCCAATCATTTAAATTGTTCAACTCGTTCGTGTTATAGACCGTCGTTCATTTGTTTAAATCGTTTAAATCGTCCCAAATCATTCAAGTAATTCAAATCGTTACAATCGTTCAAATCGTTCTTAATCGTTCATGTTTTAATTGTGATAACTAACTTTTGGTCGTCTCGTTGAATACATTCAAACCTTCGTAACTCGTCCATCGTTCAACTCGTATTAACAAACATCGTTCGTAACTCGTATTAACTTTTGGTCGTCTCGTTGAATACAATCATCAGGTTTTGTCATTACCCACATATCCCCACACATAACCATGGCGATAGTTTGATAATGGGATTTGTCAGATCCTATGGTACCATAACATACTACTGGTCGGCTCGGCCAAAGCTAATGAATGTCATTCGTTATGTAATTACGTCCCAACAAGTTCGTTCACATTATCGAAATCATTGTGTTTAATATAAACCATAGTATTCATTTTTGAAATCATCGAAATCATTTAACACATATGAATCACCCCAAAACAATTGAAAATAGTAAAATAGGGTATGTACTCACATAGTTACCACAAAACATGTAAATAGAGGGGATCTATGTACTCACATTGAATTGAAAAGATATCCTCGACTAAATGAACTTAACAAAGCTTGGGCAAACCAAGGAAATCAAGTGGCACCTAGTAATTTGATCGCTAAGTTAATAAATCGACACCTAAATCGGAAGATCAGGTAGAATGAGGTTTCGTAAACCAAATGAGTATTGGAACTCATGTGATATGGTTTAATAAAGCCTACATTCAAAATCGGAACCTATCCTAAGTGCTTACGACCCGTTACGACCCGTTAAGGTAGTCTACGCTACTTTAACGTGTCGTTCACGCGAATGCGCATTCGAGACGCCTAACCAGTCCTATGACAAGTATTATATGCCCTAACATGTTTAAATATGTTGCATAATCAGTTTAAGTGACAAAATTTAGGTTACATATGCTTAAAATCAAATTATGCATGAAAAGGGCATTTTGGTCATTTACCTAAGGCATATAAACTACCTATCATACAACTAATTAAACTAAGTGACCATAAGGTATAACCTCGGAAGGTTATTCCCTATACAAATATGGTAACAAATTATGCTTGGTCGGATCCTAACGATCGACCAAATGGGTCGGGTTCGAAAGTCTAAGCGGTTGTCAAGACCGCTCGACTTACGACTCTATACAAGCACTAGGCTAAAAGTGACGAGTTAAACATGTAAAACATGTTTAACTAAGTTAGAAAACAGGTTTGATATCAAAACAAAGTGTTTTAATACCCGAAAATAGTTTCATCGCAAAATGCACATAATCGGCATTTTGACCGAAACTTTGACTCGTCACTTCGACTAATCGACGTGGTAATCAGTAGGTATAGTTACAAGGGATGCGCTCACGTTGCAAAGTTCGATTCAAATTTGACTTGACCAATTCATGGTCGAAGCAGAAAGTCAAACACTGTTTGACTTTCATGCTTGAAAAGCATAAACAGGTATGAAAGAAGCTTACAAAGGGTCCAAGCTAGGAAGAATTGAACTAAAAATACTCAGGTATGAATCCTTCAACAATATGAGAGCTTCAACTTAGAGCAAATCAGATCAATGAGCAAGGAACAATGGAAAACTTGGTGGGTATTTATAGGAAACCTTGAATTAACAAAATCATTACATGTGTTTTTGCAAGGATCAAAGCATGATCTTGGCCATAGACATGTGGCCCATAGTTTCTAATACAAGGGGAGCACAAAAACAAGTCCATTGTATGCTAATTCAATGGTTAAAATCTGTGAAATCAGCTGTTGTTGGCAGATTCAATGTTTCTGTTCTGTAGGTCGGTCGTGCCCCGCGTAAAAGCCAGCTAAGGCTTACGCGCCCCGTGAGAGAACGTTCACAGATTGACAATTTTGGCCCCTACATGCTTAAAACTTTGTTTTGATGCTTTTAAGCCCCGTTAAACCCATTTCAAGGCTCTACAATGAAGTTAAAGCATAGGGAACATAAAATATGCTTGAAAATGTCTTGGATGTCGGTTCGTTTGGTCGTACGGTCACATTATTCAGTTAAATACGACGAAAACTCGAACGGACGCGAAAACGATCCAAATTGCACGACGAGTGGTATTTTTGCATCCCAATCACTAAAATAAACTATTTTAATGATTAGAAAAATTTTTGGCTGTCCGGATATGTTCAGAACATAAGATATGCGCGTAAATGCAAACTTATGCACTTTTTGACGCTTTTAGTCCCTATTGATCAAATAAGCATATTTTCGCATACCGAACCCCTCAAAGCCTATTTCTAAGCTAAGCATATTTTCGCATACCGAACCCCTCAAAGCCTATTTCTAAGCTATGTAAAGGATATTTAGGGTATGTTTAGCTTATGATCAAGTTCCGGAATGTTCGTTACTACACGAATCAACAAACTTTCGCAGTTTGTCGCAATTAGTCCCTACGATCAAATAAACTTGTTTTCGACACACCAAACCCTCCAAAACTTATTTCTAAGTTATGTAAAGGTTATTTAAGGTATGTTAAGCCTATGTCACTGTTTCTGAGTATTTTTCGCGTTAAACTGATTACGTTTACGCATCAGTTTGCATATAACTTTCCAGAAAGCGATTTAAAGCTTGAAATCGAACTAGAATCAAAACGTAAAATCGTCAAACACAAATACACAAACATTGACATCAAAACACATTGTTTCATTGATAATTGTTTTACATCGTACATCGTTTATAGAGCACGGTTGTCACATATTTTTTTACGTATTTTAGCGTATTTTAGCGTATTTTAACGTATTGTAACGTAATTTAACGTAATTTAGCGTAATTTAGCGTATTTTAGCGTATTTTTGGCGTGTTTTAGCGTATTTTAGCGTATTTTAACGTATTGTAACTTAATTTAATGTAATTTAGCGTAATTTAGCATATTTTAGCGTGTTTTAGCGTATTTTAGTTGGTTTCGAATATACCCAAAGTAGTTAATCACGCTCTTACAAACATTCAAAATTGTTATGTTGAAGGATAACGCAAACAAGTTCTCCACAGTTTGTTATTCATAGTTGTCAAATTCGTTGCGTTCATTCATATTGTTTTAGAAAACAACAGATAATGAACGGATTGTTGGAATTCTTGTTCCAAATGTACGCCTCAATTCATCTTTTTTACTCTTTTCTTCGATTTCAACAAATCTTTTCAATAATCAGTACGCAACAAAGATTGGAGAACCGTTGAATCTGCAAACTGCAACAGTCAAATTCGTTGTGTGCTTTCATATTGTTTAGACAACAACAGATAATAAACAGATTGCTGGACTTCTTCTTCCAAATGCAACTGTGAATATTGAATGTGCAATGAATATTTTTAGAGAAGCATTGGGATTCAAGGGTTTAGTTGGAACATGAAGAAATGAAACCCTAACAACTGATTCAGATTTAAACAATGCACGCCTTAATTCATCTTTTTTACTCCTTTTCCTTCAATTTTGAGAACATTCTCCGTAACATGAAGACGTGTCGGGTTCTTCTACTAGTGGTATTTTAATGAAGTATTGAAGATTGAATGTGCAAACCACAACCGTTTTTTACTATGGAAATGGTGGCTATGCGAAATACAAACTGCAATCGTTTGTGACTATGGGAAACACAAGTTTTCTTTTTGAGCTTGATGGATGTCCGTTATCTTAACGCTTCTCCTTACATTATTGATCTGGAATTGGAGAACTGTTGTTAATTTAGTACTTCTCAATCAGATATTATTTATTGAAACATAACTGAAACAGTCGGAAAAAACTAAAACAATCAGATATTATCTATCTGTGTGTGTCACATCCATCCAGGTATAGCGTTGTTAACTACCAAAAGAATGCATACACAAATAGTTCTAGTGGACGAACAATATGGTAACAAGAGTATGTTTTTCAATTCCAATTGCAGTTTTTGAATGTGCAAATCGCAACCGTTTTTTACTATGGGGACAGTGGCTATGCGAAATACAAACCGTTGTGTATTTGCTTGCTGATCTAGAATTGGAGAACCGTTGTGTATTTTCTTGCTGATCTGGAATTGGAGAACCGTTGTGTATCTGAATCAGGTTCTCAAACAAACACTACTAAAGATGAGTTGGTATTGAACCAAGAATATGGCAACAAGAATATGTTGTTCCAAGATCAATTCCAATTGCAGTTTTTTTAACTTTCCTGTTCCAAATGCCGCTGATGAAACCGGAGCTGTTATCTCGGTTGTTCAGTACTTTCGTGATAAGTACAATGTTCATCTTCGTTATCCTTTGCTTTCTGCAATTCAAGCAGGCACGGATGCTAAACGTACTGTTATTACATCCGAGACTATTCAAGTGAGTCCTATGAAGCAAGTGTCGGTCTATTCAATCCATAGGAATCATTGCATTACATCCCTGTTGAAATACAGAATCGATAAATTTAGGGAAAATGGGGTTGAAAGATGATAACCCAACAGTGGAGGATCTCATTCTACAGCTTCGATGAAGTCAAATGTGATCAAACATGGACATTAGACGTAAATCTTGAAGCAAATATGTGCTTCCCAATTTGCGGAACATAATCCCAGTTTGTCTAGAGAAGCGCTTTTATCATGTGTCATATGGCAACAAGAGTATCTTGTTCCAAGGTCAATTCCAATTGCAGTTTTTTCAACTCTCCTGTTCCAAATGCCGCTGATGAAACCAGAGCTGTTATCTCGGTTGTTCAGTACTTTCGTGATAAATACAATGTTCATCTTCGTTATCCTTTGCTTTCTTCAATTCAAGCAGGCACGGATGCTAAACGTACTATTATTACATCCGAGACGATTCAAGTGAGTCCTATGAAGCAAGTGTCGGTCTATTCAATTGAGAGGAATCATTGCATTACATCCCTGTTGAAAAACAGCATCGATAAATTTAGGTAAAATGGGGTTGAAAGATGATAACCCAACAGTGGAGGATCTCTTTCTACAGCTTCGATAAATTCATGGGTATTCTCAAATAATGTTTCCTAGATGTTTGAAGACCAACAAATGTCCAAAGTGCTGCTTCTTCGTTCACGTGATGGAAAGCTACCGCGTGACAGGAAGCTACCTTGCAAAAATTAAAAAATTAAATCGACACCCTTAATACGCATCATATAGGCCTATACGATGCGTATTACTTTTTGGTAGGGAACATTGGCAACCTTTGGCAGACATAAAAGTTTGAACCCACCTCAATACGCATCGTATAGGCCTATACGATGCGTATTGAGGGTGTGGATTTAATCCCCCAAGGTGTGCCAATAATAAGACCCTAAAAGAAAAAGAAAAGGAAAAGGAAAAGGAAAAGTGATTTGCAGTATGTCTAGGGATAGATGAATACAAAGGAAAAGTCAAACTAAACTTTATTTAATAAAATCTGTGACGTCGGATCTTATTTTAAAAAAAAAATTATTGGCTGAAGTTGTAGAGGTTTATAGTTGTGTTTGAATTTTATTATTACAATTAAAAAATTGATTTTTTTTATTAAGAAACATCAATTAAAATTTTAAAGTCTAGCTTTCTAAATATTTGACATACGACGGTTTGTGTTTAGCGTGTGACTAAAGTATTGACTAGTTTTTGGCTGAGAGTTTTAAGTGTAATTTTTAGGCCTTTTAAAATTTACTTATGTTTACAAAATTTAACCAGGCCAGGTATCAAAAGTATTAAAAATTTAGGACTTGTGCAAACCTGTTTAAATTAAAAAAAAAATTGCTACTGGTTCAAATTCGGTTGGGTCTTAAAATTTTTATTCATTGGCCTAGAATTTTGATTAGTTTTGGGCCGGGTATCCATAGTTTATTTTTGGGCCTTTTGAAATTAATTTGTGTTTGCAAAATTTAACCGGATTAGGTGTTTCACATTTCTTTGGGTCAAGTACGATTAAAATTGGGAGTTGATAGAGGATTATTTTCAAAGTAATTTCGTCCGGGTTTTGAGCTGATACAAATATTTTTTTAATTAAAAAAAAACAATGTTTCAAAATCAGTTAACTCGCATTGCACAAGTTGAACATGAAACAGGAACCACAACCCGACCTCCAAAGTTGAGAGGATCAGTCGCTTTCAGCAGTTGTTAAAACCGAATCAAATCCTTTTTCGAGTACACAGACTATAACCAATGGATCTCGATCACTGTCGGACCCCACGTCCCCATGACTGTTCGTGATGACATTCATGCAGTCAACAGTGATCCCTCGACTTACAAAGATAAAGATAAGGCATTGATTCAATGTGACAGTCGGGCTCACGCTGCTTTAACAATGGCCCTATCAACGGACGACTACAACATGTTTGAAGAGTACACGACGACGAATGAACTTTGGCTAGCATTGATTAATTTCTATGAAGGAGACAAGGAACTTATTCGGAACAAAAGGAACACGGTCCAAAAGGAATATGACATGTTCGGCAGTGTTCGTGGGGAAAGCTTATCAGGTCACATCAGCTGATTTTTAAACATGATGGCAAAAATGAAAAAGGCTGGTAATCCCATCACCAACCGCGCTGCAATCAGTAAACTTTTGGACTCACTTCCAAAAGAGTGGAGTATAAAATGTATGAAAATTAAACAAAGCTTCTTTAACAACCTGAATCCAATCACGTTATCAGATCTGATCGATGCTCTATAATCTTTTGAAAGAGATCAAGTCGAACATCCTCATAAGTCTTTCCAATCTGCTGATGCTCACAAGAACATGACATTTGTACCCCCAACAACCTCCAACGACTCTAGCTCACAAGCTGGAAACGCATCAAACTTCAACAATGCTTCCACAAACTCTTAAAAGGCTCCACAGTGTGATGAAAAGAATACTGTGGTCGATGATGCTCAAGCTGTGAAGGAGGAAGAAGGGAGCAGTGCAGCAAGTGAAAAGATAGAAGAAAAGATTCCTGAAGAGGCGATGAAAATGGAATCCAACAAAGAAAAGGATGAGGAAGACTTGGCAAACAGCATTCCTTACGAGTTTAAAGTCAAATTATGTTCCCAACCATCTGTGAACGTCGTGGCACATTACAAATCCCTCAACCGTGACCTAATTAGAGACAAAGAAAAAGTTTTTCAATTTAACAAAGAGTTGAAAAAAAATGAAGCTGCATATCAGAGAAAGCTGAATTCGACTTTAGCTGAAATGCAGACTTTAAAAGAATTTGTTTTCAGAAAAGATTTTGTCAAAAACGACTTAACTGAAAGATTAGAAAAATCTCAAAATGTAAACAATAGATTGCAAATCATAATTGATAAATGGAACGTCAGTAAAAAGGTACTGGTTGACATTAAAAATTGCCAACGACCGACATATGTGAAGGATGGGATTGGGTACAAGGACAAGCTCGGAAACGCAAGAAAACTCTTCTTTCCACCACATAGCAAAAACTACGTACCCATGCCATCACCTCATCCTGATAATGATTTGATTGATGAGAATGATCTTATTGCTGAAGATGTTTCTTATGAAAATGAAGAGGTTACTAACCTTTCGGATAACAATGCAGATGTGATTGAGCGTGAAGAAGATGTATGCGATGATGACTGTGGTGAATCGAAGATAGGTATAGGTTATTCAGGCGACAGTTATTCTACTGTTAACTGATTCGCCTGGAATTGTGATAAGGCAAACAAAACTTCCATTCGGGATAACTATAATGGGCATCTGCCTAAATCTAGGACCCACAACCATGATAATGTAATGGTTGAATGTTTTGATTTACAATCTGCTTTTTGTGATGAACAAGTTGTGTGTGACCCTCCTGTGTTTGTTCCAGAGTTGAAACAAAACAAATTCGGAAAATTCCTCACGGAGTGAATTCCAGAATTTGTTCCATCTCACACAGGTATGTCAGAGTCAGAGAAAAAGCTAAATGAAGAAAACAGCAGTGAAGACTCAAGCACCACAACTTCAAAAGGTCGGGAAGGAAGCTCAAGTGATGATCACGATTCAGATTTTCAGTCATACCAAGAATGGGAAAGCTCAGATGACTCAGAAACTTCAGTAACAGATGCTTGTAAAACGGTTGAAGACCTTGAAGCAACGGGTCTTCAAGAACCAACAACCTCAAATGACACTGCAAGTCCAGTTAATCAAGATCCACTAGAAGAACACTTAGTTATTGAAGACTGCACAAGCTTAGATGATGAATCAGTCTTGAATGAAAGTCTTGGGGAGTCAAAGATCAAAAGATCATCTGAACTTATCGAACCTCAAGTGTGTCAACATGCTGAGTCAAGCTCAAAGCAATCCCCATCCCTAGTTGCATCACACAGAACTGCAAAGTCTCAAAAGCCATTCAAGGCTAGGTGTGGAAATGAAGGTCATGTGCTCAAGCAATGCCCAGAACGACACGATCCAGACGGTAAAGGCAACCAATATTGCTTCTCTGGATCAAAAGGTAAAAATCACAAATCTTTGAAAGATCCGATGAAAAACTTTCCATTCAGATCTCCACACGTGAAGCTGGTTTCACATGATTCAAAGATGAAAAGGACCAACACATCAAAACCTCAATCTTTCCCTCCGGGTCTTAAACATAAAATTATTTCAAACTTTAAAACTTTTACAAATAAAAATTTTAAACCAACACAGGTTTGGCAAGTCAAACCAATGGTTGTAAAAGAAATCAATGAGGGAAAAGATTTGGCATATCGGGAGGTTTCTTATTTTGATGAAAGGGGACAACCCAAGACTATGATGGCTTGGGTTCCACTCTCAAACGGAATTGCTTATGAGTGTAGGAACATCCAAGGAGGACTACTAGTAACACCGTTTATTATCAGTGGTTGTTCCAGATACAAGTTTAAAGAGGAAAATCACAGGTTTGGTTATGGTATCTAAACTGGTTGCAAACTCAACTGCACTGTAACACACTCATTTTCTTGCTGACATATGCTTTTGTGTGCCGGGTGTGGAAGACTTTATTTTGTAAATATAATTTTTCAGTAAATGGTTGTACATAAATAAAATTTTAAGGGGGATTGTTAAAATACTTCCTAGACCATGAGATGTAATTATTGCAAAATAATCATGATCTTATGTGAGGGATAGGAACTAAGTTCATTATGTCTTCGCATGAATAGGATCTGATTGAAGATAAGGCTCCAAGTTATCGATAGGTTGGTAGATTCAACATTTCAGACAAGTAAACTGCATTTTGGTGATAAAGATAAAGATCGTATGAAAATGTGGATACCCACCTTGTTGCAGGATTGCACGAACCGATTATTTCCAAAAGGGGTTGCGAGATTAAATTTAGGCGTTGAAAAGACACACAATGTTGTGCATATATATATTTATTGAAAAGACACCAATGTGTGCAACCAAAAAAAAGAGCAAAAAGACACGCAATGTTAATGTCGTGCAATAGGAATAAAAGATACGCCAAAGCGCGTACATATATTAAGTAAATATTTTATCAGTCATGCTCGCTAAATCAGATGATCATCTTCTCTGCTTATGGAAACATAGACTTGAAGCTCTCATCATCTGATTTAAGGTGATCATCTCCTCTGCTTATGGAAACATAGATCTGGAGCTCTCATCACCTAGTATATACTATTTCTTAGTTATTAAGGCAGTCATCTCAAAAGACCATGAGGGCAGAAAAGTTTAACCGAACACGTGTGGGGTCCACTAGCTTCATCCTAAATATACCCAAAACATGATAATTAATCACCGGATGTATGTCGAAAGAATGGTGCATGGATTTAAACGGACAAACATACCAGCAATCGTTCTTGAGTCATAGCTATCCTAAAGAAAGTTGAAGTGTGACTAGGCTTTTCAAGTTGGTATGATCTCGTATTTGATCAGCTCTATATCTCAAAGGTTGAAAGATTAAAAAAAACAAGAAAAAAAAACAACCTAAAATCCAAAAATATTTTGATTTGTGTACAGCTGTTTTTCTAAGTCTTCCATATCACATCAATCGTGTCTCAAACCGCTTGAGATACTCTTTCCATTGCACACTACAGATGAATACGGTTTTGTCTGTACTTTAAGCGGTCTAAAAGAAAATTCGGAGTTGTGTTTGTGATTGTGAACAGTTTACTTTGCCTATTTGCTGCGATGATGGCCGATCATCAATTGAGCAAGATACCATACCAAAGCACCTGTTTCCTGAAGATCGCAGAAGATACCGAGCTAGGAACCCTCCTCCTACGTCTTCTGATTCACTCAAGAAAATGAGAGCTAGAAAAGTTTTGTTCTGGCTTGTCAAAGATGATGCATGCAAAAAGGGGGAGCTTATCCAGATAAAGTACACAAAAAGAAAAGTGTCAAAAGAAGATTTCACTAAAGAAAATATGGAAAGCATCAGTCTAGGGGGAGATTGTTGGGTCTAAAATTGAGACTGAAGCTTCCCAAATTGAAGATTACATCATGCATGATGTTGACGGTTCTAAAGATGATGCAAGAGTTTGATAACATTAGCCTAAGGGGGAGATTGTTGGGTCTAAAACGTGTAGTCTAACGTTATCAACAAATCAAGTCAACAAAAGTTAACGCCATCAAGTCAAAGCCAACGCGCTAGTCAACATGAGAAGATCAAAGAAAGATATGGCGTTTGGATGTTCAATATCTGATAGTTATATTGCTTGGGATAATTAAATATATTTTGTTTAGACAAAATATATTTATTTTCTTATTTAATTAGTTTTCATGTTTATTGCTACTTTTGGTAAGTTTTAATCTCTAGGGACTTAAATGTAAATAGCCTAAGTGTCTTTAGGCTATAAATAGAAAGTGATTATTAAGGTTTTGCAACACACTTAGAGAGAGATTTAAGGGGCTAAATTGTATTCATCTTTTGTAAATCTTTTCAAGGGTTTTATTGTTATATTTTTGGTGTGTTCAACTTTGATTTCTTACAGAAAATCAGATTTTGGCTCGATTTGATCCTACAGTCATTTTCCTAAGGCATATAAACTACCTATCATACAACTAATTAAACGAAGTGACCATAAGGTATAACCTCGGAAGGTTATCCCTATTCAACTATAGTCACAAAATATGTTTGGTCGGATCCTAATGATCGACCAAACGGGTCAGGTTCGAAAGTCTAAGCGGTTGTTAAGACCGCTTAACTGACGACCCTGAATAAGCGCTAAACTAAAAGTGACGAGTTAAACATGTTTAACTAAGTTAGAAAACTGATTTGATATCAAAACAAAGTGTTTTGATACCCGAAAATAGTTTCATCTCAAAATGCACATAAACGTGCATTTTGACCAAAACTTTGACTCGTCACTTCGACTAGTCAACGTGGTAATCAGTAGGTATAATCGCAAGGGATTATAACCATCGTGATTACGATCACGTTGCAAAGTTCGATTGAACTTTGATTTGACCAATTCATGGTCAAAACCAAAAGTCAAACGGTAGTCAAACTGTTTGACTTTCAGCTTGTAATTGCTGAAATGAAAGAAAAAGCCATGAAAGAACACTTACAAAATGTTCTAAGGCTGGAAAATGAACTAGAAAACTCAGGTAAGAGGCCTCCAAACAAGTGGTAGCCTTTACTTAGAGTTGTAGAGATGAGAAAATGAGGAATGAGCAAAGAATGAGGAAATGAAGCTTGCTATTTATAGTTGTTGGGGGTGCACAAGATCTTTTCATGTGTATGAGTATTGCCCAAGGATTAATCTTGACTATACAACTGTGTGGCTGATGTTAAAAGCCTTGGAGAAGATTATACTTGGCCTCCAAACAATGAAAACCATCAAAGAAACAAGTTGGAAACAAGCTGGCAGCTAAAAACAGTTGTTTTGTCGAAATGCAGGGGTCGCGTGATGCGACAGAGGCACCCACTAGGGGTCGCGCGACGCGAGCACGTGTATCAGAGTTTCAGAATTTACAATTTTAGTCCCTGCACACTTTTAGGCATGTTTTTGATGCGTTTAACCCCTGTCAACCCATTTTCAAGGCTCTACAAGGATGTTAAAGCATAGGGGACTTGAAATATGCTTGGAAACATTGTGGATGTCGGTTCGTTTGGTCATACGGTCACGTTTTTCGGTTAATTATGACGAAACTCGAACGGACGCGAAAACGATCCAAATTAAGCGACGAATGGTATTTTTTTCATTCCTATCATTAAAATATAATATTTTAGTGATTACAAAAATTTTTGGATTTCCGGATATGGTCAGAACGCAAGATATGCACGCATATGCAAACTCTCGCAGTTTTGACGTTTTTAGTCCCTTTGATCAAATAAGCGCATTTTCGCATACCGAACCCCTTAAAACTTATTTATAAGCTATGTTAAGGGTATTTAGGGTATGTTTAGCTTATGATCATGTTCCGAAGTGTACGTTGCTATACGAATTGGCGGACTTTTGCAGTTTGACGCAAATAGTCCCTGTGATCGAATAAACTTATTTTTGCATACCAAACCCTTCAAAACTTATTTCTAAGTTATGTAAAGGTTATTTATGGTATGTTAAGATTATGTTTCTATTATGGAGTGTATGTCACGTTAAACTGATTAAGTTTACACATCAGTTTGCGTATAACTTTCCGGAAAGCGTTTAAGAGTTTGAAATCGAACAAAATCAAAATGTGCAAAGTGTCAAACATAAATAAACAAATATTGGGATCAAAACACATTGTTTTTTTTATATTTGAATTGTTCAAAGTTATAAAATGATTACACAAGCACAGTTGTCACAGTCTCCCCTACTTTAGGAAATTTCATCCCAAAATTTATTTAGAGGAAACTTGTGAGAATAGATGTGGATATTTCGCCTTCATTTGATCTTCACATTCCCAAGTAAATTCTGGGCCACGTTTAGATTCCTAACGAACTTTGACAATTGGTATGCGCTTGCGTTTGGGCTTTTTGACTTCACGGTCCAATATTTCCACAGGCTTCTTGACAAAGTGCATCGTATCATCAACACGAATTTCATCAAGTGGTATGTGGAGGTTATCATCAGCTAAACACTTTTTAAGATTGGACATGTGGAAGCTTGGATGAACATTTCCAAGCTCAGGAGGAAGCTCTAGTCTGTAGGCCACTTTTCCGATTCTTTCAACGATCTTAAATGGTCCAACATATTGTGGTGCAAGTTTTCCTTTCTTTCCAAATCTAATCACACCTTTCCAAGGGGATACCTTGAGTAGGACGTGATCACCGACTTGAAATTCCAAGGGCTTGCGTCGTCTATCCGCGTAACTCTTTTGACGGCTTCTAGCTATCTGAAGGTTATCACGAATTTTCTTGACCTTGTCTGTAGTCTCTAGAATGAGTTCAGGTCCTGTAAGCTGAGCTTCACCTATCTCATTCCAGCAGACCGGTGAATGACATTTTTGACTTTATAAAGCCTCGAAAGGAGCCATGTTGATGCTGGAGTGATAACTATTGTTGTAGGAGAATTGATCAACGGTAGATGCGAATCCCAACTACCACCAAAATCGATCACACAAGCTCTAAGCAATCCTCCAGTATCTGGATTGTTCTTTCAGATTGACCATCCGTTTGAGGATGATACGCTATTCTCAAATTAAGTTGGGCCCCCATGGCAGATTGCATGGTTCTCCAAAAGTGAGACGAGAATCGAGCATCTCTGTCGGATATAATGTTCAAAGGAACACCATGTCGGGATACAATCTCATCCACATAGATTTTAGCAAGTTTTTCAGCAGATAGATACTCACGGATCGGCAAGAAGTGTGCTGACTTTGTAAGACGATCAGCGATTACCCAAATGGCATCATGACCTCTATTAGTTCATGGTAGTTTGGTAATGAGATCCATAGCAATGTTTTCCCGTTTCCAAACTGGTATCTCTGGTTGCTCCAATAATCCAGAGGGATGTTGATGTTCTGCCTTAACCTTAAGACAAGTAAGGCATTTGGACACGTACAAGGCAATGTCTTTCTTCATACCCGGCCACCAATATTGGGTTCGAAGATCCTTATACATTTTATGTGCACCAGGATGGATTGAATAACAAGAGTTATGAGCTTCATCCATTAATAAGGTGCGAAGATTGTCTTGACTTGGGACCCACAAACGGTCCATGAAATAATATAACCCATTGTCCTTTAGTTCAAGATCAAGCTTAATATGATATGGTAATTCTTTACCCATCAAGTCTTGTGTAACACAAGTATGTTGAGCTTGAGAAATGCGGGTTTGAATATCATATAGAACTTGAACACAGTGAAGCTTGATACGTTCCTTGCGACTCAATGCATCAGCCACGACATTTGCCTTACCAGGATGGTAGCGAATTTCGCAATCGTAGTCGTTTAGAAGTTCAACCCATCGTCGTTGCCTAATGTTTAGTTCTTTCTGATTGAAAATGTGCTGGAGACTTTTGTGGTCAGTGAAAACTACACATTTTGTACCGTACATGTAGTGTCTCCATATTTTGAGAGCAAAAACTACAGCGCCTAACTCAAGATCATGAGTTGTGTAGTTCTTCTCATGTACCTTCAGCTGTCTTGATGCATAGGCTATGAATTTGTTTCTTTGCATGAGAACGCAGCCAAGGCCTAAGTTAGACGCATCACAATATATGACAAAGTCATCGTTGCCCTCAGGTAAAGATAAGATAAGCGCATCACAGAGTTTCTGTTTCAAGGTCTGAAAAGCTTCTTCCTGCTTGGGCCCCCACTCAAAAGGTTTATTCTTTTGAGTTAAAGCTGTGAGGGGAACCACAATCTCGGAGAAGTTTGCAATAAAGCGGCGGTAATAACCCGCGAGACCAAGAAATGAACGAACCTCGGTAGGAGTAGTAGGTGTATCCCAATCCTTAATCGCACTGATTTTGGCGGGATCTACATGTATACCTTTGTGTCCCAAAAATTGAACTTCTTTATGCCAAAATTCGCACTTGGAGAACTTAGCGAAGAGCTGTTCTTTCTTTAGGAGTTCCATTGTAAGACGAAGATGTTGTTCATGATCAGCTCGTGTCTTAGAATTGATTAAAATGTCATCAATGAAAACAATGATGAACTTGTCCAAATAAGGTCTTACAAACCCTATTCATCAAGTCCATGAAAACAGCAGGAGCATTTGTTAAACCTAAGGGCATAATGGTAAAATCATAATGACCATATCTTGTGCGAAAAGCTGTCTTGGGAATATCTTCTTCGAGTACACGAAGCTGATGATACCCAGAACGTAGATCAATCTTTGAAAAGCAAGTAGCACCCTGTAACTGATCAAAGAGATAATCAATGCGAGGTAGGGGATATCGATTCTTGATTGTGAGTTTATTGAGCTCATGATAATCGATACACATCCTAAAAGATCCATCTTTCTTTTTCACAAATAGAACGGGAGCGCCCCAAGGTGAAAAGCTCGGACAGATGAATCCTTTGTCAGAAAGTTCCTGAAGCTGTTTAGATAACTCCTGCATCTAAGATGGTGCAAGATGATAAGGCGATTTAGTAACAGGATTTGCACCAGGTACGGTGCAAGACGATAAGGTGATTTAGCAACAGGATTTGCACCAGGTACAAGATCAATACGAAACTCAACTTGGCGTGCTGGGGGTAAACCAGGTAATTCTTCAGGAAATACCTCAGGATAATCCCGAACAACTGGGATGTCCTGAATAGTCTTACCTTTGCCTTTCTCCTCTACGACATGTGCCAAGAAGGTCACATAGTTCTTTCGTATGCATTTTTGAGCTTGGGTGCACGTCATAAGTTTAAGACTACTAGGAGGTTTCTCACAATGAATTTCTAAAATTTCACTAGTAGAAAGCGGTATACGAACAATCTTTTCAAAACAAACCATCTCTGCGTGGTATTTGGCCAACCAATCCATTCCTACTATAATGTCGAAGCTCCCAAGTTGCATCGGCGTGAGGTCAATAGGAAAAAGACGGTTATTAAGGTTCAGCTGACAATTTCGAAGGTCATAATCAAGTACAACGGGTTCACTACTAGCTACTTCTACTGTCAAGGGCATTCAAAGTTTTGTTCTAGTCATGGAAAGCAAAGGCTCAAAAGCTATGGATACAAAACTCTTATCGGCACCCGAATCAAAAAGAACAGAAGCAGGTTGGTTGTTAACAAAGAATGTACGATTCACCACCTTGTTGTCTGCATGCGCCTCGTTGGCATTCATGTTAAAGACTCGCCCATGAGCCTGGGCCTGGTTTGCATTTTCCAACTTTGGGCATTGGTTCCTGTAGTGGGTCAGATCCCCACAGTTATAGCAAGATCCAGGCGGATAGTTAGGTCATGCAGGCTGTTGAGCAGGGTTTTGTGCTGCCTAATTTTAAGTAGGAGCATAACGGCATGTGTTGGCAAGATGACCAGATTTCCTACAGTTAGTGTAAAGGCAGCACTGTACATGTGGTTGATGATGGCTGTTACACTTGTTACACAAAGGTGCAATGCCAGCGTATTGCTTCTTAGCAGGTGGTTGTGCGGGCTGATTTGGAACTGCCTGGTTTGTCTGTGCCACCACAGCGAAGTTCTTGGAAGCCTTACGCTTCCTCGACTTCTTTGAAGACTCAGCCTTTTTACCCTTTTGTTTCTCATTTATGTCGGACTGTTTCTTGTCACCCTTTCTGTGGAGTTTACCTTTCTTGACTTGCGAGTCAGTCAAGGTAGCAGTGAGCTCGATGGCCTATCGGACGGTAGTAGGGTTGCTACCAGTGACGATATCCTAAACAGGATCTGGTAGACCGTCAATGTACTTCTTGATCGCCTTGTCCAAAGGCGTGACCATTGTTGGGCAGAGCAAGCTTAACTCCTCGTATTTGTCAGTATAAGCTTGGTGTTCACCACTGTCTTGCTTAAGTTCCTGGAACTCATTTTCATGTGCCCTCTGCTCGTGACGAGGGCAGAACTCTTTCATCATCAGAGCCCTGAGTTCATCCCATGTTTGACCCATAGCAATATCTGCACCTCGATATCTCATCACTCCGTTCCACCACGTGAGTGCCCTCTTTTGAAACACACTAGAAGCAAACTCGCCCTTACGATTGTTAGGACACTGAACATTGCGAAATGCACTCTCAAGACTCTCAAACCACTATAGGAGCCCAGTTGCTCCTTCAGAACCACTAAACTTGAGTGGTTTAGCCGAGTTAAACTGTTTAAAGTTGCACGGAGCAGGTGCATTGTTGTTAATGTTGTTGGCTTGGTTAATTTGAGTAATGAGATTTGGTAGCATAGCAGCCATCTGCTGTGCTATGATAGTTGCCAGTTCGGCATCAGGTTGTTTTACGTTTCGTCGAGGAGGCATTCTAAAAGAGGAAAACATGAGAGAAAACGAGTGAGATGATATGATGAAAAATGGGATGCCATAAATATCAACAAAATGAAAGGATGGTGGTCATTTGTTCGTTACCTCAAAATAAACAAACGACACACAGTGACTAATCAAAGTAAATGGGTCATAATAATGTGTCGCGAAGACATGCTTTAGCCTATAAGTGGACACTCACCCCAAGAGTTCCCAGGTAAGAGTGACTGGTCCGATACTGCGGATTTGTACGAACACTCTATCCTTAGACAGAAAACTCAGGGTACAGGCACCCACTCTTCCAGATTGCACGTGTTCACATTATTTAGACCCAAACATTGACAAGATTTTGAAAATTTGGAAGGCATTAAGCCAAAAAGAATCATCCAACAATGGATGATTGATTTTCAAAATTGTTTTGGAAATTTGTGTTCTTGTTTTGGTATTCACCTAAGGATAGGTGACGTTTATTGTTTTAGGATCTAAACACAAGACAACTTGTGTTAGGGTCCTAGAAAGGTTATAGTCTAGGTCAAAGCATTACTAATAACCTAATTCCCTATAACAATGAGCTCTGATACCAACTCTTCAGTCACACCCCGACCGCGTAAAACAACAAACCGCGGTGGAAATGTCAGGGAATCTCGTAACAGAATCATTGTTTCATAACACATGGGATTTAAAGTTTGGTTTTATTAGAATTAATGTTTACATTGTCTTAGGAATAACGGAAACATAACACAATTTAACGCACTGTTCTTTGCTTATGCTATCATTCTATAATTAGGCTAACTTTCCAGCGCTCCCTTCAATCCAATCCAAGGCTGTGTTATTCATTTAACACAATCTGTGAGTATACTCTAACCCTTTTTGCTTTACGCACTTTTGGGTGTTACATACGTTACCTATTTCAAATCACAAATGACACACAACGCAAACACTTTTATACGCTGACCGTCATTGCATGTTATACGTGCTACTCGATGAATGCTTGTATGTTATGTTTACACAATGATTGTTGCCTGACACCTTAGCAACGATAGTACTATAGTTTGGACTCAGCACCTGTCGTGGATAGGGGTTGTTAAGGGTTTTACTTAACGTGTCACAGTGGTGATATGTGTTGCACATTCTACAACTCGCAGTCACATCTGTGCATATTTCATTGTCGATAACCTACTAGCTTCACTTTACTACATGTTACATGTTGGTTATGCGTAAACCGATTTCGCTATCTATTATATTATTAAACTTGTATTCTCACCTTTACACTATGTGTATTGACCTCTATTCTAACGTATATGACAGGTGTTTAGGATGTTGTTCCTTGCTTGCTGTGATGAATCAAGATTAGGTGGTCTAGAAACGTCACATTTTAAATTCTGAGTTGTCGAAACAATTTATTTGCCTTGAGATACTATGTCTATAATAATTGAATTATTTGATATGTTACGGTATGGGATGTAATGTTAAATATCCAGTAATTTTAGTTGTTATGGATTTCCCTTGGATAATTTGTTTCGCTCAGTGCCATGCCCCGATGTTTCTGCCATCGGTTGGGGTGTGACAAGGGGCTAGGGGTGGTAACAAGGGGCACATAACCTTGACCCTCGTCATTTGAACTTCCAACCTTTTGGTTGTGGAATACATCACTTAAAACTCTACATGTCGCGTAAAACTAAATTACAAAAAAAAAAAAAAAAAAAAGATAAAACCCAAACACAAGTTGTATAAAATGTTATTTACAAAGCCATCTATGCATCTACAGAGAAAACAATGTTATCAAAGTTAAGTAAAACCAGATCTTTCGGTCAAATTAAGTAAAATACCTCGAAGATCATCAGATGCCGTTTTGTCAAGATAACCGAACTCTCTAAACACCCAAAACCAGTCATACAATATTATCATGAAACAAATAATCATCATAACCCGTATCACAAGTAGACCCCAAAAAAGCTTTACTGTTAATCTCTCTACCAAATCTTGAAACATAATGAAGACCCAAAACAAGATCCGTAATCGCATCTTCACTTTTTTCTTGATCTGCATAATGCAAAGTATTCACCAAAAGCACATTTCCTACAGAACCCATCATTTGCTTCTCAAAATTCCTCTCAGAATGCCATTTTATCATGTTTTGAGCGAGCGGTACCAACCATTCGAGTGTTATTTGCATCGACGAACTCCAATTGGATGCAACATCGCGATTATAATCGTTCTTAGACTCAAAAATAAGTTTTTTTCTAAGTGAGTTCTTGATACTTATGGTTAATATGTGATATAAATCTTCACGACTCGGGGCTGTTTAATGGTTTTTACTGCCACAAGAACACTTGTAATCATCTGGTAACTCCCCACAACAGCTGGAATGATCTCATGAGCCTTCAATTCATTATAAATAGGTCTCTTGTTTGCTCATTTGAACTTGCACTCTTAAAATTCACTCACTACTTCTTCTTTGGAGCATCCTGGTCTTAAAGGAAGCCCTAATAAGTTCAAACTTGTATAAGGGGGAGAAATCTTAAGAAAATACAAAAAAACATCAAAAAATTTCAAAAATCCAAAAATATGTCTTTTACTTATTTACTTCTTTCCATCTTTACATTTGAAAAATGAAAAATACAAAAATAATAGAAAAGCCAAAAACCAAAAATGAGTTTCTTGGAAAGATAAGAGAAGATGATGATACACCAGTGGTCTGTCAAATACGGTCAAATATGCAAAATGAAAAACGATAACTAGCTTTACTAATGATGTATCGGTAGGCTCATAATCATATTAAAATGTGCAGGTTGATATAAACATAACGAACTACAAGCCAGGTGGGAACCATTCATTGGCATATGGTCTTGGTGTTGAAATTTCATTTGAAAGTATGCCGAGGTTTTGAGATATGCGGTCTTTATGCTGTTTTATCATCTGGGTATCATGGTTGAATCTTTTACCGAAAAATAACGGGGACTCAAGTCAAGATCTTTCATGATACCATAAACACGTGTAAATATTGCATACGACCATCAATAAGTGATAAACATATCACATCCACCCAATGAATAAGTGATAAAATATCATAACTTTAATGCGGGAGTCAAGTTCATCTCTTTGTCGGTACGTTGGTACTAACCTGTTCACGGACTTGCTCGTGTGCCCTGCATGCATTAGAAAATCAAGTTCCTCATCAATAAGTGATTTTATCACATAGGTCTTGTTTTCAACCAAAAATAAGTGAGTATCTCACAATCTATACGTTCAAACAGATGATAAATGGTATACTCACCGGTAAGATGAATTCTTGTGCATGTCTTGATACGGGAATGTGTCATGAGTGGATGAACACCGGTGAGTAGTATAAATCATACACTAAATCGTATCTCCTAATGGTGATTACATCTTATAAGTTGAGCTTATGTGGACAACAGTACCGGTAATTGTGGTAGGATACCTATCTTAATTTTTATAAGAAACAAAAATCGTTTTTGACAAGACCGTAAGCTGGTATGATTCTCCTACCTTGAAACTCGATAAAGTTGGTAGTTTAGTGTACAGTCAGTTAATGTTTGTTAGTGCTTGTTTTAGTTTACCTTATTTTTAATTTTATTTTTAAATTTGTTTTGATTAGCCGAACTTGAAGCTCGAATGTTTTGTACCTGGAAAACCCCAAATTCAATTTGTTTTTTAAATATCACAACTTCATTAAAATCCTTTTGTAATTGATAAACATAAAACAAAAGGCAAAATCTATTCTTGAATCTTCATAAGACTTTGGTGATTCTGTGTGTGTGTGGGGAGTCAACGAAAGATTCCAAAGTGAACGAAGAACCAGGTGAGTCAACAAAGAACCATTCTTCGTAAGACATCTTTCGTTGATATGGTGTTTCCACGAAAAACCTAGGTTCTTCGTGGACCCGGGTTATGGGCTAATCTGATTATGGCCCTTCAAAGTTCTTCGTCGGCCCACTTATAGTTTTTCATAGGGTTAAGTCTTTCGCGGGCGGTAATTGTATAAAAAGGCGGACCCCTTTCAGCAAATCTTATCACTTTCAAAATTTCACCTTTTACATCTTCTAACTGTTCATCATCTTCTTCGAAAACCCCAACCGACATAAAACAAAACCAACTTTGATTCGGTGTTATTGTGTAGTACACTAAGGTAAATTTGTCACACCCTGACTTTTGCGGAAGCGTGATTATGGTGTGACTTTTTAAATATCATTGCATTCAATCATAGCATCAACTGTATGATAAAACAATGGGTTTGTCATCCATTTAATAAGTTTAAAACATAACAACATCGTTTCAAAACGTAGACTTCAAATTCAAAGTTTACAAACCGTACAAATTGCTTATGAGTTCATTATGGACTCTTCAAAGGATATTGAATAACACCAAGGTTTGGAAGACGTGTCTCGTCCAGGAATAAGACACACTAACCAAACTCAAAGACCATGGATGACATCTTTATTCTTAACGCAGCATAAAAACTTCCAACGCCCGCCAGATCCACTTATAAATTCCTTGAAATACAAGTAGTTTGAAAACATCAACAAAAGTTGAGCGCGTTCATGTGTTCGTTTGTGTGTATGTATAAACCTTTGAGGATGTTGTAAGTATGTATAAACCTTTAAGGATGTTGTAAGTATGTATAAAAGTCCCTGGTATGTAGCAATATGGAAAAAGAGATCACCAATGGTTTGCAAGGCCATTGATATGTGTGAAGTGATGCAGGAAGACTCAAACCTAGTAGATTTCGTCGGTAAGACATAGTCACCTCATGGTCCACTCAGCGTGTGACAACTGGCACCAAACCGGTAATTTCCGTACACTTTAATCATTATTTAATGACTGCAATTATGTGCTTAATTGTCAGCAATGTCTGAACACATGATTAAACAAGTGAATTCATGCACGTTGTATACTACAAAATATTGATTTATGCATAAACGAGAGCGTTGCGCCAGAAATAATAGTAAACTCACCAGTAAGACACACTGTGTCGACTGAACTGCAGAAAGCAGTCAGACATTAGAGTTGAGGCCTAGGTGTAGGTCCGACGACAAAAGTACATTAAAACCCAAGAGTACATATAAGGGTTTAATTTATAGACATTGCGAAAGCAAAAATAAGCACTAAAAAGCACCCGAAACGCACTTTAAGTGCAGAATTTTATATAATTCAGCAATAATTCAGCTTTTAGCACACGAATATTATGCAAAAATTATGTTTTATTATCCAGAATACTTCCCCAAGTGTCGGGAATCGAAAGTATTACACAAGGGTACTTAAAAGACACTAAAAAGTGTAATTTAGCACTTTAACGAACCGGTGTTTAACCGAACAACCGGATATTACCCGGAACACCAAAATAATGCTAGAAGCATTGTTTTTATTTTTCTAAGCTAGTTAGGGTCCCCGAACACCCTAACACACTTCACATTATATAACATACTTAACACACTAAATATTTCATTTATTTAGCTAACTAAACAATGTAACTAAAGTTGAAACCAAACTATGTACCCCCCCCCCCCCCATGACCGGTTAGGGGACATGATCCCCACCTTGTGATTTTATTTGATTTAAATATTTGATATGTTAACATCTTTAGAGACATTAAAACCAATAGATAAAAGATGGATGGAAACTTGTTTATAAAGACCACTAAGAGATGACATTGTCCACCCAACAAAAACTTCATCATCTTCCTTCCTTGGCTCCCCATGTTCTCGGCCCATACATAGCATCACCACCACCATTTTTTCCATTCCATCCAATCCATTTCCAAGTGTACACAAGGTGTAAGAAGGTCACTAACGAAGCTCGGTGCAAGCGGATCTTGAAGGACCTTCACCAATTGCTTTTATCCACCTCATTTATACACTTGAACTTCCCTAGCCTTGTGCTAGTAGTAAGTGCTCTAAAACACCTTCTTGATCTTGTCTAGAGTGGTTAATATGAACTTTGTCGGGTGAAAATCATGAACATACTAAATCACATACTAAAAGTTTACAAGAATGAGAAATAAGTTGGATAAAAACTATAATGTTGTGTAAAACTTGTAAGACTTGTTTTGTGGTGATTATTTAGTGCCGATCTATGTTGTGGTAGCTCGGATCATCATCTAACCCGGATTTGTCATGTTCAAGAATCATGGCATAGAGTTTGTTAATGTATGAAAAGGGGTTAAATGATGAAACACTACTACACACTAAACATGAACTTGTGTAAAAACAATTTTTCTTATGAAATGAAGTTCTAAACTAGTAGATCTAAAGATCTACAAGTGGTTTTTCGGAAGAACCAAGCAAAAATATTAGTCTTGTTTAAAACCCGGATCTTATCCGAACTAAAAGCATTTTTAGTAAATAAACAAGTGTGTAGACACTTGTGTCACAAGAAAATTTAACAAAGAAATATTTTTGCGAATCTTGACTAGAAGTTGTGAAACTTCATATTCTTTAAAAATAAAGTTTTTAAGAAACTAAAATTATTTTTAAAGATGGAAAGATTTACTAAATGTGCTAGTGAGTTACTACACATTTTTGTAAATATTCAAGTTCATGAAATGGAGAAATTAGTGACTATTGTTGATGATTATTGTTGATAATTGTTGTTGATGATCGATGACGATTTAAAAGAAAATAAACACATGTTTTGAAAACATGGGAAACGTCCATTTTTAGGGGAAACTCTGTCAAAATTTTTATAAATTTTGACACTTAGAAAAATATAAGTTTTTGAGAAACTTATTCCCTAAAAATGTATTTAAAAGTATTACCAAGGTTTCCCTAATTTTTGGTGATAAGAAATGGTGATTTTTCGAGAATAAAAATGGATATTAAGTATATATTTTTGAAAGAAAAATATATATTATTTGATCACCAACTATTGTGCTAAGTGTATATAGTATGTGTTATACGTGCTAGTGTATTAAGACTTAAAAATACACTAAATACTCATGAGGAGTAGAAATATAAAAATACACATACAACATACAAGATACATAATTCGGGTGCAAAGTGCAAAACACGAGATACTTATATTAATTTTAGAGAAAATAACATAAGTAAGATACGTAGTTAAAAATATAGAATATTTTTAACACAAGAATATATACACAAAAGAGAGTGACTGTACTTGTGCGACGCAAGTCTAGTGACTAACGTTAAGAAAACGCGTATAGGTTACGACGTTAATTAAGCAAATCCGGTGAAGTTTACGACGCAAGGAACGCAAAGTTGTGAATTCACGCTCCCCCTTTTCCTTTAACTGTTTTCAGTTTTTATAACTTCGGGGGTGAAATACATGTACAAAAGTACAATATTTATAATTGGTATGATATAGATACAAGAAGTACACTTGGTGAGAACGAGAACCAAGTGTGACAAAATATAAGATAAAAATAAACGCGCTTGGTGAGGACGAGAACCAAGTTGGATGCGTTATGAGAAATGATAAAAAGAAACGCGCTTGGTGAGGACGAGAACCAAGTAGGATGCGTTATGGGAAATAGTGTCACGAATAGGGTACAGAAGCACCATTAATCGTGTACATACTTAGACCGCAGAACAAAAGGTTAGATCTAACGGGTGCCTGGTAGCCACACTCTCGGTGAGAGCGAGAATCGAGTAGTGCTTTTGTGTCTCAGAATATACCAATTAAATGCCTTAGGTTTGGTGACTTCCTATGTCGTGTCACATGTTAATGGCTTTGCAACCCATTAACAATCCTGATATCTACAGAAATACTGTATTTATATAAAATTCATACCATACAAGAAAATTGATATATAACTTGAAGTACGTGGGGTACTCAAGAAAATTGATATATAACTTGAAGTACGTGGGGTACTCAAGAAGATTGATATATAACTTGAAGTACGTGGAGTACTCAAGAAAAACTTGATTTATTCACAACTATGTTTTTATACAAAGTATACAAACGTGAAATACAAAACTGCATGAATTCACACCAACATTATGTTGACGTTTTTCCAAAAACTCACATGTATTTCAGGTAACTAGGATGGATGTGCGCGCGGTCTTGCTTATGCTCGTGGATGTCGCTTGTGTTTAACCTTAAATAAAGTTGTAAACTTTTAAGACAATGTTTTATGCTGTCTAGCGATATAAACGCTAAACTTATGTTTTCAACTTATGGTATTTGATGTTATTTTACGAGCATGTAGCATGTTTACTCTTCGTATGCAATGAGAACCTTTCATGATCACACCTCGTTCTTCCGCCGTAGAAAGGGGTGTGACAGATTGGTATCAGAGCTGCGATTGTAGTGAACCAGGATTCCTTCTCGAGTCTAGTCTACAATCTCTAGGATCCATTCACGAAAATAATTTTCAAAGAGTTTTCATTGCATAAAACGTCCCGCGACATCCACTGCCTGAAACTGTCTACATGAGTCTAGAAAAGACACTACGAGACTTAGAGTGCACTAGAGTAGCACTTGTCATTGACTAGAAATTACTTGCAATTATGTGTGATAATTAGCATGTACTAGAAGTAGAATGTCACGAGTATGCGTGACTTTATCTTAAAGTGATGGCCCATCTGAAGGAAGAGATACGAGGATGAAGCGAACTGTGCGGACTGTGCAAGGAGTTACATAATTATGGATGCATACATAATTATGGAATTCAGTGCACAGAAATCACAGCAAGCCTAGTCACGTATAGATTCCCTCAGTGCAAGCCTACTAAGTACTCTGCTAGAGTAATAATAGTTTGATGTCACTTATGTGGTATATATACCTGTGAATATATATGATACTACTGTCTAGTGTGACGATATCAAACAAATGCCTAACCCTGCTGTGTTATGTTCTGTCAGAACATGGCACCCAGGAAAACTATGAATGCTCGCAATGATGATCAACCTCCTCCTCCCCCACTGCCAAGAACTGCTGAAGAGCTGAACGCCCTACTGGAGGAAAGGATCTCCGCTGCTATCGCCCAGTACGAGGCGAACCGAACTCAAGACAGTGGTGGCGCAAGCAACGCTAGACGTAATGGGAACGGAGATTCATCTGGAGGCAATGCAGCTCAAGGTAATCTTAAGACAATTTGCTAAGCATGGAGAAATTTATGAACGGTCCTTGTTTCATTATTTCTTCGATTGCTCACATGTGAATTGGTCGAATCAATTCCAGGCTGCACTTTCAAGCAGTTCCTCGACTGCAAGCCGATGAACTATGATGGCACAGGAGGTGCAGTAGCATTTGTGCGCTGGACGGAGAAGACTGAAGCTACTATCCGCATGAGCAAGTGTACCGCGGATCAGCAAGTCACTTTTGCTACTGGGTTATTCGTTGATGAAGCTCTGACTTGGTGGAACCTGGAAGCCCAAACTTTGGGTGATGATGCCGCTTATGGCTTAACTTGGGAGGAACTGAAGGAAAGAATGAGAGAGAAGTATTGCTCTCGTGCGGAACTCCAAAGGCTGGAAACAGAGTTCTGGCACTTGACTATGGAAGGTGCTGACATCATTGGTTACACTCGAAGGTTCCACGATCTGTCAAGAGTGCTTCCCTACATGGTGACTCCTGAATTTAAGCGTGTGGAACGCTACATTTGGGGACTGGCCTCAGAGTTTCGTGGCATGGTGACGTCGGCCAAACCACAAACAATCACAGAGGCTGTAACTCTGGCTGTCAGCCTTAATGAAGATTGTGTTCGTATGAAGAAGCTATCACTGAACCCAACAGAGAAGACCGAGACACATGCCGAGTCGTCCGGCGACAAGAAGAGAAAGCATACAAGTTTGAACCAAGCAACTCGTAACAACAAGGGTTTCAGCAAGAAGCATGACGCTAACCCGTCCCAAGAGGCGAAAACCCATGCAACCAAAGCATACCAAGGCTCCATACCTAGATGCCAAAAGTGTAAGTATCATCATGATGGAGCTTGTCGCATTCCAAGGTGCGAAAAATGTGGTAAATTGGGTCATCGAACAGAAGACTGTTGGGGAAAAGGAAAGAACCGAAATGGAAATGGTGCTGGTAATAAGAATGGCAACGGGAAAGGGCAGAACCAAGGATGCTTCAAGTGTGGAAGCAATGATCACTTCATGAAGAACTGCCCAGAGAGAAACAACGCTCCGGCTCGAGCATTTGTGATTGGAGCAAGAGACGCACGCGAGGACCCTAACGTGGTCACCGGTACGTTTCTCATTAACAATCACTTTGCATCCATATTATTTGACACTGGCACCGATTATAGCTTCATGTCTGTGGAATTTAAACGCATACTTGGAATAGAATCTAGTAGATTAGAAATTCCTTATTCCATAGAACTAGCCAATGGTAAACTCGTTGAATCGGGCGAAGTTGTTAGAGGCTGCACACTGGAACTTGGTGAACGAAGATTTAGCATCGACCTCCTACCTATTCAATTGGGTAGCTTCGATGTAGTAGTCGGAATGAACTGGTTGTCCAAGAACAAAGCTGAAGTTATTTGTCATGAGAAAATCATTCGCATCCCTTTAGCGAATGGTGAAACTCTCATCGTGCATGGAGAAAAACGAGACGCGCCTCTTCGAATCATCAGTTGTATGAAGGCACGGAAGTGCTTGAGGAAAGGATGTGTCGCTTTCCTAGCACACGTTATAGACAAGAAGGCTGTGGAGCCAAAACTCGAAGACATCCCTGTGGTGAAGGAATTTTCTGAGGTGTTCCCTGAAGATCTTCCAGGACTACCTCCGCAACGGCAAGTCGAATTTCATATAGACTTGGTTCAAGGAGCCGCTCCTGTAGCCAAGGCACCCTATCGACTTGCTCCATCCGAAATGAAAGAATTATCTACACAACTCCAGGAGTTGTTGGATAAAGGATTCATAAGGCCAAGCTTCTCACCCTGGGGAGCTCCGGTATTATTCGTGAAGAAGAAGGATGGAACACTGCGGATGTCTATCGATTACAGGGAACTGAACAAACTCACGATCAAGAATCGGTATCCGCTACCAAGGATTGATGACTTATTTGATCAATTGCAAGGATCAAGCTACTATTCCAAGATCGACCTTCGATCTGGATACCATCAGCTGAGAATCCAAGAGGAAAGCGTACCGAAGACTGCATTCAGAACGCGATATGGGCACTACAAATTTCTTGTGATGCCGTTCGGGCTGACAAATGCACCAGCGGTCTTTATGGATCTGATGAACCGCGTATGTAAACCATATCTCGATAAATTCGTGATTGTATTTATCGATGATATCCTGATTTACTCGCGAACGAAAGAAGAGCATGAGCAACATCTCAGAACCATCTTGGAACTACTGAAGAAAGAGAAGCTTTATGCAAAGTTCTCGAAATGCGAATTCTGGATTCGCAAAGTACAATTTCTTGGTCACGTTGTGAATGAGAAGGGCATTCATGTAGACCCAGCCAAGATTGAAGCGATAAAGAACTGGGAAGCTCCCAAGACCCCAACCGAAGTTCGTCAATTTTTGGGCTTAGCGGGCTATTATCGGCGATTCATCGAGAATTTCTCAAAAATAGCTCAACCGCTAACGACCCTTACTCAGAAAGACAAGAAGTATGACTGGGGTCACAAACAAGAAGAAGCCTTCCAGTTACTTAAGAGCAAGCTATGCGATGCACCGATACTATCATTACCTGAAGGCACTGAAGACTTCGTGGTATACTGCGACGCCTCACGACAAGGCTTGGGTTGTGTGCTTATGCAGGGCCAAAAAGTCATCGCTTATGCTTCAAGACAACTGAAGGTTCACAAGAGAAATTATACCACTCACGACCTGGAGCTGGGTGCAGTGGTATTCACCTTGAAGATTTGGCGACATTATTTATATGGTACTCGATGTACAATCTTCACAGATCACAAAAGCTTACAACACATATTTGATCAGAAGGAATTGAATATGCGCCAGCGACGTTGGGTCGAGCTGCTGAACGATTATGACTGTGAGATTAAGTACCATCCTGGAAAAGCAAACGTTGTAGCGGACGCGTTGAGCCGAAAGGAAAGGGTTAAGACCCTAAGGGTTCGAGCATTGGAAATGACGATTCGAACGAACCTCACTGCACGCATTCGGGATGCACAACAAGAAGCTCTTAAAGAAGAGAACCGTAAAGCTGAATACCTACGGGGTATGCTGAAATACATGGTACCAAACGAAGAGGGAGCCTTATACTTCAAGAAGCGTATTTGGGTTCCACTCTATGGTGGCATACGAGAAGTCATCCTTAATGAAGCCCACAAGTCGAGATATTCGATCCGTCCAGGATCGGACAAAATGTATCAAGACTTAAAGGAGTACTACTGGTGGCCGAGACTTAAAGGCGATGTTGCTGTCTATGTTGGAAAATGCCTAACCTGTGCTAAGGTTAAGGCCGAATATCAGAAACCGTCTGGTCTACTACAACAACCAGAGATTCCCGTGTGGAAGTGGGAACAAATCTCGATGGACTTCATAACAAAATTACCCAGGACCCCAAGAGGGCACGATATGATATGGGTAATAGTTGAACGGTTAACAAAGTCTGCGCACTTCCTACCGATCCGAGAAAAAGACAGCACTGGAAAGCTTGCTGAAATATACTTAAGAGAAATTGTGGCACGTCATGGGGTGCCAATCTCAATCATTTCAGACAGAGATGGACGCTTTGTCTCAAGAATCTGGCAATCATTTCAGGAAGCCTTTGGGTCTCAGTTAGATCTAAGCACGGCATTCCATCCGCAAACAGACGGCCAGAGTGAACGGACTATACAAACGTTAGAAGATATGCTTCGCGCGTGTGTCATGGATCTAGGCGGCAGCTGGGATATTCATCTACCTTTAGTTGAGTTTTCCTACAATAACAGTTATCATACGAGCATAAAATCCGCGCCGTTCGAAGCTCTGTATGGCCGCAAATGCCGATCGCCCTTATGTTGGGCAGATGCCGGAGATAAGCGAATGGTTGGTCCTGAACTTGTACAAGAGACAACCGACAAGATTGCGCAGATCCGAGAGCGCATTAAGGCGGCTCGAGAACGACAAAATATCTACGCCGATCCAAAAAGGAAATCAGTAGAATTCAAGGTAGGAGACAAAGTGTTGTTAAAAGTCTCACCTTGGAAGGGCGTAGTCAGATTTCGAAAGCGTGGAAAGCTGAATCCACGATATATCGGACCATTCAGAATATTGAAGAGAATTGGTACCGTGGCATACAAGTTGGAGTTACCGGAAGAACTTAATGGAGTACATGATACGTTTCATGTATCCAACCTGAAGAAGAGTCCAACACAAGAAAGCGTGATCATCCCGATGGATGAAGTGCATATTGATGAAGCCCTCCGATTTACAGAACAACCCGTTGAGGTTACCGACTGGAAGGTCAACAAGACCAGGAGGAGCAGTGTGAAACTTGTCAAAGTACGTTGGAGCTCTAAGCAAGGACCCGAGTATACATGGGAACGTGAAGACCAGTTCAAAGAAAAGTATCCCCACCTATTCAAGAAGACTCCAGCGAGAGTTAGTTCAGCCTAAATTTCGGGACGAAATTCTTTTAACGGGGGGAGACTGTGACAACTGGCACCAAACCGTTAATTTTCGTACACTTTAATCATTATTTAATGACTGCAATTATGTGCTTAATTGTCAGCAATGTCTGAACACATGATTAAACAAGTGAATTCATGCACGTTGTATACTACAAAATATTGCTTTATGCATAATCGAGAGCGTTGCGCCAGAAATAATAGTAAACTCACCGGTAAGACACACTGTGTCGACTGAACTGCAGAAAGCAGTCAGACATTAGAGTTGAGGCCTAGGTGTAGGTCCGACGACAAAAGTACATTAAAACCCAAGAGTACATATAAGGGTTTAATTTATAGACATTGCGAAAGCAAAAATAAGCACTAAAAAGCACCCGAAACGCACTTTAAGTGCAGAATTTTATATAATTCAGCAATAATTCAGCTTTTAGCACACGAATATTATGCAAAAATTACGTTTTATTATCCAGAATACTTCCCCAAGTGTCGGGAATCGAAAGTATTACACAAGGGTACTTAAAAGACACTAAAAAGTGTAATTTAGCACTTTAACGAACCGGTGTTTAACCGAACAACCGGATATTACCCGGAACACCAAAATAATGCTAGAAGCATTGTTTTTATTTTTCTAAGCTAGTTAGGGTCCCCGAACACCCTAACACACTTCACATTATATAACATACTTAACACACTAAATATTTCATTTATTTAGCTAACTAAACAATGTAACTAAAGTTGAAACCAAACTATGTACCCCCCCCCCCCATGACCGGTTAGGGGACATGATCCCCACCTTGTGATTTTATTTGATTTAAATATTTGATATGTTAACATCTTTAGAGACATTAAACCAATAGATAAAAGATGGATGGAAACTTGTTTATAAAGACCACTAAGAGATGACATTGTCCACCCAACAAAAACTTCATCATCTTCCTTCCTTGGCTCCCCATGTTCTCGGCCCATACATAGCATCACCACCACCATTTTTTCCATTCCATCCAATCCATTTCCAAGTGTACACAAGGTGTAAGAAGGTCACTAACGAAGCTCGGTGCAAGCGGACCTTGAAGGACCTTCACCAATTGCTTTTATCCACCTCATTTATACACTTGAACTTCCCTAGCCTTGTGCTAGTAATAAGTGCTCTAAAACACCTTCTTGATCTTGTCTAGAGTGGTTAATATGAACTTTGTTGGGTGAAAATCATGAACATACTAAATCACATACTAAAAGTTTACAAGAATGAGAAATAAGTTGGATAAAAACTATAATGTTGTGTAAAACTTGTAAGACTTGTTTTGTGGTGATTATTTAGTGCCGATCTATGTTGTGGTAGCTCGGATCATCATCTAACCCGGATTTGTCATGTTCAAGAAACATGGCATAGAGTTTGTTAATGTATGAAAAGGGGTTAAATGATGAAACACTACTACACACTAAACATGAACTTGTGTAAAAACAATTTTTCTTATGAAATGAAGTTCTAAACTAATAGATCTAAAGATCTACAAGTGGTTTTTCGGAAGAACCAAGCAAAAATATTAGTCTTGTTTAAAACCCGGATCTTATCCGAACTAAAAGCATTTTTAGTAAATAAACAAGTGTGTAGACACTTGTGTCACAAGAAAATTTAACAAAGAAATATTTTTGCGAATCTTGACTAGAAGTTGTGAAACTTCATATTCTTTAAAAATAAAGTTTTTAAGAAACTAAAATTATTTTTAAAGATGGAAAGATTTACTAAATGTGCTAGTGAGTTACTACACATTTTTGTAAATATTCAAGTTCATGAAATGGAGAAATTAGTGACTATTGTTGATGATTATTGTTGATAATTGTTGTTGATGATCGATGACGATTTAAAAGAAAATAAACACATGTTTTGAAAACATGGGAAACGTCCATTTTTAGGGGAAACTCTGTCAAAATTTTTATAAATTTTGACACTTAGAAAAATATAAGTTTTTGAGAAACTTATTCCCTAAAAATGTATTTAAAAGTATTACCAAGGTTTCCCTAATTTTTGGTGATAAGAAATGGTGATTTTTCGAGAATAAAAATGGATATTAAGTATATATTTTTGAAAGAAAAATATATATTATTTGATCACCAACTATTGTGCTAAGTGTATATAGTATGTGTTATACGTGCTAGTGTATTAAGACTTAAAAATACACTAAATACTCATGAGGAGTAGAAATATAAAAATACACATACAACATACAAGATACATAATTCGGGTGCAAAGTGCAAAACACGAGATACTTATATTAATTTTAGAGAAAATAATATAAGTAAGATACGTAGTTAAAAATATAGAATATTTTTAACACAAGAATATATACACAAAAGAGAGTGACTGTACTTGTGTGACGCAAGTCTAGTGACTAACGTTAAGAAAACGCGTATAGGTTACGACGTTAATTAAGCAAATCCGGTGAAGTTTACGACGCAAGGAACGCAAAGTTGTGAGTTCATGCTCCCCCTTTTCCTTTAACTGTTTTCAGTTTTTATAACTTCGGGGGTGAAATACATGTACAAAAGTACAATATTTATAATTGGTATGATATAGATACAAGAAGTACACTTGGTGAGAACGAGAACCAAGTGTGACAAAATATAAGATAAAAAGAAACGCGCTTGGTGAGGACGAGAACCAAGTTGGATGCGTTATGAGAAATGATAAAAAGAAACGCGCTTGGTGAGGACGAGAACCAAGTAGGATGCGTTATGAGAAATAGTGTCACGAATAGGGTACAGAAGCACCATTAATCGTGTACATACTTAGACCGCAGAACAAAAGGTTAGATCTAACGGGTGCCTGGCAGCCACACTCTCGGTGAGGGCGAGAATCGAGTAGTTCTTTTGTGTCTCAGAATATACCAATTAAATGCCTTAGGTTTGGTGACTTCCTATGTCGTGTCACATGTTAATGGCTTTGCAACCCATTAACAATCCTGATATCTACAGAAATACTGTATTTATATAAAATTCATACCATACAAGAAAATTGATATATAACTTGAAGTACGTGGGGTACTCAAGAAAATTGATATATAACTTGAAGTACGTGGGGTACTCAAGAAGATTGATATATAACTTGAAGTACGTGGAGTACTCAAGAAAAACTTGATTTATTCACAACTATGTTTTTATACAAAGTATACAAACGTGAAATACAAAACTGCATGAATTCACACCAACATTATGTTGACGTTTTTCCAAAAACTCACATGTATTTCAGGTAACTAGGATGGATGTGCGCGCGGTCTTGCTTATGCTCGTGGATGTCGCTTGTGTTTAACCTTAAATAGAGTTGTAAACTTTTAAGACAATGTTTTATGCTGTCTAGCGATATAAACGCTAAACTTATGTTTTCAACTTATGGTATTTGATGTTATTTTACGAGCATGTAGCATGTTTACTCTTCGTATGCAATTAGAACCTTTCATGATCACACCTCGTGTTTCCGCCGTAGAAAGGGGTGTGACACAGCGGACGCAGGAGTGGGGCTCGCTACACCCGAATAGATCTATCACTCATGTCCCTCGGTCCTACAACGAGGATTAATGGTCTCAAGTATCCGCCTACCCACTCACATGATCTAAGTAGTAAACCCTCCTTAAGCTAACCATACCATGTATAGAATGTCTGTAAACAATTGTAACATGTATTTCACCCCTGAAGTATAAAACTGAAAACAGTTAAAAGAAAAGGGGGGCATGAACTCACTGTATTGCGTCTTCAGTATCGTAACTCAAATCTCCTCAGCAAACACGACTACCTACAACATACTAATGTCTATTAGACGAACGGGCCGTGCCTTGGTTTAGAGTTTAATGTTTTTGAGTTGTGTTTCTTTTGTCTCCGAATATTGTTCCAAGTTATAATTATTTGTTAAAATAATAATTATTTTAACCTTGAATTATATTTAGTTTTGGAATAATTGCCTAATCAATATTTCGCATTAATACTTCTCAAGTATTTTAATTTCCGTATTTCCTTCCCAAGGATGGGGGCATTTATACATGTATATTGTAGCTCCGAAATATTATATTTTTAAGTCTCACTTAAAATATATGTAACTTATTTGTCCAAAAATAACGTATTCCAAAATATATATATCTTTCCCCAAAAATAATATATTTTCACTTCTTTAGTTTCCAAAATAATATTTACCAAAAATATATGTGTAAGAGCATTTTTCTGGAATATTTTATAAGTTACGTTTTTGCGTTCGGTTTCACAATATTAAGTGTGTAACTTAAATACTTATGCGGTGAGACTTCTGGTATTATTTGGAGTTGTAAATGTCATGGCAAAAGTAGGTTATATTATTTTACCCTAAAATAATATAACTATTCCACAAAATAAACAAATATTCACACGAGTGTTTTAGTATGAAATATATATTCTAAATATATGTTGTCCATTTTTATTTATAAAAACCAACCTCCGATACTTTGTATTTTGTAACAAAACCTATGGCGAAGTTTATTTTGGAAAACAAAGTTAAAACATATTTGTAAACACTTGTTAGAAAAATATTTTCTAAGTGTTGGGATTGTTAGAAAATTTCGCCATAGTCTCCTTTGTAAATGGAGGTATCCATGCTAATAAGCATATCATTTTCTTTTCGAAAAATCATTCAAATCAATCAACAACATACCCAAAACAATATCATACTAACAATATTTCATTATGTTTCATCTTATTTAAGCTTATGTTTCATGATTCAAGTGTAGGTTCTTTTAGTGTTCATATGATTTCATCATAATATAATCTTTAACCACTAAAAAAGTGAAGTAAACAAGGATCAAAGAAGCTTACAACTAGCTTAAAGCCAGGGAAGATCAATGGAGAAAAAAAAGAGTGGATAAAAGCTTGTGGTAGAGGTCCTTCAAGATCCGAGTGTTCCACACCTTCTAAAACACCTTTGTGCACCTTGAGATGGCCTTGGATTAGTTGGATGATGATAAAAAAAAATGGTGATGGATGGACTATGTTTGGCCATAGCTTATTTGTAGAGGAGGACGAAGTTTTGTGAAGTGATGAAAATGATAAGGATAATAGTTCTTAAAATCCACTAACTATATTACCCAATGATCATAGTGTTCAAGAAGTACAAGACATAATCTACCATATCCCAAGGAGAATATTTAAGTGGGATTTAAAAGATTAAGCAAATCTTATGGTGGGCCATACATGAGGACGGTTCCAACTAGGGGGGGGGGTAAGATGTAATTTGGTGGCAACTAATTTAGTTAGTGGAAGGCTATGTGGTAAAAGTCTAGTGTTTAGTGTGTACCATGTATTATGTAGTGTGTTATAGTGCTCGGGAACCATAACTAGCTCAGAAAAATAAAAACAATGTTTTTTAACAATAATTTAGTGTTTCGGGTAATCTCCGGTTGTTCGGTTAGATACCGTTCCGTTAAAGTGCTAAGTTGTACCGTATAGTGTCTTTTATGTAACCTTTTGTGACACTTTTAATTCCTGGCACTTAGGAAAGCATACAGGACCATTTTGCCATATTTTTGCACATTACTAGCATGTTAAAATGCTGAATTTTGTTAATTAATGCAGAATTCTGCATTTTGAGTGGGTTTTAGGCACTTTCTGGCACCTAAACTATCACCTAGTGACGCAGTTTTATGGTCATTACTTCCCTACACTCCCTACTAGTGTAGTACCTTGTCTCTGGCTCACACGGGGCCTCAAAACACTGTCTGTCTATGTGCTGGCATTGTCAGCATGTTTCTGAGTTATCCGCTCACTGTGCTAACTGTGCTTTGTGCCTCAAGTATGTCACTAAAGTTTGTGTGTAATAAATGGAGTGACAGTATAAAATGTGATGCGCGTGTATGTATGATGCAAAAATCATAAAGCAGTTTGTATTATCAGTTGAAATCAAGCATAATCATTAAGCACGAATTTAATATTAATTAATTGTACGGATACATGCAAATTTGATGGTTGTCACATTCTCCCCCTGTTAAGAAAATTTCGTCCTCGAAATTTGTACTACCTTAACTCCTTAGGGTTTCATTATGCGTGTATGTATATGAATAACACCGAGGTAGATAACCTCAAGACCGAATCAAATCTTATTCACATCAGATGAATTCCATGGATATATATTTTAACAATAAGAGCCCAATGGTTACAAGGCATGTGTTCTAGCAATTGATGTCAAGGGTACAAGACGTATAGTCTAGTGTAATCCAGTTAACAGGGGTTCCATAAAAGAGGAGTTTTGGCCTATGGATTTTCAATCAATCGGTCACAATATGTAAACGAGTTTTCACAACCATAGCATTTGCTATATGAACTCAAAATCAACAACTCGAATGTGATAGTAACATGAAAATGATCTGTCAACTTTCGAATGAATGAATGGTAAGGTTTAGCGTGTTGACATTCTTGAATTGCAAACATACGCCGAATGAAATACAAGCGAATCTGGTGTACCTTTGTCTTAATTCGTGGTTACATCAGGAATGTTTAAATGATAAGTCAAGCAAAAGCATGTGTAGTTTCGTGTGAGACGGTTGACCATGATTAGCATAAGCTTACCAGTTTGTAATGACACCACAAGGTGTCGTAACAACATAATTTAGTAACAGTGGTGACTGAACAAGTTCACCGTGTTTGAAATCAAATGAAAGCGTACTGAGACGATCTGAAGATTTGATTTACGCAATGTCGTAAAGTTTCCAGTTGAATAAGAAACATCAAAGAGCCACTGATTTTGATCGCAGATGAAAAGTAATAAGTACCGCAAGGCATTCGATCGACCATGAAAGAATCGTTAGGAGGTACACTGTGATATGAAATGAATCTATGTACCTTTGCCTCAACACACAACTGTGTTGAGACCGATTTAATCGTGATAAACAAGACGGATTTAGGGAAAGTTATCAAATAATCAATTAAATCCGTGTAGGAAGTAAGTAACCAAGTTAGCGTAAGCTTCAATCTAGTGAAAGTATCACCGCAATGTATCGAAACCAATCAAACGATTTAGTGGAGTCGTAGACCAAACGAATCTACTACGACTCGTAAGGAAAGAGTCTTTGCAAAAAATATTTGAATATGATGCCCCCAATACATCACATGACGTCTTAAACTGAATATGCGATATGGATAAGTTCAAGCAATTGAACTGGGTTTCAGCGTAACCTGACAATAACTGTATGTACCAACAAAGGAATCTCAGCATGGTCACAAAGATAAACCATGAATGTAACTTGAAATAAAAGAAGTTTCAAGAAGGTGTGTTGACTTGATAGCAAAAGAGCCAACAATTATAACAATGTAGGTCATTCGAATCAGTAATTAGATTTAGCAACATAATATTTGAACTTCAATGAAGCGTTTGAAATAAAACCGCATGCGTAGCAGATGGTGCATGCGTAACATATGAGTTTTCAAGTAATGAAACAATGAGTGTTTGCTAAAATGGAGAAATAATCAAGTATTTGAAGTAATTATGTGTTCGCTCTCAGCGAAGAAAATTAACGCGATGCAACTACCATTAGGGGGAGTAGAGATGCAAACATCTACTCGCTAGAAACATCAGTGAAGATTTCAACAAAAGAAATTTAAGTACTTTATGTTTTGTTAACTGAAATGGCATATATGTCAGGTTAATGGTGTTTGATTGAGTTAACAGATGTGGTTCCTAAGTAACGACCTTTACGAGTTTGGACCTGGCTTCCCAAAGATCCTAAGTACATGTTTTCTAGGTTCTCAAAGTTTCGTATTTGGTGTAAAATTGTTCTATGCATCCTGTAGGAAACACCATTTATGTGTATGTTAAAACAAGTTATTGTCCCACAATTTCCCCGATATACTTTCGACACTCGTTCATTGACCAGTCGTGTAATAGTAGTTGGATTCCCTTAGTCGTGTAATAGTAGTTGGATTCTCTTGTTGGTTGGCTTGTCCGGCTCCTGGTAGTTTGATGTTCGCACGGAAGCTATCGTCCTTTCTCTTGACGAGCAAAACTGGGGTTACCCAAAATGGAAAACTTGGTCTGTTATCTTCCTTCTCTATCAATTACTGAAGTTACACTGACAATCCTTGCCTCTCCGAAAGTGTAAGTCGCTAAGGTGCATTAACAGCAGGCGCGGCGCCTGGAAATCAGATCGATGCGAGGTTCGGCCTGTCATTGAGGAGATAATTCTGGCAAGTCTTTGGGGAAGACTTTGGGATACTTCCTTATCACAGGAATGTCTTCGTGCTTTGGTCCTTCGACTCCCTTGTCCACGACACGAGCCAAGAAAACAACACATCCTTCACGCAACAACTTCCGTGCCTTCAGGCAATTAGTAATCTGTAGAGGCGTATCCCGCTTCATGAGTCACGATCGTTCCTTCATTCGCCATTGGGATGCGGATATCGATCTCCACTCGACCGCTTGACAAACAACCCGTCCCACTTACTTCGTTGAAGCTTCCCAACTCAGCTGGCAGTAGATCAAGCGTAAACTTACACTCTCCGGGTTCTATCTTGCCATTTCCAAATACTTCGTTGGCTCCTACTAGCTTTCCATTAGCTAGTACTATCGAGTGAGGATAATCTAACTTACTTGCCACTAAACCAAGTATACTTCTCAAAGTCTAGAGATGCGAAGCTAGAATTTGCAACAGTATCTAGCAGCACAGACGCATAACGTTGAGCAATATGGGACGTACCGATATCCATGCTTGGATTCCTGGCGTGCTCCCCTAGCTCTGCTACTGAGCTTTTATCCTTGTGCCTGATTCTTCTTAGGGCAGTATTTTCTGAAATGCTTCTTGCTCCCACAGTTAAGACAACCTTGAGCACGTTTTTGTTTGTCACTCGCCCTGCCTTTGTCGTTGTCGTTGTCGTTGTCGTTGTTTTCTACGTGATTCTCGCTGCCACCTTGGTCTCCACTTCTACGTTCAGTGTCTTGCCTATAAGTTTCCTTAGGATGCCCCCTCTTACCACAGTTATCACATTTTCCATATTTACATCGCCCGACATGATAACGTAGACAATTGTCACACTTAGGTAGGATACCCATGTAATCTTTTCCCTTTTTGGCCTTCTTTTTGTTATTCGCCCGAGTAACCTTCTTGAAACTTGTAAGCTTTCTCTTGTTATCCCCAAATGACTCTACAGGAGTCTCCTTTTTCTCTTCCGAAGCGGAAAATTCTCCTAGTCTAATTGCCTCTTCAGTAAGCGCCATGCTCTTGTCAATAGGTTCGATGATTGTTGACGGCTTAGATGTTGTTACCAGGCTTAGAATCTGAGGTGCCAGTCCCCCGATGAAACGTTCGATCTTCCTAGATTCTGGTTCCTCCAAACGTGAAGCAACTTGTGATAATTCGCCAAATCTCTGCACATATTTAGTTATCTTTGGACCTTCCATTTTCAAGTTCCATAGTTCAGTTTCCAACTTCTGGACTTCTGCCCTAGAGCAATATCTTTTACGCATCAGTTCTTTCAGTTCATCCCACGTCAAAGCCTTCGCAGCAGTCTCGCCCATTGCCTGAATATGAAAGTTCTACCATGACAGAGCCCCATCTATAAATAGTCCAGCTACGTACGTGACCTGATGTTCTGGGGCACATTTGCTTAACCGTAGAACATAATTCGTCTTCTCCACCCAACGCACAAAAGCTAAGGCACCCCCAGTGCCGTCGAATTCTCGAGGTTTGTGGTTCAAGAACTGCTCGTAGGTGCAGCTGCTGGGTGGATTTTTTCCTGAGGTACCTCCGCCGTGTTCGGAGCGAAGGGCCTCGAGCTGAGCGATGGCCCGTGAGATGCACCCTTGCAGTTCTGACTCTGCTGTTGTCGGCAGAGGGTTGTTGGTATCGACGTTCACTTGTATCGACATCTTCTGAGAAGAAGATTGGTCAGGTCAGGCCTTATCGTTCAGGGAGTGCATATAGTTGTTTAGAGGTCATTTGTACATACACATAATAGGTTTTCTTACCAACCAATTAAGCAATAGCATAACCACGTAATTTGGTAATTATGTTTAATGAGAGCGTAGCAAGTAAGCACATAGCATTATAATTATAGCACACACATATAGATAAATAACGTGCTTAACGAAGACATAGCGACTGAGCTTTCGTTGGTCATTGGTCACTAAGTATTGTCGTATGTTTAATGACGATTGGCTTCTCATTATTCCCTTACCACAATTGTATTGTCTTCTAAAATGTATCACATCAACAGGGACACAGGGTCACCCTACCCTTGTCCACTAAGTATATTAGTGTATCAAAATTGCGTAGTCAATTGTGGTCTTCAAAAGTTTCCACAATCCCGGCTTATCATTAGTGTCCTTACCCAAATGTAATGCATTCCGCATAATCCAGAAACCAACTATACTAGTGACCGAGGTGGAGGAGGAAAGAAAAGTAAACGGTTAACATGCGGGAATTCCTCCTCGAGCTTGTATATACGTCGAAGTAATTAACTGATCTGCCGCTTGAGCATCAAAAACCTTGGAAGGGTGTAATAGCAGCAGGCAAGAGTTCAGAAGGAATCTTTGATAAATGTGGGGGACCAAAGTATACTGGCAATAGACAGGATAGAGGACGTGGTGTCAGCTCAAGCTCAAAAACTCTGCGACTTATATCCTTAACTGTAGCTAATGTTACAGGAGCACTCATCCCATGTGTAGCCTCCATAATGTGAGGGATTGCAAGGGTCTAGATTTAGCATAGTGTATTATAGGAACCATCGAAATGGGTCGTCCAGCGGTGTAGAGGTGAAAGTAGCAGACGATGCGGCCTGTGAGGTCGGGGTAAATGCTGCTGTAGCAAAAGGGTCGTCACGCGAGTGCTGTCCTGAAGTACCTTTCCGGGGTGCAGGTATGTCCTGAAAGAAAGCGATAGGCATGTCGGTGCAATGGACGTCGGTCTCCATAGAAGCAATATTGGTGGATGCAGGTGCAGGAACAAGCGTCTCAACCAATAAGGAGATCATCAGGTGTAGGTTCTGGGTCAGGTATAAGGGGTTTAATGTCTGATAGATCAAAAGAAACAGGGTCATGATCAAGCAAGGGTGCAGGGTCAGTAGGTGCAACATCCAGCTGACCCAAAGGAACAGGAGCTGGCTTAGGGTCGTGTGACGATGTGGTGCTTCGAGCAGGTGATTGTGCAGTAGTCATAGCGGTGTTGTCATCTGTTGGACCGTGTGCGTGACCCTAAACAGTCAATAAAGGTAGTTCATCATCATTTACTAAGGCGGAATCAAAGTAAACAATGTCACACAGCTTGTTTCCTTTTCAATTCTTCTCTATTACTGATTTCCGAGTCTTTCTAATGATTTCTGATGAAATTTTGGCAGCACCTTGACTCACATACACACACAAGTTCGCTTCAAATGATGACACACACCACCTATATATAGTAGTTGTTAGTTCGCTTGAGATGACACAAGACGGTTTCAAGCAAACTCACATCAAATGATTTCGCTTGAACTGCTCCTGGTTACTTTCAAGCGAACTACCTCACTCATGTATGTACAAACCCTAATTCGACCCTGTTGTGTGCTCGTTCATCCTATCTAGACATAAGACTCGATTAAGACAAAGTTAACAGACACTAAGTGCACCAACAGACTCCCCCTTGGATGTTGACGAAGTCTTCAACGTCGCGTCTTTAGTCTTAATCTCTCTCCAAATTAATTTGTCATTGTAAAAGCTCTCTTCAATCTTTATCTTCAACTTTTAATCTTCAATCTCCCCTTTGAATGTTGATCCAGAATATTGACTCCCCCTTTCGCAGACTCCCCCTCTAGATCAGCTAGGGCTCGAATTCTGGTTCAAACTTTAACATTTTGTTGCCATGGGGATTCCTGTTACCTACACAATCTCTACCTAAATATAAGATATATGATAATAACAATTTCAATCCATACTTACCAATCAACCACAATTGATAGTCTAACCAGTGTTTAGAAATCCACTTAAGTATTCAGGTCCAAGTTAATGACCCTGATAACTCAATTTATCTGCCAAGTCCAACTTAATGACCTTGGTTAATCTGAGATAATTCACACTGACATTCAGTTCAATTTGTTTGAAAAATTACAAGTTTCAAATTAATGAACTTGCTTTAACTTTCCAACTTTCACAAACTTATCATGTTAAGCTCCAAACTCATCCTCCAGTCCAGAAACTTCCTTCATCTGCTTCAATTCGAATCTAAAGATCAACTCTCCACTTTGGTTTGTCAAAAATAAAGCAGAAGTGTAAAACCTTTTTGATTTTTTAATAAAGTTTCTAAACTAGAAAAGAAATACAGAAATAAAATGCAGTAAACCTAAACTATTTACAAACATATTTTTGATTAAGCGTGTTAGGGAATCATATCAGCTATTCGACAAGTCACAAGTACCGTTAAGCTTCAATTACATACTCAGAATTAAACAATTCGCTTAGATTGTCGATATACTGATCCACTTAAATTTTCACACAATTTTTAATCTGTCCAGGATATGGATTTAGTGTTTTAGAGACTTAAACTTATACGTGTGTCCCACCTCTTGAATATACTCCCGTATCCAGATCCCAATATTTAGTCTTACAGGTGAGTATACCACATATGATATCTGTAAGGGAATAAATTATGAAACGTACGAAATCGTGAGAGCTCAGGTCAGAACTACCGTTCAGCAGAGAGATCACAAATCGACTTGAGTGTGTCCCCTTTAGAGGATCATTTGTTACAACAGCATTGCTAAGCAATTTTATTGTCTTATCATTTATGCTGAGGGTGATGCTATGTTTCAAGCATTGCGGAAAGTATTATTCGAGGACTAGGTCAGAACTTCCATTCAGCAGAAGTCCCGGAATAATACCCTAGATATCACTGAGTATAAAGACCTAGTATATCAGAAAAAGGAATCTTTCAAACAAGATTTCAGGGGTTACCTATATATCCAAGTAGTGTTCCCCACGAAATAAGTAAGTAAAGATTTAAGTTTATATCCCGAACAAACCTACTAAATGTGTAAAAACCTATCTGTAACACCCCAACCCGGATAGGGCTGACGTGTCACTATCATAGATATCAAAAACCAAACACAATCCATTTAACGAAGAAAAGTTGAATTCGAAAGATAAATAAAGTCTTAAAACAAACCAAGAATCCTAAGTATTAATTAATTCAAAATGTTGAAATAAATAAAAGTCTTTATTCTTGAACTGCATTTTACTCTCAAACATCACTAGTTCCCAACGTTCCCCGGATTACCTGTCATCAAAAAGAAAACACAACAAAGAAAACTACGGCTGAGCCAAAGGTTGCCCAGTAACGGAAAAATCAAATAGTACAAGTAAAGAAAGGACATAAAGAAAGAAATAAGAAATTTTTTTGAACACAAAACCAAAACTGACACTTGAACAAATACTGAACATAATCTGAGGCAGAACATAATCAGACATACAAAGCATACCAGACAATATTATAAACATGTCAAATCAGAAACAGATATCAGAATACGTGACTACAAATAATAACAAACCAAGTCACGTGAGACGGAAGCACCCACGAGCCTAAACAGACGGGTACATAGCTAGCTAGTCCATGCACCTATGAGATGGTGAGTGTGGCGTACACCCATTGTTCCATCTCCACAAACCAAACCGAACCGAACCAAACCAAACCAAACATGCTCGGGTGACAGAGTACAAAAACTAAAGCCATTTACAGGCAACTGAACATAATGCTAACGAGAACATGCAACAATGATTACAATTACTACGGCGTATTGCACGCTACTACGAAATTATCAAATAATAAATGTGAACTGAAACGGAAACAGACAAAAATCCGTACTGCAAAGTAACGGATATGATAAAAAAAAATACTCTGATGAGAAGACCAAAGAATCCGTACCAACTAGTAACGAAAATAAAAGTATACTACGATGAAAGAAAAACAGAATCCGTACCAACTAGTAACGAAAATAAAAGTATACTACGATGAAAGAAAAACAGAATCCGTACCTTGATTCAGCAAAGCAAAGCAAATTCCAAAAACCGATTCTTCCTTAAATATATTGCCAACCTAGATCCCGTATATTTTTATCTTGATTAGTTTATTATAAATGTATAATTTCATATAAAGGATCGTTCTTTAAATTTTCCCCGGCAACCACGGACTAACTTATGAAATAATGAAACACGCTTTTAGTTTAACACTCACAATACTTAATTTAGTTGTCTCGCTTTATACGAACACAAACGCTAATTATATATATAAGTATAGATCAGACACATACACGATCTATTTAATATTACTTAGTTATATATTTTCTTGTCATTCATTTCGTTGAATAAAATATATATAATATAAGATAAGATATGGTTGAATAACATAATACATAATATAAAATATAACCCACACATATATAATATATCTAACACACATACACCATGCACATCACACTCACACACACGTATTCTAATGACACAAAATATAATCAAACACACACTTAAACATATCACACTCACTCATGCACACATATACACAAACTAAAACACACATGCACACAAACAGAACCCAACACACACGCATGTGAGACCATACATTCATCCATCATTACAGTACACATGCATATTTATATATCTACATCACCCACTTCTATACATATTCATAACCACCACACACAATCAACGCACAGATACATGCAACATACCAAACACAATCATGCACACACAAATTCAAATCCAACACACACTATCAAGTATCTCATCAAAATTGCAGGCTAACAACCCAACCCAAACCAAACCGCAACCCGTGATCGCCGGAAACAACCCACCCACAACCCAATTCGGAAGTCTTAAACAGAAATTTAAACAAACAAGGATGGTTGGTTCCTTTACCTTGTAGATCGGAACGAGGTGGGTACGGTGTGGTGGCGGATTTAAGCGGTATCCGGAACTATGACGGCGACTATAGTTCTGGTTAGTGGCGACGTTGTTGTCACGATGGTGCAGCTTCGAACTAAAACAATTGTGGTAGCAACAGAACGGGTCAAGGAACTGGGGTGGTAAATCTGACGGCGGCGGACCGGAGCTCCGGCGAACGGGAGTGGCCCAGGCGGAATACTACGGCGGTATGGCTGGTTCGCGATCCCGGTGGTTCAAATAGCGGCGTCGGCTGGATTCTCACAGCGATGGCGGTTCGAAGTGATGCAGCGGCGGATGGTACCGGTGGCGATTGGCGGTAAGAGACAACCTAGCGGTGGCGGCAGAGTTCGGAACAGGAAGAGGTGCGTGGTTGCCAAAAGGGTTTACGAACGAAATGTGATATGAAAGTGTAATATTATATTGCAATAATCTAATTGAAATGGGTTGTTATGGATCATGAATGGAAACCATTTTCTTGGATCAAAAGTGTCGCAGTACACAAAGGAAAAAAAATGGAAACCATGTGAAATGGAATATATTGCATAATTAAACATTTTCAAAGCTCATCATTAGGCTTTATGATATTTATGGTTTAAACCATGTGGTTTGTTTATTTTTATATTAGCTCCTCTAACTTAATAAATCCATGAAAACAAATTAACGTACTACTACTATTATTATTATTGTTATTATTATCACATTCGAACTATTTATTATTTTAGAATTTATAATCGACTAATACTAGGATCACATAATATCCAACCTTATAACATGTCAGAATACATATCGTATTTATTATATTAGGGTTATAAAAGTTTCGTATGTTACAATTCTACCCTCCTAAAAAAAAATTTCGTCCTCGAAATTGCTAAGTATGGATAAAGAGCAAAATTTAAACATATGCATATGCTACGAAATTCAGGGATCATAGTTGTATAGCAAAACACCGTGCACAAAAGCAAATTCCGAGTGACAAAATGACATGTAGACATGAACTTAAACCAGTGAGAACTTTTACGAGATCAGACAAAATCAACATATCAAACATCAGAGCAAGCAAACTGTTCAGATAGTGAGAACAGATAAAAAAAGTCCAATTGGATGTTATGGAACGGATAATGGACTATGTTCAAACTGGATAATCTTTATAAACATCAGAGATAACGTCGCCTCTTAAGGAGGTAGATATAATCAATGGGTACCCTAAAGTAGTGGGCCTAGTCATCAAGTACTTAGCAAGTAGAAGTGATATCACATATTGATGCAAGAGTGTCAATTAGGGCATGCATTTGACGTTAACTAATATGCAATTAACCGAAAATCATACCTGGGGTATTAGCTGCATCATTAGCAGCAAGTCTGGCATTTCCCCTAGTATTAGCTCTAGGGTTAAACTTAGGGCACTCTTTAACCAGGTGACCTGCATCTCCACAATTGAAACAGAGACGTTCAGCTCGGCGACAAACCCCGCTATGAGGTTTCCCACAAGTGGCACAAGGAGGGTCACGATATTGTGGCAGGTTTTTTTTGTCTTGTTGTATATGATTGTCGTAATTCCTGTCAGAACGGTGCCTACGGTCTCGAGATTGATCATTGCCACCTTGAAAAGAAGAATTACTCTGGTTATCTTCCCTTGGTCGCTTACGATTATCATCCAACGTCCTCTGGCGATGCTTCTTATCATTATCCAAGTTCTTGACCGCATCAACAATCTCATTAATATCAGCAAAACGAAGATTCAGAATAAACTTCCTATCACGGTCACATATAGCCCACTTGAAAGTGTTGGTTTGCTGCTCTAGCGTACCTGCAGTCGGACCCAGAAAGTTGACCAAACGACAGAAACGAGTTTTAAACTCCATAATAGGCTCATCGTCCCCCTACATGATAGAGGAATACTCTCTTAGATATTCACTACGGTCAGCATCAGTGAAATACTGCTGATAGAACAATGTGCGAAACTCATTCCAAGGAAGTGTGGCTGCATAATTATCTCCTCCACGAGCATTCTTCAAAGTCTTCCACCATCTATGAGCATCGTCCTCCAACTTGTAACTAGCGAGCCTAACTTTGAATTCGTCATCCACACCCAACACTTCAAAATTTTTCTCGATATGAGCAATCCAGTTTTCCGCCTCAACCGGAGTGGCAGCAGTACTAAACGATTTTGGCTTTAACTTTTGGAAACGATCAAGCCAATCATGAATGGCAACAGGAGGGTTAGCATTCCCGCCTTGAGGGCCGTTGTTGTTATTACCCCCTTGTGGTCCGTTGTTGTTATTTTGTTGAAGCTGTTGCAACAAGTTAGGAACCAAACCCGCGATAGCCATATTGACAGCGTTAGCAATGAGGGTCTCAATAGGGATATCGTTATTCTCGTTACGACGGTTGTTCAGACTTCTTCTAGGAGGCATCTGAAAGGAGATGTGTGAGACAAGAAAATTTCAAAGTTACGGCGGAAGATGAAAGAGAGAAATCCTAACCCGACGTCTACCCATTACCTCACATGTTTAATTATTAATATTTAAGTTTTCTACAAGAAAGAGCCTGGGCTCTGATACCATAACTGTAACACCCCAACCCGGATAGGGCTGACGTGTCACTATCATAGATATCAAAAACCAAACACAATCCATTTAACGAAGAAAAGTTGAATTCGAAAGATAAATAAAGTCTTAAAACAAACCAAGAATCCTAAGTATTAATTAATTCAAAATGTTGAAATAAATAAAAGTCTTTATTCTCGAACTGCATTTTACTCTCAAACATCACTAGTTCCCAACGTTCCCCGGATTACCTGTCATCAAAAAGAAAACACAACAAAGAAAACTACGGCTGAGCCAAAGGTTGCCCAGTAACGGAAAAATCAAATAGTACAAGTAAAGAAAGGACATAAAGAAAGAAATAAGAAATTTTTTTGAACACAAAACCAAAACTGACACTTGAACAAATACTGAACATAATCTGAGGCAGAACATAATCAGACATACAAAGCATACCAGACAATATTATAAACATGTCAAATCAGAAACAGATATCAGAATACGTAGGGTTGGGGTGTTACAGTTATAGATATCAAAAACCAAACACAATCCATTTAACGAAGAAAAGTTGAATTCGAAAGATAAATAAAGTCTTAAAACAAACCAAGAATCCTAAGTATTAATTAATTCAAAATGTTGAAATAAATAAAAGTCTTTATTCTCGAACTGCATTTTACTCTCAAACATCACTAGTTCCCAACGTTCCCCGGATTACATGTCATCAAAAAGAAAACACAACAAAGAAAACTACGGCTGAGCCAAAGGTTGCCCAGTAACGGAAAAATCAAATAGTACAAGTAAAGAAAGGACATAAAGAAAGAAATAAGAAATTTTTTTGAACACAAAACCAAAACTGACACTTGAACAAATACTGAACATAATCTGAGGCAGAACATAATCAGACATACAAAGCATACCAGACAATATTATAAACATGTCAAATCAGAAACAGATATCAGAATACGTGACTACAAATAATAACAAACCAAGTCACGTGAGACGGAAGCACCCACGAGCCTAAACAGACGGGTACATAGCTAGCTAGTCCATGCACCTATGAGATGGTGAGTGTGGCGTACACCCATTGTTCCATCTCCACAAACCAAACCGAACCGAACCAAACCAAACCAAACCAAACCAAACATGCTCGGGTGACAGAGTACAAAAACTAAAGCCATTTACAGGCAACTGAACATAATGCTAACGAGAACATGCAACAATGATTACAATTACTACGGCGTATTGCACGCTACTACGAAATTATCAAATAATAAATGTGAACTGAAACGGAAACAGACAAAAATCCGTACTGCAAAGTAACGGATATGATAAAAAAAAATACTCTGATGAGAAGACCAAAGAATCCGTACCAACTAGTAACGAAAATAAAAGTATACTACGATGAAAGAAAAACAGAATCCGTACCAACTAGTAACGAAAATAAAAGTATACTACGATGAAAGAAAAACAGAATCCGTACCTTGATTCAGCAAAGCAAAGCAAATTCCAAAAACCGATTCTTCCTTAAATATATTGCCAACCTAGATCCCGTATATTTTTATCTTGATTAGTTTATTATAAATGTATAATTTCATATAAAGGATCGTTCTTTAAATTTTCCCCGGCAACCACGGACTAACTTATGAAATAATGAAACACGCTTTTAGTTTAACACTCACAATACTTAATTTAGTTGTCTCGCTTTATACGAACACAAACGCTAATTATATATATAAGTATAGATCAGACACATACACGATCTATTTAATATTACTTAGTTATATATTTTCTTGTCATTCATTTCGTTGAATAAAATATATATAATATAAGATAAGATATGGTTGAATAACATAATACATAATATAAAATATAACCCACACATATATAATATATCTAACACACATACACCATGCACATCACACTCACACACACGTATTCTAATGACACAAAATATAATCAAACACACACTTAAACATATCACACTCACTCATGCACACATATACACAAACTAAAACACACATGCACACAAACAGAACCCAACACACACGCATGTGAGACCATACATTCATCCATCATTACAGTACACATGCATATTTATATATCTACATCACCCACTTCTATACATATTCATAATCACCACACACAATCAACGCACAGATACATGCAACATACCAAACACAATCATGCACACACAAATTCAAATCCAACACACACTATCAAGTATCTCATCAAAATTGCAGGCTAACAACCCAACCCAAACCAAACCGCAACCCGTGATCGCCGGAAACAACCCACCCACAACCCAATTCGGAAGTCTTAAACAGAAATTTAAACAAACAAGGATGGTTGGTTCCTTTACCTTGTAGATCGGAACGAGGTGGGTACGGTGTGGTGGCGGATTTAAGCGGTATCCGGAACTATGACGGCGACTATAGTTCTGGTTAGTGGCGACGTTGTTGTCACGATGGTGCAGCTTCGAACTAAAACAATTGTGGTAGCAACAGAACGGGTCAAGGAACTGGGGTGGTAAATCTGACGGCGGCGGACCGGAGCTCCGGCGAACGGGAGTGGCCCAGGCGGAATACTACGGCGGTATGGCTGGTTCGCGATCCCGGTGGTTCAAATAGCGGCGTCGGCTGGATTCTCACAGCGATGGCGGTTCGAAGTGATGCAGCGGCGGATGGTACCGGTGGCGATTGGCGGTAAGAGACAACCTAGCGGTGGCGGCAGAGTTCGGAACAGGAAGAGGTGCGTGGTTGCCAAAAGGGTTTACGAACGAAATGTGATATGAAAGTGTAATATTATATTGCAATAATCTAATTGAAATGGGTTGTTATGGATCATGAATGGAAACCATTTTCTTGGATCAAAAGTGTCGCAGTACACAAAGGAAAAAAAATGGAAACCATGTGAAATGGAATATATTGCATAATTAAACATTTTCAAAGCTCATCATTAGGCTTTATGATATTTATGGTTTAAACCATGTGGTTTGTTTATTTTTATATTAGCTCCTCTAACTTAATAAATCCATGAAAACAAATTAACGTACTACTACTATTATTATTATTGTTATTATTATCACATTCGAACTATTTATTATTTTAGAATTTATAATCGACTAATACTAGGATCACATAATATCCAACCTTATAACATGTCAGAATACATATCGTATTTATTATATTAGGGTTATAAAAGTTTCGTATGTTACACTATCGGCACATCATCAGCGAGACTGTTTAACGCATTTAAACATTCCATTTCTTTAGCATACTGTGACTGTCAAGCCGATGTACTAACATTTTCCCTTTTTACACAAGCTCTTTTTTTGGTTTTATATTGTTTTTGGATTTTGAAAATATCTCATGTTTTTGTATTGTTGTCATTTTTTAATGTTTTTGTATTTTCTGAAAATATTACCCTATACCTCCCCCTAAATACTAAACCAGGTAAAAAATCGACAAACCATTGCAGATTGCTTCTCAACATCATCTACAATGTTTCCTTCATCAACGCCAAGAATCTCCTCCAACATCGATAAAAGCTTCATACCATTCAGTTTTAACAAATACTGAAAACGTGTTTTATCAAATGCTTTGGTAGGTAAATCAGCTTTTTGTTCGTCAGTGTGGATTTTCTCAATTCGTATCAACTTCTTCTCGAAACAATCGCGAATGAAGTGATGACGAATCTCAATGTGTTTGGTTTTAGCGTGAGGAACTGGATTTTTAGTAATGTTAATCGCTGCCTCATTATCAACAAAGATAGGGGTGTTTAGAAATTGCAAACCGTAGTCGCACATCTGTTGTTGAATCCACAAGATCTGAGAGCAACAACTGCTAGCAGATACATACTCCGCTTCACATGTGGATAAAGCCACAGAGGTTTGCTTTTTGCATTGCCAGGTAACCAATCGAGATCCGAAAAACTGGGACCCTGCTGTTGTTGATTTAGCATTAACTTTGCAACATCCGAAATCTGAATCGGAATACCCTTCGAGCGTGAAATCGCCTTCTCTTGGATACCACAACCCCAATGATGGAGTTCCTTTCAGATAGCGTAATATCCTTTTCACAATAACCATATGCGAAGCTCTCGGGTTAGATTGAAATCTTGCTGCGAGGCAAGTTGGGTACATAATATCGGGTCTTGACATTTTGAATTTCTGCTTCATAACTCTTTCGAAATCTTTGCACAAATTTTCATTTGTTGACCCAAATATGATGTCGTCCACGTATATTTGAACTATCAGAAGATGTCCGTCGACCTCTTTGTTGAAGAGAGTGGCATCCACTTTTCCACGGATAAAGCTGTTGGCTAGCAGGTGTTGAGACAATGTCTCATACCAAGCTCTCGGGGCCTGGTGTAAACCATACAGCGCTTTATCTAACAAGTAGACCTTGTCTTTGTGGATTGGATCGGTGAAGCCCGGTGGCTGTCCGACATAAACCTCCTCTTTTACCTTCCCATAGAGAAACGCCGATTTAACATCTAACTGATAAACTTTTAAGTTTTTCCATGATGCAAATGCTAGGAAGATTCTGATCGCTTCTAGTCGAGCTACCGGAGCATACACTTCAGTAAAATCTATACCCTCCTGCTGACTGAAACCCTGGACTACGAGTTGAGCTTTGTTACGAACCACAACTCCTCTATCGTCTCTCTTACACTTGAACACCCACTTGGTGTTTATCTTCCTTTGACCATCAAGCAAATCCACTAACTTCCACACTCCCAACTTTTCGAATTGGCTCAGTTCCTCCTGCATCTCATTAACCCAAGAATCTTCAGTAAGCGCCTCTTTATAAGTCCTTGGTTCAACCTGCGAGATAAAACAACTCAATGAGAATTCAGTTTGTAAAGGAGCAACTTTTGAATAAAAACATGTAAGCCCTTTATCAAGCTGTCTTCGAGTGCGGACTCCTGTTTGCAATTCTCCAATGATCAATTCCTCTGGATGATATGAAAGAGTTTGTGGCATCACTTCGCCTGGAACATCTACATCGCCTTCCAGATTAGTAACATTCTGATTTGCACCTTGTTCATTGACTGGGTTTGTTTGACTTGAAATCTGAATTTGCTCCCCCTCAGAATCTGAATCACCACGATCAAATACTGGCATGTTCTAAGATTCTTGATTATCATTCTGTGCCGACTGATTATCTTGAGCAACTTCATTTTGTTGGACATCATCATGTTCACCAGCATTGCTTGGACCTGCTTCATCATCATTTGAAGCTCGTTGCGGTCGTCTTGAATACTCAGCTGGAAACCTTTCTTGTGATTCTTCATACTCTCTTAGAATATCCAACTCATCAAAGAAATCTTCTTCTTCATCCTTTTCTTCTTCCATGTCAAACGAATCCCACAATTTATCATAATTAAAACGCCATGAGTCACCGGGATTCTGAGGCGGCATAGTATACCCCTGACACTCAACATGTTGTGCTTCGATGATCTGCTTTAGGCTTGGAACAAAAACACGTCTTTGTGGACTTGAGTAACCCACAAATATTCCTTCGATACTCTTTGGACCAAACTTACCAAAAGGCTCTAGAACTGTACAAGGAGACCCAAACGGTTCTAAAAACTTCAGGTTCGGTTTGCGGTTATTGATCAACTCAAAGCATGTCTTGTTGAATTTCTTCACAGTGAGAACCCGGTTGAGTGTATAGCATGCTGCGGAAACTGCTTCTGCCCAAAAATTAATCGGTAGCTTTGAATCAGCAAGCATTGTTCTGGCCGTTTTGATTAGCGTCCTGTTTTTACGTTCTGCAACTCCATTCTGCTGTGGAGTGTACGGAGCACTAAACTCATGCAATATACCTCTTTTATCACAATATTCTTCCATCTTGTTATTATTGAACTCAGTACCATTATCACTTCTGATTCTTTTGATACGCCTTTGGTATAGATTTTCAATCTTTCTGAACAACGCCTTCAAACTATCAAACGTTTCATCTTTCGACTTCAAGAATGACACCCACAAAAATTTGGAATAATCATCAGTAACCACAAGACAGTAGAGATCCCCTGTAATACTTTTGACGTTTACTGGACCAAACAGATCCATATGTAGTCTCTCTAAAGGTCTGGAAACTGAATTGACTTGCTTTTTAGGGTGTGACTTTTTCTTTTGCTTGCGTTTGATGCAACTAATGCACTCCCCTTCCAAATGAAAACCTTTAACAAGAACACCTATAACCAAATCATTATGCACCAGGTGATTCATTTTCCTCAGGTGTATATGACCCATCTTCCGGTGCCACAACTTCGATTCTTTCTCTGTTGCTCTAGACACAAAACAATGAGCCTGACCCGTGGTTGTAGTAGCTACACTCATGTCCAACACGTACAGATCATTGACTCTTGGTGCCCACATGATAATCCATTCTTCAGGAATAACAAATCCTGGCTTCAAGATCAAACATTCTTTGTCTGTGAAGTGAGTGGTATACATCCTGTCACAAATCTGCGAGATGCTCAGCAGATTATTCTCCAGCTCAGCAATGTAGTTAACTCTTTCAAACGTAATAATCCCATTGGATAACGTTCCTTCACCAACAATTCTACCACCTTGGTTTCCTGCAAATCCCACATAACCACCATTGAAATTTTTAACATCGTACAACAATGCAGTCTTCCCTGTCATATGTCTAGACGCTCCACTATCCATAATCCATCGTGAAATAGCTCTCGAAAGTTCTTGCACATATCACAAATTGATTTTAAAAACACATTTCAATAAAGATGCCGATTCATGCTTCACAATTACCAACTAGGAAGCTCCGGCAAGTCCAAAATTTTAGTGAGATTTTGAAGCCACCCAAGCCTCTTTTGACTCGGGTAACTTTACTTTAATGTGAGTTTTAGCAGTGTAAAGTGGCGGAAAATTTTTATCATTCATTTTTAAGCTTTCTTCAGATCCAACCTCAACCTTTTTGTATAAGAAAAACTCATCTATCTTAAGTTGACCTGTTGGTTGATTTTTCTTTTGAACATTCTTCTTCTCTGGTGGAGCAGAAGATTGTTTCTCCAATTGTTCATAATAATCCAAAGGAACATCCATCTTTATCGGTGCAGTAGAAGATGATTGTTTTTCCAACTCTGAAACCTTTGGTTTTTCAACAACTTTTGGCTTCCATGTTTGTTGAGATGAAGCAACCCGTTTATAAAATTTGTCATTTTTAGTTACCAAATTCTTGACAGGTTCAATTTTGACTTTTGTTTTCTCATTTTTCAAAATTTTCTCAACAACCATTGGAGCTTTGCCTTTTGCATCAACCTTCTTCTTTCGATTCTCAACAACTTCAGTCTTAGGCTTGAAGTTGGTGCAATTTCTTGCAATGTGACCAACTTTGTTGCATCTAAAACATGTACGAGTATCAACTACCCGACTTGTGCCTTCAGACTGAGGTTGTGAGACCCTCTTCTCAAAAAATTCTTCATTTGATTTTGAAAAAATTTCAGACTCTTCATCAGATAATGAACTCGAACCGTTCACAAACACTTTCTTCTCAACAAACTTTTTGTTTTGAAAATTCTTTCTTTGATAGTTCTTACCACCCTGATATCCTCCCGACCAATTGTTTCGATTGTTGTTATAAAAACGTGGTGGAACAACAGGTTTCTTGTAGTAAGCTTTATCTTTTTCATAATTCATTTGCCTTTTTGCATTTTTCAAACTTTCAACTTCTGATACATCAATCTCACCCAACTTGAAAACATTTTTCAATTTGTTCACATTAACATTCTCTAATGGAAAATCACAATCCGAATACAACTTATCAGATCCAGCCATCTTGTACATCACAAGACCCGTTTCATCACCTAAGTTGTTTTTGGATTTTGATTTTGGAATGTATTTGTCCAAGAAACATTCATCTTCCTCAGTAGTGTCACTTTCAGATTTTAGAACATTTTCAACCACATTTTTACCACTTCAGTTTGGACACTATCGTCATTGGAAGATGAAGAAAATGTCACATCAATTGAATCAGGAAGTTTCACTTCATTTTCATCTTCAAGATTAACCAACCCAGATTGCTTTTTCGAATAATTGTCTAGAACTGGTGGCGGAACTTGATGAAACCCGACCCCAGTTCCATCACAGTATACATCTTTGCCTGCTTTGTTTTTCCCGATGGGTTTGGGAACAATGTGTTGCAAAACAAAGCTTGCAGAGCTGTAGCTGTTCAATTTCAAATTGATACGCTCATTCTCAATTTTAGCTTCTTCAAATTGAAGTTTCAATTTAGCAATCTCATCCAATTGTTGATTGATTAATTCTTCTTTGATTCTCAAAACACTTTGCAAATGACAATTTTCTTTGTATGTTTTACCATTTCTATCATCATTATCTTTAACCGTGCTTTTAAGCTTCTCAAATTTTTCAGTAATCTGACGATTTTCAAGAACTAACCTCTCATTTTCTTTCCTAACCTTTTCTTGATCAATTTTATCGTTTTCAATTTTGTTAGTTAATTCTTTTACTCTGTCGTTCGAAGCTTTCAACATTTTATCACGGTTAAGGATCTGATCCTCAACACTTCGGAATCTAGCAATTAGATCATCAATCTTCTTACCTTTGAGATAAGTGTTTGTACTGCAAACTTTGCATTCTTTGATGCAATTTTTGCAGTCAACATCACCACTGTCTTTCTTACCTTACTCAGTTGTTAACGCGTTTGAACTGACCTGGCTTTTAGACTCAGAGACGGATTTAGAGTCTACCTCAAGTGCCTTAGCAGCCAGCACCTTGTCAGCCATCTTTCCCATGTTTTCAGCATTCAACTTTTGAGTTGTGTCAATGATTCCAGTATCAACCTTCTTTGACTTCTCTTTTTCTTTCTCTTTCTCTTTCCCTTCTTTCTCTTCTCCGCTTCCCCACCATTTTCTTTGCCAATAATCATCTTCTTCTTTCATTTCTTTAATTATGGTTTCCATATCAAGAGTGTTATGATCAATGGCTATATTTCCATTAGGGTCAAGATAACATTCTCTGTCTGGATCCCATCTCCTCGCTCTTTTTGCTTCACTATAGATAGCAGATATTCTGATCATTCTTTCTTGAGCTATCATCTTCCTGTAAGCATATCTCTGTTATTCAGGTCTGGTGTCTTTCCAAGGAACAGGTTCAGATTTTGCCATGAATGCATATCCAACCGCATCCTCCTCAGGTAACAACTCGCTCCAGTCGAAACCTTCATCGTCATGCATCACTGCAAGAGCTCTAGATTTCGCTTTCTTGTAGTAATCTTCTCTAAACGGGTTTTCAGACTCATCAGCATACGCATTTCGACATTCACGCTTAAAGTGACCTTTCTGTTTACACTTGAAGCATGTCACTTTAGACTTGTCAAAACCCAACTTGGTAGATGGTCCACCAATAGACTTTCTTCCGGTTGTCTCCATGAAACGCTGTGCCCGACGAACTGCACTGGCCATGCACCACCTTATGTCGATCAATTCCATCTCCTCAGGATCGATCTGATTGTAATCTTCTTTTGTTAGGTTGGTGTTGCCTATCTTCCCTGCTACAAGACTTTCATACGATTCTAGCACGGACGCTAGGAAAACCATCTGTTGCTTTGCCGACTCCTCGCTGAAGTTTTGAGCATTCTTTAAGTCTACAGCGATGTTGCATTGAAATAGGTTCTTTGCATCAGACTGACTTGAATGTGACGAAGAACCACTGTGAAATCCACTACTTTGACTTTCTTTGTTTGAAATGTTGGAATTCTCAGCAAAAAAAGCTGTCTTGGGAGATGTATTCTTTGGCATCATGCTCTTTGGATAATACAAATCCAAGTTCTGTTGATAAGACGAGTGATTGACTTTGTGTGTTTTCCGTAACTCCAACTCGTGACTCTCTAGTCTTTCAATCAGCAAATCTACAGTCAACACTTCTGGCGGCTTGATAGTATTCTTCAACATTAAGGCATAATATTGCCAATCCATCTCATCTGGCAATGAATCAAACAATTTGTCGACTAGCTCTTCTTGAGAATCGAAAATTTCATGTCTCGCCAGTTCCAGCTTTAGATGCCCAAACCTCTCAATCATTTTACAAACTGATTCATTCTTTAAACAACCAAATAAATCAAATTCTTTTCTAAGCAGTTTCTTTTTGTTTTTCACTATTTCTGCATTTCCCAAACATTTAGCTTTCAATTTTTCCCAAAGATCTTTAGAACTGTCGTACTCGATCAAGGATATTATATCTTCTCGAACTGATTGAAATAACAGTGCGATGCATTTTTGCTCAGCAACAAACGAATCTATTTCTTCAAATGTAGTCAAACTTTCACCCTTTTTGCCTCCATCAAAGTATCCGTTCTGTACACTTTTCTAGCTAGAATAAGCAAAGGCCATCAACCAATCTTCAAACTTCTTGGCCCACCGACTATATTCTTCGATAGCCATCAACTTTGGAGGTTTGTTATAAGTTCCAAAAGCACTTTCCACACTTAGAACATCCGATAAACTTTTCTTCGTATTCGGCATATTCTCATTGGTGTTGCTAGAAGAAGTATCGTCTCCAGAATTTCCAGCAAAGGCATACATATCGCTAAACGGATTCATGAATAGATCATCCATCTTGTACATACCTGAAAAATCAGCAAGCACTTAGAAATTTCTTGATTTTTTTTTAAAATACAGATTCAAGCGGAATCTGTTCAAGCGAAATCAGCTTTAAAGCAATATAGCTTTTCAAGCGAAATGACAATACAGGCTCAAGCGAAACACCTCAAGCGAAATCAAAACACTTGAAGAGAAATGGCAATATCAACTCAAGCGAGACCACACTCAAGCGAATCCAGACAAAATGTATATTTCAAGCGAAATGACTTATAACTTTCAAGCGAACACAGTTGAAATATACTTTTCAAGCGAAACCAACAGTAAATTCAAGCGAAATAGGGATTTTAAAGGTTTTCGCTTGAAAAATTTCAAGCAAGATCTGATGATGTCAGCTTTTTCGAACCAGTTTTCAAGCAAAAAGTCAAATTTTTATATGAATTTGATCGATTTTAAGTCCAATTCACTCAGGGATTTGTTAACTCTATGTTTCAATCAATATATATGAGTTTCAGGCCATTTCAACCGTAATACAATGTCCAAATCAGAAAAGAATGAGTAGAAGTAAGAAAATCCGATGATTTCAAGCTGCAATGGTATGATCTCCTTGTCCTAAGCTCTGATACCACTTGTTGGACTGTGTGTGTGACCCTAAACAGTCAGTAAAGGTAGTTCATCATCATTTACTAAGGCGGAATCAAAGTAAACAATGTCACACAGCTTGTTTCCTTTTCAATTCTTCTCTATTACTGATTTCCGAGTCTTTACAATGATTTCTGATGAAATTTTGGCAGCACCTTGACTCACATACACACACAAGTTCGCTTCAAATAACGACACACACCACCTATATATAGTAGTTGTTAGTTCGCTTGAGATGACACAAGACAGTTTCAAGCGAACTCACATCAAATGATTTCGCTTGAACTGCTCCTGGTTACTTTCAAGCGAACTACCTCACTCATGCATGTACAAACCCTAATTCGACCCTGTTGTGTGCTCGTTCATCCTATCTAGACAAAAGACTCGATTAAGACAAAGTTAACAGACACTAAGTGCACCAACATCATCTGAATCAGTAGCAAAATGCGGTAACCTGTCCGTCTGTAAGGCTGAAAATGTCGCAGACTCAAAGGAGTCTGAAATCGAGTGTATTCTAGAATCAGAGGATAGCTTGATAACATGGGTCTCAAGAAGTGAAATTAGTAACAACGTTCTCGTCTAACTTTCCATCTTCATGGGCGTCATCAGGAGGGCCATCAATTGTGTGTTTACCATCGGGATAACCAGTGATGAGGTGGTCATGGACTGAAACAAGAGTGACAGGAGGCTTCTTGTCGGAGAAGCCATCAACTAGGGTAAGTCGTTGCCAAAATCTGATAGCGCGGATGGTTGCAAGTCGTCCTCGCCCTTGGTCAGCATGTCAGGGTCACTCTCAGTGTCTGGCGTAAACATCCTCGGCGCAGGTGCAATTCTCATTAATTGGGGTGGTGGCCATAGGGTCATCACATCTGAAAATTTGCTTTCTAATCAAAGCGATATTAGTCGTAGCACGTATATCCATAATAATCACTAGCAACTAGCGTATGCAAATAAGAGTAATTTATCACGTAGTCATGTATTCACATTATTCTTCCTAGTCTCTCAGACTAAACTTCCCAGTCTCTCAGACTAATATACCCCGTCTCTCAGACCAAACCTCCCCAGTCTCTCAGACTAATATACCCCGTCTCTCAGACCAAACCTCCCCAGTCTCTAAGACCAAACTTTCCCAGTCTCTAAGTCTAAATCCCTGGTCTCTAAGACCAAACTTCCCCAGTCTCTAAGACTAAATCCCTGGTCTCTAAGACCATATCTCCCTAGTCTCTAAGACTAATTCTCCCCAGTCTCTAAGACTGATCCTCCCTCAGTCTCTAAGACTGATCCTCCCTCAGTGTCTAAGACTGATCCTCCCTCAGTCTCTAAGACTGATCCTCCCTCAGTCTCTAAGACTGAACCTCCCTCAGTCTCTAAGACTGATGCTCCCTCAGTCTCTAAGACTGATCCTCCCTCAGTCTCTAAGACTGAACCTCCCTCAGTCTCTAAGACTGAATTGTAAACATAAATTTTGAAATGTGTATTTGTGCCTTTTGTTTGTAAAAAATGTTCGTTCCCTGGATCTGGACGTTTTGTGTATGCAATGAAAACATGTCGTAAAACATTTTCGTGAGAGCCCTAATGATCGTAGTCTAGACTTGAGAAAGAATCCTAGTTCGCTACGATCGAAGCTCTAATACCAAGCTGTCACACCCTGACTTTTGCGGAAGCGTGATTATGGTGTGACTTCTTAAATATCATTGCATTCAATCATAACATCAACTATATGATAAAACCATGGGTTTGTCATCCATTTAATAAGTTTAAAACATAACAACATCGTTTCAAAACGTAGACTTCAAATTCAAAGTTTATAAACCGTACAAATTGCTTATGAGTTCATTATGGACTCTTCAAAGGATATTGAATAACACCAAGGTTTGGAAGACGTGTCTCGTCCAGGAATAAGACACACTAACCAAACTCAAAGACCATGGATGACATCTTTATTCTTAACGCAGCATAAAAACTTCCAACGCCCGCCAGATCCACTTATAAATTCCCTGAAATACATGTAGTTTGAAAACATCAACAAAAGTTGAGCGAGTTCATGTGTTCGTTTGTGTGTATGTATAAACCTTTGAGGATGTTGTAAGTATGTATAAACCTTTTAGGATGTTGTAAGTATGTATAAAAGTCCCTGGTATGTAGCAATAAGGAAAAAGAGATCACCAAGGGTTTGCAAGGCCATTGATATGTGTGAAGTGATGCAGGAAGACTCAAACCTAGCAGATTTCGTCGGTAAGACATAGTCACCTCATGGTCTACTCAGCGGACGCAGGAGTGGGGCTCGCTACACCCGAATAGATCTATCACTCATATCCCTCGGTCCTACAACGAGGATTAATGGTCTCAAGTATCCGCCTACCCACTCACATGATCTAAGTAGTAAACCCACCTTAAGCTAACCATACCATGTATAGAATGTCTGTAAACAATTGTAACATGTATTTCACCCCCGAAGTATAAAACTGAAAACAGTTAAAAGAAAAGGGGGACATGAACTCACTGTATTGCATCTTCAGTATCATAACTCAAATCTCCTCAGCAAACACGACTACCTACAACATACTAATGTCTATTAGACGAATGGGTCGTGCCTTGGTTTAGAGTTTAATGTTTTTGAGTTGTGTTTCTTATGTCTCCGAATATTATTCCAAGTTATAATTATTTGTTAAAATAATAATTATTTTAACCTTGAATTATATTTAGTTTTGAAATAATTGCCTAATCAATATTTCGCATTAATACTTCTCAAGTATTTTAATTTCCATATTTCCTTCCCAAGGATGGGGGCATTTATACATGTATATTGTAGCTCCGAAATATTATATTTTTAAGTCTCACTTAAAATATATGTAACTTATTTGTCCAAAAATAACGTATTCCAAAATATATATATTTTTCCCCAACTGTTCAAACCAACTGTTCATTATGTTTAGTTTGTTAATGGTTTGAAGTTTTGAACAAGAAATCGAACCCTCTGTTTAACTCATTTGATTAACAGGTGTTTGGTCCCATATGGCGTATTTGTTTGATTTCTAATGAAGGATTGAAATTTCTTATTGAATCGGTTTCACGAAAAGGATTATTGGCTTAAACAGGGTTTTTGGATCTGTTGTCATGTTGTTTTAATATGTTGTTGATATGGTTTTTAATACCTAGGTTTCGATTTCATCTATTAGTTCGTTTCAATGTGTGTGTCAGTTTGTTTTTAAAACACTTGAATTAAATGAAGAACTGATTAAGGATGAAGAATAATGAATAACCATGTGTTAGACGAAGAAGCTCTTTTCACTGGACGAAAAGCACTTTTTGACGAAGAACGCCTTCTTCATTGGGTGTGGACTAAGAACCATTCTTCGTAAATGTGATCGATGAAAAACACTTCTGGTCAACGAAGAATAAAGTCTTCTTTGACTTGAGTTTTTCGTCAAAAGAGTTCACGAAGAGTAGTGTTTCGTGGGTATAGGTCTTTCATCCAGTCAAGTTCTCCGTATGGCAGTTCTGTGTGAAACATGTAGTTCTTCGTATGTTTATACCTATACAATGTTCACAATGAACATGTTTAAGTATTATACAAGTGTTTTTATCATTACTTCTAATTGTGGTTGCTTTTTGTGTATAGGATGGCACCTAAAGAATAGAAACGCAAACCCGCTACGAAAAAGACTAATAAAACAGAAGAATAAATCATGTCCGAACCACGGCACAACATGGTTGCATACTTGGATCCGCAAGATAAGCTAGACGAATTCAAGGAGATTACAAGTTTTTTGCGCGAGTCACAGATCAATGAAGCCATTACCCATCAGACGCCCGTGTACAAGACGTTGATAAAGGAATTCTGGGATTCGGAAAAAGTTGTGGAAATTGATGGAAAAGAAATTATCCGCGGGCAAGTGAATAAGCTGGATGTGGATGCTTCTGCTGAAGTCCTTAATAACGTTTTACAACTTTGTGACGATCCAAATGCTCCGTATTCTGTTCCTATAATGTGCCAACGTGGATGCTTATTGCGTATGAAGTGTGTGAATTACATCTTGGGAGGACAGATCAATAAAGCGTGGTTGCTGCTTCGATACAAGTTCCTGTTACGTATTCTTATTCAATGTTTGAGCAATCGTCGAAGTGGTTATGATATGGCGAGTAACGACTTGGTAGGAATGATGGTTGCTTTGGTATTGAACAAACCGTTCAGTATTTCAAAGTATATCTTCGCAAACATGAAGGAGAATCTGGGAAGAACAGGTGTTGGTGGAAGCAAGTTTTGGATGTATCCTAGATTTCTGCAGATGATCATGAATGTGCAACATCCAAATCTTCCAAAGGTTGACAACGATGTTCTAAAGATTGATGCAATGATGGAGCATTCGTTGAAGATATTCAGGGGTGTAGCTTCAAAACGATACACGGAAAGTACACCTCCTCGGAAGATGTTTGGTGCGTTAGCGAATACGGCATATGTGGCTCCGGTGAATGATAAGTGGCGTCATGATGACAGACAGTTTGACGATGAAGAACCAAAGTTGAAGAAGATGATTGAGGATAAGTTTAGTCGAAAGAATTTGAAGATTTTTGGTGATAATGATGATTAAAGTGATAACGGCGACGGTGATGATGAAGGTGGTGATGGTGGTAATGTTGGTGCGAGTGGCGCAAGTGTTCCTGGTGGCGACAGTGATGAATCTAATTCAGACGATAATCCGCCCGAACCTGGATACGAACACTACTTTGATGATCGTGGTGTTAGACAAGTTAGACGCATTCGTATAGATCAAGATGCCGATTATGTTCCGTCTGATACTGAATCAGCATGTCTGCGAAAGAAGAAAGCTGCTGTTCGTAGAAAGAAAAGAAGTAAGAAGACGATTGAAACATCATCAGCAGAGCCTGCAGCCACAAAACTTGAACCAATGTTAGAACATGTTCTAGAAGCCCACATCAACCCTCAGTTTGCATTCATAGAGGCAGAAACTGTAGCAATGATGACTTCTCCCACAGCAGCAACTGAAACACCTCCTGTGACTACAACTGTAGCTGAAACACCTGTTGTGACACCTGAAGCTGAGCCACAACATGCAACTTCTTCTATTCATCAATACAGATCTGCAACTCATCAGCAAAGTTCAGAGCATCGTAGCAGATTGTTCTCAGAAATGGAGCAGGATGAGAAGGTAGATTTTCTATTTACACAATTACAAGCTGCAGCAGGTCAGATAAATTGGCAATCGGAGTTTATGTCTTCAAATTGAAACACTGTGATTAAGAAACAGTTGGAGATTAACACATTGAAGGCAACTGTTGAAAGGCAACAAGCCGAGATTACGTAACTACGAGCTGAAAATGAAAGGTTGAAGACTGCAGATGCTGCAAGATAAGCTCAATTGCTACAGATGCGAGCAGCTGATAATGCTCGTGGTATCGAAATGAACGGGTTATAAAGAACAAAGTGCATCTGTACAACGATCTGCAGATAGACTTGTTGCAAGGCATGATGATATGAAAGAATGGTACAACAACAGAAATACCACACTTGTGGAGGGTTTTAACTCCATTAAGGATGCCTTTGAGATGAGCAGGAAGCGGGTTAACATATTATGGTCGAAAAGGTGCAAAGAACAAGAAATTCTACGCAAGCGTCAACATGATAGTGAAGACCCATGAAATCCTGATACATCAGCTTCCTCTGAACAACTAGGAGCTTCTGTGTCAACTTAGATTGTGGTATATAAGCCTCTTCAGATCGTGACCGCTCCAGTCACCCCAGGTGGATCTAAAGAGGAACTGGAAAAGCTGGATAGTGGTCATATTAGTGAAAGCTCTACAGCTGGTGAGAATGTGGTGTTAAGTTCTTCTGATATTGCATTACAGGTGTGTCCTCCTGTTTCTGGTGGAGAATTGGAAGAAGGAGAGTTCGTGTCTGAACTCACAGATGAACAGATTTTGGCCTTGTATGAAATGAAAGTAGTAGACGATGCTACTATTGACGAGATTCCCATTGAACCTGAAGTAGCAAACTTAGATGATCTTGAAGAGATAGTGTTTGAAGGTGATGCGGAAAAGTCTAAATATGTGCGAGAAGATGGTACAGAGCTTAATCCATTTTATGACGATTGGTTAAAGGATAACTTGGATGAGATCGACGACAAGTTAAAGAATCGTGATTCATCAGATGTTCCAACTGACTCTTTTGATGAATGGAGAAAGAAGTTTTTGTCAAAGACTGCAAAACCAGCTCCTTCTGCAGTTCAATTTAACTATATGAAGTACAAGAAAGTTCATCCTCATGGAAGAATTCTAAGTTGGATGTTCGTAAAAGATATACATTGCATGGCGGTGAAGCACGAGCATGGAATTCAGTACTTCAGGTCGCTCCTTAGCATTCTAACGTTACCATTTTATGATGTTGCAGCGTTGGCGAAGCTTAATTTCATAAATTGATCAAATTACGAAGGCGCTAAGTTATTCGGTTGCAGGCTTAGGATTGAATGTAGAAATGGTTGGAAAGACGAGTTGTACAAGCCGCAATTTCTGATGCACGAGCAAGTCGAGTATACATTGGATCTAGCAATCAACACTGCTCGTTACATGTCACAACCTGACTTTTGCGGAAGCGTGATTATGTGTGACTTGCTTAATATCATTGCATTCAACCATAACAAACAACTATATGATAAAACCAAGATGTTCATCCATAGATAGTTTTGAAAACATTACATGCTACATTATTTTAAATCCCAAAACACAGACTTCATGTTCAAAATACAATACCAACAAGTTTTAAGTTCCATAAGGACTTCACAAAAGACACTTAATAAACTAGGTTTTGTGCCATGTATCTTATCCAAGATAAAATACATAACCCAAACCTCCTTGACTTTGGATGACATCTTTTATTATAGACATGACTTGAAAACTTCAACGCCCGCCAGATCCATACTTAGTTTCCTGAAATACATGTAGTTTGAAAACATCAACAAAAGTTGAGTGAGTTCATGTGTTTAGTGTGTGAGCTCGAATAAACTTTGTAATCATCATAAGCAAGTATGTATGTATGTTTGTAAATCCTGGTATGAAAGCAAACAAGGAAAACAAATCATTAATGGTTTGCAAGGCTATTAATATGTGTGACATGATGCAGGAAGGCTCAAACCTAGCAGATTTTGCACCGGGCTTCAGTTTGAAGACATAGTCACCTCATGGGCCAAACCCTGGTCCACATGGGCGTGGGCTCGCTACACCCAAATAGATCTATCACTCATGTCCCTCGGTCCTACAACGAGGATTAATGGTCTTAAGCGTTGTACCCACCACTCACACGATCTAGCAGTACCTCTCCTTAGCTAACTGTGACACCTGGGTCACTGCGACCATCAAACAAAAACCAAATCAATAAAATAATGTTATTTAACCCCAATGTTTGTTTGGTTATGTTTGACATTTTGCATATTTTGATTTTTGTTCAATTTCAAACTCTACATCGCTTTCTAGAGAGTTATACGCCAACTGGTGCGTAAACGTAATCAGTTTAATGCGAAAAACACTCCGGAACATCAACATATGCTTAACATACCTTAAATAACCTTTAGATAACTTAGAAATAAGTTTTGAAGGCTTTGGTATGGCAAAATCAAGTTAATTCGCTTACAGGGACTAAATATGACAAACTGCGAAAGTATGACGATTCGTACTGGAACAGACATTCCGGAACATGACCATAAGTTAAACATACCATAAATATCCTTTACATAGCTTAGAAATAGGCTTTGAGGGGTTCGGTGTGCAAAAATAAACTTTTGGTCATTCAGGGACTAAAAGCATCAAAAGTGCATAAGTTTACATTTTCGCGCATAACTTACGTTCTGAATACATCGGGACATCCAAAAATTTATTTAAGCATTAAAATATCTTATTTTAGTGTTAGGCATAAGAAAAATCCATTCGTCGCGCAATTTGGACCGTTTTTGCGTCCATTACGACTTCCGTCGTAATTAACCGAACAACGCAACCGTACAGCCAAACGAACCGACATACGACATATTTTTTAGCACATTTTAAGTTCCCTATACTTTAACTTCATTTTAGAGCTTTGAAATGGGGTTAACAGGGCTTAAACGTGTCAAAAATGCATCACGTAGCAAGATTGGATGCACAGGGGCCTGTTCTGCCAAAATATGAAAGTATCAGACCTGCAAGGTCCTTACGGACCGTATGGTATTGGTCTTACGGTCCGTAAGCAGGTTCCAGATAGCAAAAACTTGTTTCTAGCTTGATCCAGTTGTCCCACACTTATGCACATGGTTTTTGATCAATCTATGGGCTATATTTGATGGTTTTCAAGTGCCCATGGTATCCAAATACCATGTGCCCACTTGTACGGCATAGATCGAAGCTCATTCTTCGAGAAACGATCTTAACGGTGCAAGGAAATCTATAAATAGCCCACCCCCACCGCCACTTCACTTGAACTCACACCTCTGATTCATTTAGCTCTAAGTTGGGGATTTTATGCTCCATACCTGAGTTATTTGGATCAAAACTTCCGTTCTTGGACCCGTTGTAAGTCCTCCTTCGTTCTTTTAGCGTTTTCTGCGTTGACCAGTTTTGATCAGCACGAAGTTCGGTTGAACTTCGCAACGTGAGCATAATCACGATGGCTATAGTCCCGTGTGACTATGCCTACGGATTACCACGTTATCTAGGCTCAGTGACGAGTCGTAGTTTCGGCCAAAATGCGTATTCTTGCGTATTTTATAACCAAACTACTTTTAGGTATCAAAACCGTTTGTTTTGATACCAAACTTGTTTTCTAACTTAGTTAAGGATGTTTTAACATGCTTGGCTCGTCACTTTTAGATTTGTGCTTATATAGGGTCGTAAGGTAAGCGATCTAAACAATCGCTTATACTTTCGAACCCGACCCGTTTGGTCGATCATTAGGATCCGACCAAACACATTAAGTGACCATAGTTGTATAGGGAATAACCTTCCGAGGTTATACCTTATGGTCACGACGTTTAGTTAGTTGTATGATAGGTAGTTTATATGCCTTAGGTAAATTACCAAAAAGCCCTTTTTACGCCAAAATTCATTTTTAGCATATCTAACATAATTTATCATACCTAAACTGATTTAGCAACAATATTAGACATGTTAAGGCATATTTTACTTCTCATAGGACTAGTTAGGCGTTCCAAACGCGTTTTACGCGAACGACGCGTTAAAGTAGCATAAGCTACCTAAACGGGTCGTAATGGGTCGTAAGCACTTAGGCTAGGTTTCATTTTAGTATGTAGGCGTTGTTAAACCATATTACATGAGTTCCCATACTCATTTGGTTTACGAACCCTCATTCTATCCGATCCCCCGATTTAGGTCCGGTTTATTAACGTAGTTACCTATATTAGGTGCCGTTTGATTTCCGTGATCTCTAGCATTGCTTGGTTATTACTCAAGGACTTCTAGGCAATCTCAAGTGAGTACATAGACCCCTCTTTTACTGTTTTCAAACTGTTTTGGGGTGAAACACATGTGCCTACTTGTTACTTTCGTGATTTCCATGTTTTCATATCATATGCTTGTTATGTTCATTAGTACACATATAGTACATGATTTCATGCATTTCACACCATGTATGTCCATTTGGTGCATACCTAGTGCATTGCTCTACATTACATTTCACGCTATGTATGTTCAATTAGCATGCTAGCACCTTGTTTTACATATGCTCATCCAGCATATGGACACATTGTTTTGCATTACATTTTGTTGCATATGCTCATCCAGCATATGGACACTTTGTCTTGTACATTTTTACTTGTGGTTTAAGTAGCCTCATTTTACTTACCTTACATAACATTGTTTACACATTACATGATCTACATTTTTCAATAGACATTTGACAATACATAAACATCTCTACAATTGTTAAACATTACATCTTGGTGGTTGTTTGGGTAAGTGATTTAAGTAATGAGGCGACGTGTAATACGATAAAAACATGGTGGATACGCCGCTGGTACTTCCTATATATAAGTGCTTTTATGGTATTACATATCGTAGCGTTATTTAAACCATTTCAGTTTAGACATATTACATTTACGACACATTTTCACATAAACATCGTTTTACAAATAACTTAACTATTACAGACTCATTTTACTTGGTTATTCACTTAACCATACATTTTTCTTTATACATATATATCATTTGGTTTATTTATCAATTTTCAAATTATTTATGAAAGGAAACACTCAACAAGACTTATGACTACTTTTTACTAAACAGTTTCTTTAAACCCAAGTCATGAATCCTATTTTCACAAAACCTATGTATCTCACAGGCATTTTTATGCTGACGTACCTATTTTCACATGTGTTTTCAGGAGCTGTTGCATAGGATGTTCGAGACACACTTAGGCGGACTTGTGCCTTAGTGACTTAAAACGAAGCAAGAACTAGTTAATTTATGTTATGTACTCTTTGTTTCTTGTTTTGAGACAATGTAACTCGCTTGTTTGATAAATAAAACGTAACTTTAATTTCCATGGTTGTGAAACAATTAATTCTGTTACAACACTCCCCGATGTTTCCGCCACGTTTTGTTGTTTTACGTGGTCGGGGTGTGACAGAAAAGTTGGTATCAGAGCCAAAGGTTATAGGGAATTAGGTTATTAGTAATGCTTTGACCTAGACTATAACCTTTCTAGGACCCTAATGCAAGAAGATTTGCGTTTAGATTTTTAAAATGAAAACCGTCACCTATCCTTAGGTGATAACCACAACGAGAACATCAATTCCGAATCCACTTTGAAAATTAATCAGCTGTTCTTGGATGATTGATTACTAGGTTTTGAACCCTCTGTTGTAAGGTTTTGAACCCTCTATTACAAGGTTTTGAACCCCTCTGAGTTTTCAAAATCTCGTCAGAGTTTTGGGTCCTAAATAGTGTGAACACATGCAAACTGGAAGAGTGAATGCCTGTACCCTGGATTTTCTGTCTAAGGCTAGAGTGTTCGTACAAATCCACATAATCGGACCAGTCACTCTTACCTGGGAACTCTTGGGGTGAGTGTTCACTTATAGGCGAGCATGTCTTCACGATACATTATTTTTGACCCATTTACCTTGATTAGTCACAATGTGTCGTTTGTTTGCCTTGTGGTAACGAACAAATGACCACCATCTATGCTTTTGTCAAATTTTGTATCACCTCATCCTTTTCATCTAATCATCTCGCTCGTTTCCTTTCATGTTTCCCTCCTTTTAGAATGCCTCCTCGACGCGACAATCAGATAACGAATGCCGAACTGGCGGAAATCATCGCACAGCAAATGGCTGCTGCTTTCCCAAATCTTATTGCTCAACTGAACCAAGCCAACAACAACCATAATGCTCCATGTAATTTCAAGAGTTTCAATTCAGCTAAGCCACTCAAGTTTAGTGGTTCTGAAGGAGCAACTGGGCTCCTACAATGGTTCGAGAGCACTGAGAGTACGTTTCGTCACATTCAGTGTCCTGATAATCGCAAGGTCGAGTTTGCTTCCAGTGTGTTTCAGAATAGGGCTCTTACATGGTGGAACGGGGTTATGAGAGACCGTGGTGCTGAGGTTGCTTTAGCACAGACTTGGGCCGAGCTTAGGGCCCTTATGATGAAGGAGTTCTGTCCTCGTCATGAACTGAGGGCTTTAGAGAGGGAATTTGATGATTTAAAGCAAGATAGTGGTGAGCATCGGGCTTACACTGATAGGTATGAGGAGTTGAGTCTGTTATGCCCGAACATGGTAACGCCTTTGGATAAGGCGATCGAAAAATACATTGATGGCCTCCCTGACTCAGTACAAGACATTGTGACTGGTAGCAACCCTACTACAGTTAGACAGGCCATTGAGCTATCTGCAACCTTGATTGAATCTCAGATCAGGAAAGGTAAACTTTTTCGAAAGGGTGACAAGAAATCGATCAAGGAATCGAAACCAAAGGATGAACAGACTGAATCCTCCAAGAAGTTAAAGAAGCGAAAGGCTTCTCAGAACTTCGCCTTAGTTGCACACAATGATCAAGCCATCCCCAACCAACCAGCTCAACCCCCTGCTAGAAAGCCATACAACGGAACTGCACCCTTATGCAATCAATGTAACCTTCATCATCATGCTAGTGTGAAGTGCCGCAAATGCCAAGTTTGTGAACTTATAGGTCATACAGCAAGGGTTTGCCCAACCGCAACAGCACCAAATCAAGCTGGCAACAATCCTGCTCAAGCTCGTTTTCCACCGGGGTCTTGCTACAACTGTGGCGAGATGGGCCATTTTCATAGGAATTGCCCAAGGCTTGCTAATGCAAATCCAGTGCAGGGATGAGTATCTGACCGATAGAAGACAACGCTGTTTAGAAAATAATCAAGCCTTGTGTATTATTTTCTTTTGTTGTCACGATTTATGAAACAGCTGTTGTTGTTATTATTATTTATAAGTAAATCCTTTATTTACATTGCAATATACAATTGTGGTTTCATGAATAAACGACATATCCCCTACGATATCGACAATCAAGGAACCGCATTCCTCCCATCTTTTGATTTCTTGCGATTTCCACGAAGAACCTAAGTACACATTTCTTCCAAAGAAACAAAGTACAAGGCGCAAGTTACAACACTAGACGAATACCCAATATACCACTATAAATCCTTAATAGGGTACCTAAGGATATTTCCGTAAGTCCTTAATTATTGTGTACCTTAATTCGAATGTTATAATTCCTGGTAATCAGAAATCAAATTTTTGGAAAATCACCCTATTTTCAGATAGATTCTTGAGGATGTTGAAGTCTATCGACTGGGTTCCTGGTGTACCTTGAATACCCATGTTCATATCGACATCAAGTTAATAACAATTAATAAAATGATAACAAAATTTATATCCAAGAAAACAATTATGTGCTTATGTGTTGATGTGTTGACCTAACCATAAGTTGTCTTGACCTTGTTCAAATTCTATCCCCTTCACATTATAAAACAAACTGTGATTACTATGCAAGAAATTACATAATTATGGATGCATATATAATTATGGAATTTAGTGAACAGAAATCACAGCAAGTTCTGTCATGTGTCTAGAGTTAACCCTATTCATTTCCGTTCCGATGAAGCATCCGTTGAGGAAAAATGAACTAGCTATTCATTTTTCACTTTTGAAAGAATATCCATCGAGGGAAATGAATATCCATTTGTTTAATCCTTCATTCCCAGTTCTGAAGAATACCCGTTGATGAAAATGACTCCGTTTGTTCATTTTCTTTCTGAAGAATATCCGTCGAGGGAAATGAATATCCGTTTGTTTAATCCTTCATTCCCAATTCTGAAGAATACCCGATGAGGAAAATGACTCCGTTTGTTCATTTTCGTTCTGCAGAGTATCCGTCGAGGGAAATAAATATCCGTTGATTATTCCTTCATTCCCTTTTCTAACGAAGAACCCGTTGAGGAAAATGAATCATCCATTCATTTTCACTTCTGAAGAATATCCGTTGAGGGAAATGAATATCCGTTTAGTTAGATCCTTCATTTTCCATTTCCAAAGAACCCGTTGAGGAAAATGACTCCGTTCGATCATTTTCGCTTCCGAAGAATATCTGTTGAGGAAAATGACAGGATTATGCCTTGCATATCTTTGATGATCATTTAACGCAAAGTCACAGACAGACTCCTACGAATAAATTTCAAAACGAAATTTCCTAAACTAGGGGAGACTGTGACACCTGGGTCACTGCGACCATCAAACAAACACCAAATCAATAAAATAATGTTATTTAACCCCAATGTTTGTTTGGTTATGTTTTACATTTTGCATATTTTGATTTTTGTTCAATTTCAAACTCTACATCGCTTTCTAGAGAGGTATACGCCAACTGGTGTGTAAACGTAATCAGTTTAATGCAACAAACACTCCGGAACATCAACATATGCTTAACATACCTTAAATAACCTTAACATAACTTAGAAATAAGTTTTGAAAGCTTTGGTATGGCAAAATCAAGTTAATTCGCTTACAGGGACTAAATTTGACAAATTGCGAAAGTATGACGATTCGTACTAGAACAGACATTCTGGAACATGACCATAAGTTAACCATACCATAAATATCCTTTACATAGCTTAGAAATAGGATTTGAGGGGTTCGGTGTGCTAAAATAAACTTTTGGGTCATTCAGGGACTAAAAGCGTCAAAAAGTGCACAAGTTTGCATTTTCGCGCATAACTTACGTTCTGAATACATCGGGACATCCAAAAATTTATGTAAGCATTAAAATATCTTATTTTAGTGTTAGGCATAAGAAAAATCCATTCGTCGCGCAATTTGGACCGTTTTTGCGTCCATTACGACTTCCATCGTAATTAACCGAACAACGCAACCGTACGGCCAAACGAACCGACATCCGACATATTTTTGAGCACATTTTAAGTTCCCTATACTTTAACTTCATTTTAGAGCTTTGAAATGGGGTTAACAGGGCTTAAACGTGTCAAAAATGCATCAAATAGCAAGATTGGATGCACAGGGGCCTGTTCTGCCAAAATATGAAGCATCAGACCTGCAAGGTCCTTACGGACCGTATGGTATTGGTCTTGCAGTCCGTAAGCAGGTGCCAGATAGTAGAAACTTGTTTCCAGCTTGATCCAGCTGTTCCACACTTATGCACATGGTTTTTGATCAATCTATGGGCTATATTTGATGGTTTTCAAGTGCCCATGGTATCCAAATACCATGTGCCCACTTGTACGGCATTGATCGAAGCTCATTCTTCGAGAAACGATCTTAACGGTGCAAGGAAATCTATAAATAGCCCACCCCCACTTCACTTGAACTCACACCTCTGATTCATTTAGCTCTAAGTTGGGGATTTTATGCTCCATACCTGAGTTATTTGGATCAAAACTTCCGTTCTTGGACCCGTTGTAAGTCCTCCTTCGTTCTTTTAGCGTTTTCTGCGTTGACCAGTTATGGTTAACATGAATTTTGGTTGAACTTCGCAACGTGAGCGTAATCACGATGGCTATAGTCCCGTGTGACTATGCCTACGGATTACCACGTTATCTAGGCTCAGTGACGAGTCGTAGTTTTGGCCAAAATGCGTATTCTTGCGTATTTTGTAACCAAACTACTTTTAGGTATCAAAACCATTTGTTCTGATACCAAACTTGTTTTCTAACTTAGTTAAGCATGTTTTAACATGCTTAGCTCGTCACTTTTAGATTTGTGCTTATATAGGGTCGTAAGGTAAGCGATCTAAACAATCGCTTATACTTTCGAACCCGACCCGTTTGGTCGATCATTAGGATCCGACCAAACACATTAAGTGACCATAGTTGTATAGGGAATAACCTTCCGAGGTTATACCTTATGGTCACGACGTTTAGTTAGTTGTATGATAGGTAGTTTATATGCCTTAGGTAAATTACCAAAATGCCTTTTTACGCCAAAATTCATTTTTAGCAAATCTAACATAATTTATCATACCTAAACTGATTTAGCAACAATATTAGACATGTTAAGGCATATTTTACTTATCATAGGACTAGTTAGGCGTTCCAAACGCGTTTTACGCGAACGACGCGTTAAAGTAGCATAAGCTACCTAAACGGGTCGTAATGGGTCGTAAGCACTTAGGCTTGGTTTCATTTTAGTATGTAGGCTTTGTTAAACCATATTACATGAGTTCCCATACTCATTTGGTTTACGAACCCTCATTCTATCCGATCCCCCGATTTAGGTCCGGTTTATTAACGTATTTACCTATATTAGGTGCCGTTTGATTTCCGTGATCTCTAGCATTGCTTGGTTATTACTCAAGGACTTCTAGGCAATCTCAAGTGAGTACATAGACCCCTCTTTTACTGTTTTCAAACTGTTTTGGGGTGAAACACCTGTGCCTACTTGTTACTTTCGTGATTTCCATGTTTTCATATCATATGCTTGTTATGTTCAATAGTACACATATAGTACATGATTTCATGCATTTCACACCATGTATGTCCATTTGGTGCATACCGAGTGCATTGCTCTACATTACATTTCACGCTATGTATGTTCACTTAGCATGCTAGCACCTTGTTTTACATATGCTCATCCAGCATATGGACACATTGTTTTACATTACATTTTGTTGCATATGCTCATCCAGCATATGGACACTTTGTCTTGTACATTTTTACTTGTGGTTTAAGTATCCTCATTTTACTTACCATACATAACATTGTTTACACATTACATGATCTACATTTGTCAATAGACATTTGACAATACATAAACATCTCTACAATTGTTAAACATTACATCTTGGTGGTTGTTTGGGTAAGTGATTTAAGTAACGAGGCGATGTGTAATACGATAAAAACATGGTGGATACGCCGCTGGTACTTCCTATATATAAGTGCTTTTATGGTATTACATATCGTAGCGTTATTTAAACCATTTCAGTTTTGACATATTACATTTACGACACATTTTCACATAAACATCGTTTTACATATAACTTAACTATTACAGACTCATTTTACTTGGTTATTCACTTAACCATACATTTTTCTTTATACATATATATCATTTGGTTTATTTATCATTTGGTTTATTTATCACTTTTCAAATGATTTATCTCACAGGCATTTTTATGCTGACGTACCTATTTTCACATGTGTTTTCAGGAGCTGTTGCATAGGATGTTCGAGACACACTTAGGATGTGTTTTTATGCTAACCATACCAATTGTAATCGTATGTAAACAATTTGTAACATGTACTTCACCCCCGAAGTTATAAAACTGAAAACAGTTAAAAGAAAAGGGGGACATGAACTCACAGTTTTGTGTTCTTCAAATCAATCCAACATAACTCAAGTTGTTACTTGTTCACACGACTTCCTACAACGTACTACAGTCTATTAGACGAGCGGGTCGTGCCTTGACTTAGTCTTAATTAGTGTCTTTGAGATACGTTTCTTTGTATCTTTAATATTATTCCAAGTCATATAATTATTTGTTAAAATAATAAATATTTTAACTTAAATTATATTTATGACTTTTGGAATATTAGTTAAAATAAGATATTTTAACTTGACATGTTTATGTACTTGTACATGTATAACTTCCCAAGGATGGGTGTATTCTTACTCATATTCTTATCCTTGTATATTTTTGCCAAGTATCGATGGCGTATTCAGGTGTATATTTATACGTACGAGAATACGTATTTTTATTGTGTTTATTAAGTATCTCACACTTAATTTTGGTATTAACTTTCCCGGAATAATAGTTCTAATAAAAATACATCAATATATATTCCTGATGACGGGGGTAGCCCAAATCTCAATAAAATGACTAATATACATAACAGCTTAAAAGGTTAAAAGGTTGAGAGGTTCAATACGCGCAAACTCAGGAGAACAGTAAAAAGGACAAGCGCAGTGTTCGGTCACATCAACACTTAACGTGTGAATCATTTCTGCACAGACAGAACATGTGCACAGAGAACACCCTTTTGTCCGCAGGTCCAAACCCTTTAACACCTAAAAGGGTAAGCCCCTCACTGCAAGCCAGGTTTACTAGTTAAAGGTTTCCCCTTTGAGAAACCTCTTCCCCTATAAATTGCAGCCCATGTTAAGCATATGAGACACCCCAGGATCAGCAGATATCACTCTAACTCTCTGATTCTTCCTCTCCCTCTTGAGAATTAGCTTCATGCTTGCTTCTCTTCTTCTTCTCCCATGAGAACTTGCTTCTTACAAGTTCTCCTCTTCACACTAAATAATTCATCTTCTCCAACGATCGCTTTCTGGGCTGATTTCTAATCAGCTCAAGATCTAAGGAAGATAACAACAATACTAGTGAACCTCTCTCCACGTCTTGCAAACGTGGGGGGACCCCACGACCTGCGTTAGGCTAATCGAACCCCTGAACTCTTTTACCCTGGAGATATCGCTACTATCTTTGTTCTATTATTTGTTGCATCAACAAGTTGGCGCCCACCGTGGGGCTACGCCGCTTACTTTATCTTAAAGACCAGTTGTGTAGCTCCATTTTTCTATTTACATCATGTCTGAAAGCGAATCTCCAGGTAAATCGGGTGCCTAACCACACCAATTTAACACCAAATTCTAGTCGGATCTCACTGGTTAGATCTACACCTCTCTCTACTCCAGGAAGTACTCCAATGGGAACTTTTTCCCGGAGTTCACCTCTTTTCATACACCAACCCCATCCCAATCACGGGTTGCATCTTCTCAAATCGGTGCAATGCGTACATCAAAATTCATATAACTAACACCCGAGGGAGTAGCTAGAAATTTCTCACAACTAAGATCTTTTCTCAACTAGCATGTGAGCCTAGAAAGGAAGAGAAAGGTAATAATAAGACTAAATTATGAGAAGTCTAAACCCTCATTAACACCTGGCCCTCCATCTCTTCCTTTTAGCAGCTCACGTTCAGCCACATCTTACATTAAAGCTGGCCCTAGTGTGACAGACCAACCACTCAAGCCCTTTAGCTTTTGGGGAGGCCTAGTCCAACCGTTTTTCCCTTATTTACCTCCCAACCCGTTACAGCTGGTGCACCCATTGAGCATGAAACCACTCTTGATCAATTATGGCAGTCACCAGCTTCAGGTGTTCCTCCTCCCATTGCTACTTCGTGGCCACCCTGTCTTTGGCTCGAGGTACGGTCATGAGCACATCCATGGGAATGCCTTATACTCTACCATCAGAAAGCCTTCAAGGCTTTAACCTTATGACCCAGCTGATGACACAGATGATAACATCTTTTATGATTACCATCAGAAAGCCTTTAAGGCTCTAACCTTATGACCTAGCTGGTGACACGGATGATGGCATAATTTCCTTTGCAGCATGTAAAAGTTGGATGATGACACAGAAAGCCTTCAAGGCTTTAACCTTAACGTCATCAACCAAGTGCCAACCACTTACCGGGGTACCTCAAGCGGTAACCCAGCTTCAAGGGTAGTAAAATACCTCTTAAAACCTTACAAGCCCAATGACTTATCTTGCTTCTCCCAACATATTGTTGAGTACGAGTTGCAAACCCAGATAAAGATGCCATCACGGTACTGAAGACTACCTCCAAATCTTCATCGAAACTGCAAGACTTGAAAAATGACCCAACTCCGAATGTTGTCTCATGTTCAAGCAAACCCTTGAAGGGTCTTCGCGCATACGGTTCAATGACCTTCCTGGACGAAGCGTTCAGGCCTTTGACAATCTTAGCAAAAGTTCCCTATAAAAACATAGGTATGTCAAGAACGCCACGATAATCTTCCAGATCAAACAACGCGATGATGAAAGTCTCAGAGACTTCATCGAAAGTTACAAGAAGAAAGGTTTAACTTATACCGATGAAAAGATTAGGGTTGCAGGGTTCATGAATGCTATAAATTCCAAATATCTCACAAGAGACTTCAATAAATGCCTGCCCAAAACCCTTGAAGAAACACTCGAAAGGGCTGAAGCCCACATTAAAGGAGAATAAGCTGTAGACATCAAAGAAAAAAAAGAGAACTCTTAACTGGAGCTTCCAGTATGGCTCTTATGACAAATGGTTCAAAGGTTCAGATTCCTGAAGGCCTGAAGGCCGGAACCCTCCAAGCCAAGAAAAAAAACCATAAACTTTACAGGCTTAACCAAGGCTCCATAAGAGATCTTGGCAACCAAAGAGGTAAAACACAGCTTCCGCCCTCCTCCACCTTTACCAAAAACCAAAAGATTGAAAAAATTAAACCAGTATTGTGAGTTTCACGAATAGAAAGGTCACCATACCAATAATTGTTTCCAACTCAAAAAGAGGATCTAAAAAGCCGTCAAGTCCGAACTGGCTCACTTGGTTAAAGGGGTCAAGGACAAAATGGTTGAAGAAAAAAGTAGGAAGTGAACATGGTCGACCTTAAAAACAAAGCTTCCCACAAACGCCATCATTTCAAGGCATGGGAACCTCAATATGTTTGCTTCCCACCACCAGAAGGAGAGTTACTTTCAAACCCTCTGGTGATGGAAGCCAACATATGATCCATCAAGATACAAAAGGCTTACATTGACACCGGTGCAACCACCAAAGTCATGCTTGAGAAATGCTTTAACCCTCTCAGCGACGATGAACGTTCAAAGCTTCAACAGTTTGGATCCTCCATCGAAGGTATCGTAGGCATACCTATCAAGCCTTTAGGCCAAAAAACCCATAATGTTTGTTCAACGAGAGAACAAAAGGACGAACCGAACAACTCACTTTTGCGGTGAACAATATCCCTTCCAACTATGATATCATCACAGGAAGGCTAGAGCAAAGTGTGTTCGGAATGGCAGTTTCAGTTGGTCAAGGCACTGTGAAGTTTCCCACTGAAAAAGGGATAGCAACCCTTCAACCTACCCAAGAGACTTTTGTGGTTGAAGGGGAAAGCTTAAGAAAGAACGAAGACGATGAACAAGGGCTGATCATAAACCCAAAATATCCTTAGCAAAGGACAAGGGTGAACACTAACCTCTCTAAAGAAACCCTCTCGTACCTTGAGAAGTTGCTCTTTCACTATGTTGATATCTTTGCTTGGTGCCCAGAAGATATGACCGGCATCCCTCGTAGCATTAGTGAAACATGAGTTATGGATCCCACCTGATAATAAGCCCATCGTACAAAAGATGGAAAAGCTAGTTCTAGCCGGAATCCTTCAAGAGGTCAAGTATCAATCATAGGTGGCCAATCCCGTAATGGTTTGAAAACCCAACAAGTCTTGGAGAATGTATATCGATTTTAAAGACTTGAACAAAGCATGCCCAAAGAATTGCAACCCGCCGCCCCAGATAGACCTCAAGGATAACTCGCTCACAGGCTTCCCGTTCAAGTGTTTTCTTGATGCCTAAAAGGGTTACCATCAGATCCTAATGAAAAAAGAATATTAAGAAAAACCACATTCCACACTGATAAAGATATATCTTGCTATCAAAAAAATGCCTTTTGATTTAAGAAATGTAGGTGCCACTTATCAACGTCTGGTTGACAAAGCGTTTGCCAGATAAATCGGCAAGAACATTAAAGCTTATGTTGACGATTTGGTGATCAAGAGCAAAACGGAATACCAAATGCTCGATAATATACAAGAAACCTTCCAAAACTCGAGAAATATCAACATGAAGCTTAAACCAGTCAAGTGCTCATTTGTAGGGCATATCATGGGGAAACAAAGCATAAAATCCAACCCTCAAGGGATGTGATAACAAGAAAGACTTTCGATGGAAAGCTTACAGCTTTGAAGCGTTTCACCTCAAAAGGAAGCCTTCAACCAAATGAAGCAACACTTGGCTTCACTCCCAGCCATTTTGGCTCCGGAAACAGGAGAAACAATCTCTGTCTATCCACTCGGTTGCTGAAGAAGCCATAAATACGGTCCTAACCATCGAACGAAACAAAGTTCATATACCAGTTTACTTTTTCAGCAAAACTCTAAAGCTAGCAAAGACCAAGTATCCTCCTTTGGAAAAACTTGCTCTAGCCCTAGTCCAAATAGCCAGAAGGCTTCGAAGGTATCTTCAGGCACACCTAATACAAGTAGTCATTGATCAACCTATCAGGAATGTGCTTGAAAAACCAGAAATATTTGGATGGCTAGCCAAATGGGCTGTTGAACTAGGTGAACATAAAATCACTTATGTTCCAAGAAAAACTCTCAAAGCTCAAATCTTGGCTGACTCACCTTGTAAGTCCCCAAAGAAGCCATAACAGAAGTTAATACAACCACCGCTGAACCCTTCAACCCCGATACCTGGAAGCTTTTTACCAACAAGGCTTCCAGTATCGAAGGTTCAGGGGTTGGTCTAGTTTTAATCAACCCTGATAGGTTAGAATTTACATATGCTTTTCGACTTGAATTTCATACCACCAACAATAAAGCCGAGTACGAAACATTTATCACTGGGCTAAAACTAGCCAAAGAAATGGGGGCCCAAAAGCTTCAAGCCATCACAGACTCCTTACTTATCTCAAGTCAAGCAAATGACAACCACGTAACAAAAGAGCCAAACATGAAGAAATACCATGATAAATCAAAGGAACTGATGAACACATTCCAAACATGTACCATCAAACAAGTTCCAAGATCCCAAAACAAGAGAGCTGATGTCTTAAGCAAGCTTGCATCTATCACATTCACCCATCTCACCAAGAAGGTACTAGTCGAAATATTGAAAACCTCATCAATTCAAAAACATGAGGTTCAAGATGTGATCACTGAAGAAAGGCCAAATTGGATGACTCCAATTGAAAAGTTTCTCAAAAATGGTGAATTATCCAATGACCAGATAAAGGCTGAAAGGGTTCACATCAAATCATGGCAGTATATGTTGCAAGGAGAAATTATTTACAAAAAAAGTTACCTTGCACCACTACTCCGATGTGTTAGCCCAAAACAAAGCCAACATCTGATCAAGGAAGTACACGAGGGAATATGCGGGGCTCATTATGGTCCAAGATCTGTAAAACTTCGATACTTATGACCCTCTATGCACCAAGATACCACTGAACAATTATGAATATGTGAATACTGCCAGATACACGCACCGGTACCCAAAAGTCCTAAACACGATCTCGTTCCCATCCCTCAGCTTGGCCACTCCACAAATGGGAAATGGATATTGTCGGTCCATTCCCACCGGCCAAAGGAGGAGTGAAATTTTTATTGGTCGCCGTAGATTATTTCACAAAGTGGCTAGAAGTCAAGCCGCTAGGAAAAATCTCAGGCAAACAAGTCATTGACTTTGTATGGAAAAACATCACTTGCCACTTTGGGCTTCCAAGGGTACTTATCGCAGATAATAGCAAACAGTTTGCCGAGAAGCCTTTTAGCTCATGGTGCAAAGAGTTCAGAATCACACAAGCGTTTAGCTCAGTGGCCTATCCCCAATCAAACGGCCAGATTGAAAGAACAAACCAAAACATTGTGAAGGGGATACAAACAAGATTGGGAAGACACGATACTCAGTGCTTGAAGACCTTCCCAAAGACTTGTGGGCAATTCAAACAACCGAAAAAACAAGCCACAAGAAAACACTTTATAGCTTGGTAATTGGGTCAGAAGCTTTCATCCCGACAGAAATAGGAGTTACCACACAACGAACACTCAACGTTAACCTTGAGGCAAAATAGGCTGAAACCATGCTAAACCTGGAACTCCTAGAAGAAGCCCGTGACCAAGCCGCTATAAAGAAAGCCAAATATAAGCAAAAGATGGAAGCTTATCACAACACTCGAGTGAAACATGAACGATTCAAACCTGGAAGACTTGGTCCTCCATAACAACAAAGCAAGGAAGAAAGAAAATCAAGCCAAACTTGGTCCCAAATGAGAAGGACCATACACCATTCTTGAAAAAGCACAAAAGAGGATCATACAAGCGTGCCGATACACAAGGCAAAAAGCTTCCTTGTCACCGTAATGGCAAAAACCTTAAAAGGTTCCATGTGTGGACAGAATGTTCTATGTTCCATATTTCCTTCGTAATCAAAGTGCACCTTTTATAAATAAATGATGATTTTTTTTCCTATCAAAATTTGTCTTTTCTATCCTATAATCAGGTTGAGAACCTAGCAAAACACTCCATGGCAAGGGCCATGTAAGGGGATGAGCTCCCAGGCCACATCGCTCAATAGGTTCAAGGGTTAAATGGACCTATATACGGGGTGAGTTCCTAAATCAATCCAACTCTATGAGACCATTGAACAACTTTAACTTGTCTCATAGACGGGTCTGGACAGCCTTCACCAAATGTTCCTTAAGCCTTAGAAAGTTTTCCTAAAAAGCAAACCATAACCAACAGGCTTACGAACCAAGATCAAACTAAGGAAAATGATAAATAGGATAAGTGCTATGTCTTATTGTTAAAAATACCATGGCTAAGTGACTGCATCACTGAACCCTTCAAGGTATAAATAACATAAAGACAACACAAAACCAACAAAGACAATTCCCTAGACATAAACACAACAATACAAGGTTGTATGCAACTTGGTGACCAAAGTACAAAGCAAAACACCAAGTCACAAACAGCAAACGACAACCGGAAGCCTTGAAGGCTTTAAGATACAAGTATCTAACCAAGTTGTCTTACAAAAACATACAACAACATTAAAAAATCATCAACACATAAGGAAAGAGTGGAATAAAGCACTAAACACATCGGTTTTAAACACAAGGCCTTAAGGGCCATAAACTTAACATATTGATCAAAAGCCTTGAAGGTTACCAACTACCAAAGGAAACCTTAAGGGTTCCCCTAAAACCTACTTATGCACCCGCTTCACCACACTTAGACTTTTTGGCGTTCTTCTTTTTCACCCCACCTTTACCTGCTACCTCAGAAGCTTCAAGGCTTGTATCCTTCAAGACTTCACCACCATCAGAGAACGTCTCTTCACTATCATCAGAGCATGAGCGCTTCTTGGAAAGAGAGTTCAACACTTTACCACACACAACCTCATTAAGGCCAGTAGGTTACAACTCCTGCAAGACAGAAAGAGGCTTACCAAAACACTTGGAAACCTCACCCACATAAGGGTAAGTCAAGTGTTCCATCTTCAAAACAGTTTCTTTGAAGACATCAAAGGCCTTAGGTTGAAAAAGAGAAAACTTTTGCTGAGTCTACCCGGATTCACATGCCTTAAAACCGGCAAATAAACCTTGAGCAAGAAGCTGGCTGTACGAATCACCCAAGGCACTATTGAACTCCGATGAATGAAGAAGGTATGTAACCACTTGCTGGCATCCATGTTCAATTAACCATTTGTTATCACTAGTCGCATGGGCTAGTGAAGTTTTCAACCTATCTTTCTCTTTCAAGAAAGCTTACTTATGAACCTCCAAAGTAGCCCTATCAACCCTGACTTGAACCCTGTCAGCTTCCAAGCATTTTTCCAACTCAACCATTTCAGTCTTGTGCTGGGAAGAAAGCTCATAAATCCTCAACATCAGCTTTTCTCCCTCCCAGTTAGAGTAGCTAGTGAAGCCTTCATCTCATCCCACTTCTTCGAGAAGACATCATATTCTGGCATCCTCTTGCGAAATCGGGATACACCCTCTGGAAGCAAGGCAACAAGGTTACAAGCACCCATTACCATTTTTCGAAATCATCAGGTCATCATCCATAGACGAGCAAGAACCTCGAACAACAGGAGAATCAAAGTGGGTAAAAACATCCTCACAAACTGATGAAAGCTTGAAGCTGTCACCAACTGTGACCTTCCAATCCCGCCCATAAACCTCCCATGGATTAACATTGGTGGAACCTTCACCACCCTTCCCGGCTCAGAAGCCGATGGTTGGTTAGCAGTCTTTATCAAACAACAGCTCGAACGACGAGTAGAGACTTTGGAAGCAACAACTTTGGTGAAACCCTTGACATTGGGAACGTTCACATAGCCTGAACCCTCGAACCTATGTTCAGTGCCCCTAACAACAACATCTTCGCCGGATGTAGCCTCGGCATCTCCAAACACAACATCAGATGTGTCGTCGCTCTTGATAAAGTCTAAGGCAAACATAACTGCAACAAATAAAATATAACATAAGCAGAAAATACAAAATATCATACCTTGATCATCTCTCACGAGCACAGGGTCACGATCCGGCTTGTCCCACAACTTGCTAACATCCATCAGCACTAAAAGATGTTCGGGAAAGGGACAAAGCTTGGAAGGACACCCCCTAATAAACTTCAATAACCATCTATCTCCTGTTTGAAAGATTCAAGTTCATTCAAAACAGCATAAGGATGCCTCCAAACAAGCCTGAAAAGAACAATGGACTCAGAAATCCAGGAAAATCGGTCCTTCCAAGAACCAAGGGTAGTAACCATAGACGAAATTAAACACACATCAACCTGAGATATTTCAAAGGTAAAACAATCGCCGTTCTTGGCTAACTGGAAGAAACGGTGGAACAACAACAACGATGGGCCATACCCTATCACTGGAGACAAAACATCAAAGTCTAAAACACTAACAAGACCTTAAGGGTATAACTGAACAAAAGACACACGATAATACTCTAAAACATTCAGAACAAAGACCGAAAATGGATGACGCAAGTTGGAAAACTCAGCAATAAAGAGCAATCGAACTACGGGACACTAATCGATCGATTTGCCAAAACCCAGAGCCACCGGATTAAACTTTAGATCGATCCCCCATTCTTTACAAAAAGCCTCAACTTCCTCTTAAGTAAGACAAGTTGAAGCCTTTAAAGCCTTCAAGCCTTAAAACCTTGAAGCCTATCACATCTACTATCATTCTGAAATTCAAATCTCAAAACTCAAACGCCTTAAAGCCTTGAAGCCTTTAAGTAATAAAAAATAATGTGTAAAAGTCAGAAGCATTTGAGCTTACATCCCAAACACCTCTGACTTGGGGGGCTGATGACGGGGGTAGCCCAAATCTCAATAAAATGACTAATATACATAACAGCTTAAAAGGTTAAAAGGTTGAGAGGTTCAATACGCGCGAACTCAGGAGAACAGTGAAAAGGATAAGCACAGTGTCCGGTCACATCAACACTTAACGTGTGAACCATTTCTGCACAGACAGAACATGTGCACAGAGAACACCCTTTTGTCCGCAGGTCCAAACCCTTTAACACCTGAAAGGGTAAGCCCCTCACTGCAAGCCAGGTTTACTAGTTAAAGGTTTCCCCTTTGAGAAACCTCTTCCCCTATAAATTGCAGCCCATGTTAAGCATATGAGACACCCCAGGATCAGCAGATATCACTCTAACTCTCTGATTCTTCCTCTCCCTCTTGAGAATCAGCTTCATGCTTGCTTCTCTTCTTCTTCTCCCATGAGAACTTGCTTCTTACAAGTTCTTCTCTTCACACTAAATAATTCATCTTCTCCAACGATCGCTTTCTGGGCTGATTTCTAATCAGCTCAAGATCTAAGGAAGATAACAACAATACTAGTGAACCTCTCTCCACGTCTTGCAAACGTGGGGGAACCCCACGACCTGCGTTAGGCTAATCGAACCCATGAACCCTTTTACCCTGGAGATATCGCTACTATCTTTGGTCTATTATTTGTTGCATCAACAATTCCCAAAATATATATTTTAAGAAATATTACATAGAAAATTACTTATAATTTTTCCCTTGGCTAAAATATTTATAAATTTCATATAAGTCTCAAAAATAAAATATTTTCAAGTTTATCTTGGAAAATATATAAACTTATTTTTCACCCAAAAATAATGTATTTCAAGTCTATTCAAGAAAATATATATTTCTTCCCAAACATAATATATCTTCTAATAATTCCAAGAAAATATTTTTTTTACTTACCAAAAATAATATATTTTCTCCTTGTAAAAAATATAATATATTTTTGTAATAATTGTAAAAATCATATTTTTGTTTCCTTGGTGTCCAAAATACTAATTTCCAAAATATACTTATGGATTAATTTTCCGGAATATTCTGTAAGTTATATTCCATGTTCGGTTTCTCCAATATTTTGGGTATAAATTATGTATTTATTTCTTGGAATTTTGGATTGTAATTTCTTGGTATTTTGGTGAGTTATATTATTTCAAGTCCTAAAATAATATAACTAATACACATAATATACAAATAATCACACACATCGTGAGTTCTCAATATATATTTCCTAAATACATATTTAGTCACTTTTATTTATAAAAACCAACCTCCAATATTTATAATTTTGTAACAAAAATTATGGCAAACTTTATGTGAAAATTCATGGTTTAAAATATAATTGTAAATATTTGTTTAGAAATATTTTCCTAAGTGTTTAATTTTTAGAAAATTTTTGCCATAGTTTCCTCTAAAAATGGAGGTTTCCATGCTTTCAAAGCATATCATTTTATTTTATAAATCAACACAATCAACAACAAATCAATCTACACTTACCAATTTGCTAAAATCATGCATAAATTACTACTTCATGAACTTGAAAATTTACAAAAATTTGTAGTAACTTACTAGTGTGTTTAGTACGCTTAGTTACCCTTTAAAGTGTGGTTGTTTATTTAAAATCATCATTTTTAAAGAAATTCGATCTTCACAACTTGTAAATCATTTTTCTAAAAATATTTCTTCTTGAATTTTTCTTGTTAAATACATGATCCTACACTTGATTAACCACTAAAAATGTGGTTAATTTCTCTAACAACCAAGATTAAGTAAACTTTGTATTTTTAACTTGATTTCTTGAAAAATCATTCTTGAAATCATAGATTTACAAGACTTTACACTCACTTTAATCATCATTTTACAAGAAAAACAACTTATACTTTCAAGTTCATGATTTGCATGAGGATGATCTATTGATCTTCCAAAAGCTCCAAGCTTCCTTATATACCTTCCAAAAAGAAGTGGATAAAAGCTTATGTGGGAGGTTCTTCAACTTCCAAAAGCTCCAAGCTTCCTTATACACCTTCTAACACCTTTGTATATGTATGGAATGGTTGGATCAAGATTGGATGATGGTGGATGTGGGTGTGTGGGTTACGACCAAAGGTAGGAAGAGGGGGAAGAAGATGAGTGTGTTGGTTGGTTTATGATGAAATGAAAGTGGTGAACTAGAGGTCTTACTTATAATCTCCAACATTGCATAAGTCCATAGGTTATTATGTTTTAAAAAGACATAACAAGATCTAATAAAATATTCAAATAAAATCTATGGTGGGACCCACATGTTGGGCTATAGGTATGGGGGGTGTAGAGTTGGAATGTAATGTTATAGTTAGGTTATGGTTGAAATCTAAGTGTTTAGTTAGGTTATTTAGTTATAAGGTGTTTATATAGTGTGTTATGATGTTCGGGGACCATAACTAGCTTGGTAATGTTAAAACAATGCTCCTAGTGAAAATTTTGTGTTTCGGGTAATGTCCGGTTGTTCGGTTGGTTACCGGTTCATTAAGGTGCTAAACTACGCAGTTTAGTGTGCTTTATGTTACCTTTTATGACAGCTTTGATTCCCGACACTTAGGAAAGCATTCAGGACCATTTAACCATAATTCTGCATGATATTAAAGTGTTTAAATGTTGAATTTTGATGAATTCTGCAGAATTCTGCAGTTTATGTAAGTGTTAGGCACTTTCCTGCACTTAAACTATCACTAGGAAGGCAGTTTTATGATCCTTACTTCCCTACACACTATACTAGTGTAACTCTTGGTTTCTGGCTCATTCTGTGTCTCAACACAATGTCTGTCTATGTACTGAACTCCGTCAGCATTTCTCTAATTTGTCTGATAACTGTGCTAGCTTTGTTTCGTGCATCATTTGAATCAATAAAGTTTGCATGCAATAATGATATGTTATTTGCAATATATGATGCACATGTATGTATATGGAAATAATCAAAAAGCAATTCAAGTCATTAATTGTAATTCAGCACAGTCATTAAGCACTAATAATTGTTTAATAATTGTACGGATACCTGGAATTTTGACAGTTGTCACATTCTCCCCCTGTTAAGAAAATTTCGTCCCGAAATTTTAAGCTTTACCACTAGCTGCAGGGGAGTTAGGGAACAAATCCGGGTATTTTGCTTTCATGCGGTCTTCACGCTCCCAAGTGAACTCTGGGCCGTGATGTGCATTCCATGTAACCTTGACAAGCTTAACACTACTCCTCCGAGTCTTGTTAACCTTCCAATCGGTAACCTCAATGGGTTCTTCCGTAAAGTGGAGTGTGTCGTCAATGTGAACTTCATCCGCAGGGATGACCACTGTTTCTTGTGTTGGACTTTTCTTCAGATTAGATACATGAAATGTATCATGAACACCATTAAGTTCTGCTGGTAGCTCCAACTTGTATGCTACAGAACCAACTCTTTCTAGAATTCTGAACGGTCCGATATATCGTGGGTTTAACTTACCACGCTTCCTAAAGCGTGCCACACCTTTCCAAGGTGAGACTTTTAACAAAACCATATCACCCACTTCAAATTACAAGGGTTTTCGTCTTTGGTCCGCATAACTCTTCCTATCGATCACGAGCCGCCTTGATGCGCTCTCGGATCTGTATGATCTTATCTGTTGTCTCTTGGATCAGTTCGGGACCAACCAGCTGTCTATCGCCTGCATCTGCCTAGCATAACGGCGATCGACACTTGCGTCCGTAGAGAGCCTCAAATGGTGTAGCTTGGATGCTTGTATGGTAGCTGTTGTTATAGGAAAACTCAACCAAAGGCAGATGAGTATCCCAACTGCCACCTAAATCCATTACACAAGCACGCAGCATATCTTCTAGCATCTGAATCATTCTCTCACTTTGACTGTCGGTCTGTGGATCAAAAGCTGTACTCAGATTCAACTGAGAACCAATAGCTTCTTGGAAGGATTGCCAAATCCTTGACACAAACCGTCCATCTCTGTCTGATATAATCGAGATAGGCACTCCATGTCGTGTTACTATCTCTCTTAGGTACAGCTCAGCAAGCTTACCAGTGTTATCCTTTTCTCTGATCGGCAAAAAGTGCGCAGACTTTGTCAATCGGTCCACGATTACCCAAATCATATCATGACCTCTGGGAGTCTTGGGCAACTTCGTTATGAAATCCATTGAGATCTGCTCCCACTTCCACATGGGTATCTCTGGCTGTTGCAGAAGACCTGACGACTTCTGATACTCGGCTTTCACTTTGGCGCAAGTCAAACACTTCCCAACATAAGTAGCAACATCACCTTTAAGTCTTGGCCACCAGTAGTAATCCTTCAAATCTTGGTACATCTTGTCTGATCCTGGATGGATCGAGTACCTCAATTTATGAGCTTCATCAAAAATAACATCTCTAAGACCACCAAAAAGCGGAACCCAAATTCGTCCCATAAAATACAAGGTTCCTTCCTCGTTTGGTACCAACTTTTTCTCCATCCCACGGAGATATTCAGCCTTAAGATTCTCTTTCTTAAGAGCTTCTCTTTGTGCGGCACGAATACGCAACGAGAGATCTGTCTGAATAATCATCTCTAAAGCCCTAACCCTTTTGGGCTTAATCCTCTCTTTTTGACTTAAGGCGTCTGCCACCACATTCGCCTTTCCTGGATGATATTTAATCTCACAGTCAAAATCATTTAACAACTCTACCCATCGTCGCTGTCTCATGTTAAGCTCTTTCTGATCGAATATGTGCGGTAGGCTCTTGTGATCCGTAAAGATAGTACAGCGAGTACCATACAGATAATGCCGCCAAATCTTTAAAGCAAACACCACTGCGCCTAACTCTAAATCGTGTGTGGTGTAGTTCTTCTCACGGACCTTCAACTGGCGCGAAGCATAAGTGAGAACCTTTTGTCTTTGCATCTGCACACAACCCAATCCCTGACGTGAAGCGTCACAGTAGACCACAAAGTCATCGGTGCCTTCGGGTAGGGATAAAATAGGTGCATCGCAAAGCTTATTCTTGAGCAGCTGAAAAGCCTCTTCTTGTCTATCTCCCCATTCATACTTCTTATCCTTTTGAGTAAGGGAGGTCAGCGGTTGAGCAATCTTGGAAAAATCCTCAGTGAATCTACGATAATACCCTGCTAAACCCAAAAACTATCAGATCTCGGTTGGCGTCTTCGGAGTTTCCCAATTCTTAATCACCTCGATCTTGGTGGGATCCACATGAATACCATCCTTGCTTACCACGTGACTAGGGAACTGTACCTCACGTAACCAAAACTTGCACTTCGAGAACTTAGTATAGAGCTTCTCCTTCTTTAGCAACTCTAAGATGGCTCTAAGGTATTGCTCAAGGTCTTCTTTTATCTTCGAATAGATCAAAATATCATCGATAAATACAATCACGAATTTATCAAGATATGGCTTGCAAACCTGATTCATCAAGTCCATAAATACTGCCGGTGCATTTGTCAACCCAAACGGCATCACTAGAAACTCGTAATGTCCATAACAAGTTCCGAAGGCTGTCTTCGGTATACTCGCTTCTTGAATCCACAACAGGTGATAACCTGATCGAAGATCGATCTTGGAATAGTAACTTGAACCCTGAAGTTGATCGAATAAATCATCAATCCTCGGCAAAGGATACCGATTCTTGATGGTTAGCTTGTTCAGCTCTCGATAGTCAATGCACATACAAAAACTACCGTCCTTCTTCTCGACGAACAGAACTGGAGCTCCCCAAGGCGAGAAGCTTGGTCTAATGAATCCCTTGTCCAGTAGCTCCTGAAGCTGCGTCGACAACTCTTGCATCTCTGAAGGCGCAAGTCGATAAGGTGCCTTGGCTACAGGCGCGGCGCCTGGAACCAAGTCAATATGGAACTTGACTTGTCGTTGGGGAGGTAATCCTGGCAAGTCTTTGGGGAAGACTTCCGGATATTCCCTTACCAAAGGGATATCTTCGAGCTTTGGTTCTTCGGCTTCTTTGTCCACGACATGAGCTAAGAAGTCTACACATCCATTACGCAAAAAACTTCCATGCCTTCAAACAACTGATAATCCATAGAGGCATATGATGCTTCTCCCCATGTATCACAATCGTCTCTTTATTCGCCAACGGGATGCGAATAATCTTCTCATGGCATACGATCTCTACACGATTACTCGACAGACAACCAATCCATCCTGACTACGACGTCGAAGCTTCCCAACTCAACTGGCAGAAGATCTAGTGTAAAATCATGCTCTCCAAGCTCTATCACACAGTGTAACACCTTGTAAAATCATGTCCAATGATGTATTGACACGTGTAATAAACCCTAATAAAGTCAAACGTTGACTATGAGGGACTAATTTTGCGAAAAATCAAAAACTTTGATTTTGGAAGGACTAAAAGTGTAAACATGCTTAACATAAGCCTCTGAATAACGTTACACGGTAATCATATTCACAAATGAGCCATTTGTTGAACGAGAGTAGCCGTTTGCGTAATTAATTGAAAGTTTGTGCGATGAAGGGTTAAAAGTGTCAACATGTCAATTCTTACCTCTGAGTGACCTTTTAACAAACCGGGAGCTTCATGATATTTTATTATACTCTTGGGAATGCCAATTATTGGCCGTCTAAGGCTTTTATTCCTTTAAGTGACGTTACGCGCAACTTTGCAAGTTTAAGGGGTTAAAAGCGTCAATATGTTTAATTATACCTCTGAATGACCTTTTTACGAACCCGAAGCATCGTGATGTTTAATAATACTCTCAAGAATGCCTAATTTGGATTAGATAAGGCTTCGATGCTATTAAACGATGATATGCTCAAGTTTGCGCATTAGGGGGACTAATTGCGTCAAACTGCAAAAGTCTGCCGATTCATATGGTATCAACCTTCCGGAATATGATCATAAGTTAAACATGCCCTAAATATCCTTTACATAGCTTAGAAATAGGCTTAGAGGTGTTTGGTGCCCAAAAATAAACTTATTTGATCAACAGGGACTAAAAGCGTCAAAAAGTGCATAAGTTTGCATTTTTGCGCATATCTTACATTCTGAATATATCCGGACATCAAAAAATTTATGTAATCATTAAAATATTTTATTGTAGTAATTGGCATGATAAAATTCCATTCGTCGCGTAATTTGGATCGTTTTTCGCGTCCGTTCGTGTTTCGTCGTAATTAGCCGAACAACGCAAACGTACGACCAAACAAACTGACATCCAAAATATTTTTGAGCATGTTTTATGTTCCCTATGTTTAGGTATCATTGTAGAGCCTTGAAAATGGCTTAACGGGCCTTAAACGAGTCAAAAAGGGCCTTAAACACTTGCAGGGGCCAAAGTTGTAATATTGAAAGCTGTTGCTAAATCTACCTGCGGTCGTGGGCCGCGTAAGAAGTAGGCAGAGCCTACGCGGGGCGCGAGAGCCTCTTAGAACTGCAAAAACTAGTTTATTCAATTCAGCTGCTGGTTTATTGTTTTGCACATAGTTTCTTTCAATCTATGGGCTTGTTTTGGGCACCTATAGATTACCAAAAGAGTGGGTGATACTTGTACGGACTAGATTGAAGCTCTTTTAGCGAAGAACGATCTTAACGGTCTTGAGAAATCTATAAATACCCACCCCCACTTTCATTTCAACTCACTTCTTTCAAATCTGCTCTTGCTCTCATTCTAAGAGGATCCTGATCAACTTGAGAACCTCCTTCAGTCCTAAGGACCACTCGTTAGTGTTCCTTTCGTGCTTAGTTAAATTGTTTGGCAATTAAAGCCGAAAAGTCAAGAATTCGTGATAAACGCTTTGACTTTTAAACGGTCGAGCCATTATTCGCAACGAACATGGCTACATGATCATAATTAGGTAGGTATTAAACCCTCAAAAGGGCACCTACTAATTACCACGGTTGCTTGGTCAATTGTCGGGTCAAAGTAATTAAAATAAAAGTCTAACGAGTCGGTTTTTAAATAAAATTCATAATTAATGATGTAAAGGCAAAAAAAATCAGTTTTGTCACTTTAATAACTTGGTAAATATTAATTGAACATGTCTAGGCATGTTCAACCTGACAATTCTAAGTTTAGGCTCGGTTCGCAACCGAAAGTCGCAAAAGTTGACTTTTGCTCTGACTTTCAGTTCTGAGCCGATTTAGCTTAGTTTAGAAATGCCTTAGGGTTTCTTTAGGACCATATTATAGGTTAGTATAACCCTCTGAGGTTATACAACTTGGTTCCATAGAAATCCTAGTTCATTGCATGTTTCCGTTAAATGCTTAAATGTTGACCATTATGCCCTTTTTATATAAAAACGAGATTTTTGAAAATGTGAGAGGACAAAAACCTTTATTACTAATTTATAAACATGTCCTCAAAATTTGACATCAGTTCATGGTCTAAAATGAGAGTTATGCACAATATCGTAAATGAAAGCGTTTTTTATTAATTAAACGGCATTTTCGACATAAATCCAATTTAAACCCAAATTTTGACGTCAAACCTTTTACCCACTGATGTAATATAATATTTAGGGATTTTTGGAAATTTTTATTAAATTTTAAACTGATCATAACATAGAGTTCTTGCATAGGCTCGGTAATTGACAATAATGCCCTTTTCGCTAATAAAATGAGTTTTACACATCCTTTACATATCAAACCTTTTTCTACTTATTTTATATAATAAATAAGTTATTTGAAACTATAAAGGCTGGTCGTAATCTCAGATTTCTTTAATCAGCCCGAATATCGTCAAATACCGACTTTTATGCGATTTAGGCGCATAGTATGGTTTAAAAACATATTAGGCACCTAAGGCTTGTTACCTACTGATATTATGAATCAATTTTTATACTTTAACATTAAATAAAAGTTTTGAACTCAGATTTCCAAATTTGACCCTTAAAGCTTATGTGAAATGACCAAAATGCCCCTTCGGTGCATAATTTAGCCATAAAAGATAAATTTCACATATATATTTGCTATAACTTATTAAAATGAATATTTTTACTGATCACTTTAGACCAGAACCTCAGATTACTATTTAACCTCTTTTATAACCTTTAAAATGACCAAATTACCCCTATGGGGCTTAAATTGATTTTAAATCCGTTTTGGGCATAATGGAAGGTATCCTGCTGATATCACAACATATTTAAGGCATATTAACTTGTGAAACATTTTCTTGACTCTTTTGGTTACCCGTTGTGCATTTTTCGCGTTCGGTACGGTTTATGTAACTAGTTTGCATAAATTAACCGAAACGGGTCAAACCTTATCATTTTTCCCTTCAAAATTCAGAAAGTGTTTAGTTTGCCCATATTATACAAGTCTCCATACTTGTCGGGTCTAAATCACGTTCTAATCCGGTCTTCGCTTAATCTTGCGTTTTAAACCGTAAACTTTTCCTTAAAACTAACCGGTCTAAGTTTCAACTTAAATAAGACCCGTTAGGAATCTAATAGGTTAATAAAACCTTCGTTCCAGATGGAGAGCCCCAGTAGAAGTACTTGTGCATGCTGATTTGAATATACGGCTGAGAATAAAAATTTCATTTTAGCTCAGGTAAATACTTTTAACTTATTTTCCCATATACGTGTGACAACCGGTAATTTACGCCCTTAATTACGTGATTAATAGGTGTTTAACGCAACAATAAATAGTGTTTAAGACGCAAGGTAACTTAATCAGGCCTTTGAAGTGCCTAGAAACGGCTAACCGGCTTTACAATGCGCGAACGGTGGGTTACAGAGAAACCTGTTGAATACTACGCGACAACGAACTGATACCGTACGAAATACTGACAACGTCGACAAATACAGATGTTACACGAATATTTTATGCTTAGGAAGTTTGGGTCGCGATATCTAGTCTCGTATGAATTACGGGCCACATACGTATGAGATGGGCTTGTGGGCCCTGGCCCAAGCCCAAAACCCACAAGACTAAACAAGATCAAAACTATACTTAGATTGCAACCAAATCACATGTAGTATTGTTAGGAAACATCTTTAAATATTTTATGTTACTTTTGGAGTACATGCCATTCCCTATACGGTTAGACAACTCATCATTTTCATATGTTGGGTATTGACTTGGGTTAGAAACTTATGACCTGAATGTAACTTGAACACACAGTAGACATAAAAGTCATTGTGGTCTATAAATGAATACCCATACATCCACTACACACACACACATAAGAAATCAAAGCAACCCTCCTTTACCTCTCTCCCTCTCTCGATCACAACCGAACCCAACCAAAACACAGAGATCTATTTCCCTCACCCTCACCTCCTCTCCCTCTCCAACTAAACTCCGGTGACCGGAGTTTAATCCGACCAGCAGACCCCTCCTCGGTTCCCCACTCAGGCGGCGACACCCCCCCTCTTCCTCGATAACAAAAACAGGCCACCACCACCATCATCGGGTGGTGGTGAGCGATGGCGTCTGGTGGTGGTGCAAACACAGAGACGAGACGGAGAGAGAGAGACTGAAGAGAGAGAGAGAGAACTGGCGGTCTATGTCTCGGACCGGCGGTCCATGTTTTGATCCGGTGGTGGTCGGTGGCAGAAGAGAGAGAAAGCTGAGAAGAGTGAGAGAACCGGCGGTGGGTGCCATTGACCGCCGGACATTGTCTTTATCCGGAGAAGTTCACCGGTTTCGGGTTATTCAAGTAAGTTTCGGTTCAGTTTTGGCTAAGATTGTGCTCAGTTTCGAGTTTGATCTGGATTCCTTTTGTTTCATCTCAGGTCTTGATTCAGATCCGGATGTGTGGTTCAAGTCTTTTTCGGTTCTCACGACACGGTTCAACACGGGTCTAACAGTCCGGGTTTTTATCCGAGTCGACTCGGTTAAACCGAGTTCACTCGGCTCGGGCTGGGTCAAACTGTCAACAGCAGTCAACGGTTCGGGTCAACAGGTTCGGCTCGGTCAACATAAGTTAGCGGCGGTTCGCGGTTCTTGATTCAGGAAGACTCGGTCAAACTGAGTCGACTCGACTCGGTCAACTCAGTCGACATTTCGACATGAAGATGGTAAAGATCAACGGCGCGTTTTATTTCGTTATTTTCATAATTTTATATATCACGTGAAAAACGAGCTCGAACCGATCTATTACAAGTATAGTTTATATTTCAACTTATTCGAAAAAAACTTGCATAAATATTGTTTATATTGTTTGAATCTTGATTGTATCTTGAAAAATAACGACAACTTGTGTTGTCGGGGGCGTCCAAAAACAGAGGAAACTCTGCCCGTTTTTCGAGAAAACCCGTAAAATAAAACGAGTTTTATTATAAAAACGTGCTTTTCTTGTAAAACGACAACTATTGTTATAAAGCGACTTTTACGAGATACAAATATAAAGTTTCCTTCGACAACAACTTACAACTTACGAAAACAACGATTCGGAAAATATTTACAACGACAAACATAGTTGTTTTGAACTTCGGAAATTCGACGAATTCGTTTTATAAAAATAAATATAGTTTTTATTTTTATACCACACGAATTCCCTTATAAAAATAAATATAGTTTTATATTTATTTCAAACTTCAAACAACTCGATGATACTTTCGCAAAATAAATATAACTTTTTATATTTATTACAAACGCCGAAACGGCATATACGTATATTTTTGGCAAATATACACAAGACGTGATATATATATAATACAAGTTATTATATATTCTTTTCGTACGACTACTCAAGACGGCTAACGCAATTACAACGAAGTATTTATATATTTTATATATAAATATTTATTTATTTTTAAATCTCTCGAGAATCAAGTCTTTTCAAGACTTAGTGGTTTTATCGACAATAAACGACACTTATCAAATATGACCTATCATTTTCGATAAGTTAACTACTTACCATTGAACCGTTCGACTAACGATTCGGTAGAGCTCGGTAACACGTAGTTTAGTTACCGCATTATTTAGAAACTTATAAGATATTCCGTGTTAGGAATATTGTAGAATGCACGCTAGCGAGTCAAGTCTTGGAAACGACATCACAAAGTCGTAATTAGCTAGCTTTGCACAGGAATATTCAGGTGAGTTCATAACCCCACCTTTTATGGTTTTACATTTTTTTAAATGTTTTCGGCGTCGAAAGACATGCACTTTTTGCAAAGCAAGAACTACATATTTCTAAACCATTTTACAAGCAAGTTTTAACTGACACAAATGGTTTACGAAAAGCTTATGTTTTATACCGGTTTTTCAAACAAGCGTATTTTTTCGAAATATGCATACACACGAGTTCTAGTTTTCTAAACTACGGGAAAATACAAGATACAATGTTACAATTTTTATAAATGGTATGATAAAAATACAAGAAGCACACTTGGTGAGGACGAGTACCAAGTGTGATGAGAGATAAGAATACGAGAAGCGCACTTGGTGAGGACGAGTACCAAGTATGATGCGTTATGAGAAATGATACGAGAAATCGTGTCACAAATAGGGTACATAAGCACCATTAATCAATAATATACCTAGACCGCAGAACAAAAGGTTAGATCTAACGGGTGCCGGGCAGCCACACTCTCGGTGAGGGAGAGAATCGAGTAGTGCTTTTGTGTCTCAGAATATACCAACTAAATGCCTAAGGTTTGGTGACTTCCTATGTCGTGTCACATGTTAATGGCTTTGCAACCCATTAACAATCCTGATACTTACAGGAATACTTTATTTACATAAAATTCATACCATACTAAAACTTGATTTATAACTTGAAGTACGTGGGGTACTCAAGAAAAACTTGAATTATATTTGAGTACGTGGGGTACTCAAGAAAACGGGAATTATACTTGAGTACATGGGGTACTCAAGAAGAACTTGAATTATACATGAGTACGTGGTGTACACATGAATACTTGATTTATATATGAAAACTCGATTTATACATGACACAAACTATGTTTTCATACGAAGTTTCTGTATAACATGACAAGAAAATGATTTTAAATTCGTTTTCTCAACAATACATAAAAAAACCGGTTATTCAAAAAGATTTATTTCAAATATTTTACAAACAAACTATGAACTCGCTCAACTTTATGTTGACTTTTTCGCATGTTTCTTTCTCAGGTTGCATTTCTAAGACAAGGCACGGTTGGAATAGGAGAACCATGAAGAGTCGAGTACTTAGCTTATTTGCTTCCGCTGTGCAATGAAGATACCAGTCCAGTCACGCCAAAGCTCTGATATTTCGGGGTGTGACAGATTGGTATCAGAGCTATAGGTTACAGCGAATTAGGTTTCTGTAGAGATACCTAGGCTCTAACCTCATTTTTCCTCTGGGGACTTAGATACATAAGACATTGAATACACAAAGAACGCCTAGTACTCGAATATGGTCTCCACCCATTTCCGAAAAACAAACAGTCAAGATTTTGTTTTCAAACATCCGCTATTGTGGTGTTATACACATGGTACGCAAAAACAATTACATACAGTACATAAAACCCTGAGAGTTTAGGAAACATGCACATAAGACCTTCGGAAACTCATGTTGAAATTCATTAAAGGTCATCACGTAGGAACTGCGAAAATTAACTCGGGCACACACCATTACCTATATTGTCTATGATATTTTAATTTCCCGAGCAGGCAGCCTACGCATAACGAAACGCTAGTGCACAAGTATACGTGAAACTTAAGTTGTACATCAACGGAGGTTGAAGTATGTTACATACGACTTACGAGGCACGGTCTTTGAGAAGACAAGATGGAGCATTTCAGCGCCGATACAAATTCTGCCAGTGCAAAAACTATCGACCAGGAAGCGGCAGTTGGCTCGCAATCCTGCAAACGACACGAGTCATGCTAAGAAGAAGACGCATGTCTTCGCATTCCCCCTATCGCATTAACGACGAATACGCTACGTTTGACATTCCATGTAATGTCACCTAACAACTGGTTATCACATGCAACCCCAGGTAAAGTCCTTAAATTTCTTTTATTGAAATTTTGACTTTTGCATCAAACGAGTAGACTTTTGCATCTCTACTCCTCTTAATGATCATTGTATCACAATCATTTCTTTCATTATAGCGAATACTCAATGCTTCATTTCTTGAAAATTCATATGTTACGCATGCATCGTTTGTTACGCATGTGGTTTCGTTTCGAATAAGCGTTTCATCAAAGTTCAAATATTATTTCGCTAAATCTAATTATTGATTTGTGATTCGAATGACCCGCATTATTGTAATTGTTGGATTCCTTGCTATCAAGTCAACACATTTTCTTGAAATTTCTTTTCAAGTTACATACATGGTTTTCCGTTGTGACCATGCCGAAAGTTTTCTTGTCGATACATGTATTTATTGTCGGCTTGCGCCGAAATCAAATTCAATTGTTTGAACTTGTTCATTTCACATATTCAATTCAAGACACCATATGATGTATTGAAAACAACATATTCGAATTCGTTTTAACAAGCGTTTCATTGTTCTGAGTCGTAGTAGATTTGTTTGGTCTACGACTCCACTAAGTCGTTTGTTGATTTCGACACCTTGTGGTGTCAGTATAAACTTGTAGCTTGGGCTAATCATGATTGAGCATTTTATGCAAAACACAGGTGATACCTGTTCGATCACCGCTATATTTGAATTGCTTCATTCACTACGACACCTTGTGGCGTCGGTAGAACTTGCAGCTTGGGCTGATCATGATCGAGCGCTTCATGCAAACTATTACATTCAAGCTTGTTCATTTATTGGATGCGATCATTTCTATAATTCATTTGCATCTTGTGATACGTCCTTGAATTCACATCATTCAAATAAGCCTTGATTCGATTTCATGATCGTTCACTTTGGTATTATTCGTATTTACTTAAACATAACATAACTCTAAGGAGTTAACGTAGTCTAAATTTTGAGGACGAAATTTTATTAACGGGGGGAGACTGTGACAACAGGTAATTTACGCCCTTAATTACGTGATTAACAGGTGTTTAACGCGACAATAAATAGTGTTTAAGACGCAAGGTAACTTAATCAGGCCTTTGAAGTGCCTAGAAAAGGCTAACCGGCTTTACAATGCGCGAACGGTGGGTTACAGAGAAACCTGTTGAATACTACGCGACAACGAACTGATACCGTACGAAATACTGACAACGTCGAAAAATACGGATGTTACACGAATATTTTATGCTTAGGAAGTTTGGGTCGTGATATCTAGTCTCGTATGAATTACGGGCCACATACGTATGAGATGGGCTTGTGGGCCATGGCCCAAGCCCAAAACCCATAAGACTAAACAAGATCAAAACTATACTTAGATTGCAACCAAATCACATGTAGTATTGTTAGGAAACATCTTTAAATATTTTATGTTACTTTTGGAGTACATGCCATTCCCTATACGGTTAGACAACTCATCATTTTCATATGTTGGGTATTGACTTGGGTTAGAAACTTATGACCTGAATGTAACTTGAACACACAGTAGACATAAAAGTCATTGTGGTCTATAAATGAATACCCATACATCCACTACACACACACACATAAGAAATCAAAGCAACCCTCCTTTACCTCTCTCCCTTTCTCGATCACAACCGTACCCAACCAAAACACAGAGATCTATTTCCCTCACCCTCACCTCCTCTCCCTCTCTAACTAAACTCCGGTGACCGGAGTTTAATCCGACCGGCAGACCCCTCCTCGGTTCCCCACTCAGGCGGCGACACCCCCCCTCTTCCTCGATAACAAAAACAGGCCACCACCACCATCATCGGGTGGTGGTGAGCGATCGCGTCTGGTGGTGGTGCAAACACAGAGACGAGACGGAGAGAGAGAGACTGAAGAGAGAGAGAGAGAGAACCGGCGGTCTATGTCTCGGACCGGCGGTCCATGTTTTGATCCGGTGGTGGTCGGTGGCCGAAGAGAGAGAAAGCTGAGAAGAGTGAGAGAACCGGCGGTCGGTGCCATTGACCGCCGGACATTGTCTTTATCCGGCGAAGTTCACCGGTTTCGGGTTATTCAAGTAAGTTTCGGTTCAGTTTTGGCTAAGATTGTGCTCAGTTTCGAGTTTGGTCCGGATTCCTTTTGTTTCATCTCAGGTCTTGATTCAGATCCGGATGTGTGGTTCGAGTCTTTTTCGGTTCTCGCGACACGGTTCAACACGGGTCGAACAGTCCGGGTTTTTATCCGAGTCGACTCGGTTAAACCGAGTTCACTCGGCTCGGGCTGGGTCAAACTGTCAACAGCAGTCAACGGTTCGGGTCAACAGGTTCGGCTCGGTCAACATAAGTTAGCGGTGGTTCGCGGTTCTTGATTCAGGAAGACTCGGTCAAACTGAGTCGACTCGACTCGGTCAATTCAGTTGACTCGGTCAACTCAGTCGACATTTCGACATGAAGATGTTAAAGATCAACGGCGCGTTTTATTTCGTTATTTTCATAATTTTATATATCACGTGAAAAACGAGCTCGAACCGATCTATTACAAGTATAGTTTATATTTCAACTTATTCGACAAAAACCTGCATAAATATTGTTTATATTGTTTGAATGTTGATTGTATCTTGAAAAATAACGACAACTTGTGTTGTCGGGGGCGTCCAAAAACAGAGGAAACTCTGCCCGTTTTTCGAGAAAACCCGTAAAATAAAACGAGTTTTATTATAAAAACGTGCTTTTCTTGTAAAACGACAACTATTGTTATAAAGCGACTTTTACGAGATACAAATATAAAGTTTCCTTCGACAACAACTTACAACTTACGAAAACAACGATTCAGAAAATATTTACAACGACAAACATAGTTGTTTTGAACTTCGGAAATTCGACGAATTCGTTTTATAAAAATAAATATAGTTTTTATATTTATACCACACGAATTCCCTTATAAAAATAAATATAGTTTTATATTTATTTCAAACTTCAAACAACTCGATGATACTTTCGCAAAATAAATATAACTTTTTATATTTATTACAAACGCCGAAACGGCATATACGTATATTTTTGCCAAATATACACAAGACGTGATATATATAATACAAGTTATTATATATTATTTTCGTACGACTACTCAAGACGGCTAACGCAATTACAACGAAGTATTTATATATTTTATATATAAATATTTATTTATTTTTAAATCTCTCGAGAATCAAGTCTTTTCAAGACTTAGTGGTTTTATCGACAATAAACGACACTTATCAAATATGACCTATCATTTCCGATAAGTTAACTACTTACCATTGAACCGTTCGACTAACGATTCGGTAGAGCTCGGTAACACGTAGTTTAGTTACCGCATTATTTAGAAACTTATAAGATATTCCGTGTTAGGAATATTGTAGAATGCACGCTAGCGAGTCAAGTCTTGGAAACGACATCACAAAGTCGTAATTAGCTAGCTTTGCACAGGAATATTCAGGTGAGTTCATAACCCCACCTTTTATGGTTTTATATTTTTATAAATGTTTTCGGGGTGGAAAGACATGCACTTTTTGCAAAGCAAGAACTACATATTTCTAAACCATTTTACAAGCAAGTTTTAACTAACACAAATGGTTTACGAAAAGCTTATGTTTTATACCGGTTTTTAAAACAAGCGTATTTTTTCGAAATATGCATACACACGAGTTCTAGTTTTCTAAACTACGGGAAAATACAAGATACAATGTTACAATTTTTATAAATGGTATGATAAAAATACAAGAAGCACACTTGGTGAGGACGATTACCAAGTGTGATGAGAGATAAGAATACGAGAAGCGCACTTGGTGAGGACGAGTACCAAGTATGATGCGTTATGAGAAATGATACGAGAAATCGTGTCACGAATAGGGTACATAAGCACCATTAATCAACAATATACCTAGACCGCAGAACAAAAGGTTAGATCTAACGGGTGCCGGGCAGCCACACTCTCGGTGAGGGCGAGAACCGGGTAGTGCTTTTGTGTCTCAGAATATACCAACTAAATGCCTAAGGTTTGGTGACTTCCTATGTCGTGTCACATGTTAATGGCTTTGCAACCCATTAACAATCCTGATACTTACAGGAATACTTTATTTACATAAAATTCATACCATACTAAAACTTGATTTATAACTTGAAGTGCGTGGGGTACTCAAGAAAAACTTGAATTATATTTGAGTACGTGGGGTTCTCAAGAAAACGAGAATTATACTTGAGTACGTGGGGTACTCAAGAAGAACTTGAATTATACATGAGTACGTGGTGTACACATGAATACTTTATACATGACACAAACTATGTTTTCATACGAAGTTTCTGTATAACATGACAAGAAAATGATTTTAAATTCATTTTCTCAACAATACATAAAAAAACCGGTTATTCAAAAAGATTTATTTCAAATCTTTTACAAACAAACTATGAACTCGCTCAACTTTATGTTGACTTTTTCGCATGTTTCTTTCTCAGGTTGCATTTCTAAGACAAGGCACGGTTGGAATAGGAGAACCATGAAGAGTCGAGTACTTAGTGGCGTTCATTTTCTAAAAGACTTAGCTTATTTGCTTCCGCTGTGCAATGAAGATACCAGTCCAGTCACGCCAAAGCTCTGATATTTCGGGGTGTGACAATACGGGCTTGGGGTACGATATTTAATAATACCTCTTGGTTGGGTATTGAATCTTTAATTGAATGATGGTTAAAACATTGAGATAACCCGTTTAATCTGTGTTGTTTGTGTTAAGCCTTTGGGGGGTTAATGACCGTGTCCTGGATATCCTTGGCTCATTCATTTAAATGGCCATGACTTAAGCACGGGGTGTAGGCATACACCTGCCTGTGCGTATGTAAAGAAGATATAACTGCTTGTTGAGAATAACTCGCCGTGGGACTATGTCATGTGGTGGTCTATTAATCTTTAACCTGGTACTTCTAATCCAGGCTACTGAACGTGTAACAAACATATAATTCTTTTACAAGATTATTTTTAAATAATTATCCCAAGTTATAAAAGATTATTTGTGCCTTGTGTATTTAAAACAATTTTATAAACACTTTTCAAAAGAGCCAGTTAATTGTATTTACCAGTGTAAACTGACGTATTTTCCAAAAAGATTAAGTGACAGGTATTGTATGTAAATTGGCTGAGAGCTCGGGACGTTAATAAGGAATCTTGCAAGTTCTAAACGTCAAAAGTCTGTTGAACAATGTTTATATTCCTGTTTTAAGATCCGCCTGTGAATCCATATACAACCGTTGTGTAATATTTTATTATACCTTTGAATCGGTTTGTATTATTATTACTTTTAGACTTCCGCTGTGCATTGAACTGTGATTATTTGACTATGATGATATCAACTACGTCACGATACTCCCCACCAGGCCCATCGGTAATACGTGGAAATATCGGGGTGTGACAGGTTGGTATCAGAGCCAACATTGAGTGAATTAAACACTAGCCTTTTGTGTTTAATCTCAATGACACAGTAGCACATTCCTTGACTTCCGAGTCTAGACATGAAACTAGGAATGATCTCATCCCTGTTATATGTATACATTGTTTTCGATATTTATGCATCTCAGAATCGTGTCGCCAAGCAAAGCTGCCATTGGTGGAAACTCTCCAAACCTGAAGTCTAAGAATGCTAAGCTTCGTACTACAGCTCGAATAAGCGTACGACCAGTATGGAGAAAGGACCTTTTTGAACCCATTCCCGAAAATCAAACCAGTTGAAACCACTAGCCATATTTTAGATTCTGTACCTAAGACTTTTGAAACTTCAAATGAGAAGTCAACATCGGAGGAGTCCATACAAGCCGTCCCTAAAACTCCCATTCCAAGGATAATACCTAAGGACCCAAAGGACCCACATTTCTTACTTCTAAGTCTTGGAACCCCAAACTTGGATTATACATGTCCTGACCTTATTCGTGATACATGTTATTCATTAACCATAAAATCCTTGGATTCCACTTTTACAAAGATTCCTAAAATAGAAGATTTCGACTGCATACCAAAACCTTCAGTATTCATACCGCACACAGGGAACCAAGGAGAAAACTTTCAGAAATAAAATGAAGAAGAAACTTCCTTTGTTATATTGAATTTCTATAGTAGTCCCTATAAGGACATATGTATATCTTTTAAGTCCTTGCGTGGGCGAATTTCTTGGTTTAAGACCCGTTTAGGGCAATTATAGTAACTCTTTAGGACTTTCTTTGAAAAGTTTCCTTTTTTAAATTTAATTTGGTATTAAACATATACATATATATTATGTACTAAATCAGAACTCCATTTCAATTTATGATTGCTCTGTCATTATATCTCAAAGAAAAATCTTAAAGGTATAACCTAGCCTATATGTCATTTTCGACATAGCTAAAATGGCAAAGCCTTTTTAAGATAATAGATCCTTGTTAACACCTAAGAACTTGTTAGCACTCTTGACAAATGTGGTTCGAGAAAATCACAATAGTCATCCTTATATTGGATTCTTCCAATTTCTTATCTAGCCTAGTGATTTAGAAATCATGGCTTAAATCATCAAATAAAATGATCATATCATAAACATCCATCAGTGATGAAGTGCCTACGTGTTATATCTGTTGTCCCCAAAGGACAAAAGACAGTTGTAGTCTTTGACTCTCTGTCAGGAAAGGTAATGAACTATGTTCAAACCTTAATGCCTCGATCCTATAAGATCATGGCTTATAAAAACCGTCGTTGTGACAAGGCTTTTGTGCCATTTCAATATCCATAATAGTTTATAACTGGATAATTATAATGAAAAGTTTAAAATAAACCTGATAATCAAATTAACCAAATATGGTCTATTTATACCATGGTTAATGAATCATCGAAGATGATGATTCCAAAATAGACTTCTAAACAAAATTATTGGCAATTATTTTATAGATGACAAGCTTCAGCACGCTTGAATCAGAGGAGGTTAACAGTCATTCCATTATGAGGAATGACAATACAAGGATGAATGTAACGGCTGCAGATTTACAGACAATGATAGATAATGCTGTCAGTCGAGCCATTGACAGACAATTTAAAGAATCAAGCGGTGCTCGCACCAGGACTCAGTCTGCACCTCATACGGAGCCACCTTCTAGGACACATACATCTCATAAGGATGATTCTCATCATTTGTCAAATCCGAGGAGTGTTCCATCTAGACAAATTGTGCTCAATCAGGAGTCACGTGTTAAGACCTGCTCTTATACATACTTTGTCTCTTGCAAACCAAGGGACTTTACAGGAGAAAAAAGAGCCATCGATTGTATGACATGGCTGGATGAGATGGACACAGTAGTAGACATCAGTGGTTGTGCAGAGCAGGATATTGTGAAGTTTGTTTCACAATCATTCAAAGGAGAAGCGTTGGCATGGTGGAGATCATTGATCCATGCCACGGGGAAGATCCTACTTCATAACTTGTCTTGGGATCAATTTGTTGCATTGATCAAGGAAAACTTCTGTCCTCAGCATGAGGTAGAAAGGATAGAAACAGACTTCTTGACTCTGATCATGAAGAATTTAGATTGTCAGGCATATGTGACAAGTTTCAACACTATGTCCCGCCTAGTTCCCTATTTAGTCACCCCTGAACCTAAACGCATAGCGCGGTTAATTGCAGGCCTAGCACCAGAAATTAAGGGAAATGTTAAAGCATCTAGGCCTACCACTTTTAGGTCTATGGTGGGCTTATCCTTATCTCTCACTTTAGATGCAATCAGAAATAAGTCTGTTAAGACTTCTGACGAGGGAAAAAGGAAAAGAGAAGAGGAGAACTCTCATCGATCTAACAAGAAGAAAAAGGGAAGTTCTGAGCACAGGAAAGACTCCGAGTTTAGGAAAAAATCGAGTCAGTCTAATAACAGACCCCAATGCGGTAACTGCAGAAAACAACATTCAGGAAAATGTACGATCGACCCACGTGCTAAACTATGTGGAATTTGCAAGACCAAGGGTCACAAGACGATAGAATGCAAGGAGTTGAAGAATGTGACTTGTTACAACTGTGATGAGGAAGGGCACATCAAAACCAACTGCCCAAAGCTTGCGAAGAAGCCTGAAAAGGCCAAGAAAACAAACGCGCGAGTCTTCCAGATGAACGCCCAGGAGATAGTGCAGAATGATAACGATATAGCAGGTACCCTTCTTATCAATAAGGTTTATGCTAAGAATTTTGTTTGATTCTGGTGCAGATAAGTCTATTGTGGGCAATGAATGTTGTGAGCTATTGAATTTACCTGTTAGAACTCTAGACATAAAACATGAGGTAGAATTGGCCTATGAAACCTTAGAGATTGCTTCAACAATTTTAAATGGATGCTATAAATCCATTAGGAATCACTCTTTTCCAATGTCCTTATGACGAGCTTTCAAGCTATCCAAAATCATCAATATGATAAAGACAGATGTGACATTTTGATCCCCTGTCAAAAAGGTGATGGACTAGGTCCAAACCTTAAGTGCCATTGATGGTCCTTTTGTGACCTAGGCTAAATATAATTGATATACATTTAAATAACATTCATTAAGAATGTTCGTACTGTATTAGCCTGTATGGTTTAATGATACCATGGTTAGTATATGTTAGGTCATCAGGATGATGAATAGCTGTTGTAGTGCAACTAAGTTATTGTTTCATTTGGTGTTAGGGACCAAGTCTCGAGTATCACAAACTCGGATAAGGCAATCGTCAATCACGTCATTGATAATGCGACTCATGCTAATGATGCTACAATTGTGAACCTCAAAATTAACAAAGATGTTCTCCAAGCTATGATTGACGCAACTGTTGGAAAAGCTGTGAGAAAGGTCATGAAAAAGTTTAAAGAGCCCAATGCTACTTACTCCAAATCCCATTTAAAACCACACTTCCTTACTCACGAGAAGGATCTTGTTCATGCCTCGGATGCAAAGAATAAACCAAAAAGGAAAAGGGAGAAAGATAACTCCTAGATTTCTAAGAAAAAGGGTAAGCAAGAGTCCAATAAGAAACCTGTATGCAAGATCTACTGTAAAGACACTGGAGGCAGTGTCGAATGGGTCGAAAGCCAAGACCATGTGGCATCTATAAAAGCACTGGCCATCAGTCGCTTGAATGTAGGGACATGAAGAATGCAGTCTGTTTCGGCTATGGTGAGAAAGGTCATATCAAGACTACATGCCCTAAATCTGACAAGGGAGGTTCGGCTAAGAATAGAAAGCCTAAGAATGTTAGCGCTTAAACTCTCCCGAAAAATTCCTGAGGCAGTTCACATCAATAATGACATCAGGTACATTCCTTATCATTTAACAGTAGTATAAATGCTAAGAGTTCTGTTTTGATTCGGGTACCAATAAATTCTTCATAAATTATAAATGTAGCAAACTTTTAAAATCTTCCATAAGAACCCCAGATATTAAGTGTAAGGTAAAACTTACAGACGAAAATCATAGGAACCATTTCTTCTGTTCCTGTCAGAAATCTTCAGTCATAAAATTCTAGAGTACTCTCTCTCCAGATGGAGTACGTTAGTATATGTTAGTTTGATATCTCTTTGATTTCTATCAACTGCGAATACCAGATTGTATGATAAAAGCCCCATATGAGGATTGGTGTATCTTAATATGTTCCATAGATTGCTTCCATGCCTGATCAGTATGGAGGTTTAATGCATGGAACCATTGGGATATCCAAATGGTCATGTTGTACTAAAGTCAGCTAATGGTATTCAAAGAAGATATCCAGAATGAAAATGTCCAAGTAAGTGTCTCTGACTAAGGAATCCATGGACTTGTAAAGTAAATATATCATTTATCTGACACAGGCAAAGATAGTAGAACCGGGGCTTGAGATTTGGAAAATCTCTGTAATCTCCTTGCGTCTTGACTATCTTCTCCAAAGAAGTACCCTGTTTACCTCTTGAAAGGCAAGTAGAGTTAAGATTTACATCCCGCATAGGGCTATATTATTGTGAAATCTCCATGACGATTAGTACCATCATTATTGGAAGAATCGAAACTCTAATTAAGTGAGTTTTAAGATAAAGGTTCATAAAGCCTAATTCGAAATTATGAGAGCTCCGATATTATTAATTAAGAAAGACGGTTCATTATGCTTATGCATTGATTACCGTAACCCTACTTTGGCAACAATTAAGAATCGCCATCAACTGCCAAGGATCGTCGATTTGTTCTACTAACTGTAAGGATTAGCTATTCCTTAAGATTGATTTTTAAACAGTAGTTGGAATAACCATCTCAACTTAAATAAGCTTTTCTATAATAGTTGTTATATAAGTATCAAGGCTGCTCCTTTGGAGACCTTGTATAGATGGGATGTTAAGCATCTGTCGTTAGACAGAAGTTTGGTAAGTCAGAATTAGCAGGACCTGAAATTACCTTAGAAACAATGAATAAGATCTTATGAATTTGTAATCGTCTGAAAGTTGCCAGTAATCGGCGAAAAATCAAGGATTGGTGAAAGTCGCAACCCTCTTAAGTCCATAATAAGGAATACGGTTTAATTGAAGGTATCACCCTAAGAAGGGTGTGCTGAATTTTTATCGGGCTAGTTAAGCTCTGGATATATAGAATCATACAAGGAAATTAAATATATCAAGATCAAGTAGCTTATAAGCTAAAACCTAATTAAGGAGTTTGGTGGAACTCGCAATGTGTTCCACACTTGTGATTTAAAGATATGGCTAGACAATAAGTGAAGAGCATTGTCACATAATGATATGCGGATTAATAAAAACTTATAGTTTGTGGTGAAATCAGCATCGATTGAGGATCGACAAGATTAGAAGCTCCAAAAGGATACATGTACCTATTATAAAGGTCATCTTGGGTGCTTGGAGAGGCCCCAGATATGCTGTGGAAGATTAAGTCCAATATAAGACAGAAAGTACTTCCATCTTTTGAGCAAATCACGAGATCGAGATTTCTTTTAAGGGGATGAGGATGTAACACCTTGTAAAATCACGTCCAATGATGTATTGACACGTGTAATCAACCCTAATAAAGTTAAACGTTGACTATGAGGGACTAATTTTGCGAAAAATCAAAAACTTTGATTATGGAAGGAATAAAAGTGTCAACATGCTTAACATAAGCCTCTGAATAACGTTACACGGTAATCATATTCACAAATGAGCCATTTGTTGATCGAGAGTATCCGTTTGCGTAATTAATTGAAAGTTTGTGCGATGAAGGGTTAAAAGTGTCAACATGTCAATTCTTACCTCTGAGTGACCTTTTAACAAACCGGGAGCTTCATGATATTTGATTATACTCTCGGGAATGCCAATTATTGGCCGTCTAAGGCTTTTATTCCTTTAAGTGACGTTACGCGCAACTTTGCAAGTTTAAGGGGTTAAAAGCGTCAATATGTTTAATTATACCTCTGAATGACCTTTTTACGAACCCGAAGCATCGTGATGTTTAATAATACTCTCAAGAATGCCTAATATGGATTAGATAAGGCTTCGATGCTATTAAACGATGATATGCTCAAGTTTGCGCATTAGGGGGACTAATTGCGTCAAACTGCAAAAGTCTGCCGATTCATATGGTATCAAACCTTCTGGAATATGATCATAAGTTAAACATGCCCTAAATATCCTTTACATAGCTTATAAATAGGCTTAGAGGTGTTTGGTGCACAAAAATAATCTTATTTGATCAACAGGGACTAAAAGCGTCAAAAAGTGCATAAGTTTGCATTTTTGTGCATATCTTACGTTCTGAATATATCCGGACATCAAAAAATTTATGTAATCATTAAAATATTTTATTTTAGTAATTGGCAAGATAAAATTCCATTCGTCGCGTAATTTGGATCGTTTTTCGCGTCCGTTCGTGTTTCGTCGTAATTAGCAGAACAACACAACCGTACGACCAAACGAACCGACATCCGACATATTTTTGAGCATGTTTTATGTTCCCTATGTTTAGGCATCATTGTAGAGCCTTGAAAATGGTTTAACGGGCCTTAAACGAGTCAAAAAGGGCCTTAAACACATGTAGGGGCCAAAGTTGTAATATTGAAAACTGTTGCTAAATCTACCTGCGGTCGCGGGCCGTGTAAGAAGTAGGCTGAGCCTACGGGGGGCGCGAGAGCCTCTCAGAAATGCAAAAACCAGTTTATTTAATTCAGCTGCTGGTTTATTGTTTTGCACATAGTTTCTTTCAATCTATGGGCTTGTTTTGGGCACCCATAGATTACCAAAAGAGTGGGTGATACTTGTACGGACCAGATTGAAGCTCGTTTAGCGAAGAACGATCTTAACGGTCTTGAGAAATCTATAAATACCCACCCACACTTTCATTTCAACTTGCTTCTTTCAAATCTGCTCTTGCTCTCATTCTAAGAGGATCCTGATCAACTTGGGAACCTCCTTTAGTCCTAAGGACCACTCGTAAGTGTTCCTTTCGTGCTTAGTTAAATTGTTTGGCTCTTAAAGCCGAAAAGTCAAGCGTTCACGATAAACACTTTGACTTTTAAATGGTCGAGCCATTGTTCGCAACAAACATGGCTACGTGATCATAATTAGGTAACTATTAAACCCTCAAAAGGGCACCTACTAATTACCACGGTTGCTTAGTTAATTGTCGGATCAAAGTAATTAAAATAAAAGTCTAACGAGTCGGTTTTTAAATAAAATTCATAATTAATGATGTAAAGGCAAAAAAATCAGTTTTGTCACTTTAATAACTTGGTAAATATTAATTGAACATGTCTAGGCATGTTCAACCCGACAATTCTAAGTTTAGGCTCGGTTCGCAACCGAAAGTCGCAAAAGTTGACTTTTTCTTTGACTTTCAGTTCTGACCCGATTTAGCTTAGTTTAGATATGCCTTAGGGTTTCTGTAGGACCATATTTTAGGTTAGTATAACCCTCTGAGGTTATACAACTTGGTTCCATAGAAATCCTAGTTTATTGCATGTTTTCGTTAAATGCTTAAATGTTGACCATTATGCCCTTTTTATATAAAAACAAGATTTTTGAAAATGTGAGAGAACAAAAACCTGTATTACTAATTTATAAACATGTCCTCAAAATTTGACATCAGTTCATGGTCTAAAATGAGAGTTATGCACAATATCGTAAATAAAAGCGTTTTTATTAATTAAACGGCATTTTCGACATAAATCCTATTTAAACCCAAATTTTAACACCAAAGCTTTTACCCACTGATGTAATATAATATTTATGGATTTTTGGAAATTTTTATTAAATTTTAGACTAATCATAACATAGAGTTCTTGCATAGGCTCTATAATTAACAATAATGCCCTTTTCGCTAATAAAATGAGTTTTACACATCCTTTACATATCAAACCTTTTTCTACTGATTTTATATAATAAATAAGTTATTTGAAACTGTAAAGGCTGGTCGAAATCTCAGATTTCTTTAATCAGCCCGAATATCGTCAAATACCGACTTTTATGCGATTTAGGCGCATAGTATGGTTTAAAACCACATTAGGCACCTAAGGCTTGTTACCTACTGATATTATGAATAAATTTTTATACTTTAACAATAAATAAAAGTTTTGAACTCAGATTTCCAAATTTGACCCTTAAAGCTTATATGAAATGACCAAAATGCCCCTTCGGTGCATAATTTAGCCATAAAAGATAAATTTCACATATATATGATATCTTACTGCTATAACTTATTAAAATGAATATTTTTACTGATCACTTTAGACCTGAACCTCAGATTACTATTTAACCTCTTTTATAAACTTTAAAATGACCAAATTACCCCACGGGGCTTAAATTGATTTTAAATCCGTTTTGGGCATAATGGAAGGTATCCTACTGATATCACAACATATTTAAGGCATATTAACTTGTGAAACTTGTTCATGACTCTTTTGGTTACACGTTGTGCATTTTTCGCATTCGGTACGGTTTATGTAACTAGTTTGCATAAATTAACCGAAACGGGTCAAACCTTATCATTTTTCACTTCAAAATTCAGAATGTGTTTAGTTTGCCCATATTATACATGTCTCCATACTTTTCGGGTCTAAATCACATTCTAATCTGGTCTTCGCTTAATCTTGCGTTTTGAACCGTAAACTTTTCCTTAAAACTAACCGGTCTGTTAGGCAACTTTATTGTATTTGTTGTTAAAAATAGTTTAAGTTACTTAGAAATAATTCCGTCAACACGAACCGACCGGCGAACCGTCCTAAAAGCACTAAACATTGAAGCTTCTAATTCTATGATGAAAGATCACGACAAGGTTACAAGACTTCAAAATGTTAGCGGGACATTATGGAGTATACAAGATACAAAGTCAAAGAATTGTGTTAATAAGATAATAAATCTTATTAACACATTAAATATCTTTTCTAATGAAAAAAAGCTTTCATTAGAAAAAGAAAGCATTTCTAATGAATGAAATGCATTTCTGATGAAAAGAAAAGTAATTTTCCTTTTGGAAAAACATTCACCAGAAAAGGAAAAAGGAATCCTTTTTCATAAAAAGGAATCTTAAGCTAGAAAGTTATATTCTGGTGAAAATAAATCTTTTCCTTTTGTAAAAGAAAAGGAATATTTTCTTTTAGAAAAGAATCATCAGAAAAGGAAAAGGTATATTTTCTTGAAGCTTTCATCAGAAAATATATAATATCTCAAAGTGAAGAATTCACCAGAAAAGGAAGGTAAGTTGGTGAAAATGAAGATAAGCCACATTAAATAATGGGTGGTCACACAAACCAATTTCCTTTAAACCAATCACATTTGAGATAGAATCATAGAAATCTGTATAAATACATAATTCCTTCGTAGGAATTATGTGTGTCTTGTAAAGTATTATTCTTTCATATAGAATTTTTCTTGTGAGTTTACCCCCTGGTTTGGCCCAGGGGTGACATTTAGATTCGAGTTTATTCTCGGATCGACCCATTCTTCTTTGTTTAATAAGAATTAACCATTGAAGATATATCACTCTCATTGTCTCTATTTTTATTTTTTGAATGTTTATATACTTCACAAACACCCGTCTCAACGAGCGAAGAAAGTCGCACCATTTGAACAGGGGCGCCAAATGGGACCAACAATTGGTATCAGAGCAGATTGGATAAATTATTTCCAAGATCCCTTGCTCCTGTAAGAGAGACGTATATTCATGATCTGTTAAAGGTAAAAAGAATTTTTTTTTTTGCAGATCTAAAAAAAAATTATGTAGTAGAGTTATTTTTTTTGTTATTTTCATTACTTTTATTATTTCTTTTATTTCTATTATTATTATTATCTCTATTAGTATTTTTTTTTCTTTCAAGTATAAAAAGAGTTGTAGAAAAAGGATATAAAAACACAAAAAAAAGAGTTAAACAAAGATAAATGAACTTTAGTTTATCAGAAAGAAAATTTTGACATCTAAAAAGAAAGTTTTTGATAAAAGAAAGTTTGTTCGTATCTTATTCAATGAAATAACTCCAAATTTTGGTTAGTTAATCTTCAAAAAAAAAAAAGGAATGATAATGATAAAAAGAGATTAAAAAAAACTGTGTGAAACTTTAGAAAACATACTCATAATTATTATCTTTTAAAAAGTTTTCACAAAATATTCCTTGAAGAAAAGAACAAGTACTTAGACTTCCACCAGAAAAATATGTGTAATTAATATCTTTTTTCTCTATTTATTCCCTCCCATCTCATAAAAAAATCAGATTTTCTGATGCATTTGTCAGATTTTCTAGTAAAAATCTCAGATTTCTGATGAGGTCATCAGAATTTCTGATGATGTCATCAGATTCTAATGATGTCATCAGATTTTTCTTTAAAAAAAATTCAGATTTTCTGACTTTTTTATCAGATTTTCATCAGAATCCATCAGATTTCATCAGATTTTCTGTTAAAAAAATACATATTATCAGATTTTCTGATTATTTTATCAGAAATTTCATCAGATTTATCAGAAATTGTGATCCGAAAAAAAAACCTCTACGGTTCAAGATCATTTTTTATAGCCTGCATGATTCGTTATTTTTTGAAGCCTCATCAATCGACAGCCTAACCACTTATCCTATATTGGATAGAAGATACTTATATCCTATGTTGTGGGGATACAAGATATAATGCTTACATTTAGGTGGAATTATAAATCGAGTTGAAAATTTATAACAACAAATGAAATATATTCAGATGATCAACCATAGAACGTCGGACGTTTGCCAAATAAACTTTCATGCCAATGAAGATACAGTCAACGAATATCACTAAAAAGGTGCCTACAAGATAATGTGACAAGAAGAAAAGAAAGATACATCTTCAGCAAGTTTGTTTGTTATTTCTAAGTATAAATGCATTGTTTGTATTTTTAACAACAAATAGGGGGTGACTGTTAGGCAACTTTATTGTATTTGTTGTTAAAAATAGTTTAAGTTACTTAGAAATAATTCTGTCAACACGAACCGACCGACTAACCGTCCCAGAAACACTAAACAATGAAGCTTCTAATTCTTTGATGAAAGATCACCACGAAGTTACAAGACTTCAAAATGTTAGCGGAACATTATGGAGTATACAAGATACAAAGTCAAAGAATTGTGTTAATAAGATAATAAATCTTATTAACACATTAAATATCTTTTCTAATGAAAAAAGTTTTCATTAGAAAAAGAAAGCATTTCTAATGAATGAAATGCATTTCTGATGTAAAAAAGGAATTTTCCTTTTGGAAAAACATTCACCAGAAAAGGAAAAAGGAATCATTTTTCATAAAAAGGAATCTTAAGCTAGAAAGTTATATTCTGGTGAAAAAGAATCTTTTCCTTTTGTAAAAGAAAAGGAATCTTTTCTTTTAGAAAAGAATCATCAGAAAAAGAAAAGGTATCTTTTCTTGAAGCTTTCATCAGAAAATATATAATATCTCAAAGTGAAGAATTCACCAGAAAAGGAAGGCAAGTTGGTGAAAATGAAGATAAGCCACATTAAATAATGGATGGTCACACAAACCAATTTCCTTTAAACCAATCACATTTGAGATAGAATCATAGAAATCTCTATAAATACATAATTCCTTCGTAGGAATTATGTGTGTCTTGTAAAGTATTATTCTTTCATATAGAATTTTTCTTGTGAGTTTACCCCCTGGTTTGGCCCAGGGGTGACATTTAGATTCGAGTTTATTGTCGGATCGACCCATTCTTCTTTGTTTAATAAGAATTAACCATTGAAGATATATCACTCTCATTGTCTCTATTTTTATTTTTTGAATGTTTATATACTTCACAAACACCCGTCTCAACGAGCGAAGAAAGTCGCACCATTTGAACAGGGGCGCCAAATGGGACCAACAATTGGTATCAGAGCAGATTGGAAAAATTATTTCCAAGATCCCTTGCTCCTGTAAGAGAGACGTATATTCATGATCTGTTAAAGGTAAAAAGAATTTTTTTTTTTTTGCAGATCCAAAAAAAATTATGTAGTAGAGTTATTTTTTTTTTTTTGTTATTTTCATTACTTTTATTATTTCTTTTATTTCTATTATTATTATTATCTCTATTAGTATTTTTTTTCTTTCAAGTATAAAAAGAGTTGTAGAAAGAGGATATAAAAACACAAAAAAAGAGTTAAACAAAGATAAATGAACTTTAGTTTATCAGAAAGAAAATTTTGACATCTAAAAAGAAAGTTTTTGATAAAAGAAAGTTTGTTCGTATCTTATTCAATGAAATAACTCCAAATTTTGGTTAGTTAATCTTCAAAAAAAAAGGAATGATAATGATAAAAAGAGATTAAAAAAAATTGTGTGAAACTTTAGAAAACATACTCATAATTATTATCTTTTAAAAAGTTTTCACAAAATATTCCTTGAAGAAAAGAACATGTACTTAGACTTCCACCAGAAAAATATGTGTAATTAATATCTTTTTTCTCTACTTATTCCCTCCCATCTCATAAAAAAATCAGATTTTCTGATGCATTCGTCAGATTTTCTAGTAAAAATCTCAGATTTCTGATGAGGTCATCAGAATTTCTGATGATGTCATCAGATTCTAATGATGTCATCAGATTTTTCTTTAAAAAAAATTCAGATTTTCTGACTTTTTTATCAGATTTTCATCAGAATCCATCATATTCCATCAGATTTTCTGTTAAAAAAATACATATTATCAGATTTTCTGATTATTTTATTAGAAATTTCATCAGATTTATCAGAAATTGTGATCCGAAAAAAAAACCTCTACGGTTCAAGATCATTTTTTATAGCCTGCATGATTCGTTATTTTTTGAAGCCTCATCAATCGATAGCCTAAACACTTATCCTATATTGGATAGAAGATACTTATATCCTATGTTGTGGGGATACAAGATATAATGCTTACATTTAGGTGGAATTATAAATCGAATTGAAAATTTATAACAACAAATGAAATATATTCAGATGATCAACCATAGAACGTCGGACGTTTGCCAAATAAACTTTCATGCCAATGAAGATACAGTCAACGAATATCACTAAAAAGGTGCCTACATGATAATGTGACAAGAAGAAAAGAAAGATACATCTTCAGCAAGTTTGTTTGTTATTTCTAAGTATAAATGCATTGTTTGTATTTTTAACAACAAATAGGGGGTGACTATTAGGCAACTTTATTGTATTTGTTGTTAAAAATAGTTTAAGTTACTTAGAAATAATTCCGTCAACACGAACCGACCGACGAACCGACCGACGAACCGTCCCTGAAACACTAAACAATGAAGCTTCTAATTCTTTGATGAAATATCACCACGAAGTTACAAGACTTCAAAATGTTAGCGGGACATTATGGAGTATACAAGATACAAAGTCAAAGAATTGTGTTAATAAGATAATAAATCTTATTAACACATTAAATATCTTTTCTAATGAAAAAAGCTTTCATTAGAAAAAGAAAGCATTTCTAATGAATGAAATGCATTTCTGATGTAAAAAAGGAATTTTCCTTTTGGAAAAACATTCACCAGAAAAGGAAAAAGGAATCCTTTTTCATAAAAAGGAACCTTAAGCTAGAAAGTTATATTCTGGTGAAAAAGAATATTTTCCTTTTGTAAAAGAAAATGAATCTTTTCTTTTAGAAAAGAATCATCAGAAAAAGAAAATGTATCTTTTCTTGAAGCTTTCATCAGAAAATATATAATATCTCAAAGTGAAGAATTCACCAGAAAAGGAAGGCAAGTTGGTGAAAATGAAGATAAGCCACATTAAATAATGGATGGTCACACAAACCAATTTCCTTTAAACCAATCACATTTGAGATAGAATCATAGAAATCTCTATAAATACATAATTCCTTCGTAGGAATTATGTGTGTCTTGTAAAGTATTATTCTTTCATATAGAATTTTTCTTGTGAGTTTACCCCCTGGTTTGGCCCAGGGGTGACATTTTGATTCGAGTTTATTCTCGGATCGACCCCTTCTTCTTTGTTTAATAAGAATTAACCATTGAAGATATATCACTCTCATTGTCTCTATTTTTATTTTTTGAATGTTTATATACTTCACAAACACCCGTCTCAACGAGCGAAGAAAGTCGCACCATTTGAACAGGGGCGCCAAATGGTACCAACAATTGGTGTCAGAGCAGATTGGATAAATTATTTCCAAGATCCCTTGCTCCTGTAAGAGAGACGTATATTCATGATCTGTTAAAGGTAAAAAGAAATTTTTTTTTTTTTGTAGATCCAAAAAAAATTATGTAGTAGAGTTATTTTTTTTTTGTTATTTTCATTACTTTTATTATTTCTTTTATTTCTATTATTATTATTATCTCTATTAGTATTTTTTTTCTTTCAAGTATAAAAAGAGTTGTAGAAAAAGGATATAAAAACACAAAAAAAGAGTTAAACAAAGATAAATGAACTTTAGTTTATCAGAAAGAAAATTTTGACATCTAAAAAGAAAGTTTTTGATAAAAGAAAGTTTGTTCGTATCTTATTCAATGAAATAACTCCAAATTTTGGTTAGTTAATCTTCAAAAAAAAAGGAATGATAATGATAAAAAGAGATTAAAAAAAACTGTGTGAAACTTTAGAAAACATACTCATAATTATTATCTTTTAAAAAGTTTTCACAAAATATTCCTTGAAGAAAAGAACATGTACTTAGACTTCCACCAGAAAAATATGTGTAATTAATATCTTTTTTCTCTACTTATTCCCTCCCATCTCATAAAAAAATCAGATTTTCTGATGCATTCGTCAGATTTTCTAGTAAAAATCTCAGATTTCTGATGAGGTCATCAGAATTTCTGATGATGTCATCAGATTCTGATGATGTCATCAGATTTTTCTTTAAAAAAAATTCAGATTTTCTGACTTTTTTATCAGATTTTCATCAGAATCCATCAGATTCCATCAGATTTTCTGTTAAAAAAATACATATTATCAGATTTTCTGATTATTTTATCAGAAATTTCATCAGATTTATCAGAAATTGTGATCCGAAAAAAAAAGCTCTACGGTTCAAGATCATTTTTTATAGCCTGCATGATTCGTTATTTTTTGAAGCCTCATCAATTGACAGCCTAAACACTTATCCTATATTGGATAGAAGATACTTATATCCTATGTTGTGGGGATACAAGATATAATGCTTACATTTAGGTGGAATTATAAATCGAGTTGAAAATTTATAACAACAAATGAAATATATTCAGATGATCAACCATAGAACGTCGGACGTTTGCCAAATAAACTTTCATGCCAATGAAGATACAGTCAACGAATATCACTAAAAAGGTGCCTACATGATAATGTGACAAGAAGAAAAGAAAGATACATCTTCAGCAAGTTTGTTTGTTATTTCTAAATATAAATGCATTGTTTGTATTTTTAACAACAAATAGGGGGTGACTGTTAGGCAACTTTATTATATTTGTTATTAAAAATAGTTTAAGTTACTTAGAAATAATTCCGTCAACACGAACCGACCGACGAACCGTCCCAGAAACACTAAACAATGAAGCTTCTAATTCTTTGATGAAAGATCACCACGAAGTTACAAGACTTCAAAATGTTAGCGGGACATTATGGAGTATACAAGATACAAAGTCAAAGAATTGTGTTAATAAGATAATAAATCTTATTAACACATTAAATATCTTTTCTAATGAAAAAAGCTTTCATTAGAAAAAGAAATCATTTCTAATGAATGAAACGCATTTCTGATGAAAAAAAGGAATTTTCCTTTTGGAAAAACATTCACCAGAAAAGGAAAAAGGAATCCTTTTTCATAAAAAGGAACCTTAAGCTAGAAAGTTATATTCTGGTGAAAAAGAATCTTTTCCTTTTGTAAAAGAAAAGGAATCTTTTCTTTTTGAAAAGAATCATCAGAAAACGAAAAGGTATCTTTTCTTGAAGCTTTCATCAGAAAATATATAATATCGAGGACGTTCTGATGTCGTTTGTTGTCCAGCAGGAGGCACTCACACGGCGTATTCAGGAGCTTGAGAGAGCTCAGCCACCGCCGTGCCAGTGTCAGGGTCAGAACCATTCTGCTTCTTCGCGGCACCCTCGACCATTGTTACCTGACTATGCTGCACGCCTTTTGGCACTTGAGCAGCAGGTTGCTTCTTGGTTGCGTACCCAGAGAGCCATGGAGGAGGACTGGCTCCATTTGCGACGTTTGTTCTACACCCATTTTCCCCCTCCTCCACCACCATCAGCCTAGGGCATCCTTAGTACAGCATGGGTAGACGCTGGTGAGAAGACGGCGATTGTTTTGACTGCACAGCATTTTTGGAGACGACATTTTGATTCTGACTTTTGTGACATGTATATGGATGTATTGACACTGGTTTGATATTCTTTTGGACTAGGGTGATGTAGCCCTTAGTCGATGATGATGTATGACACTGTTATGTACCTGTACACTTACTATGTGGTCTCGACATATGGCAATCACAGTATTTTCATCACATGTGATGTTTTGATTGATTATTTGTGTTTTATAACATGGGATGTTGTGTGATTGATATGATTATAACATGAGATGTAATGTACTATTACTATCATAATAAAGCGTACGTATTATAACATGGGATCTTTATTTTGGCCTGACCGACGTAAACCCATCTTTCAAAAGATGCCGCCGAGACGTCAAACGCCGATGCCTACCAACGAGGCAGAACTCCAACAAGTCATCGCTGCTGCCATCGTGCAATACGCCGCCTCGCAAGGAGGACCCAGCGGAAGCAGCTCAAACAACAATGGCAACAACAATCCACCTCATGGTAATACTAAGTCATTAAGACATACCATGATCTAATTGGATATCTCTAGCAAGGATGCTAATGCCATTCATATGTTGTAACGTATGTGCAGGGTGCACCTACAAGCAGTTTCTAGACTGCAAGCCTGTCAACTTTGATGGCACCGGAGGTGCTGTCGCTTTTGTTCGTTGGGCCGAGAAGACTGAATCTGTTCTCCGCATGAGCAAATGTGCGCCGAACCAGCAAGTCACCTACATTTCTGGGCTATTTCTGGATGGAGCCCTATCTTGGTGGAATTTGCAAGTACAGACACTTGGCGAAGCTGCTGCCTACGCACTAACATGGACCGAACTGAAGGAACTAATGCGCAAAAAGTATTGTTCTCGCGCTGAAATCCAAAGATTGGAAACTGAGTTCTGGCATTTGAGGATGGAAGGTCCGAAGATCGCGGAATATGTTTAGAGGTTTCACGACCTATCGCATGTGGTTCCCTATATGGTCACTCCAGAATTCAAGCGGATTGAACGCTTCATTTGGGGATTAGCTCCTTAAATCATAAGCATGGTGACCTCCTCCAAGCCGGCAACAATTACTGAGGCAATCGATTTGAGCGTAGCTCTCACTGAGGAGGCTATCCGCCTGAACAAGTTTGGTGAGATCGAGACAAAGAAGAAAGAGACACATGTCGAGTCATCCGGAGGTAACAAACGAAAGTTCTCGAACTTGAAACAAGGCACTAGTGGTGTTGTTAAGAAAGGAGAGCCAAACGCGCCAGCTCAGGTTACAGCTGGTGGTGGAAAGAAAGGAAAGGGATATATGGGCACCCAGACCAAGTGCAACACCTGCCAGCGTAACCATTCTGGCCGATGTGGTTTGAAGGTTTGTGAAGCGTGTGGGAAACCTGGCCACTTGAAGGATTCTTGTTGGGCCACTGTTGGTCAGGGAGGCCAAGGAGGATTTGGAAACAGAAACAATAACCGGGGTGGAATTGGAAATCGCCCACAAGGAAACAATGCAGGTATTGGGAATCGAGGCAACAATGCGAATCAAGCAGGCGCTGTGAATCATAACCAAAGGAATAACCAAGCTAGAAATGGAGGTGGAAACGGGCAAAGACCTGGATGCTTTAACTGTGGTGATATCGGGCACTTTAAGAGGAACTGCCCAGAGTTGAACCAAGCCCGTGGAAGAGTGTTCCATATCGAAGCGAGGGAAGCGCGCCAGGACCCCAATGTCGTTACTGGTACATTCCCTGTAAACCAACGCTATGCATCCGTTTTATTTGATACTGGTGCCGACTATAGCTTCGTATCATTAGAATTTAAGAATATGCTTGGTTTAGCCGCTGATAAGTTAGATATCCCCTACTCAATCGAATTGGCTAATGGGAAGTTAGTAGAAGCCAATGAAGTGATCAGAGGTTATGCAATCGAGTTGGGAGAACGTGAGTTTACTTTGGATCTACTACCAGTCCAGCTGGGGAGCTTTGACGTAGTAGTAGGAATGGATTGGTTATCAAGCAACAAGGCAGAAATTGTTTGTCACGAAAAGGTCGTCCGTATCCCGAACGAAGATGGCGAAACAATTGTGGTACATGGCGAAAAGCGCGATACGCCGTTAAGAATTATCAGCTGCCTCAAAGTGCGAAAGTGTTTACAGAAGGGATGTGCTGCCTTCCTGGCACACATTGTAGACAAGAAAGCTGCAGAACCGAAGATCGAAGACATCCCTGTCGTGAGGGAGTATCCGGAAGTCTTCCCAGAGGACTTGCCTGGACTGCCGCCTCAGAGGCAAGTAGAGTTTCACATCGATTTAGTCCCGGGCGCCGCGCCTGTGGCTAAAGCACCTTATAGACTTGCCCCGTCTGAGATGCAAGAATTGTCGACACAACTTCAAGAGTTGTTAGACAAGGGATTTATCCGACCAAGCTTCTCGCCTTGGGGAGCTCCGGTCCTGTTTGTCAAAAAGAAAGACGGTAGTTTTCGAATGTGCATAGACTACCGGGAGCTGAACAAGCTGACGATCAAGAATAGGTATCCTCTGCCAAGGATTGATGATCTGTTTGATCAACTGCAAGGTTCAAGCTTTTACTCAAAGATCGATTTGCGATCTGGATACCATCAGTTAAGGATACAAGAGGAGAGTATCCCGAAGACAGCCTTCAGAACTCATTATGGACACTACGAGTTCCTTGTTATGTCGTTTGGATTGACAAACGCACCTGCAGTCTTTATGGATTTGATGAATAGAGTTTGCAAGCCGTACTTGGACAAGTTCGTGATTGTGTTTATCGACGACATCTTGATTTATTCAAGGACAAAGGCTGAGCACGAACAGCATCTAAGAGCTATTTTGGAGCTGCTGAAGAAAGAACAGCTGTATGCCAAATTCTCTAAGTGCGAATTTTGGCTACGTGAAGTCCAATTTCTTGGGCATGTGGTGAATGGAGATGGAATCCATGTGGATCCAACCAAGATCGAAGTGATCAAGAATTGGGAAACGCCAAAGACGCCAACCGAGATTCGACAATTCTTGGGTTTGGCTGGCTACTATCGAAGGTTCATTGAGGATTTTTCGAAGATCGCTCAACCATTGACGCTCCTCACCCAGAAAGATAAGAAGTTTGATTGGGGAATCAAATAGGAAGAAGCGTTTCAGCTGTTGAAGGATAAGCTCTGCAATGCGCCAATCCTAGCACTACCGGAAGGTACTGACGATTTCGTGGTATACTGTGACGCCTCGCGTCAAGGATTGGGTTGCGTGTTGATGCAATGCCAGAAGGTTATTGCTTACGCATCACGTCAGTTGAAGGTACATGAGAAGAACTATACCACGCACGATTTGGAGCTAGGCGCAGTGATATTTGCTTTAAAGATCTGGAGACACTACCTATATGGTACGAAATGTACAATTTTTACAGATCATAAGAGCCTACAACACATATTCAACCAGAAGGAGTTGAATATGAGACAAAGACGATATGTTGAGTTGTTAAATGATTACGATTGCGAGATAAAGTATCATCCAGGGAAGGCGAATGTGGTTGACGACGCCCTGAGTCGAAAAGAGAGGATCAAGCCCATAAGGGTTAGGGCTTTGGAGATGATTATCCAAACCGATCTTTCCTTGCGCATTCGTGCCGCGCAGAAAGAAGCTCTTAAGGAAAGAAATCTTGAAGAAGAATATCTTCGTGGGATGGAGAAGCTATTAGTACCAAACGAGGAAGGAACGTTATGTTTTGAGAAAAGGATTTGGGTTCCTCTGTTTGGTGGTTTAAGGAAAGTTGTTTTTGATGAAGCTCACAAATCGCGGTACTCTATCCATCCAGGAGCGGATAAGATGTACCAAGATCTCAAGGATTACTATTGGTGGCCTAGGATGAAGGGCGATGTTGATGTTCATGTGAGCAAGTGTTTAACGTGTGCTAAGGTGAAAGCGGAATACCAGAAGCCTTCAGGACTTCTGCAACAACCTGAGATTCCCAAATGGAAATGGGAACAAATCTCCATGGATTTTATTACAAAGTTGCCAAGAACGCCAAGAGGTCATGACACTATTTGGGTGATAGTTGACCGCCTAACAAAGTCCGCACACTTTCTGCCAATCAAAGAGAAGGATAACACCAGCAAACTGGCAGAAATATACATGAGAGAGATCGTCGCACGTCATGGAGTGCCTCTCTCGATCATCTCTGATAGAGACGGAAGGTTTGTGTCAAGGATTTGGCAATCCTTCCAAGAAGCTTTTGGCTCACAATTAAATCTGAGCACTGCATTTCACCCTCAGACCGACGGTCAAAGCGAGCGGACCATTCAGACCTTGGAAGATATGCTGAGAGCATGCGTTATGGATTTGGGAGGTAGCTGGGATAAGCATTTGCCATTGGTCGAATTTTCATACAACAACAGCTACGACACCAGTATTGGAGCCGCGCCATTCGAAGCTCTTTACGGACGCAAGTGTCGATCACCCCTATGCTGGACTGACGCAGGTGATAGGCAGCTTGTTGGTCCCGAAATTGTCCAAGAGACGACAGACAAGATTGCGCAGATTCGAAAACGCATCGAAGCAGCCCGCGAAAGACAGAAAGCTTATGCAGATCCAAACCGGAAACATTTGGAATTCCAAGTTGGAGATATGGTTTTATTGAAAGTTTCACCCTGGAAGGGTGTGGCCCGCTTCGGAAAGCGTGGGAAGTTAAATCCGCGCTACATTGGCCCTTTCAGAATTTTGGAAAGAATAGGACTAGTAGCATACAAGCTGGACTTACCTGCCGAGCTGAATGGAGTTCACGATACATTTCATGTATCCAACCTGAAGAAAAGTCCAACTCAAGATACCATTGCCATTCCCACCGACGAGATTCATGTTGACGACACGCTTCATTTCGTTGAAGAACCTGTTGAGGTTACGGATTGGAAAGTAAACAAGACCCGCCGGAGCAGTGTCAAGCTCGTCAAAGTTCGTTGGAATGCCAGACATCGTCCTGAATACACCTGGGAGCGTGAGGACCGGATGAAAGAGAAATACCCCCACTTATTTCCTAAGAACCCTGTATCTACAAGCAGAACTTAAAATTTCGGGACGAAATTTTTCTAACGGGGGGAGAATGTGACAACCCTCACTAAACCAGGTATCCGTACGACTTAATTAAAAATTAATTACTGCTTAATTGCTGTGCTTACTTGAACTTGTGGATAAACTGCTACTTGAATACTGATACATGTACTTACTTGCATCATACTTTACTTGCTGTCACTCCATATTTGGCTTACAACACCTTTGTGACAACCTTGATGCACCAAAAGGCACAGTAGCACAATGAACGGATAACCTATTAAATGTGCTGTCATAACTAGCACCAGGCAGGTACTGCCTCTAAGGCCTGTAAGAGCCGGAGATAGTTTGCTACACTAGTAGAGAGTGTAGGGATATAAGGGTTGTAGAACTGCGTCACTAGGAATGAGATTACAGTGACCGGATGTGCCTAAAACGTACTCTAGGTACAAAATTCAGCACTTTACACAAAAATTCAGCATTAAGCTACCTACTAGAGTGCCAAAACATGAGAAAAATATTACTAGACACTTTCCAAAGTGTCAGGAATAAGTTGTGTCACTAAAAATAATAATAACGACACTTTAAAGCTTTGTTAAGCACTTTAACGGATCACTATCCAACCGAACAACCGGACTATACCCGGAACATAAAAATATTGTCATTAACATAGTTTTTCTTTTTCTGAGCCAGTTAGGGTCCCTGAATACCCTAACACCCGTCACAACGCACTACATGCTAGTAAATGGTTTAACCTCCTAATCATCTAACTAATACTTAACACTTAGTTGGAAATGAACTAGACCCCCCCCCCCTCTCTAACCGAACCGTCCCCAAGGGGGACACCCCTTGTACCTTGTTGATTTATTTAATCTCCAATGCCTAATATCTAGCTAGCACATAATCCCTTGGTTAATGTCCATGTGAGTTGTCTATAAGATCAACACTTAACCCACCATAACACTTAACCACCAACACTTAGAGAAATCTCTCTCTCTCCCTCTCTAATAGCTCTCGGCCGAACACCCCTATATCATCCATCCATTTTTCGGTTTTGATCTTCTCATTCCAAGATCATACAAGTGCTAAGGATCGCGTATAAGGAAGCTTGGTGCACTCGGATTGCGAAGGACCTCGCTACATTGCTTTTATCCACGCGTTTTTCGACTAGTTTCTTCCCTAGCCTCGAGCTAGTAGTAAGTTGCTTGAAACACATTCTTGATCCATTCTAAAGTGGTTAAAAAGATATATGACAGTTAAAATTTATGAACATGCAAAAAGATATGAAAAAGTCTACTAAAATGTTAGAAATGTTGGTTAAAAGCTTGATTGTTGTGTAAATCATGTAGGATTTGTTTTGTGTGATTATTTAGTGCCGATCTATGTTGTGGTAGCTCGGATCATCGTTTAACCTGGATTGGTCATGATCATAGATCATGACATAGAGCTTGTTTAAGTGTAACAAGGGTTAAGTGATGAAACTCTACCACACGAGAAACTTGAACTTGTGTAAAAACGATTTTACTTACGAAATAGTGTTTAAAACTAGTAGATCTACGGATCTACAAGCGGTATTTTCAAAAGACCACGTGTCAAGAGAAAACATACTTTTAAAGACGGATCTTACATAACCAAAAGTGCTTTTGTAAACACACAAGTGCGTAGACACTTGTGTAACACAAAGTTTTGACGAAAGAACTATTTTTGTAAATGTTGACAAAAAGTTGTGGAAATTTATTTTCTTTAAAAACGAGACTTTTATGAAACCGGATTGATTTATACAAAAGATCCACTAAAAATAATGGAAAGATACTACATATTTTGGAAAAACCACAAGTTCATGTATTTTTGCGATTTACATCTATTTTGACTAGTTTGATGGTTTGAATAATGTTTATAGATTGAATGAGAAAATCGTTGGTTTGATTTGTAAAAGAAAATGATACGCTTGAAAGCGTGGCCACCTCCAGTTACAGAGGAAACTCTGGCGAAATTTTTCCAAAAACCTAACACTTAGAAATATTTTCACTACAAGTGTTAGAAATACTTTTCTTCGTGTTTTCGAATTATAGATTTCGCCACGACTTATTTAAAAAATATCGGAGGTGGGATTTCACAAAATAAAACGTGATAAATATATGTATTTAGTATATATACTTTTCATAAGCGTCACTTGTAAAATGTTTATGACTATTTTGTGAAATATACAAATATTATTTTTAGGGTAAAAATAATATTACCGAATGTTAATGATATTATTTTGAAGTAAGAAATAAAATATATTAAGTGAGACTTAATAATATATTTCGAATTTTACGAACACGCATGTATTAAATCCCCCATCCTTGGGAAGGAGAATAATTACCAAGTATTTACAAAAATATAAACAAGAAATAGTTGTCTAACTATTTCCCAAAAACTTAAACCTTAAGCCAAGGCACGGCCGTCCGTCTAATAGACTTAGTACGTGTAGGTCGTCGCACAGCTGCTTGATCAGGAGATATACTTGGTAGAGACGCACCACTGTGAGTTCATGTCCCCCTTTTCTCTAACTGTTTTCAGTTTTCTAAATTGCGGGGCTGAAATACATGTTACTATGATTACGAATAATTCTTACATGGTATGGTTAGCGTAAGGAGGGTTATTATTATTCAGATCATGTGAGTGGGTAGGCAGAAACTTGAGGCAATTAATCCTCAAGGTAGGACCGAGGGGCAGGAGCGGTAGACCTATTTGGGTGTAGCGAGCCCAACCCCAGGCCCAACACAGAACGGACCTCGGGGTGACTTTGTACCCAACGCATAAATATGCTAGGTTTGAGTCTTCCTACTTGCACTTCACACATATCAGTGGCCTTGCAAACCATTGGTGATCTCTTTTTCCTTATTTGCTACATACCAGGATTTTTATACATACAAAGGTTTATTTACTCACTTACACATGAACTCGCTCAACATTATTGTTGATTTTTCAACTTACATGTATTTCAGGGAATTAAAGATCTGGCGCGGTATGTTATGTTTTCCCGCTGCATATGGGTTCCGAGGTCATCCCGGTTTAGGAAATGTGGCTTTTTCCTGGACGAGTCACAAATCTTAAACTGCATTTTATTCATGTTGATGTTTATGTCTTTCAAAACAATGTTTTATATTATGGTGTTGTAGTCCCTAAGACAATGTTATGTTACTTCGGTTTTAAAACTTATTTTTAATGGATGATCTTGCATGGTTTTTATTTCATATAGCTTGTTATGATTAAGCTATGGTATTAAGAAGTCACACCAAATTAACCACGCTTCCGCAAAGCCAGGGTGTGACATTATCTTTCTCAAAACTCATTTTTCTCTTTGTTTGACTCAAATTGTTCACTTCTGATAACTCAACTTCAACCAACTTGAAAACTTTTGTCAATTTGTTCACATTTACATTCTCAATTGGAAACTCAGAATCCGAATACAACTTATCAGATCCAGCCATCTTGTACATCACAAGACCCGGTTCATCACTTAAGTTGTTTTTGGATTTTGGTTTCTGAATGTACTTCTCCAAGAAACACCCATCTTCCTCAGTAGTGTCACTATTCATTTTTAGCACATTTTCAACAACACCTTTTACAATATCATTTTGGACACTATCGTCATTGGAAGATGTGAACGTGACATCAATGTTCTCCGGAAGTTTAACTTCACTTTCTTCCTCAATTTCAACCAACCCAGATTGCTTTTTCATGTAGTTATCAAGAACAGGTGGTGGTACTTGATGAAAACCCACCCCAGTTCCATCACAGTACACATCTTCGCCCGCTTTGTCTTTCCCGATGGGTTTGGGTAATAATATGTTGCAAAACAAAGCTTGCTGAGCTGTAACTGTTAAGCTTCAACTGGATTCGCTCGTTTTCAATTTCAGCCTCTTGAAATTTAAGTTTCAGTTTAGCGATTTCATCCAGTTGTTGGTTGATTGATTCTTCTTTTACTCTAAGCACTGCTTTTAGATGTTCATTTTCTTTAAAAGTTTTACCATTTCGATCATCAATATCTTTCAATGTGCTTTTGAGTTTTTCAAACTTCTCAGAAATCTGACGGTTTTCAAGAATTAACCTTTCATTTTCTTGTTTAATTTTGTCATGATCAATTTTATCATTTTCAATTTGTCTAGTTAATTCTCTTATCCGTTCAGTTAAAGCTTTAACTGTTTTGTCACGATCAAGAATCTGATTCTCAACGCTTCTGACTTTTGCTGTCAGATCATCAACTTTCTTACCGTTGAGATACGTGACTGTGCTACAAAATTTGCACTCTTTGATGCAATTTTTGCAATCAACATTTCCATCAATTTTCTTACCTGACACATTTTTTGACACGTTTGAACTGACCTGGCTTTTTGACTCAGACACGGAGTTAGAGTCTACCTCAAGTGCCTTAGCAGCCAGCACTTTGTCAGCCATTTTTCCCAGGTTCTCAGCATTCAACTCCTGCGTTGTGTCAATAACTCCAGTATCAACTTTCTTTGATTTTTCCTGCTCTTCTTTCTCTTTTCTCTCTTTCTCTTCTTTCTCTTTCTCGTCTCCAGTTCCCCACCATTTATTCTGCCAGTACTCATCCTCTTCTTTGTACTGCTGTATTATGGCCTCGATATCAAGCGTTTTGTCATCGATCGCAATATTTCCATATTCATCAAGATAACACTCCCTGTCCGGATCCCATCTATTTGCTCTCCTCGCTTCCAGAAAGATACGAGATATTCTAATTATTTTGTTTTCAGCAATCATTTTTCTGTATTGATATTTTTGCTCTTCAGTTCTATCATCTTTCCACGGAATAGGTTCGCCGTTTTTCGCCATGAATGCGTAACCAACCGCATCTTCTTCTGGTAGAACTTCTTGACTCCAATCATAACCCTCATCATCATAAATCACCGCAAGAGCTCTAGATTTCTCTTTGTTGTCTTCAACCTGCTTCAATCTAGGCGGCTCAGATTTATTCTGATGATATATTGCCTTCTTGTAATAATCATCTCTGAAAGGATTCTCCGACTCATCAGCATAAGCGTTTCTGCATTCTCGTTTGAAGTGACCTTTCTGCTTACACTTGAAGCATGTCACCTTGGACTTATCGAAACCCAGCTTAGTAGATGGACCACCAATTGTCTTCCTGCCAGTAATTTCCATGAAACGCTGTGCTCGACGAACAGCACTGGCCATAGCCCAACGAATATCGATCAGCTCCATTTCCTCATGATCAATCTGATCATAATCTTCTTTCGTCAGATTGGTGTTGCCTATCTTCCCAGCTACTAACCCTTCATACGATTCCAACGCCGATGCTAGGAAGATCATCTGCTGTTTGGCCGACTCCTCATCAAAATTCTGAGCATTCTTCAACTCTATTGCAATGTTGCATTGAAAACGATTCTTTGCATCAGAATGATTTGCAGATGATGAAGATCCACTGTGATAACCACTGTGATTTCCACTGCTTTGACCACTTTGACTTTCTTTGCTTGCTGTGGACACATTTTCAGCAGAAAATGCAGTTTTTGGAGACGTTGCTTTTGGCATCATGCTCTATGGATAATACAAATCCAAATTCTGTTGATAAGATGAGTGATTGACTTTGTATGTCTTCTTCAGTTCCAACTCGTGACTCTCGAGTTTCTCAATCAGCAAATCTAATGTCAACTTTTCTGGTGCTTTGATGGTATTCTTCAGCATTAGCGCATAATATCTCCAATCCATCTCGTCAGGCAATGAATCGAACAATTTGTCGATAAGATCTTCTTCAGGATATCTGATATCATGTCTTACTAATTCCAACTTCAGATGACCAAACCTTTCTATCATTTCACAAACTGACTCGTTCTTTAAACACCCAAACATATCAAACTCTTTCTTAAGTAGTTTCTTTTTGTTTTTCTTGATTTCTTCACTACCTATACATTTCTTTTCTAGCTTTTCCCAAAGATCTTTTGCATTTGAATAATCGATCAAAGCAATAATGTCTTCCCGGACGGATTGAAATAACAATGCCACACACTTTTGTTCAGCTACAAACGAATCAATCTCCTCAGTTGCTCTTAAAGTTTCACCATTTTTGTTTCCATTGGCATAACCGTTTTTCAGACTTTTCCAACTGGGAAATGCAAATGCCATCAACCAATCTTCAAACTTTCTTGACCACCGACTGTATTCCTCGATAGCCATTAGCTTTGGAGGTTTATTGAAAGTTCCAAAGGCGCTTTCAGATTCCCAAGCTTCCTTTTTCTTCTCTTTTGGCTGATTCTCATTGTTGTTGCTTGTAGATGTATCATCTCCCGAGTTTCCAGCAAACGCGTACATGTCGCTAAACGGGTTCAAGAATATATCATTCATCTTGAATGTACCTGCAAGAATCAACAATCACTTAGTAAAATTTTCGAAATTTTGAAAGATAGTGACAAATGAGCGAAATATCAATTTTGATGACAAATGAGCGAAATCAATCAAAATGTACACTTGAGCGAAATCAGTTGTGACTGATAAGTAAAATCACTTATGTAACAATAAGCGAAATCAAAATAGTGTTCCAGCGAGCTAAACTGACTTATAAGCGAAATCAGAATGATGTCACTATGAGCGAAATATGCTATGTCCGAATAAGCGAAACTATCAGGTTCAAATAAGCGGAACTACTAAGTCCGAATAAGCGGAACTATCAGGTTAAAATAAGCGGACCTAAGTGTTGTCTGTATAAGCGAACCACAAGAGCGAACCAGACTATGTCACAACAAACGAACCACACAAGCGAACCTCTACAAAGTCACAATGAGCGAACCACAAAAGCGGATCTCAAATAACTGTAACTATGAGCGGACCTCTTGAGCGGAACTCCAACAAATGTGACCTAATAAGCGGACCTAAAAAGCGAACCTCTAATAATGACTGAAAAGCGGAACCTATTTACGAGCAGTTTTAGGTCACTTTTAATCCGATTTTAAGCCTGAACTTCTCAAGGGTTTGTTATTACTGTATTTAACACATTATACTCAAATATCAGACAATTTCAACCGTAGGAACTATCTCAAATCGAAAAAGTATGAGAGAAAATGAGTAGAAGTGAGAGAATTTTGTCGAATCAGCTGTAGTAGTATGAACTCCTCGTCCTGAAGCTCTGATACCACTTGTTGGACCGATTTATGACCCTGAAAAGTTAGTGAAGGACGTTCATCTTCACGTATAAAGGCGGAATCAGTACACGCAAAGTTACACAGCTTTTCCTATTCAATTCCTTCTCTTTTATTGCTTTCTGAGTTGATTTTGAAAGAGTTTGATTACATAAGCAATGAACACGGTCCGCTCCAACATACACGAATGAATGATCAGGTTCGCTCCAATGACCTATATATAGTCCATGTGGTTTCGCTTATATGGACAGTCCATATAAGCGAACCTATATGTTGACATATAAGCGAACCTACCTATGACCCTATAAGCGAACCTACCTAAAAACCCTATAAGCGAACCTACAAACCTAATATGTACATACAAACGAAATCACTTCTAATCCTATGTACATAAAAGCGAAGTACATCATTAAAACCTAATTTGACTTTTAAGCTCCTATCTTGACTATCTTGACCTAAGACTTGACGTATACGAAGTCAACAGACATTCTGTGCACCAACAGACTCCCCCTTGGATGTTGACGAAGTCTTCAGCTCCGAGTCTTCAGTCTTGGTCTTTTATCCAACTCTCTGTCTTCTTATCCTAAGCACTCTATCTTCACAGGTTCAGGTTCACAATCTAGCTCCATCTTCAAACTCCCCTTTGACTGTTGATCCAGACTCCCCCTCTCAATATGCTAGAATCTGAGGTATTTATCTAGTTCAAGCTTTGACATTTAGCTTACGTGGGAATAATGAAGTCCAAAACCTGTGTCTCAAACATCAATCATTACAAACATATCTTTTCAACAATAAATCACAAACTCCGTTTTAGAAATCCACTCAAGTATTCAGGTCCAAGTTAATGACCCTGATTACTCAATTAATCTACCAAGTTCAATTTAATGACCCTGGTTGATCATTTGACGAATCAAACTGATTTAAAACAACAATTTCACAATTTCTGAAAATAACAAGTATCAAGTTAATGAACTTGTTTTCAAATTCTCGTCAAAGTTTGGGGCTAAATAATGTGAACACATGCAAACTGGAAGGGTGGTTGTGTCTATACCCTGAATTTTCTGTCTAAGGCTAGAGTGTTCGTACAAATCCGCAGTACCGGACCAGTCACTCTTACCTGGGAACTCTTGGGGTGAGTGTCCACTTATAGGCGAGCATGTCTTTGTGATACATTATGAGGACCTATTTACTTTGATTCAGCCTTTGTGTGTCGTTTGTTTGTTTCGTGGTTTGAACAAATGACCATCACCCATGCTTTTTGGTCAGTAATTGTAACATCCTTACCCAATGCCATTTCATTTGTTTTCTCTCTTGTTTCCCCTTTTAGAATGCCTCCACAATGCGACAATCAGGTACCTAATGAAGAACTGGCAGCTTTCATTACACAGCAAATGGCTGCTGCAATCCCTAACATCATTGCTCAATGTAACCTAGCCCTCAACAACAATAATGCTCCATGCACCTTCAAGACGTTCAACTCTGACCTGCCATCAAAATTTTCTGGGTCTCAAGGAGCGACTGCACTTCTGCAATGGTTCGAAAGTTTAGAGAGCACCTTCAGACACGTTCAGTGTCCAAACGAGCGAAAGGTGGAGTTCGCATCTAGTGTTTTTGAGAAACGAGCTTTAACATGGTGGAATGGTGTGATGAGAGATAGGGGTGCCAAGGTAGCACTGGCTCAAACCTGGGAAGAGCTTCAAGCTCTAATGATGAGGGAATTCTGTCCTCGTCATGAGATTAGAGCATTGGAAAGGGAATTCGACGATCTTAAGTAAGATAGCGGTGAGCATCGAGCCTACACGGACCGTTATGAGGAGTTAAGTTTGTTATGCCCGAACATGGTTACGCCTTTGGATAAGGCAATCGAAAAGTACATTGATGGCCTCCCTGACTCAGTATAAGACATAGTTACTGGTAGTAACCCCACTACAGTTAGGCAGGCCATTGAGCTATCCGCTACCTTGACTGAATCTCAAATCAGGAAAGGTAAACTTTTCTGTAAGGGCGACAAGAAACCGATCGAGGAATCGAAACCAAAGGATGAATAGACTGGATCTCCTAAGAAGTCCAAGAAGTGAAAGGCTTCTCAGAACTTTTCCGTGGTTGCTCACAAAGATCAAGTCGTCCCCAACCAACCAGTTCAACCCCCTGCTAGGAAGCCATACAACGGAACTGCACCCTTGTGCAACTAATGTAGCCTTCACCATCATGCCAATGTAAAGTGCCGCAAATACCAAACTTGTGGACTTATACACAATACAGCAAGGGTCTGCCCAGCTGCAGCTGAACCAAATCAGGCTGGCAACAATCCTGCTCAAGCTCATTTTCCACCAGGTTCTTGCTTCAACTGTGGCGAGATGGGCCATTTTCGAAGGAATTGCCCAAAGCTTGCTAATGCAAATCCAGCGCAGGGATGAGCATCTAACCGATTGGAAGACAACGCTATTTAGAAATAATCAAGCTGTATGTATTATTTTCTTTTGTTGTCAAGGTCTATGAAATAGTTGTTGATGTTGTTTATAAATAAATCTTTTATTTACATTGCAATGTATTTATGTGGTTGCATGTATAAACAACATATCCCCTACAATACCGACAATCAAGGAATCGTATTCCTTGAAGAACAGACTACCCCCAAAATTCTTCCATGTTATGATATCTTGCGTTTTCCACGAAAATCCTAAGTACCCATTTCTTCCAAGGAAACGAAGTACAAGGCGCAAGTTACAACTCTGGAAAAATACCCAAAGTGCCTCTATAAATCCTTAATAGGGTACCTAAGGGTATTTCCGTAAGTCCTTAATTGTTGAGTACCTTAATTCGAATGTTATGTTTCCTTGTAAACGAAATCGAATTTTGGAAGATCATCCTATCTTTTCAGAAAGATTCTTGAGGACGTTGAAGTCCATCAACTAGGTTCCTGGTATACCTTGAATACCCATGTTCAAATCAGCGTCAAGTTAATATAACAAAATAATAACAAATTATTAACCAAGAAAACAATTATGTGCTTATGTGTTTATGTGTTGACCCAATCAAAGTTGTCTCAAGCTTGTTCAAATTCTATCCCTTTCACATTATGAAATACACTGTGCGGACTGTGCAAGGAATTACGTAATTATGGATGCATACATAATTATGGAATTCAGTGCACAGAAACCACAACAAGTTTTGTCATGTGTCTAGAGTTAATTCTATTCATTCCCATTTCTGATGAAGCACCTGCTGAAAATGACTCCGTCCGTTCATTTTCGTTTCTGAAGAATGTCCGTTGAGGGAAATGAATATCCTTTTGAGTTAACTCTATTCATTTCCGTTTCTGATGAAGCACCCATGGAAAATGACTCCGTCCGTTCATTTTCGTTTCTGAAGAATGTCCGTTGAGGAAATGAATATTCTTTTTCCTTCATTTCCATTTCTAATGAAGCACCCATCGAAAATGACTCCGTCCGTTCATTTTCGTTTCTGAAGAATGTCCGTTGAGGAAATGAATATCCTTTTGTTATTCCTTCATTTCCATTTCTGAAGAATAACCGTTGAAAATGACTCCGTCCGTTCATTTTCATTTCTGAAGAATGCCCGTTGAGGAAATGAATATCCTTTTGTTTATTCTATTCATTTCCATTTCTGATGAAGCACCTGTCGAAAATGACTCCGTCCGTTCATTTTCGTTTCTGAAGAATGTCCGTTGAGGAAATGAATATTCTTTTTCCTTCATTTCCATTTCTTATGAATCACCCGTCGAAAATGACTCCGTCCGTTCATTTTCGTTTCTGAAGAATGTCCGTTGAGGAAATGAATATCCTTTTGTTATTCCTTCATTTCCATTTCTGAAGAATACCCGTTGAAAATGACCGTCCATTCATTTTCATTTCTGAAGAATGCCCGTTGAGGAAATGAATATCCTTTTGTTTATTCTATCATTTCCATTTCTGAGGAAGCACCCGTTTAAAATGACTCTGTCCGTTCATTTTCATTTCTGAAGAATGTCCGTTGAGGAAATGACAGGATTATGCCTTGTATATCTTTGGTGGTTATTTAACACAAAGTCACAGATAGACTTCTACGAATAAATTTCGGGATGAAATTTACTATAGTAGGGGAGACTGTGACACATGTGCCTCTACGACCATCAAATAAATACCAAATCAATGAAATATTTTATTTCATACTTGGGATTTGTATAAATATGTGTATCGTTTGCACATATCAATTCATGTTCGATTTCGAGCTTTAAATCGCTTTCTGGAAGGTTATACGCGATCTGATGCGTAAATATAACCAGTTTAATGCAAAAAACACTCTGGAATAGTGACATAGGCTTAACATACCTTAAATAACCTTTACACAACTTTGAAATAAGTTTTGGATAGTTTGGTATGCCGAAATCAAGTTTATTCGCTTACATGGACTAATTTCAACAAACTGCGAAAGTATGCCGATTCGTACTGTAACGAACATTCCGGAACTTGATCATAAGTTAAATATGCCCTAAATACCCTTTACATAGCTTAGAAATAGGCTTTGAGGTGTTTGGTGCGCAAAGCACAGTTAGCACAGTGAGCGGATAACTCAGAAATATACTGACAGTGCCAGTACATAGACAGACGGTGTTTTGAGACCCAGTATGGTCCAAGGACAAGGTACTACACTAGTATAGTGTGTAGGGAAGTGAGGACCATAAGACTGTATCACTAGGTGATAGATAAAGTGCCTAAAACTCACTTCAAGTGTAGAATTCTGCATTTTTCAGCAAAATTCAGCATTTTAAAATGCTAGTAATATGCAGAACATTGACTAAATGGTCCTGAATGCTTTCCTAAGTGTTGGAAATTAAAAGTGTTACAAAAAGATACATAAAGGACACTATACGGAACAACTTAGCACTTTAAGGAACCGGTATCTAACCGAACAACCGGACATTACCCGGGACACCAAATTTTTGTCAGAAACATTGTTTTATTATTTTTGGACTAGTTATGGTCTCTGAATACCCCAACACATTGTATAATGTACCATACACATAATATACTAGATATTACACTTAACCTCCTAAATATTTACCTCCTTACTATCAAATTTTACAATTAACCCCCCCCCCCCTCCACTCCATTTACGGTCCACAAGGGGACCCCACAACCCACTCACTAGATCTCCTCAATATTTTATTAGATTGTTACTTGCTTGAGTAGCCATATTATTGTGTAAGAAGATTATATGTATGGGTTGCAAGATCATCATGTCATTTCATATCTTCACTCAAACTTCACCCCACTCCCTCACACACTCTCTCCCTCTTGGCTCACTCTATAACCGCCACCATCACCACCTTGTCACCACCATACAACCAATTTTCAAGCTTATTCAAGTGTTAGAAGGTGATTCTTGGAGCTTGAAGCTTGTAGATCATCAAGGAGCTTTCTTACTTGCATTCATTCACCACTTTTCATCATCTTTTTCACTAGTGTTCTTCCCTAGCTTAAAGCTAGTAGTAAGATCTCTCATAACTCTTGTTTACTTTTATTTTTATGATTAAAAGATATACATTATGATGAAATAACAAGAACACTAAAATACTTGCACTTAAATATTGAAACATAAAGATGATATATGGTGAAATCTTGTTGGATTAAGGTTGATTAAAGCATGCATGGCATTTGATTGTTGATTTCTTGATAATATGATGTTGATCATCATAAGGAACTTGTTAAAGTATGATTAAAAACATGGTTTAACAAGTTAGAGGGTGATTATGGGTTTACATGAAATAATCATCTTCTTGAACAAACATGAGCTTGAAAGAAAAAAAAATGATTTTCTTACAAAGTAATAAACCTAGTGAACTAGTAAACTTGGGAATCCAAGACTTGTGTATGATTATCCAAGAAAAACCAAGTTGTAAAGATGATTTTTGAAAGATCATAACTTTTCTTGCACTTACATTATTTTTAGAAATAAAATGAGTGTAGGAAGGCTAGTAAAACATGAAGATGTTGTAATTAAATATTTTTGTAAAATGAGTTCACAAGTTGTGAACATCTATAAATTCCAAGAATGAGATTTTAACAAAAGTAAATACACTTTGGAAGGTAACTAAAGCCACTAAACGCTTTACTAAGTTACTACACATTTTTGTGAAATATCAAGTTCATGATGTTATGAAAATCATATAATTTTTGCACTTGGTGAACATAATATTGTTTAAAGTATGATTGTTGATTGATTGAATGAATTTTGAAAAGAAAATGATATGCTATTTAGCATGGACACCTCCATTTACAAAGGAAACTTTGGCGAAATTTTCTAAAAATTTCAACACTTAGAAAATATTTTCTAACAAGTGTTACAAGTGTATTTTTAACTATGATCTTTGTAGGATCGTATTGACGATCAAATGAGTCAATCTGAGCTAATATACGACAGTTTGAGTGGCGGAAACAAACAAACTGTTTTGAATCAGAAAGAAATGAGTAGAAACAGAAGATATCACTTTAAACTACACTTCTCATTCATATATTGACTTGACAAACCAGCAGCAGTTCGGCACCAGAACTATGGAACTGTTACAAATGAGAAGCTATAACAGCCTATTTATAGACTTACACCTTTCGCTTGAAACTACCATGTGATCATTCAAGCGAAAGCACATAAAACAAATATATAAATCCTATTTAATGCACTGACTTTTGTTTACGTATGACTTTGTAATAACATGATGTCATCTTCTGATGTCATATGGATGATGTCATCATCAAGAATGATGATATCATTCTGGTTCAGATCTGCAACGAAACTGAGACTCGATATAAGACGAAGTCAACAGACATATGCACCAACAGTCTCCCCCTTGGATGTTAACGGAGTCTTCAGTACGAGACGTTAGTATGTCAAACCTTCAGTCTTAATCAGTCTTCACACTCTCTCTTCAATCACCCTATTGCTAACAGACTCCCCCTTACGTTGTTCCGGGATCGTAATCTGATATAGCACTCTCTATCTTCTCAGCATTAGCAGCTTTCACACATTCAGGACCATCTCCTGGCTCTCCGCAGCAACAAGATTAGGAACCTGGCTTTTACGTCTACAGACTCCCCATTTCGACAAGCTGGGATCGCAGTCTGGATTTCACTAGCTGCATACCTGCATATACTCTAACCAACAGTAAGATAAACTTTATACTTACCACTTGAATTTAAAATGATTAAATTGGTTTCAAATTAATGATCCATTTATCCATTTCAAAAAACTTTCTCAACTCAAATAAACTCTCCCAAACCAATATCATTCATCATGTTTAGCACTTGGGATTTTGAAAATCAGCTCTTCAACATCAGTTGTCTAAAATCTTTTTGAATTTTTTCAAAAATTTATGCTAAAACACACTAAAATCTTTTTGGATTTTGGGAAATAAACTATATACAGACATATTTTTGTGAGTTTGTGTAAGAGGATCATATCAGTTTTTGAGACACATCACTAGCACCGTTAAGCTTTAAACATTTTAAGTTCTAAACGATTCACATTGATTGACGATATAGTTGTCCTCTTAAGCTCAATCTAAAAACTTTCGAAATGCTTACCGATACGTTAAGGTATATTAATTATGCACTAAGTTCTTATGGACCCCACGATCTCAGCATATCCCCTCATCATGCAATACACTAACTCAAGTAATGACTTTAAACTTTTATCAACTTTGATTTGTGCGAAAACAAAGCAGAATGTTTAAACATTAACAATCAGGTCGATACTTCCGTATACGCAGAGAAAGTCCAATGTTTAAACAAAATAAGAAAAATAAAATAAGTTGAAGTTGTTTAGGCTTTAACCACTAGGTCGATACTTTCGTATACGCAGAGGAGGTCCAAAGCTTAAACGAAACACCAAAGAAAATAAAGCAGAACGTTTAGGCAATAACATCCAGGTCGATACTCACGTATACGCAAAGGATGTCCAATGCTTAAACAAAATAAAGAAATAAAACAAGTTTAAATCTTGGCAAAATGAAATGCACAATCACAGCGACTTTTTAGCAAAGTTGTGAAAGTTCACAGACTTAACCAGTTTTATGTCTTTCGACAATCAGCAATTACTGAGCAGGCACACAATCAAGAAGGACAAAACTAAGTATTATGCTTTCAACCATGTTTCCCACTAGAACTAGGCTTTTTCATTTAAGTTTGTATCGTTCTAGCAAATCTACTAGTCTAGCTGAGCCTATCGTCACATCTTTAGTGAATCGTTTATCACATTTGACATTACATTTCTTTAGCATGCTGTAATAGTCCAACTGATTTACTATCATTTCCTCTTTTTCACAACCAAACTCATTTTGAATTTTTCAATGTTTTTGGCATTTTCAAATTTTCTAATTTTTAAAACTTTTTCTCCCCCTAAAATCAAAATTATATTTCAAATTTTGATTTTCTGGGAAAATTTGAAAAATAAAGCAGTAAACTATCCAAACAAATTGACAAACTGATGAGAATTGCCTCAATTCGCCATCCACTTGGCTTAAACAATCAGAACTCCCCCTGACAACAAACTATTTTCCCATTATGATTTAAAAACATTTAAGTTTGTTTTAATCAAAATGGTTTTTCCGGAAAAATTAGTTTTGTTGAATTCACACACACGGGGTTCATTCATCACCTTGTTCTTTCATCCAATTGTACGAAACTTAAATCAAGTACAACTTAATGTCCTTGATTAAACATTTCTCAAGAAAGATGCCGATTCATGCTCCACACTTACCAACCTGGGAGCTCCGGCAAGTCAGGTTTTTTTTCAGTTAAAGAGATTCACCCAAGCCTGACGGTCCTTGGGTGTTTTGAACATACCTTTTTGATTCATAAAATTCTTTAACTCCTTTTACCTTACCCTCAACCATTTTTTCAAAAATATTTTTTACTTTGCTACTGAAAGCCTTTTCGACATCAAATTCTTTCTTTTCAGAATAGAACTGATTCGAAATTTTCACTTTACCAACTTTTTGTTTAAAATTTTCAGTTCGCAATGGTGGAAAGTTTGTGTCATCCATTGGCGGAACTGAATTTTCACTTTTGAGCTCAACTTGTGGCTCCTCTGATTTTGACGAATCAGAATCATCACCAGAATGTGGCTCATCTGACTTAGATAAGCCAGATTCATCGCCAACACGTAGCTCCTTTGTTTCCGAAGAAACAAATTCATCGCTAACCACTTCAACCTTTTTTATCTCCTCTTTTGTCCTCAGATTTGTATCTGATGGATTCATTTTACTTGACTGATTGTTTGTTGAGCAAAGTGATTCATCAGAACTTTTATCTGAATTAACCGTTGTACCCGAGGACAAAATCCTTTCAAGATACTCTCGTGCTTTCTTTCTTTTCTTTCTCAGTCGGTCTTTTTGTCCTTGTGAAAGCCTCACTTTCTGTTCTTTTGGCTTTTCTTCTACCTTGACTGATTTCTTTGTTTTAGCCACCCATGATTGAGTATCAAAAACTTTTGTCTTTGGATAAATCTTTGAAGTCTTTTGGGTTTTCGAAGATTCACCAATCTCAAAAATTGATTTCGGTTTTTCTTCAGACTTCAATGATTCACCTCTTTTCAGAATTCGGACAGACGAAACCATTTGTGTTTTACTCTTATCATCAGTTGAAGTTTTAGGTTTTGGTTTTTGCAAAACAGGTTTCTTGAAAACAGGTTTTTCAATCTTTTTGGTACATTGCTTTGCCATATGACCAATCTCATTGCAGCGGTAACAAACTCTTTTGTTATGTTCGACAAAAGTTGATTTGTAGGTCTCTTCTCTCAACTTTTTCGCTGCATTGAAATCATCAATGGCTTTTTGACTGAAAATATACTCCTTTTCAGCATCAACACTTGGACCAACAACAAAAACATCATTCATTGTTTCCTTTGGTTTAACATTCTTAGCCATTCTCTTTTCAAACCCAATACCTTTGTTTTTAAAGTTGTTTCCATTTTTCTTGTTAGACCCATTGTTACCTACGCAATCTTTCTTCCCAGGGTTGTTTTGTTTCACAAAAGACTTTTTAGGTTTTGAAAAGAACTCATTGTTGTTTACCTCAAAAATGTCAATCTCGACAAGTTTAAACACCTTTTCAACATTTTTCATGTTTGCGTTCTGGATCGGATACTCAAAATCAGAATAGAGTTTGTCAGTTCCAATCATTGTGTAGACCACCATGATCGGATCATCATTCGCAATCTTTTCTGTTTTTGGTATAAACTTGTCCAAAAAGTTACCATCATTTTCACATTCAGAACTGGAATTTTCCAAATGTGTTTTCACAGTTTCAAAGTCTGAGTTATCACTCTCTTCGTCTAACACTTGGTCAACAACGGTCTTGATCACCTGTGACTCATTGTCAATGTCGGACGGAGAGAATGTAACATCAATACTTTCAGGTAACTCATCCTCAATGGTTTTCAACTTGAGGTTCAACGCAGCTTCCACCCCATCTGGATACTTCTGAGTGTAATGACTCCACATTGGGGGTGGAACACTGTTAAAGACAGGTGTAGCATTGGGCTGTTGTGGAACAATTTGTTCAAGAACATAGGACGATGCAACATAGCTCATCAATTTCTTATCGATTCGCTCATTTTCAATTTTAGTCAATTCTAATTCTTTCTTTAATGATGCGATTGTGTCAAGATGAAAATTAACTTCCACTTGTTTATCAAAAAGTGTTGCTTTTGCAAGTTTTGTGGCTTTATCATTTTCGACACTTTCTTTTTTAATCATTTTAACTGATCTGGATAGTGTATCATATGCTTCTTTGACTTATCCTAGATCAAATTTTAACATGTCAGCATGTTCTTTCAATTCCTGAAACTTAGTATCTTTTTCAAGACACTCCATGGAAGGTTCTAAACACTTTTGGCATGGGGTTTCAGACTTTGAAATCGCTTTCTCAATAACTTCTGCTTCATGAGCAGTTTTCACTTCCTGTTTACCGACATTATCAGACTCTGACTTAGACACTCCTTCGGTTTTGACCTCCTGACTTTCGGATTTCCTATCAGACTCCTTTTGACCTAACTCTGTTTTGACCGACTCAGTATCAACAGACTTCATTTTTCTAATCTTTTCGAGTTCAAGTTCTTGAGCTTCAATCTTCTCAATGAACGCGCTTAAATTCAAGTCTAAATATCTCTCCTTCAAGGCTAACAAATACGTTCCCCACACATCACGCGGTAAAACATTTGCCAACTTGTCAACCCACTCCTCATTAGTCTTGGTTATCTTCAATCTCCCCATCTCCAAAACTAAATGGCAATATCGATCAATCAATTCTTTTGTAGACTCTCCCTTGATACCCGTAAAACTATCAAATTTCTTCTGTGCAATATCTGCTGGATTCTGAACACGATACGACTCACAATCCATGTTTAGTTATTTAAAGATTTTCAAAGACAGATTTTCAAACAATACGAAAATTCACACAATCTAAGATCAGTTCAATCACTTTATCAAATCACTGAATCAGATGAATATCCGATTGAATGACAAAAATCCGATGACAATGGATCAGGTGGGAATTCGCTCGTGCGAGTATCCAATGCTTGACAAATCACCTGAAACACAAACAAGTAGAACTGATTAGGATTGGGTGACAACTCGTTTGGATTGCCGCTCGATTTGTTGCACATTAAACTTGAACAAAACAATATCCTTTTGAATGATTGTGATCCAAACACAAATGATTGATGTCCAATTTACACTAAACACAATTCTAATTGAACTGATGGACTAATGTAAAATGATTGGGCCGCACAAAATGATGGGTCGAATGAATCTGTTTAGTACTTGGGTTTAATGAATTAATCAAATTCAATTATATTGAACTTGGGCCGATGAAAATTTTGGACAGAACTGGGCCGATTTATAAGATGGTCTATCAACAATTAATTGCTTCACATGCAAACTGATGTCATCACAAGTAATTTGATTTACAACTTGTTTTGATAACAACTGTGATTGGGCCAATTAAATCAGATCACATGCAAACTTTGACTTAATCGAGTAGATTTATCAAGTGACCAACAAATTTTCTTAATATGAATGTGATTGGACCTCAATATTGTAATGGCAGACAACAATATTCAATGTTTATCGAAACTCATAAGATCACATGCACTTCTAACAACCTCACATGTGTCTGACAAGACTTTATCAAATCTCAATGAATTCAATCTTTATGAATGAACCGATGACTAATGTCAGACAATTTCAAATTGAATAAAATATTCACTTAATGTTTATGATAAAATTGTATAAATGATCAAACCGATGCAATCTGACACAATTCTTAGACGAACTGAACAACTTTCACGAAACTTGATGCACTTTTCACGTGAATTCTGATATTCGAAAGAATCAAATCACACTTTATCAGAGTGCAACAACAAAAGTGACAAACAACTTTAATATCTCGTTGATGTACACAGATAAGATCACATGTATTCTGACATAAAACACGTGATTTCAGTAACCTCTTTTGGTTTTTCAAGCAGACACAGACACAAGTGTTTTTCAAGCGAAAGCACAGCAAAAATTCAAGCGAAACCTCAGAATATTCAAGGGAAAGCCTTAATATTCAAGTGAAACCTCAAAATATTCAAGCGAAAGCCTTAATATTCAAGCGAAAGCCTGTGTTTCCAAGCGAAAGCCAGCTGTTAGTTCAAGCGAAAGCCAGTTTTTAGGTCATTTTTACACGATTTTCTTTGAATTTTAAGCTGATATACTCAAGGGTTTGTTAAAACTCAGTTTCACACACTCTGTCCAAAACTCAGTCCATTTTGTCCGTGGAAACGTCCAGAAATCCAAAAAGTGTAAGAAAAATGCTCTGATTCAGGTATATTGGCTCATAACTGGCTCTGATACCAATTGTAGGATCGTATTGACGATCAAATGAGTCAATCTGAGCTAATATACGACAGTTTGAGTGGCGGAAACAAACAAACTGTTTTGAATCAGAAAGAAATGAGTAGAAACAGAAGATATCACTTTAAACAACACTTCTCATTCATATATTGACTTGACAAACCAGTAGCAGTTCGGCACCAGAACTATGGAACTGTTACAAATGAGAAGCTATAACAGCCTATTTATAGACTTACACCTTTCGCTTGAAACTACCATGTGATCATTCAAGCGAAAGCACATAAAACAAATATATAAATCCTATTTCATGCACTGACTTTTGTTTACGTATGACTTTGTAATAACATGATGTCATCTTCTGATGTCATATGGATGATGTCATCATCAAGAATGATGACATCATTCTGGTTCAGATCTGCAACGAAACTGAGACTCGATATAAGACGAAGTCAACAGACATATGCACCAAAAATCTTCCACAATAAACTTTGCCATAGATTTTTGTAACAACATACAAAGTATTGGAGGATGGTTTTCCTAAGTAAAAATGGGTAAATATATATTTAGAATATATATTTTGTATTAAGATACTTGTGTGGATATTTGTTTGATTGTGGAGTAGTTATATTATTTTAGGATAAAATAATATATCTTAACAAGAGACCATGAAATTACAACTCTAACATAATACCAAAAATTATAAGGAATAAATAATTAAGTTACACACTTGTTATTGTGGAACCAAACGTTAAAATGTAACTTATGAAATATTCCGGAACATACTTTTGCAAATATATTTTTGGTAAATATTGTTTTGATACAAGAAGTGAAAATATATTATTTTTGGGAAAGATATATATATATATTTTGGAATACATTATTTTTGGCAAATAAATTATATATATTTTCTAAGTGGGACTTAAAATATATATTATTTCAAATACGACTATACATGTATAAATACCCCCATACTTGGGAAAGAAATATGGAGTTAAATACTTTCGAAGTATTAATACAAAAATATTGAATGGACAAATATTCCAACACTAAATATAATTTAAGTTGAAATATGAATTATTTTTTACAAATAATTATAACTTGGAATAACATAAAAACGCAACTCCAAAACGTTAAACTCTAAGCCAAGGCACGGCCCGTTCGTCTAATAGACATTAGTACGTTGTAGGTTGTCGTGTAGCTGACAGAGTTTGAGTTACGGTACAGAAGACGCACTACTGTGAGTTCATGTCCCCCTTTTTCTTAAATTGTTTTGTTTACTTACTTCGGGGGTGAAATACATGTTACAAAGGGATACTTACAATACTATTGGTATGATTAGCCTAGGAAAGAACCATAGATCATGTGATAGGGTAGGCGGATACTTGGGACCATTAATCCTCGTATCAGGACCGAGGGGCATGAGTGATAGATCTATTTGGGTGTAGCGAGCCCACACCCATAAGGCCGGGGTCGCCCATAGAGGTGAACTATGTCTTCCAGCAGGGAGACCGGTACAACTTTGCTAGGTTTGAGTCTTCCTACACCGTCACACATATCAGTGGCCTTGCAAACCATTGGTGATCTTTTCCTTGTTTGCAATCACACCGGGACATTCATACATACATTGTTTACAAAGGTTTATACATACTCACATACACATGAACTCGCTCAACTTTTGTTGATTTTTCAAACTACATGTATTTCAGGGAATTAATCGGATCTGGCAAGTGATGCGTGTTAGTCAAGCTGCGTAATAAATAAAAATGCCATCCAGGGTTATAGGGTTGGGAGGTGTAACCTCTTCCTGGACGAGTTACATGTCTCTAAACCTCGTATTATTGAAAGTCTTTTGTTGAGTCTTGTGAACTCGTTTTAAACAAGTCATGGTTTGTAACTTATTTTGGGGTTGATGTTTTAGACAATGTTGTTGTGGTATTTTCTAAAATCTTTTAATGGATGAACATCTCGTATTTTTATCATATAGCATTGTTATGATTGTTGCTATGGTATTAAGAAGTCACACCAAATAACCCACGCTTCCGCAAAATCCAGGGTGTGACATTTAGCTCGTCACTTTAGGTTTAGTGCTTATATAGGGTCGTAAGATAAGCGATCTAAACAACCGCTTAGACTTTCGAACCCGACCTGTTTGGTCGATCATTAGGATTCGACCAAGCATTTATTGTGACCATAGTTGTATAGGGAATAACCTTCCGAGGTTATACCTTATGGTCACTTCGTTTAGTTAGTTGTATGATAGGTAATTTATATGCCTTAGGAAAATGACCAAAATGCCCTTTTTATGCATAAATTCATTTTAAGCATATGAAACATAAATTTTGGCATCTAAACTGATTAGGCAACATTATTAGACATGTTAAGGCATATAATACTTTTCATAGGACTAGTTAGGCCGTCCGAACGTGTTTTACGCGAACGACGCGTTAAAGTGGTGTAAGCTACCTTAACGAGTCGTAATGGGTCGTAAGCACTTAGGTTAGGTTTCGTTTTAGAATGTAGGCTTTGTTAAACCATATTACATGAGTCCCTACACTCATTTGGTTTACGAAACCTCATTTTATCCAATCCTCTGATTTAGGTCCGGTTTATTAACATAGTTACCTATATTAGGTATCGTTTGATTTCTGTGATCCCTCTAGCTTGCTTAGTTGTTATTCAAGACTTCTAAGCATCCTCAAGTGAGTGCATAGACCCCTCTTTTTTTAAATGTTTTCAAGGTGATTATGTGAGTACATAGTCCCCTCTTTTATTGTTTTCAAATGTTTTAGGGTGATATACATGTGCCTACTTGTTACTTTCGTGCTTTTCATGTTTTTAGATCATATGCTTGTTATGTTCATTAGTACATATATAGTACATGATTTCATTAAGTTTTGCTATGTATGTTCCCTTAGCATGCTAGCACACTGTTTTACATTTTGAACCGTTTGTAACCGTTTGATTTGTGTGAACCGTTTGTAACCGTTTGATTTGTGTGAACCGTTTGTAACCATTTTATTTGTGTGAACCGTTTGTAACTGTTTGAATTATGTGAACCGTTTGAATCTGTTTGAACCGTTGGGTTAGGGAAGTGATTAGGTAACGGGGCGGGGGTAATGTGTTAAAAGCATGGTGGATACGCGACTGGTACTTCCTATATATAAGTGCTTTTAACACATTATTTATCTTTGCGTTATTTAGATCACTTGGGCAAGGTTATTCAAAACAAAGTTATATTACAAGGTTTTTCTAACAACATAAACATTGGAGTTTTATTTCAAAAACGATTTACAATTTGGGTTTACTTAAACAAATGTTTTGGAGTTAAGATTCATGGTATCGAGGTTTTATAAAATAAATCTGTTTTGACATAGTTATTTCAATTTGCATTCCAAACATTTTACAAAACTTGGTTTTCTAATTATTAATTAACAAAGGTATTCAAGTGATTTTCAAACATGTAAACGATCCATGAATCTGATACTCAGAAAAAAACCTATGTACTCGCCGGAATTTTTATGCTGACATATTTTCACATGTGTTTCAGGTACCATAGTTGGTGATATTTGATGATGATATTGATGCATGCTCACATAGGAACGGACGAGGCCTTAGTGACTTAATAACAATGAAAGTCTATTTGTCATGTTTTGTTTCAAATTTCAATGTAATGTAAAACATTTAATTCAATAAAACAAGAACTTCAATCCATGTGTTATGAAACAATGTTTCTGTTACAACACTCCCCGACGTTTCAGCCACGATTTGTTGTTTTTCGTGGTCGGGGTGTGACATGGCTGACCATGCTTCCTTTTAAACTTAAAAGACTCGATTTCAAAATTTGCAGCCAAAGTAGATTGTGGTTATCATTTGGGGTACTCAAGCATTGCTAAGGCCTACAAAGTGTTTAACATTAGGACTAAGTGTGTGGAAGAGACTTTTAATGTAAAGTTCAATGAACTTTCTTCACTGAAAATCCCTACAAACCCTGCTGAGTTATTTGATCTTAATAAATTTACATTTGAAAATGTTTCTGTCAAGACTAACAATGCAGGTCCATCTCAACCTCCTCCACCAGATAATGGATATGAAGTGATAATTCCACAACAGAAATTCAAATCCATTGCCAGAGCAGCAGATGTTCAAAACAACTGTCAAAGCTCAGCCACTGCTGCATCAACAATTGTTGACCAAAGTAGCCCTTCAACCTCTACCACCATATCCTCAACCACTGTTGATAAAACTCTACCAATAGTGGATAAAAATCAACAATGTGTCACACCAATTCCACCTATTCCTCTACCTCCATTTCAAGACACTGTTGGATCATCAAAGTTACCAACAGTGGTTAGCTCAGATGCTTCACATCTGCAGCCCTCACCCTTAAATTCCATTGTTCCATACAAGGGAGACTTAATCTTCATGAAGTCTCATCCACCAGATCAAATTATTGGCAACATCAGTGAAGGGGTTCTCACCAGAAGTCAATCCCAAAACATCTGTCTTTTTGCTGGCTTTCTATCACTCCATCAACCAGTCAAGTACCAAGAGGCACTAAAAGAAAACAGTTGGGTAGAAGCCATGCAGGAAGAGCTCCAACAGTTTAAAAGACAACAAGTATGGGAGCTTGTACCACTGCTAGAGAATGTGAGTCCTATTGGCACAAAGTGGGTCTTCAAAAATAAAACTGATAAAAGGGGCATTGTTGTCAAGAATAAAGCCAGGCTTGTGGTTCAAGATTTCAGACAGGAACAGGGCATTAATTATGATGAAACTTTTTCCCCTGTAGCAAGATTGGAAGCTATCAGACTATTCCTGGCCTTTGCTGTCAACCACAACATAAAGGTGTTTCAAATGGATATCAAATGTGCATTCCTCTATGGTAAGATTCAAGAAGAGGTATATGTTTGTCAACCTCCTGGTTTTGAGGATCCATTTTATCCAAATCATGTCTACAAGCTGAATAAAGCTTTGTATGGCTTGAAACAAGCACCTAGAGCCTTGTATGAAACTCTATCCACCTTTCTACTCTCTATTGGTTTCACAAGAGGCAAAATTGATAAAACATTGTTTTTAAAATGGAGAGGGAAAGATCTGATGATTGTCCAGATTTATGTGGATGACATCATTTTTGGAAGCACATGTCCTAAAATGTGTGAAGAGTTCAGACAACTCATGACAGCTGAGTTTGAAATGAGTGCAATGGGTTAACTACAGCGCTTTCTTGGTCTCTAAGTAAAGCAACTGCAAAATGGTACTTTCATTCATCAAAGCAAATATGCTAAAGAACTTTTAAACAAATTTGAGATGAATGATTGCAAACCATGTAGTACACCCATGGCAATGCAACCACCAAAATAGTCATGTCTGATGAAAAGGATGATTTGGTTGATCAAACTCTTTATAGAAGCATGATTGGGTCTTTATTGTACCTAACTACATCTAGGCCAGACATCATGTTTGCAACATGTGTCTGTGCAAGATCCCAATCAACCCCTAGAAAGTCAAACCTTATTGCTGTAAAAAGGATATTCAGATACATCAAAGGTGCTCCCACACTTGGTATCTGGTATCCAGCTGATGGAAATATTAAGCTTTTAGGTTTCTCAGACAGTAACTTTGCTGGATGTAACACAACAAGGAAGTCCACTTCAGGAGGGTGCCAATTCCTAGGCAATTGCTTGGTGTCTTGGCAAAGCAAAAAGCAAGCAGCTGTTTCAACATCCACTTCTGAGGCAGAGTATATTGTTGCTACAAGTTGCACAACCCAACTATTATGACTTCAAAATCAACTGCTGGATTTTGGTATCACTGCTTTAAAGACACCTCTCATGTTAGACAGTCAAGCAGCAGAAAATATCATCAAAAATCCAGTTACACATTCAACCACCAAGCACATTGACATCAGATATCATTTTGTGAGGGATTGCTATGAAAAATGTTTGATTTCTCTGCATCATGTTCCAACTAAGGATCAGCTGGTAGATGTGCTAACAAAAGCATTAGACACATCCACCTTTGAAAGCTTGATCTCTAGAATAGGCATGCTAAATATGGAATAACTGGCAAAATCTTGTTTTTTTCTATGAATAAAGCATTAAAATGTTTTTAGAAAATCAAAAATCCATCCTTAAAAATAGTTAAAAATGAAAGTTTTCATTAATCCTTAAAAGGTCTATTGCAACCACTGTTTTAATTCAAACATCCGATTGGTAAAAGTTTGGGTAAATTACCCTTTTCGTCCTTTATGTTTACATCAGATTTCAATTGATAGAATTTAACTTAAATAATTACAGTCACATCCTTTATTTTAAAAACTCCTTACACCCACGTCCTTTAGCACTAACCTGGTTAAAATTTTCAGTTAAGTTAGACATGTGCCTTGCACATGATGGTAAGTTGGTAATTTTACTCAGCCAAACAAACAAGCTTCATCACTGCCACTCCAGCCACATCCGGCCACCACCATGACAACCACCTAAACGCCTCACTGCCATCAGCACTCCGGCCACCACCTAAACGCCTCACCACCCATCTCTTTTCCTTCGAAAAACCACCAACCCACAATAAATCAAACAATCATAGCAATCATAGAACAACTGAAAATTAAAAAGAAAAAAAACCTTACAAGCTTGCTGTACACGACATATAGCAAATTATGAACAACAAATCCCAATTCACATACTTTAATAAGTAAGTTAAAAAACAAGAAAAAAACCTTTATTTTTAGAAAATTAATCACATACATCATACCATCCCCCTTATCAAATATGTTGTCACTCGTATCGCACAACACTTGTATATCCGGTGTAGTAACCAAAACCTCCTCGTTAGCCGCGTACTAGGGCTTGATGGAGACGAAAATCTCCGTCGAGAACCTCTACGATGGTGTAACAGATGCGGATTCCGAGACCAGATCTAAAGGTGGAGGTTGTCACACCCTGCTAGTAGCGGAAGCGTATTGTGTGTAACGTAAGAAAGGTAATCATTGCATCCAAATGAGTAACAAAAGATGCCATAGATATAATGATTTTAACAAAAGATCACAAGTTTTCCAACATAGCTTCAAGTTTACCAACGTTCACAACGTTACCAATGACATAGATTAAGTTATATTACACAACACAAAAGTTAGTTTTTGACATAAATCATAGTGAGGTTTTGTCCCCTATATACCCATACGAAGTTGGGATATGAAAGACAAACCCTCCAAAAGTGGCCATCGTTGTCATTGACTTTCCCGTTACCCATAGTGTATCACCGGCTCAAGACCTGTTCCTGAAATACATGTAGTTTTAAAAAGTCAACAAAAGTTGAGCGAGTTCATGCAGTTATTGTTATCGTATGAAATCTCATAAATCTAATCTTGTAATCATGGTATGTTCTGATTCAAACATGGAGTCTGTTTAAGGATCTATCAGTGGGTAGCGAGCCCCCTGACATAATGTACCATAAGTAAATAACCAAACCGAGAACACTTTGTTATCATTTGGGATCACAAAAGCACTCCACGGTTAACAACTAGGAGTGGGGCGTGCCTCAAGCCCAATATATCTACACCTTTTGCACCTTGGTCACTATGTGATTAATGGTTACTAATGTTATCATCATACTTATGCACATTGATCATGTTATCTTCTACTCCGTAACTAACATACCAATAGTTTTAAGCATGTATTTCCCCTCGATGTTTTTTAAAACAAAACATTGAAATCAGTGAAAGGAGGGACATGAGCTCACAAGTTTGCGTTATGTATATACATGTATTCTATACATATTGAATTATAGGTGAACGGGCTTCACCCTTCATATGTCTTCGTGCCGCGCACGCGTGTAATTGAGCCCTTGCTCATGTTATTGGTCTGAGCCCATGTCATTGGGCCGAGCCCATGTTATCTATGTTATTGGGCCTAACCCATGTTTTATTGTTATTGGGCCGAGCCCATGTTATATTGTCATTGGGCCCTAGCCCATGTATTAAGGAATTTGGGCCTAGCCCGTTACTAGCTTTGATAGGCCCAATTCTAACTTTATGAGTCCATTAACATAATCTTGAAATTTTTTTACCAAAATGTTACCAAGTAGTAACCTTTAAATAAGTTCATTTTTCCTATGAAAAATACTTGGTAATTTGTATAGTTTTTGACTTTCCGGATTCTTGTTATCGATCGTTTAGATATGTGCTCGTTTTAATGTCTAAAATATGTTATTTTAGACTCGACTTTGTAGTAACTTGTTCACGATGTCGATACGCCCAATTATGTATTTCCGTTTCGGCCATTTTAATTAATTGTCCGATTTACTAGCATTTCTTGGACCATGTAGGAACATGTATGTGTATTTATTTTGAAAACCCTATAGGTATCTAATACATACACATATAGCACATATTACATGCACTTGACAAGTTTCAAAAGAAAATATATATTTTTTACCTAAAATTATATATACGTATATGGTTACATTTTAACCATTTATTTTTGTAAAAGAATAAGTTTAAGTCCATAAAACTTATTGAATATTTAAGACTTAAATATTCTCATTAGGGTTTCCAAAATGACGTTTATGACAACTAATCGTGTTTAACATTGTTAATCATCCTTTAATCCCATTTTTAATCGCAATTAGATTTTTAGAAAAATTTGCCATAGTTTCCCATAAAACTATGGCGTTTTCCATGTTTCAAAAACGTATTTAATCCGTGTTTAAACCCATAATCATCATCAATACGATAAATTTTCAACCCATCAATTTTCATATATAGCTACCCATGCAAATCTTCAAGAGCTTATTTCTATAATATTTGTCAAGTATTCTAAAAAGAACAATGTGCTCAATATTTAATCACAATTTTTATATAAATTTTTTATATAAACCTTTCAAGACTACTAAAAATAATTATATTTTTATGTTTATCCACAAGTTCCATATGCTTATATAACCTTAACTAGGTTATATTACAATTTTACTAGTTTAAAAATCAAGTCTTTAATTTCATTATCAACCTTATATATTTAAAAAAAATCATTTACACCTCTACACAAAAAGTTCATGAAGCTTTGAGGGTGATGATCTTGCTTAATCTAAACATATTCATGTTTAGATTGTATTATTCTTTTTTTTAAACATAATATGGCAAGATCATATTATCTCACATAATCTACACTCCTACAACATCAAAAATCAACACAAACAATATATATTTAGTTATGTTATCTTGTTTATATTCTTTTTTTTTTTTGGTATTATTTTAGTGAGTTTCAAGATGATTTCCCTTGTACTTATATAATATACATAACATGGGGTATAAAAAAAAGGATTTAAGTATCTTACTACTAGCACAATGGCTAGGGTAGAAACTAGTGAAGAAGATGAAGGTTTGTAAGCACCCAAGTATGAGAAATGCTTCCCAATCAAACTTCTATGTCTTGAGCCTTCCTAGATCACCTTGTAGTGAGATATATATGCTTGATTTAGGCTTAATATTAAGTGAAAAGTGGGGATTGGTGGTGGGCTCTTGAAGCAATAGATAGAGAAAGACTAGAGGAGGTTTTTTTTTTCTTTACATGAGTTTGAAAGTTGTAAGTGATAAGAATGAGGTGATGTAGGTGACTGTCAATATTTGCAAGATCTTTATAAGTCAATAACTGCCATACCTTTCAAATCTTTCTCATAATTTTACCAACTGATCCAAGTAACTTGTGGGTGTGTGAGTATGGCCCATGTCTTGACCGAAAAGGGGAGGCATGGTGATTAGATTTCCTTTCATTTTTTTTCTAAACATGTTATATATAATATATTTAATGTTAAGTGTAGTTTTTGGTAATTATGTTTACTATGTAAAGTAGGGTGTAACTGATAGTTTAAGTTCTTAAGTGATATTAACTAGTTTACTAGGCTAGTTGGTATTAGTTTCGAATGGTAAAAATACCACTAGTTCGCTCATCGGTTCGATATCGGGTGACATACGAAATGTGAAATATAGTACCGGGAGCGATGGTTTTAGTTTACCATTGTTACTATGGCGTTTATGTATGGTGTTTACGACGCCAAAATATGGCTAACTAGTTTGCTAGCTTTTTAGTTTAGGCAATTGGTTGGTAAAAATATCAATTGTTCGCATAACGGTTTGAATTTGGACAAGTTGTGAACAACGCGGCGTAGCACCGAAAGCTTATGTTTCGGACACCCCACTATTGTCCTCATGTTGTTTTCACATGTTTGTTATCATTTGCCATAATTCCGGAGTCTCAGAAATGCTTAATTATTAATACGGACGAGTTAAAAATGTTATGTTTTTAGCGAAACGGATGTTTTAATATTTAGGGCGTTGTACTGGAAAGTTCTAGATTTTTGCAAGATATGTTTTCTCATTAGTGTTTTCTTACGTAAATGGACTCAGTTATATTATCAGTGTGCCATTTTTCATTGTTTCATTCTGTTTTCACGGTTTTGCTAGCATGAATAGTGTGACCGTGAATAGTGCGGGCAACACTTTCTACCAACACTTTTAGGACATTGTTTGATTAGTTTCGAAATACGATGAAAACCAACATATGTTTTAGCATTGTTTTCTTGTCCTAACGTTGTTATCTGTTTTACAACACTGTTACGTAATTAAATTACACTAAATGCATGAGATTAGGTAAATAAACATAGTGATTAGAATGTACGGAACGAACGATTATTTGCCATTTGTCACATTCTCCCCCTGTTAAAAAGAATTTCGTCCCGAAATTCAAGTTGAGCCATCCTTTTGCAGGAGTCTTCTCGAACAGGTGGGGATATTTTGCCTTAGTCTGATCTTCACGTTCCTAGGTGTACCCGGGTCCGTTACATGAGTTCCAGCAAACCTCGACTAGTTTGATACGACTTCTCCTTGTCTTGTGGACTTTCTAGTCCATAACCTCGACGGGATCTTTGGTAAACTAGAGCGTGTCGTCTACATGAATTTCATCCGCTGGGATGATAACTGCCTCAACGGTCGGACTTTTCTTGAGATTCGACACATGAAATGTGTCATGTACGTTACTGAGTTCTTCTGGTAGTTTCAACTTGTACGCGACGATACCGATCTTTTCTAGAATCTCAAATGGCCCAATGTATCTCGGGTTTAGTTTTTCGCGTTTCCTGAATCTAGCTTTGCCTTTCCAAGGCGAGACCTTTAGTAAGACTTTGTCTCCGACCTCGAAGGTGTCACACCCCTTTCTATGGCGGAAGCACGAGGTGTGATCATGAAAGGTTCTCATTGCATACGAAGAGTAAACATACTACATGCTCAAGAAAATAACTTCAAATACCATAATTTGAAAACATACGTTAGCGTTTACATCGCTAAGTCGCATAAAGCATCGTCTTAAAAGTTTACAACTTTATTTAAAGATAAACATAAGCGACAACCACGAGCATGGGTAAGACCGCGCGCACATCCACTTCTAATTACCTGAAATACATGTGAGTTTTGGAAAATCGTCAACATAAAGTTGGTGTGAATTCATGCAGTTTTGTATTTCATGTTTGTATACTTTGTATGAGAACATAGTTTGTGAGTAAATCAAGTTTTCATATATAAATCCAGTTTCATGTGTACATCACGTACATCTGTATAATTCAATTTCTTCTTGAGTACCCCACGTACTTCAAGTATAACTCAATCTTTTCTTGAGTACCCCACGTACCCCACGTACTCAAGTATTCATCAATTTTTAGTATGGTATGAATTTCATGTAATTAAAATATTCCTGTAAATATCAGGATTGTTAATGGGTTGCAAAGCCATTAACATGTGACACGTCATAGGAAGCCACCAAACCTAAGGCATTTAATTGGTATATTCTGAGACACAAAAGCACTCCTCGATTCTCGCCCCGACCGGGAGTGTGGCTGCCAGGCACCCGTTAGATCTAACCTTTTGTTCTGCGGTCTGAATGTATACGTTGATTAATGGTGCTTCTGTACCCTATTCGTGACACTATTTCTCATAACGCATCCTACTTGGTTCTCGTCCTCACCAAGCGCGTTTCTTGTTATCATTTCTCATGGCGCCTCATACTTGGTTCTCGTTCTCACCAAGTGCGCTTCTCTTATTCTTATATTTCGTCACACTTGGTTCTCGTTCTCACCAAGTGTACTTCTTGTATTTATATCATACCATTTATAAATATTGTACATTTGTACATGTATTTCACCCCCGAAGTTATAAAAACTGAAAACAGTTAAAGAGAAAAGGGGGAGCATGAACTCACAACTTTGCGTTCCTAGCGTCGTAAACTCCACCGGATTTGCTTAATTAACGTCGTAACCTATACGCGTTTTCTTAACGTTAGTCACTAGACTTGCGTCGCACAAGTACAGTCACTCTCTTTTGTGTATATTTTCTTGTGTTAAAAATATTCTTATATTTTTAACTACGTATCTTACTTATATTATGTTCTCTAAAATAAATATAAGTCTTTTGTGTTTTGCACTTTGCACCCGAATTATGTATCTTGTGTGTTGTATGTGTATTTTTATGTTTATACTCCTCATGAGTATTTAGTGTATTTTTTTAAGTCTTAATACACTAGCACGTATAACACATACTATATACACTTAGCACAAAAGTTGGTGATCAAATAATATATATTTTTCTTTCAAAATATATACTTAATATCCATTTTATTCTTGAAGAAATCCTCATTTCTTATCACCAAAAATTAGGGAAACCTTAGTAATACTTTTAAACACATTTTTAGGGAATAAGTTTCTTAAAACTTATATTTTTCTAAGTGTCAAAATTTATAAAAATTTTGACAGAGTTTCCCCTAAAAATGGAGGTTTCCCACGTTTTCAAAACGTGTGTTTATTTTCTTTTAAATCGTCATCAATCATCAACAATAATCTTCAACAATAATCGTCAACAATAATCACTAATTTCATGAACTTGAATATTTACAAAAATGTGTAGTAACTTACTAGCACATTTAGTAAGTCTTGTTATCTTTAAAAATAAGTTTAATTTCTTAAAAACTTTATTTTTAAAGAGTATGAAGTTTTACAACTTCTAGTCGGTTTTTACGAAAACTATTTCTTCGTTAAAACTTTTGTTACACAAGTATCCATACACTTGTTTGTTCACAAAAACCACTTTTGTTTGTGTAAGATCCGGTTTAGAACATGTGATTTCTTGGACACTTGGTCCTTTGAAAATACCGCTTGTAGATACGTAGATCTACTAGTTTTAAACACTATTTCACAAGTTAAATTGCTTTTACACAAGTTCATGATGTGTGTGGTAGAGTTTCATCATTTAACCTTTGTTACTCTTAAACAAGCTTTATGTCATAATCCAAGATCATGACTAAACCGGGTTAAATGATGATCCGAGCTACCATATCATAGATCGGGTCTAAATAATCACAACTTTCAATTACTACAACATTTACACAACTTATGTGCTATTAACCACCATTTTTCATGCTTTTAGTAGACTTTTGTGCATCTTTTCGCATTTTAACGAGATTTAACCAACACAAATCCTTTTAACCACTTTAGATAAGTTCAAATATGAGATTTAAGTGTTATACCTCTAGCTCAAGGCTAGGGAAGATTCTTGATGAAAAACGCGTGGATAAAAGCTAAAGAATGAGGTCCTTCGTGTTCCGCTTGCACCAAGGCTCCTAATACTTGATCCTCGACACTTGTGTGATGTTGGAATGTGATGAAGGAAGCTCGAAAATATGATGGATGGCAAGGGGATGTTCGGCCGAGAATAGAGAGGGCAAGAGAGAAGAGGTTGAGTTGGTGTTGTGTTGTGATAATTATGTGGTGTAATTACTAGAACTTATAGGCAAAGATTAAGCATGTTTATCCATTGGACACAATGTCCCCTTGATATTTAGCATCTAAGATTTAACAAATCTTGCAAGGTACAAGTATGTCCCCTAGGGGACCGAATTCGGTTGGGGGGGGGGGGGTCCCTTGGTTCGATTTCAACTAGGTAGTTAGGGAGTAATTAGTTAAGTTAAGTGTCTAACCCCGTTACTTGTATGTTACACGTTATGGCGGGTGTTAGGGTAATAGGGACCCTAACTGGCTCAGAAAAAATATAGATAGTGAAAATAATAATATTTTCATGTTCCGGGTATAGTCCGGTTGTTCGGTTACATACCGATTCGTTAAAGTGCTAAATTACACTTTTTAGTGTCGTTTAAGTACCTTTCTTGTACTCTTTCAATTCCCAACACTTAGGGAAATATTCTGGATGATAAAACGACATTTCTGCATAATATTTATGTGTCTAAATGCTGAATTATTGCTGAATTATATAAATTATGCACTTAAAGTGCGTTTCGGGTGCTTTTTAGTGCTTATTTTTGCTTTCGCAATGTCCATAAATTAAACCCTTACACATACTCTAGGGTTTTAATGTATTTTTTGTCGTCGGACCTACACCTAGGCCTCAATTTTATTGTCTGACTGCTTTCTGCAGTTCCGTCGACACAGTGTGTCTTACCGGTGAGTTTACTATTATTCTGACGCAACGCTCTCGTTTATGCATAAAGCAATATTTTGTAGTATACAACATGCATGAATTCACTTGTTTAATCATGTGTTCAGACATTGCTGACACTTAAACTCATAATTGCAGTCATTAAGCAATAATTAATGTGTACGGAAATTACCGGTTTGTGCCAGTTGTCACAGTCTCCCCCCGTTAAAAGAATTTCGTCCCGAAATTCAGACTGAACTAACTCTCGCTGGAGTCTTCTTGAATAGGTGGGGATACTTTTTCTTGAACTGGTCTTCACGTTCCCATGTGTACTCGGGTCCGTGCTTAGAGCTCCAACGTACTTTGACAAGCTTCACACTGCTCCTCCTGGTCTTGTTGACTTTCCAGTCAGTAACCTCAACGGGTTGCTCTGTAAATCGGAGGGCTTCATCAATATGTATTTCATCCATCGGGATGATCACGTTTTCTTGCGTTGGACTCTTCTTCAGGTTGGATACATGAAACGTATCATGTACCCCATTAAGTTCTTCCGGTAACTCCAACTTGTATGCCACGGTACCAATTCTCTTCAGTATTCTGAATGGTCCGATGTATCGTGGATTCAGCTTTCCACGCTTTCCAAACCTGACTACGCCCTTCCATGGTGAGACTTTTAACAACACTTTGTCTCCCACCTTGAAATCTACCGATTTTCTATTCGGATCAGCGTAGCTCTTTTGTCGCTCTCGAGCCGCCTTAATGCGCTCTCGGATCTGCGCAATCTTGTCGGTTGTCTCTTGTACAAGTTCAGGACCAACCATACGTTTATCTCCGGCATCTGCCCAACATAAGGGCGATCGGCATTTGCGGCCATACAGAGCTTCGAACGGCGCGGCTTTTATGCTCGTATGATAGCTGTTGTTGTAGGAAAACTCAACTAAAGGTAGGTGAGTATCCCAGCTGCCGCCTAGATCCATGACACATGCGCGAAGCATATCTTCTAACGTTTGTATTGTCCGTTCGCTCTGGCCGTCTGTTTGCGGATGGAATGCCGTGCTCAGATCTAACTGAGATCCAAAGGCTTCCTGAAATGATTGCCAGATTCTTGAGACAAAGCGTCCATCTCTGTCTGAAATGATTGAGATTGGCACTCCATGACGTGCCACAATTTCTCTTAAGTATATCTCTGCAAGCTTTCCAGTGCTATCCTTCTCTCGGATTGGTAGGAAATGCGCAGACTTCGTCAATCGATCAACTATTACCCATATCATATCGTGCCCTCTCGGGGTCCTGGGTAATTTCGTTATGAAGTCCATCGAGATTTGTTCCCACTTCCACACGGGAATCTCTGGTTGTTGTGGTAGGCCGGACGGTTTCTGATATTCCGCCTTAACCTTAGCACAGGTTAGGCATTTTCCAACATAGACAGCAACGTCGCTTTTGAGTCTCGGCCACCAATAATATTCCTTCAAGTCTTGATACATTTTGTCCGATCCTGGATGGATCGAATATCTCGATTTGTGGGCTTCATTAAGGATGACTTCTCGTATGCCACCATAGAGTGGAACCCAAATACGCTTTTTGAAGTATAAGGCTCCCTCTTCGTTTGGCACCATGTATTTCAGCATACCCCGTAGGTATTCAGCTTTACGGTTCTCTTCTTTAAGAGCTTCTTGTTGTGCATCTCGAATGCGTGCAGTAAGGTTCGTTCGAATGGTCATTTCCAATGCTCGAACCCTTAGGGTCTTAACCCTTTCTTTTCGGCTCAATGCGTCCGCTACAACGTTCGCCTTTCCAGGATGGTACTTAATCTCACAGTCATAATCATTCAGCAGCTCGACCCAACGTCGCTGGCGCATATTCAATTCCTTCTGATCAAATATGTGTTGTAAGCTTTTGTGATCTGTGAAGATTGTACATCGAGTACCATATAAATAATGTCGCCAAATCTTCAAGGCGAATACCACTGCACCCAGCTCCAGGTCGTGAGTGGTATAATTTCTCTCGTGAACCTTCAGTTGTCTTGAAGCATAAGCGATGACTTTTTGGCGTTGCATGAGCACGCAACCCAAGCCTTGCCGTGAGGCGTCGCAGTATACCACGAAGTCTTCAGTGCCTTCGGGTAATGATAGTATCGGTGCATCGCAGAGCTTGTTCTTAAGTAGCTGAAAGGCTTCTTCCTGTTTGTGACCCCAGTCGTATTTCTTGTCTTTCTGAGTAAGGGTCGTTAGCGGTTGAGCTATCCTCGAGAAATTCTCAATGAATCGCCGATAGTAGCCCGCTAAGCCCAAAAATTGACGGACTTCAGTTGGGGTCTTGGGAGCTTCCCAATTCTTTATTGCTTCTATCTTGGACGGGTCTACATGAATGCCCTTCTCATTCACAACGTGACCAAGAAATTGTACTTCGCGAATCCAGAATTCGCATTTCGAGAACTTTGCATAAAGCTTCTCTTTCTTCAGTAGTTCCAAGATGGTTCTGAGATGTTGCTCGTGCTCTTCTTTCGTTCGCGAGTAAATCAGGATATCATCGATAAATACAATCACGAATTTATCGAGATATGGTTTGCATACGCGGTTCATTAGGTCCATAAAGACCGCTGGCGCGTTCGTCAATCCAAATGGCATCACAAGAAATTCGTAGTGCCCATAGCGTGTTCTGAATGCAGTCTTTGGCACGCTTTCATCTTGGATTTTCAGCTGATGGTATCCAGACCGAAGGTCGATCTTAGAATAGTAGCTTGATCCTTGCAGTTGATCAAATAGGTCATCAATCCTCGGTAGCGGATACCGATTCTTGATTGTGAGCTTGTTCAGTTCCCTGTAATCGATACACATCCGCAATGTTCCATCCTTCTTCTTCACGAATAATACCGGAGCTCCCCAGGGTGAGAAGCTTGGCCTTATAAATCCCTTATCCAATAACTCCTGGAGTTGTGTAGATAACTCTTGCATCTCGGATGGCGCAAGTCGATAGGGTGCCTTGGCTACAGGAGCAGCTCCTGGAACCAAATCTATACGGAATTCGACTTGTCGTTGCGGAGGTAGTCCTGGCAGATCTTCAGGGAACACATCAGGAAATTCCTTCACCACAGGAATGTCTTCGAGTTTCGGCTCCTCAGCCTTCTTGTCTATAACGTGTGCTAGGAAAGCAACACATCCTTTCCTTAAGCACTTCTGTGCCTTCATACAACTGATGATTCGTAGAGGCGCGTTTCGTCTTTCTCCATGTACTATGAGAGTTTCATCATTCGCCAGAGGGATGCGAATGATTTTCTCATGACAAATGACTTCAGCTTTGTTCTTGGACAACCAGTCCATTCCGACTACTACATCGAAGCTACCCAATTGAATAGGTAAGAGGTCGATGCTAAAATTTCGTTCGCCAAGTTCTAGTGTGCAGCCTCTGACAACTTCGCCCGATTCAACAAGTTTACCATTGGCTAGTTCTATGGAATAAGGAATTTCTAATCTACTAGATTCTATTCCGAGTATGCGTTTAAATTCCACAGACATGAAGCTATAATCGGCGCCAGTGTCGAATAATATGGATGCAAAGTGATTGTTAATGAGAAACGTACCGGTGACCACGTTAGGGTCCTCGCGTGCGTCTCTTGCTCCAATCACAAATGCTCGAGCCGGAGCGTTGTTTCTCTCTGGGCAGTTCTTCATAAAATGATCATTGCTTCCACACTTGAAGCATCCTTGCCCTTTCCCGTTGCCATTCTTGTTACCAGCACCGTTCCCATTTCGGTTCTTTCCTTTTCCCCAACAGTCTTCTGTTTGATGACCCAATTTACCACATTTGTCGCACCTTGGAATGCGACAAGCTCCATCATGATGATACTTACATTTTTGGCATCTAGGCATGGAGCCTTGGTATGCTTTGGTTGCATGGGTTTTCGTATCCTGAGGCGGATTAGTGTCGCGCTTCTTGTTAAAACCCTTGTTGTTGCGAGTAGCTTGGTTCAAACTTGTATGCTTTCTCTTTTTGTCGCCGGACGACTCAGCATGCGTCTCGGTCTTTTCTGTTGGGTTCAGTGACAGCTTCTTCATGCGAACACAGTCTTCCGTAAGGCTGACAGCCAGAGTTACAGCCTCGGTGATTGTTTGTGGTTTGGCCGATGTCACCATGCCACGAAATTCTGAGGCCAGTCCCCAAATGTAGCGTTCCACACGCTTAAATTCAGGAGTCACCATGTAGGGAAGCACTCTGGACAGATCGTGGAACCTTCGAGTGTAACTATTGATGTCAGCACCTTCCATAGTCAAGTGCCAGAACTCTGTTTCCAGCCTTTGGAGTTCCGCACGAGAGCAGTACTTCTCTCTCATCCTTTCCTTCAGTTCCTCCCAAGTGAGGCCATAAGCGGCGTCATCACCCAAAGTTTGGGCTTGCAGGTTCCACCAAGTCAGAGCTTCATCGACGAATAACCCAGTAGCAAAAGTGACTTGTTGATCCGCGGTACACTTGCTCATGCGGAAAGTAGCTTCAGTCTTCTCCGTCCAGCGCACAAATGCTACTGCACCTCCTGTGCCATCATAGTTCATCGGCTTGCAGTCGAGGAACTGCTTGAAAGTGCAGCCTGGAATTGATTCAACCAATTCACATGTGAGCAATCGAAGAAATAATGAAACAAGGACCGTTCATAAATTTCCTCATGCTTAGCATAGTGTCTTAAGGTTACCTTGAGCTGCATTGCCTCCAGACGAATCTCCATCCCCATTACGTCTAGTGTTGCTTGGTCCTCCACTGTCTTGAGTTCGGTTCGCCTCGTACTGGGCGATAGCAGCGGAGATCCTTTCCTCTAGCAAAGCGTTCAGCTCTTCAGCAGTTCTGGGCAGTGGGGGAGGAGGAGGTTGATCGTCATTGCGAGCATTCACAGCTTTCCTGGGTGCCATGTTCTGACAGAACATAACACAACAGGGTTATTCATTTGTTTGATATCGTCACACTGGACAGTAGTATCATATATATTCACATGTATATATACCACATAAGTGACATCAAACAATTATTACTCTAGCAGAGTACTTGGTAGGCTTGCACTGAGGGAATCTATACGTGACAAGACTTGCTGTGGTTTCTGTGCACTGAATTCCATAATTATGTATGCATCCATAATTACGTAACTCCTTGCACAGTCCGCACATTTCGTTTCATCCTCGTATTTCTTCCTTCAGGTAGGCCATTGCTTTCAGGTAAAGTCACATATACTTGTGACATTCTACTTCTAGTACATGCTAATTATCACACATAATTGCAAGTAGTTTCTAGTCACGACAAGTGCTACTCAAGTGCACTCTAAGTCTCGTAGTGTCTTCTCTAGACTCATGTAGACAGTTTCAGGCAGTGGATGTCGCGGGACGTTTTATGCAATGAAAACTCTTTGAAAATTGTTTTCGTGAATGGATCCTAGAGATTGTAGACTAGACTCGAGAAGGAATCCTGGTTCAGTACAATCGCAGCTCTGATACCAATCTGTCACACCCCTTTCTATGGCGGAAGCACGAGGTGTGATCATGAAAGGTTCTCATTGCATACGAAGAGTAAACATACTACATGCTCAAGAAAATAACTTCAAATACCATAATTTGAAAACATACGTTAGCGTTTACATCGCTAAGTCGCATAAAGCATCGTCTTAAAAGTTTACAACTTTATTTAAAGATAAACATAAGCGACATCCACGAGCATGGGTAAGACCGCGCGCACATCCACTTCTAATTACCTGAAATACTTGTGAGTTTTGGAAAATCGTCAACATAAAGTTGGTGTGAATTCATGCAGTTTTGTATTTCATGTTTGTATACTTTGTATGAGAACATAGTTTGTGAGTAAATCAAGTTTTCATATATAAATCCAGTTTCATGTGTACATCACGTACATCTGTATAATTCAATTTCTTCTTGAGTACCCCACGTACTTCAAGTATAACTCAATCTTTTCTTGAGTACCCCACGTACTCAAGTATTCATCAATTTTTAGTATGGTATGAATTTCATGTAATTAAAATATTCCTGTAAATATCAGGATTGTTAATGGGTTGCAAAGCCATTAACATGTGACACGTCATAGGAAGCCACCAAACCTAAGGCATTTAATTGGTATATTCTGAGACACAAAAGCACTCCTCGATTCTCGCCCCGACCGGGAGTGTGGCTACCAGGCACCCGTTAGATCTAACCTTTTGTTCTGCGGTCTGAATGTATACGTTGATTAATGGTGCTTCTGTACCCTATTCGTGACACTATTTCTCATAACGCATCCTACTTGGTTCTCGTCCTCACCAAGCGCGTTTCTTGTTATCATTTCTCATGGCGCCTCATACTTGGTTCTCGTTCTCACCAAGTGCGCTTCTCTTATTCTTATATTTCGTCACACTTGGTTCTCGTTCTCACCAAGTGTACTTCTTGTATTTATATCATACCATTTATAAATATTGTACATTTGTACATGTATTTCACCCCCGAAGTTATAAAAACTGAAAACAGTTAAAGAGAAAAGGGGGAGCATGAACTCACAACTTTGCGTTCCTAGCGTCGTAAACTCCACCGGATTTGCTTAATTAACGTCGTAACCTATACGCGTTTTCTTAACGTTAGTCACTAGACTTGCGTCGCACAAGTACAGTCACTCTCTTTTGTGTATATTTTCTTGTGTTAAAAATATTCTTATATTTTTAACTACGTATCTTACTTATATTATGTTCTCTAAAATAAATATAAGTCTTTTGTGTTTTGCACTTTGCACCCGAATTATGTATCTTGTGTGTTGTATGTGTATTTTTATGTTTATACTCCTCATGAGTATTTAGTGTATTTTTTTAAGTCTTAATACACTAGCACATATAACACATACTATATACACTTAGCACAAAAGTTGGTGATCAAATAATATATATTTTTCTTTCAAAATATATACTTAATATCCATTTTATTCTTGAAGAAATCCTCATTTCTTATCACCAAAAATTAGGGAAACCTTAGTAATACTTTTAAACACATTTTTAGGGAATAAGTTTCTTAAAACTTATATTTTTCTAAGTGTCAAAATTTATAAAAATTTTGACAGAGTTTCCCCTAAAAATGGAGGTTTCCCACGTTTTCAAAACGTGTGTTTATTTTCTTTTAAATCGTCATCAATCATCAACAATAATCTTCAACAATAATCGTCAACAATAATCACTAATTTCATGAACTTGAATATTTACAAAAATGTGTAGTAACTTACTAGCACATTTAGTAAGTCTTGTTATCTTTAAAAATAAGTTTAATTTCTTAAAAACTTTATTTTTAAAGAGTATGAAGTTTTACAACTTCTAGTCGGTTTTTACGAAAACTATTTCTTCGTTAAAACTTTTGTTACACAAGTATCCATACACTTGTTTGTTCACAAAAACCACTTTTGTTTGTGTAAGATCCGGTTTAGAACATGTGATTTCTTGGACACTTGGTCCTTTGAAAATACCGCTTGTAGATACGTAGATCTACTAGTTTTAAACACTATTTCACAAGTTAAATTGCTTTTACACAAGTTCATGATGTGTGTGGTAGAGTTTCATCATTTAACCTTTGTTACTCTTAAACAAGCTTTATGTCATAATCCAAGATCATGACTAAACCGGGTTAAATGATGATCCGAGCTACCATATCATAGATCGGGTCTAAATAATCACAACTTTCAATTACTACAACATTTACACAACTTATGTGCTATTAACCACCATTTTTCATGCTTTTAGTAGACTTTTGTGCATCTTTTCGCATTTTAACGAGATTTAACCAACACAAATCCTTTTAACCACTTTAGATAAGTTCAAATATGAGATTTAAGTGTTATACCTCTAGCTCAAGGCTAGGGAAGATTCTTGATGAAAAACGCGTGGATAAAAGCTAAAGAATGAGGTCCTTCGTGTTCCGCTTGCACCAAGGCTCCTAATACTTGATCCTCGACACTTGTGTGATGTTGGAATGTGATGAAGGAAGCTCGAAAATATGATGGATGGCAAGGGGATGTTCGGCCGAGAATAGAGAGGGCAAGAGAGAAGAGGTTGAGTTGGTGTTGTGTTGTGATAATTATGTGGTGTAATTACTAGAACTTATAGGCAAAGATTAAGCATGTTTATCCATTGGACACAATGTCCCCTTGATATTTAGCATCTAAGATTTAACAAATCTTGCAAGGTACAAGTATGTCCCCTAGGGGACCGAATTCGGTTGGGGGGGGGGGTCCCTTGGTTCGATTTCAACTAGGTAGTTAGGGAGTAATTAGTTAAGTTAAGTGTCTAACCCCGTTACTTGTATGTTACACGTTATGGCGGGTGTTAGGGTAATAGGGACCCTAACTGGCTCAGAAAAAATATAGATAGTGAAAATAATAATATTTTCATGTTCCGGGTATAGTCCGGTTGTTCGGTTACATACCGATTCGTTAAAGTGCTAAATTACACTTTTTAGTGTCGTTTAAGTACCTTTCTTGTACTCTTTCAATTCCCAACACTTAGGGAAATATTCTGGATGATAAAACGACATTTCTGCATAATATTTATGTGTCTAAATGCTGAATTATTGCTGAATTATATAAATTCTGCACTTAAAGTGCGTTTCGGGTGCTTTTTAGTGCTTATTTTTGCTTTCGCAATGTCCATAAATTAAACCCTTACACATACTCTAGGGTTTTAATGTATTTTTTGTCGTCGGACCTACACCTAGGCCTCAATTTTATTGTCTGACTGCTTTCTGCAGTTCCGTCGACACAGTGTGTCTTACCGGTGAGTTTACTATTATTCTGACGCAACGCTCTCGTTTATGCATAAAGCAATATTTTGTAGTATACAACATGAATGAATTCACTTGTTTAATCATGTGTTCAGACATTGCTGACACTTAAACTCATAATTGCAGTCATTAAGCAATAATTAATGTGTACGGAAATTACCGGTTTGTGCCAGTTGTCACAGAAGGATAGTGGTTTATGTCTTCTGTCCGCGTAGCTCTTTTGTCTGTCATGCCGCTTTGATACTGTCTCGTATCTTTGCTATTTTGTCAGTAGTCTCTTGGACTAGCTCACGGCCAATGAGTTGTTTGTCTCCGACTTCCGCCCAACACAACGGTAATCGGCACTTCCGTCCGTATAGTGCTTCGTATGGGGAAGCTTTGATGCTTGTGTGATAACAGTTATTATATAAGAGCTCTACCAGAGGTAAATGAGTATCCCAGTTTCCGCCTAAATCCATCACACAGGCGCGAAGCATGTCTTCCAAAGTTTGGATGGTTCGTTCGCTTTGGTCATCGGTTTGCGGATGAAATGTTGTGCTTAGATCCAAACGAGATCCAAGTGATTCTTGAAATGACTGCCAAACCCTTGACACAAAGCGACCACCTCAGTCAGAGATTATTGAAACATGCACTCCATGGCGTGCCACAATCTCTTTAAAGTAGAGTTCAACTAACTTCTCGGTACTGTCTTTTTCACGAATCAGGAAGAAGTGTGCTAACTTGGTTAATCGATCAACGATAACCCATATCATGTCATGACCTCGAGGGGTCCGTGGGAGTCCTGTAATGAAGTCCATTGATATCTGTTCTCATTTCCAAATGGGAATCTCTGGTTGCTGTAATAAATCAGACGAGTTTTGGTATTCGGCCTTGACCTTTGCACATGTTAGGCATTTCCCAACATAGGTCGCAGTATCTCCCTTGCGATTAGGCCACCAATAGTATTCTTTTATATCTTGATAACCTTTTATCGGATCCGGGGTGTATTGAATGTCTTGACTTGTGTGCTTCGTCCAGCACCAAGTCTCGTAGATCGCCAAAGTATGGAATCCAGATCCTTCCCATGAAATATAAAGTGTTATCCTTGTTCATTTCCGTTTGTTTCTCTAATCCTCGCAAGGGTTCTGCTTGAATGTTTTCTGGCTTTAGAGCTTCTTGTTGTGCATCGTGCACTCGAGTAGTGAAGTTCGTTTGGATTGTCAACTAAGCTCGTACTCGTAATGATTTAACTCGCTCGTCCGGCTCATAGCATCAGCTACAACGTTTACTTTGCCCGGATGGTACTTGATTTCATAGTCATAGTTATTCAACAAGTTCACCTAACGACGTTGACGCACGTTTAGTTCCTTTTGATTGAATATATGTTGAAGACTCTTGTGATCGGGGAATATGGTGCACTTTGTACCATAGAGATAATGACGCCAAATCTTTAAAGAAAATACCACTGAGCCTAGCTCTAGGTCAAGAGTGATCTAGTTCTTTTCGTGAACTTTTAACTGTCGTGACGCGTACGTGATGACATTTTCACGTTGCATTAACACGCAACCAAAGTCTTGATGCGATGCATCACAATACACCACAAAGTCATTAGTACTGTCTTGGAGTGATAAGATTGGCGCTTGGCATAATTTATCTTTGAGTGTTTGAAATTCCATTTCTTGTTTTTCATCCTAATCGAACTTTTTATCCTTTTGAGTGAGTGAGGTTAGCGGTTGAGAAATTTTAGAAAAATTCTCAATGAATCTTCAATAGTATCCCGCTAAACCAAGAAATTGTCTTACTTCTGTTGGGGTCTTTGGAGTGTTCCAGTTCTTTATGGCTTCTATCTTAGCTATGTCAACATGTATTCCGTTCTCGTTCACCACATGACCAAGAAATTGCACCTCGCGAATCCAAAATTCGCATTTTGAGAACTTGGCATACAATTGTTCTTTCTTAAGAAACTCCAAAATAGTTCTCAAGTGTTGTTTGTGTTCGGCCTCTATCCGTGAGTATATCAAAATGTCTTCAATGAATACGATCACGAACTTGTCGAGATATGGCTTACATACTCGGTTCATCAAGTCCATGAATACGGCGGGAGCGTTCGTTAAGTCAAAATGCATAACAAGGAACTCGTAATGTCCATAGCGAGTCCTAAACGCTGTCCTAGTAATGCTTTCCTCTTGAATCCTCAGCTGATGATATCCGGATCTTAGATCAATCTTGGAATAAAAGCTGGAACCTTGTAATTGATTGAACAAGTCGTCGATCCTCGGTAAAGGATACCGATTCTTGATAGTTAGCTTGTTTAGTTCTCTGTAATCGATTCACATCCGAAAGGTTCCATCCTTCTTCTCGATGAATAGTATCGGAGCTCCCCAAGGTGAGAAACTCGGACTAATGAATCCTTTGTCAAGCAATTCCTAAAGCTCAGTAGATAATTCATGCATTTCCGTGGGCGCTAGTCTATATGGAGCTTTCGCCACCAGTGTAGCTCCTGGCACTAGATAGATACTGAATTCCAATAGTCGTTGTGGAGGCAGTCCCGGCAAGTCTTCTGGAAATACTTCAGGGTATCCCCTTACCATAGGTATGTCCTCCACCTTGCGCTCCTCGGCCTTCTTGTCAGCCACATGGGCAAGAAGGGTGATGCATCCTTTTTCTCAGACAACTTCAACCTTTCATGCAATTAATAATTCATAGGGGCATGTCCTGTTTCTCCCTGCGAACTAACAAATGTTCACTTGTAAGACAGGGGGACGCGAATGATCTCCTCATGACATATGGCTGTGGCTTGGTTATCGGATAACTAGTCTACGTCAAAGACTGCATTGTAACAACCCAATTGAATGAGTGAAAGGTCGATATTAAATTTCCGCGCTCGAAGTTCGAGTGTGCATCCGTTAGTTTCTTCTCCAGACTTAACTAGTTTATCGTCGGCCAATCCTATGGAATGAGGGGACGTCTAGTTTACTTGACTCTAGGCCAAGTATATTTCGAATTATATGGGGACGCAACTAATACCGACACTTGTATCGAACAAAATGAATGCAAAGGGTCGGTTAATAGGAAATGTATCGGTGACCCTTAATGACTTCGCATGACTCCGCTAATTCCTCATTAGCTAACTTGATAGAGTAAGACATGTTTAACCTACATGACTCTATTTCATCGTATATGCTTAGTAGCTAATGGCACTAAGTTAAGCCGACGTTGATATCCAAAGAATTGATACATATTGGTTGTAGAGTAGAGTGTACCCATGGCAACAATGGGATTTTGTGGAGTATTCATAGTTCCACCCATACACTTACTTATTCACTTGCTTGATTCGTCCTTAGACATCCATACTTGTTGTGATCTCTTTGCCACAGTTAAAACCTCCTCATCCATTCTTGAATATAACTAACTCATTAGTTTCCGTTATGTGCCCGTCTCACCACACTGCTACACTTGGCACTTTTGCAAGTGCCCTCATGATGAAAGCTTCACTTATCTCATTCATGATTTTGGCAAGTTTTTAGCATACTCCATGATGTCGGCTTCGTATCTCAGGCTAAACCCCAAATGTAGCACTCAGCGTGTTTTGGATTCAGGTGTTATCTAGTATGCAACAATCTTTTAGAGATCGTAGAGGCGTCGGGGGTAACCAGTTACGTTCGCTCTAATCATACTCGATTTTCTAGAGTTCGGTTCCCAACCTTGGAATTTACCACTAGTGAGCAATACTATTCTCACGAAGATCCTTGAGTTATTCCCACAATAATTTCTTTCTGGTATTACTCCCTATAGTTTGCACTTGGAGATTCCACCAAGTCATCGTCTACCTCAACAGATGACTATTCGTTTACCAAATCGTTTACTTAGGAGTACATTTGCTAGCACGGTTAACTGACTTCATTGTCTTTATTTAGTGGACAGGACTTACCGCACCTCCCATATTAATAAGGTCTCGCGGCTTATGATCTGGGAAAGCCTTAGGATTAAAACCTGGTGGGATTGCATCTCCATGTGTGGCATTGCCACTCGTTCTCATCCCATCGGGATTTGAACAACTTGAGCTGCCGGTAACATCAGTACCATCATTAGTGTCGACTCAACAACTCCATGTTGTGCAATCTCCGCAACCTCATGTTGTTCCATAAAAACTCAAGTTCGACTTTAATAGTAACGTGCTGATTAACTGGCCCTTATTGACGTAGATTTCCTTTTCGGCGCCATGTTATTTTGATACATAGTATCAAAGGATCTAGACTTGTATTTGGACAGATATAGCCTACCATGCGGCCAAGAATTAAGAATATAATTGGTCATGGAAACCTCAAGATCGCATTTTTCGTACATGTTTTGAAACAATGATAACATGAATAACCACAATCCAAAATGCGTAATACCTCTTGCGTGTATTGGCCATATGCCTAGGTGGGAAAGGAGGTAATTCGGTGAGGAGGAGAAACCAAATGGTCGTCTCCATCCTTATAGTATGTATTTCCTACCTTGTGGACCTCGACCGTCCCACGTAGGAAAATCCTTTGCCGCACTTACCCGTGTGATGAATATGCTGATATCCCTTGAGCTGCACGAGCTTTTACAAATTTGTTATAATTCCCATAGAAGTCGAATAATGCAGTGAAGGGGTTGCAGCATGGCTCATGCCATATCATCCTTTGGAATAAGACAGATGTCAAACGACAGAGTTTAATGTAATCATTTCCAATAACTAAGATAAGGTAAGGTGTCATAGACACCAAAGAACCAGCCTATGTACAATAATTCTGAGAATGTTGAGGGAAATTCTCCCTGAGTGGCTAGCAAGTTTCGTGTGCTTTTAATGACTAGTCTCGTACGACTCGTGTTATAGATCGAATGTTATGTGCAACAATACGTGTGGTCTTCCTGTATCATAGAGTGTTATAGTAACCATTCTGGTTAGTGTTCTACTAGATAAAAACTTGAACAACTTAAGAAATTTGAATGGATTAGTGATCATTAGCTTGACCCGCAGAGCCCACCAGGATTCCCCATGCACTACAAGTTATTACGTGGGCCCCCGTAATAAAAAAAATGTCTTGCATGGTCACCCTAACATTCTCTCGTTCAAGCAGACGATCAGTCAAAGTGAGGACATTGTTATCTATATACCCTCAACATAGGAGGGACCTTCATGATGGTCCACATGCTAACGCCCATTGTCATTATTCGTGAAAGGGCACAATGTTAGCCGAAATAGAAATAAAAATAATCCGTAACAATAATAACTGGAGGGGCACCTTTAAGATGAGTACTTCATCTTCCTTGTCTGGATGAGAGTGTCATCAATCACGATTAGTATGAGTCTCAGGGACCTCGTCCCACTAATAGAGTTGTTGTCCAAGGCCGGCACCTCCGAAAATAACAAAGCAAAACTAAAAAAACTGACACACGTTGCGCACAACTCCCCGGCAGCGGCGCCAAAATTTGGCGTGATGTCGTGGTCACGCAAATTTAATCCCAATAACAACTATAGATAGTGGTAAATGGGTATCGAACTCAGGGAGTATGTGGAAAATGTGTCGATTTTATAGCTTTGCACTTTAACTAAAATTAACCTAATTTGCAAAAAGTAAATATCAATAATTTGGATTGTTTGGTTTTAAAACTAAAAATTATCTAATTAACTTCAAATCAAAGGTAGGTTGTAAAGCAGATTAGGAGAAAGCGACCATCCTAAACTTCCGGTTTGCTTTTGACAATTGTGTTGAATTCACTAGAAAGAACCACATAGACATGATTCATGTATGATTGTTTTTTCGTGATAAAAGGGAACTAAGTACTCAGATTATGAAAACGTGAGGTTGTTACCCGATAACCAATTGACTAATATCCAACCATAATCCCTCCCGTGATATCTCGATTGTCAGCGACACCAAGAACGTACGGTTTAGAATATGATCATAACATCAATCAACAATTTACAAACAAACATTCACACACCATAATAAACAAATGCATTGCAAGTCTATTATTCTAGAAATACGAATCCAAACACAAAAGTCAAAGACAAACCTTCAATTCAGGATGATCACCATAAGTTTAGCCGGACATAGCTTTGTGAATCATCATAACAACAAGTTTAGTGCTCATACCAATCAAAAACATAAACCAAATGTTAGAAATTGTTTGGAACCAAGTACAATCAGCCAAAATCGCCCCTAAGATGCCAGAGAAACGTCCAATGATGAGATCATACGAAAAGACACCTAAAAACGGTTTTAATGAAGGCAGTTACGGATTTCCTCGCAGTGTCCACCGTATTATACGGTGTCCACCGTAATTTACGGTGGACTTCAGATTGTTACGGTGATTTGCTGCTGAGTTACGGTGGAGTCTGGCATGTTTCAGGGCCACCGTATAATACGGTGGACACCGTATTATACGATGGAGCCCTGAAATCTGGGTCTTGTTTCTTCTTTAATTCCACGCACGACCCGTTCATCTCCAAACCGTCCAAAGCTGCGTTTTATCCATTTTTTTAGCTCCCAAACCGCACCTGAAACATAAGCAACCGTAGTTATCTAATCCAAGATAATTACATGAAAATGAGGGATAAACTCGTCTTTTAACATCATTAAGGGTTGTCCCATGGACCACCCGTCACATCCCCACACTTAACCGTTGCTTGTCCCAAGCAACTCATCAAACCGTTTTCAAAATAAGCGATCAATATAAACCAAGCAGAAGCATGTAGTCCTTTTACTAACCCCTTTTTAACACCCGAAATAATGCACCCCTCACTATGTCTCTCCTCTCGGTAACAAGTAAGCACTAGCAATTGTAAGCTAGACACACAAAGGCTATCGGGCGGTTGCACAACTATAAGCTTGTACCTAAATCAATCCTTCTCCTAAATCGTGTCAAACATGAATGCAAATCAAAGGGACTTTCAAGGTTGTAACGTGGCTAGGTGCATGGGTAGGAAATGGAATATATATGAAGTAGCGAAAACTTAACCCGGTCTTTTTATTACATAATCAAATAAACAAACAACTACCAACTTAACTAATATATACAAGACAAGTAAACATCATTTCTTTTTCATTTTTCATTGTTTTTTTCTCTTTTTTTTCTTTTCTTTCTGATTTTTTTTATGATTTTTTTAACATAAACATAATAACATTCAACATAACATCAAATAAAAATACATACTACTAAACAATCACTATACTTATAAAACCGGGTTAAATTGGGTAAATTTTTTAGGTAACTAGCTAGGGGAAACAAATGATAGGCTTTTAGGCACAAAATTGGGCAACTAAATGTCTAAACCCCCGCCCCTCTCGCAACCATGCTCATATATATAATTAATGAGGTCCAACCCCCCAAATCCCACACTCACACACACTAAAGACGAGGCTCCCTAAATGCCCTTATCCTCTTCGAATTCATATCCAACTAAGGACTTAAACCGTATCAAGGCACAAGTTCTAATGCACCCCCACCCGTAGCCACTCTCATCAAAGATAAGTTTTATTTATTTACATGTGTAGCTTCAACTCTCACCAAGAATAAAAGGGTATTAAGGGTTGCCGGTGCATCATTTGGGGTTAGTCCAAGGTGTTCAAATTCTCACAATGTTTTGCTTAATTTAAAAATTTCAAAAACTTCAAAATTTCCCCCATCCCCACACTTGGGATACATTGACCCCAATGTATGGTTTTAAGAGGATTTGATCGCTTAAACTCTTAAACACCAACTAAAAGCTTATACACTCAAACCACAAATTTCTTTTTTTTTTGGTATTTTTCATTTTATATATTTTTTTTATATTTTTCTTATATTCTTAAAAACATCAACACCACCAACTAGCACAGCCCAACACAAAACATCAAACTAATACACCCTGAAACCTCCCAACCATAAACAAAAGCAAACAACTAACTACCAATATTTCAAAGCTAAAGAACACAACAAGACTAAGGAAAGAGTACATTGACCTGGTGAAGTTTGCCACAACAGATGTTGTAGATAATCCGACTTACTATCATCACCTTCACCCAAATATCCGTACATCTTCCCCACACTTGAATGTCGCCATGGCCCTGAAACATAGAAAGATAAAAACAACAAGATCAATATAAAACCCCGAGTTGCCTCCCGAGCAGCGCTAAGTTTTGAGTCTTCAACCAGACCATGCCACCCCCGTTTATGGTGGCTCAAAGAGGCGGTTCCTGCCATCTCCATCACTTCCTTGTGCCATTGAGCAAAATGCATCCATCTTGTTTTGACTCGGTGGGTAATCAAATACGCTCTTGCTTGAACCCATATGCTTTTCTTAACGATCTGGTGGGTGATTTCTTCTCATTCTTTGAAACACCTTTTCACTAAACCCGCTATCCTTCGCCACAACAAAATCGTAACTAATCATCTTAGTCTGAACATCAAATGACAACTTACGGTTTTTTTCGGTCATAGTAATGATTCCTTCTCTACAATCGATTTGAGCATTTTCCGTATAGAGAAACGATCGACCCAAAATCACCCTTTGTTGTGACACCATCGTGGTATTAGCATAATCTAAAACTAGAAAATCCACCGGGTATTTGAATTCTCCCAACCGCATCATAACATTCTTAACCATTCCCCGTGGACGCCTCCAACTCTCATCCGCCAAGCTCACCATGGTGTCTACATCTTCAAGCGGACCGAAATCGTACATGTCATATAGCTCACCCGGTAACACACTCATGCTCGCCCCATAATCCAACAATGCATGAGGAATTTTTAGTTTCCCCACTCGGATAGGCACGATTGGCGCTCCATACTCTTTATCATTCTCGATTTCGGCATCTTTTTCCAAACCTGCATTCACTTGATACGAAGAAGTTAGCAATGTTTCATTAAATTTTGTACTAGGAACGGTGCTTACCACATTGATATTAACACTTTTAATGTTTTTGGGATTTATCACCGTGTCACTTGGTAGCTGGCCTTTTGCTTTCTTCAATATCGCCACTTCACTTGCAAGTTGACCCATTTGGGTGGTCAAAATTTGAATCGCTTTATCACGGGCCTCATCCTTTTGCATCCGAACCTCATCACGTTGATTCATTCGTTGCATTTCAACTTGCATCGCCTTCAACATCTCCATTACTTTGTTTCCACCCGAAGAGCTTTGACCCGTTTGATATTGCCTTTGAAATCCTTGGTTTCCTTGGAAATTCGGGTTAGCTTGATTTGAAGGGTTCCCATATCGGAAATTTGGATGGTTCCTCAATCCGGGGTGGTAAGTGTTAGAATTCATGTTATAGTTTCTACCACCCCCTCCTTGACCTTGCACCGCATGAACTTCTTCATATTGCCCTTCTATCACTCCTTGGCAATTTTCAGCCGCATTACCTATTTCATTGCAAATAGCACAAACATCATAAATTTGGTTAGTGGTTTGAACATTACCATCATCTATTGCGTGCACTTGAGGTCGGGTAATGGTCGGTCGTGCTCTCCTCGATGCTTGAGCTTTTCTTTTTGATGTAATTGCCATGTTCTCCAAAAACTCCCAATCATCATTCTCGTAGTTTGTACCAAAAGTTCCACCGGTAATAGACATTAAATCACGAGCATCTTCGGCACTCAACCCCTCGTGGAAGGCATTCATCAACTCCCAAAGTTCAATTCCATGATGAGGACAATTCTTGATCATCATGTTAAAACGCTCAAAGGCTTCATGAAACATTTCGCCTTGTTGTTGGTGAAAACTCCTCAACCCCTTCCTAGCATCGTTGGTCTTTTGAGCGGTGTAAAATTCTTCTAGGAAAATTTGTTGCATCTCCGCCCAAGTATATATAGATGCTGAAGGCAAAGTGTAGAACCACTTCTTTGCCTTGTCCTCCAAAGAAAATTGAAACAGGACTAACTTGACATCATCAGCCAAAAAACCTTGACTCCCAAGAGTATTGCAAATTGAGTCATAGGCCTCTAAGTGGAAATACGGTTCCTCCGTTGCTAGCCCTTTTTATTTCGGCAAACTTTGCAAAGAATTTGTTCTCACTTCAAAGGTTCTCCCTTGATCATTGTGAGGAATAACTACCGGTGAGGGATTTTGAGTGATTACCGGCCTAAAATGCGCTTCAATTCCTCTCGCATGTTCATTAAGGATAAACTAATCCAAGATAATTACATGAAAATGAGGGATAAACTCGTCTTTTAACATCATTAAGGGTTGTCCCATGGACCACCCGTCACATCCCCACACTTAACCGTTGCTTGTCCCAAGCAACTCATCAAACCGTTTTCAAAATAAGCGATCAATATAAACCAAGCAGAAGCATGTAGTCCTTTTACTAACCCCTTTTTAACACCCGAAATAATGCACCCCTCACTATGTCTCTCCTCTCGGTAACAAGTAAGCACTAGCAATTGTAAGCTAGACACACAAAGGCTATCGGGCGGTTGCACAACTATAAGCTTGTACCTAAATCAATCCTTCTCCTAAATCGTGTCAAACATGAATGCAAATCAAAGGGACTTTCAAGGTTGTAACGTGGCTAGGTGCATGGGTAGGAAATGGAATATATATGAAGTAGCGAAAACTTAACCCGGTCTTTTTATTACATAATCAAATAAACAAACAACTACCAACTTAACTAATATATACAAGACAAGTAAACATCATTTCTTTTTCATTTTTCATTGTTTTTTTCTCTTTTTTTTCTTTTCTTTCTGATTTTTTTTATGATTTTTTTAACATAAACATAATAACATTCAACATAACATCAAATAAAAATACATACTACTAAACAATCACTATACTTATAAAACCGGGTTAAATTGGGTAAATTTTTTAGGTAACTAGCTAGGGGAAACAAATGATAGGCTTTTAGGCACAAAATTGGGCAACTAAATGTCTAAACCCCCGCCCCTCTCGCAACCATGCTCATATATATAATTAATGAGGTCCAACCCCCCAAATCCCACACTCACACACACTAAAGACGAGGCTCCCTAAATGCCCTTATCCTCTTCGAATTCATATCCAACTAAGGACTTAAACCGTATCAAGGCACAAGTTCTAATGCACCCCCACCCGTAGCCACTCTCATCAAAGATAAGTTTTATTTATTTACATGTGTAGCTTCAACTCTCACCAAGAATAAAAGGGTATTAAGGGTTGCCGGTGCATCATTTGGGGTTAGTCCAAGGTGTTCAAAATCTCACAATGTTTTGCTTAATTTAAAAATTTCAAAAACTTCAAAATTTCCCCCATCCCCACACTTGGGATACATTGACCCCAATGTATGGTTTTAAGAGGATTTGATCGCTTAAACTCTTAAACACCAACTAAAAGCTTATACACTCAAACCACAAATTTCTTTTTTTTTTGGTATTTTTCATTTTATATATTTTTTTTATATTTTTCTTATATTCTTAAAAACATCAACACCACCAACTAGCACAGCCCAACACAAAACATCAAACTAATACACCCTGAAACCTCCCAACCATAAACAAAAGCAAACAACTAACTACCAATATTTCAAAGCTAAAGAACACAACAAGACTAAGGAAAGAGTACATTGACCTGGTGAAGTTTGCCACAACAGATGTTGTAGATAATCCGACTTACTATCATCACCTTCACCCAAATATCCGTACATCTTCCCCACACTTGAATGTCGCCATGGCCCTGAAACATAGAAAGATAAAAACAACAAGATCAATATAAAACCCCGAGTTGCCTCCCGAGCAGCGCTAAGTTTTGAGTCTTCAACCAGACCATGCCACCCCCGTTTATGGTGGCTCAAAGAGGCGGTTCCTGCCATCTCCATCACTTCCTTGTGCCATTGAGCAAAATGCATCCATCTTGTTTTGACTCGGTGGGTAATCAAATACGCTCTTGCTTGAACCCATATGCTTTTCTTAACGATCTGGTGGGTGATTTCTTCTCATTCTTTGAAACACCTTTTCACTAAACCCGCTATCCTTCGCCACAACAAAATCGTAACTAATCATCTTAGTCTGAACATCAAATGACAACTTACGGTTTTTTTCGGTCATAGTAATGATTCCTTCTCTACAATCGATTTGAGCATTTTCCGTATAGAGAAACGATCGACCCAAAATCACCCTTTGTTGTGACACCATCGTGGTATTAGCATAATCTAAAACTAGAAAATCCACCGGGTATTTGAATTCTCCCAACCGCATCATAACATTCTTAACCATTCCCCGTGGACGCCTCCAACTCTCATCCGCCAAGCTCACCATGGTGTCTACATCTTCAAGCGGACCGAAATCGTACATGTCATATAGCTCACCCGGTAACACACTCATGCTCGCCCCATAATCCAACAATGCATGAGGAATTTTTAGTTTCCCCACTCGGATAGGCACGATTGGCGCTCCATACTCTTTATCATTCTCGATTTCGGCATCTTTTTCCAAACCTGCATTCACTTGATACGAAGAAGTTAGCAATGTTTCATTAAATTTTGTACTAGGAACGGTGCTTACCACATTGATATTAACACTTTTAATGTTTTTGGGATTTATCACCGTGTCACTTGGTAGCTGGCCTTTTGCTTTCTTCAATATCGCCACTTCACTTGCAAGTTGACCCATTTGGGTGGTCAAAATTTGAATCGCTTTATCACGGGCCTCATCCTTTTGCATCCGAACCTCATCACGTTGATTCATTCGTTGCATTTCAACTTGCATCGCCTTCAACATCTCCATTACTTTGTTTCCACCCGAAGAGCTTTGACCCGTTTGATATTGCCTTTGAAATCCTTGGTTTCCTTGGAAATTCGGGTTAGCTTGATTTGAAGGGTTCCCATATCGGAAATTTGGATGGTTCCTCAATCCGGGGTGGTAAGTGTTAGAATTCATGTTATAGTTTCTACCACCCCCTCCTTGACCTTGCACCGCATGAACTTCTTCATATTGCCCTTCTATCACTCCTTGGCAATTTTCAGCCGCATTACCTATTTCATTGCAAATAGCACAAACATCATAAATTTGGTTAGTGGTTTGAACATTACCATCATCTATTGCGTGCACTTGAGGTCGGGTAATGGTCGGTCGTGCTCTCCTCGATGCTTGAGCTTTTCTTTTTGATGTAATTGCCATGTTCTCCAAAAACTCCCAATCATCATTCTCGTAGTTTGTACCAAAAGTTCCACCGGTAATAGACATTAAATCACGAGCATCTTCGGCACTCAACCCCTCGTGGAAGGCATTCATCAACTCCCAAAGTTCAATTCCATGATGAGGACAATTCTTGATCATCATGTTAAAACGCTCAAAGGCTTCATGAAACATTTCGCCTTGTTGTTGGTGAAAACTCCTCAACCCCTTCCTAGCATCGTTGGTCTTTTGAGCGGTGTAAAATTCTTCTAGGAAAATTTGTTGCATCTCCGCCCAAGTATATATAGATGCTGAAGGCAAAGTGTAGAACCACTTCTTTGCCTTGTCCTCCAAAGAAAATTGAAACAGGACTAACTTGACATCATCAGCCAAAAAACCTTGACTCCCAAGAGTATTGCAAATTGAGTCATAGGCCTCTAAGTGGAAATACGGTTCCTCCGTTGCTAGCCCTTTTTATTTCGGCAAACTTTGCAAAGAATTTGTTCTCACTTCAAAGGTTCTCCCTTGATCATTGTGAGGAATAACTACCGGTGAGGGATTTTGAGTGATTACCGGCCTAAAATGCGCTTCAATTCCTCTCGCATGTTCTCTAAGATGCCTTCTTGGCACCCCCAACCTAACCCTTGGTCGAACAGGACCCATTGGCCTTGGTATATGCCCTTGTGGTGCGAAGGGTTGTTGAAATTGCTGTTGTGGTATCGGTTGGTGTTGAATCGGCCTTTGGAATTGTGGTTGTACGTTTTGTGGGCGAACTTGTTGCAATGGTATAGGGCGTTGCACTTGTAGCCCTTGTGGTCTTGGCCGAATATGTTGTGGTATGAGTTGTTGTTGTTGTGGCATTCCACCTACACTTGCCATCCCTTGAGATTGGCTTTGCATATAACCGAACTCTCCTTGATCACCATAACCCCCATAAGCATACCCGTCTTCATCATAGCCCTCAAAATCTTCGTATCCTTCTTCATATCCATCTCCCCCTATACCCGAAGTTTGCCCAAATGGAATGGACGAGTATTGAAAGCCCATTTGGTTTGATGGTCTAAATGTAGAGGTAGAATGGACAATATTTGATGTATGGGGTATTGAGTAGTGGGAAGATGAATGACCCGTGGATGGGGGAAAGAAGTGTGATAATGGTGGGATTGTGGCTGAAGGGCTAAAGGTAAGATTGGGTTCAACTTGAGTGGTGATCGGTTGTGTGGTGTTGGTTGGTGTAGTGTCATGAGGTGGAGTAGGAATTGTAGTAGTGTTAGGTATAGTGGTGTTTGGTGATGGTTGTGTGGAAGTAGGTATGAATGATGAGGTCGTTTGACCCGTTGTGGGTGGTAATTGAGATTCTTGCATGATGTTTCGTGGTGTGATGGGTGATGTAGGTGAACCAATAATTCTGTTTTCTCTTACTAAAACATGGTTTTTCCTTAGCATTCTTTCGATCTCCAGATCAAATGACAATGGTGAAGACTTATGAGAGCCTCTAGTATGCATGCACCTGTAGAACCTGCAGACTAAACACACCAGTGTAAACCCGAAAATAACAAAGCAAAACTAAAAAAACTGACACACGTTGCGCACAACTCCCCGGCAGCGGCGCCAAAATTTGGCGTGATGTCGTGGTCACGCAAATTTAATCCCAATAACAACTATAGATAGTGGTAAATGGGTATCGAACTCAGGGAGTATGTGGAAAATGTGTCGATTTTATAGCTTTGCACTTTAATTAAAATTAACCTAATTTGCAAAAAGTAAATATCAATAATTTGGATTGTTTGGTTTTAAAACTAAAAATTATCTAATTAACTTCAAATCAAAGGTAGGTTGTAAAGCAGATTAGGAGAAAGCGACCATCCTAAACTTCCGGTTTGCTTTTGACAATTGTGTTGAATTCACTAGAAAGAACCACATAGACATGATTCATGTATGATTGTTTTTTCGTGATAAAAGGGAACTAAGTACTCGGATTATGAAAACGCGAGGTTGTTACCCGATAACCAATTGACTAATATCCAACCCTAATCCCTCCCGTGATATCTCGATTGTCAGCGACACCAAGAACGTACGGTTTAGAATAGGATCATAACATCAATCAACAATTTACAAACAAACATTCACACACCATAATAAACAAATGCATTGCAAGTCTATTATTCTAGAAATACGAATCCAAACACAAAAGTCATAGACAAACCTTCAATTCAGGATGATCACCATAAGTTTAGCTGGACATAGCTTGGTGAATCATCATAACAACAAGTTTAGTGTTTATACCAATCAAAAACATAAACCGAATGTTAGAAATTGTTTGGAACCAAGTACAATCAGCCAAAATCGCCCCTAAGATGCCAGAGAAACGTCCAATGATGAGATCATACGAAAAGAAACCTAAAAACGGTTTTAATGAAGGCAGTTACGGATTTCCTTGCAGTGTCCACCGTATTATACGGTGTCCACCGTAATTTACGGTGGACTTCAGATTGTTACGGTGATTTGCTGCTGAGTTACGGTGGAGTCTGGCATGTTTCAGGGCCATCGTATAATACGGTGGACACCGTATTATACGATGGAGCCCTGAAATCTGGGTCTTGTTTCTTCTTTAATTCCACGCACGACCCGTTCATCTCCAAACCGTCCAAAGCTGCGTTTTATCAATTTTTTTAGCTCCCGAACCGCACCTGAAACATAAGCAACCGTAGTAATCTAATCCAAGATAATTACATGATCAAATGAGGGATAAACTCATCTTTTAACATCATTAAGGGTTGTCCCATGGACCACCCGTCATGTTTCACATGTAATCCTTAATGTTTTCAAGTCTATTCCTCATAGACCAACCATGTATTAATCCTTCTTTGTTACTTATGATTGAGCTCGCGTGATAGATCCTCATGTTATAGTGACACAATGAAAACCTTTTGTCATTTTTGTCATACTTTTGAAATCACTTTTGTAATGTTATTGACTTTGTTTTCATGTGTGAGCCCTTCAGTGATTGTAGACCAAACTTTAATAAAAGTTTTTCCCCGGTTCACTACAATCGGAGCTCTGATACCAATCCGTCACACCCTGCTAGTAGCGGAAGCGTATTGTGTGTGACGTAAGAAAGGTAATTATTGCATCCAAATGAGTAAACACATAAACAACAACGATGCCATAGATATAATGATTTTAACAAAAGATCACAAGTTTTCCAACATAGTTTCAAGTTTACCAACGTTCACAACGTTAACCATGACATTGATTAAGTTATATTACACAACACAAAAGATAGTTTTTGACATAAATCATAGTGAGGTTTTGTCCCCTATATACCCATACGAAGTTGGGATATGAAAGACAAACCCTCCAAAAGTGGCCATCGTTGTCATTGACTTTCCCGTTACCCGTAGCGTATCACCGGCTCAAGACCTGTTTCCTGAAATACATGTAGTTTTAAAAAGTCAACAAAAGTTGAGCGAGTTCATGCAGTTATTGTTATCATATGAAATCTCATAAATGTTATCTTGTAATCATGGTATGTTCTGATTCATACATGGAGTTTGTTTAAGGATCTATCAGTGGGTAGCGAGCCCCCAGACATAATGTACCATAAGTAAATAACCAAACCGAGAACACTTTCTTATCATTTGGGATCACAAAAGCACTCCACGGTTAACAACTAGGAGTGGGGCGTGCCTCAAGCCCAATATATCTACACCTTTTGCACCTTGGTCACTATGTGATTAATGGTTACTAATGTTATCATCCTACTTATGCACATTGATCATGTTATCTTCTACTCCGTAACTAACATACCAATAGTTTTAGCATGTATTTCCCCTCGATGTTTTTGAAAACAAAACATTGAAATCAGTGAAACCGTGTATTATGATATCGAAGTGAGCGTCCGTACGTGTCAATAACCTACATGTGTACAAATCTCGTTAGACACTAGGTCTTTCGGACCTCGTACAAGTTGTTCATCTTGAATTCTTTATTATGTTCTCGTTTGTCATCTTTGGAATAACTTTGTATTTTAGAGCGTTGATAGTTTACTCGCTCGATTATTATGTATATACATGTATTCTATACATATTGAATTATAGGTGAACGGGCTTCACCCTTCATATGTCTTCGTGCCGCGCACGCGTGTAATTGAGCCCTTGCTCATGTTATTGGTCCGAGCCCATGTCATTGGGCCAAGCCCATGTTATCTATGTTATTTGGCCTAACCCATGTTTTAATTTTATTGGGCCGAGCCCATGTTATATTGTCATTGGGCCCTAGCCCATGTATTAAGGAATTTGGGCCTAGCCCGTTACTAGCTTTGATAGGCCCAATTCTAACTTTATGAGTCCATTAACATAATCTTGAAATTTTTTTACCAAAATGTTACCAAGTAGTAAACTTTAAATAAGTTCATTTTCCTATGAAAAATACTTGGTAATTTGTATAGTTTTCGACTTTCCGGATTCTTGTTATCGATCGTTTAGATATGTGCTCATTTTAATGTCTAAAATATGTTATTTTAGACTCGACTTTGTAGTAACTTGTTCACGATGTCGATACGCCCAATTTGTTGTCATCAAGTGTTATGTATTTCCGTTTTGGCCATTTTATTTAATTGTCCGATTTACTAGCATTTCTTGGACCATGTAGGAACATGTATGTGTATTTATTTTGAACACCCTATAGGTATCTAATACATACACATATAGCACATATTACATGCACTTGACAAGTTTCAAAAGAAAATATATAATTTTTACCTAAAATTATATATACATATATGGTTACATTTTTAACCATTTATTTTTGTAAAAGAATAAGTTTAAGTCCATAAAACTTATTGAATATTTAAGACTTAAATATTCTCATTAGGGTTTCTAAAATGACGTTTATGACCACTAATCGCGTTTAACATTGTTAATCACCCTTTAATCCCATTTTTAATCGCAATTAGATTTTTAGAAAAAATTGCCATAGTTTCCCCTAAAACTATGGCGTTTTCCATGTTTCAAAAACGTATTTAATCCGTGTTTAATCCCATAATCATCATCAATACGATAAATTTTCAACCCATCAACTTTCATATATAATCGCCCACGCAAATCTTCATGAGCTTATTTCTATAATATTTGTCAAGTATTCTAAAAACAACAATGTGCTCAATATTTAATCACGATTTTTATATAAACTTTTTATATAAACCTTTCAAGGCTACTAAAAATAAATATATTTTTATGTTTATCCACAAGTTCCATATGCTTATATAACCTTAACTAGGTTATATTACAATTTTACTAGTTTAAAAATCAAGTCTTTAATTTTATTATCAACCTTATATATTTAAAAAAAATCATTTACACCTCTACACAAAAAGTTCATGAAGCTTTGAGGGTGATGATCTTGCTTAATCTAAACATATTCATGTTTAGATTGTATTGTTCTTTTTTTTTTTAACATAATATGGCAAGATCATATTATCTCACATAATCTACACTCCTACAACATCAAAAATCAACACAAACAATATATATTTAGTTATGTTATCTTGTTTATATTCTTTTTTTTTATATTCTTTTAGTGAGTTTCAAGATGATTTCCCTTGTACTTATATAATATACATAACATGGGGTATAAAAATAAGGATTTAAGTATCTTACTGTAAGATTAAATATATTATGTAACAATATTTAATCTATAGCCATTATAATCATTTACATAATAAAGATCAAAATATGTTGGTAATTGTTGATGGACCATATTACCCTTAGTAACTAATTAGGTTTCCTCCTGGGTGCTTATATAAGGAGAATTAAGTGGAGGTTAAAGGGTTACTCAGTTACACACCCCATAAGCATAACATCAAATCCGACCTCCTCTCCTAACCGATACCCTTTTCGGTTTTCTAAGTCCCCATCATCAGTCAACACCCTAAGGAGGAACCAGATCAAAGATGACAAGCATGTCGAACTCCATTACTGGATTCTCCACTGGACTTTCTGCTGTGACAGGTATGTTTTCATGTTTTCTTTCATGTTTGAACAGAACCGAACCAACATGTGGTATCAGAGCATATGTTGATTAGTCGGTTCTGTTTTATATTGGAAAATCTGGAAAAAGAATCGAAAAATTCATATCAGATTACGTTTTTGCCATCCGAAATCCTCATTACGGATGATTTCGGATGATCACGGATGTAAATTTCATCATTACGGACCATTTCGGATGTGGAGTTTCATCATTACGGATCATCAGTGATCATTACGGACGATTTCGGATCTAAGTTTCATCATTACGGATCAAAGTTTCATCATTACGGACGATTTCGGATCTAAGTTTCATCATTACGGATCATCACTGGTCATTACGGATGATTTCGGATCTGGAGCTTCATCATTACGGATCATCTCTGATCATTACGGATGATTTCGGATCATTACTGATGCATTTCGGATGGATGTTTGAATTTTATAACTTAGGGTTCATCATAAGTTATTGATTTCGGACTAAACATCACCATTACGGATCATTTCGGATAAGCATCAACATTTCGGATCAATTTCGGACTAAGCATCATTCGAAATCATCCGAAATGCATCCGAAATGATTTGACTTATGCGTTTTGGACACATCCGAAAGGATTCGGAATCAACCATTGCGGACTATCCGAAATGGATTCGAAATTAGTCATTTCGGATGAATCCAAGACATGATTCATCCGAAATCATTAGTCAGTTCGATCCGCGCTAACGGGTGGTTTGCTATTAAATAAATGGTTTTGTAATTTACTTAGTTAATTAATCAGAATCAGATAATGTTTTGCAAAACCAGAATAGCTTAACTTGAATGAGTTTTTGATATATCATTTCTGGCCAAAGCTGACTTGATACATCAACTTATCGTTTAAGTATTACGAAAGCTATGTTGTGTGTGCATCATAAGCATGAATGTCTTAATTTCTGGCCAAAGCTGATTTAATTCATTCATAGATGGCATACTCAACAAGTGCATAACTAAAGTGATTGTTTCAATTTCTGGCCAAAGCTGATTTGTTACAAACACTTTGCACATATGCTTAAATGATTACACTTCTGGCCAAAGCTGTTTTGTCTTCGTTTAAGTAGAACTTTTTAGCTAAGTCTATTATTTTGATGTTAGTAATAGACAATATCACAGCTTCATAATGTAAAATGGTCATTATTTATGCCTGCCTTAGTTTAACGTGCCCTTAGATCACATTAGGATTTCTTCATTAGTATCATAACTTGCTCATCTTATTTCCACTATTAGCGCCAAATTGCGGGATTCCACCTTTAACTGGTGATAACTTTGCTGCATGGAAGGATGCTCTCATGCTTACTCTTGGGCTGCTGGACTTTGATTATGCTCTAAGAGAGAATAAGCCAGCGGATCTTACTGCCACAAGTACTGCTGCCGAGCAGTTAACTCATGACAAGTGGAATAGGTGTAACCGCATGTCTCTCATGTTTATGAAGCAGTCCATCAGCAATGCAATCAGGGGAGCTATTCCTGATTCTGAAGATGCTAAAACCTACTTGGAACATGTGGAGGCTCAGTTCAAGGGGACGTCTAAAGCACACGCTAGTACTCTTATTCTCAAGCTGGTGACAACTAAGTATGATAGGAGGAGCGGCATTCGCGAGCACATCATGATGATGAATGACATGGCCAATAAGCTGAAGGGGCTGGAAATGGAAATCAGTGATGGTTTCCTTGTTCATTTCATCATTACTTCGCTTCCTTCATCCTTTGAAGCATTCAAGATCAATTACAACACTCAGAAGGACAAATGGACGATGAGTGAGCTGGTCGCCATGTGCGTACAGGAGGAAAAGCGTATGAGGATGGATCGCCATACTGATGTTGCAAACTTCACTACCTCCAACTCTAAGAAGAGGAAGAACAATTATCAGAGGAAGGATGCTTCAAAAGTCCAAAGGCCTAATCCTAATCCTAATACAAGTGCACCCTCCAGCTCTAAGAACTCCTTAGGCAGTATCCGCTGCAAGTTCTGTAAGAAAACAGGACACATGCAGAAGGAATGCCCTGACTTCAAGGAGTGGCTGGCTAAGAAAGGTAATGATTATTTTATGATACTTGAGTCCTATAATTTAAGTGTTCCTGCTAATTCTTGGTGGTTTGATTCTGGTTCTATGGTTCATGTTACCAATTCTACTCAGGGATTCCTTACAATCCGGAAGCTGGAAAGAAACCAAAGAACGCTTAAGGTTGGGGATGATCGAGAATTAGAAGTGAAGGCCATTGGAACATTACAATTAGTTATGAAAACTGGTTTATGTATTAAACTTTATGATACCTTATATGTTCCTGAGGTAACTCGGAACCTTGTATCAGGACCAAAGTTAGACATGGACGGTTTTATTGTTTCCCATGGTCATCGCAAACTCTCTATCCTCTATGATTCTGTTCTTTATGGTACTGGTGTTCTGGATGGTGGTCTCTATAGATTAGAACTAGAAGATAACTTTTCCAAATCTTTGTTGTCATATAACATTAATGAATCACTCACAAAGATGGAAGAGAAATGGGACTTAGAAACTTCATCCATGTTGTGGCATCAGCGTTTAGGCCACATTTCAAAAGAACGATTAAATCGTCTTGTGAAGGATGAAGTCTTACCTCCTCTCGATTTCTCTGATTTTGGAACATGTGTCAAATGTCTTAAGGGTAAAATGACATTAGCGAATAAGAAAGGTGCCACTAGGAGCTCTAATTTATTAGAACTCATTCACACTGACATTAGTGGTCCCTACCGAATCGCTGGCATAACAGGACAAACTTCATTTATCACTTTTATTGATGATTATTCTCGTTACATGTACTTGTATCTTATTAAGGAGAAATCTGAATCTCTAACAACTTTTAAAGATTATAAGGCTGAAGTTGAAAAGCAATTAGATCGTCAGATTAAAGTTGTGAGATCAGATAGAGGCGGTGAATATTATGGAAGACATACTGATGTGGGTCAAGCTCCTGGTCCATTTTATGAGTTTTGTAAGGGCCAGGGGATTGTGAACCAATACACCATGCCTGGTACACCTCAGCAGAACGGTGTCGCTGAAAGAAGAAACCGTACCTTTATGAACATGGTGCGCAGTATGTTAGCCAACACTAATTTACCATTATTCCTCTGGACTGAAGCGTTAAAAGCAGCTGTTCATATACTCAATAGAGTTCCTTCTAAGTCTGTTCCTAAAACTCCTTATGAACTTTGGACAGGAAGGAAACCGAGTCTTAAATATATGAAAGTATGGGGCTGCATTGCTGAAGCAAAACTTTACAATCCTTTCCTAAGGAAACTTGACCCTAAAACAGTTACCTGTTTCTTTATCGGGTATCCTGAGAACTCTAAGGGTTATCGTTTCTATTGTCCTTCCCATGTCACCCGTATTGTTGAAACCAGGCGTGCTGCGTTCCTGGAGGATTTCAAGGTCAGTGGGAGCAGTACAAACCCTTACGAAGACTTGCAAGAAGTACAAGACGCGGGGGGGAGAGACTTGTCGCTTACCATTACTCCGATTACTCCTCTTGTACCCAATGCAACTACTGTACCTGAAGCTACTGCACCAACTCCAAATTCACCTCTACAATCAGAACCCATTATACCTCATGACGAAGGCACATCAAACGCTCAAAACCACGACAACGCTGAACCCGATATACCACTCAGGAGGTCATCTAGGCAAAGAAGGCCTACTAATATGGATGATTATGTTACCTACCTGACTGAAATGGATCCTGGAAAGCTCAATGATCCTATCTCTTACAATGAAGCCATTAGCAGTGATCAGTCTTCTGAATGGAATAAAGCAATGATTGATGAGCTTGAATCCATGAAGAAAAATGACGTTTGGGATTTGGTAGAATTACCCAACAGAGCCAAACCCGTAGGATGTAAATGGGTATTCAAAACAAAACTGGATCCGAATGGGAACGTTGAACGCTACAAAGCGAGATTGGTTGCAAAGGGCTACACTCAGAAAGAGGGAATTGATTATCAAGAGACCTTTTCACCTGTCTCTCGTAAAGATTCATTAAGGATCGTCATGGCCCTAGTAGCTCATTTCGATTTGGAGTTACATCAGATGGACGTTAAAACAGCTTTCCTTAACGGAGATTTGGACGAAGATGTTTACATGAAACAACCTGAAGGCTTTAAACCTGAAGGTCAAGAGCATCTAGTCTGTAAGTTGAAGAAATCCATTTACGGGTTAAAACAAGCATCACGTCAATGGTACCTCAAGTTTGATGAAGTCATGAAGAAGCAAGGTTTTATGAAGAATCAAGTGGATCAATGCACCTACCTCAAGATGAGTGGGAGCAACTTTACTATACTTGTCCTTTACGTAGATGATATTCTATTGGCAAGTAATAGTTTAGACATGTTGCATGAGTCAAAGCGGTTACTCTCGCATAACTTCGACATGAAGGATCTCGGAGAGGCTTCTTACGTCATTGGCATCGAAATTCACCGAGATAGACACAAAGGGATCTTAGGATTGTCCCAGAGGGCCTACATAGATCGTGTCCTTACGCGTTACAACATGCAACAGTGCAAACCCTTTGTTGCTCCAGTAGTTAAGGGAGATGTTTTCGGTTCATTCCAGTGTCCGACAACAGAGGTTGAGAAGGAGCAAATGAGCCAGATACCTTACGCGTCAGTAGTCGGGAGCTTGATGTATGCTTAAGTCTGTACTCGCCCATATATCGCTTATATTGCTGGAATGTTAGGCCATTATCAGACTAATCCTGGCCTAGATCACTGGAAAGCAGCTAAGAAGGTACTTCGATATCTGCAAGGGACGAAAGACTATAAACTGACTTATAGAAGAAGTGATCATTTAGAAGTGGTGGGCTATTCTGATTCTGACTTTGCAAAGTGAAAAGATGACAAGAAATCCACTTCGGGGTATATCTTTATGTTAGCAGGCGGCCCTATTTCATGGAAGAGTCATAAACAACAGTTGACCACAACTTCCACAATGATGGCAGAGTACATTGCTGTTTATAACGCAACCTGTCATGGAATGTTGCTTAGAAATCTGATCACTGGCCTCAAAATCGTTAATTCTATTTCTAGACCATTGAAGCTTTATTGTGATAATTCAGCTGCCGTTAGTTTCTCGAACAGTAACAGTTCGACTGGAGCTGGTTTATATCTCGATACAAAATATATGTTCGTACGTGAACGAGTTGAGGAAAATAATCTTTGTATTGAGTATATTAGTACTAAGGATATGCTTGCGGATCCGATGACTAATGGTCTCCCTCCTAAGGTTTATGAAGAACATGTTCGTAATATGGGATTTAGTAAAGACCTTATTTGAGCATATTGTACTAGCTTATGTTTTATGTTAATGAAATTTCCTCATTTTGATTTTGTATGTCTCTTAGAATATGTTCAACCGGTATGATGGCATATTGACAAATAAAGTTACAAATCAAACAAAGGGCTTACGCGTATTTTGATCATGACGATTAGGTTTTAAATTAAGGCTATAGTATGATTAATGGGGGTCCTGAGTCGCATAATGATTCAACGGCTGTATTTCTCTGCTATAGTACTTGTTTAAGGCTAAAATGAGTGTTAACTCCTGATCAGGCTTATCTAATACTCATAGTAAATGATTACTCGGCTAAGTGGGAGAATGTAAGATTAAATATATTATGTAACAATATTTAATCTATAGCCATTATAATCATTTACATAATAAAGATCAAAATATATAATAACCTATTATTTAAATTAGTTGGTAATTGTTGATGGACCATATTACCCTTAGTAACTAATTAGGTTTCCTCCTGGGTGCTTATATAAGGAGAATTAAGTGGAGGTTAAAGGGTTACTCAGTTACACACCCCATAAGCATAACATCAAATCCGACCTCCTCTCCTAACCGATACCCTTTTCGGTTTTTCTAAGTCCCAATCATCAGTCAACACCCTAAGGAGGAACCAGATCAAAGATGACAAGCATGTCGAACTCCATTACTGGATTCTCCACTGGACTTTCTGCTGTGACAGGTATGTTTTCATGTTTTCTTTCATGTTTGAACAGAACCGAACCAACACTTACTACTAGCACAATGGATAGGGTAGAAACTAGTGAAGAAGATGAAGATTTGTAAGCACCCAACTATGAGAAATGCTTCCCAATCAAACTTCTATGTCTTGAGCCTTCCTAGATCACCTTGTAGTGAGATATATATGCTTGATTTAGGCTTAATATTAAGTGAAAAGTGGGGATTGGTGGTGGGCTCTTGAAGCCGTAGATAGAGAAAGACTAGAGGAGGTTTTTTTTTCTTTACATGAGTTTGAAAATTGTAAGTGGTAAGAATGAGGTGATGTAGGTGATTGTCAATATTTGCAAGATCTTTATAAGTCAGTAAGTGCCATAACTTTCAAATCTTCCTCATAATTTTACCAACTGATCCAAGTAACTTGTGGGTGTGTGAGTATGGCCCATGTGTTGACCGAAAAGGGGAGGCATGGTGATTAGATTTCCTTTCATTTTTTTTTCTAAACATGTTATATATAATATATTTAATGTTAAGTGTAGTTTTTGGTAATTATGTTTACTAGGTAAAGTAGGCTGTAACTGATAGTTTAAGTTCTTAAGTGATATTAACTTGTTTACTAGGCTAGTTGGAATTAGTTTTGAATGGTAAAAATACCACTATTTCGCTCATCGGTTCGATATCGGGTGACATACGAAATGTGAAATATAGTACCGGGAGCGATGGTTTTAGTTTACCATTGTTGCTATGGCGTTTATGTAAGGTGTTTACGATGCCAAAATATGGCTAACTAGTTTGCTAGCTTTTTAGTTTAGGCAATTGGTTGGTAAAAATATCAATTGTTCGCATAACGGTTCAAATTTGGACAAGTTGTGAACAACGCGGCGTAGCACCGAAAGCTTATGTTTCGGACACCCCACTATTATCCTCATGTTGTTTTCACATGTTTGTTATCATTTGCCATAATTCTGGAGTCTCAGAAATGCTTAATTGTTAATACGGACGAGTTAAAAATGTTATGTTTTTAGCGAAACAAACGTTTTAATATTTAGGGCGTTGTACCAGAAAGTTCTAGATTTTTGCAAGATATGTTTTCTCATTAGTGTTTTCTTATGTAAATGGACTCGGTTATGTTATCCGTGTGCCATTTTTCTTTGTTTCGTTCTGTTTTCACGGTTTTGCTGGCATGAATAGTGTGACCGTGAATAGTGCGCGTAGCACTTTCTACCAACACTTTTAGGACATTGTTTGATTGGTTTCGAAATACGATGAAAACCAACATATGTTTTAGCATTGTTTTCTTGTCCTAACGTTGTTATTTTTTTTACAACACAGTTACGTAATTAAATTACGCTAAATGCATGAGATTAGGTAAATAAACATAGTGATTAGAATGTATGGAATGAATGATTATTTGCCATTTGTCACAGAGGCGGCATACTAGGGCTTCATCACCGATAGTGGTAAAGGCGGTGGTGGTTGTAGAGAGTAGAAGTTTCGGCTAGAACAGATCTGATGGTAGTTTGACAGATGTGGTGGTGGTTCTAGCGGATTTGGATGGAGATGGGGGTAGTTTGGCGAACTGTATGGAGGGGGCGTAGTGGATCTTGGGTGGGGGTGGTGGTGTGTGGCAGATTTGGATGGGTTCTTTTCTATTGAACGGGGATGGGTTCTTTCTATGCAGACATTATATATAGACAATTTATATATAGAGAGATAGAGAGTTGAGAGAGAGACAGAGGGGGAGCATAGATTAAAGACCAAAAATATTTATTGCACAAATATATTAAAAAGATGAATCTACCCTTTTGTGCAATGTACATAGCTAAATTTAAATGAAAATTTTAACTAGCTTAGTGCTAAAGGACGAAAGGTGTAATGGGTTTTCCAAATAAAGGGTTGTGACTGTAATTATTGAAGTTAAAGGCTATCTACTGCATCCGATATAAACATAAAGGACGAAAAGTGTAATTTACCCTAAAAGTTATCCACTGCTGAAAGACAACCTCTGTGTCTTCATTTTCATGTTAACCACTAATTTACCTAACATCAGTGTTTCAATTGTTGACTATCCACTGATAGTGAAAAACACCCACTGCTCATATTTTATTCTTGACATCCACTGATATTGTCCTTCAGTGGTTTCCTAAACAACTGTCATCCATTTCCATAAGAGGTTGTCATGTGGACAGATCTTAGCCGTCCTATCTTTGTAACCGCTGCCACATCAGCATTCACTTTTCCCTTTATAAAACCCTGATTCAAACCCCAATCAGAGGTTACACTCCCGTATCGAATTCAAAATTCCTTCAAAAACGGTTTCCATCTGTGATAACTGTGCTCTGTAATCGATGTACAATCTAAAACAATGTTAATTATTAATAAAACAATGTGTTTTGGTGTTATTATGTGGGTATTTATGTTTGATGATTTTTCGATTTGATTCGAGTCCGATTTCAAGCTTTAAATCACTTTCTAGAAAGTTATACGCAAACTGGTGCGTAAACGCAGTCATATTAAAGCGACAAACACTCCAGAATAGTGACATAGGCTTAACAAACCTTAAATAACCTTCACATAACTTAGAAATAAGTTTTGGATGGTTTGGTGTGTTGAAAACAAGTCTATTCGATCGCAGGGACTATTTGTGTCAAACTGCGAAAGTATGCCGATTTGTTCAGTAACGAAAGTTCCGGAACTTGATCATAAGTTAAACATGACCTAAATATCCTTTACATAGCTTAGAAATAGGCTTTGAGGGGTTTGGTATGCTATAATAAACTTAATTGATCAATAGGGACTAAAAGCGTGAAAAAGTGCATAAGTTTGCATTTTCGCTCATATCTTATGTTCTAAATATATCCGGACATCCAAAAATTTTTGTTGTCATTAAAATATTTTATTTTAGTGATTGGAATGCAAAAATACCATTCGTCGTGCAATTTGGATCGTTTTTGCGACGTTACGACTTCCGTCGTAATTAACCGAACAACGCAACCGTACGACCAAACGAACCGACATCCAAGATGTTTTTTTAGCATATTTTAAGTTCCATATACTTTAACTTCATTTTAGAGCCTTGAAATGGGGTTAACGGGGCTTAAACGTGTCAAAAATGCATCGAAACCCAAGTTTTGGGCATTCAGGGACTAAAATTGTAAATCTGTGAAACTTGCTAGGCCTGGGGCGTAAGCCTAAGCTTATTCTTACGTGGCCCGCGTCAGACCTTCAGCACAGAAACATTGAATCTGGACATCGAGCTGGTTTTGATGGTTTTTAACCCCTGATTTTGAATCTTTCGTGCTTTTATTGCTTTTCAAGCGTGAAAGTCAAACAGTGTACTGTTTGACTTTCTGCTTTGACCAGTCTTTGGTCAACACAAAGTTCGTTTGAACTTTGCAACGTGAGTGTAATCACGATGGTTATAGTCCCTTGTTGTTACACCCCGACCACGTAAAACAACAAATCGTGGCGGAAACGTCAGGGAGTGTCGTAACAGAATCATTATTTCATAACACATGGATTGAAGTTTTGTTTTATTGAATTAAGTGTATTACATTACATTTGAAATTAGAAACAAAACATGAACAAATTAACTTCCATTGTTATTGAGTCACTAAGGCCTCGTCCATTCCTATGTGAGCATACACCAATATCATCATCAAACATCATCAACTATGGTACCTGAAACACATGTGAAAATACGTCAGCATAAAAATGCCGGCGAGTACATAGGTTTTATGTGAGTGTCAGATTCATGGCTCGTTTTACCTTTTGAAATAACTCAAACAACTTTGTTATTCGATATTAGAAAAACTAGTTTTGTAAAATGTTTAGATTGTGAATTGAAATAACCAAGTTAAAACTGATTTGTTATAATTTATAAAACCTCGATACCATGAATCTTACTCAAAACATTTGTTTAAGTAAACCCAAATTGTAAATCGTTTATGAAATAAAACTCGAATGTTTTATATTGTTAGTAAAACCTTGTAATATAACTTTCTTTTGATAACCTTGCCCAAGTGAACTAGATAATGCAATGATATATAATGTGTTAAAAAGCACTTATATGTAGGAAGTACCAGCGGCGTATCCACCATGCTTTTAACACATTACACCCGCCCCGTTACCTAATCACTTCCCTAACCCAACGGTTCAAACAGTTTCAAACGGTTCACACAATCAATCAGATTCAAATGGTTCACATAATCAAATCAGATTCAAACGGTTCACATAATCAATCAGCTTCAAACGGTTCACATAATCAATCAGATTCAAACGGTTCACATAGATCCAAACAATTTCAACGGTTCAAAATAATTTAAAATGTAAAACAATGTGTCCATATGCTAGATGAACATATGCAACAAAATGTAACATGAAAATCAATGTGCTAGCATGTTAAGAGAACATACATAGCAAAACATAATGAAATCATGTACTATATACGTACTAATGAACATAGCAAGTATATAATAAAAAAGCATGAAAAGCACGAAAGTAACAAGTAGGCCCATGTGTATCACCCCAAAACAGTTGAAAACAGTAAAAGAAGGGACTATGTACTCACTTGAGAATGCTTAGAAGTCTTGAATAACAACCAAGCAAGCTAGAGGGATCACGGAAATCAAACGACACCTAATATAGGTAACTAAGTTAATAAACAGACCTAAATCGGGAGAATCGGATAAAATGAGGTTTCGTAAACCAAATGAGTGTAGGGACTCATGTAATATGGTTTACCAAAGCCTACATTCTAAAACGAAACCTAACCTAAGTGCTTACGACCCATTACTACTCGTTAAGGTAGCTTACGCCACTTTAACACGTCGTTCGTGTAAAACACGTTCGGACCGCCTAACTAGTCCTATGACAAGTATTATATGCCTTAACACATCTAATAATGTTACCTAATCAGTTTAGATGTCAAAATTTAGGTTACATATGCTTAAAATGAATTTATGCGTAAAAAGGGCATTTTGGTCATTTTCCTAAGGCATATAAACTACCTATCATACAACTACTTAAACGAAGTGACCATAAGGTATAACCTTGGAAGGTTATTCCCTGTACAATTATGGTCACAATCAATGCTTGGTCGAATCCTAATGATCGACCAAACGGGTCGGGTTCGAAAGTCTAAGCGGTTGTTTAGACCGATTATCTTACGTCCCTATATAAGCACTAAAATAAAAGTGATGAGTTAAACATGTTTAACAAAGTTTTAAAACAAGTTAAAGGCTATCCACTGCAATCCGATATAAACATAAAGGACGAAAAGTGTAATTTAACCTAAAAGTTATCCACTGCTGAAAGACAACCTCTGTGTCTTCATTTTCATGTTAACCACTAATTTACCTAACATCAGTGTTTCAATTGTTGACTATCCACTGATAGTGAAAAACACCCACTGCTCATATTTTATTCTTGACATCCACTGATATTGTCCTTCAGTGGTTTCCTAAACAACTGTCATCCATTTCCATAAGAGGTTGTCATGTGGACAGATCTTAGCCGTCCTATCTTTGTAACCGCTGCCACGTCAGCATTCACTTTTCCCTTTATAAAACCCTGATTCAAACCCCAATCAAAGGTTACACTCCCGTATCGAATTCAAAATTCCTTCAAAAACGGTTTCCATCTGTGATAACTGTGCTCTGTAATCGATGTACAATCTAAAACAATGTTAATTATTAATAAAACAATGTGTTTTGGTGTTATTATGTGGGTATTTATGTTTGATGATTTTTCGATTTGATTCGAGTCCGATTTCAAGCTTTAAATCACTTTCTAGAAAGTTATACGCAAACTGGTGCGTAAACGCAGTCATATTAAAGCGACAAACACTCCAGAATAGTGACATAGGCTTAACAAACCTTAAATAACCTTCACATAACTTAGAAATAAGTTTTGGATGGTTTGGTGTGTTGAAAACAAGTCTATTCGATCGCAGGGACTATTTGTGTCAAACTGCGAAAGTATGCCGATTTGTTCAGTAACGAAAGTTCCGGAACTTGATCATAAGTTAAACATGACCTAAATATCCTTTACATAGCTTAGAAATAGGCTTTGAGGGGTTTGGTATGCTATAATAAACTTATTTGATCAATAGGGACTAAAAGCGTGAAAAAGTGCATAAGTTTGCATTTTCGCGCATATCTTACGTTCTAAATATATCCGGACATCCAAAAATTTTTGTAGTCATTAAAATATTTTATTTTAGTGATTGGAATGCAAAAATACCATTCGTCGTGCAATTTGGATCGTTTTTGCGACGTTACGACTTCCGTCGTAATTAACCGAACAACGCAACCGTACGACCAAACGAACCGACATCCAAGATGTTTTTTAGCATATTTTAAGTTCCATATACTTTAACTTCATTTTAGAGCCTTGAAATGGGGTTAACGGGGCTTAAACGTGTCAAAAATGCATCGAAACCCAAGTTTTGGGCATTCAGGGACTAAAATTGTAAATCTGTGAAACTTGCTAGGCCTGGGGCGTAAGCCTAAGCTTATTCTTACGTGGCCCACGTCAGACCTTCAGCACAGAAACATTGAATCTGGACATCGAGCTGGTTTTGATGGTTTTTAACCCCTGATTTTGAATCTTTCGTGCTTTTATTGCTTTTCAAGCGTGAAAGTCAAACAGTGTACTGTTTGACTTTCTGCTTTGACCAGTCTTTGGTCAACACAAAGTTCGTTTGAACTTTGCAACGTGAGTGTAATCACGATGGTTATAGTCCCTTGTTGTTACACCCCGACCACGTAAAACAACAAATCGTGGCGGAAACGTCAGGGAGTGTCGTAACAGAATCATTATTTCATAACACATGGATTGAAGTTTTGTTTTATTGAATTAAGTGTATTACATTACATTTGAAATTAGAAACAAAACATGAACAAATTAACTTCCATTGTTATTGAGTCACTAAGGCCTCGTCCATTCCTATGTGAGCATACACCAATATCATCATCAAACATCATCAACTATGGTACCTGAAACACATGTGAAAATACGTCAGCATAAAAATGCCGGCGAGTACATAGGTTTTATGTGAGTGTCAGATTCATGGCTCGTTTTACCTTTTGAAATAACTCAAACAACTTTGTTATTCGATATTAGAAAAACTAGTTTTGTAAAATGTTTAGATTGTGAATTGAAATAACCAAGTTAAAACTGATTTGTTATAATTTATAAAACCTCGATACCATGAATCTTACTCAAAACATTTGTTTAAGTAAACCCAAATTGTAAATCGTTTATGAAATAAAACTCGAATGTTTTATATTGTTAGTAAAACCTTGTAATATAACTTTCTTTTGATAACCTTGCCCAAGTGAACTAGATAACGCAATGATATATAATGTGTTAAAAAGCACTTATATGTAGGAAGTACCAGCGGCGTATCCACCATGCTTTTAACACATTACACCCGCCCCGTTACCTAATCACTTCCCTAACCCAACGGTTCAAATAGTTTCAAACGGTTCACACAATCAATCAGATTCAAACGGTTCACATAATTAAATCAGATTCAAACGGTTCACATAATCAATCAGCTTCAAACGGTTCACATAATCAATCAGATTCAAACGGTTCACATAGATCCAAACAATTTCAACGGTTCAAAATAATTCAAAATGTAAAACAATGTGTCCATATGCTGGATGAACATATGCAACAAAATGTAACATGAAAATCAATGTGCTAGCATGTTAAGAGAACATACATAGCAAAACATAATGAAATCATGTACTATATACGTACTAATGAACATAGCAAGTATATAATAAAAAAGCATGAAAAGCACGAAAGTAACAAGTAGGCACATGTGTATTACCCCAAAACAGTTGAAAACAGTAAAAGAGGGGACTATGTACTCACTTGAGAATGCTTAGAAGTCTTGAATAACAACCAAGCAAGCTAGAGGGATCACGGAAATCAAATGACACCTAATATAGGTAACTAAGTTAATAAACAGACCTAAATTGGGAGAATCGGATAAAATGAGGTTTCGTAAACCAAATGAGTGTAGGGACTCATGTAATATGGTTTACCAAAGCCTACATTCTAAAACGAAACCTAACCTAAGTGCTTACGACCCATTACTACTCGTTAAGGTAGCTTACGCCACTTTAACACGTCGTTCGTGTAAAACATGTTCGGACCGCCTAACTAGTCCTATGACAAGTATTATATGCCTTAACACATCTAATAATGTTACCTAATCAGTTTAGATGTCAAAATTTAGGTTACATATGCTTAAAATGAATTTATGTGTAAAAAAGGGCATTTTGGTCATTTTCCTAAGGCATATAAACTACCTATCATACAACTACTTAAACGAAGTGACCATAAGGTGTAACCTTAGAAGGTTATTCCCTGTACAATTATGGTCACAATAAATGCTTGGTCGAATCCTAATGATCGACCAAACGGGTCGGGTTTGAAAGTCTAAGCGGTTGTTTAGACCGATTATCTTACGTCCCTATATAAGCACTAAAATAAAAGTGATGAGTTAAACATGTTAAAACATGTTTAACAAAGTTTTAAAACAAGTTTGATATCAAAACAAACGGTTTTGATACCCAAGAATAGTTTGGTTGCAAAATACGTAAGAATGCGCATTTTGACCGAAACTACGACTCGTCACTACACCTAATCAACGTGGTAATCAGTAGGTATAGCCACAAAGGACTATGACCATCGTGATTACGCTCACGTTGCGTGTGACAACTGGCACGAAACCGGTAATTTCCGTACACTTTAACTATTAGTTAATGACTGCAATTATGTGCTTAATTGTCAGCAATGTCTGAACACATACTAAACAAGTGAATTCATGCACGTTGTATACTACAAAATATTGCTTTATGCATAAACGAGAGCGTTGCGTCAGAAATACTAGTAAACTCACCGGTAAGACACACTGTGTCAACAGAACTGCAGAAAGCAGTCAGACATTTAAATTGGAGCCTAGGTGTAGGTCCAACGACAAGAATACATTAAAACCCAAAAATACATACAAGGGTTTACATATATACCTTACGAAAGCAAGAATAAGCACTAAAAAGCACCCGAAACGCACTTTAAGTGCAGAATTTTATATAATTCAGCAATAATTCAGCTTTTAGCACACGAATATTATGCAGAAAATATAATTTATCAGGCAGAATATATCCCTAAGTGTCGGGAATCGAAAGTGTTACAAAAAGGTACTTAAAAGACACTAAAAATTGTAATTTAGCACTTTAACGAACCGGTATATGACCGAACAACCGGATATTACCCGGAACACCAAAATAATGCTAGAAGCATTGTTTTTATTTTTCTAAGCTAGTTAGGGTCCCCGAACACCCTAAAACCCTTTGTATCAAATAACACACTTAAGCTACTAACTAGATACTTGGGTTTTAACCTTAAGCTTTAACTATCTAGTTAACCACTAACCAAGACCCCCCCCCCTTAACCATACGGTTATAATGGTGGCTCCCTCCATGATTTTAATTGATTAAACTAAGTGATATTGTCTAGTCCTTTTGAAACATATTGCACATAGGTTAAAGCCTTGAGATGGTTTATAAGTAAACCCATCAAGTCTAATATCCAATCTCATTCATAACTTCAACACCAAAGCTTCCTCTCCTCTCTCCCCTTGGCTTCGGCCGAACACCCCCTATATCACCTTCACCATTTTCGATTCTTGTCCAAGCTTTTCAAGAGTACAAGAAGGTGCTACAAGGTGAATCACGAAGCGTGGAGCTTGCGGATCGTCAAGGACCTCTACCATTTGCTTTTACCCACTCGATTTGCATCATTTTTCTTCCCTAGCTTTAAGCTAGTAGTAAGCATCATGAACACCCTTATTTACTTCCATTTTTAGTGGTTAAAAGACTTTTTATGATGAAAATCTTAAGAACACTAAAGAACTTTCATTAAAGTCTTGAGCATAAGTGATTAATGGTGGATAAAGAGAAGATATGTGTGTAAATCATGTGAATCTTGTATAGTTGTTATTATTTGATGTTGTTTGTTACTAAAAGTGGGATGGATCATCATCTAGACATACTAGATCATGTTCAAGAACATGAACTAGTAGTATGTTAGTGTTAAACTTATGAAAGATGATGAAACTTTCCATCCATGAAACATGAACTTGGATAAATATAAATTTTCTTGCAAAATAAGCTTCTAAACATGTAGATCTAAAGATCTACAAGTGGTTTTTTCGGAAAAACCAAGTGACAGATGCAAGTCTTGTTTAAAACCCGGATCTTACATGAACTAAATATATTTTTAGAAGATAAACAAGTGCGTAAACACTTGTGTGAACAAGAAAATTTAACAAGAAATATTTTTGAAAATCTTGACTAGAAGTTGTAAAACTCCAAGTTCTTTAAAAATAAAGTTTTTAAGAAACTAATTTTATTTTTAAAGGTAACAAGGCTTACTAAATGTGCTAGTAAGTTGCTACACATTTTTACAAGACTTTCAAGTTCATAAGTTTGTGGTTTATGCTTGTTTTGACAAGTTTGGTAAATAAAGATTGTGTTGTTAATGTTGTTGATGATTTAAAAGAAAATAAACACATGTTTTGAAAACATGGGAAGCCTCCATTTTTAATGGGAAACTCTGTCAAAATTTTTATAAACTTTGACACTTAGAAAAATATAAGTTTTTGAGAAACTTATTCCCTAAAAATGTATTTAAAAATATTACCATGGTTTCCCTAATTTTTGGTGATAAGAAACGATGATTTCTTCAAGATTAAAATTTATGTTAAGTATGTATATTTTTAAGAGAAAAATATATATTATTTGATCACCAACTTTTGTGCTAAGTGTATATAGTATGTGTTACACGTGCTAGTGTATTAAGACTTAAAAATACACTAAATACTCATGAGAAGTATAAACACAAAAATACACATACAACATACAAGATACATAACTCGGGTGCAAAGTGCAAAACACGAGATACTTATATTAATTTTTGAGAAAATAATATAAGTAAGATACTTAGTTAAAATTATAAAATATTTTTAACACAACAATACAAATACAAAAGAGAGTGATTGTACTTGTGCGGCGCAAGTCTAGTGGCTAACGTTAAGAAAACGCGTATAGGTCACGACGTTAATTAAGCAAATCCAGTGAAGTTTACGACGCAAGGAACGCAATGTTGTGAGTTCATGCTCCCCCTTTTCTTTTAACTGTTTTCAGTTTTATAACTTCGGGGGTGAAATACATGTACAATGTTTATAAATGGTATGATTACAAGAAGCACACTTGGTGAGAACGAGTACCTAGTGTGATGAGATATAAGAATACAAGAAACACACTTGGTGAGAACGAGTACCGAGTATGATGCGTTATGAGAAATGATACGAGAAATCGTGTCACGAATAGGGTACATAAGCACCATTAATCAACAATATACCTAGACCGCAGAACAAAATGTTAGATATAACGGGTGCCGGGCCGCCACACTCTCGGTGAGGGCGAGAATCGAGTAGTGTTTTTGTGTCTCAGAATATGCCAACTAGAAAAATGCCTAAGGTTTGGTGACTTCCTATGTCGTGTCACATGTTAATGGCCTTGCAACCCATTAACAATCCCGATACTTACAGGAATACTTTATTTATTTAAGAATCATACCATACTAAAACTTGATTTATACTTGAGTACGTGGGGTACACAAGTAAACCTGATTTATACTTGAGTACGTGGGGTACACAAGTAAACTTGAATTATGCATGACACAAACTATGTTTTCATACAAAGTATACAAACGTGAAATACAAAAACTGCATGAATTCACACCAACATTATGTTGACGTTTTTCCAAAAACTCACATGTATTTCAGGTAACTAGGATGGATGTGCACATGGTCTTACTCATGCTCGTGGATGTCGCTATGTTTATCGTTAAATAAAGTTGTAACTTTTAAGACAATATGCTATCTCGTGTTGTAAACACTTGACTTATGTTTTCAGTAATGTAATGTTTGAAGTTATTTTTGAGCATATAGTATGTTTACCTTTCTTATGCAATGAGAACCTTTCATGATCACACCTCATGCTTCCGCCGCAGAAAGGGGTGTGACATTGCGAAGTTCAAATGAACTTCATGTTGGCCATAGAATGGTCAAAGCAGAAAGTCAAACATTGTTTGACTTTTACGCTTAAAAACGCATAAAAGAACGAAAGAAACTTACAAAGGGTCCAAGCTAGGAAGAACTTGAAATAAATACTCAGGTATGAAGCATAAAGCTTCAACTTAGAGCATAAAATTAGATCCAGGTGTGAGGAAAATGGAATGAGAGCTTGGGTATTTATAGATTTCGGAGAACCGTTAGGATCGTTTCTCGCATTTCGTGCCTTGATCTTGACCCTCCATTTGAGCACATGGTTTTCAAAACCATGTGAATACTTAAAACCATCAAATTCCAGCCCATAGAGTACAAAACCTTGGGTTAAAACCATCAAAACCTCAAAAATGGACCAAGTTCAATGTATCTGCCAGAAATTTCAAAAATGGTCCCTGTACTTGTAAAACTTGATTTTTTGGCATTTTTAAGCCCCGTTAACCCCATTTCAAGGCTCTAAAATAAAGTTAAAGTATAGGTAACTTGAAATGTGCTCAAAAATATCTCGGATGTCGATTCGTTTGGTCGTACGGTTGCGTTGTTCGGTTAATTACGACGGAAATCGTAATGAACGCAAAAACGATCCAAATTACGCGACGAGTGGAATTTTATCATGAAAATCACTAAAATAAAATATTTTAATGATTACAAAAATTTTTGGATATCCGGATATATACAGAACGTAAGATATGCGCGAAAATGCAAGCTTATGCACTATTTGACACTTTTAGTCCCTATTGATCAATAAAGTTTATTTTTGCGCACCAAAACACCTCAAAGCCTATTTCTAAGCTATGTAAAGTATATTTAGGGCATTTTTAACTTATGATCAAGTTTCGGAATGTTCGTTACTATACAAATCAGTATAGTTTCGCAGTTTGACGCAAATAGTCCCTGCGATCGAACAAACTTGATTTCGACACACCAAACCATCCAAAACTTATTTCTAAGTTATGTAAAGGTTATTTAAGGTATGTTATCCCTATATCATGGTTCCGGAGTGTTTGTTGCATTAAACGGGTTATATTTACGCATCAGATCGCGTATAACCTTCTAGAAAGCGATTTAAAGCTCGAAATCGAACATGAATTGATATGTGCACATGATACACATATTTATAAAAATCCCAAGTATGAAAACACAATATTTCATTGAGAGTAAACTGCCATTTTGGTCCCTGTGGTTTGGGCAATTTTGCCATTTTAGTCCAAATCTCAAACTTTTTAAATCTAGGTCCCTGTGGTTTCACTTTTGTTGCCATTTTAGTCCAAAATCCAAAAAACCTATTTTTTGGCTGTTGAAAGCTGGTTCTTTTGTCTTTTTGTGCAGGGGCATTTTTGGTCCATCTTAGGTTTTTTATAACATATTAATTATTATTAATAAACTAAAAAAGAGACAGATGAAAGTTGCATCTTCCTCTTCTCTACCAAAACCCTCAATTCATCTCTCTCTCTACCTCTACACATCTGCATCTTCATCTTCTCTACCAAAACCCAATTTTATTTCAAAACCTGCAACTTCAATGGAGACAGATGAAAGCTGCAACCACAACCTGCAACCACCAACAACCAACCACTGTAAACCACCGTCATCTCCGACCACACACCACCGTTATCCACCATAACCATCAGCCACCACCACTGCCATAAACCATCAGCCACCACCGCATCACCTCCACCAACCACCGCTAGCACCACCGCTACCCCCACCTACTACCACCACATCCCATCCCCTGGATTCCTCTCCACCACCACCATCCCCACCCTTCCGCAAACCCTTCACTATTACACCACCATTAAACCTGCAACACCAGATATAGCCGACAAGCACCACCAATCTCAAACCCCCAAACCCTCTCTGAAATCCAAGAAGAGAGGATAAACATGAATGTAAACTCAGTGGATTCACTAGTGACCAAAATCCAAGGGTTATCAGGCAGTTCTCAGGATTTAGGTCACTTAAACAACCGTTTGAAACAATCAGAGGACGTAATTCGATCACAGGCCGCAACGTTTGCGACATGTTTTGCTCGAATTGATCCTTCGATTCATTCCCTAGGCTATCTCTACATTCTGTAAGTATTATTATGGTGAATTTTAGGAGAATTTGGGTTTTGAATGAGTGTTTTTTTCATGGATAATGTGTATTGATGTTGATTGTTGAGTGGTGGTTATGTTTGTTTGTTTGTTTATTTCTGTTGATTTTGTTATGATTTTAACTGGTGTTGATTTTGTGAAGAATTCCTCACCACCAAAAAAAAAGGGATCGGCCAGCGGTGTGGTGGAGAGGAATCCAGTGGAGAAACAGGATGCCGGAGCGCCGGACTACGGTGTTTGGGTTAGGGTTTGGTGTGGGGTGGGGTGAAGATGATGAAGATGAACTTGAAGTGATGAACTTCTTTTAATGGGTAAATAGATATTTAAGTTAATTAATTTAATTAATAAGATGTTATATTAAATTTAAATGGACAATTTTGCCCCTGTACAAAAAGACAAAAGAACTAGCTTTCAACAGTAAAAAAAGAGGGTTTTTGGATTTTGGACTAAAATGGCAAAAAAAGTGAAACCACAGGGACCCAGATTTAAAAAGTTTGAGATTTGGACTAAAATGGCAAAAATGCCCAAACCACAGGGACCAAAATGACAGTTTACTCTTTCATTGATTTGGTATTTGTTTGATGGTCGCGGAGGCACAGGTGTCACACTTGTGACTATACCTACTGGTTACCATGTTGATTAGGCGTAGTGACGAGTCATAGTTTCGGTTAAAATGCGTATTTTGTAAACAAAATATTCTAGGGTATCAAAACACTTTGTTTTGATATAAAAAAATGTTTTCTAACTTAGTTAAACATGTTCCAGCATGTTTAGCTCGTCACTTTTAGTTTAGTGCTTGTATAGAGTCGTAAGTCATTAGACTTTTGAACTCGACCCGTTTGGTCGATTTTTACGATCCGACCAAGCATGATTAGTGACCATAGTTTTATACGGAATAACCTTCCGAGGTTATACCTTACGGTCACTTAGTTTAAGTAGTTGTATGATAGGTAGTTTATATGCCTTAGGAAAATGACCAAAATGCCCTTTTCATGCATAATTGGATTTTAAGCATATGTAACTTAACTTTTGTCACCTAGACTGATTATGCAACATATTTAAACATGTTTAGGCATATAATACTTGTCATAGGACTAGTTAGACGTCTCGAACGCGCGTTTGCGTGAATGACGCGTTAAAATAGCGTAAGCTACCTTAATAGGTCATAACGGGTCGAAAGCACTTAGGTTAGGTTCCGATCTAGAATGTAGGCTTTGTTAAACCATATCACATGAGTTCCAATACTCATTTGGTTTACAAGACCTCATTCTATACGATCTTCCGATGTAGGTGTCGATTATTTCACTAGTGATTCGATTACTAGGTGCTACTTGAATTTCCTTAGTTTGCCTGAGCTTGTTGAATTCTTTAGATTGAGGATACTTTTCACTTCGAAGTGAGTACATAGATCCCCTCTTTTTACATGTTTTGTGGTAACTATGTGAGTACATAGTTCCTGTTGATGCACTAAATGTTTGTTAACTACGTCTGAGTTGAGTCTTAGGTCTTGATAGGATTGTTCGGAGCTTGGATATGAAAAAGTGGATCTTAGAGTGTAATTCCACTCCAAATGACATTTATCTCATTAGGAGCGAAATCAGGAAATCTTGTAACTTGGGATTCTGCTCCAAGATGTTAAGTAGATGATTCCGCTCTTGATAAACTTAGTGATTCCGCTCGTATGTGATATTGATGATTCTGCTCGTAATAGACGTGTGATTTGGAGCGGAATCAAACCGCCTATAAATAGGTGTGCGTCGATCTCATTTGTAACGTTGGAGCGGAAACAGGTCTTGGTGTAGGTGTCGAAATTCTATCAAAATTCATTCAGAAACACTTGTAAAGATTCGCAATTAGTAATAGAAAGAAGTTAAAAGGATCTGAGCTGTTGTGACTTTGTATACTTTGATTCCGCCTTTGTATTCAAAGATGAACTGCTTTTACTGACATTTAGGGTCATGCACATGGTCCAACAAGTGGTATCAGAGCTCAGGACGAGGAGTTCATACCATAGCAGCTTGATTCTACCTGATTTTCTTATTTCTACTCACTTCTTCTCATACTTTTCTGTTTTGAACTAGTTCCAACGGTTGGAATGGCCTGATTTTCGAGTATATTGTGTAAAACATAGAATTAATAAACCCTACAATGATGGAGGCAAAAAAGGCGAAAGCTTGACAACAACTGAAGAAATAGAATCTTTTGTTGCTGAGCTGAAATGTGTTGCATTGATATTTCAATCTGTTCGAGAATATATAATTTCTTTGATCGAGTACAGCAGTTCTAAAGATCTCTGGAAAAAGTTAGAAACCAAATGTTAAGGAAGTACAGAAATAGTGAAAAACAAAAAGAAACTACTTAGAAAAGAGTTTGATTTGTTTGGGTGTTTAAAGAATGAATCAGTTTGTAAAATGATTGAGAGGTTTGGGCATCTGAAGCTAGAACTGGAGAGACATGAAATTTCCTATTCTCGAGAAGAGCTAGTCGATAAATTGTTTGATGCATTTCCAGATGAGATGGATTGGCAATATTATGCTTTGATGTTGAAGAATACTATTAAGCCGCCAGAAGTGTTGACAGTAGACTTGTTGATTGAGAGATTAAAGAGTCACGAATTGGAATTAAAGAAGACATACAAAGTCAATCATTCGTCTTATCAGCAGAACTTGGATTTGTATTATCCAAAGAGCATGATGCCAAAGAACACATCTCCCAAGACTGCGTTTTCTGCCGAAAATGTTCACACATCAAACAAAGAAAGTCAAAGCAGTGGATATCACAGTGGGTCTTCATCAAATTCAAATCAATCTGATGCAAAGAATCTATTTCAATGCAACATCGCTGTAGACTTAAAGAATGCTCAAAACTTCAGCGAGGAGTCAGCAAAGCAACAGATGGTTTTCTTAGCATCTGTGCTAGAATCTTATGAAAGTCTTGTAGCAGGGAAGATAGGCAACACCAACCTGACGAAAGAAGATTATGATCAGATAGATCCTGAGGAGATGGAACCGATCGACATAAGGTGGTGTATGGCCAGTGCTGTTCATCGAGCACATCGTTTCATGGAGATAACTGGGAGGAAGTCAATTGGTGGACCATCTACCAAGTTGGGCTTTGACAAGTCTAAGGTGACGTGCTTCAAGTGCAAACAGAAAGGTCACTTTAAGCGTGAATGCAGAAACGCGTATGCTGATGAGTCTGAAAACCCGTTCAGAGAAGATTACTACAAGAAAGCGATTTATCATCAGAATAAATCAGAACCGCCAAGAATGAAGCAGCTTGAGGATAACAAAGAAAAATCTAGAGCTCTTGCGGTGATTCACGACGATGAAGGTTACGATTGGAGTGAGTTGTTACCTGAAGAGGATGCGGTTGGATATGCTTTCATGGAAAAAACTGAACCTATTCCTTGGAAAGATAACATAACTGAAGAACAGAAGTAAAATCACAGAAAGCTGTTAGCCACGAACAAATTGATCAGAATATCTGGTATCTTTTCTGAGGCAAAAAGAGCAAAAAGATGGGATCCAGACAGAGAATGTTATCTTGACCCCTATGGTAACATTGTTATTGATCATAACACTCTTGATGTGGAAACCATAATCAAAGGGTACAAAGTTGAAGATGATTATTGGCAGAAGAAATGGTGGGGAAGCGGAGAAGAAGAAGAAAAAGAGAAGAATGAGAAAGAAGAGAAAGAGGATGAGAAGTCAAAGAAGGTTGATACTGGGATCATTGACACGACACAGGAGTTGAATGCTGAAAACATGGGAAAGATGGCTGACAAGGTGCTGGCAGCTAAGACGCTAGAGGTAGATTCTAAATCCGTCTCTGAGTCTAAAAGCCAAGTCAGTTCAAACGCGTCAACGACTGAGTCAGGTAAGAAAGTCAGTGGTGATGTTGACTGCAAAACTTGCATCAAAGAATGCAAAGTTTGTAGTACAGTCACTTATCTCAAAGGTAAGAAGATTGAGGATCTGACTGCTAAAGTCAGAAGTGTTGAGGATCAAATCCTTGATCGTGACAAAATGGTGAAAGCTTCAACTGAACGATTAAAAGAATTAACTAACAAAATTGAAACTGATAAAATTGATCAAGAAAAGGTTAGGAAAGAAAATGAAAGGTTAATTCTTGAAAATCGTCAGATCACTGAAAAATTTGAAAAGCTTAAAAGCACGATTAAAGATAATGATGATAGAAATGGTAAAACATACAAAGAAAATTGCCAATTGCAATGTGTTTTGAGAATCAAAGAAGAATTAATCAACAAACAATTGGATGAGATTGCTAAATTGAAACTTCAGTTTGAAGAAGCCAAGATTGAGAATGAGCGTATCAATTTGAAATTGAACAGTTACAGCTCTGCAAGCTTTGTTTTGCAACACATTATTCCCAAAACCATCAGGAAAGACAAAGCAGGCGAAGATGTATACTGTGATGGAACTGGGGTTGGGTTTCATCAAGTTCCACCACCAGTTCTAGACAATTATTCGAAAAAGCAATCTGGGTTGGTTAATCTTGAGGAAGAAAATGAAGTGAAACTTCCTGATTCAATTGATGTTACATTTTCTTCATTATCATCTGATGATAGTGTTCAAACTGAGATTGTTAAAGGCATGGCTGAAAGTGTTTTGGATAGTGATTCAGCTGAGGATGAAAAATGTTTTCTGGACAAGTACATTCAGAAACCAAAATCCAAAAACAACTTAGGTGATGAACTGGGTCTTGTGATGTACAAGATGGCTGGATCGGATAAGTTGTATTCGGATTCTGAGTTTCCTCTGGAGAATGTAAATGTTTCAAAATTGACAAATGTGTTCAAAATGGTTGAAATTGATTTGTCTGAAGTAAAGAGTTTAAAACAAACAAAAAGGCAAATGAATTTTGAGAAAGATAAAGCTTACTACAAGAAACCTGTAGTTCCACCACGTTTTTATAACAACAATCGCAATAATTGGTCGGGTGGTTATCAGGGTGGTAAGAGTTATCAAAAGAGAAATGTTCAAAACAAAAGGTTTACTAAAAAGAAGGTGTTTGTGAACGGTTCAAGTTCACTTTCTGATGAGGAAAATGAAATCTTTTCAAAATCAAATGAAGAATTTTTTGAGAAGAGGGTCTCATAACCTAAGTCTGAAGGCACAAGTCGGGTAGTTGATACTCGTACATGCTTTAGATGCAACAAAGTTGGTCACATTGCAAGAAATTGCACCAACTTCAAGCCTAAGACTGAAGTTGTTGAGAATCGACGGAAGAAGGTTGATGCAAAAGGCAAAGCTCCAATGGTTGTTGAGAAAATTTTGAAAAATGAGAAAACAAAAGTCAAAATTGAACCTGTTAAGAATGTGGTAACTAAAAATGACAAATTTTACAAACGGGTTGCATCATCTCAACAAACATGGAAACCAAAAGTTGTTGATAAACCAAAGGTTTCAGTGTCGGAAAAACAATCATCTTCTACCACACTGGTAAAGATGGATGTTCCTTTGGATTATTATGAAAAGTTAGAGAAACAATCTTCTACTCCATCAGAAAAGAAGAATGTTTAAAAGAAAAATCAATCAACCGGTCAACTTAAGATAGATGAGTTTTTCTTATACAAAAAGGGTGAAGTTGGATCTGAGGAAAATTTAAAGATGAATGATAAAAAATTTCCGCCACTTTACACTGCTAAAACTCACATTAAAGTCAAGTTACCTGAGTCAAAAGAGGCTTGGGTGGCATCAAAATCTCACTAAAGATTTTGGATTTGCCGAAGCTTCCTAGTTGGTAATAGTGAAGCAGAAATCGGCATCTTTATTGAATTGTTTGTGATATGTGCAGGAACTTCCGAGAGCTATTTCACGATGGATTATGGATAGTGGAGCATCTCGACATATGATAGGGAAGACTGCATTGTTGTACGATGTTAGAAATTTCAATGGAGGATATGTGGGATTTGTAGGAAATCAAGGTGGTAGAATTGTCGGTGAAGGAACGTTATCCAATGGGATTGTTACGTTTGAGAGGGTTAACTACATTGCTGAGCTGGAGAATAATCTGCTGAGCATCTCACAGATTTGTGACAGGATGTATACCACTCACTTCACAGACAAAGAAAGTTTGATCTTGAAGCCAGGATTTGTTATCCCTGAAGAATGGATTATCATGCGGGCACCAAGAGTCAATGATCTGTACGTGTTGGACATGAGTGTGGCTACTGCAACCAAGGGTCAGGCTCATTGTTTTGTGTCTAGAGCAACAGAGAAAGAATCGAAGTTGTGGCATAGGAAGATGGGGCATATTCACTTACGAAAAATGAATCATCTGGTACATAATGATTTGGTTCTTGGAGTTAATATCAAAGGTTTTCATCTGGAAGGGGAGTGCATTAGTTGCGTCAGAGGCAAGCAGAAGAAAAAGTCACACCCTAAAAAGCAAGTCAATTCAGTTTCCAGACCGTTAGAGAGACTACATATGGATCTGTTTGGTCCAGTAAACGTCAAAAGTATTACAGGGGATCTCTACTGTCTTGTGGTTACTGATGATTATTCCAGATTTTCGTGGGTATCATTCTTGAAGTCGAAAGATGAAACATTTGACAGTTTGATGGCGTTATTCAGAAAGATTGAAAATCTGTACCAAAGGCGTATCAGAAGAATCAGAAGTGATAATGGTACTGAGTTCAAGAACAACAAGATGGAAGAATATTGTGATGAAAGAGGTATATTGCATGAGTTTAGTGCTCCGTACACTCCGCAACAAAATGGAGTCGCAGAATGCAAAAACAGGACACTAATCGAAACGGCCAGAACAATGCTTGCTGATTCAAAGTTACCGATAAATTTTTGGGCAGAAGCAGTTTCCACCGCATGTTATACACTCAACCGGGTTCTCACTGTAAAGAAATTCAACAAGACATGCTTTGAGTTGATCAATAAACGCAAACCGAACCTGAAGTTTTTAGAACCGTTTGGGTCTCCTTGTACAGTTCTAGAGCCTTTTGGTAAATTTGGTCCAAAGAGTATCGAAGGAATATTTGTGAGTTACTCAAGTCTACAAAGACGTGTTTTTATTCCAAGCATGAAGCAGATCATCGAAGCAAAACATGTTGAGTGTCAGGGGTATACTATGCCGCCTCAAAATCCTGGCGATTCATGGTGTTTTAATTATGATAAATTGTGGGATTCGTTTGACATGGAAGAAGAAAAGGATGAAGAAGAAGATTTCTTTGACGAGTTGGATATTCTAAGAGAGTATGAAGAATCGCAGGAAAGGTTTCCAGCTGAGTATTCAAGAAGACTGCAATGAGCTTCAAATGATGATGAAGCAGGTCCAAGCAATGCTGGTGAACATGATGATGTCCAACAAAATGAAGTTGCTCAAGATAATCAGTCGGCACAGAATGATAATCAAGAATCTGAGAACATGCCAGTATTTGATCGTGGTGATTCAGATTCTGAGGGGGAGCAAATTCAGATCTCAAGTCAAACAAACCCAGTCAGTGAACAAGATGCAAATCAGAATGTTACTAATCTGGAGGGTGATGTAGATGTTCCAGGCGAAGTAATGCGACGAACTCTTTCATATCATCCAGAGGAATTGATCATTGGAGAATTGCAGACAGGCGTCCGCACTCGAAGACAGATTGATAAAGGGCTTACATGTTTTTATAAAAAAGTTGCTCCTTTACAAACTGAATTCTCATTGAGTTGTTTGATCTCGCAGGTTGAACCAAGAACTTACAAAGAGGCGCTTACTGAAGATTCTTGGGTCAATGCAATGCAGGAGGAACTGAGCCAATTCGAAAAGTTGGGAGTGTGGAAGTTAGTGGATTTGCCAGATGGTCAAAGGAAGATAAACACCAAGTGGGTGTTCAAATGTAAGAGAGATGATAGAGGAGTTGTGGTTCGCAACAAAGATCGACTCGTAGTCCAGGGTTTTAGTCAGCAGGAGGAGATAGATTTCACTGAAGTATATGCTCCAGTTGCTAGACTAGAAGCTATCAGAATTTTCCTAGCATTTGCATCATGGAAAAACTTCAAAGTTTATCAGCTAGATGTAAAATCGGCGTTTCTTTACGGGAAGGTAAAAGAGGAGGTATATGTCGGTCCGCCACCGGGCTTCACCGATCCACTTCACAAAGACAAGGTCTACTTGCTAGACAATGCGCTGTATGGTTTACACCAGGCCCCGAGAGCTTGGTACGAGACATTGTCTCAACACCTACTAGCCAACAGCTTCATTCGTGGAAAAGTGGATGCCACTCTCTTCACCAAAGAGGTCGACGATCATCTTCTGATTGTTCAAATATATGTGGACGACATCATATTTGGGTTAATAAATGAGGATCTATGCAAAGATTTTGAACGAGTTATGAAGCAGAAATTTGAAATGTCATCGATGGGTGAGATGAAATTCTTTTTGGGATTGCAGGTTGATCAACTACCCAAAGGAATTTTCATACATCAAACGAAGTACGTTCATGATATCTTGGAGAAATTCGGGATGTCAGGTTCTACTCCAGCTTTCACCCCATTAGCAACGAATCATGGGATAAACCCTGATCTCACCGGAGAGAAGGTAGATGAAACGATTCGCTGATGTATTTGACAGCTTCAAGACCCGATATCATGTACCCAACCTGCCTCGCAGCAAGATTTCAATCTAACCCGAGAGTTTCGCATATGGTTATTGTGAAAATGATATTACGCTACCTGAAAGGAACTCCATCATTGGGGTTGTGGTATCCAAGAGAAGGCGATTTCACGCTCGAAGGGTATTCTGATTCCGATTTCGGATGCTGCAAAGTTAATGCTAAATCAACAACAGCAGGGTACCAGTTTTTTGGACCATGATTGGTTACTTGGCAATGCAAAAAGCAAACCTCTGTGGCTTTATCCACATGTGAAGCGGAGTATGTATCTGCTAGCAGCTGCTGCTCACAAATCTTGTGGATCCAGCAACAGATGCGCGACTACGGTTTGCAATTTCTAAACACCCCTATCTTTGTTGATAATGAGGCAGCAATTAACATTACTAAAAATCCAGTTCATCACACTAAAACGAAACATATTGAGATTCGTCATTACTTCATTAGCGATTATTTCGAGAAGAAGTTGATACGAATTGAGAAAATCCACACTGATGATCAAAAAGCTGATTTACATACCAAAGCATTTGATAAAACACGTTTTCAATATTTGTTAAAACTGAATGGTATGAAGCTTTTATCGGTGTTGGAAGAGATCATTGGCGTTGATGAAGGAGACATTGTAGATGATGTTGAGAAGCAATCTGCAATGGTTTGTCGATTTTTTACCTGTTTTGGTATTTAGGGGGAGTATAGGGTAATATTTTCAGAAAATACAAAAACAATAAAAAATGACAAAAATACAAAAACATGAGATATTTTAAAAATCCAAAAACAGTAGAAACCAGAAAAGAGCTTGTGTAAAAAGGGAAAATGATAGTACATCAGCTTGACAGTTACAATATGCTAAAGAAATGGAATGTTTAAATGCGTTAAACAGTCTCGCTGATGATATGCCGATAGGTTTTTACACATTTAGTAGGTTTGTTCGGGATATAAACTTAAATCTTTACTTGCTTATTTCATGGGGAACAATACTTGGAAATATAGGTAACCCCTGAAATTTCGTTTGAAAGATTCCTTTTTCTGATATACTAGGTTTTTATACTCAGTGATATCTGGGGTATTATTCCGGGACTTCTGCTGAATGGAAGTTCTGACCTAGTCCTCGAATAATACTTTCTGCAATGCTTGAAACATAGCATCACCCTCAGCATAAATGATAAGACAATAAAATTGCTTAGTAATGCTGTTGTAAAAAAGATCCTCTAAAGGGGACACACCCAAAAGTTGAGTCATGATCTCTCTGCTGAACGGTAGTTCTGACCTGAGCTCTCATGATTCTTCGTAATTCATTAACCCTTTACAGATATCATTTGTCTTATAATCACCTGTAAGACTGAATATTGGGATCTGGATACGAGAGTATATTCAAGAGGTGGGACACACGTATAAGTTTAAGTCTTTAAAACACTAAATCCGTATCCTGGACAGATTGAAAATTGTGTGAAAATTTAAAGTGGATCAGTATATCGACAATCTAAGCGAATTGTTTAATTCTGAGTATGTAATTGAAGCTTAACGGTACTTGTGACTTGTCGGATAGCTGATATGATTCCTTAACACGCTCATCAAAAATATATTTGTAGATAGTTTACTTTTATTGCATTTTAGTTCTGTATTTCATTTCTAGTTTAGAAGCTTTATTAAAATTCCAAAAAGATTTTTCATTTCTGCTTTATTTTTGACAAACCAAAGTGGAGAGTTGATCTTCGGATTCGAAAGATTGAAAGCAGATGCAGGAGATTTCTGGACTGGAGGATGAGTCGTGAGCTAATCTTGATAAGTTTGAGAAGTTGAACAGTTTGAAACAAGTTCATTAAATTGAAACTTGTGATTTTCAGAAAATTGTTTGAATATGATGAACAAAAGTCAGTGTGAATTATCTCTGATCAACCAAGGTCATTAAATTGGACTTGGTAGATTAATTGAGTACTCAAGGTCATTAATTTGGACCTGAATACTTAAGTGGATTTCTAACACTGTAGGTTAAAAGGTAAGTTTTAGATTAAACCTGTTATTGTCATATATCTTATATTTAGGTAGAGTATATGAAGGTAACAGGAATCCCCATGGCAATTAAAAAGTCAAAGTTTGAACCAGAATTCAAGTCCCACCATACCGAGAGGGGGAGTCTGTGAAAGGGGGAGTCAGGATTCTGGATCAACAATCAAATGGGAGATTGAAGATGGAGCCAGATTGAGTTTCTGAACCTGTGTGAAGAAAGAGTTTTTGCAATGAGAAGACAGAGTTGAAAAGAGACTAAGACTGAAGACTTAATGTCGAAGACTTCGTTAACATCCAAGGGGGAGTCTGTTGATGCACTAAATGTCTGTTAACTACGTCTGAGTTGAGTCTTAGGTCTTGATAGGATTGTTCGGAGCTTGGATATGAAAAAGTGGATCTTAGAGTGTAATTCCGCTCCAAATGACATTTATGTCATTAGGAGCGAAATCAGGAAATCTTGTAACTTGGGATTCCGCTCCAAGATGTTAAGTAGATGATTCCACTCCTGATAAACTTAGTGATTCCGCTCGTATGTGATATTGATGATTCCACTCGTAATTGACGTGTGATTTGGAGCGGAATCAAACCGCCTATAAATAGGTTTGTGTCGATCTCATTTGTAACGTTGGAGCGGAAACAGGTCTTGGTGTAGGTGTTGAAATTCTGTCAAAATTCATTCAGAAACACTTGTAAAGATTCGCAATTAGTAATAGAAAGAAGTTAAAAGGATCCGAGCTGTTGTGACTTTGTATACTTTGATTCCGCCTTTGTATTCAAAGATGAACTGCTTTTACTGACATTTAGGGTCACGCACACGGTCCAACAGTTCCCCTATTTTACTGTTTTCGATTGTTTTGGGGTGATTCATATGTGTAAAATGATTTCGAGGTTTAAATGATGGTTTCAAAAACGATTAAATGGTTTATATTAAACTAATAACGATTTCGATAATGTGAACAAACTTGATGGTTGTAGTTACATAACGAATAACATTCATTAGTTTTGGCCGAACCGGCCAGTATTAGGTTATGGTACCATAGGATCTGACAAATCCCGTTATCAGACTGCACGCATGGTTATGTGTGGGGGTTATGTGGGTAACGACTGAATCTGTGATTGTTAACTTACCCTTTGGTGGTTTGTTAATGCGAGTTGAACGATGGACGAGTTGCGAAGGTTTGGATGTTATTAGCAAGACGACCAAAAGTAGTTTTCACAATTAAAACGATAACGATTTTGGGACGAGTTAAACGATTTGAAACGATTTGAACGAGTTAAACGATTTTGAAAGAATGATTGGTTTTGGGATGTGATTAGATAATGGGATGGGTGTAACATGATAAAAGCATGGTAGATACACCGCTGGTACTTCTTATATATAAGTGCTTTTATCATATTATATTCCTTGTCATTATTTAGTTCACTTGGGCAAACGATTTTGAAACGATGTCACACAACGAGGTTTTCTAAATGATATAAACCATACGAGTTTTTTTACGAGATGTTTTACGATTTGGTTTACTTAAACAAATGTTTTTGGGTGAAGAATCATGGCTGCGAGATTTTATAAATTATAACCAACTTGATTTGAGTTGGTTAATTATGTTGCAATACACTTTTCAAAACGAGGTTTGTAACTTTTGACTCTTGTAGTCTATTAAGGTACTGCAACATGTAAACGAGCCATGAATCTGATACTCTCATAAAACCTATATGCTCGCCAGCATTTTCTTGCTAACTTTGTTTTTACATATGTTTCAGGTGGTGTTGCATGATGTTGATTGCTAGGATGCATGTTCACATAGAAACTGGACGAGGCCTTAGTGACATAATAATAATGATAGACGATATGTATCTAGCTTGTTTTGTATTAAGACAATGTAAATTACTTAATGAATCAATAAAACGAAACTTTTGTATCCATGGTTATGAAACAATGATTCTGCCACTCCACTCCCCGACGTTTCAGCTGCGGTTTTGTTGTTCTAACGCGGTCGGGGTGTGACAGAAGAGTTGGTATCAGAGCCAATGGTTATAGGGAATTAGGTTATTAGCAATGCTTTGACCTAGGCTATAACTTTCTAGGACCCTAACGTGAGTCTTCTTGTGTTTAGATTTTAAAACAATACCGTCACCTATCCTTAGGTGATAACCACAACAAGAACACAATAACAAATCCGCTTTGAAAACCAATCATCTCTTCGTAGATGATTTGTTATAAGGTTTTGAACCTTCAAAGTTTCCGAGAATATTTTGAAAATGATCACCCACCCTTCTGGATGATTCATTTTTGGCTTAGTGCCTTCTGAGTTTTTTTAAAATCTCGTTAAAGTTTGGGTCTTGTAATGTGAACACGTGCAATCTGGAAGAGTGAACGCCTGTATCCTGAGTTTTCTGTCTAAGGCTAGAGTGTTACCTGGGAACTCTTACCTGGGAACTCTTGGGATGAGTGTTCACTTATAGGCTAAAGCATGTCTTCGCGATACATTATATTAACCCATTTACTTTGATTGGTCACTGTGTCGTTTGTTTGTTTGAGGTAACAAACGAATGATCGCCTTCCTTGTGTTTTGTTGATGTTTTCAATACCTCTTTTGTTTTTCCTAATTGCCAACCTCACTCGTTTCTCATGTTTCCTTATTCTTTTTAGACAATGCCTCCTCGACGAGATGCACAACCTCTAACCAACGAAGAAGTCACAGCCCTTGTCACTCAGCAAATGGCTGCGGTGCTTCCGAACAGAGTAACCCAGATCCATCAATTATACAACAACAATAACAACAATAATGCTCAGTGTAGTTTCAAGAATTTCAATTTGGCTAAACCGTTGAAGTTTTCTAGGTCTCAAGGAGCAACCACGCTCCTGCAATGGTTTGAAAGTTTGGAGAGCACATTCAGACATGTTCAGTTTCCGAATGAGCGTAAGGTTGAATTTGCATCCAGTGTGTTCGAGAAGCGTGCTCTTACATGGTGGAACGGTGTGATGTGTGACACCTGTGTCACTTCAACCATCAAAAAAATACCAAACCAATGAAATATTGTATTTCATACTTGGTATTTGTATAAATATGTGTATCGTTTGCACATAGCAATTCTTGTTCGATTTCGGGCTCTAAATCGCTTTCTGGAAGGTTATACGCGCACCGATACGTAAATATAACCAGCTTAATGCAACAAACACTCCGGAACAGTGACATAGGATTAACATACCTTAAATAACCTTTACATAACTTAGAAATAAGTTTTGAAGGCTTTGGTATGGCAAAATCAAGTCTATTCGCTTACAGGGACTAAAGTTGACAAACTACGAAAGTATGCCAATTTGAACTGTAACAGACATTCCGGAATATGACCATTAGTTAAACATACCATAAATATCCTCTACATAGCTTAGAAATAGGCTTTGAGGGGTTCGGTGTGCTAAAATAAACTTTTGGGGTCATTCAGGGACTAAAAGCGTCAAAAAGTGCATAAGTTTGCACTTTCGCGCATAACTTACGTTCTGAATACATCCGGACATCCAAAAATTTATGTAAGCACTAAAATATTTTATTTTAGTGTTTGGCATAAGAAAAATCCATTCGTCACGCAATTTGGATCGTTTTTCGCGCTTATGCGCATTCCGTCGTAATTAAGCGAACATCGCGACCCTACGACCAAACGAACCGACATCAAAGATGTTTTCAAGCATATTTCATGTTCCCTATGTCTTAACATCATTTTGAAGCTTGAAATTGGGTTTGACGGGTGTTAGAAGTGCCGTTACGCAACGAAACAAGGTGCAGGGACCAAATCAGCCAATTCTGCATAGTTGTTGGCTTACGGACCGTAAGCCATGACCCTTACGGTCCGTAAGGGGTCCCCAGATCTGCGGAATCAGTTTAAATAGCTGTTAACAGCTGTTACCCCCTCCTAATCCCTTTGCACTTGCCTCTTCAGTATAATGAGGGGCCAATTCAGTGTTCTATGGGTATTTCAACAAGTGTATGGATGAGATTGAAGCACGTTATTCGATAAACGATCCTAACGGTTCTACCACATCTATAAATACCCACCAACATCACTTGCAAAAACCCACAAATCTGATCTAAAAGCTCTAAGTTGGAGACATTGCTTCATACCTGAGCTATTCGATCAAGATTTACTAGCGGGGACCCGTTGTAAGTGTTCCTTCATTCTCTTTATTCGTTTAGCGTTAAAAGTCAAACTTTGTTTGACTTTCTGCGTTGACCATTTTATGGTCAATGCGAATTTCTTTTGAACTTCATAACGTGAGCGTAATCACGATGGTTATAGTCCCTAGTGACTATACCTACTCTAGGCTCAGTGACGAGTCGTAGTTTCGGCCAAAATGCGCATTTACGCGTATTTTGTAACCAAACTACTCTTAGGTATCAAAACCGTTTGTTTTGATACCAAACCTGTTTTCTAAACTTAGTTAAGCATGTTTTAACATGCTTAGCTCGTCACTTTTAGTTTAGTGCTTATATAGGGTCGTAGGGTAAGCGATCTAAACAATCGCTTATACTTTCGAACCCGACCCGTTTGGTCGATCATTAGGATCCAACCAAACACATTAGGTTACCATAGAATATAGGGAATAACCTTCCAAGGTTATACCTTATGGTCACATCGTTTGAGTAGTTGTATGATAGGTAGTATATATGCGTTAGGTAAATTACCAAAATGCCCTTTTTACGGCAAAATTCATTTTAAGCATATGTAACATAACTTTTGGTATCTAAACTGATTTGGTAACAATATTAGACATATTAAGGAATATTTTACTTATCATAAGACTAGTTAGGCGTTCCAAACGCGTTTTACGTGAACGACGCGTTAAAGTAGCATAAGCTACCTAAACGGGCCGTAATGGGTCGTAAGCACTTAGGTTAGGTTTCATTTTAGTATGTAGGCTTTGTTAAACCATATTATATGAGTCTCCATACTCGTTTGGTTTACGAACCCTCATTCTATCCAATCCTCCGATTTAGGTCCGGTATATTAACATAGTTACCTATATTAGGTGCCGTTTGATATCCGTGATCTCTAGCATTGTTTGGTTGTTACTCAAGGACTACTAAGCAATCTCAAGTGAGTACATAGACCCCTCTTTTACTGTTTTCCAAACTGTTTTGGGGTGAAACACATGTGCCTACTTGTTACTTTCATGCTTTCCTGTTTTCATATCATATGCTTACTATGTTCATTAGTACACTATTAGTACATTGTTTTACATTACATTTCATGCTATGTATGTCCATTGTGTGCATACTTAGTACATTGTTTTACATTACATTTCATTCTATGTACGCCCATTGTGTGCATACTTAGTACATTGTTTTACATTACATTTCATGCTATGTACGCCCATTGTGTGCATACTTAGTACATTGTTTTACATTACATTTCATGCTATGTATGTCCATTGTGTGCATACTTAGTACATTGTTTTACATTACATTTCATGCTATGTACGCCCATTGTGTGCATACTTAGTACATTGTTTTACATTACATTTCATGCTATGTATGTCCATTGTGTGCATACTTAGTACATTGTTTTACATTACATTTCATGCTATGTACGCCCATTGTGTGCATACTTAGTACATTGTTTTACATTACATTTCATGCTATGTATGCTCATTGTGCGCATACTTAGTACATTGTTTTACATTACATTTTATGCTATGTATGTCCATTGTGTGCATACTTAGTACATTGTTTTAAGTTACATTTTGTTGCATATGATCATCCAGCATATGAACACATTATATTACATTAGGTGAACCATTTGTATCTATTGAACCATGTGAACCATTTGGCAATAAACATTTCTACAATTGTTAAACATTACATCTTGATGGTTTGGTTTAAGTAAGTGGTTTAAGTAACGAGGCGTGTGTAATATGATACAAGCACGGTGGATACGCCGCTGGTACTTCCTATATATAATTGTTTGTATGGTATTACATATCGTAGCGTTATTTGAATCATTTCAATTTAAGACATATAACATTTTATACAAATAACATACTTTTCACAAGACATTGTTTTACAAACAACTTACCTTATACAAACTCATTTTACAGGGTTATTCATTTAACCATACATTATTCTCTTATTTTTACATATCATCTGAACTTATTGTTTTTCAAATGATTTACAAAACAAATAAATTTACAAGGTTCATGACTAAACTTTATTAAACAACTCTTTCTAAACTTAAAAGTCATGAAACCTATTTTCACAAAACCTATGTATCTCACAGGCATTTTTATGCTGACGTACCTATTTTCACATGTGTTTTCAGGAGTTGATGCATAGGACTTATCGAGACATACTTAGGCGGACCTGTGCCTTAGTGACTTAAAACAAGACAAGAACTAGTTAATTTATGTTATGTACCTTTATTTCTTGGTTAAAGACAATGTAACTCGCTTGTTTGATGAATAAAACGAAACTTTAATTTCCATTGTTGTGAAACAATTAATTCTGTTACAACACTCCCCGACGTTTCCGCCATGTTTCGTTGTCTCACGTGGTCGGGGTGTGACATGATGCGTGATAGGGGTCCCGATGTGGCGATGGCACAAACTTGGGAAGAGCTTCGAGCTCTCATGATGAGAGAGTTTTGTCCCCGTCACGAGATTCGAGCTTTGGAACGAGAATTTGATGATTTGAAACAAGATGGGGGAGAACACCGTGCATATATGGATCGTTATGAGGAGCTCATTTTGTTGTGTCCTATGAGGGTTACCCCATTGGAGAAAGCGATAGAGAGGTATATCGATGGTTTACCTGATTCTGTGCAAGACATTGTGACTGGCAGTAATCCTACTACTGTCCGTCAAGCGATTGAATCGGTTGCTACTCTGACCGAGTCTCAGGTCAGAAAAGGTAAACTGACCCGCAAGGGTAACAAGAAGAAATCAGCTGATTCTGCACAAGAAAAGGGTAAGGGTAAGAAGAAGGGTGAGTCTTCTAAGAAGTCGAGGAAACGCAAGACTTCCCAGAACTTCGCCGTCACAGCACAGAATACTCAGAACCCACCAGCACTACCTCCTGCGAAGAAGCAATATGCTTGTACTGCACCTCACTGTGCTCGATGCAACGGTCATCATGTTGCTCAACAGGCTTGCAAACAGTGCACTACGTGTGGTAAACTTGGACATCTGGCCAACATTTGTCGTTTGTGTCAGAATCAAGCTGCTCAGGTTCCAACACAAGCTCAGGGGAATGCTGCGAGATTCCCACCAGGTTCGTGTTATAACTGCGGAGAGATGGGTCATTTCCGCAACAACTGCCCGAGGTTGGTGAATTCGAATGTCAACCCGAATGCCAACGCGAACGTGAATGTGAATCCCGCTCGTGGATGAGCATACAATCTGAATGCAAACGAGGCTCAAGCTAACAACAAGGTTGTTAACGGTACGTTCCTTGTTAACTATCAACCTGCAGCTGTTCTTTTCGATTCTGGTGCTAATAGGAGTTTTGTTTCGTTATCTTTTGAGCCTTTACTTGCGATACCTAGAACTAAACTGAGGAAACCCTTATCTGTTGAAGTTGCGACTGGTAAACCTCTTGTACTCGATTCTGTTATCCATGGTTGTCAATTGAACCTCGATAGCCATCTTTTTCCTATTGACCTCACGCCGATGCAACGTGGGAGTTTCGATATTATCGTGGGGATGGAATGGTTAACCAAACATCATGCTGAGGTGGTTTTTATCGATAAGATCGTTCATATTCCCCTTTCGTCTGGTGATGTCCTAGAGGTTCGTGGCGAGAAACCATCTGTTGGTTTGAAACTCATGTCATGTACGAAAGCCCAAAGTTATTTACGAAAAGGATATGTCGCCTTTCTGGCACATGTCACCGAGGAGAAAGGCAAGAGCAAGAGTATTCAGGATATTCCGATTGTTCGGGATTATCCAGAGGTGTTTCCTGATGAACTGTCTGGTTTGTCTCCAGTTCGTCAAGTCGAATTTCATATTGATCTTGTACCCAATGCTAAACCGATTGCGAAAGCACCTTATCATCTTGCACCATCAGAGATGCAAGAGTTATCGAAACAGCTTCAAGAGTGATCTGATAAAGGATTCATCCGACCGAGTTATTCACCTTGGGGCGCTCCTATCGTCTTTGTGAAAAAAAGATGGATCTTTTCGAATGTGTATCGATTATCGTGAGCTTAACAAGCTTACTATTAAGAATCGATATCCCCTACCTCGAATCGATGATCTCTTTGACCAGTTGCAAGGTGCTACCTGTTTTTCCAAGATACATCTGCATTCTGGGTATCATCAACTTCATGTTCTCGAAGAAGATATTCCCAAAACTGCATTCCGCACGAGATATGGGCACTATGAGTTCACTGTCATGCCTTTTGGTTTGATAAATGCCCCAACTATCTTCATGGAGTTAATGAACCGGGTCTGTAAACCTTATTTAGATAAGTTCATCATTGTGTTCATAGAAGATATTCTCATTTATTCGAAGTCTCGAGCTGATCATGAGCAACACCTTCGTTTGACATTGGAACCCCTGAAGAAAGAACAACTTTTTGCTAAATTCTCCAAGTGTGAATTCTGGCTTAAAGAAGTTCAGTTTTTGGGTCATATAGTCAACAAGCAGGGTATTCATGTGGATCCATCCAAAATTGCTGCAATTAAGGATTGGAATACACAAACGACACCAACAGAAATTCATTATTTTCTTGGTCTTGCTGGTTATTATCGTCGGTTTATTTCGAACTTCTCCAAGATCGCGGTCCCACTCACTGCTTTGACTCAGAAGAATAAGCCTTTTGAGTGGGGACCCAAACAAGAAGAAGCGTTCCAAACGCTGAAACGGAAGCTATGTAATGCTCCTGTTCTATCTTTGCCCGATGGAAACAATGATTTCGTTGTCTATTGTGACGCGTCAAATCTAGGCCTTGGTTGTGTCCTTATGCAACGAGGTAAAGTTATTGCGTATGTGTCAAGACAGCTGAAAGTTCCCGAGAAGAACTACATAACTCATTATCTTGAGTTAGGAGCTGTAGTTTTCACACTCAAAATCTGGAGACACTATCTTTATGGAATGAAGTGTGTGGTATTCACAGACCACAAAAGTCTCCAACACATTCTTAATCAGAAGGAGCTGAACATGAGGCAACGACGATGGGTTGAGCTCTTGAGCGACTACGATTACGAGATTCGCTACCATCCTGGTAAGGCGTATGTCGTAGCCGATGCGCTTGGTCGAAAGGAGCGAGTCAAGCTTCATTCTGTTTGAACTCTATCTGATATTCAAACTCGTGTCTCTCAAGCTCAGCAATTTTGTGTTTCACAAAATTTGATGGGTAAGGAATTACCACGTCAACTTGAGCTTAAACTCGAAGCGAAAGACGATGGGTTATTCTATTTCAAGGATCGTTTGTGGATTTCCGAAACAAGACGATCATCGCACTTTAGTGATAGACGAATCTCACAAGTCTCGATATTCTATCCATCCTGGTGCTTACAAAATGTACAAGGATCTTCGTACTCAGTACTGGTGGCCTGGTATGAAGAAGGATATTGCCTTGTATGTATCAAAATGCCTAACTTGTCTCAAAGTCAAGGCTGAATATCAACGACCATCTGGTTTTCTTGTACAACCAGAGATACCGGTTTGGAAGTGGGAGAACATTGCGTTGGATCTCATCACTAAATTACCGCGTACATCTAGAGGTCACGATGCTATTTGGGTTAGCATCGATCGATTAACGAAGTCAGCTCATTTTATTCCGATTCGCGAGGATCTATCTGTTGATAAACTTGCAAAGATTTATGTTGATGAGATTGTATCTCGACATGGTGTTCCTTTGGACATCATATCTGATCGTGATGCTCGACTTTCATCTCATTTCTGGAAGACCATGCAATCTGCTATGGGAACCCAATTAAATGTAAGCACTGCTTATCATCCCCAAACAGATGGACAATCTGAGAGAACGATTCAAACTTTGGAGGATATGCTTAGAGCATGCGTGATAGACTTTGGTGGTAATTGGGATTCTCATCTTCCATTGATCGAGTTCTCTTACAACAACAGTTATCATGCTAGCATCAATATGGCACCATTCAAAGCTCTCTACAGTCGAAAATGTCATTCACCTGTCTGTTGAAATGAGATCAGTGAAGCTCAGCTTACTAGACCTGAGCACATTCTGGAAACGACAGACAAAAGCAAGAAAATTCATGAGAATCTTATAACAGCTAGAAGCCGTCAAAAGAGTTATGCGGATATGCGACGCAAGCCCTTAGAATTTCAACTCGGAGACCATGTTCTACTCAAGGTGTCACCTTGGAAGGGAGTGGTGAGATTTGAAAAGAAAGGAAAATTTGCACCTCGATATGTTGGACCATTTAATATTGTTGAAAGAATTGGAAAGGTTGCTTATCGACTAGAGCTACCTCCAGAGCTTGGAAATATTCATTCGACTTTCCACGGTCCAATTTTCGAAAGTGTTTAGCCGACGCTAATCTTCACATTCCACTCGAAGAAATTCAAGTTGATGAAACAATGCACTTTGTCGAGAAACCTGTGGAGATAGTGGACCGTGCTGTCAAACAGTTGAAGAATAAACGGATTCGATTGGTCAAAGTTCGATGGGAGTCCAAACGTGGCCCAGAGTTTACATGGGAATGTGAGGACCAAATAAAGGCGAAATATCCGCATTTGTTTTCACAAGCTTCCTCTAGTTAAAATTTCGGGACGAAATTTCCTAAAGTAGGGGAGACTGTGACAACTGTGCTCTGTAATCGATGTACAATGTAAAACAATGTTAATTATTAATAAAACAATGTGTTTTGGTGTTATTATGTGTGTATTTATGTTTGATGATTTTTCGATTTGATTTGAGTCCGATTTCAAGCTATAAATCGCTTTCTAGAAAGTTATACGCAAAATGGTGCTTAAACGCAGTCAGATTAACGCGACAAACACTCTGGAATAGTGACATAGGCTTAACATACCTTAAATAACCTTCACATAACTTAGAAATAAGTTTTGGATGGTTTGGTGTGTTGAAAACAAGCCTATTCGATCGCAGGGACTATTTGTGTCAAACTGCGAAAGTGTGCCGATTTGTTCAGTAACGAATGTTCTGGAACTTGATCATAAGTTAAACATGCCCTAAATATCCTTTACATAGCTTAGAAATAGGCTTTGAGGGGTTTGGTATGCTAAAATAAACTTATTTGATCAAAAGGGACTAAAAGCGTCAAAAAGTGCATAAGTTTGCATTTTCGCGCATATCTTACGTTCTGAATATATCCGGACATCCAAAAATTTTTGTAATCATTAAAATATTTTATTTTGGTGATTGGAATGCAAAAATACCATTCGTCGTGCAATTTGGATCGTTTTTGCATTCGTTACGCCTTCCGTCGTAATTAACCGAACAAAGCAACCGTACGACCAAATGAACCAACATCCGAGATGTTTTTGAGCATATTTTAAGTTCTCTATACTTTTACTTCATTTTAGAGCCTTGAAATGGGGTTAACGGGGCTTAAACGTGTCAAAAATGCATCGAAAACAAAGTTTTGGGCTTTCAGGGACTAAAATTGTAAATCTGTGAAACTTGCTAGGCCTGGGGCGTAAGCCTAAGCTTATTCTTATGCGGCCTGCATCAGACCTTAAGTACAAAAACATTGAATCTGGACTTTGAGCTGGTTTTGATGGTCTTTAACCCCTGATTTGGGATACAATCTGCTTGTTTTTGATGGTTTATTATGTCCCCTTGTATTAGAATACCATGTGCCCACTTGGATGGCCAAGATCGAAGCCTCTTTTGCAAGAAATGATCCTAATGGTTTACCGAAAACTATATAAACCCAAGCCCTCATTCCATTTCCTACACACTTGATCTGAAAAACTCTAAGTTGAAGTTTAAAAACTTCATATCTGAGTACTTTGGATCAAGATCTCCCTAGCTTGGACCCTTTGTGTGACACATGTGCCTCTGCGACTATCAAAAAAATACCAAACTTATGAAATATTGTGTTTCCTACTTGGGAATTGTAAAAATATGTGTATCGTTTGCACATATCAATTCATGTTCGATTTCAAGATTTAAATCGCTTTCTGGAAGGTTATACGCGCACTAATGAGTAAATATAACCAGTTTAATGAAACGAACACTCCGGAATAGTGAAATAGGCTTAACATACCTTAAATAACCTTTACATAACTTAGAAATAAGTTTTGGAGGGTTTGGTGTGGCGAAATCAAGTTTATTCGCTTACAGGGACTAATTTCGACAAACTGCGAAAGTATGCCGATTTGTACGGTAACAAACATTCCGGAACTTGATCATAAGTTAAACATACCCTAAATATCCTTTACATAGCTTAGAAATAGGCTTTGAGGTGTTCGGTGTGCTAAAATAAATTTTTTGGTCATTCAGGGACTAAAAGCGTCAAAAAGTGCATAAGTTTGCATTTTCGCGCATAACTTACGTTCTGAATACATCCGGACATCCAAAAATTTATGTAATCATAAAAATATTTTATTTTAGTGATTGGCATGAGAAAAATCCATTCGTCGAGTAATTTGGATCGTTTTTCGCATTCGTTCGTGTTTCGTCATAATTAACCGAACAACGCAACCGTACGACCAAACGAACCGACATCCAAGATATTTTTGAGCATGTTTCATGTTCCCTATACTTTAACTTCATTTTAGAGCCTTGAAATGGGATTAACGGGGCTTAAACGTGTCAAAAAAGCATCAAAAACCATGTTTTGCACATTCAGGGACCAAAATTGACAATCTGCCATAGTTATCTTAGAAAGGGACCAAAGTTGAAAATCTGTTTTCCAGCTTGTTCCAGCTGTTACCCTCATTTGCACATGGTTTTAATGAAACTAGGGGCTTGTTTTGGGGTACCCATGGTATTCTAAAACCATGGGCACACATGTAAGGTCCAGATCGAAGCTCGGTTTTCGATGAACGATCCTAACGGTCTTGGTTTTCCTATAAATTGTCACACCCCGAAATTATCAGAGCTAGCGTGACTGGACTGGTATCTTCATTGCACAGCGGAAGCAATTATTCTAAGTCTTTTAGTAAATTGAACGCCCACTAAGTACTCGAATTCCCAATGGTTCTCCTATTCCAACCGTGCCTTGTCTTAGAACTGTAACCTGAGAAAGAAACATGCGAAAAATGAACATAAAGTTGAGCGAGTTCATAGTTTGTTTGTAAAAGATTTGAAATAAATCTTTTGAATAACCGGTTTGTGAAATAATATTGAGAAAACGAATTTAGAAATCATTTTCTTGCCAAGTTATATGGAAACGTTGTATTTGTAACCATGTATTTGTAAAGTCTCGTATTTGTAATGTTCGTATACCCATCAATGCCCACCCTGACTTTGACTTCATGCCCGCATAATCCTATGCTTTTTGAATTTGTATAAAAACATGACATCTAATTTGTATAAATCAAGTATTTCTGTGAGTATGTATAAACCTTTCATGTATGAATAAAAGTCCCTGGTATGTAGAATTAAGGAAAAAGAGATCACCAATGGGTTGCAAAGCCACTGGTATGTGTGAAAATGTGCAGGGAAACTCAAACCTAGCAAATTTTTTGCCGGGCTTCCGGCTGGAAGACATAGTCACCTCTAAGGGCCGCCCTGGCCTCACGGGTGTGGGCTCGCTACACCCAAATAGATCTATCACTCTTGTGTCCCTCGGTCCTATAAGGAGGATTAATGGCCTCAAGTGTTGTGCCCACCCTTCACATGATCTAGTCTAGTAGTAAACCCTCCTTAGGCTAGCCATACCAAAAAAAGTCTGTAAATGTCTGTAAATGTCTATAAATGTCTGTAAATGTCTGTAAATGTCTTTAAATGTCTGTAATAATTGTAACATGTATCTTACCCCAGCCTCTAAGGCTGAACCTCCCCAGCCTCTCAGGCTAACTTCCCCTAGTCATAAAAATCAATCACTTTTCGATAATACGCATTTGTTTCGTAAAAACCGGTATATTTAGTATAAAGTCCATTCGTAAACCGTTTGATTTCCTTGAAATCCGTTCGTAACATGATTTAGAAATGTGAGTTTTCATTCATTCGAAAACTTTCTATGTTCTTGCAAAACGTGCTTTGTCTAAAATATGCAATCCTTGTTTATCGATAACCTTGTATGTTTCTAAAAAGAAAAAACGTGCATGTCTTTCCACCCCGAAAACACTTACAAAAATATAAAACTGTAAAGGTGGGGTTATGAACTCACCTGAATATTCCTGTGTAAGGCTAGCTATATACGACTTCGTGATGTCGTTTCCAAGACGTGATTCACTAGCGTGCATTCTACAATATTCCTAACACGGAATATCTAATAAGTTTCTAAATAAACGCAGTATCTAAACTACGTGTCATCGAGCTCTACCGAATCGTTAATCGAATGATTCAACGGTAAGTTGTTACTTAATGAAAATGACTAAGTTGAACTTTGTTTAGTTTCGCTTAATGTCGTAAGTAATCAATAAGTCTCGAAAAGACTTGATTCTCGAGAGATTTAAAAACAAATAAATGTTTATATAAAAATATAAATATGTCGTTGTAATTGCGTTCGCCGTCTCGAGAAGTCGTATGTGTATAAAAGAGTATTTATACGAAAATAGTATATGAGAAACTCGTATTATACATCGCGTTTGATATTTGAAGTAAATTTGTAAACCATATTTACTTTGTAAGATGAATAAGAGTCGTTGGAACTTTGAAATAAGGAAATAAATTATATTCATCCTCATAAAAGAAGTCGTGTTGTTCGATTGTTAAAATAAATATACAATATATTTATTTTTATGAAAAGGGTCGTGTTGTTTGCCGTTTGGTGTAAATACATCAACTATATTTATGTTATAAGACGAAATCATGTCGTTTGATATTTGAAATAAATATAAACTATATTTATTTTCGTGAAACGGCTTCGTATTGTTCAATGTTTGAAATAAATATAAAATATATTTATTTTTATAAAACGTTTTCGTGTTATACGAAAGTTTGAAATAAATGTAAACTACATTTATTTTTATAAAATAGTTGTCGTAAATAATTGCGAATCGTCGCTTTCGTGATGTTGTGAAATATCGTTGAAAGTAATATACACCTGTATTTGGTTTTATAAAAATCATTTGTAGTCGATCGGTTCTGCTTCATTTTATAAATAAAACGTAATTATTTTACGGATTTTCTCAAAAAACGGGCAGAGTTTCCTCTGTTTTTGGACGCCCCCGACAACACAAGTTGTCGTTATTTTTCAAAATTCAACAATATTCAATCATAATATATGTAATTTTTGTCGACTGTATCGAAACGTATACTATAATCAATTTAGCTCGAGCTCGTTGTCACGTACGATTTTAACTATAAAAATAACATAACGAAATCTTTTCTTTAATCCATTACCAAGATTCTCGAGTCGAAAAGCTGTAAAGGTTGACTGTGTTGACTCGGTTGACCGAGTTTGACCGAGTTGACCCGGTTTGACCGAGTCAACCCGAACTGCTTCACACCCGACCCGAGCCGACTGACTCGTACCCAACTGTTGACCTGAACCTGCTGACCCGAACACTGAGTCGACTCGGTTTGACCGAGTCAAACCGAACCGAGTCGTTTGACCACGAACCGAACTCGACTGAACACCGGGACTTGAGAACCCGCTGAGCCGAAACAAAAAAACGTGCCCCGAAAAATCATCACTGCCGTCGGCCGGCCCCCACCCCCGCCGTCGGCGGCTCTCTACCGTCACCGGATCCCACCACATCGTCGACCAACACCGGAAAATCGCCGGAAAAGTAAACGTCTTGAAAATAAGTGTGACACCTGGGTCACTGCGACCATCAAACAAATACCAAACCAATGAAATATTGTATTTCATACTTGGGATTTGTAAAAATATGTGTATCATTTGCACATATCAATTTTTGTTCAATTTCAAACTCTAAATCGCTTTCTGGAAGGTTATACGCGCACCAATGCGTAAACATACTCAGTTTAACGTGAAAAAGACTCCGAAACATCAAAATATACTCAACATACCTTAAATAACCTTTACATAACTTAGAAATAAGTTTTGAAGGCTTTGGTATGGCAAAAACAAGTTAATTCGCTTACAGGGACTAAACTTGACAAACTGCGAAAGTATGACGATTTGTACTGGAACAGACATTCCGGAACATGACCATAAGTTAAACACACCTTAAATACCCTCTAGATAGCTTAGAAGTAGGCTTTGAGGGGTTCGGTGTGCTAAAATAAACTTTTGGGTCATTCAGGGACTAAAAGCGTCAAAAAGTGCACAAGTTTGCATTTTCGCGCATAACTTACGTTCTGAATACATCCGGACATCCAAAAATTTATGTAAGCACTAAAATATTTTATTTTAGTGTTCGGCATAAGAAAAATCCGTTCGTCGCGTCATTTGGATCGTTTTTCGCGCTTATGCGTATTCCGTCGTAACTAAGCAAACATCGCGTTCGTACGACCAAACGAACCATCATCCGGCATATTTTTTAGCATGTTTCATGTCCACAATGTTTAGGCAACATTTTAGGGCCTTAAAGTTGGCTTTACGGGCCTTAGAAGTGTCGAAAATGGCTTAAAACATCAACAGGGACTGAAACTGTAATTCTGCAAACATATATCTGATCTGCAACTCTCAGGCGGCCCGCCTGAGTTTATGTACATCCTGAAGCGGGCCGCGTCCGACTATCAGACCAGATTCAATGTTTTTAACAGCAGGTTCCAGCTGTTTTAACCACACCCACACATTCTCAATTGCCTAGTCAGCTGATAAGGATCAATTTTAGCTACCATAAGGTTCCGACACTTGTACGGATGCGATTAAGGCACGATATTCAACAAACGATCTTAACGGTTACCCGAAAACTATAAATACCCCACCCCCAATTACTTCAAACCCACTAGAATCTGATCTTAAAGACTCTAAGTTGGAAACTTTGTTTCATACCTGAGTTATTTCGATCTAGATTAGCATTCGGGGACCCTTTGTAAGTATTCTTTCGTTCTTTTATTGCTTTTCGAGTCCGAAAGTCAAACTTTGTTTGACTTTCAGCGTTGACCAGCTTATGGTCAATGCGAAGTTCGTTTGAACTTCGCAACGTGATTGTAATCACGATGGTTATAGTCCCTTGGGACAATGCCTACTGATTACCACGTTGTCTAGGGTCGTAGGGTAAGCGATCTAATAAATCGCTTTTTCCTTCGAACCCGACCCATTTGGTCGATCATTAGGATCCGACCAAACACATTAGGTGACCATAGTAATAAATCGCTTTTGCCTTCGAACCCGACCCATTTAAGTAGTTGTATGATAGGTAGTTTATATGCCTTAGGTAAATTACCAGAATACCCTTTTCATGTATAATTGGTAATTAAGCATATGTAACCCAAACGTTTGTCACATAACTGATTATGTAACATGTTTAGGCATATAACACTTGTCATAGGACTAGTTAGGCGGTCCGAACGCGTTTCACGCGAACGACGCGTTAAAGTAGCATAAGCTACCTAAACGGGTCGTAATGGGTCGTAAGCACTTAGGTTAGTCTCAATGTAGTATGTAGGCCTTGTTAAACCATATCATATGAGTTACAATACTCATTTGGTTTACCAAGCCTCATCCTATCCGATCTCCCGATTTAAGTCCGGTTTATTTATATAGTTTTAGATTGCGACTGATTCCGTGCTCCCTCTAGCTTTGTTTGGTTGTTGTTCAAGACCTCTAAGCATTCTCAGGTGAGTACATTATTCCCCTCTTTTACTGTTTTCAACTGTTTTGGGGTGACTCATATGTGCTAAATGTCTTAACAATGGTTTCAAGAACAATTACAATGGTTTCAAAAACAATTACAATGTGGTTTCAAGAACGAAAACAATGGTTTCAAGAACGATTACAATGGTTTCAAAAACAATTACAATGGTTTCAAGAACGATTTCAATAAAATAAACAAAGTTGTTGGTTGTAGTTACATAACCAATGACATTCATTAGCAATGATCAAGCCGACCAGTATTAGGTTATGGTACCATAGGATCTGACAAATCCCGTTGTTCTCTATACCCATGGTTATGTGTGGGTATTTTGGGTAACGACTGAATCTGTAATTATTAATTTACCCTTTGGTAAGGGTTTGTTAAGAACGAGAACGAGTTGGAACGATGAACGAGTCAAGAAGGTTTGAATGTTATTAGAAAATCGACCATAAAGTAGTTTCACAATTAAAACAAGAACGATTTGAACGATTAAAACAACAAGAACGATTTGAACGATTTCACAAAAAGTTTTAACGATTGGGTAAACATTTGGGCATGATTTACATTTGATCATGCATTTCCACGAAACATAGTATTGATTTAAACCAAGTTTTACTTCGATACTTTGTTTTGTGCGTTTCACCTATGGCTTAGTTGATGCATTTCACTAGCCATACATATCATTTTGGTTACACATTACATGGTTTACATTTGACACAAACACTTTTGACATTGGTTATACATAACATGATTTACATCTTGACATGAACGTTTTGACATATTATTTCAATACGTTTGAGAATTTGTTTAAACATAGACATCTTACATTGGTGGTTTGTTTGGGTAAGGGATTTGAGTAACGGTGCGTGTGTAATATGATACAAGCATGGTGGATACGCCGCTGGTACTTCCTATATATAAATGTTTATATGGTATTACATATCGTAGCGTTGTTTAAATCATTTCAATTTAAACATATAACATTTTATACAAATAACATACTTTTCACAATACATTGTTGTACAAACAACTTAACTTATACAAACTCATTTTACATGGTTATTCATTTAATCATGCATTATTCTCTTATTTATACATATCATCTGAACTTATAATTTTTCAAATGATTTACAAAGACAGAGCAAATTACAAGGTTCATGACTAAACATTTTCTTAAACAGAAGTCATGAATCTTATTTTCACAAAACCTATGTACTCGCTAGCATTTCTTTGCTGACCTCGTTTTCACATATGTTTCAGGTATTGTTGAAAGATATCGATTGATAGGATGCATGCTCACATAGGACTGGACAAGGCCTTAGTGACTCAATAACAATGATAGACTATGTTTAAATTGTGTATTTAGATTTCCAGACGATGTAATTTTTCAATGTTTAATAAAACGAAACACTTTTTGGTATCCATGGTTATGAAACATTAATTCTGTTGCAACACGCCCCGATGTTTCCGCCGCGATTTGTTGTTTTACGCGGTCGGGGTGTGACAGAAAAGATGGTATCAGAGCCAATGGTTATAGGGAATTAGGTTATTAGTAATGCTTTGACCTAGTCTATAACCTTCTTAGGACCCTAACGCGAGTTTACTTGCGTTTAGTCATAAAACAATACCGTCACCTATCCTTAGGCGACGACCACAACAAGAACATAAAATTCAATACCGCTTTGAAAACTAATCATCTATTCTAGGATGATTGATTACTAGGTTTTGAACCCTCTATTGTAAGGTTTTGAACCTTCTGTTATATGGTTTTGAACCCCTTTGAGTTTTCAAAATCTCGTCAAGGTTTTGGGTTTTAAATAATGTGAACACGTGCAAACTGGAAGGGTGAATGCCTGTATTCTGGGTTTTCTGTCTAGGCAAGCACTTCGTATATATCTCATCAGACGCGAGACCAGTTGTGCTTACCTGGGAATTCTTGGGATGAGTGTTCACTTATAGGCGAGCACGTCTTCGCGATACATTATTGTTGATCCATTTACTTTGGTTAGTCACTGTGTGTCGGTTGTTGCTTTGTAGTAACAAAAAAATGACCACTATCCTTGCTTTCATCAGATTGGTTTCATCTCATTCTTTTCGTCTAATTCTCTCACTCGTTTCCTTTCATGTTTCCTCTTTTAAGAATGCCCCCTCGACGCGAAAGCCAGATAGCGACTGCCGAATTGGCAGAAATCATTGCGCAGCAAATGGCTGCTCAATTCCCAAACCTCTTTGCTCAATGGAACCAAGCCAACAACAACAACAATGTTCCATGCAAATACAAGGATTTTAACCAGGCTAAACCACTCAAGTTTAGTGGTTCTGAAGGAGCGACTGGGCTTCTTCAATGGTTCGAGAGCATTGAGAATACTTTCCGCCACGTGCAGAGTCCTGACAATCGCAAGGTCGAGTTTTCTTTGAGTGTGTTTCAGAAGAGGGCTCTCACATGGTGGAACGGGGTTATGAGGGATCGTAGTGCAGAAGTTGCTCTAGCACAGACATGGGCTGAACTTAGGGCCCTTATGATGAGGGAATTTTGTCCTCGTCATGAGCAGCGAGCTTTGGAGAAGGAATTTGATGAGTTGAAGCAAGATAGTGGTGAGCACAGGGCGTATACTGATAGGTTTGAGGAGTTGAGTCTGCTTTGCCTGACAATGGTTACCCCACTCGACAAGGCTATCGAAAGGTACATCGACGGCCTACCTGACTCGGTACAAGACATCCTTACTGGTAGTAGCCCTACCACACTCCGTCAGGCGATCGAGTTAGCTGCGACATTGACTGAGTCGCAGATTCGGAAGAATAAGTTACACAGAAAGGGTGACAAGGGTAAGAAGCAGGGGTCTGACAAGGAGGATAGCAAGAAAGGTCAAAACAAGAAGGGTAAGGAAGGTGAGACGTCAAAGAAATCAAGAAAGCGAAAGGGTGTTCAGAACTTTGCTGTTACAGCACAGACTGCTCAGAACCTGCGAAACCCACCAGCTCAGCCACCTGAAAAGAAAGCATATGCCGGTACCGCACCTCATTGTGCACGCTGCAACGGTCATCACGCGGTACAACAAGCTTGCTGGCAATGCACGACGTGTGGTAAACTTGGGCATTTGGCCAATGTTTGTCGTTTGGGACAAAATCAGGCTGCTCAGGTTCAAGCTCCGGTTCAAGGGAATGCTGCGAGATTCCCACTAGGGTCATGTTTCAACTGCGGAGAGATTGGTCACTTTCGCCACAACTGTCTGAGACTGGTGAATGCAAATGCTAACGCAAACCCAAATGCGAACGTCAACGTCAATGTGAATCCAGCACGTGGTCGAGTGTTTAACATCAATGAGGCACTCAATGATGAAGGAGTGAACAATTAGCATTTTGTATTTCCTCTGGTTGTTATCTTGTAACATTTAAAGACAATGCGGTTGTTATATAAATAAAAATTTGTGGTTTTATTTTTTTTTACTAATGCAAATGTATGAATGTTTGATCCAACCTTATGATGTCAACACAAAGACAAAACTACTCGTGTGGTTCTGTAATTTTTATGATCACTTGTGATCTCCCTAAGAACCTCAAACACTTGTTTCTTTTAAATCTAAAGTATCTTATCTTCTTGCACCGTTCGAGATGCAAGAATTATCAAAACAGCTTCAAGAGTTGTCTGATAAAGGATTCATCCGTCCGAACTTTTCACCTTGGAGAAACTCCTGTCCTCTTTGTGAAAAGAAAAATGGATCTTTTCGAATGTAAATCGATTAACGTAAGCCTAGTAAGCTTACCATCAAGAATCGATATCCCCTACCTTAAATCAACGATTTCTCCGATCAACTGCATAGCGTTTCATGCTTTTCCAAGATCGATTTGCGTTTTGGGTATCATCAACTTCGTATTCTCGAAGAAGATGTTCCCAAAACGGCTTTCTGCACGAAGTATGGCCATTACGAGTTTACAGTCATGCCTTTAGGGTTGACAAATGCTCCAGCCATCTACCTGGACTTAATAAATAGAGTCTAGAAGCCTTATTTGGATCAGTTCGTCATTGTTGTTATTGATGACATCTTGATCTATTCATGTCCCGAGCTAATCATGATCAACACCTTCGTTGACATTGGAACCCCTAAAGAAGGAACAAACTTTTCGCTAAATCCTCCAAGAGGAAATTTTGGCTTAAAGAAGTTCAATTTTTGGGTCATGTAGTCAACAAGCAGGGTATTCATGTGGATCCATCCAAATTGATGCAATTAACGATTTGATTCCCAGTATGCTTTAAATACCCGTGTCCAAAGATAACAAATTCAAAGGTCAAATTAAACAATTATGCGAGTATACGATTATGCGATTATGTGATATGTGTTTATGTGTTCTCCTCTATGTTTTTGTGTGATACGATTTTCAAATCCTCATAGAATCATTCATATCTTCATATGAGGGATTCATAGTAGGATATTCAAAAGGTACTACCTTAAATCCTTATGGGCTTCTACGTGGTAGTTAAGACCCTTGGGTTATATAGTACCATTCCATAGAGACCCTTGAGTGGTCTAGTTAAAGATTGATTCAAGACCTGGTTAAGAATGGCATGTGATGGTACAGCTGAAAGGACCCTATGGTGGTCCAATCACACTCATCACAGGATTGTTCATTTGGTTTTACCCTACGCATTATAAAATAGACTGTGTGAACTGTGCAAGGAATTGTCTAATTATGGACGCGTACATAATTATGAAATTTAGTGCACAGAAACCCAGTAGGATTTATTATGTGTAAGAACCGATAGTGACAACAATAACAAAATGAGAACGATGTAATGGAGGTACGGTGGACGCACCAATGACGCTTCATATACTTGTATATAAGTGTCCCTCTTGCATTGAAAGCATAATGTTATTTAAAGTTACTAGAAGTTCAGAACCCTAACAAGTGTTGTTTTGTCTTTTCAACTTCATGTTTTCAAGCTCTCACAAGTTTCCTCTGATTAAATTTCGGGACGAAATTTCCTAAAGTAGGGGAGACTGTGACACCTGGGTCACTGCGACCATCAAACAAATACCAAACCAATGAAATATTGTATTTCATACTTGGGATTTGTAAAAATATGTGTATCATTTGCACATATCAATTTTTGTTCAATTTCAAACTCTAAATCGCTTTCTGGAAGGTTATACGCGCACCAATGCATAAACGTACTCAGTTTAACGCGAAAAATACTCCGAAACATCAACATATACTCAACATACCTTAAATAACCTTTACATAACTTAGAAATAAGTTTTGAAGGCTTTGGTATGGCAAAAACAAGTTAATTCGCTTACATGGACTAAACTTGACAAACTGCGAAAGTATGATGATTTGTACTGGAACAGACATTCCGGAACATGACCATAAGTTAAACACACCTTAAATACCCTTTAGATAGCTTAGAAATAGGCTTTGAGGGGTTCGGTGTGATAAAATAAACTTTTGGGTCATTCAGGGACTAAAAGCGTCAAAAAGTGCACAAGTTTGCATTTTCGCGCATAACTTACGTTCTGAATACATCCGGACATCCAAAAATTTATGTAAGCACTAAAATATTTTATTTTAGTGTTCGGCATAAGAAAAATCCGTTCGTCGCGTCATTTGGATCGTTTTTCGCGCGTATGCGCATTCCGTCATAATTAAGCAAACATCGCGTTCGTACGACCAAACGAACCATCATCCGGCATATTTTTGAGCATGTTTCATGTCCACAATGTTTAGGCAACATTTTAGGGCCATAAAGTTGGCTTTACGGGCCTTAGAAGTGTCTAAAATGGCTTAAAACATCAACAGGGACTGAAACTGTAATTCTGCAAACATATATCTGATCTGCAACTCTCAGGCGGCCCGCCTGAGTTTATGTACATCCTGAAGCGGGCCGCGTTCGACTATCAGACCAGATTCAGTGTTTTTAACAGCAGGTTCCAGCTGTTTTAACCACACCCACACATTCTCAATTGCCTAGTCAGCTGATAAGGATCAATTTTAGCTACCATAAGGTTCCGACACTTGTACGGATGCGATTAAGGCACGATATTCGACAAACGATCTTAACGGTTACCCGAAAACTATAAATACCCCACCCCCCATTACTTCAAACCCACTAGAATCTGATCTTAAAGACTCTAAGTTGGAACCTTTGTTTCATACCTGAGTTATTTCGATCTAGATTAGCATTCGGGGACCCTTCGTAAGTATTCTTTCGTTCTTTTATTGCTTTTCGAGTCCGAAAGTCAAACTTTGTTTGACTTTCACCGTTGACCAGCTTATGGTCAATGCGAAGTTCGTTTGAACTTCGCAACGTGATTGTAATCACGATGGTTATAGTCCCTTGGGACTATGCCTACTGATTACCACGTTGTCTAGGGTCGTAGGGTAAGCGATCTAATAAATCGCTTAAACCTTCGAACCCGACCCATTTGGTCGATCATTAGGATCCGACCAAACACATTAGGTGACCATAGTATATAGGGAATAACCTTCCGAGGTTATACCTTATGGTCACATCGTTTAAGTAGTTGTATGATAGGTAGTTTATATGCCTTAGGTAAATTACCAGAATACCCTTTTCATGTATAATTGGTAATTAAGCATATGTAACCTAAACGTTTGTCACATAACTGATTATGTAACATGTTTAGGCATATAACACTTGTCATAGGACTAGTTAGGCGGTCCGAACGCCTTTCACGCGAACGACGCGTTAAAGTAGCATAAGCTACCTAAACGGGTCGTAATGGGTCGTAAGCACTTAGGTTAGTCTCAATGTAGTATGTAGGCCTTGTTAAACCATATCATATGAGTTACAATACTCATTTGGTTTACCAAGCCTCATCCTATCCGATCTCCCGATTTAAGTCCGGTTTATTTATATAGTTTTAGATTGCCGACTGATTCCGTGCTCCCTCTAGCTTTGTTTGGTTGTTGTTCAAGACCTCTAAGCATTCTCAGGCGAGTACATTATTCCCCTCTTTTACTGTTTTCAACTGTTTTGGGGTGACTCATATGTGCTAAATGTCTTAACAATGGTTTCAAGAACAATTACAATGGTTTCAAAAACAATTAAAATGTGGTTTCAAGAACGATAACAATGGTTTCAAGAACGATTACAATGGTTTCAAAAACAATTACAATGGTTTCAAGAACGATTTCAATAACATGAACAAAGTTGTTGGTTGTAGTTACATAACCAATGACATTCATTAGCAATGATCAAGCCGACCAGTATTAGGTTATGGTACCATAGGATCTGACAAATCCCGTTGTTCTCTATACCCATGGTTATGTGTGGGTATTTTGGGTAACGACTGAATCTGTAATTATTAATTTACCCTTTGGTAAGGGTTTGTTAAGAACGAGAACCAGTTGGAATGATGAACGAGTCAAGAAGGTTTGAATGTTATTAGAAAATCGACCATAAAGTAGTTTCACAATTAAAACAAGAATGATTTGAACGATTAAAACAACAAGAACGATTTGAACGATTTCACAAAAAGTTTTAACGATTGGGTAAACATTTGGGCATGATTTACATTTGATCATGCATTTCCACGAAACATAGTATTGATTTAAACCAAGTTTTACTTCGATACTTTGTTTTGTGCGTTTCACCTATGGCTTAGTTGATGCATTTCACTAGCCATACATATCATTTTGTTTACACATTACATGGTTTACATTTGACACAAACACTTTTGACATTGGTTATACATAACATGATTTACATCTTGACATGAACGTTTTGACATATTATTTCAATACGTTTGAGAATTTGTTTAAACATAGACATCTTACATTGGTGGTTTGTTTGGGTAAGGGATTTGAGTAACGGTGCGTGTGTAATATGATACAAGCATGGTGGATACGCTGCTGGTACTTCCTATATATAAATGTTTATATGGTATTACATATCGTAGCGTTGTTTAAATCATTTCAATTTAAACATATAACATTTTATACAAATAACATACTTTTCACAATACATTATCGTACAAACAACTTAACTTATACAAACTCATTTTACATGGTTATTCATTTAATCATGCATTATTCTCTTATTTATACATATCATCTGAACTTATTATTTTTCAAATGATTTACAAAGACAGAGCAAATTACAAGGTTCATGACTAAACATTTTCTTAAACAGAAGTCATGAATCTTATTTTCACAAAACCTATGTACTCGCCAGCATTTCTTTGCTGACCTCGTTTTCACATATGTTTCAGGTATTGTTGAAAGATATCAATTGATAGGATGCATGCTCACATAGGACTGGACAAGGCCTTAGTGACTCAATAACAATGATAGACTATGTTTAAATTGTGTATTTAGATTTCCAGACGATGTAATTTTTCAATGTTTAATAAAACGAAACACTTTTTGGTATCCATGGTTATGAAACATTAATTCTGTTGCAACACGCCCCGATGTTTCCGCCGCGATTTGTTGTTTTACGCGGTCGGGGTGTGACAATAAGCAGAAAGGCTCCTAGTAGGCCGATCTACGCATGCAGGGAGTTAGAATGTAGAAACGTGCTCGCCGGAAATTTGATCGGAGCTCCGCCGGAGTTGATGTACAGCCCAAACGACTCAGAATCTGCTAAAACGGGCACCGCCATCGTGTCGGGAGTGCTTGGTTTAGTGGGGGTAGGGTGTCTCGTTGACGAAAAGGTCGCCGGAAATCACCGCCACCGCCACCGCTGGTGGCGGCGCCGCCACCGCACTGCCGTCACCGGTCGCCGGCATCGTCGCCGGTTGCCGGAGTCGTTCGCCAGACCTGTTGCCAGATTGTTCTAGAGAGAGAAAGTTGGGAGGGTTTTGTGGGTTAGAGAGAGAAAGTGTGGGTGATAAATGAAAGATTTTAGAATAAAAATCTATTTATAAGTGGAGTTTTGTGGGCTTGGGCCCGAGGCCCACAAGCCCGCTTCTAGTATATTTAGTGGCCCAATCGCATCTACGAGGTCCATTTACTAACCCGAGCTCCACAGAACGGCCTAAAATAAAATTTCGGGTTTAAAAATATATGAAAGAGTACCGGTAGTCGTTGTTTGCGTTGTTCGTTCGTCGGTTGCGTAAAAATCGTGTAAATGCCTCGTTTGTCGTTTCTGATCCGTTTTCGGCCCGGTTTCAACTACGAGCATTAAAATTCGAAGACGAAATCAAATATATCATAATATATTAATATCGAGACGAAATTCGAGTCTGGTGCGTCAGTTTCGTCGTTGATTGTCGGTGCGTTACCGTTTCTGCGTTTTTCGTATGCGTCCGCGTTTTGTGTCATTCGAAAGCCCAATAAATTCACAAAATTAATATCATAAATATAGAATATTCGTCGATAATTCGTATTTGTCGGTGTTGTCAATATTTCGTACGGCATCGGTTCGTTGTCGCTTAATATTCAGCAGATTTCCAGCAAATCACCATACGCGTACTGTAAAGTCGGATAAACGTTCCTAGGCACTCCAAAGGCCTAATTAAGTTAATATGCGCTGTAAACACTAATTATTATCGCGTTAATCACCTGTTAATTACGTAATTAAGAGCCGTAAATCACGGGTTGTCACATTCTCCCCCTGTTACAGAAATTTCGTCCTCGAAATTTAGACTATGTTATCTCCTCAGAATTGTGTTGTTCGCAGGTAAGTCCGAATAATAACAAAGTGAATGACCGCGTAATCGAAACAAGACTTATTCGAATCATGTGAGTTTAATGACATTCCTCAATAATAAGAACCCAACGGTAAAAGCAATGTGTCTCAGTAATTGATGTCAAAGGAAACGAGACGTAATGATACAGTCACCAGTGCGACTAAGTTAACAAGGATCCAACAAATGACAGGAACTTCGACCAATCGAATTCCATATGAACGTTTATAACATGTGAATGAGTTCTAGAAGCAATAACATCCACTGGATGAACTTAGAATCAACAATCTCAAATATAATAGTTTGCATGAAACGCTCGATCGTGATCAGCACAAGCTGCAAGTTATACCGGCGCCACAAGGTGTCGCGGTGAAAGAAGCAATTCGAATATAGCGGTGATCGAACAAGTATCACCTGCTATTTTGCATGAAACGCTCAATCATATGATTAGCCCAAGCTACAAGTTCGTTCCGACACCACAAGGTGTCATAGTGATTAAAGCAATTCAATAATAGCGGTGATCAAACAAGTTCACCGTGGTTCAAATCAGATGAAAGGTTCAACGAAGTAAATGTGAATGTTTGTTTCAAACAAATGTCATAGGATTTTAGATTGGAAATGAAGCAAATAACTAATGTTTTTCGATCGAGAATGAAAGAGCAATAAATATCACAAAATGTTTGATCGATGCTGAAAGAACCGTTAAGAGGTACACTGAAATATGACCTAAATTTGTGTACCATTATCTTAACACACGATTGTGTTAAGACTGTTGTAATGTGGTAAATCAAAGCGGATTTATCCTAAATCAATAAATAAATAATTAAATCCGGGCATAAGATATGTAAACGAGTTTAGCTCAAGGTTCAAATAAGTGAAAATACCACCACGAGGTGTCGAAATCAACAATTTAATGGATTCGAATACCAAACAAATTTACCACGACTCGGAAAAAATGAAGTGCTTGTTAAAATTGATTTGAATATAATGCTCCCAATACATCATATGGTATCTCGAATCGAATATGTGTAATGAACAAGTTCAAACAATTGAACTTGATTTTAGCGCAATCCGACAATAAATATATGTATCGACAAGAAAACTTTCGGCATTGTCACAACGAAAGACCATGTATGTAACTTGTAAAGAAATGATCATGACACAATGACCATTAAGAGGAGTAGAGATATGAAAATCTACTCATTAAATGTGAAATTCGAAATTTCAATAAAAGAAATTTGAGGACTTTACCTGGGGTTACGTGTGATGACCGGTTGTTAGGTGACATTACCATGGACTGTCGAACATAGCGTACTTGTCGTTATGTGTAAGGGGGAATGCGGAGACATATGTCTTCTCCTTGGCGTGTTTCGTGTCGTTTGCAGGACCGCGTGCCAAGCCGTCGCTTTCTGATTAATAGTTCTCCCGCTGACAGGAATCTAGTGTCGTCGTTGAATTGCGCCATCGTGTCTTTTCAAAGGCCTCGCCTTGATAGTCGTAGGTGTCGTAATTCAACCTCCGTTGATGTATAGCTTAAGTTTCACGTATACCTATGCACTAGCATTTTGTTATGCGTAGGCTGCCTGCTTGGGAAGTTAAAATATCATAGACAATATGGATAATAGTGTGTGCCCGAGTTAGTATTCGCGGTTCCTACGTGATGACCTTTAATGAACTTCAACATAAGTTTCCGAAGGTCTTAAATGCATGTTTCCTAAACTCTCTGAGTTGTGTGTACTGTATGTAATTGTTTTATGCATCGTGTGTGAAACACCACAATAGCGTATGTTTGAAAACTAAATTTTGACTGTTTGTTTTTCGGAAACGGTTGGAGACCATACTCGATTACTATGCGTTATATATGTATTCAACGTCTTAATAGTCTTAGTCCCAGAGAAAAGTGAGGTTAGAGCCTAGGTATCACAACAGAAACCTAATTCGCTGTAACCTATAGCTCTGATACCAAGTTGTCACACCCCGAAATTATCAGAGCTGGCGTGACTGGACTGGTATCTTCATTGCACAGCGGAAGCAATTATTCTAAGTCTTTTAGTAAATTGAACGCCCACTAAGTACTCGAATTCCCAATGGTTCTCCTATTCCAACCGTGCCTTGTCTTAGAACTGTAACCTGAGAAAGAAACATGCGAAAAATCAACATAAAGTTGAGCGAGTTCATAGTTTGTTTGTAAAAGATTTGAAATAAATCTTTTGAATAACCGGTTTGTGAAATAATATTGAGAAAACGAATTTAGAAATCATTTTCTTGCCAAGTTATATGGAAACGTTGTATTTGTAACCATGTATTTGTAAAGTCTCGTATTTGTAATGTTCTTATACCCGTCAATGCCCACCCTGACTTTGACTTCATGCCCGCATAATCCTATGCTTTTTGAATTTGTATAAAAACATGACATCTAATTTGTATAAATCAAGTATTTCTGTGAGTATGTATAAACCTTTCATGTATGAATAAAATTCCCTGGTATGTAGCATTAAGGAAAAAGAGATCACCAATGGGTTGCAAAGCCACTGGTATGTGTGAAAAGGTGTAGGGAAACTCAAACCTAGCAAATTTGTTACCGGGCTTCCGGCTGGAAGACACAGTCACCTCTATGGGTCGCCCCGGTCTCACGGGTGTGGGCTCGCTACACCCAAATAGATCTATCACTCTTGTGTCCCTCGGTCCTATAATGAGGATTAATGGCCTCAAGTGTTGTGCCCACCTTTCACATGATCTAGTCTAGTAGTAAACCCTCCTTAGGCTAGCCATACCAAAAAAAGTCTATAAATGTCTGTAAATGTCTTTAAATGTCTGTAATAATTGTAACATGTATCTTACCCCAGCCTCTAAGGCTAACTTCCCCTAGTCATAAAAATCAATCACTTTTCGATAATACGCATTTGTTTCGTAAAAAACGGTATATTTAGTATAAAGTCCATTCGTAAACCGTTTGAGTTCCTTGAAATCCGTTCGTAACATGATTTAGAAATGTGAGTTTTCATTCATTCGAAAACTTTGTATGTTCTTGCAAAACGTGCTTTGTCTAAAATATGCAATCCTTGTTTATCGATAACCTTGTATGTTTCTAAAAAGAAAAACGTGCATGTCTTTCCACCCTGAAAACACTTACAAAAATATAAAACTGTAAAGGTGGGGTTATGAACTCACCTGAATATTCCTGTGCAAGGCTAGCTATATACGACTTCGTGATGTCGTTTCCAAGACGTGATTCACTAGCGTGCATTCTACAATATTCCTAACACGGAATATCTAATAAGTTTCTAAATAAACGCAGTATCTAAACTACGTGTCATCGAGCTCTACCGAATCGTTAATCGAACGATTCAACGGTAAGTTGTTACTTAATGAAAATGACTAAGTTGAACTTTGTTTAGTTTCGCTTAATGTCGTAAGTAATCAATAAGTCTCGAAAAGACTTGATTCTCGAGAGATTTAAAAACAAATAAATGTTTATATAAAAATATAAATATGTCGTTGTAATTGGGTTAGCCGTCTCGAGAAGTCGTATGTGTATAAAAGAGTATTTATACGAAAATAGTATATGACAAACTCGTATTATACATCGCGTTTGATATTTGAAGTAAATTTGTAAACCATATTTACTTTGTAAGACGAATAAGAGTCGTTGGAACTTTGAAATAAGGAAATAAATTATATTCATCCTCATAAAAGAAGTCGTGTTGTTCGATTGTTAAAATAAATATACAATATATTTATTTTTATGAAAAGGGTCGTGTTGTTTGCCGTTTGGTGTAAATACATCAACTATATTTATGTTATAAGACGAAATCATGTCGTTTGATATTTGAAATAAATATAAACTATATTTATTTTCGTGAAACGGCTTCGTATTGTTCGATGTTTGAAATAAATATAAAATATATTTATTTTTATAAAACGTTTTCGTGTTATACGAAAGTTTGAAATAAATGTAAACTACATTTATTTTTATAAAATAGTTGTCGTAAATAATTCCGAATCGTCGCTTTCGTGATGTTGTGAAATGTCGTTGAAAGTAATATACACCTGTATTTTGTTTTATAAAAATCATTTGTAGTCGATCGGTTCTGCTTCATTTTATAAATAAAACGTAATTATTTTACGGATTTTCTCGAAAAACGGGCAGAGTTTCCTCTGCTTTTGGACACCCCCGACAACACAAGTTGTCGTTATTTTTCAAAATTCAACAATATTCAATCATAATATATGTAATTTTTGTCGACTGTATCGAAACGTATAGTATAATCAATTTAGCTCGAGCTCGTTGTCACGTACGATTTTAACTATAAAAATAACATAACGAAATCTTTTCTTTAATCCATTACCAAGATTCTCGAGTCGAAAAGCTGTAAAGGATGACTGTGTTGACTCGGTTGACCGAGTTTGACCGAGTTAACTCGGTTTGACCGAGTCAACCCGAACCGCTTCACACCCGACCCGAGCCGACTGACTCGTACCCAACTGTTGACCTGAACCTGCTGACCCGAACACTGAGTCGACTCGGTTTGACCGAGTTAAACCGAACCGAGTCGTTTGACCACGAACCGAACTCGACTGAACCGCGGGACTTGAGAACCCGCTGAGCCGAAACAAAAAAACGTGCCCCGAACCATCACCACTGCCGTCGGCCGGCCCCCACCCCCGCCGTCGGCGGCTCTCTACCGTCACCGGATCCCACCACATCGTCGACCAACACCGGAAAATCGCCGGAAAAGTAAACGTCTTGAAAATAAGCAGAAAGGCTCCTAGTAGGCCGATCTACGCATGCAGGTAGTTAGAATGTAGAAACGTGCTCGCCGGAAATTTGATCGGAGCTCCGCCGGAGTTGATGTACAACCCAAACGACTCAGAATCTGCTAAAACGGGCACCGCCATCGTGTCGGGAGTGTTTGGTTTAGTGGGGGTAGGGTGTCTTGTTGAAGAAAAGGTCACCGGAAATCACCGCCACCGCCACCGCAGGTGGCGGCGCCGCCACCGCACCGCCGTCACCGGTCGCCGGCATCGTCGCCGGTTGCCGGAGTCGTTCGCCGGACCTGTTGCCAGATTGTTCTAGAGAGAGAAAGTTGGGAGGGTTTTGTGGGTTAGAGAGAGAAAGTGTGGGTGATAAATGAAAGATTTTAGGATAAAAATCTATTTATAAGTGGAGTTTTGTGGGCTTGGGCCCGAGGCCCACAAGCCCGCTTCTAGTATATTTAGTGGCCCAATCGCATCTACGAGTTCCATTTACTAACCCGAGCTCCACAGAACGTCCAAAAATAAAATTTCGGGTTTAAAAATATATGAAAGAGTACCGGTAGTCGTTGTTTGCGTTGTTTGTTCGTCGGTTGCGTAAAAATCGCGTAAATGCCTCGTTTGTCGTTTCTGATCTGTTTTTCGGCCCGGTTTCAACTACGAGCATTAAAATTCGAAGACGAAATCAAATATATCATAATATATTAATATCGATACGAAATTCGAGTCTGGTGCGTCAGTTTCGTCGTTGATTGTCGGTGCGTTACCCTTTCCGCGTTTTTCGTTTGCGTCCGCGTTTTGTGTCGTTCGGAAGCCCAATAAATTCACAAAATTAATATCATAAATATAGAATATTCGTCAATAATTCGTATTTGTCGGTGTTGTCAGTATTTCGTACGGCATCGGTTCGTTGTCGCTTAATATTCAGCAGATTTCAGCAAATCACCATACGCGTATTGTAAAGTCGGATAAACGTTCCTAGGCACTCCAAAGGCCTAATTAAGTTAATATGCGCTATAAACACTAATTGTTATTGCGTTAATAACCTGTTAATTACGTATTTAAGAGCCGTAAATCACGGGTTGTCACATAAATACCCCACCCCTCTTGCTTTAAAACCCACATTTGATCTGATTTGGCTCTCTAAGTTGAAGTTATACACTTCATACCTGAGAGTAATCGGATCAAAAATCCATAGCTTGGACCCGTTGTAAGTCCTCTTTCGTTCTTTTACGCGTTTTAGCGTGAAAGTCAAACATTGTTTGGCTTTCAGCTTTGACCAGTTTATGGTCAACACGAAGTTCATTTGAACTTTGTAACGTGAGCATAATCACGATGGTTCTAGTCCCTTGTGACTATACCTACTGATTACCACGTTATTTAGGCATAGTGGCGAGTCGTAGTTTCGGCCAAAATGCGTATTCTTGCGTATTTTGTAACCAAACTACTTTTGGGTATCAAGACCCTTTATCTTGGTACCAAACCTGTTTTCAAACCTCGTTAAACATGTTTTAACATGTTTAGCTCGTCACTTTTAGATTTAGTGCTTATATAGGGTCGTAAGGTAAGCGATCTAAACAATCGCTTAGACTTTCGAACCCGGCCCGTTGTATAGGGAATAACCTTTCGAGGTTATACCTTATGGTCACGTTGTTTAGTTAGTTGTATGATAGGTAGTTCATATGCCTTAGGAAAATTACCAAAATGCCCTTTTACGTCAAAATTCATTTTAAGCATATGTAACATAAATTTTGACATCTAAACTGATTAGGCAACTATATTAAACATGTTAAGGCATATTTTACTTATCATAGGACTAGTTAGGCGTTCCGAACGTGTTTTACGCGAACGACGCGTTAAAGTAGCATAAGCTACCTAAACGGGTCGTAATGGGTCGAAAGCACTTAGGTTAAGTTTCATTTTAGTATGTAGGCTTTGTTAAACCATATTACATGAGCTCCTACACTCATTTGGTTTAAGAAACCACATTTTATCCGATCTTCCGATTTAGGTCCGTTTAATTTCATAGTTACCTATATTAGGTGCCGTTTGATTCCATGATCCCTCTAGCTTTGCTTGGTTGTTATTCAAGACTTCTAAGCACCCTTAAGTGAGTACATAGTCCCCTCTTTTACTGTTTTTCAAACATTTTGGGGTGAAACACATGTGCCTACTTGTTACTTTCGTGCTTTCCATGTTTTCATATCATATACTTGCTATGTTTATTAGTACACTATTAGTACATGATTTCATTATGTTTTTGCTATGTATGTCCTTTTAGTGCATACTTAGTACATCATTTTACATGTCATTTCATGTTACGTATATCCATTTAGTGCATACTTAGTACATTGTTTTACATCACATCACATGTTATGTATGTCCATTTAGTGCATACTTAGTACATTGTTTTACATTGCATTTCACGCTATGTATGTTCATTTGTTGCATATGCTTATCCAGTATATGGAAACATTGTTTTATATCTTTTTAAACCATTTGAAGCTGATTGACTTATGTGAACCATTTGTAACCTTTTGATTTATGTGAACCATTTGTAACCTTTTGATTTATGTGAACCATTTGTAACTGTTTGAACCATTGGGTTTTGGGAAGTGATTTGGTAATGGGGCGGGTGTAATGTATTAAAAACATGGTGGATACGCCGCTGGTACTTCCTGTATATAAGTGTTTTTAATGCATTATATATCATTGCGTTATCTAGATCACTTGGGCAAGGTTATCAGAACAAAGTTATATTACAAGGTTTTTCTAGCAATATAAACCATATGAGTTTTATTAACGAGTTTTTACGAGATGTTTTACAAATTTTGGTTTTCTTCAACAAATGTTTTGGGTTAAGAATCATGGCTATGAGATTTTACAAAGTATAACCAACTTGATTTGAGTTGGTTAGTTATAATGCAATGCTACACTTTTGAAAACAAGGTTTTTATAAGGTGTTGCAACATGTAAACTAGCCATGGATCCGACACACATACAAAACCTATGTACTCGCCGGCATTTTTATGCTGACGTATTTTCACATGTGTTTCAGGTACCATAGTTGATGATGTTTGATGATGATGTTTGTGTACGCTCACATAGGAATGGACGAGGCCTTAGTGACTTAATAACAATGAAAGTCTATTTGTTCATGTTTTGTTTCTAATTCCAATGTAAAGTAATACATTCAATTCAATAAAACGAAACTGTTTAATCCATGGTTGTGAAACAATGATTCTGTTACAACACTCCCCGACGTTTCCGCCACGTTTTGTTGCTTTACGTGGTCGGGGTGTGACACTTTGTAAGCTTCTTTCGTGCTTTTATTGCTTTTCAACCGTGAAAGTCGAACAGTGTTTGACTTTCTGCTTTGACCAGTCTTTGGTCAACACAAAGTTCGTTTGAACTTTGCAACGTGAGTGTAATCACGATGGTTATAGTCCCTTGTGACTATACCTACTGATTACCACGTTGATTAGGCGTAGTGACGAGTCATAGTTTCAGTCAAAATGCGTATTTATGCGTATTTTGTAACCAAACTATTATAGGGTATCAAAACACTTTGTTTTGATATCAAAAATTGTTTTCTAACTTAGTTAAAGATGTTCCAACATGTTTAGCTCGTCACTTTTAGTTTAGTGCTTGTATAGAGTCGTAAGTCAAGCGGTCTAAACCACCGCTTAGACTTTCGAACTCGACCTGTTTGGTTGATCTTTAGGATCCAACCAAGCATGTTTAGTGACCATAGTTGTATAGGGAATAACCTTCCGAGGTTATACCTTATGGTCACTTAGTTTAAGTAGTTGTATGATAGGTAGTTTATATGCCTTAGGAAAATGACCAAAATGCCATTTTCATGCATAATTGGATTTTAAGCATATGTAACTTAACTTTTGTCACCTAGACTGATTATGCAACATATTTAAACATGTTTAGGCAAATAATACTTGTCATAGGACTAGTTAGACGTCTCAAACACGCTTTTGCTCGAACAACGCATTAAAATAGCGTAAGCTACCTTAATAGGTCGTAACGGGTCGAAAGCACTTAGGTTAGGTTCCGATCTAGAATGTAGGCTTTGTTAAACCATATCACATGAGTTCCAATACTCATTTGGTTTACAAGACCTCATTCTATCCGATCTTCCGATGTAGGTGTCGATTATTTGACTAGTGATTCGATTACTAGGTGCTACTTGAATTTCCTTGGTTTACCTGAGCTTGTTGATTTCTTTAGATTGAGGATACTTTGCCCTTCGAAGAGAGTACATAGATCCCCTCTTTTTACATGTTTTGTGGTAACTATGTGAGTGCATAGTTCCCCTATTTTACTGTTTTCGATTGTTTTGGGGTGATTCATATATGTAAAATGATTTCAAAGATTAAACGATGGTTTCAAAAATGATTAAATGGTTTATATTAAACTAATAAAGATTTCGATAATGTGAACAAACTTGATGGTTGTAGTTACTTAACGAATAACATTCATTAGTTTTGGCCGAACCGACCAGTATTAGGTTATGGTACCATAGGATCTGACAAATCCCTTTATCATACTGCACCCATGGTTATGTGTGGGGGTTATGTGGGTAATGACAGAATCTGTGATTTTTAACTTACCCTTTGGTGGTTTGTTAATGCGAGTTGAACGATGGACGAGTTGTGAAGGTTTGGATGTTATTAGCGAGACGACCAAAAGTAGTTTTCACAATTAAAACGATAACGATTTTGGGACGAGTTAAACGATTTGAAATGATTTGAACGTGTTAAATGATTTTGAAAGAACGATTGGTTTTGGGATGTGATTAGATAATGGGACGGGTGTAACATGATAAAAGCATGGTAGATACGCCGTTGGTACTTCTTATATATAAGTGCTTTTATCATGTTATATTCCGTGTCATTATTTAGTTCACTTGGGCAAACGATTTTGAAACGATGTCACACAACGAGGTTTTCTAAATGATATAAACCATACGACTTTTTTTTACGAGATGTTTTAAAATTTGGTTTACTTAAATAAATGTTTTTGGGTTAAGAATCATGGCTGCGAGATTTTATAAATTATAACCAACTTGATTTGAGTTGGTTAATTATGTTGCAATACACTTTTGAAAACGACGTTTGTAACTTTTGACTCTTCTAGTCTATTAAGGTACTGCAACATGTAAACGAGCCATGAATTCGATACTCTCATAAAACCTATGTGCTCGCCAGCATTTTCTTGCTGACTTTGTTTTTACATAAGTTTCAGGTGGTGTTGCATGATGTTGATTGCTAGGATGCATGTTCACATAGGAACTGGACGAGGCCTTAGTGACATAATAATAATGATAGACGATGTGTATCTAGTTTGTTTTGTATTAAGACAATGTAAATTACTTAATGAATCAATAAAACGAAACTTTTGTATCCACGGATATGAAAAAATGATTCTGCCACTCCACTCCCCGACGTTTCCGCCACGGTTTCGTCGTTATAACGCGGTCGGGGTGTGATACCATCTTTCATTCTTCTTCTCCGACTCGCAAAATTCTTTGATTCACATGTTGGGTTTTTCACATGTTTATAAAAGTAATTTTATCCAAATAAAATTAAAACACAGCGGAAAAAAAATTTAAAACATGTTACTTTACAAGATTTAAAACCATTTTAAATGCATAGCCCAATAACCGGATCCATATAAGACATGCATGCTATCATGTCACACCCCGACCGCGTAGAACAACAAATCGCGGCGGAAACATCGGGGCGTGTTGCAACAGAATTAATGTTTCATAACCATGGATACCAAAAAGTGTTTCGTTTTATTAAACATTGAATAATTACATTGTCTGGAAATCTAAATACACAATTTAAACATAGTCTATCATTGTTATTGAGTCACTAAGGCCTTGTCCAGTCCTATGTGAGCATGCATCCTATCAATCGATATCTTTCAACAATACCTGAAACATATGTGAAAACGAGGTCAGCAAAGAAATGCTGGCGAGTACATAGGTTTTGTGAAAATAAGATTCATGACTTCTGTTTTAAGAAAATGTTTAGTCATGAACCTTGTAATTTGCTTTGTCTTTGTAAATCATTTGAAAAATAATAAGTTCAAGTGATATGTATAAATAAGAGAATAATGCATGATTAAATGAATAACCATGTAAAATGAGTTTGTATAAGATAAGTTGTTTGTAAATAATTGTCTTGTGAAAAGTATGTTACTTGTATAAAATGTTCTATGTCTCAAACTGAAATGATTCAAATAACGCTACAATATGTAATACCATACAAACACTTATATATAGGAAGTACCAGCGGCGTATCCACCATGCTTGTATCATATTCCACACGCATTGTTACTTAATCACTTAGTCAAACCAAACCACCAAAGTAATGTTCATGCCCAATGTAAATCATGTAATATGTATAACCAAAACCCAATCGTAAATTGTTTTGAAGCCAATCGTTTACCCAATCGTTAAAACATCGTGTGAAAACCAATTGTTTACCCAATCGTTAAATTCGTTTTAGGTCGTGAAACTACTTAATGGTCGTCTCGCTAATAACATTCAAACCTTCTTGACTCGCATTAATAAACCCTTACCAAAGGATAGATTAACAATTCGCATTAATAAACCCTTACCAAAGGATAGATTAACAACTCGCATTAATAAACCCTTACCAAAGAGTAAATTAACAATTTCAGATTCAGTCGCTACCCACAACACCCACACATAACTACGGGTGTAGTAAATAACGGGACTTGTCGGATCCTATGGTACCATAACCTAATACTGGTCGGCTTGATCATTGCTAATGAATGTCATTTGTTATGTAACCCAACCAACAAGTTTGTTCACTTTTTGAAATTGTTATTAGTTTTGTACAAATCGTCTTAATTGTTTTTGAAACCATCGTTATAACATCGAAAACATTTAGCACATATGAGTCACCCCAAAACAATTGAAAGCAGTAAAATAGGGGAATAATGTACTCGCCTGAGAATGCTTAGAGGTCTTGAACAACAACCAAACAAAGCTAGAGAGAGCACGGAATCAGTCGACAATCTAAAACTATATAAATAAACCGGACTTAAATCGGGAGATTGGATAGGATGAGGCTTGGTAAACCAAATGAGTATTGGAACTCATATGATATGGTTTAACAAGGCCTACATACTACAATGAAACCAAACCTAAGTGCTTTCGACCCATCGCGACCCATTAAGGTAGCTTATGCTACTTTAACGCGTCGTGTGCGTGAAACGCGTTCGGACCGCCTAACTAGTCCTATGACAAGTAGAATATGCCTAAACATGTTACATAATCAGTTATGTGACAAAGGTTTAGGTTACATATGCTTAATTACCAATTATACATGAAAAGGGTATTCTGGTAATTTACCTAAGGCATATAAACTACCTATCATACAACTACTCAAACGATGTGACCATAGGGTATAACCTCGGAAGGTTATTCCCTACCTACTATGGTCACCTAATGTATTTGGTCGGATCCTAATGATCGACCAAATGGGTCGGGTTCAAGGTATAAGCGATTTATTAGATCGCTTACCCTACGACCCTAGACAACGTGGTAATCAGTAGGCATAGTCCCAAGGGACTATAACCAACGTGATTACACTCACGTTGCGAAGTTCAAACGAACTTCGCATTGACCATAACTGGTCAATGTAGAAAGTCAAACAAAGTTTGACTTTCAGACTCGAAAAGCAATAAAAGAACGAAAGAATACTTACGAAGGGTCCCCGAATGCTAATTTCGATCCGAGAATCTCAGGTATGAAACAATGGTTTCAACTTAGAGTTTCTAAGATCAAAATTCTAGTGATTATGAAGCATGGGGGGTGGGGTATTTATAGTAAAAGGTCCACCGTTAAGATCGTTTCTTGGAAACCGTGCTTTGATCTTGGCCTTACACCTCAAGATAATGGTTTTACAAAACCATGTGAGCCCATGGTATTTCCTAAAACCATGTGCACATCAAAACAGCCCCTAGTATTGCCCAAAACCATGTGCAAAGGTGGTATAGACCAGATTCAATGTTTCTTCACAGAAAGTTTCAAAAATGGCAGATTTGGTCCCTGTAGTGTAATAAGGCCTTTTCCGACGCGTTTAAGGCCCGTTAACCCCATTTCAAAGCTCTAAAATGAAGTTAAAGTAAAGGGAACTTAAAATGTTCTCAAAAATATCTCGGATGTCGGTTCGTTTAGCCGTACAGTTGCGTTGTTCGGCTAATTACGACGGAATGCGCATAAGCGCGAAAAACGATCCAAATGACGCGACGAATGGATTTTTCTTAAGCCAAACACTAAAGCATAATATAGTAATGCTTACATAAATTTTTGGATGTCCGGATGTATTCAGAACGTAAGTTATGCGCGAAAGTGCAAACTTGTGCACTTTTTGACACTTTTAGTCCCTGAATGACCCAAAAGTTTGTTTTAGCACACCGAACACCTCAAAACTTATTTCTAAGCTATGTAAAGGATATTTATGGTATTTTTAACTTATGGTCATGTACTGGAATGTCTGTTACAGTTCAAATTGGCATACTATCGCAGTTTGTCAACTTTAGTCCCTGTAAGCGATTTAACTTGATTTTGCCATACCAAAGCCTTCAAAACTTATTTCTAAGTTATGTAAAGGTTATTTAAGGTATGTTAAGCCTATGTCACTATTCCGGAGTGTTTTTTGCATTAAACTGGTTATATTTACGCATCGGTGCGCGTATAACCTTCCAGAAAGCGATTTAGAGTTTGAAATTGAACAAGAATTGATATGTGCAAATGATACACATATTTTTACAAATCCCAAGTATGAAATATAATATTTCATTGGTTTGGTATTTGTTTCATGGCCGTGGAGGCACAGGTGTTACAGTCTCCCCTACTTTAGGAAATTTCGTCCCGAAATTTATTTAGAGGAAACTTGTGAGAGTTTAAAACATGAAGTTGAAAAGACCGAACAACATTGGTTAGGGTTCTGAACTTCTAGTAATTTTAATAACATCATGCTTGCAATGTAAGAGGCATACTTATATACAAGTATATGAAGCATCATTGGTGCGTCCTCCGTGCCTCCATTACATTGTTATCATTTTATTATTGTTGTCACTATCGGTTCTTACACATAGTAAACCTTACTGGGTTTCTATGCACTAAATTTCATAATTATGTACGCGTCCATAATTAGACAATTCCTTGCACAGTTTACACAGTCTATTTTATAATGTGTAGGGTAAAACCAAATGAACAATCCTGTGATGCGTGTAACTAGACCGCCATAGAGTCCTTTTAATTAAATCAATAAATGATCTAAATAGACTATCAAGGAGTTTGTTCAGCTACATCACTAGATGTCGTTCTTTAACCAAATTGTGAATCAATCTTTTAGACTAGACCACTCAAGGGTCTATCATCGAATCCTGGAATGGTACTATATAACCCAAGGGTCTTAACTACCACGTAGAAGCCCATAAGGATTTAAGGTAGTACCTTTTTAATATCCTACTATGAATCCCTCATATGAAGATATAAAAGATTCTATGAGGATTTGAAAATCGTTTACCACACAAAAACATAGAGGAGAACACATAAACACATATCACATAATCGCATAATCGTATACTCGCATAATTGTTTAAATTGACCTTTAAATTTGTTATCTTTGGACACGGGTATTTAATGCATACAAGGAATCAATTCTTAATTGCATCAATTTGGATGGATCCACATGAATACCCTGCTTGTTGACTACATGACCCAAAAACTTAACTCCTTTAAGCCAAAATTTCCTCTTGGAGGATTTAGTGAAAAGTTTATTCCTTCTTTAAGGGTTCCAATGTCAACGAAGGTGTTGATCGGGATCGGCTCGTGATATGAATAGATCAAGATGTCATTAATAACAATGACGAACTGATCCAAATAAGGCTTGCAGACCCTATTTATTAAGTCTTTGAAGATGGCTGGAGCATTTGTCAACCCAAAAGGCATGACTGTAAACTCTTAATGGCCATACTTTGTGCAGAAAACCGTTTTGGGAATATCTTCTTCGAGAATACAAAGTTGATGATACCCAAAACGCAAATCGATCTCGGAAAATATGAAACGCTATGCAGTTGATCGGAGAAATCGTTGATTTAAGGTAGGGGATATCGATTCTTGATGATAAGCTTACTAGGCTTACGTTAATCGATATACATTCAAAAAGATCCATTTTTCTTTTCACAAGGACAGGAGTTTCTCCAAGGTGAAAAGTTCGGACGGATGAATCCCTTATCAGACAACTCGTGAAGCTGTTTTGATAATTCTTGCATCTCGAACGGTGCAAGATGATAAGATACTTTAGATCTAAGAGAAACTAGTGTTTGAGGTTCTTAGGGAGATCACAAGTGATCATAAAAATGACAGAACCACACGAGTAGTTTCGTCTTTGTGATGACATCATAAGGTTGGATCAAACATTCATACAATTGCATTAGTTGAAAATAAAATCCACAAATTTTTATTTATATAACAACCGCATTGTCTTTAAATGTTACAAGATAACAACCAGAGAAATTTCAAAATTCTACTTGTTCTTCATCATTGATTGCCTCATTGATGTTATACACTCGTCCACGTGCTGGATTTACATTGACGTTGACGTTCGCATTCGGGTTTGCGTTAGCATTTGCATTCACCAGTCTTGGGCAGTTGTGGCGGAAATGACCAATCTCTCCGCAATTGAAACATGAACCCAGTGGGAATCTCGCAGCATTCCCTTGAACCTGAGCTTGAACCTGAGCAGCCTGATTTTGTCCCAGACGACAAATATTGGCCAAATGCCCAAGTCTACCACACGTTGTGCATTTCTTGCAATCTTGTTGTGCAACGTGATGACCATTGCAACGGGCACAATGTGGTGCGGTACCAGCATATTCCTTCTTTGCAGCTGGCTGTGCCGGTGGGTTTTGCAAGTTCTGAGCAGTCTGTGCTGTAACAGCAAAATTTTGGGCACCCTTCCGCTTCTTTGATTTCTTAGAAGTCTCAACTTCCTTATCCTTCTTGTTTTGACCTTTCTTGCTATCCTCCTTGTCAGACTCCTGCTTCTTACCCTTGTCACCCTTTCTGTGTAACTTATTCTTCCGAATCTGCGACTCAGTCAATGTCGCAGCTAACTCGATCGCCTGACGGAGTGTGGTAGGGCTACTACCAGTAAGGATGTCTTGTACCGTGTCAGGTAGGCCGTCAATGTACCTTTCGATAGCCTTGTCGAGTGGGGTAACCATTGTCGGGCAAAGCAGACTCAACTCCTCAAACCTATCAGTATACGCCCTGTGCTCACCACTATCTTTCTTCAACTCATCAAATTCCTTCTCCAAAGCTCGCTGCTCATGACGAGGACAGAATTCCCTCATCATAAGGGCCCTAAGTTCAGCCCACGTCTGTGCTAGAGCAACTTCTGCACCACGATCCCTCATAACCCCGTTCCACCATGTGAGAGCCCTCTTCTGAAACACACTCGAAGAAAACTCGACCCTGCGATTGTCAGGACACTGCACGTGGCGGAAAGTATTCTCAATGCTCTCGAACCATTGAAGAAGCCCAGTCGCTCCTTCAGAACCACTAAACTTGAGTGGTTTAGCCTGGTTAAAATCCTTGTATTTACACTGTGCGTTATTGTTGTTGTTATTATTGCCGTTGTTGTATATCTCGTGGACTTGGGTTACAACCCCGGGAAGCACAGCAGCCACCTGCTGAGAGATCAGGGCTGCGAGTTCTTCAATAGTGAAAGTCCGAGCATCGGTTTGAGCATCGCGTCGAGGAGGCATTGTCTAAAAGAGGAAACATGAAATGAACGAGTGAGAGAATTAGACGAAAAGAATGAGATGAATAAATCTGATGAAAGCAAGGATAGTGGTCATTTGTTTGTTACTACAAAGCAACAAACGACACACAGAACTAATCAAAGTAAATGGGTCAAAAATAATGTATCGCGAAGACATGCTCGCCTATAAGTGAACACTCATCCCAAGAATTCCCAGGTAAGCACAACTGGTCTCGCGTCTGATGAGATGTATACGAAGTGCTTGCCTAGACAGAAAACCCATAATACAGGCATTCACCCTTCCAGTTTGCACGTGTTCACATTATTTAAAACCCAAAACTTTGCCGAGATTTTGAAAATTCAAAGGGGTTCAAAACCATATAACAGAGGGTTCAAAACCTTGTAATCAATCATCCTAGAACAGATGATTAGTTTTCAAAGCGGTTTTGAATTTTATGTTCTTGTTGTGGTTGTCACCTAAGGATAGGTGACAGTATTGTTTTATGACTAAACGCAAGTAAACTCGCGTTAGGGTCCTAAGAAGGTTATAGACTAGGTCAAAGCATTACTAATAACCTAATTCCCTATAACCATTGGCTCTGATACCATCTTTCTGTCACACCCCGACCGCGTAAAACAACAAATCGCGGTGGAAACATCGGGGCGTGTTGTAACAGAATTAATGTTTCATAACCATGGATACCAAAAAGTGTTTCGTTTTATTAAACATTGAATAATTACATTGTCTGGAAATCTAAATACACAATTTAAACATAGTCTATCATTGTTATTGAGTCACTAAGGCCTTGTCCAGTCCTATGTGAGCATGCATCCTATCAATCGATATCTTTCAACAATACCTGAAACATATGTGAAAACGAGGTCAGCAAAGAAATGCTGGCGAGTACATAGGTTTTGTGAAAATAAGATTCATGACTTCTGTTTTAAGAAAATGTTTAGTCATGAACCTTGTAATTTGCTTTGTCTTTGTAAATCATTTGAAAAATAATAAGTTCAAGTGATATGTATAAATAAGAGAATAATGCATGATTAAATGAATAACCATGTAAAATGAGTTTGTATAAGATAAGTTGTTTGTAAATAATTGTCTTGTGAAAAGTATGTTACTTGTATAAAATGTTCTATGTCTCAAACTGAAATGATTCAAATAACGCTACAATATGTAATACCATACAAACACTTATATATAGGAAGTACCAGCGGCGTATCCACCATGCTTGTATCATATTCCACACGCATTGTTACTTAATCACTTAGTCAAACCAAACCACCAAAGTAATGTTCATGCCCAATGTAAATCATGTAATATGTATAACCAAAACCCAATCGTATATCGTTTTGAAGCCAATCGTTTACCCAATCGTTAAAACATCGTGTGAAAACCAATTGTTTACCCAATCGTTAAATTCGTTTTAGGTCGTGAAACTACTTAAATGGTCGTCTCGCTAATAACATTCAAACCTTCTTGACTCGCATTAATAAACCCTTACCAAAGGAGAGATTAACAATTCGCATTAATAAACCCTTACCAAAGGATAGATTAACAACTCGCATTAATAAACCCTTACCAAAGAGTAAATTAACAATTTCAGATTCAGTCGCTACCCACAACACCCACACATAACTACGGGTGTAGTAAATAACGGGACTTGTCGGATCCTATGGTACCATAACCTAATACTGGTCGGCTTGATCATTGCTAATGAATGTCATTTGTTATGTAACCCAACCAACAAGTTTGTTCACTTTTTGAAATCGTTATTAGTTTTGTACAAATCGTCTTAATTGTTTTTGAAACCATCGTTATAACATCGAAAACATTTAGCACATATGAGTCACCCCAAAACAATTGAAAGCAGTAAAATAGGGGAATAATGTACTCGCCTGAGAATGCTTAGAGGTCTTGAACAACAACCAAACAAAGCTAGAGAGAGCACGGAATCAGTCGACAATCTAAAACTATATAAATAAACCGGACTTAAATCGGGAGATCGGATAGGATGAGGCTTGGTAAACCAAATGAGTATTGGAACTCATATGATATGGTTTAACAAGGCCTACATACTACAATGAAACCAAACCTAAGTGCTTTCGACCCATCGCGACCCATTAAGGTAGCTTATGCTACTTTAACGCGTCGTGTGCGTGAAACGCGTTCGGACCGCCTAACTAGTCCTATGACAAGTAGAATATGCCTAAACATGTTACATAATCATTTATGTGACAAAGGTTTAGGTTACATATGCTTAATTACCAATTATACATGAAAAGGGTATTCTGGTAATTTACCTAAGGCATATAAACTACCTATCATACAACTACTCAAACGATATGACCATAGGGTATAACCTCGGAAGGTTATTCCCTACCTACTATGGTCACCTAATGTATTTGGTCGGATCCTAATGATTGACCAAATGGGTCGGGTTCGAGGTATAAGCGATTTATTAGATCGCTTACCCTACGACCCTAGACAACGTGGTAATCAGTAGGCATAGTCCCAAGGGACTATAACCAACGTGATTACACTCACGATGCGAAGTTCAAACGAACTTCGCATTGACCATAACTGGTCAATGTAGAAAGTCAAACAAAGTTTGACTTTCAGACTCGAAAGACTCGAAAAGCAATAAAAGAACGAAAGAATACTTACGAAGGGTCCCCGAATGCTAATTTCGATCCGAGAATCTCAGGTATGAAACAATGGTTTCAACTTAAAGTTTCTAAGATCAAAATTCTAGTGATTATGAAGCATGGGGGGTGGGGTATTTATAGTAAAAGGTCCACCGTTAAGATCGTTTCTTGGAAACCGTGCTTTGATCTTGGCCTTACACCTCAAGATAATGGTTTTACAAAACCATGTGAGCCCATGGTATTTCCCAAAACCATGTGCACATCAAAATAGCCCCTAGTATTGCACAAAACCATGTGCAAAGGTGGTATAGACCAGATTCAATGTTTCTTCACAGAAAGTTTCAAAAATGGCAGATTTGGTCCCTGTAGTGTATTAAGGCCTTTTCCGACGCGTTTAAGGCCCGTTAACCCCATTTCAAAGCTCTAAAATGAAGTTAAAGTAAAGGGAACTTAAAATGTTCTCAAAAATATCTCGGATGTCGGTTCGTTTAGCCGTACAGTTGCGTTGTTCGGCTAATTACGACGGAATGCGCATAAGCGCGAAAAACGATCCAAATGACGCGACGAATGGATTTTTCTTAAGCCAAACACTAAAGCATAATATAGTCATGCTTACATAAATTTTTGGATGTCCGGATGTATTCAGAACGTAAGTTGTGCGCGAAAGTGCAAACTTGTGCACTTTTTGACACTTTTAGTCCCTGAATGACCCAAAAGTTTGTTTTAGCACACCGAACACCTCAAAGCTTATTTCTAAGCTATGTAAAGGATATTTATGGTATGTTTAACTTATGGTCATGTTCCGGAATGTCTGTTACAGTTCAAATTGGCATACTTTCGCAGTTTGTCAACTTTAGTCCCTGTAAGCGATTTAACTTGATTTTGCCATACCAAAGCCTTCAAAACTTATTTCTAAGTTATGTAAAGGTTATTTAAGGTATGTTAAGCCTATGTCACTATTCCGGAGTGTTTGTTGCATTAAACTGGTTATATTTACGCATCGGTGCGCGTATAACCTTCTAGAAAGCGATTTAGAGTTTGAAATTGAACAAGAATTGATATGTGCAAATGATACACATATTTTTACAAATCCCAATTATGAAATATAATATTTCATTGGTTTGGCATTTGTTTGATGGCCGTGGAGGCACAGGTGTTACATATCAAAATGCAACCATAGGGTGTTTTATGAAACAACCTTTCAAAGAGCAAGGAGATGGAAGATGATGATGATTCTTGAATGATAGCTTCCAAACAAGAAAGCCTCAAGCTAGTATACCCCAAGCTTCCAACGAACACCTTATGTTGCTAGGATTTGTACACTTGAAACTCACTTGAAAAATCCCTCTTAGATCACACCACCTTGGCCGAAAAATTCGAGAGAAAAAAAAAAGAGTTCTTTTGCCCTTGAATTGTGTTGTCTAAAATGAGAGAAGATGTTGCAACTTTAATCAAAATCAAGTGCATCATTTTTAAGTTATTGCATGCAATTTAATTGGCTAAAAAGCCTTGCGAAGACCCCATAGGGGGCGGCCATAAGGCCTCCATATTTGACCAATCAAAATTTTTTCCCTTTTCCATTTTATGTCTTGTATTATTTTATAACTTTTATAAATAAAGCATCATATGTTACAAGACTTTATGCAACAACTCATAACCTTTTATGATGTTATTTAACCCATTAAATAACAAAATAAATATTATCTCAAAATAAATTATCCATATAATTTATTAGTTTCTCAACTGCAATTATATAGAAAACCAATTTCTAAATATTCTAAGTGTTAATATTTATTTGTTTGATTATATCATAAATAAATATTATAGGTGTTTGTCTAGCTTGTTATTGGGTATGACCCGACTTGGATCATAACGTAATAGCCACATCAATTTAATATGTGTCTTGGGCATACAAACTCCAACAATCTCCCACTTGCACAAGATACATAGAAGATTGATGCAAGCAGTAAATGGCGCCTAACAACGGTTTACTACCCCTAATACGTATGACGAAGTGCCATTCAATAACATCATCCCCTTCAAGTCCCTTACTTGAACATGATTTAGGTGAATCTATCATTTATCCCTTTGTAACAGATGTCATGTCAAATCCAGAGATATAGTGTGATCATTCGCTGTTGATTTAACTTTAGCATGCCTTAGACATCTTACCCTCAACGAATAAGAGGAACAAATCCCTTCTTGACTACATACGTCTCTCACAATCACCTCGTACCATACCTGAGCTTAGCCTTATGTACTGTCTTATTACAGACAGCGAAGAACTAGGTCAAGGTATAATATTTGGTGAATATCAAGACCCAATATGTATCTCAGGTCAGAGGATACTATGATATTCGTCTTTCCTCAAATTTACTTATGATCAATCACAAATGATTCCATGCAGTAACATTTGAGAGTGGGTCAGTCCAATATTTGTATCCCACAACAATCTATGAACTTTGGCAGCAACACTTTGCTCTATATTCATACCTAATGAATATCCACCAATCCAAGTTCATAATAGTCTTACATTCATATTTGTTCCCACAAGTATGATTGACTACGGACATTTAGAATAATTAATTTATTCACGGATTTAAACATGCTAAAATGGAACATAACTCAAAATACCATAAAAAAGTTAAAATAACAATTGTTCCAATATCCAAATACAAAATAGATCAAATCCAATTACTAGAATATCGAAGTCCTAAGGCACAAGTATGACCCTCATGTTTTGGCCGTTCAAGGAGCTTCGTGAGTGGATCCGCAATGTTTTGATCGGTGTGAACTTTGCGAATACATATCTTTCCCTTTTCAACTTCATATCTTATGTAGTTGAATCCCCGCTCATTGTGCCTAGTCTTTTGATGTGCACGAGGTTCCTTGGTTTGAGCAATCGCACCTTCTTTATCACAAAAGATCTCTAGGGGGTCTTGAATGGTAGGGACTACCCCTAGGTCGGCAATGAACTTCTTTAACCATGCAGCTTCTTGCGCGGCCAATGAAGCGGCGATGTATTCTAATTCTGTAGTGGACAATGCTACAACATCTTGCTTCGAGCTCTTCCAAGAGACTGCAGCTCCATTCAAAATGAAGACATACCCAAATTGTGATCGAGAACCATCTCGATCAATTTGGAAACTCGCATCCGTGTAACCCTTTACAACGAGTTCCTCTTCACCAGATCCATATATTAGAAACATATCCTTAGTCCTCCTAAGGTATTTCAATATGCTCTTAACAGCCATCCAATGATTGTTACCTGGATTTTGCTGGTATCTACTTGTCATGCTTAAAGCGCATGACACGTCTAGTCTAGTGCATATCATTGCATACATTATGGATCATATAGCAAACGCATATGGGATTCCTTTCATTCTTTCATGCTCATCCTTTGAGCTTGGACATTGAGTCACATTCAATATTGTCCCCTTTTGAATAGGTACCAAACCTTTCTTAGAGTTCTCCATCTTGAACCTTTTCAAGACCTTTTCAATGTATGCACTTTAGTTTAAACCTATCAAGAGCCTTGATCTATCCCTATAGATCTTTATTCCCAAAATATAGGTGGCTTCTCCAAGATCTTTAACGGAAAAACATCTTCCAAGCCAAGCTTTTACACCTTCCATGGTTGGAATGTCATTTCCAAATAGTAGAATGTCATCGACATACAATACTAAGAAAGTGACGGTGCTCCCACTAGCTTTCTTATACACACAAGCTTCATCGCCGTTCTTGATGAACCCAAAATTCCTAATTTCTTCATCAAAATGGTGATTCCAACTTCTGGATGCTTGTTTCAATCCATAGATTGATTTCTTTAACTTGCACACTTTGTTAGGATGTTTTGGATCGAAAAAACCTTCAGGCTGAACCATATAGACATCTTCATCAAGATATCCATTGAGGAAAGCCGTTTTGACATCCATTTGCCAAATCTCATAGTCATAATATGCAGTTATGGCAAATAATATCCTAATCGACTTTAGCATCGCCACGGGCGAGAAGGTCTCATCATAATCAATCCCTTGAGTTTGAGTGAAACCTTTTGCTACAAGTCTCGCTTTATAAATATCCAAGTTACCATGCATATCCGTTTTCTTCTTGAAAACCCACTTACTTCAAACTACTTTGGAGTTAAGAGGTGGCACAACCAATTCCCATACGTGGTTGTCATACATGGATTGCATCTCTACGTTCATGGATTCAAGCCATTTGTCGTAATCGGATTTTGACATTGCATCATGGTATGTGGTTGGTTCATCTGAATCTACCACGTAGCATCCATCCATAAAAAATCCATATCTTTCAGGTGGATTACTAATTCTACCAGATCTCCGAACGTTTTGTGTGTGTTGATCAACCATTTGATCATCTTCAACAACCTCTTGTTGAGTGCTAGTATCAACCAAACGTCTATCGGCTTGTGGTTCTTGATCCTCATCAAGTTCCACTGTTCTACTAGTTCCTTCCATATGGAACTTATCTTCCAAGAACTTAGCCTTTCGAGCAACAAATACCTTTTTCTCCGTTGGATCGTAGAAATAATATCCTATATCATCTTTAGGATATCCTACGAAGATACACTTAGTGGATCGTACTTCTAACTTGTTTGGGGTGTATTGCTTCACATAAGCATCACAACCCCATACCTTCAAATATGATAATGATGGAACCGTTCCATGCCATATTTCAAAAGGTGTCTTATCCACTTTCTTGGTTGGGGCCATATTTAATATACGAGCCGCAGAGAGCAAAGCGTAACCCCAAAATGATAGAGGTAATGTGCTTCTAGCCATCATGGATCGAACCATATCCAATAGAGTTCGATTCCTCCTCTCAGATACACCATTATGTTGTGGTGTTCCAGGTGGAGTAAGTTGTGAGATGATCCCACAACTCCTAAGATGATCTTGAAAAGCATCACTAAGGTATTCACCTCCTCTATCGGAATGAAGAACTTTGATCGTCTTGGTGAGTTGATTCTCAACTTCGCTTTGGAAGATTTTGAACGTTTCAAAAACTTCATCTTTGTGTCTTAGCAAGTACACATAACCATAAAGACTGTAGTCGTTAGTAAAAGTTAAGAACTATCTTTCACCATTCCTAGTCATTGGCTTAAAAGGACCACATACATCCGAATGTATGATACCTAATAAATCTTTTGCCCTTTCGTTGGTGCCACTAAAGGGTTTCTTAGTCATTTTACCTTGTAAACAAGATTCGCATGTATCAAATGAACCAATTTCATTTGTTTCCAAAAGACCATTCTTTTGAAGTATTTGCATGCGATTTCTATTTATATGACCAAGATGACAACGCCAAAGATAGGTCTCGCTCAAATCCATTTTGAGTTTCTTGGTGTTTGCTTGGTACATCGAATTATCAAATGATATATCATCATGAACCAATTCATAAATACCATTTGAAGGTGTAGCTTTAAAGCAGAACATGTCATTCATCGAAGAATAAATTTCATTGTTCACAAACTTCAAATCAAATCCATATTGTCTTAAAAGGGAAACAGAAATAATGTTCCTAGTCAAACTAGGAGCATATAAAACATTTTTCAAACAAATTTCCAAACCACTTGGAAGTTTTAAAACATAGTCTCCTTGGGCTTCAACTTGAACTTTCGCTCCATTACCCATGAAGAGATTAGTGTCTCCCTTCTTGTAATGTTTATTTCTTTTGAACCCCTGCAACGAATTGCAAATATGAGTTCCAAATCCGGTATCTAATACCCATGTGTTAGAAGAAATAACACTTAGATCAATATGTATCATAAAGATTGTACCTGAGGTTTGCCCCGCATCCCTCTTGTTTTTCAACTCTTTGAGATAGGTTGGACAATTCCTTTTCCAATGCCCTATCTCTCCACACTCAAAGCATGGATCGCTCGTGGCAACTTTTGCCTTCTTCTCTTTTGGTTTTGGTGGTTCTGCTTTAGCCTTTCTTTTTCCCTTCCTTTTGATGTGCCCCTTTCCGTTGACAACATTTGCTTTGGTGTCGAGGTGATGCCCTTTCTTGCCTCCCTCATTGATCGTTAGAACGGGTAAAGCCTTTTTACCCATTCCCGCTTCAGCTGTTTTGAGCATTGCATGAAGTTCACCAATGCTCTTGTCCCATCCATTCATGTTGTAGTTCATAACAAAACTCTGAAATTTCTTTGTTAAAGAGTTGAGGATCAAATCCATAGCCAACTCTTTAGAGACAGGACAATTGAGCCTTTCGAGGCAATCAATGTGGCTTTTCATCTTAAGAACATAAGATGAGACCGAGTGGGTTTCCTCCATTCAACATGCATGAAGCGCTCGAACCGTTTCGAAGCGTTCTACCCTTGCTTGTTGTAGGAACATTTCCTTCAATTGGGTGATCATGTCGTATGCCCCATGATGTTCAAAATCCTTTTGAATATCGGGAATCATAGTTCCCAACATGAGGCATGAGGCTTGCATGGTGTCACAACCCGACCACGTGAGACAACGAAACGTGGCGGAAATGTCGGGGAGTGTTGTAACAGAATTAATGTTTCACAACCATGGAAATTTAAAGTTTCGTTTTATTCAACAAACAAGCGAGTTACATTGTCTTTAAACAAGAAATAAAGAGTACATAACAAAATTTAACTAGTTCTTGTCTCGTTTTAAGTCACTAAGGCACAGGTCCGCCTAAGTATGTCTTGATAAGTCCTATGCATCATCTCCTGAAAACACATGTGAAAATAGGTACGTCAGCATAAAAATGTCTGTGAGATACATAGGTTTTGAGAAAATAGGATTCATGACTTATGTTTGAGAAAATGTTTAGTCATGAACCTTGTAATTTGCTTTGTCTTGTAAATCATTTGAAAAACGATAAGATCAGATGATATGTATAAATAAGAGAATAATGTAGGGTTAAATGAATAACCATGTAAGATGAGTTTGTATAAGATAAGTTGTTTGTAAATCAATGTCTTGTGAAAAGTATGTTATTTATATAAAATGTTATATGTCTCAAACTGAAATGATTTAAATAACGCTACGACATGTAATACCATACAATCACTTATATATAGGAAGTACCAACGGCGTATCCACCATGCTTGTATCATATTACACACGCTTCGTTACTTAATCACTTACTCAAACCAAACTACCAAAGTAAAATGTTCATCTCTAATGTAAATCATGTAATGTGTATCCAAAATGTAAGCATCTGATGAATAACAAATGTACTAAGTATGATGAACAATGCAACAAACGGACATACATAGCATGTGAACTGTACTAAGTATGCAACAATAGACATACATAGCATGTGACGTGAAACAGCTGTACTAAGTATGCAACAATAGACATACATAGCATGTGACGTGAAACAACTGTACTAAGTATGCAACAATAGACATACATAGCATGTGACGTGAAACAACTGTACTAAGTATGCACACAATGGGCATACATAGCATGAAATGTAATGTAAAACATGTACTATAAATGTACTAATGAACATAGGAAGTATATGATGTGAAAACAGGAAAGCATGAAAGTAACAAGTAGGCACATGTGTTCCACCCCAAAATGTTTGGAAAACAGTAAAAGAGGGGTCTATGTACTCACCTGAGATTGTTTAGTAGTCCTTGAGTAACAACCAAACAATGCTAGAGATCACGGATATCAAACGGCACCTAATATAGGTAACTATGTTAATAAACCGGACCTATATCGGAGGATCGGATAGAATGAGGGCTCGTAAACCAAATGAGTATGGGAACTCATGTAGTATGGTTTAACAAAGCCTACATACTAAATGAAACCTAGCCTAAGTGCTTTCGACCCATCGCGACCCATTAAGGTAGCTTATGCTACTTTAACGCGTTGTGCGCGCAAAAGCACACTCGAGACGTCTAACTAGCCCTATAACAAGTGTTATATGCCTAAACATGTTACATAATCAGTTATGTGACAAAAGTTTAGGTTACATATGCTTAATTACCAATTATACATGAAAAGGGTATTCTGGTAATTTACCTAAGGCATATAAACTACCTATCATACAACTACTCAAACGATGTGCCCATAGGGTATAACCTCGGAAGGTTATTCCCTATATGCTATGGTCCTAAAGTATTTGGTCGGATCCTAATGATCGACCAAATGGGTCGGGTTCGAAAGCATAAGCGATTGATTAGATCGCTTACCCTTACGACCCTAGACAAGCACAAAACTAAAAGTGACGAGCTAAGCATGTTGAAACATGCTTAACTAAACAAGCTTTGGTATCAAAACAAACGGTTTTGATACCTAAGAGTAGTTTGGTTACAAAATACGCAAGAATACGTATTCTGGCCGAAACTACGGCTCGTCACTGAGCCTAGATAACATGGTAATCAGTAGGTATAGTCACTAGGGACTATGACCATCGTGATTACGCTCACGTTATGAAGTTCAAACGAACTTCGCATTGACCATAAACTGGTCAATGCAGAAAGTCAAACAAAGTTTGACTTTCGGACTCGAAAAGCAATAAAAGAACGAAGGAACACTTACAAAGGGTCCCCGAATGCTAATCTTGATCCAAGTAGCTCAGGTATGAAACAAAGGTTTCAACTTAGAGCTTCTCAAATCAAAATTCTAGGGGGTTTTGCAATGGCATGGGGGGGGTATTTATAGTTTTCGGTGAGCCGTTAAGATCGTTTCTTGGAAACCGTGCTTTGATCTTGGCTATACACCTCAAGATAGTGGTTTTACAATACCATGTGAGCCCCTAGTATTGCCCAATACCATGTACAAGAGTGGATAGGACCAGATGCAATGTTTCTGAAGTTTTTGCTGATATGGGGACTGCTTGCGCACCGTAACACTCCCAGTGTTGAGGTGCGCAAGGACCAACTTTGGCAGAATGGCAGATTTGGTCCCTGTTAGTGTTTTGAGCTATTTTTGACACGTTTAAGGCCCGTTAACCCCATTTCAAAGCTCTAAAATGAAGTTAAAGTATAGGGAACTTAAAATGTGCTCAAAAATATCTCGGATGTCGGTTCGTTTGGCTGTACGATCGCGATGTTCGGTTAATTATGACGAAATGCGCATAAGCGCGAAAAATGATCCAAATGACGCGACGAATGGATTTTTCTTATGCCAAACACTAAAATAAAATATTTTAGTGCTTACATAAATTTTTGGATGTCCGGATGTATTCAGAACGTAAGTTATGCGCAGAAATGCAAACTTGTGCACTTTTTGACGCCTTTAGTTCCTGAATGACCCAAAAGTTTATTTTAGCACACCGAACACCTCAAAGCCTATTTCTAAGCTATGTAAAGGATATTTATGGTATTTTTAACTTATGGTCATGTTCCGGAATGTCTGTTATAGTTCAAATTGGCATACTTTCGCAGTTTGTCAACTTTAGTCCCTATAAGCGATTTAACTCGATTTTGCCATACCAAAGCCTTCAAAACTTATTTATAAGTTATGTAAAGGTTATTTAAGGTATGTTAAGCCTATTTCACTATTCCGGAGTGTTCGTTGCATTAAACTGGTTATATCTACGCATCAGAGCGCGTATAACCCTCCAGAAAGCGATTTAAAGCTTGAAATCGAACAAGAGTTGATATGTGAAAACGATTCACATATTTTTACAAATCCCAAGTATGAAATACAATATTTCATTGGTTTGGAATTTGTTTGATGGTTGAAGTGACACAGGTGTCACACATGGAGTCCTCGGTATACTTAACCCAATCATTGTAGGCTTCCACATCTTCCACGTCAGGTTCATCGGGAATAGGATAGTCCAACACATAGGATATCTTCTCTTGCTTGAGAACGATTCTCAAGTTTCGAAACCAATCCATGAAGTTGTTATGGTTGAGACGATCCTTTTCAAGGATGGTTCTTAGTGATAGGTTACGGACGGTTTAGGTAATCGGGTTTGCATTGTTAGCGGCCATCTACAAAATTTAATAAAGTTCAATTTTAGTATTTTTGATATTATTAAAATTTTAATCATTAATACCCTTTTATGTCTCATAGACAATTAATAATTAAAATTTACAATCCAACGTTAGATTTAAATAATGGTTAGGTGACCTTTATCCCATTATTTAAATTAACAAGGTAGTCAACGTTTGACGATTGCAACCCTTTGCAACTTCTAGCCATACGGGATCGGTTAAACATCTTTATGTTTAGTTGGCATGTTTAATCCCATCAACACCTTTGTTCCCCATGCTTCGGTGACCCTAAGTTCATGGTTTCCAAATCAATTCGTCCAACTTATACACACATGTGAGTTTACACATATAAGTGGTTAGGTGACCTTTATCCCACAAACATGGTAACCCCACCTCAAAAATACAAGTTCCCTCAAATGTGGTTAGGTGACCTTTATCCCACAAAGAGTTCCTAAGTGATTCAAGTGTTGTATAAAAGGATGGTGTTTGACTTGTTTTATAAAAGGGTTTTTTATTTTTTCAAAATTCTAGTTTAGAAAAATTTTATGTACCATATATTTGCATGCATTCAAATCAAAGGTACTTTAGTGAAAACCAATTTTAAAGGTTCTTTTAATAAAACTCATTTTATTATAAAATCATTAACTTTTAATAAAACCTTTTATTAACCATTTTAATGATTTTGTTAAGAACCAATTTTAAGCTTGTTACAGATTTTTAGTTGTAAAGCATGCATATCCAAATATCATCCAAACAACCATAAATAAAATAACCATACAAGCATAACACATATATCAAAAAGGTGCATAACCATAGCCAACTATTTTGACCACACTTGTTAGCCGAAACAAGTGTGTCAAAAGGTCCTTCCTAAAGGGTGAATATAAACACAAATAATGTGTCGTTGAACTCCCACTTGATCCCGCATCCAAATGCTTGAAGTCTTCTTCTTGTGTTGTGATTTCTTCACATTCTTTGTGCTTCCAAATGTCTTTTATGTTCAGCTCCAAACTCCTTTGGACTTCAAAAATGTGTTTTGTTTATCGGGCTAAAATCCCGTTAAGAACTATGAAGTCCTTTATGCCCGAAATTGGCAAAAACCAAAACCACATTTTTGTGTGCATCTTCTTTTACAAAAGGTATCCTAATACATTTTTTCTAGTAAAATAAAATGCACCTAATCTATTTATTTACATACCAAATGAAAATAAATAAATAACATATTTTTACAAATGGAAGACAAAAATAATAATTATTACAACCCATTGAATAACTAAATAAAATCACAAACACAAACATTCAACATATTCACATAACGTCATGGCTAGGTTATGAACACCAAACAAATATATATCCACATATATATATAAATTCAAGATCAAAAAATGGTTTCCTTTTGCAACCTACATTTTCGGTCAAGAATGAAAAAACCAAAAAATGTGGGTTTTTGTCCAAACAAAACAAATCATCCACATAACATAATTTTTTCAAGATTCCTTTATGCATGTAGGAAATAAATATTGAAAAAACAAAAGGAAAACCATGGAAAAAATTTCGGCCATAGGGTTTCTACAAACCCAAAATCCCGAAAATTTTAAATCCGATGAAGCATGCACTCATATAAGCGGCTCTAGATGCCATTGTTGGATCTTTCACATGTTTATCAAAGTAATTTTATCCAAATAAAATTAAAATGCAGTGGAAAAAAGATTTAAAACATGTTACTTTACAACATTTAAAACTATTTTAAATGCAAAACCCAATAACCGGATCCATATATGACATGCATGCTATCAAAATGCAACCATAGGGTGTTTTAAGAAACAACCTTTCAAAGAGCAAGGAGATGGAAGATGATGATTCTTGAATGATAGCTTCCAAACAAGAAAGCCTCAAGCTAGTATACCCCAAGCTTCCAACGAACACCTTATGTTGCTAGGATTTGTACACTTGAAACTCACTTGAAAAATCCCTCTTAGATCACACCACCTTGGCCGAAAATTTAGAGAGAAAAAAAGAGTTCTTTTGCACTTGAATTGTGTTGTCTAAAATGAGAGAAGATGTTGCAACTTTAATCAAAATCAAGTGCATCTTTTTTAATATATTGCATGCAATTTAATTGGCTAAAAAGCCTTGGGAAGACCCCATAGGGGGCGGCCATAAGGCCTCCATATTTGGCCAATCAAAAAAAATTTCCCTTTTCCATTTGATGTCTTGTATTATTTTATAACTTTTATAAATAAAACATCATATGTTTACAAGACTTTATGCAACAAATCTTAACCTTTTATGATGTTACTTAACCCATTAAATAACAAAATAAATATTCTCTCAAAATAAATTATCCATATAATTTATTAGTTTCTCAAGTGCAATTATTTAGAAAACCAATTTCTAAATATTCTAAGTGTTAATATTTATTTGTTTGATCATATCATAAATAAATATTATAGGTGTTTGTCTAGCTTGTTATTGGGTATGACCCGACTTGGATCATAACGTACAAGCCACATCAATTTAATATGTGTCTTGGGCATATAGACTCCAACATCACAATGGCTCTTGCTCTCAAAAATCCTCATAACTATCTGTGCACCCTTGAGAAAACAAGTAAAAACACAGAATTTCACTCAATCATTGATCCTCTTTCGTCCTCAAAGTACAAAACTTTGTTGACCTGCAACGCACGTATTTACTAAGACACCCTACGAGATTTTTGGACAAATGCAAAATTAGAAGTTCAAGACAACAAGCCTTAGGCTATTACATCGAAAGTAGGTGGTATTCAGGTTGCTATTACACCACAAACCATTTCTGAGGTTTTTTAGATGAATGATCATATAGGTAAAAATTCTTTTCCCAAAGATGAGTATCAGACTGATCTCATTGAAAGAGGGTATGTGGGACAAATGAAAAAAGCTACTCTACAAAAGGGAGATTTCCCACCTCCCATGAAATTTTTATTCCATACCCTGCTCATGTGTATTTCAAACAAAACAACTGCTTTCAATGAAATTCCATTGAAAATTCAATACTTGGGTTATGCTATCATGGCAGAAGTTGATTTTAATTATTCCCAAGAGATTTTCAATGACTTGGTTAAAAATGTAAATAATATAAAAGAAAAGAAGAAACCATTTTTGCTGTTTCCAAGATCTTTGAGCTATTACTTACAAAAGAAAATCCCAAAGGATAGTGCACAAGTGTTTATCCAAGGTGCTTCTTGTCAAATAAAAAGCCTTTCTTCTGAAACTTTTACAAGGCTGTCAGAGTCAAAAGTTTTGAAAACACAAATAGTGGAACCCGAGAAAACTTTGGATGAGTCCACATCTGCTCCTTAGGTTTCCGCTGTTGAGCCCACTGCTCTTGGTGAACACAGTAGCCAAACCACTGCTGTGCAACCCCCACCAACCCAACCCAAAAAGACCAAAAAGAAAATTACCAAAAAGCCCACCAAACCCTCCAAAAAGGATCTTTTGGAAGATGATATCCCAGAAGTAACTCCTGTGACAACACAAAAGTCACCAACAACCACTGTTGCTACTTCCTCACAATAATTGGTCAGATCTCCACCTAAAGTTTCAACTCCTCCTGCTTCCTCACAAAAGGAACAGGTTGTAAACACAGGGACACCACTCTATGATACATTACCCTCAATTGAGAGTATGTTCAATAGCCCTGCTCCCGGGGAAAATTATCTTTCAACTCCTATCCCTACAATCACATTACCACCATCCATTTGACCTCTATTGAAAGCATTGGATATGGATCAGACACAAATCAGTTCTTCTCAACAACCCATCACTGAGAATATGCTCCAACAAGTGACTGAGTCTGATGCCTCTACCTTTGCTAACCCATCAACAATTGAGGAGGTTACACCCTTAGAGTTACAAGTACCTCTTGGTGGTAGTTCAAGTGGAGCAGCTACTACAGGTGTTGAATCCACTGATTTACATCTGGGTAGTAGTTTCCTTAGTCAGACTCCCTTGAAAGCAATTTCTTCTTTGGGAACCAAGGTAACCACTGGTGTGTTCAAGTTAACGACTGGTGTGATTACTAAGGTAAAAACTGCTGAAGAAAGAAGTCCCCAGTACCAAGAAAAAGGGGCATTAGTGGATGAACCATTGGAGACTTCTCCTAGTCCAACTGCTGATACAACCATTGCTAGTGGGAAATCAGATGATCCCATTAAATTGGGTTATGGTTTAAAATATCAGGATTTGATGCAGAGAGTTACCAATCTTGAAACATTTGTGGCAGATATCAAAAATATGCTGCAACAGTTGTTACAATCATCAAAGCCTCAATCCACTGCTTCATCGTCTGCTACCACCACAAATGAGCTATGGCAACATCTACAACCTCTGTTTCATCAACAAAGAAAATATGCTGATCAATAACATGAAATTCAACTACAAATGTTCAGAAATGTGATGGATGAAAGGTATAAGGATACTCAAGCTGACATTAAAGCAATAAAAGCTCATTTACTCTAAACCACTGGTACTTCTCCTCCTACAATTATGTATGTAAACACTGCTGATGATGCCAAAAAGGGGGAGAAAGGAAAAAAAAGGAAAGGAAGGATTACACCTAGAGCCTGATCGAAAAGTTAAACCTGTTGTAGAGATTCCTAGGCCAGATGGTACAAAGAAGGTTGATGTGACTCTCAACCTATTTGCTGAACAAAAAGCAAATAGAAAAGAAAGAATGGAACAAAAGGGTTCTAAAAGATTTGAAAAAGAAAAGAAAGTTTTGATGGCAAAGGAAGAGCAGGGTACTTCACAAAGAAGAAGGACTACAAGAAAGGTCAGCCAACCCAAAACCACACCTTTCAAAACCACTAAACATATTTCTGAAATCCCCAAAAGTTCCTCACCTCAAACCACAAAGCCAACAGATTTTGAGACACCTGTTATATCAACAGTTGTTGATACATCAGTGGTTTCAACATATGTTGTCACAACAAATGCTCTCATCACTATACCAACCACCACCCAATCCACAAATACACCTCCAACCACACCAAAAATCAAGAGAAGGAGGATAACAAATGTCCTACTTGAAGATGACACTATACCTTCTCCACTTACAATATCTTCACAACCTCTGATCCTATCCATTGTGCAAAAACCTACTCCAATCTCTTCAATTCAAACCACTAAAGAAACTACTACCTTGGTTCCTTTGGGAGTGAAATATCCTCTGGATCTTCCAGAAGTTAGGGAGGAGATCAAATCCTTCTATTCTGAAGATAACCCTGAAAAGAGAAATCTTCCATCCCTTCAAGGGTATCCTTTGCCAAAGAACAATGATGAATACCTACAATTGAATGTGACAACTGTCAATTTTCCATGTAATTCCGTACATGTTAAACAATAATTAGTGATTTAATAACTGTGCTTGATTTGAGTTAATGGCATGAATGCTTTCTGATTATTATCATATACATACAAGTGCATCACATAGTGCATGATTTCATATCATTATTGCATGCAACACATTATGATTTAAATAATGCACAAAGCAAAGTTAGCACAGTTATCAGACAAACTAGAAGTACTGATGGGAGTTCAGTACTCAGACAGACATGATGATAAGACACAGAATGAGCTAGAAACCAAGAGTTACACTAGTATAGTGCGTAGGAAAGTAAGGATCATAAAACTTTCTTCCTAGTGATAGTATAAGTGTCGGAAAGTGTCTAAAACTCACACAAACTGCAGAATTCTGCAATGTTCAGCAAAAATCAGCATTTTAACAATACAACATTATGCAGAATTATGGTTTAATAGTCCAGAATACTATCCCAAGTGTCGGGAATCAAAACTGTCATAAAAGGGAACATAAAGCACACTAAACTGCGTAATTTAACACCTTAACGAACCAGTAACCAACCGAACAATCGGACAATACCCGAAACACCAGATTTTCACTAAAAGCATTGTTTTATCATTTCAGAGCTAGTTATGGTCACCGAACATCATAACACACCCTATAAACATATAACATCTAAAACACTAACCTTTATACTTAGATTCTAACTAAGTGATCTAACTTATCATCACAACTTAACCAATACCCCCCCTAGTTCGACGGTCACCATAAGGGTGGACCCACCCTTGATTTGTTGAATTGTTTATTAGATCATGTTGGATACTTTGAAACACTAAGACCTTTGGTTACTTACATGTTGGAAGATAAGTTTAAATTAACCTCAAGTTCCTTCATTCTCTCATTTCACAAACACTTCACAACTCACCTCTTCTCTCCTTCCCCTCCTTGGTCTCAGCCGAGAACAACCACACACACCATCACCATTTTCATTTCAACTTCATACAATCCCAAGTGATCCTAAGGTGCAAGAAGCTAGATTAAGGAGCTTGGAGCCATTTGAGGTTGAAGGACCTTTCTCAAGAGCTTTTAACCACCTAGTTTATCATCTTCATCATCTTTGATCTCTTCCTTAGCCTTGTGCTGGTAGTAAGACTCTCATAACTTGTTTTTACTTCTTATTATGTTGGTTAAAATATTATGTAAGTAACAAATCATAACGCTCATGAAAGAACAAGAAGATAACTCTTCACATAAAGCTTAAAATCATAAAAATCTATGTTGATTTAGTGTATGTGTGAATCTTGATTGTTGATTTCTTGTGATTATGATGTTAATCATCATAAGAAGATTGCTAGTTTGTGATTAAACACATGATCTAGCAAGTGAGAGGATGAATCATGTGAAAAACAAGATGATCATCCTTTATGTTTCTCATGAACTTGAAAATGAAAATGATTTTGTGAAGTATGATACATTTTAAAAGTCTTGTAAATGAATGATTACAAAACCAATTTTCTCAAGAAACCAAGTTTATTTACAAGATTTACAAAGTCATGATTTCTAAGGAAACTAATCATATTTTTAGTGTTAAATCAAGACTAGAAACATGTTTGTAATAAGAAAAATACAAAAGAATCATTTTTGAAAAAAATCATCTTATAAGTTGTGAAAGACAAAATTCTTCAAGAATGAGATTTATAAACAAATGACCATGTTTTAAAGGGTAACTAAACCTACTAAATACCATACTAAGTTACTACAAGTTTTTTCAAAACTTCAAGTTCATGATGTAGTGTAAATTGTAAGATTTTGGCTCATGGTAAGTGTTGATTGAAATGTTGTTGATTGGTGATGATTTTAAAAGAAAATGATATGCTTTGAAAGCATGGAAACCTTCATTTTTAAGGGGAAACTATGGCAAAAATTTTCTAGAATTTAAACACTTGAAAAATATTTTTAAACAAACGTTTACAAGTAAATTTTAACCATTGTTTTTCATATAAAATTTGCCATAATTTTTGTTACAAAAATTACAAACATTGGAGGTTGATTTTTGATAAATAAAATGTAACATCCCTAAAAATTAAATTTCTTAAATTTGCAATTAAGTTGCAAATAAATTAGTAAAATAAACTAACTAGGAATGACATTAACCTAGTTAGTTGATCACTTATGGGTAGTTAAGAGTTAAAACAAACAAACAATGAAAGACGAGGGACTAAAAATGTCTAAATGAAAACTATTTTTAACAAAATAACAAAATTAAACCCAAAACACACTTGCCTGTGTGTTGTGGAGATCGACCAGAAGCAGGGGCGACCCCAAGCTTCCCCAAAAGCCCTAGTTAATCACAAAAATCACAAATTGAAGGTCTAAATCTGATCCAAAACGAAATCCGAGCTAAGATTAATGATCCCCATCGAAAGGAGATCATAAGGTATGCACAATTTTATAAAAATTATCTACTTGAAATTCTCATGAATTTAGAGAACTTGAAATCTGTTAATGCATGTGTGTTATGTAGATGAAATAAGAACATTTAAGTGTCTAGGAGTAAACCCTAGGCAATTACATGTTGAAATCATGCCAAATTTTAGTGAAATCCATGGCCACCATTGTAGGTGATTAGTGGGTTATATAGAACTAGATGAACACTAGGGTTTTGAATGTTATTCTAGTGTAAATCGATTCATAGAAACTGATTACTGAAAATTTGATGTTTAATTTTATATGTGATAACTCGATTGATGTTAATTTTGGCTAAGCGACAAGCCATGAACTTAAAAATAAAACATATAAAATTCTGCCCTATAAGTGTTTGTATAAATGCCTCAAAGAAGGCTTGAAACTGAAATTTAAAGTTAAAACGCATGATTGTGATGTTTAGGCAAATTATGCGACACATGATTGAAAAGGAGTTCTAAATGTATTGTGATTGAACTCTATGGGAAAAGATATCGGAACATCGAGTGGACAAGCCGGTGGCGACTTGCGTTTAAAGGGTGTGCATTGAAGGTTTGTAACTTAACTCGTTACATTGGGGAATTTTGATAATTAGCATATGTGTAGTCGAATTGTAGAATAATGATTGTGTTGATTTAAAGCGATAAAGTTCGCTAAATTGAATAATAGGTCAAGAATTGGTTGGAATCTAGTTGGTAGTCATCGTAATGGAGGATTCCGTAGATGAGCCAAACGGGTCGAATAACCAAATAATGCATGGTAATGCATCCTAATATGATTACTCAGTCTTTGTTATTGTAAATAAAAGACATATTAGAATACGAGAAAAATTAGTGTGAAGGTTTGTTAGAATGAAAAATCCGAGGATTTAGGTTTGGGCGAAATGAATAAATGGAACAAACATAAATTTGCAGAGTCCACCGTAAGTTACGGTATCCACCGTAACTTATGGTGGAGAACAAATCGTTACGGTGGTTTAGTACTGTCTTACGGCAGACCAATATTATCCAGGAGCTACCGTAACTTACGGTAGATACCGTAAGTTACGGTAGAGCCCAGAAAGTTTTGTTGAATCTTTAATATCCTATCTAATCGAATCCGTTTCAAGTGTAATTTCGATTAAGAAATATTTCTAAGAACTCTAACACTAAGATTTGTTAAAAATCTCCAGTTTTCAGGTTTTACAAGTATATGGACGATGATCAAGCATGTTATGAAGAACCGAACACGAACTTTTTAAGCTTTCGCTTAAATTAACTTTGTTTGGACAATGTTTATGATGTAATCGATCTACTAATCATGTTTTGAATGTTTAAATTAGTTAGTAGTTAATTAGTATGTGATCCTTTTAAAACTTTGATTTTGTACTTACTTTGAAGTAAGGTACCGTTTTATATATAATCTCGCATATTTACATTAAATCCTTATAAAATTAAGACGGGTGTTACAAGTTGGTAATCAGAGCTTAAGGTTGTCAACAAAGTGTTCGGTTCAAGCTTGATCGATCGTCCGGTAAGAATTAACTTATTATTTTAATAGATTATATCTTATGTAAGAAATGAGAAGTGAATTGAAGTGCATGGGAAAAGTGTGTTAATTCACTCAAACCCGGAAAGTGCACCAAATGTGAATGGTTAAAGCAAGTTAGGAACTTGGCTAAACCGAAACAAATGAAATATTGTTATAAATGAAATGTTTAATGTAAACATTTCAGTTTTAAGATGTCGGAAAGAAACGATGATGATCCGGTGCAGACAAGCACCGAGCAAATGAAAGAGATAATTGCCGAAGAAGTGGGGAAGGCAATTGAAAGTAGTCTATCCGGGTTTATAGACAAAATTCAAAACACGGTGTTGTCACTTGTCGAGGAACGAGTCAAAAGGTTGGAGGATAGTGTCAACCTTATGAAAGAGAAATCGGGAGAACGTAAAGGGTGTTCATACAAAGAATTCATGGCATGTAAACCGCCAATCTACAACGGGGAGGTTGACCCAATAATTTTCCAAAGATGGTTGGGCGATATTGAAGGGGTGTTTGAAAGGACCCATTGTGACGAAAGCGACTTTGTTGCTTACGGAACGGTTCAGTTGAGAGGGCAAGCCAAAGATTGGTGGGACAATAAAAAGAATGAAATTTGGGCCGAAGCGGCAAGGGCAATGACATGGGAGGAGTTTAAGACACCATTTCTTATACATCATAGTCCTAAGGCGGTCATTAATAAAATCAAGGAAGAGTTCAGGCAACTCAGGCACAAGGGTGAGACCATAGACAAGATAACAGCGACGTTTATGGATAAGATGAAGTTTTTTAGTGAATTCGTGACGAATGAAGAACAGAAAATATACTACTACTATAACATGTTGAGCGCTGAATATAGGGAGTTTATGACTCCTTCAAAATACGAGACCCTTACCGAAATCATAAACGTTGCTCGGGAATGGGAAATCGAGTTGAAGAAACAAGTTGAAAGGGGTGAGCGAAGGGCACAGGATGTGAATCCAATTCCTACAAAGAAAGCTCGAACTGGAGAATCGGGAAAGAAGGTGGATGCTAAAGGCGGGTCACCAAGTTGCAAGGTGTGTGGAAAGGGGCACAAGGGTGAGTGCCGCTTCAAAGACAAGCCGTGTCCGGTATGTGGGAATACGGGTGATATTCGTTAATTTACACATATTTTAGTCCCCCGTTTTACCCCTATTTTATGCGTTTTTGGCCGTAAAACCGTCATTCGGATACTTATTTATCTACATTTATGTTTACAGGCCTAAAACTGCATTCCAGACAAGATGATAGCGAAAACGAGGACTTTCCGGACAAAACGACGAAGCTGCGGATATTCTGTTAAGGATTCTGAACTGGGCCTGTGGAACGACCGTTCCACCTGATGCACGGTCGTGCATCTCCGACAAAGCTGATCATCTCGGTGATGAACGATCGGTGCGACTGAGCGTTCCAGGAAAACAAGCGACTAAGTGAAGAACGGTCGTTCCATCTGAGGAACGACCGTGCGTCTCTGGGGAATCAGCAGAGTCTCGGTGATGAACGGTAGGTGCGACTTGGCGTGCAACATGTAACCTGGAACTGAACGACCGTTCCACACGAAGAACGGTCGTGCCATTTCGAATCTGGTCAACGATCCGATGACGTATGCAGTATGGTGACCCATGTCCAATAATTGAATAAAGTGCACGGTCGTTCCATATAGAGAACGACCGTGCAACAGCAAAAAGTATAAAAACACAGCAGAAACTTTCTGTTCGATATTCTGGATTTTTGGAGAGCTTAGCAGGCGATTTTTAGGCTCCGGAGGCATTAGCTTTCACCCGGATTCAAGCCATATTGTCTCGTTTAGCTCGATTACTACCCGGATCCTTAGTCTAGTACTTGTTTATGGTTTGATTTTCTAATCTTTCCATGTTTTTGTTAATCTTTCAAGTACTTAGATTATGATTTATGTATTATTGTAGCCTTTGGGCAAAAACACAACAATCCCTTGCTAGATTATAACCATTAGTTTGTTAAACTTTGTTTGTAATGACATTTGAAGTATTTTCTATGTTAATCTTTGATGATTAGTTTGCAACCTTGTTATTGATATTGAACTCTTGATTATAAGTAATTATGTTGGATGATTGGTGCTTGGTTAGTTAAGATAGTTGAAAAATGAAGCTTAATTAATCTTGTATTAGTAAACTTTGAATTTGGTTAACTAGCTTAACTTGGTTTAAATGTATGCATCATGATACTAGAAATGGTTAGTGATTTAATAAAATGTAATTATTGTTAATCAAGAGAGCTTGCCGTCACGTAAGGACCTAAACGGGTTAGATGGTGTCGTTATAAATTCTTGCCATGATTTGTTAGCTTAGTTAGTAGTTTAGGCCAAAATTGCTATCTTAGTGAATTTTTGTGCAAGATTTGTAAAATGAACTTGGTTGTGATTTAATCTAGTTTATGCTTGTCTCGGTGGTTGCATTGTGTTTATCGGTGTCGCTTTCCTTGTTTAAGTGAGGTTAGAATAATCCTAACGGCTGACTAACTTATTTTTAAGAGATTTTCATAGACATTTATCAATTGTGCATTAAAGAACAATTTTAGGTGGTTAAAGTGTGTTTATTGTTTTAGCTTTCCGAATGATTGTCATGTTAGGATTCCCGAAAGGGATACTAATTGTTTTAAATTGGAAAATTGACCGAATGCTTTTAGTGCCAAAACTGACTTAGTTGACATGCTGTGGTTGTGTATTTAGCAAGGCTTTTTATCTACTATATATTATGTTTTTATTATGTATTTGGTTATGCTTATTTTAGTTTAGTTTAAAATCACAAAACCTATGTTTTTACCGGTAGTTTAGTGACAAAGGTCTAGTATTATTTCTCCGCCCATTTCCTTGGATCGATACTTGGTTCTTACCGATACTTTATTACATATATGACGGGGTACACTTGCCTCTTTCGTGTGTGTTTTGATGTAAAAGTAATTATCACTTTTATAAATTTAAAACCCAATCGTGTGTAAATTCATTGCAAAATTATGTATATATACGCACACGTCAACGGGGCACACTGCATCGCTATGTCCCGGAAAAGTTTCCGTTTGCTATAAATGTTATCAGCCCGGCCACAAAAAGTCTGATTGCCCTGAATTGGTTGGAAAGAGAGATACAAAAGAATCTCCAACGGAGGCTCCAAAGGCGAAGGCTAGGTCCTTCCAACTTACCGCTGTTGAAGCAAAGACAGAACCCGATGTGGTCTCAGGTATATTCACAATTAACTCAATTCTTGCACGTGTATTGTTTGATACGGGTGCGAATAAATCTTTCATTTCACATGGATTTATTCGACATCCTTCATTTGTATTGACGAAATTATCTGTGCCCTTAGAAGTTGAAATAGGGGACAACAAAAGTTTTATAGTTTGTGATATTTGTCGAAGCTGCAAATTAAGCATTGATGATGAAGAATACTTGATAGACCTAATCCCGATGTCAATGGGAGAGTTTCAAGTAGTCGTTGGGATGGATTGGCTATCTCAGCACCACTCAAAGGTCGTCTATTTTCGTAAGGAGATAAATCTAACATCTCCAAGTGGAAAACACGTCACTATCTATGGCGAAAAAGGAGGTAACCCCATAATATGCTCGATGTTGAAAGCTCACAAGCTTATGAAGCAAGGATGTAAGGCGTTTATGATATACGCGAATGAGCCCGAGAAAGAATCACTGAAGATTGAAGATGTACGGGTAGTGCGGGACTACAAAGATGTGTTTCTGGAAGATTTACTGGGAATACCGCCCGAACGAGAAGTAGAATTTGGAATCGAATTGATTCCGGGCGCAAAACCTGTAGCTAAAGCACCGTACCAACTCGCACCGTCGGAATTACAAGAATTGATGTCCCAGATTCAAGACCTGCTTGACAAAGGATTCATAAGGTTGAGTGTGTCTCCTTGGGGTGCACCGGTACTGTTCGTGAAAAAGAAAGACGGAAGCATGCGCATGTGTATCGATTACCGGGAGTTAAACAAACTCACGGTAAAGAACCGATACCCGCTTTCGAGGATAGATGATCTATTCGACCAATTACAAGGTGCGAACTGGTTTTCAAAGATTGACCTTAGATCGGGGTATCACCAACTAAAGGTCAAGGAGGAAGATGTGCCGAAGACGGCTTTCCGCACGCGATATGGACATTACGAGTTCCTCGTGATGTCATTTGGGCTAACAAATGTACCCGCGGCTTTCATGGACCTCATGAACCAGGTTTGCAAGCCAATGCTAGACAAATCGGTCATCGTGTTCATCGATGATATTTTGGTATATTCGAAAAGTGAAGCTGAGCATGCACACCACTTACAAGAGGTGTTAGAGATACTTTGACGAGAAAGGTTGTATGCGAAATTTTCTAAGTGCGCCTTTTGGTTACGAGAGGTGCAATTCCTCGGCCACATCATAAGTGCCGATGGAGTATTGGTAGATCCGTCAAAGATCGAGGCCGTGTCGAAATGGAATCCCCCGAAGAACCCTTCGGAAATTAGAAGCTTCTTAGGGCTTGAGGGATACTATAGGAGATTCATTCAAGATTTCTCCAAGATTGCGTCGCAACTAACAAAGTTAACCCGGAAGGAGGAGAAGTTCATTTTGGGTGTTGAACAAGAAAGGGCGTTTCAAACGCTAAAAGAGAAGCTGACTCAAGCTCCGGTACTAACATTACCGGACGGAGTCGAGGACATGGTGGTTTATTTGGATCCCTCATTATCAGGGCTAGGATGTGTTCTGATGCAACGGGGCAAAGTTATAGCTTATGCTTCGAGGCAATTAAAGATACATGAAAAGAAATATCCCACACATGATCTCGAATTAGCTGTAGTGGTGTTTGCGTTGAAAATATGGAGGCACTATTTGTATGGGGTAAAGTGCACCATATTCACCGATCACAAGAGCTTAAAATACTTCTTCGATCAGAAGGAGTTAAATATGCGCCAGAGACGATGGTTGGAAACGGTGAAGGATTTCGACTGCGAAATACACTACCACCCCGGAAAGGCAAATGTGGTGGTAGATGCTCTGAGCAGAAAAGCGGACTATGTCCCAATACGATTAAGGTCAATGCAGCTTATGGTGACCTCGGGTATACTTGAACGTATCCGAGAGGCACAAGTAGAAGGAATAAAAGAGGAGAACTAGAAGAAGGAAAGAATAATCGGCCAGTTAAAAGACTTGTCGGATGGAAAGAACGGGTTGAAGACTCGATCCGGAAGAATATGGGTTCCAAATACTTGTGGAGTGAAGGCGCTACTACTTGATGAAGCCCATAAATCTCGATATTCTATTCATCCGGGTGCAACTAAGATGTATAACGATCTGAAACAAAATTATTGGTGGCCCGGAATGAAGAGGGATGTGGTAAAATACGTAGAGAAGTGCTTGACTTGCTTACAAGTCAAGGCGGAGCATCAGAAACCATATGGAAAACTGCAACCTTTGGAGATCCCGGTTTGGAAATGGGAACATATCACTATGGACCTATTAACCAAACTACCTAAAACGATTCGGGGATTTGATACTATATGGGTGATTGTAGATAGGTTGACGAAGAGTGCTCATTTTATTCCTATACGCGAGACATATACTTCGGAAAAGATGTCCGAGGTATATACAAACGAAATAGTGGCACGTCACGGAGTACCGGTATCTATTGTGTCGGATAGAGATACTCGGTTCACTTCAAACTTTTGGCGAGATTTCCATGAACAAATGGGAACGAAACTTCTCATTAGCACCGCCTACCATCCCCAGACGGATGGGCAGAGTGAAAGAACAATATAGACATTAGAGGATATGTTACGGGCATGTATCATCGACTTCGGTGGAAGTTGGGATGTTTATCTACCTTTGGCCGAATTTTCGTATAACAATAGTTACCATTCGAGTATCGGCATGGCACCTTATGAGATGCTATATGGTAGAAAATGCAGAACCCCGGTGTGTTGGCGTGAAGTGGGTCCACGTGAAATGGCACATAAAGACATAATTCAAGCCACTAATGAGAAAATTGAAGTGGTGCGAGCCCATTTGAAAGCAGCCCAAGATAGACAGAAGTCTTATGCCGAAAAAAGACGAAGACCGTTTGAATTTCAGATAGGCGATATGGTTATGCTAAAAGTTTCCCCATGGAAGGGTGTTATCAGATTTAGAAAAAGAGGGAAACTAATCCCGAGGTTTATCGGGCCATTTAAAATCATCGAACGGGTTGGAAAGGTGGCTTATCGCCTCGAACTACCGGAAGAGTTGAATGGAATTCATGGCACGTTTCACGTGTCGTAATTGCGGAAATGTCTAGCGGAGGAAACAACTTATATCCATTACGACGACATCGAGGTGGATAATAGCCTGAATTATGCAGTGAGACCAGTGGAGATTTTAGATCGAAAAGTCAAGCTTTTGCGAAACAAACAAATTGATAAAGTCAAGATCAAGTGGGAGCATAGGAAAGGTTCGGACACTACGTGGGAGTCCGAAGAGGAGATGCGACGTCTCTACCCTACTTTATTTGGTACGTACTTTGGTTTCGGGGATGAAACCCTTTTAAGGGGGGTGGACTTTTAACATCCCGAAAATTTAAATTTCTTAAATTTGCAATTAAGTTGCAAATAAATTAGTAAAATAAACTAACTAGGATTGACATTAACCTAGTTAGTTGATCACTTATGAGTAGTTAAGAGTTAAAACAAACAAAGAATGAAAGACGAGGGACTAAAAATGTCTAAATGAGAACTATTTTTAATAAAATAACAAAATTAAACCCAAAACACACTTGCCTGTGTGTTGTGGAGATCGACCAGAAGCAGGGGCGACCCCAAGCTTCCCCAAAAGCCCTAGTTCATCACAAAAATCACAAATTAAAGGTCTAAATCTGATCCAAAACGAAATCCGAGCTAAGATTAATTATCCCCGTCGAAAGGAGATCATAAGGTATGCAAAATTTTATAAAAAAATCTCTACTTGAAATTCTCATGAATTTAGAGAACTTGAAATCTGTTAATGCATGCGTGTTATGTAGATGAAATAAGAACATTTAAGTGTCTAGGAGTAAACCCTAGGCAATTACATGTTGAAATCATGCCAAATTTTAGTGAAATCCATGGCCACCATTGTAGGTGATTAGTGGGTTATATAGAACTAGATGAACACTAGGGTTTTGAATGTTATTCTAGTGTAAATCGATTCATAGAAACTGATTACTGAAAATTTGATGTTTAATTTTATATGTGATAGCTCGATTGATGTTAATTTTGGCTAAGCAACAAGCCATGAACTTGAAAATAGAAGATATAAAATTTTGCCCTATAAGTGTTTGTATAAATGCCTCAAAGAAGGCTTGAAACTGAAATTTAAAGTTAAAACGCATGATTATGATGTTTAGGCAAATTATGCGACACATGATTGAAAAGGAGTTCTAAATGTATCGTGATTGAACTCTATAGGAAAAGATACCGGAACGTCGAGTGGACAAGCCGGTGGCGACTTGCGTTTGAAGGGTGTGCATTGAAGGTATGTAACTTAACTCGTTACATTGGGGAATTTTGATAATTAGCATATGTGTAGTCAAATTGTAGAATAATGATTGTGTTGATTTATAGAGATAAAGTTCGCTAAATTGAATAATAGGTCAAGAATTGGTTGGAATCTCGTTGGTAGTCATGGTAATGGAGGATTCCGTAGATGAGCCAAACAGGTCGAATAACCAAATAATGCGTGGTAATGCATCGTAATATGATTACTCAGCCTTTGTTATTGTAAATAAAAGACATATTAGAATACGAGAAAAATTAATGTGAAGGTTTGTTAGAATGAAAAATACGAGGATTTGGGTTTGGGCGAAATGAATAAATGGAACAAACATAAATTTGCAGAGTCCACCGTAAGTTACGGTATCCACCGTAACTTATGGTGGATAACAAATCGTTACGGTGGTTTAGTACTGTCTTACGGCAGACCAATATTATCCAGGAGCTACCGTAACTTACGGTAGATACCGTAAGTTACGGTAGAGCCCAGAAAGTTTTGTTGAATCGTTAATATCCTATCTAATCGAATCTGTTTCAAGTGTAGTTTCGATTAAGCAATATTTCTAAGAACTCTAACACTAAGATTTGTTAAAAATCTCCAGTTTTCAGGTTTTACAAGTATGTGGACGATGATCAAGCATGTTATGAAGAACCGAACACCAACACCGCTTAAATTGTCACACCCCGACCACGTAGAACATACAAAACGCGGCGGAAACATCGGGGAGTGTTGTAACAGAATTAATTGTTTCAAATCCATGGCAATGGAAGTTTCGTTTTATTGATTAAAGTGTTACAATGTCTTATCAAACTAGGAAAATACAACATAATTAACTAGTCTTGCATCTTTTATTGTCACTAAAGCCCAAGTCTGCCTATATGTATCTTGATCATCTTATGCAACAGTTCCTGAAAAACACATGTGAAAATAGGTACGTCAGCATAAAAATGCCTGTGAGATACATAGGTTTTGTGAAAATAGGTTTCATGACTTGTATTTGAGAAAATGTTTAGTCATGAACCTTGTAATTTGCTTTGTTTTGTAAATCATTTGAAAAACAATGAGTTCAGATGATATGTATAAATAAGAGAATAATGTATGGTTAAATGAATAACCATTGTAAAATGAGTTTGTATAAGGTAAGTTGTTTGTAAATCAATGTCTTGTGAAAAGTGTGTTATTTGTATAAAATGTTATATGTCTCAAACTGAAATGATTCAAATAACGCTACAATATGTAATACCATACAAACACTTATATATAGGAAGTACCAGCGGCGTATCCACCATGCTTGTATCATATTACACACGCATCGTTACTTAATCACTTAATCAAACCAAAACACCAAAGTAATGTTTAACAGTTGTAGAAATGTTTATGTATGGTCAAAGACGGTTCACACGGTTCATAGATACAAACGGTTCACAGATACAAACGGTTCACAGATACAAACGGTTCACAGATACAAACGGTTCACAGATACAAACGGTTCACAGATATCAACGAATCACATAGTCAAATGATTACAACGGTTCACATAGTCAAATGTTTACAACGGTTCAATATGTAGTATAATGTGTTCATATGCTGGATAAGCATATGCAACAGAAAGGCAATGTAAAACAATGTACTAAGTATGCACAAAATAGACATACGTAGTATGAAATGTAATGTAGAACGATGTACTAAGTAATGCACACAATGGGCACACCTAGCATGAAATGTAATGAAATCATGTACTATAATGTACTAACGAACATAGCATGTATATGATGTGAAAACAGGAAAGCATGAAAGTAACAAGTAGGCACATGTGTTCCACCCCAAAACAGTTTGAAAACAGTAAAAGAGGGGTCTATGTACTCACTTGAGATTGCTCAGATGTCTAAAGATAATCACCAAGTAATGCTATAGATCTCGGAATCAAACGGCACCTAATATAGGTAACTATGTTAATAAACCGGACCTATCTCGGAAGATCGGGTAGCATGAGGGTTTGTAAACCAAACGAGTGTTGAGACTCGTGTCATTTGGTTTAACAAAGCCTACATACTAAATGAAACTTAACCCAAGTGTATACGACCCATTACGACCCGTTTAGGTAGCTTATGCTACTTTAACGCGTCGTTCGCGTGAAACGCGTTCAGACCGCCTAACTAGCCCTATGACAAGTGTTATATGCCTAAACATGTTACATAATCAGTTATGTGACAAAGGTTTAGGTTACATATGCTTAATTACCAATTATACATGAAAAGGGTATTCTGGTAATTTACCTAAGGCATATAAACTACCTATCATACAACTACTTAAACGATGTGACCATAGGGTATAACCTCGGAAGGTTATGCCCTATACTAGGGTCACCTAATGTATTTGGTCGGATCCTAATGATCGACCAAACTGGGTCGGGTTCGAAGGTATAGGCGATTTATTAGATCGCCTACCCTACAACCCTATACAACGTGGTAATCAGTGGGCATAGTCCCAAGGGACTATAACCAACGTGATTACACTCACGTTGCGAAGTTCAAACGAACTTCGCATTGACCATAACTGGTCAATGTAGAAAGTCAAACAAAGTTTGACTTTCAGACTCGAAAGACTCGAAAAGCAATAAAAGAATGAAAGAATACTTACGAAGGGTCCCCGAATGCTAATCTCGATCCAAGAATCTCAGGTATGAAACAATGGTTTCAACTTAGAGTTCCTAAGATCAAGATTCTAGTGATTTTAGCAATGGGGGTGGATGGGTATTTATAGGAATACCCGAACCGTTAAGATCGTTTCATGGAAAACGTGCCTTAATCCCATCCGTACATGTGTTGCAAAGTTATGGTGCCTAAATTCCATCCTTATCCGCTGACTAAGCATGTTAGAATGTGTGGTTGTGAATTAAACAGCTGTTTATACATCGAATCTGCTCCCGAAAGTGCAAAACTGATATTTCTGCATGTTTTCTGTCCAGAATAGGCAGTCGCGTAGCGCGACTGGTAAAGCCTATAGGGCTCGCGCTACGCTAGCACCCCTCTGATTCAGAAATGTTTCAAAGTTGGCAGAAATGGTCCCTGCACGTGTTTAAGGCCTTTTTCGATGCGTTTGAACCTCGTTAACCTCATTTCAAGGCTCTAAAATGAATTTAAAGTATAGGGAACTCAAAACATGCTCAAAAATATGCCGGATGTTGGTTCGTTTGGTCGTACGAACGCGATGTTCGCTTAATTACGACGGAATGCGCACAAGCGCGAAAAACGATCCAAATGACGCGACGAATGGATTTTTCTTATGGCGAACACTAAAATATAATATAGTCATGCTTACATAAATTTTTGGATGTCCGGATGTATTCAGAACGTAAGTTATGCGCGAAAATGCAAACTTGTGCACTTTTTGACACTTTTAGTCCCTGAATGACCCAAAAGTTTATTTTAGCACACCGAACCCCTCAAAGCCTATTTCTAAGCTATGTAAAGGATATTTATGGTATGTTTAACTTATGGTCATGTTCCGGAATGTCTGTTACAGTTCAAATTGGCATACTTTCGCAGTTTGTCAACTTTAGTCCCTGTAAGCGATTTAACCTGATTTTGCAATACCAAAGCCTTCAAAACTTATTTCTAAGTTATGTAAAGGTTATTTAAGGTATGTTAAGCCTATGTCACTATTACGGAGTGTTTGTTGCATTAAACTGGTTATATTTACGCATTAGTGCGCATATAACCTTCCAGAAAGCGATTTAGAGCTTGAAATCGAACAAGAGTTGATATGTGCAAAAGATACACATATTTATACAAGTCCAAAGTATGAAATACAATATTTCATTGGTTTGGCATTTGTTTGATGGTTGAAATGACACAGGTGTTACAGTCTCCCCTACTTTAGGAAATTTCGTCCCGAAATTAATTCGTAGGAGTCTATTTGTGACTTTGTGTCAGATAACCACCAGAGATATGTGAAGCATAATCCTGTCATTTCCTTAACGGACATTCTTCAGAATGAAAATGAACAAACGGAGTCATTTTCCTCAACGAGTATTCTTCAGAGGCGGAAATGAAGGAATAATCAAACGGGGATTCATTTCCTTAACGGACAATTCTGAGAAACGAAAATGAACAAACAGAGTCATTTTCAACGGTTGCTTCCTCAGAAACGGAAATGAAAATGATAGACAAACGGATATTCATTTCCTCAACGGACAAATCTTCAGAAACGAAAATGAACAAACAGAGTCATTTTCAACGGTTGCTTCCTCAGAAACGGAAATGAAAATGATAGACAAACGGATATTCATTTCCTCAACGGATAATCTTCAGAAACGAAAATGAACTAACGGAGTCATTTTCAACGGTTGTTTCCTCAGGTTCGGAAATGAAGGATTAAACAACGGATATTCATTTCCTCAACGGAAAATCTTCAGAAACGAAAATGAACTAACGGAGTCATTTTCAACGGTTGTTTCCTCAGGTTCGGAAATGAAGGATTAAATAAACGGATATTCATTTCCCTCGACGGATACTCTTCAGAACGAAAATGCACAAACGGAGTCATTTTCCTCAATGGTTATTCTTCAGAATTGGAAATGAAGGATAAACGGATATTCATTTCCCTCGACGGATACTCTTCAGAACGAAAATGCACAAACGGAGTCATTTTCCTCAACGGTTATTCTTCAGAATTGGAAATGAAGGATAAACGGATATTCATTTCCCTCGACGGATACTCTTCAGAACGAAAATGCACAAACGGAGTCATTTTCCTCAACGGGTATTCTTCAGAATTGGAAATGAAGGATAAACGGATATTCATATCCTCAACGGATATTCTTCAGAAGTGAAAAATGAATAGCTAGTTCATTTTTCCTCAACGGATACTTCATCAGAATTGGAAATGAATAGGGTTAACTTCTAGGTACATGACAAAGCTCGCTGTGGTTTCTGTGCACTAAATTCCATAATTATGTATGCATTCATAATTACGTAATTCCTTGTACAGTCCGCACAGTTTGTCTTGTAATGTTCATAAGCCCATAAACACACAGTTGTTTAATTGTTATTATCTTGTTATTGATTGCTATTAACTTGGCACCTCGTACTTCGTTTCTCTTGGAAGAAACGGGTACTTAGGATTTTCGTGAAAAAACGCAGGAGATCATACAATGGAAAAAAATTTGGGAGTAGTCTGTTCTTCAAGGAATGCGGTTCCTTGATTGTCGGTATTGTAGGGGATATGTTGTTTATACATACAATCACATAAATACATTGTAATGTAAATAAAAGATTTATTTATAAACAACGATAACAACTGTTTCTTGGATCTTGACAACAAAAGAAAATAATACATAAGACGTGATTATTTCTAAACGATGTTGTCTTCTGGTTGATCATATGCTCATCCCTGCGCTGGATTTGCATTAGCAAGCCTTGGGCAATTCCTACGAAAATGGCCCATCTCGCCACAGTTGTAGCAAGATCCCGGTGGAAAACGAGCTTGAGCAGGATTGTTGCCAGCTTGATTTGGTGCAACTGCGGTTGGGCAAACCCTAGCTGTATGACCTATAAGTCCGCAAACTTGGCATGTGCGGCACTTCACCCCAGCATGATGGTGTAGGCCACATTGGTTGCACAAGGGTGCAGTTCCGTTGTAGGGTTTCCTGGCAGGGGGTTGAGCTGGTTGGTTGGGGACGGCTTGATTATTGTGAGTAACCAAGGCAAAGTTCTGAGAAGCCTTTCGCTTCTTTGACCTCTTAGGGGATTCAGTCTGTTCATCCATGATCTTTGATTCCTCGATTGGTTTCGATTCTTCGACCGGCTTCTTGTCACCTTTTCGGAAAAGTTTACCTTTCCTGATCTTTGATTCACTCAAGGTTGCAGATAGCTCAATGGCCTGTCTAACTGTAGTAGGGTTGCTACCAGTCAAAATGTCTTGTATTGAATCAGGGAGGCCATCAATGTACTTTTCGATTGCCTTATCTAAAGGCGTGACCATGTTTGGGCATAACAGACTTAACTCTTCATAACGGTCCGTGTAGGCTCGATGCTCACCGCTGTCTTGCTCAAGATTGTCGAATTCCCTTTCCAAAGCCCTGATCTCGTGTCGAGGACAGAATTCCTTCATCATAAGGGCCCTAAGTTCCGCCCATGTCTGTGCTAGTGCAACTTCTGCACCACGATCTCTCATAACACCGTTCCACCACGTAAGGGCTCTCTTCTGGAACACACTCGAAGCAAACTCGACCTTGCGATTGTCAGGACACTGCACGTGGCGGAAAGTATTCTCAATGCTCTCGAACCATTGAAGAAGCCCAGTCGCTCCCTCAGAACCACTAAACTTAAGTGGTTTCTCCGAGTTAAAACTCTTGAAATTGCAAGGACCATTGTTGTTGTTGTTGGCTTGATTCCATTGAGCAAAGAGGTTTGGGAATTGAGCAGCCATTTGCTGCGCAATGATTTCTGCCAGCTCGGCAGTCGCTATCTGGTTTTCGCGTCGAGGAGGCATTCTAAAAGAGGAAACATGAAAGGAAACGAGTGAGAGAATTAGACGAAAAGAATGAGATGAAACAAATTTGATGAAAGCAATGGATAGTGGTTATTTGTTTGTTACTACAAAGCAACAAACGACCTCGGTGAATAATCAAAGTAAATAGGTCAAAAATAATGTATCGCGAAGACATGCTCGCCTATAAGTGAACACTCATCCCAAGAATTCCCAGGTAAGCACAACTGGTCTCGCGTCTGGTTGAGATGTATACGAAGTGCTTGCCTAGACAGAAAACTCAGAATACAGGCATTCACCCTTCCAGTTTGCACGTGTTCACATTATTTAAAACCCAAAACCTTGACGAGATTTTTGAAAACTCAAAGGGGTTCAAAACCTTATAACAGAGGGTTCAAAACCTAGTAATTAATCATCCTAGAACAGATGATTAGTTTTCAAAGCGGTTTCGAAAATTATGTTCTTGTTGTGGTAGTCGCCTAAGGATTGGTGACGGTATTGTTTTATGACTAAACGCAAGTAAACTCGCGTTAGGGTCCTAAGAAGGTTATAGACTAGGTCAAAGCATTACTAATAACCTAATTCCCTATAACCATTGGCTCTGATACCATCTTTATCTTTTCTGTCACACCCCGACCACGTAGAACATACAAAACGCGGCGGAAACATCGGGGAGTGTTGTAACAGAATTAATTGTTTCAAATCCATGGCAATTGAAGTTTCGTTTTATTGATTAAAGTGTTACAATGTCTTATCAAACTAGGAAAATACAACATAATTAACTAGTCTTGCATCTTTTATTGTCACTAAAGCCCAAGTCTGCCTATATGTATCTTGATCATCTTATGCAACAGTTCCTGAAAAACACATGTGAAAATAGGTACGTCAGCATAAAAATGCCTGTGATATACATAGGTTTTGTGAAAATAGGTTTCATGACTTGTATTTGAGAAAATGTTTAGTCATGAACCTTGTTATTTGCTTTGTTTTGTAAATCATTTGAAAAACAATGAGTTCAGATGATATGTATAAATAAGAGAATAATGTATGGTTAAATGAATAACCATTGTAAAATGAGTTTGTATAAGGTAAGTTGTTTGTAAATCAATGTCTTGTGAAAAGTGTGTTATTTGTATAAAATGTTATATGTCTCAAACTGAAATGATTCAAATAACGCTACAATATGTAATACCATACAAACACTTATATATAGGAAGTACCAGCGGCGTATCCACCATGCTTGTATCATATTACACACGCATCGTTACTTAATCACTTAATCAAACCAAAACACCAAAGTAATGTTTAACAGTTGTAGAAATGTTTATGTATGGTCAAAGACGGTTCACACGGTTCATAGATACAAACGGTTCACAGATACAAACGGTTCACAGATACAAACGGTTCACAGATACAAACGGTTCACAGATATCAACGAATCACATAGTCAAATGATTACAACGGTTCACATAGTCAAATGTTTACAACGGTTCAATATGTAGTATAATGTGTTCATATGCTGGATATGCATATGCAACAGAAAGGCAATGTAAAACAATGTACTAAGTATGCACAAAATATACATACGTAGTATGAAATGTAATGTAGAACGATGTACTAAGTAATGCACACAATGGGCACACCTAGCATGAAATGTAATGAAATCATGTACTATAATGTACTAACGAACTTAGCATGTATATGATGTGAAAACAAGAAAGCATGAAAGTAACAAGTAGGCACATGTGTTCCACCCCAAAACAGTTTGAAAACAGTAAAAGAGGGGTCTATGTACTCACTTGAGATTGCTCAGATGTCTAAAGATAATCACCAAGTAATGCTATAGATCTCGGAATCAAACGGCACCTAATATAGGTAACTATGTTAATAAACCGGACCTATCTCGGAAGATCGGGTAGCATGAGGGTTTGTAAACCAAACGAGTGTTGAGACTCGTGTCATTTGGTTTAACAAAGCCTACATACTAAATGAAACTTAACCCAAGTGTATACGACCCATTACGACCCGTTTAGGTAGCTTATGCTACTTTAACGCGTCGTTCGCGTGAAACGCGTTCGGACCGCCTAACTAGCCCTATGACAAGTGTTATATGCCTAAACATGTTACATAATCAGTTATGTGACAAAGGTTTAGGTTACATATGCTTAATTACCAATTATACATGAAAAGGGTATTCTGGTAATTTACCTAAGGCATATAAACTATCTATCATACAACTACTTAAACGATGTGACCATAGGGTATAACCTCGGAAGGTTATGCCCTATACTAGGGTCACCTAATGTATTTGGTCGGATCCTAATGATCGACCAAACTGGGTCGGGTTCGAAGGTATAGGCGATTTATTAGATCGCCTACCCTACGACCCTATACAACGTGGTAATCAGTGGGCATAGTCCCAAGGGACTATAACCAACGTGATTACACTCACGTTGCGAAGTTCAAACGAACTTCGCATTGACCATAACTGGTCAATGTAGAAAGTCAAACAAAGTTTGACTTTCAGACTCGAAAGACTCGAAAAGCAATAAAAGAATGAAAGAATACTTACGAAGGGTCCCCGAATGCTAATCTCGATCCAAGAATCTCAGGTATGAAACAATGGTTTCAACTTAGAGTTCCTAAGATCAAGATTCTAGTGATTTTAGCAATGGGGGTGGATGGGTATTTATAGGAATACCCAAACCGTTAAGATCGTTTCATGGAAAACGTGCCTTAATCCCATCCGTACATGTGTTGCAAAGTTATGGTGCCTAAATTCCATCCTTATCCGCTGACTAAGCATGTTAGAATGTGTGGTTGTGAATTAAACAGCTGTTTATACATCGAATCTGCTCCCGAAAGTGCAAAACTGATATTTCTACATGTTTTCTGTCCAGAATAGGCAGTCGCGTAGCGCGACTGGTAAAGCCTATAGGGCTCGCGCTACGCTAGCACCCCTCTGATTCAGAAATGTTTCAAAGTTGGCAGAAATGGTCCCTGCACGTGTTTAAGGCCTTTTTCGATGCGTTTGAACCTCGTTAACCTCATTTCAAGGCTCTAAAATGAATTTAAAGTATAGGGAACTCAAAACATGCTCAAAAATATGCCGGATATTGGTTCGTTTGGTCGTACGAACGCGATGTTCGCTTAATTACGACGGAATGCGCACAAGCGCGAAAAACGATCCAAATGACGCGACGAATGGATTTTTCTTATGGCGAACACTAAAATATACTATAGTCATGCTTACATAAATTTTTGGATGTCCGGATGTATTCAGAACGTAAGTTATGCGCGAAAATGCAAACTTGTGCACTTTTTGACACTTTTAGTCCCTGAATGACCCAAAAGTTTATTTTAGCACACCGAACCCCTCAAAGCCTATTTCTAAGCTATTTAAAGGATATTTATGGTATGTTTAACTTATGGTCATGTTCCGGAATGTCTGTTACAGCTCAAATTGGCATACTTTCGCAGTTTGTCAACTTTAGTCCCTGTAAGCGATTTAACCTGATTTTGCAATACCAAAGCCTTCAAAACTTATTTCTAAGTTATGTAAAGGTTATTTAAGGTATGTTAAGCCTATGTCACTATTCCGGAGTGTTTGTTGCATTAAACTGGTTATATTTACGCATTAGTGCGCGTATAACCTTCCAGAAAGCGATTTAGAGCTTGAAATCGAACAAGAGTTGATATGTGCAAAAGATACACATATTTATACAAGTCCTAAGTATGAAATACAATATTCCATTGGTTTGGCATTTGTTTGATGGTTGAAATGACACAGGTGTTACATAAATTAACTTTGTTTGGACAATGTTTATGATGTAATCGATCTACTAATCATTTTTTTAATGTTTAAATTAGTTAGTAGTTAATTAGTATGTGATCCTTTTAAAACTTCGATTTTGTACTTACTTTGAAATAAGGTACCGTTTTATATATAATCTCTGTTGGTGCATGCGTCTGTCGACTTAGTCTTGTATCGAGTCTTATACTAGAATTGTTTGATCAGGGCGCGTTGTTCGAGAAAATAGGAGGTTTTAGTGTGTAATTGATCTAATTTCGCTTGAATCATGTTATTTCGCTTGAAATGACATTTGACAGTTTCAAGCAAAATCAACCTTGTTTATTTCGCTTGAACTGACACATGACACTTTCAAGCGAAATCTCATGTCTATAAATACCTACTAAGCGAAATCATTTGTAACTTTCGTCATTCCGGTACCGAATTGCTGCCGACGCGTTGTTTGATCTGTAATCTTGTTATATTCAATAAACAAGACAACTAATAGTGTATCAAGCTGTTTTCCAAGTATGTTTCTTTGTTTCCGCCTCTGAAACAGACTAGAGCTCTTCTGATTGACTCGTTTGGGTCACAACTCAATCCTACAAGTGGTATCAGAGCTCAAGAAGAAGAGTTCTTGCCAAAACAGCCGTTATTTCTGACTTCTACACCTTCTTTGCGAAACGGAACTAGTTTTCACGGTCAAAATGTATTGAATTTCATATATTATAAGCATTACAGTGTTTTAATAAACCCTTGAAAGAATCAGACCTAAAATCGGTCTAGAACTTGATCAATTTTGCCAAAAACAGATCGAACTGATGATGTCAGCAACATTTCAAGTGAAATAAGCAGGTTGATTTCGCTTGGAATATTGTTTCCGCTTGAAAATTTGTCCTTATTCCGCTTGAAAGCTTCTTATTTCGCTTCAGGGATTATTTCGCTTGAAATCGTTCAAGCGAAATCAGGGTATTTCTCTTCAAGGTGTGATTTGGCTTCAAAGTGGTTATTCCACTTCAACAGTGATTCCATTTGAGAGTCTGATTCCGCTTGAGACCATATTCCGCTTGAAACTTGACTTTGTGAAAAATTTGTCGAAAACATGGACGAGGATTTCTACAATGCATTTGCTACACCGATTGCCCCTGTCACAGCTGCTGAAACTTTGTACAATGAGAATGAAACAGGAAGTTATCAGAAACCGCCAAAGCTCATGTACATTGAGGATTTTCAAGGATGGAAAAATCGTTTTGAAAACTGGGTTCAAGCTTACAAATTTGATGCATGGTGTTCGTTGTTGAAAGATTATGAGAAACCTAAGAATGAACGTGGGATTGAAAAAGATATTGTTGACTATTCAGAGGGTGACAAATTGAAATTTACAAGTGAGAAAATGATGATCAGTATTCTTCAACAAGCAATTAAAGAAGATATCTTTGTTTTGCTCCAACATAATGGTACAGCTAGATCAATTTGGGAAGCTTTGATATAGAAATTCAGAGGAAGCACATATATGATTAAAAACAAAAAGTCATTATTGAAGAAATCATTTGATATGTTTACAACTTTTGACCATGAAACAACAAAGCAGACCATAGATAGATATTGTCATCTGGTATTGGAAATGAGAAGATTAGACATTAAGAAAGAGGATGATGAGTGGGTCGATAAACTAGCAGAAGTGCTACCACAGCATAAGTGGGGAACTTACTTGATGATTGTGAAACATATGAGGAAGTCTGAGAGTATGAATTTGGCACAGTTCATTCAGAAAATTGAAGAGCAGGAATTGGATATTCAGAAAACTGCTATCATGACAAATCCAAATGCTCAACAAGATGTCAGTATGTATTACAGAGGGAACAAGTTTGAGGCTACCCCCAGCCCTAGTCCAAAGATCCAAACTGGTTTTAGTGCTGATAGGTCATCTGGAACAAAGGGTAGTAATGTGACACAGAGTGGTGGATCTTCATCTTCATATTCAAGCTTTGATCCAAACTTCAAAACATCAATTCCTCAACAACAAAATTCAACAAATCTTCAATGCAATGTCACATTAAATATTCAAAATGGTCAAAATTTATCTCCCGAAATAGCCAAGCAACACATGGCATCACTTGTTGCTATGTTGGAATCTTATGAAGGTTTGATTGCCGATAAAATTGGAAATCCGATGCTTACAAAAGAAGATTATGACCAAATTTATGCAGAGGAACTTGAGTTGATGGATGTGAAGTGGTGTTTGGCCAGTGCTTGTAGAAGAGCAGAAAAGTTTCAACAAATTACTGGTAGAGATGAGTTTCGAGGAATGGCTACTTCTCCATTGGGTTTTGACAAGTCAAAAGTTACCTGTTTTCGTTGCAAAGGAAAAGGACACTTTAAACGAGAGTGTAAAAACCAAGAAGCAACCGAGAATCAAGAAAAGAACAATTATTATCAGAAATCAATTTTTCATCAGGTTGCTCAACAACCATAAACTGCACATGCTCGTGCTATTGAAGATGGAAAGAAGAAAGCTTTACTTATTCATCAAGATGATGAAAAAGTTGCAGAGGGATTTAGTTGGGACAAATACATACCTAGTTCAGCTCTTGTTGCTAGAATTCTGGGTGAAGATGAAGTTAGTCAGAAAAGAATTTCGATTTTTCCAGATCTTGGAAGTGATGTTGATACTGATGATGAAGAAGAACATCTTAATAAAGCTAGAAAAGGCTTAGATCCTGACAGTTTTAATTTCTTCTTAGCAGATAAAATGGAGATGCTGAATCAGAAAAAGATTGACAGATTGAGGAGAGAGCTGGAAACAGCAAGAAGGCTAGCTGATGAAAAGGCAAAGACAGAAGCTGGAGAAGCTAATATTGAACAAGTAACTGAGAGAGTAGTAGAGAAAATCGTTGAAGTGGAGAAAGTGATAGAGAAAATTGTTGAAGTAGAAAAACTCGTCGAAGTAGAGAAAATTGTTGAAATAGAGAAAATCGTTGAAGTAGAAAAAATTATTGAAGTTGAGAAACTCGTTGAAGTTGAAAAGATTGTTGAGATTGAAAAGATAGTTGAAAAGGTGGTTGAAGTTGAAAAACCATGTTTGAAGTGTTTAGAATCTTGTCAAGTATGTGAGGAGAAAGATAAGAAGATTGCTGATTTGGAGAAGATTAAAGAAGATTTACTGTCTGATGTGAAGTATGTGAAGGAGTCATACGATGTGCTGAATAAAACAGTTGATAGTCTGAAAAGGACGAATTCAGAAATTGAAAATGCAATGACAAAAATGAGCGCAACATTAATGACAAAGTAAAGCGTCATCAATGAGTACATCGAAGATTGTGCTAAGCTGAAACAAGATTTAGAACTTGAAAAGATTGAGAGTGAAAGGATTAAACGATTACTGTTGAGTTACACTACTTGTGATTATTTGATTGATCATGTGTATCCTACTATTGCAGGTCTTGAGGCATTCAAGAAGAAAAAGACTGAAGATACTGATACTGGTAAGAAACAAAGTGTCAAGTATAACAGATGTCCGCCCCCGATCCATGAAAGTTATTCTCCCAGGAATCCTAACGAGGAGCGTCTAAAAAGGGCAGTCAACATCAAGTTAAAGTCTGAAATCATTGATGAATTACCAGACAATATTGATGTTACATTCACAGTGTCTGACACTGATCACGAGTCTGAGTTGTTAAAAAGAGTGGTCGATCAGGTGTTGGATACGGATGAAGAGTTAAAACCGAAATCTAAGTCTGAAAGTTTGAGTTCGTCTGAGAAGAGTCCGAGTTCACCGGTTAAGAGGGTTTACAATAAAGAATTCCTGTTATCAAAATCTAATTTGAATGACGGACCAGTCAAAGTGGCATATAATTTGATTGATTCAGACAAATTATATTCTGATAAGGAATTTCCAATAAGAAGTGTCAAAACTGAAATGATCAAACATGTTTTCAAATTAACAGAAATTAATATTTCTGAAATAAAAGATTTAAATCTTGATGAAAAACCTAAAAAGTACACTTCAAGAGTCCAACAGAGATTGGACAAGAAAAAGGGTTATAGTTCTGGTTATGGTTTTCAAAAGAAACCAAATCATAACAGTAACTTCAAAAAGAAAGGTTTAGGTTTTAATTCTTCAGAAAATTATAAAAATGAGAAAAATTATAAACCAAAAACAAAATTTGTTTCAGGAGGAAGTTCTGAAGATGAGCAGAAGAAATCATTATGGAAACAATCAAATCAAGAGTTTCTTGCTGAAGTAAAGAGAAATGTGAAGAAGTTTGCTTCGAGAGTTGATAGAAGAACCTGTTTCAAGTGTCAAAAAGTTGGACACATTACTTGGAACTGCCAAGGGTCCACTTATTTAAAACAGGGGGTTTCTTCTAACTCTGAAATGAAAAGGAAATGTGTTGATAAATTGACTTTGGAAGTTAATGAAACTTCAAAACGGTTTTACAAAAGAAGTGTCGATTTAAACAAACAAAGATGGGTTCTAAAATCTGAAATTAGTTCTGACAATGAATCTGATTCCATAAAATCAGAGGAGTCATCTGTTGAGAAAAAGAATGAGAATCCTATTCCAGAGATGAAAGATGAAAATTTTCCAAAACTGTCAAAGGAAAATTTGAAGTTGAAAGTGGGTAAAACTGAGATTTCAGGTCAATTCTTTGTTGGTAACAAAGAATTTGATGCTGAAAAGGCGTTTAATGGCAAAGTTAAACATATTTTCGGGAAGATGGTTGATGGGAAGGTTAAAAGTGCTAAAGATTTTTATAAATCAAAATGTTGTTGGGATAGATGTGTTCCAACATCACGCAAGACCGGTCAGGCTTGGGTCACAGCATTTTCACCATAAATTCCGGAGTTGCCGGAGCTCCCAGGTTGGTAAGCGTGGAGCAGGAATCGACATCATTCTTGAAAGGTTTGGTTGATAAATTTACAGGTGATATCTTTATATTGTTATATTTTGATTTACAAATGGGATGGTTGGTGAGTGAATCTGCAAGTGGTTGAAGAAGGTTTTCATCTTCAAATGGTTATTCACGGTCATTAAGTTAAACTTGATTAGACCATACTTACAAGTGGTATTTTGGAGAACAAAATGATGAGTTTATCCCCTAACCTACAAGTGGTTTGAAAATCAATAAAACTAATTTTCTGAAAAAACCATTTGATTAAAACAAACTTAAGTGTTTTGAAATCAATGGGAAAGTAGTTTGTTGAAAGGGGGAGTTCTGATTGTTTATGCCAAGTGGATGGCGATTTGAAGTGATTTGATATCAGTTGTCACTTTGCTTGTACAGTTTGTTTTCAAATTTCCTAAAATGTGTTTGCATTTTAGGGGGAGTAAAAAATTTTCAGAAAATCCAAAAACATTTGAAAATTTGAAAAAGTCAAAAATATGATAAAATTCAAAATGAGTTTTGTTGTCAAAAAGAGGAAATGATAGTACATCAGTGGACGATCACAGCATGCTAAAGAATTGGAAAGTTAAAATGTGATAAACGGTCTCACTGATGATGTGCCAGTAGGTTTTTGCACATTTAGTAGATTGTGACGAGATATAAACCTAATTTCAAACTTGCTTATATCGTGGGTAACATCTCTCGGATATATGGGTAACCCCCGAAATCTTGTTTGAAGGACCCCTCTTTCTGAGATACTAGGTCTTTATGCTTAGTGATATCTGGGGTATTATCCCGGGACTTTTGATAATGCGGACACAATGGCCTAGTCCCCGGAGAATACTTTACTGCTTGCTTGAAATATAGCGCCGCCCTCAACATAAATTGATGAGACAATATAATTGCTAATCAATGCTGTTGTAAAAAAATATCCTCTAAAGGGGACACACCTAAAGTCGAGCTGTCATCTTTCTGCTGAACGGAAGTTCTGACCTGAGCTTTCATGGTTTTGCAATTAACCCCTTACAGATATCATCTAGGTATACTCACCTGTAAGACTGAATATTGGGATCTGGATACGGGAGTATATTCTGAGGTGGGACACGCGAATAAGTTTAAGTCTCTTAAAATATTAATCTCGTATCTCGAAACAGTTGAACTTTGTGTGAAAATTTAAGTGGATCAGTATACTGACAAACTAAGTGAATCGTTTAGAACTTTAAATGTTTAAAGCTTAACGGTGTTGGTGATTTGTCTCAAAAACTGATATGATCTTCTTACGCAAACTCACAAAAAATAGTGTCTGTAAATATTTCTTTACTGCATTTCATTTCTTTATTTCTAAAATCCAAAAAGATTTTCAGTGTGTTTTAGCATAAAATTTTGAAAAATCCAAAAAAATTTTAGACAACTGATGTTGGAAAGCTGATTTTCAAAATTCCGAGTGCTAAACATAACGAACAGGTTTGGGAAGTTTGTTTGAAGATGTTTGAAATGAAAAATGATATACATACAAGTGGTTCATCAGAAGCTATAATTGATAAATTATTATTGATTGATATTTGAAAATGATGTGATTTATTTGTATCTTCAAGTGGTTAGCAGGGTTTCTAAGTTTGTTATATCTTATCTTTTATGAAACTTATGTTTTGGGTAGAGAATATGCAGGTGAGTCAGGTTGCGATGCTTGAACCTGAAAATAGTCAGACTACGATCCCAGCACAAGTTGAGGGGGAGTCTGAATGACAAAGAGCCAGGTTCTGATCCTAAGATTGCTGATGCTGATGAACTTAAGGAATCAAGAGAGCTGAAGAAATTGGAAAGAGGCAAGAGCCAGGCCAAGATCCTGGAAGCCCAAAGATTGATAAAGACTGAAGATGAGAAGACTCGACACTTTAAGACTCGTCAACATTCGAGGGGGAGTCTGTTGGTGCATGCGTCTGTCGACTTCGTCTGGTATCGAGTCTTATACTAGAATTGTTAGATCAGGGTGCGTTGTTCGAGAAAATAGGAGGTTTTGGTGTGTAATTGATCTAATTTCGCTTGAAATGACATTTGACAGTTTCAAGCGAAATCAACCTTGTTGATTTCGCTTGAACTGACACATGACACTTTCAAGCGAAATCTCATGTCTATAAATACCTACCAAGCGAAATCATTTGTAACTTTCGTCAATCCGGTACCGAATTGCTGCCGACGCGTTGTTTGATCTGTAATCTTGTTATATTCAATAAACAAGACAATTAATAGTGTATCAAGCTGTTTTCCAAGTCTGTTTCTTTGTTTCCGCCTCTGAAACAGACTAGAGCTCTTCTGATTGACTCGTTTGGGTCACAACTCGATCCTACAATCTCGCATATTTACATTAAATCCTTATAAAATTAAGACGGGTGTTACATAAAAGTGACTAAGTATATATTTAGGAAAATATATTTAGATGTCACAAGTTGTGTGATTACTTGTATATTATGTGTATTAGTTATATTATTTAGGACTTGAAAATAATATAACTCACAAAAATACCTAGAATTATGATTCAAAATAATATCAAAATTTCAAGAAAACAAATACATAATTTATACCCGAATATTGGAGAAACCGAACAAGGAATATGGATTACATATATATTCCGGAATTAAGTTCATATATTTTTACAAATAAGTTCAACAACATTTTGGAAACCAAAGAAACGGAAATTAAAATTTTTACAAGTGTTACAAAAATATATCATATTTTTGTTAAGTAGAAAATACCCTATTTTTTAGTAGAGAAAAGATATATATACTATCTTGAATTATTAGAAGATATATTATTTTGAAGAAAATATATTATTTCTTAAACAAATTTAGAATATATTATTTTTGTGTAAAAAATGGATTTATAAATATTTTCTAAGATAATCTTGAAAATATATTATTTTTGAGGTTTATATGAAAATATAATTATTTTTGCCAAGGAAGAATTATAGATAATTTTCTATAAAAGTTTTTCTTAAAATATATATTTTAAGAATATAAATTGGTGATTTTTATTGGTTAAAAATAATATTCCAGAAAATTTAAATACAAGAACTAAGTATAAGAATACTTAATAAATACAATAAAAATACGTACACTCGTACGTACAAATACACACCGGAATACGCCACCGATACTTGGCAAAATACACAAGACTAAATTACACAAGTATAAGTACACCCATCCTTGGGAAAATTATTCATGGAAGGATTACAAGTCAATTAAGTTAAAATATATTATTTTAACAGATATTCCAAAAATTAATAAATATAATTTAAGTTAAAATATTACAAGTCAATTAAGTTAAAATAATATTTTGTACATCAAGACATAACTCAAGGATACTAAGACATAACAATTAAGACTAAAAGTCGTGGCACGAGCTAGCCGTCTAATAAAACGTAGCACGTGTGTAGGTAGTTGCACGACTCCGGGACAGAATCTTTGAGTTACACCAGTTGCAGGACGCGAGATTGTGAGTTCATGTCCCCCTTTTCTATTAACTGTTTTCCGTTTTATAACTTCATGGGTGAAATACGTGTTACAAATATTTCAATGATTCCAAATGGTATGGTTAGCTAAGGAATGAATTATTAGATCATGTGAATGGGTAGGCGCACACTTAAGACCATTAATACTCGTATAAGCACCGAGGGACATGAGTGATAGATCTATTTGGGTGTTGCGAGCCCCACCCCTGGGCCAGAAGTGGCCGAAGGTGGTGACTATGTCTAATAGCCGGAAGCCCGGTACAAAATCTGCTAGGTTTGAGCCTTCCTACGCCGTTGCACACATATTAATGACCTTGCAAATAATTAATTGATCTGTTCATAGACGCTTTCATACCGGTTTACAAATACATACTTACAGTGATTACAAGTTTATTACGAGCTCACATACAAAACACAGGAACTCGCTCAACTTTTGTTGATCTTTTCAAACTGCATGTATTTCAGGAATTTGATAATGGATCTGGCGGGCGTTCAGAGTTTTCAAGATGTGTCCATAAGAAACGATGTCATCCAGTACTGGAGGGTTTGAATCGTGTATTTTATCTTTGATAAGATACATGAATCAAAGCCTCGTTTTATTAGTGTATTTTGCTAAAGTCCATTTTGGAACTTAAAACATTTGGTCGGTTTGTATGATTAAACCTAAAGTCTCTGTTTGGTATTAAACAATGTGGGTTGTACTATTTTGAATCATATTTATGGATGAACATCGTAGTTTTAATCATTTAATTGTTAGATATAATTGAATGCAATGATATTAAGCATGAAACACATAACACGCTTCCGCAAAAGTCAGGGTGTGACAGTTTGGTATCAGAGCTTCGATTCTAGTGAACTAGGATTCCTTCTCGAGTCTAGACTATAATCATTAGGGCTCTCTCATGAAAATGTTTTTACAAAATATTTTTCATTGCAGTTTTTAAAACGGCAAGATCCATTGAACAAACGTTTTACAAAAGGAAAGACAAGAATCACGAGCAAGGTCACAGTTGGTGGTTTAGTCTGCATGGGGTAGGCAAGTTAAGATAGAAAAGTTTCATGTAGGATGACATGAATACATGATTAAGTGATGATTGTATTTGTTTACATACACTGGGTGTTAGTGGTTAACATATGTGCACATGTTATGATTGTTATGCTATAGGTACACATGCCCTCATCTGAGAGCGATCTATCAGAGGAGCACGATCCGATGGCGATCGTCTCCGACGACAAGGTGGCGCCTATACGAGAGGTTTTAACTTCAGACACCGACAGTAACCCAGAGATGTTATCTGAGGACGAGGATGACTTCCAGCCCTTCGCTCTCCCGGACTTTGGAGACGACACACCTATAGCTGATGGCATTCTTGTCAAGGATCTTTTTGATTTCCCTGCTCCTATCCATGATCACCTCATCATCGGTCACCCCAATGGTGAGCATATTGTTGCACCTATTCTTGAACCAGTCCCCTCGTGATCATTCCTCCTGAGGATTGGCCCTTCGATGACCTGTTTGACGATGACGTTGACCTATTTTTGGATGGTCACCCAGCTGATGTTCAGGGTGACGGGAGGTTGATGATGATGTTGCTATACTGGATGTGCCCCCTCCTGTCATACCCGTTATCGAGATATCTTCTGACTCCAGCTAGCATTCAGTTTCAAACTCCTTTGAGTCCGTGACTTCCTCGTCTCTGCGGGCGGCGGGACTGCAGCTCTATGCCACTGATTCCGATGACGACACTGCGATGTCTGCTGCACCATTATCCCCTGCTCGAGTCCCTACACCTCCTCACGTCCCAGAGTCTGTTCCTAAGCCAGACCCTGTTCCATTTGGTCTGTCTGATATTGCACCACTTATCCCAGAGTTGATACCTGCACCCATTGATCTTCCACTTGTTGATCCCTATGTACCATAGCCCCCACCAGTCAGTGCTGCTCCCCCACCACCTGTTATGTCTGATCCTCATCGTACTGACCTTCCGAGTGTATTTCTCTAGAAGATCCCTGCTACCTGACCAGGGAAGGGTACCTCGGGACAGCCCCCGAGTTTTGACCCGTTTGCTTCAGCCGATTTCCCTCTGATCCCACAGACTACACCTTTTACTCCATTTACATCTGCATCGCTTGATGAGCCATTACGATGGTTCCCTCCATATATCATGCCTATCTCAGACCCCAACCATCCCTCTCATTATGGAGGCTACACACGGGATGAGTTGCTTTTGTCACTCCAGTTATAGTTTAATATTTTGAGTCGTAGAGTTCTCGAGCTGGAGCTCGGTGAGGGTGCCCGACGGTCACCCTGTCCCTGTTTACTTCGCCCTGTTTACGAGCTCGAGGAGGAGCTCGCACATGTCTGCAGGTTGCTTTACTTCCCTCCTCCTCCTCCGCCTTCAGCACCGTAGGTTATTGGTTTTATGAAGATGCACTACTTTTGGTGAGAGCACTACAATTGAGTCGAGATTGTGAAGATATGGAGACCATATTTTGACTATTACTTTTGTACATTGACAGAATTATCTGAAAAGGGTGGTGTGACCCTATATCTCTTTTGGTATGATACAATGTGAAAACAATGTAACTTGTGGTTGGTCATTAATGAAAGCTCAATGGTCATGTTCTCGTTAAATACCTGGTTGAATTACATGTTCATGCTATGATTATGTTGTTGCATGGTTGTTTGCTATGATGATTACTTATATATATATATATATATATATATATATATATATATATATATATATATATATATATATGTGTGTGTGTGTGTGTGTGTGTGTGTACATATGACTCCTAGACAACTATTTATCTATTTAACGAATAAGGCCTGACCTATCCGATCTTCTTCCTAGAAGAAAGATGCCGCCGCGAAGAAATACCGATACCAACAACCCTCTGCCAAGGACAGAGGAAGAATTACAAGAGCGTATCTCATAGGCCATCGCACAACACGTGGCCCTTTGCTCCGAACATAGCGGGGGTACCTCTGGGAATAACCCACCAATCGGTAATGTTCAGTCACCTAAGACACATTACAACTCGTTTGGATATTTCCAATTGTGCTTTGCTAATGCTTTCTGTGAATGATGTTGCTTGTGTTACAGGCTGCACCTATAAACAATTCTTGGACTGCAAGCCCCTAAGTTTCGATGGCATGGGGGTGCTGTCGCCTTCGTACGCTGGGTGGAGAAGACAGACTCTGTTTTGAGAATGAGTAAATGTGCTCCAGAGCAAAGAGTTACGTACATTTCTGGGCTGTTTCTTGACGGAGCACTCTCGTGGTGGAACCTCCAGGTGCAGACTTTGGGTGAGGCTGCTGCGTATGCATTAACATGGAATGAACTGAAAGAGTTAATGCGCAAAAAGTATTGTTCTCGAGCAGAAATCCAGAAGTTGGAAACGGAATTCTGGAACTTGAAAATGGATGGTTCGAAGGTGGCAGAATATATTCAGAGATTTCATGATTTGTCAAGAGTTGTTCCTTATTTGGTGGAGCCGGAGTTTAAAAGGATAGAACGTTTCATTTGGGGATTGGCACCTCAGATTCTGAGCATGGTGACAACTTCCAAGCCTCCAACTATTTCTAAGGCTATTGACTTAAGTGTGGCGCTTACTGAAGAAGCAGTTAGGTTGGGAAAGTTTTTGATTTTTGAAACAAAGAAGAAGGAGACTCATGTGGAGTCATCAGGGGGTAACAACAGAAAGTTCACCAACTTCAAGAAGGGCACACGAGTGAACAACAACAATGCCGACAAGCGAAGAGACGCTAATGCACCAGCCGAGGCACAGACTGGCGCTGCAAATGCTGAAAACAGGGGAAAGGGGTACATGGGTACCCTATCAAAGTGTGACATTTGCCAACTTCATCATGCTGGTCGGTGCAGATATGGAAAATGTGATACTTATGGAAAAATTGGGCATTCTAAGGAGACATGCTGGTATGGTGCTGGACATGGAAATGGAGGACAAGGTGGTAATGGAAACCGTGGTGGACTAACACGCAGAGATAGTGTGCCATGAGAAGATCATTCGCATTCCGATGGCTAATGAGGAGACGATTGTGATTCATGGAGAAAAGCGTGACACACCTTTGCGAATCATCAATTGTATGAAAGCGCAGAAGTTTTTACGTAAAGGATGCGTTGCCTTCTTAGCTCATGTTGTGGATAAGGAAGCCCAAGAACCGAAGCTTGAAGATATCCCAGTGGTGAAGGAATATCCTGAGGTTTTCCCCGAAGACTTGCCTGGATTACCACCGCAACGACAAGTCGAGTTCCACATTTACTTGGTTCCAGGCGCCGCGCCTGTAGCCAAGGCACCTTACCGACTTGCGCCATCAGAGATGCAAGAGTTATCCACGCAACTACAAGAGTTATTGGACAAGGGATTTATAAGGTCGAGCTTCTCGCCTTGGGGAGCTCCATTGCTTTTCGTTAAGAAGAAGGATGGTAGCTTTCGAATGTGTATCGACTACCGGGAGCTGAACAAGTTAACAATTAAGAATCGGTATCCCTTGCCGAGGATTGATGATTTATTCGACCAGCTGCAAGGATCAAGCTACTACTCCAAGATTGATATTCGATCGGGTTATCATCAGCTGCGAATTCAAGAGGAAAGTATACCAAAAACTGCGTTCAGAACTCGTTATGGACATTATGAGTTCCTCGTGATGCCGTTTGGGTTGACTAATGCGCCGGCAGTGTTTATGGATTTGATGAATCATGTGTGCAAGCTATATCTCGATAAATTTGGGATTGTATTTATCCACGATATCCTGATTTATTCACGGATGAAGGAAGAGCACGAGCAGCATCTTAGAGCCATTCTAGAGCTATTAAAGAAGGAGAAACTCTACGCTAAGTTCTCGAAGTGCGAGTTTTGGATTCGAGAGGTACGGTTCCTCGGTCATGTAGTAAACGAGAATGGTATTCATGTGGCTCCCACAAAGATTGAGGCAATCAAGAACTGGGAAACTCCGAAGACACCAACTGAGATTCGACAATTTTTGGGTTTAGCGAGTTATTACCGCAGGTTCATCGAGAATTTCTCCAAGATAGCTCAACCGCTGACATACCTTACTCCAAAGGACAAGAAGTATGAATGGGGAGACAAGCAAGAAGAAGCCTTTCAACTGCTCAAGAACAAGCTATGCGATTCACCGATACTATCCCTACCCGTAGGCACGGAAGACTTCGTGGTGTATTGTGACGCTTCGCGTCAAGGATTGGGTTGCGTGCTCATGCAACGCCAAAAGGTTATCGCTTACGCTTCACGCCAACTGAAAGTACATGAGAAGAATTATACCACTCACGATCTAGAGCTAGGCGCAGTGGTGTTTGCTTTGAAAATCTGGCGATATTATCTATATGGTACTCGATGTACTATTTTCATGGATCACAAGAGCCTGCAACACATATTTGATCAAAAAGAGCTTAATATGCGGCAGCGGCGTTGGGTTGAGTTGCTAAATGATTATGACTGCGAGATCAAGTATCATCCTGGAGAGTCGAATGTGGTAGCAGATGCCTAACGTCGAAAGGAAAGGGTTAAGCCCATAAGAGTTCGAGCTTTAGAAATGACTATTCAGACGGATCTGACTTCACGTATACATAACGCATAACAAGAAGCTCTTAAGAAAGAGAATCTCAAGGCTGAATATCTCCGAGGAATGGAGAAGAAGTTGGTGCCTAACGAGGAAGGAACCTTGTATTTCATGGGACGCATTTGGGTTCCGCTTTATGGCGGTATTAGAGAGGTTATTTTTTATGAGGCTCATAAGTCAAGGTACTTGATCCATCCAGGATCATACAAGATGTACCAAGAGCTGAAAAATTACTATTGGTGGCCAAGGCTCAAGAGTGACGTTGCCATTTATGTTGGGAAGTGCCTAACCTGTGCTAAGGTTAAGGCCGAGTGTTAGAAACCCTCAGGACTTTTGCAACAGCCTAAAATACCCATGTGGAAGTGGGAACAGATTTCGATGGACTTCATAACAAAGTTACCAGGACTACTAGAGGACACGATACGATATGGGTAATAGTGGACCGACAGACAAAATCTGCGCACTTCCTACCGATTCGAGAGAAGGATAGCACGGGAAAGCTAGCTGAACTTTACCTCAGGGAGATAGTAGCACGACATGGAGTGCCTATCTCGATAATATCTGATAGAGATGGATAGTTTGTATCAAGGATTTGGCAATCCTTTCAAGAAGCCTTTGGATCTCAGTTGAATCTGAGTACGGCTTTTCACCCACAGACTGATGGTCAAAGTGAAAGAACTATTCAAACACTCGAAGATATGCTTCGCGCTTGTGTAATAGATTTAGGCGGCAGTTGGGATAGTCATCTACCTCTAGTTGAGTTTTCCTACAATAACAACTACCATACAAGTATTCAAGCCGCACCGTTTGAAGCTCTTTATGGCCGTAAATGCCGCTCACCGTTGTGTTGGGCAGATGCTGGAGATAGACAGATAGTTGGTCCCGAACTGGTTCAAGAAACAACTTACAAGATCATGTAGATCCGAGAGCGCATCAAGGCGGCTAGCGATCGAAAAAAGAGTTACGCAGATCAAAGACGGAAAGGTGTAGCACGATTCGGGAAACCTGGCAAGTTAAACCCACGTTACATTGGGCCATTCAAGATATTGGAAAGGGTTGGTACCGTGGCGTACAACTTAGAATTACTAGAGGAACTAAACGGTGTTCACGTAACGTTTCATGTGTCAAACCTAAAGAAAAGCCCAACTCAGGAGACAGTTATTATTCCTGCAGATGAAGTGCACATCAACGACACTCTCCACTTTACTGAAGAACCCATTGCGGTTATAGACTGGAAAGTCAACAAGACTCTGAGGAGTAGTGTTAAGCTTATCAAGGTTCGCTGGAATTCACGTCACGGACCAGAGTTTACTTGGGAGCGTGAAGATCGAATGAAATCTAAGTATCCACATTTGTTCCCAAACTCCCCTGCAACCGATAGCGCAACTTAAAATTTCGGGACAAAATTTTATTAACAGGGGGAGAATGTGACAACTGTCAATTTTCCGTGTAATTCCATACATGTTAAACAGTAATTAGTGCTTTAATAACTGTGCTCGATTTGAGTTAATGGCATGAATGCTTTCTGATTATTATCATATACATACAAGTGCATCACATATTGCATGATTCACATCATTATTGCATGCAACACATTTTGATTTAAATAATGCACTAAGCAAAGTTAGCACAGTTATCAGACAAACTAGAAGTACTAACGGGAGTTCAGTACTTAGACAGACATGATGATAAGATACAGAATGAGCCAGAAACCAAGAGTTACACTAGTATAGTGTGTAGGAAAGTAATGATCATAAAACTGCCTTCCTAGTGATAGTATAAGTGCCGGAAAGTGCCTAAAACTCACACAAACTGCAGAATTCTGCAATGTTCAGCAAAAATCAGCATTTTAACAATACAAAATATTGCAGAATTATGGTTTAATGGTCCAGAATACTCTCCCAAGTGTCAGGAATCAAAACTGTCATAAAAGGGAACATAAAGCACACTAAACTGCGTAATTTAGTACCTTAACCAAGTTATGTTTCTTCAGTCAATGTTAATCAACATTAACTTTCTTTAATATGTTTTCATTTGTATAGTCCCTCATCAGTTCACCCAACCTTGTCCACTATTTCATTTATTTTCTCAGCCGGCGAAAGACAGGGATTCGTCGAATTAAGGTGTGACGAAACTCATCAAGTTTCGTAAAGCAAGGGTTACGGCGAAACTCTTCAAGTTTCGTCGAGACATAACATGGCGAAACATTGTTTCGTCGCCCCGTATCAATTGATGTAACAGTTACGGATTTACGTGGTTTCAGTTTTACAACTTCTAGATCTCTAATTCATCCACAACGATTCCACATGATCATTGATTAATCATATAATCACTTATTATCAGCAGCATACAACGAGAGCATAAACAATTCAGATCACACCAACCCGTCATTGATCCCAAACGTCCAAGTTACCCGAAATCATTCAACATCCACATTCATTCTACACATAACAATATTCATCATTCAACAAATGAACCATTGACTCTAACATCAGATGTTTTTCTATCATGCATATAATCTATTACACCGAATCTATCAAACCCTCATAGAGCAATACCACATACAAAGCATCACAGTTCTAGGTTTACAACGTTTATGAAAATCCTAATCATACACATAAAATCACCACATCTAGATCACGTCAAATAGTAGGGTTAGATATCGAAAAGCTTATATGAAATGGGATAGAAAAGAAAGCTTCGTGGTTCCTTCTGCCGTCGCACACAAAGAGTTTTAGGGTTTCGCTACTTCAACTTACGTAACTTATGCAAATACATAGATTTTATAACCTAATCATCTTTGGGCCTCACATGGGCCAAAAGCCCATTTCGGCGAAACCCCCCACTGGACGAAACCCCAGTGTTTCGTCGTCTGGAGAGTGGTGAAACTCACAAGTTTCATCGAGTTTGTATGGTGATGAAAGTCTATTGTTTTAATCTCACAAAAGATGCATGTGACAAGTCTACCCAATCTTAAATAGTTCATAACCTTTTGTTAACAAACCAAACAATCATACAAACACTTAAACATATATCAACATTAACAAACAAGTTACAATGCATACGAATTATGAAAAAATTTTGTGAAACGAGTAACATGTCGAGTAAGGACCTTGAAAACTCGGGTTGTCACATCATCCCCAACTTGAAAGAAATTTCGTCCCGAAATTTGACAAGTAACACAAAGCAGCAAGACGTTAACTCAGGATGACTGTGGATTTTCCGTGGGTACCACATCATCCCCAACTTTAATGGGAATTTCGTCCCGAAATTCACTAGTTGCATTAGATTTAGATTTTCCAGGCTTGGACTTGTCCTCTGGGAATAAATGTGGGTACTTAAGCTTCATCTGATCCTCGTGTTCCCATGTGAACTCCGGTCCACGTTTTGAGTCCCAACGAACTCTTATGATCGAAATACGGCTGTGCTTCCGGTCCTTGACCTCCCGGTCCATAATTTCTATAGGTTCCTCGATAAACTGCAACTTATCGTCAATTTTGAGTTCTTGAAAGGGTACTACAAGTGTTTCATCCGACAAACACTTCTTCAATTGTGAAAGATGGAAAACATCATGAACGTTACCCAACTTAGTAGGTAGTTCGAGCTTGTATGCCACTTTGCCGATCCTTTCTAGAATTTTAAACGGTCCAACGTAACATGGATTAAGTTTACCGCGTTTCCCAAAACGCACTACACCCTTCCAGGGTGAGACCTTCAACATAACATGATCATTAACTTCAAATTCCAAAGGTTTCCTACGCTTATCAGCGTAGCTTTTCTGACGGTCGTGCGCTGCCGCCATCCGATTCCTGATCTGAACAATCTTTTCTGAAGTTTCCAACACAAGTTTAGGGCCTGTGACATGGCTGTCACCCACCTCAGCCCAACAGAGAGGTGAACGACATTTCCGTCCATACAATGCTTCGAATGGAGCTGCCTGAATGCTGGTATGGTAGCTGTTGTTGTAAGAAAACTCTATCAGTGGCAAGTGTTTCTCCCAACCCTTGCCAAAATCAATCACGCATGCTCGTAACATATCCTCAAGTGTATGGATGGTTCGTTCACTTTGACCATCCGTCTGCGGGTGATAAGCAGTGCTCATATCGAGACGCGAGCCGAATGATTTGTGCATCGACTGCCACAAATCTGAAATGAAGCTCGGGTCACGGTCAGAAATAATAGATCTCGGCACCTCGTGCCTAGAAACCACCTCCTTAAGATAGACAACAGTTAGTTGTGAAAATTTATCCGTTTCCTTGATTGCTAGAAAGTGCGCTGACTTCGTGAGACGATCAATGATTACCCAAATTGTGCCGTTCCCGTTTTGAGTTCTCGGTAGCCCAGTAACAAAATCCATTGCAATTTGCTCCCATTTCCACATGGGTATTTCTGGCTGTTGCAGCAATCCGGATGGTTTCTGATATTCCACTTTAACTTTCGAGCAGGTCAAACACTTACTCACATAAGTCGTGATGTGAGCTTTCATCTTTGGCCACCAATACATGACTTTGAGATCCTGATACATCTTAGCCGAACCTAGGTGAACAGAGTATCGAGACTTATGCGCTTCATCCATCACAAGTTCTCTAAGGTTACCAATCAATGGAATCCATATCCACTCCATAAAATAGTAAATGCCATCTGATCTCTGCTTGAGTCGTTTCTCCATACCGCGTGAATACTCTGCTTCATAGTTCTCCTCCTTCAATGCTTCAGTCTGAGCCAAACGAATCTGGTCAGGCAGGTTAGAATGAATCGTGAGCTGCAGGGCGCGAACACGTTTGGGTTTTGATTCCTTTCTACTAAGGGCGTCGGCTACAACGTTGGCCTTACCCGGATGATACTTGATTGCACAATCATAGTCATTTAAAAGCTCTACCCAACGACGCTGTCGCATATTCAAATCCTTCTGGTCGAAAATATGTTGAAGGCTCCTGTGGTCGGTATAAATAGTGCATTTAGTATCGTACAGGTAATGCCTCCAGATTTTGATCGCAAATACTACGGCCCCCAACTCCAAGTCGTGCGTCGTATAATTCCTCTCGTGAACCTTCAACTGTCGAGAGGCGTAAGCAATCACATTGTTGCGTTGCATCAGCACGCAACCAAGACCCTTTATGGAAGCATCACAGTATACTGCAAAGTATTCTGTACCTTCAGGTAGAGACAAGATCGGCGCACTGTAGAGTTTCTGTTTTACATGTGAATATACCTAATTGATATCACTAAGTGCTTTTATGCGTACTATTCCGATTATGCAAATACGATGTTTATCCAAATCCTTAAAAGATCTACCTATCTTCATATTTAGATTCTTATAGGATATTTGAAGTACAGTCTTAGATCTTCCTATCTTCATAGTGAGACTTTTAAGAAGTACTTTACGACATGATGGTTATGGTTTATGTGTAGATTGTTGGTGATTTAGATAACGAAAGTAGAGTAATATAATAAGCACATGGTGGATACACCGCTGGTACTTCCTATATATAAGTGTGCTTATTGTATTACCCTTCGTGGCGTTAACCCAAATCACTATTAGGATTTAGGATGTTGTGATACAATGATTCAATATGACAGAAACCTAATCCTTTTAGCGTTAACTTTTCTTTATAAATTGATACTTGTAGGATGTTTAGAGTGCTAATATTGGAGTCCGTGTTTGGATTCATTGAGTACTTTAATGCGTATGCGACTAGACAATATGACTAGAACCGGATCCCTGTAATATTTATCTATCTTCATAGCTAAACATACATGGGATGTTTAAAGTGCTAATATTGGAGTCCTTATTTGGATTCATTGTGTACTTTAATGCGTGTTTACAAGTTGTTGACAAATTGATGATTATGTGCTTATGTGGTAGTTGTGATTTAGATAACAAAACGGGTGTAATAAAATAAGAACATGGTGGATACGCCGCTGGTACTTCCTATATATAAGTGTTCTTATTTTATTATTCGTGTAGCATTATCCGAATCACTTTAGGATTTTTTGTACGATTGTCTCAATGTTCGATTATCCAAATCCTCGTAGAATCTCCCATATCTTTATATGTTAGATTCTTTGAAGGATATCTAAAGTATTATCATAAATCATTGTTTTGATTTATATAATACTCACACAAGTTTTGATTTATTTCAAAACAGTTATTAATAATCCTCGATTGGATTTCTAATAACATATTAACGAGTTTTACGATGATTTCAACGAGATTACCATGTACAATTTCAAATGGCATAAGAAAGTTACTTAGTAATAATCATATTGCCATATACAAAACTATTTGCCATGAGTTTTCACAATCAACATTATGTATTGCAAATGCTAAACTTTTGCCATTCTTTGGCTTCAAGATTTATTTTCAGCTGACAGCTCTCGAAGTTGTCAAAGTATTGCAATACCAAACTTTTTGCCATTTATTTGGCTAACAAAACCTATGTACTCACCGGCATTTTTATGCTGACTATTTTTCACATATGTTTCAGGTTTTCAACTATTCAAGCATGCAACGCATAGGACTGCATTCGGGCCTTAGACTTCTTAATCAAAAGACAATTACATGTATTCTTTGTTTGTAAAATGATGTTAATAATATTGAAACAATTTAGTACCAGTAGTTGTGAGCAATTTGTAACGTGACTCCCCGATATTTCCGCCGCGTGTTGTTGTATTACGTGATTGGGGTGTTACATATAACATTCCCAAACTTAATCCATAACCTTCATAAGTCAATTCCTTTGCCAAACCTTCAATACTCAACCAAATCGAGTGATTTTTGGGTCAATCTTGGCTAGAATTTCACAAGGATTCTGAATTAGTGCTTGCATTTTGAAAAATCTCGCGTTTAGGTTGTCAATTTTGGTCATTTGTGTCCGAAAAATTTGGGGATTTTAGTGGGTTTTTGGCTAATCTTGAAGTTCTTGTTATTATCTCATTCTACAAAACAAAGGTATGTGTTTTGTTCTCATTATTTGAAGTGTTTTGCAGAATTGTAAGTTAATTCTTGTAATGTTCTTGCACACTTGCTTGTAGTTGATAGGATAGTATGAACTTGATGAGTTGATATGGAATGTAGTTATGGTTGTTAAGTAATGTGGTAAAAAGATAATGTTGCGCAAAATTCTACTAATCTTGTCAAAATAATGGATAAATGTTTTCACAAATTGAACATCCTATGTTATCTTATATCCATAACCATAGTAACAAGCAAGTGTGGGGATGGTGTGGGTTAATGAGAAGAAATGTAACTTGGGTTGTTTGTTTGTTGTGATTTGTAGATAGGTCGTAAAGGTAAAGAGGTAGCCGCTCTTCTTGCAACCCGAAAGACCAACCTAAATAAAGGAGGAAGTTGGTGTTACAACGGGATTTAGAAGAAGAACAACCACAAGAGCAACAACAAGAATAAGAAGATGTGGTAGATTTGAAACCACAGTGGACGTCCGGTTCATTGGATGATTAACCGGATAGATGGCAACTAGGACTGTTCCACAATAAGATGAACTCGTTAAAGGATAAGAGAGAGGGGTTCATTTGTGAAAAAAAAGGTGAGAGAACAAGATTTCGGGCCATTTGATATTATCAACAAGTTTAAGGCTTTGGGTTGGTAAGCAGCTTTGAAGTGCTATGATAGAGATGAGAAGAATTTGTTTGCTGATGACATACAAGAGTGGATGCCCATCTTGAAATGCCCACCGTACAGAAAGGCGTCGCAAATGAAATTATTTGGGACGGTGAACATCGAGGTAGAAATGTTAATTGATACTTTGAGACGAGTGGCTCAATTCGATAGTAAGCCCTCCAACAAGTACATGTTCCCAAGTTTAGACGATCTTTATTTCAAACCTGAGGAGCATCCTATGTGGAACATAATGTTAGAAGCTTTGTTTTTACCCGAAACAACACATGGGACACTTTACAGAAAAAATTTAAATATTAAAGCAAAGCTGATGTTAGTGATCTGTTTACATAATGTCATCCCAAGACGGGGTGACAAGGTTGAGGTTCGCTATCCGGAGGTGCCCATTTTGTACACCCTGCTTAATGGGGCACCCCTTATTCTATACCGCTATTTGGTACTAAACAATGCATGGATAAGTCAAAATTGAAGTGATGATCAACTGGACAATGTGTGGCTAAGTTCTTGTATGTTTTCCCTCGGATTGTAAGGTTTCGAACTAAATGTTAGTGTGATTGTTTATGTTATTTCTGGGATAGTATTCTAATCATTTTGATTATATTACTATGGTGATTATGACTTTGATTTGTAATTGTTTATATTGTTAAATTTCATTTTCTGAACCATCAGTTCTTGGTGCCATAAGCAATCAGGATTTATTGGGAAGGATTCGGGGTTGGCTATATACTTAACTGGTTATCAGGTGACTAGCTTGCGTTTTTGTAATCCAAGTACTTAGTCCCCTTTTATCACAACCAAACACGCATTCATGAACTATGTCTACGTGGTTCATCCTAGATTAAACATTCACACTATCATTTGTAGATACCTGAAACCGGGGGAGAACATATTCTCTCATTTCTGAATTCGAAACTTGTTAAGCGATTCTAGTTAATTTTAGTTATACAAACCAAATAATCAAATCTCATTATTACTTTTCTGCATTTTAATTTTATTAGTCATAATTCACAAACTACTTGGCAAACACATTTTCCATAAACTCCGTGTGTTCGATACTCATTTACCACTATCTATTTAGTGTAATTGGTTTATTTTTTAGTGAGACTTCGACCTCACGTCAAATTTTGGATGGGGGAAATTTTGAAAATTAAAAAAAATAAGTGAGTATCTTCCGAATTGAACACTTAACATTGTACCTGTACGACATACCAGCAACCATGTATCCTTTCATTGGTGAGCGTTTGGGCCACACACTCACATGGTTAAAAAATCGTTTGTTTGATTGAGAGTGGCGATGTGTGTGAGGGCATTAGAACTTGTGCATTAGATACGTTCCGAGGCTATAGCATAGCATGTATGCAAAGATGATAAGGGCATTTAGTTAGCCTCGTCGCGATGTGTGCGATTGTGGTAACTTGGGGGTTGGGCCTCATACATTATATATATAAGCATGGTAGTGTGAGGGGTGGAGGTTTGGTCTAATAATAGCCACATTTGAGCTTATTTCCTGTCATTTGATAACCTGTGCCTACCTCCCAAAAATTTTACCCGTTTGAGAACACCTGGTCTAGTAGTTTTAGTAGTTAGTGCTTTTGTAGTTTGTTTATGTGTTGTTTATTCTATAAAAAAACAAGGAAAAACAAAAAGAACGAGAATAAATGTCGTAGTAGTTTGAAAGAAAAAGAAAAGAAACAAAAAAGATGTTGGACTCTGTATGCCCAAAACACATATTAAATTGATGTGGCTAGTACGTTATGATCCAAGTCTGGTCATACCCAATAACAAGCTAGACAAACACTTATAATATTTATTTATAATACGATCAAACAAATAAATATTAACACTTAGAATATTTAGAAATTCGGTTTCTAAATAATTGCACTTGAGAAATTAATAAATTACATGGATAATTTATTTTTGAGAGAATATTTAATTTTGTTATGTAATGGGTTAAATAACATTTTAAAAGGTTGCATAAGTCTTATAACATATGATGTTATAATTTTATAAAAGTTATAAAATAAACAAGACTTAAATTGTTAAAAGATTTTTTGAATTTTTTTTAAATCCATATGCCCCCCCCCCCTCCCCTTGGAGTCTTCCCAAGACCAATTTTGGTCTAATAACATTTCATGCAATTATCATACTAGATGACTTTTCATTGGGTGATGTGGGTGGCTATATCTCCTACACTTTTAATAAGATTTTGAACTTCTCTCATCTCTCATACTTACACATAGAATTTTATGACAAAAATTAAAGTGAAGAACTTGAAAAACCACTCTCAAATTTTTGGCCAAGGGTCTGCCATCCAAGAGGTTTTTCAAGTTTGAAAATCAAGTGCAAGAACACTAGATAAAACCTCTCTAAATTTCGGCCATGTATGGTTGTCTAGAAGGAATTTTTCAAGTGAGTTTTAAGTGTAAAAATCTTAGCTAAACTTAAGGTGTTTGTTGGAAGGCTTGGGATATACAAGCTTGAGGTCTTCTACACTTGAAGATTTCCATTCAAGAAGCATCATCCTCTTCATATCTTTTACTCCAAGAAGGTAATATTCTAAAACACCCTATGGTTGTGTTTGATAGCATGCATGTTCGTATATGGATCCAGGTATTGGGTTTTACATATAAAATGAATTTTATATCTTGTAAGTAACATGTTTTAAATAACTTTTCCGCTGCGTTTTAATCCTATATGGATAAAATCACTTTGATAAACATGTGAAATACCCAACAATGGCATCTAGAGCCGCTTATATGAGTGCATGCTTCATAGGATTTAAAATTTTCGGGTTTTCAGGTTTGGAGAAACCCTATGGCCGAAATTTTTCATCATGGTTCTCCTTTTGTTTTTCAAGATAATTTTCATACAACATAAAAGTATCTTGAAAAAATTATGTCATTTGGATGATTGTTTTGTTTGGACAAAAACCCACTTTTTCGGTTTTTCATTCTTGGCCAAAAATGTAGGTTGGAAATGGAACCATTTTTGCTCTTGAATAATATGCATATGTGGATGTATATTTTGGTGTTCATAACCTAGCCATGACCTTGTGTTTGAATATGTTGAATGTTTGTGTTTGTGATTTATATTTAATTATTTAAATGGGTTGTAATAATTAATTATCCTTGTTGTTCCATTTGTAAAAATATGTAATTTATTTATTTTCATTTGGTATGTAAGTAAATAGATTAGGTGCATTTTATTTTGCTAGAAAAAATGTATTAGGATACTTTATTATAAAAAAAGATGCACACAAAAATACGTTTTTAGTTTTGGCTAATTTTGGGCCTAAGGGACTTCATAGTTCTTAACAGGATTTTAGCCCAATAACCAAAACACATTTTGGAAGCCCAAAGGAGTTTGGAGCTGAATTTAAAGATCATTTGGAAGCCTTAAGAAAGTGGAGAAATCGCAACACAAGAATAATACTTGAAGCATTTGGATGCGGGATAAAGTGGGAGTTCAACGACACACTACTTGTGTCAATGTTCCCCCCTTAGGAAGGACCTTTTGGCACACTTGTTTCGGCTAACAAGTGTTGTAAAAAATAGTTGGCTATGGTTATGCACCTACTGATATGTATGTTATGCTTGTGTGGTTGCTTATTTATGTTGTTTGGTTGATATGTTGATATGCATGCTTAACAAACTAATAATCAACAACAAGCTTAAAATTGGTTCTTTTCAACATCATTAAAGTGGTTAATAAAATGTTTTTATTAAAAGTTAATGATTTTAAAATAAAATGGGTTTTATTAAAAAGAACCTTGAAAATTTGTTTTTACTAAAGTACCATTGATTTGAATGCATGCAAATGTATGATATATAATATTTTCTAAACTAGAATTTTAAAATATTAAAAACCCCTTTTATAAAATAGGTCAAACACCATCCTTTATACAACACTCGAATCACTTGGGAACTCTTTTGTGGGATAAAGGTCACCTAACTACATTTGAGGGAACTTGTATGTTTGAGGTGGGGTTACCATGTTTGTGGGATAAAGGTCACCTAACCACATATATGTGTAAACTCACACGTGTGTGTAAGTTGGACGACTTGATTTGGAAACCATATGCTTAGGGTCACCGAAGCATGGCGTACAAAGGTGTTAATGGGATTCAACATGCCAACTAAATATAAAGATGGTTAACCGATCCCATATGACTAGAAATTGCAAAGGGTTGCAATCGTCTAACGTTGACTACCTTGTTAATTTAAATGATGGGATAAAGGTTACCTAACCAATATTTAAATGTAACGTTGGATTCTAGATTTTAATTATAAATTGTCTATGAGACATAAAAGGGTATTAATGATTAAAATATAATAATATCGAAAATACTAAAATTGAACTTTGTTAAATTTTGTAGATGGCCGCTAACAATTACCCAAACCGTCCGTAACCTATCACTAAGAACAATCCTTGAAAAGGATCGTCTCAATCATAACACTTCATGGATTGGTATCGAAACTCGAGAATCGTTCTCAAGTAAGAGTATATATCCTATGTGTTGAACGATCCTATTCCCGATGAACCTCTTATGGAAGATGAGAATGCCTATAACGATTGGATTAAGAATACCGTGGATTCTATGTAAGCCTCTTGACTCATGTTGGGAACTGTGATTCCCGAGATTCAAAAGGAATTTTGAACATCATGGGTGTACGACATGATTACCCAATTGAACGAAATGTTCCTACAACAAGCAAGGGTAGAACGCTTCGAAACGGTTCGGGCGCTTCATGCATGTTGAATGGAGGAAACCCAATCGATCTCATCTTATGTCCTTAAGATGAAAAGCCACATTGATCACTTTGAAAGGCTCAATATGGGTAAAAGGGCTTTACCCGTTCTAACGATCAATAAGGGAAGCAACAAGAAAAGGCCCCACCCCAACTCTAAAGCAAATTTTGTTAAAAGAAAGGGGCACGTCAAGGGAAAATGGGAAGGGAAAGGCTAAAGCAGAACCCACAAAACCAAAAGAAAAGAAGCAAAAGTTTGCCGAGAACGACCCATGTTTTGAATGTGGTGAGATAGGACATTGGAAGAGAAATTGTCAACCTATCTCAAAGAGTTGAAAAACAAGAGGGATGCAGGGCAAACCTCAGGTACAATCTTTATGATACATGTTGAGCTTAATGTTATTTCTTCTAACACATGGGTACTAGATACCGGATGGGAAACTCATATTTGCAATTTGTTGCATCGGTTCAAAAGAAATAAACATTGCAAGAAGGGAGATGCTAGTCTCTTCATGGGCAATGGAGCAAAAGTTGAAGTCGAAGCCTAAGGAAAATACGTTTTAAAGCTTCCAAGTGGTTTGGAAGTGATATTGAAGAATGTTTTATATGCTCCTAGTTTAACTAGGAACATAATTTATGTTTCCCTTTTAAGACAATGTGGTTTTAATTTCAAATTTGTTAACCATGACATTTATGTTTCTATGCATGATGTGTTTTACTTTAAAGCTATGTCTTTAAATGGTATTTATGAATTAGATCAAGAAGACACATCATTCGATAGCTCAATGTACCAAGTAACCGGAAAAAAAAAACTCAAAGTGGATTTGAGTGATTCCTATCTTTGGCATTGTCGCCTTGGACATATAAACAAGAATCGCATGCAAACACTTCGGAAAATGGTCTTTTGAAAACGAATGAAGATGATTCATTTCATGTATGCGAATCTTGTTTACAAGGAAAAATGACCAAGACACCCTTTAGTGGCACCTTTGAAAGGGCAAAAGACTTATTAGGTATCATACATTCGGATGTATGTGGTCCTTTTTAAGCGAATGACTAGGAATGGTGAAAGATACTTCATTACCTTTACTGACTACTATAGTCGTTATGGTTATGTGTATTTACTAAGACACGAAGATGAGGCATTTGAAATGTTCAAAGACTTCAAAAATGAAGTAGAAAATCAAATCAAGAAAACAATCAAAGTCCTTCGCACCGATAGAGGAGGTGAATACCTTAGTGGTGCTTTTCAAGATCATCTTAGGAGTTGTGGAATTATCTCACAACTTACTCCACCTGGAACACCACAACACAATGGTGTGTCCGAAAGGAGAAATCGAACTCTATTAGATATGGTTCGATCTATGATGGCTAGAAGCACATTACCTCTATCATTTTGGGGTTACGCTTTGCTCTCCGCAGTTCGTATACTAAATATGGCCCCAACCAAGAAAGTGGAAAAGACACCTTTTGAAATATGGTATCAAAAGCCTCCATCATTATCATTCTTAAGGGTGTCGGGTTGTGAAGCTTATGTTAAGCAATACACCCCAAATAAATTGGAAGTCCGATCCACTAGTGTATCTTTGTAGGATATCCTAAAGATGATATAGGATACTATTTCTACGATCCAACCAATCAAAAGGTATTTGTTGCTCGAAAGGGTAAGTTCTTAGAAGCTAAGTTCCGTATGGAAGGAACTAGTGATAGAACAGTGGAACTTGAGGAGGATCAAGACCCACAAGACAATACACGTTTGGTTGATACTAGCGCTCAACAAGAGGTTGTGGAAAATGATCAAGAGGTTGATCAGTACACACAAAATGTTCGCAGATCTGGTAGAACTAGTAGTCCACCTAAAAGATATGGATTTTTCATGGATGAATGCTACGTGGTAGATTCAGCTGTACCAACCTTATACCATGATGCAATGTTAAAATCCGATTGTGACAAATGGCTTGAAGCCATGAACGTAGAGATGCAATCCATGTATGCCAACCAAGTTTGGAAATTGGTTGTGCCACCTCTTAACTCTAAAGTAGTTGGAAGTGAGTGGGTTTTCAAGAAGAAAACTGAAATACATGGTAACTTGGATACTTATAAATTGATACTTGTAGCAAAAGGTTTCACTCAAACTCAAGGGATTGATTATGATGAGACCTTCTCGCCCGTAACGATGCTAAAGTCAATTAGGATATTATTTGCCATACCTGCATAATATGACTATGAGATTTGGAAAATGGATGTAAAAACGGCTTTCCTTAATGGATATCTTGAGGAAGATGTCTATATGGTTCAGCCTGAAGGTTTTGTCGATCCAAAACATCCTAACAAAGTATGCAAGTTAAAGAAATCAATCTATGGATTAAAACAAGCATCTAGAAGTTGGAATCACCGTTTTGATGAAGAGATTAGGGAATATGGATTCATCAAGAACGTCGATGAAGCTTGTGTGTATAAGAACGCTAGTGGGAGCATTATTAGTTTCTTAGTATTATATGTCGAGGACATTCTACTATTTGGAAATGACATTCCAACCATGGAAGGTCTAAAAACCAGGCTTGGAAGTTATTTTTCCATTAAAGATCTTGGAGAAGCCGCCTATATTTTGGAAATAAAGATCTATCGGGATCGATCAAGGCGCTTGATAGGTTTAAACTGAAGTGCATACATTAACAAAGTCTTGAATAGGTTCCAAATGGAGAACTCTAAGAGAGGTTTTGTACCTATTCGAAAGGGGACAATATTGAATACATCTCAATGTCTAAGCTCAAAGGATGAGCAAGAGAAAATGAAAGGAATCCCATATGCGTCTGCTATAGGATCCATCATGTATGCAATGATATGCACTAGATCGGACGTGTCATGCGCCTTGAGCATGACGAGTAGATACCAGCAAAATCCAGGTAACAGTCATTGTAAGGTTGTTAAGAGCATATTAAAATACCTTAGAAGGACTAAGGATATATTTTTAATATATGGATCTGATGAGGAGGAACTCGTTGTAAAGGGTTACACGGACGCGAGTTTCCAAATCGATCAAAGTGATTCTCGATCGCAATCGGGGTATGTCCTCATTTTAAATGGAGGAGCGGTCTATTGGAAGAGCTCAAAACAAGATGTGGTAGCATTGTCCACTACGGAATCAGAATACATCACCGCTTCATTGGCAGCCCAAGAAGCTGCATGGTTGAAGAAATTCATTGCCGACCTAGGGGTGTTCCCCACCATTCAAGACCCCCTAGAGATCTTTTATGATAACGAGGGTGCGATTGCTCAAATCAAGGAACCTCGTGCGCACCAAAAGACTAGACATATCGAGCAGAGATTCAACTACATAAGGGATGAAGTTGAAAGGGGAAAGATATGTATCCACCAAGTTCACACCGATCAAAACATTGCAGGTCCATTAACGAAGCTCCTTGAACGGGCAAAACATGAGGGTCATACATGTGCCTTAGGACTTCGATATTCTATTGATTGGATTTGATCTATTTTGTATTTGGATATTGGAACAATTGTTATTTTAACTCTTTTATGGTATTTTGAGTTATGTTCCATTTTAGCATGTTTAAATCCATTAATAAGTTACTTATTCTAAATTTCCGTAGTCGATCATACTTGTGGGAACAAATATGAATGTAAGACTATTATGAACTTGGATTGGTGGATATTCATTAGATATGAATATAGAGCAAAGTGTTGCTGCCAAGGTTTATAGATATTTGTGGGATACAAATATTAGACTGACTCGCTCTCAAATGTTATTGCATGGAATCATTTATGATTGTTCATAAGTATATTTGAGTAAAGGAGAATATCATAGTATCCTCTGACTTGAGATACATATTGGGTCTTGATATTCACCAAATATTATACCTTAACTTATTTCTTCGCTATCAGTAATATGACAGTACATAAGGCTAAGCTCAGGTGTGGTACAAGGTGATTGTGAGAGACGTATGTAGTCATGAAGGGATTTGTTCCTCTTATTCATTGAGAGTAAGATCTCTAAGGCCTACTAAAGTTAAATCAACAGAGAGTGATCACTCTATGTCTCTGGATTTAACATGAAATTTGTAACGAAAGGATAAATGATAGATTCACCTAAATCATGTTCAAGTAAGGGACTTGGAGGGGATGATGTTATTGAATGGCACATATAGTCATATGTATTAGGGGTAGTAAATTATAGTTAGGTGGTCTTTACTGCTTGCATCAATCTTCTATGTATCTTGTGCAAGTGGGAGATTGTTGGACTCTGTATGTCCAAGACACATATTAAATTGATGTGGCTAGTACTTTATGATCCAAGTCGAGTCATACCCAATAACAAGCTAGACAAACACTTATAATATTTATTTATGATATGATCAAACAAATAAATATCAACACTTATAATATTTAGAAATTGGTTTTTTAAATAATTACACTTGAGAAACTAATAAATTATATATGGATAATTTATTTTGAGAGAATATTTTATTCTGTTATTTAATGGGTTAAATAACATTTTAAAAGGTTGCATGACAAAAATTGGGAGAAGACTTGTAAAAATCCTCTCTAAAAAAATCGGCCAACATAGTGTGGTTATTTCCAAGTTTTTCAAGTTTGATTCAAGTGTAAAATCCTAGCGAAACTTAAAGTGTTTGTTGGAATGCTTGGGTATACAAGCTTGAGGTCTTCTACATTTGAAAATTTCCATTCAAGAAGCATCATCCTCTTCATATCTTTTACCCCAAGAAGGTAGTATTTTAAAACACCCTATGGTTGTGTTTGATAGCATGCATGTTCGTATATGGATCCGGGTATTGGGTTTTACATATAAAATGAGTTTTATATCTAAAAAGTAACATGTTTTAAATAACTTTTCTGCTGTGTTTTGATCTTATTTGGATAAAATCACTTTGATAAACATGTTAAAAACCCAACACTTAATATGTGGGTAACATCTCTCAGATATATGGACTTAGTACTCCGAAATTTCGTTTGAGAGAATGCCTAATTCTAAGATATTAGGTCTTTATATAAAATTGATATCTTGGGTATTATACAAGATCTTCTGCTTTTGCGTCAGTAATGGCCTAGATTTTGTAGAATACTTTCGCGCTTTAAACCCAAAAACTACACAAATTTGAAAATGTCAAAAGATATTACAATTGCAGTAAAAAGATTGTTGGGATTGAACCCTACCAAAGGAACAGTTGATAAAGCCAAAACTGGATCAGATCACTAGATTCACAAGAAACAGTTGATTGCATCAGATCTTTCCCCTTGAATGTAGCCCTAACATCTGATGCCCTCTAAGTACTTCCCTTCACAACAATTGCTGATCCCTAAAGACTGTTGAAGATAAAGCACTAATGCTCAATCTACTGATATGGTTCAAGTACTGCTGAAGACACAAAACACTGCTGGAGCTATAACAGTGGAATGAAGAAGCAATAGTTTTACTTTATTTTTTGTAATGTATTTGCAATCAGTTATTTAGTCATCAGTGGTTGTAATAGTCATTGGTTAGAGGTTGTTAGGAGGTTAGATGTCACTTTCATGGTGATGTCAGCCAAAAGATGCTCAGTGGTTGTTCTGTACTATAAATAGAACAGTACCCTGTACTGATCTATTAGCTCTCTTCATCACCAACTCATTCTGTACGAACAATCACTGTGAGCTCAGGCTGAGGGGGAAATTATGTGCATGCATGCTGTGTAATTGACTATTGTAATAAATACAATCATTCGATTTCATGTCAAACATGTTTGCTTAAACTTATTCTCTCTTTGATTGTGTGTTGAAAGTTTATTCCATCTATTTCCGCTGCAACTATCTTTGTTTCATCTTCATATTTGTTAAACAAACACAATCATAACAAACTCGGAGCCTAACAAAGATTCCTAAATGGGACATCACTCTAAGTCGAGCCTTTATCTCTTTGTCAGTACAGTGCTACTAACCTAAGCTTTCAAGGTCTCGCAATAACCCAGAGACAGATATCAATTAGGTATATTCACATGTAAGATTGAATCTAGGGAATCTGGATACGTGAGTATATTCTGAGGTGGGACACTCTGTTAAGTTAGTTCCTAAAACATCTAATCTCATATCTTGAAACAATCGAAGTCTGTGTAGAAATTTAAGTGGATTACTATACTGACAATCTATGTGAACTGTTTAAATCTTAAAGTTTAAATAGATCAACGGTGTTTGTGATTTGTCAAAAACTGACATGATCCTCTATCAGGAAATCACAAAAATATGTTTGTACATAGTAGTTATATTTAAGTAAACATACTCAAAATCTTAGGTATAATACAAAAAGATTTTGTTTCATTTTATGTTTCGACAACCGATGTTGGGATGCTGAATTTCAAAATATGAATATCCTAAACCAAACTAGAAAAATATTACAAGTTCATTAAGTTGAAACTTTAATTTGATGAAAATGATAGTGTGTTTGCAAAAAGATCAACCAAGGTTATTAAGTTGAACTTAATAGATAAATCGGATAATCAAGGTCATTAATTTGGACTTGATTGTCTGAGAGGGTTTCTAATATTAAACACTTTTGAAATTTGAAAATGATTATCAATGGTTGATTTGAATATTTCAAAGTTTAAATCTAAAATGTGTATTTGAATGTTAGAAAAGTTTGACAGGAAGCTAAAAGTTAGAGAGAGTAGAACAGGAAGCTGAAAGTAAAGGGGAGCTGTGTAAAACATTGAACAAAGAAAAGGAAGCTCAAGATAAAAGAAAGAGTGTTGAGCTATCATGTCAAATGAAGAGTGCTAAAGCAAGGGGAGATTGCAAAGGGGAGTCTTGTCACACCCCCAAAATACCACATGCGGAAGCACCGTGGGACGTGTGACGTACCAGGATCCAAGCAACCAATCACATTGAACCAATAATAAATATTTAAATAGAACATTCGATTCATTGCATAAGATAAATCCAAGTCATAAGTTAAAACCAAAGAAAACGTTTAGCGGAAGCATATAGTAAATTGTGAAACAACTGTCGCAAAATAAGTGTTCAAAACCAATGTATCAAATATCCAAGAGTCTCGATCCATGACCACTCCAGCACTCCCAGATAGCAAGTCCATATCAAGATCCTAACGACCTGCAAGCATGCAGACAAGTGTGTCAGATGACGCTGGTGAGTTCAAAGTTTTTTTAACGCGTTTAGTTACCAGATATGTGTATAAAACAGTTCAACGATTTGATTTGATGTTGTTATTAACTCGATTACCGCAATGGCTACAAGATGTATTTGCCCAACCCCAATGTCTCTATCAAAACATTGGTCATGCTTTAAGGTAATTAGTTTACGCCCGTCCTCCCCGGTACGGTGTGAGGGTGCCAAATCTAATAGCGCTATCAACTAAATACCTCGTTGCCTCCCCGGCAACTATCGGTAGATGTAAGGGGTCTTATATGATAGAATTGAGTGTAATAACAAACATCCTAATAACCCAACGTTCCTCCCCGGAACAATTACCAGATATCCCTCCCCGGGATGCATGCTTGGAAAAAGAGCAGTGAACTCACCTTGGTTTGCTCGGTAAGATTAATTACTCGCACACACACAAATCAGTCAAAGCCTACGGTATTCATGTATGCGTAATCAGTTTCACAATCTCAAAGGTCACGTATAGATAACAGTCATATAGTACATTATCAAGCAATAGTTGAAGATAAAGCACTGATGCTCAATCTACTGATATGGTTCAAGTACTGCTGAAGACACAAAGCATTGCTGGAGCTATAACAGTGGAATGAAGAAGCAATAGTTTTACTTTATTCTTTGTAATGTATTTGCAATCAGTTATTTAGTCATCAGTGGTTGTAATAGTCATTGGTTAGAGGTTGTTAGGAGGTTAGATGTCACTTTCATGGTGATGTCAGCCAAAAGATGCTCAGTGGTTGTTCTGTACTATAAATAGAGCAGTACCCTGTACTGATCTATTAGCTCTCTTCATCACCAAGTCAATCTGTACGAACAATCACTGTGAGCTCAGGCTGAGAGGGAGATTATGTGCATGCATGCTGTGTAATTGACTATTGTAATAAATACAATAATTCTATTTCATGTCAAACATGTTTGCTTAAACTTATTCTCTCTTTGATTGTGTGTTAAAAGTTTATTCCATCTATTTCCGCTGCAACTATCTTTGTTTCATCTTCATATTTGTTAAACAAACACAGTCATAACAAACTCGGATCCTAACAAAGATTCCTAAATGGAACATCACTCTAAGTCGAGCCTTTATCTCTTTGTCAGTACAGTGGTACTAACCTGAGCTTTCAAGGTCTCGCACTAACCCAGAGACAGATATCAATTAGGTATATTCACATGTAAGACTGAATCTAGGGAATCTGGACCAACATAATCTTTTAACCAACATAATCTTTTGAGCTTTATGTGAAGAGTTATCTCTTTGTCAGTACAGTCAACTTCATACAATCCCAAGTGATCCTAAGGTGCAAGAAGCTAGATTAAGGAGCTTGGAGCCATTGGAGGTTGAAGGACCTTTCTCACGAGCTTTTAACCACCTAGTTTATCATCTTCATCATCTTTGATCTCTTCCCTAGCCTTGTGCTAGTAGTAAGACTCTCATAACTTGTATTTACTTCTTATTATGTTGGTTAAAAGATTATGTAAGTAACAAATCATAAAGATCATGAAAGAACAAGAAGATAACTCTTCACATAAAGCTCAAAATCATAATAATCTATGTTGATTTAGTGTATGTGTGAATCTTGATTGTTGATTTCTTGTGATTATGATGTTAATTATCATAAGAAGCTTGCTAGATTGTGATTAAACACATGATCTAGCAAGTGAGAGGATGAATCATGTGAAAAACAAGATGATCATCCTTTATGTTTCTCATGAACTTGAAAATGAAGATGATTTTGTGAAGTATGATACATGTTAAAAGTCTTGTAAATGGATGATTACAAAACTATTTTTCTCAAGAAACCAAGTTTATTTACAAGATTTACAAAGCATGATTTCTATGGAAACTAATCATATTTTTAGTTTTAAATCAAGACTAGAAACATGTTTGTAACAAGAAAAATACAAAAGAATCATTTTTGGAAAAATCATCTTATAGGTTGTGAAAGACTAAATTCTTCAAGAATGTGATTTATAAACAAATAACCATGTTTTAAAGGTTAACTAAATCTACTAAATACCATACTAAGTTACTACAAGTTTTTACAAAACTTCAAGTTCATGATGTAGTGTAAATTGTTAGATTTTGGCGCATGGTAAGTGTTGATTGAATTGTTGCTGATTGGTGATGATTTTAAAATAAAATGATATGCTTTGAAAGCATGGAAACCTCCATTTTTAAGGAGAAACTATGGCAAAATTTTTCTAGAATTTAAACACTTGAAAAATATTTTTAAACAAACGTTTACAAGTAAATTTTAACCATTGTTTTTCATATAAAATTTGCCATAATTTTTGTTACAAAAATTACAAACATTGGAGGTTGATTTTTGATAAATAAAAGTGACTAAGTATATATTTAGGAAAATATATTTAGATGTCACAAGTTGTGTGATTACTTGTATATTATGTGTATTAGTTATATTATTTTAGGACTTGAAAATAATATAACTCACCAAAATACCAAGAATTATGATACAAAATAATACCAAAATTTCAAGAAAACAAATATATAATTTATACCCAAATATTGGACAAACCGAACAAGGAATATGGATTTAATATATATTCCGGAATTAAGTTCATATATTTTGACAAATAAGTTAAACGGCATTTTGGAAACCAAAGAAACGGAAATTATAATTTTTACAAGTGTTACAAAAATATATCATATTTTTGTCAAGTAGAAAATATATTATCCTGAATTATTAGAAGATATATTATTTTGAAGAAAATATATATTTTCCTGAATTATTATCCTGAATTATTAGAAGATATATTATTTTGAAGAAAATATATATTTTCTTAAACAAATTTAGAATATATTATTTTTGGGTGAAAAATGGATTTATAAATAATATTTAAGATAATCTTGAAAATATATTATTTTTTAGCTTTATATGAAAATATAATTATTTTTGCCAAGGAAGAATTATAGTTAATTTTCTATAAAAGTTTTTTTTAAAATATATATATTTTAAGAATATATATTGGTGATTTTTATTGGTTAAAAATAATATTCCGGAAAATTTAAATACAAGAACTAAGTATCTCATACGTACAAATACACATCAGAATACCCCACCGATACTTGGAAAAATACACAACACTAAATTACACAAGTATAAGTATACCCATCATTGGGAAAATTATTCATGGAAGGATTACAAGTCAATTAAGTTAAAATATATTATTTTAACAAATATTCTAAAAATTAATATATATAATTTAAGTTAAAATATTATTATTTTAACCACTAATTATATACTTTGGAATAATATTTTGTACAACAAGACATAACTCAAGGATACTAATTCATAACAATTAAGACTAAAAGCGGTGGCACGACCTAGCCGTCTAATAAAACGTAGCACGTGTGTAGGAAGTTGCATGACTCCGGGACAGAATCTTTGAGTTACACCAGTTACAGGACGCAAGATTGTGAGTTCATGTCCCCATTTTCTTTTAACTGTTTTCAGTTTTATAACTTCAGGGGTGAAATACATGTTACAAATATTTCAATGATTCCAAATGGTATGGTTAGCTAAGGAATGAACTGTTAGATCATGTGAATGGGTAGGCGTACACTTAAGACCATTAATTCTAGTATAAGGACCGAGGGACATGAGTGATAGATCTATTTTGGTGTTGCGAGCCCCACCCCTGGGTCGGAAGTCGCCGGAAGTGGCCGAAGTTGGGTCTTCCAGCCGGAAGCCCAGTAAAAAATCTGATAGGTTTGAGCCTTCCTACGCCGTTGCACACATATTAATGACCTTGCAAATCATTAATTGATCTGTTCATAGACGCTTTCATACCGGTTTAAAAATACATACTTACAGTGATTACAAGTTTATTACGAGCTCACATACAAAACATATGAACTCGCTCAACTTTTGTTGATGTTTTCAAACTGCATGTATTTCAGGAATTTGATTGTGGATCTGGCGGGCGTTCAGGGTTTTCAAGATGTGTCCACAAGAAACGATGTCATCTAGTTGGAGGGTTTGAATCGTGTATTTTATCTTTGATAAGATACATGAATCAAAGCCTCGTTTTATTAGTGTCTTTTGCTAAAGTCCATTTTGGAACTTAAAACATTTGGTCGGTTTGTATGATTAAACTTGAAGTCTTTGTTTGGTATTAAACAATGTGGGTTGTAATATTTTGAATCATATTTATGGATGAACATCGTAGTTTTAATCATTTAGTTGTTTGATATAATTGAATGCAATGATATTAAGCAAGTCACACATAACACGCTTCCGCAAAAGTCAGGGTGTGACATTGAAAGCAAAACAAGCAGAGGATATCTCAAAAAAAGACACAAAAGGAAAATCTGATAAAGAAATACAAAGAAATCTGCAATATCTGCTCAGCCAAGTCAGAATATTGGAGCATTTTTCAAAAGATCTTTGTCAGCAGTTGTCAGAAATAGATGATGAAAGCCTAAGGAAAGAATACATTGAGCACATCTTAGAAAACAAGAAATACAAGGCAGAAGTTATCAATGACTAGACCATAAGTGAGCTCAAGCAAGAAGTTGCAAGAATACAAAAGATGCTTGAAGACGCAACAATAAAACAAACCCCACCAGTCTGGTCCCAGTATAAAAAGAATGTACCTAAAAGGGCTTTGAAATTGAAGAAAATGAAGGAAGAGCTTATTACTGCAAATTATGGATCAAGGAATCAAGTCACAAGGTGGACAGAGGTTAAAGTGTTAGAAACCTACAAAAGGTTGGAAGAAAGAAGAAAGAAATATCCCACTGTTAGTGTTGGGTTTTTCACATGTTTATCAAAGTATTTTATCCATATAAAATAAAAACGCAGCGGAAATAATTATTTAAAACATGTTACTTACAAGATATAAAACTCATTTTATATGTAAAACCCAATCCCGGATCCATATACGAACATGCATGCTATCAAAATAAAACACAACCATAGAGTGTTTAGAATACTACCTTCCAAGGAGTAAAGGACATGAAGATGATGATGCTTCTTGAACGGTTGCCTTCAAGTGTAGAATACCTCAAGCTTGTATACCCCAAGCCTTCCAACAAACACCTTATGTTTAGCTAGGATTTCTACACTTATGAACTCACTAAAATTCCATTAAGATCAACCACCATGGCCGAAAATTAGAAGGACTATTTTGAGTTCTTGCACTTGAATTTTTCAAACATGAAAAAACTCTCTTGAATGACCATCTCATGGCTGAAAATCTTAGAGCAAAAATCAAGTTCCTCTTTCATTTTTTGTCATCTAAAATGTTTAATAATAGTTGAGAGAATCTTGCCACCTTCTTGGCCAATCAAGTCCCTTCTTACACATGCATTCGCATGTAATGCTATTGGACCAAGAGTGCTTGGGAAGACCACCCAATCAACACACATGCAAATGCATGAAATTTCATTGGACCAACAATTTTTGGGAAGACCCCATGGGGGGGGGGGGGGTGGCGGCCTAGACTTTTATTTAAAAAAAAATCCATTTTTTCTTTTAAATAATATAAGTCTTACATATATATATTTTATAACTTTTATAAAATATAAATCATATGTTATAAGACTTATGCTATTTTTATTATGTTATTTAACCAATTAAATAACAAAATAAAATACTCTCTCAAAACAAATTATCCATATAATTTATTAGTTTGTCAAGTGCAATTATTTAGAAAACCAATTTCTAAATATTCTAAGTGTTAATATTTATTTGTTTGATCATATCATAAATAAATATTGTAAGTGTTTGTCTAGCTTGTTATTGGGTATGACTCGACTTGGATCATAACGTACTAGCCACATCAATTTAATATGTGTCTTGGGCATACAGAGTCCAACAATCTCCCACTTGCACAAGATACATAGAAGATTGATGCAAGCAGTAAATGACGCCTAACTACGGTTTACTACCCCCAATACGTATGACTATATTTGCCATTCAATAACATCATCCCTTTCAAGTCCCTTACTTGAAAATGATTTAGGTGAATCTATCATTTATCCTTTCGTTACAGATGTCATGTTACATCCAGAGACATAGAGTGATCACTCTCTGTTGATTTAACTTTAGCAGGCCTTAGACATCTTACTCTCAACGAATAAGATGAACAAATCCCTTTTTGACTACATACGTCTCTCACAATCACCTTGTACCACACCTGAGCCTAGCCTTATGTACTGTCTTGTTATAGACAGCGAAGAACTAAGTTAAGGTATAATATTTAGTGAATATCAAGACCCAATATGTATCTCAGGTCAGAGGATACTATGATATTCTCCTTTACTCAAATTTACTTATGACCAATCACAAATGATTCCATGCAGTAATATTTGAGAGCGAGTCAGTCCAATATTTGTATCCCACAAATATCTATGAACTTTGGCAGCAACACTTTGCTCTATATTCATACTAAATGAATATCCACCAATCCAAGTTCATAATAGTCTTACATTCATATTTGTTCCCACAATTATGATCGACTACGGACATTTAGAATAATTAACTTATTCATGGATTTAAACATGCTAAAATGGAACATAACTCAAAATACCATAAAGAGTTATAAAAACAATTGTTCCAATATCCAAATACAAAATAGATCAAATCCAATCACTAGAATATCGAAGTCCCAAGGCACAAGTATGACCTTTCATGCTTTGCCCATTCAAGGAGCTTCGTGAGTGGATCCGCATTATTTTGATCAGTGTGAACTTTGCAAATACATATCTTTCCCTTTTTCAACTTCATCCCTTATGTAGTTGAAACTCCGCTCAATGTGCCTTGTCTTTTGATGTGCATGAGGTTCCTTGATTTGAGCATTCGCACCATCGTTATCACAAAGATCTCTAGGGGTTCTGAATGGTAGGGACTGCCCCTAGATTGGCAATAATTCAAGTGGCAGATCCATATGAATTATCTCAATCAATGAAGCGGCGAATGCTACCCCGATTGTAATCGAGAATCATCTCGATCAGTTGGGAAACTCGTATCCATGTAACCCTTTACAACGAATTCCTTTTCACCAGATCCATATATTAGAAATATATCCTTAGTCCTTCTAAGGTATTTCAATATATTTTTAGCAGTCACCTAATGACCGTTATTCGCTGTTATCTACTCGTCATGCTTAATGAGCATAACATGTCTGGTCTAGTGCATATCATTACATACATAATTAATCCTATAGCAGACGCATATGGGATTCCTTTCATTCTTTCTCTCTCATCCTTTGAGCTTGGACATTGAAACACATTTAATATTGTCCCCTCTTTGAATAGGTACCAATCCTTTCATAAAGTTCTGTATCTTGAACCTTTTCAAGACTTTGTCAATGTATGCACTTTGATTTAAACCTATCAAGCGCCTTGATTTATCCCTAGAGATCTTTATTCCCCAAATATAGGCGACTTCACCATGATCCTTAATGGAAAAACAACTTCCAAGCCAGGTTTTACACCTTCCATGGTTGGAATGTCATTTCCAAATAGTAGAATGTCTTTGACATATAATACTAAGAAAGTAATAATGCTCCCACTAGCCTTCTTATACACAAGATTTATCGACGTTCTTGATGAATCCATATTCCCTAATTTCTTCATAAAAAACGGTGATTTAAACTTCTAGATGCTTGTTTCAATCTATAGATTGATTTCTTTAACTTGCATACTTTGTCAGGATGTTTTGGATCGACAAAACCTTCAGGCTTAACTATATAGACATCTTCCTCAAGATATCTATTAAGGAAAGCCGTTTTGACATCCATTTGCCAAATCTCATAATTATATTATGCAGGTATGGCAAATAATATCCTTATCGACTTTAGCATCGCCACAGGCGAAAAAGTCTCATCATAATCAACCCCTTGAGTTTGAGTGAAACCTTGTGCTATAAGTCTCGCTTTATAAGTATCCAAGTTACCATGCATATCTGTTTTCTTCCTGAAAACCCACTTACTTCCAACTACTTTGGAGATAAGAGGTGGCACAACCAATTCCCAAACTTGGTTGTCATACATGGATTGCATCTCTACGTTCATAGCCTCAAGCCATTTGTCGCAATCGGATTTTGACATTGCATTATGGTATGTGGTAGGTTCACCCGAATCTACCACGTAGCATCCATCCATGAAAAATCCATATCTTTCAGGTGGACTACTAATTCTACCAGATCTGCGAACGTTTTATGTGTGTTTTTTAACTACTTGATTATTTTCAACAACCTCTTGTTGAGTGCTAGTTTTAACCAAACGTGTATCGGCTTGTGGTTCCTGATCCTCATCAAGTTCCACTGTTCTACTAATTCCTTCCACAAGGAACTTAGCTTCCAAGAACTCAGCCTTTCGAGCAACAAATACCTTTTGCTCTGTTGGATCATATAATTAATATCCTATACCATCTTTAGGATATCCTACAAAGATACACTTAGTGGATCGTACTTCTAATTTGTTTGGGGTGCATAGCTTAACATAAGCTTCACAACCCCATACCTTTAAATATGATAATGATGGAACCCTTCCATGCCATATTTTTAAAGATGTCGTATCCACTTTCTTTGTTGGGGCCATACGGGCCGTGGAGAGCAAAGCGTAACCCCAAATGATAGAGATGATGCGCTCCTAGCCATCATGGATCGAACCATATCCAAATAGAGTTTGATTCCTCCTCTATCGGAACGAAGAACTTTGGTTGAGTTAATTTTGTACTTCACCTTTTGAAGACTTTGAACATTTCAAAACTTCAACTTTGTGTCTTAGCAAGTACACATAACCATAACTACTATAGTTGTCGGTAAAAATAATGAAGTATCTTTCACCATTCCTAGTCATTGGCTTAAAAGGATCACATACATCCAAATGTATGATACCTAATAAATCTTTTGCCCTTTCCCACTAAAGGGTTTCTTAGTCATTTTACCTTTTAAACATGATTCGCATATATCAAATGAACCAATTTCATTTGTCTCCAAAAGACCATTCTTTCGAAGTGTTTACATGCGACATCTGTTTATATGACCAAGGCGATAATGCCAAAGATAAGTCTCACTCAAATCCATTTTGAGTTTGTTGGTGATTGCTTGGTACATTGAACTATCAAATGATGTATTATTATGAACCAATTCATAACTACCATTTGAAGGCATAGTTTTAAAGTAAAACATGTCATTCATCGAAATATAAATGTCATTGTTTACAAACTTTAAATCAAAACATATTGTCTCAAAAGGGAAACTTAAATAATGTTCCTAGTCAAAACAGGAGCATTAAAAACATTTTAAAACAATTTCCAAACCATTTGGAAGTTTCAAAACATAGTCTCCCTTCTTGTAATGCTTATTTCTTTTGAATTCTTGCAATGAATTGCAAATATGATGTAACACCCCGAAAATATAAAACTTTATAATTTTAATTATAAAGTTTAAATAAACAAGAATATTATTTAACTAGGAAATTAAAACCTAGTTAACTACAAGTCTAGATGTCACACCCTCAAAATACCACCTAGGGAGTGTCCCTGTTAGGCGTGTGACCACTAGCAACGAGCCACTAACTACATTGAATCATAAGTTTAAAATAACGTTCCATCAATTAATAATGATAAAATCCCAATCATAAGTTATTCAAAAACCACAAGTTCAGCGGAAGCGTTAGTGTAACATAATGTAAATACTTTTCGATCAATCATAAGAAATAAATGTTGGATAAATAATCCCATCCGTATAACCATGACCACTCTCGCTCTCCAGCCAGCAAGCTCCTGTTTCAATCACCTAACGACCTGCGAGCATGTAACAAGTGTATCAGACAAGGCTGGCGAGTTCACAGTTTTAGAAAACGTTTTTTACCAGTTGTATGTAAAACAGTTCACTGACAAATGCAAGTAGTATTGTTAATATCTCAATTCCGAACAAGACGGCTCCTGAAATACATGACTGCCCTTCCCACGTACTCCTATCTAGTACTGGGCCCCGACTAGGTCATTAGTTCACATCCGTCCTATCTAGGAGCGGTGTGAGGGTGCCAAACCTAAGTAGCGCTACCAACTAATACCTGTTACCCTCCAAGTAACATAATAAGGGACTTACAAAAATGATAGGTGAGAATATTAACCAATATACCCGTTATTACCCAGACCACTGACTGTCCCCAACCACTGGGACGCATGCTCAAATGTAGTGAACTCACCTTAGTTTTGCTCGGTAAGAATTAATTCACTTGATTACCAGTTGATCATACGCGTCCTAACATGGTTACCGGTAACAATCAGTTCTATGCATATAAATCACGCATTCCACAATCACCTTACACAGGTGGCGTACAAGTAGTTCACATAACGTCATGCAAATCGTAACAAAGAATCGTGCTACACACAGACCATAACATTCCTTGTAACAATAAGTTTTTCGCCAAATGATATCATGTATTATAGTAGGTTGTGTGTGATAAATGTCATGACATGTAGCAAATCATTTGCATCACTAATCGGTTTCTCTCTCACAAGCATGTGTCATATTTTTCAAATTCACATAACAATAATACTATGCACCCAGCATATATATATATCCTTAATTCACGAAACAATAATAGACACCTACCAACCACATACATGTGATCGACCCACTGTACTCATTTAGATTTGGTTAATTGTTAAGTCCCAGCCCGTAACCCGTTGGTGGTTTTCGTTTTAGCTTATGGCCCACTCAGACCGGCCCACTTGTTTAATCATCTTTACCTAACCCAACCGACCCAATAGTTATACCTCCTTGCTTCACAAAAACCATATTTATCTTTCAATACTATAAAGCTCCATTTATAATAGAATGCAAGAATAAAATAAGCATGATCCACACATGTGATCATGGGGCAGTGGAATAACTGATGAATGCACATGCAAAACTAATATTTGAGATAATTGTGTGCGGCCCTGCAACCGTCCTGTGCATCCCAATACATTATGTGAATAAGTGTTAGTCATGTGGCCCATGAGTGTGGTTTTGAAAGGTCCAATTACATGTTATAACCTACTGTTGTGTGGTCCCATAATAGCTTGCATCTATTAATTTGATGTCAGCCTTTTTACTTAAATTGATGCATCACATGAAAAGGGCATCGAACAGTGTGTACACACATGCAGTTACAAAAGAGATTCACATGTAGTTACAAAAATTCGGTCCAATCCCCATCTAAAATAACATAATCATCATTCAATCGACATCACCTATCATTCATCTCTAATGATTATGTCACAATTATACACATTCCATCCAATCAGTTTCATGATTCTTAAACAATTTTCATCATCACATATGACACGTTAATCCCCAATCATGTATACAAACAGTTTATTATGAATATTGGCTAATATTATCAGAATATCGACATCAACAAATCCAAATTACCTCTAATCCTTAGATCATAACTTGTTATCATACAACCCTTCTAACAGTTAAACATCATGAACTTGTGCAATATTATGTATTACGAATCAACAGCTTATCATCATACAATTCTATACACTAGACAATTAGCCATACCGTTACTATATCATGCAATCCATGTTTAGCAAGAAATACGACTTATTAATATAAAGCATACACTAACCGAGAGCTCGACTTGGTTCAGACGTTGATTCAATGGGATGTTGCTTCAGTGGGGGGGGGGGGGGGGGTCTGCCGTACGTAGGAGATGAAAGAGAGTAGGGTTTTTGTGTTGAGTTTATCACCAAGCTATCAAATGATGCGTAACATGTGTTGTAAGTAGTCAAAGTTTAGGGTAATTACCATCTTAATCAAAATGGGCCGGAGCCCATTTAATTTGGGCTGCCACACACAAGCACACAAATGGTGGTTTGGTTCTCAATTCAATTGGTTAGGTTTGGACTTCAAGGGTGGTGCGGCCCAATTATAATAGTGTGCGTGCTTAACAAAGTTTTAAATACGCATACAGAATTACACTAGAACGAAACGCGTGATACATAGAAAAGGAATAACGAGGAGTTAGGATCACAAGTTTAAACGTTACCAACTTTGAAAGTTCAGGTTGTCACACTAGAAATAACTTTGAAAGTTCAGGTTGTCACATCATCCCCAACTTGAAAGAAATTTCGTCCCGAAATTTGACAAGTAAGCACAAAGGAGTGAAGTGAGAAATCAGGATTGTTGCAGGTTTTCCTCAGGTGCCACATCATCCCCAACTTAAAAGGGAATTTCGTCCCGAAATTCGCCAATGACATCAAGAGTTGATTCAACTGTCTGAGCAATTGGGGATGATTGAGCTTCATCTGGTCTTTGTGTTCACATGTGACCTCCCGTCCATGTCCTGAGCTCCAACGAACTCTCGTGATTGGGGTTTGACTATATTGACGGACCTTGACTTCCGGGTTCATGTTTTCAATGGATTCTTCGACAACTGGAACTTTTCTAACAAGGATATCTCAAACGTTTCAATAAACACTGCCTTAGATTTGAGACATAATGATATTGTACATGTTACCCAATTCGTCAGGTAACTCGAGTGTGTAAGCGATATGACCGTTTCCTTCCAAAATTCTGAATAACTCAACGTAACATGAATTAAGCTTACCACGCTTCCCAAGCGTACTGCACCTTCCCAGGGCGAGATTTTCAACACGATACGATCGCCTACAGCGAACTCCTAGTATTCCCTAAGCTTATCGGCTTTTCCGACAGACATGCGTTGCCGCCAAACGATTTCAGATCTGGTCAATCCTTCCAGGGGTTTTGAGTACAGGTCCTAGACCTGTGATTAGGTTGTCACCCTTCTCTAATCCAACAGGGAGTTTAACGTTACTGCTCAAGTGATGTTTCAAACAGAGTTGTCTGAATACTAGAATGACGACAGCGACGATAGACCTCAGCCAAAGGTATGTGTCCTCCCAATTTTACTAAGTCAGTCATGCACATGCTCGCCGCATGTCTTCGTGTGCCAGGATGGTTCGTCACTCTGTCCGGTTTTCCTTCAGTGATAAGCAATGCCCATGTCTAGACGTGAGCCAAGGGTGTTGTGTATTGCCTAACATGCATCAGGGATAGATCAAAATCAGAGATAATAGGAGTTGGCACCTCGCGCTTACTAGTCGCCTCTCTTAGGGGAACATTCACAGCTGTGAAGACTCGTCAGTTTCCTCGATTGCAAGAAAGTGTGCTGGTAACGTGAGACAGTTAATGATCACCCATGTTATATTGTTTCCATTTCTAGTTGTAAGTAGACTGGTGATAGAATCCATGGCAGTCTGTTCCAATCCCCAAATAGATGCTTCTGATCACTGACGCAACCAGGAGGTTTCTGATGTTCTACCTTGACTTTTGCACAAGTCAAACGTCGTTTACATGTTTCGCTGTGTAGGCCTTCAAGCCCAGTTGCTAGTACAAGATCCTTAGATCTTAATGTATTTTCCATCAACATCCAAATGACTAGAATATCAAGGCTGGTGTGCCTCGCTCAACACAAGTTCCCTTGGATTGCTGCACAGTGGGATCCGTAGTCGTTCGATGAAGTAGTGAATATCGTCCGACTTACTAGAAGTTGCTCCTCCATGCCCCGCATGGATCCAGCTTGAAAATTCTCTTCCTTCAGTGCTTCGGTCTGAACGGAGCAAGTCTTGATTAGTTAGGTTAGAGTCGATAGGGAGCTGCAAAGCTCGTGCACGTTCAAGTTTCACAGTCGTAATCATCCCAAAGTTCCATCCAGCGATTCCCTTAACTGATTTAGCTCTTTTGAAACCAGGGTACACGGGAGGCCCTTGTGATCGGTCTAAGTAGTGCATTCGGTACCATCCAAGTAATGCCTCCAACCCCATTACGTAAGTCATCATTCTCTCGTGTCGGATCGGTGTGTAACTGGGACTCTGATTCAGAGCATCATGGTATAGCACTAGATTATCAGTACTCTCGGATAGAAGCGATGCTCAGTGCATTGCAGAGTTGGGTTTCAAAAGCTGAGAAGGCGTTCTCCTGTTTTGTCTCCCATGAATACACATCACCCTGCTGTGCTATAGGGATTAAAGTTGTGCGATCTTTGAAAATCTCATGAAGTATCTGCGATAGTATCTAGCTAGACCAAGAATTATTTATACCCTCAAAGGAATCTTTGGTGTCGATCAGTTTCTAACAAAATGGATCCTAGCAAAAATCCACGTGTATTCCCCTTCGTTTATTACTGGACCAAAAATGTACTCCTCGAATCCAGAAGTTACGCTTTACAGGACTTTGCGTGTAGGGGCTCCTCACTCGGGAGCTCTAAGTTGATATACAAGTATCGCCCATGGTGTTTCCTTTCTCCTGGGAATGATTCAAAACGCCATCAAAACACGGTCGATTCATGTGATCCGTAAAGTTGTTGATGTGTTAATTACCCCAAAGGTCGTGATATGTAAAGTCGTGTGGCCGTACTGCGCTTGATATGCCGCTTTAGAAACATTCTACCCTTGGACTTCCATCTGGTGATAGTTCGCTTGTTAGTTACCCTCTAATAGGAGCTTAACCCTCGCAGCTGGTTAACAGGGTGCCAATACAGGGTCGAGGCAGACGGTTCTCGTACGTCACCTTGTTGCGTTCTCGATAATACCTACGAAAAGGCTAGTCTTCAGAAATATAACCGGGGCTCCCCAAAGCGAAAATCTAGGTCTGATAAAACTCCCGGTCAACAGTTCCTGTAGTTGATTGAACAGCTCTTGCAACCCTCCGGGTGCACGATGGTAAGGGAACGAGTAATCAGGGATGCCTCTGACGTGAGATCGAACTGAAATTCCGCCTAACAATTTGGAGGTAGTCCTGAAAATTCCTCGAGTAAAACACCGAGGGGAATCACGAACAATTGGTGGATCCTCGACCCCTTTTTTCCTTGGCCTTAACATCGGTAATCATTGCTAACATAGCGGGGTAATCCCTCCGTAAATTCTTCTGAGCCTTCATTGCTAATATGATGCTAACCTTTACACCACTCTGACACTTTAGGGTACAAAGTGACGTAGAATTTCCTTCCAACAGGGTATATCTACGCGATATCTAGCTAATCGATCTCCACACCGACTGCATCAAAACCAACAAGGATAGTAGAAGGGAGGTCAACGTCGAACACTTATCCCACAAGGTCGAGTTTGCATCCCACCGAACACACATGGCTTCCATTGACTTGTCAGCAGTCGGTTCCACAACAGGTTCGGTTTCGAAAAGCATCAGGGTTAAGCAGAATAGAGATGAAGCGAACAACTACCCATACAAGCTATCATGTTGCTGCTATGCCTGGCGTCGCTTACGCCAATCCTTAATGTCCTTCCACGAGCATCATTTCCAGTGTTGTTGTTACGGTTGCGAGGGTTCCCATTACTATCATTATTCCTTTGGTCGTTGACGTCTTGACTTAGCAACAGCCAATCCCTGTCAATGCCACCTTCGTTTCCATGCTGTAGACTACGATTACAAGTACTTTGACGTTGCCGTGCCTGCTGCCTCCAATGTCGTTTCTTGAAACGGAGCCCTGGAATCTTTCACCATCAAAGTCCATATTTTTACCTTCTGTGCCACGCGCTAATCACTGTATGGGTAGCCACACATTTCACTCTATAATCTGTTGTCATCGCCTATGTCCCAATTGATTCGTAAGAGTTGACTCCCACGAGTCGCTTACTAGAGTTAAGAATTCAATTGAAGTCAAGTTGCTGGTGTTCGTTGCCGGTAATCAGGGTTGTCCAAATACTGAGGTCGGTAAAATACTATGCTTACCCTTTTGTCCATCAATCTAACAAGTCGATTGAGTAATAGACAGTATGCTGTAAGAGTGTTGCAGAAGTGATCACACTTCGGGGTCTGAGACGTCAGCACGCTAAGTACCAGCAAACAGGGATAAGTGAGGAAAGTATAGTCCAATCATTTGACGCTGAGCCATCCACTCAGGGACGTTCGTACTAGCACCTAACATTCTACACAGTTCGCTAGGTGTTCAGATGTGTGATCAGGTGATACTCGATAGCATCGAGATTCGTAAGGATTCAGAAAGAGGTGAAAAGATCATGTTCAAGTAAGAGACAATCACTGATATGAATCTTATAGACTGTTGTGTTTCACATCGATCAAATAACGAAACGGAACCCCTTTTTCACTTGTTAAGCCTCACTGGGACTCGCATGCACCCCACATTGTTATTATGTGTGCACCCACAATAACACTGTGATTTGCATGCCCATCTCAGTTCCTCTTAACTCATGTCAAATGGTTCCTCCAACTCGAGTGGCAATCAAAGAGCATCACGTAACGTGGGTCATGAATGTTTAGGGAAATACCACCCTATCAGACACATAACAGAGGCAGGTGATACATGAATTCATACTATTGTGCTAGACGTGCAATCTCATGCAATATCATATGTAAGTGTTCACTAGTTATGCAGTACAATGAGTATACAAGAGACGAACCTTGCAGTCTGGAGCTGAGTGTCATGGTCGTATTCAGAACTTGTTTGGTTATAGTCTGGTTTTATAAAAACATTTTTAAACCAAGTTCACTATAACCAGTGGCTCTGATACCAAACTGTCACACCCTCAAAATGCCACCTAGGGAGTGTCCCTGTTAGGCGTGTGACCACTAGCAATGAGCCACTAACTACATTGAATCATAAGTTTAAAATAACGTTCCATCAATTAATAATGATAAAATCCCAATCATAAGTTATTCAAAAACCACAAGTTCAGCGGAAGCGTTAGTGTAACATAATGTAAATACTTTTCGATCAATCATAAGAAATAAATGTTGGATAAATAATCCCATCCGTATAACCATGACCACTCTCGCTCTCCAGCCAGCAAGCTCCTGTTTCAATCACCTAACGACCTGCGAGCATGTAACAAGTGTATCAGACAAGGCTGGCAAGTTCACAGTTTTAGAAAACGTTTGTTACCAGTTGTATGTAAAACAGTTCACTAACAAATGCAAATAGTATTGTTAATATCTCAATTCCGAACAAGACGGCTCCTGAAATACAAGACTGCCCTTCCCACGTACTCCTATCTAGTACTGGGCCCCGACTGGGTCATTAGTTCACATCAGTCCTATCTAGGAGCGGTGTGAGGGTGCCAAACCTAAGTAGCGCTACCAACTAATACCCGTTACCCTCCAGGTAACATAATAAGGGACTTACAAAAATGATAGGTGAGAATATTAACCAATATACCCGTTATTACCCAGACCACTGACTGTCCCCAACCACTGGGACGCATGCTCGAATGTAGTGAACTCACCTTAGTCTTACTCAGTAAGAATTAATTCACTTGATTACCAGTTGATCATACGCGTCCTAACACGGTTACCGGTAACAATCAGTTCTATGCATATAAATCACGCATTCCACAATCACCTTACACAGGTGGCGTACAAGTAGTTCACATAACGTCATGCAAATCGTAACAAAGAATCGTGCTACACACAGACCATAACATTCCTTGTAACAATCAGTTTTTCGCCAAATGATATCATGTATTATAGTAGGTTGTGTGTGATAAATGTCATGACATGTAGCAAATCATTTGCATCACTAATCGGTTTCTCTCTCACAAGCATGTGTCATATTTTTCAAATTCACATAACAATAATACTATGCACCCAGCATATATATATATATCCTTAATTCACGAAACAATAATAGACACCTACCAACCACATACATGTGATCGACCCACTGTACTCATTTAGATTTGGTTAATTGTTAAGTCCCAGCCCATAACCCGTTGGTGGTTTCCGTTTTAGCTTATGGCACACTCAGACCGGCCCACTTGTTTAATCATCTTTACCCAACCCAACCGACCCAACAGTTATACCTCCTTGCTTCACAAAAACCATATTTATCTTTCAATATTATAAAGCTCCATTTATAATAGAATGCAAGAATAAAATAAGCATGATCCACACATGTGATCATGGGGCAGTGGACTAACTGATGAATGCACATGCAAAACTAATATTTGAGATAATTGTGTGCGGCCCTGCAACCGTCATGTGCATCCCAATACATTATGTGAATAAGTGTTAGTCATGTGGCCCATGAGTGTGGTTTTGAAAGGTCCAATTACATGTTATAACCTACTGTTGTGTGGTCCCATAATAGCTTGCATCTATTAATTTGATGTCAGCCTTTTTACCTAAATTGATGCATCACATGAAAAGGGCATCGAACAGTGTGTACACACATGCAGTTACAAAAGAGATTCACATGTAGTTACAAAAATTCGGTCCAATCCCCATCTAAAATAACATAATCATCATTCAATCGACATCACCTATCATTCATCTCTAATGATTATGTCACAATTATACACATTCCAACCAATCAGTTTCGTGATTCTTAAACAATTTTCATCATCACATATGACACGTTAATCCCCAATCATGTATACAAACAGTTTATTATGAATATTGGCTAATATTATCAGAATATCGACATCAACAAATCCAATTACCTCTAATCCTTAGATCATAACTTGTTATCATACAACCCTTCTAACAGTTAAACATCATGAACTTGTGCAATATTATGTATTACGAATCAACAGCTTATCATCATACAATTCTATACACTAGACAATTAGCCATACCATTACTATATCATGCAATCCATGTTTAGCAAGAAATATGACTTATTAATATAAAGCATACACTAACCGAGAGCTCGACTTGATTCAGACGTTGATTCAATGGGATGTTGCTTCAGTTGGGGGGGGGGGTCTGCCGTACGTAGGAGATGAAAGAGAGTAGGGTTTTTGTGTTGAGTTTATCACCAAGCTATCAAATGATGCGGAACATGTGTTCTAAGTAGTCAAAGTTTAGGGTAATTACCATCTTAATCAAAATGGGCCGGAGCCCATTTAATTTGGGCTGCCACACACAAGCACACAAATGGTGGTTTGGTTCTCAATTCAATTGGTTAGGTTTGGGCTTCAAGGGTGGTGCGGCCCAATTATAATAGTGTGCGTGCTTAACAAAGTTTTAAATACGCATACAGAATTACACTAGAACGAAACGCGTGATACATAGAAAAGGAATAACGAGGAGTTAGGATCACAAGTTTAAACGTTACCAACTTTGAAAGTTCAGGTTGTCACACTAGAAATAACTTGAAATAGGGTTAATATAACCAAACTATATATAGAACAAAAGTGGAGGGGCCTAAGTTGTAAAGATTGAAATTACATTATTATTTTTAATAAAAACAAAACCAAACACCCCATTTTGGGATGTCTGGTCGTACAGAAGAAGCCAGGGGCGATTTCCCCACTCTCAAAACCCTAAACATCACTAAACTCTCAAATTGAAGGCTCAATCCAAGCTGAAATCGAAATTAAAGCATAGATTATTGATCCTCATTGCAAGAGGATTACAAGGTATGTAAAATTTGATGAAAACTCTCAACTCGAAATTCTCATGAAATTGGCATTATCTGAAATTTATGGTTGCATGTTAGTTTTATGATGAATTAGGAAAAATACAGTGTCTAGGGACAAAGCCTAGACCAATACAAGATGAAATCATGTGAAATTTTAGTAAAACCCATGAACACCATTATAGGTGATTAGTGGGTTATGTAGATTTTAATGAACACTAGGAAATTGTGTTGTTCTAGTGTAATTTGACAATTGTGAAGTGATTTCAGAATCATAGAAGCTAATAATCTTGTAAAATGGTTGATTGATGTGAAATTAGGGCTAAGAGATAAGCTAGAGACTTGATATTTAATCATGTAAGAATCTGCCTATAAGGTGTTTGTGAAAATGGCTTAAAACTGAAATTCAAAGTTGAAAAGCATAATTATGATGTTTCGGTGTATTATGCGAAGTATGATTTAAAGAGAGTTCTAAACATCTTATAAATGAACTCTATAGGAAAGGACGCAGGAGCGTCAAGCGGACAAGCAGGTGGCGAATCACGTTTGAAGGGCCTACTTTGAAGGTATGTAACTTGACCCGTTACATCAAATAAATTGTTGTTAAACTATACATAGTCGCATTGTAGAATAGAAGTTGTGTTGATTATTACTTGAATTAATAAGGTTAGAATTAATAAGGAACCGTTTGGTGGTCATCATATTGGAGAATTTCCACAAGATGAGCCAACGGGTCGGATAATAGAGTGAATTATAGTATTGTTGTTTTAATTAGTTAGCAATGGAAATAACAAGCACAAGAGCATTAAACCATGGGATTGGTAAGGAAATGCAGGTGATGCTAAGCTCTGGAAGATGGGCATAAAGCGCCATAGGCTTGCTAGTGAAATGGTAGTAAAATGGGTAGAGTTAAAGTGGGTCGAATAAATGTATAGTGACATTTAGTCGTTCGGTCCGTAAGTTAAATTTTTGGTATGATAGTTGTAATGAGTGTGTCCGTAATGAATTTACAGACTTATAGAAAAAGAATCGCCTAAAACAACATGTGGATTCGGGTGAAATCAACAATACGGTCAAAATGGTAAAGTTGCAGGTGCTACCGTAACTTACGGTCTCCACCATAACTTACGGTAGACATAAAAACAGTTACGGCAGACTTATACTGCCTTACGGCAGACTATAATGAATCAGCATCTACCGTAACTTACGGTAGACACCATAAGTTACGGTAGAGTCTGGAAAACTTGTATTTTTATTTTACTTTCACATTTCGATGTCAGAACAGTTTTTATGCATTACATAAATGTCAAAACTAACATTTTTAGTGGTTTTGAGCTTAGGTGAGGATGTGGATCTTACGGATGGCTGTCAAGCAAGTTTTGAAGAACCAAACACACTTTAGAAGCTTCCGTGATATCTAACTTTAATAGACAATGATTTTGGCATATAAACATTTTGATAAACAATTTATGAATGTTTGATTTAGTCGTTAGTAGACTAATGTTTTGCTACTTATGAACTTTATCTATGAACTTATGTTATAAGTTGGACATCTTTTATATAAAATTGTATGAATTTTATTAAATTCAAGTAGTAATTAGAAGGGTGTTACAAGTTGGTAATCAGAGCTTAAGGTTGTCAACAAAGTGTTCGGTTCAAGCTTGATCGATCGTCCGGTAAGAATTAATTGCTTTAGTAGACTTACTAGAATACTAGAAAAAGGAAATTTGAATTGATATGCACGGGAAGTGCATGTTTACACACTCAAACCCGGAAAAGTGCACTAAGCATAAATGGTTTAAGCAAGTGGTGAACTTGGCTAGATCAAAATGAATGACGCATATGTCATAAATGAAATGTTTAACAATTAGTGTAAACATTTCAATTTCAAGATGACGGAAAGATGGGAGGAGTGTATGAATATGCTCGGACCCGGGAAAATAGACTAAGTAAGAAAGGTAAGGTAAGGCAAGATATATACTTGACCAAACCGAAAAGGAATAACACGTTATTTATGATTGAATGAGAGTGATATAAATTTCCGTATAATAAGATGGAAATGAATTAAATAATTATTGATAAATCGTGATGGATGTTTCAGTTAAAGAATTGTCTGGAGTAACCGGAGATGATTCGACATCTCAATTGACTGAACAAATGAAAGCTAAGATTTCCGAGGAGGTCGGAAAAGTTCTAGAAAATAGTCTATCACAGTATATTGATAGATTACAAACCACAATCGTGCCAGTGGTAAACGATATGATGACTGAATTAAAAGACAGCATACTACAAGAAATAGATGAAAGGAGGGTGTTGGATATGAATCCAAGATCCGTAAAGAAGTCCAAGTCTAATAAAGCTCTCAAGAAGGGAGTTACAAAAAGTGTGTTACATCAGTGTAGATTTTGTGAAAAAATCACAAGGGTACATGTGGTAAGCCAAGACATAAAAAGTCTAAATGTCCAGAGAGGCTTGGAACCAAGGACACAACCGACACAAAATCTGATGCCCAGAAATCAAGGACAAAGTTGTTTTATATAACAGCCACGGAGGCTAAAGCTGAACCTGATGTCGTTTCAGGTATACTCTTGTAAATTAAATTTCAGCATGAATTTTTAATTATTACGAGTGCAAATAAATCGTTTGCTTTATATCGATTTATTTAACATTCTACATTAGTGTTAACGAAATTACCAAGGCTTTGAAAAATAAAAATAGGTAATAATAAAAGTTCTATTGTTTATAAGAGGTGCTGAAACTGTACGTTGAGCATCGAGGTAAAAATAATCATGATAAATATTGCCTTGGGAAGGGGTGCGCGCACACTCGAACCCGAGAACGTAATGAAAGATAAGCGTCATAATAGGGAGGAGTGTAATAACATCCGAACCCTGGGAGTTTACAATAGTAATAGGTGACAAGGACATGGTTATAGACTAAGTCAAACTAAATGAAACAGATAGAAACATCGTTTATGTCAACAAACGATGTGGATAAATTCCATACAACGATATGAAACAATAACATGAAATGAATTGATTTTGTTATTGTAACAATGGGTTAAAGTCAGAAATCAAGAGATTAAGATTTGGATAGGAATATCCTCAAAAAAGAAACTAAATGGACAATATGTATTATTTGTTGCTGTAAATAATGAAATACCAATAAATTTGGATTTAGAAGCTCGGGTATGGGTAGATACCCAAGTAACATATTATTAATAAATTCCTCCTCAGGAAGAATGATAGTCACCTTGATGAGGATGAATATGTAAAAGAATTAGTAAGACAAACATTATGAAAGCGTTAGAATAAGAACGAGTAAACCCCAAAGGCCGAATAACAATAACAGTAGTTTACCAAATAAGACTTGAGACATGGGCCTTCGGGACATTTGTAAAAGAAACAGACCTAAGGGTCGCTGACAAAAGAAAGGTGGTGTACGGATTGAATAAAGTATAGTAGTTGATATTCCAAGTAAGCGCGACCTGGATAATGAAAGCGAGAAATATTATTGAATCTATGGGATAAGTCATAAAAGAGTATGAAAGGGAAAACGCAAACCAATGAAACCGGAGTGTTAAAAAATATCAAGATCAAGAACCCGGGTAACGGGTTGAAAGGAAATAGAGGCATAAACCAAATAACGGCATGAGTAAAATAAACCAATGCGAAGGACACATAAGAAGTCATAGAGTCGGAAAGATAATCCGAAAGAAAATGAGTGTAGCCTTAGACTACAGTCAAGGTCAAACGAATAGAAGATGATCCATGGGATCACCATAACCTCCAAATTATAAACAATGTAAAGGCCTACGGGAACAAAATGACCATAGGGTCGCAAATACAAATGGAACATACTAGGGGGGGGTCTCACCCTAAAAAGGTGAAGATCTAATGGAATAGTCCACAAGGCTAAGTAAAGGAACCTACGGGTCGATAATATAAAGCATGGAGAACCAATTATGATTCCTCGCGTAAAATGATAATTCCGAAGAATAATCCTCGTCGTCAATTCCTTGATATGATTAATCGACATGGTTAAAGAGAAAAACATTAAACTAAAATTCAGTTTTAGTAAAGAAACGATGTTCTAACACCTAAGAATACCGAGAGAGAAATTAGAAAATGGTTAGTATTAAAGAATATAAGTCTAACGCCGAAAGCAGTAAGATAATGCAATCGGAGGAAAGATTCTTAAGAATGAAAGGTCAAGGTAAAACTAAACATGGCGTGATGTGATCACGAACACAAAAGTAATATAGAATATAATCACGTTATAGTGTGAATGACTAGATATGGAAGTATAAACACGCAAAGGGCCGATGACGGCAATATTGCATACCCGAATGACGAGGTATGAGGTAAAATGGTGACCAATTAGTTTAGGCAATAAAACAAGTTGTAGCCTAAATAACACTGTGACCTATGTAGAGCGCTTGTTAATATAAAACTAGCGTCATGTAAGTATGGCTTACACTAGTCTTATATTTTAGAATATTCTCTATCGTATTAGTTACGAATAAGATAAATACATAGTTGAGGTATGATGTTTCGGCGTGTAGACGTACGGAACAAGATAGTTGAGCATGACAAGAAACCATGTGGAGGGTTTAAAAGGAGTTAAATCGGTAATTCGATCATTTTATGACAAATGGAAAATGAACTTTTAAATTATTACCTTATAGGGTAAACCAAAACAAACAATAAGGGTAAAACTATAAATTGGTCACGCATCGACCATAACTATTGGTTTTAAAAGACACTTATGAAGTAAGTCTTAATAGGCCGAAAAGTGTTAAAAAATGAATTATAAGTAAAACGACCGCAGGATGTAAATCGGAGCGAGTCATATAGTCGAGATGAAAATACATGTCATCTCGCTAATAAAATCGGTCATTTAGACCAAAAGGGTCAAAGGATGAAGATACCACCTTTTGATAATAGCGACTAATGATTCTTGTCGAGTTATATGATTTCAGGAATAAATGTAGAAATGATATTTGCATCTCTATTATTTAGCAAATATTATAGCAAGGCATTAAAACAGGTCAATACATTGACCCGAGCCAGGTATGTGTAATAGAGTAATTACTCATTTAGAACGTAAGGTTCAATGAGCATTAAATGAAGTCTTAGATAGACAATGGGTTACTTAAATGGGTAAACCGAATGTTTTAAAAGAGGGTAGTGGTGTTTCGAAAAGCATAATGATTTTTCAAACAAGATCATAACTCAAAAGAAGAATTATGGGTCAAACATGCTCTCAAAAGACCTTGTCGTAATTGAAAGACTAAAAAGGACCAAAACGCCCTTGTTAGCTAATTCGAACAAACAACCTTTAAAGGTTGTTTAAAAACGAGTTTTATGATTAGGTAAATACTTAGAAAAAGTATAGAAGCTGAAAGAGGTATTATATTAGTCAAATGGCACTATTTGAGTTTTTGCCGTAAAATAATGATTCGAGAGGTAAAATTTGGTTTATATAGATCACCACATTAAACCCACCATAAATACAGTTTTGTGGGAGATTATAGGATAAGAAATGTGGTGATGGAATGCTAGAAGCAATTGCAAAACAAACAAATTGATCAAGTCAAGATCAAGTGGGAGCATAGGAAAGGTTCGGACACTACGTGGGAGTCCGAAGAGGAGATACGACGTCTCCACCCTACATTATTTGGTACCTACTTTGGTTTCGGGAACGAAATCCTTTTAAGGGGGGTGGACTTGTAACACCCCGAAAATCTAAAACTTTATAATTTTAATTATAAAGTTTAAATAAACAAGAATATTATGTAACTAGGAAATTAAAACCTAGTTAACTACAAGTCTAGAAATAACTTAAAATAGGGTTAATATAACCAAACTATATATAGAACAAAAGTGGAGGGGCCTAGGTTGTAAAGATTGAAATTACATTATTATTTTTAATAAAAACAAAACCAAACACCCCATTTTGGGATGTCTGGTCGTACAGATGAAGCCAGGGGCGATTTCCCCACTCTCAAAACCCTAAACATCACTAAACTCTCAAATTGAAGGCTCAATCCAAGCTGAAATCGAAATTAAAGCATAGATTATTGATCCTCATCGCAAGAGGATTACAAGGTATGTAAAATTTGATGAAAACTCTCAACTCGAAATTCTCATGAAATTGGGATTATCTGAAATTTATGGTTGCATGTTAGTTTTATGATGAATTAGGAACAATACAGTGTCTAGGGACAAACCCTAGACCAATACAAGATGAAATCATGTGAAATTTTAGTAAAACCCATGAACACCATTATAGGTGATTAGTGGGTTATGTAGATTTTAATGAATACTAGGAAATTGTGTTGTTCTAGTGTCATTTGACAATTGTGAAGTGATTTCAGAATCATAGAAGCTAATAATCTTGTAAAATGGTTGATTGATGTGAAATTAGGGCTAAGAGATAAGCTAGAGACTTGATATTTAATCATGTAAGAATCTGCCTTTAAGGTGTTTGTGAAAATGCCTCAAAGAAGGCTTAAAACTGAAATTCAAAGTTGAAAAGCATAATTATGATGTTTCGGCGTATTATGCGAAGTATGATTTAAAGAGAGTTCTAAACATCTTATAAATGAACTCTATAGGAAAGGACGCAGGAGCGTCAAGCGGACAAGCGGGTGGCGAATCACGTTTGAAGGGCCTACTTTGAAGGTATGTAACTTGACCCGTTACATCAAATAAATTGTTGTTAAACTATACATAGTCGCATTGTAGAATAGAAGTTGTGTTGATTGTTACTTGAATTAATAAGGTTAGAATTAATAAGGAACCGTTTGGTGGTCATCATATTGGAGGATTTCCACAAGATGAGCCAACAGGTCGGATAATAGAGTGAATTATAGTATTGTTGTTTTAATTAGTTAGCAATGGCAATAACAAGCACAAGAGCATTAAACCATGGGGTTGGTAAGGAAATGCAGGTGAGGCTAAGCTCTGGAAGATGGGCATAAAGCGCCATAGGCTTGCTAGTGAAATGGTAGTAAAATGGGTAGAGTTAAAGTGGGTCGAATAAATGTATTGTGACATTTAGTCGTTCGGTCCGTAAGTTAAATTTTTGGTATGATAGTTGTAATGAGTGTGTCCGTAATGAATTTACAGACTTATAGAAAAAGAATCGCCTAAAACAACATGTGGATTCGGGTGAAATCAACAATACGGTCAAAATGGTAAAGTTGCAGGAGCTACCGTAAGTTACGGTCTCCACCGTAACTTACGGTAGACAACAAAACAGTTACGGCAGACTTATACTGCCTCACGGTAGACTATAATGAATCAGCATCTACCGTAACTTACGGTAGACACCATAAGTTACTGTAGAGTCTGGAAAACTTATATTTTTATTTTCCTTTCACATTTCGATGTCAGAACAGTTTTTATGCATTACATAAATGTCAAAACTAACATTTTTAGTGGTTTTGACCTTAGGTGAGGATGTGGATCTTACGGATGGCGGTCAAGCAAGTTTTGAAGAACTGAACACACTTTAGAAGCTTCAGCGATATCTAACTTTAATAGACAATGATTTTGGCATATAAACATTTTGATAAACAATTTATGAATGTTTGATTTAGTCCTTAGTAGACTAATGTTTTGCTACTTATGAACTTTATCTATGAACTTATGTTATAAGTTGGACATCTTTTATATAAAATTGTATGAATTTTATTAAATTCAAGTAGTAATTAGAAGGGTGTTACATATGAGTTCCACATCCAGTATCTAATACTCATGTGTTAGAAGAAATATCATTAAGGTCAATATGTATCATTAAGATTGTACTTGATGTTTGCCCTCCATCCCTCTTATTTTTCAACTCTTTGAGATAGGTTGGACAATTCATTTTCAAATACCCTATCCCACCATACTCAAAGCATGGATCGTTCGTGGCAACCTTTGCCTTCTTCTCTTTTGGTTTCGGTGGTTTTGCTCTAGTCTTTCTAACCTTTTTCCCTTTGAATTTCCCATTTCCATTTGCAACATTTGCTTTGGTGTCGGGGTGATGCCCTTTCTTGTTGCCATCCTTATTGATCGTTAGAATGGGTAAAGCCCTTTTTACCCATGTTGAGCCTTTCGAGGTGATCAATGTGGCTTGTCATCTTAAAGACATAAGATGAGTCCGATTGGGTTTCCTCCATTCGATATGCCTGAAGCGCTCGAACTGTTTCGAAGCGTTCTACCCTTAGGAACATTTCCTACAATTGGTTAATCATGTCGTATGCTCATGATGTTCAAAATCCTTTTGAATCTCGGGAATCACAATTCCTAACATGAGACAAGAGGTTTGCGTAGTATCCTTGATATACTTAATCCAATTGTTATAGGCATCCTTATCTTCCATAAGATGTTCATCAGGATTAGGATCGTTCAACACATAGGATATCTTTTCTTACTTGAGAACGATTCTTAAGTTTCGATATAAATCCATAAAGTTTTATGATTGAGACGATCCTTTTCAAGGATTGTTTTTAGTGATAGGTTACGGACGGTTTGGGTAATATTGTTAGTGGTCATCTACAAAATTTAACAAGGTTCAATTTTAGTATTTTCGATATTATTATATTTTAATCATTAATACCCTTTTATGTCTCATAGACAATTAATAAATAAAATCTAGAATCCAACGTTACATTTAAATATCGGTTAGGTGACCTTTATCCCTTTTTTTAAATTAACAAGGTAGTCAACGTTTGACAATTGTAACTCTTTGCAATTTCTAGCCATATGGGATCGGTTAAACATTTTTATGTTTAGTTGGCATGTTTAATCCCATCAACACCTTTGTTCCCCATGCTTCGGTGACCCTAAGTTCATGGTTTCCAAACTAAGTCGTCCAACTTACACACACGTGTGAATTTATACACATAAGTGGTTAGGTGACCTTTATCCCACAAACATGGTAACCCCACCTCGAACATACAAGTTCCCTCAAATGTGGTTAGGTGACCTTTATCCCACAATAAGAGTTCCCAAGTGATTCGAGTGTTGTATAAAAGGATGGTGTTTGACTTGTTTTATAAAAGGGATTTTGAGTTTTTCAAAATTCTAGTTTAGAAAACTTCATGTACCATACATTTGCATGCATTCAAATCCTTGGTACTTTTGTGAAAATAAATTTTCAAGGTTCTTTTTAATAAAACCCATTTTATTATAAAAATCATTAATTTTTAATAACCTTTTATTAACCAATATTAGTGATCTTTAAAGAACCAATTTTAAGCTTGTTGTTGATTATTAGTTTGTTAAGCATGCATATCCAAATATCATCAAACAACAAAATAAACAACCACACAAGCACAACACACATATCATTAGGTGCATAACCATAGCCAACTATTTTGACCACACTTGTTAGCCGAAACAAGTGTGCCAAAAGGTCCTTCCTAAAGCGTGAATATTGACACAAATAATGTGTCGTTGAACTCCCACTTGATCCCGCATCCGAATGCTTTAAGTCTTCTTCTTGTGTTGCGATTTCTTCACATTCTTTGGTCTTCCAAATGTCTTTTATATTCAGCTCCAAACTCCTTTGGACTTCAAAAATGTGTTTTGGTTATCGGGCTAAAATCCCGTTAAGAACCGTGAAGTCCCTTAGGCCCGAAAATAGCCAAAACCAAAAACGCATTTTTATGTGCATCTTCTTTTACAAAAAAAATTATCCTAATACATTTTTTCTAGTAAAAAAAAATGCACCTAATGTATTTATTTATATGCCAAATGAAAATAAATAAATTACATAACTTATTACAACCCATTGAAATAATTAAATATAAATCACAAACACAAATATTCAACAATATTCACACAAGGTCATGGCTAGGTTATGAACACCAAAATATATATATCCAAATATATTGTAGGTCCCAAAATCCGAGGATCAATTAGGAAAACCTAAATCACTTGTTTATAGCAAACACGGTTACGCGTGCGGAATCCACGTAACTATGCCAAATCAAACACGTAAAATGATAACGACACGGTAATAATCAATGATACACACTCGATTGATTAAACGGGATGAGAACCGATTACAAACTGATACAAACACAGTTTAACAGAATTTTGACAGAGTTTCTTTATGTGTAAGCTCTCATCTGCTTTCAACTGTGAAAGCAGATGTGTTTATATAGTCTCTGGACCCAACTGTCGACGAAACACAAGGTGTCACGGCGAAACAGAATATGGGCCAAACATTGGGCTTGAAGCAGCCCAATACACGACGAATCAAATGTGATTCGTCATGAATGTCGGCGAAACAGAAGTAAAGGACATTGGTCTGTTTCGTCATGATGTGTTCCGACGAAACAGACCTGTTTCGTCGAGGTCTGCAACTGTTGTGGTTGTTTCTTGAAACAGACAGCAACAACAGCAACATATAAACAACTTATAATGACCATTCTACCCTTTGTATGCAACATGCATTGTTCGAATAGCATTACATATTAAACGGAGACAAACAAGTCAGACACAAGTGAATAGGAGGATATCCGACTTGGTCGACATTAAATACATACTTGATAAACATTAACGACCGTACAAAATACATCATTAAGTACAAGACTAGTTACAGACACTAAAAATGCATCAACAAACTCCCCCTTGTCTGTTACTCGTCTTCGGTCTTCTAATCTTCCATCTCAGTGTTGTTCGGACCACGAACTGCCCGAATGTATTCCCCTGTAGTAGCAAAAACACGCTACTCGCTGAAACTTCATAGCTTGACGAGCATCCTGATCTTCATAAAAGATATTGTGACGATATAGTCTGTTAATATCAGCCTCGGACATGTTGACAATCCACATTGGATCCAACATCCGGTAATTTGCACGACCATCTCTAAACACAATCACGGCTTCATGCGTGTCCGAGTCGTAGCACCACAATGCCATATCTTCAAGAAAATCCTGATGCATAGGCATCAATGGGATTTTATCTACGACCCTCGGAGGCTGGTACACAAGCTTGTATCTGCAAGTGTTGGTGTCCGGATCAAGAGTAAACTTGATCGGTTGATAGACAGGAAATTGTGGCTTGTATGATTCATCCTTCCAGCCCGTCTTCTTGTTTACTTTAACCAGTCGCTCAAATAAAGTAGCGCCATCGTATTTTGACCGATTGATAAGCTCAAGCCTTGTCAACGCAGCAACATCATAAAATGGCAAGGAAAGAATGCTCAGCAGTGAATTGAAATACAGGATTCCGTATTCACGTTTGATAGCAATGCAGTGTATATCTTGAACAAACATCCAGCATAGAATCCTTCCACTTGGCTTTGCTTTTTCAAATTGCAAGTAGTCGACTTGAGCTTTTTCAGGCACAGGCTTGGAGACTTTAGATAGAAACTGTTTTCTCCATTCAGAAAATGCATCTGTGTCCTTTTCAGACGAATTACGATTCTTTAAGTGCTCGTCTATGTCATCAATATTCTCCTTCATCCAATCTTCATCAAACGAAGCGAATTCAGTACCATCTGTTCGAACATACGTTGATTTTGTTTCTTCCCCTTCAAACACAATCTCATCAATATCTTCAACATTAGTTGTATCAGTCTCAGTCGACATTTTATCTATCTCAGCATCATCGATTTCTCTCATAGAATGTAGAATACTCAATTGCTCCTGAGAAAGATCTTCTATTAACTCCCCTTCTTCAAGCAACTCTCCCGTAAATGGATGAATAGCCTGTAGAGCAATATCAGCACTGCTTACTATAGAAGAAGTACCTTCTATCTGTTGAACTTTTCCAGTAGAAGTTCCCTGAGATGATTCGACAACTGTAGGTTAAACTGTAACAACTTCAGAAGAAAGTGCGATTGGCTGCTTCTGTGATGTACCTGAAGTGTCAGGATTCCCTTGGTCTTCCGTATCATCATCCTTTTTCTTCAGTACCTCTTGTTGTTTACAATGATAATCCCACAGAACAGCAAGCCTTCTCTCTTTTTCTTCATCAACAGCCTTCAAGCGAGCATTTTCAGCTTTAAGCAAATCAATTTCAGCTTGTTGTCGCTCTATTACTGTTTGCTGTTGACCAACGGTTGACTTCAATTTGTTAATTTCCACCGATTGTTTAAGTTGATCATGCTTCGTGAGATTACCGAAATGAGATTGTCTCTGAAGATGATCAGCAGCTGCTTCAAGTGTAGAGAATAGGTATGTGATCTTTTCGTCTTGAGAAAATCTGGAAAATGTCCTATGACGTTCAGCACTGATCCCTGAAGTGGTTGCTCTGATTGTAGAAGCCATAGATCTTTCAGGAACTGCCTGAGGAATAACAGATGGAGTAGCAGCAGCTGATGTAACAACTGGTGTTTCTGTAGCTGAAGTAACTACAGGAGCTTCTTGTACAGGCTCCTGAGGTATAGATGAAGACTCTTGAGGCACAGATTTCCGAGTATAAGTACTCAAATATCTCCTAGATTTCTTCTTTTGAACTTCAACAGCTTTCTCAGCTCTTCTTTTTGTTCTTCTTTCACCTTCAGGATCCTCTGGAACATATTCTGGATCATCCTCAGTTCTAATCTTTCTATACCTTCTCACTCCACGTATATCGATATACATTTCATATCCAGGCTAGACTATATGATCACTAGAACTAGAATCAGATCCATCATCTCCACTTGCTGAAGAACTACTAGCTGATGTACCACCAGCTGCACCCTTGCTCGATGTACCAACAGCACCAGTATCACCACCATCATCACTTTCACCACTACTGTCACCACTACCACTACCAGACTCATCTGAATCAACTGGGTCAGGACCAAATTTCTCTATCCTTAGCCTTTCCAACTCAGGTTCTTCATTGTCAGATTGGCTATCATCATGACGCCATTTGTCATTTGCTGGAGCAACATAATCAGGATTCACAAGTGCGCCAAAAAGCTTCCTTGGAGGAACGCTTTCTTTGTATCTTTTGGCGGCAAGAGTCTTGATTAGCCTTAACGAGTTGAAATTCATAGCTTCGATCTTCAGAATATCATTGTCAGCCTTCGGAAGGTCCGGATGTTGAACATTCATAATCATTTGCAGAAACCGCGGATACATCCAAAACTTGTTCCCGGTTGTTCTACTACCAGTCCTTGTCATATTCTCTTTCATGTTGCTGAAAATATACTTTGAGATGCTAAACGGTTTGTTTAACACCAAAGCAACCATGAAACCAACGAGATCATCTCCAGCCATATCATATCCAGACCGTCTATTGCTGAGACACTGAATAAGAACATGCAATAAAAACTTGTAGCTTAATGGAAGATCACCTTTGTTGATTTGTTTGACGAAAAGGTCTCCTTTACACTTCATCCTTAGCAAACAGCCTCGTGAACACATGATTGGTATTGAATATGGAGCATTCAGTTGATCTTGTAATTGAAGAACTTCATTCAATATCTCCGGAGTAACAACGACATACAGATCATTCACACGACCTCTTATAATATCCTTTCCATCGATTTGGATGACGCTTGCAGAATCCCAGAAAGCTTTAATTAGAGATTTGTAGACGGGTGTCGAGTATGTAACAGCATGATTGATACGTGACTCCCTAATCCACTTCGTGATATCTTTAAATTCCGTGAGCTTGTCTTCAGGATCCAGATATGCAACTTGATTATGACGCTTCTCGGACATAATCTCCTCTTCAGTTTTGTTTTCTTTCTTTATAGCCTTCTTGCGTTTTCCTTTTTCTTGGGGTGCTTTCGGAGCCATCTGTACATGAAAATGTCCAGAATAAGTCATATTTGATATAACATTGCATTTAGACATGTATGGATACAATTTCATGTATCCACATAACAGATAACCTATCAAACATGTCTACTGTGAACAAACAGCAACAACAGAAAACTGCTAAGGCATTTACGACGAAACAGAAGATCAACGACGAAACTGAAAGTTGTGCGACGAAACAGAGGGTTGACCCTTTGACCAGTTAGATTCGTCGACTTTTTGATTCGTCGAGTCTATTTCATTCCTTTTCTGATTCGTCGTTTCTGATTCGTCGTCTGATTCGTCGTATGTTTTGATTCGCCGGAATTAGGGTTAATGTGATTCGTCGATTTTGGGGGTTTTGCAGTTTCGCCGTTTTGGGTTTAAACAAAGATCAGATTTAAACACAAACACATTCAATCATCATTATTTATACCCAAACAATTTATAAAAACCCATAAATGATTTCCGAACAAAAACCCTTTTAAAAACAGTTAATAACTTTATCAAATACAAACCCCTGTTTTTGTTATATAAACCCACATCTAAATAAAAGCAAATCAAACATCATAAACCTAAATCTATCAGATACAGAAGAAAAACACAATACATGCAACATCAACACATATATTATCAAAGAAAAACAAGGTCTCAAAGGGGTCTCTGAGGGTTTTGGATGAAAAACCGACGGTTCAAAGTGTTCGGAATGTGAATCAGAACGTTTTACTACCTTTGAAGTTTGTAAGATTTTGATAAAAATCGGATGATTTGAGCGATTTGAGAGGGTAACCGTAGGTATGGGTTTTGAGTGTTTGAAGAAGATGAAAAGTTGATGTTTTGAAAAAAAAAATGAACAACTGGGACCCTTATATACACCGCCTTGTTCCGACGAATCTGAGATCACGACGAAACTGGATTGGGCCCGGTGAAACAGAATCTTGGGCTTGGACTTGGGCCTGAATTTTAGCCCATGACGAAACTGATTTGGGCTCATGTGATTTGTCGTATGTTTTGACGAAACAGATTTGATTCGCCGACAATGTTCTGATTCGTCGACTCTTCTGATTCGTCGACCATTCTGTTTTACCAACAGGTTTTTCAAAAACAAAACACAGAGGCTGGAAAGATTTTGCAGTCAAAACAGTGGAAAGAATTTGCAGTCAAAACAGATTATGAACACATTTCCATTCTGTTTGAATTTTCAAAAGCAAGAACGTTTTTATGAAGAAGGTTTTAGGCTTCCGGTAGAAAACACCAAGCAACAACTTCGGCTTAATCAAAAATGAACTTTACACAAATATACTAAAAGCAAATTTAAATCACGGTAAACTAAATGAAAATGCGGAAAACTGTTAAAAACACTAAACAACTGTACAAGTGCAATCTTTTTGCAAATCTCAAGGACAAGGAATCATACTAGCTTACGGTCTTAGTCAACATGATTTTGATTTCTGTTTAAAGCTCTGGATAAGTATACTACCTCGATTATCGGTATTGTGGTCCACATAAGCTCAAACTAATCAGACGTAATCATAATTTAAGAGATACGATTAACGGTAAGGATTATACTTACAAGTCGATGTAAATCCACTCACGACACATTCCCGTATCAAGGTATGCACGAGAATTCATCTTACCGGTGAGTATACCGATTATCATCTGTTTGACCGTATAAAAATGTGAGAAACTCACTTATTTTGATTGAAAACAAGTCCTATGTGATAAAATCACTTATTGATGAGGAACTTGATTTTCAGATGCATGAGGGCACAGGAGCAAGTCCGTGAACAGGTCAGTACTTCCGTACAGCAGAGAGACGAACTTGACTTCCGCAAAGAATCTGTGATATAATATCACTTATTTTGTTTGGACATGTGATTGTTGATCACTTATTGAGGTCGAATGCAGTATGTACACGTATGTATAGTATCATGGAAGATCTTAGACTTCGTCTCCGTTATTTTTACGGTTTGATACAACCATGATACCCAGATGATAAGCAGCATAAAGACCGAATATTTCAGATCTCGGCAATCTCTCAAACGAGATTTCGGTACTAAGACCATATGCCAATGAATGGTTCCCACCTGACTTGAAGTCTGTTAGGTTTGTATCATCCTGCACATTTTAGTCTGATTGAGAGCCTACCGATACATCGTTAGTAGAGATACTTATCATTTTTCTTTTTATTTTGCATTTTGAGCACATTGACCGACCACACCAGTGAACTTCATCATTTTCCTTTATCCAAGAAACTCATTTTTGGTTTTTCTATTGTTTTTGAATTTTTTTTTTAATTTTTCAAACGAAACGACAGAAAGTAAAGACATCTTTTTGGATTTTGAACTTTTGCAATGTTTTTGTATTTTCTTGAATATCTCCCCCTAAAATTCGCAAAGTTTACGAAAACTAAAATCTTTTTGAATTTTCAAAGTTTATAAAGAAAATATTTACAAAAACGATCAGCCAAAGAAGTTTACTCGGGTATCACCTTAATGCCATTGACCAAAAGTAGATAATCAAAACGTGATTTATCAAAAGCTTTTGTAAACAGGTCGGCACGTTGGTGATCAGTGGGGACATGAACGACATCGATTAATTTCTTGTCAAAACAATCACGTATGAAGTGATATTTAATGTCGATGTGTTTAGTCTTGGAATGCTGCACAGGATTTCTAGTGATCTGTAAGGCAGCATTATTATCAACAAAAATATTAGTAGATAGGAATTCTAAACCGTAGTCGCGCATTTGTTGTTGTATCCAAAGAACTTGGGAGCAACAACTCGAGGCAGCAATGTATTCTGCTTCACATGTTGATGTAGCAACACACGTTTGCTTCTTGCACTGCCACGTGACCAGGCGATTTCCTAAGAACTGACATCCTGCTGTTGTCGATTTGCCATCGATTTTGCATCCACCAAAATCAGAATCAGTGTATGCAATTAATTCAAAGCTATCATCCCTAGGGTACCAAAGACCAAGGTCCGGGCATCCCTTCAAATAGTGAAAAATCCTTTTGATAGCTGACTGATGAGAGGCCTTCGGGTTTGCTTGATATCTTGCAAGCAGGCATGTTGGATACATTATATCAGGCCTCGAAGCGGTGAGATACATGAGAGAACCGATCATGGCGCGATAGTATGAGGAGTTGATGCTTTCACCCTTCAAATCCGGAGTAATCCTGTGATTCTGCGGAAGAGGGGTACCAATGGGCGTTGCATCTGACATTTGGAATCGGTTCAAAATGTCACCAACATATTTAGTCTGATGGATGAATATCCCAGACTCTGTTTGTTGAACTTGTAGGCCCAAGAAGAAAGTCATCTCCCCCATTGCGCTCATTTCGAATTTTTCTTACATAACTCGTTCGAATTGCCTGCACAAAGAATCATTAGTGGAACCAAATATTATATCATCAACATATACCTGCACCAGCAGAAGATCTCCATTTTGTTCCTTGATAAAGAGTGTGCAATCAATAAGACCTCGTCGAAATCCATTCTCCAGAAGATAGTTGGATAAGGTTGCGTACCAAGCCCTAGGTGCTTGATGTAAACCATAAAGAGCTTTTTTTAGCAACCAAACCCGATCGGGGTTAATAGGATCTTCAAAACCTGGAGGCTGTTCGACGTGCACCTCTTCTTGAACTATACCATGAAGAAAAGCACTTTTGACGTCCATCTGGTAAACTTTGAATCCTTTGAAAGAAGCATAAGCTAAGAAGATCCTAATAGCTTCCAGACGTGCAACAGGTGCATAAACTTCATTGTAGTCAATGCCTTCTATCTGGCGAAAACCCTGAACAACCAGTCTCGCCTTGTTGCGAATAACAATTCCACGGTCGTCCTTCTTGCATTTGTAAACCCATCGTGTGCCAATTTTCTTGTAATTATCCGGCTTTTCAACAAGCTTCCAAACACCAAGCTTTTGAAATTGTTGCAGTTCGTCCTGCATGGCTTCAACCCAAGAATTATCTTTTAAAGCATCCTTCCAAGACTTTGGTTCTTCTTGTGAAACGTAACAAGCAAAGGACCAATCGTTTTGAAGACCAGATTCTCTAATGGCTGAATATAAACCAGCATTCGGGTTATTTCTAAGCTGATTACGCGTCTGCACACCGCTTTGGACATCTCCTATAATGTTCTGCTGTGGATGGGTATTGTGAATCCTCAATTCAGGATATTCAGGAACACTTGTATCAATACCCAAATTGTTAAGATTAAGATCAGCAACCAACTCCGCACCGGGTATATGCGTGGAGGTGGAGGCATTCTCTTCAGCAGTATCATCATTCTGCACTTGAGGAGTTTCTAAAGAAGAGCCTTGAACAGGAGCAACCGGGGCAGAAGTGCCTTCAGTCGCATCTAGATGTTCATCATCTTCCGATGACTCAGTAGCATCTTCAAATACCTCATTTTGAACTGTATTGTTAACTGAATTAGAACCTTCAGGGCTAACAATAACAGGTCTTACCAATGGCGAGCCAGCAGCGTTGTCACTATCAAATAACATTTGAACAGCTGCAGATTCTTCATCAAAGGTAGGCAGATTAAAGGAGTCGAATATCCCATCGTAATCGAACATCCAAGGATCACCCGGAGCTCTAACAGGACTTGTATACCTTTGAACCCTTACTTCATTCCAAAGCTCAATCTTTTTGGTGGTCAGATTCCATACACGACAATTTGGAGTTGCATATCCAAGGAAGAAACCTTCGATAGCTTTTGCACCAAACTTACCATCTGGGTCAATCATGGTACATGGACCGCCAAAGGGTTCAAGGAAAGAAAGATCCGGTTTCCTTTTCTGTAGAAGTTCGAAACAAGTTTTGCCATGCCTCTTAACTGTAAGAACTCTGTTCAAAGTGTAGCATGCAGTCGACACAGCTTCTGCCCAGAATTGAACAGGAAGCTCCGACTCTACTAACATAGTTCTTGCAGTCTCAATAATCGTGCGATTCTTCCTCTCAGCGACACCGTTTTGTTGTGGAGTATAGCGAGAACTGTATTCATGAAGAATGCCTTTAGAAGTACAGAACTCATCCATCACACGGTTCTTGAATTCAGTTCCATTGTCGCTTCGGATCCTCTTCACTTTCAAAGTGTATAAATTCTCCAACATTGTGAGAAGATCCTTGAGAATTCCAGGAGTATCACTCTTGTGTGCCATGAAAGCTACCCAAGAAAATCTAGAATAATCATCAGTAACAACCAGACAGTAAGCATCTCCGAATGTTGTCTTGTGCTTCATAGGTCCAAAAAGGTCCATATGAAGATGTTCGAGAGGCATGCTAACAGAATTGATTTTCTTCAGAGGGTGAGATTTCTTTGTTTGTTTCCCTTTCTGGCACGAAACATAGATATCTTGTAGATGAAAACTTCTCACAGGTACACCATTCACAAGATTGTTTTTCACCAAATGGTTCATTTTCCTCAAGTGAATGTGCCCCATTCTTCTGTGCCAAGAAATAGACTCCTTCTCTGTGGCTTTTGAGACAAAACATTGTACTTGCGCAGATGTCGTAATGGCTTGGCTCATGTCAAGAATATAAAGATCATTAATTCTTGGAGCCGATAAGAGAATCCATTCATCAGGAATCTTGAATCCAGGTTTAAGCACATAACAACCGGCATCATCAAAATGCACGGTGAACTTTTTATCGCAGATTTGCGACACACTGAGAAGATTATGATCAAGTTGACGAACATAATTAATCTTTTCGAAGCATACCACACCATTGGAGATCATTCCTTCTCCGGTGATATATCCGCCTTTGTCTCCTGCGAACGCGACATAGCCTCCTCTAATATTTCTCACATCGTACAGAAGCCGTAAGTCGCCCGTCATGTGCCTGGATGCCCCACTATCAACAATCCAATGACTACTGATAGTTCCTCCTGGAACATCCTGCACGAATCATCCAATGATTAGTTAAGGATGGGGACCCAAGCCACAGTGGTCTTGGGTCGTCCCTGAGAATCACGAATAGTGATCTCGATCTGGTGATGATTTTCCAAACTAACAAATCCCCCTGAACCTTCACCCTTCCTAGGTTTCCAAGTTTGTTTTTGTTTACCAGATTGAGTTTTGAAAACAGATTTTGAAACTTCTGGTTTTAAAGGTGAACTTGGTTCCTTTGGAACAGATTTGACCTCAGATTTTAAAGCCTTTTCTATTTTCTTCACATTTTGATGTCGTTGTTTCGTTTCCTGTTCTTTAACAGTTCTTTTATCATGTTTTAGCGAAACGGAACGACATTGAGGGTGAATCATTTCAGGTGGTGCTTTCTCAACAAATTTATCTCTTGGAGTGTTTAAACAATCTTTGATGATGTGCCCAAACTCTCCACATTTAAAACACGTTCTCCTCTCAACAAACTTAGGAGAACTAGATCGACGCTCATATGTCAAACCTGTAGGACCTGAGGTACTTGCTTTTTTCATCACACCCGTTTGAATGTTGAGTGTAATTATTTTGACTGTTACGCTTTAAAATCTTGACTTTTTGTACAAAATCAGTGTTTGATTTGTTAGCAAAAATCTCAATTTTATCAGTACCCTCAGATGCCACAAATCTGACATCATTATTTTTCTTTTGATTACGAGCTCCATTTGTTTCAAACTTTGATTTAGAAACATTTGGTCTTTGAGCTCGCTGAAATGGTTGTTTACCCTTAGAAGCAAAAGGTTGTTGCTTTGTTGGGAAGTTTTGATTTCCAAATTTCTTTTTGATTTCAGCTTTAGGAATTTGATCACATTGAGTTACAGTAACTCCCGGAATCGACCTTCCCAAAAACTTACTTGTGTTATTTTCAAAAACGTTATCAATCGATGATGGATTGACATTTTTAATTGGAAAATCATTATCTGAATAGATTTTAGAATCACCAACCAAAGTATACAACACATTGTTACTCTTAACGGTAGACACAGGTTTCTTGTCATTTATGACAGGGTTAATCACATTTTTGGCAACCTGTTGCACAAAAGGAATAGGAGGATCACAAAGAATATGATTCTCAATTGGAATTTCTATTCCCTTTTTCTTATCAAGTGATTCATCCTGGTCATTTGCATCTGTTTCATCATCAGATGAATCATAATCCTCAACAATTGGAGGACTTTGGCTCACTGATGTTGAAGTTCCTGTTTCATCAGATAAAGTTCCCGAGGAGCTGTCTGGTTTGAACCCTAATCGAGTAGTAAATTCCTCATAATTAAGAGGCACACTGGGTTCAAAACGAGGCATATCCTCTTCATCAGGTGGTGCTGCATAATTGTGTCTCAAAGGGGGCGGACATTTCTTATACCCAACACCACTCTTGTTTTTCTTCAGTTGTTGAACGTCAATTATGTGATCGAGCACAAATCGGGAGTTAGAATAACTCTCCAATTTTTGCTTGATCGCATCGTGCGCCAATTTTGCAATGGCTAATTCCGTTCTGGTTTCCTCAACGAGATTTATGTACTTGTTAATACTAACTTGTTTGTGATAAACAACTTTAGTAGTTTCGGAAACACTTTTCTTTAAGTTTTCAATTAAAGATTTAAAGTCCTTTTCATTTCTTGTTAAAGCCATATTTGCTTCTTTGCACTTTGACATATCAACAACCAAATGTTGATTGTGACTATGAATTGTGTCACATTCACGTTTCACTCTATCAAATTCCTGTTTCAAATAAGCACAGTCATTACAAATTCTAGGAGTTTCAGATGTTACCTGACTCGAAGAGGCTGAAACATTTGCCATGAAGGCAGTTTGAAAAGAAAAAGATCCGTCTTCTGAGAAGAACTTCTCCATTTCTTTAGATGCTTTCCCAGCCTTCTTGATAAGAACAGATTTCTGAGACCTCAACTCCTCTGCTTCACTCAACAAATCATCAATAGAACTCGCTTCTTCTTTCACATCACCCGAAATAGAACTTTCTTCATCAGAACTCCCGGCATAACCCGAACTGTCGTCACTTTCAGAAAATTCTTCCCTACGAACGTGCTTGATGTGATTGATGATCTTTGCGTAGCATGCGGTTCCTCCTCCTTCATTATCACCTTCCCCCAATTGTAAAGACCAATTACACCCTTCATCTGTTTGAACAACCAATGCACGAGTGTTGTTTGATGGCCCAGACTGGTTCTGGTTGGTGGTGTTGTTCACAGCTACTATCCCTCTTCCACGATTGTCTTGATTGCCTTGATTGGCATTTGAAGAACCTGTCTGATTTCTGAAAGGGTTCTGATTGCCTTGCTTGGGTGGTCGAGTGCATTCACGTTTAAAGTGACCCTTCTCGCCACAATTGAAGCATGTAACGGTTTCTTTATCAAACCCGTACTTCGTATCCTGCTTACTTTCCAAGGAACTTCTTCCCGTTCGAGCCATGAAGTCCTTTGCCCTTCTAACTACACTCGCAAACGCCCACTTTATATCCATCAACTCCATTTCATCACGGTCGATTTGTTGATAATCTTCGTTGGTCATACTGATGTTCCCAATTTGACCTGCAACCAAACCGCAGTAAGCACTGACCATCGTATTAATGAGTTCCGAATGCTCCTTTGCAACCTCAATGCTAACTTTTGATAGGTTCGAGGTATCAACTTTGATAGTATTCGTGTCTTGGGATGGAGGATTGCTGGTATAATGTACTTGTTGTGGTGGTGGTTGTGCTTTTGATAAGGATTTCGAAAGATAAGCGCCTAAATCAAACTCTGGTTGAGGAGTAGTAACTTGCGGTGGAGATTGATCTTGAGATTTGAATTTTGATATTGATTGTGAAAGATAAGCTCCTAGATCAAACTCTGGTTGTGGTGGTGGTTTGAATGGAAACGGAGATGAGTTTGTGTTGGAAACAAACGCCGTTTGAAGCTTAGGCTGCTGAACAGAACTAGAACTTGTAGAAGGAGCAAAACCAGGCAAATAAATTTCTGTGTTTTGAGGAGCTCCAATCCGTTTAGCTTTCCGATTTTCTTCTTCGTACTTGTGCTCCAACTTCTGAACAAATCCATAGATAGTGACAGTTTCCCCATCCAGAGCACCAGTATGCTTTAGAAGTTCAATGAATGGACTCCATATAGGAGGTAGAGCATCAGCTAAACGTGCAATCATTTCCACATGACTTACAACAACCTTATAAGAACTCATTTCACTTATCAAATGATAGAAACGAGAAGTCAAATCATTTAGATTTTCATTTTCCAAAGATTGAAATGACTCAAATTCTTTCTTTAAAAGATCATGGCGAATTTTTCTAGAAGCTTCATTTCCTTCTCCTCTTGTTTCCAATGCATCCCATAAAGCTTTTGTGCTCTTACTATAAGAAAATTGATGATAGATGTCTTTATGAAGAGCTTGTGTTAGATAAGCAAACGCCTTCTTCTCTAATTCATAGGCTTTCTTATCTTCTTCAATCATATGAGAAATGCCAGCGGCAGTTGATGCTGCTGCTTCCAGTTCCGGACTACATTCAGTAGTGAAACATGTGCAAAGTTCAACGTTTTGCCCTTGAATGTATGTATGAAAACGACCCTTCCAAGTTGGATAGTCGTTCATATGATTTAGCTTTGGCGGGAGATTGTTGCTTCCCGTCTCACTTTCACTGAGCAATAGATTCTGTATGTTTTGATTTTGATTAGAGACCATTGCCCATTGACTTGCATTTGCTGCTTGTTGTTTTTGAGGCAATTGGTTCATCAAATCGGCAAGTGAAGGCTGATTTTCACTTGGTCTTGCTTCCGAACTCCAATCCCACAGACCTTTGCTACCCATGATTTGTGTATGTATGTTAGTACCTGCACACACACTTGAAAACACAATGTTATGACAGATTTGCAAGTCCTCTGTGTAAAACAGAAGTGTTCTCGACGAAACACTTTCCACGAAACAGGTTTGTTTCGTCGAAATGAATAATGACGAAACAGACTTGTTTCGTCGAAGATATTATGACGAAACAGACTTTGTTTCGTCGAAGATATTATTGACGAAACACAAGTGATTCGTCGACTGTTTGTTTCGTCGATGCTGAGTCTCAGACAGCTGTTTAAGATATTTACAGCTGTTTAAGATATTTAAAATATCTAAACTGACACAAGGTATGTTTTTCTGAGTTAGAGTTTCAATGTTACAAACACAAAAGTCCACTTAATGTATTTTAATGAGTAACACTTTGATTTAAACACAACAAGATCAAATGAACAATTTTATAATGAACTCTATGAAGATATGAAGAACACACACAAGAACAAAGAGTTTCCCGGTAAACTTATGAGTTTTCCGGTGACCGGACAAATTTCCGAAAACACGATAATGCACAAGACTTTCACTAAAAACCCGGTTCAAAGTATAAGCAATAAATCTAACAAGGTTTTTGATAAAACTCTTAGCAAATAACAACAAACAACCAGATTTTATGAATATTTTTCAGAAAAATGATTTTTCAAGAATAAATTTTCAGAAAAACACACACAAAAACTTGATAAAAACCGAACAATGTTTGATTTTAAACAAGGATTAGAGCCAAACGCTCTGATACCAATTGTAGGTCCCAAAATCCGAGGATCAATTAGGAAAACCTAAATCACTTGTTTATAGCAAACACGGTTACGCGTGCGGAATCCACGTAACTATGCCAAATCAAACACGTAAAATGATAACGACACGGTAATAATCAATGATACACACTCGATTGATTAAACGGGATGAGAACCGATTACAAACTGATACAAACACAGTTTAACAGAATTTTGACAGAGTTTCTTTATGTGTAAGCTCTCATCTGCTTTCAACTGTGAAAGCAGATGTGTTTATATAGTCTCTGGGCCCAACTGTCGACGAAACACAAGGTGTCACGGCGAAACAGAATATGGGCCAAACATTGGGCTTGAAGCAGCCCAATACACGACGAATCAAATGTGATTCGTCATGAATGTCGGCGAAACAGAAGTAAAGGACATTGGTCTGTTTCGTCATGAAGTGTTCCGACGAAACAGACCTGTTTCGTCGAGGTCTGCAACTGTTGTGGTTGTTTCTTGAAACAGACAGCAACAACAGCAACATATAAACAACTTATAATGACCATTCTACCCTTTGTATGCAACATGCATTGTTCGAATAGCATTACATATTAAACGGAGACAAACAAGTCAGACACAAGTGAATAGGAGGATATCCGACTTGGTCGACATTAAATACATACTTGATAAACATTAACGACCGTACAAAATACATCATTAAGAACAAGACTAGTTACAGACACTAAAAATGCATCAACATATATAAAACTCAAGAAGCAAAACGGTTCCCTTTTACAACCTACAATTTTCGGTCAAGAATGAAAAACCAAAAAATGTGGGTTTTTGTCCAAACAAAATAATCATCCAAATGAAATAATTTTTCAAGATTCATTTATGCATGTAAGAATATAATCTTGAAAAACAAAGGGATAACCATAGTGAAAATTTCAGCCATAGGGTTTTACCCAAACCCAAAACCCGAAAATTTCATATCCTATGAAGCATGCACTCATATAAGCGGCTCTAGATACCACTGTTGGGTTTTTCACATGTTTATCAAAGTATTTTATCCATATAAAATAAAAACGCAGCGGAAATAATTATTTAAAACATGTTACTTACAAGATATAAAACTCATTTTATATGTAAAACCCAATCCCGGATCCATATACGAACATGCATGCTATCAAAATAAAACACAACCATAGAGTGTTTAGAATACTACATTCCAAGGAGTAAAGGACATGAAGATGATGATGCTTCTTGAACGGTTGCCTTCAAGTGTAGAAGTCCTCAAGCTTATATACCCCAAGCCTTCCAACAAACACCTTATGTTTAGCTAGGATTTCTACACTTATGAACTCACTAAAATTCCATCAAGATCAACCACCATGGCCGAAAATTAGAAGGACTATTTTGAGTTCTTGCACTTGAATTTTTCAAACATGAAAAAACCCTCTTGAATAACCATCTCATGGATGAAAATCTTAGAGCAAAAATCAAGTTCCTGCTTCATTTTTTTGTCATCTAAAATGTTTAATAATAGTTGAGAGAATCTTGCCACCTTCTTGGCCAATCAAGTCCCTTCTTACACATGCATTTGCATGTAATGCTATTGGACCAAGAGTGCTTGGGAAGACCACCCAATCAACACACATGCAAATGCATGAAATTTCATTGGACCAATAATTTTTGGGAAGACCCCATGGGGGGGGGGGGGCGGGGTGGCGGCTTAGACTTTTATTTTAAAAAAAAAAAATCCAATTTTTGGATGTCAATTTTTGGGTGATAGGCTCAATTCTTGGCAATGCAAGAAACATCAAACGGTGGCGATCTCCACAGCTGAAGCAGAATATGTTGCAGCTTCTGCGTCTTACTCCCAAGTGGTGTGGATGCAACATCAATTGTAGGATTACGGTTTGACTTATCTTAACACTACCATTTACTGCGATAATGATGCTGCTATTCAAATTGTGAAAAATCCTGTCTTCCACTAAAAAACTATCACACCCCAAAAACATCGCAGCGGAATATAAAACGTATTGGTGACAGAAGTTGGTGCCCATTAATGTCACACCCTGGCTTTGCGGAAGCGTGGTTAATTTGGTGTGACTTCTTAATACCATAGCTTAACCATAACAAAGCTATATGAAATAAAACCATGCAAGATCATCCATTTAATTAAGTTTTGAAAACCAAATACAACAACATTGTCTTAACAATCACAAACATTAACATGACGTAAACACAGTTTAAGGATTGTGACTTGTCCAGGAAAGAGTCACATTCCCCAAACCCAGATGATCTCGTAACTAGTGCAGCGGGAAAACGTGCCATACCGTGCCAGATCCGTTAATTTCCTGAAATACATGTAAGTTGAAAAATCAACAATAATGTTGAGCGAGTTCATGTGTAAGTGAGTATGTGCGCGCGAATAAACCTTTGTAATCTTTGCAAGTATGAATGTTTTGTAAACTCTGGTATGAAAGCAAATAAGGAAACATATCAGTTATTGTGTATCCACATGGTCCAACCTGCGGGCGCATGGGAGGGGATAGGACAAGGTCACCACATGGTCCAACCTGCGGGCGCATGGGTGGTGTTAAGATATGTTCACCACATGGTCCAACCTGCGGGCGCATGGGTGGTGTTAAGATAAGGTCACCGCATGGTCCAACCTGCGGGCGCATGGGTGGTGTTTGTTATGCTCAAATAGGCCTATCACTCGTATCCCTCGATCGTACTACGAGGACTAATGTTCTTAAGGTTTCACCTACCCAATCACATAACCTAACAGTTCCTTCCTTAGCTGACCATACCATGTAAGAAACATTCGTAATCATAGTAACATGTATTTCACCCCCGCAGTTAAGAAAACTGAAAACAGTTAGAGAAAAGGGGGACATGAACTCACAGTGAAGCGTCTCTACCAAGTGTCTCCAAATCTGAAAGCTGTGCGACGACCTACAAGTGCTAATTCTATTAGACGGACGGCCGTGCCTTAGCTTTATAGTTTAAGTTTTTGGGAAATAGTTAGGCAACTATTCTGTGTTTACATTTCGTATATACTTGGTAGGTAATTTCCTTCCCAAGGATGGGGGATACGATACATGTGCGTAAGTTACGTTTTAAATAATCGAGTGGTAATATAATTACCGGTGTAACTTATATATTCATGGCGAAAGCGTTCGTATTATTTTGGAATCGTTAACGCCTGTAAATATTATTTTTACTCTAAAAATAATATTTATGTATTTTCACAAAATAATCATAAACAGTGTGTGAAAAATATATATTTATCACGTTAAATCTTGTGAAAATCCCACCTCCGAATATTAGTAAATAAAGTCATGGCGAAATTTATATTTCGAAAATATGTCAAAAATAATTCTAACACTTGTTGTGCAAATATTTCTAAGTGTTAGGTATTTAGAAAAATTTCGCCAGAGTTTCCTCTGTAACTGGAGGTGGCCACGCTTTCAAGCGTATCATTTTCTTTTAACAAATCAACCAATCAATGTTCTCAACATTATCAAACAACTTTTCAACATTTTAACTAGTCAAAGATAGACATAATCGCATAAATATACGAACTTGTGGTTTGTCTAAAAATATGTAGTAAATCTCTTTACTTTTACTGGATCTTTTGTGTAAATAATCCGATTTCGTAAAAACCTCGTTTTTAGAGTAAATCCATCTTTACAACTTCTAGTAACTTTTAACAAAACTAGCTCTTTGTCGGATCTTTTTATTTCACAAGTGTTTACACACTTGTGGTTTATAAAATATGCTTATTATTGTAAGATCCATCTTTCAAAATACATGGTTTCCTTGATATGTGGTCCTTTGAAAATACCGGGTGTGGATACGTAGATCTACTAGTTTTAAACACTTTTGTACAAGTTAAAACATTTTTACACAAGTTCCTGTTTCATGTGTGGTAGAGTTTCACCTTTTAACCCTTGTATTAACCAAAACAAGCTTATGTTAAGATCAACGATCTTACCAAACCGGGTTAAACGGTGATCCGAGCCACCACAACATAGATCGGGTCTAAATAGTCACACATTTCAAATACTACATCATTTACACCACATATATGCTATTAACCACCATTTTAAGTGTTTTTAGTAGACTTTAGTGCATCATCTTGCATTTTAACGAGATTTATCCGATAAAAATTCTTTTAACCACTTTAGTATAGTCCAAAAACGAGTTTTAAGTGTTATACCTCTAGCTCAAGGCTAGGGAAGATTCTTGACGAAAATGGCGTGGATAAAAGCTAAAGAAAGAGGTCCTTCGCGTTCCGCTTGCACCAAGACTCCTAATACGCGACCCTTGATGTTTGTATGATGTTGGAGTGTGAAGAACAAAGTCGAAAAATGGATGTATGGCATAGGGGTGTTTGGCCGTGAGCTTCTAGGGAGAGAAAGAGAGAGTGTGAAGTTGATTTGTGAAGTGATAATGATCATATGTGTAAACTCATGATCTTATAAACTAAACATATGTGTATTACCCAAAGGATGTTATGTCTAGATGATATTAGACAAGATTATATTAGGAGATCTTGTAAGTACAATGCATGTCCCCAAGGGGACGGTTTTGGTTAGGGGGGAGGGGTTACCCGGTTCATTTCCAACTAATCTCCAAGTATTAGTTAGTTAGTTAGGATTTTAATATTAGTTACTAGAATGTCATGCGTTATGGCGGGTGTTAGGGAAATCAGGGACCCTAACTGGCTTAAAAAAATATAAATAATGAAAATAACAATATTTTCATGTTCCGGGTATAGTCCGGCTGTTCGGTTGGATAGTAATCCGTTAAAGCGTTACAAAAGCTTTAAAGTGTCGTTATTAACATTTTTAGTGACACATTTTGTTTCCGACACTTTGGAAAGTGTCTAGTAGTATTTTCCCCATATTTTGGCACTTTACTAGTCAGCTAGAAGCTGGATTATTTATTAAAGTGCTGTGTTTTGTACTTAAAGCACGTTTTAGGCACATCCAATCAGTGTATCTTATTCCTAGAGACGCAGTTCCACAACCCTTGTATCCCTACACTCACTACTAGTGTAGCCAAATATCTCAGGCTCTTATAGGCCTTGGAGGCAGTGTTTGCCTGATGCTGGCTTTATCAGCATGTTCAATAGGTTATCCGTTATCGTGCTACTGTGCTTTTTGTGCATCATGTTTGTCACTATGGTTCAGTATGTAAGTATTGTAGTGACAGCAAGCAAGTATGATGCAAGTATGTTCATGTATCAGTATTCAAGTAGCAGTTCATCAGCTAGTTCAAACAAGCACAGTAATTAAGCAGTAATTAATCATTAATTAAGTCGTACGGATACTTGGTTTAGTGCGGGTTGTCACATTCTCCCCCCGTTAAATAAATTTCGTCCCGAAATTTAAGTTCTACTTGTAGAAGCAGGGTTCTTAGGAAAAAGGTGGGGGTATTTCTCTTTCATCCGGTCCTCACGCTCCCAGGTGAACTCAGGACCATGTCTGGCATTCCAACGAACCTTGACGAGCTTGACACTGCTCCGGCGGGTCTTGTTAACTTTCCAATCCGTGACCTCGACAGGTTCTTCAACGAAGTGGAGCGTGTCGTCAACATGAATCTCGTCGATGGGAATGGCAACGTCAACTTGAGTTGGACTTTTCTTTAGATTGGATACATGAAATGTATCGTGAACGCCATTTAGTTCAGCAGGTAGGTCCAACTTGTATGCTACTTGTCCTATTTTGTCCAAAATTCTGAAAGGACCAATGTAGCGCGGATTTAACTTCCCACACTTCCCAAAGCGTGCCACCCCCTTCCAGGGTGAAACTTTCAATAGCACCATTTCTCCAACTTGAAAATCCACATGTTTTCGGTTTGGATCCGCATAGGCCTTTTGTCTGTGGCGAGCTGCTTCGATGCGTTTAAGAATTTGCGCAATCTTGTCTGTCGTCTCTTGGACGATCTCAGGACCAGCAAGCTGCCTATCACCTGCGTCAGACCAACAGAGGGGTGATCGGCACTTGCGTCCGTATAGGGCTTCAAATGGCGCGACACCAATACTGGTGTGGTAGCTGTTGTTGTATGAGAATTCAACCAAAGGTAAATGTTTGTCCCAGCTACCGCCCAAATTCATAACACACGCCCTTAGCATGTCTTCCAAAGTCTGTATCGTTCGCTCGCTCTGGCCGTCAGTTTGCGGATGAAACGCAGTGCTCAGATTTAATTGTGAGCCAAAGGCTTCGTGGAAGGATTGCCATATCCTTGACACAAACCTTCTGTTTCTATCAGAGATGATTGAGAGAGGCACTCCATGACGTGCAACGATCTCTCTCATGTAAATTTCAGCCAATTTGCTCGTATTATCCTTCTCTCTGGTAGGTAAGGAGTGTGTTGACTTCGTTAATCGATCCACTATCACCCAGATAGTGTCATGGTCTCATGGCGTTTTTGGAAATTTTGTAACAAAATCCATTGAGATTTGTTCCCATTTCCACTTGGGAATCTCAGGTGGTTGCAGAAGTCCTGAAGGCTTCTGGTATTCCGCTTTATCCTTAGCGCAAGTTAAACATTTGCTCACGTAAACAGCAACATCGCCTTTCATTCTAGGCCTCCAATAATAATCTTTGAGATCCTGGTACATCTTATCCGCTCCAGGATGGATAGAGTACCGTGATTTGTGAGCTTCATCAAAAATAACTTTCCTCAAACCACCAAACAGAGGAACCCAGATCCTTTTCTCGAAGCATAATGTTCCTTCCTCGTTTGGTACCAGTAGCTTCTCCATCCCACGGAGATATTCTTCTCCAAGGTTCCCTTCTTTGAGGGCTTCTTTCTGCGCGGTACGAGTGCGCAAGGAAAGATCGGTTCGGATATTCGTTTCCAGAGCTCTAATCCTTATGGGTTTGATTCTCTCTTTACGACTTAGGGCATCGGCGACTACATTCGCCTTCCCTGGATGATACTTTATCTCGCAGTCGTAGTCGTTCATCAACTCAACCCATCGTCTTTGCCTCATATTCAACTCTTTCTGGTTGAATATATGCTGTAGGCTCTTGTGATCTGTAAAGATTGTACACTTCGTACCATAAAGGTAGTGTCTCCAGATCTTTAAAGCAAAAACCACTGCGCCGAGCTCCAAATCGTGTGTGGTATAGTTCTTTTCATGCGCTTTCAACTGACGCGATGCGTAAGCAATAACCTTTTGGCGTTGCATCAACACACAATCCAATCCTTGACGCGATGCGTCGCAGTATTCCACAAAATCATCAGTACCTTCTGGTAGAGCTAAAATTGGCGCGTTACAAAGCTTATCCTTCAATATCCGAAACGCTTCATCCTGTTTGATTTCCCAATCAAACTTCTTATCCTTCTGCGTGAGGAGCGTCAATGGTTGAGCGATCTTTGAAAAATTCTCAATGAATCTTCGGTAATAACCAGCCAACCCCAAGGATTGCCGAATCTCGGTTGGCGTCTTTGGCGTTTCCCAATCCTTGATCGCCTCGATCTTGGTTGGATCCATGTGGATTCCATCTCCATTTACCACGTGCCCAAGGAATTGGACTTCACGTAGCCAAAATTCGCACTTGGAGAATTTGGCATACAGCTGTTCTTTCTTTAGCAGTTCTAGAATGGCTCTAAGATGCTGCTCGTGTTCAGCCTTCGTCTTTGAATAAATTAAAATGTCATCGATGAATACAATCACGGACCTGTCCAAGTACGGCTTGCAAACTCTATTCATCAAGTCCATAAAGACTGCAGGTGCGTTTGTCAAACCATACGTCATAACAAGGAACTCGTAGTGTCTATAACGCGTTCTGAAGGCTGTCTTTGGGATACTCTCCCCTTGCATCCTTAACTGTTGGTATCCTGATCGAAGATCGATCTTTGAATAAAAGCTTGAACCTTGCAGTTGGTCGAATAGATCATCAATGCTTGGCAGCGGATATCTATTCTTGATCGCCAGCTTGTTCAGCTTCCAGTAGTTGATGTTTATTTGAAAATCATCATCCTTCTTTTTGACGAGTAGAAATGGGGTTACCCCAAAAGGGAATTTTGGCCTGTTATCTTCCTTCTCTACCCATTTCTAAAACTTCTCTGTCAATCCTTGCATCCCCGAAAATGTAAGTTGCTACGATGCAACGACTACGGGTGCAGTGCCCGGAATTAAATCGACGCGGGATTCGATTAGTCGTTGAGGAGACGATTCCGGCAAGTCTTCGAGGAAGACTTCGGGGTATTCTCCAATCACAGGGATATCTTCGAGTTTTGGTTCTTTGGCTTCTTCTTCCACGACATGAGCCAAGAATGCATCACATCCTTTGTGCGAAAATTTTTTGTGTCTTCTTTGCCTGATAATCCGTAGGAGCGTATCTTGCTCCATGAATCACAATCATTTCTCCGTTCGTCGTCGGGGCGCGGATGACAATCTCCGCCGGGTTGTTCGACAACCAGTCCATCCCAATTATCACATCGAAGCTTTCGTTAGGCTTGTTCTATCGAGAACTGGGTATCTAGGTTACTTACTACTAAAACAACTATATTTTCTGAAGCTAATCATTTGACAATACTATCAAATAGAGCATAACATTGACTATTATGAGACGTACCGATATCCATGCTTGGATTCTATCCCCGCTGTTGAGCTTTCATCCACGTGCCTGAGTGTTCTTAGGGCAATACTTCCTGAAATGCCCCACATCACCGCAATTAAAACATGCTTGGCCACAGCCTTGATTGTCACCATCCCTGCCTTGATGGTTGTTGTCGTCGTTACTTCCTCCGCGATTTCCGCTACCATCTTGACCTCTATTTCCATGTTTAGTACCTTGCCGACACGTTTCCTTGACATGTCCCACCTTGCCACAGTTACCACATTTTCCATATCTACACCTCCCGTTATGGGGTCGTCGATAGTTGTCGCACTTTGGTAGGATACCCGTGTACTCTTTTCTCTTTTTAGTCTTGTCGTTGCTACTCGACTGGGTACCCTGTTTGAAATTTGCCAACTTCCTCTTGTTGTCCCCAGATGACTCTACATGAGTCTCCTTCTTCTCCTCAGAGGTTGAAAATTTGTTCATCCTGACTGCCTTTTCCGTCAGGGCTATACTTAGATTGATGGCCTCAGTGATTGTCGCAGGCTTGGAGGAGGTTACCATACTTATGATTTGAGGAGCTAAACCCCAAATGAAGCGCTCGATTCGCTTGTATTCTGGTGTAACCATGTAAGGAACGATACGCGATAGAACTTGGAATTTCTCCACATACTCAGCTATTTTTGGACCTTCCATCTTCAAGTTCCAGAACTCAGTTTCTACCTTCTGGCTTTCTGTTCTTGAACAGTACTTTTTATGCATTAGCTCTTTCAGCTCGTCCCATGATAGAGCATACGCAGCAGCCTCGCCCATTGTCTGAACCTGAAGTTTCCACCATGATAGAGCCCCATCTCGGAACAGCCCAGAAATGTACGTGACCTGATCTCTTGGGGCGCATTTGCTCGCACGCAAAACAGTGTCCGTCTTCTCAATCCAGCGTACGAAGGTTACGGCACCCCCAGTGCCGTCAAAATGTAGGGGCTGGCAGCCTAAGAACTGCTTGTAAGTGCAGCCGTTGGGTGGATTACTTCCTGAGGTATCTCCGTTGCGCTCGGAGCGATGGGCCTCGTATTGTGCGATGACTGCAGCAATGATTCCCTGAAGTTCCGCCTCGTTGGTGGGTATGCGTACACCCCGTTTTGGAGGCATTTTCTGAAAGATGTTTCACGTAGGTTAGGTCATCGCAAATAAAATGCACGTATGCATTCAACAATATCAACACATAACATCTCATGCTATCAATAATTCATCCACATAACATCTCATGTTATAAATAAATTAGCCTCTGCAATGGTTGAGGGCTTCGAGGTAGTAACCATACCCCTGATCTGGGGTGCAAGTGTCCAAATGAATCGTTCAATCCTTTTGAACTCCGGTTTGACTAAGTAGGGGGGGCGACCCTAGGTAAGTCGTGCGATCGCTGGACAAGTTCAGGATTTCTGGTTCGTCCATTTTCAAATTTCTGAACTCCACCTCAAGCTTCTAAATTCCAGTCCTAAAACAACATTTCTTCTCAATCGTTTCCTTGAGCTCGTCCCAGCTCAGTGTATAAGCAGCGTTTGTGCCAAGGGTCTGAACCTGGAGGTTCCATTAAGAGGGTGTGCCATCTAGAAATATCCCCGAGATATAGGTAACACTCTGTTGGGGCGAACAGTTACTCATTCTTAGAATGGAGTCGGTCTTTTCGGACCAACGAACAAATGCAACGGCGCCTCCTGTTCCGTCAGAGTTCAAAGGCTTGCAGTTCAGGAACTGTTTATAGGTGCAGCCAGTTGGAGGGTTATCTCCAGTAATGCCATCGTTGTACTTATAGCGGAGGGCTTTATGTCGTGCATTTATCTGTGAGATGTGTTCTTGCAGCTCGGTTTCTGTCCTTGGCAACGTACTGGTGTTTGTGTCATGTCTAGGTGACATTCCCTTTTGTCGAAGTGGTGTGAAGCGGGTTAGACAACGTTTCAATTGTCTATGAGGTGTATATAGCAACATAAGCCACCATGTAATCACCCAATTTCGCACGCAAATATACACACTGTAAGAGTGGGGGAAGTAAATTTCTGAGCCTTCACATAGGCCTGCCAATTTGGCTTGTTGCTCGTAATAGAATGAACTCGAGGCTGCATCGCCCTGGGTCATTCGGGTTTAAGTTATTTCCTACTGCATTGGTTATCATTAGCTTGACCTGCAGAGTCCACCAGGATTCCTGTGCACTACAAATCGTTATTACGTGGGCCCCCGTAATAATAAATTGTCTTGCACAGTTACCCCAAATTTTCTCTCATCCAAGCAGATGATCAATCAAGGAGCAACAGCAGGTGCATCGGCATGAACAGGGTCAAGCTCCAATGCGGGGTCAGGAGCAACGCCTGGCTCAGGGGCCACGGCTAGCTCTGAATCAAAAACTCCATCTCAAAAATCAGCTGGATCAGCAAACACAGGGGTCGACAGGGCTACAGGATCCCCCAAGGGCTGGTCTAAGTGCCTGAACTCAATGTCATGGTCTGGATCAACACCAGGTGGAAAAACAGAATTGTCCTCATTATCGCGATCAAACTCAAATCTATGTGCGGGATCCGGTGCAGCTGATGATGCCATATTAGGGTCGGCGTCGTGTAAGTGGTGCTGCATTCCCTGTATGTGCGAAGATGCGGATGTCAGAGACTCAAATGAGTCTGGGATAGGGGAATGGTCATGAGTTTCCCCTACAGGAGCGTCCGCATGCAGTAGTCTAATGTCAGCAGCAATAGGGCCTTGCCCTCATGTGGGTCCTCCTCTTAATAGTTCGACATCGTCTTCAGAGACAATGTCGGGAGCATATCAACAACGAGATAAGCGGCAAGGGGCACAGGAGCAGGGATTACTGCGAGTGGCAAGTTCCCAACAAGATGGCCATCAGTAGGCTCTGCTACGACTTCAGGCAGCGCAAAAGGGCTGAAAGTCGTCATTGTCTGTGCCGGTAGTATCGGAAATGTACACCTCGTGCTCTGATGAAACTATGTCGTCTGATACTATAGCCATGGGATTCATAGTGTCCATCTTTCTAGTACTTGATGAGAGCATGACGTTTGTAACACAAACACATATACGTATAATAATCAGTCATATAGTCAGTTAATCACATAGTCACCAAGTAAGTATTCAAATCATTCTACTAGTCCCACTAGCCTCCCCGCCTCTCAGACTGCTCTTCCTAGTCCCACTAGCCAATTCTCCTAGTCTCACTAGCCAATTCTCCTAGTCCCACTAGCCTATTCTCCTAGTCCTACTAGCCAATTCTCCTAGTCCCACTAGCCAATTCTCCTAGTCCCACTAGCCAACTTCCTCGATCTCTCAGACCGAGCCTCTAATAATGAATAAAATGTGCTCAACATTTGTTTGTAAAAACGTTTTGGATCTGGACTTAAGTGGTATGCAGAAAAATGTTTTCGTGAGAGCCCTAGTGATCATAGTCTAGACTCGAGAAGGAATCCTAGTTCGCTATGATCAGAGCTCTGATACCAAGCTGTCACACCCTGGCTTTGCGGAAGCGTGGTTAATTTGGTGTGACTTCTTAATACCATAGCTTAACCATAACAAAGCTATATGAAATAAAACCATGCAAGATCATCCATTTAATTAAGTTTTGAAAACCAAATACAACAACATTGTCTTAACAATCACAAACATTAACATGACGTAAACACAGTTTAAGGATTGTGACTTGTCCAGGAAAGAGTCACATTCCCCAAACCCAGATGATCTCGTAACTAGTGCAGCGGGAAAACGTGCCATACCGTGCCAGATCCGTTAATTTCCTGAAATACATGTAAGTTGAAAAATCAACAATAATGTTGAGCGAGTTCATGTGTAAGTGAGTATGTGTGCGCGAATAAACCTTTGTAATCTTTGCAAGTATGAATGTTTTGTAAACTCTGGTATGAAAGCAAATAAGGAAACATATCAGTTATTGTGTATCCACATGGTCCAACCTGCGGGCGCATGGGAGGGGATAGGACAAGGTCACCACATGGTCCAACCTGCGGGCGCATGGGTGGTGTTAAGATATGGTCACCACATGGTCCAACCTGCGGGCGCATGGATGGTGTTAAGATAAGGTCACCGCATGGTCCAACCTGCGGGCGCATGGGTGGTGTTTGTTATGCTCAAATAGGCCTATCACTCGTATCCCTCGATCGTACTACGAGGACTAATGTTCTTAAGGTTTCACCTACCCAATCACATAACCTAACAGTTCCTTCCTTAGCTGACCATACCATGTAAGAAACATTCGTAATCATAGTAACATGTATTTCACCCCCGCAGTTAAGAAAACTGAAAACAGTTAGAGAAAAGGGGGACATGAACTCACAGTGAAGCGTCTCTACCAAGTGTCTCCAAATCTGAAAGCTGTGCGACGACCTACAAGTGCTAATTCTATTAGACGGACGGCCGTGCCTTAGCTTTATAGTTTAAGTTTTTGGGAAATAGTTAGGCAACTATTCCGTGTTTACATTTCGTATATACTTGGTAGGTAATTTCCTTCCCAAGGATGGGGGATACGATACATGTGCGTAAGTTACGTTTTAAATAATCGAGTGGTAATATAATTACCGGTGTAACTTATATATTCATGGCGAAAGCGTTCATATTATTTTGGAATCGTTAACGCCTGTAAATATTATTTTTACTCTAAAAATAATATTTATGTATTTTCACAAAATAATCATAAACAGTGTGTGAAAAATATATATTTATCACGTTAAATCTTGTGAAAATCCCACCTCCGAATATTAGTAAATAAAGTCATGGCGAAATTTATATTTCGAAAATATGTCAAAAATAATTCTAACACTTGTTGTGCAAATATTTCTAAGTGTTAGGTATTTAGAAAAATTTCGCCAGAGTTTCCTCTGTAACTGGAGGTGGCCACGCTTTCAAGCGTATCATTTTCTTTTAACAAATCAACCAATCAATGTTCTCAACATTATCAAAAAACTTTTCAACATTTTAACTAGTCAAAGATAGACATAATCGCAAAAATATACGAACTTGTGGTTTGTCTAAAAATATGTAGTAAATCTCTTTACTTTTACTGGATCTTTTGTGTAAATAATCCGATTTCGTAAAAACCTCGTTTTTAGAGTAAATCCATCTTTACAACTTCTAGTAACTTTTAACAAAACTAGCTCTTTGTCGGATCTTTTTATTTCACAAGTGTTTACACACTTGTGGTTTATAAAATATGCTTATTATTGTAAGATCCATCTTTCAAAATACATGGTTTCCTTGATATGTGGTCCTTTGAAAATACCGGGTGTGGATACGTAGATCTACTAGTTTTAAACACTTTTGTACAAGTTAAAACATTTTTACACAAGTTCCTGTTTCATGTGTGGTAGAGTTTCACGTTTTAACCCTTGTATTAACCAAAACAAGCTTATGTTAAGATCAACGATCTTACCAAACCGGGTAAACGGTGATCCGAGCCACCACAACATAGATCGGGTCTAAATAGTCACACATTTCAAATACTACATCATTTACACCACATATATGCTATTAACCACCATTTTAAGTGTTTTTAGTAGACTTTAGTGCATCATCTTGCATTTTAACGAGATTTATCCGATAAAAATTCTTTTAACCACTTTAGTATAGTCCAAAAACGAGTTTTAAGTGTTATACCTCTAGCTCAAGGCTAGGGAAGATTCTTGACGAAAATGGCGTGGATAAAAGCTAAAGAAAGAGGTCCTTCGCGTTCCGCTTGCACCAAGACTCCTAATACGCGACCCTTGATGTTTGTATGATGTTGGAGTGTGAAGAACAAAGTCGAAAAATGGATGTATGGCATAGGGGTGTTTGGCCGTGAGCTTCTAGGGAGAGAAAGAGAGAGTGTGAAGTTGATTTGTGAAGTGATAATGATCATATGTGTAAACTCATGATCTTATAAACTAAACATATGTGTATTACCCAAAGGATGTTATGTCTAGATGATATTAGACAAGATTATATTAGGAGATCTTGTAAGTACAATGCATGTCCCCAAGGGGACGGTTTTGGTTAGGGGGGAGGGGTTACCCGGTTCATTTCCAACTAATCTCCAAGTATTAGTTAGTTAGTTAGGATTTTAATATTAGTTACTAGAATGTCATGCGTTATGGCGGGTGTTAGGGAAATCAGGGACCCTAACTGGCTTAAAAAAATATAAATAATGAAAATAACAATATTTTCATGTTCCGGGTATAGTCCGGCTGTTCGGTTGGATAGTAATCCGTTAAAGCGTTACAAAAGCTTTAAAGTGTCGTTATTAACATTTTTAGTGACACATTTTGTTTCCGACACTTTGGAAAGTGTCTAGTAGTATTTTCCCCATATTTTGGCACTTTACTAGTCAGCTAGAAGCTGGATTATTTATTAAAGTGCTGTGTTTTGTACTTAAAGCACGTTTTAGGCACATCCAATCAGTGTATCTTATTCCTAGAGACGCAGTTCCACAACCCTTGTATCCCTACACTCACTACTAGTGTAGCCAAATATCTCAGGCTCTTATAGGCCTTGGAGGCAGTGTTTGCCTGATGCTGGCTTTATCAGCATGTTCAATAGGTTATCCGTTATCGTGCTACTGTGCTTTTTGTGCATCATGTTTGTCACTATGGTTCAGTATGTAAGTATTGTAGTGACAGCAAGCAAGTATGATGCAAGTATGTTCATGTATCAGTATTCAAGTAGCAGTTCATCAGCTAGTTCAAACAAGCACAGTAATTAAGCAGTAATTAATCATTAATTAAGTCGTACGGATACCTGGTTTAGTGCGGGTTGTCACAATTAATATCTTGCTGGACGATGCATCATAATGTTAGACATTTTAACTTAAATAAAACATAGATTTTAAAACATAAAGTCTTAAAGTTCGTCACAACCACACCATAGTTAACTTGTTTTGATCCTTATGGATCTTATTACATTGGTCCCAAATAGTTTTAAATGTTTGTCTAAAACATTATCAAACCAAACATGCATCAATAACCACAAGATACGCCTTAATTCCCGAAGCCGAACTCAAGAACATGAAGAACACATTAAAAATCAAGTGTCAACACAAAGGAGGGTGAGTTTACATATTCAAATTTAAATAACTTGATCCAAGGAAAAACTTTCTAATTATGTGTTTATTATTAAAACATCCATATAATCTTTAAGAAAGTTATTTTATTTCCTTGTAAAAATTCAAGGGTCAGTCGTCGCAAGCATTTCCGTAGAACCTTCCGACCATAAAATTAATAGAATCAAATGTTTGGACTTGTAAGTTAGCAAGACATTACGAACTATATATTAACAATGAAGGTGTAATCAATGCTAGACTATAAACAGAATATCAAATCGTCGTTTGACTTGACACGGGGCGACCGGTCACGACGGGGTTGTCAACCCGATAGATCTACCAACAATTCCTCACTTGTAATACTTAAATGATTAAACAACATTACTTGCGCATGGCCCATATAGAGGCCATCTATAATGCCTGCCTCATGAACAATACATATATATCCTACTAATAATGATAAATTTAATTTATGATGTTGTATGAATTCCCTGAAGTCCCCGCCAAAATGTAAGCCTATGCCGATACTTACTCTCCTGAGATCAAGCAAATTCGTCCCAACTACAGATTTAAGCAATTTTAAATCTACACGGTCGTTTTCTCTGAAACACCGTACTAATCCCAGTTTCTCCACGAAACATATATATATATATTTAACAAATCTGTATATTTTCTATGAAAATATACATTTTTATATATCAAAGGTATGTTTTATTTAAAAACATTATTAAACCATTTTAAGGTGTGTTCTTCCCCCAAAACATATACAAAACAAAAAAAAGACGGGGTTTAGTGACACTCACATTTGGGTGTGTATTATAAATAACGCAATACCACAAATTAATTTCTACACGTCCTAATATACGTAGAAATGATTTATCAATCAATATATATCACAAACTTCCTAAGTTTCTCCGTATCTTAGAATTTTCACATAACTTTAAGATTTTCTCAAAAAGTCATTATTTTTTATTATGTTGGCACATTAATATATATATATATATATATATCTATACTACTTTAATAAGCATATAGGAAGGGCAAGAATGGTCATTTTCCACTTTACAAGCTTTTAAAGCATATTGTACAATGATTCAATGCATCAGACTTTTCAACACCCATGTACACCTCTTTTGTGTAAATGGGCGGTGCTTTGATTTTGAATTTTGAATTACTTGCACCTGGAGCCAACTTTCTCGATTAAAACGAGACACCAAAGTCTTTTCACCATAATTAGTCTGCACCTCATTGGTTTCTCTCTCTTTGTCTCTCCCACATTAGTCAAGAAGAAAACTGTAACAATCATAACCATACCTTATGTCTTCTCTCACCTCTTTCTCGGTAAGCATCAACACCAGATCCACCAAATTCATCCATTGCTATTCTTGTAAATTCTCTTGATTCCAAAATGTTGAGCAACGATCATCAGTGAAGGGTGTCGTGAGTTCAGTCCTCTGCAGTAGTACTACCTCAGGCAGAGATGTAACCGTCGGATATCATACAGATCCGGTGGCGGCTATGGTAGATGTGGTACGATGGTGGAGTTGTTCAAGAGCCATGTCAAGATTGATGAAGTTTTGGTTCGAGAGAGAATGAGAAAAGAGCGAGATCATCCCTAGGGTTTTGTTGTTTCGGGACAAGAATCATGGTTGTTCTCTCCAACCTACACGCTGTGGATGCAAAAATGGGTCAAGCGAAAGAAGCCCTAACTGCCCTTCACCGCCCGGAAGTTAATCATAATCCAACGTCTAAGAATCTTCTTTATGCCGCTGCCAGAGAACTTTCTCGAAGGATAATGGGTGAAGAAGCTAGCGACGACACGATGGTTTACAAGGTACCGTGAATCTGTGAGTTTATTCACTTTTTGTTAACTTTTAAATAAGTATGTGTTTCGTATTTTGTTGTGGATTTGACTATTATTAACTGATTGATATATGTCATTTGTACTATAGACCCAACAAAAGTTTTCAAAGGTTCATCGGTCAGCCACAGCGACACCGATGGCAGGTGACGGCTGAGGATGGTGATTGCGTTGCGAGAGTCACCCAGAGTGATGACAAATTAGGGCTTCACATCTTTGTTAAGGCTTTTTGTTGATTCGAGCTTCACAGGTTTCGATTACAATATCTCAGTTAGGGGTTTTCATCTCTATTAGGGTTTAGAGCGTGTGTGTTGTTTAGTTTTTTTTGTTGTGTTTTGTAGCAGATCTAGGATTCACATATTTGTTAAGGCTTTGTTTCATTTTATTAATTTTCTCTGTGTTTTCTCCATTATAAACCAATGTTTGTTAGGAAGGCAAGAATAACAACAGAGCATTCGGCAATCACTGAAGAACCTGAGATTGATCTGTTTGAAGATCCTTTGTAAATTCGGTTCTTGGTTCTTGATTTTTAGTTGTTTCTCTTTTTTTTCTTGGTTCTTGATACTTGTTAGGGTTCTTAATTTCAGAGATAATGATCGAATCATTAGGTGTGATGGATAGATAAGTTGCAGTGGAGTTTCACAGGTCATTTTTTTCCATATTAAATAATCGATTTAATGGTTTTTTTTTTCACTTTTACAATGCTTGCATTCAGGTTATCTTATATCAGTGAGGAAGGTGAAGCTATCCTAGGAGAAATGTTTCAAAGAAAATGCTTGAAAGCATTGGCGATTGGTGCAGCTTTAGTTTTGTTCCAGCAGATAATTGGCCAACCTAATGTACTTTACTCTGCTGCATCAAATTTTCATGTGTTTTAACTGTTGAAATTTGATGTCTGTAAATTTAGGAATAATGTTTTTATGCCTGAATTAATACATTTTTTATAGACAACTGGGTTCTCTGCTGCATCAGATGCTACACGGGGATCCATTCCATCTGGTATGTTAAAGCTTATTATACAAAATATGTATTTGACCAACTATGTAGGTAGTAGGCTTACTTGAGACAAGTTTTTAACCAATACCAACCCGTCCAACCCACCCATTCGTCACATCAAACTAACTCTAAATTATAACTTCAACTTTTTATAACCTACACATTTGATATTGCATCTTTAAGCGAAAATGGAACATGAAATTTGACAAGAATCTTGCCATATGTAGAATAATATTATAAAATATTGATGTTTTAAGTTGTCTTCTCCAGGCTAAGGTGGAAGTTGAAAGAGTGAAACATTCATGCCACTCACTCGACAAGACACGTCTTTGAGAAGGGCCCAATTGCATCTTACAAGAGGCGTTGTGAGGAAGGTCGGACATTAGATGGTGAAGCTGTTGTTGCAGGTTAGTTTTAGTTCATTTTTGTAACTTTTTTTACTATCAATCATATTTAACATATGGTAAATTATAACCTATACATTGTGTGTTTACAGTTTTAGTTTTAGACACTACTGTTGGTATTAGTTTTTTATTTAACACACGCATCACATACGCGGTGCGCACGCATTATGCATTGGATTCTGCAACCAAAATGCATCGGAGCACGTTTTAAAACCAAGTTTGCATTTAGATTTTGTAACCCTGGTTTTTGGTTTGAGGATTTAAAGGTATATCACTTGCACTACTGTTTTTACCTTCTTACTTTATGTATATGAGTTTTGAGTGGACGATTCTTACTGATTAGAGTGGGGCATTTGTAATGGGGATTTAAAGGTATATTACTCACACTAATTTCCAAATTCGTTCCCATGTTCTTCAGTTTTTTATTTTCACTATTAGTTCTCGATTTCACTGTGTTAATCCTTAAGAATCCGGTTTGTTTGTGAAATTTCGTAATATTAGGGCAGATTAGATGGAATTTTGTGTTATCAAGTGTGTAAGGGCCAAGGTACGTTTAGATTGAGGATATTAATACGACAAGATTACGGAATTTAGGCGAATGTTTTGTAAACAACATTGTTGTTGATCATCTGTGTATGTGGTATAAGTGTTTACTTATTATTGTGAAGAGGTGGTTATGAAGCTGAAGAAGCAACTGAATGAGTTAGTCGTTGAACAAAAATGGTAAACTAGGCATCTGAGTAACTGAGTTTTGATGTTAGGACATCAACATTTTCATTTTGTGTGTTTAGTTAGAGGTATCAAACTGACCAGGTCTGGTGAATTGGGTAACGAATTAAAACTGGTAATTTGTTTGTAAACAAACTTATTTATCTTACTTTAATTTTTTATTAAGCATCATTTATTGTGCCTTTGATGACTTTTGCAGATCACTACTATAGGGAAATATGGATACACTAAATCCACTCGAGTTGTATTACTAACTGTTGGTGTTTGTGTCATCTTGGGGATCTGGATGTTAAGGGCTGGGTTCAAATGTATAGGTGGACTGTTATGTTTAGGCGAAATACCACGTTATGCAGTCGTTTGCTGCACTGCAATTTTGGAGTGATGTTATTGGATCTTAGATTATTGTTCGGGCTCATGATGAAGTATGCTATGAGCTGGTTACATCACTCGTGGAGGCAGGGCTATGAGAGACGATTATACCCTTCAATGGCTGACGATCATTATGTACACTTACATTAGGCTTGAAGTAGAATGTCTAATACCATAATGTGCGGTTAACAACCTAATATTCTGATATGATTTGCTGTATTTTCAGCGGATTTGTGCAAAACGTGTAAGGTTAATGCGAGTATTTATCATTGGTTTTGGGGCATCTTTATTTTGCTTTTATATCTTCATGGGAGTATACATTTGTTTATGTTAACTTTGCACCTGATCGTATGGCTTTGGTCAATATATTTTTAACTTGCTGGAGAGAATGATGAGGGAGTTAAAAGACAATTGAAAACATGTGCTTTGCTTATTTCTTATGATTTTTTCTAGAAAAAGAAAATTTAAAAGAAAAAGCTCTTTTCTTAGGGTTAAAGGGGAGTAAAGTATCAAAACTCAAAAGAATATGTCAAAAATCATCATTCTATAGGGGGAAATGCATGTAGATATTTTAATTTAGAGTTAACTGCCATTTTCGTCCCTGTGGTTTGGTCACTTTAGCCATTTCAGTCCATTTTTCAAAAATGCGCCATTTTCGTCCCCCACGTTCTGGAAAGGTGCCATTTCAGTCCAAAATTCATAACCCAGTTAAGTCCGTTTGTAAATAAGGACTGATTGTGTAAATTTGTAACATAAAGGACTGATTGTGTAAATTTGAAAAATGGACTGAAATGGCAGTTAACACCACCACCACTAGCCCTGCCACCACCACCACTCCGCTGCCACCACCACCACCACCGCCACCACCGCCACCACAGCCACCACAGCCACCACCGCCACCGATGAACACCGAACTCCGAGAACGGTATACCGAAACGAAAAGCTTGCGGGTTACGGGGACGTCTTCGTCTTCTCCGGTCGTCTTCTCCGATGAACTCCGAACTCCGGCGAGTTGCAGAAATGAGCAGGGGTGGAACTAGTAATTGATTTAGCCCATGTTTCTCTATCATCCTGTAATAGAATCAACTGCAAATTTAATTAAGTTCGAGCGAATCAAGAACTCTTGTTATACACGAATCAATATAACATAAGCACGAATCTGAGGTGTAACAGATTTGGAAATTGATTATTCAAGAATCAGCAAAGTTGAGGAATGGTTCTAAATGTCCGGATGGGTAACATGGATGAACAATTTTTTCAGCGAATGGAGAAAATCTGCTAATGAACAATGTAACAGCGAATGCAGTTCTGTGGATGGAACAGATTCAGCGAATAGATAGAACTGCGAATGAACACTTCTGTTGATCTGTTCAAATTCCATATCTGCAATAAAATATGCTAACTTCAGATCTGCAATTAACGTAACTGATTGATTGATTATTTCTGATATGTAATAAACCTGTGACAACTAACAACCAGTAGATTCGTGATACCTATCCAATCCAGGTTCGTTCGAATGAACCAGTGTGTAAACCACTTTCAAATCTTGAATGTATAACTTGCTCTAGATTTGTGAAACTTTGCTGATTCTTGAATAATTGTTGATACATGATGTCTAAAGCCTTCGTCATAAGTCTAGGGTCTAAATATGTCAAGTATGTTAAGTGTAGGGGTCTGAATGTAAGTTTAAGTTAGTATTATTAAGGTTTCGCTTCAGGGTCTTGATGTAAGCCTCAAGCGAAATCAACTGATAAGATTTCGCTTGAGGAATGTTGAAGCGAAATCTTGTGCCTATATATAGGCTAGTGTAGTTCTCATTTGGGTACGCTTCAGAAAAGTTGTAACGAAGTGCTGCCAGTTTTTCAAGTCAATATAAAACCGAGAACAAGTGTTTAAAGTGAATCTATTCTGATTTCTACTCCTTTCTATCTGATTCTAATCTGTTTAGATGTTTCCGCCATCTGAATAGTGTAAACACACTCAGACTGACTCATTCGGTCGACAAATACGATCCTACAATTGGTATCAGAGCCAAGTATGAGTGTGTTCACTTGAATCAGTAGGTTTTTACTCACAAAACTGATTTCTGGAAGAAAACACGGACAAAATGGACTAAATTTTTCACAGTGTGTGTAAAAGTGTATTTTAACAAAGCCTTGAGAATCTCAGATTAAAAGTCGGACTAAAACTGACAAAAATGACTTGAAAACCAGGTTTCGCTTGAGCGAGTAGTTTGTTTGTTGGTTTTGTGAAGCGAAACCATAGATTTCGCTTGAGACATTTTGACTGCTTGAAGCGAAATTGTAGATTTCGCTTGAAAATTCTGTTTTTGGATAAAAAGTTGGGTTGAAGCGAAACCATTGATTTCGCTTGAGATTTTGTTGGTTGAAGCGAAATCATACTTTGTTTGATTTTCTAAGATTTCGCTTGAAGGTTTTGTTTGATTTCGCTTGAAGATTACTGATAGTCCATAGTGTTCGTGAACTTGTTCGATAGTCTGATTTTGTGAAAAGTGTGTGTGTGAAAATTTAAAAAAAAAATACTCGGTAAATTTCTAAAAATGGAAAACCAAGAGTTTTATAACTTCTTCTCGGGAAGTGGTATGGTAGCAGGACAAACCTCGGGTAGTGTTTTACAAAACGTCAACATGGAGAACGAATTGGGAACAATGCAAAAGCCTCCTAAACTCATGAACATTGACGAATATTCGAGTTGGGCAGGAAGATTTAAAACGTGGGTTCAAGCTAATCATTTTGAGAGTTGGTTAAAGATTGTGGATAAATATGAATATCCTGTTAATGCTATGGGTCATCCAAAAGGGATTGCAGTTTTGAATCAAACGGAACAAGCTGACTTTAAGGCTGAAAAGAAAATGATGAGCATACTTCAACAAGCAATTAAAGAAGACATCTTTGTACTATTACATCACGAAGACAATTCAAAATCCATTTGGGATAAATTGTTGTTAAAGTTTGAAGGAAGTGGAGAAATGATGAAAAGCAAAAAAGCATTGATAAACAAGCAGTTTGACATTTTCACAGGAATGAAAGGAGAGACCACAAAGCAATTGATTGAACGATACTGTCATTTGGTTTTGGAGATGGGTAGATTGAAAATAACCAAGACAAATGAAGAGTGGATCGACAAATTAGCAGACGCGTTACCTTATGATGAATGGGGAACATACCTGATGGTGTTGAAGAGCAATACAAATCTTGCTAGCATAAGTTTGAGTGATTTCATTGAGAAAATTGAGGCACATGAATTGGAACTATCAAAAATCAAACAAATGAATTCAGCAAATGTGCAGCAAGACATATCTTTGTATTACAAAGGAAGTATTCCTGTTGCAACAAATCAAAGTCCAAAGATACAGACGGGTTTTAGTGCTGATGTAAATTTGGGTGGTTCAACAAACACTCCACAATCAAACAAGCCTTCACCATTTGTGAACTATGATCCAAATTTCAAAGTTCAAGAGCAGTCTTCACCTCAAAGCTCTACAAGTTCAAATAATCAGGCTTATGTTTCTGGGGTGCAGTGCAACATCGCGGTGAATATTAAGAATGGAAATGAAATTACTGAAACTGCCGCGAGACAACACATTGCGGTACTTGCTTCCGTTCTAGAGGCTTATGAAGGCTTAGTGGCGGGTAGGATTGGTAATCCTGATATGACCAAAGAGGATTATGACCAGATTGACCCGGAGGAACTTGAACTGATTGATATAAAATGGGGCATGGCAAGTTTGGTTAGAAGAGCACAACGGTTTATGGAGATTACAGGCCGAAACAGTTTATCAGGCCCTGATCAGAAGTTAGGGTTCGACAAATCGAAAGTTACGTGCTTCAAGTGTAAAGAACGTGGTCATTTTAAAAGAGAATGTCCGAATCGTGAAGTAAACAATCATCAAAACCCGTTCACCAACGACTACTACAAGCAAGCAATCTATCATCGATCAAATCAACAGCCTATTGTTCAAAGACCACAAATTGAGAATAAACCAGAAAAGGCAATGATTGTAAATCAAGATGATGAGAAGGTAGCTGCAGGTTTCAGCTGGGATAAATATATTCCTAGTAATGATGAACAAGCAATGATGGCTGAAGTTGTTGAAATTTCTGAAACAGTATCTAAACCGAAAACAGTTACTGAAGATGTTTCTGTAGTTGTTGAAGAAATTCCTGATGAAAAAGCAGACAATTTTGAAGAAATGGTTGCTGAAATTCATCAATCTCAATCTGAGCAGGAGGTATTAACTAGTTCTTTGAAATCTATCATGCCTCCTAAAATTTTTGAATCTTTTGCAGGTTTCTTTGAAGAACCGACGACTGGATTGTGTCCAAGATATGAGGAGAAGAAAGAATTTGTTGAAGAAATGATAGATGTGACAAAGGAAATGACCGTAGACACTTTGAAAGAAATTGCTAACAAAGCTCTCATGGCAAAACTGAGAGAGGTAGACTCAGAATCTGAGGAGTCTAAGTCTGTCAGTAATGAGTCTGTCAAACGAGAGGAATCTGGAGTTCAGGGAAACGAATCAGTCAAATTGTCTGAGTCAGAGTTTGAAAATGTCGGTAAACAAGATGTGAAAAATGTTTGTCATGAACAGGTTGTTGAAGAAGTTGTTTCAATTCCTGAAACACCATGCCAGAAGTGTTTACAACCTTGCATGGAGTGTCTTGAGAAAGACACTAAGTATCAGGAAATGAAACATCATGTAGACATGCTAAAATTTGATCTGAGCGAAGTAAAAGAAGCATATGACAAATTGGCTAACTCTATCAAAATGATTCAAAATGAAAGTCTTGAAAATGACAAAGCCACGAAATTGCTAAAATCAACAGTTTTAGAAAAACAAATGGAAATCAATTTTCATTTGGACAACATTGCTTCATTAAAAAGAGAATTGGAGTTAACAAAAATTGAAAATGATAGAATTGATAAGAAGTTGATGAGTTATATAGCATCTTCATATGTGATTGAACAGATTGTTCCAAAACAACCTGATGAAACACCAATCTTTAACAGTGTTCCACCCCCAATGTGGAATCATTATACTCAAAAGTATCCAGATGGGGTGGAAGCTGCATTGAACCTCAAACTGAGGACAATTGAGGATGAGTTGCCAGAAAGCATAGATGTTACATTCTCTGCATCTGACACCGACAGCGAGTCACAGGTCCTCAAGACTGTTATCGATCAGGTGTTAGATGAAGAGAGTAATAACTCTGATGTTGAAGTTATGAAATCTCATTCTGAGAAGGCTGTTACAGATTCTGAAGATGAAAGTAATTTCTTGGAACGGTTTATACCGAAATCGGACAAGAGTGCGAATGATGATTCGATTATGGTAGTGTATACTATGATTGGAACAGACAAACTTTATTCCGATTTCGAGTATCCTCTTCAGAATGTGAAAATTGAGAATGTTGAGAAAGTTTTTAGGTTGGTTGAAATGAACATTGATGAGGTTAATAACAAAGAATTCTTTTTGAAACCTAAAAAATCATTTGTTACCACACATGTTAACAACTTTGGTAAAAAGGAATGGGAAGGTAATAGTTACAAGAAAACTGGTAACAACTTTAAAAACAAAGGAATTGGTTTTGAGAAAAAATTGGCTAAGAAGGTTGTCAAGCCAAAAGATAAAATGAATGATGTTTTTGTTGCTGGTCCAAGTGTTGATGAAGAAAAGGAATACATTTTTAGTCAAAAAGCAATTGACGATTTCAATACAGCGAAGAAACTGAGAGAAGAGTCATTCAAATCAACTTTTGTCGAATACGACAAAAGAGTTTGCTATCGCTGCAATGAAATTGGACACATGGCAAAACAATGCAAGAAAGTTTTCGAAAAACCTGTCATTAAACCATTTGTTAAAAAATTTCAACCTAAGTCACCAGTTAACACAAAGGGCAAAAAGCCGATGGTTTCACCAATTCGAATTTTGAAAAGGGGTGAATCATTGAAGTCGGAAGATAAGCTGAAATCAACGTTTGAGATTGGCGAATCTTCAAAGTCCCAAATGACTTCAAAGATTTATCCAAAAACGAAAACTTTTGAAAATCAATTTTGGGTGGTAAAATCAAAACCATCGGTCGAGGAGAAAAAGATGGAAAACATTTTGAAAAATGAAACAAAAGTTGGTGAAACCAAATCACAATCAGTTGAGGTAAAGAAAATGGAGAATGAGTTAAAGTTTGATTCAAAAGCTTTTAATCCTATTGTTCAAAATATTTTTGGAAAAATGGTTGACAGAAAAGTAAAAGGAGTAAAGGAATTTTATGCATCAAAAGTGGATGCTAATGATAAACAAGAATTTGAATCTGAGCTTGATAAGTTTCTTGCAGAGTTTCCTCCTATCAAAGAAAATGTGTTAAAATCAAAAGTGGAAACTGTGGTTCCAAACGTCACATTTGACTTTCCTAAGATTGATGAAAAGTGTGATGTAGTGTTTGGAAATGTTTCAGAAGTCAAAAAGTCATGGAGTTCATTGTTTGAATGAAGATGATATGATATGTGCAGGGGCTGCCCAAGTCAATTCTATCAAAATGGATCATGGATAGTGGTGCGTCAAGGCACATGACTGGGACACTTGCTTTGCTCTATGATGTAAAATCCATCAATGGAGGTCATGTAGGGTTTGCTGGGAGTCAAGGTGGAAGAATTGTTGGTCAAGGAACGTTGACAAATGGTGTGATATCCTTTGACAAAGTAAACTACATAGTGGAGTTGACTAACAATCTACTCAGTATTTCACAGATTTGTGATAAAGATTTTAGTGTACATTTTACAAAAACTGAATGTGTGGTTTTGAAACCAGGGTTTAAAATCCCTGATGAGATGGTGTTGTTGCGTGCTCCACGGGAGTATGATCTTTATTATCTTGATATGAGTACAGCAACGACAACGTCCCATCAGAAACAGTGTTTTGTGTCTAAAAACAAAGCGACAGAAAAAGATTCAATCATGTGGCATCGTAAGATGGGCCACATTCATATTCGCAAAATGAATTTTTTGGTTCATAATGATTTAGTTGAAGGTGTGAACTTTAAAAATTTTCATTTAAATGATGACTGTATTGCATGTAAGAAAGGTAAACAGGTTCGAAAATCACATCCTTTGAAGGTCATGAATTCGGTCAGGTTACCTCTTGAGAGATTGCACATGGATCTCTTCGGGCCTGTCAATGTTAAAAGCATCAGCCGGGATTTGTATTGCTTGGTGGTTACAGATGATTTTTCAAGATTTTCCTGGGTTGTGTGCTTAGAACGGAAAGATCAGACATTTGAATCTTTGATGATACTTTTCAAGAAGATGGAAACTGTATACAAATTGCCTATCCGGAGAATTAGAAGTGACAATGGAACTGAATTTAAAAACAACAGAATGTATGAGTTTTGCAATGAAAAGGGAATTCTTCATGAATTCAGTGCGCCGTATACGCCACAGCAAAACGGCGTAGCTGAAAGAAAGAATAGAACCCTAATCGAGACAGCGCGTACAATGTTAGCAGATTCCAAGTTACCTATTTTCTTCTGGAGTGAAGCCGTATCTGCAGCGTGCTATACACTGAACAGAGTTCTTACTGTCAAGAAGTGTGGAAAGACATGTTTTGAGTTGCTGCATCGTTATAAGCCGAATCTTGAGTTCTTGGAACCTTTCGGATCACCGTGTACGTTTATTGATGAAGATGGAAAGTTTGGGGCAAAATCAAATGAAGGTTTCTTTGTAGGCTACGCCAGCCCACTAAAAAGGGTGTTCGTACCATGTCTGAGCAAGGTGATTCAGGTGCTTCATGTGGATTGTCAGAAGCATACTCCGTCGCCTCAACTTCCCGGACAAAGATTCCTATTTGACTACGATAAACTCTGGGAATCGTTTCATATGCCGTCCGAGCCGAGTGAGGAGGAAGTTGCTCTCATGTATTTGTATCAACAAAGTCAATTGTCAGAGCCAGAATCTAGACCGCTAGATGTTCCTACACCCACCGTGGGTACTCATAATGATGAAGCCGGACCAAGTGGAACCGTTCATATACCACCAGAGGAACCAGAGGAACCAGCTCCGTCATTTGACGTTTCTGATGACTCAGAGGAGGAACCCGCTCCTACCTTTGATGAGGAACCAAATGAGACAACAGAAGAGACAGTTGACCAAATTGTTGATCTTGAAATTTCAAATCTGGAATCGGAAGTTGTAGTGCCTGACAGTGCAATGCCACGAACGTTATCCTATCATCCCTCAGAACAGATCATTGGCGACTTGCAAAGTGGTGTCAAAACTCGACATCAAATAGATCAAGCTCTTACATGTTTCTATTCATCTATTGCTGATATGCAAAAAGAAGTCTCATTGAAATGTTTTATTTCGCAGATAGAGCCCAAGACTTACAGGGAAGCATTGACCGAGGAGAGTTGGGTTAATGCAATGCAAGAGGAGTTGCAACAATTCGAGAAACTGGGCGTCTGGAGACTTGTAGATTTACCTGAGAATCAGAAGTTAATCAAGACAAAGTGGGTTTTCAAATGTAAAAGAGATGATAGAGGAGTCGTGGTGAGAAACAAAGCAAGACTGGTCGTTCAAGGATTCAGTCAACAAGAAGGAATTGATTATGATGAAGTCTACGCACCAGTTGCAAGGCTAGAGGCAATTCGGATTTTTCTGGCCTTTGCATCATGGAAGAACTTTAAAGTATATCAACTTGACGTAAAATCTGCTTTTCTCTATGGAACTATCAAAGAGGAAGTGTATGTGGGGCAACCGCCAGGTTTTACAGACCCACAGCACAAAAACAAGGTGTTTCTACTGGACAAGGCGTTATACGGACTTCACCAGGCCCCGAGAGCCTGGTATGAAACGCTCTCGACATACTTGTTGGACAACGGGTTCACAAGAGGTACAGTAGATAGCACTTTGTTTATTAAAGAAAAAGAAAACCATTTGTTAATTGTGCAGATTTACGTGGACGATATCATTTTTGGATCTACCAACGACGATATGTGCAAAGAGTTTGAGCTAGTGATGAAGAAAAAGTTTGAGATGAGCTCAATGGGCGAAATGAAGTTTTTCCTCGGGTTGCAAGTAGAACAAATGCCCGATGGAATCTTTATTCATCAGTCAAAGTATGTGAAGGATGTGCTAGACAAGTTTGATATGGCTGATTGCAGTCCAGCATCCACTCCTCTTGCACAAAATCATGGGATTTGTCCAGATGAGAATGGAGTGAAGATGGATGAAACATTGTACCGATCAATCATTGGTTCCTTGATGTATCTCACAGCATCCCGTCCGGACATCATGTATCCGACATGCTTATGTGCCAGATATCAGTCGAATCCAAAGCAGTCACATCTGACAATCGTGAAACGAATACTACGGTATTTGAAAGGCTGCCCAAACACTGGTTTGTGGTATCCTAGATTAGGTGACTTTACTTTATCCGGTTTCGCTGATTCAGATTTCGGAAGCTGCAAGCAGAACGCAAAGTCCACCACTGCTGGGTGTCAGTTCTTAGGAACTCGACTTGTTACCTGGCAGTGTAAGAAACAAACCACTGTAGCGCTTTCTACTTGTGAAGCTGAATATGTTTCAGCTTCCAGCTGTTGTTCGCAGATCCTTTGGATCCAACAGCAAATGCGTGACTTTGGTTTGCAATTCTTAGATACTCCAATTTTCGTGGACAATGAAGCAGCCATTAATATTACTAAAAATCCGGTTCACCATTCAAAAACAAAACATATTGAAATCCGTCACCATTTTATTCGTGATTGTAACGAGAAAAAATTAATACGGATTGAATATGTGCACACCAATGAACAGAAAGCGGATTTCTATACCAAACCATTTGACAAAAAGAGGTTTTATTATCTTTTAAAACTGAATAGAATGAAAAATCTGCAATCTGGGAGGGTTGTTGAATGTGATGCCGAATTGGACGGCGATCTGACGTGAACCTTTGTCAAGTTGTTAATTTTGTTTGTACAGTTTATTTTCTGCTTTTCGATAAAAACAAAAACACAAAAATATGTTTTTATTTTTAGGGGGAGAAAGTTTGCAGAAAAATACAAAAACATGATAAAATCTATAAAAAAATCAAAAACATTTGAAAAAGTAAAAATGAGTTTGTGTATAAAAGGGAAATGATAGTACATCAGCTAGACAGATGCAGTACGCTAAAGAATTGGAATGTATAAAATTGAATTAAGCAGTCTCACTAAAGATGTGCCGATAGGTTTTCACAAAATCAGTAGATTAGTTTGGGATATAAACATAAAATTTACTTGCATTTTACGTGGGGAACACCTCCAGGATATATAGGTAACCCCTGAAATCCTGTTTGAAGGGTCCCATATTCTGAGATACTAGGTCTTTATGCTTAGTGATATCTGGGGTATTATCCCGGGACTTCTGCTGAAAGGAATTTCTGACCTAGTCCCCGGAGAATACTTTATGCTGCTTTGAAATATAAGCCTCCCCTCAGCATAAAAAATGATAACACATTGCAAAATTGTTAATCATGTGCTGTTGTAAAGAAGATCCCCAAAGGGGACCCACCAAAAGTCGAAGCCGTCATCTCTCTGCGTATCGAAAGATCGACCTGAGCTCTCACGGCCCTCGTACTATAATTTATTCCCTGACAGATATCATCCAGGTATACTCACCTGTAAGATTGAATACTGGGGTCTGGATACGGGAGTATATACTGAGGTGGGACACATGTAGATGTTTAAGTCCTAAAACACTAATTCTGTATCCCGAGCAGATTGAAAGTTTTGTGAGAATTTAAGAGGATCAGTATATCGGCAATCTACGTGAATTGTTTAATGCTTAAAATGAAATAACAGCTTAACGGTACTTGTATTTCGTCGGCAGCTGATATGATCCCTTAACACGCTCACAAAAAGATTGTGTATACATAGTTTCAGTTTATTCAGTTTTAAAAATCCAAAAAGATTTTAGTTTCTCATTTTATTTTCAACAACTGACATTGGGAATCGAAAGTTCAAAGTCTTGTGCAGATCATGTCTGAGATTGATGAGGATTGGGTAAGCTTGTGATGCAGTAAAATGATTGGTACAAGTGTTTGTTGATTAAAAGAGATTGAAAGATCAAAATGATTCAAAAGTTCATTAATTTGAACTTAATTTTTCAAGAAATCCGGTATTTTCATAGTTTGGTCAACCAAGGTCATTGAGTTGGACTTGGCAGACTAGTCAGTTGACCAAGGTCATTAACTTGGACTTGGTTAACTGGGTGTGACATTAAAATCTGAAAAATTAAAAAGTTAAAACATTTTTCAAAAGGATTTCGCTTCAAGAAATTAATTTGTGCTGAAATCTGTTTCAAGCGATACCTTCAGGTAAACAATTTCGCTTCAAGAGGTTTTTAATTAAACTTCAAGCGAAATCTTCAGAAGTATAAAAAGGTCAAGGTGGTCGCTTCAGTCATTATTTTCTCCTTTATTTCGCTTCAAGGTCTGAACGAGAGACTTCAAGCGAACACTTCTGAATCTTTGTTTTTCTACCGTTACTCTGCCCAAATTCACTCAAATCTTGTGTTTTTAGTTGGCATACACAACTACTAACATGGTGAATGTAAGTGATGGTGTTGATTTGTATTATTTTTGATGTGTCGGCGACGGTTAGGGTTAGAACACATAGTTTTAGGGTTTTTAACTGGATAAAATCAAATCAAATCATATATGTGTTGTCGGAATTATGTGTAGATTGTTGTGTGTTGTTTGATTGATTCAGGTCTGTGTGTTTGAGAGTTTGACGGATGAACAGAATTTCTATCGTAGATCTAGAACAGATGGATGGGTTAAAATATATAAAATTCATATCATGTTGCTCGGAATTGATAGTAGGACAGAACTGTGTCATCAATTTGATCATATGTTGTAAAAATTTTTGAGGTTTTGAACAGTGTCGCTTCAGGGTTTTGAATAGTGTCGCTTCAGGACAGTGTCGCTTCAAAGTTTTTTTATCAGTGTCGCTTCAAGAGTTTTATTAGTGTCGCTTCAAGGAATTTGTTCAAATATTATTTTCGCTTGAACTGATCTTATTTGCTTAGATGATTTTCAAGTGTAATGAAGTATTTCACTTGAAATGATGAGTAAATCTGAAATTTTATAAAAAAATATCTAATATGTTTGAATTTTTGTGGTATTTGATGTGCAGCCTTCGAATATTCTGTTTAAAGCTCTTCACAATTCTTGTTGTGATCTTGATGTGACAAGGAGTTCAAAGTTGTCTGAGTTCTCTAGCATTCTGGAATTTATGAGAAGATTGCCAATACAAAAAGCTTTAACAGATAGAAGAATGGTGTATCAGTCACACATCAAACGTTTTTGGAAGCATGCTGTGTATGATGAGAAAAACAAAGTAATTACTTCTATTGTTAAGGTCTCTGATGAAAAGAAACAAATTCTGATAACAGAGGCATATGTTCGTGAGATTCTAGATTTTCCTGATACTGAAAAATCACCAACAGCATTTCCTGAAAAGATGGTGAAAGGATGTTTGCTTAGAATGGGATACATTGGAGATGTGAATGCTGCTAATGTTTTGAAATCAAAGTTTACAAAGCCGTTCAAATTCTTTATTCATTCAGTGTTGATTGCTCTAAGTCATCAAAAGGGTAGTTACGATGCTATGCGGGATTATCACATGAACATGGTAGTTGCTCTTGTTTTAAACAAAAAATACAATTTCTCTCATATTGTATTTCATTATCTTGTGGAAGAGGTGACATCAAAAAGGAGAAGCTGGATATATCCAAGATTCATTCAAATGATGATTGATCATGCTTATCCAGGAATTGCTCGAGATATGGAGAATGATTTGTTGGTTTTAGCTCACATGAATAATGATTCTATTGCTCAATTAGCAAGATATCATACAAATCATCCTGAACCAGAGAAAGAAGTTGCATTTTTTGGTTTCATAAGCAATCCAGATTATCAAGATCCTGATCCAGTTAATCATGAACACTGGAGGAATGAAGATGAAAGAACTGAAACTGGTTATGCTGATGAGTTGAAGAAGTTGGAAAAGTTTAAATCTTCAAGAAGTGTGTGGTTTGTAAAAGAACAAAAGAAGAGGAGTAAGAAAACAACTCCTAAAGTGCAAGCTGAAGAAGGTTCGTCTTCACAACCAAAGAAGCGTAGTAAGAAAGTTGCTAAAACACTATTGGTTGATGAACCTGATGAAGATATAGTTGAAGCTGTAGCAGAAGCTAATGTTGAAACTGAAGCTGAAATCAACATTGAAGCTGAAACTGAAATTGAAACAAATGTTGAAGGAGATATTCATTTTTCTCCAAGATCTACAGAGTTTTTGAAAGGACTTTCTGAATCTGTTCCTGAACAAAGTAAAGCTGCTGACAATGTAGTGATTGAAGATGTTGATGAAAGTTCTTCTAGTTCTTCTGATGAAACCATTGATGAAATTGCACGTCAAAGAAAAATTAAAGAAGCAACTGAACAAGAGAAGTTGTTAAGAAAGAGAAAGAGACAAGAGAAGGATGATGCTGCTTACGAACCTTCACCTGAACATGTATCTGAATCTCAAACTCCGGATAGTGATAAAAAGAAGAGAGGAGCTCGAAAGAAAGTTGCTCAGAAGAAGACTCAAGTTGTTAGTCCAACAATCAAGATTCCAAAAATTGTCTTGAAGAAGAAAACAGCTAAAGTAACCAGTCAATCTATACCACCATCTGAACCTATATCACCTCATTCACCACCTCATCAAACTTTATCATCACATCTCTCACCACCACATGAACCTATTTCTACTCCACAAGTTAATATCCAAACACCACCTTCTTCACAACCTATTCTTCAAACAACACCTGGTTCTTCTAGTTATAAAACTTTTCCTGGTATTCCTGAGAATGTTTCTCTTGATGATATTGGAAATATTACCTTTGCAACAGATGAACAAATCATACATGTTGAAAAGAGAATTGAGGTTATAGCTGATGAAAACAAGAAGTTAGTAGCTGAGTGTAAAAAGTTGGAAAATCGTGAGAAAATTCGTGATTTGAGATTAAAGGCAACTGAAGCTAAAAACAAGTCTTTGCTGAAGAAATTGGAATCTAATGAAGCAGAGATGGATATTATGAAAGTTCAGATTGCAGAATTGCTGGAAGAAAAGAAGAACAGGGATGAACATCTCAAGTACTATGAGTTGAAAAATCAAGAGTTGGAGGAAATGAAAGCACGAAATGAACATGAAAGCAAAATGATGAAGAAAGTGTTGGAAAAGTTGGTGGGTACATCTTTAGAGTTGAAATACAATGAAGTTGTTCGTGATGAAGAGAAAGCTAAGAAACAGGCTGAAATTGATAAGCAAATGAAAGATAAGGGAAAAGGTCCTGAAATTGAAGAAAAAGCTATTATTCCAGTTGATGTTTCTGATGATATTCTGAATGTTCGTCCTCTTACAGCAATTTCTGGTATTTTTGATGCTGATGTTGAAATTGATGATCTTCTTATTGGAGAGAATGAAGAGGATGATGAAGATGATGAAGATGAAGAAGAAGCAGAAGATGATGTGATCTCTGCAAGTAGTAGTGATGATGATGATGGAGATGATGATCAAGATCAAGGTGCTTCTGGTCTGAAAATTTCTGAAAAAACAACTGAAGAAGAAATTGATGATTTATTACAAGATGATGCTAATGTTGAACATGATAGTGCAACAAGTGAGGGGGAGCATGGTGATGATCAAAATGTTGATCAAGTTGAAAAGTTGATTCTTAGACTGGATACATATCGGGAAGAAGGAGAGCATTTTCATAGTTATTCGCTGGAAATCATAAAAGAAATGACTCGAAGAGATCATCCAGAGTTCAAGTTTGATTTTGAGGAAGAAATGAATTCTGATCTAGAAAGAGAGTTGAATGAGTTTGATGCTGATCATTATGATGATTATGAATATCGATATGTTGAAGATGCTGATCTGTATGACAGAGTAGAAGTTGAAGACTGGGAAGATGATGAAAGTGTACATGAAGATACTTCTCAGTTGCCTACACTGATGGAATTTTTCTCTGAAGAAAATCGTGATGAGTTGAGGAGAAAAGTTGCTGAAGTTATTAAAAACTTTAATCCTGATGGTACAAAGAAAGATCTAGATAAAGAAGAGAAAAAGAAATGGTTCAAAGTTGATCATGGCAGAAAGTTCAAAAGACCATTGAAGTTTTATCAACGGGATCGAAGTATTTCTTTGGGAGATATTATTAGTTGGGGTTTTCTACCACACGTAAATGCTTATGCAGTTAGAAGAGAATGTGGTGTTCAGTATTTCGAAAAGTTATATGATCTCATGTCACTCCCATGGTGGGATGTTGAGGAGTTATCACAGGTTAAAGCTTTGGAATATCCTGTAAGGAAGAATGACATTCAAATGTGGGGGTTTATCAGATTTCAATCATTTAAGGGATTCAGATTCTGGAAACCTCATCGTCCAAAGATTATTCCAAGAGTTAATCCTGATACTGGTGCTGTAGAAAGGATTCTTAATATTAAGAAGCCAAAGACAATGAAGATTATACCAATACCTCCAATGGAACAAGAATTCTATAAAGGATTTATACATTGGGTATATAGTTGTCTGTCTACTGAAGCAGTGATCACGTATCGAGCAGGAGGTGAACTTAGAGAAGTTCGTGTGTTTGATCCAATGTGGCTGGTTAATTGCTCGGCAAAAGATGTAGAATGCTTGTTCATCAATAAGATTCATCATTCGCCAAAGGATAAAGATCAAGCAATGCAGTTTCAGAGAGTTGTGAATGTATGTTTTCAAAAGAATATCAATTCTGAAACAAAATGGAAGTCATCTTGGTGGGCGTTGGAAAAGAAAGTCAAAAGGAAAGTTGAAAAGGAACGTAAAGCTCGTGAAGAAAAAGATAGATATCTTCGGGAGACATTTGCTCAAAGGCAAGCTGCTGAAGAAAAGAAACGAGCTGATGATAATGAAAAGCTTAGGAAGATGTTGTCAAGAAAACCTAAGCCTAGAGAAGAAAAGTTCAAGTCCATGTGAAGACCTAGACTGAAGACTCCGGCTATATCCAAGGGGGAGTTTGTTGATACATGATGTCTAAAGCCTTCGTCATAAGTCTAGGGTCTAAATATGTCAAGTATGTTAAGTGTAGGGGTCTGAATGTAAGTTTAAGTTAGTATTATTAAGGTTTCGCTTCAGGGTCTTGATGTAAGCCTCAAGCGAAATCAACTGATAAGATTTCGCTTGAGGAATGTTGAAGCGAAATCTTGTGCCTATATATAGGCTAGTGTAGTTCTCATTTCGGTACGCTTCAGAAAAGTTGTAACGAAGTGCTGCCAGTTTTTCAAGTCAATATAAAACCGAGAACAAGTGTTTAAAGTGAATCTATTCTGATTTCTACTCCTTTCTATCTGATTCTAATCTGTTTAGATGTTTCCGCCATCTGAATAGTGTAAACACACTCAGACTGACTCATTCGGTCGACAAATACGATCCTACAATAATCAATTTCCGGATCTGTTACACCTCAGATTCGTGCTTATGTTATATTGATTCGTGTATAACAAGAGTTCTTGATTCGCTCGAACTTAATTAAATTTGCAGAAATGAACATGGGCTAAATCAATTACTAGTTCCACCCCTGCTCATTTCTGCAACTCGCCGGAGTTCGGAGTTCATCGGAGAAGACGACCGGAGAAGACGAAGACGTCCCCGTAACCCGCAAGCTTTTCGTTTCGGTATACCGTTCTCGGAGTTCGGAGTTCATCGGTGGCGGTGGTGGCTGTGGTGGCGGTGGTGGCTGTGGTGGTTGTGGTGGCGGTGGTGGCGGTGGTGGTGGTGGTGGCAGCGGAGTGGTGGTGGTGGCAGGGCTAGTGGTGGTGGTGTTAACAGTCATTTCAGTCCATTTTTCAAATTTACACAATCAGTCCTTTATGTTACAAATTTACACAATCAGTCCTTATTTACAAACTGACTTAACTGGGTTATGATTTTTGGACTGAAATGGCACCTTTCCAGAACGTGGGGGACGAAAATGGCGCATTTTTGAAAAATGGACTGAAATGGCCAAAGTGACCAAACCACAGGGACGAAAATGGCAGTTAACTCTTTAATTTATCTACACACTAGCCAATAATATAATATAACCTTCTGGCAGTTCATGTGTTCATGAATGCATATTATTATTTTTTTTCGAACACCATGGTTGCATCTATTGCTAAATTCTCCAACAATATATACAACATATATCTTACTATTTAAAATTATTTAGCACTTATATATAATTTACTATGTATATGAAATGAAAAGCTAAATAGTTTATTATTGCAATGTTTACATATTAGAGGACAGGGTAGGGATCCTGTACATAATTCAGAAGTGTGAGAAGTGTATTATAACACTATATATAACACTATACAACACTATATAAACACCTTATAACACTATGTAACACTATATAACACAATATAACACTATGTAACACTATGTAACACTATATAACAATATATAACAATATATAACACTATACATCTATCATAGACATGCTATCAGACAAAATATAGTGTTATATTTGTTATATAGTGTTACATAGTGTTATATGGTGTTACATAGTGTTATGCAGTGTTTATATAGTGTTATATAGTGTTATATATAGTGTTATAATACACTTCTCACACTTCTGGATTAATGTACAGGATCCTCTATCTTAGAGGACAATCCATGTAATTTAGAAAATTAATTGAAAATAGTTTATGAAGCGAATAACGAGATTTTTAAAAATTGATAAAACTATATGGGTAGAGATCAATGAAATCACCAATTGCTATGATTTTGAAGACCAAATAGTTGACTTTCAAATATTAAAACGTCTCAAAATAACATAAATAAACGACACATACAGTCACAATAGTTGAACCAAAACCAATAATTGACCAACAAAAATCTCTCGATCTACATATAATAAGTAACCAAGTTTTGTACATACTTCCTTGAACTAAATGTGCAAAAAATAGTACAGTTTGTTACATTTACTTTTATTTGATGTTCAAATCCGATTCTTCCTAACAAGGATTTAATGCACAAGACCAAAAAAAACAGGCATGCAGCTTCCGCCGTAACGCAAACAAATCGAATGGTAAATTATAATCGCCACTACATCGCACGGGTTTGAATAAAAGCTATGTGCATAAAATTAAGGGGTGTTAAACGAGTTCAACCTGAATCGGACCTGAACCCGTTTAGACTAAACCTAAACCTGTGAATTTCGTGTTAGGTTCATGTCCTATTTTCGAGTCGTGTTAGAAATTCACACCCCTAATAAAAATAAATGACATGTAGCCTGTCTGACCCATTCTTTAAGGCAAAAAAATTTAGATTTTAGTTATGACCTAACTGAATAGAACATTCTCATGCACACCCTTAGAATTACTAACAAGTGTTGTGTTTTCCGTTGCATCGCGAATTTGGTTTTGGTTATGGCTCAAAACCGAACCGCCCCGTACATAGCCCTTAACTTACCAACCTAAGTGATATGTTTCCCGCCGCATCGCGCGGGTAAACGACTAGTATATATATACATATATATATACACATGAGTTCATATGTCTATATTTTAAGATTTTGTGACTTGAACGATTTTATTGGTGACCCTTATAATGTAAATCCTTAACACTCTCGTTTATACGTAATATATCTACGATTTGCGCGTCGTAATATATATACATAAACGTGCACATATACTAATTATCATAACACGCGATATCTCATTAACTTATTTATTTTATCATTTTTAAAGCACGTATACATGAAATTACTTATCAAGTTAACATATGTATCAATTTTCATGCTCGACAAACAAGTTATACATTTAACGCGATTTTACCGATTCTACCGTTTTGAGCGCACAAGTGTACATGCATAGTCTAAATTCCCGCTATCATGTCAACACTAACCATATTATCATATACACATATCTAAATCACATAACACATTTTAATACATAAGGTTCACCAAAAAATAACCCATGCTAGTGTACATTGTAAAACACGTATTTTAGTGATTCGGTAACGTTTTCGGGCGTAGGAAATCACGTACGAGTAATTAAACACCAAGTAAACTTAATATAAGTTAAAATACTTATTTTTATACTAAAAATATCAATTTAATTACTGATCTAAAACAGTATCATAAAAATCCTTTGAAAAGCCGATTTATAACCGTTTTATCGCACAGTTTTGCGTTAAACGTTACCATAACCATCCGAACTCGTAACGACTTGATATTTTAACATAATCCATGTTACTTACTGATTAAAATGATGGTTATAATCAGGTTACTGAAGTTTTCATGTAAGTCACATAAATCATGTGATTTCACGTATTTTACAACACTTTATGCACTAGGTACAACATGCAAAGCTAGTAAACTTTATGAGAAAGTTTCATGCTATTTTTACACTTCAAATATTAATATTTTTAGCATTTAGAATCTGATTAAAATTTATTTTTATCAAAACATATCTAAATAATCATTTCATGTTCACCAATCATCATGCATGTTCAAGTAAATGCATCAAATGCATCCATATAACATCATCATTATTTTATATGAACTAAAATAAATTCAATATGTATTTAAATCATGTTCAAATATTCAAGAACATCATAATCCACTTATGGTCATTTCCTCATCATTTATCATAAATATAAGAATCATGTTCTTACATATTTATGAACTAATAACAAAAATTCAATTGCATGCATACATATTCATACATTTTCGGCCATACATATATACATACATATAGTTCCAAAATTTCACTTTTCACATATTCATTTCAAATAAAAAAGTTTCCATATGACAACTTTTTAAACATGCATGCATTCACCTTATTGATTCTTATCAATTAAGAACATTCTACAAGTCAAAACTCAAACTCCATACATACATACATACATACATACATACATACATACATACATACATATATACATATATATATATATATACATACGGCCACACATACGCATACAAGTTCATCTATTTTATTTTTTTAAAAACCCATTTGTTTTAGTTTTCAAGTTTATGTTTAAATCTAAGAACAAGAGAAACTTTTCACTATCATCTTCACCACCAAGAATCAAGAACATTTTTGAAAAGATTAGTTTTTATACCTTCAAGATTCAAGTGGGTTTTTGAATAAAAATATGACATGATGCTTGGTTTTTGCTTGAAACTCCTTGGAATCTCCTTTAAACCTTCAAATAGACTTGAAATCACCTTGAAATGAGTTTAAATCTTCAAGAACTAGTTTGGAATTTTGAAAGTGTATGGATATGGAGTATGTTCGGCCATAGCTTTATTTAGAGAGAGAGAGAGGATTGTTTGAAATTGTTTTTCTTGGTTAATGCAAGATATTGGAAGGATCATGGAAGATATGGCAAGATACTAATCATCACACACAAATTCCCTATCCAACAAGTGGATGAGTGAGGAGAGAGAAAGTGATATATGGCTGCCACATATCTCTTATACATACACCATACACGCATACACATATATATGTTATATGTATATATATCAAAAACTGGTATTTTACTGGATACCGGGTATTTTATTTAGTGTTTTAATCCCGTTTTATAGCGTTTTAAATTATTTTTATCACTCTATAAAAATACACTCGCCAAAATATTACTGAAATATTTATCAGTTGCCTTGACTGGCTGCGTTGATAGTATTTTGTCAGATATGCGCAGTATCACGCGGTACGCGCTTAAACTCGAAATATAGAGTTTCTTAGTGTTTTAATTTATTTTTCCTTCCAGACATGATTAAAATTACTATTCTATTCATAACATATTATTTTTAGGATTTTAACATTGATCGGGCAGTCACCGACGTTCGTTTCACACTTTGTTCGTTACGCGATAAACGTTTATCTTATTGTTGCCAACATAATTTTTATCAAGGTTTGGATTTACCAACAAATCAAATATCACACGTAAACATTAATATCAATCAAATACCACCTTTTATTCATTCATGACACGTGTTACATTTGTATGGTACAACCTATATAGTCAGGTGTCATAGTCTCCCACTGTTTAGGAAATTTCATCCCCGAAATTCTACTCTACAGGTTTTGTTTTCGTACTAGGTGGGAAAAGATGTGGGTATTTCCATTGCATCTCGTCCTATCATTCCCAGGTGAACTCGAGTCCACGTTTAGAATCCCAGCGACCCTTGACCAAATTAATCTTACTCCTAAGTTTCTGAATTTTCCAATCTAGAACCTCTATTGGTTCTTTGATAAATCTCAGTTTATCGTCTACACAAACCTCTACAGGGGGTATAATCAGTGTCTCATCTGATAGACACTATTTCAAATTGGATACATGAAATACGTCATGAACTCCACTAAACTCCTGTGGCAGCTTGAGCCTATACGTGACCTATAACGCGGGCTCAACTTTCCCCTTTTTCCAAATCTCACAACGCCTTTCCAAGAAGAAACCTTCAACATAACTCGATCACCAACCTAAAACTCCAACGGTTTCCTTCGGTTATCCGCATAACTCTTCTGTCGATCTGCGGTAACTTTCAACCTTCCCTTGATCTGGACAACCTTGTCGGTGGTTTCCTGGATAAGCTCGGGTCCGGTCAATTGCTTCTCACCGACTTAAGCCCAACAAAGTGGTGATCGACACTTCCTTCCATACAACGCTTCAAACGGAGCGGCCTTCATACTAGTGTGGTAACTATTGTAGTAGGAAAACTCAGCCAAAGGCAAAGGAGTATCCTAACTTCCACCTAAATCGATCGCACACGCTCTCAACATATCCTCTAACATCTGAATGGTTCTCTCACTCTGACCATCCATTTGAGGATGATATGCAGTACTCATGTCCAAACGAGAACCCAACGATTCTTGAATAGATCGCCAAAACCGGGAGTCAAATCGTTCGTCTCTATCTGAGATAATCGACACTGGTACTCCATGACGGGCTACAATCTCGTTAAGGTACAACTGCGATATCTTCTCTGTATTGTCTGTTTCCTTAAGTGCTAAGATATGAGCAGACTTTGTCAATCGATCCATAATTACCCATATCGTATCACGTCCACACGACGCACGGGGTAAATTGGTGATAAAGTCCATCGTAAGATGTTCCCATTTCCACTTAGGAATCTCTAGTTGCTGCAGGAGCCCAGACGACTTCTGATGTTCAGCCTTAACCTTTGAGCACGTCAGACATTTACACACGTAAACCGCAATATCTTTCTTCATATTCGGCCACTAGTATAACTCCTTAATATCCTGATACATCTTAGTAGAACCTGGGTGAATAGAATATATGGAATTATGAGCTTCGTTCATAACCAGTTCACGTAGGTTACGTCTAAGCGGAACCCAAATCCGGTTCATGAAATACATCACTTTATCCGCTTTTGGTATCAGTTCACACTCTAATCCTCTCAAACCTTCTCTTCTCAGGTTCTCATCCTTTAAAGCTTCTCGTTGTGCATTACGAATTTGGTCAGTCAAATTCGTATGTATGGTCAAACCCAAAGCACGCACACGTAGAGTGTCGCACCCCGACCACGTGAGACAACGAAACGTGGCGGAAACGTCGGGGAGTGTTGTAACAGAATTAATTGTTTCACAACCATGGAAATTAAAGTTTCGTTTTATTAATCACATAAGAGAGTTACATTGTCTTTAAACAAGAAATAAAGAGTACATAACATAAATTAACTAGTTCTTGTCTCGTTCTAAGTCACTAAGGCACAGGTCCGCCTAAGTATGTCTCGATAAGTCCTATGCATCAACTCCTGAAAACACATGTGAAAATAGGTACGTCAGCATAAAAATGCCTGTGAGATACATAGGTTTTGTGAAAATAAGGTCCATAACTTATGTTTAAGAAAATGTTTAGTCATGAACCTTGTAATTTGCTTTGTCTTGTAAATCATTTGAAAAGTGATAAATAAACCAAATGATATATATGTATAAAAGAATAATACATGGTTAAGTAAATAACCAAGTAAAAATGAGTTTGTATTAGATAAGTTGTTTGTAAAACAATGTATTGTGAAAAGTATGTTATTTGTATAAAATGTTATATGTCTAAATTGAAATGATTCAAATAACGCTACGATATGTAATACCATACATATATAGGAAGTACCAGCGGCGTATCCACCATGCTTGTATCATATTACACACGCCTCGTTACTTAAATCACTTACTCAAACCAAACCATCAAGATGTAATGTTTAACAATTTTACTAAGTATGCACACAATGGTCATACATAGCATGAAATGTAATGTAAAACAATGTACTAAATATGCACACAATGGACATACATAGCATGAAATGTAATGTAAAACAATGTACTAAGTATGCACACAATGGGCGTACTCAGCATGAAATGTAATGTAAAATAATGTACTAAGAATGCACACAATGGGCGTACTTAGCATGAAATGTAATGTAAAACAATGTACTAAGTATGCACACAATGGACATACATAACATGAAATGTAATGTAAAACAATGTACTAAGTATGCACACAATGGGCGTACTTAGCATGAAATGTAATGTAAAACAATGTACTAAGTATGCACACAATGGTCATACATAGCATGAAATGTAATGTAAAACAATGTACTAAGTATGCACACAATGGACATACATAGCATGAAATGTAATTGTAAAACAATGTACTAATAGTGTACTAATGAACATAGCAAGCATATGATATGAAAACATGGAAACACGAAAGTAACAAGTAGGCACATGTGTTTCACCCCAAAACGGTTTGAAAATAGTAAAAGAGGGGTCTATGTACTCACTTGAGATTGCTTAGTAGTCCTTGAATAACAACCAAACAATGCTAGAGATCACGGATATCAAACGGCACCTAATATAGGTAACTATGTTAATATACCGGACCTAAATCGGAGGATTGGATAGAATGAGGCTCGTTGTCACACCCCGACCACGTAAAACAACGAAACGTGGCGGAAATGTCGGGGAGTGTTGTAACAGAATTAATGTTTCACAACCATGGAAATTAAAGTTTCGTTTTATTCATCAAACAAGCGAGTTACATTGTCTTTAAACAAGAAATAAAGAGTAGATAACATAAATTAACTAATTCTTGTCTCGTTTTAAGTCACTACGGCACAGGTCCGCCTAAGTATGTCTCGATAAGTCCTATGCATCATCTCCTGAAAACACATGTGAAAATAGGTACGTCAGCATAAAAATGCCTGTGAGATACATAGGTTTTGTGAAAATAGGTTTCATGACTTGTAAGTTTAAAAAGAGTTGTTTAGTAAAGTTTAGTCATGAACCTTGTAAATTGATTTGTTTTGTAAATCATTTGAAAAACAATAAGTTCAGATGATATGTATAAATAAGAGAATAATGTATGGTTAAATGAATAACCATGTAAAATGAGTTTGTATAAGATAAGTTGTTTGCAAAACAATGTCTTGTGAAAAGTATGTTATTTGTATAAAATGTTATATGTCTTAAATTGAAATGATTCAAATAACGCTACGATATGTAAAACCATACAAACACGTATATATAGGAAGTACCAGCGGCGTATCCACCATGCTTGTATCATATTACACACGCCTCGTTACTTAAATCACTTACTCAAACCAAACCACCAACGTAAAATGTTTATGTATAATCAAATGTCAAAATGTAAGCATGTGATGAATAACAAATGTACTAAGTATGCAACAAAGGACATACATAGCATAAAATGTAATGTGAAACAATGTACTAAGTACGCACACAATGGGCATACAAAATGTACTGTAAGACGATGTACTAAGTATGCACACAATGGACATACATAGCATGAAATGTAATGTAAAACGATGTACTAAGTATGCACATAATGGGCATACATAGCATGAAATGTAATGTAAAACGATGTACTAAGTATGCACACAATGGGCATACATAGCATGAAATGTAATGTAAAACGATGTACTAAGTATGCATACAATGGGCATACATAGCATGAAATGTAATGTAAAACGATGTACTAAGTATGCACACAATGGGCATACATAGCAAAACACAATGAAATCATGTACTATAAATGTACTAATGAACATAGCAAGTATATGATGTGAAAACAGGAAAGGATGAAAGTAACAAGTAGGCACATGTGTTTCACCCCAAAATGTTTGGAAAACAGTAAAAGAGGGGTCTATGTACTCACTTGAGATTGCTTAGTAGTCCTTGAGTAACAACCAAACAATGCAAGAGATCACGGATATCAAACGGCACCTAATATAGGTAACTATGTTAATATACAGGACCTAAATCGGAGGATTTGATAGAATGAGGGTTCGTAAACCAAATGAGTATGGGAACTCATGTAATATGGTTTAACAAAGCCTACATACTAAAATGAAACCTAACCTAAGTGCTTACGACCCATTATGACCCGTTTAGGTAGCTTATGCTACTTTAACGCGTCATTCGCGTAAAACGCGTTCGGACCGCTTAACTAGTCCTATGACAAGTAATATATGCCTTAACATGTCTAATATTGTTGTCAAATCAGTTTAGATACCAAAAGTTTTGTTACATATGCTTAAAATGAATTTTGGCGTAAAAAGGGCATTTTGGTAATTTACCTAAGGCATATATACTACCTATCATACAACTACTCAAACGATGTGACCATAAGGTATAACCCCGGAAGGTTATTCCCTATACAACTATGGTCACCTAGTGTGTTTGGTCGGATCCTAATGATTGACCAAACGGGTCGGGTTCGAAAGTATAAGCGATTGTTTAGATTGCTTAACTTACGACCCTATATAAGCACTAAACTAAAACTGACGAGCTAAGCATGTTAAAACATGCTTAACTAAGTTTAGAAAACAGCTTTGGTATCAAAACAAACGGTTTTGATACCCAAAAGTAGTTTGGTTACAAAATACGCAATAACACGCATTTTGGCCGAAACCACGACTCGTCACTGAGCCTAGATAACGTGGTAATCAGTAGGTATAGTCACTAGGGACTATAACCATCGTGATCACGCTCACGTTATGAAGTTCAAACGAACTTCACATCGACCATAAACTGGTCAATGCAGAAAGTCAAACATAGTTCGACTTTCGGACTAGAAAAGCGAAAAAAGAACGAAGGAACACTTACAAAGGGTCCCTGCTAGTAAATCTTGATCGAGTAGCTCAGGTATGAAGTGATTTGCTTCAACTTAGAGCAATTTTTATCAGATTTGTGAGGAATGAGTGAAGTTGAGGTGGGTATTTATAGTAAATGGACAACCGTTAGGATCGTTTATCGAATAACGTGCCTTGATCTCACCCGTACACTTGTCGGAATGTTATGGTAACCCATTTTGCCCCCACCACCAGTTATTGACAAGTGGCATTGGCCTTTGGAGGGTTTAAAGGCTGGAAACAGGCTGTTAAAAACGAGTTGCTGCATCTGGCCCCTGCTTGCGCACCGTAACACTCAGAGTGTTGAGGTGCGCAAGGACCTACTTTCACAGAATTACACTTTTGGTCCCTGTTAGTGTTTTGAGCTATTTCCGACATGTTTAAGGCCTGTTAACCCCATTTCAAAGCTCTAAAATGAAGTTAAAGTGTAGGGAACTTAAAATGTGTTCAAAAATATCTCGGGTGTCGGTTCGTTTGGCCGTACGATCGCGATGTTCGCTTAATTACGACGGAATTCGCATAAGCGCGAAAAACGATCCAAATGGCGTGATGAATGGATTTTCCTCATGCCAAACACTAAAGCATAATATTATAATGCTTACATAAATTTTTGGATGTCCGGATGTATTCAGAACGTAAGTTATGCACGAAAGTGCAAACTTATGCATGTTTTGACGCTTTTAGTCCATGAATGACCCAAAAGTTTATTTTAGCACACCGAACCCCTCAAAGCCTATTTCTAAGATATGTAAAGGATATTTATGGTATGTTTAACTTATGGTCATGTTCCGGAATGTCTGTTACAGTTCAAATTGGCATACTTTCGTAGTTTGTCAAATTTAGTCCCTGTAAGCAAATTAACTTGATTTCGGCATACCAAACCATCCAAAACTTATTTCTAAGTTATGTAAAGGTTATTTAAGGTATGTTAAGCCTATTTCACTATTCCAGAGTGTTCGTTGCATTAAACTGGTTATATTTACGCATCTGGGCGCGTATAACCTTCCAGAAAGTGATTTAAAGCTTGAAATCGAACAAAATTTGATATGTGCAAATGATACACATATTTTTACAAATCCCAAGTATGAAACACAATATCTCATTGATTTGGTATTTGTTTGATGGTCATGGAGGCACAGTTGTCACAGTCTCCCCTACTTTAGGAAATTTCGTCCCGAAATTTATTTGTAGGAGCATGTCTGTGACTTTGTGTTAAATAACCATCAAGGATAAGGCATATCCTGATATTCCTCTTTAACGGACATTTTCAGAAATGGAAATGAAGGAAGAATCAGGGATATTTATTTCCCTTCGATGGACAATTTTCAGAAACGACAATGAATGGAATGAGTCATTTTCCACAATTCCTTCAGAAACGAAAATGATCGGAATGAGTCATTTTCCACAATTTCTTCAGAAACAAAAATGAACGGAATGAGTCGTTTTCCACAATTTCTTCAGAAACGAAAATGAACGGAATGAGTCATTTTCCACAACTTCTTCAGGAACGAAAATGAACGGAATGAGTCTTTTTCCACAACTTCTTCAGAAACGAAAATGAACGGAATGAGTCGTTTTCCACAACTTCTTCAGAAATGAAAATGAACGGAATGAGTTGTTTTCCACAATTTCTTCAGAAATGAAAATGAACGGAATGAGTCATTTTCCACAATTTCTTCAGGAACGAAAATGAACGGAAGGAGTCATTTTCCACAACTTCTTCAGAAACGAAAATGAACGGAATGAGTCGTTTTCCACAATTTCTTCAGAAACGAAAATGAACGGAATGAGTCATTTTCCACAATTTCTTCAAAAATGAAAATGAACGGAATGAGTCATTTTCCACAACTTCTTCAGAAACGAAAATGAACGGAATGAACTCTAGACACATGACAAAACTCGCTGTGGTTTCTGTGCACTGAATTCCATAATTATGTATGCATCCATAATTACGTAATTCCTTGCATAGTCCGCACAGTTTGTCTTGTAATGTTTAGGGGAGGAAAATCAAACCTGTGATGAGTGTGACTAGACTACCATAGGGTCCTTTTAATTAGATCGACTAATGAACCTTTTAATTAGGCCACCAAGGAGTCCTTTCAGCTATATCATCACATGATATTCCTAACCAGATTTTTGGATCAATCTGTTTAACTAGACCACTCAAGGGGTCTAATTATGGAATAGTACAATATAATCCAAGGGTCTTTACTATTACGTAAAAGCCCATTGAGGATTTAATATAGTACCTTTGGATATCCTACTATGAATCCCTTATACGAATGATATGGAAGATTCTACGAGGATTTGGATAACAAAAACTTGGATTACACCAAAAACATAAAAGGGAACACATAAGCACATAATCACATAGTTGCTTAACTCATTTATTAATTTGTTATTAACTTGTTAGTGATTGAATATGGATATTCAAAGTACACCAGGAAACCAGTCGCTAGACTTCAATGTCCTCTGGGATCTATCTGAAATGATAGGATGATCTCCCAAAAATTCGATTTTGTTTTCAAAGAAACGTAATATTCGAATTAAGGAGCACAAAAATTTTAGGATTTACGGAAATACCCTTAGGTACCCTATTAATGATTTATAGAGGTACTTTGGGTATTCGTCCAGTGTTGTAACTTGCGCCTTGTACTTCGTTTCCTTTGGAGAAATGGGTACTTAGGAATTTCGTGGACAACACAAGAGATCATAAAATAGAAAAATCTTGGGGGGTAGTTTGCTTTTCAAGGAATACAATTCCTTGATTGTCGGTATTGTAAGGGATATGTTGTTTATACATATAACCACATAAATACATTGCAATGTAAATAAAAGATTTATGTATAAACAATGATAACAACTGTTTCATGGACCTTGACAACAAAAGAAAATAATACATAAGACGTGATTATTTCTAAAGGGTGTTGTCTTCTAGTCGGTCTGGTGCTCATCCTTGTGCTGGATTTGCATTAGCAAGCTTTGGGCAATTTCTTCGGAAATGACCCATCTCGCCACAATTGTAGCAAGAACCTGGTGGAAAGAGAGCTTGAGCAGGTTGTTGTCAGCTTGATTTGGTGCAACTGCTGCTCGGAAAACTTTTGCTGTATGACCTTTACGTCCACAAATTTGGCATTCGCGGCACTTCACACTAGCATGATGATGAAGGTTACATTTGTTGCACAAGGGTGAAGTTCCATTGTATGGCTTCCTAGCAGGGGGTTGAGCTGGTTGGTTGGGGACGGCTTGATCATTGTGAGTAACCATGGCGAAGTTCTGAGAAGCCTTTCGCTTCTTTGACTTCTTAGGGGATCCAGTCTGTTCATCCATGGTCTTTGATTCCTCGATTGGTTTCTTGTCACTTTTTTGAAAAAGTTTACCTTTCCTAATTTGAGATTCAGTCAAGGTTGCAGATAGCTCAATGGCCTGCCTAACCGTAGTGGGGTTACTACCAGTAACAATGTCCTGAACTGAGTCAGGGAGAGCATCAATGTATTTTTCTATCGCCTTATCCATAGGCGTAACTATGGTAGGACACAACAGGCTCAGCTCCTCATATCGATCAGTGTATGCTCGATGTTCACCGCTGTCTTGCTTAAGATCGTCGAATTCCCTTTCCAAGCCTCTGATCTCGTGACGAGGACAAAATTCCTTCATCATCAGTGCTCGAAGTTCTTCCCACGTTTGAGCCAGTGCCACTTCGGCACCCCTATCTCTCATCACACCGTTCCACCATGTCAAAGCTCGTTTCTCAAAGACACTAGATGCGAAATCTACCTTTCGCTCATTTGGACATTGAACATGTTTGAAGGTGCTCTCTAAACTCTCGAACCATTGCAGAAGTGCAGTGGCTCCTTGAGACCCAGAAAACTTTGATGTCTTATCCGAGTTGAACGTCTTGAAATCACAGGGGGCATTATTGTTGTTGATAGCTTGGTGACATTGAGCAACGTTGTTCGGGATTGCAGCAGTCATTTGCTGTGTAATGACAGCTGCCAGCTCTTCAATAGATACCAGATTTTCACGCCGAGGAGGCATTCTAAAAAAAAGGGGGAAACAAGAGAGAAAACAAATGAAATGGCATTGGGTAAAAATAGGATGTTACAAATACCGACCATAATCATGGTTAATGGTCATTTGTTTGAACCATGAAGCAAACAAACAACACAAAGGCTGAATCAAAGCAAATAGATCCTCATAGTGTATCGCGAAGACATGCTCGCCTATAAGTGGACACTCACCCCAAGAGTTCCCAGGTAAGAGTGACTGGTCCGATTATGTGGATTTGTACGAACACTCTAGCCTTAGACAGAAAACCCAGGGTACAGGCATTCACTCTTCCAGTTTGCACGTGTTCACACTATTTAGGACCCAAAACTTTGACGAGAGTTTTGAAAATTCAAAGGGGTTCAAAACCTTATAACAGAGGGTTCAAAACCTAGTAATCAATCATCCTAGAACAGATGATTAGTTTTCAAAGCGGTTTTGAAATTTATGTTCTTGTTGAGGTCGTCGCCTAAGGATAGGTGAAGGTATTGTTTTATGACTAAACGCAAGTAAACTCGCGTTAGGGTCCTAGGAAGGTTATAGACTAGGTCAAAGCATTACTAATAACCTAATTCCCTATAACCATTGACTCTGATACCATCTTTTCTGTCACACCCCGACCACGTAAAACAACGAAACGTGGCGAAAATGTCGGGGAGTGTTGTAACAGAATTAATGTTTCACAACCATGGAAATTAAAGTTTCGTTTTATTCATCAAACAAGCGAGTTACATTGTCTTTAAACAAGAAATAAAGAGTAGATAACATAAATTAACTAATTCTTGTCTCGTTTTAAGTCACTAAGGCACAGGTCCGCCTAACTATGTCTCGATAAGTCCTATGCATCATCTCCTGAAAACACATGTGAAAATAGGTACGTCAGTATAAAAATGCCTGTGAGATACGTAGGTTTTGTGAAAATAGGTTTCATGACTTGTAAGTTTAGAAATAATAAGTTCATGAACCTTGTAAATTGATTTGTTTTGTAAATCATTTGGAAAACAATAAGTTCAGATGATATGTATAAATAAGAGAATAATGTATGGTTAAATGAATAACCATGTAAAATGAGTTTGTATAAGATAAGTTGTTTGCAAAACAATGTCTTGTGAAAAGTATGTTATTTGTATAAAATGTTATATGTCTTAAAGTGAAATGATTCAAATAACGCTACGATATGTAATACCATACAAACACTTATATATAGGAAGTACCAGCGGCGTATCCACCATGCTTGTATCATATTACACACGCCTCATTACTTAAATCACTTACTCAAACCAAACCACCAACGTAAAATGTTTATGTATAATCAAATGTCAAAATGTAAGCATGTGATGAATAACAAATGTACTAAGTATGCAACAAAGGACATACATAGCATAAAATGTAATGTGAAACAATGTACTAAGTACGCACACAATGGGCATACATAGCATGAAATGTACTGTAAGACGATGTACTAAGTATGCACACAATGGACATACATAGGATGAAATGTAATGTAAAACGATGTACTAAGTATGCACACAATGGGCATACATAGCATGAAATGTAATGTAAAACGATGTACTAAGTATGCACACAATGGGCATACATAGCATGAAATGTAATGTAAAACGATGTACTAAGTATGCACACAATGGGCTTACATAGCATGAAATGTAATGTAAAACGATGTACTAAGTATGCACACAATGGGCATACATAGCAAAACACAATGAAATCATGTACTATAAATGTACTAATGAACATAGCAAGTATATGATGTGAAAACAGGAAAGCATGAAAGTAACAAGTAGGCACATGTGTTTCACCCCAAAATGTTTGGAAAATAGTAAAAGAGGGGTCTATGTACTCACTTGAGATTTCTTAGTAGTCCTTGAGTAACAACCAAACAATGCTAGAGATCACGGATATCAAACGGCACCTAATATAGGTAACCATGTTAATATACCGGACCTAAATCGGAGGATTTGATAGAATGAGGGTTCGTAAACCAAATGAGTATGGGAACTCATGTAATATGGTTTAACAAAGCCTACATACTAAAATGAAACCTAACCTAAGTGCTTACGACCCATTATGACCCGTTTAGGTAGCTTATGCTACTTTAACGCGTCGTTCGCGTAAAACGCGTTCGGACCACTTAACTAGTCCTATGACAAGTAATATATGCCTTAACATGTCTAATATTGTTGTCAAATCAGTTTAGATACCAAAAGTTATGTTACATATGCTAAAAATGAATTTTGGCGTAAAAAAGGCATTTTGGTAATTTACCTAAGGCATATATACTACCTATCATACAACTACTCAAACGATGTGACCATAAGGTATAACCCCGGAAGGTTATTCCCTATACAACTATGGTCACCTAGTGTGTTTGGTCGGATCCTAATGATCGACCAAACGGGTCGGGTTCGAAAGTATAAGCGATTGTTTAGATCGCTTACCTTACGACCCTATATAAGCACTAAACTAAAAGTGACGAGCTAAGAATGTTAAAACATGCTTACCTAAGTTTAGAAAACAGGTTTGGTATCAAAACAAACGGTTTTGATACCCAAGAGTAGTTTGGTTACAAAATACGCAATAACACGCATTTTGGCCGAAACCACGACTCGTCACTAGGCCTAGATAACGTGGTAATCAGTAGGTATAGTCACTAGGGACTATAACCATCGTGATCACGCTCACGTTATGAAGTTCAAACGAACTTCGCATCGACCATAAACTGGTCAATGCAGAAATTCAAACATAGTTCGACTTTCGGACTAGAAAAGCGATAAAAGAACGAAGGAACACTTACAAACGGTCCCTGCTAGTAAATCTCGATCGAGTAGCTCAGGTATGAAGTGATTTGCTTCAACTTAGAGCACTTTTGATCAGATTTGTGAGGAATGAGTGAAGTTGAGGTGGGTATTTATAGTAAATGGACAACCGTTAGGATCGTTTATCGAATAACGTGCCTTGATCTCACCCGTACACTTGTCGGAATGTTATGGTAACCCATTTTGCCCCCACCGCCAGTTATTGACAAGTGGCATTGGCCTTTGGAGGGTTTAAAGGCTAGAAACAGGCTGTTAAAAATGAGTTGCTGCATCTGGCCCCTGCTTGCGCACCGTAACACTCAGAGTGTTGAGGTGCGCAACGACCTACTTTCACAGAATTACACTTTTGGTCCCTGTTAGTGTTTTGAGCTATTTCCGACATGTTTAAGGCCCGTTAACCCCATTTCAAAGCTCTAAAATGAAGTTAAAGTGTAGGGAACTTAAAATGTGTTCAAAAACATCTCGGGTGTCGGTTCGTTTGGCCGTACGATCCCGATGTTCGCTTAATTACGACGGAATGCGCATAAGCGCGAAAAACGATCTAAATGGCGTGACGAATGGATTTTCCTCATGCCAAACACTAAAGCATAATATTATAATGCTTACATAAATTTTTGGATGTCCGGATGTATTCAGAACGTAAGTTATGCTCGAAAGTGCAAACTTATGCACTTTTTGACGCTTTTAGTCCATGAATGACTCAAAAGTTTATTTTAGCACACCGAACCCCTCAAAGCCTATTTCTAAGCTATGTAAAGGATATTTATGGTATGTTTAACTTATGGTCATGTTCCGGAATGTCTGTTACAGTTCAAATTGGCATACTTTCGCAGTTTGTCAAATTTAGTCCCTGTAAGCAAATTAACTTGATTTCGGCATACCAAACCATCCAAAACTTATTTCTATGTTATGTAAAGGTTATTTAAGGTATGTTAAGCCTATTTCACTATTCCGGAGTGTTCGTTGCATTAAACTGGTTATATTTACCCATCTGGGCGCGTATAACCTTCCAGAAAGTGATTTAAAGCTTGAAATCGAACAAAATTTGATATGTGCAAATGATACACATATTTTTACAAATCCCAAGTATGAAACACAATATCTCATTGATTTGGTATTTGTTTGATGGTCATGGAGGCACAATTGTCATACTCGTAAACCAAATGAGTAGGGGAACTCATGTAATAGGGTTTAACAAGGCCTACATACTTCAATGAAACCTAACCTAAGTGCTTACAACCAATTACGACCCGTTTAGGTAGCTTATGCTACTTTAACGCGTCGTTCGCGTGAAATGCGTTCGGACCGCTTAACTAGTCCAATGACAAGTAATATATGCCTTAACATGTTTAATATTGTTGATAAATCAGTTTAGAGGTCATAGGTTATGTTACATATGTTTAAAATGAATTTTGGGCATCAAAGGGGTATTTTGGTAATTTACCTAAGGCATATAAACTATCTATCATACAACTACTTAAACGAAGCGACCATAAGGTATAACCTCATAAGGTTATTCCCTATATACTATGGTCACCTAATGTATTTGGTCGGATCCTAATGATCGACCAAATAGGTCGGGTTTGAAAGCATAAGCGATTGATTAGATCGCCTACCCTTACGACCCTAGACAAGCACAAAACTAAAAGTGATGTGCTAAGCATGTTGAAACATGCTTAACTAAGTTAGAACACAAGTTTGGTATCAAAACAAACGATTTTGATACCTAAGAGTAGTTTGGTTACAAAATGCGCAATAACATGCATTTTGGCCGAAACTACGACTCGTCACTAAGCCAAGATAACGTGGTAATCAGTAGGTATAGTCACTAGGGACTATGACCATCGTGATTACGCTCACGTTATGAAGTTCAAACGAACTTCGCATTGACCATGAACTGGTCAATGCAGAAAGTCAAACAAAGTTTGACTTTTGGATTCGAAAAGCAATAAAAGAACGAAGGAACACTTACAAAGGGTCCCCGAAAGTTAATCTTGATCTAAGTAGCTCAGGTATGAAACAATGGTTTCAACTTAGAGCTTCTAAGATCAGATTCTTGTGGGTTTTGAAATGAATGGGGTTGGGTATTTATAGTGTACGTAGAGCCATCTCGCCACAGTTGAAACTAAAGAAAATAATACATAAAGATTGATTATTTCTAAACAGCGTTGTCTTCCATTCGGTCAGATGCTCATCCCTGTGCTGGATTTGCATTAGCAAGCTTTGGGCAATTTCTTCGGAAATGACCCATCTCGCCACAGTTGAAACAAGAACCTGGTAGAAAACAACCTTGAGCAGGATTGTTGCCAGCTTGGTTTGGTGCAGCTGCAGCTGGGCAGACTCTTGCTGTATGGCCTATAAGTCCACAAGTTTGGAATTTGCGGCACTTTACATTGGCATGATGATGGAGGCTACATTGGTTGCACAAGGGTGCAGTTCCATTGTATGGCTTCCTAGCAGGGGGTTGAGCTGGTTGGTTGGGGACGGCTTGATCATTGTGAGTAACCATGGCGAAGTTCTGAGAGGCCTTTCGCTTAGTCAGGGAGACCATCAATGTATTTTTCGATCGCCTTATCCAAAGGCGTAACCATGGTAGGACACAACAGGCTCAGCTCCTCATATCGATCAGTGTATGCTCGATGTGCACCGCTGTCTTGCTTAAGATCGTCGAATTCCCTTTCTAAGGCCCTGATCTCGTGACGAGGGCAGAATTCCTTCATCATCAGAGCTCGAAGCTCTTCCCACGTTTGGGCCAGTGCCACTTCGGCACCCCTATCTCTCATCACACCGTTCCACCATGTCAAAGCTCGTTTCTCAAAGACACTAGATGCGAAATCTACCTTTCACTCGTTTGGACATTGAACATGTCTGAAGGTGCTCTCTAAACTCTCGAACCATTGCAGAAGTGCAGTCGCTCCTTGAGAACCAGAAAACTTTGATGGCTTAGCCGAGTTGAACGCCTTGAAATTGCAGGGGGCATTATTGTTGTTGAGAGCTTGGTGACATTTAGCAACGATGTTCGGGATTGCAGCAGTCATTTGCTGTGTAATGACAGCTGCCAGCTCTTCAATAGATACCTGATTTTCACGTCGTGGAGACATTCTAAAAGGGGAAACAAGAGAGAAAACAAATGAAATTGTATTGGGTAAGAATAGGATGTTACAATGACGACCAAAATCATGGTTGATGGTCATTTGTTTTGTAACAACTCTCATCAAAAGTCATAATTATTAAATTAATTTGTCCAATAGGAAACCCTAATTGAGACACCCAAGTGATTCTGAACAATCCCTAAAATTTTCAGAACATTTGGAATCAGGATTAGGGCCCCTAAAACTCGGGGGGGGGGGGGGGGGTAAAACCCTAGTAACGATTATCTAAATTGTGTGCTGTAGAAACTGAATTTACGAAAACTGTCAAGTCAGCAAGGCTAGTCCCAACCGTGGCAACCCTATGCCTAAAAATAGGTCTTACGCGGGCCGCGTAAGGTTAGCTTAGATCTTACGCAGGCTGCGTAAAGGTCAAAATTCACCTATAAATAGAGGGCCTTGGGACTTGAATTCAGGAATTAAAACGACATAAAAATTCCTTATACACTGCGAGTTACGTTCGAAATACTACAAAAACACACACAGTTCACAAATCGACGCCGCAAAACAGGGAAATAACTCGATCGCTGCTAAGATTCATTTTCCGACGATCAATATATCCAATGGATGTTTTAGTGTCGCCCACATTAGGGTTATACTTTGTCATTCGTCGTTAATTAGATGGATGTTTAAGTATTGCACTTTGTCGTTCGTTGTGAGAATTTGATCTCGTGAGTTATCGTAAATGCTGTATTGATTACTAACCCAGTTTTGTATGCATTATTATTTAAATTAGGTTAACAAGGCTAATCCATAAAGTAAACTCTATCCGTGTTAAATCAACAATGTGAGTCATTCTCTTTTTATCAAACTACTTTCAAAATCATGTTTATTTTCAAAGTTATAATTACAGGGATTAAGTTTATGTAATCACCAAGTTACAGCCGGTATGTGGGGTTTTGTATACATTACTTGATAATCTTCACCATTGGGGCAGCCAAGGGGTGATATGACCATAATCACAGACACCATTGGACGAATGGGCCAATGGGTCGAGTGATAAAGTACTGTGGGTATTTGGTTTGATATCAGAAACATTGTAATTTTCCTTAATACTATAAATTATAACAAATGTATCATTTTAGTAAATAGAATGATTCACTCAGTATTTCCCGCTGACAAAACCTTTTTCAAACATGTTTCAGGTGAACTGTTGTTATTCAGAAAAAGTGCTGTGAAGCATTGCAAGCTTAAGGAAGTGGCTCATTATAAAATAAAGAAATATGTTTTGTAAAATAAAGGTTTCTTAGTGAAATTAAATGATTGTAAATTACCGGGGTTATATCCCGAATTGTGAAATAAAATAATCGGGAAAATTTTAGCTTTAAAAAGATCCTGATGATAAACTTCCGCTGTTAAACTCAATTAAATAAATACCACGGGATTTCTGTCTTGTGGCTCCTGAAACGGGTCAAACCGGGTCGGGGGCCGTGACAGAAAAAGGTGGTATCAGAGCCACTGAGTTAAGCTAATTAAGTATTTAGAAATACTTAATTTTTTCCTGATTACTATTATGTGATTATGTGTTTTATTAACTGACTATTTGTTAGTTACAGTATGTGTAAGCAAAAGCTGTCAAGTATCTATCTTAAATTAGATAGATCATCCAACGAGAAGGGTAGTACATCCCAAACCAAATCCTCAAAACTCCCTACAATTCTTGAAGAAGGAATATTTGTGCGAAAAGCACAATATGAGGAACCACTTTCCCCTAGAAAAAGGAGTATGATTATTAAGAAAAGTAAAGAGCAAATCCGAGAAAAGAAGATTAAACGAGAAACCCAGGAATTAATCAATAAATCACCTTGGGAAGACAATCTAGATGAGAAATGGGCAAATTTGTATATGTTAGCCACAGTAGCAGAAAATGAAAATCTCTAAATAGCTTAATTTAAGTTTTAGCACCTTATCCCCTACAAATTCCGAAACCTTATGCAGTAAATAAATAAAATTACAATAAACCTTAGTATGTTTTCCAGTTATCTTTGTAATAAATTAATTTGCAGTGTGCAATAAATTTTAAAAGTTATTTATGAAATTTATTGTAAGATTTTAACTTAGTATTTTATGCATTTTGCATATATGCTACATCAGCATGAGTGAGATATCTGAAGCCTTTCAAAACCTCAATCTTTACCCGGTGAATATAGAAGTTTCCAAAGAATTTACTGGATACTTTCCCGATGTAGAACAACCGGTAGAATTCAAGGCTCCACCTTTGAACAAGCCAAAACGAATGAAAAGAAAGAATTACGTGTGGGGAAGTCGTATACGTAGGAAAAAGCCAGCTACGAAACTTCCTAACATAAACAATCCTTTAGAAAAAGGAAAAGAAATTATAACCAGGAAAAGTTCTAGACTCCAAGAGATGAAAACTGAAGTCGAGAAAGATTCTAAGCAAATGGAAATGCAATTTGAGTAATATTCTAAAGATATAGAAATGGAAGTTGGACAAGGTTCTAGACCAATGGAAATTGGAGAGAGCTCCAAACAAAACCAGGGATTGACTTTTCAGGAGGAGGTAGATTTTCTATTGGCAAGCTGTGAGACGATTCAGCCTGTCCATACTAATATTTTTACCTATCCTATTGAAAATCCACTCCCTATGAATTTTGAACCGGCAATCCCAGAACCAATAGTCCACCCCCAACCTTTAGAAATGGACGAATGGTGGACGAATGATTGGCAATTTCAAAATATTGTCAACGATCCTTATTCCTTTCTTCCATAATTCGATCCAGAACCCCTACCTAATCCACCAATGAGTAACGAAAATATGACTGAACTTCGCCATTTTGGTGAAGAGCTGATGGATGCGGGAAATAGAATTAGGGAAATAGGGGGACAAATTGCCTGGAAGTATGATGAAGGGGAGCTTCGTTTTTAGGACAACAAGTGACAAGAGATAGTAGGATGGTAAAATTGTGGTTGTGTAATAGTAAAAGTAAATAGTGAAATTAGTCTGTAAAATAACTACGAATAAAACTCTGTAAGATATTGGTGTGTAATGATGCATACTATAAAATATATATAATGGAATCAAGAAATCAATAGTTTTGACTATACATGTATTGTAAAATTTTCTGATTGTTTTTATGTATAATTGTTATTTATCAGATACTAATAAAAAAATTATATATATTATCAGATGGCAAACATTGGTAATGAACCGGTAAATGAGGTTAATGAGTCTGAGCAACATCCAGGGGATCAATATATGACTAGGCAAGATATCGAAAATATTGTTGCTCAAGGAATAGCCAATGCTATTCCAACAATCGTTGCTGCTGTAAAGAATCCAATCGAACCGCAACAAATCGTTCCTAGTAAACATATTTCTGAAGATAACTTCAGTAATAGTGTAAACAGAGGCAATGATCATGTTAATCATGATAATGAACCACAGCACGCGCCTAAAAAACTGAAAGCTGCAACATCTGGTTGCACTTTCAAAGAATTCCTTGCCTGTAAACCCACTGAATTTGCAGGCAATGAAGGAGCAACTGCATCACTGCGTTGGTTAGAGAAAACCGAAGCAGTGATTGCAATAAGTAAATGTGATAAAGATGATCAGGTCATGTACGCGTCAAATCTTTTCAAGGAGGGAGCACTCGAATGGTGGAACACTATGTTACAAGCTAAAGGAAGAAATAGGGCTTATGCTATGAGTTGGGAAGAATTTAAGATTATGGTAGAAAGAAAATTATGTCCTGAATATGAAAAAGATCAAATGGCAAATAAGTTCCTAAACCATCGGATGGTGAATGTGGATTGTCGCGGTTATACTTCGACATTCTTTGAATATGCTAGAGTGGTACCAACGCTGGCTTCGCCAGAACCGGTACTCATTTCTCGCTATATTTGGGGATTAATTAGCGAAATCCACAATATCGTTAAAGCTGCGAGACCTCGCACTATTGACGATGCCGTGGAACTAGCCAACACCCTAACTGATGAATTGTTACGTACGCAAGACGAAAACAGGAAAAAGGAACTGGCTCAGAAAATTACCCAAGGATTTCGGGTGGGTAATAGTAATAATTTCAAGAGAAAAGGAGCAGGGCAATCTTCAAATCCACCTTTCTGTAGAAATTGCAAAAGGAAACATTATGGAAAATGTAATGTAACCTGTAACCTTTGCAAAGGTATAGGACAGCGTGAAGAAAACTGCAGAAAGAAAACCATAATCTGTTTTAACTGTGGAGAAGCGGGACATTATAAAACAGAATGTCCTAAATTGATCAAACCAGTAGACAACAAACCCAAGGCAACCGAAGGAGCTAATAAAAAGAATGTCAGAGCATTCCAGCTAACCACTCAAGAAGCAGAACTCATCCCAGATGTAATAGCTGGTACGTTCTTAGTTCACAATGTATACGCAAAAGTATTATTTGACTCTGGTGCAAACCAAAGTTTTATAAATACTTTATTCTGTCAAGCTCTTAAGTTACCTTTAACCAACATTACGCAGATTTTTACAGTTGAAACCGCAGATGGGAATTCAGTTAAAATAGATCAGGTCTTGCAAAAAGTAGAAATAGAACTTTCAGGTCATAAATTTGCTGCAAACCTGTTACCTATGAAATTAGCTGAATTTGATGTTGTGTTAGGAATGGATTGGTTAATGGCCAACCATGCTGGAATTCTTTGTGATAAGAATTCCATAGAAATTCAAACACCAACCAGAGAAGTAATCATGATTACAGGAGATAACCCTCGTAAGCCCATGAAGTTCATATCAGTAATGAAAGTTGCTAGTTATGAACGAAAGCAAGGAATAGTATATATGATTTCGGTAATCATTAATACTAAGAACAAAGAACTTAAGGAGATCCCTGTAGTCTCAGAATACCCGGATATATTTCCAGAAGAGTTACCAGGATTACCACCAGATAGGGAAGTAGAATTTAGGATTCATCTAATTCATGGAACTACACCGATAGCCAAGGTACCTTATCGGTTAGCTCCTACCGAAATGTTAGAACTAAAGAAGCAATTAGATGAATTACTAAGTAAAGGATTCATACAACCTAGCTCATCCCCGTGGGGAGCTCCAGTGTTGTTTGTAAAGAAAAAGGATGGTTCAATGAGAATGTGTATTGATTATAGAGAACCGAATAAGATTACAATTAAGAATCGATACCCATTACCTAGGATTGATGATCTATTCGATCAACTTCAGGGAGCTAGATACTTCTCTAAGATAGATTTACATTCTGGATATCATCAATTGAAGGTACAAGAAGAAGACATACCTAAAACTGCTTTCAGGACTAGGTATGGTCATTACGAGTTTACAGTCATGCCCTTCGGGTTAACAAATGCTCCTGCTGCATTCATGGACATGATGAATAGGATCTGTAAACCGTATTTGGATAAATTTGTAATTGTTTTCATAGACGATATACTTATTTATTCCAAAAGTCAAACGGAACATTGTGAGCACTTGCATGCACTCTTAACTTTGTTAAGAAAAGAAAAGCTTTATGCCAAATTCTCGAAGTGTGAATTTTGGTTACAAGAAGTGCAATTCTTAGGACACATGGTGAATCATGAAGGTATTCATGTAGATCCTGCTAAGATAGAGGCAATTACCAATTGGAAGGTTCCGCAAACAGCAATGGAAATTAGAAGTTTTATAGGTTTAGCTGGGTATTATAGACGGTTTATTAAGGATTTTTCCAAAATAGCTGTACCATTAACTAAGCTAACTTGTAAAGCAGTTAAGTTCGAATGGGGACCTAAACAAGAAGAAGCCTTTAGAATATTAAAGAAGAAATTAACCAATGCTCCAATCTTAGCCTTACCAGAAGGAACTGATGATTTTGAAGTATATTGTGATGCTTCAAAACTAGGATTTGGATGTGTGCTTATGCAACGCAAGAAGGTAATTGCGTATGCTTCAAGACAGTTGAAAAAGCACGAAGAAAATTATACGACTCATGACTTAGAATTAGGAGCCGTAATTTTTGCTTTGAAAATTTGGAGACATTATCTGTATGGAAGTAAGTTTACTATCTATACAGATCATAAAAGTCTAAGATATATATTCGGGCAAAAAGAGTTAAACATGAGGCAAAGAAGATGGATGGAAATTTTAAGTGACTACGACTGTGATATTCAATATCACGAGGGAAAAGCAAATGTAGTTGCAGATGCCTTAAGTCGTAAATACAATGAGAAACAACGACGGGTTCGTGCTCTCAGATTAAATCTACAGTTAGATTTAATGGAACAACTGAAATACTTTCAAGAAATAGCAATAGAAGATGTGGCTGAAGGAATGAAGGGAAGAATAAAAGATTTAGAACAAGGAGCTGATGGAATTTGGAGATTCCATAAGAAAAGGATTTGGGTACCAAAACAAGGAGAACTAAGAAATAAAATTTTAGAAGAAGCTCATAAATCTAGGTATACTATACACCCAGGAAACAATAAGATGTACCAAGATTTAAGAAAGAATTTCTGGTGGATAGGCATGAAGAAGGATATAGCTAGATATGTTTCTAAATGTCTTACTTGTTCACAAGTTAAGGCAGAACATCAGAAACCTTCAGGTCTACTACAACAGTTAGAAATGCCGGTATGGAAATGGGAACTAATAACAATGGATTTTGTTACTAAGTTACCCAAGACCAGAAAAGGTAATGATGCGATTTGGGTAATTGTGGACCGATTAACCAAATCTGCTCACTTTCTACCTATGAAAGAAACCTTTAGCATGGAAAAATTGGCAAAGTTGTATGTAGATGAAGTTGTATCCTTACATGGAGTTCCACTCTCCATTGTTTCAGATAGGGATAGTCGTTTTACTTCTCATTTCTGGAAAAGTTTCAAAGAAGCAATGGGAACTCGACTAAACCTAACCACTGCTTATCATCCTCAAACAGACGGACAAAGTGAAAGGACAATCCAAACTCTAGAAGACATGCTCCGAGCATGTGTAATAGATTTTGGTGGAAATTGGGACGATCACTTACCATTAATTGAATTCTCCTATAACAATAGTTATCATTCAAGCATTGAAACTGCCCCGTTTGAAGCACTATATGGAAGAAAGTGCAGAACTCCAGTTTGTTGGGCAGAAATAGGAGAAAGTCAATTGTCAGGTCCGGAGATTGTGCAAGAGACGACTGATAAAATCACCCAAATCAAGGAAAGACTGAAGACGGCTAGAGATTGCCAGAAGAGTTATGCAGACAATAGAAGCAAGCCGTTAGAATTCCAAGTTGGAGACAGAGTACTGTTAAAAGTTTCTCCTTGGAAAGGAGTTGTTAGATTTGGTTAGAAAGGAAAGCTAAGTCCAAGATACGTAGGACCATTTCCAGTGATCCAACGTATAGGACCAGTAGCTTATCATTTACAACTACCAGAAGAATTAGCTGGAGTACATGATGTATTTCATGTATCCAATCTCAAGAAATGTTTAGCAGATGAATCTCTGGTAGTACCTCTTCAAGACATAGAGGTAAACGAAAAATTAAAATTTGTGGAGAAACCTCTTCAGATAGAAGACAGAAAAGTGAAGTTTCTCAAGCACAAACGACTAGTGCTAGTTACAGTAAAGTGGGATTCAAGGAGAGGACCCGACTACACTTGGGAGCTGGAATCAGAAATGAAGAGAAAGTATCCTCAATTATTCCAATAAATCTCGAGGACGAGATTTTTATTAAGGTGGGGAGAATGTAACAACTCTCATCAAAACTCATAATTATTAAATTAATTTGTCTAATAGGAAACCCTAATTGAGACACCCAAGTGATTCTGAACAATCCCTAAAATTTTCAGAACATTTGGAATCAGGATTAGGGACCCTAAAACTCAGGGGGGGGGGGGTAAAACCCTAGTAACGATTATCTAAATTGTGTGCTGTAGAAACTGAATTTACGAAAACTGTCAAGTCAGCAAGGCTAGTCCCAACCGTGGCAACCCTATGCCTAAAAATAGGTCTTACGCGGGCCGCGTAAGGTTAGCTTAGATCTTACGCGGGCCGCGTAAAGGTCAAAATTCACCTATAAATAGAGGGCCTTGGGACTTGAATTCAGGAATTAAAACGACGTAAAAATTCCTTATACACTGCGAGTTACGTTCGAAATACTACAAAAACACACACAGTTCACAAATCGACGCCGCAAAACAGGGTAATAACTCGATCGCTGCTACGATTCATTTTCCGACGATCAATATATCCAATGGATGTTTAAGTGCCGCCCACATTAGGGTTATACTTTGTCATTCGTCGTTAATTCGATGGATGTTTAAGTATTGCACTTTGTCGTTCGTTGTGAGAATTTGATCTCGTGAGTTATCGTAAATGCTGTATTGATTACTAACCCAGTTTTGTGTGCATTATTATTTAAATTAGGTTAACAAGGCTAATCCATAAAGTAAACTCTATCCGTGTTAAATCAACAATGTGAGTCATTCTCTTTTTATCAAACTACTTTCAAAATCATGTTTATTTTCAAAGTTATAATTACAGGGATTAAGTTTATGTAATCACCAAGTTACAGCCGGTATGTGGGGTTTTGTATACATTACTTGATAATCTTCACCATTGGGGCAGCCAAGGGGTGATATGACCATAATCACAGACACCATTGGACGAATGGGCCAATGGGTCGAGTGATAAAGTACTGTGGGTATTTGGTTTGATATCAGAAACATTGTAATTTTCCTTAATACTGTAAATTATAACAAATGTATCATTTTAGTAAATAGAATGATTCACTTAGTATTTCCCGCTGACAAAACCTTTTTCAAACATGTTTCAGGTGATCTGTTGTAATTCAGAAAAAGTGCTGTGAAGCATTGCAAGCTTAAGGAAGTGGCTCATTATAAAATAAAGAAATATGTTTTGTAAAATAAAGGTTTCTTAGTGAAATCAAATGATTGTAAATTACCGGGGTTATATCCCGAATTGTGAAATAAAATAATCGGGAAAATTTTAGCTTTAAAAAGATCCTGATGATAAACTTCCGCTGTTAAACTCAATTAAATAAATACCACGGGATTTCTGTCTCGCGGCTCCTGAAACGGGTCAAACCGGGTCGGGGGCCGTGACATGTTTGAACCATGAAGCAAACAAACAACACAAAGGCTGAGTCAAAGCAAATTGATCCTCATAATGTATCGCGAAGACATGCTCGCCTATAAGTGGACACTCACCCCAAGAGTTCCCAGGTAAGAGTGACTGGTCCGATTATGTGGATTTGTACGAACACTTTAGCCTTAGACAGAAAACCCAGGGTACAGGCATTCACTCTTCCAGTTTGCACGTGTTCACACTATTTAGGACCCAAAACTTTGACGAGAGTTTTGAAAATTCAAAGGGGTTCAAAACCTTATAACAGAGGGTTCAAAACCTAGTAATCAATCATCCTAGAACAAATGATTAGTTTTCAAAGCGGTTTTGAAATTTATGTTCTTGTTGTGGTCGTCGCCTAAGGATAGGTGACGGTATTGTTTTATAATTAAACACAAGTAAACTCGCGTTAGGGTCCTAGGAAGGTTATAGACTAGGTCAAAGTATTACTAATAACCTAATTCCCTATAACCATTGGCTCTGATACCATCTTTTCTGTCACACCCTGACCACGTGAGACAACGAAACGTGGCGGAAACGGCGGGGAGTGTTGTAACAGAATTAATTGTTTCACAACCATGGAAATTAAAGTTTCGTTTTATTAATCACATAAGAGAGTTACATTGTCTTTAAACAAGAAATAAAGAGTACATAACATAAATTAACTTGTTCTTGTCTCGTTCTAAGTCACTAAGGCACAGGTCCGCCTAAGTATGTCTCGATAAGTTCTATGCATCAACTCCTGAAAACACATGTGAAAATAGGTACGTCAGCATAAAAATGCCTGTGAGATACATAGGTTTTGTGAAAATAAGGTCCATAACTTATGTTTAAGAAAATGTTTAGTCTTGAACCTTGTAATTTGCTTTGTCTTGTAAATCATTTGAAAAGTGATAAATAAACCAAATGATATATATGTATAAAAGAATAATACATGGTTAAGTAAATAACCAAGTAAAAATGAGTTTGTATTAGATAAGTTGTTTGTAAAACAATGTATTGTGAAAAGTATGTTATTTGTATAAAATGTTATATGTCTAAATTGAAATGATTCAAATAACGCTACGATATGTAATACCATACATATATAGGAAGTACCAGCGGCGTATCCACCATGCTTGTATCATATTACATACGCCTCGTTACTTAAATCACTTACTCAAACCAAACCATCAAGATGTAATGTTTAACAATTTTACTTAGTATGCACACAATGGTCATACATAGCATGAAATGTAATGTAAAACAATGTACTAAGTATGCACACAATGGACATACATAGCATGAAATGTAATGTAAAACAATGTACTAAGTATGCACACAATGGGCGTACTTAGCATGAAATGTAATGTAAAACAATGTACTAAGTATGCACATAATGGGCGTACTTAGCATGAAATGTAATGTAAAACAATGTACTAAGTATGCACACAATGGACATACATAGCATGAAATGTAATGTAAAACAATGTACTAAGTATGCACACAATGGGCGTACTTAGCATGAAATGTAATGTAAAACAATGTACTAAGTATGCACACAATGGTCATACATAGCATGAAATGTAATGTAAAACAATGTACTAAGTATGCACACAATGGACATACATAGCATGAAATGTAATTGTAAAACAATGTACTAATAGTGTACTAATGAACATAGCAAGCATATGATATGAAAACATGGAAACACGAAAGTAACAAGTAGGCACAAGTGTTTCACCCCAAAATGGTTTGAAAACAGTAAAAGAGGGGTCTATGTACTCACTTGAGATTGCTTAGTAGTCCTTGAGTAACAACCAAACAATGCTAGAGATCACGGATATCAAACGGCACCTAATCGGAGGATTGGATAGAATGAGGCTCGTAAACCAAATGTGTAGGGGAACTCATGTAATATGGTTTAACAAGGCCTACATACTTCAATGAAACCTAACCTAAGTGCTTACAACCCATTACGACCCGTTTAGGTAGCTTATGCTACTTTAACGCGTCGTTCGCGTGAAATGCGTTCGGACCGCTTAACTAGTCCTATGACAAGTAATATATGCCTTAACATGTTTAATATTGTTGATAAATCAGTTTAGAGGTCATAGGTTATGTTACATATGTTTAAAATGAATTTTGGGCATCAAAGGGGTATTTTGGTAATTTACCTAAGGCATATAAACTACCTATCATACAACTACTTAAACGAAGCGACCATAAGGCATAACCTCAGAAGGTTATTCCCTATATACTATGGTCACCTAATGTATTTGGTCGGATCCTAATGATCGACCAAATGGGTCGGGTTCGAAAGCATAAGCGATTGATTAGATCGCTTACCCTTACGACCCTAGACAAGCACAAAACTAAAAGTGACGAGCTAAGCATGTTGAAACATGCTTACCTAAGTTAGAAAACAAGTTTGGTATCAAAACAAACGGTTTTGATACCTAAGAGTAGTTTGGTTACAAAATGCGCAATAACATGCATTTTGGCCGAAACTACGACTCGTCACTAAGCCAAGATAACGTGGTAATCAGTAGGTATAGTCACTAGGGACTATGACCATCGTGATTACGCTCACGTTATGAAGTTCAAACGAACTTCGCATTGACCATAAACTGGTCAATGCAGAAAGTCAAACAAAGTTTGACTTTTGGATTCGAAAAGCAATAAAAGAACGAAGGAACACTTACAACGGGTCCCCGAAAGCTAATCTTGATCTAAGTAGCTCAGGTATGAAACAGTGGTTTCAACTTAGAGCTTCTAAGATCAGATTCTTGTGGGTTTTGCAATGAATGGGGTTGGGTATTTATAGTGTTCGTAGAGCCGTTAAGATCGTTCCTCGTTAACTGTGCTTTGATCTTCGCCATACACCTCAAGACCCTGGTTTTCTAAAACCATTTGAGCCCATAGATTTGCCCCAAAACCATGTGCAACAAGTGGAATGGACTAGATGCAATGTTTCTGCAATTCTGCTGTCTGACCCCTGCTTGCGCACCGTAAGACTTAGAACCTTGCGGTGCACAAGTGTCACACCCCCAAAATCCACCATGCGGAGTACCACCGCTTGGAGGCGTGACGTGACCAGGATCGAGCCACCAATCATATTGAACATCGTAATTAAGTAAATAAGACCAACCTCAATACAATTGGTGACCAAAACTAGTTAACCATGTTTAGTTTAAACAGCGGAAGCATAAAAGTAAACCCAAAAGCATAAGTCCATAGTTTATAAGTTAAGGTTCAAAACACAAGTTTAATAAGTTCATAAAGTTTTAAACAATGAGCACGGAACATAACAGTCCGTACACCACAACGCCTTCTTCCTCATGCAAGCTCCAAGCATTTAGCGACCTGTAAGGCATGTAACAACTAGTCAACAACAAAGTTGAGTGAGTTCACGTTTGGTTGTCTGGTTTTAAGTTGTTTCGGAAAAACGTGGTTTGACTTTCGTTGGCTTATTTTCCATGGGGGTTACCCCGAAGTTGAAAGTATGTTTAACCATTTCCTTTTTCTTTACCCAAACCGTATCCATAATTAGTGGGGGCTTTCCCCGTGTGAACTACTAGACGGTATGATATCGACTACTACGAACAATAGTTGTGCCCTACATCAGTGTCTATCATCACTGACAGTTTGCCATAGTCCATTAGTACACGCCCGTCCGAACGGCAGGGTGTGAAGTTTGTTAAACCTAATAGCGCTATTAACTAATGACCCGCTCGCCATTGGCCTCAGCGATTAAGTCGATATGAAGAGGGACTTATTGATAGAGTTTTTGTCTAGCTAGTTTTAAGGTTGTTGTCCTGCACCAGGAGGACGAACGTACGTATTCTGCACCAGAAGAATTCGTAGGTTTAATAATGGCATCCACTCTATGGAGGATGGTCGTACATATCCTACCCAAGGAGGATATGTAGATTTAGTTTTAATTCTTTAACCCATTCCCAAACCACCGGGAATCCCATGCCTTAGAAAGTGTGTGAACTCACCTCGGTTTGCTCGGTTAGATTCTCAAATATAGCTAACAGTCAAGGCCGGTCAATCACGTCCTAATATAATTACCAGTTAGTCATTTAGTGATTTTTAAATAGAGCACAAAGTTTCTACACGTATCTAGCACATAGCATGCATTACTTTAACTGTTTATGCCCATGTATACTTCCCATCCATTCCCCACTCATAAGCAAACATACAATAATGCATATAACACATATAACATGTTAGATCATTCACAGATAGCATACTCGACATTTAGACATGCAAATCACAACTTATGTCATTTCAGCATTAATATTCAGAACCGGCTGTTTTCAGACATTTTAATAAAATAGTTAAACTATTCCAAAAATTCCCAAATTTTTATAGAACGTCTTAAACTTTCCATATTTTATTGTGTAAAAATATCAAGGTCCGGTTCATTACCAATATTTTATAAAAATTCATATTCCGGACTGAACTCAGATTTATGTATTTCTGACCACAGTCCACGGAACAATTTATTAAAAATTCATCGAGTGTACGATTTACGAAATTCCAGTGGGGTAATTACAAATGCATCGGTTTTCATCTACTGTACAAATTTCATGGTCCGATTCATCACAAAACTCAGGTTATGACTGAAAGTACGACACCCATTTATTACTGTCATAATTCAGCTTAAGCTGTTGTTACAAATCGACACATTAAAAATAGTAAACGAAGTACAAAAATTACGATTCCGGTGCCATTAGAACCGTATTTCAAAATAACATATTTTAGATTCAAAATATCGGTTTTTCGCTGAGTTTATGACCTGTTTACAGCCTGTTAAAGGCGGCTGAAAATACACATCAGCAAGCTGTTATCAGTCTAAAGGCTACTAAAACGCACACATATGATTACCATTCATTCTAATAATGATTTACAACAGGTTATAAGTTATTTACAGCAGACTAATACTCATATATTTCAGATTCATCTTGTATTACCATGTTTCATCATTATTTACTCTTTAACCAACAAGTTCATCACTCTAGCAAGACTTTTTAGTTTTGATTTTTAGTGTTCACGATTTTTATCCGACAAATCTCTTATTAACCACTCTATACAAGATCAAGAAGGCGTTTAGAGTCACTTACTACTAGCTCGAGGCTAGGGAAGAAACTAGTCAAAAAACGGGTGGTTAATAGCAACGTAGAGAGGTCCTTGGTAATCCGAGTGCACCGAGCTTCCTGTCGCGTGATCCCTCACACTTGTATATAGGTAGAAAGCATTGAATGAAAAATCAAAAGTGGGTGTGTGTGTGCCTTGGCTCTCGGCCGAGATATCTAGAGAGAGAGAGGGAGGAGTTTGATTTTTTTTTGTTAGGTGGTTAAGTGGAAGTATATGTCAAATGGTTATATTTATAAACCATTAAGCAAGTTTATCCAATGGAAATAGTGTCCTCTAGATTTTGAGCACTGGAATTATAATAATCAAAATAAGCAAAAGTGTGTCACCTAAGAGGTGACCGTTCGGTTACATGGGGGGTGGGTTGGTTCAATTCTAACTAGGTAATTAGGATGTAGTTATGTTAGTTTATTTAATTAATTTAGTGTAGTTGGTGTGTAGTAAATTATAACGGGTGTTACGGTATTCGGGGACCCTAACTGGCTCAGAAAAAAGAAAAACAATGTAAATGACAATATTTTTATGTCCCGGGTAAAAATCCGGTTGTTCGGTTCGATACTGTTTCGTTAAACTGCTTAATTAATTCGTAACGTGTACTATGTATATATTTTTGTAACGTTTTTAATTTCTAACACTTAGGAAATCATAACGGACTATTTAATGACCTTTCTGTACACTATTAGTGTGTCAACATGCACATGTAAATATAACACAGATATCAGAAAGCAGTTACGTAATTCGACACAGTCGTCAAGCACATTAACTATTATTAATAAATTGTACGGAACACATGGAATTATGAGGGTTGTCACAGCAAGGACCTTGCAGACCAGAAAGTTTGAAAAATGGCAGAACAGGCCCCTGAAGCTCCAAACTTGCTATTTGATGCACTTTTGACACGTTTAAGCCCCGTTAACCCCATTTCAAAGCTCTAAAATGAAGTTAAATTATAGGGAACTTAAAATGTGCTAAAAAATATCTCGGGTGTCGGTTCGTTTGGCCGTACGATCGCGATGTTCGCTTAATTATGACGGAATGCGCATAAGCGCGAAAAACGATCCAAATTGCGTGACAAATGGATTTTTCTTATGCCAAACACTAAAATAAAATATTTTAGTGCTCACATAAATTTTTGGATGTCCGGATGTATTCAGAACGTAAGTTATGCGCGAAAGTGCAAACTTATGCACTTTTTGACGCTTTTAGTCCCTGAATGACCCAAAAGTTTATTTAAGCACACTGAACCCCTCAAAGCCTATTTCTAAGCTATGTAAAGGATATTTATGGTATTTTTAACTTATGGTCATGTTCCGGAATGTCTATTACAGTTCAAATTGGCATACTTTCGCAGTTTGTCAAATTTAGTCCCTGTAGGCGAATTAACACGATTTTGCCATACCAAAGCCTTCAAAACTAATTTCTAAGTTCTGTAAAGGTTATTTAAGGTATGTGAATCCTATTTCACTATTACGGAGTGTTCGTTGCATTAAACTAGTTATATTTACGTATCAGTGCGCGTATAACCTTCCAAAAAGTGATTTAAAGCTTGAAATCGAACAAAATTTGATATGTGCAAAAGACACACATATTTATACAGATCCCAAGTATGAAATACAATATTTCATTGGTTTGGTATTTGTTTGATGGTCGCAGTGACCCAGGTGTCACATAGAGGCTTCTCCCGCTCCTTCCTATTGAGTGCATCAGCAACAACGTTTGCTTAACCAGGGTAATAACGGATATCACACTCGTAATCGTTGAGTAACTCTACCCAACGCCACTGTCGCGTGTTGAACTCCTTCTGATCAAAGATATGCTGGAGACTCTTATGGTCCGTGTAAATCATACACTTCGTTCCTTACAAATAATGTCTCAAGATCTTTAAGGCAAACACAACAGCTCCCAATTCCAAATCATGCGTCGTGTAATTCTTCTCGTGCACTTTCAGTTGTTTGGATATATAGGCTATCAGTTTGTCCTTCTGCACAAGCACACATCCTAGGCCCAAACGTGACGCATCACAATATACAATGAAATCTTCATTTCTCTCAGGAAGAGAAAGAATAGGCGCACTACACAACTTCTCCTTCAACAGCCGAAAAACTTCCTCCTGCTTTTCCATCCAATCAAACTTCTTCTCCTTCTCGGTCAATAGCGTCAAAGGCTGCACTAATCTAGAGAAATTATATATAAAAATGTCTGATAATACCCAGCAAGTCCTAAGAATTGTTGCACCTCTGACGGAGTCTTTGGCGCTTCCCAATTCATATCGCTTCTATCTTCGACGGATCCACGTATATACCTTTCTCATTTATGACATGTCTGAGAAAATGAACTTCTCGAATCCAGAATTCGCATTTAGAGAACTTAGCATACAACTTCTCTTCCTTCAGCAACTCCAGAATCATCTTCAAATGTTGCTCATGATCTTCTTTTGTTCGCGAATAGATAAGTATATTGTCGATGATTACTATCACGAATTTATCCAAATAGGGTTTGCATACCCTGTTCATGAGATCGATGAACACAGCTGGCGCATTAGTTAAGCCAAAAGGCATGACTTAAAACTCGTAATGGCCATATCGTGTTCGAAAAGCAGTCTTCGGAACATCTTCATCAGGAACCTTCAACTGATGATATCCTGAACGCAGGTCGATCTTCGAGTAGTAGATGCGTCCCTGTAGCTGATCAAACAACTCGTCAATTCTCGGTAGAGGGTACCAGTTGTTGATAGTCAACTTGTTCAGCTCTCTGTAGTGAATGCACATCCTGAAGGATCCAACCTTCTTCTTCACAAACAAGACAGGTGCACCACAAGGCGAAAAGCTTGGTCGAATGAAACCTTTGTCTAGTAGCTCTTGAAGCTGATTCGACAATTCTTTCATCTCTGAAGTTGCCAATCTATAAGGATATTTTGCAATTGGTGCAGCACCGGGTACCAGATCAATTTTAAACTCGATCTGTCTTGTAGGGGGCAATCCAGGTAAGTCTTCAGGGAAAACTTTCGGATAGTCGCGAACTATAGGAATCTCTTCGATCTTCCTACCTTCTACCTTCGTATCCACAACGTTAACTAAGAACGCAATATAACCCTTATGCAACATCTTAAGCATCTTCATAACACTAACAACACTCGACACTCGACTTGATCGGTCTCCGTGAACAACTATAGCTTCACCACCACCAAGACGAGGTATCCTCACTTGCTTCTCAGAACAAATAATCTCAGCTTTATTCTTGGATAGCCAACCCATCCCAACAACTACATCAAAACTACCCAGCTCCGCTAGTAATAAATCGATGCTAAAACTATGATCGTCTAACCGAATACTATAACCACGAACGATGTCACACCCTGACTTTTGCGGAAGCGTGGTTTATTTGGTGTGACTTGTTAATACCATAGCAACAATCATAACAATGCTATATGATAAAAACACGAGATGTTTATCCATTAATAAAGTTTAGAAACTACCACAATACCACTGGTTGAAAACATCAATACCAAATTAAGTTACAACCCATGACGTGTTTAAATGAGTTCATAAAGACTCCACAAAGGACTTCAAATAAAACCTGAGTTTAGAAACATGTATCCCGTCCAGGAATAGGATACACCCCTAAACTCAACAACAAAGGATAACATCTTTTATTCAAACGCAGCTTGACGACAAATGTATACCCTTCCAGATCCACTAGTCTCCTGAAATACATGTAGTTTAAAAATATCAACAAAAAGTTGAGCGAGTTCATGTGTTTGTGAGTATGTATAAACCTTTAAAGTTGTGACAACCCGCACTAAACCAGGTATCCGTACAACTTAATTATTGATTAATTACTGCTTGATTACTGTGCTTGTTTGAACTAGCTGATGAACTGCTACTTGAATACTGATACATGAACTTACTTGCATCATACTTTATTTACCGTCACTACATTATTTACATGCTGAACCCTAGTGACAAACATGATGCACAAAAAGCACAGTAGCACTAAACGGATACACAGTGAACATGCTGATATAACCAGCATCAGGCAAACACTGCCTCCAAGGCCTATAAGAGCCTGAGATATCTGACTACACTGGTAGTGAGTGTAGGGTTATAAAGGTTGTGAAGCTGCGTCTCTAGGAATAAGATACACTGATTGGATGTGCCTAAAACGTACTTTAAGTACAAAACACAGCACTTTAATAAATAATCCAGCTTCTAGCTGACTAGTAAAGTGCCAAAATATGGGGAAAATACTACTAGAGACTTTCTAAAGTGTTGGAAACAAGATGTGTCACTAAAAATAACAATAACGACACTTTAAAGCTTTTGTAACGCTTTAACGAATCACTATCCAACCGAACAACCGGACTATACCCGGAACATGAAAATATTGTTATTTTCACTACTTATATTTTTCTGAGCCAGTTAGGGTCCCTGATTACCCTAACACCCGTCATAACACGCTTTATATTACTAACGAGGTTAAATACTTAACTAACCTATTTAACATAACTATTAACCTAACTAGCACTTGTAACCGAACTAGATACCCCCCCCCCCCCCATTGTGATCGGCCCCAACTATGGGGAACACAAGTTGTACTTGTTGATTTGGCTAATCTAGGGTGTTAAATATCTAGAGAACATAATTACCAATGGGTAATACACCTAAAGTTTTTCCTATAAATAAACACTTAAACACATGAGCTTTTATCATAATCAAACACCAACACACCTCTCTCTCTTGCTCCCTTCACTCTCGGCCGAACCCCACTCTCACCACCATCATACTTTCGGTTCTTGTTCAAGCCAATCCAAGGTGATACAAACATCAAGGGTCTCATATTAGGAGCCTCGGAGCAAGAGGAACACGAAGGACCTCTTTCGTTAGCTTTTATCCACGCGTTTTTCATCAAGAATCTTCCCTAGCCTTGAGCTAGAGGTATAACACTTAAAACTCGTTTTTAAACTTTACTAGAGTGGTTAAAAGGGTTCGTGTCGGTTAAATATCGTCAACATACAACTTGGTGCTTAAAAGTCTAGTAAAAGCTCTAAAAATGGTGGTTAATAACATATGTGATGTGTAAAAGTTGTAGTATTTGAAATATGTGTTTATCTAGACCCGATCTATGATTGTGGTAGCTCGGATCACCATTTAACCCGGTTTGGTAAGATCGTTGATCTTAACATAAGCTTGTTTTGGTTAACACAAGGGTTAAAAGGTGAAACTCTACCACACAAGAGACATGAACTTGTGTAAAAATATTTTACTTGTGTAAAAGTGATTTAACTTGTACAATAGTGTTTAAAACTAGCGGATCTACGTATCTGCAAGTGGTATTTTCAAAGAACCACACGTTAAAGAAACCATGTATTACAAAGATGGATCTTACACTAACAAACATGATATTTTATAAACCACAAGTGTGTAAACACTTGTGAAATGAGAAGATCCGACAAAGAACTAGTTTTGTCACTTGTTACTAGAAGTTGTAAGGACAGATTTCTCTAAACACGAGGTTTTACGAGATTAAAGTTATTTTATATAAAGATCTACAAAATATAATGGGATTCACATTATAGATGCGGAAAAACTACAAGTTCATGCGATTATGCAATTTACATACTTGTCGACTAGTTTGATGTGTCGGAAATTGTTTGATTGATTAAAGAAGTTGTTGAACTGATTTGTTAAAAGAAAATGATACGCTTGAAAGCGTGGCCACCTCCAGTTACAGAGGAAACTCTGGCGAAATTTTCCTAAAAACCTAACACTTAGAATTATTTACACAACAAGTGTTAGAACTATTTTTGACACATTTTCCAAATATAAATTTCGCCATGACCTTGTTTACTAAATATTCGGAGGTGGGATTTTCACTAAATATAACGTGATAAGTATATTTTGTCACAACACTGTTTATGATTATTTTGTGAAAATACATAAATATTATTTTAGAGTGAAAATAATATTTACAAGCGTTAATGATTCCAAAACTTTGCGAACGCTTTCACTATGAATATATAAGTTACACCGGTAATTACATTACCACACGATTGTTAAAACGTAACTTACGCACATGTATTGTATCCCCCATCCTTGGGAAGAAGATAACTACCAAGTATTACAAAAAGTAAACACGAAATAGTTGTCTAACTATTTCCCCAAAAACTTAAACTATAAAGCTAAGGCACGGCCGTCCGTCTAATAGAATTAGCACTTGTAGGTCGTCGCGCAGCTTTCTGATTCAGGGATACTTGGTAGAGACGCTTCACTGTGAGTTCATGTCCCCCTTTTCTCTAACTGTTTTCAGTTTTCTTAACTGCGGGGGTGAAATACATGTTACTTTGATTACAAGTACTTTATACATGGTATGATTAACGTAAGGAGGTTTTAGATCATGTGAATGGGTAGGCAGAACACCGAGGGACTTAAGCGGTAGATCTATCTGGGTGTAGCGAGCCCAGCTCTAGGCCCAACAGAACGGACCTCTCTGAGGACCAACAGAACGGACCTGGAGTGACTTGGTTGCCCAACGCAAAAATCGGCTAGGGTTGTGTCTTCCTACTTGCATTTCACAACATGCTAATGGCCTTGCAAACCATTGGTGATCTCTTTTCCTTACACTGCTACATACCAGGGAACTTTTATACTTACAAGTGTTTTACTTACTCACTTGCACATGAACTCGCTCAACATTATTGTTGATTTTTCAACTTACATGTATTTCAGGAAATTAACGAGATCTGGCACAGTATGGCATATTTTCCGCTGCACTAGTTTCCAAGGTCATCCGGGGTTTAGGAGATGTGTCTCTTTCCTGGACAAGACACAATCCTTAAACCACATTTGTGTTATGTTTTAGTTGGTAATGTTTGTTGAACAAGATTATGTTTGTCAGGGTATGTTAAAACAATGGTATTGTGTTTGGTTTTCGAAACTTAATGGATGATCTTGCATGTTTTTAACTCATATAGCTTTGGTATGATTAAGCTATGGTATTAAGAAGTCACACCAAAATTAACCACGCTTCCGCAAAGCCAGGGTGTGACAGCTTGGTATCAGAGCTCTGATCATAGCGAAATAGGATTCTTTCTCGAGTCTAGACTATGATCACTAGGGCTCTCACGAAAACATTTTTCTGCATACCACTTAAGTCCAGACCCAAAACTTTTTACAAACGAATGTTGAGCACATTTTATTATTTATAGGCTCAGCTTGGAGGGCTGAGGAATCGGTCTGGAGGACCGAGGTGATCGAAGTAGTTAAGCACGTTGGTTTGTTATAAGGCTCGGTCTGGAGGATCGAGGTTTGGTCTAGGTGACCAAGGTAGTGGTCTAGCAAGGCTAGGAAGAGTAGGTTCAGTCATAACGACTAAATGCTCGGTCAAGGAGACCGAGGATCGATCTAAGTGATCAAGGTGGAGGATAGAGCAGTCTTATAGACTGGATGAAATTGGCTAGTAAGACTAGGAGAATGATTTGAATGTTTACGTGGTGACTACATGTTTATATGACTATATGACTGATTATTATACGTATATGTGTTTGTGTTACAAACGTCATGCTTTCATTAAGTACTAGAAAGATGGAGACTACGAATCCCATGGCCATAGTATCAGACGACATAGTTTTATCGAAGCACGAGGTGTACATTTCCGATACTACCGGCACAGACAACGACGACTTTCAGCCCTCTGTGCGCTGCCTGAAGTCGTAGCAGAGCCTACTAATGGCCACATTGTTGGGAATTTGCCCCCTTGCCGCTTATCCTGTTGATGATATGCCCTCCCGACGTGGCCTCTGACGACGATAACGATCTACTGGAGGAGGACCCATTCGAGGGCAGGGCCCTATTGCTGCTGGTATTAGACTACTGCATGCGGACGCTCCGGTAGGGGAAACTCATGACCATTCCCCTATCCCAGACACATTTGGGTTTCTGACATCCGCATCTTCGCACATACAGGGAATGCAGCACCACTCACATGACGCCGACCCTGATATGGCATCATCAGCTGCACCGGATCCCGCCCACAGATTTGAGTTTGATCGCGATAATGAGGACAGTTCTGTTTTTCCGCCTGGTGTTGATCCAGACCATGACATTGAGTTCATGCACTTAGACCAGCCCTTGGGGGATCCTGTAGCCCTGTCGGCCCCTGTGTTTGTTGACCCAGCTGATTTTGAGATGGAGTTTTTGATTCGGAGCCGGCCGTGGCCCCTGAGCCAGGCGCTGCTCCTGACCCCGCATTGGAGCATGACCCTGTTCATGCCGATGCACCGGCTGTTGCTCCTTGATTGATCATCTGCTTGGATGAGAGAAAATTTGGGGTAACTGTGCAAGACAATTTATTATTACGGGGGCCCACGTAATAACGATTTGTAGTGCACAGGAATCCTGGTAGACTCTGCAGGTCAAGCTAATGATAACCAATGCAGCAGGAGATAACTTGAACACGAATGACCCAGGGCGATGCAGCCTCGAGTTCATTCTATTACGAGCAACAAGCCAAATTGGCAGGCCTATGTGAAGGCTCAGAAATTTACTTCCCCACTCATACAGTGAGTATATTTGCGTGTGAAATTGGGTGATTACATGATGGCTTATGTTGCTATATACACCTCATAGACAATTGAAACGTTGTCTAACCCGCTTCACACCACTTCGACAAAAGGGAATGTCACCTAGACATGACACAAACACCAGTACGTTGCCAAGGACAGAAGCCGAGCTGCAAGAACGCATCTCACCGATAAATGCACGACATGAAGCCCTCCGCTCTAAGAACAACGATGGCATTACTGGAAATAACCATCCAACTGGCTGCACCTATAAACAGTTCCTGAACTGCAAGCCTTTGAACTTTGATAAAACAGGAGGCACCGTTGCATTTGTTCGTTGGTCCGAAAAGACCGACTCCATTCTAGGAATGAGTAACTGATCGCCCCAACAGAGTGTTACCTACATCTCGGGGATATTTCTAGATGGCACACTCTCTAAATGGAACCTCCAGGTTCAGACCCTTGGCACAGACGCTGCTTATACACTGAGCTGGGACGAGCTCAAGGAAACGATTGAGAAGAAATGTTGTTTTAGGACTGAAATTCAGAAGCTTGACGTGGAGTCCTGGAAATTTGAGAATGGACGAACCAGAGACTCCTGAACATGTCCAGCGATCGCACGACTTGTCTAGGGTCGTCCCCTACTAAGTCATTGATGTCGTATGAAATAGTGGTGTACTTGTAAGCTCTACATTGTGGTCTCGAATTGAGGCAATACAATCGCAGTATTCTCATCACTTGTGATGATTCAATCTATTGTTTATGTCCTATAACATAAGATGTTATGTGATTGATTTGTTGATAGCATGAGATGTTATGTGTTGGTATTGTTTAATGCATACGTACGCTTCACTTGCTATGACCTAACCTATGTGAAACATCTTTTAGAAGATGCCGCCAAGACGTCAACAACAGCCTATGCCTACCACTCAGGAAGAGCTAAAACAAATCATTGCTGCTACCATAGCGCAGTACGCAGCTTCTCAGCCAGGAGCGAGCGGGAGTGTTAACCAAGGCAATAACAATCCACCTCACGGTAATACCAAGCCATTTGGACCTACCATGATCTAGTCGGAAATTTTTAGCGATGATGCTAATGCCAAACACATGTTTTAACATACGTGCAGGATGCACCTACAAGCAGTTTCTAGACTGCAAACCGGTCAACTTCGATGGCACAGGAGGTGCAGTTGCCTTTACCCGCTGGGCTGAGAAAACCGATTCTGTCTTACGAATGAGCAAATGCGCGATAGATCAGCAAGTCACTTATATCTCAGGGCTGTTTCTAGATGGAGCCCTCTCTTGGTGGAATCTACAAGTACAAACACTAGGCGAGGCTGCTGCCTACGCGCTGACCTGGACCGAGCTAAAGGAACTCATGCGCAAGAAGTACTGTTCCCGCGCAGAAATCCAGCGATTGGAGACCGAGTTCGGGCACTTGAAAATGGACGGTCCAAAGGTAGCGGAGTACGTTCAAAGATTCCATGACTTATCTCAAGTGGTTCCTTACATGGTTACGCCAGAATACAAGCGAATCGAGCGCTTCATTTGGGGTTTGGCTCCCCAAATCATAAGCATGGTAACCTCCTCCAAACCAGCGACTATCACTGAAGCCATCGATTTGAGCGTGGCTCTCACCGAGGAGGCAATTCGTTTGAAAAAGTTTGATGAAATCAAGACGAAGAAGGCAGAGACTCACGTTGAGTCATCAGGAGGCAACAAAAGAAAGTTCTCGAACTTTAAACAGGGCATTGGCAGTGTTGGTAAGAAAGGGGAACCAAACGCACCAGCTCAGGTTACAGCTGGTAGTGGAAGGAAAGGAAGAGGATATATGGGCACCCAACCCAAGTGTAATGCCTGCCAGCGTCACCATTCTGGTCAATGCGGGCTAAAAGTATGTGAGGTATGTGGGAAACGTGGTCACCTGAAGGATTCTTGTTGGGTTGGTGCTGGTCGTGGAGGCCAGGGAGGATTTGGAAATAGGAATGATAACCGTGGTGGAAATGGAAACCGCCCACAAGGAAACTACGGAGGGAACGGGAATCGAGGCAACAATGTGAATCAGGCTGGCAATGCAAACCAGAACAACAACCCAGCTGGAATTGGAGGTGGAAACGGGCAGAGACTCGGATGCTATAACTGCGGGGAAATCGGGCATTTTAAGAAGAACTGCCCAACGTTGAACCAAGCCCGTGGTAGAGTGTTCCAACTCGAAGCTAGGGAAGCGCGCCAGGATCCCAATGTTGTTACCGGTACGTTCCCTATCAATCAACGCAATGCATCCGTTTTATTTGATACTGGTGCCGATTATAGCTTCGTATCGTTAGAATTTAAGAATATGCTTGGGTTAGCCGCTAATAAGCTAGATATTCCCTACTCGATCGAATTGGCCAATGGAAAGTTAGTTGAAGCAAACGAAGTTATCAGAGGCTGTGTGATAGAATTGGGAGAACGTGAGTTTACTTTGGATCTACTACCAGTCCAATTGGGAAGCTTCGACGTGGTGGTAGGAATGGATTGGTTGTCTGGCAACAAGGCAGAGATAGTATGTCACGAGAAAGTTGTTCGTATCCCAACCGATGATGGTGAGACAATTGTGGTTCATGGAGAGAAGCGTGACACACCACTAAAGATTATCAGCTGCTTGAAAGCAAGGAAGTGTTTACAGAAAGGATGTGTTGCTTTTCTGGCACACATTGTGGATAAGAAGGCTGCTGAGCCAAGAATCGAAGATATCCCTGTCGTGAGGGAATACCCAGAAGTCTTCCCAGAAGACTTGCCTGGATTACCGCCTCTGAGGCAAGTAGAGTTTCACGTTGACTTAGTTCCAGGCGCCGCGCCTGTAGCTAAGGCACCTTACAGACTTGCGCCGTCTGAGATGCAGGAATTGTCAACACAACTTCAAGAGTTGTTAGACAAGGGTTTTATCCGACCAAGCTTCTCGCCTTGGGGAGCTCCGGTCTTGTTTGTCAAGAAGAAGGACGGTAGTTTTCGAATGTGCATTGACTACAGAGAATTGAACAAGCTGACGATCAAGAATAGGTACCCTCTGCCAAGAATCGATGATCTGTTTGATCAACTGCAAGGCTCAAGCTTTTACTCAAAGATCGATCTTCGATCGGGATACCATCAGTTAAGGATACAAGAGGAAAGTATCCCAAAGACAGCCTTCAGGACTCGTTATGGGCACTACGAGTTCCTGGTTATGCCGTTTGGTCTGACAAACGCACCTGCAGTCTTTATGGACTTGATGAATAGAGTTTGCAAGCCGTACTTGGACAAGTTCGTGATTGTATTCATCGACGACATCTTGATTTATTCAAGAACGAAGGCTGAACACGAACAGCATCTTAGAGCCATTCTTGAGCTACTGAAGAAAGAACAGCTGTATGCCAAATTCTCCAAGTGCGAATTTTGGCTACGTGAAGTCCAGTTTTTTGGACATGTGGTTAATGGAGATGGAATTCATGTGGATCCAACCAAGATCGAGGCGATCAAGGATTGGGAAACGCCAAAGACGCCAACCGAGATTCGGCAATTCTTGGGTTTGGCTGGCTATTATCGAAGATTCATTGAGGATTTTTAAAAAATCGCTCAACCTTTGACGCTCCTCACCCAGAAAGATAAGACGTTTGATTGGGGAATCAAACAGGATGAAGCATTTCAGATTCTGAAAGATAAGCTTTGCAATGCGCCAATCTTAGCTCTACCGGAAGGTATTGATGACTTTGTGGTATACTGCGACGCATCGCGTCAAGGATTGGGTTGTGTGTTGATGCAACGCCAGAAGGTTATTGTTTACGCATCGCGCCAACTGAAGGTACATGAAAAGAACTATACCACACACGATTTAGAGCTTGGCGCAGTGGTTTTTGCCTTAAAGATCTGGAGACACTACCTGTATGGTACGAAATGCACAATCTTCACAGATCACAAGAGCCTGCAGCATATATTCAACCAGAAGGAGTTGAATATGAGGCAAAGACGATGGGTTGAGTTGCTAAACGACTACGACTGCGAGATTAAGTATCACCCAGGGAAGGCGAATGCAGTCGCCGATGCCCTAAGTCGAAAGGAAAGGATCAAACCCATAAGGGTTAGGGCTTTGGAAATGATTATACGAACCGATCTTTCCTGGCGCATTCGTGCCGCACAAAAGGAAGCTCTCAAGGAAGGGAATCTTGAAGAGGAATATCTCCGTGGGATGGAGAAGCTTTTGGTACCAAACGAGGAAGGAACGTTATGTTTTGAGAAAAGGATTTGGGTTCCTCTGTTTGGTGATTTAAGGAAGGTTATCTTTGATGAAGCTCACAAATCACGGTACTCTATCCACCCTGGATCGGATAAGATGTACCAGGATCTCAAAAGTTATTATTGGTGGCCTAGGATGAAAGGCGACGTTGCTGTTTATGTGAGCAAATGTTTAACATGCGCTAAAGTTAAAGCGGAATACCAGAAGCCTTCAGGGCTGCTGCAACAACCTGAGATTCCCAAGTGGAAATGGGAACAAATCTCAATGGATTTTGTTACGAAATTGCCAAGAACGCCAAGAGGCCATGATATGATTTGGGTAATAGTTGACCGCCTAACAAAGTCCGTACACTTTCTGCCAATCAGAGAGAAAGACAGTACTAGTAAACTTGCGGAAATATACATGAGAGAGATTGTCGCACGCCATGGAGTACCTCTCTCGATCATCTCTGATAGAGACGGAAGGTTTGTGTCAAGGATATGGCAATCCTTCCAAGAAGCCTTTGGCTCACAATTGAATCTGAGCACTGCGTTCCATCCGCAAACTGACGGCCAGAGCGAGCGAACGATACAGACTTTGGAAGACATGCTAAGGGCATGTGTTATGGATATGGGCGGTAGCTGGGATAAACATTTACCGTTGGTCGAATTTTCATACAACAACAGCTACCACACCAGTATTGGTGTCGCTCCATTTGAAGCCCTATATGGACGCAAGTGCCGATCACCACTATGTTGGTCTGACGCAGGTGATAGGCAGCTTGCTGGTCCCGAAATCGTCCAAGAGACGACATACAAGATCGCGCAAATTCTTAAACGCATCGAAGCAGCTCGCCACAGACAAAAGGCCTACGCGGATCCAGACCGGAAACATGTGGATTTCCAAGTTGGAGAAATGGTGTTATTGAAAGTTTCACCCTGGAAGGGGGTGGCACGCTTTGGAAAGCATGGGAAGTTAAATCCGCGCTACATTGGTCCCTTCAGAATTCTGGAAAGAATTGGGACAGTAGCATACAAGTTGGACCTACCTGCTGAACTGAATGGTGTTCACGATACATTTCATGTATCCAACCTAAAGAAAAGTCCAACTCAAGTTGACGTTGCCATTCCCACCGACGAGATTCATATTGACGACACGCTCCACTTCGTTGAAGAACCTGTCGAGGTCACGGATTGGAAAGTTAACAAGACCCGCCGGAGCAGTGTCAAGCTCGTCAAAGTTCGTTGGAATGCCAGACATGGTCCTGAATTCACCTGGGAACGTGAGGACCGGATGAAAGAGAAATACCCCCACTTATTTCCTAAGAACTCTGCATCTACAAGCAGAACTTAAATTTCGGGACGAAATTTATTTAACGGGGGGAGAATGTGACAACCCGCACTAAACCAGGTATCCGTACAACTTAATTATTGATTAATTACTGCTTGATTACTGTGCTTGTTTGAACTAGCTGATGAACTGCTACTTGAATACTGATACATGAACTTACTTGCATCATACTTTATTTACCGTCACTACATTATTTACATGCTGAACCCTAGTGACAAACATGATGCACAAAAAGCACAGTAGCACTAAACGGATACACAGTGAACATGCTGATATAACCAGCATCAGGCAAACACTGCCTCCAAGGCCTATAAGAGCCTGAGATATCTGACTACACTGGTAGTGAGTGTAGGGTTATAAAGGTTGTGAAGCTGCGTCTCTAGGAATAAGATACACTGATTGGATGTGCCTAAAACGTAATTTAAGTACAAAACACAGCACTTTAATAAATAATCCAGCTTCTAGCTGACTAGTAAAGTGCCAAAATATGGGGAAAATACTACTAGACACTTTCTAAAGTGTTGGAAACAAGATGTGTCACTAAAAATAACAATAACGACACTTTAAAGCTTTTGTAACGCTTTAACGAATCACTATCCAACCGAACAACCGGACTATACCCGGAACATGAAAATATTGTTATTTTCACTACTTATATTTTTCTGAGCCAGTTAGGGTCCCTGATTACCCTAACACCCGTCATAACACGCTTTATATTACTAACGAGGTTAAATACTTAACTAACCTATTTAACATAACTATTAACCTAACTAGCACTTGTAACCGAACTAGATACCCCCCCCCCCCATTGTGATCGGCCCCAACTATGGGGAACACAAGTTGTACTTGTTGATTTGGCTAATCTAGGGTGTTAAATATCTAGAGAACATAATTACCAATGGGTAATACACCTAAAGTTTTTCCTATAAATAAACACTTAAACACATGAGCTTTTATCATAATCAAACACCAACACACCTCTCTCTCTTGCTCCCTTCACTCTCGGCCGAACCCCACTCTCACCACCATCATACTTTCGGTTCTTGTTCAAGCCAATCCAAGGTGATACAAACATCAAGGGTCTCATATTAGGAGCCTCGGAGCAAGAGGAACACGAAGGACCTCTTTCGTTAGCTTTTATCCACGCGTTTTTCATCAAGAATCTTCCCTAGCCTTGAGCTAGAGGTATAACACTTAAAACTCGTTTTTAAACTTTACTAGAGTGGTTAAAAGGGTTCGTGTCGGTTAAATATCGTCAACATACAACTTGGTGCTTAAAAGTCTAGTAAAAGCTCTAAAAATGGTGGTTAATAACATATGTGATGTGTAAAAGTTGTAGTATTTGAAATATGTGTTTATCTAGACCCGATCTATGATTGTGGTAGCTCGGATCACCATTTAACCCGGTTTGGTAAGATCGTTGATCTTAACATAAGATTGTTTTGGTTAACACAAGGGTTAAAAGGTGAAACTCTACCACACAAGAGACATGAACTTGTGTAAAAATATTTTACTTGTGTAAAAGTGATTTAACTTGTACAATAGTGTTTAAAACTAGCGGATCTACGTATCTGCAAGTGGTATTTTCAAAGAACCACACGTTAAAGAAACCATGTATTACAAATATGGATCTTACACTAACAAACATGATATTTTATAAACCACAAGTGTGTAAACACTTGTGAAATGAGAAGATCCGACAAAGAACTAGTTTTGTCACTTGTTACTAGAAGTTGTAAGGACAGATTTCTCTAAACACGAGGTTTTACGAGATTAAAGTTATTTTATATAAAGATCTACAAAATATAATGGGATTCACATTATAGATGCGGAAAAACTACAAGTTCATGCGATTATGCAATTTACATACTTGTCGACTAGTTTGATGTGTCGGAAATTGTTTGATTGATTAAAGAAGTTGTTGAACTGATTTGTTAAAAGAAAATGATACGCTTGAAAGCGTGGCCACCTCCAGTTACAGAGGAAACTCTGGCGAAATTTTCCTAAAAACCTAACACTTAGAATTATTTACACAACAAGTGTTAGAACTATTTTTGACACATTTTCGAAATATAAATTTCGCCATGACCTTGTTTACTAAATATTCGGAGGTGGGATTTTCACTAAATATAACGTGATAAGTATATTTTGTCACAACACTGTTTATGATTATTTTGTGAAAATACATAAATATTATTTTAGAGTGAAAATAATATTTACAAGCGTTAATGATTCCAAAACTTTGCGAACGCTTTCACTATGAATATATAAGTTACACCGGTAATTACATTACCACACGATTGTTAAAACGTAACTTACGCACATGTATTGTATCCCCCATCCTTGGGAAGAAGATAACTACCAAGTATTACAAAAAGTAAACACGAAATAGTTGTCTAACTATTTCCCCAAAAACTTAAACTATAAAGCTAAGGCACGGCCGTCCGTCTAATAGAATTAGCATTTGTAGGTCGTCGCGCAGCTTTCTGATTCAGGGATACTTGGTAGAGACGCTTCACTGTGAGTTCATGTCCCCCTTTTCTCTAACTGTTTTCAGTTTTCTTAACTGCGGGGGTGAAATACATGTTACTTTGATTACAAGTACTTTATACATGGTATGATTAACGTAAGGAGGTTTTAGAACATGTGAATGGGTAGGCAGAACACCGAGGGACTTAAGCGGTAGATCTATCTGGGTGTAGCGAGCCCAGCTCTAGGCCCAACAGAACGGACCTCTCTGAGGACCAACAGAACGGACCTGGAGTGACTTGGTTGCCCAACGCAAAAATCGGCTAGGGTTGTGTCTTCCTACTTGCATTTCACAACATGCTAATGGCCTTGCAAACCATTGGTGATCTCTTTTCCTTACACTGCTACATACCAGGGAACTTTTATACTTACAAGTGTTTTACTTACTCACTTGCACATGAACTCGCTCAACATTATTGTTGATTTTTCAACTTACATGTATTTCAGGAAATTAACGAGATCTGGCACAGTATGGCATATTTTCCGCTGCACTAGTTTCCAAGGTCATCCGGGGTTTAGGAGATGTGTCTCTTTCCTGGACAAGACACAATCCTTAAACCACATTTGTGTTATGTTTTAGTTGGTAATGTTTGTTGAACAAGATTATGTTTGTCAGGGTATGTTAAAACAATGGTATTGTGTTTGGTTTTCGAAACTTAATGGATGATCTTGCATGTTTTTAACTCATATAGCTTTGGTATGATTAAGCTATGGTATTAAGAAGTCACACCAAAATTAACCACGCTTCCGCAAAGCCAGGGTGTGACAAAAGTATGTCTTGTATGTATAAATGTCCCTGGTATGTAGCAATAAGGAAAAAGAGATCACCAATGGGTTGCAAAGCCAATGGTATGTGTGAAAAGGTGCATGAAAACTCAAACCTAGCAAATTTGCATCGGGCTTCCGGCTAGAAGACATAGTCACCACTATGGGCCGCCCCGTGTTGGTCCCGTTGCACAGGATCTGATCGTAAGGAACAAGATGAATCGACTTTGTCTAATGTGCGGAATCCATTATGACAAATCACAGATGATCAACACAGAATTCAACGATTAAACACGGTCTGTTCTTTCTATTAGTTGTTCTGAAAGTACAAAGCTCCAGTAGAAGACAGACACTGGTCAGGTTCTCGCTCGAGTCAAAAGTTCTCAAAGTAATACCCAGACGGGGTATTTATAGGCAACTCAGGAAGTGTTAAGTGTTGTCCGCTCGGATAACAAGCTATCCGATCGGATGACATCATGTCCGAACGGATAACATGCTGTCCGATCGGATGAGTGCTATCCGATCGGATGACATCAGTCAACAAAAGTCAACACTTTTACATTTATGCCCCGTTTCCTGAGTTGTCATATTATCTACACCCATACATTACATAATTGTTTACAAAGACACAAATATACAAAACATGACTACATGCTGACGGAAGCTACAGACGTTATGCACTAACAGACTCCCCCTCGGATGTAGCTGTAGTTCCTTCCAGCATAGTCTTTAATTCTTCCTGTTGCGTCTTCGTTTACGAGCTTTCTGTCTTCTCTTTTCTGCCTTTTCTTCTAACATTATACATCTTTTATGCCTTCCTTCAGTTAACCACTAGTTTCTATAAAATGGATCACCATCACGCTTACGATCCCATTTGGGAATCTTGTTCTCTTCTGATTCAATAGGTGTTTGATCTGTTGGAGGTACTTTTCCTAACTTTCGTTTGCCCAATTCAGCAGCTCTTTCAGCAATCTTTTTAGATCTTTGTTCATGCTTATACTTTTTCAGGAATTCATCAATCTCTATATCTCTCCATTTTGTCTTCCAGTATCTTCCTGAATTGATATCTTGTGTAAAACATACATCTACAACTGTTTGATATTGCAGTGCTTGAGCTTTGTCTCTCTTTTCGTAAACGATCTTGTTGTAGAACAAGCAATCGATATCCTTCTTTGAACAGTTAACAAGCCACATTGGATCCAGAATACTTATTCTTCGAGACTTTCCCGTGGACTTGTCAAACAGAGAGATAACTGCCTCAGCCATCGTTTCGTTGTACAACCAACCTTGAAACAAATCATGGAAGTCTTGCTCAATGGATCTGAGAGGCATATTCTTCAAACATTTAGGCGGCTTTACATCCAAAGTTATATCTTTTCTACCATTCTCTAGATATGTGACAATCTGCTTTGGATACTGTGGCTTCCAATCAGGATAACCATTCTTTGCTTGCAATTTGATGTAGTTCCACAAATCTTGATCATGTTGTCTAACTTCTGGACCATAGTAGAACTTCTTGATATTCTTTGTTTTCACCAATTCATCCACATCCCACCACGGTAAAGAACTGATATCTGACAGAAATTCGAAGTACTGAACTCCTTCTTCCCGTCTGATAGCATAGACTTTAGGATCTTCAAGATAGCCCTGTGATAAAATATCTCCCCATGAAAGATTTTTGTCATGTATGAAATACTGAAGAGCTCTAAGAGTTTTTCTTTCTTTGGGCATAACTTTGAACCACCTTTTTTGTTCTTCAGCAAGAATTTCTCTGGGAATTGTTTCTGGAATACCTTCGGTAGAAACTTTTTCAACAATTTTCCTTCTGATTTCATCTTCATTTCTATCTTTGAACATTTCAGCAAGTGACGGAAATGTTTCATCAATTCCAGCATAATGAAAATCAGTATCTTCATCGGATGAATCTGAAGCATCTTCAACAATGACATCATCATAATGATCAGCTTCATGAGCATATCTTGGCTCAAAATCTTTCTCTGGAGACTGAGGAATCTCATCCTCAATATCAAATTTGAACTTTCCATCTTCCAAACCCAACTCTTCTAACATTTCAGCTCTAGTTCTCTGAACCTCGATCTCACCTTCATATTTATCATGTAGGTAGATAACAGTAGGGTTTGTTAGAAATACCTGGTCTGCATGTTGTTTTCCTGATGATGAGGCTTCATGTTGAGTATCATCTTCCTGTTCGTTAATTTCATCATTCAGCAACTCTTCAATCCTTTCTTGAACATTAGGATTATTGATTAACAAGCCAGAAGACCCTTGATCATCATCATTGTTTTTCTTGTCATCATCATTTTTCTTATCATCTTTTTGAACAGACTCGTCTTTATCATCATTTTCATCTTCATTCTCTTCATATCCAAACAACACTATATCAGAATCTTCATCAACTATTTCACCACGTGCTTTCTTTGCCTTTCTTCACCTTTCCTTAATCTTTATTTGGCGAGCAATTTCTGGTATACTGTAAGGCTTTGTAGAAGCTCCACCAACAAATACAAACTGTTGCGTCTTCCATTCTAGTAACAACACTTCTTTGGCCTTTCTTTTCTTTTGTATGGCAACAACTCTACGAATAACTTCATCAGAATCAATGGATAAAGAAGACTCACCAACCAACATGTAGTCTTTACCTTGTTCATCTTCAGCATCTAGTTCTTGAACATCTTGTTCTTGAATACCTTCAGCAACTTGATCTTGAACAACTTCAGCATCAACCATTTCAACATCAACTTGACTTGAAGAACAACCAGCTTCTTGAGTATCTACAATAACACTTTTGTTCTTTTGAATGGCATCTTCAGCTAGTCGTCTTTCTCTTTCCATTCTTCTTTCCTCAACTCTTCTTACTTCAGTCTCATTGAAAGCAGCATGAATATCAATCTTCAAGTGACTTTCCATCACCGCATATAACATGTTAAGGTGATTGTCTTTCATTACTTTATCAGCCTTCATTGCTTCCATCTCCAACTTCATAGCCTTCATTTCATTTGATGAAGCTTCACTCATTTCACTGAGAAGCTGATTAAGCGTGTGATTCACATCTTGAAGATTCTTTATCTTCACATTTAATGACGAAATTTCTACTGTCAATAATTCAAACATTTTAGAATTATCACTGCTGTCATCCTTCAATTCATTTATCATCTTCTCTTTTTCTATCAGCACCATCCTGATTTGATCAAGAGCTTTCATCAGCTGATTAACTTGCTTCTTTAAAATATCACGTTCTGCTTCAGCTTTGTCTTTATCCTTTTCAAGAGCAGCAACTTTCTTCAGTAATTCTTTTACAGCTTCATTATTGATCATGTCGTAATCATCTTCTAGAATATCTTCACTATAAACTCCAGTTGCAGGTGGAAGATTGCCAAAATAATCATCTGTAACTTTTGGGCGTGAGGATTCTGGAATCTCAATATTTGCTGGAATTGGTGGGACCTTTGAAGAAAATACTCCACCCTCAGTCACTTCAACATAATCATCTTGACCAACTTTCTTTTTAACCTCTGGTTCTTGAGCCTTTGATGATTCAGCATGCTTTTTGCCTTTTCCTCCTTGATCTTTTTGAGCTTTAGCTTCTCCTTTCTTTGCACGCACGCTTCTTGGAATAATTCCAGTTTGAACAGCTTTTTGCTTCTTTATTTGTTTCTTTGGTTGATCCGGTTCAAAAGAAGAATCTTCCTCATCTGATACTTTTTGTTTCTTTGTAGGCTTTTACACACCATCATGTAGTTGGATCAAGTTCTGATTCTGACTCTGTAGCTTCAGAATCTTCATTACTTGAGACATCTTGAACAACACCTTCAGGTTCTTTACCTTTGAAATCTTTATCTTGAATACTTGAACTTTTCTCTTTTTGAGCAGCAACATCTTCATTCCTTTTTAGAAAACTTTCAAAAGATTGTGACAGCAAATCAGCTCCTTCTCGAATAACTGCAGATGGTTCCAATACTATGTCATCCATCAATCTCTGATGTGGTTCTGCAAAAAAGACATAGAAGATGTCATTAGAATAATATAACATTTAAAAATTCTAACTTCTCTTATTACTCCCCCTTTCACTGTACCCTTAATAACAATCTTAGGAACTGGTTCCTTTGGAATCTGAACTGTAGGGGATGACTTGGGAGTTCTCTTTCTCTTCCCATCTTTTACACACCACCATCTAGTATTCTTTTCAGAAAACAAACTCATTTTCTCATTTTCATTTTCAGAATCACTGTTTTGATGTCTCCAAGCATCATTCTCTGGAGCAACATAAGCTGGACTGCTAATTCTGCATATCATCCTTTTTGCTCCTGTGTTCGGACCCTTTGTAAGTCTGCTTAATGTTTCTGCTGTCATGTGTCTTAATCCCAAAATATCATCATCACTCTTCTCAAGATCTTTGAACTGATCATCAAGTAGCATTTGTACAAAGCGAGGATACATGTTGTACTTCTTGTTTCCAGCCTTTGCATTTTAAGTCATGTAGTCAAATATCACTTGAGAAACATTATATGGCCTGTTCAAAACAAGGCAAGTGACAATGTTCATGATATAGTCTGAAGCTTCATCATAAGCACCCTTCCTATGTGATAAAGCATGAATAACACAGTGTACCAAGAACTTGTAAGCATTACTGAAACTTGTTTTCAAGATCTTTCCATTTACACTTCCTGTGAACCCCATTCTGCACCACAAGCCTTTTGCTAGACGTTCAGAGATAATGGTTGGATCATCATCAGAGTCACGTAAATCTAACACACGTCTTATATCACCAATTGTTATCTTAATCTCCAAATCTATTTTCTTTCCCTTCTCATCTCTCTTTGTTACTGCAGAGTAGATCGTTTTATCTTTCTCTTCGTATCGTGCAGAATTCCAAAAGCGTCTGACATGTGATTGGTAAACTATGGTTTTATCAGTTAATGCCTTAGCAATTCTGCTCTCTCTCAAGAATTTTGCAACCTTTTCAATTACTAATTTCTCTGTATATTCTTTTTCTAACAGGCAGTAAATGTTATGCGTTTTCTCCCAGTCCTGCAGAAGAATACTTGGAATTTTATCAAAAATTTTCTAACACTGAAGATTTCACTCTACCTAGTGTAGAGACTCGGATGGCTATCCGACCGGATGATCATCCGTTCGGATTGCCTTTTGAATGAAATGAATGGTTATCCGATCGGATTGTCATCCGAGCGGATTTCCTTCTAAAATGAATTTGATTTTGCTGTCCGGTCGGATTGCTATCCGACCGGATTGTTATCCGAGTCTTGTGAAAGAAATGACTGTCCGATCGGATGGTCATCCGATCGGATTGTCATCCGTATCATGTGAATGCTATGTTATCCGATCGGATGGTCATCCGATCGGATTATCATCCGAGTCATGACATGAGATGCACAAACTTCAAGAATCAAGTGATGGAACTGATTCTCATCCGATCGGATGGTCATCCGATCGGATTGCTATCCGATTCAATCATTGGCACAAATTTCAAGAAATACATGATAGAACGGTTTGTCATCCGATCGGATTGTCATCCGATTCAAGCAATAGTTCAAGAACATTCTAGAAACATCAAAAATTTTTTAAGGCAAATCCTCAAATTGAACCCAGATCCACACAGAGAATCTTATCGCGATCAAAACCCTATGTTCAATGATGTCTAACTCGTCCTAAACATTTTTTAATTTGACAAAAACTGCACCGATAGCCGTAATGACCTAACATCAGATCTACTTGATTTTAGCATGTTATGACACAAATTAAACCGGTAAAACTATAGACCTGAACATTCCGAACACAACCCTATGATTATTTCTCATTAAAACTTATCAAAACATTCTAGATCTGTCCTAAACCCTCCGACAGTGACATCATCGTCAAGAACAAACCACAAACAAAGAATTTTAACAGATTTGAGTAAGAAATACATACCTTTGCCATTGTGAAAGTTGTGCAAACCAACGATCCAAAGATTTGTGCAAAGAAATCCGAAGAAAATAAGATCAGAAAATCAAAGTGTGTGAGAGAGAAAGAAGGTTGTCCGAGCGGGTAAGCTTTGACTGACCTTTGACCCCTTATATATAGTGACACATGAGTCGGATGGTCATCTGACCGAATTGCCATCCGAGCGGATTGTCATCCGAACGGATTGCTATCCGAGTGAGGCACACTATTTGACTTTTAAAAAAAACTTTGACTTTTTGACAATTTATCATTTTCTCAAATTTTATCAGTTTTTAGAAATCCACTTAGGTATCTAGGTCCAAGTTAATGACCCTAGGTACTTAATTTGCCTACCAAGTCCAACTTAATGACCTTGGTTGACCCGATTCAAAGCATACTGACATTTTCTTTATTTGTGTTCAACCATTTTTCTAAAAATTAGTTTCAACTTAATGAACTTGTTTTGACTTTTCATTTCATGATTAGCATGATTAGCTCCAAACTCATCTTCCAGCTCAGTAACTTCCTGCATCTTTCTCAAACTGGGAATCTGAAGATCAGCTTTCCACTTTGGCTTGTCGGAAAATAATGCAGAAATATAAAATCTTTTTAGATTTTTAATAAATTTTCTTAATGTAATACAGTAATAAAATGCAGTAAATGTAAACTATTTACAGACATATTTTTGGTGAGCGTGTTAGGGAATCATATCAGCTACCGACAAATTACAAGTACCGTTAAGCTTGATTTCAAACACAGCATTAAACAATTCACTTAGATTGTCGATATACTGATTCACTTAAATTTTCACACACATTTCAATCTGTCCAGGATACTGATTTAGTGTTTTAGCGACTTAAACTTATTCATGTGTCCCACCTCTTGAATATACTCCTGTATCCAGATCCCAATATTCAGTCTTACAGGTGAGTATACCACAGATGATATCTGTAAGGGGAATAAATTATGAAACAGTACGAAACCGTGAGAGCTCAGGTCAGAACTTCCGTTCAGCAGAGAGATGACGGTTCGACTTGGGTGGGTCCCCTTTAGAGGATCTTTTGTTATAACAGCATTGATTAGCAATTTTATTGTCTTATCATTTAATGCTGAGGGCGGCGCTATATTTCAAGCAAGCGGTAAAGTATTCTACGGGGACTAGGCCATTGCTTCCGCAAAATCAGAAGTCCCAGGATAATACCCCAGATATCACTGAGTATAAAGACCTAGTATCTCAGAAAGAGGGATCTTTCAAACAAGATTTCAGGGGTTACCTATATATCCAAGTAGTGTTCCCCACGAAATAAGTAACTAAAGATTTAGGTTTATATCCCGAACAAACCTACTAAATGTGTAAAAACCTATCGGCACATCATCAGTGAGACTGTTTAATGCATTTAAACTTTCCATTTCTTTAGCATACCGTAACTGTCTAGCCGATGTACTATCATTTCCCCTTTTTACACAAGCTCTTTTTGAATTTTATCATGTTTTTGGGTTTTGGAATTTTTTATTGTTTTTGTATTTTCTAAAATTATAACATGTCTTCCCCTAAAGACCAAAACAAGTAAAAAATCGACAAACCATTGCAGATTGCTTTTCAACATCATCTACAGTGGTACCTTCATCGACGCCAACGATTTCCTCCACATCCGATAGTAACTTCATACCATTTAGTTTCAAAAGATATTGAAAACGTGTTTTGTCAAATGCTTTGGTATGTAAGTCAGCTTTTTGTTCATCGGTGTGGATTTTTTCTATTCGTATCAACTTCTTCTCAAAACAGTCTCGGATGAAGTGATGACGAATTTCAATGTGTTTTCTTTTAGCGTGATGAACAGGATTTTTTGTTATGTTTATAGCTGCCTCATTATCAACAAAGATAGGGGAGTTAAGAAATTGCAAACCGTAGTCTCGCATCTGTTGCTGGATCCACAAGATCTGAGAGCAGCAACTGCTATCAGATACATATTCGGCTTCACATGTGGATAAAGCTACAGAGGTCTGCTTCTTGCATTGCCAGGTGACCAATCGTGGTCCGAAAAACTGGCACCCCGCTATTGTTGATTTAGCGTTGACTTTGCAGCATCCGAAATCGGAATCAGAATATCCTTCGAGCGTGAAATCGCCTACTTTTGGATACCACAACCCCAGCGATGGAGTTCCTTTCAGGTAGCGTAGAATCCTTTTCACAATTACCATATGCGAGGCTCTAGGATTTGACTGAAACCGAGCTGCGAGGCAAGTTGGATACATAATATCCGGTCTTGATGTCGTCAAGTACATTAACGAACCGATCATGGAGCGATACAGCGTTTCTTCCACCTTCTCTTCGGTGAGATCAGGGTTTATCCCATGGTTCGTCGCTAATGGGGTGGACATAGGTGACATTCCTGACATCCCTAATTTCTCCAGAATATCATGAACGTACTTTGTTTGATGTATGAACGTTCCCTCGGGTAGTTGATCAACCTGAAGCCCCAAAAAGAACTTCATCTCACCCATTGATGAAATTTCAAACTTCTGCTTCATAACCTTTTCAAAATCTTTGCAGAGTTGTTCATTTGTAGACCTGAAAATTATGTCATCCACGTAAATTTGGACTATCAGAAGATGCCCGTCGACTTCTTTTGTGAACAGAGTGGCGTTAATCTTTCCTCGGATGAAGTTGTTGGCTAACAGATGTTGAGACAGGGTCTCATACCAGGCTCTCGGGGCCTGATGTAAGCCGTATAACGCCTTATCCAGGAGATAAACTTTATCTTTATGAATTGGGTCGGTAAAGCCCGGTGGCTATCCAACATAAACCTCCTCTTTCACCTTGCCATAGAGAAACACCGACTTCACATCTAGCTGAAAAACTTTAAATCCTTTCCACGATGCAAATGCTACGAAGTTTCTGATCGCTTCGAGTCTTGCAACAGGGGCGCATACTTCGGTGAAATCTATCCCCTCCTGCTGACTGAAGCCTTGGACAATGAGTCGAGCTTTGTTGCGAATAATTACTCCTCGATCATCCCTCTTACATTTAAACACCCATTTGGTGTTAATCTTCCGATGACCTTCAGGCAAATCTACTAACTTCCACACACCTAACTTATCGAATTGGCTCAGTTCCTCCTGCATCGCATTGACCCAGGAATCTTCAGTAAGCGCCTCTTTATAAGTCCTTGGTTCAATCTGTGAGATAAAACAACTTAATGAAAAATCAGTTTGTAAAGGAGCAACTTTTGAATAAAAACATGTAAGCCCTTGATCAAGTTGTCTTCGAGTGCGGACGCCAGATTGCAGTTCTCCAATTATCAACTCATCTGGATGGTATGACAGAGTTCTTGGCATCACCTCGCCTGAAACATCTACCTCGCCTTCCAAAATTGTGACATTTTGATTTGCATCTTGTTCATTGACTGGAATTGTTTGATCTGAAATCTGGATTTGCTCCTCCTCAGAATCTGAATCACCACTATCGAAAACTGGTATGTTCTCAGATTCTTGATTATCATTCTCTACCGTCTGATTATCCTGAGCAACTTCATTTTGTTGAATATCGTCATGTTCTCCAGCATTGCTTGGTCCTGCTTCATCATCATTTGAAGCTTGTTGTTTGCGATAAGTTTCTGCTGGAAATCTTTCATCTAATTCTTCATACTCTCTTAGAATATCCAACTCGTCAAAGAACTCTGGTTCTTCCTCCATGTTGAAAGAATCCCACAAAGTATCATAATTGAAACGCCATGAGTCGCCGGAATTTTGTGGTGGCATTGTATGGCCTTGATATTCAACATTGTATGCTACAATAATTCGCTTTAAACTTGGAACAAATACTCGTTTTTGTGGACTAGAATAACCCACAAATATTCCTTCAATGCTCTTTGGACCAAACTTCCCAAAAGGCTCTAAAACTATGCAGGGAGACCCAAACGGTTCCAGATACTTCAGGTTAGGTTTGCGGAGATTTATCAGCTCAAAACACGTCTTGTTGAATTTCTTTACTGTGAGAACCCGGTTGAGAGTATAACAAGCGGCTGAAACTGCTTTTGCCCAAAAGTTTATTGGTAGCTTTGAATCAGCAAGCATTGTTCTGGCCGTTTCGATTAGTGTCCTGTTCTTCGTTCTGCTACTCCATTTTGTTGTGGAGTATAAGGAGCACTAAATTCATGCAATATTCCTTTCTCTTCAAAAAATTCTTCCATTCGGTTGTTCTTAAATTCTGTACCGTTGACACTTCTGATTCTTCTAATACGAGCTTGGTACAAATTTTCAATTTTTCTGAACAACGCCATCAAACTTTCAAAAGTCTCATCTTTAGACTTCAAGAATGATACCCACGAAAATCTGGAATAAACATCAGTAACCACAAGACAGTAAAGTTCTCCTGTAATACTTTTGACATTCACAGGACCAAACAAATCCATGTGAATTCTCTCCAGAGGTCTTGAGACTGAATTGACTTGCTTTTTAGGGTGTGACTTTTTCTTCTGCTTGCCTTTGATGCAACTAATGCACTCCCCTTCCAGATGAAAGCCTTTAATGTGAACACCCAGAACTAAATCATTATGCACCAGGTGATTCATTTTTCGTAGGTGAATGTGGCCCATCTTGCGATGCCACAACTGTGATTCTTTCTCCGTTGCTCTAGACACAAAACAATGAGCCTGACCCGTTGTTGTAGTTGCTACACTCATGTCCAATATATATACAGATCATTCACTCTAGGCGCTCTCATGATAATCCATTCTTCAGGGATAACAAAACCTAGCTTCAAGATCAAACATTCTTTGTCTGTGAAGTGAGTGGTATACATCTTGTCACAAATCTGCGAGATACTCAGCAGATTATTTTCCAGCTCAGCAATGTAGTTAACTCTTTCAAACGTGACAATCGCATTGGATAACGTTCCTTCACCAACAATTCTACCCCCTTGGTTACCTGCAAACCCTACAAACCTCCATTGAAATTTCTAACATCATACAGCAACGCTGTCTTCCCTGTCATGTGCCGAGAAGCTCCACTATCCATAATCCAACGTGAAACGGATCTTGGAAGCTCCTGCACATATCACAAATATTTAGTGAGATTTTGTTGCCACCCAAGCCTCTTTTGACTCGGGTAACTTGACATTAACATGTGTTTTAGCAGTGTAAAGTGGCGGAAAATTCATATCATTTATCTTCAAGCTCTCTTCAGATCCAATCTCAACCTCTTTTTGTAAGGAAAACTCATTTTTCGGAGGTTGATTAGATAATTGGTCTTTCTTTACCACATACTTCTTTTCAGAGGTTGATTCTTGTTTTTCTAGTTTCTCATATAAATCCAAAGGTACATACATCTTCTTGGTTGAAGATGATGGTTTTTCAATCTCAGACACCTTTGGTTTTGGAGAATTTGCTTTCTTGTCAACAGTTTTTGGCTTCCATGTTTGTTGAGGTGATGCAACCCGTTTGTAAAATTTGTCATTTTTAGTTACCAAATTCTTGACAGGTTCAGTTTTGATCTTGGTGTTATCATTTTTCAAAACCTTTTTCTCAACAACCAATGGAGCTTTTCCCTTCACAACATCTTTCTTGCTTGAATTCATCACAACTTCAGTCTTAGGCTTCAAATTGGTACACTTTCGTGAAATATGTCCAACTTGATTGCATTTGAAGCAAGTTCGGGTGTCAACTACCCGACTTGTGCCTTCAGACTGAGACTGTGAGACCTTCTTTTCAAAGAACTCTTTGTTTGATTTTGAAAAAATCTCAGATTCCTCATCAGAAAGTGAACTTGAACTGTTCACAAACACCTTTTTCTCAGTAAACCTCTTGTTCTGAACATTCTTTTTCTGATAATTCTTACCACCCTGATATCCACCCGACCATTTGTTTCGATTGTTGTTATAAAAATGTGGTGGAACAACAGGTGTCTTATAGTAAGCTTTATCTTTCTCAAAATTCATTTTCCTCTTTGTCTGATTCAAACCTTCTACTTCAGACAAATCAATTTCAACCAGTTTGAAAACATTTTTCAATTTGTTCACATTAACATTTTCTAGAGGAAACTCAGAATCTGAATACAACTTATCAGATCCAGCCATCTTGTACATCACAAGACCCGGTTCATAACCTAAGTTGTTTTTGGATTTTGGTTTCGGAATGTAATTGTTCAGAAAACACTCTTCATCCTCAGCTGAATCACTATCCAAAACACTTTCAGCCATGCCTTTAACAATCTCAGTTTGAACACTATCATCAGATGATGATGAAGAAAATGTTACATCAATTGACTCTGGAAGTTTTATCTCATTCATTTCAACTTCATCATTAACCAACCCTAATTGTTTCTTTGAAAAATTGTTTAGAACTGGTGGCGGAACTTGATGAAACCCGACCCCAGTTCCATCACAGTATACAGTCTCACCTACTTTGTTTTTCCCAATTGGTTTGGTAACAATGTGTTGCAAAACAAAGCTTGCAGAGTTGTAACTGTTCAGTTTCAAATTAATACGCTCATTCTCAATCTTAGCTTCTTCAAACTGAAGCTTCAATTTAGCAATCTCATCCAATTGTTTGTTGATTAATTCTTCTTTAACCCTCAAAACACCTAGCAAATGACAATTTTCTTTGTATGTTTTACCGTTTCTGTCATCAGAATCTTTTACCGTGCGTTTTAGCTTCTCAAAACTTTCAGAAATTTGACGATTTTCGAGAATTAGTTTTTCATTTTCTTTTCTAACTCTTTCTACGTCAATTTTATCAGTTTCGATTTTGTCAGTTAATTCTTTTAATCTGTCATTCGAAGCTTTCAACATTTTATCACGGTTAAGAATCTGATCCTCAACACTTTGGACTCTAGCAGTCAGATCATCAACTTTCTTACCATTGAGATAAGTGATTGTACTACAAACTTTGCACTCTTTCATGCAATTTTTGCAGTTAATGTCACCATTTACTTTCTTACCTGACGCACTCGTTGGCGCTTTTGAACTGACCTGGCTTTTGGACTCAGATACGGATTTAGAGTCTACCTCAAGTTCCTTAGCAACCAGCACTTTGTCAGCCATCTTTTCCAGGTTTTCAGTTGTCAACTCCTGTGAAGTATCAATGATCCCATCATCAATCTTCTTTGACTTTTCTTCTTTTTCTTTTTCTTTCTCTTCTCCACTTTCCCACCATTTTCTTTGCCAACCCTCTTCTTCTTCAGCAATTTGTTGAATTATGGTTTCAAGATCGAGGGTCTTGTAGTCAATAGCAATGTTTCCCATGGTGTCAAGATAACATTCTCTGTCTGGATCCCATCTCTTTGCCCTTTTTGCTTCAGTGTATATATCAAAAATTCTGATCATTCTGTTTTGAGCTATCATCTTTCTGTTGACATACTTTTCTTCTTCATTTATGTTGTCTTTAAAAGGAACAGGTTCAACAGTCTTTGCCATAAAAGCATATCCAACCGCATCCTCCTCTGGTAACAACTCGCTCCAGTCAAACCCTTCATCGTCATGAATCACAGCGAGAGCTCTGGATTTTTCTTTATTGTCCTCAAGTTGTTTCATTCTGGGCGATTCTGATTTATTCTGATGATAAATCGCACTCTTGTAGTAATCTTCTTTGAACGGATTTTCAGAATCATCAGCATAAGCATTTCGGCACTCTCTTTTGAAATGACCTTTCTGTTTACATTTGAAACAGGTCACTTTTGACTTGTCAAAGCCTAACTTGGTAGATGGTCCACCAATAGACTTTCTTCCTGTAATTTCCATAAAACGCTGTGCCCTTCTTACTGCACTGGCCCCACACCACCTTATGTCGATCAATTCCATCTCCTCAGGATCTATTTGATCGTAATCTTCCTTTGTTAGGTTGGTGTTGCCAATCTTGCCTGCCACAAGGCTTTCATACAACTCTAAAACAGAAGCTAAGAAAACCATTTGTTGCTTTGCAGACTCCTCGCTGAAGTTTTGAGCGTTCTTTAAATCCACAGCAATATTGCATTGAAATAAGTTCTTTGCAGCTGATTGGTTTGAAGTAGATGAAGAGCCACTGTGAAATCCACTGCTTGCACTCTCTTTGCTAGATGTGTTGGAATTTTGGATTTTGTTGGAATTTTCAGCAGAAAAAGCTGTCTTGGGAGACGTATTCTTGGGAATCATGCTTTTTGGATAATACAACTCCAAATTCTGCTGATATGACGAATGATTGACTTTGTGTGTTTTCTTTATCTCCAGCTCGTGACTCTCTAGTCTCTCGATAAGGCGATCCACTGTCATCTCTTCAGTCTTGATAGTATTCTTCAGCATTAACGCGTAGTATTGCCAATCCATCTCATCTGGCAATGAATCAAACAATTTGTCGACTAACTCTTCTTGACAATAGGTAATTCCATGTCTCGCCAACTCTAACTTCAAGTGCCCAAACCTCTCAATCATCTTACAAACTGATTCATTTTTTAAACAACCAAATAAATCAAACTCTTTTCTTAGTAGTTTCCTTTTGTTTTTCACTATTTCTGTACTTCCCAAGCATTTTACTTCTAACTTTTTCTACAGATCTTTAGCATTGGTATACTCGATCAAAGATATTATATCTTCTCGAACAGATTGAAATAGCAATGTGATGCATTTTTGCTCGGCGACAAAAACTTCTATTTCTTCGGTTGATGTCAAATTTTCACCATTTTCCCTCCATCACTGTATCCATTCTTTAGACTTTTCTAGCTGGTATACGCAAATGCCTTTAGCCATTCTTCAAATTTCTTGGCCCACCGACTGTACTCTTCGATCGCCATCAACTTTGGGGGTTTGTTATATGTTCCGTATGCACTTTCAACACCTAAAGCATCCGTCAAAGTTTTCTTTGCATTCGGCGTGTTCTCATTGGTGTTGCTAGAAGTACCGTCTCTAGAGTTTCCAGCAAAGGCATACATATCACTGAAAGGATTCATGAATTCGTCCATCTTTCAAGTACCTGAAACAATCAACAAACACTTAGAAAATTTTTACAAATTTTAAAAATTTCGAAATAAAACTCATGGATCGGATGGTGATCCAATCGAGTCACTATCCGAACAAGTGACACAGGCTATCCGACCGGATGGTGATCCGCTCGGATGGTGATCCGTTCGAGTGACAAGCTTGACTTTGAAAGTTGACTTTTCAACCTTTCACCGCTTGGATGGTGATCCGACCGGATGACAAGTTAACAGTTGGAATCTGTAAACTAGCACTTCCAGGCACTTATCCAATCGGATTGCTATCCGATCGGATTGCTATCCGATCGGGTGAGATGATGACGTAAGCTGAAGTTCTTGATCAAACTTAATCACACCACTCGGATAGTAATCCGAGCAAGTAACACTGATGATGTCAGCAAGCAACTAGCAGATACTAACTATTCCAATCCGTTCGGACAGCTGTCCGAGCGAGTGGATGACGTCAGCACATATGAACATCTAAACATGGTTTTTGATGAATTTGATTTAGTTTTAGGTTGAATTTGAATATGAAATTTAGTAGGATTATACTATGATTGATTGTGAATCAAATGATATAGATTTTATCAATTTTTAACCGTAGATTCACGTTCTATTTTAAGTTTTTTCTGATTTTAAGGTACCAAACTGAGAAATATTGCAAGAAATGAGTAGAAAGAGAAGAAATATGTCAAATCTCCGGTGAAATTTGAAACTGATTGGCAAGAAATGTCAAATCTCCGGTGAAATTTGACTCTGATCGGCAAGTGAAACTCGAATTCCGGTGAATTCGGTGTCGTTGATGTCGATTCAGCTCCCTGGATGCTCTGATACCACTTGTTGGTCCCGTTGCACAGGATCTGATCATAAGGAGCAAGATGAATCGACTTTGTCTAATGTGCGGAATCCATTATGACAAATCACAGATGATCAACACAGAATTCAACGATTAAACACGGTCTGTTCTTTCTATTAGTTGTTCTGAAAGTACAAAGCTCCAGTAGAAGACAGACACTGGTCTGGTTCTCGCTCGAGTCAAAAGTTCTCAAAGTAATACCCAGACGGGGTATTTATAGGCAACTCAGGAAGTGTTAAGTGTTGTCCGCTCGGATAACAAGCTATCCGATCGGATGACATCCTGTCCGAACGGATAACATGCTGTCCGATCGGATGAGTGCTATCCGATCGGATGACATCAGTCAACAAAAGTCAACACTTTTACATTTATGCCTCGTTTCCCGAGTTGTCATACTATCTACACCCATACATTACATAATTGTTTACAAAGACACAAATATACAAAACATGACTACATGCTGACGGAAGCTACAGACGTTATGCACCAACACCCCGGCCTTATGGGTGTGGGCTCGCGACACCCAAATAGATCTATCACTCATGTCCCTCGGTCCTACGACGAGGATTAATAGCCTTAAGTGTTGTACCCACCATTCATATGATCTAGTAGTAAACCCTCCTAAGGCTAACCATACCATGTATAAAAATGTCTGTAATAATTGTAACATGTACTCCACCCCGAAGTATAAAACTGAAAACAGTTAAAAGAAAAGGGGGACATGAACTCACTGGATTATCTCATTTTACGTACGCAGATCAACCCAGCCCCGTATTATAACCAGGATGATCTCGTCCCTACTCATGAAAATCATTCACATTTTGATAGTACGTATTTGTTTTGTAAAACCGGTATATTCAGTATAAATCGTTCGTAAACCATTTGAGTTCCTTGAAATCCATTCGTAACATGGTTTAGAAATGAGTTTTCGTTTATCGAGTAAATGTTTAATTTTGCAAAACTTGCATGTCTTTCCACCCCGAAAACATTTATAAAAATGTAAAACCGTAAAAAGGTGGGGTTATGAACTCACAGTATTGCATCCTCAGCTCGTAACTCAACTCTGTCAGCAAACACGACTACCTACAGTGTACTAACGTCTATTAGACGAATGGGCTGTGCCTTGCTTAGTATTAATCTTTTGAGTTACGTTTCTTATATTATTCCGAGTTATACTTACTTGTCAAAATTATTAATATTTCAACTTAAATTATATTTGGTTTTGGAATAATTGTTTAAACAATATTTCCGTTTTAATACTTCTCAAGTATTTAACTTCGTATTTCCTTCCCAATGATGGGGTATCTTATACATGTATATTTGTATTATTGTATTTGTAATTTCCGAAATAATATATTTCTAAGTCTTACTTTAGAAAATATATTTGTAAACTCAGTTTGTTCCAAAAATAACGTATTGCCCAGAAATATATATTTTCCCAAAATCATATATCTTCTAACTATACTAGTAAAATATATTTTTATTTCCCAAAAATAATATAGTTCTCCTTGTCCAAAAATAATATATACCAAAAATATATAAGTACCGGTATTGTTTTCGGATAATAAATTTCACGGTACTTTGTTAAGTTATATAATATAACCATTTCACCAAGTATACAAGTAATTACACAAGTGTCTTAAATATAAAATATATATTTATCCATTTTTATTTACATAAACCAACCTCCAATATTTGTATTTTCGTTACAAAAATTATGGCAAAGTTTATATCGAACACTTATGACCAAAATATACTTGTAAATATTTGTTAGAAAATATTTTTCTAAGAGTTTATATTTTTGGAAAATTTTGCCATAGTTTCCCCTAAAAATGGAGGTGTCCATGCTATTAAAGCATATCATTTTCTTTTCGAAAATCAACCCAACAACCAATAATCAAACTACACTTCCCAAGTGCAAAAATTATACAATATATATAACAACATGAACATGAACTCTCACAAAAACTCGTAGTAACTTGGTAACATGTTTAGTAGACTTAGTTACCCCTTAAAGTGTGTTTATTTCTTAATAAACTTCCTTCTTGAAAAATTTAGATGTTTACAACCTGTAAACATATTCTACAAAAATTATTCTTTTGAACTCTTCTTGTAAATAAAGTGTTCTCACACTTATTTTATCACCAAAAACAATGTACATTTATTTAAGAATCAAGTTCTACTAAAAATCATATTTTGAACTTGATTTTCTTGGAAAATTATTCATAAATCTTAGATTTACAAAATTACTAGCTCACTTTATTTACTATTTTTCAAGAAGTAATTTTATTTTCAAGTTCATGTTCATAAGTGAGGATGATCTTCTTGGGTTAACACATAATCATCCTCTAACTTGCTAAATCATGTGTTTAATCACATTCTAGCAAGCTCCTTATGATGATCAACATCATAATTTCAAGTAAATAACAATCAAGTACCATGCATGTATTTAAACAACATTAATCCAACAAGATTTCATCACTTTTAAGCTTCATGTTCATGATTCTTGTTTAAGTCTTTTAGTGTTCTTGTGATTCATAATAATGTACATCTTTTTAACCAACAAAGTAAGAAATAAAAACTAGTAACAAGAAGCTTACAACTAGCTCAAAGGCTAGGGAAGATCACTAGAAAATGATGATGAAAAATGGTGTGTGAAAGCAATGGATGAAGGTTCTTCAAGTTCTTCAAGCACCAAGCTCCATGAATCAGCTTCTTGCACTTGAAATAAGCTTGGAAATGGATGGATAGTGGTGGCAAGGTGGTGGTGGTGGTGGCGGCACCTTCTAGGGCCGAGAGGGGGAGAGAGAGTTTGAGGGAGTGGAGTGGTGAAGTGAGGTGTGAGATAGGAAATGATTTTGAGATCACATGAACCATACTTATAATCATCTCTCAATATTATGTCCAAAATATCAAGCAACAATCTAAATAAAATATGAGATAATATCTAGTGGGATTTGGTGGTGGGGTCCTCCACTTGGGGCCGCAAATTATGAAGGGGGGGGGGTTAATTGTAACTTGCAATAGTAAGTAGGTAAAATAGTTGGAAGTTAAGTGTAAAAGTCTAGTGTTATATGTGTATGGTACATTATATAGTATGTTAGGGTGTTTGGGAGCCATAACTAGTTCAAAAATAATAAAACAATGTTTCTGGCAAAATTCTGGTGTCCCGGGTAATGTCCGGTTATTCGGTTAGATACCGGTGTGTTAAAGTGCTAAGTTGTACCGTATAGTGTCTTTTATGTAACTTTTTGTGACACTATTTATTCCCAACACTTAGGAAAGCATTCTGGACCATTTAGTCAATTTTCTGCAATATAGTAGTATGTTAAAAAGCTGAATTTTGCTGAAAATGCAGAATTCTGCACTTAAAGTGAGTTTTAGGCACTTTCCGGCACTCAAACTATCACCTAGTGATGCAGTTTTATGGTACTCACTTCCCTACACACCATACTAGAGTAGTACCTTGTCCCTGGCCCATACTGGGTCTCAAAACACTGTCTGTCTATTTACTGAACCCCGTCAGCATTTTCCTGCTTTATCCGTTAACTGTGCTAACTGTGCTTTGTGCATCAAGTATGTCAATAAAGTTTGTCTGTGATAATGATGTGACATTATGTAATATGCGATACACATGTAAGTATGATGCAGTAATCAGAAAGCAATTAAGTAATTCAGCACAGTCATTAAGCACTTAATTATAATGTGATGCACATTGTACGAATACCTGGTTTCATGAGGGTTGTCACATTCTCCCCCCGTTAAGAAAATTTCGTCCTGAAATTTAAGTTCTGCTTCTAGTTGCAGGGGTCTTAGGGAACAAACGTGGGTATTTTTCCTTCATAGGAGCCTCACGCTCCCAAGTGAATTCTGGGCCGTGTCGCGTGTTCCATCGAACCTTGACGAGTTTGACACTACTCCGTCGCGTCTTGTTAACCTTCCAATCAGTAACCTCAACACGTTCTTCCACAAAGTGGAGTGTGTCGTCAATGTGAACTTCATCCGCAGGTATGACAACTGTTTCTTGAGTTGGACTCTTTTTCAAATTGGATACATGAAATGTATCATGAACGTCGTTTAGTTCTGCGGGTAAATCCAACTTGTAAGCTACAAGACCAATCCTTTCCAGGATTCTGAATGGTCCAATGTATCTGGGGTTCAACTTCCCACGCTTCCCAAAGCGTGCCACACCCTTCCAGGGTGAAACCTTTAACAAAACCATATCTCCTACCTCAAACTCCAGCGGTTTCCTTCTCAGGTCCGCATAACTCTTTTGAGGATCGCGAGCCGCTTTAATGCGCTCTCGGATCTGGAAAATCTTGTCTGTCGTTTCCTGAACCAATTCCGGACCAACAAGCTGTCTATCACCCGCGTCTGCCCAGCATAGCGGTGATCGACACTTACGTCCATAGAGCGCTTTGAAAGGTGCGGCTTGTATACTCGTATGATAGCTGTTGTTGTATGAGAATTCGACCAAGGGCAAGTGAGTGTCCCAACTACCACCCAAATCCATTACGCAAGCTCGCAACATGTCTTCCAATGTTTGATTCGTTCGTTCACTCTATCCGTCTGTCTGCGGATGAAATGCAGTACTCAGATTCAACTGAGAACCAAAAGCTTCTTGGAAGGATTGCCAAATCCTTGACATGAACCTTCCGTCTCTATCAGAAATAATTGAGAGAGGCACTCCATGTCGTGCAACAATCTCTCTCAGGTATAGCTCAGCAAGCTTGCTTGTATTATCTTTTTCTCTGATAGGCAAAAAGTGTGCAGACTTGGTCAGACGGTCCACAATTACCCAAATCGTATCGTGACCTCTGGGTGTTCTTGGCAATTTCGTTACGAAGTCCATTGAAATCTACTCCCATTTCCACATGGGTATTTCGGGTTGTTGCGGAAGACCTGAAGGCTTCTGATATTCGGCCTTTACCTTGGCGCAAGTCAAACATTTGCCAACATATGTCGCAACATCACCCTTCAATCTCGGCCACCAATAGAAATCCTTTAAATCCTGGTACATTTTATCCGATCCTGGATGGATCGAGTACCGTGACTTATGAGCCACGTCAAAAATAATGTCTCTCAGACCACCAAAGAAAGGAACCCAAATTCTTCCCAAGAAACACAATGTTCCATCCTCCTTTGGTACTAATTGCTTCTCCATCCCTCGGAGATATTCATTCTCAAGATTCTCCCTTTTAAGAGCTTCCCTCTGCGCAGCACAAATGCGCAATGTGAGGTCTGTCTGAACAATCATTTCCAAAGCCCTAACCCTTATGGGCTTGATTCTTTCCTTCCGACTTAAGGCATCGGCGACTACATTCGCCTTCCCTGGGTGATACTTGATTTCACAATCATAGTCATTCAACAACTCTACCCATCGTCTCTGTCTCATGTTAAGCTCTTTCTGATCAAATATATGCTACAGGCTCTTGTGATCAGTGAAGATTGTGCATCGCGTGCCGTACAAGTAATGTCGCCAGATTTTTAATGCAAACACCACTGCGCCTAACTCTAAGTCATGCATGGTGTAGTTCTTCTCATGAACCTTCAGCTGGCGTGAAGCATAGGCTATAACCTTCTGTCACTACATTAGCAGGCAGCCTAAACCTTGACGTGAAGCGTCGCAATATACCACGAAGTCGTCCGTGCCTTCGGGTAGAGATAAGATTGGTGCGTCGCAAAGTTTGTTCTTCAACAACTGAAATGCTTCTTCTTGTTTGTCTCCCCAATCAAACTTCTTGTCTTTCTGGGTGAGAGAGGTCAAAGGTTGAGCGATTTTCGAGAAATCCTCAATGAACCTGCGGTAATATCCTGCCAAACCTAGAAACTGTCGAATCTCGGTAGGCGTCTTCAGAGTCTCCCAGTTATTGATCGCTTCAATCTTTGTAGGATCCACATGGATTCCATTTCCATTAACCACGTGACCAAGGAACTGAATTTCGCGTAGCCAGAACTCGCACTTTGAGAACTTCGCATACAACTTCTCTTTCTTAAGCAGTTCTAAGATAGCCCTTAGATGTTGCTCATGTTCTTCCTTCGTCTTCGAGTAGATCAAAATGTCGTCAATGAACACGATCACAAACTTATCCAGATACGGCTTACAAACTCTGTTCATCAAATCCATGAATACTGCTGGCACGTTTGTCAGACCAAACGGCATAACCAGGAAATCGTAATGTCCATATCGAGTTTTGAAGGCAGTCTTTGGAATACTTTCCTCTTTTATATGCAACTAGTGATAACCTGATCGAAGATCGATCTTGGAGTAACAACTCGAAGCTTGTAGTTGATCGAACAGGTCATCAATCCTTGGCAAAGGATATCTATTCTTGATAGTCAACTTGTTAAGCTCCCGGTAGTCGATGCACATGCGAAAACTATCGTCCTTCTTCTTGACAAACAAAACTGGAGCTCCCCAAGGCGAGAAGCTTGGTCTGATAAATCCCTTGTCTAACAACTCCTGAAGTTGTGTCGATAACTCCTACATCTCGGAAGGCGCAAGTCGATAGGGTGCCTTAGCCACAGGCACAGCGCCTGGAACTAAGTCAATGCGAAACTCGACTTGTCGTTGCGGCGGCAATCCTGGCAAGTCTTCGGGGAAGACCTCAGGATATTCCTTCACGACTGGAATGTCTTCTATCTTTGGCTCAGCGGCTTCCTTATCCACGATGTGCACCAAGAAGGCAACACATCCCTTCTTCAAACATTTTCTAGCCTTCAAGCAACTAATGATCCTTAAGGGCGTATCGCGCTTCTCTCCGTGTACCACAATCGTTTCTCTATCCGCCATTGGGATGCGAATGGTCTTCTCATGACATACAATTTCGGCTCTGTTGCTTGACAACCAACACATCCCTATTACCACGTCGAAGCTTCCCAACTCGACTGGCAGCAGATCAAGCGTAAACTCGTGCTCTCCCAGCTCTATTACGCATCCTCTGATGACTTCATTTGTTTCAACTAGTTTTCCATTAGCCAGTTCAATTGAGTACGGAATATCGAACTTACTAGCAGTTAACCCAAGCATACTTTTAAATTCTAGCGATACAAAACTATAGTTGGCACCAGTGTCAAATAGAACAGATGCAAAGCGTTGATTAATAGGGAACGTACCAGTAACCACATTAGGATCTTGGCGTGCCTCCCTCTCACCGATGTTAAAGACTCTTCCATGTGCCTGATTGAGTTTCGGGCATTCCAGCTTAAAGTGCCCCATGTCTCCACAATTGAAACACCCTGGTCCTCGACCATTCCCATTACCATTACCGCCTCGATTGATGTTCGCTCCCCGGTTACCAGCTTGATTCCCAGCATTTCCACGATTTTCATTCCCGCCATTTCCTCCCTGCTGGCGGTTTCCATTCCCACCTCCATAACCTCACTGACCACCACGACCAACACCAGTACCAACCCATCATGTTTCTTTTGAATGGCCTGTCTTCCCACAAGACTCACATTTCCTGTATCTGCACTGGCCAGGGTGATGATATTGGCATACATCACATTTGGGCAGAACGCCCATGTACCTCTTCCTTTGTTTTCGGCACCAGTTTTGGGCCTGGCTGGTGCGTTTCCCTCTTCTCTCTTGCGGACACTGTTGGTAGCCTTTTTGAAGTTTAAGAACTTCCTCTTGTTCTCACTCGATGATTCAACGTGTGTCTCCTTTTTCTTTGGTTCAGAAATTGAAAACTTGTTTAGTCTGATGGCTTCTTCAGTAAATGCCACGCTGAGATCAATGGCTTTGGTAATTGTTGGAGGCTTTAACGTTGTTACCATACTCATGATCTGGGGTGCCAATCCCTAGATGAAACGCTCAATGCATTTAAATTCAGGATCAACCATATACGGCACAACGCGTGACAAGTCGTGGAACCTTTGCACATATTCCGCAATTTTTGGGCCGTCCATTTTGAGGTGCCAGAATTCAGTTTCCAGCTTCTGTATTTCGGCTCGTGAACAGTATTTCTTCCTCATGAGCTCCTTCAGCTCAGTCCATGTCAATGCATACGCCGCCGCCTCTCCCAGGGTTTGGACTTGAAGATTCCACCAGGATAAAGCACCATCAAGAAAGAGCCCTGAGATGTGTGTAACTTGATGTTCAGGAGCACACTTGCTCATCCTTAAAACATAATCCGTCTTTTCCGTCCATCAGACGAAAGCAACAACACCCCTAGTGCCGTCGTAATTTAAGGGCTTACAATCCAGAAATTGTTTGTAGGTACAGCCTGTACAGGCAATATCATTTACAGAAATCATTAGCGGATGTGTAAGAAATATCCAAATGTAACGTAATGTGTCTCAAGCGACTTGGACATTACCATTGGGTTGGTTGTTGTTTCTTGAGGTACCTCCGCTAGTTTCCACGCATGAGGCCTCAAACTGTGCTATTGCTGCGGTAATTCTCTCCTGTAACTCAGCCTCAATAGTGGGCAAACGTGTGTCTCGTCGTGGAGGCATCTTCTAAAAGAAGATCATATCGGTCAGGTCGTAGTAAGTATAGTAAGTAAGTAATATGCGTATGTAATAACATCCATCAACACAATAACACATAACATCCCATGTCATATCACCAAACAAATAATCCAACAACGCATGTAATGAGAATGCTGAGATTGAGCTATCATATAACAAGACCACAAGTACAGTTTACAAGTTTCGCAATTGTATCATACATCAAAAGAGACTAAGGGTCACATCTCCCTTGTCTAAATTGCTAATAATCTACAACAACCAAAATTCAAATGTCAAAAGTCATAATGTGGTCTTCAAAATGCTGTGCAATCAGGCTCAATAGCTGAACTCTCATCAAAAGTAATGCTACCCGCATCAAACAAACGGCGCATACGTGCTAACTCCTCGTCGAGCGCATGAACAAGCTGCAATAAATAAGCAATCTGCTGCTCCATCGTGAGAAAACGGATATCAAAATCCGGATAAGGAAATAGGGGAGCAGGTGGAACAAAATGCGACGAACCAGCACCAGGTGGAGGACGTGGGATCCTCTCGAGCTCAGCAACTCTGCGGCTCAGCATATCCTGCTGGAGCTGCAAGGATAAAAGCAGGTCATCCGTAGAGTACCCCACGTGAAAGGGATTCGATGGATCTGATAAAGGCATGACGTTGGGCGAAGACCACATGAATGGCTTGCCCATGGGTGCAGAAGAAGAAGCCATATGTGGAAACTGTGGCATGAACTGGTCGGCTACTGTCACAAAAGGTATGTGAGTGTGCTACTGACTCGAAGGTCCTTCCCCTGGACGGGGAGGAGGAATGTCCTGAAGAAATGTAACGGGTAAATCTGTGCGGTGCGCATCTGACAAGTTTGGGTGAAACTGTGTGACATCAACGGGTGCCTGGACAGGTGCAAAAGGGGAGTAATTGGTCTGACGAAAGGAGGATAGTCTTCATCGGCATCAATCCACCCATTACGGGTGTGAGCATATCTAGGATCAACGTGGGTAGCAAAAGGTGCACGGTCAACAAACACAGGCATAGGGTGTTGAGGTGCAACAACTGGATTATCAGCAGGGATAGGGTCGTGCACTGGTGGAAGGTCGTGAGCAAGAACGGGCTCAGGTGCAATCTCTGGCTCTGGGTCAGCTGGAGCAAGCTCATGATCAGCAGGTATATCAGGGAGCTGATCATCGGGAAAAACAGGTGCATCAATGGGCTGCTCAACAGGAATAAAATCAATCTCCTGCTCAAGATGGAAGTCGGGATCAACAGGCGCCTCAAAAGGCTGCTCCTTAGGGATAAACTCCATCTCAGGGTCTGGATCGAAATCGTGTGGGAAGTCAGGGATGAACCCAAAACAAGAATATGTATTCTAAATATATATTTATCCATTTTTATTTACAAAAACCAACCTCCAATATTTGTATTTTCGTTACAAAAATTATGGCAAAGTTTATATCGAACACTTATGACCAAAATATACTTGTAAATATTTGTTAGAAAATATTTTTCTAAGTGTTTATATTTTTGAAAAATTTTGCCCTAGTTTCCCCTAAAAATGGAGGTGTCCATGCTATTAAAGCATATCATTTTCTTTTCGAAAATCAACCCAACAATCAATAATCAATTTACACTTCCTAAGTGCAAAAATTATACAATATATATAACAACATGAACATGAACTCTCACAAAAACTCGTAGTAACTTGGTAACATGTTTAGTAGACTTAGTTACCCCTTAAAGTGTGTTTATTTCTTAATAAACTTCCTTCTTGAAAATTTTAGATGTTTACAACTTGTAAACATATTCTCCAAAAATTATTCTTTTGAACTCTTCTTGTAAATAAAGTGTTCTCACACTTATTTTATCACAAAAAACAATGTACATTTATGTAAGAATCAAGTTCACTAAAAATCATATTTTGAACTTGATTTTCTTGGAAAATTATTCATAAATCTTAGATTTAAAAAATTACTAGCTCACTTTATTTACTATTTTTCAAGAAATAATTTTATTTTCAAGTTCATGTTCATAAGTGAGGATGATCTTCTTGGGTTCACACATAATCATCCTCTAACTTGCTAAATCATGTGTTTAATCACATTCTAGCAAGCTCCTTATGATGATCAACATCATAATTTCAAGTAAATAACAATCAAGTACCATGCATGTATTTAAACAACATTAATCCAACAAGATTTCATCACTTTTAAGCTTCATGTTCATGATTCTTGTTTAAGTCTTTTAGTGTTCTTGTGATTCATAATAATGTACATCTTTTTAACCAACAAAGTAAGAAATAAAAACTAGTAACAAGAAGCTTACAACTAGCTCAAAGGCTAGGGAAGATCACTAGAAAAAGATGATGAAAAATGTTGTGTGAAAGCAATGGATGAAGGTTCTTCAAGTTCTTCAAGCACCAAGCTCCATGAATCACCTTCTTGCACATGAAATAAGCTTGGAAATGGATGGATGGTGGTGGCAAGGTGGTGGTGGTGGTGGCACCTTCTAGGGCCAAGAGGGAGAGAGGGAGTTTGAGGGAATGGAGTGGTGAAGTGAGGTGTGAGATATGAAATGATTTTGAGATCACATGAACCATACTTATAATCATCTCTCAATATTATGTCCAAGATATCAAGCAACAATCTAAATAAAATATGAGATAATATCTAGTGGGATTTGGTGGTGGGGTCCTCCACTTGGGGCCGCAAATTATGAGGGGGGGGGGTTAATTGTAACTTGCAATGGTAAGTAGGTAAAATAGTTGGAAGTTAAGTGTAAAATTCTAGTGTTATATGTGTATGGTACATTATATAGTTTGTTAGGGTGTTCGGGAGCCATAACTAGTTCAAAAATAATAAAACAATGTTTCTGGCAAAATTCTGGTGTCCCGGGTAATGTCCGGTTGTTCGGTTAGATACCGGTTTGTTAAAGTGCTAAGTTGTACCGTATAGTGTCTTTTATGTAACTTTTTGTGACACTATTTATTCCCAACACTTAGGAAAGCATTCAGGACCATTTAGTCAATTTTCTGCAATATACTAGTACGTTAAAAAGCTGAATTTTGCTGAAAATGCAGAATTCTGCACTTAAATTGAGTTTTAGGCACTTTCCGGCACTCAAACTATCACCTAGTGACGCAGTTTTATGGTCCTCACTTCCCTACACACCATACTAGTGTAGTACCTTGTCCCTGGCCCATACTAGGTCTCAAAATACTGTCTGTCTATTTACCGAATCCCGTCAGCATTTTCCTGCTTTATCCGTTAACTGTGCTAACTGTGCTTTGTGTATCAAGTATGTCAATAAAGTTTGTCTGTGATAATGATGTGACATTATGTAATATGCGATGCACATGTAAGTATGATGCAGTAATCAGAAAGCAATTAAGTAATTCAGCACAGTCATTAAGCACTTAATTATAATTAATTAATTGTACGAATACCTGGTTTCATGAGGGTTGTCACAAACGACTTCACTAGTCTCTATTAATTTACCATTTGCTAGTTCTATCTAGTGCTTTTTACTTAGCTTACTTGTTGAAGAACATACAAATGGTTCAAAGTTTTTCGAAACAAAACTCAAGTCAGCCCAGTATCAAAGAGTACGAACGTAGAATGGTTATTGATCAAGAACGTACCGGTAACAGCAGCAGGATCGTCACGTGCCTTCCCAGCATTTAGCTCGAACGCTCTACCCCTGGCATTCTGACCCTTTGCTTTAGGACAATCTCTCTTGAAATATCCCTGTTCACTGCACTCGAAGCATCCCTCTAGCTTGACTCCCTCCGAAGTACTCTTGGCATAGCACTCACGGGTGACATGCCTAGTTCGACAACACCTGGCGCACTTTCTCTGCTCATCATCGTGAGTCTTCTTCTCAGAACAACTCATGACATCCCTGGCATTATCCCTTCTGGAACTACTAGAGTTTGCTACATACGCCTTCCCCGAGCTTCGTTTCCTGTCACGCTTCTCATCAGTCTCTTTCTTCGAGCTCTCGGACTTGCGCTTTCGTGAATCCCTAGATCTAGGCTCAAAACGCTCCGACCAGTCAGATTTCAAGTCTGCATTGGCCTTGCCCGACGACTTCCCGGTTTCCTCCTTCTTGTTAAGGCTACCTTTGCGAGCAGCGTCATCCGCTAATGATTTCGCCAGAGTAGTAGCTTCTAGATAGGTAGTGGGTTTCGCTGATGTGACCATGCTGCGAATTCGTGGCGATAGCCCCCAAATGTACCTCTCTATCTTAACATACTCAGGAGTGACCATCCGTGGAACCAACCTTTCCAAATCGTTGAACCGAGATGTGTAAGCTCTGACGTTCAGGCCTTCCATGGTTAAATTCCAAAAGTCGGTCTCAATCTTCTGTATCTCACCACGTGGGCATTATTCCTTTTGGAGCATCTCTTTTAGTTCGTTCCAGGTTAGACCATAGGAAGCGTCTTCACCCATTATTTGAACTTGTGCGTTCCACCAGGATAAAGCTTCATCAAGAAAAGAACAAGAAGCATACCTAACCCATTGATCAGCAGCACAACCACTGATTGCCATGACGAACTCCATCTTCTCAATCCATTTGGTGATATCAAGGGGTCCTTCGGCACCGGTAAATGATCGTGGGTTGCAGCCTTGGAATGTTTTATACGTACATCCGTGCACTATTCACAAGGTTAATGAAAATCAGGATTACGCTCCGATTATATCATAACACAAGAACTAATAAAAGTTTCCAATCATTATATTACCTTGAGGGTTTCCGATCTGTGCTCCACCAAAACCATGCCCCTAAGTACCACGTCCATGTCCCTGGCCATTATTCTGGTTAGCATCACGCTGTTCCATGGCAATATTAACGTGTTGGGCTATGAGTTGTGCCAACTCTTCTGGGGTGGTAGGTAGTCCAGGACCCTGTCTCGCTTTTGGCGGCATTTCGTCATTTCTATTATTGCAACAACAATAACAACATAAGACGATATCCAAAAATAATTCAATCATAAAAATGCTAGTGGATCAAACATTCCGCATGTATAATATCCACATAATAATGAGAACAATTTTTAAACCAAAAGTAATCCATTTGATATTTGTATTAGAAATTACAATGCTTGTTTTTAGTACACGACTAATCAAAATTTGGTGTATTAACATCAACACCAATAACAAGTTCATATGAAATTTCATACTAAATATCCAACAATCTGGCATGCAAGCCATAAAGGGTTTATCAAAGAGACATACAAAACAAACTACAAAAACAACAACCAACTATGGCTTCAAACCCAAGAAGTCCAACATCCTCCTAACCAGCTCTTCCACCTCCACTATTCTCCAGTGCATCTGATCCATCGCATTGTCGTCTAGATCCTTCAATTCGTCATACCAGTCCATCTGTCCCTCTAGATCCTTCATCTGATCCCTAGCTGAGTCCAGGTCTTCGTGCAGAGTGACGAACTGTCGGTCTCAATGACAACATCGATCAACCCATACTCCTTTCTGCTTCTTGGAAGCAGGTGCTGTCTCAGCGCGTGACGTTGATGCGATCTCTCTAATAGGTCTAGTCCTCTTCCTACGTCGATAGTAAACCAAGAGAGGTGTAGTAGGACCGCGTGACTCGATCAGTGGTAAGGATGATTCAGTAATAACAGGTGGAGGGATCTCAGTAATAGGCTCGGCAACAACAGCAGGTGGGACGACTGATGGCTCTAATGGTTAAGCCGTGACAATAGTGGCGTCCACTACTGGTGCGATACTGAAAGATCCTCCAACCATAGAGACACCCCTATCCACATTATCGATAACTGGTATAGTGCCTGATGATTGTCCGGTCTCGTGGATCGAGGGAGAAACATCATCATCGTCGTTTATCCATCCGTTGCTTGTGAAAGCATAACAGGGTCTACCTGGCTGGTGAAAGCAGCAGGATCTGTCACACCCCGACCCGCAGCGGAATGGTACGGGGCATGATGGATTGCTCAAAGCTTATAACAAGTATTTAAAAGTTAAAGTATTTAAAGCATCAATATTAAATTGTCACACATAACATAGAATTCAAATATTAACAACAAGTTACAAATTCAAATAAATAAAAGAAACATAACATATCCGGTTTATTACTAAGGCAGTCCTACGTGTCTTCAACTTAAAATCCGCCCACCCTTGCGTACCTGTATCACGCGTAAAAGAGTTTTGGGTCAACAAACATATTGGTGAATAGATTCGGTTTTTATTTAAAAACGTTTTTTTTTTTGAAATGTTATTTTTTGAAAAACAGTATTTATAACATGCCTTTAGAAATGTGAAACTATAACATACATTACAACAAGATGGATTACAAATATCATAAGCAACACAAGATTGTAATAATAGTAACAACTGACACATAGAGAGATTCAAGCCCTAAAAGGCAAATCTGCGAAACAATGATGGCGATACCGAGTTCGACCCATGGCCGTGGGGAACCGGTCAGCCAGGTGGATCCACGCGAAACCTGTGACACAAAGCGAGTAACACATAGATGCATGTATAGAGAAACAATAGATATTTGCAACAAGTGAGACATAGAAACACATCGATTAGCATGTTATCAATTTAATAAATAAATTTGAAATCAAGCACGAGATACACCCCAAAAAGAGTTAATGGCAAAAAGGGGAAAGAGTCGAATCTACTCACTGGTTGCGTTCCTGCTTAATCTAGTGAAACACCGCACGATTTGGGAAAACTCGAAAGATGAAAGGTCACCCTAATATATATAAAAATAGAATACTGAATATCACAATAGAATAATTACCTAAGTAATATGTAATATTATTACTTTTAATTTACTATATATTCAAACGATTTCAAATCCTAATAATTTTGCCTAACTATCTTTCGTGATATATTTAATAAGGATGCAAGAAAACTCCTAGGTCCATACTCAACTTTTATATCGTTTTAAAATCAACCCAAACATTAAAATTTATACATTTAGAAATTCTATGGGTTATAACAAGTAAATCAAATATTGTATATAATTACCATAAGATAAACATTATTTATTCTTAATGGCCAACTTTCAAAAGGATAGTTAATTTACTCTTGAATCAAGTTAAAGTTGTATAAACAAAGATACTGAAAATCTAAGGCCCACCATTATTTCATTTAGAGCAGTTTGTAAAATAATTCTATGCATGTTATTTTTGGATATGTGGTCAATGAGTTATCACTTCAAAAATAGATGATACTACAAAATCAACATTTCGTATTTAATAATTTGTTTATGAACCTGGTATGTTCGAAAATCATATAATAATAATAATAATAATAATAATAATAATAATAATAATAATAATAATAATAATAATAATAAGATAATTAAAATAATATATGTGTGATAGAGACGAAACATTAAGCCAAGGAAAAAGAAAAAAAAATTTTTGGCTTATATCTTCTTCAACGCATCTCACATATGGAAAGAAAAGTCACAGCCTCTATTCAATGAAACTTAAACAAATAAGCAAAAGAAAAAGAAACATGGTTTTAGATCGCTACCTGATACGTCGGAAAGAGCAGATGATAAACTAGCGACGGTGCGTGAAAAAGGAGTCAAGCGGAAGTAGCGCAGCCGTGATAGCACCTTACAAAGGAGGCTGTGTTACGACTGAGATTGTTGTCGTGGTGAACCGCTTGCAGTTGGTGCGCCAGGCGAGAAGCGACGAGTGCAAGTGACTACGGGCTGCCCGTTTATTTATGGCCGCGAAGCAACACAGAACGGAACGAAAAGAAACGATGTTTGCTTCCACAGGTTTGATCGCAACAAACCACACCGGCAACGATGGTGTAACGTGCTTGAAGACGAAAGAGAGGGGGTTTCTGAGTGTTGATCAAACGAGATGCCGGTTTCGAAGTTAAATAGAAACAATATGCATCTATATAAAGGCCATTGATAGTAGGCGTAATGGAAAAGAAGGGTTAAGATAAGGATAGTAACTATATTGATTTTATTAGTAAAAACTCTTTTAATTCACAATTATAGTCTTTAACTTGCAATTTGAAACGTCATATTTCTTTAATATCACCATTACCATTTTCTTTCATATATTTAAGTAAATTAATTAGTGAGATTAAGATGTAATTAGTTGTTACTTGAAAACGAAAAAAAATAAACGAACTAAACTTAATTTCCGTATATTTAGATCTCAACTTTCAAAAAGTAATTTTTTTTCTACGATCTATTTTGGCGGGTGTCACAGTCTCCCCTACTTTGAAAAAAATTTCGTCTCGAAATTTACGTTTGGAAACCGTTCGTGTAGAATGGTATGTAGTGTTTTTAATAGATGAAGACGATACCGGTTAGATTTAGGAATGCATTAAGAACACAAATCTTAGATTCATACCACTTCTTATGGATGTCTAGTAATGAGTGTTACACATGAGTCTTATAGATGTTAAAAGTACACTCTTGCTAAAATATCTTAGAAGTAAGGTTTAGATTCGTTTGAGGCGGTAACGTTCCTGGTAAGGTTGAGTACCCAGGTGAGGAATCGTTTTTTTTTTTTTTTTTTTTTTTTGTGTGTGCCATAGGTATGGGAGTGATAAACGTGTAGGATAAAACATGAGATAACCAATCATAAGCAACACGAGTGTTACCTCATGAGACCTAAGAATGGCATATTGAGGATTGATGGTGATCTAAGGGTAAATCTTGTCCCAAAGATGTTTTGTAACGCGAAAGAGTTTACTGTCTTGAGAAAAGTTTCCCTATAACACATCAAGATGACAAGATTGGACTCACAACGCTATAGAATTGAATCACCAAACACACAAACAAACACATTATCTCTGATGATTAGTCTAACGATGCTTTTGATAGTTTGACAGAGACACTTATATAGTAAGTACCAGCGGCGTATCCACCATGCCTCTACCAAACTCCATCCACATCGTTAGTCGAATCATGATTGATTACATACAAAACTTACACAGAACTTCGCATGATCAGTCTAACGAGACTTTTGAAATTTGGTAAGAACACTTATATATATGAAGTACCAGCGGCGTATCCACCATGTACTTATCGAATTTCATCTGCTTTGTTATCAGATCATGTTTGGTTCTATGTGACGACACTACTAACTCATGCATAAATCAATATAACCAAACCACAACAACCAAAACTTGATAGAGAAATACTTGTGTCCCTAACCTTTACGGGTTAGGTTGTGACAACGTCCTTGTCCCTTGCGGGTCAGGTCGTGTATTTGTACGTAATGAAAGAGCAACAACATGTAACGACATTAACGTGAAATAATGAGGACTTTAAGAAAGATAATGAAATGATAAAGATAATAAATGACTTTAGCATAAAATGCCTAAGTCAACAATACACTAACGTAATTGTCTGAGTACAAAAATGAAAATGACGATAATTCAAAATGATAACATCAAAACTTCATAAAATTTCTTGAGATTAAAACAGTAAAGAAGTTTCGTTTATTCAGACTCGGACTACACGTTGCCAGCGTTGTTGTTAGCTCAAAGTTGATTTGCATTGTTGTTGACGACTCTACCTTCAGCTGCCTGGTTGGCTTGATTAATCGGATTAGCCTGAGCTTGGGCATTGATGATGTTCACCAATCTTGGGCAGGTGTTTCGAAAATGAGTAGGGTCACCACAGTTAAAACATGCTCTAGCTAGTGGCATCATATGGGGATTGGGTTGGTAATAGGGTTGGATCATGTTCTGCGGAGGTGGAGCCAGGATTTGGGGTAGTTGGTATAGATAGGGGTTGGGTCACCAGTTGGTTATTAGGGTGAGCTTGGTGTTGGTCAGGTGCTTGTTGCGGAGCAGAGTGGCATACATGAGCTAAGTGACCAAAGCGTCCACAATTGGTACATTATTGGTAGGGTGTATGGGCTTGGTGATGGAAATTACAACGGTTACACAATGGGTGAGGACCGGTATAGGGTTTCTTATTCGGGCGTCCAGTAGGCGCGACTTGGTTCAGTGGGGTGGCTGGTATAGGTGGGTTTGTAGTAACCGCATAGTTTCTCCCATTACCCTTACGCTTCTTATTTGTTCCTGAGTGACATGAAGATTCGGCCTTAGTTTCTTTTGCCTCTTTTGATTCTTCAACAGGGACTTTTCCAGCCGACCCCTTGCTCCCTTCACGATCCAGATGCTTCGACTTTATGCGGTTTTCAGTGAGTTGACCTGCTAGCCGCATAGCTGCTTCAAGAGTTTCTCGCTTACTACCTTCCACCGTGTCTTTGATAACATCAGGCAAGCCACCAATATATTGCTCTATAAGTCGAGGCAGTGGGGTGAATAGGTATGGGCATATCTTATTTAGCTCATGGAAGCGCTTGTTGTACGCCACGTTGTTACCACTATCTTGCTCCAACGCCAAGAACTCATCCTCAAGTTTCTTAACTTCATATTGGGGGCAAAATTTCTCAGTCATTATTTCCTTCAATTGATCCCATGATAAGGCAACAGCGGCCTCAGCACCGCGTGTGTTTTTCTCTGCGTTCCACCATGACAACGCATTCCCTAACAGACGGCCGGTCGCATATCGGACCTTGTGGTTATCAGGACACTCACAATTCAAGAAAGTACTTTCCATCTCCTCATACCAATGGAAAAGGATGGTAGCACCGGTGGTGCCATCATATGTTGGAGGGTCGCAAGATTTGAAGTGTTTGAAGGAACACCTCGAGGTATTAGCCCCATCCTGGGTTTCGGGGTTATTGAGAGCTTGTTGAACTTGTACGACGATGTTGGGAAGAATGGCGGCCATCTCTTTGGCGATATGGGCCGCCATGCGTCGGCTGGAGTTTCCAGCACGTTTCCCGAAACGTTGACGTCTAGCCGACATCTACAAGATTAAACGCAACAATTCATGAGTTTGTGAGTAGCAATTAGTGACACATTGTATAGTGTGACAAATGTGAAAATTATGATTGCGAGAAATGATAATTCGAAATGCGACATCACATAAATCAACATAACAAACCAAAACCACTTAAAGTCACATGTAACTCGAGGATAGAAACAAACTTATGATAAGTAGATACTCCAAAATGAATTATTGAAAATTGTTAGGGTTGGTGTGTAAATAGGGTTTTTGTAAGTTTTCCATGCGTCACGTTCGTAATTACGTGGGCCCCCGCAATTACCGAGCTTTCGCATGGTCTACATATGATCACCCATTAACATACACTTAACCCAAAAATAAGAAATCATGAAATTGATGTATGAACCAAAAGTTGGGGTGATATGAAATTATGTTGGAGGGCATCCATGACTTAACACAAAAGTGTTGACTTATCAAAGTGTTGTTAGTTTAAGCGACGTTTGGTGTGACATGCTTTGGTCTAATAGGTATTAGTACTCTCATCGCTAGTCCTCAGGTAGGCAAACTGGTCCATTATTGGATTTATACGATTGCCAGCCTAGACAGGACGTCCCGACTACTGGTACCTAACCCTTCTAGTTACTACATGTCCGTCACATAAACTCACTTTGACGAGATAGAGAAACTCGAATGAAATTTGAAATCAATACAAAATAAAATCCAAAAAGTAATTGAAAAGAAATAAATTAGAGTGAAACTTTAGAGAAGTAGATAATATAACTATATATTGAAGCATATTACATCATATATAGTGTGTGTAAAGCGAAAGGATGAAAAATATAGTAATATTACTTTGGATAAATAATATATCACAATATAACATGTAGCACATAAAGTTAAGCAAGTGACAATTAAAGTGATCATGTGCATGTGTATGCTTTAAATAAACATAAGCTAAGACAATCAAATCAAGTAAGCACATAAGGTACCTAAGGTACCTACTAAACTATAGTTTAAGTCTAAGGGGTCTAATAACCTAAACCTAGTCCCTATAGTTATTGGCTCTGATACCAATCTGTCACACCCCGACCCGCAGCGGAATGGTACGGGGCATGATTGATTGTTCAAAGCTTATAACAACTATTTAAAAGTTAAAGTATTTAAAGCATCAATATTTAATTGTCACACATAACATAGAATTCAAATATTAACAACAAGTTACAAATTCAAATAAATAAAAGAAACATAACATATCCGGTTTATTACTAAGGCAGTCCTACGTGTCTTCAACTCAAAATCCGCCCACCCTTGCGTACTTGTATCATGCGTAAAATAGTTTTGGGTCAACAAACATATTGGTGAATAGATTCGGTTTTTATTTAAAAACGTTTTTTTTTAAATGTTTTTTTTTGAAAAACAGTATTTATAACATGCCTTTAGAAATGTGAAACTATGACATACATTACAACAAGATGCATCACAAATATCATAAGCAACACAAGATAGTAATAATAGTAATAACTGACACATAGAGAGATTCAAGCCCCAAAAGCCGAATCAGCGAAACAATGATGGCGATACCGAGTTCGACCCATGGCCATGGGGAACCGGTCAGGCGGGTGGATCCACGCGAAACCAGTGACACAAAGCGAGTAACACATAGATGCACGTATAGAGAAACAATAGATATTTGCAACAAGTGAGACATAGAAACACATCGATTAGCATGTTATCAATTTAATAAAAAAATTTGAAATCAAGTACGAGATACACCCCAAAAAGAGTTAATGACAAAAAGGGGAAAGAGTCGAATCTACTCACTGATTGCGTTCCTGCTTAATCTTGTGAAACACCGCTCGATTTGGGAAAACTCGAAAGATGAAAGGTCACCCTAATATATATAAAAATAGAATACTGAATATCACAATAGAATAATTACCTAAGTAATATGTAATATTATTACTTTTAATTTACTATATATTCAAACGATTTCAAATCCTAATAATTTTGCCTAACTATCTTTCGTGATATATTTAATAAGGATGCAAGAAAACTCCTAGGTCCATACTCAACTTTTATATCGTTTTAAAATCAACCCAAACATTAAAATTTATACATTTAGAAATTCTATGGGTTATAACAAATAAATCAAATATTGTATATAATTACCATAAGATAAACATTATTTATTCTTAATGACCAACTTTCAAAAGGATAGTTAATTTACTCTTGAATCAAGTTAAAGTTGTATAAACAAAGATATTGAAAATCTAAGGCCCACCATTATTTCATTTAGAGCAGTTTGTAAGATAATTCAATGCATGTTATTTTTGGATAGGTGGTTAATGAGTTATCAGTTCAAAAATAGATGATACTACAAAATCAACATTTCGTATTTAATAATTTGTTTATGAACCTGGTATGTTCAAAAATCATATAAAAAAAATAATAATAATATTAATAATAATAATAATAATAATAATAATAACAATAATAATAATAATATTAATAATAATAATAATAATAATAAGATAATTAAAATAATATATGTGTGATAGAGACAAAACATTAAGCCAAGGAAAAAGAAAAAAAATTTTTGGCTTATATCTTCTTCAACGCATCTCACATATGGAAAGAAAAGTCACAGCCTCTATTCAATGAAACTTAAACAAATAAGCAAAAGAAAAAGAAACATAGTTTTAGATCGCTACCTGATACGTCGGAAAGAGCAGATGATAAACTAGCAACGGTGCGTGAAAAGAAGGAGTCAAGCGGAAGTAGCGCAGCCGTGATATGTCACACCCCCAAAATCCACACGCGGAGTATCACCGCTTGGAGGCGTGACTGACCAGGATCAAGCCACCAATCATATTGAACAATGTAATTAATAAATGTAATTCAACCAAACAATATGAAAGGTGTTCAAAACAAAAGTATAGTATCAATGTTTAGCGGAAGCATAAATGTAAAACCCAACATAAGTAATAAGTTTGAAATGTCATAAATGTTTAACATGGCATCCACGATCCATGTCCCACAACGACTGTGCCTCCCCATGCAAGCTCCATGAGTACCTAACGACCTGCAAGGCATGTAACAACGAGTCAACAACAAAGTTGAGCGAGTTCACAGTTGGTTGTTTAGTTATAGTATTCGTTCGTAAATCGTTTGTTCGCTTGTACCAGGTATCGTATTAATTCGTATCGCGGTCTCCCAGACATGTGTGCGAAGGTTAGTGGGGGTTTCCCATGTATCCTAGATTGTTGTATTTGTATTTGTATCGCGGTCTTCCAGACATGTTTGCGAAGATTAGTATTCGTATCGCGGTCTCCCAGACATGTTTGCGAAGATTAGTATTCGTATCGCGGTCTCCCAGACATGTTTGCGAAGATTAGTGGGGGCTTCCCGTGTTTTACTAGTCTAGCTGTATCTATAGGTGTCCTACACCTAATGAAGTTAGTGGTACGTATTTCAGTAGTGATGTAAGTACAAGTAATCATTCAATCCCATTCCCAACCCCGGGAATCCCATGCCTTGGTAAGAGTGTGAACTCACCTTGGTTTGAGGGTGTTTCAAGTAGGGGTCAACATTTATTAATATAACACATATATTAACAATACAGAATATACATCTCAATGTAGGTGGGTGTTTCGGCTAGGATCCAAGTTTTAATTAAACAATCATAACATTAATACCAAATGTATTATTAACTTACACTCAAAGATAATGCACACCAAATATATAAAACACACTATGCTATAAGTACAAGGTTAAGTCGAATAGAGACCTTGAGAACTCGGGTTGTCACATTATCCCCAACTTGAAAGAAATTTCGTCCCGAAATTTAGCACGTCGTTACTGAGGAAGCTAGTTGTGTTGTGTAGTTTACTGGTTTTCCTGGGGTGTCACATCATCCCCCCGTTGATTTGGAATTTCGTCCCGAAATTCAGTAGTAGCTTCAGCTTCAGTAGTAGTTGCACTGTTTCCGAATAACTGGGGATACTTGAGTTTCATTTGATCTTCTCGTTCCCAGGTAAACTTTGGGCCACGACGGGAGTTCCAACGAACTCGAACAAGAGGTATTCTAGTGTGCTTGAGGACCTTAACGTCTCGGTCCGTGATTTCAACTGGTTCCTTGACGAATCGTAACTGATCGTCGATAGTGAGCTCCTTCAAAGGAACTATGAGGGTCTCATCTGACAGACACTTCTTCAGATTCGACACGTGAAAAACGTTGTGAACTGCACTGAGTTCCGCTGGTAGGTTTAGTTTGTAGGCCACTTTGCTTATCTTCTCAATGACTTCAAACGGTCCGACGTAACGTGGATTGAGTTTGCCCCTTTTGCCAAAACGAACCACACCCTTCCAGGGTGAGACTTTGAGTAGAACCCGGTCCCCGACCTGGAATTCTAGAGTGTAACACCTCGAAAATTCACGTCCTATAATGTATTGACACGTGTCATAAGCTTGAACGTGTGAAAGAATACTCTAGAGGGACTAAAGTTGACAAATAAAGAAACTATGTGAATATAAGGGTTCAAAATGTCTACAATGGATAAATATGCCTTACAATAACCCTACAAGATGTTTATATATTCACACGAATGAATCATGGATCATACGAAGATAAATATAAAAGAAAGTGAGAGATTACAAACTACAGGGGTTAAATGTGTCAACATGTTTAAAGTATACAGTGACCTTTTAGCAAACTCGAAGCTTTGTAATGATTAAATATGCTCACTAGAATACATGATAAAAATATCATCAAGTTTCGTTATCGTATGAGAAAGTTATGATCAAATTCATATACGAGGGGTTAAAAGCGTCAACGTTGAAATTTATGGCTTTCCGGCTTATCACAAGGTTAACCAAGGACTTAACGATGTTGGGTTATGTCTTAAGGCCCTTAAAAGTCAAGTTGGAGGACCCATAGTGCAAGAAATAAAGCTAAAAATCAAGTCTGGAAGTTCAGGGGCCAAACTGTAAATTTTTGAAAGTTTTGTTCTCTGGAGAAGGCTTACGGACCTCAACACTCTGAGCGTTGAGGTGCGCAAGCAGGCTTACGGACCTCAACACCCAGAACATTGAGGTGCGTAAGACCTGCATCTGGGCGAAAATGATGACAGCTGCCTGTCCAAACGGTTACACCGACTTAAAAGCTGGTTTTTCGATTCAAGGGGCTCCTATATCTGGTTTTTAGCTTCCTAGGCCACCTAGGATGATCTTATAACATCACTAGAGTTAGTTGGCATCATCCTAGAAGATCAAAGTTAGTATATAAGGGACTTGAAGTGTAGCAACTTAGCTCTTTCATTTGCAACTCTTTTTCTGGAGCTCTCTGGTCAGCAAGCCATCTTCCTAGTGATCACTAATCATAATTAGGAGTCTTGTAAGTATACTTAACCTTTCTAAATTCGTTTAAGCTTAGTTAATTAGCTAAAAGTCAAACCGTCATAATTAAGGTTTGACTTCATGATTAATTAAAATGTGCTCAGTCTAATTACGAATTAAAAGTACCTATAAGTAGGTAATTATGTGGGTAATAAACCCTTAAAAGGGTACTTTCAGATTCCCACTCTAACTATGTTAATTGTCGAGTCAAAGCTTACTTTAAAAAGTCAACAGAATGTATATTTTCAAATTAAAGAATAATTAGCAATGTAGGATACTTGCAACCTGTTTGATCATTAATATAACTTGGTAGTTAATGTAAGAACATGTCCCAACATGTTCAACTCGACAATTTTCAGTTTAGGTTCGGTTTGGAACCGAAAGTCACATAGTTTGACTTCTGCTTTGACTTTCAGTTCTGACCCGTTTAAGCATTGTTTAGAAATTCCTTAGAGCCTTAATTGGACCAGGTTTCATATTAGTGTAACCCCCTGAGGTCACACAAGTTGGTTCATTAGTTATCCGATTCATATGCATGAGTCCGTTAAATGCTTAAATGTTGACTATTATGCCCTTTTGACCTTAAAACGTGATTTTTGAAAACGTAAAAGAGTAGAAACCTTAGTTACTGATTTATAAACTTTCACCTAAAATTTGACATTAGTTTGAGGTCTAGATTAAGAGTTATGCTCGTTAGCGTAATTTGAAAGCTTTTAGTAATTAAATGGCGTAATTAGCATATAGCCTATCTAAACCCACTTTTGATACCAAAAATTTTTACCCACTGATATAAAATAATATTTTAAGATTTTTGGAGATTTTTATTTATTTTTAGGCTAAGCATAACTTAGAGTTCTAAGTATGATTCGGTTAATGCCGGTTTTGCCCTTTTAAGCCATAAAATGAGTTTTACAAATCCTTTTGACCCCAAACCTTTTTCTACTGATCTAATATAATAAATAAAGTATTTTGAGCCTTCTGGAATTATAAAAATATCAGCTTTCCTTTGAAAACCCGGAAATGGCTCCAAATCGCCTTTTAGGTATTTTTAACGCATAGTATGTATTAAAATTATTTTATACACATAAGGTTTGATACCTACTGATATTTTAAGTAAATTATTATATTTTTACAGAAAGCTAAAGTCTTACACTCAGGTTTCCAGTTTTGACCTTTTAGGCCTATGTGAAATTACCAAAATACCCTTTAGAGGCATAGTTTGGTTATAAAGGATAGATTTCACATGTATATGATACCCTACTGATATAACCTAGTAAATTGAGTAATTTTACTGATTACATCAGACCCGAAACTCAGGTTCATATTTAAACTTTTTTAATGACCAAAATACCCCTACGGGGGGCGTATTGTGTGTCTAAATCCGTTTTGGGCATAATATAAGATATCTTTCTGATGTCATAACATAATTAAAGCATAATAACTTAGGAAACTTGCATATGACTCATTTGGTTACTCGTTACACACTTTTTGCGTTCGGATCGGCGTATGTAACTAGTTTGCATATATTAGCCGAAACGGGTCAAACCATATCCTTTTTGTCTCAAAATCCAGAATGTGTTTAGATTACCCATATTATACAAGTCTTCAAACTTGTCGGGTCAAAACCACATTCTAATATGGTCTTCGCCTTATCATGCGTTTGAACCGTATCTTTCTGTAAGACTAACCGGTCTAAGCTTAGGCTTAATTAAAGACCCGTTAGCATTCTAATTGGTTATTTATACGATCATTCCAGACTAGAGTCTTCCGGTAAATGGTACCTACGCTTACTTAAGTGAATACGGCTGAGTTATTAAATTCTTGCTATTTAACTCAGGAGCTAGCTCAGGTAAATACTCTTAACTTATTTTCCCTATACGGGCTTGGGATACGGTATTATAATAATACCGCTTGGTCGGGTATTGAATATTTAATCTTATTATGGTTAAATTATTGAGGTAACCCGGTTTAATCTGTATTGTTTGAAATAAAGACCTTTAAGGGTTAATGACCATGTCCCGGATATCCTTGACATCATTGTGTTATAAAATGGTCACGCCTTATACACGGGGTGTAGGCATACACCAGACAGTTGTTTAAGGAAAAACGGTATCTCACTCTCTTGTGGGCCTATACTTGTGGCTTGTCTGTTAATCTGACTCGGTTTCTACATCGGGCCCCGAACGTATAACGAACATGTAAATCTGTATACAAGATTATAAATATAATTGTCCCAAGTTATAAAGAGTTTGTGCCACGTGCATTCAAATCAATTTTTATTAAACCTTTTCAAAATGAGTCGGTTGAGTGTATTTACCAGTGTAAACTGACGTATTTTCCAAAAATGTTAAGTGACAGGTACTGAACGTAATTGGCTGGAAGCTCAGGGCGTTAATAAGGAATCTTGCAAGTTCTAGGCGTCTAAAGTCTGTTGAACAATGTTTATGTTTTAAGATCCGCCTGTGGATCCTTTACTTTCCGTTGTAATACTGGATATTACTTTATATTCGGATTGTTATATATTTATCTTTTTCTTCCGCTGTGCATTTATATATTGTGTTGTTTGACTATGATGATATCAACTACGTCACGATACTCCCCACCGGGCCCACCGGTGACACGTGGAAAGTCGGGGTGTGACATAGAGGTTTCCGGCGCTTGTTTGCGTAGGCTTTCTGACAGTCGCGAGCTGCCGCCATGCGTTGTCGTATCTGAGCAATTCTTTCTGTTGCGTCTACTACCAGTTCTGGACCTGTGATCTGACTATCACCCACCTCTGCCCAACAAAGAGGTGATCGGCATTTACGCCCGTACAATGCCTCAAATGGAGCGGCTTGAATGCTGGTGTGGTAACTGTTGTTATACGAAAACTCCACTAATGGGAGGTGTTTTTCCCAGCCGTTGCCGAAATCGATTACACATGCACGAAGCATGTCTTCTAGAGTTTGAATGGTGCGTTCAGACTGCCCATCCGTCTGAGGGTGATAAGCTGTGCTCATGTCTAAACGAGAGCCAAAAGATTTGTGCATCGCTTGCCACAGTTCAGAAGTAAAACGTGCATCACGATCTGAGATAAGAAAGGTTGGCACCCCGTGCCTCGATACTACTTCCTTTAAGTAAATGTCTGCTAGAGTAGAGAACTTGTCTGTTTCTTTGATAGCCAAAAAGTGTGTAGACTTCGTGAGTCGATCCACGATCACCCATATAGTATCATTTCCGCGTTGAGATCTAGGCAGTCCAGTAACAAAATCCATGGAAATCTGCTCCCATTTCCATTGTGGTATCTCTGGTTGTTGGAGTAGGCCCGATGGTTTCTGATATTCAGTCTTGACTCTCCCACAAGTCAAACACTTGCTATCGTAAGTTGTTATATGAGCTTTCATGCTAGGCCACCAATACGTAGTTCTGAGATCGTGGTACATCTTATCTGAACCAGGGTGTACCGAGTAACGAGACTTATGCGCTTCATCCATCACAAGCTCGCGTAAGTTTCCATGGTGTGGGACCCAAATGCGTCCTGTCACGTATTAAGCGCCGTCTTCCTTTTGTTCTAACCGTTGCCTTGAGCCGCGTAGGGCTTCAGCCTTGACGTTTTCTGATTTCAATGCTTCTACCTGAGCATCTCGTATTTGTGAAGGAAGACTAGACTGAATAGTGAGTTGCAACGCTCGTACACGCCTAGGTGTAGTATCCTTTCGACTGAGGGCGTCAGCCACAACATTTGCCTTACCCGGATGGTACTTGATGGCGCATTCGTAATCATTCAGTAGCTCGACCCATCGACGTTGTCGCATGTTCAACTCTTTCTGTTTGAAGTTTTGCTCGAGACTCTTGTGATCGGTGTAGATGGTGCACTTGGTACCGTACAGGTAATGTCTCCATATCTTAAGCGCGAAAAAAACAGCTCCCAGCTCCAAATCATGTGTAGTGTAGTTCCTTTCATGAACTTTAAGTTGGCGTGATGCGTAGGCTATGACCTTATCACGTTGCATCAACACACATCCAAGACCCTGAATGGATGCGTCGCAATAAACCACGAAGTCGTCTGTGCCCTCTGGCAATGAGAGAATAGGTGCACTACAAAGTCTATCCTTTAAGTGCTGAAATGTTGATTCCTGTGTATTACCCCATTGATAGGTAACACCCTTCTGAGTTCGTAAAGTAAGCGGTTGTGCAGTCTTTGAGAAGTCTTTGATGAATCTTCTGTAGTAACCCGCCAAACCCAAGAATTGGCGGATTTCTGTTGGTGTGCGAGGTGCATGCCAGTTCTTAATCGAGTCTACCTTAGATGGATCAACATGAATCCCATCCTTGTTTACCACGTGGCCTAGAAAGTGGACTTCGCGAAGCCAGAAGTCGCATTTTGAAAACTTGGCGTACAGCTGTTCTGCTCGAAGGAGTTCCAAAATAAGTCGTAGATGCTGCTCGTGTTCCTCACAACTCTTGGAGTAGATCAAAATGTTGTCGATAAATACAATAACAAACTTATCCAGATAGGGCTTGCACACTCTGTTCATAAGATCCATGAAGACCGCAGGCGCGTTTGTTAACCCAAATGGCATGACCAGAAACTCGTAGTGGCCGTAGCGAGTTCTGAATGCTGTTTTGGAGACGTCCTCATCCCGGACTCTCAGTTGATGGTAGCCTGACCTCAGGTCAATCTTCGAGTAATAGCTCGACCCTTGCAACTGATTGAATAAGTCATCGATGCGTGGAAGAGGATAGCGATTCTTCACGGTTACCTTGTTAAGTTCACGGTAATCTATGCACATGCAGAAGGTACCGTCTTTCTTCTTCACAAATCATACTAGAGCTCCCCAGGGCGAAGAGCTAGGACGAATGAAACCCTTACTCAAGAGTTCTTGCAATTGCTTAGACAGTTCTTCCAGTTCGGTTGGAGCTAAGCGATAAGGTGCTCGAGCTATGGGTTCTGCTCCAGGAGCTAGCTCGATCTGAAATTCGACCTGGCGATGAGGCGGTAGCCCAGGTAAATCTTTAGGAAACACTTGAGGAAAGTCGCATACTACTGGAATATCTTCAATCTTCTTCTCTTTCGTTGATGCGTCAGTAACAAGTGCTAAAATAGCAGTGTGGCCCTTTCGCAACCACTTATGGGCCTTAAGGAAGGAGATGATGCCCACTACAGCACCACTCTTGTCGCCTTGAATTACCAAGGGTTCTTCACCAGTACGAGGAATGCGGATGATCTTTTCTTTGCAAAGAATCTCGGTTCGATGTTGAGGTAGCCAATCCATACCAATAACGATGTCGAAACCATCACAACATTGGGGTCATTCCTAGCATCACCCTGACCAATCACAAACACTCGACCCCTGGCACCATTGCCGTCGTTATTACCCCGTTGTTATTTCCGTTGCCCTGATTATTGTTGTTGTTGTTGTTCTGATTCTGGTTTAACTGAGGGCAGTCCCGCTTAAAGTGGCCTTCAGCACCACACTGAAAGCATCCCCTGTTACCTTGCTGTCGCTGCTGGTTCTGTGGAACTGGTGGTTGTTGTTGTTGGTTCTGATTCGCAGGTCGTGAGCTCCTGCAATCCTTAGCTTCATGACTCATCTTGAGACACCTCTGGCAACAACCCCTGTTGCACTGACCACTGTGGTGCCTGTTGCATCTGTTGCACTTTGGGTGGTTTCCCCGATATCCACCCTGCCCCTGACTACCAGAAGATTGCTGACCAGGGCTCTGGTAGTCATCAATCCTTCGCTGCTGTGCCTGGGACTGAACTGAAGTCGAACCCTTGCTAGAGGTTCCATCCCATTTTAGTTTGTTGTCACTGGGAGTAGCAGAAGTAGTAATAGTAGTAGTAGCACCAATACGTTTAGGCAGCTTGTTCAGTTCCACTGCCTGATCTGTGAGGCGATGAGCAAGACGAGTAACATCCTGGATAGTAGCAAGGTTGGCTGATGTCACATGACTTTGAATTTCCGGTACTAGCCCTTTGAGATACAACTCAATACGCTTGATAGGGGGGTCCACCATGGTTGGACACAAGATGGCCAGCTCGTTTGACCTTTTCGTATACGCCTCAATCTCTGACCCCATCATTTTCAGATTAAAGAACTCCACTTCTAACTTGTGGATGTCATCACGTGTATAGTATTCTTGCATGATTAGTTCCATGAAATCATTCCAAGGAGTGGCGTTAGCAGCTGCCAACCCTAACATCTGAACTTGCGCATTCCACCAAGTCAGCGCAATGCCTTCTAGAGTACCTGTGGCGTACTTCACCCTGCGAGCCTCAGGGCATTCACACATCTCAAATACGGACTCGAGCTTTTCAAACCAATGGAGGAGTCCAACTGCTCCTTCCGTGCCACTGAATGTGCTAGGACGACAGTCCATGGAAGTCTTGAAGGTGCAAACAGGTGGCTGAGCATGTTGACCTGTCATGTGCGTAAGAGTAAACATACTTAAGCACGAGTGTTGGTTTACGAGAGTAGGATCTAAAGATCCTAGAGTAAGTGGTGATGGCAGGTTATACCTCCTGCCTGGGCAGCTGCGAGTGCTGCAGTAACTTGTTCAGTGATCAAAGCCGCCAACTGGGCTTGAGTTAGGTTAACGCGTCCACTCATGATCTTGATATCAAAGAGAACATGAGTGAGAGAGGTTCGCGAAAGTGCGATGACAGAAGAGAGTAAGCACATAAGTGTTTCGATCAACAGTTGTTACGTTTATCTAAGCATACCATGAGCAAAGTTCTATGTAATCTAGCAAGTAGGCAATGTAAACATAAATCATATCACCTAGAATGTCGAGTCTTGCACGTGGAGCGAAGCATCCTTGTGGATCGTTTGAGCACTGTTCAGGTTATAGTCTGGTTTTAACAAAAAGTTTTTCCCCTTATTAAAACCAAGTTCACTATAACCAATGGCTCTGATACCAATCTGTCACACCCCCAAAATCCACACGCGGAGTATCACCGCTTGGAGGCGTGACTGACCAAGATCAAGCCACCAATCATATTGAACAATGTAATTAGTAAATGTAATTCAACAAAATAATATGAAAGGTGTTCAAAACAAAAGTATAGTATCAATGTTTAGCGGAAGCATAAATGTAAAACCCAACATAAGTAATAAGTTTGAAATGTCATAAATGTTTAACATGGCATCCACGATCCATGTCCCACAACGACTGTGCCTCCCCGTGCAAGCTCCATGAGTACCTAAGGACCTGCAAGGCATGTAACAACGAGTCAACAACAAAGTTGAGCGAGTTCACAGTTGGTTGTTTAGTTATAGTATTCGTTCGTAAATCGTTTGTTCGCTTGTACCAGGTATCGTATTAATTCGTATCGCGGTCTCCCAGACATGTGTGCGAAGGTTAGTGGGGGTTTCCCATGTATCCTAGACTAGTTGTATTTGTATTTGTATCGCGGTCTTCCAGACATGTTTGTGAAGATTAGTATTCGTATCGCGGTCTCCCAGACATGTTTGCGAAGATTAGTATTCGTATCGCGGTCTCCCAGACATGTTTGCGAAGATTAGTGGGGGCTTCCCGTGTTTTACTAGTTTAGCTGTATCTATAGGTGTCCTACACCTAATGAGGTCAGTGGTACGTATTTTAGTAGTGATGTAAGTACAAGTAATCATTCAATCCCATTCCCAACCCCGGGAATCCCATGCCTTGGTAAGAGTGTGAAATCACCTTGGTTTGCTCGGTATGCTAAGTTATGTGCTCACAAGTAATCAGTCAAGTCCAAGATTGGAATATTGGAGAAGGTGGCTTCGATCAGGAGCTTCACACGTTTGAGGAGATTGCCGTCCAATATGAAGAGAGTTAGGGTTTGCCACTTATCGATTATATGCACTGATATAAAACAATACCTATATTCGAAAGTTACTGGGCCAAAGCCCATTCCATGTTTTCGTCATGGGGGGGTTTTCGTGAGGTGGGGTTTTCGAGTGGAGAGGGTGTTTCAAGTAGGGGTCAACATTTATTAATATAACACATATATTAACAATACAGAATATACATCTGAATGTAGGTGGGTGTTTCGGCTAGGATCCAAGTTTTAATTAAACAATCATAACATTAATACCAAATGTATTATTAACTTACCCTCAAAGATAATGCACACCAAATATATAAAACACACTATGCTATAAGTACAAGGTTAAGTCGAATAGAGACCTTGAGAACTCGGGTTGTCACATGATAGCACCTTACAAAGGAGGCTGTGTTACGACTGAGATTGTTGTCGTGGTGAACCACTTGGGGTTGGTGAGCCAGGCGAGAAGCGACGAGTACAAGTGACTACGGGCTGCCCGTTTATTTATGGCCGCGAAGCAACACAGAACGAAACGAAAAGAAATGATGTTTGCTTCCACAGGTTTGATCGCAACAAAAGACACCGGCAACGATGGTGTAACGTGCTTGAAGACGAAAGAGAGGGGGTTTCTGAGTGTTGATCAAACGAGATATCGGTTTCGAAGTTAAATAGAAACAATATACATCTATATAAATGCCATTGATAGTAGGCGTAATGGAAAAGAAGGGTTAAGATAAGGATAGTAACTATATTGATTTTATTAGTAAAAACTCTTTTAATTCACAATTATAGTCTTTAACTTGCAATTTGAAACGTCATATTTCTTTAATATCACCATTACCATTTTCTTTCATATATTTAAGTAAATTAATTAGTGATATTTAGATGTAATTAGTTGTTACTTGAAAACGAAAAAAAATAAAAGAACTAAACTTAATTTCCGTATATTTAGATCTCAACTTTCAAAAAGTAATTTTTTTTACGATCTATTTTGGCGGGTGTCACTGGATCAACATGGAATGACGAAGCGAATTCGGCCATACCAACCATCTGTGGAGTCGTGAGGGGTATCTCTGGTACAATGGATCTGGGTGAAGTCTCGAATTCTGGCTCGCTACCTGAGTCATGAATCTCGATGACCTCGTGCTCGTGCGACATATGTGACATATATAACCCTACAAAGTAAGTGTTTGTTCAAATGAAAAATAACACATAAGGCCCAAATAAATAGATAATCACGTACGCGCACAAACACTCAATGGTTTTCATACATGATAAAAATTCCAAGTTTATTTGAAAAATTTTGGCGTCGCGAATTTTGGACTTTAATCTCAAAATTCTTTGGTTGAAGTCTAGAGTTTTCCCAGAAAACATCTAGTTCGCTAACAACCGTTGGCTCTGATACCAACTTCTGTCACACCCCAAAAATGTCGCAGCGGAATATAAAACGTATTGGTGACAGAAGTTGGTGCCCATTAATATCCTGCTGGACGATGCATCATAATGTTGGACATTTTAACTTAACTAAAACATAGATTTTAAAACATAAAGTCTTAAAGTTCGTCACAACCACACCATAGTTAAGTTGTTTTGATCCTTATGTATCTTGTTACATTGGTCCCAAATAGTTTTAAAAGTTTGTCAAAAACATTATCAAACCAAACATGCATCAACAACCACAAGATACGCCATTATTCCCGAAGCCGAACTCAAGTACCTGAAGAACATGTTAAAAATCAAGTGTCAACACAAAGGCGGGTGAGTTCACATATTCAAATTTAAATAATTTGATCGAAGGAAAAACTTTCTAATTATGTGTTTATTATTAAAACATCCATATAATCTTTAAGAAAGTTATTTTATTTCCTTGTAAAATTCAAGGGTCAGCCGTCGCAAGCATTTCCATAGAACCTTCCAACCATAAACATCTTCCCAAGTCTACAAATTAAATGATAGAATCAAATGTTCGGACTCGTAAGTTAGCAAGACATTACGAACTATATATTAAGAGTGAAGTATAATCAATGCTAGACTATAAACAAAGTATCAATTCGTAGTTTGACTTGACACGGGCGACCGGTCACGACAGGGTTGTCAACCCGATAGATCTACCAACAATTCCTCGCGTGCAATACTTAAATGATTAAACGACATTACTTGTGCATGACCCATATTGAGGCCATCTATAATGTCTGCCTCATGAACAATATATATATCCTACTAATAATGATAAATTTAATATATGATGTTATACAAATTCCCGAAGTCCCCACCGAAATGTAAGCTTATGCCGATACTTACTCTCTTGAGATCAAGCAAATTCGTCCCAACTATAGATTCAAGCAATTTAAACTTAGACGGTCGTTTTCTCTGAATCACCGTACCAATCCCCGTTTCTCCCCGAAACACACACACACACACACACACACACATATATATATATATATATATATATATATTTAACAAATCCGTATATTTTCTATGAAATTATACATTTTTATATATATCAAAGGTATGTTTTATTTAAAAACATTATTAAACCTTTTTAAGGCGTGTTCTTCCCCCAAAACAGTAAAAAGAGGGGGTTTAGTGACACTTACCTTTGGGTGCGTATCATAAATAGTGCAATCCCACAAATTTATTTCTTCACTTCCTAATATACGTAGGAACGATTTATCAATCAATATATATCACCAAATTCCTAAGTTTCTCCGTATCTTAGAATTTTCACAAAACTTTGAGATTTTCTCAAAAAGTCACTATTTTTTATTATGCTGGCACATTAATATATATATATATGTGTGTGTATATATATATATATATATATATATATATATATATATTTTTAAGATTTTGCTACTTGAACGATTTTATTGGTGACCCTTATCATGTAAATCCTTACACTCCTGTTTATACGTAATATATCTACGATTTGCGCGTAGTAATATATATACATAAACGTCCACATATACTAATTATCATAAAATGCGATATCTCATTAACTTATTTATTTTATCATTTTAAATCACGTATACATGGAATAACTTATCAAGTTAACATACGTATCTATTTTCATGCTCGATTAACAAGTTACACATTTAACGCGATTCTACCGATTCTACTGCTTTAAGCGCACAAATGTACATGCATAGTCTAAATTCCAGCTATCATGTCAGCACTCAACATATTATCATATACAAATATCTAAATCACATAACACATTTTAACACATAAGTTTCACCAATAAATAACCCATGCTAGTGTACATTGTAAAACGCGTATTTTAGTGATTTGGTAACGTTTTCGGGCGGCGGAAGTCACGTACGACTAACCAAATACCAAGTAAACTTAATATAAGTTCTAATAAATATTTTTATCCTAAAAATATCAGTTTACATACTGATCTAAAACAGTTCCATAAAAATCCTTCGCAAAGCCGTTTTTTAACTGTTTTACCGCATAGTTTTGCGTTAAACGTTACCATAACCATCACAACTCGTAACGACTTGATATTTTAACATAATTCATATTATTTACTGATTAAAATGATGGTTATAATCGGGTTAGTGCAGTTTTCATGTAAGTCACATAAATCATAAATCATATGCACTCGGTACAACATGCAAAGCTAGTAAAATTTATGACAAAGTTTCATGCTATTTCTACACTTAAAGTATTAATATTTTTAGTGTTTAGAATCTGAATAACATTTAGTTTTATCAAATCATATCTAAACCATAATTTCATGTTCACCAATCATCATGCATGTTCAAGTAAATACATTTAATGCATCCATATAACATCATCATCATTTTATATGAACTAAAATAAATTCAATATATATTTAAATCATGTTCAAGTATTCAAGAACATCATAATCCACTTATCATCATTTCCTCATCGTTTATCATAAATGCAAGAATGATGTACTTACATATTAATGAACTAACAACAAAAATTCAATTGCATGCATACATATACATACATTTTCGGCCATACATATATACATACATATAGTTCCAAAATTTCACTTTCCACATATTCATTTCAAATCAAAAAAATTCCATATGACAACTTTTTAAACATGCATGCATTCACCTTTTTGATTCTTATCAATCAAGAACATTCTACAAGTCAAAATTCAAACTCCATACATATATATACATATACATACGGCCACACATATACATACAAGTTCATCCATTTTATTTTTCTTCAAAACCCCATTTGTTTTAGTTTTCAAGTTTATGTTTAAATTCAAGAAGAAGTGAAACTTTTCACTATCATCTTCATCACCAAGAATCAAGAACATTTTTGAAAAGATTAGTTTTTATACCTTCAAGATTCAAGTGGGGTTTTGAATAAAAAGATGATATGATGCTTGTTTTTGCTTGAAACTCCTTGGAATCTCCTTTAAACCTTCAAATAGACTTGAAATCACCTTGACATGAGTTTAAATCTTCAAGAACTAAGTTCGAATTTTGAAAATGTATGGATATGGAGTACGTTCGGCCGTAGCTTTGTTTAGAGAGAGAGAGAGAGAGAGGATTGTTTGAAATTGTTTTTCTTGGTTAATGCAAGATATTGGAAGGATGATGGAAGATATGGCAAGATACTAATCATCACACACAAATTCCCTAGCCAACAAGTGGAAGAGAGAGGAGAGAGGAGAGAGAGACAGTGATATATGGCTGCCACCTCTCTCTTAGACATACACCATACACGCATACATATATATACTATATGTACATATATCAAAAACCGGTATTTTACTGGATACCGGGTATTTTTTTAGCGTTTTAATCCCGTTTTATAGAGTTTTAAATTATTTTTATCCCTCTATAAAAATAAAATCGCCAAAATATTAATGAAATAGTTATTAGTTGCCTTGATTGGCTGCGTTGACAGTATTTTGTCAGATACGCGCGGTACGCGCTTAAACTCAAAAAATAGAGTTTCTTAGCGTTTTAATTTATTTTTCCTTCCCAAAATGATTAATATTAATATTCTAATCATAACAGATTATTTTTTGGATTTTAGCATTGATCGGGCAGTCACCGACGTTCGTTTCACATTTTGTTCGTTACGCGATAAGCGTTTATCTTATTGTTGCCAACATAATTTTTATCAAGGTTTGGATTTACCAACACATCAAATATCACACATAAACATTAATACCAATCAAATAAAGCCTTTTATTCATTCTTGAAATGTGTTACATTTGTACGGTACAGCCTAAATAGCCGGGTGTCACAAAAACCAAGCACATTGATATTAAAGTTCATTTTATACGAGACTGTTTTGATAGAGGTCTTATCAAACTGGAGCAAATCGACACAGATGCAAATGCTGCTGATTTGTTCACAAAACCTGTCAGCAGCTCAAAATTTCAAGTGCTTGTGAATTTTCTGAAAATGTTCTGATACACCGACTGAGCATGTTTTTGTTTTTCTTAGAGAAATTTGTTCATAGAGTTTTCTATTCTTAGGTAGTTTTTATTTATGCACAAATTTAGGGGGAGAAATTTTGAAATTTTGAAAAATACAAAAACATTGAAAATTTTTGAAAAATATAAAAACTTTGAAAAATTGAAAAATACAAAAAGAAGCGTTGCATGACATGGGAAATGAAATTAATATTCACATTGTGGTGAAGGGCTGGCTCATGTAAAACCAGTATCGAAATAGTTTGACTCTAGAATGATATGTTGGTATGCTCTATCATTAAGGCTGGAAACATTGACTGTTTCTGTTCAGAACCTAAATTATTACAGGACCTCAGGAAAGAACATCACTTGGAATTAGCTCATTTCTATTTGAATGCTTGTGTGATGTCCTGATACACACAATTTTGGTCTAGTTCTGAAATCTTTTCTGAAAAAGTCGTGATCTCCTTTGTTTTGCGTGAGCAAAGACCTGGAGGTGCTAGGCAGCGTAGCTTCTATTTTGCGTGAGCAAAGACCTAGTTGTACATCTGTCGTCTTATAGATCAATTTACACCTGAAAGAGGCCCTCAAGTGCCTAAAAGAAACCCAAAGACCTATATCAAACTGAGAAAATCTCATTTGATATGTACATTATATCATCTCTGCTCATGATCTATTCTGTTCTCTTCTCAATCTAGTCCCGGTTAAGGTTTCACAAATCTAGAACGGACTTGTGGAAATATGTGGTAGGGAAACTGCTTGCATGATAGAGTGTGCTGATTATAATTCTAGGATTTGATTAGTTTTTTGTTTGGTGTTCATTGTTAAGAAATCAAAACATGATAAAGTTAGTTATAGGCAGTCACATGGAAAAGGTCTAGGGAGGTGAGTTTAGGTGGACAAATATACTGGCAATCGTTTAGATCATTGAGTAGTAGATCAGTGTTGATAAGTGAAGTGAAGTCAAGCCCAAAACCTCGTGATTTGATCCCTGAGCAATTACGATATTTCCTTTGTTTCTTTGTGTAAATAATTGTTTACACTATTTATTTTTATGTTTTTAGGTTTTGATCTCGTAAAACGTGCTCAGGTGGTTAAAAGGGTTATATAAGAAATTATTGTTTTCAAATGGATTTTAACTTAATTGGAAAAATGATTATTAAAAATCCTGAATTCTGAATTGGTGATGGTCTCAACACAACATTGTGGTCTCGGCCCAATTCACAGGCCCGGCCCATGCGTGTTGATGTATAAAAACTGGTCTCCAGTTGAGACCTCATTTGCACTCGAGACCTTGCATTGTTTTCTCTCAAAATCTCTCTTGTTTCTCTGGTGAAGATTTCTTGTTTCCGGCAGATTACTCCAGTCTTGACTTGTAATCTCCAATCATTTGAAGGTATTATGATCAAATGATGGTTTTCATTGAAGTTTTGCAGGATTTGATGAAGATAAGATGAAGATTTGAAGATGGTTAAGAACCCTAATTATGAACATAATTAGGTCTTCATCATAAACAAAGGGTGTTATTGGATTTTGATCCAAAATTAAGCTAATCAAAGGATGTTTATGCGGTTTCGACTCAGATTGCGAGTGAAGACATAAGGACTCGAGATCTCCGGTTGCGACTCACAACCTCAATGGTTTTGACTGGGATTTCGACTCGGAACCTCTTTGGTTTTGACTCAAATTTCCTGGTTCAACTCAAAACCTCCTGGTTTTGACTCGAAACCTTGTGTCGGACATTGAAAATTATTAATTTGCAGTCGAAACATGAGTTTTTTCTTGGTCTCGACTGGTGACCTGTGTTGACCTTGTTGACTAATATCAATTTATAAAGTTGTTGTTTAAATCAATAAAGTTAACAGGTAACAATTTGAAAAAAAGATCCTATACTTAACTTGTGTGTTTCGTGTAGGTCATGGATTTGAAAGTTATCACGGGACACAACCAACCGGGGTACTTAGCACCACCTCTGGAGAAACATAAGAAAATGTATGCTTCATTTATCAAAGGGTTGAAAAATTACCGAATCGTTAACGCTTTACGAGAAAATCCTATTGTATATGAAAGTCTTGTTCAGGAGTTTTGGAAGACTGCAAGATTCAACGCGTTAGGAGGTGATGGTTAAGGGTCGATTGAAGCTGAGATTCAAAAGAAGAACGTTACTGTAACCGAACAGATTACAAGGGAGGTTTTACAGTTTAACGATCAAGTGACAGATCCCATTGATCTTCTAGGTGGACCCGTTGAAGCTATTTTACCTCGATTGAGCTATGAAGGATCGTATCCCTCTCTCATGAAGAAGTTTGTGCATCCATACTGGCGTCTATTGATGCACATGTTCATGATGTGTATGACTAAAAATAGAGGGGGGACATATCAGCTAAACATCACACTGTCTGCAGCATTTGTTTGTCTAATAAGGAACCAACCATATAATTACCCGAAGTACGCATTTGAAGGCATGAAGAGGAATGTAACTGGTGTGAAAATGGAAAAGTTTGTTATGTATCCTAGGTTCTTGCAGATGATATTCAACGCTCGTTATTCAGATTTGGAGAGAACTGGAAACACTTTGGATTTAAAACCAATGGGTCCTTCGTGTTTTGGTGCTCTAACTCCTAAGAAGGGTATTGAGATGAAGTTTGAAGGAAGGATTTCTCTGGAGAAGTTCGGTCAATTTGCTGAAACGAAAGAAGTAGTGAATGATCCTGTGATTGTACAACCTGAACTTGCACCAGTGAATGTTCCGGTTAATGTTGTGATTGCTAAAGAACATGTTTGTCAAGCTGTTGCAGATGAAGAGCCTGAGACAGAGATTCTAACTATAAACTCTGACGATGAAGGCGTTGAAATTAGTTGTGATGAAGATGATGAAGTTGAGTGTTAAGATCTGAGTTTCTTTTGATTGTATTGTTTAACAGAAATGGAAGATGTGTGACAACCCGAACTTTCAGGGTTAGTATTCTTGATTTCTTGATCAATGGCTTGCATGTTACGTTACGCACTTAATGGCTCTATGGAATTATATTAGTGTAAGTTGTCGTCGGTTCGTTAAGCCTAGTCACACATTACTCGTATCACTTGGGCCACCACTAGACTAGTCAAACGTTAATTGTAACACTTGGGCCATCACCCCTCTAATCTATCACAAGCCCAACCCGAGCCGACGCAAACAAAATAATAAGTTTATTCACCTTTAGTTATTATTTACTCACATTGCAAGAAACCCTAATTCCCTATACGTACGTGAGATGGCAACCTTTTTCATTGTGAACCTCTCCTCTCATCATCGATCTTAATATCAGCAACATCTTGCAATCTGTGGTAAGTGTGATTATTTGTTTAGTATAATTGAATTGCTTATCTAGTGCACAGTCTAATGATAATGGTAGAACTTTGTGGAATAGGCATGTGAAATAACCTAGGGTCGATAAACAATGAATTATGTGCGAAAATCTGATATGTGATTGGATGATGATTAGCGTATGTGTATATTTGAATAAGTGTTTTGTAATCATCAACTGCCATGAGAAACTTATAAGATGTTTGTGTGAAGTAATGATGAAACAACGAATCGGTAAACCTAAACGTATAGCAAACCCGAATGAATATATGTGTTGATTGATTTTGATGTACCGATCTGCAAAAGTAAGTGTAGGTTGTAATTGTTCGAAACCACAAATTGTACTCGGTCCAATTAGAATGTTCACTAAATTCACAAAAAGTAAAGCAAATCAATTATGATATATCAGTAGTTTATTGTGGTCCAATACATTTGAGGATGAGTGGGATGACAAGTTGATATGATAACCTTTATTAAAAGTGGCGGCCATGTGTAGTCTGGATTTAATATGACAAGTTGATATGATAACCTTCATTGTTAGTCTAGGGAATGTTGAGTAATAAATAAGGCTATGATAGGTTGTGAATTGTGGATGATTATTTTGAACAGATCGGTATGGAAACTAGAATACTGGTCAACCTAATATGATGCCTCAAGTATTTTATTATGTGCGTATAGATAGCTATGTATATGGAATAGGGTTATGATTTTGATAATGTGATGAGGAATGCATTAATTGAACAAACTGTACGTTGACTTATGAATATCTATGCGATGACAATGGGTTAACACAAGGATGGAGGGCTAGATAATTACTGTTCACACATCTAAAAAAAAAAAAAAAAAAAAAAAATTTGTAAAATTCATAACTCAATCAACAACAGGATATGTATGCTAAATTCATATATATTAACATGGGTTAGATGTGGTTGGGCCGGCTAGTTCACAAACAATGGAAACGAGCCTGTTTGGTCGTTGGGCCGTATAGGTATAGCGGGCCGTACGTACTAAGTGATTATGTGATGGTACTGGATTAACTGCTATGATTTCAATTGCATGAGCATATTATACGAACAATTTCAGTGTATTATGTGAACATGGAATACGTGAATTAACTGTACACGTAACGTGTGTATTATGTGAGCAATGCATAGGCTTAATGTGAACCTTGAATACATTAAGTAGTTGTACACAAAATGCATGAGAAACTGACCGTTATCGGTAACTCTTTTAGGACGTGATTGATCAACTGTTAATCAAGTAAACATTCTTACCGAGCAAAACCAAGGTGAGTTCACTACATTCGAGCATGCGTCCCAGTGGTTGGGGACAGTCAGTGGTTTGGGTAAAAACGGGTATATTGGTTAATATTCTCACCTATCATTTTTGTAAGTCCCTTATTCGGGTATTAGTTGGTAGCGCTACTTAGGTTTGGCACCCTCACACCGCTCCTGGATAGGACGGATGTGAACTAATGACCCAGTCGGGCCCAGTACTAGATAGGAGTACGTGGGATAGGGCAGTCATGTACATCAGGAGCCGTCTTGTTCGGAATTGAGATATTAACAATATTACTTGCATTGGTTATTGAACTATTTTACATACAACTGGTAACAAACATTTTCTAAAACTGTGAACTCGCCAGCTTTGTCTGATACACTTGTTACATGCTCGCAGGTCGTTAGATTATATGGATTTGGAACTTGCTGTCTGGAGTAGTTGGAGTGGTCATGGGTCGTGCTGATTGGATACGAATGGTGGGTTTATTGATTACATACATTTAAATTGAAACAATTAAACTATGATTTCTTTTATTGCTTCCGCTGAACATGTTGGTTTTCATTTAAACTTATTGACGGTACTTTTCAGTAATAATTGATGATTTTATTTAACAACTTGTGATTGGTTCAAAATGATTAGTGGCTCGCTATTGGTTTGTCACACGCATAATAGGGTTTCCCATGGGTGGTATTTTGGGGGTGTGACAGTTTGGTATCAGAGCCACTGGTTATAGTGAACTTGGTTTTAAAACGTTTTTATAAAACTAGACTATAACCGAACAGATCCGAAATCGACCATGACACTCAACTCCAGACTGCAAGGTTCGTTTCTCGTTTACAATTGCATAGTATATCTAGTGTTTGCTTATGAATAACATCACACGTGAATGCACACTTAGCACTGCAGTATGAACTTCTATGTTACCAACCCATGTTACGTGTTTTAAGAGTGCGACTCTTCTTGAACTTTGATGAGCTATGTTGTGGCGTCATCTGTCTTATTGCTCGAATTCGGGGAACCTTTTAGCGCGAGTTAAGAGGCACTGAGATAAGCATGCAAATTGCCTTATTATTATGGGTGCACACATAATAATAATGTGGGGTGCATATGAGTCCCAGTGAGGCTTAACGAGTGTGAGAGGGGTTCCGCCCTGTTAATTGATGTTATGTTAGAACTCAGCAGTCTATAGGAGTCATAGCAGTGATTGTCTCCTACTCGAACATGATCTTTTCACCCCTTTCTGAACCCTCACGAATCTCGATGCTATCGAGTATCACCTTATCACACATCTGAACGACTAGCGAACTGTGTAGATTGTTAGGTGCTAGTACGAACGTCCCTGAGTTGGATGGCTCAGCGTCAAATGATTGGACTATACTTTTCTCACTTATCCTTGTTTGCTGGAACTTAGCATGTTGACGCCTTAGATCCCGAAGTGCGATCATTTCTGCAACACTCTCGCGACATACCGTGTATTACTCAGTCAACTTGCAAGAACGATGGACAAGAGGGTAAACGTAGTACCTTACCGACTTCAGCATTTGAATGACCCTAGTTACCGGCAACAAACAACAGCGATTTGACTCTAATCGAATTCTTATCCCCTGCCAGCGACTCACGGGAGTCGACTCTTACGAACCAATCGGGACAAAATCGATGACGATTGACTGTAGAGCGGACTGTGTAACCGCCCGCACCATGAATAGTGCCTTAGGACGTGGCACAGAATGTGAAAAGATGGACCTTGTTGGTGAAAGGACGCAGGACACCGTTACAGGCAACAATATTAGAGGCAACAGTCGCGGCAACATCAAGGTACTCGTGATCGTAGCTTACAGTATGGAAACGAAGGTGACGACAACCAAGGGAAAGACGGCAGTACTAGAAATTCTCGTGACGGAAACAACACTGGAAATGAAGCTCATGGAAGGACATTTAGTATTGGCATAGGCTATACCAGGCGTAATAGCAACACGATAGCTTGGATGGGTAGCTATTCGCTTCGTCTCTGTTCTGTTTAACCCTGATGCTTCTTGAAACCGAACCTGTTGTGGAGTCGGCTGATGCAAGTCAATTGAAGCCTTATATGTTCACTGGGATGCAAACTCGACCATGGGGGACAGGTGTTCGACATCGACCTTCCTTCTACTACCCCTGATGGTTACAATGCAGTAGTTAGTGTGGATTGGTTATTCAGAAATCGCGCAGACATACCTTGTGAGGAGAAAATTTTCTGTGGAGAATCGTTATTTGTTCTAAAGCAACAGAGTGGTGCAAAGGTTAGCGCCATATCAGCTATGAAGGCCTAGAAGTGTCTACGGGGGGAATCATCCCACTACGTTAGCAACCGTTACTGATGTTGAGGCTAAGGAAAAGAGGATCGAGGGTCCACCAATTGTTCGTGATTCCTCTCAGTGGGCTACTCGAAGAGCTTACAGATTTACTTCCACCACTGTTAGGCAGAATCTCAATTTGATCTCACGACAGGGGCAGCCCTGATTACTCGTGCTATATACCGTCTTGCACCAGGAGGGTTGCAAGGACCTATGAAGCACGGGAACGGCTTGGAGCCATGAGTACCCGTCCCGGGGACGGCGTGGGGACGGAAACGCGCCGGAAACGCCATGGGGACGTCCCCCGGACGTTTCCGGAAATATGGGGACATCATCGAAACGCTTCCGGGGAATTGGGGACGGCAATTCGACGTTTCGGGAACGTTTCCTTCATGGCCGGCCCTGAATCGTCCTTGAATCGCCGGTGAAGAACGGATCTGGTTTTTCGGATTTCAACCGTTTAGCCGTTTTGTGTTTGCTTGTTCTTGAACTTCTTGCGATTCATCATGATTAACAGTTACAAATGTTTTGAAGCGGAAGTGAAGATTGGGAATTAGGATTAGACAGTAGGAGAAGAAGAATAGATTGAAGATTTTGTGTTTTGTTGTGGTTACTGCTGTTCATCGTAGAGAGAGACTTGAAAGACAGGGTAGATAAAGAGGTGGCGGCTGCATAGTTTTGAAAATATTAGGGTTAAAAGAAGCTTGTTCTAATACCAATATATTTTGACATTTAGTCCATTTTATCTTTCAATAGTTTCTATTTATTCTCTAAAACTTGTAAAAATTTATATAAAAGTATAAAATTAGTTTGTACATTTTAACATTTAACCCTCTTTATTTTCACTAGTTTACATTTGGTCCTTAAGTTTATAAATTATTACATGAAAAGTATAAAACTAACATTATATGTGTATATATAAATTATAAATAGCTATTTTTTATATTTTTTTGCAGCACCTTTGCCGTACCCGTATCTTGGATTTTTGAGTTTTGCCGTTCCCCGTACCCGTATCGTCCCCGTACCCTAGTCCCGTACCCGTTCCCGTGCTACATAGGCAAGGACTATCTACAGGAACTGTTGGACAGGAGTTTTATTGGACATAGTTTTTGTTCGCTTTGGGGAGCCCCAGCTATATTCGGGAAGATAAAGCCTTTTCGTATGTGTACTGATTATCCAGAACTCAGCAAGGTGACAGTCAAGAAATGTTTGCCTCGACCATTGTATTGACAACCGGAGGACCAGTTGCGAGGGACAAGCTTTCATTCGAGGATTGATTAACGAACAAGCTATTATCAGATGGAAGTCCAAGGGGAGGATGTTCCTGGATCGGCATACTGAGCGCAAAACGGTCAGTGCGACTTTGTACACCATAACCTTTGAGTTAATCAACACACAAGCAGCTTCATGGATCACGTGAATCGACCGTGTTAAATGACGACTTTTTGAAACACTACCAGGGGAAAGGAACACCATGAACGGCACCTGTATTTTTGTCCTAGAGCTCCTAGGGGAGGAGCAACTTCACGCGAAGTCTACCTAAGTGTGACTTCAGGATTTGGGAGGTACACCTTCTTAGTCACGTTGCCAACGAAGTGGGAATACACGTGGATCTCGCTAATATCCATTCGGTTAGCAACTGATTGACACCAAAGATCCCCTTTGGGGATACGGCAAGTCCTTGGTTCCGTAAGATACCATCGCAGAGTCATCACGGGGTTTCAAAGATTGCGCAGCTCTAACCTCTTTAACACAGCAGTGTGTTGTGTATCCGTGGGAGACAAAACAGGAGAACGACTCTTCAGCTTTTTAAACTCAACTCTACAATGCACTGAGTATTGTCTTTACCCAAGGGTACGGGTGATCTAGTGGTATACCATGAGGGTTCGAATTAGAGTCCCAGTTACATGCCGATGCAACACGAGAAGGTGATGACTTACGTAGTGGATTTACAAGGAGGATTGCACGAGTCACAATCTGCGGTGGAAACAGTGGTCTAGGGATGTAAATTGGAGGCATTACTTGGACGGTACCAAAAGCATTACTTAGACCGATCACAAGGGCCTCCCATGTATCGATGTTTCGAAGGAGCTAAAGCATGCGATGACATCGTTGGATGGAACTCTGGAATGAATACGACTGTGAAACCTGGACGTGCACGAGCTTTGCAGCTCGCTATCGACTTTAACATACCTGATCAGACTCGCCTTGTTCAAATTGAAGAACTGAAGGAAGAAAGTTCTCAAGATTGACCCATGCGAGGCATGGGGAAGCAACCTTTGGCAGGTCGGACGATATCTGCTACTTCATGGAACGAATGTGGATATCTGCAGGCGAAGCACACGTGCCTCGATATCCTATTCATCTGAGTTTTGAAAGGGTGTATTAAAACCTAAAGACCATGTACGGATGAGAACGATGTTTGACTTGTGGGAAAGTCGAGATAGGATATTAACGACTAGAAACACATGTTTGGAAATGAGAACAGACTGCCATGGATTTTGTTACTAGTCTACTTACAACTCGAAACGGAAACATTATCACCTGGGTGATCATTGATGGACTCAAGTTACCAGCACACTTTCTTGCAATCAAGAGAACTGACGAGTCTTCACAGTTGTGAATGTTCCTCTAAGAGAGGCGGCTTTTAGGCACGAGGTGCCAACTCCTGTTACCTCTGAATTTGATCTATGCAAGAATTATGTCAGGCAACACACAACCCCTTGGCTCACGTCAGGACCAGAGCATTGCTTATCGCCGTTGGACAAATGGTCAGAACAAACAAACCATCTTGCAAGCATGGGTGTGATTGACTGTAGTAAGAGTTAGAAGGACGCATACCTGTGGCTGAGTTCTACCGTAGCAGTCACCATTCTATTATTCAGACAGCTCTGTTTAAGGCATTGCAGGGACAGTAACGCTAATCTCCTTGTTGGATTAAGGTGGGTGACAACCTAATCACAGGTCCAGGACTTGTACTCGAAACTCTTGGGAAGATTGCTTGGATCGGAAATCGTTTGGCGGCAACGAGTGATCGCCAGGAAAGTTGATAAGCTTAGGAAAAACTGGGAGTTCGCTGTAGGCGATTGTATCATGTTGAAAACCTCACCCTGGGAAGGTGTGGTACGCTTGGGAAGCGTGGCAAGCTTAATTTACGTTACGTTGAGTTATTCGGAATTTTGGAAATAATCGGTCACGTCACCTACAAACTCGAGTTACCCGACGAATTGGGTAACGTACATGATGTCATTTATGTCTCGAATCTAAGGCAGTGTTTGTCCGATGAAACGCTTGTGATACCCTTATTAGAGTCTGAGGTTAATGACAGGTTATAGTTGTTGAGGAATCTACTGAAATCATGGACCAGGATGTCAAGATTCGTTAGCATTGTCGCATTCTAATCGTGAGAGTTCGTTGGAACAAGACGTGGACCGGAGTTCACGTGGGAATGCAATGATCGGAGTAAACTATGGTATCCTCAACTGTTTAGGCGGTTAAATCAAATTTTGCTGTCATTGGCGAATTTCGGGACGAAATTCCCTTTCGAGTTGGGGATGATGTGGTACCCGGGGAAAAACCTACAGTCATCCTGATCTACTCATCACTTCATTTCCCTCTCTAACCGCTTAACAAATTTCGGGACGAAATTTCTTTCATGTTGGGGATGATGTGACAACCCGAACTTTCAGGGTTAGTATTCTTGATTTCTTGATCAATGGCTTGCATGTTACGTTACGCACTTAATGGCTCTATGGAATTATATTAGTGTAAGTTGTCTTCGGTTCGTTAAGCCTAGTCACACATTACTCGTATCACTTGGGCCACCACTAGACTAGTCAAACGTTAATTGTAACACTTGGGCCATCACCCCTCTAATCTATCACAAGCCCAACCCGAGCCGACGCAAACAAAATAATAAGTTTATTCACCTTTAGTTATTATTTACTCACATTGCAAGAAACCCTAATTCCCTATACGTACGTGAGATGGCAACCTTTTTCATTGTGAACCTCTCCTCTCATCATCGATCTTAATATCAGCAACATCTTGCAATCTGTGGTAAGTGTGATTATTTGTTTAGTATAATTGAATTGCTTATCTAGTGCACAGTCTAATGATAATGGTAGAACTTTGTGGAATAGGCATGTGAAATAACCTAGGGTCGATAAACAATGAATTATGTGCGAAAATCTGATATGTGATTGGATGATGATTAGCGTATGTGTATATTTGAATAAGTGTTTTGTAATCATCAACTGCCATGAGAAACTTATAAGATGTTTGTGTGAAGTAATGATGAAACAACGAATCGGTAAACCTAAACGTATAGCAAACCCGAATGAATATATGTGTTGATTGATTTTGATGTACCGATCTGCAAAAGTAAGTGTAGGTTGTAATTGTTCGAAACCACAAATTGTACTCTGTCCAATTAGAATGTTCACTAAATTCACAAAAAGTAAAGCAAATCAATTATGATATATCAGTAGTTTATTGTGGTCCAATACATTTGAGGATGAGTGGGATGACAAGTTGATATGATAACCTTTATTAAAAGTGGCGGCCATGTGTAGTTTGGATTTAATATGACAAGTTGATATGATAACCTTCATTGTTAGTCTAGGGAATGTTGAGTAATAAATAAGGCTATGATAGGTTGTGAATTGTGGATGATTATTTTGAACAGATCGGTATGGAAACTAGAATACTGGTCAACCTAATATGATGCCTCAAGTATTTTATTATGTGCGTATAGATAGCTATGTATATGGAATAGGGTTATGATTTTGATAATGTGATGAGGAATGCATTAATTGAACAAACTGTACGTTGACTTATGAATATCTATGCGATGACAATGGGTTAACACAAGGATGGAGGGCTAGATAATTACTGTTCACACATCTAAAAAAAAAATAAAAATAAAAAAATTTGTAAAATTCATAACTCAATCAACAACAGGATATGTATGCTAAATTCATATATATTAACATGGGTTAGATGTGGTTGGGCCGGCTAGTTCACAAACAATGGAAACGAGCCTGTTTGGTCGTTGGGCCGTATAGGTATAGCGGGCCGTACGTACTAAGTGATTATGTGATGGTACTGGATTAACTGCTATGATTTCAATTGCATGAGCATATTATACGAACAATTTCAGTGTATTATGTGAACATGGAATACGTGAATTAACTGTACGCGTAACGTGTGTATTATGTGAGCAATGCATAGGCTTAATGTGAACCTTGAATACATAAAGTAGTTGTACACAAAATGCATGAGAAACTGACCGTTATCGGTAACTCTTTTAGGACGTGATTGATCAACTGTTAATCAAGTAAACATTCTTACCGAGCAAAACCAAGGTGAGTTCACTACATTCGAGCATGCGTCCCAGTGGTTGGGGACAGTCAGTGGTTTTGGTAAAAATGGGTATATTGGTTAATATTCTCACCTATCATTTTTGTAAGTCCCTTATTCGGGTATTAGTTGGTAGCGCTACTTAGGTTTGGCACCCTCACACCGCTCCTGGATAGGACGGATGTGAACTAATGACCCAGTCGGGCCCAGTACTAGATAGGAGTACGTGGGATAGGGCAGTCATGTACATCAGGAGCCGTCTTGTTCGGAATTGAGATATTAACAATATTACTTGCATTGGTTATTGAACTATTTTACATACAACTGGTAACAAACATTTTCTAAAACTGTGAACTCGCCAGCTTTGTCTGATACACTTGTTACATGCTCGCAGGTCGTTAGATTATATGGATTTGGAACTTGCTGTCTGGAGTAGTTGGAGTGGTCATGGGTCGTGCTGATTGGATACGAATGGTGGGTTTATTGATTACATACATTTAAATTGAAACAGTTAAACTATGATTTCTTTTATTGCTTCCGCTGAACATGTTGGTTTTCATTTAAACTTATTGACGGTACTTTTCAGTAATAATTGATGATTTTATTTAACAACTTGTGATTGGTTCAAAATGATTAGTGGCTCGCTATTGGTTTGTCACACGCATAATAGGGTTTCCCATGGGTGGTATTTTGGGGGTGTGACAAGATGAAACAAAGAATGATGTGCAGCGGAAATGGAAATAAACTTTATAATACAATCAAAGAAGAATAGTTTTCATCATACATGATTTCATTAGTCAAAAGATTGTATGAATTACAAAAGTTTAACTATGCATGCATGAACACTAAACTCCCCCTCAACCTGAGCTCACAAGTTTGTTTGCACAAGACGATTAGTGCAAAAGAGCTAATAGAACAGTACAGGTATTGTTCTATTTATAGTACAATCCTAACCACTGAGCATCTAAGCTGACGTCACCTAGATAGTGACATCTAACAGACTAAAAACCTCTAAACACTGATCATGCATAACATTGATTACAATAAACAACTGATTATATAAACACTGATGCAGCTTCCCACTGTTGTTTCCTAAGAACTGATGTTGGAGATCAGTGCTTTCTTCAAAGGGTTATCAGACCTTGAGTCAGCAGTGCTTTAGTTTTCATCAGTACTTGAGAAACAACAGTTATTAGGGCTTCAGTCTTTATACCTCAGCAGTTCTTTGATTAACAGTTGTTTTGAAGATCAGTACTTAGGATCATCAACTGATAGAAAACACTGTCATTGAAGAGAATCTAGGACATGCACTGCTTATTGTGATCAACTGTTGAGAACCAGTTTTGGCTTCTCATATCATCTGTTCTTCTAGGCTTGATTACGTGAGCCAACAATCTCACCCTAGAACAGATGATGCCAAAACACTTCCTTATTCTTGATCCTTATTCTCTCATCAGTTTTTCCCTAACTTGACCTTTGAATTGCAGCTCAGAGTTGAGGGAATCTTTATCATCTTCATCCTTGTAGAGTTGAAGGTCTAAAAGATCTAGGAGGTTAGCTGCATTCAGACCTAATGCATCCTCCCTTGAAATGTGTTCAACTCTTCCATTGAACTTGAACAATGGATTTTATTTGTTGATTAGTTTGGTGATGGAGGCCTGCCCATTAACCTTTTGACAGTTTCTTGTTGCTTTAGTGTGGCAGGATCATCTCCAATCATTTTGCTTGATGGCCTCTTTCATGATTTCAGCTTCTCTCTTTGCATCTTCCTCATCTATCTGCTTTTGTCTTTTTCTTTGATCTAAGACAATGGTGGATAAGTCAGATGATGCGACAGTTGAGGCTTTGGATGTAGATCTTTCCATCTGTTGTGAGGAAGTAGCAACAGTGGTTATTGGTGACATTTGTGTTGTCACTGGGTTAACTTCTGGGATCTCATCTTCCAGAAGACCCATTTTGGTGGGTTTGGTGGGCTTTGTTGATTTTTTCTTGGTCTTTTTGGGAATTTTTGGTGGGGGTTGCACAACAGTGGTTGTGCTGTTGTGGTCACCAAGAGCAGTGGGCTTAGCTGTAACAACCTGACTTTTGAAAGTCAAAGTACAAATCAAAGTCAAAGTCAAAGTCAAAGGAAGAAAAGATCACTAATTGAGATCCGTCACTCCTTGCTTAATTACTGATTGTACTTCTCGACTTATAATCGATACTCTATTTTAATTTGCTTTAGTTGTATTATGTGGAGTACTTATTAATGAATCGCTACTTAATCGCAGTTTAATCGCTAATCGACTTATCGCTAATCGCATCGCTATCGCATCGCAACTCGAATGATAGGTTATGGATTTTGTTTTACGTGTGTGTGCTATTATGTGTTAGTTGTGCATGTTATGTTTATGTTGAGGTGTTTAATCACAAACGCAATCGCAACTCTATTGCAACGCAATCTCATCGCAAACTCGAGATTTAAGGATTTCTTTTATTAGATGCACTAGTTAGGTTATTTGTGTAACTAATGGGTAATACTATCGCATCGCTTACTCGCAACGCTCAATGCACAAATCAAAACGTTGAAACTCAACATGCGACGACACATTGATCGAATGACCATTCGATCGAAAGGTCATCCGTTCGGATGACCATCTGATCGGATGGCCATCCGATTGAGTTGCCATCCTATCCGTCACTTGTGCACCGCCTTTCCCATTTTGGAATCCTATAAATAACACCTGTCACATCACAAACAGCGATGTGACAGCTCTGGTCTTCAACTGCTCAGGCCTTTCTCCTTTGATTTCTCACGATTCTTGTAAGTTTCCTCCCCAAATCTTGTACATCATTGATCTTCACACAATTCTTCATCTTTTTCACCATCAAATCTCCACTTTTAACCATGAAATCGGCTGATTTGGGGGTGTTCTAGGATGATGTCATCATGGGGTTCTTATGAACTTCAAGATTTAACCTCATTCCACCAAGAACAACTTAGATCTAAGAGATTTCAAACATGTTTAAACATTGATTTCGCATAAATCTAAACATTTTCGAGATTAAAAGACTTGAAGGATTGTTTTATAACTTTCTTTCAACTCTTTTACACTCATTACCTCAAAACCGATAGAATCAGAACTCGTTCGGGCCTTCTACTTGCTCTATAGAGAATGGTTGGACTGAGAATGGATTTCATTAGAAGAGACGACCGATTCACGGGTTGAACACAAACAACCGTCAAGAACAGTTGACTGGTCAGCATGGGGTGATTCCCGTTCGATCGGATAACTTGGACTTGAGGGATTTTTCGTTGTTTAACACGTTGTTATACCATCTCGATCAAACCACAAAACTTTCAAACTTAACAAATTTCAAAACGAAAAAGTCACCAAACGGACCGCCATCCGATCGGATAGCCATCCGATCGAACGACAATACGATCGGATGACACATGGTCTTCAACACTTAACATTTTCAAAACATCATCAAAACTAGCGAATGGCCATCCGATCGGATGAACTTGTTCTCTGAGAAATGTCTCACTAGACGGACCGCCATCCGACCGAACGACCGTTCGACCGGACGACCTGAAAGGTAGAGATACTTCTCTGTCTTCAAAATGCTACAACGAAGACTTCAAAGCCATCATACACAAACACATCCTTCCCAAGCGAATGGCAAACCGACCGAATGGCCATCCGATCGGATGACCATCCGACCGGATTGCCATCCAATTGGATGTCCCTTCGACACTTAGTCACTTCGCATCGTTTTACGCACCGTTCATCGCTTATGCTATCGTTCTGTAATCAGGCTAACTCTCCAGCGCTCCCTTCAATCCAAGACGATGTTTATTTATTAAGCACTTTCTATGAGTATACTTGATCCCTTTTTGCTTTAATCACTTTTGGGTGTTACATACATTACTTAAATCAAATCACATCGATCACACAACGCAAACACATTTTATATGCTAACCGTTACTGCATGTTATACGTGTTACTCGATGAATGCTTGTATGTTATGTTTACACAGTGATTGTTGCCTAACACCTTAGCAACGATAGTACTATAGTTTGGACTCAGCACCTGTCGTGGACAGGGGTTGTTAAGAGCTGTTCTCACATGTCGTAGTGGTGATATGTGTTGCACATTCTACAACTCACAGTCACGTGTGTGCATATTTCATTGTTGATAACCTACTAGCTTCACATTATACATGTTACATGCTGGTTATGCGTAAAATCATTTTCGCTACTATTATACTATTAAACTTGTATGCTCACCTTTACACTATGTGTATTGATCTCTATTTTAACGTATGTAATAGGTGTTTAGGATGCTTTGCTTGTTACTTGCTAGAATCAAGCTAGGATGAAGTCTAGAATCAAATCCAATAAAATCTGAGTTGTCGGAACAATTTGCTTGTTTTTGAGACAATTATTTGTAATAACTGTTGTTACTTTATCTGTTGGTAGTATGGGATATTCACATTAAAAATTCCGTAATTTAATAGTTGTTGTGGATTCTATTGAACAATCTGTTTCACTGAGTGCCGAGCCCCGATGATTCCGCCATCGGTTGGGGTGTGACAGATTGGTATCAGAGCTATAACTATAGGGAATTAGGCAAGACTCGACCTAGTCTGGGTCGATGTCTTAGAATCGACCTAGTCTATAGTCTAAGTACCAACGGACTGACTTGTGCATACCCGGTAGGGGTTTTGCACGAGCTTACTTGATATTCTCGCTCGAACTTGATGTACACTACACTCTTGCGCCAACATCGCATACTACAGTTCCACATAAGACCAAACTTTCCTAAGGCTGGCAACACACACAAACGGGCGATTTGGTTGAGACTAGGTGTGAAAACCGCAAACTCTCGATCAAACCACTCGTTCGACACGCTAATATTTACTATCAACACGAGAATTTGCATTCAACCAGGAGTGAAATCAATACTTTGACGCAAGATCTTCTTATACATCTCCTGATTCCATCACACGAACAGGAATATAGTCGTTAAGTCAGGGGTGAAACCCAAACCTTGATGACTTGTTCCGTTCTCTATTTTGGTTTTACAAAACTCTCACCAAAGTCTCGATGGATTCCAACGACTCGAGTTGCGTGAGTAACCGAAAGGATGCGTGCCATTCACCGCATGCCGTTGATAAAGCACAGTCTATTAGGCCAAAACGTGTGCTCCGAAGTCCTTGAGAATAGTCAAATCACTTTGGGTAGTCAACGTTTATAAAGCTAAGACAATCTCTCTTCGATTTTATGTGTAACGATTCTGGAATTCGCCGCCGCCGACTCTGAGGTTTATCGATTTTATGTGAATTTTTATGCATTTTATGTGATTTTCTGTGTTTATGTGTTTCGATTTTTGGTGATTTACTCGCTTTTCGTTGTTCGCTTTGATCAACACACACAACTCATTGCACAACACGACAACAAATCGCATGCTATACTACTCGCTATGCTACTCTATGTGTACTCGCTACTAGCTATTCGCACTCGCAATACTCCATCACTTTACGCCGCTGTGAAAAATAGGTGAATACGTGCAATATATGTAGGCCAATACATGCAAAATATAGCTGAAGATGCGTTTATGTGGACTGTGTGCTTCTGTGCTTACGTGGACTGCGTGCTTATGTGATTACGTGCTTCTGTGAATAATGTGCCTACGTGATTTTGAGATTTGGTGCGTTCCTGTGCTTTGTAAAGTAGGCTAGGGTGAATCGCTAGACTATACTAGGATTAATCAAAATTGTTTTTGAGTCCTGTGAAGATGTCTATTACAGACAATCTCGTGATTTGGATCACACACTGCTCGCCCGCACGTCGCAACCACGAGGAAAAACGCATCGCTGCACTAGTCGCCAAGCAGATGGCGAAAGTCATTCCGTGAATAGTTAGCGAGCTGAACCAAAACGCTAGGAAGTCCTCAGAAGAATCCAGGACTGATTCTCCTAAAGCTACTTTTAGCTTCAAGCTGTTCAAAGTGTGTGGTCCCAAAGAATTTACCGGAGATGATGGGCCTACGACCATGTTTCAATGGTTTGATTCAATCGAAGTCACCCTGCGCCAGAGTGGCTATCCAGAAAACCTTCGCACTCTTAACGCCACCGGCGTTTTCCAATCCAGGGCTCTGGATTAGTGCACAGCCGAGAGAAACAAAAGAGGGAATGATGCAGCTTATGGGCTGACGTGGGATGAGTTGGAGGACATCATGATGCAGGAGTTCTGCCCTCCCCACGAGCTCCAGAAGCTGGAGGACGAATTCTGGCATATCAAACAGGATGGTGGCGACAACGCTGGTTTAACTGCTCGCTTTAATCAGCTGAGTATCATCTGTGCGGGTCAAGTTACTACCCCCGAGATAACCATCAAGAAATACATCCGTGCTCTGCCGGATTGTGTTGCTGACTTCATCCAAGCTGCGAAGATGACAACTATCAAGGAAACCTACCTGCTCGCTGCTGAGATCAACGACAAGCGAGTCAGGGCTAGTTACTTTGATAAAGCCTGCAAGAATCTGCACCAAGTTACTTCTGCTCCCACCGCTGAAACCGCCGCATCGCAATCTTCAAGGTCCTCCCGCCGCAAGAGAAAGAACAACAACTGCAGTAACAAGAACTGTGTAGTAACTGTCGCTCCACTCCAAGTCGTGCCTGCCCAACCGCAACCTCAAAACCGCCAAGTAGCGGCTCCTATGGCGAATGCACCGCCAGCCAAACGTGCATACATTGGTCCACACCCGCTCTGTCCTACTTGTACCTATCATCACCCGGTTGGAATCGCATGTCGGTTTTGTGTTCACTACAGCCTGTACGGCCATTTTAGCGCTAACTGCCATACCGGTCCTCGCCAAGCCCTAGTTCAAGCTCCTGCTTTACCCGCTCCGTAAGGCCAGCAAGCTGCTCATGCTCCCGCTGCTCACGCAAGAGCCTGCTTTACGTGTGGTGATCCCAACCACTTCGCAAACGTCTGCTCAAAAAGAGTGGTAAAGCAAGAGCCACAGCAGCAGCAGGAGCTAGCACAGCAACAACACCAGCAGTAGCAGCTAACTCAGCAAGCAGCCTGCGGGCGAGTCTTCAACATCAACGCCCGTTAGGCTCAGGCAGACAACAACGTGGTTAATGGTACGTTTCTCGTAAATGGTTTATATGCTTCGTGCTTATTTGATACTGGAGCCGATAACTGTTTTGTATCGTTCAAATTCGAAAGGCTCCTAAACCGTAAACGCGTTAACCTCCCATCAACATTTGACGTAGAAGTTGCCACTGGAAGAACCGTCACTGTTAGTTCTGGTCTGCGCGACTGCACTCTTGAACTCAATAGTCACGTTTTCTCGATCAATCTCATCACGATGCAACTTGGTAGCTTTGATGTTATAGTAGGTATGGATTTCCTTCGGGAGAATCATGCTGAAATTGTTTGCTTCGATAAAATGATTCGTTTCTTTCTCGTGAATGGTGATCAATTGTGTGTCTATGGCGAAGTGCTTCGAAGAAGGTACAGCTCATGTCGTGTGTCCAAGCTAGCAAGTATCTCCGCAAGGAATACCAAGATTTCTTGGCACATATCGTAGTAGCGGAGGAAAAGGAAGTTAAGGCAATAAAAAAGGTACCTGTGGTTCGTGATTTCCCTCGTGTATTCCTCGACGATTTACCTGGTTTACCGCCCACTCGTGATATCGATTTCCGAATCGACCTCATTCCAGGAGCAAATCCTGTTGCTAGAGCGCCTTTTCGTCTCGCTCCTTCTGAAATGCGCGAACTCTCGAGTCAGCTCCAGGAACTACTCGATAAAGGCTTTATTCGCCCTAGCACCTCTCCTTGGGGCGCGCCTGTCCTTTTCATCAAAAAGAAGGACGGATCGTTCAGGATGTGCATCGACTACAGGGAATTGAATAAGCTTACTATTAAGAATCGCTATCCTTTGCCGTGAATCGATGATTTTTTTGATCAACTGAAAGGTGCTACATGTTTCTCTAAGATCGATCTACGCTCAGGCTATCACCAGTTACGAATTCAGGAGGAAGATATACCCAAAACCACTTTTTGAACCCGATACGGTCACTACGAGTTTGTTGTTATGCCTTTTTGTTTGACTAACACCCCCGCAATTTTTATGGATCTAATGAATCGCGTGTGTAAACGCTTTCTCGACCACTTCGTCATCGTGTTTATCGATGATATCCTGATAAGTCAAAAACTGAACACACGCAACATCTCCGTTTGGTTCTTGAGTTACTCCAGGGAAAACGTCTCTATGCCAAATTCTCCAAGTGTGAATTCTGGCTTGAGGAGGTTCAATTCGTCGGTCACATCTTAAATAGTCAAGGAATTCATGTCGATACTGCGAAGATAGAAGCTGTTAAGAGTTGGGTAACACCAAAGAACCCGTTTGAAGTTCGTTCTTTTCTCGGATTGGCGGGTTACTATCCCCGATTCATCGCTGATTTCTCAAAAATTGTTGTTCCGCTTTCCTCGCTTACGCACAAGGACAAACCTTTTGTTTGGGGAACCAAACAAGAGGAGGCCTTTCAAACTCTCAAAGTTATGCTTTGTAACGCTCCCGTGCTCTCACTGCCTGACAAAAACGACAATTTCGTAGTCTACTGCGATGCCTCTAACCTCGGTATCGGTTGTGTTCTCATGCAACGGGATAAGGTTATCACGTACGTCCCTCGACATCTCAAGATCCATGAGAAGAACTATACAACCCACGATATCGAGCTTGGTGCAATTGTTTTTGCGTTAATGATTTGGCGACACTACCTTTACGGTACCAAGTGTACGGTCTTCACCGACCACAAGAGCCTACAACACATCTTTAACAAGAAAGAGCTAAATATGCGCCAGCGTTGATGGGTTGAACTCCTCAATGATTACGACTGTGAGATTCGTTACCATCCTGGCAAAGCAAACGTCATCGCCGATGCCCTCAGTCGACGAAGCTATTTGCATAGCGTTCGTAATACTCAAGCCCAGCACAATCTCGAAGCTCTTATCCGTGACGCCTAACACGCTTGTTTTACCGAACGCACTCTAAAGAAGGAAAGGATCATTAATAACAGCGAACAACTGGTGAATAAATCAAATGGTATATTCCATTATTTAGACCGAATTTGGATTCCCAAGCGTATCAATTTACGACAACTCCTACTAGACGAAGCCCACAAATCGCGATATTCCATTCTTCTCGGTGCCGATAAGATGTACCAAGACCTTCGCTACAAGTACTGGTGGCCGGGCATGAAGAAGGATATCACTATCTATGTTTCAAAATGCCTGAAAGTCAAGGCTGAGCATCAGCGCCCCTCTGGCTTATTCGTATAACCCGAGATCCCGATGTGGAAATCGGAGAGTATAACTGTGGATTTTATAACGAAACTCCCGTGCACGCCATCAGGTCACGACAGCATCTGGGTTATCGTTGACCGTTTTACCAAATCCGCTAATTTTCTATCGATACGGGAAGACTACAAGGTAGAACGATTAGCTCGAATCTATACCGACGAAGTTATTTGTCGACACCGGACACCTCGTGACATCATCTCTGACCGCAATGGACGATTCACCTCGCGTCTTTGGGAAACGTTTCAATCTGCTCTCGGTACTACTCTCAATCTTAGTACTGTTTTCCATCCCCAGACCAACGGTCAGACTGAACGCACGATTCGTACCCTCGAAGACATGCTTCGCTCGTGTGTTATAAATTTCGGTGGTAATTGGGATTCACATTTACCTTTGGTCGAATTCTCATACAATAACAGTTATCACTCTAGCATATAAATGGCACCATTTGAGGCATTATACAGAAGAAAATGTCGATCGCCTATTGTATGGCACGAGATCGGGGATGCGAAAATTACCGGTCTTGAGTTACTGCAAGAATCGACTGACAAAATCCTCCAAATTTGAGACAGTCTGCTGAAAGCTCGGAGTCGTCAGAAAAGTTACGCCGATAGACACCGCAAGCCCCTTGAATTTGATGTTGGCGATCACATACTCCTAAAGGTTGCACCTTGGAAGGGGGTGATCCGATTCGGCAAGAAAGGAAAGCTCGCGCCTCGATATGTTGGACCCTTTAAAATTCTGGAAAGCATTGGCAAAGTGGCCTACAGACTCGAACTATCGGAGGAACTTAGTAATGTCCACCCGACTTTCCACGTTTCGAACCTCAAAAAGTGTCTAGCCGACCAGGAACTACAAGTCCCTCTTGAGGATCTACAAGTGGTAGAAACATTACACTTCATGGAAAGACCTGTCGAGATCAGGGGTCGAGAAACCAAGGTACTCTGATGCTCACTCATTCCTATTGTGAAGGTTCGCTGGGAAGGCAAACGCGGCATCGAGTTCGCCTGGGAATTCGAAAGTGACATAAGGCTAAGTATCCACAACTGTTTGTTGTGCCTATGCCTTAAATTTCGGGACGAAATTTCCTAAAGTAGGGGAAGCTGTAACAACCCGACTTTTGAAAGTCAAAGTCAAAGGAAGAAAAGATCACTAATTGCGATCCGTCACTCCTTTCTTAATTACTTATTGTACTTCTCGACTTATAATCGATACTCTATTTTAATTTGCTTTAGTTTTATTATGTGGAGTACTTGTTAATGAATCGCTATTTAATCGCTAATCAACTTATCGCTATCGCATCGCAACTCGAATGATAGGTTATGGATATTGTTTTATGTGTGTGTGCTATTATGCGTTACTTGTGCATGTTTTGTTTATGTTGAGGTGTTTAATCACAAACGCAATCGCAACTCTATCGCAAACTCGAGATTTACGGATTTCTTTTATTATATTTGGTAGTTAGGTTATTTGTGTAAGTAATGGGTAATACTATCACATCGCTTACTCGCAACGCATCGCAACAATCAACGGACAGATCAAAACGTCGAAGCTCAACACGCGGCGACACTTCGATCGAATGACCATTCGATCGAAAGGTCATCCGTTCGGATGACCATCCGATCGGATGGCCATCCGATTGAGTTGCCATCTGATCCGTCACTTGTGCACCGCCTTTCCCTTTTTGGAATCCTATAAATAGCACCTGTCACATCACAAACAGTGATGTGACAACTCTAGTGTGACTCTTCAACTTCTCAGGCCTTTCTCCTTCGATTTCTCGCAATTCTTGTAAGTTTCCTGCCCAAATATTGTACATCTTTGATCTTCATACACTTCTTCATCTTTTTTACCATCAAATCTCCACTTTTAACCATGAAATCGGCTTATTTGGGGTGTTCTAGGATGATGTCATCATGGGGTTCTCATGAACTTCAAGATTTGACCTCATTCCACCAAGAACAACTTAGATCTAAGAGATTTCAACATGTTTAAACACTAATTTCGCATAAATCTAAACATTTTTGAGAATAAAAGGCTTGAAGGATTGTTTTATAACTTTCTTTCAACTCTTTTACACTCTTTAGCTCAAAACCGATAGAATCAGAACTCGTTCGGGCCTTCTACTCGCTCTATAGAGAAGGGTCGGACTGAGAATGGATTTCATCAGAAGAGACGACCGATTCACGGGTTGAACACAAACAACCGTCAAGAATAGTTGACTGGTCAGCATGGGGTGATTCCTGTCCGATCGGATAACATGGACTTAAGGGATTTTCTGTTGTTTAACACGTTGTCATACCGTCTAGATAAAACCGCAAAACTTTCAAACTTAACAAATTTCAAAACAAACAAGTCACCAAATGGACTGCCGTCCGATCGGATTGCCATCTGATCGAACGACAACCCGATCGGACGACATATGGTGTTTAACACTTAATATTTACAAAACATCATCAAAACCAGCGAATGGCTATCCGATCAGATGACCATCCGATCGAATGACCATTCTGCTGTGAACTTGTTCTATGAGAAATGCCTCACTGGACGGATCGGCATCTGACCGAACGACCGTTCGACCGGACGACCTAAAAGGTAGAGATACTTCTCTGTCTTCAAAATGCTACAACTAAAACTTCAAATCCATCATACACAAACACATCCTTCCCAAGCGAATGGCAAACCAACCGAATGACCATATGACTGGATGACCATCCGACCGGATTGCCATCCGTTCGAATGGCCCCTTCAACACTCAGTCACTTTGCATCGTTTTACGCACCGTTCATCGCTTATGCTATCGTTCTGTAATCGGGCTAACACTTCAGTGCTCCCTTCAATCCAAGACGGTGTTTATTTATTAAGCACCTTTTGTGAGTATACTCGATCCCTTTTTTCTTTAAGCCCTTTTGGGTGTTACATAAGTTACTTAAATCAAATCACATCGATCACACAACGCAAACACATTTTATACGCTAACCGTTACTGCATGTAATACATGTTACTCGATGAATGCTTGAATGCTATGTTTACACAGTGATTGTTGCCTGACACCTTTGCAACGATAGTACTATAGTTTGGACTCAGGACCTGTCGTGGACAGGGGTTGTTAAGGGCTTTTCACACATGTCGCAGTGGTCAAATGTGTTGCGTATTCTACAACTCGCAGTAACGTTTGTGCATATTTCATTGTCGATAACTTACTAGCTTCACATTATACAAGTTACATGCTGGTTATGTGTAAACTCGTTTTCGCTAGTATTATACTATTAAATTTGTATGCTCACCTTTACACTATGTGTATTGATCTCTATTTTAACGTATGTGACATCTGTTTAGGATGCTTTGCTTGTTACTTGCTGGAATCAAGCTAGGATGGAGTCTAGAAACAAATCTAATAAAATCTGAGTTGTCGGAACAGTTTGCTTGTTTTTGAGACAATTATATGTAATAACTATTATTACTTTATCTGTTAGTAGTATGGGATATTAACATTAAAGATTCGGTAATTTAATAGTTGTTGTGGATTCTCTTGAACAATCTATTTCGCTCAGTTCCGCACCCCGATGATTCCGCCATCGGTTTGGGTGTGACATCAGCAGCTGAAGTCTGAGGAGCAGATGTGGACTCATCTAAAATTTGCTCAGACTCCCCTGCTTGTGTTTTGGAATACTTTGACTCTTTTGCCATAAGGCGAGTAAAAGTTTCAGCAGACAGGTTGTTTATTTGAAAAGGTGCACCTTGTACAAGTACTTGTGCATTTTCTTTTGGTATTTTATGCTGTAAGTAATAACTCAAAAACATTGGAAATAATAGGAAGGCCTGTGGCTTCTTTTCTTTTATGTTTTTCACATTTTTGACCAAATCATTGAAAATTTATTGGGAGTAATTGAAATCAGTTTTAGCCATAATAGCATACCCCAAGTATTGTATTTTCAAAGGAATTTCATTAAAAGTAGTTGTTTTATTAGACACACAGGTGAGCAGGGTATGAAACAGAAATTTCATGGGAGGCGGAAATTCTCCCTTTTGCATGGTTGCTTTTGTTTATTGTGCTGCATACCATCTTTCGATCAAGTCAATTTGATACTCATCCTTAGGAAAAGAAGTTTTACCTGTTTGATCGTTCATCTGAAATACTTCTGAGATGGTCTATGGTGTTATTGGGACTAGAATTCCACCCAATTCTGATGAGATTGCCCATGGCTTTTTATCTTGAATTTCGAGTTTAGAATGATTCCAGAAATCTCTTAGGGTATCTAGGTAAATGGGTGCATTGCAGGTCAACAAAGTTTTTTACTTTGAGGATGAAAGAGCGTCGATGATGGAATGGAAATCTTTGTTTTTGCTTGTTTTCTCAAGTGTACAATGGTAATTGTGTGGGTGTTTGATGATGAGAGCCATGGTGATTTTGAGAAATCGCGATTGGAAGAGAAGAGAGGAATATGAGATGGAAACCGCTTTGAGGAATTTTTTTTGAATTCGATACAGCAATGGAAACTCTATTTGGGGGTTTTATCAGGGTTTATGTGAGTGAAAAAGTGAATACTGACGTGGCAATGGTTTCAAAGATAGGACGGCTAAAAACTGACCACATGGCAACATCTGATGGAAAGTGGAAGACAGTTGTTTGGAAACCACTGATGGATAATATCAGTGGTTGAGAACAGTGAATAATGAGAACAATGGCTGATTTTAACTATCAGTGGTTGAAACACAGATGTGTGGTCAACAGTGGTCAACAAGAAAAGTGAAGAAACAGAGGTTGTCTTTCAGCAGTGGAATATTTTTAACAATCAGATGTTTGAACCAATCAGTGGTTATGACAGACTTTTAAGGATTAATGAAAATTTTCATTTTATCTATTTTTAAGGATGAATTTTTGATTTTCTGAAAACATTTTAATGCTTTTTATTCATAGAAAAACAAGATTTTACTTGTTATTCCATATTAAGCATGCCGATTCTAGAGATCAAGCTTTCAAAGGTGGTTGTGTCTAATGCTTTTGTTAGCACATCTACCAGCTGATCCTTAGTTGGAACATGATGCAGAGAAATCAAACCTTTTACATAGCAATCCCTCATAAAGTGATGTCTGATGTCAATGTGCTTGGTGGTTGATTGAGAAACTGGATTTTTGGTGATATTTTCAGCTGCTTTACTATCCAACATAAGATGTGTCTTTAAAGCAGTTATACCAAAATCCAGCAGTTGATTTTGAAGCCACAACAGTTGGGCTGTACAGCTTGCAATAGCAATGTATTCTGCTTCAGGAGTGGATGTGGAAACAACTGCTTGCTTTTTGCTTTGCCAAGATACTAAGCAGTCACCTAGAAATTGGCACCCCCCTGATGTAGACTTCCTAGTTGTGTTGTATCTAGCAAAGTCACTGTCTGAAAAACCTGAAAGCTTAACATTCCCGTTAGTAGGGTACCAAATACCAAGATGGGAGCACTTTTTATGTATCTGAATATCCTTTTTACAGCAATGAGGATATTCCTAGGTGCTGATTAGGATCTTGAACAAACACATGTTGCAAACATGATGTCTGGCCTAGATGCAGTTAACAACAATAAAGACCTAATCATGCTTCTATATAAGGTTTGATCAACCAAATCATCCATTTCGTCAGACATGACTATCTTGGTGGTTGCCATGGGTGTACTACATGGTTTGCAATCATTCATCTCAAATTTGGTTAAAAGTTCTTTTGCATATTTGCTTTGATGAATGAAAGTGCCATTTTGCATCTGCTTAACTTGGAGACCAAGAAAGCACTGTAGTTCACCCATTGCACTCATCTCAAACTCAGCTGTCATGAGTTTTCTGAACTCTTTACACATTTTATTACACGTGCTTCCAAAAATGATGTCATCCACATAAATTTGGACAATCATCAAATCTTTTCCTCTCCATTTTAAAAACAATGTTTTATCAATTTTACCTCTTGTGAAACCAATAGAGATTAGAAAAGTGGAAAAAGTTTCATACCAGGCCCTTGGTGCTTGTTTTAGGCCATACAAAGCTTTGTTTAGCTTGTAGACATCATTTGGATTAAATGGATCCTCAAAACCAGGACGTTGACAAACATATACCTCTTCTTGAATCTTACCATAGAGGAATGCACATTTGATATCCATCTAAACCACCTTGATGTTGTGGTTGACAACAAAAGCTAAGAACAGTCTGATAGCTTCTAGTCTTGCTACAGGGGCAAAAGTTTCATCATAGTCAATGTCCTCTTCCTGTCTAAAGCCTTGACCACGAGCCTAACTTTATTTTTGACAACAAACCCCTTTCATCAGTTTTGTTTTTAAAGACCCACTTTGTGCCAATAGGACTCACACCCTCTGGCAGTGGTACAAGTTCCCATACTTGTTGTCTTTTAAACTGTTGGAGCTCCTCTTACATAGCTTCTACCCAACTGTTGTCTTTAAGTGCCTCTTGGTACTTGACTGGTTGATGGAGTGATAGGAAGCCAGCAAAAAGACAAATGTTTTGGGATTGACTTCTAGTGAGAACCCCTTCATTGATGTTGCCAATGATTTGATCTGGTGGATGAGACTTCAGGAAGATTAGATCTTCCTTGTATGGAATAATGGCATTAAAGGGTGAAGGCTACATATGGGAATCATCTGAGCTAACATCTGTTGGTGACTTTGATGATCCAACATATGTTTGAAATGGAGGTGGAGGGATAGGAGGAATGGGTGTGGCACAATGTTGATTTTTATCCACTATTGGTAGATTTTTATCAATACTGGTTGTTGATGATGTGGTGGCAGAGGTTAAAGGGCTACTTTGATTAACAACTGTTGATGCAGCAGTGGTTGAGCTTTGACAACTGTTTTGAACATCTATTGCTCTGGTGGTGGATGTGAATTTATGTTGTGGAAATACAACTTCATATCCATAGTCTTGTGATGGAGATTGTGGTGTACCTGCAGGGTTAGTCTTGACAGACACATCTTCAAAAGTAAATTTATCAAGATCAAACAATTCAGTAGGGTTTACTAGGATTTTTAGTGATGAAAGTTCATTGAACTTTACATTCAAAGTCTCTTCCACACACCTAGTCTTTGTGCTAAACACTTTGTAGGCCTTGGCAGTGGTTGAGTATCCCAAGTGATAACCACAATCTACTTTGGCTGCAAATTTTGAAATTGAATCTTTTAGGTTTAAGATAAAACATGGGCTGCCAAAGATTTTGAAGTATGAGATCTGTGGTTTGATTTTGAACAGAGTTTCATAGGCATTCTTTTGATGTCTGGGGTTAATCAAAACTTTGTTCTGCACATAGCAAGCAGTGTTTACAGCTTCTGCCCAAAAAGTTAAGGCAAACCTGAATCTGCAAGCATTATTCTGGCAGCTTCAATTAAAGTTCTGTTTTTCCTTTCAACCACCCCATTTTTCTTTGGTGTTCTTGGGATGCTGTATCGCCTTCCAATCCCTTTAGACACACAACACTCATCTAACTCCTTGTTTCTAAACTTTGTTCCATTGTTACTCCTAAAGACTTTTACTGGTAACTCAAATTGCTTTTCAACCTGTTTGACAAAGTCTTTCAAAATGCGTGCAGTCTCATCTTTAGAATGTAAGAAATAAGTCCATGTAAACCTAGAAAAATCATCTACAATGACCAAACAGTATCTTTTCTTTTTCAAGCTCATGATTTTTACTAGGCCAAACAAATCCATGTGCAGCATTTGTAAACACTTGGTTGTTTTGGACTCCTCAATGGACTTGTATGAGCTTTTATGTTGTTTACCTTTTAAACAGGAAACACAATGCTCAGGACAAGTAAACAATTTTTGTGGAAGTCCACTTACAAGGCCTTATTTTGACAAATCAGTCATTGTTTTGAGATTTGTATGCCCCAATATTCTGTGCCATAATTCTGTCTCTTTGTTAGAGGCATCTGAGAACAGATAGGCATCAGTCATACGGATCTCTTTTGACAAATCAACTACATAAACATTGCCACTTCTCTGAGCAACAAGTTGAGTTTTTCCATTGGCTATTATTTCTTCAATATTTTTGACCATTTTTGGTCCAACAATCATGCAACTCTCCTTAGTAAAGAATGACCCATAGCCTTAGTCACTCATTTGTGAGACACTAAGAAGGTTGAACTTTAGATTGTCAATGAGATTGACATTTTCAAACTTGATTTTTCCTGACTGAACTGTTCCAGACCCCAACACCTTTCCTTAGAATTGTTACCAAAAGATATATCACCCCCTCCATGATTTTTGAATTCTTTGAGTAGGGCTCTACATCTAGTCATGTGCCTGGAGCCTCCACTATCTATATACCAAAGACTATCTAAGCATGCAAAACCTCCCTGCACATCAAGTAAACAATTAGTTTAGGAGGGTCTCCAAAGCTAATAAGACTTAGGATGGGGTTACAACAGAGTCAGTATCAAGTCCGGGAACATGGATCGTGGTTAGCTCTAGGGTTTGAACAGTTTTTGAGCAATGTTTCTCTAACCACTGTTGTGGGTCATTTCCTGTCAGATGTTGAAATCCAAAAGGAAGCATGTTCACTTTTGGTTTAGAAGGCTTTTTGTAAGCCTCATAAACATGTGAGACCCTTTGATATGGAGGTTGAACTCTTCCTCTTTGGAATTGGTTGGCATGAGGTGCATCTGTCACTTGAACATCTCTGGGAGCAGAGTTTTTGTTCAACTTTTTTGTAACAGCTGTTTGGACAGACACAAATGGTTGTTGTTTCATGATGGGTTGTTTTGATGAACTCACATGTGTTTTTGATGTGTACTCTTTTCTTTTAACCTTAAAAGTATTGAGGTACACACACTCATGAGTAAGATGGTTGGTTTTTCCACAGATGGTGCAACTTTTTACAGGCTCAATTATGTTGGTTTTGTTAATGTCATATGCTTTTAAGTGAAAACAATCCTTTGTGGAATGATTTTTCTTTTACAAAAGGCACAAAACAAAATTTTAACTTTTTCTCTCTTCTTCCTCTTCTCAACTTCCTTTGCAACAGAGTTTGAACCACTGTTGGGATGTCTTTAAGAGGAATGACCTTGGCCTTAGGTGCTTTCACACCTTCAACTAGGGAAAAATCCATGGGTTTGAAATTCTCAAGGATGTCACACTCATCTGACCAGGTGTGTTTGAATTGATATTTTTCAATCTCCTCAAAGGTTAATAACCCCTCTGGTTTTTCCAAAATGATTTTGTTACCATTTTTATCAGTTATTTTGATTTCTTGACTATCCTTGTTTGTTGGAATTATCTCAACAGACCCATACTTATTTACAACAGTGTTTTCTACTTGGTCATTTTTCCTAAAACCTATACCAAATTTTACATTGCTTTTGATCTGTTTCTCTAACATCAGCTCATAACCTTTGCAAGATTCCACCCATTTTTCACAAGTGATTTGGGTGGATTCCAATTCCTTTTTGCAAGCATGATATTTTTCTATCATGGCTTGAAGTTGGTCCTTGGTTATGTTGTTTTCATGTATAAGGCTGCAAATCTCGTTATCTTTTTAAAACAATTTGTTTTTCAGTTCTTTAACAGACTTTTCAAATTGTACTTCGTCTATTAAAATTTTGTCTCTAAGGTTTTCATTCACCTCTTTAACATTAGCAAATGATATGATACATTTGTCTAAACATAGGTTCTTTAAGACCTAAGGTGATACCTTAGCTGCAGCCATCATGACACAGTCACAGACATTTTCACAATCATTGGTGTTCTTCTCCACTTCATCTTTACATCATGGGTCAGCAAGAGGTTCTAACAGTGGTTTGGATTCCTTTTCTAACAGCTGTTCACCAACAATAGTAGTAACCACTACTTCAACAATTTCATCCACAGTTTTAGCACTGGATTCTCCCTCTTCAGTTTCCAGCCCTTCTGGAATTGACTCTAAAGCTGCAAAACAAAATTCATCACAAGGAGCATCATTCTTTGCAAATCGAGCAAAGTTTTCATCAGATAACTCATCAGGCATGCTACTCCAATCAACAAAGCCTTGGGCAAAGAAGCTTTGCTGACTGGCCTCTGCTAGAGTAGATGTTTGTGCAATAGGGGTATATTTGGAATAGTGTATAGTGTTTTGTGTGTTTTGAGGTCTAGGGCTAGGATGTGTTATGATTGGTCCACTGTTTTGGCTTCTACATTCTTTAGCAAAATGTCCTAGCCTGTTACACTTGTAGCACTTTAGTTTTGATTTATCCAACCCCACTTTTAGATTCCCATGTAACCCTGGAAATTTTCTTCCTGTTCTCTTATAAAACTTGCTGGTTCTTACACTCAGCAGTCCTAGTTAATGCAATATGTCCATTTCCTCCAGATCAGTGGGATCAAAATGCTGGAGATCATTGAGTTCAAAGGATAAGTTGTCAGAATTCTGGTTTTCTCCATTTGCTATAAAAGCATAGTTGGATGAGTAAGAATCAGAGTTGTTAAAAGCTCCACCAGCAGTTATGTCAATGTAATGATCATAACTCTGATCCTTACTACTACCAGATTCTTCTTGACCCAGAAGTGCTGTGTTACCAAAGGTGTAACCATCAGAAACCTTCCCTGATTCTTGTAACTTTTTTTCTGGTTCAACTCTCTCTCATAAGTGAGGACTCGACCATGAAGTTGGGTCAAACATAATTCTTTAGATCCAACAGAGTTTCTAGTCACAAAATCAATTGTGTCCCATTTGTCAGGTAGTGATCTTAGAAACCTACTATGTAGAGTTGATTTTGCAAATTCAAGATTAACAAGTTTAAGTTCACTAATGAGACAACTAAAACGTTCAAACTGTTGTGTTAGTGATTCTCCCTTGACATGGCAAAACGTTTCATACTGTTGATTCAAAACCTCCCTGTTATTTTCAATAACCTCTTCTATTCCACTGAACTGCTCTTTTAGAATATTCCACAGCTCTTTGGCACTGTTACAATGTATCAGTCCAGCATAAATGTCATTTGGAAGAGCTGAGACAACTATGCCAAAAGCCTTTGCATCTAATTCAATTTTTTGAAAATCTTATTCTGACTAGTTTTCGGTGCTTTTAGTTACAAAGCCTTTGGGATCCTCTGTACTAGGCACCATTGGAGCGTGTGGTCCAAAGATGACTGACTTCCAGTAGCCGATGTTTTGCTGAGCTAACACATGGCCCATCATAAATTGCCAGATGTTGTACTCTGATCTGACAAGCATAGGTGGCTTGAATAGTGTTCCAGGGTTATGAGGGTCGTGTGATTGTGATGTCATCTTTGTTGATTTTACAAAAGTTTTCGAATAATCAACTTTGTACGTGATTACTTTTTACTCTGTTTTTTCAACTGATACGAACAACTTTAAGTATCAATAGATTTGAGCTAAAATTTTATGTCAAATTGATTGTTAGATCGAATTTGACTGTCCTATGCTCTGATACCAATTGTTAGGATCTGAGTTTCTTTTGATTGAATTGTTTAACAGAAATGGAAGATGAAACAGAGAATGATGTGCAACGAAAATGGAAATAAACTTTATAATACAAGCAAAGAAGAATAGTTTTCATCATACATGATTTCATTAGACAAAAGATTGTATGAATTACAAAAGTTTAACTATGCATGCATGAACACTAAACTCCCCCTCAGCCTGAGCTCACTAGTTTTTTCGTACAAGATGATTGGTGCAAAAGAGCTAATAGAACAGTACAGATACTGTTCTATTTATAGTAAAATCCTAACCACTGAGCATCCAAGCTAATGTCACCTAGATAGTGACATCTAACAGACTAACAACCTCTAAACACTGATCATGCAAAACACTGATTACAATAAATAACTGATTATATAAACACTGATGCAGCTTCCCACTGTTGTTGCCTAAGCACTGATGTTGGAGATCAATGCTTTCTTCAAAAGGTGATCAGACCTTGAGTCAGCAGTGCTTTAGTCTTCAACAGTACTTGAGAGTTAGTAGTTGTTAGGGCTTCGGTGTTTATACCTCAGCAGTTCTTTGATTAACAGTTATTGTGAAGATCAATACTTAGGATCATCAGCTGATAGAAAACACTGTCATTGGGGAGAATCTAGGACATGCACTGCTTATTGTGATCAACTATTGAGAACCTGTTTTGGCTTTTCATATCATCTGTTCTTCTGGGCTTGATTACATGGGCCAACATTGAGCTTCCTCCTGAAGCTGAAGTTAGTTCTGCTGTTTCCACTATTAAACCAGTGATTTTTGCTGAGAGTTTGGCTCTGCTGATAAAGTCTGTAACTAAAAAGATGGGGAATCCTCCTTCCGATCCTTCAGTTCAAAATGAAGAGCAAACTACTGAAGACCCAAAGGATCCCGATACTTAACAAATAAAGCGAAGAAGAAGGGATCCTCAACCCAGTGTGTACATTGAACTAAACAAAGATCAACCTGTAACTGCTGCTGAAGATGAAGATGGTTTATATGATTTTAATTTTGAGAAAGATACGACAGCTACTGCCACTGCTATAGAAACAGGGTTTGTGTTTGATGATGATACAACAAGAATGGATGTGGATTCAAATCCTACAGAGATTCATGTTGCTGCAGCTGTTCTGCTCCAATCGCCGAATCAACACAGCTTGTTACTGCTGTCGTTGCAAGTTCATCTGGCATAGTTCGTGATGAACCATGCAGTTCAAGTGGAAAACGGCCTGGAGAACCATTGAGGATACCGTCCGTTGAGGATTCAAGTGATGATGATGAGTTTATTAGTATGAGAGAAATAAAGAAGAGAATTGTTTGCTTGAACAAGACTCGATCCACAAAGATGCTAAGATTATTCAGCCTGAAGACACAATTGTACCAAAGAATCGACAAATCGATCAGCTGCAAGGTGATGTCAGTTTGTTGTTCAACATGGTGGATGATCTTTGTGGAAAGCTGGAGAGGAAGTTTGGTAATGAATTTTCTGATCCAACTGACACAGAGAGATGGAGAAAAGCTGAAGAAGATCAAGCAAGGGCCACTACTGAGAATGAAGCTGAAAGAGCTGCTGCAATGGATCATTACTTCAAAAGGGTACTGATAAAGAAACCAACAAGGCAAAGGCTAAAAGATTAAAGAAGAAAAGAGAATATATATTTCTAAAGAACAAAAATCTCAATCCTGCTGATGAAGATGTTTAAGTCACTCATCATCTGATGGATGTCGGTGAAAATTATTATGATAAAGTTGGGAACCGCTCAGGTTTTATAAGTTGGGGTTTTGATCATGATCGTTGTACATGGTGGATCAAGAGGAAGGTTGGACCAGTTGAATGGTACAAGAACCTTGCTCAATTCCAGATGTTCACTAAAGTGGATTTGACTATTCTGTCGAAGTCACCTTATGTGGATGATAAACCTGGCGGACGTGGATATCTGTTCTTTGAGCGATTGCAGAGAGAGGTGGCCCGTGGATTTCCTTCAATGCACACTGCTATATCGATTATGACACCTGCTAAAGGTATTAGAGATCCACGTACAAACAAAAGAATGCAGATTGTTTCATGGCCACCGACTGACAAAGAAAAGATAAGTCCTTTGGTCAAGAAGATTCCCAACGGTGCACTAAAGACCATGCCTGGGCGTATGATGAAACGTTAGGTCAAGCTGTGATCGTATGTGTTGCTGATGAAACCTACCTTTTGACTGATCCGATTGATTTACTGAATTTGGATCGAGAGAATCTAGAAGTGCTTGCTCAGACTCAAATTAGAGCCACAGAGAAGTATGAAGCCGTTGATAAGGATTGGACGTCAGCTGTTGCTGGAGTTTTACAAATCAGTAAGAAGGGGTTTCGCATCTACAAAGATAAGTCGGAACGCAGTGGAGGTCTGAAGGCAGTTGAAAACAGAAGAACCTCTAGGCATAAACCTAAGGGGAGATTGTTAGAACCTGCAGGTTTACACATAGAGGGTTGTCATAGTTTAGGGGTTGATATTGTAATGTTTTGTGTCACACCCCCAAAATCCACCATGCGGAGCGTCACCCCTTGGAGGCGTGACATGACCAGGATCGAGCCACCAATCATATTGAGCAACGTAATTTAAGTTAATAAAGCCAATCACAATACAGTTGGTGACCAAAAGATAAGTAACCGACTTTAGGTTAACAGCGGAAGCATAAAACATAAGTCCAAATCATAAGTTCATAATTCATAAGTTTAACGACCAAACATAAGTTCCATAAGTTCATAAAGTTTATTTATTAGGCACATGACATAACAGTCCCTATTCCACAACGACCTCGTCCTCGCGCAAGCTCCATAAGTACCTAACGACCTGCAAGGCATGTAACAACAAATCAACAACAAAGTTGAGCGAGTTCACAGTTGGTTGTTCAGTTAATGAGTTCGTATCAGAAATCGTAAGTTCGTTTCATAACCATGTATTACCCATTATCCTTGATTCCCAAACCTTTACGATATTTAGTGGTGGCTTCCCATTTTGTAGGTATTAGACTAGTCGTATCCATAAGTGTCCTTCCCAATCCGAGGACAGTGGTAAGTATGAGTTTACGTTGGTTTTACGTAAGTGCCCTTCCCAATCCGAGGACAGTAGTAAGTATGAATTTACGTAGATTTTACGTAAGTGCCCTTCCCAATCCGAGGACAGTAGTAAGTATGAGTTTACCTAGGTTTTACGTAAGTGCCCTTCCCAATCCGAGGACAGTAGTAAGTAGTCTAGTAGTGTTGATAGTATAAGTAGTTATTCAATCCCATTCCCAATCACTAGGAATCCCATGCCTTAGTAAGGGTGTGAACTCACCTCGGTTGCTCGGTTTGACTCTAGAAAATAGCTAGCAGTCAAGGTCGGTCAATCACGTCCTAGTATAATTTACCAGTTAGTCATTTAGTGGTTTTCAAATAGGGCACAAAATTCCTACACGTATCTACCACATAACATGCATTTATTTCAACGGTTCATGCCCATATAAACTTCCCATCTATTCCCGTTCATAAATAAACATACGATTTTGCACATAGCACTTTTATTGACATATAGCATTTTAGATCATTCACAGATAACTTTCCCGACATTTAGACACGCAAATTACTACTTATGTCGTTTCAGCTTTTATATTCAAAACTGGGCTGTTTTCGAGGATTTTAATAAAATAGTTAACTTGTTCCAAAAATTCCCAAATTTTTACAAAATGTCTTAAACGATCTAAATATTATTCTGTAAAAATATCGGGATCCAATTCGTCACCAATATTTTATAAAAAATCATTTTTCGGACTTCAATCAGATTCATCTTTTTCAGATTGCAGTCCACAGAATAATTTATTAAAAATTCATTGTAAGCCCGATTTACGAAATTCCAGTGAGGGAATTACAAATACATCAGTGGTCATCTACAGTACAAATTTCATGATTTAACTCTACACAGAATTCAAGTTATGACGGAAAACAGAACGCATATTTTCAGCAGTGAAAATGCAGCTCTAGCTGCTGTTACAAAACGACACTTTAAAAATAGTAAACGAAGTCCAAAAATTATGATTCCATTGCCATTAGAACCGTATTTCATAATACATAAATCTAGGCTTCATAAAATACATTTTTCGTTAAGTTACGGTCTGGTTACAGCCAACTGAAGTTGGCTATAATCACTAAACAACTTTCTGTTTTCAGTCTTTAACCTTCTAAAGCGCGTTCGATTGATTCCGTTAACATGTTTAGTGATCACAACAACATCAAACATCAATATTAACCAGCAAATCATCAGGAAATCAACAAGAATCATAACAACACAAGATCAACATGATTTAACCATATATCTTCTCTTTATCCACTCTTTACCCTTTATGTTCAAGACTTAATTCATGTTCTTTAGTGTTTCTTAATATTTCACCATTCAATCATCTGTTAACCACTAAAAATAAGAACAAGATGAAGTTTTTAAGCACTTACTACTAGCTCAAGGCTAGGGGAGAAAAAAGGCGTAAAAGTGGTGGATAAAAGAAAACTAGAGTGGTCCTTGAGCTTCCGAGTGCACCAAGCTTAGTTGTTCACCTTCTTACACCTATGGATGCTCTTGTATTGGTTGAAGATGACCAAGTGATGATGGTGGTGTGTGGTGTGGTGGTCGGCTGAACAAGAGAAGAGAGGGAGAGCTTTGGTGTGTTGTTGAGGGTTGAATGATGATAATGTGTAAGGGTCTAGTGGTTAAATAAGAAATCACCCAACACCCTTTTACCCCTTAGGTCTAATGTCCCCATATGTACATACAAATCCACTAAACTAATCATGAAGATCAAGTGGTGGGGCACCACCCATGTGACCGTAAGATGGGGGGGGGGGGGGTGGTTTGGTTGGGTCTCAAGTATTGGTTACTAGTTTAGTTACAAACCTAGTTAGGAGATTAAGTATCTAGTTTGTGTTTTATGGTGTGTTATATAATATATAGTGTGTTAGGGTGTTCGGGGACCCTAACTAGCTCAGAACAATAAAAACAATGTGTTTGACAATATTTTTATGTTCTGGGTAATGTCCGGTTGTTCGGTTGGGTGTTGTTCCGTTAAAGTGCGTAATTAATACGTAAGGTGTCCTATATATATATTTTTGTAACATTTTCAATTCTCAACACTCAGGACAACATACCGGACTATTTAGTAACTTTTCTGTATACTACTAGTATGTTAACAAGCACATGTAAGTATAGCACAGTAATCAGAGAGCGGTTAAGTAATTCCACACAGTCGTCAAGCACTTTAATTATCATTAATAAATTGTACGGTTACATGAAGTGTTGAGGGTTGTCACATTCTCCCCCTGTTAAGAAAATTTCGTCCTGAAATTTAGCACGTGGTTACTGAGGAAGCTAGTTAAGTTGCGTTGGTTTCCTGGTTTTCCTTGGGTGTCACATCATCCCCACGTTGATTTGGAATTTCGTCCCGAAAATCTGTAGTAGCTTCGACCTCAGTAGTGGTTGCACTTTTCTTAAACAGCTGGGGATACTTGAGTTTCAATTGGTCTTCTCGTTCCCAGGTGTACTCTGGGCCACGACAGGAATCCCAACGAACTCGAACGAGAGGTATCCTGGTACGCTTGAGAATCTTAACATCTCGATCGATGATCTCTACTGGTTCCTCGACGAATCGCAGTTGGTCGTCGATAGTGAGCTCCTTTAAGGGAACTATGAGCGTCTCATCTGACACACACTCTTCAGATTCGACACATGGAAAACATTGTGAACTTCTCTAAGTTCGGCCGGTAGATTCAGCTTGTAAGCAACTTTGCCAATTTTCTCAATGATTTCGAACGGTCCGACATAACGCGGATTAAGCTTGCCTCGTTTTCCAAAACGAATTACACCTTTCCAAGGTGAGACTTTAAGTAGCACTCGATCCCCAACCTGGAACTCGAGTAGTTTCCTTCGCTTATCCGCATAGCTTTTCTGACGGTCACGAGCTGCCGCTATTCGCTGTCGTATCTGAGCAATCCTTTCAGTTGTATCTACTACAAGTTCTGGGCCAATGATTTGACTGTCACCAACTTCTGCCCAACAGAGAGGTGATCGGAATTTGCGTCCGTACAATGCCTCGAACGGAGTGGCCTGGATGCTGGTGTGGTAGCTGTTGTTATACGAAAACTCCACTAGTGGGAGGTGCTTTTCCCAGCCATTACCAAAATTGATTACACATGCCCTAAGCACATCTTCAAGGGTTTGGATGGTGCGTTCAGATTGCCCATCCGTCTGTGGGTGATAAGCGGTGCTCATATCTAAACGTGAGCCAAAAGACTTGTGCATTGTCACACCCTGACCACGTAAGACAACAAAACGTGGCGGAAACATCGGGGAGTGTTGTAACAGAATCATTGTTTCATAACACATGGGAACTGAAATATTGTTTTATTGATTAAAAGAGTTACAAAGTCTTGACAATCAAAGAAACATAACATAAATAACTAGTCTTGCATCTTTTATTGTCGTTAAGGCCTAAATCCGCCTAAGTGTATCTTGATAAATCCTAAGCATCATATCCTGAAACACATGTGAAAATAGGTACGTCAGCATAAAAATGCCTGTGAGATACATAGGTTTTGTGAAAATAGAATTCATGACTTATGTTTATGAAAATGTTTAGTCATGAACCTTGTAATTTGCTTTGTCTTGTAAATCATTTGAAAAGTGATAAATAAACCAAATGATATATATGTATAAAAGAATAATACATGGTTAAGTAAATAACCAAGTAAAATGAGTTTATATCAGATAAGTTGTTTGTAAAACAATGTATTGTGAAAAGTATGCTATTTGTATAAAATGTTATATGTCTAAATTGAAATAATTCAAATAACGCTACGATATGTAATACCATACAAGCACTTATATATAGGAAGTACCAGCGGCGTATCCACCATGCTTGTATCATATTACACACGCCTCGTTACTTAAATCACTTACTCAAACCAAACCACCAAAGTAAAATGTTTATGTATAATCAAATGTCAAAATGTTTGTGTGAAAACCATGTCTAATGTCTATGTCTAATGTAAATCATGAATTGTGTATATCAATGTCAAAATGTTTATGTCTAATGTAAATCATGAATTGTGTATATCAATGTCAAAATGTTTATGTCTAATGTAAATCATGAATTGTGTATGTCAATGTCAAAATGTTTATGTATAATGCAAATCATGTAATGTGTATCCAAAATATCATGTATGGTAAGTGAAATATATCAACTAAACCATATGTAAAATGCACAAAAAACAAGGTATTGAAGTAAAACATGGTTTAAATCAAAGTTATGTTTTGTGGAACAAATGCATGCTATACTGGTATAAACATCTATGCGGTATTTGTGAAAATGCATACATCCAAGCCTTGTGACTGTGGCGATAAACCCCTAAACGAATTTAAAGGTCTATCTGTGTTATGTTTATCGAATTCGGTCATTCCTTCTATCCAAACATACCCAGGATGTCAGGAACGGGAGTTGTCAATTCCTATGGTACCACTACCTACTAATGAATGGCGTGATCAATGTTAATGAATGTATATTGTCCCATTTGAACAAACCAAATGTCATACCAAAATGTAAGCATGTGATGAATAACAAATGTACTAAGTATGCACACAACGGACATACATAGCATAAAATGTAATGTAAAACAATGTACTAAGTATGCAACAAAGGACATACATAGCAAAAACATAATGAAATCATGTACTATAAATGTACTAATGACCATAACAAGCATATGATGTGAAAACATGAAAGGCACGAAAGTAACAACTAGGCACACGTGTTTCACCCCAAAATGTTTGGAAAACAGTAAAAGAGGGGTCTATGTACTCACTTGAGATTGCTTAGTAGTCATTGAGTAACAACCAAACAATGCTAGAGATCACGGATATCAAACGGCACCTAATATAGGTAACTATGTTAATATACCGGACCTAAATCGGAGGATCGGATAGAATGAGGGCTCGTAAACCAAATGCGTATGGGGACTCATGTAATATGGTTTAACAAAGCCTACATACTAAAATGAAACCTAACCTAAGTTCTTACGACCCATTACGACCCGTTTAGGTAGCTTATGCTACTTTAACGCATCGTTTGCGTGAAACTCGTTCGGAAAGCCTAACTAGTCCTATGATAAGTAAAATATGCCTTAACATGTCTAATATTGTTACCAAATCAGTTTAGATACCAAAAATTATGTTACATATGCTTAAAATGAATTTTGGCGTAAAAAGGGCATTTTGGTAATTTACCTAAGGCATATAAACTACCTATCATACAACTAATTAAACGTCGTGACCATAAGGTATAACCTCGGAAGGTTATTCCCTATATACTATGGTCACCTAAAGGGTTTGGTCGGATCCTAATGATCGACCAAATGGGTCGGGTTCGAAAGTATAAGCGATTGATTAGATCGCTTACCTTACGACCCTATATAAGCGTTAAACTAAAAGTGACGAGCTAAGCATGTTAAAACATGCTTAACTAAGTTTAGAAAACAGTTTTGGTATCAAAACAAACGGTTTTGATACCTAAGAGTAGTTTGGTTACAAAATACGCAAGAATACGCATTTTGGCCGAAACTACGACTCATCACTGAGCCTAGATAATGTGGTAATCAGTAGGTATAGTCACTAGGGACTATAACCATCGTGATTACGCTCATGTTATGAAGTTCAAACGAACTTCACATTGACCATAAACTGGTCAATGCAGAAAGTTAAACAAAGTTTGACTTTAACGCTAAAACGTAAAAGAACGAAAGAATACTTACAACGGGTCCAAGAATGGAAGTTTTGAATCCGGATACTCTCAGGTATGAAGTGTTAAACACAACAACTTAGAGAGCAAATTCAGATTTCAAAGGTGTGGGTTTTTGGGGTTGAGATCATGGGGTATTTATAGGATTTTTTGAACCGTTAAGATCGTTTATCGTAAACCGTGATTCAATCTCATCCCTACACTTGTTGGAACACTAAGGTACCTCAAAATGGCCCCCCATGATCAGGTATCAACATGTGGAAGTGGGTTTTGAGTGCTTAACAGCTGTTAACAGCAGTTAAACTGATTTTTGCATATCTGGCATGCTTAGGCGGGCCGCGTAAGGTTTTATGGGGGCTTGCGCGGGCCGCCTGAGCCTTCTGATCAGCAAACAACTTTGATAAATGACAGTTTTGGTCCCTATTGTGTTTTAAGGCCATTTCCAACATGTTTAAGGCTCGTTAAGCCAACGTTAAGGCCCTAAAATGATGCCTAAACATTGTGGACATGAAACATGCACAAAAATATGCCGGATGTTGGTTCGTTTGGTCGTACGATCGCGATGTTCGCTTAATTACGACGGAATGCGCATAAGTGCGAAAAACGATCCAAATTGCGCGAAGAATGGATTTTCCTCATGCCAAACACTAAAATAAAATATTTTAGTGCTTACATAAATTTTTGGATGTCCGGATGTATTCAGAACGTAAGTTATGCGCGAAAATGCAAACGTGTGCACTTTTTGACGCTTTTAGTCCCTGGATGACCCAAAAGTTTATTTTAGCACACCGAACCCCTCAAGGCCTATTTCTAAGCTATGTAAAGGATATTTATGGTATGTTTAACTTATGGTCATGTTCCAGAATGTCTGTTACAGTTCAAATTGGCATGCTTTCGCAGTTTGTCAAATTTAGTCCCTGTAAGCGAATATACTTGATTTCGGCATACCAAACCTTCCAAAACTTATTTCTAAGTTATGTAAAGGTTATTTAAGGTATGTTAAGCCTATGTCACTGTTCTAGAGTGTTTGATGCATTAAACTGGTTATATTTACGCATCGGTGCGCGTATAACCTTCCAGAAAGCGATTTAGAGCCCGAAATCGAACAAGAATTGATATGTGCAAATGATACACATATTTATACAAATCCCAAGTATGAAATACAATATTTCATTGGTTTGGTATTTGTTTGATGGCCGTGGAGGCACAGGTGTCACAGTCTCCCCTACTTTAGGAAATTTCGTCCCGATTTTTTTTTTTTGAGGAAACTTGTGAGAGCTTGAAACATGAAGTTGAAAAGATCGAACAACACTGGTTAGAGTTCTTGAACTTCTAGTAACTTTAAATAACATCATACTTACAATGTAGGAGGGACACTTATATATAAGTCTATTAAGCGTTATTGGTGCGTCCACCGTACCTCCATTACATCGTTCTCATTTTGTTATTGTTGTCACTATCGGTTCTTACACATAATAAATCTTACTGGGTTTCTGTGCACTAAATTTCATAATTATGTACGCGCCCATAATTACACAATTCCTTGCATAGTTCACACAGTCTATGTTATAATGTGTAGGGGAAAACCAAATGAACAAACCTGTGATGAGTGTGACTAGGCCGCCATAGAGTCCTTTTAATTAAATCAATAAATGATCTAAATAGACTATCAAGGAGTCTGTTCAGCTACATCACTAGATGTCGTTCTTAACCAGATTCTGAATCAGTCTTTTTGGCTAGACCACTCAAAGGGTCTCTTATGAAAGATGGAATGGTACTATATAATCCAAGGGTTTTAACTATCATGTAGAAGCCCAATGAGGATTTTAAGGTAGTACCTTTTGAATATCTTACTACGAATCCCTCATATGAAGATATGAAAGATTCTGCGAGGATTTGGATAACGAATATCCAGAGTATACAAAAACACAAAAATGGATAAAAGAAAACGCAAAATGCATAAACACATAGTCACATAACCACAAAATTGTTTATTTAGAAATTTGTTAATTTGTTTTGTTACTTGCGTACATGTATTTGAAGCACACCAGGTATCCGATTCGTGGATTTTGATTAGTGCTTTAAATATTTCCAAGAATCTAACTATAAAGATAGAAAGATTTTAAAGAGAAAATTCGATTTCGATTATAAGGAACCGAAATCTTCGAATTAAGGTACACAAGGAATTCCAATTAAGGACTCTGATTTGAATGATAATCATCCACAAGGGTCTAATGTGAAGATAAAAGATCCCATATGGATTTTAGAAGTTGAAGATGTTTTGAAACCTTGCACTGGACATGCTTAAGTCAGAACATGTAGTAAAAATGCATATGAAGCTAAGATGCTAGATATGTCAAGGCGACATATGAAGCAGAATTTGAAGGTTAAGTCAATGTATGGGGAATATATATATATATATATATTTGGAAAATTATGCATGGGATTAAAAAAAATGTGTTCAATGTTTTCGAACTATATATAGAATGTTTTGAAATCATGTAGGTTGTTTTGAAAACTTATGTTATGCATGTTGAAAAAATCAGAACGTAATGGGTATGAGATTTGAAAATATACTTGGTTATCTAACCAAGGATTCAAAGGCACAGATGTGCAAAAAAGCACGATTACTCATAATTTCACTTTATTTCTTGTACTTCGTCTCCTGGAATGAAACGAGTACTTAAAATTTTTCAGGGATTCAAAGGCACAGTGTTTGTTGCATTAAACTGGTTATATTTACGCATCGGTGCGCGTATAACCTTCCAGAAAGCGATTTAGAGCCCGAAATCGAACAAGAATTGATATGTGCAAATGATACACATATTTATACAAATCCCAAGTATGAAATACAATATTTCATTGGTTTGGTATTTGTTTGATGGCCGTGGAGGCACAGGTGTCACATGCATGGCTTGCCACAGTTCCGAAGTAAAACGCGCGTCACGATCAGAAATGATAGAGGTTGGCACTCCGTGCCGTGATACCACTTCCTTTAGGTAGATGTCTGCTAGAGTAGAAAACTTATATGTTTCCTTGATGGCCAGAAAGTGTGCAGACTTAGTCAGTCGATCCACGATCACCCAAATGGTATCATTTCCGCGTTGAGATCTAGGCAGGCCAGTAACGAAATCCATGGAAATTTGCTCCCATTTCCATTTAGGTATCTCTGGTTGTTGAAGTAGGCTTGATGGTTTTTGGTATTCAACCTTGACCCTAGCACAAGTCAAACATTTACTGATGTAGGTTGCTATGTGGGCTTTCATACTAGGCCACCAGTATGTAGCCTTGAGATCATGGTACATCTTATCCGAACCAGGATGTACTGAGTAACGAGACTTGTGCGCTTCATCCATCACAAGCTCGCGTAGGTCTCCATACAGTGGAACCCAGATGCGTCCGTTTACATAGTAGGCGTCGTCTTCCTTTTGTTTTTTAAGCCGCTGTCTCGATCCTCGTAAGGTCTCAGCTCTAATGTTCTCTACTTTCAATGCTTCAACCTGAGCATCGCAAATCTGAGCGGGAAGGTTAGATTGGATGGTAAGCTGTAAGGCACATACACGCTTCGGTATAGTATCCTTTCGACTGAGAGTGTCGGCCACAACATTGGCCTTGCCCGGATGGTATTTGATAGCGCATTCATAATCATTCAAGAGCTCGACCCATCGGCGTTGTCGCATGTTTAATTCCTTTTGCTTGAGGATATGCTTGAGACTCCTGTGATCGCTGTAAATGGTGCACTTGGTGCCGTACAGGTAATGTCTCCATATCTTAAGCGCGAAGACAACTGCTCCCAGCTCCAGATCGTGAGTAGTGTAGTTCCTTTCGTGAACCTTAAGTTGGCGCGATGCGTAGGCAATGACCTTGTCACATTGCATTAACACGCAACCAAGTCCTTGGATGGAAGCGTCGCAATAAACCACGAAATCATTTGTGCCTTCAGGCAATGAGAGGATAGGCGCGCTGCAAAGTCTGTCTTTTAAATGCTGAAATGCGGACTCCTGTGCATCACGCCAATGATAGGTGACACCCTTCTGAGTCACTGAAGTGAGAGGTTGCGCAATCCTGGAGAAATCCTTGATAAACCTTCGGTAGTATCCTGCCAAGCCCAAGAATTGGCGGATTTCTGTTGGTGTACGGGGTGCAGGCCAGTTCTTGATCGAGTCAACCTTGGATGGATCTACATGAATTCCATCCTTGTTTACCACATGGCCTAGAAAGTGGACTTCGCGAAGCCAGAAGTCACATTTCGAAAACTTGGCATACAACTGCTCTTTTCGAAAAAGTTCTAGAATAAGCCTCAGATGTTGCTCGTGTTCCTCCTGACTCTTAGAATAGATCAGGATGTCGTCGATGAAAACTATGACAAACTTATCCAGGTAAGGTTTGCACACTCGGTTCATGAGATCCATGAAGACTGCAGGTGCATTCGTTAATCCGAAAGGCATAACAAGAAACTCGTAATGGCCTTAACGAGTTCTGAATGTTGTTTTGGAGATGTCCTCCTCTCGGACTCTCAACTGATGGTATCCCGATCTCAAATCAATCTTAGAGTAATAGCTCGACCCTTGCAACTGGTCGAACAAGTCGTCAATACGTGGAAGAGGATAACGATTCTTCACAGTCACCTTGTTGAGTTCGCGGTAGTCAATACACATTCTGAAAGTACCATCTTTCTTCTTCACAAACAAGACTGGAGCTCCCCAGGGCGAAGAGCGAGGATGTATGAAACCCTTTTCCAAGAGTTCTTGTAGTTGCGTGGACAGTTCTTCAAGTTCTGAGGGAGCTAGTCGATAAGGTGCACAAGCTATTGGTGCTGCTCCAGGAGGTAGCTCGATTTGAAACTCGACTTGTCGATGAGGCGGAAGACCAGGTAATTCCTCAGGAAATACCTCAGAAAAATCACGCACAATAGGAATGTCTTCGATCCTCTTCTCTTCCGTTGATGTGTCAGTAACGAGTGCTAGAATGGCAGTGTGGCCCTTTCACAAACACTTCTGGGCCTTAAGGAAAGAGATGATGCCTTCGACAGCACCACTCTTGTCGCCACGAATCACGAGAGGTTCTTCACCAGAACGAGGAATGCGGACGATTTTCTCCTTGCAAACAATCTACGCTTGATGATAAGATAGCCAATCCATCCCAATAACGACGTCAAAACTACCCAGTATGATGGGAACAAGATCGACAAAGAAGGTCTGACCAGCTAAGACGAGGTTACAACCCTTAACTATGTGCGTGGCCTTGAGACTTTTACCGTTTGCTAGTTCTACCGTGTGTTTGGTGTTCAAAAGTGTTGGAGTGCGCTTAAGCATTTGACTAGCTTTTAAGGACACATAACTAGAATCGGCACCCGAATCAAATAAAACAGTAACCAAGCAGTCGTCCAGAAGAAACTTACCCATTACAATGTTGGGATCGTTCCTTGCATCACCCTGACCAATCACGAACACACGACCCCTGGCACCGTTGCCATCATTGTTTCCCCCATTGTTGCCCCCATTATTGTTCCCGTTTCCTTGGTTGTGGTTTTGATTCTGATTCTGATTTAACTACGGGTAGTGTCTCTTGAAGTGACATTCAGCACCACACTGAAAGCATCCCCTGTTGCCCTGTTACTGTTGCTGATTCTACGGTGCTTGCTGCTGCTACTAACGATTCTGATTTGTAGGCCGTGAGCTCCTGCAATCCTTGGCTTCATGACCCATCTTGAGACACCTCTGACAACGTCCCTTGTTGCACTGACCATTGTGGTGTCTGTTGTATTTGTTGCACTTTGGGTGGTTTCCTCGATATCCACCCTACCCTTGACTACCATAAGATTGCTGACCAGGACTCTAGTAGTCATCAATCTTTCGCTGCTGCGCCTGGGACTGAACTGCAGTCGAACCCTTGCTGTTGGCTCCATCCCATTTTCGTTTGTTGTCACTGGGAATAGCAGAAGTAGTAGTAGAAATAGCACCTATACGCTTAGGCAGCTTGTTCTATTCTACTGCCTAGTCTGTGAGACGATGAGCAAGACGAGTAACATCCTGGATGGTAGCAAGGTTAGCAACAGTCACATGGCTTTGAATCTCTGGTACCAAGCCTTTGAGGTACAGCTCGATACGCTTAATGGGAGGATCCACCATAGTTGGACATAACACTGCCAGTTCGTTGGATCGCTTCGTATACACCTCTATCTCTGACCCCGTCATCTTCAGGTTAAAGAACTCCAATTCCAGTTTGTGAATGTCATCACGATTACAGTATTCCCGCTTGATCAGTTCCTTGAAGTCGTTCCATGGGGTGACATTAGCAGCTGCCAGCCCTAACATTTGAATTTGCGCGTTCCACCAAGTCAGCGCAGTGCCTTCGAGGGTACCAGTGGCATACTTCACCCTACGAGCCTCAGGGCATTCACACATTTCGAAGACCGACTCGAGTTTCTCGAACCAGTGGAGGAGTCCAACGGCCCCTTTAGTGCCACTGAAAGTACCAGGACGACAGTCCATAAAAGTCTTGAATGTGCACACAGGCGGCTGGGCATGCTAGCCTCCTGCTTGAGCGGCTACAAGTGCCGCAGCAACTTGTTCGTTGATCAAAGCCGCCAGCTGGGCTTGTGTGAGGTTGATTCGTCCACTCATGATCTTCACCATACAGAGAACACAAGTGAGAAGGGCGTCATATCAATACGCAAGCGTGGAATGACAGAAGAGGGTGATCACACAAAGTTTTCAAGCAGTAGATACTATGTTATCTAAGCATACCATAAGCAATGTTTTATGTAACTAACAAGTAGGTAATATAAACATGAATCGTATCACCTATAGTGTTGAGTCTTGCACGTGGAGCGAAGCGTCGTTGTGGATCTTTGAGCACTGTACAGGTTATAGTATGGTTTTATCAAAAAGCTTTTCCCCTTTTTAAAACCAAGTTCGCTATAACCAACGGCTCTGATACCAATCTGTCACACCCCTAAAATCCACCATGCGGAGCGTCACCGCTTGGAGGCGTGACATGACCAGGATCGAGCCACCAATCATATTGAGCAACGTAATTTAAGTTAATAAAGCCAATCACAATACAATTGGTGACCAAAAGATAAGTAACCGACTTTAGGTTAACAGCGGAAGCATAAAACATAAGTCCAAATCATAAGTTCATAATTCATAAGTTTAACGACCAAACATAAGTTCCATAAGTTCATAGTGTTTATTTATTAGGCACAGGACATACCAGTCCCTATTCCACAACGACCTCGTCCTCGCGCAAGCTCCATAAGTACCTAACGACCTGCAAGGCATGTAACAACAAATCAACAACAAAGTTGAGCGAGTTCACAGTTGGATGTTCAGTTAATGAGTTCGTATCGGAAATCGTAAGTTCGTTTCATAAACATGTATTACCCATTATCCTTGATTCCCAAACCTTTACGATATTTAGTGGTGACTTCCCATTTTGTATGTACTAGACTAGTCGTATCCATAAGTGTCCTTCCCAATCCGAGGACAGTGGTAAGTATGAGTTTACGTAGGTTTTACGTAAGTTCCCTTCCCAATCCGAGGATAGTAGTAAGTATGAGTTTACGTAGGTTTTACGTAAGTTCCCTTCCCAATCCGAGGACACTAGTAAGTAGTCTAGTAGTGTTGATAGTATAAGTAGTTATTCAATCCCATTCCCAATCACCAGGAATCCCATGCCTTAGTAAGGGTGTGAACTCACCTCGGTTGCTCGGTTTGACTCTCAAAAATAGCTAACAGTCAAGGTCGGTCAATCACGTCCTAGTATAATTTACCAGTTAGTCATTTAGTGGTTTTCAAATAGGGCACAAAGTTCCTACACGTATCTACCACATAACATGCATTTATTTCAATGGTTCATGCCCATATAAACTTCCCATCTATTCCCGTTCATAAATAAACATACAATTTTGCACATAACACTTTTATTGACATATAGCATGTTAGATCATTCACAGATAACATTCCCGACATTTAGACACGCAAATTACTACTTATGTCGTTTCAGCTTTTATATTCAAAACTGGGTTGTTTTCGAGAATTTTAATAAAATAGTTAACTTGTTCCAAAAATTCCCAAATTTTTACAAAATGTCTTAAACGATCCAAATATTATTGTGTAAAAATCTCGGGATCCAATTCATCACCAATATTTTATAAAAAATCATTTTCTGGACTGCAATCAGATTCATCTTTTTCTGATTGCAGTCCACGGAATAATTTATTAAAAATTCATTGTAAGCCCGATTTATGAAATTCCAGTGAGGGAATTACAAATACATCGGTGGTCATCTACAGTACAAATTTCATGATTTAAATCTACACAGAATTCAAGTTATGATGGAAAACAGAACGCATATTTTCAGCAGTGAAAATGCAGCTCTAGCTGCTGTTACAAAACGACACTTTAAAAATAGTAAACGAAGTCCAAAAATTACGATTCCATTTCCATTAGAACCGTATTTCATAATACATAAATCTAGGCTTCAGAAAATACATTTTTCGTTAAGTTACGGTCTGGTTACGGCAAACTGAAGTTGGCTGTAATCACTAAACAGCTTTCTGTTTTCAGTCTTTAACCTTATAAAGCACGTTCGATTGATTCCGTTAACATGTTTAGTGATCACAACAACATCAAACATCAATATTAACCGGCAAATCATCAGGAAATCAACAAGAATCATAACAACACAATATTAACATGATTTAACCATATATCTTCTCTTTATCCACTCTTTACCCTTTATGTTCAAGACTTAATTCATGTTCTTTAGTGTTTCTTAATATTTCACCATTCAATCATCTATTAACCACTAAAAATAAGAACAAGATGAAGTTTTTAAGCACTTACTACTAGCTCAAGGCTAGGGGAGAAACAAGGCGTAAAAGTGGTGGATAAAAGAAAACTAGAGTGGTCCTTGAGCTTCCGAGTGCACCAAGCTTAGTTGTTCACCTTCTTACACCTATGGATGCTCTTGGATTGGTTGAAGATGACCAAGTGATGATGGTGGTGTGTGGTGTGGTGGTCGGCCGAACAAGAGAAGAGAGGGAGAGCTTTGGTGTGTTGTTGAGGGTTGAATGATGATAATGTGTAAGGGTCTAGTGGTTAAATAAGAAATCACCCAACACCCTTTTACCCCTTAGGTCTAATGTCCCCATATGTACATACAAATCCACTAAACTAATCATAAAGATCAAGTGGTGGGGCACCACCCATGTGACCGTAAGATGGGGGGGGGGTGGTGGTTTGGTTGGGTCTCAAGTATTGGTTACTAGTTTAGTTACAAACCTAGTTAGGAGATTAAGTATCTAGTTTGTGTTTTATGGTGTGTTATATAATATATAGTGTGTTAGGGTGTTCGGGGACCCTAACTAGCTAAGAACAATAAAAACAATGTGTTTGACAATATTTTTATGTTCCGGGTAATGTCCGGTTGTTCGGTTGGGTGTTGTTCTGTTAAAGTGCGTAATTAATCCGTAAAGTGTCCTATATATATATTTTTGTAACATTTTCAATTCTCAACACTCAGGACAACATACCGGACTATTTAGTAACTTTTCTGTATACTACTAGTATGTTAACAAGCACATGTTAGTATAGCACAGTAATCAGAGAGCAGTTAAGTAATTCCACACAGTCGTCAACCACTTTAACTATCATTAATAAATTGTACGGTTACATGAAGTTTTGAGGGTTGTCACATTCTCCCCCTGTTAAGAAAATTTCGTCCCGAAATTTAGCACGTGGTTACTGAGGAAGCTAGTTAAGTTGCGTTGGTTTCCTGGTTTTCCTGGGGTGTCACATTTTGTTTAGTTATATTTGGGTCGATAATATGTTTAGGGTAATAAGGGTTTCGAGTGGGCTTTAGGGGGTCTCGACCCAATTGTGTCTAGTATATAAGCTCTCCTGATTCACCATAATGAGGTTGATCAGTTGGTGCAAATGTAGAGCCACTCGAAACCTTGGAGAATCTTATATCAGTCACTATTCATCGTTGAATGCATGTTTCCAATTTGTGTTTATTTATTATTCATTGTTTCGATTATTCTAGTTCTTGAATCACTTCTGTTTGTTTTCCGCACTCACATAAGTTAAGGTTTGATATCATTGAAAGATCCCTTCGGGACTTACAGAAAAACTGTCACACCCCCAAATTCCACAAGCGGAGCATCACCGCAGGGAGCGTGACATGACCAACATCAAGCCACCAATCATATTGAAAAATGTATAATAATAAAGATAAAACCAACCACAATATAATTTGTGTCCAAAACAGTTTAACCAAGTTCAAGTTATCAGCGGAAGCATAACGTATAAAACCAAAACACAAGTTTCAAATATTAAATGTTTAACATGGAACTCAACAGTCCATGTCCCACAACGACCTCTCCTTCGTGTGCAAGCTCTAAGTAAACACCTAACGACCTGCAAGGCGTATAGTAATGAATCAACAACAAAGTTTAGCGAGTTCACAGTTGGTTGTCCATTTTAAAATTTTTCCAAAAACTACAAGTTCATTCGAAAACCATGAGTTAACTAATTCCTTGTTTCCCAAACGATAAACAGTGGGAGCTACCCCATGTTAACCACTAGACCCGTTACCATATCGACAACTGACTGGAGTCATGTTTATATGCCCTGCGTCAATGTCTATCATCATTGACTAAGTGCCCAGATCCATTAGTCCACTCCCGTCCTCTACGGCACGGTGTGAGGCTTGTCAAACCTAATAACGCTATTTAACTAATGACCCGCTCGCCATTTGTGTGACAACTGTGTTCTGTAATCATCGTATAATGTAAAAAAATGTTGATTATCAATAAAACAATGTGCTTTGGTGTTATTATGTGTGTAATTGTGTTTAGTAATTTTACAATTTGATTCGATTCCGATTTCAAGCTTTAAATCACTTTCTGGAAGGTTATACGCAAACTGGTGCGTAACCGTAATCAGTTTAACGTGACGTACACTCCTGAACTATGACGTAAGCCAAACATACCATAAATATCCTTTACATAACTTAGAAATAAGTTTCGAAGGATTCGGTATGGCAAAAACATGTTTATTCGAGCTTTAGAACTAATTACGACAAAACTGCGAAACGAACGTTGGTGACCGCCCGGATAATATTTAAATCCCGAAAGTATTCTGTTATGATTAAAATTTCATTTTTAATCAGGTCCGTGTGGAAAAATAAATTAAAACGCTTAAAAACGTTATTTATCAAGTTTAAGCGTGTACCGCGTGTTTCTGCGTGACATAGTGCTTCTACTGCAAAACGCAGACAACAAAGTCAGTCTTGGCAACTGAAATTTATTTCAGTAATATTTTGGTGAGTTTATTTTTATTGAGAAATAAAAATAATTTAGAACACCATAAACCGGGATTTAAACGCTAGATAAAATACCCGGTATCCAGTAAAACACCCGCTTTGGCCTACACATAACATATTACTATAAAAAAATGCATGTATGAGAGTGGAAGGGGGAGGTGGCGGCCTCATATGCTCCTCTTGCCACTTCTCTTCCATCTTGAACACTTGTCTTGCATGCTATCTTCCATGGATCCTCATATCTTTAAATATCCTACTAAAATCTTACCAAGATCACCATACTTACCACAACACTCAAACTCATCTCTCTCTCCTCCCTCATGACTGTCCACACCACCACCTCCCATCTTCATCTTTTTGCAACTTTGTTCTTGTGAATCAAGTCCCTTTCCAAGTATATTTCAAGTGATTGTGAAGAATCAAAGGTGTTTCCAAGGTGTTTTCAAGTGATTCAAGCTTCCTACCATCAAAATCTCATCTCACAACCTACTTGAATTTTGAAGGTATAACATTTATGTTTAAATCATAGTTTTGATTCTTGGTTGTTCTTGATGATTTGAAGTTTCTCTTGAATCTTGGGATTTTCACTAAACTTGAAATCTAAAATGAAATGGATCATGATACAAAAAAATGGTGATGTATATATATATATATGTATATAACCGTACATATATATGTGTGTATATGAGTTTTTTTGAGTTTGAGTTTGATTGTTGTTAAGTACTTGTTTAAGTTGTTGCTTGTTCTTGAATACCATTTAAAATGCAAGTGATTGATGATCTATGTATGATATGTTAAATGACCAAGCACATCAACAAATAAACCTGAATATATCACATATATGATGCATCTAAACTCATATGAAAAGTTGATGTTATGATAGTATGCTTTAGGCACTTGTACATGAAGATACATGTTGATTTAAAGCTCAAGAAATAGTGAAAAAGGGTTGTATGACAAAAATGTTTTTGAACAGGTTATAAACACTAAAAATGATATTATTTGGTGTATTATAATGGCATGAGACTTTGACATAGGTTTGATAGCATTGTATGTTGTACATATAGCTTAAAAAGTGGTAAATTATGTGAAATTTGCATGATTTATGTGCTTTGTTTAAGACCTGCACTATTATGAGTATAACCATTATTTTATTCAGTAAATAACATGGGTTGTGTTAAAATTTCAAGTCATTTCTATTTGGGATGGTTTGGGTAACGTTTGATGGAAAACTATGCGGTAAAACGGTTAAAAATCGGCTTTTCGGAGGATTTTTACAAAACTATTTTAAATCAGTAACCAAACTGATATTTTTTGTATAAAAAGAATTATTTTAACTTATGTTAAGTTTACTTGGTGTTTGGTTAGTCATACGTGACTTCCGACGCCCAAAAATGTTACCGAAACGCTAAAATAAGTGTTTTTCAACATACACTAGAATGGGTTGTTCATGGGTTATTTTATGTGTTACAATGTGCTATTTGTTTTACAATATGTGTATGATGATGTGTTAGTGTTGACAAAATTATGTGTAGTACGCTAACCCGTGTATATAAATACACTAATATAATAAAAAATAATAAATTTTTGAGAAAAATCTCAAAGTTATGTGAAAATTCTAAGTATCGGAGAAACTTATGTATTTTGTGGGTTTTTGATTATTAAATCATTCTTATCTAATTTAGGATGAATAAACAATTTGAGGGATTGTGTTAACAAATAAAAATGCACCCAAAGGTGAGTACATAGATCCCCTCTTTTTACCGTTTTCGATTGTTTTGGGGTGATTCATATGTATCAAAACGATTTCAATATTCTAACGATGGTTTCAAAACGATTGAGATGGTTTATACAAAACTAATAACGATTTCGATATTGTGAACGAACTTGTTGGTGGTAGTTACATAACAAATGACATTCATTAGCATTGATAAAGCCGACCAGTATTAGGTTATGGTACCATAGGATCCGAAAAATCCCGTTATCAGACCGGACCCATGGTTATGTGTGGGTTAGGTGGGTAACGACTGAATCTGATGATTGTTAACTTACCCTTTGGAGGTTTGTTAATACAAGAACGAGTTGAACGATGGACGAGTCACAAAGGTTTGAATGTTATTAGCGAGACGACCAAAAGTAGTTTTCACAACTAAAACGAGAATGATTTGTACAAGAACGATTTTGAACGATTGAACGATTATGAACGATTTAAAGAAATGAATGATGATCTATAACGAGAACGGGTTAAACTATGTTACACAACGAGGTTTACTAAACGATATAAACCATACGAGTTTTATTACGAGGACGATTTACGATTTGGTTTAAGAAAACAAATGTTTTGGTTTAAGATTCATGGCATCAAGATTTATAAATTATAACCAATCTATTTTGACTTGGTTATTCGTTTTACAATACAATCATTTTACAAAACAAGGGTTTCTACTATCGAACAACGAAGTTGTACGAGTTATTTCAACATGTAAATGAGCCATGAATCTGACACTCACACAAAAACTATGTGCTCGCTAGCATTTCTTTGCTGACTTTGTTTTTACATATGTTTCAGGTGATGTCGCTTAATGTTGATTGCGAATAGGATGCATGCTCACTTAGGACTGGACGAGGCCTTAGCGATTTAATAACGAGGATAGACTATGTTTGACTTGTGTGTTTAACTTTAAGACAATGTTTAATATTTAATAAAACGAAACTCTTTGTATCCATGGTTTGAAACAATACTTCTGTTACAACACTCCCCGACGTTTCCGCCACGATTTGTTGTTTTACGTGGTCGGGGTGTGACAGAAGAGGTTGGTATCAGAGCCAATGGTTATAGGGAATTAGGTTATTAGTAATGTTTTGACCTAGACTATAACTTTCTAGGACCCCAATGCAAGTTGATTTGCGTTTAGATTTTAAAAACAAAATCTGAATCTGCTTCGAAAAATTAATCATCCATTCTAGGATGATTGATTACTAGGTTTTGAACCCTTCCAGTTTGACTCATTTTTGGCTTAGTGCCTTCTGAGTTTTCAAAATCTCGGCAAAGTTTGGGTCTAAATAATGTGAACACGTGCAAACTGGAAGAGTGAATGCCTGTACCCTGAGTTTTCTGTCTAAGGCTAGAGTATTCGTACAAATCCACATAATCGGACCAGTCACTCTTACCTGGGAACTCTTGGGGTGAGTGTTCACTTATAGGCGAGCATGTCTTCGCGATACATTATTTTGATTCATTACTTTGATTAGTCACTGCGTGTCGTTTGTTTGTTCGAGGTAACGAACAAATGATCGCGTTCCTTATGTTTCGTCGATATTTTCAATATCTCTTTTGTTTTTCCTAATTGTCGACCTCACTCGTTTCCCATATTTCCTTGTTAGACAATTCCTCCTCGACGTGATGCACAAACTTTTACTGCTGAAGAAGTCGCAGCCCTTGTCTCTCAGCAAATGGCTGCTGTGCTTCCAGGCGTTGTGACCCAAATCCACGAGCTGTACAACAACAATAACAATAACAATGCACAATGTAATTTCAAGAGTTTCAACTCTGCTAAGCCGCTAAAGTTTTCTGGGTCACAAGGAGCAACTGCGCTCCTTCAATGGTTCGAAAGTATCGAGAACACATTCAGACATGTGCAATGTCCGAATGGGCGTAAGGTTGAATTTGCATCAAGTGTGTTTGAGAAGCGTGCTCTTACGTGGTGGAACGGAGTGATGCACGACAAGGGTGCCGAAGTGGCATTGGCACAAACATGGGAAGAGCTTCGAGCTCTCATGATGAGATAGTTCTGTCCCCGTCACGAAATTCAAGCTTTGGAACGAGAGTTTGACGACCTAAAACAAGATGGGGGAGAACACCGTGCGTACACGGATCGATTTGAGGAACTCGGCCTTTTGTGTCCTACCATGGTTACCCCGTTGGAGAAAGCTATAGAGAGGTATATCGATGGTTTACCCGATTCCATACAAGATATTGTGAGTGGCGTTAATCCTACTACCGTTCGTCAAGCGATCGAGTTATCTGCTACCCTGACTGAGTCGCAAGTCAGGAAGGGTAAACTTACCTGCAAGGGTGACAAGAAGAAGTCAACCGATTCTGTTAAACACAAGGAAAGGGTAAGGGTAAGAAGGGTGAGTCTTCGAAGAAGTCGAGAAAGCGATAGGTTGCTCAAAATTTCGCAGTAACTGCACAAAATGCTCAGAACCCTCAGAACCCACCAGCTCAACCACCTGCGAAGAAAGCATATGCTGGTACCGCACCTCATTGTGCTCGCTGCAACGTTCATCATCTTGCACAACAAGCTTGTAGGCAATGCACAACGTGTGGTAAGCTTGGACATCTGGCCAACGTCTTGCGTTTGGGTCAGAATCAGATTGTTCAGAATCAAGCTCCAGCTCATGGGAATGCTGCTAGATTCCCACTGGGTTCATGTTTCAATTGTGGAGAGTTTGGTCACTTCCGCAACAATTGTCCGAGGCTAGTGAATGCAAACGCGAACCCGAATGTGAATGTCAACGCAAATGTGAATCCCGCTCATGGGCGAGCGTACAATCTGAATGCTAACGAAGCAAGGGCTGACAACGAGGTGGCTAATGGTACGTTTCTTGTGAAAAATCGACCTGCATTAATTCTTTTTGATTCTGGTGCCGATAGAAGTTTTGTTTCATTATCTTTCGAACCTTTGCTTGCGATACCTAGAACTAAACTGAGGAAACCCTTATCTGTCGAAGTTGCTCCTGGTAAACCTCTTGTTCTCGATTCTGTTATTCGTGATTGTCAGTTAAACCTTGATAACCATCTTTTTCCCATTGACCTCACGCCGATGCAACTTGGGAGTTTCGATATTATCGTGGGGATGGATTGGTGAACCAAACATCATGCTGAGGTGATTTGTTTCGATAAGATTGTTCGTATTCCTCTTCCGTCTGGTGATATTCTGGAAGTTCGTGGCGAGAAACCATCCGGTGGATTGAAGCTTATATCGTGTACAAAGACCCAAAGATATCTGCGAAACGGATATGTTGCTTTCCTGGCACATGTCACCGAGGAGAAAGGCAAGAGCAAGACTATTTAGGATATTCTGATTATTCGGGATTATCCAGAGGTGTTTCCTAATGAACTGCCTGGTTTGCCTCCAGTTCATCAAGTCGAGTTTCATATTGACCTTGTACCCAATGCCAACCCGATTGCAAAAGCACCTTATCGTCTTGCACCATCGGAGATGCAAGAGTTATCGAAACAGCTTTAAGAGTTGTCTGATAAAGGATTAATCTGTCCGAGCTATTCTCCTTGGGGAGCTCCTGTCCTCTTTGTGAAAAAGAAAGATGGATCTTTTCGAATGTGTATCAATTATCGTGAGCTTAAAAAGCTTACCATCAAAAATCGATATCCCCTACCTAGAATTGATGATCTCTTCGACCAGCTGCAAGGTGCTTCATGTTTTTCCAAGATCGATCTGCGTTCTGGGTATCATCAACTTCGTGTTCTCGAAGAAGATATTCCCAAAAATGCTTTCCGTACAAGATATGGGCATTACGAGTTCACTGTCATGCCTTTTGGTTTGACGAATGCCCAAGCTATCTTCATGGACTTAATGAATAGGGTCTGTAAACCTTATTTAGATAAGTTCATCATTGTGTTTATCGACGATATTCTCATTTATTCAAAGTCTCAAGCAGAGCATGAGCAACACCTTCGTTTGACATTGGAACTCCTAAAGAAGGAACAACTTTTTGCTAAATTCTCCAAGTGTGAATTCTGGCTTAAAGAAGTTCAGTTCTTGGGTCATATAGTCAACGAGCAGGGTATTCATGTGGATCCATCCAAGATTGTTGCAATTAAGGATTGGAATACACCGACGACACCTACAGAGATTCGATCATTTCTTGGTCTTGCTGGTTTTTATCGTCGATTCATTTCCAATTTCTCAAAGATCGCGGTTCCACTCACTGCTTTGACTCAGAAAAATAAGCCTTTTGAGTGGGGACCCAAACAAGAAGAAGCATTCCAAACGCTGAAACAAAAGCTCTGTGACGCTCCTGTTTTATCTCTACCTGAGGGAAATGATGATTTTGTTGTCTATTGTGATGCGTCGAATCTAGGACTTGGTTGCGTTCTTATGCAACGAGGTAAGGTCATAGCTTATTCGTCTAGACAGCTGGAAATTCACGAGAAGAACTATACGACTCATGATCTTGAATTAGGAGCTGTGGTTTTCGCACTCAAATCTGGAGACACTACCTCTATGGAACGAAGTGTGTGATTTTCACAGACCACAAAAGTCTCCAGCATATTCTCAATCAGAAGGAGGTGAACATGAGGCAACGACGTTGGGTTGAACTCTTAAAATATTATGATTGCAAGATCCGCTACCATCCTGGTAAGGCGAATGTCGTAGCAGATGCACTTAGTCGAAAGGAACGAGTCAAGCTTCATTCTGTTCAAACTTTATCTGATATTCAATATCGCGTCCTTCAAACTCAACGATCTTGTGTGATCAAAGGCTTATTGATATATGAGCTACCGCTTCAACTCAAACTTAAACTCGAAACGAAGGACGATGGGTTGCATTATTTCAAGGACCGTTTGTGGATTCCGAAACAAGATGATCTTCGCACCTTAGTAATGGATGAATCTCACAAGTCTCGATATTCTATCCATCCTGGTGCTGATAAAATGTACAAGGATCTTCGTACTCAGTTCTGGTGGCCTGGTATGAAGAAGGATGTTGCCTTGTATGTGTCGAAATGCCAAACTTGTCTCAAAGTCAAGGCTGAACATCAACGACCTTCTGGTTTGCTTGTGCAACCAGAGATACCGGTTTGGAAGTGGGAGAACATTGCAATGGATCTCATCACTAAGTTACCACGTACATCTAAAGGTCACGATGCTATTTGGGTTATTATCGATCGATTAACCAAATCAGCTCATTTTATACCGATTCGCGAGGATCTATCTGCTGATAAACTTGCAAAGATTTATGTTGATGAGATTGTATCACGACATGGTGTTCCTTTGGATATCATTTCCGATCGTGATGCTCGGTTTTCATCTCATTTCTGGAAGACCATGCAATCTACTTTGGGAACTCAACTGAACCTAAGCACTGCTTATCATCCCCAAACGGATGGACAATCTGAGAGAACAATTCAAACTTTGGAGGATATGCTTAGGGCATGCGTGATAGACTTTGGTGGTAATTGGTATTCTCATCTTCCACTGATCGAGTTCTCTTACAACAACAGTTATCATGCTAGTATTAATATGGCACCATTCGAAGCTCTCTACGGTCAAAAATGTCGTTCACCTGTATGTTGGAATGAGATCGGTGAAGCTCAGCTTACTGGACCTGAGCTCATTCTGGAAACAACAGACAAAATCAAGAAAATTCGCGACAATCTTGTGACAGCTAGAAGCCGTCAAAAGAGTTATGCGGACTTGTGACGCAAGCCCTTAGAATTTCAAATCGGAGACCGTGTCCTACTCAAGGTGTCACCTTGGAAGGGAGTGGTGAGATTTGGAAAGAAAGGAAAACTTGCACCACGATATGTTGGACCATTTAAGATTGTTGAAAGAATTGGAAAGGTTGCCTATCGACTAGAGCTACCTCCAGAGCTTGGAAATATTCATCCGACTTTTCATGTGTCCAATCTAGGAAAGTGTTTAGCTGATGCTGATCTTCACATTCCTCTTGATGAGATTCAAATCGATGAAACAATGCACTTTATCGAGAAACCTGTGGAGATAGTGGAACATATATTCAAACAGTTGAAGAACAAACAGATTCGATTGGTCAAAGTTCACTGGGAATCCAAACGTGGCCCCGAGTTTACTTGGGAACGTGAGGACCAGATGAAGACGAAATATCGGCATTTGTTTTCGCAAGTTTCCTCTAAATAAATTTTCGGGACGAAATTTCCTAAAGTAGGGGAGACTGTGACAACTGTGTTCTGTAATCATCGTATAATGTAAAACAATATTGATTATCAATAAAACAATGTGCTTTGGTGTTATTATGTGTGTAATTGTGTTTAGTAATTTTACAATTTGATTCGATTCCGATTTCAAGCTTTAAATCACTTTCTGGAAGGTTATACGCAAACTGGTGCGTAACCGCAATCAGTTTAACGCGACGTACACTTCGGAACTGTGACGTAAGCCAAACATACACTAAATATCCTATACATAACTTATAAATAAGTTTCGAAGGATTTGGTATGGCAAAAACATGTTTATTCGAGCTTTAGAACTAATTACGACAAAACTGCAAAACGAACGTTGGTGACCGCCTGGATAATATTTAAATCCCGAAAATATTCTGTTATGATTAAAATTTCATTTTTAATCAGGTCCATGTGGAAAAATAAATTAAAACGCTTAAAAACGTTATTTTTCAAGTTTAAGCGCGTACCGCGTGTTTCTGCGCAACACAGTGCTTCTACTGCAAAACGCAGCCAGTCTTGGCAACTGAAAATTATTTCAGTAATATTTTGGCGAGTTTATTTTTATTGAGAAATAAAAATAATTTAGAACGCCATAAACCGGGATTTAAACGCTAGATAAAATACCCGGTATCCACTAAAACACCCGCTTTGGCCTACACATAACATATTACTATAAAAAAAAATGCATGTATGAGAGTGGAAGGGGGAGGTGGCGGCCTCATATGCTCCTCTTGCCACTTCTCTTCCATCTTGAACACTTGTCTTGCATGCTATCTTCCATAGATCCTCATATCTTTATATATCCTACTAAAATCTTACCAAGATCACCATACTTACCACAACACTCAAACTCCTCTCTCTCTCCTCCCTCATGACCGTCCACACCACCACCTCCCATCTTCATCTTTTTGCAACTTTGTTCTTTTGAATCAAGTCCCTTTCCAAGTATATTTCAAGTGATTGTGAAGAATCAAAGGTGTTTCCAAGGTGTTTTCAAGTGATTCAAGCTTCCTACCATCAAAATCTCATCTCACAACCTACTTAAATCTTGAAGGTATAACATTTATGTTTAAATCAGACTTTTGATTCTTGGTTGTTCTTGATGATTTGAAGTTTCTCTTGAATCTTGGGATTTTCACTAAACTTGAAATCTAAAATGAAATGGATCATGATACAAAAAAATGGTGATGTATATATATATATATATATATATATATAAGTATATAACCGTACATATATATGTGTGTATATGAGTTTTTTTTTTAGTTTGAGTTTGATTGTTGTTAAGTACTTGTTTAAGTTGTTGCTTGTTCTTGAATACCAGTTAAAATGCAAGTGATTGATGATCTATGTATGATATGTTAAATGACCAAGCACATCATCAAATAAAGCTGAATATATCACATATATGATGCATCTAAACTCATATGAAAAGTTGATGTTATGATAGTATGCTTTAGGCACTTGTACATGAAGATACATGTTGATTTAAAGCTCAAGAAATAGTGAAAAAGGGTTGTATGACAAAAATGTTTTTGAACAGGTTATAAACACTAAAAATGATATTATTTGGTGTATTATAATGGCATGAGACTTTGACATAGGTTTGATAGCATTGCATGTTGTACATATAGCTTAAAAAGTGGTAAATTATGTGAAATTTGCATGATTTATGTTCTTTGTTTAAGACCTGCACTATTATGAGTATAACCATTATTTTATTCAGTAAATAACATGGGTTGTGTTAAAATTTCAAGTCATTTCGATTTGGGATGGTTCGGGTAACGTTTGATGCAAAACTATGCGGTAAAACGGTTAAAAATCGGCTTTTCGGAGGATTTTTACAAAACTATTTTAGATCAGTAACCAAACTGATATTTTTGCTATAAAAAGAAGTATTTTAACTTATGTTAAGTTTACTTGGTGTTTGGTTAGTCATTCGTGACTTCCGACGCCCAAAAATGTTATCGTAACGCTAAAATAAGTGTTTTTCAACATACACTAGAATGGGTTGTTCATGGGTTTATTTATGTGTTAAAATGTGCTATTTGTTTTACAATATGTGTATGATGATGTGTTAGTGTTGACGAAATTATGTGTAGTACGCTAACCCATGTATATAAATAAACTAATATAATAAAAAATAATAAATTTTTGAGAAAAATCTCAAAGTTATGTGAAAATTCTAAGTATCAGAGAAACTTATGTATTTTGAGGGTTTTTGATTATTAAATAATTCTTATCTAATTTAGGACGAATAAACAATTTGAGGGTGTCACACCCCGACCACGTAAAACATTAAATCGTGGCGGAAACGTCGGGGAGTGTTGTAACAGAATTAATTGTTTCACAACCATGGAAATTAAAGTTACGTTTTATTTATCAAACAAGAGTATTACATTGTCTCAAAACAGGAAATAAAGAGTTCAGAACATAATTAAACTAGTTCTATCTTTGTTTTATGTCTCTAAGGTACAAGTCCGCCCTAGTGTCACGATCATCATCCTAAGCGACTGCTCCTGAAAACACATGTGAAAATAGGTACGTCAGCATAAAAATGCCTGTGAGATACATAGGTTTTGTGAAAATAGTATTCATGACTTATAAGTTTAGAAGAAGTTGTTTAGGAAAAGTCAGTCATGAACCTTGTAAATTGTTTTGTTTTGTAAATCATTTAAAAAGCGATAAGATCAAATGATATGTATAAATAAAAGAATAATGTATGGTTAAAGGTATAACCAAGTAAAATGAGTTGTATGAAGTAATTTGTTTGTAAACCAAAGTCTTGTGAGAATCGTGTTACTTGTGTAAAATGTATAAGTCCAAATTGAATGATTTAAATAACGCTATGATATGCAATATAATACAAACACTTATATATAGGAAGTACCAGCGGCGTATCCACCATGCTTGTATCATATTACTCACATCTCGTTACTTAAGTCACTTAAACAAACCACTAATGTATAAAGTCTATGTTTAAACCAATTGTCAAAAGTCCTTGTATAAATCATATGTAACATCTGTGCTTGTAATCTTTATGAACAGTTATTTTATCAATAAAACAATGTTATTTGATCCCAATGTTTTTTTGGTTGTGTTTTATATTTTTCATGTTTTGACTTTTATTCAATTTCAAACTCTATATCGCTTTCTGGAGAGTTATACGCAAACTGGTGCGTAAACGTAACCAGTTTAACGCGACAAATACTCCGGAACATCAACATATACTTAACATAACTTAAATAACCTTTACATAACTTAGAAATAAGTTTTGAAGGCTTTGCTATGGCAAAAACAAGTTAATTCGTCTACAGGGACTAAATTTGACAAACTGTGAAAGTATGCCAATTTACACTGTAACGAACATTCCGGAACATGACCATAAGTTAAACACACCTTAAATATCCTTTATGTAGCTTAGAAATAGGCTTTGAGGGGTTCATTGTGCTAAAATAAACTTTTGGGTCATTCAGGGACTAAAAGCGTCAAAAAGTGCACAAGTTTGCACTTTTGCGCATAACTCACGTTCTGAATACATCCGGACATCCAAAAATTTATGTAAGCACTAAAATATTTTATTTTAGTGTTTGGCATAAGAAAAATCCATTCGCCGCGTCATTTGGATCGTTTTTCGCGCTTATGCGCATTCCGTCGTAATTAAGCGAACATCGCGATCGTACGTCCAAACGAACCGACATCCGAGATATTTTTGAGCATGTTTTAAGTTCCCTATACTTTAAATTCATTTTAGAGCCTTGAAATGAGGTTAACAAGGTTCAAACGCATCGAAAATAGCTTAAACGGGCTGCAGGGACCATTTCTGCCATTTTTGAAACATTAAAAAAAAAAAAAAAAATTTTGGGGGGGGGGGGCATTTTCACTTTTGCACATGGTTTTGGGACAATCTATGGGCTCAAATGGTTTTCAAAAACCACTATCTTGAGGTGTATGGCCAAGATCAAAGCACGGTTTCCGAGGAACGATCTTAACGGCTCTACGAATCCTATAAATACCCCCCCCCCCATGCCATTTCAAAACCCACTAGAATTTTGATTTGAGAAACTCTAAGTTGAAACCATTGTTTCATACCTGAGTTACTTGGATCGAGATTAGCATTCGGGGACCCTTCGTAAGTATTCTTTCGTTCTTTTATTGCTTTTTGAGTCTGAAAGTCAAACTTTGTTTGACTTTCTGCGTTGACCAGTTTATGGTCAATGCGAAGTTCGTTTGAACTTCGCAACGTGATTGTAATCACGATGGTTATAGTCCCTTGGGACTATGCCTACTGATTACCACGTTGTCTAGGGTCGTAAGGGTAAGCGATCTAATAAATCGCTTATACCTTCGAACCCGACCCATTTGGTCTATCATTAGGATCCGACCAAATACATTAGGTGACCATAGTAGGTAGGGAATAACCTTTTGAGGTTATACCTTATGGTCACGACGTTTAAGTAGTTGTATGATAGGTAGTTTATATGCCTTAGGTAAATTACCAAAATACCCCTTTGATGCCAAAATTCATTATAAACTTATGTGACATAACTTTTGACATCTAAACTAATTTGGCGACAATGTTAGGCATGTTAAGGCATATTCTACTTGTCATAGGACTAGTTAGGCGGTCCGAACGCGTTTCACGCGAACGACGCGTTAAAATAGCATAAGCTACCTAAACGGGTCGTAAGAACTTATGTTAGGTTTCATTTAGTATGTAGCCTTTGTTAAACAATATTACACGAGTTTCCATACTCATTTGGTTTACGAACCCTCATTCTATCCGATCCTCCGATTTAGGTCCGGTTTATTAACATAGTTACCTATATTAGGTGCCGTTTGATTCCGAGATCTCTAGCATTGCTTGGTGGTTATCTTAGGACTTCTGAGCAATCTCAAGTGAGTACATAGAACCCCCTCTTTTACTGTTTTCAAACTGTTTTGTGGTGGAACACATGTGCCTACTTGTTACTTTCATGCTTTCCTGTTTTCACATCATATACCTGCTATGTTTGTTAGTACATTATAGTACATGATTTCATTACATTTCATGCTACGTATGCCCATTGTGTGCGTACTTAGTACATCATTTTACATTACATTTCTGCTATGTATGTTGACTGATAGCATGCTAGCACATTGATTTACATGACTTTTCTGCTTTGTATGTTAACTTAGCATACTTAGTACATTGTTTTCATATGACATGTATACAACTGCTATAACATTTGGTTTGCACAAACGATACTTATATACGTTCATTAACTTTAGCTACGCCGCTCGGTAGTAAGTACTGGTACCATAGGACTTGACAAATCCCATTCCTAACATCTCGGGTTTATTTGGATGTAAGGAATGACTGAATCCGAAAACAATTCTTTTGATAACCTTGACTGAAAGGGTTATCCGACTGTCTCAAGGCTTGAATGTATGCATTAACATACCACATAAATGTTTGTATCAATGTAACATGCATTACTTTGCAAAACATAACCTTTTGATATATTCAAAATACCTTGTTTTGTACATTTCTACATTTGGATTATGTGACAATACTTTACTTACAATACATAACATTTGTTACACATTACTTGACTACTTTTGGACTATCAACATTTGACATGGTTTATACAAGGACTTTTTGACAATTGGTTTAAACATAGACTTATTACATTGTTGGTTGGTTTAAGTGACTTAAGTAACGAAATGTGAGTAATATGATACAAGCATGGTGGATACGCCGCTGGTACTTCCTATATAAAAGTGTTTGTATTATATTACATATCATAGCGTTATTTAAATCATTCAATTTGGACTTATACATTTTACACAAGTAACACGATTTTCACAAGACTTTGGTTTATAATACAGTTTATTTTATACAACTCATTTTACTTGGTTATTAATTTAACCATACATTATTTCTTTTATTTATATATGTCATTTGATCTTATCGCTTTTAAATGACTTATAAAACAAAACAATTTACAAGGTTCATGACTGACTTTTACTAAACAACTTTTTCTTAAACTTAAGTCATGAATCCTATGTTCACAAAACCTATGTATCTCACAGGCATTTTTATGCTGACGTACCTATTTTCACATGTGTTTTCAGGAGCTTTTGCGTAGGACGATGATCGTGACACTAGGGCGGACCTGTGCCTTAGAGACATAAAACGAAGATAGACTTAGTTTAATTATGTTATAAACTCTTTGATTACTGTTTGAAACAATGAAACTCTTATGTTGATAAATAAAATACAACTTTGTATGCCATGGTTATGAAACAATTAATTCTGTTACAACACTCCCCGACGTTTTCCGCCATGTTTTGTATGTTATACGTGGTCGGGGTGTGACATCATATCAAATGTTAATAGTCCAAATGTAGTCAAGTAATGTGTAGCAAATGTTATGTCTGGTAAGTAATGTGTTGTTACATAAACCAATTGTAAAAAAAAAAAAAACAAAGTATTTTGAATATATCAAAAAGTTATGTTTTGCAAAGTAATGCATGTTACATTGATACAAACACTTATGTGGTAAGTCAACGCATACATTCAAGCCTTGAGACAGTCGGATAACCCTAAGTCAAGGTTATCAAAAGAAATGTTTTCGGATTCAGTCATTCCTTACATCCAAACAAACCCGGGATGTCAGGAATGGGATTTGTCAAGTCCTATGGTACCAGTACTTACTACCGAGCGGCGTAGCTAATGTTAATGAACGTATATAAGTCCCGTTTGTGCAAACCAAATGTCATAGCAAATGTGAACATGTTACATGAAAACAATGTACTAAGTATGCTAAGTTAACATACGAAGCAGAAAAGTCATGTAAATCAATGTGCTAGCATGCTATCAGTCAACATACATAGCAGAAATGTAAAGTAAAACAATGTACTAAGTATGCTAAGTTAACATACGAAGCAGAAAAGTCATGTAAATCAATGTGCTAGCATGCTATTAGTCAACATACATAGCAGAAATGTAAAGTAAAACAATGTACTAAGTATGCTCACAATGGACATACATAGCATGAAATGTAATGTAAAACGATGTACTAAGTATGCACACAATGGACATACATAGCATAAAATGTAATGAAATCATGTACTATAATGTACTAATGAACATAACAAGCATATGATATGAAAGCATGAAAGGCACGGAAGTAACAAGTAGGCACATGTGTTTCACCCCAAAACAGTTTGAAAACAGTAAAAGAGGGGTCTATGTACTCACTTGAGATTGCTTAGTAGTCCTTGAGTAACAACCAAACAATGCTAGAGATCACGGATATCAAACGGCACCTAATATAGGTAACTATGTTAATATACCGGACCTAAATCGGAAGATCGGATAGAATGAGGGTTCGTAAACCAAACGAGTATGGAGACTCGTGTAATATGGTTTAACAAAGCCTACATACTAAAATGAAACCTAACCTAAGTGCTTACGACCCATTACGACCCGTTTAGGGAGCTTATGCTACTTTAATGCGTCGTTCGCGTGAAACGCGTTCGGAATGCCTAACTAGTCCTATGATAAGTAAAATATGCCTTAACATGTCTAATATTGTTACCAAATCAGTTTAGATACCAAAAGTTATGTTACATATGCTTAAAATGAATTTTGGCGTAAAAAGGGCATTTTGGTAATTTACCTAAGGCATATATACTACCTATCATACAACTACTCAAACGATGTGACCATAAGGTATAACCTCGGAAGGTTATTCCCTATACAACTATGGTCACCTAATGTGTTTGGTCGGATCCTAATGATCGACCAAACGGGTCGGGTTCGAAAGTATAAGCGATTGTTTAGATCGCTTACCTTACGACCCTATATAAGCACTAAACTAAAAGTGACGAGCTAAGCATGTTAAAACATGCTTAACTAAGTTTAGAAAACAGGTTTGGTATCAAAACAAACGGTTTTGATACCCAAGAGTAGTTTGGTTACAAAATACGCAATAATACGCATTTTGGCCGAAACTACGACTCGTCACTGAGCCTAGATAACGTGGTAATCAGTAGGTATAGTCACTAGGGATTATGACCATCGTGATTACGCTCACGTTATGAAGTTCAAATGAACTTCGTGTTGACCATAAACTGGTCAACACAGAAAGTCAAACATAGTTTGACTTTCGGACTAGAAAAGCGATAAAAGAACGAAGGAACACTTACAAAGGGTCCCCGCTAGTAAAACTTGATCGAATAGCTCAGGTATGAAGCAATGACTCCAACTTAGAGCTTTGAGATTAGATTTGTGGGTTTTGAGTTGTGAAAGGGTTGGGTATTTATAAGATTCTTGGAACCGTTACGATCGTTCCTCGAATACCGTGCTTTGATCTTGTCCCTACACTTGTTGCAAACTTGTGGTAACTTAAAATGGCCCCCAACATCAGGGATTAACATGTGGCATTGGCCTTTGGAGTGTTTGGGAGCTGTTAACAATTGATTAAACAACCTTTGCTGATCTGAAAGGGCCTCGCGTGACGCCTAGGGGGCTAGGTGTCACGCCTAGGTCCTTCTGATCAGCAAGCAGTTTCCAAAGTTTCCATTTCAGTCCCCGTTGTGTATTAAGGCCATTTGCAACATGTTTAAGGCTCGTTAAGTCAAATTTAAGGCCCTAAAATGATGCCTAAACATTGTGGACATGAAACATGCTCAAAAATATCCCGGATGTCGGTTCGTTTGGTCGTACGATCGCGATGTTCGCTTAAATACGACGACATGCGCATAAGCGCGAATAACGATCCAAATTGGGCGACGAATGGATTTTTCTCATGCCAAACACTAAAATAAAATATTTTAGTGCTTACATAAATTTTTGGATGTCCGGATGTATTCAGAACGTAAGTTATGCGCGAAAGTGCAAACTTATGCATTTTTTTGACGCTTTTAGTCCCTGAATGACCCAAAAGTTTATTTTAGCACACCGAACCCCTCAAAGCCTATTTATAAGATATGTAAAGGATATTTATGGTATGTTTAACTTATGTTCATGTTCCGGAAGGTCTCTTACAGTTCAAATTGGCATACTTTCGCAGTTTGTCAAATTTAGTCCCTGTAGGCGAATTAACTTGTTTTTGCCATACCAAAGCCTTCAAAACTTATTTCTAAGTTATGTAAAGGTTATTTAAGGTATGTTAAGTATATGTTGATGTTCCGGAGTATTTGTCGCATTAAACTGATTACGTTTACGCACCAGTTTGCGTATAACTCTCCAGAAAGTGATATAGAGTTTGAAATTGGACAAAAGTCAAAACATGAAAAATGTCAAACATAAACAAACAAACATTGGGATCAAATAACATTGTTTTATTGATAATTGAACTATTCACAATGATTACAAGCACAGATGTTACAGTCTCCCCTACTTGTGGAAATTTCGTCCCGAAATTTATTTAGAGGAAACTCGTGGAAATAGATGTGAGTACTTCGCCTTCATTTGATCTTCACGTTCCCAAGTAAACTTGGGTCCATATTTAGATTCCCCGCGAACTTTGACCAAAGGAATGCGCTTTCGTTTAAGCCACTTGACTTCACGTTCCATGATTTCCACTGGCTTCTCAACAAATTTCAGTGTTTTATCAACACGAATTTCGTCAAGTGGTATGTGGAGGTTCTCATCAGCTAAACACCTCTTGAGATTGGACACGTGAAAGGTTGGATGAACATTTCCAAGTTCAGGAGGTAACTCAAGTCTGTAGGCTACCTTACCGATTCTTTCGACGATCTTGAATGGTCCAACGTATCTAGGTGCAAGTTTTCCTTTCTTTCCAAATCTGATCACACCTTTCCAAGGTGAGACCTTAAGTAATACACGATCACCGACTTGAAAATCCAAGGGCTTGCGTTTTGGGTCCGCGTAACTCTTTTGACGGCTTCTAGTTTTCTGAAGGTTATCACGAACTTTCTTAATCTTATCCGTTGTCTCTAAAATGAGGGCAGGTCTAGTAAGCGGGGCCTCACCGATCTTATTCCAGCAGACTGGTGAACGACATTTTCGACCATAGAGAGCCTCGAAAGGAGCCATGTTGATGCTGGAGTGATAATTGTTGTTGTAGGAGAATTCAATCAACGAAAGATGTGATTCCCAACTACCACCAAAATCGATCACACAAGCTCTAAGCATATCCTCCAGAGTCTGGATTGTTCTTTCAGATTGACCATCCGTTTGCGGATGATAAGCTGTGCTCAGATTAAGTTGGGTCCCCATAGCAGATTGCATGGTTCTCCAAAAATGAGAAGTGAAACGAGCATCTCTGTTAGAAATGATGTTCAAAGGAACACCATGTCGAGCTACAATTTCATCCACATAGATTTTAGCAAGCTTGTCAGCAGAAAAATCCTCACGGATTGGCAAGAAATGCGCGGACTTAGTAAGACGATCAACAACTACCCAGATGGCATCATGACCTTTCTTTGTGCGCGGAAGTTTGGTAATGAGATCCATAGTTATGTTTTCCCATTTCCAAACTGGGATCTCTGGTTGCACCAATAAACCAGAAGGACGCTGATGTTCAGCCTTAACCTTAAGACAAGTAAGGCAATTTGATACATATAAAGCAATGTCTTTCTTCATACCAGGCCACCAATACTGAATACGAAGATCCTTATACATCTTATTTGAGCTAGGATGAATAGAATAACGAGACTTATGGGCTTCATCCATAAGCAAGGTGCGAAGGTTATCTAGGCTTGGGACCCACAAACGGTCCATGAAGTAATACCATCCATTGTCCTTTAGTTCCAGATTGGGTGTTATGTGATAGGGAAATTGCTTATCCATTAAACCTTGTGAAACACAAGATTGTTGAACCTGAGAAATGCGTGCCTGGATATCGGATCGAACTTGAATATCAGATTGAACACGAACACAATGAAGCTTAGTTCGTTCCTTACGACTCAATGCATCGGCTACGACATTCGCCTTACCAGGATGGTAGCGAATTTCGCAGTCATAGTCATTTAGAAGCTCAACCCAACGTCGTTGCCTCATGTTGAGTTCTTTCTGATTGAAAATATGCTGAAGACTTTTGTGGTCCGTGAAAACCACACATTTTGTACCGTACAAATAGTGTCTCCAGATCTTAAGAGCGAAGACAACTGCACCTAACTCAAGATCATGAGTGGTGTAGTTTTTCTCATGTATCTTCAACTTCCTCGATGCATATGCTATGAATTTGTTCCTTTGCATCAAAACACAACCAAGACCCAATTTAGATGCATCACAATAAACGACGAAATCATCATTGCCCTCAGGCAAAGTCAGAACAGGCGCGTCACAAAGTTTTTGTTTCAAAGTCAGAAACGCTTCCTCTTGTTTGAATCCCCAATCAAAGGGTTTGTTCTTCTGGGTTAGAGCAGTTAGAGGAACTGCAATCTTCGAGAAATTTTCAATGAAGCGGCGGTAATATCCCGCAAGACCAAGAAAAGAACGAACTTCAGTAGGAGTAGTAGGCGTATCCCAATCCTTAATCGTACTGATCTTGGAGGGATCTACATGAATACCTTGTTCGTTGACAATATGTCCTAAGAATTGAACCTTTTAAGCCAGAATTCACACTTGGAGAATTTGGCGAAAAGTTTCTCTTTCTTTAGGAGTTCCAGAGTAAGACGAAGATGTTGCTCGTGATCAGCTCGCGTCTTAGAGTATATAAAAATGTCATCAATAAAAACAATGACGAACTGATCCAAATAAGGCTTGCAGACCCTATTCATTAAGTCCATGAAAACAGCAGGAGCATTAGTCAAACCGAATGGCATGACTGTGAACTCATAATGCCCATAACGAGTGCGGAACGCTGTCTTGGGAATGTCTTCTTCATGCACCCGAAGTTGATGATACCCCGAACGAAGATCAATCTTCAAAAAATAAGAAGCACCTTGTAACTGATCAAAGAGATCATCGATGCGAGGTAGGGGATATCTATTCTTGATGGTAAGCTTGTTAAGCTCACGATAATCGATACACATCCTAAAAGATCCATCCTTCTTCTTGACAAAAAGAACGGGAGCACCCTAAGGTGAAAAGCTAGGACGGATAAAACCTTTGTCATAGAGCTCCTGAAGCTGCTTAGACAACTCTTGCATCTCAGACGGTGCAAGACGATATGGAGCTCTAGCAATGGGGTTTGCACCAGGTACGAGATCAATACGGAACTCGACTTGGCATGCTGGAGGTAGATCAGGTAACTCTTCAGGGAATACTTCAGAATAATCCCGAACAACAGGAATATCTTGAATAGATTTACCTTTGCCCCTATCTGCTGTGACATGTGCCAAGAAGGCCACATAATTCTTTCACAGATACTTCCGAGCTTTAAAACAAGACATGAGTTTGAGACCACCAGCAGGTTTCTCACCATGAACTTGTAGGATCTCGCCTGTCGAAAGCGGCACACGAACAATCTTCTCAAAACAAACTACCTCTGCGCGATGCTTGGATAACCAATCCATACCCACTATAACGTCGAAGCTTCCAAGTTGCATAGGCGTGAGGTCAATAGGAAAAAGATGGTCGTTAAGGTTCAACTGGAAGTTGCGAAGAACAGAATCAAGAACAATGGGTTCACCACTAGCAACTTCTACTGTCAAGGGTTATCCTAGTTTCGTTCTAGACACGCGAAGCAATGGCTCAAAAGAGAATGACACAAAACTCTTATCGGCACCCGAATCAAAAAGAACAGATGCAGGCTGATTATTAATAAAGAACGTACCGTTCACCACTTCATTGTCTGCTTGTGCCTCTTGTGCATTCATGTTGAAGACTCGACCTCAAGCCTGAGCCTGATTCTGATATGGATTTGCGTTAGCTAGTCTTGGGCACCGGTTTCTGTAGTGGGTCAGATCCCCACAATTGTAGCTCGAACCAGGAGGAAAATGAGGTCGTGCAGCTTGACCTTGTTGCTGGGCAAGAGGCTGAGCAACTTGTTGGGCTTGGTCCTGAACTGCCAGATTCTGGTTAACAGGAATGCGACAAGTAGCGGCAAGATGACCAATTCTCCCACAGTTAGTGCAATGACGACATTGGATGTGTGGTTGATGATGGCCGTTACACCTGTTGCACAAAGGTGCATTGCCAAGATAAGGCTTCTTGGCTAGTGGTTGCGCAGGCTGATTTGGTGCAGCTTGGGCCTGTGCAGTAACGGCATAGTTTTGGGAAGCCTTTTGCTTCCTAGACCCTCTTGAGGAACTAGAATTCTTTCCCTTCTTGTTTTCACGTTTCTTGCTATCTTCTTTGTCAGACGCCTACTTCTTACCCTTGTCACCCTTTTTGTCCAGTTTTCCCTTTCGAACCTGCGACTCAGTCAATGTCGCTGCTAACTCGATCGCCTGACGGAGTGTGGTAGGGTTACTACCAGTAATGATGTCTTGTACTGAGTCAGGTAGACCATCGATGTACCTTTCGATAGCCTTGTCGAGTGGGGTAACCATTGTTGGGCAAAGCAGACTCAACTCCTCAAACCTATCAGTATACGCCCTGTGCTCGCCACTGTCTTGTTTCAAGTCATCAAACTCTCTCTCCAAAGCTCGCTGTTCATGATGAGGACAGAACTCCCTCATCATAAGGGCCCTAAGTTCAGCCCAAGTTTGTGCTAGAGCAACTTCTGCACCCCGGTCTCTCATAACCCCGTTCCACCACGTAAGAGCCCTCTTCTGAAACACACTCGAAGAAAACTCGACCTTGCGATTGTCAGGACACTGCACGTGACGGAAAGTATTCTCAATGCTCTCGAACCATTGAAGAAGCCCAGTCGCTCCCTCAGAACCACTAAACTTGAGTGGTTTTGCCGAGTTAAAATCCTTGAATTTGCATGGAGCATTGTTGTTGTTGTTGGCTTGGTTCCGTTGAGCAAAGAGGTTTGGGAATTGAGCAGCCATTTGCTGCGCAATGATTTCTGCCAATTCGGCAGTCGCTATCTGGTTTTCGCGTCGAGGAGGCATTCTAAAAGAGGACACATGGAAGGAAACGAGTGAGATGATTGAATGAAAAGGATGAGATGAAACAAAATCAACAAAAGCAAAGATGGTGGTCATTCGTCCGCATCGCAAGGCAAACAAGCGACACACAGTGAGTAATCAAAGTAAATGGGTCAAAAATAATGTATCGCGAAGAAATGCTCGCCTATAAGTGAACACTCACCCCAAGAGTTCCCAGGTAAGAGTGACTGGTCCGATTATGTGGATTTGTACGAACACTCTAGCCTTAGACAGAAAACCCAGGGTACAGGCATTCACTCTTCCAGTTTGCACGTGTTCACCCTATTTAGAACCCAAAACTTTGACGAGATTTTGAAAATTTGAAAGGCACAAGGCCAAAAAAATCAAACTGGAAGGGTTCAAAACCTTACAACAGAGGGTTCAAAACCTAGTAATCAATCATCCAAAAACAGATGATTAATTTTCAAAGCGGATTCGAACTTGATGTTCCCGTTGTGGTTATCACCTAAGGATAGGTGAAGTGCATGTTTTAAAATCTAAACACAAGATAACTTGTGTTGGGGTCCTAGAAAGGTTATAGTCTAGGTCAAAGCATTACTAATAACCTAATTCCCTATAACCATTGGCTCTGATACCAACTCTTCTGTCACACCCCGACCACGTAAAACATCAAATCATGGTGGAAATGTCGGGGAGTGTTGTAACAGAATTAATTGTTTCACAACCATGGAAATTAAAGTTACGTTTTATTTATAAAACAAGAGTATTACATTGTCTCAAAATAGGAAATAAAGAGTTCAGAACATAATTAAACTAGTTCTATCTTTATTTTATGTCTCTAAGGCACAGGTCCGCCCTAGTGTCACGATCATCATCCTAAGCGACTGCTCCTGAAAACACATGTGAAAATAGGTACGTCAGCATAAAAATGCATGTGAGATACATAGGTTTTGTGAAAATAGGATTCATGACTTATAAGTTTAGAAGAAGTTGTTTAGGAAAAGTCAGTCATGAACCTTGTAAATTGTTTTGTTTTGTAAATCATTTAAAAAGCGATAAGATCAAATGATATGTATAAATAAAAGAATAATGTATGGTTAAAGGTATAACCAAGTAAAATGAGTTGTATGAAGTAATTTGTTTGTAAACCAAAGTCTTGTGAGAATCTTGTTACTTGTGTAAAATGTATAAGTCCAAATTGAATGATTTAAATAACGCTATGATATGCAATATAATACAAACACTTATATATAGGAAGTACCAGTGGCGTATCCACCATGCTTGTATCATATTACTCACATCTTGTTACTTAAGTCACTTAAATAAACCACCAATGTATAAAGTCTATGTTTAAACCAATTGTCAAAAGTCCTTGTATAAATCATATCAAATGTTAATAGTCCAAAAGTAGTCAAGTAATGTATAGCAAATGTTATGTCTGGTAAGTAATGTGTTGTTACATAAACCAATTGTAAAAATGTACAAAACAAAGTATTTTGAATATATCAAAAAGTTATGTTTTGCAAAGTAATGCATGTTACATTGATACAAACACTTATGTGGTAAGTTAACGCATACATTCAAGCCTTGAGACAGTCGGATAACCCTAAGTCAAGGTTATCAAAAGAAATGTTTTCGGATTCAGTCATTCCTTACATCCAAACAAACCCGGGATGTCAGGAATGGGATTTGTCAAGTCCTATGGTACCAGTACTTACTACTGAGCGGCGTAGCTAATGTTAACGAATGTATATAAGTCCCGTTTGTGCAAACCAAATGTCATAGCAAATGTGAACATGTTATATGAAAACAATGTACTAAGTATGCTAAGTTAACATACGAAGCAGAAAAGTCATGTAAATCAATGTGCTAGCATGCTATCAGTCAACATACATAGCAGAAATGTAAAGTAAAACAATGTACTAAGTATGCTAAGTTAACATACGAAGCAGAAAAGTCATGTAAATCAATGTGCTAGCATGCTATCAGTCAACATACATAGCAGAAATGTAAAGTAAAACAATGTACTAAGTATGCTCACAATGGACATACATAGCATGAAATGTAATGTAAAACGACGTACTAAGTATGCACACAATGGACATACATAGCATAAAATGTAATGAAATCATGTACTATAATGTACTAATGAACATAACAAGCATATGATATGAAAGCATGAAAGGCACGAAAGTAACAAGTAGGCACATGTGTTTCACCCCAAAACAGTTTGAAAACAGTAAAAGAGGGGTCTATGTACTCACTTGAGATTGCTTAGTAGTCCTTGAGTAACAACCAAACAATGCTAGAGATCACGGATATCAAACGGCACCTAATATAGGTAACTATGTTAATATACCGGACCTAAACTGGAAGATCGGAAAGAATGAGGGTTCGTAAACCAAACAAGTATGGAGACTCGTGTAATATGGTTTAACAAAGCCTAGATACTAAAATGAAACCTAACCTAATTGCTTACGACACATTACGACCCGTTTAGGTAGATTATGCTACTTTAACGTGTCATTCGCGTGAAACGCGTTCGGAATGCCTAACTAGTCCTATGATAAGTAAAATATGCCTTAACATGTCTAATATTGTAGGATCGTTTTGTGACCCAAACGAGTCGTTCAGAAGAGATTTAATCCGTTTCAGAGGCGGAAACTAAGAAACGAATGTAGAAACAGCTTGAATATCAATTTAAACAACTTGTATACTGATATAACAGTGTTTACAGTCGAAAGGAAAACCGGCAGCACCTCGGTATCTCTTTCTGGAAAACCTTACAAATGAAATGACAAACATCCTATTTATAGTGTTGAGTGTTTCGCTTGAAGACACACATGACAAGTCAAGCGAAACCCACAAATTTTCTTTCAAGCGAAACCGACAAACAAATCTGTTTCAAGCGAAAGCTTTCAATCATGTAACATTCTGTTTTCATGCATGTCTTGTCTTCTTGTGAAGATGATGTAATGATGATGTCACTTTGATGATGTCATCATTGTATAAGATGACATCATGCTTGAACAAATCCACAGCGATCCCGAGACTCGATTTAAGACGAAGACGACAGATGTGTGCACCAACAGACTCCCCCTCAGATGTTGACGAGTCTTAAATGTCGAGTCTGCACAATATTCAGTCTTTATCAGTCTTTGAACTTCCAAACTCTTGTCTTAGCTCTTGTCTCACTCTAAATCCTCCTCTCTCTAGCAGACTCCCCACGAACAATCTCTACTCAGATGTCTTCAGACTCCCCCTTTCGCTATGCTGGGATCACAGTCTGGCTTGTTAAAATCACATAAACCTCAGGTATCGGAACCTGGCACTCTATTTTCAGGTTCAAGATTGAAACCTGGCTACACCTGCATATTCTTAACCCAGAAGTAAATTTCACAAATTTAACATTTCAACAAATTTACTATCTTCTAATCACTCGAACACACAATCTCAAAATGATTTAATCATTAGAAATATCTGATGAACCACATAAATGAATATCAAATTTCATTTCAAACATCTTCAAACAAACTTTCTTTCCCAAACCTGTTCGTCATGTTCAGCACTTGGAATTTTGAAAATCAGCTTCTCCAACATTAGTTGTTGAAAATCTTTTTGAATTTTTCAAAATTTATGCTAAACCACACTGAAAATCTTTTTGGAATTTTTGAGATATTAAGAAATGCAGTAAAGAAATATTTACATACAATATTTTTGTGAGTTCGTGCAAGAGGATCATATCAGTTTTTGACAAGTCACAAGTACCGTTGAGCTTAGTTACACATTAAGAATTAAACAATTCACTTAGATTGCCGATATACTGATCCACTTAAATTTTCACACAAATTTCAACTGATTCAGGATATGAGTTAGATGTTTTAAGGACTTAAACTTATTCATGTGTCCCACCTCTTGAATATACTCCCATATCCAGATCCCAATATTCAGTCTTACAGGTGAGTATACCACAGATGATATCTGTAAAGGGTTAAATTGCGAGGGCCGTGAGAGCTCAGGTCGATCTTTCGATACGCAGAGAGATGACGGCTTCGACTTTTGGTGTGTCCCCTTTAGAGGATCTTTTGATTACAACAGCAATGACTATCAATTTTATTGTTTCATCAATTTGTTGAGGGCTGTGCTATATTTCAAGCAAGCGAAAAGTATTCTCCGGGGACTAGGCCATCGCTTCCGCAAAATCAGAAGTCCCGGGATAATACCCCAGATATCACTGAGCATAAAGACCTAGTATCTCAGAAAGAGGGACCTTTCAAACGAGATTTTAGGGGTTACCTATATATCCAAGTAGTGTTCCCCACGAAACAAGCAAGTTTGAATTTAAGTTTATATCCCGAAAAAGTTTACTAAATGTGTAAAAACCTATCGGCATATCATCAGTGAGACCGTTTAACGCTATTTAAACAATACAATTCTTTAGCATACTGTAACTGTCTACTGATGTACTATAATTTCCTCTTCTAGACAGAAAAACTCATTTATCATTTTATCATGTTTTTGTCTTTTTCAAATTTTCTAATGTTTTTGGATTTTCTGAAATTTTCTACTCCCCCTAAAATGCAAACACATTTTAGGAAATATGAAATCAAACTGTACAATAAACTTGACAACTGATATCGAATCGCTTCAAATCGCCATCCACTTGGCATAAACAATCAGAACTCCCCCTTTCACAAAACTATTTTCTCATAATGATTTCAAAACACTTAAGTTTGTTTTAATTAGAATGATTTTTCCGGAAAATAAGTTTTGTTGATTTAACCACTTGTAGGTTCGGGGTGTGGTTCATCACATTGTCTTTCAAGTACCACATGAATGTATGATCCAATCAAGTTCAATCTAATGACCTTGATTAACCACTTATAGGAAAAACAAGTACAACTTAATGTCCTTGATTTTACCACTTGTAAAAATAAACCTTCATCAACCAACTTGTAAGAATACCACATCTACACAAAATCATTTTACTGATAAAAATGCCGATTCCTGCTTCACACTTACCAACCTGGAAGCTCCGGCGTAGTCCTTTCACCTGTAAAATTTTAACAATTTTAGCGACTTTCATACAAACACTTTAAAATATGAATGATGCCGATTCCTGATCCACGATATAAACTTGGGATCTCCGGCAAAGTCCTAAGACTTCAAGGGAAACAGACTTCCATCCAAGTCTTTTCAGACTTGATGGCTTTTAGTTCTTGCGCAGTAGGGGTGTAAGTTGCCTTTTTAGTTGCATAAAAATCTTTAACCCCCTTTGCTTTCCCATTTAACATTTTTCCAAAAAATTTCTTAACACTTCCATTGAATGTTTTTTCGACAACAAATTTAGTATTCTCTTTGTAAAACTGATTCGAGATATCAACCTTACCAACTTTCTTTTTAACTTCTTCAAATTTCAGTGATGGAAACTCATCATCATTCACTGAAATTTTCACCTCACTCTGTTGCTCTTCTGGCTTTGTGGAACCAGATTCATCTCCGACATTCACATCAACTTTCTTAACAACCCACACTTGGTTGTCATTCTCTTTCTTTTTATAAAAATTCTTTTTAGAACACTCACCAACCTCATAAGTTGAATTTTCAAAAATTTTAAGTCTGTCGGTTAGTGGTTCAACATCAACAACCTTTTCTTTCAATTTCTGAGAAACTCCCTGTTTTGTTTTGGCATTTTTCTGACAGTTCCATGCAATGTGACCAACTTCATTACACTTGTAACAGGTTCGAGTCTCTCTTTGATAAACCACTTCAGTTCCATTCTTCTTCTTTTCAGCAAGAAACTCTTGATTTGACTGTCTCCAGAATGATTTCTTTTGTTCCTCTTCTGCACTTCCACCTGACACAAATTCTGTTTTTGTTTTAGAATTTTTCAAATTTTTATGATTTTCTGGTGGAATAAATCCAAGACCTTTCTTTTTGTAGCTACGATTTTGATTTGGTTTCTTTTGAAAACCAGAACCAGAATTGTAACCCTTTTTCTTGTTTAGACGTTGTTGAACTCTTGAAGTGTACTTTTTAGGTTTTTCAATAAGATTTAAATCTTTTATTTCAGAAATATTAATTTCTGTCATTTTAAAAACCTTTTTGATCATATCAAAACGAACAATTCTTATTGGAAACTCTTTGTCAGAGTACAATTTGTCCGAATCATTTAAAGTGTATGCAACTTCAAATGCTTCATCATCCAAATTTGCTTTCGATAACAAAAAGTCTTTACTATAAGACCGTTTAACCGACGACTTTGGACTGTTGACTGACGAATTTGACCCTCTAGACTCAGACTTTGACTCGGATTCCTCCTCAGTATCCAACACCTGATCGACCACCTTTTTGATTAACTCAGACTCATGATCAGTATCAGACGAGGTAAAAGTGACATCAATGTTATCTGGTAAAACGTCAGTTGTGTCTGTTTTTAGCTTTATATTGACTGCTTTTTCAAGTTGCTCCTCATTTGGTTTTCTAGGAGAATACCCTTCCCAAATTGGAGGCGGACACTTGTTATAGCTAACAGTCGGTTCCTTACCACAATCTTTCTTCTTCTTTGGCTTCTCATCTTGAAAAGCTTCCATACCTGCAACAGTTGGATAAATACGATCAATGAGATAATCAGAACTAGAATAACTTTGTAATAAACGTCTAATCCTCTCATTCTCGATCTTTTCTGTCTCCAACTCTTGCTTCCATTTAGCACTTTCTTCGATGTAAAAGTTGATGGCTTTCTGCTTTGTCATCATTACAGCATTCATCATCGTTAATTCTTGTTCTCTTTCTGAGTTTGTCTTTTGAAGACCAGTCACTGTTTTGTTCAAGACATCATATGATTCTTTCACATAGTTGAGATTGAACAGTAACTGCTCCTTTTTCAGCAATAACTTTAATTTCTTCAGTTTGAACAATTTCATCCTTTTCAGCATCACTTTCAGTCTTCATATTCTTTTGCTCTTTTACAGCTTGTTTCTCCTTCAGCTTCTCCAGGTGATCTGCAAAATAGAAATGAAAACTTTCAGGAGAAAGATGAGTTTTTGCTACATTTATATGTTTTTCTTCCTCATCATCACTACTGCTATCAACTTGTGATTTATCAAACTGTACAGATTTTTCAGAATCAGCATTTGATACACCAGAATCAGACGGTGTTTGATCAAATACAACTTCTTTTTCTGAAGTAACATCATTTTGTACACTCTCATCTGAACTTTGTAGACTTTCATCAGCACTTTCTGAACTTTCAACAGAAACAACAGACTCTTCATCCACACTCTTTGCAATCACTCCAATAGACTTCATCCATGTGGTAAACATGTCTGGTTCTCTGACAATCTTAGCAATGAAAGCTTTAAAATTCCCATTCTCATCTGTAAACATATTCCAGCTGAAGCCTTCAGGTAGCCTTTCATCATCTTGATCGACTATGCATGCTTTGCTATCAGGAGAAATATAATCGTTCCAGTCAAAATCCACCACACACGCTCTTTTTGAATCCTCGATTCTTCTACCATGAGCCGTCTGTGAGTCTTGTGATTGACCAACTTGCTGATAAATGGCTTTCCGGTAGTAATCATCTTTTCCAAACGGATTCTGAGCGCCACTAGCTTCTCTGTTCTTGCACTCCCGCTTGAAATGGCCTTTCTCCCTGCAACGAAAACAAGTAACTTTAGATTTATCAAAACCTAAAGTAGATACATGAGCATCAAGAAAGTCATTTCTCCCAGTAATCATTTTGAACTTTTTAGCACGTCTAAGAACACTCGCAAGACACCATTTGATATCCATTAATTCCATCTCTTCGGCGTCTATCTGATCGTAATCCTCTTTGGTAAGCATAGGATTTCCGATTCTACCAGCCACTAGACCCTCATAAGATAACAACACTGATCCGAGTAAAGCCATGTGGTCTTTAGAAGTGTCTTCTGAAAAACTTTTACCTTCTGGAAGATTTAAAGCGATGTTGCACTGAATCACATAACCATTTCCTGTCTTTGTGCTTTGAGACTGAAAGCTTTCTGATGAACTCTTTGGATTGACACTCGGATATAATGAGAAACCACTGCTGCTTTTGTTTGAACTTTGATCAGCTTTTTCCGATGAATCTCCAGCACTAAAAGCAGTCTGGATTTTCGGACTTCTCTCAGCTTCTGGAACCGGAATACTACCTTTGTAGTACATCTTTACATCTTGTTGACCACTTGGACTGTTAATCCTCGCGATCTTCTGCTGTTCCAAATCTTGACCCTCAATCTTTTCGATAAACTCACCAATTGATAACCCATCATAAACCCCTGTGTTTTTCAGAATCATCAAATAAGTTCTCCACTCTTTTTGTGGTAACGCATCAGCTAATTTGTCTACCCACTCTTCAGACTCCTTTTTTATACTAAGCATTGACATAGATCGCACAAGGTGACAGTATCTTTCAATCAGCTTCTTTGTGTCTTCACCTGGTAGACTGCTGAACAGCTCAAACTCTTTCTTTAACAGTGCCTTCTTGCTTTTAATCATTTTTTCGCTACCCTCAAATTTGACTTTAAGTGCATCCCAGATTGACTTTGCAGTTTTGTCATGCTGTAGCAGAATGAAAATGTCTTCTTTGATAGCTTGTTGAAGCAGACTGATCATCATCTTTTCAGCTCTATACATATCACGTTCTTCATTACTAAATTCATGTATTTTTTTATCAACTTTCAAATCAGTCTGTGGCAAAACATATTTCTTCAATATACATTCCCAAGACCTAAGATGGTTTGCCTGAACCCAGTTCTCGAATCTATCTTTCCACCCGTAGTATTCTTCGATACTCATCAATTTCGGGGGCTTTTGGGTGGTTCCCGTCTCATTTTCCAAATTCATATTCTGAGCAATTGAAGCTGGAGTAGTAGAAGTCGCAAAAGCGTTGTAAAAATCGTTATCCATGATTCAGAAATACGTTTGTCAAAACAGTCACGTTTGAATGAACTTGTTCACCTCTTAAAACTATACCTGAAACAGACAAACAAACAATCAGTTTAAAAAACTTATCAATTAACAGAATAAAACTGATACTCGAACTGGTGACAATTCTGTGCGGATTGAAGGTTAACATACTCTGCGGACAGCTATGACCCGGATCAAATACAAACGACCTTTTCCAATGACCTGACTAAAACACACGACCTTGACCCTTTCAAATGATTTTGCAAACTGAAATCAAATCTTTGAGTATATCAAATTCAAGTCACATGAGCCGAGAACACTTTAGTCTGATTGAGCCGTAAACAATTCACTGACTTTAAAATAACCGACAAACACTTCTTTAAAAATCACATGCAATCTTGTTTGATCACATTCACATGTACTGTATCGGAAGTTGAACCCAAATGCCGACAATGTGTCACATAAAGACTTTAATGAACCGACAATCCTGATCAATCCTAAATGCTCATTGGACCTCAAAACCACTAATCCGAATGTTCACATGCAAACCAATTCTATAAATCTCGAGACTTTGTAACTTGACTTAATAGCCGACAACTTAGATATTAATCAACTTTGATTGGACCGTTCACATATCTAGACTTATCCAAGACACATGATATCATTTACCAACTATCTGACAATCCGTATTTAATGTGTCACATAGATCGATGAACTTTCTAAGCGGTGTGTTGATTTCAAGCGAGACTCATGAGCAAAAACCCACACGTATTTCAAACGAAAGCCGCACGTATTTCAAGCAAAAGCCGGTGTTTCTCTTCAACCACTACCAAAATTTCAAGCGAAAGCCAGATGATGTCAGCAAATTCGAACAACTTTTCAAGCGAAAGTTCAATTTGAATCAAATTTAAGTCGATTTTACTTCTGAAACTTTCCAGGATTTGTTAAAACATGATTACGCATGATATGTGAGAATTTGAGCCAATTTTAACCGTGAAAATTTTTAATTTTTGAAAAAGAATGGTGTAGAAACAGAAAAAGTGACGAAAACAGGCTGTTTTTGCGAGATCTCTTCCTCCTGAGCTCTGATACCACTTGTAGGATCGTTTTGTGACCCAAACGAGTCGTTCAGAAGAGATTTAATCCGTTTCAGAGGCGGAAACTAAGAAACGAATGTAGAAACAACTTGAATATCAATTTAAACAACTTGAATATCAATTTAAACAACTTGTATATTGATATAACAGTGTTTACAGTCGAAAGGAAAACCAGCAGCACCTCGGTATCTCTTTCTGGAAAACCTTACAAATGAAATGACAAACATCCTATTTATAGTGTTGAGTGTTTCGCTTGAAGACACACATGACAAGTCAAGTGAAACCACAAATTTTCTTTCAAGCGAAACCGACAAATCCACTTTGATGCATGTCTTCTCTTCTTGTGAAGATGATGCAATGATGATGTCACTTTGATGATGTCATCATTGTATAAGCTGACATCATGCTTGAACAAATCCACAACGATCCCGAGACTCGATATAAGACGAAGACGACAGATGTGTGCACCAACAAATATTGTTACCAAATCAGTTTAGATACCAAAAGTTATGTTACATATGCTTAAAATGAATTTTGGCGTAAAAAGGGGATTTTGGTAATTTACCTAAGGCATATATACTACCTATCATACAACTACTCAAACGATGTGACCATAAGGTATAACCTCGGAAGGTTATTCCCTATACAACTATGGTCACCTAATGTGTTTGGTCGGATCCTAATGATCGACCAAACGGGTCGGGTTCGAAAGTATAAATGATTGTTTAGATCGCTTACCTTACGACCCTATATAAGCACTAAACTAAAAGTGACGAGCTAAGCATGTTAAAACATGCTTAACTAAGTTTAGAAAACAGGTTTGGTATCAAAACAAACGGTTTTGATACCCAAGAGTAGTATGGTTACAAAATACGCAATAATACGCATTTTGGCTGAAACTACGACTCGTCACTGAGCCTAGATAACGTGGTAATCAGTAGGTATAGTCACTAGGGACTATGACCATCGTGATTACACTCACGTTATGAAGTTCAAATGAACTTCGTGTTGACCATAAACTGGTCAACGCAGAAAGTCAAACATAGTTTGACTTTCGGACTAGAAAAGCGATAAAAGAACGAAGGAACACTTACAAAGGGTCCCCGCAAGTAAAACTTGATCGAATAGCTCAGGTATGAAGCAATGACTCCAACTTAGAGCTTTGAGATCAGATTTGTGGGTTTTGAGTTGTGAAAGGGTTGGGTATTTATAGGATTCTTGGAACCGTTAGGATCGTTCCTCGAATACCGTGCTTTGATCTAGTCCCTACAGTTGTTGCAAACTTGTGGTAACTCAAAATGGCCCCCAACATCAGGGATTAACATGTGGCATTGGCCTTTGGAGTGTTTGGGAGCTGTTAACAATTGATTAAACAACCTTTTCTGATCTGAAAGGGCCTCGCGTGACGCCTAGGGGTCTAGGTGTCACGCCTAGGTCCTTCTGATCAGCAAGCAGTTTCCAAAGTTTCCATTTCAGTCCTCGTTGTGTATTAAGGCCATTTCCGGCATGTTTACGGCTCGTTAAGTCAAATTTAAGGCCCTAAAATGATGCCTAAACATTGTGGACATGAAACATGCTCAAAAATATCCCGTATGTCGGTTAGTTTGGTCATACGATCGCGATGTTCGCTTAATTACGACGACATGCGCATAAGCGCGAATAACGATCCAAATTGCGAGACGAATGGATTTTTCTCATGCCAAACACTAAAATAAAATATTTTAGTGCTTACATAAATTTTTGGCTGTCCGGATGTATTCAGAACGTAAGTTATGCGCGAAAGTGCAAACTTATGCATTTATTGACGCTTTTAGTCCCTGAATGACCCAAAAGTTTATTTTAGCACACCGAACCCCTCAAAGCCTATTTCTAAGCTATGTAAAGGATATTTATAGTATGTTTAACTTATGGTCATGTTCCGGAATGTCTGTTACAGTTCAAATTGGCATACTTTCGCAGTTTGTCAAATTTAGTCCCTGTAGGCGAATTAACTTGTTTTTGCCATACCAAAGCCTTCAAAACTTATTTCTAAGTTATGTAAAGGTTACTAAAGGTATGTTATGTATATGTTGATGTTCCGGAGTATTTTTCGCATTAAACTGATTACGTTTACGCACCAGTTTGCGTATAACTCTCCAGAAAGTGATATAGAGTTTGAAATTGGACAAAAGTCAAAACATGAAAAATGTCAAACATAAACAAACAAACATTGGGATCAAATAACATTGTTTTATTGATAATTGAACTGTTCACAATTATTACAAGCACAGATGTTACAGAGGGATTGTGTTAGCAAATAAAAACACACCCAAAGGTGAGTACATAGATCCCCTCTTTTTACTGTTTTCGATTGTTTTGGGGTGATTCATATGTATCAAAACGATTTCAATATTCTAACGATGGTTTCAAAACGATTGAGATGGTTTATACAAAACTAATAACGATTTCAATAATGTGAACGAACTTGTTGGTGGTAGTTACATAACGAATGACATTCATTAGCATTGATCAAGCCGACCAGTATTAGGTTATGGTACCATAGGATCCGACAAATCTTGTTATCAGACCGGACCCATGGTTATGTGTGGGTTAGGTGGGTAACGACTGAATCTGATTATTGTTAACATACCCTTTGGAGGTTTGTTAATGCAAGAACGAGTTGAACGATGGACGAGTCACAAAGGTTTGAATGTTATTAGCGAGACGACCAAAATTAGTATTCACAATTAAAACAAGAACGATTTTGAACGATTGAACGATTATGAACGATTTAAACAAATGGACGATTTATGATTTGGTTTACGAAAACAAATGTTTTGGGTTAAGATTCATGGCACCAAGGTTTATAAATTATAACCAATATGTTTTGACTTGGTTATTCATTTTACAATACAATCATTTTACAAAACAAGGTTTTCTACTATCGAACAACGAAGTTGTACGAGTTATTTCAACATGTAAACGAGCCATGAATCTGACACTCACACAAAAACTATGTGCTCGCAAGCATTTCTTTGCTGACTTTGTTTTTACATATGTTTCAGGTGATGTCGCTTAATGTTGATTGCGAATAGGATGCATGCTCACTTAGGACTGGACGAGGCCTTAGTGATTTAATAACGATGATAGACTATGTTTGACTTGTTTGTTTAACTTTAAGACAATGTTTAATATTTAATAAAACGAAACTTTTTGTATCCATGGTTTGAAACAATACTTCTGTTACAAGACTCCCCGACGTTTCCGCCACGATTTATTGTTTTATGTGGTCGGGGTGTGACAATTTTCCCGGTGATTAAGTCGATATAAAAATGAGGGACTTCATGATAGAGTTTTGTCTAGTAAGTTGTATGTTGTCTTCCTTCCTATGGAGGATGGAGGTACGTAATCTACCAAATGAGAATACGCAGGTTAAATTTTGTAATCCTTCCCATGGAGGATGGAGGTAGATATTCTATCCAAGGAGAATATGCAAGTTCCATTTTAGTTTCTTAACCCATTCCCAAACCACCAGGAATCCCATGCCTTGTAGAAAGTGTGAACTCACCTTAGGTTAGCTCGGCAGATACACGAAAAGGTCACTTGAGCTATATGTGGTCAACCACATCCTAACATGGTTACCATGTAAGTCAGGTCTTGGTTCAAGTATTTCACATAGGTCTACACATAAGCTAATAGATTACGAACCCGTATTGATCATGGCAAACACGTAAGATCACATTCAACACATTAACAGTCAAATATACATCATAAGCAAACTTGTGCGACTCAATTGATTGGGCTCGCACAAGTTTAATGGCCCAACAGCCTTGTGCGATTAACTAATTGAAGCCCAACAATAATTGGTCCAACCTGTTGTGCATCCAGCACAACTTGTGCGACTCACAACGGGTTGTGCGACTGGAATAACCCGACCCAATAACATAAGCAACCCAACATGTACACGGCCCAAACAAATAAACATAAATCAACTTGTGCGGTCCATTTAGTCTTGTGTGACCCAGTTTAACTTGTACGATTATAGGTATCTTGTGCGACTGAGTTGGGCCGGATGGCCCAAAATCATAACAAGGTCTAAACAGTTGTGTGTGGCCTATGGCTTGTGCGATCAGCACCGTCTTGTGCGATCCACTTTGCCTTGTGCAATCATGCATAACTAAACGGTACACTGTGTTTTATTGGTTGTACCCATCTTGTGCGACTGCACTTGTGCGACCAGGGCTTGTACGATCAGATGAGATCTTGTGCGATCTGATCTTGTGCGACCGACAGACTTGTTCGATTTGTTATGTGATTTTCCTAAAAATCATGCAATCCATTCTAACAGTTTCCTAATTCTCATTCATTCAATCAAATCATCACTAACAATTTTTATCTCTACTTTAATCGATCAAATCATGGTTCTTATCACATAATTCATATACACTCTAATCATATTCAAAACATAAGCAACAACTTATACACTAAACAATCAGATCATTGGATTCAAATCATCATACCACACCTCATACTCGATCATGCATTTAATCCGAACACACATACATACAGCCGATTACATTGCATCCATTTGGTTCTTAGATCGATAACATGCAACCCTATTCTTATAAACATCATCACATAAACCCTAATTCCAAATCAACACTAGTTTCACAATCATCATATAGGTTCGGTTCGATCATTTAAAGGCATCAACCAAATATATATATCACTTATTCATACATTACCACAACATCAAGAATCATTCATCATACAAACAACCCTAGCTATCAAATCATGGAATTATAATATCATCTAACAAAACAATAATCATGAAACACTAAATGGTTAGAAGATAGGATGAGGGGTCGATCCGAATCAAGAATGCTTCGACAGAAGGGGATGTGATGTCGTCCGCTTTGAGAGAGAGGGAGGAGAGAACTAGTGTTTGGTGTGTATTGTGTTTTGCAAGTAATGAGGAGTATACCCCCTCCTCATGAGGTTATGTGCAATAAATGGAATGGGCCGAACCCATTACGGGTTGCCCTTGTGGTTCGAGTGCAAAGAGTGTGGCCCAAAAAGGACTTTTGCAATCGGGTTGAGGTTGTGCGGTTGAGTTTGTGTTGTGCAATCACATTACATATACGTATATTACACAATCCATATAAAAGATAAAACATAAATTCCATTAAAATCACATAGTCACATAATCACATAACGTCCACACTGGTTACATCAAAGTATAAAGAAAGGTTTGAAATACGAGTTGTCACATCATCCCCAAGTTAAAAGAAATTTCGTCCCGAAATTTAGCACGTAGTTACTGAGGAAGCTAGTTAGGGTGCGTGGTTTCCTGGTTTTCCTGGGGTGTTACATCCTTCCCCCATTGGTTTGGAATTTCGTCCTGAAATTCCGAAGTAGCTTCAGCCTCAGTAGTGGTTTCACTTTTCTCGAACAACTGGGGATACTTGTGTTTCATCTGGTCTTCTTGTTCCCAGGTAAACTCTGGGCCACGACGGGAGTTCCAACGAACTCGAACAATGGGTATTCTGGTACGTTTGAGAAACTTAACGTCTCCGTCTGTGATCTCTACTGGTTCCTCGATGAATCACAACTGATCGTCGATGGTGAGTTCCTTGAGAGGAACTATGAGTGTCTCATCTGATAGACACTTCTTCAGATTTGAAACATGGAATACGTTGCGAACTCCATTGAGTTCTTCAGGTAGATTCAATCTATAGGCCACCTTGCCAATTATCTCAATGATTTCGAAAGGTCCAACATAACGTGGATTTAGTTTGCCTCGCTTGCCAAAACGAATCACACCTTTCCATGGTGAGACTTTTAGTAGCACTCGGTCCCCAACCTGGAACTCGAGTGGTTTCCTGCGCTTATCAGCATAGCTTTTCTGACGGTCACGAGCTACCGCCATTCATTTCCGTATTTGGGCAATCTTTTCTGTCGTGTCGACGACGAGTTCTGGGCCAGTGATTTGACTGTCGCCAACTTCTGCCCTTCATAAAGATGATCGGCATTTTCGTCCATACAATGCCTCGAACTGAGCGGCCTTGATGCTGGTGTGGTAACTGTTGTTATAAGAAAATTCTACTAAAAGTTGGTGTCTTTCCCAGCCGTTACCAAAGTCGAATACACATGCTCGAAGCATGTCTTCCAGAGTTTGAATTGTGCATTCAAACTGCCCATCCGTCAGTGGATGTTACGCCGTGCTCATGTCTAGACGTGAGCCAAAGGATTTGTGCATTGCTTGCCACAAATCAGAGGTAAAACGTGGATCTCGATCAGAAATGATGGAGGTTGGCACCCCGGGCCTCGAAACTACTTCCTTCAAGTAGACGTCTGCTAGTGTGGAGAACTTATATGCAGACTTGGTCAGTCGATCCACTATCACCCAAATGGTATCATTTCCTCGTTGAGATCTAGGTAAGCTAGTAACGAAGTCCATGGAAATTTGCTCCCATTTCCATGTCGGTATCTCTGGTTGCTGAACTGCTGAAGTAGGCCTGATGGCTTCTGGTATTCAACCTTGACCCTCGCACAGGTCAAACATTTACTAACATAGGTCGCTATGTTAGCTTTCATGTGGGGCCACCAGTACGTAGTCTTGAGATCGTGGTACATCTAATCTGAACCAGGATGTACTGTGTCACACCCCCAAAATCCACACGCGGAGTATCACCGCTTGGAGGCGTGACTGACCAGGATCAAACCACTAATCATATTGAACAAGCAAGTAATTAATTGTAAAAGTCCAACCAACACAATTAGTGTCCAAAACAAACATAGTTTAAGTTATGAACAGAAGCATAATGTTTAAAACCAAAATGTAAGTTTACATATCCAAGGTTTAACATGGCACACTACTGTCCATGTCCCACAATGACTCTTCCTTGTGCAAGGTCCAGCTAAGTACCTATTGACCTACAAAGCATGTAGTAACGAGTCAACAATAATGTTGAGCGAGTTCCCAGTTGGGTGTTCGTTTTAAGTTGTTTCAAAAACAGTTCCTTTAACTGGCATCCCTGCCGTGGGGGTTACCCCATATTTGAAAACGTGATTTGTTTAACCCATTAACTCTGGCAATCCAGCCGTGGGGGCTACCCCATGGTAGTTATCTGGCATTTCGGCCGTGGGGGCTACCCCATGTATACACTAGACTCGTTACCATATCGACTACTGACGAAAGTCATGTTTAAGTGCCCTGAACTGTCAATGTCTATCATCATTGACGTGCCCAGATCCATTAGTTCACGCCCGTCCTCTGCGGCATGGTGTGAGGCTTGTCAGACCTAAATAGCGCTATCTAACTAATGACCCGCTCGCCATTGGCCCGGCGACTAAGTCGATATAAAATAGGAGGGACTTCGTGATAGAGATTTGGTCTAGTTAAAGTTATCTGTCCGTAAGGACGAGGAATTACATTCCTGAACCATTACTGACCTACCCAAGAAGGACGAGGAATCCATATTCCTTAACCCCATTCCCAACCCCTGGGAATCCCATGCTTTGTAGAGTGTGAACTCACCTTGGTTTGCTCGGCAGATACCCAGAAAGGTCAAATCTAGATGCTAGTGGTCAACCACGTCCTAAAATGGTTACCATACAAGTCAGGTCTAGGTGCACGTATGATTACACATAGGTAGCAGATTATAAACACAAGTTGATCATGGCAAACACATAATACACGTTAACACCTTAACAGTAACAGTCAAGCACTCCTCGTGTCTAATCTTGTACGATCCGAAAGATATGGCCCAAAAACAATCGGCCCAACATGTTGTGCGTTCAGCACGGCCTTGTGCGATCCACAACATGTTGTGCGACTCCGATAAACACCCGACCCAAAATATCAAGAAGCCCAACATAACATAAGTGGTTAAATAAGTAACCGGCCCAACAATATAATCACGAATCCCTTGTGCGATCCGTGAACCCTTGTGCGATTGAAGCTAATCCGGCCCAAACATATACCCGGTCCAACAGTTAAGTAACATGACAACTTGTGCGGTTCATTAATTCTTGTGCGACTGAGATGTCTAGTGCGATTAGTTTTATTATCCGGATATCACGGAAATCAGTTACATAACATTTATCTTGAAATCAATCACAAAGTTTCCATTTATTTGACCGATCAACAAATTAACCGTTTCACCCTTAATTTATATTCGATCAAACAAGCAACCATCATCACTAACAGATATACGTTTCCCCAAGTCTAATACAATTTACAAACCAAGCATCATCTCACCATTTAATATGCCTAACATGCATACTGACAATATTATCAAAAGTCTCATGCAGATTATCAACATCACTCGGTTCATGTGTATAATCAAGACATCAATCAATTCTCATCACATGAGTATTGATAATATTTCACATGCACACTCCTTTCTATTGGACCTCACAAAATAGTGGGCTGACAACTAGATCAAATCACATGCAATACTCACTTCAAAGCACTGAAACATTTAATTCAGATCACTAACACATGTATATCCTACACAACCTAATCATTACCAATCATTCACTGACTTCATACACTTCATAACATCATTAACATTAAATAAATCGAATGGTCCTACTCTAATAATTGTTAGCACAAATAGTCTTTCAGTAAGTCACGCCATCTTTTGATCATGCACCCTAAATCATTATTTCATCAATAAACAGTTAACATAAATAGTCTTTATATCACCAAAACACGTATGTCTCATTTACACACACCAGCGAGTCATAAATCATACTATCACACTGTCACACCCCGACCGCGTAAAACAACAAATCGCGGCGGAAACATCGGGGCGTGTTGCAACAGAATTAATGTTTCATAACCATGGATATCAAAAGTGTTTCGTTTTATTAAACATTGAGTAATTACATCGTCTGGAAATCTAAATACACTATTTAAACATAGTCTATCATTGTTATTGAGTCACTAAGGCCTTGTCCAGTCCTATGTGAGCATGCATCTTATCAATCGATATCATCCAACAATACCTGAAACATATGTGAAAACGAGGTCAGCAAAGAAATGCTGGCGAGTACATAGGTTTTGTGAAAATAAGATTCATGACTTCTGTTTAAGAAAATGTTTAGTCATGAACCTTGTAATTTGCTTTGTCTTTGTAAATCATTTGAAAAATAATAAGTTCGGATGATAAGTATAAATAAGAAAATAATGCATGATTAAATGAATAACCATGTAAATGAGTTTGCATAAGATAAGTTGTTTATAAATCAATGTCTTGTGAAAAGTATGTTATTTGTATAAAATGTTCTATGTCTCAAACTGAAATGATTCAAATAACGCTATGATATGTAATACCATACAAACACTTATATATAGGAAGTACCAGCGGCGTATCCACCATGTTTGTATCATATTACACACGCATCGTTACTTAATCACTTAACCAAACCATACCAAACAATGTAAAATGTCTATGTTTAAATCAATTGTCAAATATATTGAATAATATGTCAAAGTATTCATGTCAAGATGTAAATCATGTCAAAATGTCTATGTCAAATATCCATGTCAAATATCCATGTCAAATGTCTATGTCAAATATCCATGTATGGCAAGTGAAATGTCTCAACTAAACCATATGCACAAAAACAAAGTATTGAAGTAAAACTTGGTTTAAATCAAAGTTATGTTTTGTGAGAAAATGCATGATCAAATGTCAATCATGTTAAAATGTTTACCCAATCGTTAACCCATTTTGTAAAATCGTTCTAGTCGTTCTTGTTTTAATTGTGAAACTACTTTATGGTCGATTCTCTAATAACATTCAAACCTTCTTGACGCGTTCCTCGCTCCATCTCGCTCTCGCTCTCGTTCTTAACAAACCCTTACCAAAGGATAAGTTAATAATTACAGATTCAGTCGCTACCCACAACCCCCACACATAACAATGGGTGCAGTAAATAACGGGATTTGTCAGATCCTATGGTACCATAACCTAATACTGGTCGGCTTGATCATTGCTAATGAATGTCATCGGTCATGTAAACTACAACCAACAAGTTTGTTCACTTTTTGAAATTTGTTATTAGTTTTTGAAATCATTGTATTCGTTCTTGAAATCATTGTATTCGTTCTTGAAATAATTGTAATTGTTCTCGAAACCATTGATAAAACATTTAGCACATATGAGTCACCCCAAAACAGTTGAAAACAGTAAAAGAGGGGAATAATGTACTCGCCTGGGAGTGCTTAGGAGTCTTGAACAACTACCAAGTAAGCTAGAGGAGTCCCGGAAATCAAACGGTACCTAACATAGGTAACTACATAATTAACCCGGACCTAAATCGGAAGACTGGGTAGCAGGAGGGTTTGTAAACCAAATGAGTGTAGGAACTCATATGATATGGTTTAACAAATCCTACATACTAAATGAAACTTAACCTAAGTATTATCGACCCATCGCGACCCATTAAGGTAACTTATGCTACTTTAACGCGTCGTGCGCGTGAAACGCGTTCGGACCGTCTAACTAGCCCTATGACAAGTGTTATATGCCTAAACATGTTACATAATCAGTTATGTGACAAAAGTTTAGGTTACATATGCTTAATTACCAATTATACATGAAAAGGGTATTCTGGTAATTTACCTAAGGCATATAAACTACTTATCATACAACTACTTAAACGATGTGACCATAGGGTATAACCTCGGAAGGTTATGCCCTATACTAGGGTCACCTAATGTATTTGGTCGGATCCTAATGATCGACCAAACTGGGTCGGGTTCGAAGGTATAAGCGATTTATCAGATCGCTTACCCTACGACCCTAGACAACGTGGTAAACAGTAGGCATAGTCCCAAGGGACTATAACCAACGTGATTACAATCACGTTGCGAAGTTCAAACGAACTTCGCATTGACCATTACTGGTCAACGCTGAAAGTCAAACAAAGTTTGACTTTCTGACTCGAAAAGCAGTAAAATAAGGAAAAGAACGAAAGAATACTTACGAAGGGTCCCCGAATGCTAACCTCGATTCAAAAATCTCAGGTATGAAACAATAGTTTCAACTTAGAGTTTCTCAAATCAAAGTTCTAGTGATTTTAGCAATGGGGGTGGATGGGTATTTATAGGAATACCCGAACCGTTAAGATCGTTTCATGGAAAACGTGCCTTAATCCCATCCGTACATGTGTTGAAATGTCATGGTGTTTAGGTGTTTAAATTCCATCCATACATGTGTTGAAATGTCATGGTGTTTAGGTGTTTAAATTCCATCCATACATGTGTTGAAATGTCATGGTGTTTAGGTGTTTAAATTCCATCCATACATGTGTTGAAATGTCATGGTGTTTAGGTGTTTAAATTCCATCCATACATGTGTTGAAATGTCATGGTGCCTAAATTCCATCCTTATCCGCTGACTAAGCAAGTTAGAATGTGTGGTTGTGAATTAAACAACGGCTAATACATCGAATCTGGTCCTGAATGCGAAAAACGATCCAAATGACGTGACGAATGGATTTTTCTTATGGCGAACACTAAAATAAAATATTTTAGTGCTAACATAATTTTTTGGATGTCCGGATGTATTCAGAACGTAAGTTATGCGCGAAAATGCAAACTTGTGCACTTTTTGACACTTTTAGTCCCTGAATGACACAAAAGTTTATTTTAGCACACCGAACCCCTCAAAGCCTATTTCTAAGCTATGTAAAGGATATTTATGGTATGTTTAACTTATGGTCATGTTCCGGAAGGTCTGTTACAGTTCAAATTGGCATACTTTCGCAGTTTGTCAAATTTAGTCCCTGTAAGCGATTAAACTTTGATTTCACCACACCAAACCTTCCAAAACTTATATCTAAGTTATGTAAAGGTTATTTAAGGTATGTTAAGCCTATGTCACTATTCCGGAGTGTTTGTTGCATTAAACTGGTTATATTTACGCATCAGTGCGCGTATAACCTTCCAGAAAGCGATTTAGAGTTTGAAATCGAACAAAAATTGATATGTGCAAATGATACACATATTTTTACAAATCCCAAGTATGAAATACAATATTTCATTGGTTTGGTATTTGTTTGATGGCCGTGGAGGCACAGGTGTTACAGTCTCCCCTACTTTAGGAAATTTCGTCCCGAAATTTATTTAGAGGAAACTTGTGAGAGCTTGAAAACATGAAATTGAAAAGATCGAACAACATTGGTTAGGGTTCTGAACTTCTAGTAACCTTTAATAACATCATGATTACAATGTAAGAGGGATACTTATATACAAGTATATGAAGCGTCATTGGTGCGTCCACCGTACCTCCATTACATCTTTCTCATTTCGTTATTGTTGTCACTATCGGCTCTTACACATAATAAATCTTACTGGGTTTCTGTGCACTAAATTTCATAATTATGTACGCGTCCATAATCAGACAATTCCTTGCACAGTTCACACAGTCTATTTTATAGTGTGTAGGGGAAAACCAAATGAACAATCCTGTGATGAGTGTGACTAGACCGCCATAGAGTCCTTTTAATTAAATCAACAATTGATCTAATAGACTATCAAGGAGTCTGTCCAGCTACATCACTAGATGTCGTTCTTTAACCAAATTGTGAATCAATCTTTTTGATTAGACCACTAAAGGGTCTCTTATGAATCATGGAATAGTACTATATAATCCAAGGGTCTTAGCTATTACATAGAAGCCCATTTAGGATTTAAGGTAGTACCTTTTTGAATATCCTACTACGAATCCCTCATATGAAGATATGAAAGATTCTGCGAGGATTTGGATAACGAATATCCAGAGTATTAAAAACACAAAAATGCATAAAAGAAAACATAAGATGAATAAACACATAGTCACATAATTGCATACTCGTTCAATCGCATAATCGTTCAATTTGACCTATAATTTGTTATCTTTGGACACGGGTATTTAAAGCATACCAGAAACCCAATCCGTGGATTTCCTTTGGCACTTTAAATATTTTCAAGAATCTAACTATGAAGATAGGAAGATCTTAAAAGGAATTCGGTTTGTCCTAATTGAGTTGTTTTGTACATTTTAAAGTGTACAAGGAATTCAATCAGGGCTCCGATGTCAACGAAGGTGTTGATCGTGATCGGCTCAGGACATGAATAGATCAAGATGTTATCAATAATAACAATGACGATCTGATCCAAATAAGGCTTGCAGACTCTATTTATTAAGTTCTTGAAGATGGCTGGAGTATTTTTCAATCTAAAAGGCATGACTGTAAACTCGTAATGGCCATACTTCATGCAGAAAACCGTTTTGGGAATATCTTCTTCGAGAAAACAAAGTTGATGATACCCAAAACGCAAATCGATCTTGGAAAAGCATGAACGCTATGAAGTTGATCGGAGAAATCGTTGATTTAAGGTAGGGGGGATATCGATTCTTGATGGTAAGCTTACTAGGCTTACGTTAATCGATATACATTCGAAAAGATCCATTTTTTTTTTCACAAGGAGAACAGGAGTTTCTCCAAGGTGAAAAGTTCGGACGGATGAATCCTTTATCAGACAACTCTTGAAGCTGTTTTGATAATTCTTGCATCTCGAACGGTGCAAGACGATAAAATACTTTAGATTTAAAAGAAACCAGTGTTTGAGGTTCTTAGGGAGATCTCAAGTGATCGTAAAAATGACAGAACCACACGAGTAGTTTTGTCTTTGTGTTGACATCACAAGGTTGAATCAAACATTCATACAATTGCATTAGTTAGAAAATAAAACCACAAATTTTTTATTTATATAACAACCGCATTGTCTTTAAATGTTACAAGATACCAACCAGAGGAAAAACAAAATACTAATTGTTCACTCCTTCAACATTGAGTGCCTCATTGATGTTAAACACTCGACCACGTGCTGGATTCACATTGACGTTGACATTCGCATTTGGGTTTGCGTTAGCATTTGCATTCACCAGTCTTGGGCAGTTGTGGCGGAAGTGACCAATCTCTCCGCAGTTGAAACATGAACCCAGTGGGAATCTCGCAGCATTCCCTTGAACTGGAGCTTGAACCTGAGCAGCCTGATTTTGTCCCAAACGACAAATCTTGGCCAAATGCCCAAGTTTACCACACGTCGTGCATTGCCAGCAAGCTTGTTGTACTGCGTGATGACCGTTGCAGCGTGCACAATAAGGTGCGGTACCGGCATATGCTTTCTTTGCAGGTGGCTGAGCTGGTTGGTTCCGCGGGTTCTGTGCAGTCTGTGCTGTAACAGCAAAATTTTGGGCACCCTTTCGCTTCTTTGATTTCTTTGACGTCTCACCTTCCTTACCCTTCTTGTTTTGGCCTTTCTTGCTATCCTCCTTGTCAGCTGACTGTTTCTTGCCCTTGTCACCCTTCCTGTGTAACTTGTTCTTCCGAATCTGCGACTCAGTCAATGTCGCTGATAACTCGATCGCCTGACGGAGTGTGGCAGGGTTACTACCAGTAAGGATGTCTTGTACCGAGTCAGGTAGGCCGTCGATGTACCTTTCGATAGCTATGTCAAGTGGGGTAACCATTGTAGGGCAAAGCAGACTTAGCTCCTCAAATCTATCAGTATACGCCCTGTGCTCACCACTATCTTGCTTCAACTCATCAAATTCCTTCTCCAAAGCTCGCTGCTCATGACGAGGACAGAATTCCCTCATCATCAGAGCCCTAAGTTCAGCCCAGGTCTGTGCGAGAGCAACTTCCGCACCTCGGTCTCTCATTACCCCATTCCACCATGTAAGAGCCCTCTTCTGAAACACGCTCGAGGAGAACTCGACCTTGCGATTATCCGGGCACTGCACGTGGCGAAAAGTATTCTTAATGCTTTCGAACCACTGAAGAAGCCCAGTTGCTCCTTCAGAACCACTAAACTTGAGTGGTTTAGCCTGGTTGAAATCCTTGTATTTGCATAGCACATTGTTGTTGTTGTTGGCTTGGTTCCATTGAGCAAAGAGGTTTGGGAATTGAGCAGCCATTTGCTGCGCAATGATTTCTGCCAGCTCGGCAGTCTCTATCTGGTTTTCGCGTTGAGGAGGCATTGTCTAAAAGAGGAAACATGAAAGGAAACGAGTGAGAGAATTTAGACGAAAAGAATGAGATGAAACAAATCTGATGAAAGCAAGGATAGTGGTCATTTGTTTGTTACTACAAAGCAACAAACGACCTTGGTGATTAGTCAAAGTAAATAGGTTAAAAATAATGTATCGCGAAGACATGCTCGCCTATAAGTGAACACCCATCCCAAGAATTCCCAGGTAAGCACAACTGGTCTCGCGTCTGATGAGATGTATACGAAGTGCTTGCCTAGACAGAAAACCCAGAATACAGGCATTCACCCTTCCAGTTTGCACGTGTTCGCATTATTTAAAACCCAAAACCTTGACGAGATTTTGAAAATTCAAAGGGGTTCAAAACCATATAACAGAGGGTTCAAAACCTTACAATAGAGGGTTCAAAACCTAGAAATTAATCATCCTAGAACAGATGATTAGTTTTCAAAGCGGTTTTGAAATTTATGTTCTTGTTGTGGTCGTCACCTAAGGATAGGTGACGGTATTGTTTTATGACTAAACGCAAGTAAACTCGCGTTAGGGTCCTAAGAAGGTTATAGACTAGGTCAAAGCATTACTAATAACCTAATTCCCTATAACCATTGGCTCTGATACCATCTTTCTGTCACACCCCGACCGCGTAAAACAACAAATCGCGGCGGAAACATCGGGGCGTGTTGCAACAGAATTAATGTTTCATAACCATGGATATCAAAAGTGTTTCGTTTTATTAAACATTGAGTAATTACATCGTCTGGAAATCTAAATACACTATTTAAACATAGTCTATCATTGTTATTGAGTCACTAAGGCCTTGTCCAGTCCTATGTGAGCATGCATCTTATCAATCGATATCATCCAACAATACCTGAAACATATGTGAAAACGAGGTCAGCAAAGAAATGCTGGCGAGTACATAGGTTTTGTGAAAATAAGATTCATGACTTTTGTTTAAGAAAATGTTTAGTCATGAACCTTGTAATTTGCTTTGTCTTTGTAAATCATTTGAAAAATAATAAGTTCGGATGATAAGTATAAATAAGAAAATAATGCATGATTAAATGAATAACCATGTAAATGAGTTTGCATAAGATAAGTTGTTTATAAATCAATGTCTTGTGAAAAGTATGTTATTTGTATAAAATGTTCTATGTCTCAAACTGAAATGATTCAAATAACGCTATGATATGTAATACCATACAAACACTTATATATAGGAAGTACCAGCGGCGTATCCACCATGTTTGTATCATATTACACACGCATCGTTACTTAATCACTTAACCAAACCATACCAAACAATGTAAAATGTCTATGTTTAAATCAATTGTCAAATGTATTGAATAATATGTCAAAGTATTCATGTCAAGATGTAAATCATGTCAAAATGTCTATGTCTATGTCAAATATCCATGTCAAATATCCATGTCAAATGTCTATGTCAAATATCCATGTATGGCAAGTGAAATGTCTCAACTAAACCATATGCACAAAAACAAAGTATTGAAGTAAAACTTGATTTAAATCAAAGTTATGTTTTGTGAGAAAATGCATGATCAAATGTCAATCATGTTAAAATGTTTACCCAATCGTTAACCCATTTTGTAAAATCGTTCTAGTCGTTCTTGTTTTAATTGTGAAACTACTTTATGGTCGATTCTCTAATAACATTCAAACCTTCTTGACGCGTTCCTCGCTCCATCTCGCTCTCGCTCTCGCTCTCGTTCTTAACAAACCCTTACCAAAGGATAAGTTAATAATTACAGATTCAGTCGCTACCCACAACCCCCACACATAACAATGGGTGCAGTAAATAACGGGATTTGTCAGATCCTATGGTACCATAACCTAATACTGGTCGGCTTGATCATTGCTAATGAATGTCATCGGTCATGTAAACTACAACCAACAAGTTTGTTCACTTTTTGAAATTTGTTATTAGTTTTTGAAATCATTGTATTCGTTCTTGAAATCATTGTATTCGTTCTTGAAATAATTGTAATTGTTCTCGAAACCATTGAAAAAACATTTAGCACATATGAGTCACCCCAAAACAGTTGAAAACAGTAAAAGAGGGGAATAATGTACTCGCCTGGGAGAGCTTAGGAGTCTTGAACAACTACCAAGTAAGCTAGAGGAGTCCCGGAAATCAAACGGTACCTAACATAGGTAACTACATAATTAACCCGGACCTAAATCGGAAGACTGGGTAGCAGGAGGGTTTGTAAACCAAATGAGTGTAGGAACTCATATGATATGGTTTAACAAATCCTACATACTAAATGAAACTTAACCTAAGTATTATCGACCCATCGCGACCCATTAAGGTAACTTATGCTACTTTAACGCGTCGTGCGCGTGAAACGCGTTCGGACCGTCTAACTAGCCCTATGACAAGTGTTATATGCCTAAACATGTTACATAATCAGTTATGTGACAAAAGTTTAGGTTACATATGCTTAATTACCAATTATACATGAAAAGGGTATTCTGGTAATTTACCTAAGGCATATAAACTACTTATCATACAACTACTTAAACGATGTGACCATAGGGTATAACCTCGGAAGGTTATGCCCTATACTAGGGTCACCTAATGTATTTGGTCGGATCCTAATGATCGACCAAACTGGGTCGGGTTCGAAGGTATAAGCGATTTATCAGATCGCTTACCCTACGACCCTAGACAACGTGGTAATCAGTAGGCATAGTCCCAAGGGACTATAACCAACGTGATTACAATCACGTTGCGAAGTTCAAACGAACTTCGCATTGACCATTACTGGTCAACGCTGAAAGTCAAACAAAGTTTGACTTTCTGACTCGAAAAGTAGTAAAATAAGGAAAAGAACGAAAGAATACTTACGAAGGGTCCCCGAATGCTAACCTCGATTCAAAAATCTCAGGTATGAAACAATAGTTTCAACTTAGAGTTTCTCAAATCAAAGTTCTAGTGATTTTAGCAATGGGGGTGGATGGGTATTTATAGGAATACCCGAACCGTTAAGATCGTTTCATGGAAAACGTGCCTTAATCCCATCCGTACATGTGTTGAAATGTCATGGTGTTTAGGTGTTTAAATTCCATCCATACATGTGTTGAAATGTCATGGTGTTTAGGTGTTTAAATTCCATCCATACATGTGTTGAAATGTCATGGTGTTTAGGTGTTTAAATTCCATCCATACATGTGTTGAAATGTCATGGTGCCTAAATTCCATCCTTATCCGCTGACTAAGCAAGTTAGAATGTGTGGTTGTGAATTAAACAACGGCTAATACATCGAATCTGGTCCTGAATGCGAAAAACGATCCAAATGACGTGACGAATGGATTTTTCTTATGGAGAACACTAAAATAAAATATTTTAGTGCTAACATAATTTTTTGGATGTCCGGATGTATTCAGAACGTAAGTTATGCGCGAAAATGCAAACTTGTGCACTTTTTGACACTTTTAGTCCCTGAATGACCCAAAAGTTTATTTTAGCACACCGAACCCCTCAAAGCCTATTTCTAAGCTATGTAAAGGATATTTATGGTATGTTTAACTTATGGTCATGTTCCGGAAGGTCTGTTACAGTTCAAATTGGCATACTTTCGCAGTTTGTCAAATTTAGTCCCTGTAAGCGATTAAACTTTGATTTCACCACACCAAACCTTCCAAAACTTATATCTAAGTTATGTAAAGGTTATTTAAGGTATGTTAAGCCTATGTCACTATTCCGGAGTGTTTGTTGCATTAAACTGGTTATATTTACGCATCAGTGCGCGTATAACCTTCCAGAAAGCGATTTAGAGTTTGAAATCGAACAAAAATTGATATGTGCAAATGATACACATATTTTTACAAATCCCAAGTATGAAATACAATATTTCATTGGTTTGGTATTTGTTTGATGGCCGTGGAGGCACAGGTGTTACACACACACCCTAGTTATGCATAATAACAAAGCTAATAATCATAGTTTTATCAATTACCCACACCCTTCGGCCGGATCTTACTTCATATGTATTTATAATAATAACATCACATAAACATGGTACACATATAAAACTCATACATGAACAAGATCCCACGAGTAATATATAACACAAATAAGGATTCACTAACCACGATTTGATCAAGCAGAATAATACTCGAATGAGGGGGGGGGGAGGGTTGTCCACTGCCGTCGCACATCAAGTGAGAGGAAATAATTTCTAGGGTTTACAATATGGCAAAGATTTGTGGAATATGCCTACATGTTCACGTATACATAGAAAAGAGGGTGTTGGGCCGAACCCTTGTATGGGCTGCCTCTTGTCTTCGAGTTCAATCCTAGTGGGCCGCGTGGGTAAAGACATAGTGTACGGCTCAAGAGATGTTGTGCGACTGGCTAGTGTTGCGCGACCAAGAATTATTCAATATTCTTACTAATAATACAATCACACAAAATACGTAACGTACAATTTATAATTATTCATTAAAACCAATGTATCACATAGCCACACAAAGTTCGCATACGTTACATTAAACACAAGGATAGGTTCTGAAATACGAGTTGTCACATTATCCCCAAGTTGAAAGAAATTTCGTCCCGAAATTTAGCACGTACTCACTGAGGAAGCTAGTTAAGTTGCATGGTTTTCCTGGTTTTCCTGGGGTGTCACATCCTCCCCCCGTTGATCTGGAATTTCGTCCCGAAATTCCGTAGCTTCGGCCTCAGTAGTGGTTGTACTGTTTGCGAATAGTTGGGGATACTTTTATTTCATCTGATCTTCGCGTTCCCAGGTGAACTCTGGGCCGCGACGTGAGTTCCAACTAACTCGAACGAGAGGTATTCTAGTATGTTTGAGGACCTTAACATCCCGGTCTGTGATTTCAACTGGTTCCTCGACGAATCGTAACTGCTCGTCGATAGTGAGCTCCTTCAAAGGAACTGTGTGGGTCTCATCTGACAGACACTTCTTCAGATTCGACACGTGGAAAAACATTGTGAACTGCACTGAGTTCTGCTAGTAAGTTCAGTTTGTAGGCCACCTTGCCTATTTTCTCAATAACTTCGAAAAGGTCCAACGTATCGTGGGTTAAGTTTGCCCCGTTTACCAAAACGAACCACACCCTTCCAGGGTGAAACTTTGAGTAGTACACGTTCCCCAACCTGGGGCTCAAGTGGTTTTCTGCCCTTATCGGCGTAGACTTTCTGACGGTCACGAGCTGCCGCCATTCGTTGTCGTATCTGAGCAATTCGCTCTGTAGTGTCTACCACAAGTTCTGGACCAGTAATCTGACTATCCCCCACCTCTGCCCAACAAAGAGGTGACCGGCATTTACGCCCGTACAATGCCTCAAACGGAGCAGCTTTAATGCTGGTGTGGTAGCTATTGTTGTACGAAAATTCCACAAGTGGCAGATGCTTTTCCCGGCCGTTGCCAAAGTCAATTACACATGCCCTAAGCATGTCTTCTAGAGTCTGGATGGTACGTTCCGACTGCCCATCCGTTTGCGGGTGATAGGCTGTGCTCATATCTAATCTTGAGCCGAAAGACTTGTGCATTGCTTGCCACAGTTCTGATGTAAAACGTGCATCTCGGTCTGAGATAATAGAGGTGGGCACCCCGTGCCTCGAGACAACTTCCTTAAGATATACGTCTGCTAGCGTGGAGAACTTATCCGTTTCCTTGATAGCCAAGAAGTGAGCAGACTTTGTGAGTCGGTCCACGATCACCCAAATAGTATCGTTACCACGTTGAGATCTAGGCAGGCCAGTAACAAAATCCATGGAAATTTGCTCCCATTTCCATTGTGGTATCTCTGGTTGTTGAAGGGGGCCTGAAGGTTTCTGGTAATTCCGCCTTGACTCTCGCACAAGTCAAGCACTTGCTAATGTAAGTTGCTATGTGGGCCTTCATGCTAGGCCACCAATATGTAGTTTTGATATCGTGGTACATTTTATCCGAACCAGGGTGCACTGAGTAGCGAGACTTGTGTGCCTCATCCATCACAAGCTCTCATAGGTTGCCATAAAGTGGGACCCAAATGCGTCCTGTGACATAGTAAGCACCGTCTTCCTTCTGTTCTAAGCGTTGCCTTGAGCCGGTAGGGCTTCAGCCCTGACGTTTTATGGTTTCAATGCTTCTACCTGAGCATCTCGTATTTGAGAGGGAAGACTAGACTGTATAGTAAGTTGTAAAGCTCGTATGTGCTTAGGCGTAGTGTCCTTTCGACTGAGGGCATCGGCCACAACATTGGCTTTGCCCGGGTGGTATCTGATCGAGCATTCGTAGTCATTCAGTAGCTCGACCCATCGTCGCTGTCGCATATTGAGTTCCTTCTGTTTGAAAATATGCTCGAGGCTCCGGTGATCAGTGTAGATAGCGCATTTGGTACCATACAGGTAGTGTCTCCATATCTTAAGTGCAAAAACAACAGCTCCCAGCTCTAAATCGTGTGTGGTGTAGTTCTTTTCATGAACTTTGAGTTGGCGTGAGGCGTAGGCTATAACTTTATCCCGCTGCATCAATACATAACCAAGACCCTGAATAGATGCGTCGCAGTAAACCACGAAGTCGTCTTTGCCCTCTGGCAATGAAAGGATAGGATCACTGCAAAGTCTATCCTTTAAGTGCTGAAACGCTAGCTCTTGTGCATTACCCCATCGATAAACAACGCCTTTCTGCGTTAGTGAGGTAAGAGACTGTGCAATCTTGAAGAATTCCTTAATGAACCTACTGTAGTAACCTGCCAAACCCAAGAATTGGCGAATCTCCGTTGGTGTGCAAGGTGCAGGCCAGTTCTTAATCGAGTCTACCTTGGATGGATCAACGTGAATCCCATCCTTGTTCACCACATGGCCTAAGAAAGGGACTTCACGAAGCCAGAAGTCGCATTTAAAAAAAAAAAACTTGGCGTATAGCTGTTCTGCTCGAAGGAGTTCCAAAATAAGTCGTAAATGTTGCTCGTGCTCCTCCTGACTCTTAGAATAAATCAGGATGTCATCGATGAAAACTATAACGAACTTGTCTAGGTACGGCTTGCACACGCGATTCATCAAGTCCATGAAGACCGCCGGTGCGTTTGTTAGCCCAAATGGCATGACCAAAAACTCATAATGTCCATAACGGGTTCTAAAGGCTGTTTTGGAGACGTCCTCTTCTCGGACTCTCAGCTGGTGATATCCTGATCTTAGATCAATCTTTGAATAGTAGCTCGACCCTTGCAGCTGGTCGAACAAGTCGTCAATGCGTGGAAGAGGATAGCGATTCTTCACAGTTACCTTGTTGAGTTCTCGTTAGTCAATTACACATTCGGAAGGTAACATCCTTCTTTTTCACAAATAACACTGGAGCTTCCCAGGGCAAAGAGCTAGGACGAATAAAACCCTTATTCAAAAGCTCTTGTAGTTGCGTAGAGAGCTCTTCCAACTCTGATGGAGCTAAGCGATAAGGTGCTCGAGCTATGGGCGCTGCTCCAGGAGCTTGTTACCATGAATTACCAAAGGTTCTTAACCAGCACGAGGAATGCGGACGATCTTTTCTTTGCAAGGGATCTCTGCTCGATGTTGAGGTAGCCAATCCATACCAATAACGATGTCGAAATCATCACAATGTTGGGGTCATTTCTAGCATCATTCTGACCAATCACGAACACTCGACCCCTGGCACCATTGTCGTCGTTATTACCCCCGTTGTTGTCTCCACTATTGTTCCCGTTTCCTTGGTTGTGGTTCTGATTCTGATTCTGGTTCAGTCGTGGGTAGCGTCTCATGAAATGATCTTTAGCACCACACTGATAACATCCCTTGTTATCCTGCTGTTGCTGCTGATTTTGTGGAGCTTGTGTCTGCTGTCGTCGGTTCTGGTTTGCAGGATGTGAGCTTCTACAATCTTTGGCTCCATGACCAAGCTTGTTGCATCACTAACGACGATCTTTGTTGCACTGCCCGTTGTGGTGCAAATTACATCGATTGCACTTAGGGTGGTTTCCCTCGTATCCACCCTAACTTTGATTACCAAAAGACCGCTGACTGGGGCTCCTGTACTCGACTGAGATTGAACCGAAGTGAAACCCTTGCTTAAATTTCCATCCCACTTGCGTTTGTTGTCGCTGGGAGTAGCAGAAGTAGTTGTAGTAGTACCAATATGCTTAGGCAGTGTGTTCTGTTCCACTGCCCGATCGGTGAGACGATGAGCAAAACGAGTAACATCCTGGATAGTAGTAAGGTTAGCAGAAGTCACATGACTTTGAATCTCTGGTACTAAGCCTTTGGGGTACAACCCAATGCGCTTGGTGGAAGGATCCACCATAGTTGGACATAACACTACCAGTTCCTTGGATCGTTTAGCGTACGTTTCTATCTCAGACCCTGTCATCTTCAGGTTTAAGAACTCCACTTCCAGCTGGTGGATGTCATCTCGACTACAATATTCACGTTTGGATCAGTTCCTTAAGAATCATTCCATGGGGTGGCACTAGCAGCCGCCAGCCCCAGCATTTGAACTTGCGCGTTCCACCAAGTTAGCGTAGTGCCTTCGAGGGTACCAGTGGCGTACTTCACCCTATGCGCCTCAGGGCATTCACACGTCTCTAAGACAGACTCGAGCTTTTCAAACCAATGGAGGAGTCCAACAGCTCCTTTAGTGCCACTGAAAGTACTAGGACGACAGTCCATGAACGTCTTGAATGTGCATACAGGCGGCTGAGCGTGTTGACTTGTCGTGTGCGCAAGAAAGGACAAAGTTTAAAACAAAGGTTGGTTCACGAGAGTAGGATCTAAAGATCCTAGAGTGAGTTTAGACTGCAGGATATACCTCCTGCGTGTGCGGCTACAAGTGCCGCAGCAACTTGTTCGTTGATAAGAGCCATCAACTGGGTTTGAGTTAGGTTCACACGTACACTCATGATCTTCACATCGAAGGAAACACAAGTAGGAAAGGTGTCTCGAATGTGTGTAAGTGTGAAGTGACAGAAGGGAACAAGCACAAATGTGTTTTCAAACTATAGTTGCTACGTTTATCTAAGAAAACCATGAGCAAAGTTCTATGCAATCTAGCAAGTAGGCAATATAAACATAATTCATACCACCTAGAATGTTGAGCCTTGCACGTGGAGTGAAGCGTCGTTGTGGATCGTAGAGCACTGTACAGGTTATAGTCTGGTTTTAACAAAAACATTTTTCCTTTATTAAAACCAAGTTCTCTATAACCAATGGCTCTGATACCAATCTGTCACACCCCCAAAATCCACACGCGGAGTATCACCGCTTGGAGGCGTGACTGACCAGGATCAAACCACTAATCATATGGAACAAGCAAGTAATTAATTGTAAAAGTCCAACCAACACAATTAGTGTCCAAAACAAACATAGTTTAAGTTATGAGCGGAAGCATAATGTTTAAAACCAAAACGTAAGTTTACATATCCAAGGTTTAACATGGCACACTACTGTCCATGTCCCACAACGACTCTTCCTTGTGCAAGCTCCAGCTAAGTACCTATTGACCTACAAAGCATGTAGTAACGAGTCAACAATAATGTTGAGCGAGTTCACAGTTGGGTGTTCGTTTTAAGTTGTTTCAAAAACAGTTCCTTTAACTGGCATCCCTGCCGTGGGGGTTACCCCATATTTGAAAACGTGATTTGTTTAACCCATTAACTCTAGTAATCCAGCCGTGGGGGCTACCCCATGGTAGTTATCTGGCATTTCGGCCGTGGGGGCTACCCCATGTATACACTAGACTCGTTACCATATCGACTACTGACGAAAGTCATGTTTAAGTGCCCTGAACTGTCAATGTCTATCATCATTGACGTGCCCAGATCCATTAGTTCACGCCCGTCCTCTGCGGCACGGTGTGAGGCTTGTCAGACCTAAATAGCGCTATCTAACTAATGACCCGCTCGCCATTGGCCCGGCGATTAAGTCGATATAAAATAGGAGGGACTTCGTGATAGAGATTTGGTCTAGTTAAAGTTATCTGTCCGTAAGGACGAGGAATTACATTCCTGAACCATTACTGTCCTACCCAAGAAGGACGAGGAATCCATATTCCTTAACCCCATTCCCAACCCCTGGGAATCCCATGCTTTGTAGAGTGTGAACTCACCTTGGTTTGCTCGGCAGATACACAGAAAGGTCAAATCTAGATGCTAATGGTCAACCACGTCCTAAAATGGTTACCATACAAGTCAGGTCTAGGTGCACGTATGATTACACATAGGTAGCAGATTATAAACACAAGTTGATCATGGCAAACACATAATACACGTTAACACCTTAACAGTAACAGTCAAGCACTCCTCGTGTCTAATCTTGTACGATCCGAAAGATATGGCCCAAAAACAATCGGCCCAACATGTTGTGCGTTCAGCACGGCCTTGTGCGATCCACAACATGTTGTGCGACTCCGATAAACACCCGACCCAAAATATCAAGAAGCCCAACATAACATAAGTGGTTAAATAAGTAACCGGCCCAACAATATAATCACGGATCCCTTGTGCGATCCGTGAACCCTTGTGCGATTGAAGCTAATCCGGCACAAACATATACCCGGCCCAACAGTTAAGTAACATGACAACTTGTGCAGTTCATTAATTCTTGTGCGACTGAGATGTCTAGTGCGATTAGTTTTATTATCCGGATATCACGGAAATCAGTTACATAACATTTATCTTGAAATCAATCACAAAGTTTCCATTTATTTGACCGATCAACAAATTAACCGTTTCACCCTTAATTAATATTCGATCAAACAAGCAATCATCATCACTAACAGATATACGTTTCCCCAAGTCTAATACAATTTACAAACCAAGCATCATCTCACCATTTAATATGCCTAACATGCATACTGACAATATTATCAAAAGTCTATTTGATTAGATCAATACATGGGAATTTGATATACATAACATGCTTACTGACACTCATGCATATTATCAACATCACTCGGTTCATGTGTATAATCAAGACATCAATCAATTCTCATCACATGAGTATTGATAATATTTCACATGCACACTCCTTTCTATTGGACCTCACAAAATAGTGGGCTAACAACTAGATCAAATCACATGCAATACTCAATTCAAAGCACTGAAACATTTAATTCAGATCACTAACACATGTATATCCTACACAACCTAATCATTACCAATCATTCACTGACTTCATACACTTCATAACATCATTAACATTAAATAAATTGAATGGTCCTACTCTAATAATTGTTAGCACAAATAGTCTTTCAGTAAGTCACGCCATCTTTTGATCATGCACCCTAAATCATTATTTCATCAATAAACAGTTAACATAAACAGTCTTTATATCACCAAAACACGTATGTCTCGTTTACACACACCAGCGAGTCATAAATCATACTATCACACACCCTAGTTATGAACAATAACAAAGCTAATAATCATAGTTTTATCAATTACCCACACCCTTCGGCCGGATCTTACTTCATATGTATTCATAATAATAACATCACATAAACATGGTACACATATAAAACTCATACATGAACAAGATCCCACGAGTAATATATAACACAAATAAGGATTCACTAACCACGATTTGATCAAGCAGAATAATACTCGAATGAGGGGGGGGGGTTGTCCACTGCCGTCGCACATCAAGTGAGAGGAAATAATTTCTAGGGTTTACAATATGGCAAAGAGTTGTGGAATATGCCTACATGTTCACGTATACATAGAAAAGAGGGTGTTGGGCCGAACCCTTGTATGGGCTGCCTCTTGTCTTCGAGTTCAATCCTAGTGGGCCGCGTGGGTAAAGACATAGTGTACAGCTCAAGAGATGTTGTGCGACTGGCTAGTGTTGCGCGACCAAGAATTATTCAATATTCTTACTAATAATACAATCACACAAAATACGTAACGTACAATTTATAATTATTCATTAAAACCAATGTATCACATAGCCACACAAAGTTCGCATACGTTACATTAAACACAAGGATAGGTTCTGAAATACGAGTTATCACTTACTGAGTAACGAGACTTGTGAGCTTCATCCATCACAAGCTCGCGTAGATTACCATAAAATGGGACCCAGATGCGCCCTGCCAAGTAGTAAGGACCGTCTTCCCTTAGTTCTAATCGTTTCTTCAATCCTCGCAGGGACTCAGCCCTGATGTTCTCTTCTTTAAATGCTTCCACCTGAGCATCACGAATTTGAGCAGGAAGATTGGAGTGGATGGTAAGCTGTAACGCACGTACACGCTTAGGTTTTGTTTCCTTTCGACTGAGGGCGTCAGCCACAACATTGGATTTTACTGGATGGTACTTGATTGCGCATTCGTAGTCTTTAAGGAGTTCGACCCATCGACGCTGTCGCATGTTCAACTCTTTCTGATTGAAGATATGTTGGAGACTCTTGTGATCGGTGTAAATGGTGCACTTGGTACCGTACAAGTAATGTCTCCATATCTTAAGAGCAAACACCACTGCTCCCAACTCCAAGTTGTGAGTAGTGTAATTCTTTTCGTGAACCTTAAGTTGGCGTGATGCGTAAGCAATGACTTTTTCACGTTGCATCAACACACAACCAAGTCCCTGGATTGACGCGTCATAATAAACCACAAAATCGTTTGTGCCCTCAGGCAACGAGAGAATAGGTGCGCTACATAGCCTCAACCTCAGCTGCTAAAATGTGGATTCCTGAGCATCACCCCAATGGTAGGTGACACCCTTCTGAGTAAGAACAGTAAGAGGCTGCGCAATCTTTGAGAAATCCTTTATAAACCTTCTATAGTAACCCGCCAAACCCAAGAATTGACGGATTTCAGTTGGAGTACGAGGTGCAGGCCAATTCCTGATTGAGTCAACCTTGGATGGATCAACGCGAATCCCATCCTCATTAACCACGTGGCCTAGAAAATGTACTTCACGAAGCCAGAAGTCACATTCTGAGAACTTAGCATACAGCTGTTCTATTCGAAGAAGTTCCAAAATGAGTTGCAAATAACGAACTTATCCAAGTAGGGTTTCCACACTCGGTTCATAAGATCCATGAAGACCGCAGGTGCGTTCGTCAACCCAAAAGGCATGACAAGAAACTCGTAATGGCTGTAACGAGTCCTGAATGCTGTTTTGGAGATATCCTCGTCTCGGACTCTCAACTGATGATAGCCCGATCTCAGATCAATCTTAGAGTAGAAGCTCGACCCTTGCAACTGGTCGAACAAGTCATCAATACGTGGAATTATAAAACATTCCAACTACGTAACTAGCACAATTATTAAACATCTTTTTGTAACTTTTTTAAAGGTCATTTTTATAAATAAAAAAATATATAGCAATATTGTACTTATATTAAAGATAAAAAAAAAATTTGATTTTATGGTATATTTTTTTTTTCCAAAATTAATGAAACATATAAAAGTTATTTTAGTTTAAAAAAACTTGGTGAAATTAGTATTTTATGGGAAATGACTAAATTTCTAAAATACCCTAACTTGATAGTATTAATTATAGGGTTTTATTTGTAATCAATATCAACCCTTAATTTAAACTATCAATGGCTCTGATATGTTCTTACGGTTCTTACAGTTAGCACTGTTTGTACAGGATCTCAACCCATTAGGTTTTTCTTTTATTATATATAAAATATTAAAAAAAAAATTAATTATAATAATATAATAATAATAATAATAATAATAATAATCATAATAATAATAATCTCCTTTATCATTATATATAAAAATAAGGTTTATTAAAATAAAAAAAGGTTTTTGTTATTATTTGGTAATAAGTTTTGACAGGTTTGGAAGCGCGGTACAGAAAAGTTGGTTCGTGTGTTTTTCAAAGGATTTGAGTTAGGGAGTACACGGGTTCTCTCTTTGGACTGGTTCTGAATAAACAGTGTACAGATCACATCTTCAGGGGATCACATCTTCAGGGGATCACATCTTCGGGGGATCATATTTCTGGGGGATCACAGTTTTGCTAATTAAAAATGTCAATTCAAATTCACGACTTCACTTCCATTCCCACTGAGGTACGTGTAGATGATATTTGATGTACTTCTAAATGTAGGGAAAAGGTTAAGGGGTTCAAGTAGCAGGCAGACTCGCTCGTTATGCAACTTCAATATACAAGAGCTAATAGTTATGAAATTAAAAAGAAAATGTACGGATACAAGGACATGGTGGAGGCGCAAAAGCTTGATATCCGTAAGTTGGATAACGATCTGAGTGAAGCAAATTGCAGATATCTCCACTTCAAAGAATTGTCTGAAAAATTAACTGTTGAACTTGATAATTTAAAATCAACTTTTGAAAACACGAAATTTAATTTCAAGAAATTTGACGTGTCTAGTGAGATAGTTAAGAACAAGATTAATCAACAGTTGAAATATAGCAAAAAGGAAGTGAGGAACAAAGGATTAGGATTTGTATGCATACCTCCACCATACAATCACAATTACACCTCACTTCCCATGACTGAAGAGGAGATAGATAATCTGCCTAAAATGGAATATGGGAAGCCTTGGGATAGGAAGGTTGAGCCTGTTAAGCCGAAGAAGGTCAAAATCACAAGGCCAGAAAAAACAAAAATTATTCTAGAAAAACAGGCATTTGATAAAACCTTCGTGAAACCTACTGATGTTTCAAACCAAATCGAGACTCTAAATTTTGAGAATAATGCGAACATTAACAAACATTTTTAAGTATTAGATTATAACGAGTCAATTATTTCTCAAAATTCACCTGAAGTACAACAACAAGAGAAAGTGTCTAAAACAAAATCTCTCAACTTCGAGTTTGGTATAATGAGTGAGTTTGCTGAATGGTCTCGCAAACAAACTGAGTCAACTGCTCCATCTGATTCGTCATGTGAATCCACAGAGACAGTTAACTGTGAAAAGTCAGAGTTAGTTGATTCTGTCGAGTCTAATCACGAATCACCTGAAGAAGTTGAATCGGAACAGATACAAGTAGAGTCAGAATAGACTTCAGGAGCTTCTGTTGAGTCTAATGGTAAAACGATTACAGAATCCCCTACTACTCTTTCGAATAACAATGATTCTGAAACTTCTGAACCAACGGTGTCACTCGAAACTGAAAGCGTTACTATGGCATCGCCTGACACCGTTTGTGAACAAGTGAATGTTACTGATGCTTCTACTTCATGTGCAGATGAGGTAGTAATTAAGGATTGGGTTGAGGGGGATGATATTGTTTGCCAAAAGGTTGACGATGTTTGTTCAAAAACATAAAATTTGTCTGCTGATGCCCCTCCATATGTGAGAAAGGTTGTTTCTAAGCCAGCTTTGAGTGGCCCTTAAAACAAATATGTGCCTCCAAAGCCAACAGTTAGAACACAAAATAAATGTACTAATTGTTATAAATAGGGACATAAGAAGTAGGGGAGAAAGTCTGAACAGTTTGCAAACAAATCATCCAACAAGTCTTATAACTCATACTCAACATCAGTTGGATCGAATGGGTCTGGATATGCTCCTTACATGAAAAAGCAAACCTGCTACAACTGCGGCATACCAGTTCACATTGCAAGGAATTGCACACATTGTCCCTATGTGCCATACTATACACAGCGTCAGAGGGTTACACCAAGGGACATATCTTATTCTAAGCCGATGAAGGTTGAAAAGCCTAAGGCAATGATGAATAAGCATCCTCGGGTTAAATCATCTGATGGGGATTGGAATGCTGCCAAAGCCAACAGAAAACAAACTTTGAAACCTAAACAAGTTCTGAAAAATAAAAAGGTTGAAAAGCAAATAGTTTTGCCGAAGGCACCTAAGAAATTTGAGAAGCCTAAACAAATTTGGAAAGCAAAACATAAAGCGGCAACATCACTAGTCCTTGAATCAAAAGGGGACATGTGTTTTCTAGAAGTGTTGTATGTTGATGCTTCAGGAATACCCAGGACCACGATGGCGATGGCCTGGGTACCTTTGTCTTACTAATCTCCTTACTTTTCAGGGACAACCAAGGAGGAGTTGTTGACAATCCTTGGATGTTGATAGCGGTTATTCCAGAAACATAACCGGTAACATTTCACTGTTGCAAAATGTTTTTAATTCTTTACAGTTGATATGTTTCTTTTTGAGGAGATAAGAGAAGTAAGTAAGACAGGATCAGCAAAAAGGTACAAAATTTGAATTTTATGTTCTAATTTTGATATTGATTAGTCTTAAATCTTATGATGGAACAGTTAGACAAAAACAACAAAAATATTTTCATTTTCTCTTGTGTTTCTCTTTGTACAACGTTTTCGTTGTTAGGTAAATTTGTGTATAAGATTTACGCACAAATTTAGGGGGATATCTAGAGATATACGTAAATAGAGAAAATGAGAAAAATAAAAAACATTCGAAAAATTAAAAAAAAAAATCAAAAATTTTGTTGCATACATGGGAAATGAAATGAATTTTTACTATGTGGATTAAGGCTGACTCATGTAAGACCAATATTGAAACGGTCTGACTCTAGAGCGATATGTTGGTAGGCTTTATCCTGATGGCTAGATACTTTGACTGGTTCTGTGCATAACACTAATATTATTCTATGAATACAGGAAAGAACGTCACTTGGAATTAGGACATGACAATTTGAATGCGTGTGTGATGTCCCGATACACACAATTTCATTCTAGTTCTGAAATCTTTTCTGACCAACTCGTGTATCTCCTTTGTTTTGCATGAGCAAAGACCTGGAGGTGCTAGGCAACATCAGCTTCTGTTTTGCGTGAGCAAAGACCTAGCTGTACGTTGTCGCGCTATAGATCAAATACACCCGAAAGAGGCCCTCTAGTGCCCAAAAGAAACCCGAAAAACCTATATCAAATTGAAAGAAAAAATCAATTGATCTGTATATTATATCCATCTCTGCAAATGATCTATTCTGTTCTCTTCTCAATCCAGTCCCAGTCAAGGTTTCTGAATCCTAGAACGAGCTTGTGAAATATTTGGAAGGGAAACTACATGTATGATAGCGTGTTCTGATTTAAAATTCCAGGATTTGATTGTGATTGAATTGAGTGTTCATATCAATTAAAATGAAAACATGATAAATCTGTTGCAAACGGTCATTTGAAAAAGGCCTATGGAGATAAGTTTAAGTGGATAAATATTCTGGCAATCGCTCAGATCAACCAAAGTAAATCAGTGTTGATAAGTGTAGTCTAGCCTGAAACACTGTGATTTAATCCCATTGCAAATTGTAATTGTATATTAGTTTCTTTGTTTATTTGTGTTTAAGATTTAAAAAAAAAATCCAAAAATAGTGTTTTATTCTTATAAAATAAAAAATAAAAAATTAGAGTGTTTATTTGTTTTATTAAAAAAAATTAACCGTTCTGGAAGATTTGATTGATCATCATAAATTGAATGAAATTAGAATTGTGAAATCCGAGTACAAATACTTGGATGTACCAAATGTTCATGTGGTACTTCCCTTTGTTGCATAGAAATGTTTGCTTATGAATTTCTGAGCATGTGCAGAATTTGATTCAAATCAAGAAACAGGGGTTGTTGAAGGTTGATATGTTGTTGGTTGCTGACAAAGCTTGAAGCATCACAATAGCAAGATGTACCTGAGTCAGAAGAACCAGATACGTGTCATCATCTGACAGTGATAGTACATTTGAAGAAGTACCTGTGAACCTGCTTGAAAGAGAAGACATTGACAAAGAAAAGAGTTGATAAGAATCCTCCTCTTGCATTCTTTTCAACAAGATTTTCAAGCAAAGCTGATCGTGATTAAGAAGAAAAAAGTGCCCAAGTTTGAAGATTAAGAGATAAAGTATCTTCCCACATGATGAAGACTGCAGTTTGATAAAGACAACATAAACCTAGGGGGATATTGTGTGACATCTGTGCTTGTAATCATTGTAAACAGTTCAGTTATTAATGAAATAAAGTTATTTTGATCCCAATACTTGTTTGTTTATGTTTTACATTTTTCATGTTTTGACTTTTATTTAATTTCAATCTCTATATCGCTTTCTGGAGAGTTATACGCAAACTGGTGCGTAAACGTAGTCAGTTTAATGCGAAATATACTCCGGAACATCAATTTATGCTTAACATACCTTAAATAACATTTACATAACTTAGAAATAAGTTTTGAAGGCTTTGGTATGGCAAAATCAAGTTAATTCGCTTACAGGGACTAAAATTGACAAACTACGAAAGTATGCCAATTTGAACGGTAACGAACATTCTGGAACATGGCCATAAGTTAAACACACCCTAAATATCCTTTACAAAGCTTAGAAATAGGCTTTGAGGGGTTCGGTGTGCTAAAATAAACTTTATGCTCATTCAGGGACTAAAAGCATCAAAAAGTGCACAAGTTTGCATTTTCGCGCATAACTTACGTTCTGAATACATCCGGACATCCAAAAATTTATGTAAGCATTAAAATATTTTATTTTAGTGTTTGGTACACCAAAAATCCATTCGTCGTGCAATTTGTATCGTACACGCGTCCGTTACGACTTCCGTCGTAATTAACCGAACAACGCAACCGTACGGCCAAACGAACCAACATCCGACATATTTTTGAGCATGTTTCATGTTCCCTATGCTTTAACATCCTTAGGGAGCTTAAAAATGGGTTTGACGGGTGTTAGAAGTGCCATAACACGACCATACGCGCACAGGGGCATGTTCTACCAAATTTCAAAGTTGCTGATCTGCAGACCAGCTTACGGTCCGTAAGGACTGGACCATACGGTCCGTAAGGTGTCCCCAGAACAGCAGAATGTTGTTTCCAGCTTGATCCAACTGTTGGGCACCTTTGCACATGGTTTTGGGGCTCCCCTGGTTTTGTAAATCTACGGGCTAGATGTGTACGGCTAGGATTGAATCTCGGTTTACGAGGAACGATCTTAGCGGCTCTACCATATCTATAAATACCCCCTCATTTCATTTGTTGCAACCCACAATTTGATCTGAGTTTTTCTCTAAGTGGTTGTGTTTATACACTTCCTACCTCAGATTACTTGGAATCAAATACTTGCGGGGACCCTTTGTAAGTATTCCTTCATTCTTTTATGTGTTTTTAGCTTGAAAGTCAAAATGTGTTTGACTTACTACATTGACCAGTTTATGATCAATGCAAAGTTCGTTTGAACTTCATAACGTGAGCGTAATCACGATGGTTATAGTCCCTAGTAATTATACCTACTGATTACCACGTTATCTAGACTCAGTAACGAGTCGTAGTTTCGGCCAAAATGCGTGTTCTGGCGTATTTTGTAACCAAACTACTCTAGGGTATCAAAACCATTTGTTTTGATACTAAACCTGTTTTCTAACTTAACTAAACATGTTCTAGCATGTTTAGCTCGTTACTTTTAGATTTGTGCTTGTCTAGGGTCGTAAAGGTAAGCGATCTAATCAATCGCTTATACTTTCGAACCCGACCCATTTGGTCGATCATTAGGATCCGACCAAACACTTTAGGTGACCATAGTTGTATAGGGAATAACCTTCCGAGGTTATACCTTATGGTCACTCGTTTAAGTAGTTATATGATAAGTAGTTCTTATGCCTTAGGTAAATTACCAAAATACCCTATTCGCACCAAAATTCATTTTAAGCCTATGTAACATAACTTTTGACATCTAAACTGATTTAGCAACAATATTAAACATGTTAAGGCATATCTTACTTGTCATAGGGCTAGTTAGGCGATCCGAACGACGCGTTAAAGTAGCATAAGCTACCTAAACGGGTCGTAACGGGTCAAAAGCACTTAGGATAAGTTTCGTTTTAGTATGTAGGCTTTGTTAAACCATATTACATGAGTTCCTACACTCATTTGGTTTACGAACCCTCATGCTACCCAATCCTCCTAATAGGTCCGTTTATTAATGTAGTTACCTATATTAGGTGCCGTTTAAATCTGTGATCTTCTAACTTTGCTTGGTGGATATCTAAAGTCTATTGAGCAATCTCAAGTGAGTACATAGACCCCTCTTTTACTGTTTTTCAAACATTTTGGGGTGAAACACATGTGCCTACTTGTTATTTTCATGCTTTCCATGCTTTCATATCATATACTTGCTATGTTCATTAGTACATTATTAGTACATGGTTTCATTGTGTTTTTGCTATGTATGTCCTTTGTAGCATACATAGTACATCGTTTTACATGACATTTTACGCTATGCATGTTCATTTAGCGCATACTTAGTACCTTGTTTTCATTACATTTCATGCTATGTATGTCTATTTAGTGCATACTTAGTGAATTGTTTTACATTACCTTTTCATGCTATGTATGTTCATCATACTTAGTACATTTTCATTTCATCACATGCTTACATTTTGATATGACATTTGGTTTGTTTAAATGGGACCATATATATTCATTAACATTAGCTACGCCGCTCGTTAGTAGGTAATGGTACAATAGGAATTGACAACTCCCGTTCCTGACATCCTAGGTATGTTTGGATGGAAGGAATGACCGACTTCGATAAAACATAACACAGATAAACCTTTAATTAGTTTAAGGGCTTATAACCACAGTCACAAGGCTTGGATGTATGCATTTTTACAATACCGCATAAATGTTTGTATTCAGTATAACATGCATTTCCACAAGACATAACGTTGATTTAAACCACGTTTTACTTCAATACATTGTTTTGTGCATTTTTATCTGTGGCTCAGTAGATAGATATATTTCACTTGCCATACATGACATTTTGTTTACACATTACATATTTGACATTTGACATAGACATTTTGATATTGATATACATATTTCATGGACTACATTTTGACATAAACATTTTGACATGATTTACACAAAGACATTTGACAAATGGTTTAGACATGGGAATTTACATTGGTGGTTTGTTTGGGTAAAATGATTTGAGTAACGAGGTGTGTGTAATATGATACAAGCATGGTGGATACGCCGCTGGTATTTCCTATATATAAGTGCTTGTATGGTATTACATATCGTAGCGTTATTTGAATCATTTCAATTTAGACATATAACATTTTATACAAATAACATGTTTTTTTTAAGACATCGTTTTACAAACAACTTATTTTATACAAAACTCATTTTACTCGGTTATTCATTTAACCTCACCTTACTCTTTTACATATCACCTACTTTATCATCGCTTTTTTTATAGATTTATAAAACAAAACAATTAACAAGGTTTATGACTGACTTTTGTTAAACAACTTTTTCTTAAACTTAAGTCATGAATCCTATTTTCACCAAACCTATGTATCTCACAGGCATTTTTATACTGACGTACCTATTTTCACATGTGTTTTCAGGGGCTGTTGCTTAGGATGATCGTGACACTAGGGCGGACCTGTGCCTTAGAGACTTAAAATAAAGATAGACTTAGTTTAAGTATGTTGTGTACTCTTTGGTTCTTGTTTTGAAACAATCTATTCCGCTCTTTGGTTGATGAATAAAATATATTTTAATTACCATGGTTGTGGAACAATAATTTTGTTACAACACTCCCCGACGTTTCCACCATGATTTGATGTTTTACGTGGTCGGGGTGTGACAGAAGAGTTGGTATCAGAGCTTGTGGTTATAGGGAATTAGGTTATTAGTAATGCTTTGACCTAGACTATAACCTTTCTAGGACCCCAACACAAGTTGTCTTGTGTTTAGATTTTAAAACATGCACTTCACCTATCCTTAGGTGATCACCAAAACAAGAACCCAATTTTACGAAACGATTTTTTGAAAATCAAACATCTGTTTTTAAATAATTTAATGTAAGGTTTTGAACCCTTCAATTTTTCTGAATGATTTTGAAAATTTATCATCCGTTTTTGAATGATTTCTTTTGGCCTTGTGCCTTCCAAGTTTTCAAAATCTCGTCAAAGTTTTGGGTTCTAAATAGTGTGAACACGTGCAAACTGGAAGAGTGAATGCCTGTACCCTGGGTTTTCTGTCTAAGGCTAGAGTGTTCGTACAAATCCACATAATCGGACCAGTCATTCTTACCTGGGAACTCTTGGGGTGAGTGTTCACTTATAGGCGAGCATGTCTTCGCGAAGCATTATTTTTTACCCATTTACTTTGATTAGTCACTGTGTGTCGTTTGTTTGCTTTGTGATACGGACGAATGACCACCATCTTTGCTTTCGTCGATTTTTGTTTCACCTCATTCTTTTCACCTAATCATCTCACTCATTCCTTTCATGTTTCCTCTTTTAGAATGCCTCCTCGACGCGAAAATCCACTACCAAATGCCGAACTGGCAGAAATCATCACGCAGCAAATGGCTGCCGCGTTCCCAAATCTTATTGCTCAATGGAACCAAGCCAACAACAACAATAATGCTCCATGCAATTTCAAGAGTTTTAACTCGGCTAAACCACTCAAGTTCAGTGGTTCTGAAGGGGCAACTGGGCTCCTTCAATGGTTCGAGAGTGTTGAGAATACTTTTCGTCACGTTCAGTGTCCTGATAATCGCAAAGTCGAGTTTGCTTCCAGCGTGTTTCAGAAGAGGGCTCTCACATGGTGGAACGGGGTTATGAGAGACTGTGGTGCTGAGGTTGCTTTGGCACAAACATGGGCTGAACTTAGGACTCTTATGATGAGGGAGTTTTGTCCTCGTCATGAGCTGCGAGCTCTAGAAAGGGAGTTTGATGATCTGAAACAGGATAGTAGCGAGCACCGGGCGTATACTGATAGGTATGAGGAGCTGAGTTTGTTATGCCCAACAATGGTTACCCCACTCGAGAAGGTTATCGAGAGGTATATCGATGGCCTACCTGACTCCATTCAAGACACCGTTACTGGTAGTAACCCTACCACAGTCCGTCAGGAAATCAAGCTATCTGCGACATTGACCGAGTCACAGATTCGAAGGGGTAAGCTGCATAGAAAGGGTGACAAGGGTAAGAAGCAGGCGTCTGATCAGAGTGAAAGCAAGAAAGGTAAAAACAAGAAGGGTAAGGATTCTGGTGTCACACCCCTTTCTGCGGCGGAAGCACGAGGTGTGATCATGAAAGGTTCTCATTGCATACGAAGAGTAAACATGCTACATGCTCGTAAAATAACATCAAATACCATGATTTGAAAACATAAGTTTAGCGTTTACATCGCTAGACAGCTTAAAACATTGTCTTAAAGTTTACAACTTTATTTAAAGTTAAACACAAGCGACATCCACGAGCATAAGCAAGACCGCGCGCACATCCAATCTAGTTACCTGAAATACATGTGAGTTTTTGGAAAAAACGTCAACATAAAGTTGGTGTGAATTCATGCAGTTTTGTATTTCATGTTTGTATACTTTGTATGAAAACGTAGTTTGTGAGTAAATCAAGTTTTCATATATAAATTCAGTTTCATGTGTACACCACGTACATATGTATATTTCAATTTCTTCTTGAGTACCCCACGTACTCAAGTATAATTCTCATTCTCTTGAGTACCCCACGTACTTCAAGTCATATATCAATTTTAGTATGGTATGAATTTTATGTAAATACAGTATTTCTGTAATTATCAGATTGTTAATGGGTTGCAAAGCCATTAACATGTGGCACGACATAGGAAGTCACCAAACCTAAGGCATTTAATTGGTATATTCTGAGACACAAAAGCACTCCTCGGTTCTCGCCCCGACCGGGAGTGTGGCTGCCAGGCACCTGTTAGATCTAACCTTTTGTTCTGCGGTCTAAGTATGTACACGATTAATGGTGCTTCTGTACCCTATTCGTGACACTATTTCTCATAACGCATCCTACTTGGTTCTCGTTCTCACCAAGCGCGTTTCTTGTTATCATTTCTCATAGCGCCTCATACTTGGTTCTCGTTCTCACCAAGTGCGCTTCTCATATTCTTATATTTCATCACACTTGGTTCTCGTTCTCACCAAGTGTACTTCTTGTATTCTTATATTTCGTCACACTTGGTTCTCGTTCTCACCAAGTGTACTTCTTGTATTTATATCATACCAATTATAAATTTTGTACATTTGTACATGTATTTCACCCCCGAAGTTATAAAAACTGAAAACAGTTAAAGAGAAAAGGGGGAGCATGAACTCACAACTTTGCGTTCCTAGCGTCGTAAACTCCACCGGATTTGCTTAATTAACGTCGTAACCTATACGCGTTTTCTTAACGTTAGTCACTAGACTTGCGTCGCACAAGTACAGTCACTCTCTTTTGTGTATATTTCCTTGTGTTAAAAATATTCTATATTTTTAACTACGTATCTTACTTATATTATTTTCTCCAAAAATAAATATAAGTCTTTTATGTTTTGCACTTTGCACCCGAATTATGTTTCTTGTATTTTGTATGTGTATTTTTATGTTTATACTCCTCACGGGTATTTAGTGTATTTTTAAGTCTTAATACACTAGCACGTATAGCACATACTATATACACTTAGCACAAAAGCTGGTGATAATATAATATATATTTTTCTCTCAAAAATATATACATAATATCCATTTTTATTCTTGAAGAAATCATCATTTCTTATCACCAAAAATTAGGGAAACCTTGGTAATACTTTTAAATACATTTTTAGGGAATAAGTTTCTCAAAAACTTATATTTTTCTAAGTGTCAAAATTTATAAAAATTTTGACAGAGTTTCCCCTAAAAATGGACGTTTCCCATGTTTTCAAAACATGTGTTTATTTTCTTTTGAATTGTCAACAATCATCAACAACAATTATCAACAATATCCGTCAACAATAATCACTAATTTCATGAACTTGAATATTTACAAAAATGTGTAGTAACCTACTAGCACATTTAGTAAGTCTTGTTATCTTTAAAAATAAGTTTAATTTCTTAAAAACTTTATTTTTAAAGAATATGAAGTTTTACAACTTCTAGTCGGTTTTTGCGAAAACTATTTCTTCGTTAAAACTTTTGTTACACAAGTATCCACACTCTTGTTTGTTCACAAAAACCACTTTTGTTTGTGTAAGATCCGGTTTAGAACATGTGATTTCTTTTGATGCTTGGTCTTTTGAAAATACCACTTGTAGATACATAGATCTCCTAGTTTTAAACACTTTTGTACAAGTTAGAACATTTTTACACAAGTTCATGGTTTATGTGTGGTAGGGTTTCACCTTTTAACCCTTGTTACTTCTAAAATAGCTTTATGTTAAGATCCATGATCTTACCAAACCGGGTTAAACGATGATCCGAGCTACCACATCATAGATCGGGTCTAGATAACCATATATTTCAAATACTACAACTTTTACACAACTTATGTGCTATTAACCACCATTTTTCATGCTTTTAGTAGACTTTTGTGCATCTTTTCGCATTTTAACGAGATTTAACCAACACAAATCCTTTTAACCACTTTAGAATAGTTTAAATATGAGATTTAAGTGTTATACCTCTAGCTCAAGGCTAGGGAAGATTCTTGATGAAAAACGCGTGGATAAAAGCCAAAGAAAGAGGTCCTTCGTGTTCCGCTTGCTCCAAGCTTCCTAATACGTGACCTCTAACACTTGTGTGATGATGGAATGGCAAGATGGAAATCGAAAATGGATGTGTGTAGGGGAGGGGGTTCGGCCGAGAGTAGAGAGAGCAAAAGAGAGGAGTGTGAAGTTTTGTTAAGTGTGAAGAATGATCTCTAGTGCTAAGCCATGATCTTATAGGCTAAGTTTAGTGTGTATTAACCATTGGTAATTATGTCTTGATGATATTAGACAACTAGGATTAGGAAATCTTGCAAGTACTAAACATGTTCCCCCATAGTTAGGCCGGTTAGGGGGGTCCTAGCCGATTCCAACTAGATTAGTTGGTGTTTAGTTAGGTTAATTAGGTTAGTTAAGTGTTTAACTCAATTACTTGTGTATAGCGTGTTTTAGCGGGTGTTAGGGTATTCGGGGACCCTAACTAGCTCAGAAAAAGTTACATAATGAAAATAACAATATTTTCATGTTCCGGGTATAGTCCGGTTGTTCGGTTACATACCGATTCGTTAAAGTGCTAAATTACACTTTTTAGTGTCGTTTAAGTACCTTTCTTGTACTCTTTCAATTCCCAACACTTAGGGAAATATTCTGGATAATAAAACGACATTTCTGCATAATATTTATATGTCTAAATGCTGAATTATTGCTGAATTGTATAAATTCTGCACTTAAAGTGCGTTTCGGGTGCTTTTTAGTGCTTATTTTTGCTTTCGTATTGCATATATATTAAACCCTTGTATGTACTCTTGGGTTTTAATGCATTCTTGCTGTTGGACCTACACCTAGGCCTCAATTCTTTTGTCTGACTGCTTTCTGCAGTTCAGTCGACACAGTGTGTTTTACCGGTGAGTTTACTATTATTTCTGACGCAACGCTCTCGTTTATGCTTAAAGCAATATTTTGTAGTATACAACGTGCATGAATTCACTTGTTTAATCATGTGTTCAGACATTGCTGACAATTAAACTCATAATTGCAGTCATTAAGCAATAAGTAATGTGTACGGAAGTTACCGGTTTGGGCCAGTTGTCACAGTCTCCCCCCGTTAAAAGAATTTCGTCCCGAAATTCAGACTGAACTCACTCTCGCTGGAGTCTTCTTGAATAGGTGGGGATACTTTTTCTTGAACTGGTCTTCACGTTCCCATGTGTACTCGGGTCCGTGCTTAGAGCTCCAACGTACTTTGACAAGTTTCACACTGCTCCTCCTGGTCTTGTTGACTTTCCAGTCGGTAACCTCAACGGGTTGCTCTGTAAATCGGAGGGCTTCATCAATATGCACTTCATCCATCGGGATGGTCACGTTTTCTTGTGTTGGACTCTTCTTCAGGTTGGATACATGAAACGTATCATGTACTCCATTAAGTTCTTCCGGTAACTCCAACTTGTATGCCACGGTACCAATTCTCTTCAAAATTCTGAATGGTCCGATGTATCGTGGATTCAGCTTTCCACGCTTTCCAAATCTGACTACGCCCTTCCAAGGTGAGACTTTTAACAACACTTTGTCTCCCACCTTGAAATCTACCGATTTTCTATTCGGATCAGCGTAGCTCTTTTGTCGCTCTCGAGCCGCCTTAATGCGCTCTCGGATCTGTGCAATCTTGTCGGTTGTCTCTTGTACAAGTTCAGGACCAACCATACGTTTATCTCCAGCGTCTGCCCAACATAAGGGCGATCGGCATTTGCGGCCATACAGAGCTTCGAACGGCGCGGCTTTTATGCTCGTATGATAACTGTTATTGTAGGAAAACTCAACTAGAGGTAGATGAGTATCCCAGCTGCCGCCTAGGTCCATGACACATGCGCGAAGCATATCTTCTAACGTTTGTATAGTCCGTTCGCTCTGGCCGTCTGTTTGCGGATGGAATGCCGTGCTCAGATCTAACTGAGATCCAAAGGCTTCCTGAAATGATTGCCAGATTCTTGAGACACAGCGTCCATCTCTGTCTGAAATGATTGAGATTGGCACTCCATGACGTGCCACAATTTCTCTTAAGTATATTTCTGCAAGCTTTCCAGTGCTATCCTTTTCTCGGATTGGTAGGAAATGCGCAGACTTCGTTAATCGATCAACGATTACCCATATCATATCGTGCCCTCTCGGGGTCCTGGGTAATTTTGTTATGAAGTCCATCGAGATTTGTTCCCACTTCCATACGGGAATCTCTGGTTGTTGTATTAGGCCGGACGGTTTCTGATATTCTGCCTTAACCTTAGCACAGGTTAGGCATTTTCCAACATAGACAGCAACGTCGCTTTTGAGTCTCGGCCACCAATAATATTCTTTCAAGTCTTGATACATCTTGTCCGACCCTGGGTGGATCGAGTATCTTGACTTGTGCGCTTCATCAAGGATGACTTCTCGTAGGCCACCATAGAGTGGAACCCAAATGCGCTTTTTAAAGTATAAGGCTCCCTCTTCATTTGGTGCCATGTACTTCAATGCACCCCGGAGGTATTCAGCTTTACGCTTCTCTTCTTTAAGAGCTTCTTGTTGTGCATCTCGAATGCGTGCTGTGAGGTTCGTTTGAATCGTCATTTCCAGTGCTCGAACCCTTAGGGTCTTAACCCTTTCTTTTCGGCTCAACGCGTCTGCTACAACGTTCGCCTTTCCAGGATGGTACTTAATCTCACAGTCATAATCATTCAGCAGCTCGACCCAACGTCGCTGGCGCATATTCAATTCTTTCTGATCAAATATGTGTTGCAAGCTTTTGTGATCTGTGAAGATTGTGCATTGAGTACCATATAAATAATGTCGCCAAATCTTTAAGGCGAACACCACTGCACCCAGCTCCAGGTCGTGAGTGGTATAATTTCTCTCGTGAACCTTCAGTTGTCTTGAAGCATAAGCGATGACTTTTTGGCGTTGCATGAGCACGCAACCCAAGCCTTGTCGTGAGGCGTCGCAGTATACCACGAAGTCTTCAGTGCCTTCGGGTAATGATAGTATCGGTGCATCGCATAGTTTGCTCTTAAGTAACTGGAAGGCTTCTTCTTGTTTGTGACCCCAGTCGTACTTCTTGTCTTTCTGAGTAAGGGTCGTTAGCGGTTGAGCTATCTTCGAGAAATTCTCAATGAATCGCCGATAGTAGCCCGCTAAGCCCAAAAATTGTCGAACTTCAGTTGGGGTTTTGGGAGCTTCCCAATTCTTTATTGCTTCTATCTTGGACGGGTCTACATGAATGCCCTTCTCATTCACAACGTGACCAAGAAATTGTACTTCGCGAATCCAGAATTCGCATTTCGAGAACTTTGCATAAAGTTTCTCTTTCTTCAGTAGCTCCAAGATGGTTCTGAGATGTTGCTCATGTTCTTCTTTCGTTCGCGAGTAAATCAGGATATCATCGATAAATACAATCACGAATTTATCGAGATATGGTTTGCATACGCGGTTCATTAGATCCATAAAGACCGCTGGTGCATTCGTCAGCCCAAATGGCATCACAAGAAATTCGTAGTGCCCATAGCGCGTTCTGAATGCAGTCTTTGGCACGCTTTCATCTTGGATTCTCAGCTGATGGTATCCAGATCGAAGGTCGATCTTGGAATAGTAACTTGATCCTTGCAGTTGATCAAATAAGTCATCAATCCTCGGTAGTGGATACCGATTCTTGATAGTGAGCTTGTTCAGTTCCCTGTAATCGATACACATCCGCAGTGTTCCATCCTTCTTCTTCACGAATAATACTGGAGCTCCCCAAGGTGAGAAGCTTGGCCTTATGAATCCTTTATCCAACAACTCCTGGAGTTGTGTGGATAACTCTTGCATTTCGGATCGCGCAAGTCGATAGGGTGCCTTGGCTACAGGAGCAGCTCCTGGAACCAAGTCTATACGGAATTCGACTTGTCGTTGCGGAGGTAGTCCTGGCAGATCTTCAGGGAATACATCAGGAAATTCCTTCACCACAGGAATGTCTTCGAGTTTCGGCTCCTCAGCCTTCTTGTCTATAACGTGTGCTAGGAAAGCAACACATCCTTTCCTTAAGCACTTCTGTGCCTTCATACAACTGATGATTCGTAGAGGCGCGTTTCGTCTTTCTCCATGTACTATGAGAGTTTCATCATTCGCCAGAGGGATGCGAATGATTTTCTCATGACAAATGACTTCAGCTTTGTTCTTGGACAACCAGTCCATTCCGACTACTACATCGAAGCTACCCAATTGAATAGGTAAGAGGTCGATGCTAAAATTTCGTTCGCCAAGTTCTAGTGTGCAGCCTCTGACAACTTCGCCCGATTCAACAAGTTTACCATTGGCTAGTTCTATGGAATATGGAATTTCTAATCTACTAGATTCTATTCCGAGTATGCGTTTAAATTCCACAGACATGAAGCTATAATCGGCGCCAGTGTCGAATAATATGGATGCAAAGTGATTGTTAATGAGAAACGTACCGGTGACCACGTTAGGGTCCTCGCGTGCGTCTCTTGCTCCAATCACAAATGCTCGAGCCGGAGCGTTGTTTCTCTCTGGGCAGTTCTTCATGAAATGATCATTGCTTCCACACTTGAAGCATCCTTGGTTCTGCCCCTTCCCGTTACCATTCTTGTTACCAGCACCATTCCCGTTTCGGTTCTTTCCTTTTCCCCAACAGTCTTCTGTTTGATGACCCAATTTACCACATTTGTCGCACCTTGGAATGCGACAAGCTCCATCATGATGATACTTACACTTTTGGCATCTAGGCATGGAGCCTTGGTATGCTTTGGTTGCATGGGTTTTCGTCTCCTGAGACTGGTTAGCGTCACGCTTCTTGCTGAAACCCTTGTTGTTACGAGTTGCTTGGTTCAAACTGGCATGCTTTCTCTTCTTGTCGCCGGACGACTCAGCATGCGTCTCGGTCTTCTCTGTTGGGTTTAGTGATAACTTCTTCATACGAACACAATCTTCACTCAGGCTGACAGCCAGAGTTACAGCCTCGGTGATTGTTTGTGGTTTGGCCGACGTCACCATGCCACGAAACTCTGAGGCCAGTCCCCAAATGTAGCGTTCCACACGCTTAAATTCAGGAGTCACCATGTAGGGAAGTACTCTCGACAGGTCGTGGAACCTTCGAGTGTAACCATTGATGTCAGCACCTTCCATAGTCAAGTGCCAGAACTCTGTTTCTAGCCTTTGGAGTTCCGCACGAGAGCAGTACTTCTCTCTCATCCTTTCCTTCAGTTCCTCCCAAGTGAGGCCATAAGCGGCGTCATCACCCAAAGTTTGGGCTTGCAGGTTCCACCAAGTCAGAGCTTCATCGACGAATAACCCAGTAGCAAAAGTGACTTGTTGATCCGCGGTACACTTGCTCATGCGGAAAGTAGCTTCAGTCTTCTCCGTCCAGCGCACAAATGCTACTGCACCTCCTGTGCCATCATAGTTCATCGGCTTGCAGTCGAGGAACTGCTTGAAAGTGCAGCCTGGAATTGATTCAACCAATTCACATGTGAGCAATCGAAGAAATAATGAAACAAAGACCGTTCATAAATTTCCTCATGCTTAGCACAGTGTCTTAAGGTTACCTTGAGCTGCATTGCCTCCAGACGAATCTCCATTCCCATTACGCCTAGCGTTGCTTGGTCCTCCACTGTCTTGAGTTCGGTTCGCCTCGTACTGGGCGATAGCAGCGGAGATCCTTTCCTCCAGTAGAGCGTTCAGCTCTTCAGCAGTTCTTGGCAGTGGGGGTGGAGGAGGTTGATCGTCATTGCGAGCATTCACAGCTTTCCTGGGTGCCATGTTCTGACAGAACATAACACAGCAGGGTTAGGCATTTGTTTGATATCGTCACACTAGACTGTAGTATCATATATATTCACATGTATATATACCACACAAGTGACATCAAACAATTATTACTCTAGCAGAGTACTTAGTAGGCTTGCACTGAGGGAATCTATACGTGACAAGACTTGCTGTGATTTCTGTGCACTGAATTCCATAATTACGTATGCATCCATAATTACGTAACTCCTTGCACAGTTCGCACAGTTCGTTTCATCCTCGTATCTCTTCCTTCAGATAGGCCATCGCTTTCAGGTAAAGTCACATATACTTGTGACATTCTACTTCTAGTACATGCTAATTATCACACATAATTGCAAGTATTTTCTAGTCAACGACAAGTGCTACTCAAGTGCACTCTAAGTCTCGTAGTGTCTTTTCTAGACTCATGTAGTCAGTTTCAGGTAGTGGATGTCGCGGGACGTTTTATGCAATGAAAACTCTTTGAAAATTGTTTTCGTGAATGGATCCTAGAGATTGTAGACTAGACTCGAGAAGGAATCCTGGTTCACTACAATCGCAGCTCTGATACCAATCTGTCACACCCCTTTCTGCGGCGGAAGCACGAGGTGTGATCATGAAAGGTTCTCATTGCATACGAAGAGTAAACATGCTACATGCTCGTAAAATAACATCAAATACCATGATTTGAAAACATAAGTTTAGCGTTTACATCGCTAGACAGCTTAAAACATTGTCTTAAAGTTTACAACTTTATTTAAAGTTAAACACAAGCGACATCCACGAGCATAAGCAAGACCGCGCGCACATCCAATCTAGTTACCTGAAATACATGTGAGTTTTTGGAAAAAACGTCAACATAAAGTTGGTGTGAATTCATGCAGTTTTGTATTTCATGTTTGTATACTTTGTATGAAAACGTAGTTTGTGAGTAAATCAAGTTTTCATATATAAATTCAGTTTCATGTGTACACCACGTACATATGTATATTTCAATTTCTTCTTGAGTACCCCACGTACTCAAGTATAATTCTCATTCTCTTGAGTACCCCACGTACTTCAAGTCATATATTCAATCTTCTTGAGTACCCCACGTACTTCAAGTCATATATCAATTTTAGTATGGTATGAATTTTATGTAAATACAGTATTTCTGTAATTATCAGATTGTTAATGGGTTGCAAAGCCATTAACATGTGGCACGACATAGGAAGTCACCAAACCTAAGGCATTTAATTGGTATATTCTGAGACACAAAAGCACTCCTCGGTTCTCGCCCCGACCGGGAGTGTGGCTGCCAGGCACCCGTTAGATCTAACCTTTTGTTCTGCGGTCTAAGTATGTACACGATTAATGGTGCTTCTGTACCCTATTCGTGACACTATTTCTCATAACGCATCCTACTTGGTTCTCGTTCTCACCAAGCGCGTTTCTTGTTATCATTTCTCATAGCGCCTCATACTTGGTTCTCGTTCTCACCAAGTGCGCTTCTCATATTCTTATATTTCATCACACTTGGTTCTCGTTCTCACCAAGTGTACTTCTTGTATTCTTATATTTCGTCACACTTGGTTCTCGTTCTCACCAAGTGTACTTCTTGTATTTATATCATACCAATTATAAATTTTGTACATTTGTACATGTATTTCACCCCCGAAGTTATAAAAACTGAAAACAGTTAAAGAGAAAAGGGGGAGCATGAACTCACAACTTTGCGTTCCTAGCGTCGTAAACTCCACCGGATTTGCTTAATTAACGTCGTAACCTATACGCGTTTTCTTAACGTTAGTCACTAGACTTGCGTCGCACAAGTACAGTCACTCTCTTTTGTGTATATTTCCTTGTGTTAAAAATATTCTATATTTTTAACTACGTATCTTACTTATATTATTTTCTCCAAAAATAAATATAAGTCTTTTATGTTTTGCACTTTGCACCCGAATTATGTTTCTTGTATTTTGTATGTGTATTTTTATGTTTATACTCCTCACGGGTATTTAGTGTATTTTTAAGTCTTAATACACTAGCACGTATAGCACATACTATATACACTTAGCACAAAAGCTGGTGATAATATAATATATATTTTTCTCTCAAAAATATATACATAATATCCATTTTTATTCTTGAAGAAATCATCATTTCTTATCACCAAAAATTAGGGAAACCTTGGTAATACTTTTAAATACATTTTTAGGGAATAAGTTTCTCAAAAACTTATATTTTTCTAAGTGTCAAAATTTATAAAAATTTTGACAGAGTTTCCCCTAAAAATGGACGTTTCCCATGTTTTCAAAACATGTGTTTATTTTCTTTTGAATTGTCAACAATCATCAACAACAATTATCAACAATATCCGTCAACAATAATCACTAATTTCATGAACTTGATTATTTACAAAAATGTGTAGTAACCTACTAGCACATTTAGTAAGTCTTGTTATCTTTAAAAATAAGTTTAATTTCTTAAAAACTTTATTTTTAAAGAATATGAAGTTTTACAACTTCTAGTCGGTTTTTGCGAAAACTATTTCTTCGTTAAAACTTTTGTTACACAAGTATCCACACTCTTGTTTGTTCACAAAAACCACTTTTGTTTGTGTAAGATCCGGTTTAGAACATGTGATTTCTTTTGATGCTTGGTCTTTTGAAAATACCACTTGTAGATACATAGATCTCCTAGTTTTAAACACTTTTGTACAAGTTAGAACATTTTTACACAAGTTCATGGTTTATGTGTGGTAGGGTTTCACCTTTTAACCCTTGTTACTTCTAAAATAGCTTTATGTTAAGATCCATGATCTTACCAAACCGGGTTAAACGATGATCCGAGCTACCACATCATAGATCGGGTCTAGATAACCATATATTTCAAATACTACAACTTTTACACAACTTATGTGCTATTAACCACCATTTTTCATGCTTTTAGTAGACTTTTGTGCATCTTTTCGCATTTTAACGAGATTTAACCAACACAAATCCTTTTAACCACTTTAGAATAGTTTAAATATGAGATTTAAGTGTTATACCTCTAGCTCAAGGCTAGGGAAGATTCTTGATGAAAAACGCGTGGATAAAAGCCAAAGAAAGAGGTCCTTCGTGTTCCGCTTGCTCCAAGCTTCCTAATACGTGACCTCTAACACTTGTGTGATGATGGAATGGCAAGATGGAAATCGAAAATGGATGTGTGTAGGGGAGGGGGTTCGGCCGAGAGTAGAGAGAGCAAAAGAGAGGAGTGTGAAGTTTTGTTAAGTGTGAAGAATGATCTCTAGTGCTAAGCCATGATCTTATAGGCTAAGTTTAGTGTGTATTAACCATTGGTAATTATGTCTTGATGATATTAGACAACTAGGATTAGGAAATCTTGCAAGTACTAAACATGTTCCCCCATAGTTAGGCCGGTTAGGGGGGTCCTAGCCGATTCCAACTAGATTAGTTGGTGTTTAGTTAGGTTAATTAGGTTAGTTAAGTGTTTAACTCAATTACTTGTGTATAGCGTGTTTTAGCGGGTGTTAGGGTATTCGGGGACCCTAACTAGCTCAGAAAAAGTTACATAATGAAAATAACAATATTTTCATGTTCCGGGTATAGTCCGGTTGTTCGGTTACATACCGATTCGTTAAAGTGCTAAATTACACTTTTTAGTGTCGTTTAAGTACCTTTCTTGTACTCTTTCAATTCCCAACACTTAGGGAAATATTCTGGATAATAAAACGACATTTCTGCATAATATTTATATGTCTAAATGCTGAATTATTGCTGAATTGTATAAATTCTGCACTTAAAGTGCGTTTCGGGTGCTTTTTAGTGCTTATTTTTTCTTTCGTATTGCATATATATTAAACCCTTGTATGTACTCTTGGGTTTTAATGCATTCTTGCTGTCGGACCTACACCTAGGCCTCAATTCTTATGTCTGACTGCTTTCTGCAGTTCAGTCGACACAGTGTGTCTTACCGGTGAGTTTACTATTATTTCTGACGCAACGCTCTCGTTTATGCTTAAAGCAATATTTTGTAGTATACAACGTGCATGAATTCACTTGTTTAATCATGTGTTCAGACATTGCTGACAATTAAACTCATAATTGCAGTCATTAAGCAATAAGTAATGTGTACGGAAGTTACCGGTTTGGGCCAGTTGTCACATCTGGTTCCTCGAAGGGTTCTAGGAAGCGTAAGGCTTCCCAAAATTTCGCCGTTACTGCACAAGCTGCACCAAATCAGCCAGCGCAGCCTCCAGCAAAGAAGCGGTATGAAGGAAATGCACCTTTGTGCAATAGGTGCAATAGTCACCATCAACAGCAACTTCCGTGTCGTTTCTGTACCAACTGTGGGAAGTCTGGACACCTTGCAGAAGTTTGTCGTTCTGCTCAGGTCGCTCGAAATCCAGCTCAAGAGGTAGCTCAACAACCTGTTCAACAGCAAGCTACATGACCTCACTATCCTCCTGGCTCGTGCTATAATTGTGGAGACCTGACCCATTATCGAAACCAGTGTCCAAGGCTGGTTAATGCGAATCCGAATCAGGCTCCAGCTCGAGGTTGAGTTTTTAACATGAATGCACAAGAAGCGCAAGCAGACAATGAAGTGGTGAACGGTACGTTCTCTGTTAATAACCAACCTGCATCTGTTCTTTTTGATTCAGGGGCCGATAAGAGTTTTGTGTCTTTATCTTTCGAACCATTGCTTCGCGTGTCTAGAACGAAACTAGGTAAGCCTTTGACAGTAGAAGTTGCCAGTGGTGAACCCATTGCTCCAGCTCGAGGTTGAGTTTTTAACATGTTTCATGTTCCGTATGCTTTAACATCCTTAGGGAGCTTAAAAATGGGTTTGACGGGTGTTAGAAGTGCCATAACACGACCATACGCGCACAGGGGCCTGTTCTGTCAAATTTCAAAGTTGCTGATCTGCAGACCAGCTTACGCTCCTTAAGGACTGGACCATACGGTCCGTAAGGTTTCCCCAGAACAGCAGAATGTTGTTTCCAGCTTGATCCAGCTGTTGGGCACCTTTGCACATGGTTTTGGGGCATTTCTAGGGGCTCCCCTGGTTTTGTAAATCTATGGGCTCGATGTGTACGGCTAGGATTGAATCTCGGTTTACGAGGAGCGATCTTAACGGCTCTACCATATCTATAAATACCCCTTCATTTCATTTGTTGCAACCCACAATTTGATCTGAGTTTTTCTCTAAGTGGTTGTGTTTATACACTTCCTACCTGAGATTACTTGGAATCAAATACTTGCGGGGACCCTTTGTAAGTGTTCCTTCGTTCTTTTATGCGTTTTTAGCTTGAAAGTCAAACTGCGTTTGACTTTCTGCATTGACCAGTTTATGGTCAATGCGAAGTTCGTTTGAACTTCATAACGTGAGCGTAATCACGATGGTTATAGTCCCTAGTAACTATACCTACTGATTACCACGTTATCTAGACTCAGTGACGAGTCGTAGTTTCGGCCAAAATGCGTGTTCTTGCGTATTTTGTAACCAAACTACTCTAGGGTATCAAAACCGTTTGTTTTGATACCAAACCTGTTTTCTAACTTAACTAAACATGCTTTTGCATGTTTAGCTCGTCACTTTTAGATTTATGCTTGTCTAGGGTTGTAAAGGTAAGCGATCTAATCAATCGTTTATACTTTCGAACCCGACCCATTTGGTCGATCATTAGGATCCGACCAAACACTTTAGGTGATCATAGTTGTATAGGGAATAACCTTCCAAGGTTATACCTTATGGTCACTCATTTAAGTAGTTATATGATAAGTAGTTCTTATGCCTTAGGTAAATTACCAAAATACCCTTTTCGCACCAAAATTCATTTTAAGCCTATGTAACATAACTTTTGACATCTAAACTGATTTAGCAACAATATTAAACATGTTAAGGCATATCTTACTTGTCATAGGGCTAGTTAGGCGATCTGAACGCGTTTTACGCGAACGACGCGTTAAAGTAGCATAAGCTACCTAAACGGGTCGTAACGGGTCAAAAGCACTTAGGATATGTTTCGTTTTAGTATGTAGGATTTGTTAAACCATATTACATGAGTTCCTACACTCATTTGGTTTATGAACCCTCATGCTACCCGATCCTCCGAATAGGTCCGTTTATTAATGTAGTTACCTATATTAGGTACCGTTTAAATCTGTGATATTCTAGCTTTTCTTGGTGGATATCTAAAGTCTATTGAGCAATCTCAAGTGAGTACATAGACCCTTCTTTTACTGTTTTTCAAACATTTTGGGGTGAAACACATGAGCCTACTTGTTATTTTCATGCTTTCCATGCTTTCATATCATATACTTGCTATGTTCATTAGTACATTATTAGTACATGGTTTCATTGTGTTTTTGCTATGTATGTCCTTTGTAGCATACTTAGTACATCATTTTACATGACATTTTATGCTATGTATGTTCATTTAGTGCATACTTAGTACATTGTTTTCATTACATTTCACGCTATGTATGTCTATTTAGTGCATACTTAGTGCATTGTTTTACATTACCTTTTCATGCTATGTATGTTCATCATACTTAGTACATTTTCATTTCATCACATGCTTACATTTTGATATGACATTTGGTTTGTTTAAATGGGACCATATATATTCATTAACATTAGCTACGCCGCTCGTTAGTAGGTAATGGTACCATAGGAATTGACAACTCCCGTTCCTGACATCCTAGGTATGTTTGGATGGAAGGAATGACCGAATTCGATAAAACATAACACAGATAGACCTTTAATTGGTTTAAGGGCTTATCACCACAGTCACAAGGCTTGGATGTATGCATTTTTACAATACCGCATAAATGTTTGTATTCAGTATAGCATGCATTTCCACAAGACATAACGTTGATTTAAACCACGTTTTACTTCAATACATTGTTTTGTGCATTTTTATCTGTGGCTCAGTAGATATATATATATATATTTCACTTGCCATACATGACATTTTGTTTACACATTACATTTGACATAGACATTTTGATATTGATATACATATTTCATGGACTACATTTTGTCATAAACATTTTGACATGATTTACACAAAGACATTTGACAAATGGTTTAGACATGGGCAATTTACATTGGTGGTTTGTTTGGGTAAAATGATTTGAGTAACGAGGCGTGTGTAATATGATACAAGCATGGTGGATACGCCGCTGGTATTTCCTATATATAAGTGCTTGTATGGTATTACATATCGTAGCATTATTTGAATCATTTCAATTTAGACATATAACATTTTATACAAATAACATATTTTTTTAAGACATCGTTTTACAAACAACTTATTTTATACAAAACTCATTTTACTCGGTTATTCATTTAACCTCACCTTACTCTTTTACATATCACCTACTTTATCATCGCTTTCTTTTATAGATTTATAAAACAAAACAATTAACAAGGTTCATGACTGACTTTTGTTAAACAACTTTTTCTTAAACTTAAGTCATGAATCCTATTTTCACCAAACCTATGTATCTCACAGGCATTTTTATGCTGACGTACCTATTTTCACATGTGTTTTCAAGGGTTGTTTCTTAGGATGATCGTGACACTAGGGCGGACCTGTGCCTTAGAGACTTAAAATAAAGATAGACTTAGTTTAATTATGTTGTGTACTCTTTGGTTCTTGTTTTGAAACAATGTATTCCGCTCTATGGTTTATGAATAAAATAAATTTTAATTACCATGGTTGTGGAACAATAATTCTATTACAACACTCCCCGACTTTTCCGCCACGATTTGATGTTTTACGTGGTCGGGGTGTGACATATTGTAAGGCCATATAATTGTGTAGGTTTACGCTTATCTTTATCAAGCACAAGTATAGGCTATTGGGCTTAGCCTTGTAGTGGGTTAGATAATGTTGGGATAAGCCATGTGGGCTAATTAATTATTTGGGCCTGTTTAGTTAAGAGTGTGCTTGTGGGCCTGGCCCAACTTGTAATTAGGTCTCCCTATGTAACTATAAATAGGGTCAGCCTAGGTCATTATTAGGTTGGCTGTTCCTATTTTGTTGTTCTTAGAGATTTCGAATTCTTGTTGGTGTACCAGACGGTTCTCTAGAAACTGTGTGCACTTTGGTTATTCAATCATTCAAGTTATTTATTTTTCATCACTTTTCTTAGTATTCCGTGCTTTGATTAGTGATTTTGATATCCGATTGATAGTTTTGGGACTTACAAAGAGACATAGAATTACCCAAACCACCCTTCTAACCCCCTTCCAGGCAATTAACATGCTTTATATAGACCATAAAGACATGAATATATGTTGAATCAACGAACATATGAAGAATGATTGAGTAAATTTGCCTTTAATATAAAAAACTATTTATTAACGTCATTAATACATACCCAATTAAAAAGGAGCCAAATATTGGAAATCATAAAAGAAATACATAAAAGAAATGTCTTCACCAAGTGATCTAAGAATTTAGCTAAGCATGGCCTTTGTTTGACAAAGATTCTTACGATCAATCTTGGATCCCGAGACTACACACACACTCTAAAGAAGGAAAATGGATGACGGTTGTGGATGATGGTGTTGTAGTGGTGGTGGAGTGGTGGCAAGTGAGAGAGAAGTGGTTTTCCAAGGGATGAGTTGAAGTGGAACCAAGCACTCCTATTTATAGTTGTAAACAGAAGCTTCAGCATGGCCCGTGCCCGCCTGGCACAGCCCCGTACCCATCTCTCTCTCTCTCATCCTCATTAACTGCTTGTCAGATATTGTACTAACACGGCCCCGTGTGTCAACGGCACGGCCCGTGGCCAAAGTACTTACTATACTATCGCAGATTCTTTAAATCTTTGAGTTGACCATGCCCCGTGTTGGCTGCCATTTTTTTCTTTTGCAGTTGTCTTTTTCTCCTGCCCAGTATCCATCTTTGGACACGCCCCCCTGTCGTCCTTCCGTTCTTGTTATTTTGAGGTTTGGATGTGAGTTGGGGCTTGGCGATCTGCGGCAATTCCTTCTTCTTTACATTTATGTTGGATTTTGCTGTCTTTTTGCAAATTTAAGCTCTTTTATCCCTAAGAATATAAAAGGAATGAAAACACGAGGTTTTTCCAACATTAGTACTAAAAGAGGTTGATTTTACGCCGTATTTGACATAATTTATATGTTGTATTTTGATCACATTGGCACGTTTCTGTGGTTGGCTTACCGAAAGGAGCATCGGAGGTGGTGTTTCTAGACACCGGCAGCCGGGCGTCACGACTACAAACATCGGTGAGTTCATATTTTTATGTTTCTTTCATCACTAATGCTCAGATCTGTTAGATCTCCTCCATCATGGGCTCATTCTCTATCTTTTAGGGGTGTTGACGATGTTGGATAACGACGGAGGTGGTGGTTCCGGCAGGTTCCGACGATGATGATGATGACGGGATGATGATGATGATGATGACGGGATGATGATGATGATGATGACGGGATGATGATGATGATGTGATGGAGGTGGCCGACGGCGGCCTTGGCCGCAGGAGCCACGACGCAGTGGTGATGCGGGCTCGGGTTCACTCCGATCAGACTCGGGTTTGGTCAAAGGTGGTCAAACGCCACATGGGTCAGATTTGATATTCGGTTCGGTGTTCGGGTCAACTATGGTTGATATGGTCTACGGGTCAGTTTTGGTTCTTGGGTCAAACCTGGTCAACTGCCACTCAACTTTGGTCAACACAAGTCAACGGGTCAGACCTGGTCAACTGTCGGGTTAACTAGTCAACACAAGACTTGGTAAATTATTAACGATGCGATTTTTATTATGTTTTCTTATAAATATCACTTTATCGCAAAACCGAGCTCGACCCAACTGACTAACGATTATATATTTTCACTTTTGGGGAAACTGACATTATTAGTTCACATATCGACCAATTACGTGACGCTTTGTCCGTATATATATATGTGTGTGTGTGTGTGTGTATGTATGTATGTATACATACGTATATATAATACTTATATAAAACTTTATACTTCGACGTTGTTATCTAAATATCAGACATATAATAGTAATTGTGTTGCAGAATATTCGCATTGAATTTCTGATTCTTGAAAATGTTGTGTTTTGAAAATATATCGACAATTTATATTGTCAGGATCGTCTATAAACAGAGGAAACTCTGCCCATTTTTCGTAAAAATCCGTAATACGAAACCTATCTATATTCTAAAAACGACACCTTTCGAGGTTTAAATATTTTTATAAAATAAAAATAAAAGTATATTTATTTTGGCGACGCTTTACGACTTAAAAACGAATTTATAACGTTCGACAAATTCGAGCTACTAGTTAACGAAACCTAGAACTTGTATAAAATAAATATAATTATTTATATTTATTTCAAAACATTTAGAACTCGAAAACTTTTATGAGATATATATTATTTGTATTCATTTCAAACAACTAACACTCGGGAATCTTTTACAAAATAAATATAATTATTTATATTTATTTCAAATGTCTAGTATTCGACAATTTTGCAAATTAAGCATAATTAGCCATATTCACTTCCAACGGCTACGACTTTACAAATTTTATAAAATATATATAATTGGTTACATTTCTTCCTAACGTCTAAACCAAAAACGACACCTTACCGTACGATCTTAACACCTTATTATCCGATTCATATCGCTAACACACAAACGAAGCCGATCTTAACGAGCATTCAACTACTTAATTATTTTGATAATTATCCACGAGACACTACATCACTACTTCGGCTACGCGACATTTATATACATATATGGTTACATTTACATATATGATGACTATTCGGAACAATACGTAAATCTATTATACGAGTTTATAATGTACTATTTTCATCTAAATACTCGTTATGTGTACGTATTTCTATTCACAAGGACTAACACGATTACGTAGATATATTTGTATTTATATAAAAATATATATTCTAAATAACTCGGAAACTAAGTCATTTCAAAGAATTAGTATTTATCCCGAGTATAAACGAAACCAAACAACCATAGATTGGTTATTTCGAATCAAGATAATAACACTCCCATAGAGTTGTTGGGTCAACGATTCGGTAGAGCTCAGTGACACGAAGTTTAGCTACATCGTTTAATAGAAACTTATATGTTATTCCTTATAGGAATGTCATAGTTTGCATGCTAGCGAGTTACGTTCTTGGAACGACATTAAGAAATCATATTAAGCTAGCTTTGCACAAGGATATCGAGGTGAGTTCATAACCCCACCTTTTACGGTTTTACATTTTTATAAATGTTTTCGGGGGTGGAAAGACATGCAAGTTTTGCAAAAGTATATAACATTTCGATGAACGAAAACTACATATTTCTAAACCATTTTGCAATAGAATTTCAACGAACTCAAATAGTTTACGAAAGTTTTATGCTAAACATATCTGTTTTACAAAACACACGCGTATTTTCAAAATGTGCATGAGTTTCATGACTAGTGACGGGATTGTCCTAGTCACAACAACAGGATTGGGTTGTCATGTGTACGAACAACGGGACAACCTAGTGAGTCCATGTCCCCCTTTTCTTTGATACGTTTTCGGTTTTATATCTATCGGGGAAATACATGTTTACTATGGTATGGTTAAGCCATGGAATGAAAAATTTGATCATGTGTGAATAGGGTCTCTCTTAAGTGCCATTAATCTTTTGTAAGACCGCGCAACAAGAGTGGTAGATTGTTGGTGCATAAATGTCTGTTAACTTCGTCTTTATCAGGTCTTGTGTCTAAATAGGATAAAACAGTGCTCGATAGGATAGAAATTAAGGTTTGTATGTATAAGGGTCATTTCTCACGAAATGAACAACAAGCATTTCGTATGAAATGAGGCAAAGTCATTTCGCACGAAATTAGTCTTGATCATTTTGTACGAAATACCACCACTATATATAATTGAGCCTGGTTCATCATTTGTAACTTTTCGATTTCAGAGCCGAGGTGCTGCCGATTTGTCAACTAATCTGTAAAAGCTTTGAAATCAATAAAAGAAGATAATTAGGGAGAATCAAGCTGTAATCACGTCTATATCATGGATTCCGCCTTTAATATGGATTGAAAACTCTTCTGAATGACTCATTTGGGTCATACGACGATCCAACACAGATCTATCGGGTGTAGGCGAGCCCTGTCACACCTCTTTCAAAGGCGGAAGCATGAGGTGTGATCTGAGTGGTTTTCATTGCATACGATAAGTAAAAATTGCTACATGAATTAAAACATACTCCAAATTGCCATTCAAGTTTGATTATCCAAAATACAGAAATTAGTGTAAAGTTCACATCATAACTAAAAGATAATTGTCTGAAAGTTCACATCACAATTTCAAAAAAAAAAAAAAAAAAAAGAGCAAGGTTTTGTTTCCTATGTGACCACATAAGGTGCGATATAGTAAACAAATCCACAAAAGATGGTAACGGAGACTAGACACTAAACATCTTGAAAAGGAGCCCGCGAACATCATCCACTAATTTCCTGAAATACATCTATCTATACTATAAAAGGAGCTTAAAGCATGACCTCACTTTGCTTATGTGTCATCTTCTTAGATATGCCACATTGGATGCCACATAGACTCCGCTGATGTCATAACGCTGATGTCATAATTTCAATCTCCACCTTTAAAATATAATCTATCTATATTTCAAAATTGAAAATAAGGTCAGAGTTTTTAGGACGGAATTTCAAAAATCAAATTCAAATGGTAATTTTAATCTTTTATTCTCTCTCAATGAAAATATAGTCCAGCTCATTTTCAAAATTGAAAACATAATCTTCACACCTCTCTCTCTCTTCAACTCAGAAGAACATCTTTGATCCGGTTGTCTGCAAGTAACATAAACACAACTTCATCTCCACGTATCTCTAATTTAGTCAACAGGTTTGTGTACGTGTGTGTATGTAGTTTCTATTAATTCTTTTCTTCAATATCAACTCTGTAAATTGATGATGATGATTTCAGTTGAGTTTGTTGGAAAAATAGCGTTAAATCGTGATGATGATGAAGTAAAGAAGAAGATTTCAGCAGCATCAGCTAGGTCTCACACCAGACATTCCAAACCCAAATCTTCTTCTACTTTCTCTTCAGGTTTGCATCAATAGCCCCATCAATTTCATTCCATTCGTTGTTGATTTCATTCTGATTTTGCTTCTAGGGTTTGTGTTCTTGATCATAACATATGTCTGATTTTGCTTCTAGGGTTTAGGAATTTGGAGTTTCTGTGATATGGGTTTTGGTTGAATTTGAGTTAAGATTGTGGGGTATTCAGTCAAACCTAAAAAAGATTTGATCTTGGCTGTTTCGTTTATTAGGTCAATATTTTGTTCATGATTATTAGTTAGGATGATCAGATCTGAGATGATTAGTAGGATCACGATATATTTGTGATCGATTAGAGAAATTAGGTTGTGTGTGTGTGATTAGGTTCGATTTTGTTATTTTGATGGTGGATGATATTATTTGAAGATGAACGAATTGTTTATAGTATCAATTTAAGGTTACGAGAGTTACTGCCGTATATTAGTTGATATGATTTTGTTTTATAATTTGAAGATTCAGTTTCTTAATGTAAAATTTAGGAATCTCGATTGATTGATGCTGAATTTTGTGTGAGGTGTGAATTATACAGTTTAGTAGTCCGATTCGGTTTTGTTTCATGAGGTTATGGGAAGTATGTTGTTTTAAGTAATAATCTAACTTTTTCTAATAAAAAAGGATTTAGGAGGTTTTAAAAAAAGAGCATTTACAAGTCTTCTAAATGTAAATACTACTGTTATGACAGTTAATTTAGGAGCTTTCAACTTTGATACAAATCTATACCAAGAAAAAGTGGAGAAGGTATGACAGTTGTACGTATCATCTCATTTTAGCTCAGTTAATCAATTGTTATATTTAAACCAACCTCACACTCTACTCTATTTGTCTTATATTGATTTTAGGTTGAATGAATGAGTCTAGGGGTGAGCTTTTCGTGGTTCCGACCAGCGAGAACCTTTGATTTAGTGATGAAAGGGGGAGAATTGAAAATGCTGGTGGGGTTGTCATATGGGCAGGTAATTTTGGTTTTCTGTAAATGAATTGTGCCTTTTGTTATGTTCTTTTTATTGACTGAAAAGATAGAAAAAATTAAACCTTTTGTTCTTTTTATGCCCATGGATTATTGTTTAGGTAAAGCTATGGTAATTGTTGTGCAGCCTGCTAAAGATCCGAGAACGAAGAAGAAAGAAGTGACGATGAAACGAACATTGATGATTGCGCTGCCAATACTTTCCTATGGTAAATATTATATAGATTGCTGCAATCTATTGTTATTAAAACTGTTATTAATTGTTTTAAAACTCGCGTGTGCTATTAATTCTATTAAAACTGTTAAGAGGAGTTGTTTAATCGTCAGATTGGTTTAGTTCTGGATGATGAAAATTGTTGATAATTTAAATTGTGTAGAGTTTAGGTCATGAAATTAGGTATTTAGGTAATTTAAATGAGTTTTTCTATTTGCTCAAACTAATTGATGTCTCTTGCGTAGGTACATTGCATCTGATGTAAGACTGTTCACCAACTTCGATTTCATGTTAAAGGTATGAACCATCACATTCAATACATTAAATATTATCAATCTTGTGTTTGTTGATTTTGACCATATTTGCCCTTTGAATCTAGCAATGGAGGTAGAAGACAGCTGTGTCATTACTCATGTTCAAGATAAGCTCTTTCGTGTTCATGTGAGCAAGAAGAGAGGAAGACACAAAGGAGGTGTGAAACATAGTTCAGATGATACAGGTTCAGGTGTCAAATCCGTATCATGTGTACTGTGTTTGACACATCCTTTGTGTCTTTCTCTTTTCTTGCTCACATGAACACGAAAGAGGTTATCTTGAACATGATGTTATCTATTAAGGGAGCTTAGATAATGACATAGAATTGGCTACGTGTCAACTTCTCAGGTATGCTATGTAGTCCTCGCTGATGTCATAATTACGAAACGGTATCCTTTAGTGTTGTTTTCGCTAAAGTTTGAAACGGTATTGTTTAGTGTTACTCTACCTTCAAGGAAAGTCCTAAACCCTAAGGTATAATTTTAAATTTTGCCTTCAAATTCTTTCTAACAAAACAATAGAAACGTTGTTGATTATTTGATTTTTTTTTTCATTTTTTGTAGCTATGACAAGGTTTAAAGCTATTGAATGGCTTGAAAGTGTAGTTAGGCCATTGGAGATACCAAAACAACCATCAAACTTTTTGATAGGTCAAAGCTTCATGTTTCCAACAACTAATGGTTGTTCTATCGTAAAGACTTCTGGTATGTATCAAACGCGTGTACTTTATATTGTCATTCATGGTGTAAAACAATGTGATTAGAGTAGAAGTTCAACATTGCTATGTTGTAACTTAGTTTCAGTTTGAATCTTTTTGTGTGTTTCCGAGGGCTTTTTTAAGCAAGCCGCATAGTATAAACTCTAACTTTTGGGTGTTGTAGACTGTTTTAGGTTGATTTCTAGGATTATTTAGGTTGAAGGTAGCCTTCATTAGGGTTTGTATTGTCACCCGTGTGCTGTAAATTAGGACGAAAATCATCTTAAATGACTACACGGTTGTTTGGAGTGTGTATCATATTGTATGTTGTAGCTTTGAAACAAGTGAATTGTTTTCTTAATGTTGAAAGCTACTACAATTTGCTGTGATGAGATTTGTTGTATTCTAGGCGTCTAACTAGTTAATTTTTCAGTAGTAGAAATGTGTTCCAAATGTTCACCAACAAAGAGATAGCTCCAAGAATAAAAAAGCATGTGCCGAGAAGGCATAGGGGTAGAAATTTTGATCTCAACCATAGAAGATATGTTAAGCCGAACAGTGAAAGTGCAAGGGATTCAAGACGTGAACTTCTTTCATGGTACTTACGTAGATCCCAAAGTTTTATTTATGTTGCTCATACTGTCATATATCTGTCTTAAAGGTGGCAAATTTGACCTGTTTGCTTATGAATGAGTCCATTTGGGTTGGATTTTATCTTTATAGGTGAATGAGTCCCGACCCGCTTATTTTGTCACCTCTAAGTTGTTTATTTGATGTAAATTAAAATATGTAAAAGCAATTGTATGATGTTTCAATTTCATTGCTTGTATAGGGTGGAAACCGAGTCTTCGGGGTGGTTATCAGCCAAATATTGTTTGAGCAAATAAAATTACCTCTAATTTGTTTTTCTCATTTTATCTCAACATGGTTTCATAAAATTACTTTCTTGCCTGTTATACGTCTTTTTCTAATCTCAGGGCTATAAAATTATTTTCGTGTTCACCTTCGTTTGTTATCAAAATATGTTGTTAAATAAACGAACATATATTAAAAGATATAAACTTGAGTCTATAAGACTAGCATATTGATTGCTGCTCCCACCAATGGACCTTTCGACTTTAGCCCTAGAATATATACAACTACCAAACAATCTTGTATAAATTAACTGTCATGTAAGTAGTTAATCTTGTATAATGTGCACATCATGCTCAGATACAGGACAAGGCAGAATTGTTCTTTGAATTGTGTTCATCAAGTTTTTAATTAAATGGTAATTAAGTTTTGATTCTGCAGGAGAGCTGGGAACGACCGAAAGTTGTGGTCGCTGTGTGACCGAGATATAATCGAATTGAAGTTTGTAGAAGTATTTTTATACATCAGCTTGAAAAGGTACTTAACTTTCGTTGAATTGAAGTTTTTCATAGATCTTAACTATTTCTATGATCACCATCAAATGTAACTAACAAAGGATCAATAAAATGATAATAAAACATTAGAATCAATTGATCAAACAACTACACTTGAGTCTGTAAAAGTACCATATTGAGTGCTGTTGTCCCTAATGTAGCTTTCGACTTTAGCACTAGAATATCTACAAGTACCAAATAATCTTAATTTAATTAAAATTAAGTAAAAAGTTACCCATGTTTGTTGAAACTGTTTCGCTTCCAAAATTGTTAAAGTCAGCACATAAATGAACATTAAACAGATCATCCATGGTACCAAACAACAATGTTAAGAAAAAAAATTTAGATGAAATATTTTCTAATTTATCGAAAATGGAACACCGTCTCTTTATCTTCAAACTCATGAAAAGATGTAAAACTAAACTGTGATAAAAAAAAATAATAATACTTATAAAATATGAAGTATTAAGAAAGTAGCAATTACATATAAAAAAGAAAACTAATCAGAGACATCTAACTCTAATTGCAAGAATCAAGGAACTTTAACTTCAACTCCATGGAGCACTGAACCTCTCGGTGTATCTCATTGATCTTTCTCATGAACTCCAGATCTCTTTCTCCACATTCTATATTACTCGCAACACACAGGTCACGAACGGAAGTAGTCGGCATTGCCCTCAAGTCCCTCGAAACTTGGTCTCTTGTCAGCAGACCAACTTCCAGTCCGTTAAAACACCTCTTCAACTCTTGAAGAGTAGACCTATCAGCCAAAAATTGGTCTTCGATTTGTTTAATAAAGCGTTGCTTGAAATCGTCAGATTTTGCAGAAGTATATGACTCCATTTTAATATATTAATAAGAACTAAGGCAAAACAATAATAGTTGCACTTTTGTTTCCCTGAATGAATCTGTTTTGATGAAAAAAAAAATTATTGGCAATGCTATTATATACTATATGTAACAGGCCAAAGGTCAGCTTTAAAGGCAAACATTAAATTAACATTTATACTTAAAAACCATGCACATTTAATGATTTAAGAGTAAAAAACGTGTATATGGGAATTGCCTGTTTAGTTATCCTATTAAGCATTTTAATGCAAAACCTTTGAAAAATGAGTTTTCATGGGAAAACAAGTAAAATTAAATATGTAGAAAACCAAGGAACAAAATTGAAACCTTCAAAAAAAGGTTATCATAATTAGGAGATGTCTCTTCATTTACTCTTTCAAAGATTTTAAACACTATAAAACATCATTAGTTACATATCTTGAAAACATCAACACTTCAGTTTACAAAAAACATTCATCCTAAAACAAATCGTCCAAAAACACTTACATTCTTCCTAAATGGCAACGAAAACCTTCTACCACTGGTCCGATACCACTGATCTTAAAATCGAATTTTCAACCTGGTCACTCCAAGAACAAAGAAACGCTGAAGAACTCAACCAAAAAGTTGCTATTGTTAGTGATAAATATTATAAGCAAACCTGGAGTAGCATTGCACTGCTAGATGAAGTTGCCTCTTCTACTCCAACAGAGTTTAAACAAAAAGCAGAAGAGTTTATCACAAATTTGCTGAAACAGGATCAGAAGACCTGTGATATGCTAGCTGATCTACAAATTAAAACAAAAAACGAAATTGCATGGAAGAAGGCGAGAGAACGAGATATTCTATTAAGTGTTAATTTTAATGTTTAATTTTTAATTTTTATTATTTTTCAAAATCATAATTTTGTAATACTATGGTTTATTATTGAATATTCAAAGTTTCACTGCTTTCAGAATTTTGCAATTTTAGTTTTACCAGTTTCTTTTATCCAAGATTGCTACTGGTTGGTACAATCCCCTTATTGTAAATTTCTATTATCCAAGATTGTAAATTTCTTTTATCCAAGATTGCTACTGGTTTCTTTAATGAAGACGTCAATAATTATAATTTTGGAACCCAAACATGCTACAGGTTTATTTAATAAAGATTGACTTTTCTGATATTAATTTTGATGCAGGACAAGCAGTGGAAGTTGACCGGAAGGTGGGTACAAAGGAAAATTTTCTGTTTGTTTCGTGAAGAATATTTCTACATAGTTATTTTGGTTTTATATAAAATTTTCTACTTTCTATGACGTGTTGTTTCGTTAAAATTTTATGTTTGTTTTGTTAAAAATATTTCTACTTTCGATGACAGTGAAGCTGGGGCAAAGATCACATCAAGTTTGTCCCTAAAGTCTAATTTATTTCTGCCAATGAGTAAAGAAGATGACAAGGAACGGTTTAGTCACATGGTATTGGTTAGTAATCTTGAACCGCTTATAAAAAATAATGAAGTAGAGACTGGAGTTAATGTTAAAGAACAGTGAAGTGTCTTGTGACTTTTACATGAAGACTAAATTTTCAAATCTTTTATATGATTCGTATATGTTCTTGCATAGTGCCTTCATGAAGTTTATTAATATATGTTTTTCAAAAACGACTCTTGGGATTTCTTAGTTTGAGGTTTTATAATACTCTATTTACCGAACTGATTTACTTCCTTTATCTCTAAGACACTTCAAACTATATTAAAGAATTTCATTACACACAAGTGTTGGTTAGGATTTATGTTCCTAGGTTTATGTTTGGAATTTGTTATTTGATTTGCAGACAAGAATGCTCTTTTTTGGATATTAGTTAACTTTAAGAACCATTTTTTTGTGTTTGACAAGAATGCTCAATTACATGCTTAAAATTTTAAAGCTACTGATTGTATCATCGACATTATAAACTTGAGTTGACTTTCATAAGATAAAGTTCCTGTTGTAGGCTTACCTCAAGTGATTGTTGAAGGGGAACCGATGGTCCGAGCATTAAATGCCATTGAGTATCCTCTGTTATGGTTGCTTCCATATCAACTGAGACCTACACAGTAATTGGAGTACAAGCATTCTAAGTTTGTTAATCTGATTGTTGAAGGGGAACCGATGGTCCGACCATTAGGTCGCTTTAGTTTTATTTGTGGGTGATTTTGTAAATGAATATTGAAATAAGTAACCCTATAATCTGAACACACGCTTTAAATGATTTTGTAAATGATTTGTAATGTGTATAGAATGTGCAAGGTGTTACTGCCAGTAAATGAAGAACATTTGAAGGATGAAGCCATATGGGAGTCACTTCCTGTAAGTCACACTGCTTTTGTTATCACAGTCAAATATTACATTTAATGTGCTAAAGAAGAAAATAGTAAAAAATAAAATAAAACAATTGTGTAGTTTTCTTGTGTTGGAAACTTAGTTTAAAAAAGCGCGCTTTAAGCTCGCTTAAAGCGTTAACCGTTTGGCAAAACGCTTTATTTGCTCTGAAGCGTCAAAACACGTGAAGCTTTTTGAGGCGACGCCTCGGCCCAATCTGGTGCAAAAAAACGACGCTTCAGCATATGGTTTTAGGTTTTAACATTGTTTCAACATTAAAAAAAATGAACAGGGCGTGCAAAAAACGAACAAGGTCTTTATTAAAGGGTATAAGCGACATTTGATCAAGTTGAAAAACTTTGAGCTTAACTTGGTGCATTTGTTCTCAGGTAAAGCATGATCACACAGTCATGACTAATGATCTTTCAGCAACGAAAAACATCAAATCAGCCATGAAATGTTTTCTTTGCTTTTTAAGGGGAACATAGGTGCTTCTCTCCTAGGGCATACAAAACACAGGTTATTGGCGGCAGCCCGCCATATTTAACATATAAAAAAACTTTATATGTTAAATGTGGCGGGCTTCCGCCAACAATCTGTGCTTTGTATGCCCTATGGAGAGAAGCACCCATCATCCCCCTAAAAAGCAAAGAAAACATTAGGAAAAAGCATTATGAATGAGGATGGCCTGAATCTACGTAAGTGGCAGGTTTATTATATTTACCGATTTCAAATTTTATTTCCAATCTTTCTGATTTAGGTTTTTTGCAGACATTGACAATGCAAGAAAGGCTGCACCAAAGCCAGAAACACTGTTTGGGTTTTCCTACGATATTGTACGAAAGGTTGCTGCTAAGTATCCCAAACATCCCTGGATCTTGGCATGAAAGTCATTAGGTTCAAGGTAATGGTTAGATTTTAAAACTGTTATTAATCATGAACTAATTATAATTGTGATAAAGTTAAACCTTTTAGTTATGTTCATTCTAAAATGAAATTCATCCCAATTGGTCGCTAAGAGTTTGTAGAATATAAACTGATAAGTTATAGAGATAATGAATCTCTATCATAGGGTACATGCTGAGATTATTGAATTTTGAGTGACATACCCCATATATAGCTTTAACAAAGTTTATTATTATTATAAACATAGTTTAACATTAAGAATTGATTGGAGTGTAAAGTGTATTATTTTGAACTTTTTGAACGAAATTTTATTCATTCATGTGCTAAAAACTTAGACTTTATTTGATGATGTTGATGTTGATGTTGATGCAGATGTCTTTTTACATTCAACTGGACTTAAAAATCAAGTGCATAAAAATGGTCATTATGGAATGGATTTGATATTGCTTGGTGCTTATTTGGACAAAAAAAATCAATGTATTTAAACAAATAAATTTACAACCGCTTATTTATGATAGTCTCTGCTAACTTGAGTTGACTTTCATAAGATAAAGCTCCTGTTGTAGGCTTACCTCAAATGATTGTTGAAGGGGAACCGATGGTCCGAGCATTAAATGCCATTGAGTATCCTCTGTTATGGTTGCTTCCATATCAACTGAGACCTACACAGTAATTGGAGTACAAGCATTCTAAGTTTGTTAATCTAATTGTTGAAGGGGAACCGATGGTCCGACCATTAGGTCGCTTTAGTTTTATTTGTGGGTGATTTTGTAAATGAATATTGAAATAAGTAACCCTATAATCTGAAAACAAGATTTGTAATGTGTACAGAATGTGCAAGGCGTTACTGCCAGTAAATGAAGAACATTTGACTGATGAAGCCATATGGGAGTCACTTCCTGTAAGTCACACTGCTTTTGTTATCACATTCAATTATTACATTTAATGTGCTAAAGAAGAAAATAGTAAAAAATAGAATAAAACAATTGTGTAGTTTTCTTGTGTTGGAAACTTAGTTTAAAAAAGCGCGCTTTAAGCTCGCTTAAAGCGTTAACCGTTTGGCAAAATGTTTTATTTGCTCTGAAGCGTCAAAACACGTGAAGCGTTTTGAGGCGACGCCTCGGCCCAATCAGGTGCAAAAAACAACGCTTCAGCATAGGGTTTTAGGTTTTAACGTTGTTTCAACATTAAAAAAAACGAACAGGGCGTGCAAAAAACGAACAAGGTCTTTATTAAAGGGTATAAGTGACATTTGATCAAGTTGAAAAACCTTGAGCTTAACTTGGTGCATTTGTTCTCAGGTAAAGCATGATCACACAGTCATGACTAATGACCTTTCAGCAAAGAAAAACATCAAAATCCAAAAATCTAATGTTTTCTTTGTTTTTAAGGGGAACATAGGTGCTTCTCTCCTAGGGCATACAAAACACAGGTTATTGGCGGCAGCCCGCCATATTTAACATATAAAAAAACTTTATATGTTAAATGTGGCGAGCTTCCGCCAACAATCTGTGCTTTGTATGCCCTATGGAGAGAAGCACCCATCTTCCCCCTAAAAAGCAAATAAAACATTAGGAAAAAGCATTATGAATGAGGATGGCCTGAATCTACGTAAGTGGCAGGTTTATTATATTTACCGATTTCAAATTTTATTTCCAACCTTTCTGATTTAGGTTTTTTGCAGACATTGACAATGCAAGAAAGGCTGCACCAAAGCCAGAAACACTGTTTGGGTTTTCCTACGATATTGTACGAAAGGTTGCTGCTAAGTATCCCAAACATCCCTGGATCTTGGCATGAAAGTCATTAGGTTCAAGGTAATGGTTAGATTTTAAAACTGTTATTAATCATGAGTTAATTATAATTGTGATAAAGTTAAACCTTTTAGTTATGTTCATTCTAAAATGAAATTCATCCCAATTGGTCGCTAAGAGTTTGTAGAATATAAACTGATAAGTTATAGAGATAATGAATCTCTATCATAGGGTACATGCTGAGATTATTGAATTTTGACTGACATACCCCATATATAGCTTTAACATAGTTTATTATTATTATAAACATAGTTTAACATTAAGAATTGATTGGAGTATTAAGTGTATTATTTGAACTTTTTGAACGAAATTTTATTCATTCATGTGCTAAAAACTTAGACTTTATTTGATGATGTTGATGTTGATGCAGATGTGTTTTTACATTCAACTGGACTTAAAAATCAAGTGCATAAAAATGGTCATTGTGGAATGGATTTGATATTGCTTGGTGCTTATTTGGACAAAAAAAATCAACGTATTTAAACAGGTAAATTTACACAAGGCTTATTTATGATAGTCTCTGGTAACTTGAGTTCGTATTAACGATTAGATACTTCCTATTGAGTTTACTCTATAGGTAATGGTGTAGTAAAAGGAGATTTAATTATAATTGAAAAACTAACATAAGGACTTTGTTATAAAAGTGCAGCGAACCAGACCACATTGTCATGCGTCCTACGGTTTCTGGAGCAAATCCTTGTGTTGGGGAAGCAGCGATTTAGGTTGTTTGTGGCTGCATGGGTGGTGCCTCGATGCTGTAAACAGTGGTCAAATAACATTGGATAGTAGAGGTAACGAGTACCATAACAAAACAAGAAAAGGAATACCAACAACATGCAATTAGGTACCGTTTTGGGACTGGTAATGGTGTCTAAACAACCGTTATAAGCGATGGTTGCGGCTGCCAAAACAGTTCAGAAAGAGGAAGCCATGCTTAAATGATTCAGGGTCGGTTTTCGGGTTGAATCATAGTTTACAAATTGTGAGTTCGTAAGGTATTTTTAGGGTATGTTAAAGGTTATTTCTATTCCATGTATTGTATGTAGAGTCTAATTTGATATGTAATAGAAAAAAATATGCAAGTTTATAAACATGGAAGTGAAAACACCATGATCAATATTTCTCTTTTGTATGTGTTCGACTTCTTGACTTATTATTTAAGAGTTTGTTTTGATTTGTCAAATTTTGAAATTTTATACTTTATCAGAATTTTGGTTATTTTCTTCTTATTAGTGATACTGATGCTTATGGCCACACCTTATATCCCAGTTAGACATGAAAAAAAAAATAGAAACTCAGTTTAAGAAATATAATTGTTCTGCTTTTCTTAGAATGCGAGTGTCTTTAAAAACGTAAAAGATAAAAGATGATGCATTAACTAAAGCAAAGGTTCCTTAAAATCAGCTTTGCGTTTGTTGCTCGATATGCAATCATGGTATCTATACTTTGGCTTGACAGGACTTACAGACTTGATAACAAAAGATCGTAACATACAATATAGAGAAAACACGTCATACCAACTTCGTAGACTTGACAGGACTTACAGACTCGATAACAAAAGACCGTAACATACAATACAGAGACAAAATGTCGTATCACCACAAGCAATTGTGGATCCTTGCTGATGGGTGCACTTCGGAATGTAGCAGATATGAATGAATATAATCCCAGTGTAGGTAATTACATATCTACCACTTGGGTTATATTCATTCATATATGAATGAATATAACCCCAGTGTAGCTCTTCGATTTTCCTTGAAATTCCAGAGCTCGCTTATTACATATCTGCCACTGGGGTTATATTCGTTCATATACAATTGATCGTTCTGATCAATCACTTCCTTATGTGCACCGCACCATCTTCTAGGAGGTTATCAAGTGTTCTCGCCTTCGTGCGTGGTTTTTTGCATATCTTTACATCCGTAGCCATTCTATACAATAAAACACATTCAAATGACCAATATAAACACATTCAAATGACCAATATGAGGAACCCATATCATCGAATCAAACCAAAAATCAATATGAGGAACACATCAATCCGAAACTGATCCGATCAGTTCATTTGTATAAAATTTAATTCTGATTTAGTTCATCTTATTAAACAATTCTCAAATGACCAATATAAACACATTCAAATGACCAATATGAGGAACACATATCATCGAATCAAACCAAAAATCAATATGACGAACACATCAATCCGAAACTGATCCGATCAGTTCATTTGTATAAAATTTAATTCTGATTTAGTTCATCTTTTTAAACAATTCTCAAATAACCAAAAATCAATTTTCACATTTCAAGTATCAATATTGATGTGTTCAAATAACTACACACTGATGCGCTTTATCAATTTCCATCATTTGTTTCTTCGCATTTGATTCAGAAATTAAAACCCACAAGTATCATAGTTTCAATAAACAACCTAGATCTGTGCTCTAATTGTTTTTAGAGAAAAACACACAAGAATCAGCCAAATGATCACATGAGATCTGAAACTATAGAAATCAATGATACATTTTGAACAATATACTCAGTTGATACCCGAGACAAAAACCCACAAGAATCAAAACCAAAACACAGTTGATCTCATATGAGGAACCGAAAACACATTCAAACCCTCTGTTTTGCTACCCGAGACAAAAACCCACAAGAATCAAACAATATTTTCATATAAAACCTGAAACAAACCTTCATAATAAACATAACCCAAACCTACAAACAGGAAGCGTTTTAGGTATGTGATATTACCTTTGATTGTTATAGAAGATGAAGATGATGAAGATGAAGATGAAGCTGATGATCGGTGGAGATTACAGAAGAGGAAGATGATTTCGATGAAGATGATTTCGGTGAAGATGAAGATGATCCGATGAAGATGATTGAAGATGAAGATGAAGTTCTGTGTTTTGTGTTTTGGGACTTGAGAGAAGATGAAAATGATTTTATTGAGAAGTGTGAATGTTCTAATCATATATGTTTATCATTAAGATTTGAGGGTATAAAAAAGACTTTTTATAAAGATATGTATTCATTTTAAACAACATATTAGTTCATGTTTTCATTTTAGACAACATATTATCAAATACTTAGCTTATTTGTATATCAACCATGTACACTAACACATAATTTCATTAACATTGTTTTATAAAGATATGTAACTAAATGCAAGGAATTTAAATCATATATTATAATCTGTTTTTAGTATTATTGAATTATACAATAACAATGGACCTTTACTGAATTTTACACTAACAATGTGTCAAAAAAAATTAACATCATATATAAGAAGTTATTAGACAACATAAAATTAGGTTATGCTTTCATTTTCGACAAAATATTATCAATTATTTACCTTATTTCTATATCAAACATGTACACTAAAACAAATTGTCTTTAACATTGTTTTATAATATGTAACTAAACATAAAGAATTTAAATAATATATTATAATATGTTTTTTAGTATTTGCTTCCGATCGTTATTAAAACAAACCCGTGTGTTCACACGGGTGTACACCTAGTGTAAGTTTAAAAATCGTCAACAAAAGTTGGTGTGAATTCATGCAAATTGAGTAAAATGTAATATTTGTAATTGTGTAAAAGTATGGTATGTAGTTTGTAAAATGTAAGTTCGTAATTAGTAATGAAATGAAATGGAATCGAGATACTAATGTTTAGCTAGGACATTAACATATTTGACGACATAGGAAGCATCCAAACCTAGGCGATTTTTTAACATCGTTTACCCTATGACTGTTCTTTCTGTCTAAACTAGATTGATGATGTGTTGTCAAGAGAGTGAGGCTACCCGAACCAGTCAGAACTAACTCTTGTTCTTTCTGTCTAAACTAGATTGATGATGCTTGCGTATACCATATTCGTGACGTGATCTATGTATGATTCCTTTGTTTAACATACCAATTTGTACATGTATTTTCCCCAAAGTTTAGAAAACAGTAAAAATGTTTAAAAGTGGGGACATGAACTCACTGCTTTGCGTCTTGAGCGTCTAGCTGCACCAGCTTCTGCGACTCGAGTGTCGTTACCTATAGACGTTCTAAGTATGTTAATTACTTAACTTGTAAACTTCTAAGTACAAGTTACTTTTTGGATTTATGGTGTTTTATTTGTATGCACATTATGTTTAATATTGTTAAATATGTATTTGTGTAAGTCGGATTTTGGAAATATTATATGTTAAAAATAATATATTTTTAACTTTACCAAATATATGTCACATATATTAATTGTCAAAAATAATATCAGTAATTTGTTAACTAATATTTCCAATATTATTTTTAGGTGTAAGAATACTTAGGAAAGTATACCTGTATTTTGAGTGTAAATACTTGTGTATTTGTATTTATTTAACAAAAATCAATTCTTTGATTTTATTACTTTCCGGAATTTCGTTTCTTAAAAATAATAATATTTTAGAGGTTTATGGGTTACATATAGAGTTAATTATTGTTTTCGTCCTTTTGGTTTGTCAAAAATCACTATTTCAGTCCATTAGTTTAAAAATTGCGATTTCAGTCCCTGTGGTTCCACTTTCGTAACCATTTCAGTCCACCTCGTAACCATTTCAGTCCCTGTACTTACAGAATAAATGGATTGAAATGGCTATGAAAGTGAAACCACAGGGACTGGAATGGTTACGAAAGTGAAATCACAGGGACTGAAATCACAATTGTTAAATTAATGGACTAAAATAGTGATTTTTGACAAACTACAGTGACGAAAACAGTAATTAACTCGTTACATATATGTTGTCACACTTTTATAATTCTTCCATTACTTGTAGTAATTTTTATATAAGTCCATAAATATATAATATCGTCCAATATGTCCAATACTAGTCCAAGTCCTTAATTTTTGTAGGAGATATATGTATATTGATATATATTTGTGTATTTGTCCACGTATATTTTTATATGTAATTTTTTATATTTGTATGATTGCATATTTCTTAAGTATTTGTATGTGTATTTTTGTAGTATATTCCATGGGAGTATTTAATGTATTTTTCAAGTTCCTAACATCACTAATACACATAATATACACTTAGCACATAATCTTGTGACCACTAAATATATATATTTTCCCTAAAAATATACATACTTAATATTGTTTTTATACTTGAAGAAATCCTTATTTCTTACTTGTAATTTTTGTATAAAAATTAGGAAACCTTTGTAAATATTTTTAGGTGAATTTTTAGGGAATAAGTTTCACCAAAACTTATATTTTTCTAAGTGTCAAAATTTTCTAAAAAATTTGACATAGTTTCCGCCTAAAAATGGAGGTTTCCCATGTTCTTAAAACATGTGTTTATTTTCTTTTCATCATCCAAAATCAATTTCCAACAAATTTCACAAACAACATACACTATATTCACCATGAAAAACCTTATGATGAACTTGATTTTTGTTAAAAATGTGTAGTATTTTAGATCTACACTTTACATACAAAGATCTTTCAAAAATAAGTGTTCTTGTATAATTTCTACAAACTTTGTGTGAAACTTTATTTTACTAAGTCAACAATCCATAAGTTTTAGGGTTTTAAAACTATGAAAAATATGTTCTAAAACCATCTTTATGTTCATCATCAAGTCTCACCATGGATCTTTCAAGATCCATGCTTAACATACTTGAATCTCTCAAAAATAAGTTTCTTGATGATCTATTTACAAACTTTTTATGATGATTTGTCTCATAAGTTAGTCTAACATAAAAATCATTTTTCAAATTTACATAAAGGCTTTTCATGTTCATCTTCAAGTTTAACCATGTATCTTTCAAGATCCATGCCTAAACTTGTTAGATCTAAGCTTCTAGCAAGTTTTAACATGATAGATCTACACATGCACACAAGATTCAACAACAACAACTTCATCACATACATCAAATATCACTAAAAACACTAACATTATGTTAGATCTTCATGTCTTCATACTTTACAGTTTAGTTTCTTTGAAAGTGTAACTTGTACATAACACTAACATTAAGTAAAATAGAGTTTTTGAAGCTTACTACTTGCTCTAGTGGCTAGCGAAGTGGCAAGAACAAGATGAAGAAGAAGAATGAGGAAATCAAGTGGATAAAAGCTCTTCCAAGTGGTTCTTGAAATTCTTGCACTTCACGCCTTCTTAGATAACCTTCTTACACCTTGTGATCACCTTGGATTACTTGGAAGATGGTTGAAAATGGTGGTTGTAATGTGGGTGTGTGTGGACGAGAGTAGAGAGGAGAGAATGAGGAAGATGAGTGAAAGTTGTGAAGTTAGAAATGTGAAGGTTAGTCTTGTAGTTTCAACTTATATTCATCCAACAACCCTTTAACCCCAAGTTATAATGTCCCATATCTCGATATCATTGGTAATTATTTTAATGGAAAGTTTGTGGGGCCCTATGGGGCCGGCCAAGGTGTGGGGGGGGGGGGTAAAATGTAAAGATTTGGAAGATGAAGGTTAATAGTGTAAGTTAGGAGGTTTATGTCATATTAAGTGTGTTTATGTGTTTTTCTGATTTTTAATGTGTTCTAGCATCATAACTTGCTTTATATCACTAAAACAATGCTTCTAGTCTATTTTTTGTGTTTTGGGTAGTGTCCGGTAATTCGTTCGGTTATCGGTTCGTTAAAGTGCCAAATTGCACAATTTTGTAAGTTATGAGATACCTTTTATGACAGTCTTCACTCCCGACACTTTACAAGTTATTCTGGACATCTAATCCTTATTTTTGCATAGTATTTTGATGTTTATTTGTTGATTTTTGCTGAATTCTGCATTTAAAGTGCTTTGGGTACTTTTTAGTGTCGGTTTTAACTTCTGGAAAGTGTTTATATTAACCTTTGTTCACCTACTTAGTTCCCAATGTATTTTTGATGTTGGACCTACTTCTAAGTCCTAATTCTATTGTCTGATTGTTTTCTGCAGACGTGTTGACGCAGCTTGTCTAAGTGGTGAGCTTACTAATCAATTAGACGCAACGCTTAAAGTATTATATGATGTGACAGTTAAAATATGAAACATGCATGAATTCATTGTATATCCAATAAGCACCTAACATTGACGTGTAATCACATAAATGCAAGTAATAAATATTAATTAAAATAGTTCATAAATTACCGGTTTTGGGCCAGTTGTCACAGTCTCCCCCCGTTAAAAAAATTTCGTCCCGAAATTCAGGTTGAGTTATCTCTCGCAAGAGCTTCATCAAACAAGTGTGGGTACTTGGCCTTGAACTGGTCCTCACGTTCCCAAGTATACTCGGGCCCATGTTTAGAGTTCCAACGTACTTTAACCAGCTTAATGCGACTTCTCCTCGTCCTCTAGACCTTCCAGTCCATCACTTCAACAAGTTCTTCTGTGAATTGGAGTTTGTCGTCAATATGAACTTCATCCGCAGGGATGACAACGATTTCTTGTGTTGGACTCCTTTTGAGGTTCGATACGTGGAACGTATCATGTACACCATTCAGTTCCTCCGGTAACTCCAATTTGTACGCCACAGTACCAATCTTCTCCAAAATCTTGAATGGACTGATATTTCGTTGATACAACTTTCCACGTTTCCCGAACCTTGCTACACCCTTCCAAGGAGAGACTTTTAACAGAACTATGTCTCCTACCTCGAAAGCTAACGGTTTCCGTCTTCGGTCGGCGTAGCTTTTCTGTCTTCACGAGCTTCTTTGATCCGGTCTCTGATTTGAAAGATCTTGTTAGTCGTTACTTAGACTAGTTAGGGACCAGTTAGCTGTCTATCACCAGCTTTGGCCCAACAAAAAGGTGAGTGACATTTGTGACCATACAGAGCTTCAACCGGAGCTGCTTTAATGCTTGTGTGATAGTTGTTATTATAGGAAAACTCCACCAAGGGTAGGTGAGTATCCCAGCTGCCGCCTGAATCCATGACACATGCACGAAGCATGTCTTCCAGGGTTTGAATAGTCTGTTCGCTCTGACCATCGGTTTGCGGCTGGAAGGCCGTGCTTAGATCTAGTTGAGATCCAAAGGCCTCCTGATAAGATTGCTAGATTGTCGATACGAAGCGTCCATCTCTGTTGGAAATAATCGAAGTAGGCACCCATGATGTGTTACTATTTCCTTCAGGTACAATTCGGTAAGCTTTCCTGTGCTATCCTTTTCCTTTATCGGCAGGAAGTGCGCAGACTTGGTCAACCGATCAACTATTACTCGTAGCATATCATGGCCTCTAGGGGTCTTGGGTAATTTAGTTATAAAATCCATTGATACTTGTTCCCATTTCCATACGGGAATCTTCGGTTGCTGCAATAGGCCTAATGGTTTCTGATACTACGTCTTGACCTTAGCGCACGTCAAGCACTTTCCAACGTACGTAGTAACATCGTTCTTGAGATTCGGCCACCAATAGTGTTCTCTTAATTCTTGATACATTTTATCCGATCCTGGGTGGATCGAATATCTTGACTTGTGGGATTCATCAAAGATAATTTCCCAAATACCGCCAAAGAGAGGAACCCAAATGTGTCCCATGAAATATAAGGTCCCCTCCTCATTCAGCACCAACTGTTTCACCATACCCCAAAGAAATTCAGCTTTAAGGTTCTCATCCTTCAATGCTTCTTGCTGGGCGTCGTGAATACGCGTAGTGTGTCACACCCCTTTCTGCGGCGGAAGCACGAGGTGTGATCATGAAAGGTTCTCATTGCATACGAAGAGTAAACATACTACATGCTCAAAAATATCTTACATTACTGAAAACATATGTCAAGTGTTTACAACACGAGTTAACACATTGTCTTAAAAGTCACAACTTTATTTAAAGATAGACAAAGCGACATCCACGAGCATGAGTAAGACCACGCGCACATCCATCCTAGTTACCTGAAATACATGTGAGTTTTGGAAAAACGTCAACATAAAGTTGGTGTGAATTCATGCAATTTTTGTATTTCACGTTTGTATACTTTGTATGAAAACATAATTTGTATTTTGTATAAATCAAGTCTTTTGTGTACACCACGTACTCATGTATAAATCAAATATTTCTGTATGTGTCAAGTATTAATGGGTTGCAAAGCCATTAACATGTGACACGACATAGGAAGTCACCAAACCATAGGCATTTCTCTGTAGTCGATTCACGACTGAGACACAAAAACACTGCTTGGTAAAAGAGTGGCCAAGAGTGGGGCTGCCCGGAACCCATTAGATCTAACCTTTTGTTCTGCGGTCTAAGTATGTACACGATTAATGGTGCTTATGGTACCCTATTCGTGACATGATTTCTCGTATCATTCTTGTATCCATCATACCATTTGTAAACATTGTAATATTTGTAACATGTATTTCACCCCCGAAGTTATAAAACTAAAAACAGTTAAGAGAAAAGGGGGAGCATGAACTCACAACTTTGCGTTCCTGTGCGTCGTAAACTTCACCGGATTTGCTTAATTAACGTCGTAACCTATACGCGTTTTCTTAATGTTAGTCACTAGACTTGTATCGCACAAGTACAGTCACTCTCTTTTGTATTTGTATTGTTGTGTTAAAAATATTTCATATTTTTAACTACGTATCTTACTTATATTATTTCCTCTAAAATAAATATAAGTCTTTTGTGTTTTGCACTTCGCACCCGAATTATGTATCTTGTATTTTGTATGTGTATTTTTATGTTTATACTCCTCACGAGTATTTAGTGTAATTTTAAGTCTTAATACGCTAGCACGTATAACACATACTATATACACTTAGCACAAAAGTTGGTGATAAAATAATATATATATTTTTTTCTCAAAAATATATACATACTTAATATCCATTTTTATTTTTGAAGAAATCACCATTTCTTATCACCAAAAATTAGGGAAACCTTGGTAATACATTTAATCACATTTTTAGGGAATAAGTTTCTCTAAAACTTATATTTTTCTAAGTGTCAAAATTTATAAAAATTTTGACAGAGTTTCCCCTAAAAATGGAGGTTTCCCATGTTTTCAAAACATGTGTTTATTTTCTTTTAAATCGTCAACAATCTCCTCATTCAACAATAAACAATATGCAACTAGTTAAAATAGATATAATCGCAGAAATACATGAACTTGTGGTTTTTCCAAAATAGGTAGTATTCTTCCATTATTTTCAGTGGATCTTTGTATCGATCAACTTTGTTTCTTGAAAGTCTCGCTTTTAAAGAAGTTACATCTTTACAACTTCCGGTCAACATTTACAAAAATAGTTATTTTGTCGAAACTTTGTGTTACACAAGTGTTTACATACTCGTGTGTTTGCTAAAATCATTCTTTTTCATGTAAGACTCGGCTTTAGAAAATATGATTTCTTTGACGCTCGGTCCTTTGAAAATACCGCTTGTAGATACGTAGATCTACTAGTGTTAAACACTATTTCACAAGTTAAATCGCTTTTACACAAGTTCATGATTCGAGTGTGGTAGAGCTTCATCTTCTAACCCTTGTTATACTTAAACAAGCTTTATGTCATAATCCAAGATCATGACTAAACCGGGTTAAATGATGATCCGAGCTACCACAACATAGATCGGGTCCAAATAATCACACAAATCAAATACTACATGATTTACACAACATATGAGCTTTTAACCATCACTTTTAGTGTTTTTAGTAGACTTTTAAGCTTTAACTTGTATGTTTACGAGTTTTAACCATTACAAATCATTTTAACCACTTCAAAATAGTTCGAGAAGGTGATTCAAGCAACATACCACTAGCTCGAGGCTAGGGAAGAATCTAAGCGCAAATAGGGTGGATAAAAGCAAGAGAATGAGGTCCTTCGCCTTCCGATTGCACCAAGCTTCCTTATACGAGATCCTTAACACTTGTAGAGCTTGGAACTTGCAAGATAGAAATCGAAAATGGATGGATGGGGGGTGGGTGTGTTCGGCCGTAAGCTAGAAGAGAGGGAGAGAAGTGTGTGTTGTGGTGTTGTGTGATGATCATGTTATGGTGGGCTAATACATGAACTTATAGATAATTAGTGTGTGTATTAACCATAGGTCCATATGTCTACTAGATTTTAGGCACAAGTAATATTATAATCAAATTGTACAAAGTGTGTCCCCCTCATGGGGACGGTTTGGTTAAGGGGGGGGGGGGGTCTTGGTCCGATTCCAACTAATTAGTTGGATATTAGTTAGGTTAAGTAAGTTAGTTAAGTGCTTAACCTGGTTAGTGGTGTGTCATGCGTTACATTGGGTGTTAGGGTATTCAGGGACCCTAACTGGCTCAGAAAAAGATAAGTAATGTTATCAACAATATTTTCATGTTCCGGGTATAGTCCGGTTGTTCGGTTGCATATCGATTCGTTAAAGTGCTAAATTGCACCTTTTAGTGTTTAATAAGTATCTTTTTATAATACTATCGATTCCCAACACTTAGGGAAATATTCTGGATAATAAAACGACATTTCTGCAAAATATTCATATGTCTAAATGCTGAATTATTGCTGAATTATATAAATTCTGCACTTAAAGTGCGTTTCGGGTGCTTTTTAGTGCCTAATTTTGCTTTCGCATTGCATATATATTAAACCCTTGTATGTACTCTTGGGTTTTAATGCATTCTTGTTGTCGGACCTACACTTAGGCTCCAATTTTATTGTCTGACTGCTTTCTGCAGTTCTGTTGACACAGTGTGTCTTACCGGTGAGTTTACTAGTATTTTTGACGCAACGCTCTCGTTTATGCATAAAGCAATATTTTGTAGTATACAACGTGCATGAATTCACTTGTTTAATCATGTGTTCAGACATTACTGACAATTAAGCACATAATTGCAATCATTGAATAATAATTAATGTGTACGGAAATTACCGGTTTGGGCCAGTTGTCACAGTCTCCCCCCGTTAAAAGAATTTCGTCCCGAAATTCAGATTGAACTAACTCTCGCAGGAGTCTTCTTGAATAGGTGGGGATACTTTTTCTTGAACTGGTCTTCACGTTCCCATGTGTACTCGGGTCCATGCTTAGAGCTCCAACGTACTTTGACAAGCTTCACACTGCTCCTCCTGGTCTTGTTGACTTTCTAGTCGGTAACCTCAACGGGTTGCTCTATAAATCGAAGGGCTTCATCAATATGCACTTCATCCATCGGGATGATCACGTTTTCTTGTGTTGGACTCTTCTTCAGGTTGGATACATGAAACGTATCATGTACTCCGTTAAGTTCTTCCGGTAACTCCAACTTGTATGCCACGGTACCAATTCTCTTCAGTATTCTGAATGTTCCGATATATCATGGATTCAGCTTTCCACGCTTTCCAAATGTGACTACGCCCTTCCATGGTGAGACTTTTAACAACACTTTGTCTCCCACCTTGAATTCTACCGATTTTCTATTCGGATCAGCGTAGCTCTTTTGTCGCTCTCGAGCCGCCTTAATGCGCTCTCGGATCTGCGCAATCTTGTCGGTTGTCTCTTGTACAAGTTCAGGACCAACCATACGTTTATCTCCGGCATCTGCCCAACATAAGGGCGATCGGCATTTGCGGCCATACAGAGCTTCGAACGGTGCGGCTTTTATGCTCGTATGATAGCTGTTATTGTAGGAAAACTCAACTAAAGGTAGATGAGTATCCCAGCTGCCGCCTAGGTCCATGACGCATGCGCGAAGCATATCTTCTAACGTTTGTATAGTCTGTTCGCTCTGGGCGTCTGTTTGCGGATGGAATGCCGTGCTTAGATCTAACTGAGATCCGAAGGCTTCCTGAAATGATTGCCAGATTCTTGAGACAAAGCGTCCATCTCTGTCTGAAATGATTGAGATAGGCACTCCATGGCGTGCCACAATTTCCCTTAAGTATATCTCTGCAAGCTTTCCAGTGCTATCCTTCTCTCGGATTGCTAGGAAATGCGCAGTCTTCGTCAATCGATCAACTATTACCCATATCATATCGTGCCCTCTCGGGGTCCTGGGTAATTTCGTTATGAAGTCCATCGAGATTTGTTCCCACTTCCACACGGAAATCTCTGGTTGTTGTAATAGGCCGGACGGTTTCTGATATTCTGCCTTAACCTTAGCACAGGTTAGGCATTTTCCAACATAGACAGCAACGTCGCTTTTGAGTCTCGGCCACCAATAATATTCCTTCAAGTCTTGATACATCTTGTCCGACCCTGGGTGGATCGAGTATCTTGACTTGTGCGCTTCATCAAGGATGACTTCTCGTAGGCCACCATAGAGCGGAACCCAAATGCGCTTTTTAAAGTATAAGGCTCCCTCTTCATTTGGCACCATGTATTTAAGCATACCCCGTAGGTATTCAGCTTTACGGTTCTCTCCTTTAAGAGCTTCTTGTTGTGCATCTCGAATGCGTGCAGTGAGGTTCGTTCGAATCGTCATTTCCAATGCTCGAACCCTTAGGGTCTTAACCCTTTCTTTTCGGCTCAACGCGTCCGCTACAACGTTCGCCTTTCCAGGATGGTACTTAATCTCACAGTCATAATCATTTAGCAGCTCAACCCAACGTCGTTGGCGCATATTCAATTCCTTCTGATCAAATATGTGTTGTAAGCTTTTGTGATCTGTGAAGATTGTACATCGAGTACCATATAAGTAATGTCGCCAAATCTTCAAGGCGAATACCACTGCACCCAGCTCCAGGTCGTGAGTGGTATAATTTCTCTCGTGAACCTTCAGTTGTCTTGAAGCATAAGCGATGACTTTTTGGCGTTGCATGAGCACGCAACCCAAGCCTTGTCGTGAGGCGTCGCAGTATACCACGAAGTCTTCAGTGCCTTCGGGTAACGATAGTATCGGTGCATCGCAGAGCTTGTTCTTAAGTAGCTGAAAGGCTTCTTCTTGTTTGTGACCCCAGTCGTATTTCCTGTCCTTCTGCGTAAGGTTCGTTAGCGGTTGAGCTATCTTTGAGAAATTCTCGATGAATCGCCGATAATAGCCCGCTAAGCGCAAAAATTGTCGAACTTCAGTTGGGGTCTTGGGAGCTTCCCAATTCTTTATTGCTTCTATCTTGGACGGGTCTACATGAATGCCCTTCTCATTCACCACGTGGCCAAGAAATTGTACTTCGCGAATCCAGAATTCGCATTTCGAGAACTTTGCATGAAGTTTCTCTTTCTTCAGTAGTTCCAAGATGGTTCTGAGATGTTGCTCATGCTCTTCTTTCGTTCACGAGTAAATCAGGATATCATCGATAAATACAATCACGAATTTATCGAGATATGGTTTACATACGCGGTTCATCAGATCCATAAAGACCGCTGGCGCGTTCGTCAATCCAAACGGCATCACAAGGAATTCGTAGTGCCCATAGCGCGTTCTGAATGCAGTCTTTGGCACGCTTTCATCTTGGATTCTCAGCTGATGGTATCCAGATCGAAGGTCGATCTTGGAATAGTAGCTTGATCCTTACAGTTGATCAAACAAGTCATCAATCCTCGGTAGCGGATACCGATTCTTGATTGTGAGCTTGTTCAGTTCCCTGTAATCGATACACATCCGTAGTGATCCATCCTTCTTCTTCACGAATAATACTGGAGCTCCCCAGGGTGAGAAGCTTGGCCTTATGAATCCTTTATCCAACAACTCCTGGAGTTGTGTAGATAATTCTTGCATTTCGGATGGCGCAAGTCGATAGGGTGCCTTGGCTACAGGAGCGGCTCCTGGAACCAAGTCTATATGGAATTCGACTTGTCGTTGCAGAGGTAGTCCTGGCAGATCTTCAGGGAACACATCAGGAAATTCCTTCACCACAGGAATGTCTTCGAGTTTTGGCTCCACAGCCTTCTTATCTACAACGTGTGCTAGGAAAGCAACACATCCTTTCCTCAAGCACTTCTGTGCCTTCATACAACTGATGATTCGTAGAGGCGCGTTTCGTCTTTCTCCATGCACGATGAGGGTTTCATCATTCGCTAGGGGGATGCGAATGATTTTCTCATGACAAATAACTTCAGCTTTGTTCTTGGACAACCAGTCCATCCCGACTACTACATCGAAGCTACCCAATTGAATAGGTAGGAGGTCGATGCTAAATCTTTGTTCACCAAGTTCTATCGTGCAGCCTCTAACAACTTCGCCCGATTCAACAAGTTTACCATTGGCTAGTTCTATGGAATAAGGAATTTCTAATCTACTAGATTCTATTCCGAGTATGCGTTTAAATTCCACAGACATGAAGCTATAATCGGCGCCAGTGTCGAATAATATGGATGCAAAGTGATTGTTAATGAGGAACGTACCGTTGACCACATTAGGGTCCTCGCGTGCGTCCCTTGCTCCAATCACAAATGCTCGGGCCTGAGCATTGTTTCTCTCTGGGCAGTCCTTCATGAAATGATCTTTGCTTCCACATCTGAAGCATCCTTGGTTTCGCCCATTCTCGTTGCCAGCACCGTTTCCATTTCCACCATTGTTCCTATCATCAGCCCCATTACGATTTCCATTCCCGTTCCTCTTACTCCAGCAGTCTTCAGTGCGGTGACCCAACTTTCCACACTTGTCACACTTTGGGATGCGACAAGCTCCCTCGTGATGGTGTTTAGACCGATGGCATTTGGGCAAGGTGCCCCGGTATCCCCTTGCTGGAGCGTCGTTCATAGCTGCAAGAGATTTCGCCCCTTGAGGCGGGTTAGGGTCACGCTTCTTGTTGGAACCTTTGTTGTTACGAGTTGCTTGATTCAAGTTTGCATATTTCCTTTTCTTGTCGCCAGACGACTCAGCATGCGTCTCGGCATTTTCTGTTGGGTTCAGTGATAGCTTCTTTATTCGAACACAATCTTCAGTAAGGCTGACAGCCAGAGTTACAGCCTCGGTGATTGTTTGAGGTTTGGCCGACGTCACCATGCCACGAAACTCTGAGGCCAGTCCCCAAATGTAGCGTTCAACACGCTTAAATTCGGGAGTCACCATGTAAGGAAGCACTCTGGACAGATCGTGGAATCTTCGAGTGTAACCATTGATGTCAGCACCTTCCATAGTCCAGTGCTAGAACTCTGTTTCTAGCCTTTGGAGTTCCGCACGAGAGCAGTACTTCTCTCTCATTCTTTCCTTCAGTTCCTCCCAAGTTAGGCCATAAGCGGCATCATCACCTAAAGTTTGGACTTGCAGGTTCCACCAAGTCAGAGCTTCATCGACAAACAACCCAGTAGCAAAGGTGACTTGTTGATCCGCGGTACACTTGCTCATGCGGATAGTAGCTTCAGTCTTCTCCGTCCAGCGCACAAATGCTACTGCACCTCCTGTGCCATCATAGTTCATCGGCTTGCAGTCGAGGAACTGCTTGAAAGTGCAGCCTTGAGCTGCGTTTCCTCCAGACGAATCTCCATTCCCATTACGCCTAGCGTTGCTTGGGCCACCACTGTCTTGAGTACGGTTCGCCTCGTACTGGGCGATAGCAACAGAGATCCTCTCTTCCAGTAGAGCGTCCAGCTCTTCAGCAGTTCTTGGCAGTGGGGGAGGAGGAGGTTGATCGTCATTGCGAGCATTCACAGTTTTCCTGGGTGCCATGTTCTGACAGAACATAACACAACAGGGTTAGGCATTTGTTTGATATCGTCACACTAGACAGTAGTATCATATATATTCACAGGTATATATACCACATAAGTGACATCAAACAATTATTACTCTAGCAGAGTACTTAGTAAGCTTGCACTGAGGGAATCTATACGTGACAAGACTTCCTGTGGTTTCTGTGCACTGAATTCCATAATTATGTATGCATCCATAATTACGTAACTCCTTGCACAGTCTGCACAGTTCGTTTCATCCTCGTATTTCTTCCTTCAGATAGGCCATTGCTTTTAGGTAGAGTCACGTATACTTGTGACATTCTACTTCTAGTACATGCTAATTATCACACATAATTGCAAGTAATTTCTAGTCAACGACAAGTGCTACTCAAGTGCACTCTAAGTCTCGTAGTGTCTTTTCTAGACTCATGTAGACAGTTTCAGGCAGTGGATGTCGCGGGACGTTTTATGCAATGAAAACTCTTTGAAAATTGTTTTCGTGAAAGGATCCTAGAGATTGTAGACTAGACTCGAGAAGGAATCCTGGTTCACTACAATCGCAGCTCTGATACCAATCTGTCACACCCCTTTCTGCGGCGGAAGCACGAGGTTTGATCATGAAAGGTTCTCATTGCATACGAAGAGTAAACATACTACATGCTCAAAAATATCTTACATTACTGAAAACATATGTCAAGTGTTTACAACACGAGTTAACACATTGTCTTAAAAGTCACAACTTTATTTAAAGATAGACAAAGCGACATCCACGAGCATGAGTAAGACCACGCGCACATCCATCCTAGTTACCTGAAATACATGTGAGTTTTGGAAAAACGTCAACATAAAGTTGGTGTGAATTCATGCAATTTTTGTATTTCACGTTTGTATACTTTGTATGAAAACATAATTTGTATTTTGTATAAATCAAGTCTTTTGTGTACACCACATACTCATGTATAAATCAAATATTTCTGTATGTATCAAGTGTTAATGGGTTGCAAAGCCATTAACATGTGACACGACATAGGAAGTCACCAAACCATAGGCATTTCTCTGTAGTCGATTCACGACTGAGACACAAAAACACTGCTTGGTAAAAGAGTGGCCAAGAGTGGGGCTGCCCGGAACCCATTAGATCTAACCTTTTGTTCTGCGGTCTAAGTATGTACACGATTAATGGTGCTTATGGTACCCTATTCGTGACACGATTTCTAGTATCATTCTTGTATCCATCATACCATTTGTAAACATTGTAATATTTGTAACATGTATTTCACCCCCGAAGTTATAAAACTGAAAACAGTTAAGAGAAAAGGGGGAGCATGAACTCACAACTTTGCGTTCCTGTGCGTCGTAAACTTCACCGAATTTGCTTAATTAACGTCGTAACCTATACGCGTTTTCTTAATGTTAGTCACTAGACTTGTATCGCACAAGTACAGTCACTCTCTTTTGTATTTGTATTGTTGTGTTAAAAATATTTCATATTTTTAACTACGTATCTTACTTATATTATTTCCTCTAAAATAAATATAAGTCTTTTGTGTTTTGCACTTCGCACCCGAATTATGTATCTTGTATTTTGTATGTGTATTTTTATGTTTATACTCCTCACGAGTATTTAGTGTAATTTTAAGTCTTAATACGCTAGCACGTATAACACATACTATATACACTTAGCACAAAAGTTGGTGATAAAATAATATATATATTTTTTTCTCAAAAATATATACATACTTAATATCCATTTTTATTTTTGAAGAAATCACCATTTCTTATCACCAAAAATTAGGGAAACCTTGGTAATACATTTAATCACATTTTTAGGGAATAAGTTTCTCTAAAACTTATATTTTTCTAAGTGTCAAAATTTATAAAAATTTTGACAGAGTTTCCCCTAAAAATGGAGGTTTCCCATATTTTCAAAACATGTGTTTATTTTCTTTTAAATCGTCAACAATCTCCTCATTCAACAATAAACAATATGCAACTAGTTAAAATAGATATAATCGCAGAAATACATGAACTTGTGGTTTTTCCAAAATAGGTAGTATTCTTCCATTATTTTTAGTGGATCTTTGTATCGATCAACTTTGTTTCTTGAAAGTCTCGCTTTTAAAGAAGTTACATCTTTACGACTTCCGGTCAACATTTACAAAAATAGTTATTTTGTCGAAACTTTGTGTTACACAACTGTTTACATACTCGTGTGTTTGCTAAAATCATTCTTTTTCATGTAAGACTCGGCTTTAGAAAATATGATTTCTTTGACGCTCGGTCCTTTGAAAATACCGCTTGTAGATACGTAGATCTACTAGTTTTAAACACTATTTCACAAGTTAAATCGCTTTTACACAAGTTCATGATTCGAGTGTGGTAGAGCTTCATCTTCTAACCCTTGTTATACTTAAACAAGCTTTATGTCATAATCCAAGATCATGACTAAACCGGGTTAAATGATGATCCGAGCTACCACAACATAGATCGGGTCCAAATAATCACACAAATCAAATACTACATGATTTACACAACATATGAGCTTTTAACCATCACTTTTAGTGTTTTTAGTAGACTTTTAAGCTTTAACTTGTATGTTTACGAGTTTTAACCATTACAAATCATTTTAACCACTTCAAAATAGTTCGAGAAGGTGATTCAAGCAACATACCACTAGCTCGAGGCTAGGGAAGAATCTAAGCGTAAATAGGGTGGATAAAAGCAAGAGAATGAGGTCCTTCGCCTTCCGATTGCACCAAGCTTCCTTATACGAGATCCTTAACACTTGTAGAGCTTGGAACTTGCAAGATAGAAATCGAAAATGGATGGATGGGGGGTGGGTGTGTTCGGCCGTAAGCTAGAAGAGAGGGAGAGAAGTGTGTGTTGTGGTGTTGTGTGATGATCATGTTATGGTGGGCTAATACATGAACTTATAGATAATTAGTGTGTGTATTAACCATAGGTCCATATGTCTACTAGATTTTAGGCACAAGTAATATTATAATCAAATTGTACAAAGTGTGTCCCCCTCATGGGGACGGTTTGGTTAAGGGGGGGGGGGGGTCTTGGTCCGATTCCAACTAATTAGTTGGATATTAGTTAGGTTAAGTAAGTTAGTTAAGTGCTTAACCTGGTTAGTGGTGTGTCATGCGTTACATTGGGTGTTAGGGTATTCAGGGACCCTAACTGGCTCAGAAAAAGATAAGTAATGTTATCAACAATATTTTCATGTTCCGGGTATAGTCCGGTTGTTCGGTTGCATACCGATTCGTTAAAGTGCTAAATTGCACCTTTTAGTGTTTAATAAGTATCTTTTTATAATACTATCAATTCCCAACACTTAGGGAAATATTCTGGATAATAAAACGACATTTCTGCAAAATATTCATATGTCTAAATGCTGAATTATATAAATTATGTACTTAAAGTGCGTTTCGGGTGCTTTTTAGTGCCTAATTTTGCTTTCGCATTGCATATATATTAAACCCTTGTATGTACTCTTGGGTTTTAATGCATTCTTGTTGTCGGACCTACACTTAGGCTCCAATTTTATTGTCTGACTGCTTTCTGCAGTTCTGTTGACACAGTGTGTCTTACCGGTGAGTTTACTAGTATTTTTGACGCAACGCTCTCGTTTATGCATAAAGCAATATTTTGTAGTATACAACGTGCATGAATTAACTTGTTTAATCATGTGTTCAGACATTGCTGACAATTAAGCACATAATTGCAATCATTGAATAATAATTAATGTGTACGAAAATTACCGGTTTGGGCCAGTTGTCACATAGTGAGATTCGTCCGGATTGTCATCTCCAAAGCTCGAACCCTTAAAGTTTTAACTCTTTCCTTTCTGCTCAAGGCGTCTACCACCACATTCGCCTTTCCTGGTGGTACTTAATCTCACAGTAATAATCGTTCAGCAACTCAACCCATCGTCGCTGACGCATATGTAACTCCATCTGATTAAATATGTGATGCAAATTCTTGTTGTATGTGAAGATAGTTCGCAACCCCCGCCCCCTATCTGTCCCAGGAACGGGCGGCCGCGAGACCAGTTTTGGTGGTATCGTTTGTTTATCAATTTGGCAGCGGAAATTTCATTAGGACCGTAGTTAGGAAATATTTATCAGAATAATTACCACACTTTTATAATATTAAACATATTAGGATAAAACCCAAGTTTTCATTACAAACATTTTCATAGGGAAAATCCATATTTTATTGAATGAAACATCTTCTTTTATTTAGGTAACTTTTATAGCCACTTTCTCTAAGCCTTTAGTGCTGTCCAGCTGGCTTCTAGTTGGCTTTCATATTTTGTTACCTGAAACGCGTTTAAAAACATTTTGTCAGTGGGAAATACTGGTGAGTGAATCCCAGTTTAATCAAGAAGAGTTTTATTGATTAACACAGTATTGAGAGCGATTACAATGTTTATATCTACACAATTACTGATTCAGTACTTGCCACTCGACTGTGGCTATGGTCATATCACACATTGGCTAACCCATTGTCTGATTGTGAAGGTTATCAAGTAATGTATATAAAACCCCATAATACTGATAGTAAATGAAGAATTTCAAAGACTCATTCACCGCTTAATCACCTTGTAAAATATTTAAGGTTTTGTAAAAACAGTTTACAAAAAGGAGATTACTCACATTGCGGTCTTACATTTCTTCTAAGGTTTCCTGGTGATTATCTATAATTTACACAATGCACATGCATTCATATAATAACCCTTTATATTTACATTAGTAATACCCTCCCCGAGACGACATTCCAACGACTACGTCGGGCAGAACCTCGACAGCCGTTACGGAACCCTGGATCAATCGCGCATCGTATCTAATACGTAACCGGCGTTATAATACTTATAACGGAGCAGAAATTCGTTAATTAGCGGAGTATTATACCCGAGAATTATATTAATTCTTCAGAAATTTGAGAGAGAATGAGTTCGTGAGCGATTTCGAATGTTCAGCCGATGCCTCCTTTATATAGGGCCACATTTCGAGTTTCTCGCGACTCGCGTAAGAGTAAGCTAAGGCTTACGCGGCCCGCATAGTAGGGGTGTAGCTGCTAGGGTTGCTGATTCGTTGAACTAGGGTTAACAAGGAGCTGACACGTGTCGGCTCAGGGCTGCACCTCGTTGTAGGGCTGTCGCGCCCCGCGTAGACCCAAGTGTAGTCTTACGCGGCCCGCGAGCGACACATAAAACTCGTTTTTAATTATTTTTTTATAAAAATAAAGGTATTCGGGCTCAGTTTTCACATACGGGGTGTATTTTAGGACATTTTGGGATATTTTAATTATATTAGGGATGTCAGAAAAATATTTTGGAGGGTTGTTATATCCTCCCCAGCTTGTTTTAGAGCTCGTCCTCGAGATCTACTGGAACAAGTGTGGATATTTCCTTTGCATTTCTGATTCAAGCTCCCATGTGTATTTCGGTCCTCTTTTGGAGTCCCATTTCACTTTAACTAGAACTAATCTCTTGTGCTTGAGGTTCTTAACTTTCCTGTCTTCAATTTGTAGAGGTCTTTCTACAAATTTTAATTGTTCATTTACCTCTATATCCTTAAGAGGTACTACGAGTGATTCATCAGCTAAGTATTTCTTGAGATTAGATACATGAAATACAATATGTATTCCTGCCATTTCCTCTGGCAATTGTAGCTGATAGGCTACATGTCCTATTCTTCTAATAATCTCAAAAGGTCCAACATACCTGGGGCTTAGCTTTCCCTTTTTGATGGATCTTACCACTCCTTTCCAAGGAGAGACTTTCAATAACACCTTATCTCCTACTTGAAATTCCAATGGCTTTCGTCTGTTATCAGCATAACTCTTTTGTCGATCACTTGCTGCTTTCAGTCGTTCCTTGACTTGAATGATCTTGTCTTTTGTTTCTTGCACTATCTCAGGTCCAGATAGTGGCTTTTCTCCAATTTCTGCCCAACAGACTGGCGTTCGGCACTTTCGTCCATAAAGTGCTTCGAATGGTGCAGCGTTGATACTTGTATGATAACTGTTATTTTCAGAAAATTCTATCAATGGTAAATGATCGTCCCAATTACCTCCAAAATCAATTACACAAGATCTAAGCATGTCCTCCATTGTCTGAATTATCCTTTCGCATTGTCCGTCCGTTTGAGGATGATAAGCGGTGCTTAGATTCAACTTGGTTCCCATTGCTTTTTGGAAACTTATCCAAAAATGAGAGGTAAAAAGACTATCTCTGTCAGAAACAATTGATAGAGGAATTCCATGTAAAGAAACTATTTCATTTACATATAATTTAGCTAACTGTTCCATATTGAAAGTTTCTTTCATTGGTAGGAAATGAGCTGACTTGGTTAGCCTGTCTACAATCACCCAGATTGTATCATTACCATTTCTTGTTTTGGGTAATTTGGTAACAAAATCCATTGTTATCAATTCCCATTTCCAAACAAGCATTTCTAACTGTTGCAGTAAACCTGAAGGTTTCTGATTTTCAGCTTTGACTTGTGAACAAGTTAAACACTTTGCAACATATGCTACTATATCCTTTTTCATTCCTATCCACCAAAAATTCTTCCTTAAGTCCTGATACATCTTATCCCTTCCAGGATTCATCGTATACTTAGACTTATGGGCTTTCTTCTAATATACGGTGATGTATGTTTTCTAATTTAGGTATCCACATTCTTTTCTTATGGAATCTCCAAATTCCATCTATTCCTTGTTCTAATTCCTTAATCATTCCTTTTAATTTTTCAGTATCATCCTTGATTACTGATTCTTGTGCCTTTCTAATCTGATCATTTAAATCTATTTGTAGATTTAACTTAAGAGAACGTACTCTTTTTGGCTTTTCATGATACTTTCGACTTAAAGCGTCAGCTACTACGTTTTCCTTTCCTGCATGATACTGGGTATTACAATCATAATCACTAAGTATCTCCATCCAGCGTCTTTGTCTCATATTTAATTCCTTTTGCCCAAAAACATACCTTAAACTCTTATGGTTGGTGAAAATGGTAAACTTACTACCGTATAGGTAATGTCTCCAAATTTTAAGGGCAAAAATTATAGCTCCTAACTCTAGATCATGGGTTGAATAATTCTCTTCATGATTCTTAAGTTGTCTAGATGCGTAAGCTATAACCTTTTGACGTTGTATCAACACACATCAATAACCTGACTTAGAAGCGTCACAATAGATTACGAAATCTTCAGTTCCTTCTGGTAACGCTAATATGGGTGCGTGGGTTAATCTTTGCTTAAGAATTTTAAATGCTTCTTCTTGTTTTGGTCCCCATTCAAACTTAATGGATTTACAGGTTAACTTAGTTAAAGGAATGGCTATTCTAGAAAAATCTCGAATAATTCTTCTATAATAACCGGCCAATCCAAAGAAACTTCTAACCTCGGTTGGTGAGGGTTTTACATTTGGTAATTGCCTCGATCTTGGTGGGATCTACATGAATTCCTTCATGATCAACTAGATGTCCAAGAAATTGTACCTGTTCTAACCAAAACTCACACTTCGAAAATTTAGCATAAAGCTTTTCTTTTCTCAATAAACTTAGAAGTGCATGCAGATGCTTTGCATGTTCCTCTTTGCTTTTAGAATAAATAAGAATATCATCTATAAAGACAATTATGAATTTATCCAAATATGGCTTACATATTCGGTTCATCATGTCCATGAATGCAGCTGGGGCATTGGTTAGACCAAATGACATGATAGTAAATTCATAATGGCCATACCTTGTTCTGAAAGCGGTCGTATGAATGTCCTCTTCCTGTACCATTTATTGATAATATCCTGACCTTAAATTAATTTTAGAGAAAAATCGTGCTCCTTGCAATTGATTGAACGGATCATCTATTCTATGTAATGGATACCGATTCTTAATCGTGACTTTATTCAATTCACGGTAGTCAATGCACATACGCATTGATCCGTCCTTCTTTTTAACGAATAATATAGGTGCTCCCCATGGTAATGAGCTTGGCTGTATGAATCCCTTCTCCAACAATTCATCTAACTGTTTCTTTAGTTCCTGCATTTTTGCGGGTGCCAGACGGTAAGGTGCTTTGGCAATTGGTGCCGTTCCCGGTATCAAATGGATTCTGAATTCAACTTCTCTGTCTGGAGGTTGCCCTAGTAGCTCTTCTGGAAATACATCTGAAAACTGGGATACTCCTGGAATATCCTTTAATTCTTTTCCTTTAGTGTTAGTGATTATGGAAATCAAATACACTAATGATCCTTTTCTTATATAACTTGCCGTTTTCATCACAGAGATGAACTTTGTAGATCTAGAGATTTTATTTCCTTTAGTTGTGATCTTTTGACCCCTAGGTGAATTTACTTGAATTGAATTTTGATCACATAAAATACTGGCTTTATTGGATATTAACCAATCCATTCCTAACACAACATCAAATCCTGCCAGATTCATGGGGTAAAGATTTGCAATAAATTTCTGATTTAGAATTTCTATTCTTGCTCCATGCAAGATTTAAGAAATCTTAATGGTTTCCCCGTTTGCTATCTCTACTAAACATTCTTGTGGGAGTTTAGTTATTGATTGATTAAGAAGTTTGCAAAATGAAGTATTAATAAAACTTTGGTTCGCACCAGAGTCAAATAATACTTTAGCAAAAACATCATTAACTAAAAACATATCGGTGATCACATCCGGGATCATCTTTGCTTCTTCTACAGTAACAACAAATGCTCTAGCATTTTTAGTATTCTTGGCGTTCGTAGCTGGAGCTAGTTTTGGACAGTTAGGCTTGATATGACCTTGTTCTCCACAGTTGTAGCATATCCTGTTGTTTTTCTTCCTGCAGTCTTCTTCCCTGTGTCCTGACATTTTGCAGAAATTACAGTATATGGAGCATCTTCCGGAATGTTTCTTTCTGCAATACTTACAGTAGGGTGCAGGGGTAGAACCTACATTTTTTCCACGGTTAGAATTTCCAGAACGGAATTCTTGGGTAAGCTTCTGGGTTAGGTTCCTCCTTTGATCCTCTTCTCGTGTACGGACTAATTCACCTGTCAAGGTTTTTGCTAGTTCTACAATTTCTTCTATGGTTTGGGGTCTAGCTGCCTTGACTACATGTCTAATCTCTCCAATTAATCCCCAGATGTAACAGGAGATTAATACAGGTTTAGGTGATGCAAGGGTTGGTTCTATTCGGGCATATTAAAAAAATAACATAGTATAACCCTTACTATCTACCCCAATCATCCTAAGATTTAGGAATTTGATTGCTATCTGTTCCTTTTTATTAGGAGGACAGAATTTCCTTTCTACCATGTTTTTAAACTCCTGCCATTCCATATTGTAAGTTCTATCACTTCCCCTAGACTGAAGGATAGTGTTCCGCCATTCTAGTGCTGAATTCTTAAACATATTGGAAGCAAACATTATCTTATCCTCTTCCACACATTTGCTTATTCTTAAGACTGCCTCCGTCTTTTCTATCCAGCGTAGAGATGCAACGGCCCCTTCATTGCGCGAGAATTCCATTGGTTTACAAGACCAGAATTCTTTATAAGAACAACCGTAAGACACGGTTCTTCTTCTTTTGGGAATGGGCACTTGAACTACGGGTCCATTGTTCACGCTGTTTTCAGGTTTAGAAGGTCGTTTGCTATCATGTTTACTTTTATTTTCTTCTTCCCTAACCGTTTTGATAATATATGGCATCACATCTATTATCCCTTGTGCCACTATATGTTGCATGGAACTGTTATCCACTTGGTTTCCATTATTGTTGTTCGGGTTTTCATTATCCGGGTTATTGTTACTCTGGTTATTGTTCTTCTGGTTTTCCTGGTTTACTTCGTCGTCCATCTGAATTTTAAACATTTACCAATTATTAATATCACAAAATAATTAATAATTTAGGCAACAACCAATCACACAACACACATATTGGTCAAAAGCGTCGAGCATTGCGACTTACTCTTTTCTATATAGTATGCGTCTAATACACACTAAGACTGGAATTAAAATTACAATACAATACTACTATGCAGTGCTAACCACGAAGTGGTCTATACTACAACATATATTATTATTATTACACATATATATTATATTATTTTTTGTCATCCAAACATATTATATATAATATTATTATTATATTATTATTATTATTACCAACTCCACCATCACCTTCACTGATATGAATTCATCCAGTAATCCATTTTACGCTCATCGTACTTCCAGACGAGTTGCTCTCCAACCTGCCTCATCCTCTCACTACTCTCTAAGATCTCTTCTCCGAAAGTTCGGAGCTCTTTCACATTTTCTGCACTCAATGGGGGTGCAAGTGCTGGTACTGGGTCTGGGTACTGGGGCATGGGCTCCTCCTGAGGGTACGGATTCTCTAAGATCTCCCTAATGTATTCATCATTATCGTAGTAGGGATCTAGAGGGTCCAGACCTGGATAGGCTGCTAAGTTTGGCATGGGTTCATCGTTTAGGTGATAGCGTGGCACATAATCCCTATGATCATCGAACCATGGATCATAATCTGGGTCTAAGGGATTAGGGGCTGGTATCCTAGGAATCTCCTCAGGGTTAAAATCATGCATTTGGACTTGGTTTTCGGGGTTGTTTTCTATCTCCATTGGCTGAGTGGGGAACAAAGGTAAGGGTTGTGGGGCTACTAGTTACTCCAGATTTGGGTCGGCAGCTGTGGTTGCCAGGATATGAAAATTGGCTAAGCTCCTATTAAGCATATCCTGTGTATGGGCATCTGACTCTCGCTTAGCTGCTGCTAGGACTCTCTGCTGTTGCAACTTTCGCATTGTTTTTCTACGATCGTGTGCTCCCTTAATGAACCATCCTCTCTTTTTCTGAGGGAATGACTCTTTAGACTGAGCCTTAAAGACAAACATCCCTTCTTCCTGATCAGCTGAATACCTAGAGAGGGCAGGTTGGGAAGAGGTACGTTCACTCCTAGGTGAATCGGACAACTGACAATAGACGTCTGAGGGTCCTTGATCACTCATATTGTAAACTAACAAATAGTCAAATAACACATAACAATAAAATACAGATATACGTGTATTTCCATAATTAATTTCCTAACAATTTGAATAATATTTCGGTGTCAGCAGAACACTTCTGTGGCTGAATCAGTGGCTTAGCTCTGATACCACCTTCTGTCGCAACCCCCGCCCCCTATCTGTCCCGGGAACGGGCGGCCGCGAGACTAGTTTTGGTGGTATCGTTTGTTTATGAATTTGGCAGCGGAAATTTCATCAGGACCGTAGTTAGGAAATATTTATCAGAGTAATTACCACACTTTTATAATATTAAAGATATTGGGATAAAACCCAAGTTTTCATTACAAACATTTTCATAGGGAAAATTCCTATTTTATTGAATAAAACATCTTCTTTTATTTAGGTAACTTTTATAGCCACTTTCTCTAAGCCTCCAGTGCTGTCCAGTTGGCTTCTAGTTGGCTTTCACATTTTGTTACCTGAAACGCGTTTAAAAACATTTATCAGTGGGAAATACTGGTGAGTGAATCCCAGTTTAATGAAGAAGAGTTTTATTGATTAACACAGTATTGAGAGCGATTACAATGTTTATATCTACACAATTACGCATTCACTACTTGCCACTCGACCATATTTGTGGCTATGGTTATATCACACATTGGCTAACCCGTTGTCCAATTGTGAAGGTTATCAAGTAATGTATACAAAACCCCATAATACCGGCAGTAATTGAAGAATTACAAAGACTCAATCACTGCTTAATCACCTTGTAAAATATTTAAGGTTTTGTAAAAACAGTTTACAAAAAGGAGATTACTCACATTGTTGTCTTAGATTTCTTCTAAGGTTTCCTGGTGATTATCTATAATTTACACAATGCACATGCGTTAGTATAATAACCCTTTATTTTTACATTAGTAATACCCTCCCCGAGACGGCATTCCAACGACTACGTCGGGCAGAACCTCGACAGCCGTTACGGAACCCTGGATCAATCGGGCATCGTATCTAATACGTAACCGGGGTTATAATACTTACAACGGAGTAGAACTTCGTTAATTAGGGGGTATTATACCCGAGAATTATATTAATTCTTCAGAAATTTGAGAGAGAAAGAGTTCGTGAGCGATTTCAAATGTTCAGCAGATGCCTCCTTTATATAGGTGTTGGATCGTCGTGTGACCCTAACGAGTCAATCAGAAGAGTTTACGATCTATTTCAAAGGCGGAATCAGAGAAATAGACGTGAAACAGCTTGATATTCCCTAATTATCTTCTTATTAATGATTCCAAAGCTTTTACAGAACGTTTGACAAACTGGCAGCACCTCGGCTCTGAATCGGAAAAGTTACGAATGATTCAGCAGGTTGGGTATTTATAGGGCAGGTAATTTCGCACGGACCTATACAAACGAAATTACCTTCATGCGAAATTACTAATTTCGTGCGAAATTACCCTTGTGTAATTTCGTAGGAAATTACCCTTTAACATCTAAAACCTGTTGTCCGACCTGCTGAACACTAGTTTATCCTATCTACACACAAGACTCTATAAAGACGAAGTTAACAGACATATATGCACCAACAGACTCCCCCCTTGGATGTTGACTAAGTCTTTAGCATCAAATCTTCTGTCTTTAGCCTTGATCTATCTTCTTCTCTATCCAATTTGTCTGACACTGTAAGCATCCTTCAATCTCTATCTTCAAACTCCCCTTTGGATGTTGATCCAGAATGTAGACTCCCCCTTTCAATATGCTGGAGCTCAAATTCTGGTTCAAACTTTACACTTTCTTTGCCATGGGGATCTTGTTTCCTGCTTCTCAAGAATTTGACATTACAATCTATTGACTTTTAACATCATTTCTTGTTTTTATCAGTTTTAATAATCCACTCAAGTATCTAGGTCCAAGTTAATGACCCTAGGCACTTAATTTATCTACCAAGTCCAACTTAATGACCTTGGTTGATTCGAGATAACACACAACTGACTTTTGTTCAACATTTTTCAAAACATTTTTCTGAAAATTACAAATTTCAACTTAATGAACTTGTTATAACTATTCATTTTCACACGTTTAACATATTAAGCTCACGACTCATCTTCCGGCTCAGAAACTTCATGCATCTGCTTCAAACTTTGAATTTGAAGATCAGCTTTCCACTTTGGTTTGTCGGAAAATAAAGCAGAAATGTAAAATCTTTTTGAATTTTGAATAAAGTTCCTAAACTAGAATTCTAAACAGAAATGAAATGCAGTAAAAATAAACTATTTACAAACATATTTTGGTGAGCGTGTTAGGGAATCATATCAGTTATTCGACAAGTCACAAGTACCGTTAAGCTTTATTTCATACTCAGAATTAAACAATTCGCTTAGATTGTCGATATACTGATCCACTTAAATTCTCACACAAATTTCAATCTGTCCAGGATACGGATTAGGTGAATTAAGAACTTAAACTCATTCATGTGTCCCACCTCTTAAATATACTCCTGTATCCAAATCCCAATATTCAATCTTACAGGTGAATATACCACAGATGATATCTGTAAGGGGTTAAACGCGAGGGCCGTGAGAGCTCAGGCTATTGCTTCCGCAAAATCAGAGAGATGACGGCTTCGACTTTAGGTGTGTCCCCTTTAGAGGATCTTTTTTACAACAGCACATGATTAGCATTTTTCAATGTTTCATCATTTTTTATGCTGAGGGAGTTGCTATTATTTCAAGCAAGCGTAAAGTATTATACGGGGACTAGGCCATTGCTTCCACAATATCAGAAGTCCCGGGATAATACCCCAGATATCACTGAGTATAAAGACCTAGTATTTCAGAAAGATGGATCTTTCAAACAAGATTTCAGGGGTTACCTATATATCCAAGTAGTGTTCCCCGCGAAATAAGCAAGTAAAGATTTTAGGTTTATATCCCGAACAAACCTACTAAATGTGTAAAATCCTATCGGCATATCATCAGCGAGACTGTTTAATCCATTTAAACTTTACATATCTTTAGCATACCGTAACTGTCAAGCCGATGTACTATCATTTTCACTTTTTACACAAGCTCTTTTCCGGTTTTCTATTGTTTTTGGATTTTTAAAATTTTTTTATTGTTTTTGTATTTTCTGATAATATTACCCTATACTCCCCCTAAATACCAAAACAAGAAAAAAATCGACAAACCATTGTAGATTGCGTCTCAACATCATCTACATTGGTACCTTCATCTACGCCAAGAATCTCCTCCGACACCGATAAAAGCTTCATACCGTTCAATTTTAAAAGATATTGAAAACGAGTTTTATCAAACGCTTTGGTATGTAAATCAGCTTTTTGTTCGTCAGTGTGGATTTTCTTAATTCGTATCAACTTCTTCTCGAAACAGTCTCGGATGAAGTGATGACGAATTTCAATGTGTTTCATTTTAGCGTGATGAACAGGATTTTTAGTAATGTTTATCGCTGCCTCATTATCAATAAAGATAGGGGTGTTAAGAAATTGCAAACCGTAGTCTCTCATCTGTTGCTGGATCCACAAAATCTGAGAGCAGCAGCTGCTAGCAGATACATACTCGGTTTTACATGTGGATAAAGCTACAGAGGTCTGCTTCTTGCATTGCCAGGTAACCAATCGTGATCCAAAAAACTGGCACCCTGATGTTGTTGACTTAGCGTTAACTTTGCAGCATCCGAAATCGGAATCAGAATACCCTTCGAGTGTGAATTCGCCATCTTTTGGATACCACAACCCCTATGATGGAGTTCCTTTCAGGTAGCGTAATATCCTTTTGACAATTACCATATGCGAAGCTCTTGGGTTAGATTGAAATCTTGCTGCGAGGCAGGTTGGATACATGATATCGGGTCTAGAAGCTGTCAAGTACATCAGCGATCCTATCATGGAACGATACAACGTTTCATCTACCTTCTCTTCGGTGAGATCAGGATTTATCCCATGGTTCGTCACTAATGGGGTGGAAGCTGGAGTAGAACCTGACATCCCAAATTTCTCTAAGATATCATGAACATACTTCGTTTGATGTATGAATATTCCCTTAGGCAGTTGATCAACCTGAAGTCCCAAGAAGAATTCCATCTCACCCATCAATGACATTTCAAATTTTTGCTTCATAACTCTTTCAAAATCTTTGCACAGATTTTCAATTGTTGACCCAAATATGATGTAGTCCACGTATATTTGAACAATCAGAAGATGTCCGTCGACTTCTTTGGTGAAGAGAGTGGCATCCACTTTTCCACGGATGAAGCTGTTGGCAAACAGGTGTTGAGACAATGTCTCGTACCAAGCTCTCGGTGCCTGGTGTAAACCATACAACGCTTTATCCAGTAAGTAAACCTTGTCTTTGTGGGTTGGATCGATGAAGCCCAGTGGCTGTCCGATATATAGCTCCTCTTTTACCTTTCCATAGAGAAACGCCGATTTAACATCTGTAGGTCCCTTAATGTCACGGCCCCCGACCCGGTTTGACCCGTTTCAGGAGCCGCGAGACAGAAATCCCGTGGTATTTATTTAATTGAGTTTAACAGCGGAAGTTTATCATCAGGATCTTTTTAAAGCTAAAATTTTCCCGATTATTTTATTTCACAATTCGGGATATAACCCCGGTAATTTACAATCATTTGATTTCACTAAGAAACCTTTATTTTACAAAACATATTTCTTTATTTTATAATGAGCCACTTCCTTAAGCTTGCAATGCTTCACAACACTTTTTCTGAATTACAACAGTTCACCTGAAACATGTTTGAAAAAGGTTTTGTCAGCGGGAAATACTGAGTGAATCATTCTATTTACTAAAATGATACATTTGTTATAATTTACAGTATTAAGGAAAATTACAATGTTTCTGATATCAAACCAAATACCCACAGTACTTTATCACTCGACCCATTGGCCCATTCGTCCAATGGTGTCTGTGATTATGGTCATATCACCCCTTGGCTGCCCCAATGGTGAAGATTATCAAGTAATGTATACAAAACCCCACATACCGGCTGTAACTTGGTGATTACATAAACTTAATCCCTGTAATTATAACTTTGAAAATAAACATGATTTTGAAAGTAGTTTGATAAAAAGAGAATGACTCACATTGTTGATTTAACACGGATAGAGTTTACTTTATGGATTAGCCTTGTTAACCTAATTTAATAATAATGCACACAAAACTGGGTTAGTAATCAATACAGCATTTACGATAACTCACGAGATCAAATTCTCACAACGAACGACAAAGTGCAATACTTAAACATCCATCGAATTAACGACGAATGACAAAGGATAACCCTAATGTGGGCGGCACTTAAACATCCATTGGATATATTGATTGTCGGAAAATGAATCGTAGCAACGATCGAGTTATTACCCTGTTTTGCGGCGTCGATTTGTGAACTGTGTGTGTTTTTGTAGTATTTCGAACGTAACTCGCAGTGTATAAGGAATTTTTACGTCGTTTTAATTCCTGAATTCAAGTCCCAAGGCCCTCTATTTATAGGTGAATTTTGACCTTTACGCGGCCCGCGTAAGATCTAAGCTAACCTTACGCGGCCCGCGTAAGACCTATTTTTAGGCATAGGGTTGCCACGGTTGGGACTAGCCTTGCTGACTTGACAGTTTTCGTAAATTCAGTTTCTACAGCACACAATTTAGATAATCGTTACTAGGGTTTTACCCCCCCCCCCCTGAGTTTTAGGGGCCCTAATCCTGATTCCAAATGTTCTGAAAATTTTAGGGATTGTTCAGAATCACTTGGGTGTCTCAATTAGGGTTTCCTATTGGACAAATTAATTTAATAATTATGACTTTTGATGAGAGTTGTTACATTCTCCCCACCTTAATAAAAATCTCGTCCTCGAGATTTATTGGAATAATTGAGGATACTTTCTCTTCATTTCTGATTCCAGCTCCCAAGTGTAGTCGGGTCCTCTCCTTGAATCCCACTTTACTTTAACTAGCACTAGTCGTTTGTGCTTGAGAAACTTCACTTTTCTGTCTTCTATCTGAAGAGGTTTCTCCACAAATTTTAATTTTTCGTTTACCTCTATGTCTTGAAGAGGTACTACCAGAGATTCATCTGCTAAACATTTCTTGAGATTGGATACATGAAATACATCATGTACTCCAGCTAATTCTTCTGGTAGTTGTAAACGATAAGCTACTGGTCCTATACGTTGGATCACTGGAAATGGTCCTGCGTATCTTGGACTTAGCTTTCCTTTCTTACCGAATCTAACAACTCCTTTCCAAGGAGAAACTTTTAACAGTACTCTGTCTCCAACTTGGAATTCTAACGGCTTGCTTCTATTGTCTGCATAACTCTTCTGGCGATCTCTAGCCGTCTTCAGTCTTTCCTTGATTTGGGTGATTTTATCAGTCGTCTCTTGCACAATCTCCGGACCTGACAATTGACTCTCTCCTATTTCTGCCCAACAAACTGGAGTTCTGCACTTTCTTCCATTTAGTGCTTCAAACGGGGCAGTTTCAATGCTTGAATGATAACTATTGTTATAGGAGAATTCAATTAATGGTAAGTGATCGTCCCAATTTCCACCAAAATCTATTACACATGCTCGGAGCATGTCTTCTAGAGTTTGGATTGTCCTTTCACTTTGTCCATCTGTTTGAGGATGATAAGCAGTGCTTAGGTTTAGTCGAGTTCCCATTGCTTCTTGGAAACTTTTCCAGAAATGAGAAGTAAAACGACTATCCCTATCCGAAACAATGGAGAGTGGAACTCCATGTAAGGATACAACTTCATCTACATACAACTTTGCCAATTTTTTTTCCATGCTAAAGGTTTCTTTCATAGGTAGAAAGTGAGCAGATTTGGTTAATCGGTCCACAATTACCCAAATCGCATCATTACCTTTTCTGGTCTTGGGTAACTTAGTAACAAAATCCATTGTTATGAGTTCCCATTTCCATACCGGCATTTCTAACTGTTGTAGTAGACCTGAAGGTTTCTGATGTTCTGCCTTAACTTGTGAACAAGTAAGACATTTAGAAACATATCTAGCTATATCCTTCTTCATGCCTATCCACCAGAAATTCTTTCTTAAATCTTGGTACATCTTATTGTTTCCTGGGTGTATAGTATACCTAGATTTATGAGCTTCTTCTAAAATTTTATTTCTTAGTTCTCCTTGTTTTGGTACCCAAATCCTTTTCTTATAGAATCTCCAAATTCGATCAGCTCCTTGTTCTAAATCTTTTATTCTTCCCTTCATTCCTTCAGCCACATCTTCTATTGCTATTTCTTGAAAGTATTTCAGTTGTTCCATTAAATCTAACTGTAGATTTAATCTGAGAGCACGAACCCGTCGTTGTTTCTCATTGTATTTACGACTTAAGGCATCTGCAACTACATTTGCTTTTCCCTCGTGATATTGAATATCACAGTCGTAGTCACTTAAAATTTCCATCCATCTTCTTTGCCTCATGTTTAACTCTTTTTGCCCGAATATATATCTTAGACTTTTATGATCTGTATAGATAGTAAACTTACTTCCATACAGATAATGTCTCCAAATTTTCAGAGCAAAAATTACGGCTCCTAATTCTAAGTCATGAGTCGTATAATTTTCTTCGTGCTTTTTCAACTGTCTTGAAGCATACGCAATTACCTTCTTGCGTTGCATAAGCACACATCCAAATCCTAGTTTTGAAGCATCACAATATACTTCAAAATCTCCAGTTCCTTCTGGTAAGGCTAAGATTGGAGCATTGGTTAATTTCTACTTTAATATTCTAAAGGCTTCTTCTTGTTTAGGTCCCCATTCGAACTTAACTGCTTTACAAGTTAGCTTAGTTAATGGTACAGCTATTTTGGAAAAATCCTTAATAAACCGTCTATAATACCCAGCTAAACCTATAAAACTTCTAATTTCCATTGCTGTTTGCGGAACCTTCCAATTGGTAATTGCCTCTATCTTAGCAGGATCTACATGAATACCTTCATGATTCACCATGTGTCCTAAGAATTGCACTTCTTGTAACCAAAATTCACACTTCGAGAATTTGGCATAAAGCTTTTCTTTTCTTAACAAAGTTAAGAGTGCATGCAAGTGCTCACAATGTTCCGTTTGACTTTTGGAATAAATAAGTATATCGTCTATGAAAACAATTACAAATTTATCCAAATACGGTTTACAGATCCTATTCATCATGTCCATGAATGCAGCAGGAGCATTTGTTAACCCGAAGGGCATGACTGTAAACTCGTAATGACCATACCTAGTCCTGAAAGCAGTTTTAGGTATGTCTTCTTCTTGTACCTTCAATTGATGATATCCAGAACGTAAATCTATCTTAGAGAAGTATCTAGCTCCCTGAAGTTGATCGAATAGATCATCAATCCTAGGTAATGGGTATTGATTCTTAATTGTAATCTTATTCAGTTCTCTATAATCAATACACATTCTCATTGAACCATCCTTTTTCTTTACAAACAACACTGGAGCTCCCCACGGGGATGAGCTAGGTTGTATGAATCCTTTACTTAGTAATTCATCTAATTGCTTCTTTAGTTCTAACATTTCGGTAGGAGCTAACCGATAAGGTGCCTTGGCTATCGGTGTAGTTCCAGGAATTAGATGAATCCTAAATTCTACTTCCCTATCTGGTGGTAATCCCGGTAACTCTTCTGGAAATATATCCGGGTATTCTGAGACTACAGGGATCTCCTTAAGTTCTTTGTTCTTAGTATTAATGATTACCGAAATCATATATACTATTCCTTGCTTTCGTTCATAACTAGCAACTTTCATTACTGATATGAACTTCATGGGCTTACGAGGGTTATCTCCTGTAATCATGATTACTTCTCTGGTTGGTGTTTGAATTTCTATGGAATTCTTATCACAAAGAATTCGAGCATGGTTGGCCATTAACCAATCCATTCCTAACACAACATCAAATTCAGCTAATTTCATAGGTAACAGGTTTGCAGCAAATTTATGACCTGAAAGTTCTATTTCTACTTTTTGCAAAACCTGATCTATTTTAACTGAATTCCCATCTGCGGTTTCAACTGTAAAAATCTGCCTAATGTTGGTTAAAGGTAACTTAAGAGCTTGACAGAATAAAGTATTTATAAAACTTTGGTTTGCACCAGAGTCAAATAATACTTTTGCGTATACATTGTGAACTAAGAACGTACCAGCTATTACATCTGGGATGAGTTCTGCTTCTTGAGTGGTTAGCTGGAATGCTCTGACATTCTTTTTATTAGCTCCTTCGGTTGCCTTGGCTTTGTTGTCTACGGGTTTGATCAATTTAGGACATTCTGTTTTATAATGTCCCGCTTCTCCACAGTTAAAACAGATTATGGTTTTCTTTCTGCAGTTTTCTTCACGATGTCCTATACCTTTGCAAAGGTTACAGGTTACATTACATTTTCCATATTGTTTCCTTTTGCAATTTCTACAGAAAGGTGGATTTGAAGATTGCCCTGCTCCTTTTCTCTTGAAATTATTACTATTACCCACCCGAAATCCTTGGGTAATTTTCTGAGCCAGTTCCTTTTTCCTGTTTTCGTCTTGCGTACGTACCAATTCATCAGTTAGGGTGTTGGCTAGTTCCACGGCATCGTCAATAGTGCGAGGTCTCGCAGCTTTAATGATATTGCGGATTTCGCTAATTAATCCCCAAATATAGCGAGAAATGAGTACCGGTTCTGGCGAAGCCAGCGTTGGTACCACTCTAGCATATTCAAAGAATGTTGAAGTATAATCGCGACAATCCACATTCACCATCCGATGGTTTAGGAACTTATTTGCCATTTGATCTTTTTCATATTCAGGACAGAATTTTCTTTCTACCATAATCTTAAATTCTTCCCAACTCATAGCATAAGCCCTATTTCTTCCTTTAGCTTGTAACACAGTGGGTTTACAGGCAAGGAATTCTTGGAAAGTGCAACCAGATGTTGCAGCTTTCAGTTTTTTAGGCGCGTGCTGTGGTTCATTATCATGATTAACATGATCATTGCCTCTGTTTACACTATTACTGAAGTTATCTTCAGAAATATGTTTACTAGGAACGATTTGTTGCGGTTCGATTGGATTCTTTACAGCAGCAACGATTGCTGGAATAGCATTGGCTATTCCTTGAGCAACAATATTTTCGATATCTTGCCTAGTCATATATTGATCCCCTGGATGTTGCTCAGACTCATTAACCTCATTTACCAGTTCATTACCAATGTTTGCCATCTGATAATATATATAATTTTTTTATTAGTATCTGATAAATAACAATTATACATAAAAACAATCAGAAAATTTTACAATACATGTATAGTCAAAACTATTGATTTCTTGATTCCATTATATATATTTTATAGTATGCATCATTACACACCAATATCTTACAGAGTTTTATTCGTAGTTATTTTACAGACTAATTTCACTATTTACTTTTACTATTACACAACCACAATTTTACCATCCTACTATCTCTTGTCACTTGTTGTCCTAAAAACGAAGCTCCCTTTCATCATACTTCCAGGCAATTTGTCCCCCTATTTCCCTAATTCTATTTCCCGCATCCATCAGCTCTTCACCAAAATGGCGAAGTTCAGTCATATTTTCGTTACTCATTGGTGGATTAGGTAGGGGTTCTGGATCGAATTGTGGAAGAAAGGAATAAGGATCGTTGACAATATTTTGAAATTGCCAATCATTCGTCCACCATTCGTCCATTTCTAAAGGTTGGGGGTGGACTATTGGTTCTGGGATTGCCGGTTCAAAATTCATAGGGAGTGGATTTTCAATAGGATAGGTAAAAATATTAGTATGGACAGGCTGAATCGTCTCACAGCTTGCCAATAGAAAATCTATCTCCTCCTGAAAAGTCCTTCCCTGGTTTTGTTTGGAGCTCTCTCCAATTTCCATTGGTCTAGAACCTTGTCCAACTTCCATTTCTATATCTTTAGAATATTCCTCAAATTGCATTTCCATTTGCTTAGAATCTTTCTCGACTTCAGTTCTCATCTCTTGGAGTCTAGAACTTTTCCTAGTTATAATTTCTTTTCCTTTTTCTAAAGGATTGTTTATGTTAGGAAGTTTCGTAGCTGGCTTTTTCCTACGTATACGACTTCCCCACACGTAATTCTTTCTTTTCTTTCGTTTTGGCTTGTTCAAAGGTGGAGCCTTGAATTCTACCGGTTGTTCTACATCGGGAAAGTATCCAGTAAATTCTTTGGAAACTTCTATATTCACCGGGTAAAGATTGAGGTTTTGAAAGGCTTCAGATATCTCACTCATGCTGATGTAGCATATATGCAAAATGCATAAAATACTAAGTTAAAATCTTACAATAAATTTCATAAATAACTTTTAAAATTTATTGCGCACTGCAAATTAATTTATTACAAAGATAACTGGAAAACATACTAAGGTTTATTGTAATTTTATTTATTTACTGCATAAGGTTTCGGAATTTGTAGGGGATAAGGTGCTAAAACTTAAATTAAGCTATTTAGAGATTTGCATTTTCTGCTACTGTGGCTAACATATACAAATTTGCCCATTTCTCATCTAGATTGTCTTCCCAAGGTGATTTATTGATTAATTCCTGGGTTTCTCGTTTAATCTTCTTTTCTCGGATTTGCTCTTTACTTTTCTTAATAATCATACTCCTTTTTCTAGGGGAAAGTGGTTCCTCATATTGTGCTTTTCGCACAAATATTCCTTCTTCAAGAATTGTAGGGAGTTTTGAGGATTTGGTTTGGGATGTACTACCCTTCTCGTTGGATGATCTATCTAATTTAAGATAGATACTTGACAGCTTTTGCTTACCCATACTGTAACTAACAAATAGTCAGTTAATAAAACACATAATCACATAATAGTAATCAGGAAAAAATTAAGTATTTCTAAATACTTAATTAGCTTAACTCAGTGGCTCTGATACCACCTTTTTCTGTCACGGCCCCCGACCCGGCTTGACCCGTTTCAGGAGCCGCGAGACAGAAATCCCGTGTTATTTATTTAATTGAGTTTAACAGCGGAAGTTTATCATCAGGATCTTTTTAAAGCTAAAATTTTCCTGATTATTTTATTTCACAATTCGGGATATAACCCCGGTAATTTACAATCATTTGATTTCACTAAGAAACCTTTATTTTACAAAACATATTTCTTTATTTTATAATGAGCCACTTCCTTAAGCTTGCAATGCTTCACAGCACTTTTTCTGAATTACAACAGATCACCTGAAACATGTTTGAAAAAGGTTTTGTCAGCGGGAAATACTGAGTGAATCATTCTATTTACTAAAATGATACATTTGTTATAATTTACAGTATTAAGGAAAATTACAATGTTTCTGATATCAAACCAAATACCCACAGTACTTTATCACTCGACCCATTGGCCCATTCGTCCAATGGTGTCTGTGATTATGGTCATATCACCCCTTGGCTGCCCCAATGGTGAAGATTATCAAGTAATGTATACAAAACCCCACATACCGGCTGTAACTTGGTGATTACATAAACTTAATCCCTGTAATTATAACTTTGAAAATAAACATGATTTTGAAAGTAGTTTGATAAAAAGAGAATGACTCACATTGTTGATTTAACACGGATAGAGTTTACTTTATGGATTAGCCTTGTTAACCTAATTTAATAATAATGCACACAAAACTGGGTTAGTAATCAATACAGCATTTACGATAACTCACGAGATCAAATTCTCACAACGAACGACAAAGTGCAATACTTAAACATCCATCGAATTAACGAAGAATTACAAAGTATAACCTTAATGTGGGCGGCACTTAAACATCCATTGGATATATTGATCGTCGGAAAATGAATCGTAGCAGCGATCGAGTTATTACCCTGTTTTGCGGCGTCGATTTGTGAACTGTGTGTGTTTTTGTAGTATTTCGAATGTAACTCGCAGTGTATAAGGAATTTTTACGTCGTTTTAATTCCTGAATTCAAGTCCCAAGGCCCTCTATTTATAGGTGAATTTTGACCTTTACGCGGCCCGCGTAAGATCTAAGCTAACCTTACGCGGCCCGCGTAAGACCTATTTTTAGGCATAGGGTTGCCACGGTTGGGACTAGCCTTGCTGACTTGACAGTTTTCGTAAATTCAGTTTCTACAGCACACAATTTAGATAATCGTTACTAGGGTTTTACCCCCCCCCCCCTGAGTTTTAGGGGCCCTAATCCTGATTCCAAATGTTCTGAAAATTTTAGGGATTGTTCAGAATCACTTGGGTGTCTCAATTAGGGTTTCCTATTGGACAAATTAATTTAATAATTATGACTTTTGATGAGAGTTGTTACACTTAATCCGTGTGGATCACAACAGAATCGTCGATCTAACCTAGAGTGCAGAATCCCCTAGATCAGATTTTACAGAAAACGAGTAGAAACAGAATCAAGAACACGATACACTTTCAATTCGGTCTTCTATTGATTATCCAACACGAAGTTTACAATCAATTCAAGACCCACAAGAAATCTCCTAGCCACTCTCTATAGATTTCTCCAAATGTCTCCAAGTGTCTCTAAGGGTGTAACTCCAAACCCTTATGCCTAGCCTTGTTTATATAGGACAAGGTTTGCACATGGGCTTTGGTCTGGGCTAGGCCATTCTCCAAGCCCATTACACTAATTAACTCCCTAACCAATAATGCTAAGCCCAATACAAAATATCCAAAGACTAAATAATCAAACTATTAAGCTGTTGTCACAAAACATGCACCAACAAACTCCCCCTTGACAATAGCTTCATAGTGTAACTTTGTCTTCAAACATCTTGCAGTCTTTTGGTCTTTGGATAGCGTCAGCTACACAGTTTCTGACATTAACAAACTCCCTCTTAGCTGATGCTCCCAATCTCCAAAACTTTCCTTCATTGTAGACCAACGAACTAGCAATCTTTGGTTAAGCAAGTAAACTTCAACTCTTTCAAATCACTTTCTCTGCAAAGTAGTAGAAGGATCCTACCATGCATCTTCACACTTCTTCACATCACTCTCAATCTGCACTTTACTTGTATTCTGCACTTCATTTTGATAACTGCATCAATCTGTTTAGAAACACAAGCAAGTATCTCGAAAAACCATTAGTCTTTTTCACATTTAAAGATAAATCAATATTTTATCTTACCATGCAAAAACAACTACCTGTCAGTTCAAAATGGGAGATCTTTTAAAAGGAAATATTTTTGGTATTTTTGATATTTTTCAACACAAACTAAACTAACATAACTAAACCAAAAAATATTTACAATATTTCTTTTTGTGAGAATCATGTGCAAGAAGATCATATCAGCAAAATCAAACTATTTCACACCATTAGTTAATTCTTTATGTGATTTTCGTGAAAAGCAGTTCAAGACGATTACCAGTATGTTTGTCCACTTAAACAAAATGCATGAACATTTCAAGTACCATTACCGTATGATACGTTAAGGTAATATTATTATACTGAAATACTAGTGTGTCCCACTTCAGGATATACCCCCGCGATCAAGGTATGCACAAAGATTCATCGTAGTAGGTGAGTATACTGAATTCATCCGTTTTATTTTTCAACGTTTAGATAATTGGTGAACAGGTCAGTACTTCCGTACAGCAGAGAGACCAAAATATCTAACGAGGGCTAAGAAAAATACCATTTTTGGTACAATTTATGCTTTTTTTTTTTTAATGACTCTCTATGAGAGCTTCTTCATTTTCAGGGTTTTGCCATTTTTAGCTCTTTTAAGATATCCTGGGTGTGTCTAGGTCAGCATGTATCTGGATGCAGCAGAAGGACACCCCTGATATCCCCAGATGAAATAACAGTATAAAGACCCAAAACTTCAGATTTTGGCAATCTAGCAATACAAGAATTAAGGTCATTAAACCATACACCATGATGTGTTCCCCACTCATACTCAGTGCATTTAGGTTTATATCACATTGGTAAGTTGATTATTTCATGCTTTTGCCTACTGGTATATCATATGATGAAGCTACTATCACACTTAAGCATTTTAATTTAGTTTGAGTGTGACAGTCTAACTTGCTGATGTACTATCATTTCTTCTTTTTCACACAATGATAACTCATTTTTTATTTTCTATTTTTTTATGTTTTTGATTTTTCAATGTTTTTGGATTTTTTTTTAAAGTTTATAACTTACTCCCCCTAAACACACGCACTATCTAAACTCTTTTTGGCTTAGAGGAATTTCTCCCCCTAAATTTTTGTTTGTATGGAGTAAGTTTTAAAAACATAAATTTAAAAACACAAACAAACTCCCACCTTAACCTGACTACAGTTTTTCACGTTTTAAGTTTAAAAACAATCAAAATGATCACTGAAGTAAATAGTTCGTTACCAATGTTAACCTACTATTCACCTCAGATGCTTTACAGGAACAGCCATTGTTGAACACATCAACATTCCTTCTTGGTCATCCTACATTCACTCAACAACTCAGTTAGACTTTAGAACCCAAGCCCTGACAGTCTTGGGTTTTCCAAATTCATCCATTACAGGAACATCCATCCAATATCCATCACTCCTCAGTGGAGTCTTGGAAGTTTTACTCGTTGTTGAACAAGATTGATAATTTTCACTAGGTCTTTGATTGCGAGAGTTCCAATAAACTCTCGGATTTTCTGACCTTTGAAAATTATTATCGTGATACCTTCTCCTCCCATTATTATACCATGAATTTTGGAACAATTTTGGATTTTGTTGAACATTTGAGTTATTAAAACTCCTATATTCGTTTCTTCTTTGAAAATTTCGATTACCAGCAGTTTGGTATTGATTTTGATATCCAAAATTTTTATTTTGACTTTGAAACTGATTTGATTTACCATTATAATGACTAAATTGTGGAGAAATACTTCTTGGTCTATCAAATATTTTTGAAGTTGAAGGTTTAGTTTGAAATTCAGGTTTCTTTGTCTAACAACTAGTTTTTACACTATTGTTTGACCCAACCTGATTTCCATCCTTAACCTCATCAACTTTTTGTTTACCTTTCTTCAAAGGACAACAACTCGCCACATGTCCTTTGTTGTGACATTTAAAACAAGATCTTTTCTTATAAGTTTTCTTTTTGTTTGATCCCATTTTAAATGTTTTGACATTTTTGTCTTCAGTATCCTCATCCACTTTATGAGGTGTACTGTTAGACCCTACAGATTCTTTCAAAGAAACTGGACTATTTGGCAAGTCCACAGCTATCGGATCCACTACAACTTGTGCAGTGGTTACATAATCAGTTAGCTCATCTTCAGTTGGTAAAAATGAGTAGTCTTGATGTTTAGAAGATGAAGCTTTAGTAAACCCCACCCCTGTTTTATCTTTACTCCTTTTCAAACCCTTTTGAATATGAGTCCTGACGAACGAAGAATTTCCAAAATTAACTTCCCCTGAAGCTCTACAATTTTGGCTTGTGCATCAGCCAATTCTGTGCACTTTTCTGAAAGCTCGTTTGTCTTTTCTTTCACAGTTTCACGAGCCAAATCAATGACCTGTAACAGTTCATTGACTTTTCTTTTTAAACTGCTAATTTCTTGTTCATTTGATTTGAGTTTATCTAAACAATTTGACTCTCTTTTAATCAAAAGAACATCTAACTCTTTTCGGTTTTCCAAATCAGCTAACAGAATTTTGTTTTGCTCCGATAGTCTGTTAACTTTACCCTGTAGTTCAGTGCAATTATGACATGTATGACTTACAGATTCTGATGATACCTTCACTTCTGTTGTAAGTCCATTCACATTAGTCAAGCCCTTTGAAACTTCTGCACCCTTCTTTTCAGCATTCTCCTCATCTGCTTCCTTCTTCTCTTCTATCTCAGCAGCTCCCTCTCCAATCTTCACAGCTGCAAGCTCAGCTACCAATGCTTGATCACAAGTAGTTACTTGTGAAGAGATCTGATAACGTTTTTCCAAAGCTTCCCACAGCTCTCTAGAAGTCCCATACGTCTTGAAAGTGTGTTTAACACTCTCAGGCAAGGACATCTTTATTGCTGCGAAAGCTTTTTTCTCAGCATCAACCAACTGTTTCTCAGATTCATCCATCTTCTCATAAGAAATTACTTTTACCCTTCCTTCAACACGACGTGTGGGAGCAACGTATCCATCAATTATACAGCTCCACATTCTCGTATCCTTACTCTGAACATATGCCTCAACCTTCTTTTTCCAGTCAGCATATTCTTTGACGTTTATAAGCTTTGGCCAGTTTTTAACAACCTCACTGCCACTTTCCATCTTAGCCATCACGCAGCGTAAAAGTTTAAATGAATTTTGGTAACCTGTGTCCAAATCCAAATCTATCTCCTATACTGGTCCTTGTCGAGCTTTTACCGTAAGCGAACTGATAAAACCGTACAAAAGTTATCCGAAAACTGTTTTCTTTTTTTCTTTTTTTTTACCCTAAAAATCCAAGGAATTCAACGATGCAAACGGTTTACTGAGATGAGTTACGGATAATTTTCTAAACGTGAAACTGTGAAATTTTCCTAACGCAAGCCAAGAAAAATTCCACCCCTTCCGAAATGATTCGAAATTGTCCGAAATGGCCCTAAATACAAAATGATCACCCTCTGGTCCGAAATGACCTAAGCGGATTCGAAATGAGACCTGCTCGTCCGAAATGAACCAAACTGATCCGAAATCAGACCTTTTTGATTCGAAATGGTCCGAATTCCTCCAGACTGATCCGAAATGCAAGTAATTTGGTCCGAAATTCAACTTTCCTATCCGAAATTCAAGTGGAACTTGTCCGAAATGCAACCTGATGATTTGAAATGCTTGAATTGTGTCCGAAATGGATCCAAAAAGCTTGCTGATTATCCGAAATACTTGCTGTTAATCCGAAATGAATGATTTTTGGTCCGAAATGCAAGCCCTTTGATCAGTAATGATCCGAAATGCTTGAATTTTATCCGAAATCAGCAGCAGAACTCAAGAACAGCCTTCAAACACAACCAAAAACTCCGATTTTCTGCAGAAACGATTCTGAACCAAGCCAAACAAGAGCCAAAAGCTCTGATACCAATTGTAGGTCCCTTAATCCGTGTGGATCGCAACAGAATCGTCGATCTAACCTAGAGTGCGGAATCCCCTAGATCAGATTTCACAGAAAACGAGTAGAAACAGAATCAAGAACACGATACACTTTCAATCCGGTCTTCTATTGATTATCCAACACGAAGTTTACAATCAATTCAAGACCCACAAGAAATCTCCTAGCCACTCTCTATAGATTTCTCCAAATGTCTCCAAGTGTCTCTAAGTGTGTAACTCCAAACCCTTATGCCTAGCCATGTTTATATAGGACAAGGTTTGCACATGGGCTTTGGTCTGGGCTAGGCCATTCTCCAAGCCCATTACACTAATTAACTCCCTAACCAATAATGCTAAGCCCAATAAAAAATATCCAAAGATTAAATAATCAAACTATTAAGCGGTTGTCACAAAACATGCACCAACAACATCTAACTGATAAACTTTAAAATTTTTCCAAGATGCAAATGCTAGGAAGATTCTGATCGCTTCGAGTCTAGCAACCGGAGCATATACTTCAGTGAAATCTATACCCTCCTGTTGACTAAAACCCCGGAATACGAGTCGAGCTTTGTTACGAATAATAACCCCTCGATCGTCTCTCTTACACTTGAACACCCATTTGGTGTTTATCTTCCTGTGACCATCAGGAAAATCTACCAATTTCCGCACTCCAAACTTCTCAAACTAACTCAGCTCCTCTTGCATCGCGTTGACCCAAGAATCTTCAGTTAGTGCTTCTTTGTACGTTCGTGGTTCAATCTGCGAAATAAAACAACTAAGTGAAAACTCAGTTTGTAACGAAGCAACTGTAGAATAAAAACAAGTAAGGCCTTGGTCAATTTGACGTCTTGTGCGAACGCCTGATTGTAATTCTCCAATAATCAGCTCTTCTGGATGGTACGAAATAGTTCTCAGCATCACCTCGCCTGGAACATCTACCTCGCCTTCCAAATTTGTGACATTCTAATTTGCACCTTGTTCACTAACTGGAATTGTTTGGCTTGATATCTGGATCTGCTCCCCCTTAGAATCTGAATCACCACGATCGAATATAGGTCTATCATCAGATTCTTGATTATCATTGACTGCCATCGGATTATCAGGAGCATGTTCTAAGGATTGTTGAATATCATCACGTTCTCCAGCATTACTTGGACTGACTTCATTATCATTTGAAGTTTGCCGTTGACGTCTAGAATACTCAGCTGGAAACCTTTCTTGTGATTCTTCATACTCTCTCAGAATATCCAACTCGTCAAAGAAATCTGGTTCTTTTTCTATGTCAAATGAATCCCACAGTGTATCGTAATTAAAACGCCATGAGTCGCCTGGATTCTGCGGTGGCATGGTATAACTTTGACACTCAACATTATGTGCTTCGATAATCCGCTTCAAGCTTGGAACAAAGACTCGTTTCAATGGACTTGCATAACCAACGAATATTCCTTCAATGCTCTTTGCACCAAATTTACCATAAGGTTCTAGAACTGTACAGGGAGACCCAAACGGTTCTAAATACTTTAGGTTAGGTTTGCGGTTGTTTATTAACTCGAAACATGTCTTGTTTAATTTCTTCACTGTAAGAACCCGGTTGAGTGTATAGCAAGCGGCTGATACTGCTTCTGCCCAAAAATTGACTGGTAATTTGGAATCAGCAAGCATCGTCCTGGCCGTTTCAATTATCGTCCTGTTCTTTCTTTCAGCTACTCCATTTTGCTGCGGAGTGTAAGGAGCACTAAATTCTTGCAGTATACCTCTCTCATCACAATATTCTTCCATCTTGTTGTTCTTGAACTCTGTACCGTTATCACTCCTGATTCTTCTGATTCGAGTTTGTTACAAGTTTTCAATTTTTCTGAACAACGTCATCAAACTTTCAAATGTCTCATCTTTTGACTTCAGAAATGATACCCACGAAAATCTCGAGTAGTCATCTGTTACTACTAGACAGTAGAGATCTCCAGTTATGCTTTTAACGTTCACTGGACCAAAAAGATCCATATGAAGTCTCTCTAATGGTCTTGAAACTGAGTTAATCTTCTTTCCAAGGTGAGATTTCTTCTTTTGCTTGCCTTTAACACAGCTAATACACTCCCCCTCAAGATGAAAACCTTTCACATGAACACCAATAACTAAGTCGTTATGCACCAGGTGATTCATTTTCCTCAGGTGAATGTGACCCATCTTACGATGCCACAATTGTGATTCATTTTCCGTTGCTCTTGACATAAAACAGTGAGCCTGACCCGTGGTAGTAGTTGCTACACTCATGTCCAACACATATAGATCATTGACTCTGGGCGCTCTCATGATAACCCATTATTCAGGAACAACAAATCCTGGTTTCAAGATTAAACATTCCTTGTCTGTAAAGTACGTTGTATACATACGATCACAAATCTGAGAGATGCTCAGAAGATTATTTTCAAGCTCGGCGACGTAGTTTACTCTTTCAAACGTGACAATTCCATTTGATAAAGTTCCTTCACCACTTATTCGACCACCTTGATTTCCTGCAAATCCCACATAACCTCCATTAAACCCTCGAACATCATACAGTAGGGTCTTCTTCCCCATCATGTGCCGAGAAGCTCCACTATCCATAATCCAACGTGAAACGGATCTTGGAAGCTCCTGCACATATCACAAACATATAGTTAGATTTTGATGCCACCCAAGCCTCTTTCGACTCGGGTAACTTGACATTGAGGTGAGTTTTTATAGTGTATAATGGCGGAAAATTTTGGTCATTCATCTTTAAGCTCTTTGCAGACCCAATCTCAACCTCTTTGTATAAAAAGAAATCATTTTTAGGAGGTTGACCAGATGATTGGTCTTTCTTTGGTACATCTTTCTTCTCAAGTTTCTCATAGTAATCCACAGGAACATTCATCTTAACCGGAATGGTAGAAGACGATTGTTTTTCCATCTCAGAAACCTTTGGTTTTGAAGAACTTGGTTTCTTTTCAACTGATTTTGGTTTCCATGCTTGTTGAGGCGAAGCAACCCGTTTGTAAAATTTGTCAGTTTTAGTTACCACATTCTTTATAGATTCAGTTTTGATTTTTGTGTTTTTATTTTTCAAAACTTTCTTCACAACAACCATTGGTGCTTTGCCTTTTGCATCAGCTTTCTTTTTCTGTCTCTCAGCAACTTCAGACTTAGGCTTTAAGTTGGTGCATTTTCGTGCAATATGTCCAACTTTGTTGCATTTAAAGCATGTACTAGTATCAACTACCCGACTTGTGCCTTCGGTCTGAGACTGTGAGGCCTTTTCTTCAAAAAACTGTTCATTTGATTTTGAAAAAAAATTTGATTCTTGCTCGGAATGAGAACTTGAGCTTTTTAAAAACACCTTTTTCTCAATAAATTTCTTGTTTTGAAAGTTCTTCCTTTGATAATTCTTACCACCCTTATAACCACCCGACCATTTGTTTTGATTGTTGTTAGAAAAACGCGGCGGTACAAGATTCCTGCTCGGAATAAGAACTCGAGCTTTTTACAAACACCTTTTTCTCAATAAATTTCTTGTTTTGAAAGTTCTTCCTTTGATAATTCTTACCACCCTTATAACCACCCGACCATTTGTTTTGATTGTTGTTAGAAAAAACGCAGCGGTACAACATGTTTCTTATAATTATCTTTTTCAAAGTTCAAATGTCTCTTTGTACTTTTCAACCTTTCAATCTCAGACACATCAATCTCAATCAACTTGAACACATTTCTCAATTTACCAACATTCACATTCTCCAAAGGAAAATCATGATCCGAATACAACTTATCAGATCCAGCCATCTTGTACATCACAAGATTAGGTTCTTCACTTAAGTTGTTTTTGGATTTTGATTTTGGAATATATTTCTCCAAAAAGCATTCATCATCCTCAGTAGTGTCACTTTTAGACTTTAAAACATTTCCAACCATGCTTTTCACAACTTCAGATTGGACACTATCTTCATCAGAAGATGAAATGAATGTAACATCAATTGTTTCTGGAAGCTTAACTTCACTTTCTTCTTCATCATTAACCAACCCGGATTTTTTTTTGAAAAATTGTTTAAAACTGGCGGTGGAACCTGAAGAAACCCAACCCCGGTTCCATCCGAATAAACATCTTCGCCTGCTTTGTTCTTCCTAATTTGTTTAGGAACGATATGTTGAAGAACAATACTTGCAGAGTTGTAACTGTTCAGTTTCAACTGGATGCGTTCATTTTCAATTTTAGCTTCTTGAAACTGAAGCTTCAACTTAGCAATCTCATCCAGTTGTTGATTGATTAGCTCTTCTTTTACCCTAAGAACACCTGTCAGTTGAACATTTTCTTTGTTTGTCTTACCATTTCTCTCATCAGAATCTTTTACCGTTCGTTTTAGCTTCTCAAAATTTTCTGAAAGTTGACGATTTTCATGAATTAATTTTTCATTTTCTTTCCTAATTCTTTCTACGTCAATTTTATCATTTTCAATTTTTTCAGTTAATTCTTTTACTCTATCATTTGAAGCCTTTAACATTTTGTCACGGTTTAAAATCTGATCTTCAACGTCTCTGACTCTTCCTGTCAGTTCTTCAATCTTTTTAACGTTGAGGTAAGCAACTGTACTACAAACCTTGAAGTCTTTCATGCAATTTTTGCAGTCGCTCTCATTTTTAGTTTTCTTACCTGACTCATTGATTGCATCATTCTGACTGACCTTGCTTTTAGACTCAGTTTCAGAACCAGAAACTACCTCTAGCTCTTTCGCAACAAACACTTTGTCAGCCATCTTCTTTAAATTCTCAGCCGTAAATTCTTGTGACGTATCAATAATCCCATCATCAATTTTCTTTGTCTGCAGCTCCTTCTCTTTTTCTTTCTCTTTCTCATCAGCTTCTCCTCCTCCCCACCACTCTCTCTGTCTGGCTTCCTCTTCTTCAGCAATTTGTTTGGTGAGAGTTTCAACGTCGACAGTATTTGGATCAACAAAAATGTTTCCCTTGGGATCTAGGTAACATTCTCTATCAGCATCCCATCTATTCGCCTGTTTAGCTTCTTTGTATGTATGATAGATTCTGCTCATCCTGTTTTTGGCTTTCATTCTTCTGTTGATGAATTTTTCTTCTTCTGTTCTGTTGTCTTTGAAAGGAACAATCTTTGTCACAAACGCATAGCCCACTACGTCTTCTTCTGGTGACACTTCACTCCAATCATATCCCTCATCATCATGAATAACCGCAAGTGCTCTGGATTTTTCTTTGGGATTTTCTTCTATCTGCTTCATTCTGGGCGGTTCAGATTTGTTCTGCTGATAAATTGCTCTTTTGTAATAATTTCCACAAAATGGATTTGCAGTATCATCCACAGGAGCATTTCTACATTCAAGTTTAAAATGTCCCTTTTGTTTACATCTGAAGCACGTAACTTTTGATTTATCAAAACCTAGTTTGGTGGACGGTCCGCCAATTGAATGTCTATCGGTAGTCTCCATGAATCTTTGTGCTCGTCTGACCGCACTAGCCATACACCACCTGATATCGATCAACTCCATCTCCTATGGGTCAATCTGATCATAGTCCTCCTTGGTGAGGTTAGTGTTTCCAATCTTTCCCTCAACGAGGCTTTCATAAGATTCTAAGACAGATGCTAAAAACACCATTTGCTGCTTTGCGGATTCCTCACTAAAGTTTTGAGCATTCGTTAGATCCACAGCAATGGTACATTGAAACAGATTCTTTGGAATTGATTGACTTGAAGTAGTTGATGATGAACCACTATGAAATCCACTGCTTGAACTTTCTTGATTTGACGTGTTAGAGCTTTCAGCTGAGAAAGCTGTCTTAGGAGACACAGTCTTCGGGATCATACTTCCTCGATAATACAACTCAACATTCTGCTGATATGAAGAATGATTGAATTTGTTTGATTTCTTGATCTCCAGCTCATGACTCTCCAATCTTTCGATTAACAGATCAACCGTCAGATCCTCCGACTTGATTGTATTCTTCAGCATCAAAGCAAAGTATTGCCAGTCTTTATCGTCCGACAGCAAGTCAAACAGTTTGTCAACCAACTCTTCTTGAGTATACAAGATTCCATGTCTTGCAAGTTCCAGCTTCAAATGTCCAAATCTTTCAATCATCTTTGACACTGACTCGTTTTTCAAACATCCAAACAAATCAAATTCTTTTCTTAACAACTTCTTTTTGTTTTTTACTATCTCAGCACTACCCGCACATTTTACTTTTAGTTTCTCCCATAGATCTTTTGCATTTGTGTACTCAATCAAAAATATTATGTCGTCTCTCACAGACTGATGAAGCAATGCAATGCACTTTTGTTCAGCAACAAAACTCTCTACATCATCAGACTCTGTTATATTTTCATAATCCGATCTTCCCATATTGAAACCATTCTTCAAGCTCTTCCAACTTGGATATGCAAACGCTTTTAGCCACTCTTCAAACCTTTTGGCCCATCTATTGTATTCTTCAATCGCCATCAGTTTGGGAGGTTTGTTGTATGTGCCATATGCACTCTCCACACTCAAAGCATCAGACAGGGTTTTCTTTGCACTCGGATTAGAAACATTTTCATTTATGTTGTTTGATGTATCATCTCCAGTGTTTCCCGTGAAAGCAAACATGTCACTGAACGGATTCATAAACTCATCCATCTTCACGTATCTGAAACAATCAACAAACACTTAGAAATTTTTTTTTGATTTTAACAACAATCTCAAATGAAATCACTTCACACAAAATGACTTCAAACGAAATTAGTTCACGCGAAATATGAACTCAAACGAAATAACTGCCTACAAACAAAATAAGCTTTCACACGAAATACCAACCCAAACGAAATCAGGGTTTTCAAACGAAATAGTGATTTCGTTCGAACTGACCAAACAAAATATAATTTCGTGCGAAATTAGCTTGATTTCAAACGAAAATAGCTTCTTTGAAACGAAATAGTAATTTCGTATGAAATCCTCAAACGAAATCTAATTTCGTGCGAAATTACACAACAATTTCAAACGAAATTAATCTCAAACTGTAATTTCGTGCGAAATTACAATGCTATTTCATGCGAAATCAGGATGACATCAGCATGTCGGCCACCATTTTGTCAAATTGATCCGGCTTTTGTTCGAATTTTGGTCCAATTCTTTCAAGAATTCATTAAAACTATGTTTCGCGTGTAATGTGTGAAAATTAAGCCATTTTAACCATAAAATCTCGTTTAATTTTGAAAAGAAGGAGTAGAAGTGATGAAAACAAGCTAAATTGGTATAAACTCTTCTTCCTGAGCTCTGATACCACTTGTTGGATCGTCGTGTGACCGTACCGAGTCAATCAGAAGAGTTTACGATCTATTTCAAAGGCGGAATCAGAGAAATAGTCGTGAAACAGCTTGATATTCCCTAATTATCTTCTTATTAATGATTCCAAAGCTTTTACAGATCGTTTGACAAACTGGCAGCACCTCGGCTCTGAATCGGAAAAGTTACAAATGATTCAGCAGGTTGGGTATTTATAGGGCAGGTAATTTCGCACAGACCTATACAAACGAAATTACCTTCATGCAAAATTATTAATTTCGTGCGAAATTACCCTTGTGTAATTTCGTACGAAATTACCCTTTAACATTTAAAACCTGTTTTTCGACCTGCTGAACACTAGTTTATCCTATCTAGACACAGGACTCTATAAAGACGAAGTTAACAGACATTTATGCACCAACAATAGGGCCACATTTCGAGTTTCTTGCGGCTCGCGTAAGAGAAAGCTAAGGCTTACGCGGCCCACGTAGTAGGGGTGTAGCTGCTAGGGTTGCTGATTCGTTGAACTAGAGTTAACACGGAGCTGACATGTGTCGGCTCAGGGCTTCGCCTCGTTGTAGGGCTGTCGCGCCCCACGTAGACCCAAGTGTAGTCTTACGCGGCCCGCGAGCGACACATAAAACATGTTTTTAATTAATTTTTATAAAAATAAAGGTATTCGGGCTTGGTTTTCACATACGGGGTGTATTTTAGGACATTTTGGGATATTTTAATTATATTAGGGGTGTCAGAAAAATATTTTGGAGGGTTGTTATAATAGTGCATCGAGCACCATAAAGATAATGTCGCCTGATCTTCAAAGCAAATACCACCGCACCCAATTCCAGGTCGTGGGTGGTATAATTCTTTTCATGAACCTTCAACTGTCGCGAGGCATACGCAATGACCTTCTGTCATTGCATAAGCAAGCAGCCCAAACCTTGACGCGAAGCGTCACAGTACACTACAAAATCTTCAGTACCTTCAGGCAGCGACAAGATCGGCGCATCACATAACTTATCTTTAAGAAGTTGAAAGGCTTCTTCTTGTTTGTCTCCCCAATCAAACTTCTTGTCCTTTTAAGTAAGGGAAGTTAGCGGTTGAGCAATCTTGGAAAAATTCTCAATAAACCTTTGGTAGTAGCCCGCTAATCCCAGAAACTGACGTACTTCGGTCGGAGTTTTGGGAGCTTCCCAATTCTTGATTTCTTCGATCTTTGACGGATATATGTGGATACCACTCTCATTCACAACATGACCAAGGAATTGTACCTCGCGAATCCAAAATTCGCACTTTGAAAACTTCGCGTAGAGCTTCTCATTTCTGAACAGTTCCAGAATGGTTCTTAGATGTTGTTCATGCTTCTCCTTCGTCTGTGAGTATATCAAGATATCATCGATAAATACAATCACGAATTTATCGAGATATGGCTTGCATACGCGATTCTTCAGATCCATAAATATTGCTGGTGCATTCCTCAAAACAAACGACATATCTAGGAACTCGTAGTGCCCATAACGAGTCCTGAATGTTGTCTTCGGTTTGCTCTCCTCCTAAATCCTCAAATAATGATATCCAGATCGAAGGTCGATCTTGCAGTAATAGCTCGATCCTTGCAACTGGTCGAATAAGTCATCAATCCTCGGTAGCGGATACCGATTCTTAACAGTGAGCTTATTCAACTCTCTATAATCAATGCACATCCACAGGGTTCCATCCTTCTTCTTTACGAACAACACCGGAGCTCCCCAAGGCGAGAAGCTCGGCCTTATGAATCCTTTATCTAACAACTCCTGGAGTTGTGTAGATAACTCTTGCATCTCGGATGGCGCAAGTCGATATGGTGCCTTGGCTACAGGAGCAGCGCCTGGAACCAAGTCAATATGGAATTCGACTTGTCTCTGCGGAGGAAATGCTGGCAAGTCTTCAGGGAAGACTTCATGGAAATCCTTTACTACAGGTATGTCTTCAAGCTTCGGCTCCTCAACCTTCTTATCTACCTCGTGTGCTAGGAAGGCAACGCATCCTTTTCGTAAGATTTTCTGTGCTTTCATACAGTTGATGATTCGCAGAGGCGTGTCTCATTTCTCTCCATGCACTATGAGAGTTTCATCATTCGCAAGAGGGATGCGAATAATCTTCTCATGACACACGATTTTGGCTCGATTCTTGGACAACCAATCCATGCCGACTACCACATCAAAACTTCCCAACTGGACAAGTAGAAGATCGATGCTAAATTCCCGTTCACCAAGCTCCAATGTACACCCTCTAACTACTTCGCTCGATTCTACGAGTTTACCATCGGCTAGTTCTATGGAATAAGGAATATCTAATCTACTATATTCAACTCCAAGCAAACGTTTAAATTCCACAGACATGAAACTATAATCGGCACCAGTGTCAAATAGTATGGATACAAAGTGATTATTAACGAGAAACGTACTGGTGACCACATTAGGGTCTTCGCGGGCATTCCTTGCTCCAATGACAAATGCTCATGCCTGAGCATGGTTCTCCTTCGGGCAATCCTTTTTGTAGTGCTCCTTACTACCACATCCAAAGCATCCTTGATTACGTCCATTTCCATTTCCACTCTGATTACCAGTGCCATTTCTATTCCCGTTTCCGTTTCCATTTCCATTTCCAGCGTTGTTACCATTGCGGTTCCCATTACCATTATCATTTCCACCTCCACCTCCGTTTCCTCTTCCCTAACAATCCTCTATACAATGACCCAGTTTACCACACTTTTCACACTTCGGCCCATGACAAGCACCCAGATGGTGATACTTGCACTTATCACACTTGGGCAGGTTGCCCAGATACTTCTTAAATCCAGTATCGTTTGCAGCAGCAAACGTCTTCGCCTCACGGGGTGGATTTGAATCACGCTTCTTATTGTTGTTGGAGTTCTTGTTGTTCTTACGGGTTTCTTGGGTAAGGCTCAAATGTTTCCTCTTCTTGTCCCCAGACGATTCAGCATGTGTCTCCATTTTCTCAGTTATCTTCAGGGACAACTTCTTCATTCTAACAGCATCTTCCGTAAGACTGAGAGCCAGAGTTACAGCCTGAGTGATCGTTGCAGGTTCAGCCGATGTCACCATACTACGAATCTCAGGAGCCAATCCCCAGATATAGCGCTCAATGCGCTTAAATTCTGGGGTCACAAGATAGGGGATCACTCTTGAGAGATCATGGAACCTCTGAGTATAACCAACAATGTTCGCACCAACCATGGACATATTCCAAAACTCAGTCTCCAGCTTCTGAAGTTCAGCGCGTGAACAGTACTTTTCCCTCATTCGTTCCTTCAAATCATCCCAAGACATACCATACGCTGCATCATCATCCAGAGTTTGAACCTACAGGTTCCACCAAGGCAAAGCTTCATCTACGAACAACCCAGTAACAAAAGTAACTTGTTGATCCGCGGTGCACTTGCTCATTCGGATCGTGGAATCATTTTTCTCTATCCATCGCATGAAAGTAACTGCACCTCCAGTGCCATCATAATTCAGTGGCTTGTAGTCTAGAAACTGCTTGTAGGTGCAACCTGGAATTCATCCATCCGATTCAAAAATGAGCAAACAATGAAACAATGGTCGTTCATAAGTTCCATAAAATTGTAGCAAATCAATCCAATGTTACCTTGGTTAGGGTTTCCTCCAGATGAATCTCCATGACCGTTTCGTCCAGTACCTCTTGAGCCTCTACTTTGCTCAGCACGGTTCGCCTCATACTAGGCGTGAGCTTCAGAAATCCTTTCTTCGAGAAAAGAGTTCAAATGTTTAGTAGTCCTCGGCATCGGCGGGGGTGGGTTAGAATCTCGAGTGTTCATTATTCTCCTGGGTGGCATGTTTCTTTCAAAACACAACAAAACAGGGTTAGGCATTTGTCTGATACCATCATACTAGATAGTAAAGGAATATATATATATATATAGGGGATGGATCATGAGAAAACTAGTTTAAATGAGAAAACCAAAAAACTAACAAAAAAAGCCTAAAAAAAAACCTAAAAACATACCAAATTTTTTTTTTTTTTACAAATTTTTTTTTAAAAAATCGCTACTTTTTTTGTATGGAAAAAAAAATTCAAAAAAAAGAAAAAAATTTTTTTTTTTTGTTTTTTTTGTTGTACTGCACATGTGCACTAATACATAAAGCTTAAACCACTTAACCCACACCCCACCGACACCCCCCAAAAACCTAAACCCCCCACCCCCACCCCCCAAAAACCTAAATTCACCCTCCCACCAAAAGCCTAACCCCCCCACCCCCCAAAAACCTAAACCCCCCCTCCCCCCATCCTCCTGAAAACCTAAAAGTAAACCCTAAACATAAACCCGAAAAAAACCTAAACCCCCCCACCCCCACCCCCAAAAACCTAAACCCCCCTCCCCCCACACCCAAAAACCTAATCCTAATCCTAAACCTCCAAAAAAACTAACCCTAAAAGCTAAACTAGACTCAAAAAGCTAATTTTAAGCATGTAATGCAATAAAAAAACCTAAACCCCCCACCCCCACCCCCCAAAAACCTAAACCCCCCCCCCCCACACCCAAAAACCTAATCCTAATCCTAAACCTCCAAAACAACTAACCCTAAAAGCTAAACTAGACTCAAAAAGCTAATTTTAAGCATGTAATGCAATTGTAGTACATGTTATATTGCACATGTGCACTACTATAATAATAGTATTGAAAACAAGATGACACCATAAATCTTTTTTTATGTCATAAAAAATATGCTCGAATATACTTGAATGAAAGATACAAAAATTTGTGATCTTATGGTGCCATTTTTGTTTTAAAATGATAACGTATGGAGAAATGGGAAATGTTTGAAAAGTTATATATTTTTTTTTCCAATTTTACCCCTCCTTCATTAAAAGTCCCCCCTCCTTCATTAAGAGTCTCCCCCCTCCTTTTTAGTGCTTTTTAGGTTAGTTTTTTGGTTTTCTCATTTATATCTAGTTTTCTCATGATCCTCTCCCTATATATATATATATACACACACACACAACCAAACAATCCACCAAACATATAAATCAATTCATACAAGCAATAAGCATGCATAACCAGATAAATAATAATGTGTCACAAAGATAAACACCATGTTTTTATATATCAGGACAACTTGTTACATATTTTTTTGTGAATATAACAAAAATGCATATGGGTTACATCACCCAATAAGTACAAGTTTAATACATACAAGGCAAAATATCTTTCTTCACATTGGCGGTCCTTCGTCTTCAAGTACCTAAAACTCGGTTGTGCTCTTCATACCCAAAAATACTGCTCCAACAAGGAGTACCTGCAATGAAAAACCTAACGGGCTGGTGGTGAGGGTGGGGGCTTAGGGAAAACCAAACTACGAAGATGAGCTACCTCATCCTCAAGCTCGTGGACTTGACGGATCAGGAAACTCACCTGCTGCTCAAGCGTCAGCACTCGAGCAGCTTGAACATCAACAGGTGCATGAACAGGTGGTGGTGTAGATGTTGGAGGGGGTGAAGATTGTCACACCCCCAAAATCCACCATGCGAAGTATCGCCGCTTGGAGGCGTGACATGACCAGGATCGAGCCACCAATCATATTGAACATCGTAATTAAGTAAATAAGACCAATCACAATACGATTGGTGACCAAAGGTAATTAACCATGTTTAGTCTAAAACAGCGGAAGCATAAACGTGAGTTCAAAAGCATAAGTCCCTAGTTCATAAGTTAAAGTTTCAAAACGCAAGTTTAGTAAGTCCATAAGGATTTAAACATTAAGCACGGAACATAACAGTCCGTTCACCACAACGACTCCTTCCCCGTGAAAGCTCCAAGCATTTAGCGACCTGTAAGGCATGTAACAACGAATCAACAACAAAGTTGAGTGAGTTCACGTTTGGTTGTTTAGTTTTAATTTGTTTCTGAAAACGTTGTTTGACTTTCGTTGGCTTATTTGCCGTGGGGGTCACCCCATAGTTGAAAGTATGTTTAACCATTTCCTTTTTCTTTACCCAATCCATAACCATGATCTGTGGGGGTTTTCCCCGTTTGAACTACTAGACCATACATATCGACTGCTACGCAAATAAGTTGTGCCCTATATCAGTGTCTATCATCACTAACAATCTGCCATAGTCCATTAGTACACGCCCGTCCGACTGGCACGGTGTGAGGTTTGTTAAACCTAATAGCGCTATTAACTAATGACCCGCTCGCCATTGGCCTCGGCGATTAAGTCGATATAAATTGAGGGACTTCATGATAGAGTTTTGTCTAGCTAGTTTTAAGGTTGTTGTCCTACCCAAGGAGGACGAACGTACGTATTCTGCACCAGGAGAATTCGTAGGTTTAATAATGGCATCCTACCTATGGAGGATGGCCATACATATCCTACCCAAGGAGAATATGTAGATCCCGTTTTAATTTCTTTAACCCATTCCTAACCACCGGAAATCCCATGCCTTAGAAAGTGTGAACTCACCTCGGTTTGCTCGGTTAGATTCTCAATATAGCTAACAGTCAAGACCGGTCAATCACGTCCTAGTATGATTTACCAGTTAGTCATTTAGTGGCTTTCAAATAGAACACAAAGTTCCTACACGTATCTATCACACAACATGCATCACTGTAACGGTTTATGCCCATCTAAGTTTCCCGTCCATTCCCCACTCAAAATCAAACATACGATAATGCACATAACATATATAACATGTTAAATCATTCACAGATAGCATACTCGACATTTAGACACGCAAGTCACAACTTATGTCAATTCAGCATTAATACTCAAAACCGGCTGTTTTCGGACATTTAAATAAAATAGTTAAATTATTCCAAAAATTCCCAAATTTTTACAGGATGTCTCAAACATACCATATTTTATTGTGTAAAAATATCGGGGTCCGGTTCATTACCAATATTTTATAAAAATTTCATATTCGGGACTGAACTCAGATTTATGTATTTCTGACCACAGCCCACGAAACAATTTATTAAAAATTCATGGTAAGTCCGATTTGAGAAATTCCAGTGGGGTAATTACAAATACTTCAGTTGTCATCTACAGTAAACTTTTCATGGTCCGATTGATCACAAAACTCAGGTTATGACTGAAAGTACGACACCCATTTATTGCTGTCAAAATTCAGCTTAAGTTGCTGTTACAAATTAACACTTTAAAAATAGTAAACGGAGTCCAAAAATTACGATTCCGGTGCCATTAGAACCGTATTTTATAATGACATATTTTAGATTCAAAATATCGGTTTTTCGTTACGTTTATGATCTGTTTACAGCCAACCGAAGTTGGCTGTAAAACCAGGACAGATTCTGATTTTTAGTGTTTATCCTTCTAAATCGTGTTCGATTGATTCCGTTTACAAGTTTAGTGACCGCAATAACATCACATATTAATATTAATCAGCAAATCATCAAATAATCAACCAATAAGCATAATCACACAAGATCTACATGATTTACACTAATATTTATCCATTAACCACCTTGTACATCACTTTAGTAGACTTTTAGTTGGTGATCTTATATGTTAGTGATTTTCAACAGACGAAACTCTTATTAACCACTTTAGGATAGATCAAGAAGGCGTTTAGAGCAACTTACTACTAGCTCGAGGCTAGGGAAGATTCTAGTAAAAAACCGAGTGGATAAAAGCAATAGGGTGAGGTCCTTCGCGTTCCGAATGCACCAAGGTTCCTTATACGCGTTCCTTAACAATTGTAGATGTATGGAATGGGTTGAAGGAAATCGAAAGGGTGATGGATGGGTGTGGGTGTCTTCGGCCGAGAGCTCCAAGGAGAGGGAGAGAGTGTGTTTTGTGGTTAAGTGTTGAGTGGAAAGAATGAAGGTTATGTTGTGTTAAATGTTGATCTTATAGGCAAAACCTTTCTAATTATCCAAAGGATTTTGTGTCTAGATGATATTAGACACATAAGATTATAATATTCAAAAGTTGTAAGTACTTGTTCCCTTGGGGAACCGAACTCGTGAAGGGGGGGGGGTATTTGGTTAGATTGTAACTAAATGGTAAGTATTAGTTAGGTATTTAGGAGATTAAACCATTTACTAGTATGTTATGTGTTATAGCGGGTGTTAGGGTATTTGGGGACCCTATCTGGTTCAGAAAAGAAAAACAATGTCATGGACAATATTTTTAGGTTCCGGGTAAAGTCCGATTGTTCGGTTCGATCATGTTCCGTTAAACCGCTTAATTATTCCATAAAGCGTCCTACATATATATTTTTGCAACGTTTTTACTTTCTAACACTTAGGAAATCATAACAGACTATTTAATGACTTTTCTGTACACTACTAGTGTATTAACAAATACGTGTAAGCATAACACAGATATCAGAAAGCAGTTAAGTAATTCCACACAGTTGTCAAGCACATTAATTATTATTACTAAACTGTACGGTTACATGTGAATTCGAGGGTTGTCACATTCTCCCCCTGTTAAGAGAATTTCATCCCGAAATTTAGCGTGTGGTTACTGAGGAAGCTAGTTAAGTTGCGTTGTTTTCCTGATTTTCCTGGGGTGTCACATCATCCCCCCGTTGATTTGGAATTTCGTCCCGAAATTCTGCCGTAGCTTCAGCCTCAGTAGTGGTTGCATTTTTCTTAAACAGTTGGGGATACTTGAGTTTCATCTGGTCTTCTCGTTCCCTGGTATACTCTGGGCCACGACGAGCATTCCAACGAACTCGGACCAGAGGTATCCTGGTATGCTTGAGGATCTTAACATCTCGTTCAGTAATCTCTACAGGTTCCTCGACGAATCGGAGCTGGTCGTCGATAGTGAGTTCCTTCAGAGGAACTATGAGGGTCTCATCTGACAGACACTTCTTCAGATTCGACACATGGAAAACATTGTGAACTCCGCTGAGTTCTTCAGGTAGATCCAACCTGTAGGCGACTTGGCCAATTTTCTCAATGACTTTGAACGGTCCGACATAACGCGGATTGAGTTTGCCTCTTTTGCAAAAGCGGACTACACCTTTCCAAGGTGAGACTTTGAGTAGCACTCGATCCCCAACCTGGAGCTCGAGTGGTTTTCTTCCTTTATCAGCATAGCTTTTCTGACGGTCACGAGCTGCCGCCATTCGCTGTCATATCTGAGCAATTTTCTCGGTGGTATCTACCACATGTTCTGGGCCAGTGATTTGGCTGTCACCAACTTCTGCCCAACAGAGAGGTGATCGGCATTTGCGTCCGTACAATGCCTCAAACGGAGCGGCTTGGATGCTGGTGTGGTAGCTGTTGTTGTACGAAAACTCCACTAGCGGGAGGTGCCTTTCCCAGCCATTACCAAAATCGATTACACATGCCCTAAGCATGTCTTCAAGGGTTTGGATGGTGCGTTCAGATTGCCCATCCGTCTGCGGGTGATAAGCGGTGCTCATATCTAAACGTGAGCCAAAGGACTTGTGCATTGCTTGCCACAGTTCTGAAGTAAAACGTGCGTCACGATCAGATATAATAGAGATTGGCACTCCGTGCCTTGATACCACTTCCTTTAGGTAAATGTCTGCAAGAGTAGAGAACTTGTCCGTTTCTTTGATAGCCAGAAAATGTGCAGACTTGGTTAGTCGATCTACGATCACCCAAATGGTATCGTTTCCGCGTTGAGATCTGGGCAGACCAGTAACGAAATCCATGGAAATTTGCTCCCATTTCCATTTCGGGATCTCCGGTTGTTGAAGTAGGCCTGATGGTTTCTGATATTCAGACTTGACCCTCGCACAAGTCAAGCACTTGCTGACGTAGGTTGCTATGTGGGCTTTCATGCCAGGCCACCAATACGTAGTCTTGAGGTCGTGGTACATTTTATCCGAACTAGGATGTACCGAATAACGAGACTTGTGCGCTTCGTACATCACAAGCTCGCGTAAGTTTCCATAAAATGGAACCCAGATGCGTCCGTTTACATAGTAAGCGCCGTCTTCCTTTTGTTCTAGCCGCTGCCTCGATCCTCGTAGGGATTCAGCCCTGATGTTCTCTACCTTCAATGCTTCAACCTGAGCATCACGAATCTGAGAGGGGAGGTTGGATTGGATGGTAAGCTGTAAAGCACGTACACGCCTAGGTATGGTATCCTTTCGACTAAGGGCGTCGGCCACAACATTGGCTTTTCCCGGGTGATACTTGATTGCGCATTCATAGTCATTCAAGAGCTCAACCCATCGGCGTTGACGCATGTTTAACTCCTTTTGCTTGAAGATATGCTCGAGACTCCTGTGATCGGTGTAAATGGTGCACTTGGTACCGTACAGGTAATATCTCCATATCTTAAGTGCGAAAACAACTGCTCCCAACTCCAGATCGTGAGTAGTGTAATTCCTTTCGTGAACCTTGAGTTGGCGTGATGCGTAGGCAATGACCTTATCACGTTGCATCAATACGCAACCCAGTCCTTGGATGGAAGCGTCGCAATAAACCACGAAATCATCGGTGCCTTCTGGCAATGAGAGGATAGGCGCGCTACAAAGTCTATCCTTTAGATGTTGAAATGCGGACTCTTGTGCATCACCCCAACGATAGATGACACCCTTCTGAGTCAGTGAAGTGAGAGGTTGCGCAATCTTGGAGAAGTCTTTGATAAATCTTCTGTAATACCCTGCCAAACCCAAGAATTGACGGATTTCTTTTGGTGTGCGGGGTGCAGGCCAGTTCTTGATTGAGTCAACCTTGGATGGGTCAACATGAATCCCATCCTTGTTTACCACATGGCCTAGAGAGTGGACTTCGCGAAGCCAGAAGTCACATTTCGAAAACTTGGCATACAACTGCTCTTTTCGAAGAAGTTCCAGCATAAGTCGTAGATGCTGCTCATGTTCCTCCTGACTCTTAGAATAGATCAGGATATCGTCGATGAACACAATAACGAACTTATCCAGGTAAGGCTTGCACACTCGGTTCATGAGATCCATGAAGACTGCTGGTGCATTCGTCAGCCCGAATGGCATAACCAGAAACTCGTAATGGCCGTAGCGAGTTCTGAATGCTGTTTTGGAGACGTCCTCATCTCGGACTCTCAGCTGATGGTATCCCGATCTCAAATCAATCTAGGAGTAATAGCTCGACCCTTGCAACTGGTCGAAAAAGTCGTCAATACGTGGAAGAGGATAACGATTCTTCACAGTCACCTTGTTAAGTTCGCGGTAGTCAATACACATTCTGAAAGTACCATCTTTCTTCTTCACGAATAGTACTGGAGCTCCCCAGGGCGAAGAGCTAGGACGTATAAAACCCTTTTCCAAGAGTTCTTGTAGTTGTGTGGACAGTTCTTCGTGTTCTGATGGAGCTAGACGATATGGTGCTCGAGCTACTGGCGCTGCTCCAGGAGCTAGCTCGATTTGAAACTCAACTTGGCGATGAGGCGGAAGACCAGGTAATTCCTCAGGAAATACCTCGGGAAAATCGCGCACAATAATGATGTCTTCAATTCTCTTCTCTTCCGTGGATGTGTCAGTAACGAGTGCTAGAATGGCAGTGTGGCCCTTTCGCAAACACTTCTGGGCCTTAAGGAAAGAGATGACGCCTTCGACAGCACCACTCTTGTCGCCACGTATCATGAGAGGTTCTTCACCGGAACGAGGAATGCGGACGATTTTCTCCTTGCAGACCATCTCCGCTTGATGATGAGATAGCCAATCCATCCCAATAACAACGTCGAAACTACCAAGCGTGATAGGAATAAGGTCGATAGGGAAAGTCTGACCAGCTAAGACGAGGTTACAACCTTTAACTACGTGTGTGGCTTCAAGACTTTTACCATTTGCTAGTTCTACCACGTGCTTGGTGTTCAAAAGTGTTGGAGTGCGCTTAAGCATTTGGCTAACTTTTAAGGACACATAACTAGTATCGGCACCCGAATCGAATAAAACAGTAACAAAGAAGTCTTCCAGAAGAAACTTACCCATCACAACGTTGGGATCGTTCCTTGCATCACCCTGACCAATCACGAAAGCACGACCTCTTGCCCCATTGCCATTGTTATTTCCCCCATTGCCGCCTCCATTGTTGCCTCCATTGTTATTCCCATTGTGGTTCCCATTTCCTTTGTTATTGTTCTGGTTTTGGTTCAGCTGGGGGCAGTTTCTCTTAAAGTGGCCTTCAGCGCCACACTGGAAGCATCCTTTATTTCCCTGCTGATGCTGCTGCTGGTGGTTCTATGGAGCTTGTTGCTGTTGGCGATTTTGATTTGCAGGACGCGGGCTCCTGCAATCCTTAGCTTCATGACCCAGCTTTTGACATCTCTGACAGCGACCTTTGTTGCACTGCCCGCTGTGATGCTTGTTGCACCGGTTGCACTTGGGGTGGTTTCCTCGGTATCCACCCTGTCCTTGGTTACCAGAAGATTGCTGACCAGGACTCTGGTAGTCATCAGTCTTTCACTGCTGAGACTGAACTGAAGTAGAACCCTTTCCGGAGTTCCCATCCCATTTTCGCTTGTTATCGGTAGGTGCTTCAGAAGTAACTGTGGCACTGATACGTTTGGGTAGCCTGTTTTGCTCCACCGCCTGGTCGGTGAGACGATGAGCCAGTTTGACGAATTGCTGGATGGTACCCAAGTTGGCTGAAGTCACGTGACTTTGAATCTCTGGTACAAGGCCCTTGAGATAAAGCTCAATTCGTTTGAAGGGAGGGTTCACCATGGTTGGACACAAGATGGCCAGCTCGTTTGACCTCTTAGTATACGCCTCGATCTCAGATCCTGTCATCTTCAGATTGTAAAATTCCACTTCTAGCTTGTGGATGTCATCCCGACTACAGTACTCCTCTTTGATCAGCTCTTTGAAACCATTCCAGGGCGTGGCATTAGCAACTGCCAGTCCTAGTAGTTGAACCTGTGCCTTCCACCAGGTTAACGCAGCTCCTTCAAGTGTTCCGGTAGCATACTTCACCCTACGGTCTTCGGGGCATTCGCACATCTCGAAAACAGTCTCAAGCTTTTCAAACCAGTGAAGAAGGCCCACTGCTCCTTCGGTGCCACTGAAAGTGGTAGGTCGGCAGTCCATGAACGTCTTGAACGTGCACACCGGAGGTTGAGCATGTTGACCTGTAGTGAGAGAATAATAGGCATGGTTAAGCACGAGGGTTGGTTTGTGAAGGTAGGATCTAAACGTCCTAAGGTGAGTTGGTACGGCAGGTTATACCTCCTGCAGGGTTAGCTGCGAGTGCCTCCGCAACTCGTTCGTTGATCAAAGCCGTCAACTGGGCTTGAGTGAGGTTGATACGTCCTTCTCGTCCGCTCATGATCTTCATAATGAAGCAACATAAGTGAGGAAAGTGTCGCGAAAGTGTGTAAGTGTGTGAGACGACATTAGAGAGTAAGCACACAAGGTTCATATAGCAATTATCACATTATCTAATGCACAGTGAGAACTATCTAACCGACAATATAACATAAATCATACCACTTATGCTGTCGAGTCTTGCACGCGGAGCGAAGTGTCGTTGTGGATCGTTGAGCACTGTACTGGTTATAGTCTGGTTTTATCAAAAACTTTTCCCCTTTAAAACCAAGTTCACTATAACCAATGGCTCTGATACCAATCTGTCACACCCCCAAAATCCACCATGCGGAGTATCGCCGCTTGGAGGCGTGACATGACCAGGATCGAGCCACCAATCATATTGAACATCATAATTAAGTAAATAAGACCAATCACAATACGATTGGTGACCAAAGCTAATTAACCATGTTTAGTCTAAAACAGCGGAAGCATAAACGTGAGTTCAAAAGCATAAGTCCCTAGTTCATAAGTTAAAGTTTCAAAACGCAAGTTTAGTAAGTTCATAAGGATTTAAACATTAAGCACGGAACATAACAGTCCGTTCACCACAACGACTCCTTCCCCGTGCAAGCTCCAAGCATTTAGCGACCTGTAAGGCATGTAACAACGAATCAACAACAAAGTTGAGTGAGTTCACGTTTGGTTGTTTAGTTTTAAGTTGTTTCTGAAAACGTGATTTGACTTTCGTTGGCTTATTTGCCGTGGGGGTCACCCCATAGTTGAAAGTATGTTTAACCATTTCCTTTTTCTTTACCCAATCCGTAAGCATGATCAGTGGGGGTTTTCGCCGTTTGAACTACTAGACCATACATATCGACAGCTACGCAAATAAGTTGTGCCCTATATCCATGGTTGTAAAAATCCCGACTAGTCTCCGATTAGTCGCCGATTAATCACTAATCGGAGGTTCACCGATTAATAGCTAGGCAGTTAATGGCGGTCCTATTCTGGCCAAATTTTGGCTAGATGCCAGCCAAATTTTGACCAAACCATATAAATTCCTTCCAATTACTTAAAAAAATGGGTTAATGATGGGTTAAAACATGTCTACTTTAAAAAACTACATATAAAAATGTGTGTGTATATATGTAACTAAAAATTACATATAAAAATCTCAATCCGATTAATTCCGATTAATCCCTATTAATCCCGATTAATCGCTAGTCGGTACTCCACCGCCCGACTAGCGCCTAGCGATTCTTACAACACTGCCTATATCAGTGTCTATCATCACTGACAATCTGCCATAGTCCATTAGTACACGCCCGTCCGACTGGCACGGTGTGAGGTTTGTTAAACCTAATAGCGCTATTAACTAATGACCCGCTCGCCATTGGCCTCGGCGATTAAGTCGATATAAATTGAGGGACTTCATGATAGAGTTTTGTCTAGCTAGTTTTAAGGTTGTTGTCCTACCCAAGGAGGACGAACGTACGTATTCTGCACCAGGAGAATTCGTAGGTTTAATAATGGCATCCTACCTATGGAGGATGGCCGTACATATCCTACCCAAGGAGAATATGTAGATCCCGTTTTAATTTCTTTAACCCATTCCCAACCACCGGGAATCCCATGCCTTAGAAAGTGTGAACTCACCTCGGTTTGCTCGGTTAGATTCTCAATATAGCTAACAGTCAAGATCGGTCAATCACGTCCTTGTATGATTTACCAGTTAGTCATTTAGTGGCTTTCAAATAGAACACAAATTTCCTACACGTATCTATCACACAACATGCATCACTGTAACGGTTTATGCCCATCTAAGTTTCCCGTCCATTCCCCACTCAAAATCAAACATACGATAATGCACATAACATATATAACATGTTAAATCATTCACAGATAGCATACTCGACATTTAGACACGCAAGTCACAACTTATGTCAATTCAGCATTAATACTCAAAACCGGCTGTTTTCGGACATTTAAATAAAATAGTTAAATTATTCCAAAAATTCCCAAATTTTTACAGGATGTCTCAAACGTTCCATATTTTATTGTGTAAAAATATCGGGGTCCGGTTCATTACCAATATTTTATAAAAATTTCATATTCGGGACTGAACTCAGATTTATGTATTTCTGACCACAGCCCACGAAACAATTTATTAAAAATTTATCGTAAGTCCGATTTGCGAAATTCCAGTGGGGTAATTACAAATACTTCAGTTGTCATCTACAGTAAAATTTTCATGGTCCGATTGATCACACAACTCAGGTTATGACTGAAAGTACGACACCCATTTATTGCTGTCAAAATTCAGCTTAAGTTGTTGTTACAAATTAACACTTTAAAAATAGTAAACGGAGTCCAAAAATTACGATTCCGGTGCCATTAGAACCATATTTTATAATGACATATTTTAGAATCAAAATATCGGTTTTTCGTTACGTTTATGACCTGTTTACAGCCAACTGAAGTTGGCTGTAAAACCAGGACAGATTCTAATTTTTAGTGTTTATCCTTCTAAATCGTGTTCGATTGATTCCGTTTACAAGTTTAGTGACCGCAATAACATCACATATTAATATTAATCAGCAAATCATCAAATAATCAACCAATAAGCATAATCACACAAGATCTACATGATTTACACTAATATTTATCCATTAACCACCTTGTACATCACTTTAGTAGACTTTTAGTTGGTGATCTTATATGTTAGTGATTTTCAACCGACGAAACTCTTATTAACCACTTTAGGATAGATCAAGAAGGCGTTTAGAGCAACTTACTACTAGCTCGAGGCTAGGGAAGATTCTAGTCGAAAATCGAGTGGATAAAAGCAATAGGGTGAGGTCCTTCGCGTTCCGAATGCACCAAGGTTCCTTATACGCGTTCCTTAACACTTGTAGATGTATGGAATGGGTTGAAGGAAATCGAAAGGGTGATGGATGGGTGTGGGTGTCTTCGGCCGAGAGCTCCAAGGAGAGGGAGAGAGTGTGTTTTGTGGTTAAGTGTTGAGTGGAAAGAATGAAGGTTATGTTGTGTTAAATGTTGATCTTATAGGCAAAACCTTTCTAATTATCCAAAGGATTTTGTATCTAGATGATATTAGACACATAAGATTATAATATTCAAAAGTTGTAAGTACTTGTTCCCTTGGGGAACCGAACTCGTGAAGGGGGGGGGGGGGGTATTTGGTTAGATTGTAACTAAATGGTAAGTATTAGTTAGGTATTTAGGAGATTAAACCATTTACTAGTATGTTATGTGTTATAGCGGGTGTTAGGGTATTCGGGGACCCTAACTGGTTCAGAAAAGAAAAACAATGTCATGGACAATATTTTTAGGTTCCGGGTAAAGTCCGATTGTTCGGTTCGATCATGTTCCGTTAAACCGCTTAATTATTCCATAAAGCGTCCTACATATATATTTTTGCAACGTTTTTACTTTCTAACACTTAGGAAATCATAACAGACTATTTAATCACTTTTCTGTACACTACTAGTGTATTAACAAATACGTGTAAGCATAACACAGATATCAGAAAGCAGTTAACTAATTCCACACAGTCGTCAAGCACATTAATTATTATTAATAAACTGTATGGTTACATGTGAATTCGAGGGTTGTCACATTCTCCCCCTGTTAAGAGAATTTCGTCCCGAAATTTAGCGCGTGGTTACTGAGGAAGCTAGTTAAGTTGCGTTGTTTTCCTGATTTTCCTGGGGTGTCACAAAGATGGTGGTGGCGGCGTGACTGGTGGCGGGAAGTCCGGTGGGAAAGGTCGTCTAGCATCAGCCTCGTTCTCCAGCTTATAGATCCTACGATAGAGGATCTCTACCTGAAGCTGGAGTGATAGCAGGAGATCATCTCTGGTGTAACCAGAGTGATGAGAAGGATGATATGGATCAGACAATGGCATGGTATATGGAGGGAAAGATGGAAAAGATCGAGATGTCTATAAACATGGACTCAACTCTGGTGGGGGTACATGTGGGTGTCCTGAGGACTCTCCCCCATGAGTAGGAGCTGTGTGTGGAAAAGCTGAAGCATAACGGATACTACGTATCTAGCTAGAATTGCCCACTGGGACATGTGGCTATGAAAAGTTGTCACTAGCAACTTGAGTCGGAGTATGAGGAGGTGTATCAGTAGGAGTGGGAACATGAGTAGGGGTAGCAGGTGCAACTGATATAGCATCATCATCGTCGACAGGATAAGCCACTAATCCTGCGGCTCAAAGGACAGAGGAGGTCACTGACTCGAATGAATCAGCGTCAGAATCGTGTTCAGAATCAGAAGAAATATCGATGACAGAAACAAAGGGGGATGCTACATCTAGAATACCGACATCTAATACCTCACCATCGCCCAACTCATCATCAGGATGGTCAACCTCAAACACAAGGACATCAACATCGTCACCCAAATCAACAATGAAAGGACAATCCTCAACAGGGATGGCAGTATGGGGAATTGATGTCACACCCCCAAAATACCACATGCGGAAGCACCGTGGGACGTGTGACGTACCAGGATCTAGCCACCAATCACATTGAACTATAACATGATATTAAATAAAAGTCTCCATTTATTTCATAAGATAGTTCCAAATCACAACTTAAAACAATTACATTCAGCGGAAGCATTATTTAAATCGTTATTCAAGTGTTTTAAAACAAATGTGTGAAACCAATGAACATGTATCCAAGAGCCATGACCCATGACCACTCCAGCACTCCCAGATAGCAAGTTCCATATCCATGAATCTAATATCCTGCAAGCATGCAGACAAGTGTGTCAGACAACACTGGTGAGTTCAAAGTTTGTTAACACGTTTAGTTACCAGATATGAGTTTAAAACATTTCAGAGATTCGATGTTGTTAATAACTCGATTACCGCAGATGGCTCCAGATTATTTGCCCTTCCCCAATGCTCTATCAAACATTGGTCAAGTGGTTAAGGTAATTAGTTCACGCCCGTCCTCCCCGGTACGGTGTGAGGGTGCCAAACCTAATAGTGCTATCAACTAATAACCCTGTTGCCTCCCCGACAACCAGTTCAGTAGTAGATGGGACTTAAGGTGATAGATGTGAGTGTATTATCCAACATCGATTTTAACCCAATAAAGCCAGTATTCCTCCCCTGGAATATTTATAAGTTGTCCCTCCCCGGGACGCATGCTTGAAAAAGAGCAGTGAACTCACCTTAGATTTGTTCGGTATTCTAAGTTACCTGTTCTGGTTAATCAACCAACCCTACCGTGGTTACCAATGAAGTCAGTTTCATAATCACTTAAGTCACATAATTTCACATTTTGCATTCATTCCAAGGATTATCACATAACACATAGCAAATACTCAATTGCATGCATTCATCATCATACACATTATAGACTGTATCAGTTGTTCTGTTAATTTGTTCACACATAGCGTCCCGACGAAGATTCATACTTCGTCGTACACTCTTATGGCGAAGACCCCCGACGAAGATTCATACTTCGTCGTCGACGAACAACCATAACCTTCGTCGACTTGGGCATTTCTTCGTCACAGTTTTCAGGGTTTCTTCTGTGATTACCCCTTTACCCTCGCATCAACAGTTACAGATCACTTGACACGTTTTAGTACATTCTTATACACATATAAACAATCCGCAGTTACAGCCATTCATCAACAACAAATCATCAGTTAAATTCTATGATTTACAATAACCCTATTCATCATTTAACAGTTACATAATCGCATTCCCCAATCTAATCAAACCACCATGATTCCCAAAGAACCTGCAATGCCTTGGAAATCCTAATTTTACGTGTCACTACCAAGTCACATTAACAGTTGGCCTAACTTGCTGATCATCATCAGTTTATATTCAACAATTCTAAATCATCACTAAACATCAAGTATACTACTAATCAAAACCTACAGTTTGTTGCAATAATCATCGAGTTCTCTACTAACATGCATCCCTAATTACTCATACAAAATCATCGCTACACGAGATCACGTATCGGATATAAATCCAATGAACAAAAACATACACTAACCTTGATATGAGATAAACCAGCAGTGCTTAGGATTAGAGAGTTTTGAATGAGGGGTGAGGAATTTCCATCAGTCGCTAGTATTTTCAATCTTGTGCACTTATGGGTGAGTTGACGAAACCCTATTCATGATATATATGAATGAGTGAACTGGGCATCTAAGTAATGTGGGCCGGAAAAGAATCATCCTTCGTCGTATATTTGAAGGTGACGAACCATCAACCTTCGTTGAGGATTGAACGTGACGAAGCATCATTCTTCGTCAGAAAGCGTGTGTGACGAAGAACTTCGTCGTCCTGGAACTCTTCGTCGAACAGAATCTGGTATGGACAAGTTATGACCAAACATTAAACATCAAACATTTTCTAACTTTCATACAATAGCCAAACATTACTATACTTTAATCCTTCAAAAAAAATAGTGTAATGATAGAATGCACAACGAACTATAAAAACAGGATTGTAAAACAATAGACGTGTAGAGGAAAGATCTTGAAATATCGGGTTGTCACATCATCCCCAACTTAAAAGAAATTTCATCCCGAAATTTGATAAGCAATCTAAAATAGCAAGGTGTTAGATCAGGATGATTGTTGATTTTCCCCAGGTGCCACATCATCCCCAACTTGAAAGGGATTTTCATCCCGAAATTCACCAGTTGCACCAGGATTAGATTGATCAGTTGGGAATAGTTGAGGATACTTGAGCTTCATCAGATCTTCGCATTCCCACGTGAACTCCGGCCCACGTCTTGAGTTCCAACAAACTCTCACAATTGGGATTCGAATGTGTTTACGAACCTTAACTTCCTGATGCATAATTTCGACAGGTTCTTCGACAAACTGCAATTTTTCGTCGATTTTCAGTTCTTGATGTGGTACCACAAGTGTTTCATCGGACAAACACTTCTTTAGATGTGACACGTGGAAGACGTCATGAACGTTACCCAACTCAGCAGGTAACTCAAGCTTGTAGGCCACTTTACCAATCCGTTCCAAAATTTTGAAAGGCCCCACATAACGCGGATTAAGCTTGCCGGGTTTCCCAAACTGCACCACACCCTTCCAGGGTGAGACTTTCAACATGACCCGATCGCCTACAGCGAACTCCAAAGGTTTCCTACGCTTGTCAGCGTAGCTTTTCTGACGGTTGTGCGCTGCCTCCATACGATTCCTGATCTGAATAATTTTCTCCGAAGTTTCAAGTACAAGCTCCGGACCTGTGATCTGGCTGCCACCCACCTCAGCCCAACAGAGAAGAGAACGACATTTCCATCCATACAATGCTTCGAACGGAGCTGCATGGATGCTGGTATGGTAGCTATTGTTATAAGAAAACTCTATCAAAGGCAAGTGTGACTCCCAACCCTTGCCAAAATCAATCACGCACGCTCGCAGCATGTCTTCAAATGTCTGGATGGTTCGTTCACTTTGACCATCCTTCTGCGGGTGATAGGCAGTGCTCATGTCGAGACGTGAGCCAAACGATTTGTGCATCGATTACCACAAATCTAAAATGAAACGCGGATTACGGTCAGAAATAATAGAGGTTGGCACCCTGTTCCTAGAAACCACTTCTTTAAGATAGACATCTGCAAGTTGTGAGAACTTATCAGTTTCCTTGATTGCTAGAAAGTGCATTGACTTCGTGAGACGGTCAACGATCATCCAGATGGTATCGTTCCCGCTTTGAGTTCTTGGCAAACCTGTGACAAAATCCATAGCAATTTGCTCCCATTTCCACATGGGTATCTCTGGTTGGTGGAGCAGGCCTGAGGGTTTCTGATACTCTACCTTGACTTTCGCACAAGTTAAACAGTTACTCAGATAAGTCGCGATGTGAGCCTTCATCTTCGGCCGCCAGTACAAAACTTTGAGGTCCTGATACATCTTATCCCAACCCGGATGAACAGAGTATCGAGACTTGTGCGCTTCGTCCATCACAAGCTCTCTAAGATTACCAAACAAAGGGACCCATACACATTCCATGAAATAGAGAATCCCATCAGATATCTCCACAAGTCGTTTTTCCATGCCCCGCAAGTACTCTGCTTCAATGTTTTCCCTTTTCAACGCTTTAATTTGTGCCAAACGAAGCTGGTCAGGTAGGTTAGAATGGATGGTGAGCTGCAAGGCGCGGACATGTTTGGGTTTCATTTCCTTCCGACTAAGGGCATCAGCTACAACGTTAGCCCTACCTGGATGATACTTGATTGCACAGTCGTAGTCGTTTAAGAGTTCTACCCAGCGATATTGTCGCATATTTAATTCCTTCTGGTCAAAGATATGTTGAAGGCTCTTGTGGTCGGTATAAATACTGCATTTAGTACCGTATAATTAATGCCTCCAGATTTTGAGTGCAAACACCACGGCCCTCAACTCTAAGTCATGAGTCGTGTAATTCTTTTCATGAACCTTCAACTGCCGAGAAGCGTAAGCTATCACCTTTTCATGTTGCATTAGCACATAACTGAGACCTTGAATGTCACACCCCAACCACGTTAAAACAATGAAACCGCGGCGGAAACGTCGGGGAGTGTTGTAACAGAATTATTGTTCCACAACCATGGTAATCAAATGTTTCGTTTTATTGATTTATTAAGTAATTTACATTGTCTTTAAACAAACAAACAAGTTACATATCGTCTATCATTGTTTTTATGTCACTAAGGCCTCGTCCAGATCCTAAGTGAACACGCTTCCTAGCAATCAACATCAAGCAACATCACCTGAAGCATATGTAAAAACAAAGTCAGCAAAGAAATGCTGGCGAGCACATAGGTTTTATGAGAGTATCGGAATCATGGCTCATTTACATATTGCAATTCCTTGAAAAGCATTTAGTATTGCAATATTATTAACCAACTCAAATCAAATTGGTTATAGTTTATAAAATCTCGTAGCCATGATTCTTAACCCAAAAATATTTGTTTCAGTAAACCAAACCAAATCGTAAATTGTTCTCGTAAAACTCGTTAATAAAACTCGTATGGTTTATATCATTAGAAAACCTCGTTGTGTGACATCGTTTCGAAATCGTTTATCCAGGTGAACTAAATAATGCAACGGAATATATCATGATAAAAGCACTTATATATAAGATGTACCAGCGGCGTATCTACCATGCTTTTATCATGATACACCCGTCCCATTATCTAATCACAACCCAAAACCAATCGTTTAATCAAATCGTTTATCTCGTTTAAGTCGTTTCAAATCGTTTAACTCGTCCCAAAATCATTTTCGTTTTAATTGTGAAACTACTTTTGGTCGTCACTCTAATTACATTCAAACCTTCGTGACTCGACTATCTCGTTTCTCGCATTAACAAACCACCAAAGGGTAAGTTAACAATCATCAGATTTGGTCGTTACCTACATAACCCGCACACATAACCATGGGTGTAGTCTGATAACGGGATTTGTCAGATCCTATGGTACCATAACCTAATAATGGTCTGCTTGATCAATGCTAATGAATATTATTCATTATGTAATTATGTCCAACAAGTTTGTTCACATTATCGAAATTGTTATTAGTTTTATATAAACCATTTAATCGTTTTTGAAACCATCGTTTAAACCTTGAAATCATTTCGCACATATGAATCACCCCAAAACAATTGAAAACTGTAAAATAGGGGAACTATGTACTCACATCGAAGGGCAAAGTATCCTCAATCTAAGAACTCAATAAGCTCAATCAAACCAAGGAAACTCAAGCAGCACCTAATAATCGAATCACTAGTAAATAAATCGATACCTAAATCGAAAGATCGGACAGAATGAGGTCTTGTAAACAAAATGAGTATTGGAACTCATGTGATATGGTTTAACAAAGCCTACATTCTAAATCGGAACCTAACCTAAGTGCTTTCGACCGTTACGACCCATTAAGGTAGCTTACGCCACTATCACGCGTCGTTCGCGCAAACGCGCGTTCGAGACGTCTAACTAGTCCTATGACAAGTATTATATGCCTAAACATGTTTAAATATGTTGCATAATCAGTTAAGTGACAAAAGTTTAGATTACATATGCTTAAAATCCAATTATGCATGAAAAGGGCATTTTGGTCATTTACCTAAGTCATATAAACTACCTATCATACAACTACTTAAACTATGTGACCATAAGGTATAACCTCGGAAGGCTATTCCCTATGCAACTATGGTCACTAAACATGCTTGGTCGGATCCTAAAGATCGACAAAACGGGTCGAGTTCGAAAGTCTAAGCGGTGGTTTAAACCGCTTGACTTATGACTCTAAACAAGCACTAAACTAAAAGTAACGAGCTAAACATGTTAGAACATGTTTACCTAAGTTATAAAACAGGTTTTGATATCAAAACAAAGTGTTTTGATACCCAAGACTAGTTTGGTTGCAAAATACGCTTAAATACGCATTTTGACCGAAACTACGACTCGTCACTACGCCTAGTCAACGTGGTAATCAGTAGGTGTAGTCACTAGGGACTATAACCATAATGATTACGCTCACGTTGCAAAGTTCAAAAGAACTGTTTGACTTTCTCGCTAGGAAAGCTATAAAAGAAGGAAGGAAGCTTACAAAGGGTCATTGCTAGGGAGAACTTGATCTTATAATTCTCAGGTATGAAGTTTATAAACCTCAACTTAGAGAATTTAGATCAAGGGTGAGGAAAAATGAAAGAGAGTCATTGCTATTTATACTAGTTGATGAAGAACAATATCAAGACATGTGTTTGTGTGGCCAACAAGCATTAGATCATAGCCATACATGTGTTAGGCCAGCTAATCTTTGCTTGGAGAAGGCTTAACTTGCTCATTAAGGTGCCAAAACAATCAAACAAAACAAAGGACTTAAGCTGATTTGAAGAAAACAACTTTCTGCCCAGATGTGATGGTCGCGTGGCGCGACCACAAGGCCATATGGCCGTCGCGTGACGCCAGAGTGTAGGCTGGAAGTTTCAAATTTGGCAGAAATGGTCCCTGCACTTGTTTAAACTTATTTTTGACGTTTTTAACCTCCGTTAAGTCATTTTCAAGGCTCTACAAGGTCGTTAAAGTGTAGGGGACCTGAAATATGCTCGGAAATATCACTGATGTCGGTTCGTTTGGTCGTACGGTTACGTTGTTCGGTTATTTACGACGAAACTCGAACGGACGCGAAAATGTACCAAATTAAGCGACGTATGGTATTTTTGCATGCCGATCACTAAAATAAAAATATTTTAGTGTGTACAAAAAAATTTGGATGTCCAGATGTTGTCAGAACGTAAGATATGCGCGTAAATGCAAACTTACGCTGTTTTTGACGCTTTTAGTCCCTAATAGATCAATTAAGCATATTTTTGCACACCGAACCACTCAAAGCTTATTTCTAAGCTATTTTTAGGTTATATATGGTATGTTTAGCTTATGATCATGTTCCAGACTGTACGTTTCCTTACAAAACGGCAGACTTTTGCAAGTTGATGCAAACAGTCCCTGGGGGCGAATAGACTTGTTTTTGCCATACCAAACCCTTCAAAACTTATTTCTAAGTTATGTAAAGGTTATTTAAGGTATGTTAAGATTATGTTGCTTTTCCGGAGTGTTTGTCGTGTTAAACTGACTGCATTTATGCACCCGTCTGCGTATAACCTTCCGGAAAGCGATTTAAAGCTTGAAATCGAACTCAAATCAAATTGTAAAATCATCAAACACAAATACACACATAATAACACCAAAACACATATAATAACACCAATGCACATTTTTTATTGATAATTAACATTTTTTTACATTGTACATCTATTACAGAACACAGTTGTCACAGTCTCCCCTACTTTAGGAAATTTCGTCCCGAAATTTTAACTAGAGGAAACTTGTGAGAACAATTGCGGATATTTCGCCTTCATTTGGTCCTCACGTTCCCATGTAAACTCTGGGCCACGTTTGGATTCCCAGCGAACCTTGACCAATCGAATCCGTTTGTTCTTCAACTGTTTGACTGCACGGTCCGTTATCTCCACAGGTTTCTCGACAAAGTGCATCGTTTCATTGATTTGGATTTCATCGAGTGGAATGTGAAGATTAGCGCCAGCTAAAGACTTTCGCAAATTGGACATGTGAAAAGTCAGATGGATATTTCCAAGCTCTGGAGGTAGCTCTAGTCGATAGGCAACCTTTCTAACTCTTTCGACAATCTTAAATGGTCTAACATATCGTGGTGCAAGTTTTCCTTTCTTTCCAAATCTCACCACTCCCTTCCAAGGTGACACCTTGAGTAGGACATGGTCTCCGATTTGAAATTCCAAAGGCTTACGTCGCACATCCGCATAACTCTTTTGAAGGCTTCTAGTTGTCACCAGATTATCGCGAATTTTCTTGATTTTGTCTGTCATTTCCAGAATGAACTCAGGTCCAGTAAGCTGAGCTTCACCGATCTCATTCCAACAGACAGGTGAATGGCATTTTCGACCGTAAAGAGCTTAGAATGGTTCCATATTAATGCTAGCATGATAACTATTGTTGTAAGAGAACTCGATCAATGGAAGATGAGAATCCCAATTACCACCAAAGTCTATCACGCATGCTCTAAGCATATCCTCCAAAGTTTGAATCATCCTTTTAGATTGTCCATCTGTTTGGGGATGATAAGCAGTGATTAGATTTAGTTGGGTTCCCATAGCAGATTGCATGGTCTTCCAAAAATGAGATGAAAATCGAGCATCACGATCAGAAATGATGTCCAAAGGAACACCATGTCGAGATACAATCTCATCAACATAAATCTTTGCAAGTTTATCAGCAGATAGATCCTCGCGAATCGAAATAAAATGAGCTGACTTCGTTAATCGATCGATAACAACCTAAATAGCATCGTGACCTTTAGATGTACGTGGTAATTTAGTGATGAAATCCATCGCAATGTTCTCTCACTTCCAAACCGGTATCTCTGGTTGTACAAGCAAACCAGATGGTCGTTGATGTTCAGCCTTGACTTTGAGACAAGTTAGGCATTTCGATACATACAAGGCAATATCTTTCGTCATACCAGGCCACCAGTACTGAGTACGAAGATCCTTGTACATTTTATCAGTACCAGGATGGATAGAATATCGAGACTTATGAGATTCGTCCATCACTAAAGTGCGAAGATCGTCTTGTTTCGGAATCCACAATCCTTGAAATAGAGTAACCCATCGCCTTTCGCTTCGAGTTTAAGCTCAAGCTGATGTGGTAATTCCTTACCCATCAACTTTTGTGAAACACAGGATTGATGAGCTTGGAGAACACGAGATTGAATATCAGATAGAGTTCGAACAGAATTAAGATTGACTCGCTCCTTTCGACTAAGCGCATCGGCTACGACGTTCGCCTTACTAGGATGGTAGCGAATCTCGTAATCGTAATCTTTCAGGAGTTTAACCCAACGTCATTGCCTCATGTTCAGCTCCTTCTGATTAAGAATGTGCTGGAGACTTTTGTGGTCCGTGAAAACCACACACTTCGTGCCATAGAGGTAGTGTCTCCAGATTTTGAGAGCAAAAACGACAGCACCCAATTCAAGATCATGAGTCATGTAGTTCTTCTCGTAAACTTTCAATTGTCTAGACGCATATGCTAAACTTTGCCTCGTTTCATGAGGACACAACCAAGGCCTAAGTTGGACGCATCACAGTAGACAACGAAATCACCGTTTCCTTCGGGCAGAGATAGAACAGGAGCATCACATAGCTTATGTTTCAGCATTTGGAACGCTTCTTCTTGTTTGGGTCCCCACTCAAATAGCTTATTCTTTTGAGTCAAAGCAGTGAGTGGAACCGCAATCTTTGAGAAGTTCAAAATAAAACGACGATAATATCCAGCAAGACCAAGAAAAGATCGAATCTCTGTAGGTGTCGTCGGTGTATTCCAATCCCTAATTGCTGCAATTTTGGATGGATCCACATGAATACCCTGCTCATTGACTATATGACCCAAGAACTGAACTTCTTTAAGCCAAAATTCACATTTGGAGAATTTAGCAAAAAGTTGTTCCTTCTTCAGGAGTTCTAGTGTCAAACGAAGGTGTTGTTCATGATCGGCTCGAGACTTTGAATAAATGAGAATATCGTCGATGAACATAATGATGAACTTGTCTAAATAAGGTTTACAAACCCTATTCATTAAGTCCATGAAGATAGCTGAGGCATTCGTCAAACCAAAAGGCATGACAGTAAACTCGTAATGCCCATATCTCGTGCGGAATGCAGTTTTGGGAATATCTTCTTCGAGTACACGAAGCTGATGATACCCAGAACGCAGATAGATCTTGGAAAAACACGTAGCACCTTGAAGCTGATCAAAGAGATCATCAATTCGAGGTAGGGGATATCGATTCTTGATGGTAAGCTTATTAAGCTCACGATAATCGATACACATTCAAAAAGATCCATCTTTCTTTTTCACAAAGAGAACAGGAGCACCCCAAGGTGAAAAGCTCGGTCAGATGAATCCTTTATCTGATAAATCTTGAAGCTGTTTCGATAATTCTTGCATCTCAGACGGTGCAAGATGATAAGGTGCTTCGCAATCGGGTTAGCATTAGGTACAAGATCAATATGAAATTCGACTTGATGAACTGGAGGCAAACCAGGCAGTTCATCAGGAAACACTTCTGGATAATCCCGGACAATCGGAATATCCTGAAAACTCTTGTTCTTGCCTTTCTCCTAGGTGACATGTGCCAGGAAAGCAACATATCCTTTTCGTAAACAACTTTGGGCTTTCGTACACGACATGAGTTTCAATCTACCAGACGGTTTCTCGCCACGAACTTCCAGAACATCGCAAGAAGAAAGAGGAATACGAATGATCTTATCGAAACAAACCACTTCGGCATGATGTTTGGTTAACCAATCCATCCCCATGATAATGTTGAAACTCCCAAGTTGCATCGGTGTGAGGTCAATAGGAAAAATATGGTTATCGAGGTTCAATTGACAACCCCGAAGAACAGAATCGAGTACGAGGGGTTTACCAGTAGCAACTTCGACAGATAAGGGTTTCCTCAGTTTAGTTCTAGGTATCGCAAGTAAAGGCTCAAAGGATAACAAAACAAAACTCCTATCGGCACCAAAATCAAAAAGAACAGATGCAAGTTGATTGTTAACAAGAAACGTACCGTTAACAACCTCGTTGTCCGCCCTCGCCTCATTCGCGTTCAGATTGAATGCTCCTCCACGAGCGGGATTCACATTTGCGATCGCGTTCGGATTCGTATTTGCATGTACCAACCTCGGGCAGTTGTTGTGGAAATGACCCATTTCTCCGCAATTGAAACACGAACCAGGTGGGAATCTCGCAGCATTCCCTTGGGCTTGTGCTGGAACCTGAGCAGCTTGATTTTGGCCAAAACGGTAAATGTTGGCCAGATGCCCTAGTCTACCACACGTAGTACACTGTTTACAGGCCTGTTGGGCAACATGATGACCATTGCATCGAGCATAGTGAGGTGCGGTACCAGCATATTGCTTCTTCACAGGAGGTAGGGCTGGTGGGTTCTGAGGGTTCTGGTTGGTGACGGCAAAGTTTTGGGAAACCTTGCGCTTCCTTGACTTTTTAAAAGACTCACCCTGCTTCTTACCCTTACCCTTACCCTTTTCTTGAGCAGAATCGGCTGACTTCTTTTTATCACCCTTACGGGTCAATTTCCCTTTTCTGACCTGAGACTCGGTCAGTGTAGCAGCCAACACAATTGCTTGACGGACAGTGGTAGGGTTACTGCCAGTCACAATATCTTATACAGAATCGCGTAACCCATCGATGTACCTCTCTATCGCCTTTTCCAACGGGGTAACCATCATAGGACACAACAAACTAAGCTCCTCATATCGATCCGTATAAGCACGGTGTTCTCCCCCGTCTTGTTTCAAATCATCGAATTCTTTTTCTAAAGCTCGAATCTCGTGACGGGGACAAAACTCTCTCATCAAGAGAGCTCGGAGCTCTTCCCAAGTTTGTGCCATCGCTACATCGGCACCCCTATCACGCATCACTCTGTTCCACCATGTAAGAGCACGCTTCTCGAACACACTTGATGCAAACTCAACCTTACGCTCATTCGGACATTGCACATGTTTGAATGTGCTTTCCAAACTTTCAAACCATTGCAGGAGTGCGGTTGCTCCTTCAGACCCAGAAAACTTCAACGGCTTAGCAAAATTGAAATTCTTGAAACTACATTTTGCATTATTGTTGTTATTATTGTTATTATTGTTGTTATATAGTTAATGGATCTGGGTCACTATGCCTGGAAGCATTACAACCATTTGTTGAGCAACAAGGGCTGCGACTTCTTCAGCATTAAATGGTTGAGCATCGCGACGAGAAGGCATTGTCTAAAAGAACAAGGAAACATGAGAAACGAGTGAGGTTGACAATTGGAAAAAAAAACAAAAGAGGTATTGAGAACATTGACAAAACACAAGGAAGGCGATCATTCGTTGGTTACCTCGAACAAACAAATGACACGCAGTGACTAATCAAAGTAAATGGGTCAATATAATGTATCGTTGAAGACATGCTCGCCTATAAGTGAAAACTCACCCCAAGAGTTCCCAGGTAAGAGTGACTGGTCCGATACTGCGGATTTGTACGAGCACTCTAGCCTTAGACAGAAAACTCAGGGTACAGGCATTCACCCTTCCAGTTTGCACGTGTTCACATTATAAGACCCAAACTTTGACGAGATTTTGAAAACTAAGGAGGATCAAAACCTTGTAATCAATCATCCAAGGATAGATGATTAATTGTCGAAGCGGATTTGTTATTGTGTTCTCGTTGTGGTTATCACCTAAGGATAGGTGACGGTATTGTTTTAAAATCTAAACGCAAATCTTCTTGCGTTAGGGTCCTAGAAAGCTATAGTCTAGGTCAAAGCATTGCTAATAACCTAATTCCCTATAACCATTGGCTCTGATACCAACTCTTCTGTCACACCCCGACCGCGTTAAAACAACGAAACAGCGGCGGAAACATCGGGGAGTGTTGTAACATAATTATTGTTCCACAACCATAGTAATCAAATGTTTCGTTTTATTGATTTATTAAGTAATTTACATTGTCTTTAAACCAAACAAACAAGTTACATATTGTCTATCATTGTTTTTATGTCACTAAGGCCTCGTCCAGATCCTAAGTGAACATGCTTCCTAGCAATCAACATCAAGCAACATCACCTGAAACATATGTAAAAATAAAGTCAGCAAAGAAATGCTGGCGAGCACATAGGTTTTATGAGAGTATCGGAATCATGGCACGTTTACATATTGCAATTCCTCGAAAACCTTGTTTTGAAAAGTATTTAGTATTGCAATATTATTAACCAACTCAAATCAAATTGGTTATAGTTTATAAAATATCGTAGCCATGATTCTTAACCCAAAAATATTTGTTTCAGTAAACCAAATCGTAAATTGTTCTCTTAAAAACTCGTTAATAAAACTCGTATGGTTTATATCATTAGAAAACCTCGTTGTGTGACATCGTTTCAAAATCGTTTATCCAGGTGAACTAAATAATGCAACGGAAAATATCATGATAAAAGCACTTATATATAAGATGTACCAGCGGCGTATCTACCATGATTTTATCATGCTACACCCATCCCATTATCTAATCACAACCCAAAACCAACCATTTAATCAAATCTTTTATCTCGTTTAAGTTGTTTCAAATCGTTTAACTTGTCCCAAAATCGTTTTCGTTTTAATTGTGAAACTACTTTTGGTCGTCTCGCTAATAACATTCAAACCTTCGTGACTCGACTATCTCGTTTCTCACATTAACAAACCACCAAAGGGTAAGTTAACAATCATCAGATTCGGTCATTACCTACATAACCCCCACACATAACCATAGGTGTAGTCTGATAACGGGATTTGTCAGATCCTATGCTACCATAACCTAATACTGGTCGGCTTGATCAATGCTAATGAATGTTATTCGTTATGTAATTACTTCCAACAAGTTTGTTCACATTATCGAAATCGTTATTAGTTTTACATAAACCATTTAATCATTTTTGAAACCATCGTTTAATCCATGAAATCATTTTGCACATATGAATCACCCCAAAACAATTAAAAACAGTAAAATAGGGGAACTATGTACTCACATTGAAGTGCAAAGTATCCTCAATCTATGAACTCAATAAGCTCAATCAAACCAAGGAAACTCAAGCGGCACCTAATAATTGAATCACTAGTAAATAAATCGACACCTAAATCGGAAGATCGGACAGAATGAGGTCTTGTAAACCAAATGAGTATTGGAACTCATGTGATATGGTTTAACAAAGCCTACATTCTAAATCGGAACCTAACCTAAGTGCTTTCGACCCGTTACGACCCATTAAGGTAGCTTACGACACTATAACGGGTCGTTCGCGCAAACGCGCGTTCGAGACGTCTAACTAGTCCTATGACAAGTATTATATGCCTAAACATGTTTAAATATGTTGCATAATCAGTTAAGTGACAAAAGTTTAGATTACATATGGTTAAAATCCAATTATGCATGAAAAGGGCATTTTGGTCATTTACCTAAGGCATATAAACTACCTGTCATACAACTACTTAAACTATGTGACCATAAGGTATAACCTCGGAAGGTTATTGTGACATCTGTGCCTCCACGGCCATCAAAAAAATACCAAACCAATGAAATATTGTGTTTCATACTTGGGATTTGTTTAAATATGTGTATCATTTGCACATATCAATTCTCGTTCGATTTCGAGCTCTAAATCGCTTTCTGGAAAGTTATACGCGAAATGATGCGTAAACGTAATCAGTTTAATGTGACAAACACTCCGAGACAGTGACATAGGCTTAACATACCTTAAATAACCTTTACATAACTTAGAAATAAGTTTTGGATGGTTTGGTGTGTTGAAATCAAGTTTATTTGCTTACAGGGACTAATTTTGACAAACTGCGAAAGTATGCCTATTCGTATTGTAAAGAACCTTGTGGAATATGATCATAAGTTAAACATGCCCTAAATATCCTTTACATAGCTAAGAAATAGGCTTTGAGGTGTTTGGGGCGCATAAGGGACTAAAAGCGTCAGAAAGTGCATAAGTTTGCATTTTCGCGCATATCGTACGTTCTGAATATATCCGGACATCCAAAAATTTATGTAATCATCAAAATACTTTATTTTAGTGATTGGCATGATAAAATTCCATTCGTCGCTTAATTTGCATCATTTTTGCGTTTGGTTACGACTTCCGTTGTATTTAACCGAACAACGCAACCGTACAGCCAAGCGAACCGACATCCGAGATGTTTTTGAGCATGTTTCATGTTCCCTGTACTTTAACTTCATTTTAGAGCCTTGAAATGAGGTTAACGGGGCTTAAACGTGTCAAAAATGCATCAAATACCAAGTTTTAGGCCTGCAGGGACTAAAATTGTAATTCTGCCAAACTTCTTAGGCCTGGGGCGTAAGCCTAAGCCTATTCTTACGCGGCCCGCAAGAGCTGCCCAGATCCAAAACATTGAATTTGGACTTACAACCTATTTTTAATGGTTTTAACCCAAGGTTTTGCATACTTTGGGCTAGATTTGATGGTTTTTAATATGCCCCTTGTATTACAATACCATGTGCCCACATGGAGGGTCAAGATCGAAGCACGTTTTGCGAGGAACGATCCTAACGGTTGTGGGTTTTCTATAAATACCCATCACCTTCATCCTCATTCCTCACAAATCTGATTGAATTACTCTAAGTTGGAGTTCAAGAACTTCATACCTGAGTAATTTGATCAAGATCTTCCTAGCTTGGACCCTCTATAAGTATTCTTTAGTGCTTTTATGTGTTTTTAAGCATGAAAGTCAAACTGTGTTTGACATTCTTCTTTGACCAGTCTTTGGTCAACACGAAGTTCATTTGAACTTTGCAATGTGAGCGTAATCACGATGGTTATAGTCCGTTGTGACTATACCTACTGATTACCACGTTGATTAGGTGTAGTGACGAGTCATAGTTTCGGTCAAAATGCGTATTCATGCGTATTTTGCAACCAAACTATTGTTGGATATCAAAACCATTTGTTTTGATATCAAACTGGTTTTCTAACTTCGTTAAACATGTTTAACTCGTCACTTTTAGTTTAGTGCTTATATAGGGTCGTAAGATAAGCGGTCTAAACAACCGCTTAGACTTTCGTACCCGACCTGTTTGGTCAATCATTAGGATTCGATCAAACATATTTTGTTACCATAGTTGTATAGGGAATAACCTTCTGAGGTTATACCTTATGGTCACTTTGTTTAGTTAGTTGTATGATAGGTAGTTATATGCCTTAGGAAAATGACCAAAATGCCCTTTTTACGCATAATTTCATTTTAAGCATATGTAACCTAAATTTTGACAATTAAACTGATTAGGTAACATTATTAGACATGTTAAGGCATATAATACTTGTCATAGGACTAGTTAGGCGGTCCGAACGCGTTTTACGCGAACGACGCGTTAAAGTAGCATAAGCTACCTAAACGGGTCGTAATGGGTCGTAAGCACTTAGGTTAGGTTTCGATTTAGTATGTAGGCTTTGTTAAACCATGTCATATGAGTTCCAATACTCATTTGGTTTACGAAACCTCATCCTATCCGATCTTCCGATTTAGGTCCGGTTTATTTACATAGTTACTTATATTAGGTGCCGATTGATTTTCGTGATCCCTCTAGCTTTGCTTGGTTGTTATTCAAGACTTCTAAGCATTCTCAAGTGAGTACATAGTTCCCCTATTTTACTATTTTCGATTTTTTTGGGGTGATTCATATGTGTTAAATGATTTCGATGTTTTTAAAGATGGTTTCAAAAATGAATAAAATGGTTTATATTAAATTAATAACGATTTCGATAATGTGGATAAACTTTTTGGTTGTAATTACATAACAAATAACATTCATTAGTTTTAGCCAAACCGACCTGTATTAGGTTATGGTACCATAGGATCTGACAAATCCCGTTATCAGACTGCACCCATGGTTATGTGTGGGTTAGGTGGTTAACGACTGAATCTGTTATTGTCAATTTACCCTTTGGTGGTTTATTAATGCGATTTTTGAGATAGTCGAGTTGCGAAGGTTTGGATGTTACTAGCGAGGCGACCAAAAGTAGTTTTCACAATTAAAACGAGAATGATTTAAACGACTACATCGATTTTAACGAGTTAAATGATTTGGGTAGACGATTGGTTTTTGGTTAGTGTTTAGATAACGGGACGGGTGTAATGTGATGAAAACATGGTAGATATGCCGCTGGTACTTCTTATATATAAGTGTTTTCATCATATTACATACCGTGGCATTATTTAGTTCACTTGGGTAAACGATTTTGAAACGATGTTACACAACGATGTTTTCTAAATAATATAAGCCATACGAGTTTTATTAACGAGTTTTTACGAGATGTTTTACAAATTGATTTAATTAAACAAATATTTTGGGGTTAAGAAGCATGGCTACGAGATTTTACAAATTATAACCAACTTGATTTGAGTTGGTTAATTATGTTGCAATATTATACACTTTTTCAAAACATGGTTTTTAATTAGGTATTGCAACATGTAAACTAGCCATGAATCTGACACTCGTATAAAACTTATGTGCTCGCCAACATTTCTTTGCTGACTTTGTTTTTACATATGTTTCAGGTGTTGTTGAATGATGTTGATTGCTAGGATGCATGCTCACATAGGACTGGACGAGGCCTTAGTGACTTAATAACAATGATAGACTATGTTTAACTTGTTTGTTTAGATTTCAAGACGATGTAAATGGTTAATCTTTAAATAAAACGAAACTTCAAATTTCCGTGTGTTATGAAACAGTGATTCTATTACAACACTCTCCGACGATTACGCCGCGATTTGTTGTTTTACGCGGTCGGGGTGTGACAGTTATTCCCTATACAACTATGGTCACTAAACATGCTTGGTCGGATCCTAATGATCGACCAAATGGGTCGAGTTCGAAAGTCTAAACGGTGGTTTAGACCTCTTGACTTATGACTCTAAACAAGCACTAAACTAAAAGTGACGAGCTAAAAATGTTAGAACATGTTTAACTAAGTTAGAAAACAGGTTTTGATATCAAAACAAAGTGTTTTGATACCCAAGAGTAGTTTGGTTGCAAAATACGCTTAAATGCGCATTTTGACCGAAACTACGACTCGTCACTATGCCTAGTCAACATGGTAATCAGTAGGTATAGTCACAAGGGACTATAACCATCGTGATTACGCTCACGTTGCAAAGTTCAAAAGAAGTTTGTGTTGACCAACTCGTGGTCAAAGCAGAAATGTGACACCTGTGCCTCCTCGGCCATCAAACAATACCAAACCAATGAAATATTGTATTTCATACATGGGATTTGTATAAATATGTGTATCATTTGCACATATCAATTCTTGTTCGATTTCGGGCTCTTAATCGCTTTCTGGAAGGTTATACACGCACTTATGCGTAAATATAACCAGTTTAATGCAACAACACTCCAGAACAGTGACATAGGCTTAACATACCTTAAATAACCTTTACATAACTTAGAAATAAGTTTTGGATGGTTTGGTGTGCCGAAATCAAGTTCATTCGCTTACAGGGACTAAATTCGACAAACTGCGAAAGTATGTCAATTCGTACTGTAACGAACACTCCAAAACTTGATCATAAGTTAAACACACTCTAAATATCCTTTACATAGCTTAGAAATAGGCTTTGTGGGGTTCGGTGTGCTAAAATAAACTTTTAGATCATTCAGGGACTAAAAGCGTCAAAAAGTGCACAAGTTTGCATTTTCGCGCTTAACTTATGTTCTGAATACATCCGAACATCCAAAAATTTATGTAATCACTAAAATATTTTATTTTAGTGATTGGCATGAGAAAAATCCATTCGTCGTGTAATTTGGATCGTTTTTCGTGTTCATTCGCGTTTCGTCGTAATTAACCGAATAACGTGATCGTACGGCCAAACGAACCGACATCCGACATATTTTTGAGCATGTTTCATGTCCCTTATGTTTAGGCATCATTGTAGAGCCTTGAAAATGGCTTAACGGGCCTCAAACGTATCAAAAAGGGCCTTAGAAGCATGCAGGGACCATTTCTGTAATTTCTAAAACTAGTTTGCTGATCAGAAGCTCAGGCGGCCCGCGTAAGGCCCCCCCTACTCTTACGCGGCCCGTGTGAAATTATCAGACCTTCAAAAATCAATTTCCAGCCTGTTTCCAGCTGTTCCAGCTGTTTGGGGCACTTGCAAATGGTTTTCTAACTTACTAGGGGCCATTTTTAGGTGCCCATGGTTTTGCAAAACCATGGGTGCAAGTGTAGGGTTGAGATTAAAGCTCGGGAATCGAGGAATGAACCTAACTGTCCTAGAAATCCTATATATACCCATGCTCTCCATTCTTGTTCCTCACAAATTTGATCGTTCTTGCTCTAAGTTGGGGCTTGACACCTCATACCTGAGCAATTTGGATCAAGATTACCTTGCTTGGACCCTTTGTAAGTCCTCTATCGTTCTTTTATGCGTTTTTAGCACGAAAGTCAAACAGTGTTTGACTTGACTTTCAGCTTTGACCAGTTTATGGTCAACACAAATTCGTTTGAACTTCGCAACGTGAGCGTAATCACGATGGTTATAGTTCCTAGAGACTATACCTACTGATTACCACGTTGATTAGGTGTAGTGACGAGTCGTAGTTTCGGTCAAAATACGCTTAAGCGCGTATTTTGCAACCAAACTACCTTTGGGTATCAAGACCCTTTGTCTTGATACCAAACTTGTTTTCAAACCTCGATAAACATGTTTTAACATGTTTAACTCGTCATTTTAGGTTTAGTGCTTATATAAGGTCGTAAAGGTAAGCGGTCTAAACAACCGTTTAGACTTTCGAACCCGACCCGTTTGGTCGATCATTAGGACCCGACCAAACACGTTAGGTGACCATAGTTGTATAGGGAATAACCTTCCGAGGTTATACCTTATGGTCACGACGTTTAGTTAGTTGTATGATAAGTAGTTTATATGCCTTAGGAAAATGACCAAAATACCCTTTTTGCGCATAAATTCATTTTAAGCATATGTAACCTAAATTTTAACATCTAAACTGATTAGGAAACAATATTAGACATGTTAAGGCATATATTACTTGTCATAGGACTAGTTAGGCGGTCCAAACGCGTTTTACGCGAACGACACGTTAAAGTAGCGTAAGCTACCTAAACGGGTCGTAATGGGTCGTAAGCACTTAGGATAGGTTTCATTTTAGGATGTAGGCTTTGTTAAACCATATTACATGAGTTCCTATACTCATTTGGTTTACGAAACCTCATTCTATCCGATCTTCTGATTTAGGTCCGGTTATTATCCGATCTATATTAGGTGCCGTTTGATTTCCGTGACCCATCTAGCTTTGCTTGGTTGTTGTTCAAGACTTCAAACATTTTGGGGTGAAACACATGTGCCTACTTGTTACTTTCGTGCTTTTCAGGTTTTCATATCATGCTTGCTATGTTCATTAGTACACGTATATTACATGATTTCATTATGTTTTTGCTATGTATGTCCATTTAATGCATACTTAGTACATCGTTTTACATTACATTTTACGCTATGTATGTCCATTTGTTGCATACCTAGTGCATTGTTTTACATTACATTTTATGCTATGTATGTTCATAGTTGCATACTTATACATTTGTTTTACATCACATGCTCTGTATGTCCATTTGTTGCATACTTAGTACATTTGTTTTACATCACATGCTATGTATGTCCATTTGTTGCATAATTAGTACATTTGTTTTACATCACATACTATGTATGTCCATTTGTTGCATACTTAGTACATTTATTTTACATCACATGCTTACATTTTGGTATAACATTTGGTTTGTTTAAATGGGACAAAAATACATTCATTAACATTAGCTACGCCGTTCGTTAGTAGGTAGTGGTACCATAGGAATTGACAACTCCCGTTCCTGACATCCTAGGTATGTTTGGATGGAAGGAATGACCGAATTCGATACACATAACTTAGATAAACCTTTAATTTGTTTAAGGGTTTATCGCCACAGTCTCAAGGCTTGAATGTATGTATTTTCACTATACCGCATAGATGTTTGTATCAGTAAAGCATGCATTATTTTATAAAGCATAACTTTTGATTTATTCAAATACTTTGTTTTGTACATTTTCACATATAATTAAGTAGTCACTTTTCGCTTATCATACATGATATTTGTTTACACATTTCATGATTTACGTTTGGCATTAAACATGGTTTTCACACAAACATTTTGACATTTGATCATACATAAACATTTTTACATTGGTGGTTTGTTTGGTAAGTGATTTAAGTAACGAGACGTGTGTAATATGATACAAGCATGGTGGATACGCTGCTGGTACTTCCTATATATAAGTGCTTGTATGATATTACATATCGTAGCGTTACTTAAACCATTTCAATTTTGACATATTACATTTTACACAAATTAACATATCTTTACAAAACATTGTTTTACAAACAACACATTTTATACAAATTCATTTTACTTGGTTATTTATTTAACCATACATATTTCTTTTATATCATTTGTTTCCTTATCGATTTGTACATGATTTATAAAACAAAAACATTTTACAAGGTTCATGACTACTTTTGTTAAACATTTTCTTAAACTTATAAGTCATGAATCCTAAATCAATAAAACCTATGTATCTCACAGACATTTTTATGCTGATGTACCTATTTTCACATGTGTTTCAGGAAATGATGCATAGGATTGATCAAGATACACTTAGGCGGACTCGGGCCTTAGTGACAATAAAAGATGCAAGACTAGTTAATTTAGTTATACTTCTTTGTTGTTAAGACATTGTAACCCTTCTATTTCAATAAAACAAAATCGCAAATTTCCATGTGTTATGAAACAATGTTCTGTTACAACACTCCCCGACGTTTCCGCCACGATTTGTTGTTTCACGTGGTCGGGGTGTGACAGAAGAATTGGTATCAGAGCTCATGCTTATAGGGAATTAGGTTATTAGTAATGCTTTGACCTAGTCTATAACCTTCCTAGGACCCTAACACAAGATTCTTGTGATTAGATATTAAAACAATATTGTCACCTATCCTTAGGCGACAACCACAACAAGAACACAAATTTCAAATCCGCTTTGAAAACCAATCATCTGTTCTAGGATGATTAATTACTAGGTTTTGAACCCTCTAAGTTTTCAAAATCTCGTCAAAGTTGGGTCTTATAATGTGAACACGTGCAAACTGGAAGGGTGAATGCTTGTACTCTGAGTTTTCTGTCTAAGGCTAGACTGTTCGTACAAATCCGCAGTATCGGACCAGTCACTCTTACCTGGGAACTCTTGGGGTGAGTGTTCACTTATAGGCGAGCATGTCTTCAGTAATACATTAATATGACCCGTTTACTTTGATTTATCACCGTCTCATTTGTTTACTTTAGGTAACAAACAAATGATCGCAATTTTATGCATTGCCATTCTGTTTTGATTATCCAATAACATTTCATTTATTTCTTCCTATCTCTTTCACTTCCTCCAGAATGTCTCTTTATCACAGCGACACTCAAATGTCCGAGCAAACTGCCAAATTTGCCCAGCGAATAGGTGAGGTAATCCTGAAGTCTGTAGATTTAGGTATCGCCATGTCTCGTCTCGAAAATGGAGCCACTCAAGAAGCATCGAAAGAAGCAGAAGCCAAGCCTTCGAAAAGGTCAAGGAAGCGTAAAGCTTCAAAGAACCCTCCAGTTGTTCACCAAAACAGGTAGAACCTAGCCAGGTGACAGCACCACCAGCCAGGAAGCCATACTTGGGAGCTGCCCCATGGTGCAATTGATGCAACCGTCACCATTCAAATCAGATACCCTGCTTCAAATGTACCCATTGTGGACAATGGGGACATTTGGTTAACGTATGCCACTTTGCTAATCAAGACAAAGCTATTGCAAACCTTGCTGCTGCTCAACCTCCTGCCAGGAAACCTTATGCCGGTACTGCACTGTTGTACAACAAGTGTAATGTACCTCACCGAGCTTACCTGCAGTGTCGTCTGTGTACATCATGTGGACAACTTGGTCACCTGGCAAATGCTGGTCAATTCAACCCAATCCAAGGTGGTCCAAACCAACCCCAAGTCAGCCCTACTCAAGCTCGTTTACCGTCTGGTACTTGGTACAACTACGGCGAGACGAGCTATTTCAGGAACAAGTAATCAGAGATTGTCAATGCAAATCTGACCCACTGATAAGCATTTGGCTGAGTATAAGATGTTGCTGTTTTAATCTTATGCTTTTGTTTCTTTGTTTTTCTTGTAATGAGAAACAATCAGTTTTGTTTATAAATAAATCATTATTCCCAAATTCTAATGTACAAGTGTAGTTACTTGGGTGTATGGCATTTCCCTATAATACCTACATTAAGGAACTATGTTCTTTACAAACTACTCTTGTGATTCTCCCATTCTCGTGTTTGCTCATGAATTCCTCGCAACTTTGAAGTACGTGTTTCATTCTAAGAGACGAAGTACAGGAAATAAAGTGACATTATGAGTAATCCTGCTTTTTGCACATCTGTGCCTTTAAATCCTTGCTTTGATAACTGAGGGTATTTGCAATCTCATACCATATCATTACATTCTGATTTTCATAACAACATGCATAGCATAAGTTTTCAAAACAACCTTCATGATTTCAAAACATTCCATATAGTTTGAAAACATTTTTAACATAGTATATATATTTACTTAATATATCAAATGCATGATTTCAAAAGCATTGTCCAAAATCCATACGGGATCTTCTTACCTTCACAATTAGATCCTTATGGATGATTATCATTCAAATCAGAGTCCTTAATTGGATTCCTTGTATACCTTAATTCAAACATTTTGATTCCTTATAATCGAAATCGAATTTTCTCTTTTTAAAGATCTTTCTATCTTTATTGTTAGATTCTTGAAAATGTTTAAAGTGCCAATCGAAATCCATGGATTGGATTCCTAGTGTGCTTTGAATACTTGTGTGCACAAATTAACAAACAAATTAACAAAATGATAACAAATTAAAGATCAAGATAAACAATTTTGTGGTTATGTGATTATATGTTTTGTGTTTTTGTTTTCATTGTCCAAATCCTCGTAGAATCTTCCATATCTTTATGTGAAAGATTCATAGTAGGATATCCAAAGGTACTACCCTAAATTCTTAATGGGCTTCTACGTAATCGTTAAGACCCTTGGATTATATAGTACCATTCCATAATTCCAAAAAGACCCCTTGAGTGGTCTAAGTCAAAAGATTGATTCAGAATGTGGTTGAGAATGACATGTGGTATAGTTGAAAAGACTCCTTGGTGGTCTATTTAGATCATTTCTTGATTTAAAATAAAAAGACCCAATGGAGGTCTAGTCACACTCATCACAGGTTTGTTCATTATTTTCCCCTAGACATTATAAAATACACTGTGTGAACTATGCAAGGAATTACGTAATTATGGACGCGTACATAATTATGAAATTTAGTGCACAGGAACCCAATAAGATTTATTATGTGTAAGAACCGATAGTGGCAATAATAACGGAATGTAAACAATGTAATGGAGGTATGGTGGACGCACCAATGGCGTTTCATATACTTGTATATAAGGGTCCCTCCTACATTGCAAGCATGATGTTATTTAAAGTTACTAGAAGTTCAGGACTCTAACCAGTGTTGTTTGATCTTTTCAACTTCATGTTTCAAACTCTCACAAGTTTCCTCTAAATAAAATTCGGGACGAAATTTCCTGAAGTAGGGGAGACTGTGACACCTGTGCCACCTCGACCATCAAACAATACCAAACCAATGAAATATTGTATTTCATACTTGGGATTTGTATAAATATGTGTATCATTTGCACATATCAATTCTTGTTCTATTTCGGGCTCTAATGTCACACCCTGGCTTTTGCGGAAGCTTGGGTTTATTTGGTGTGACTTTTTAATACCATAGCTTAATCATAACAAAGTTATATGAAAATAAAACCATGCAGATCATCCATTAATTTAAGTTTGAAAAGTAAAATACCACAACATTGTCTTAATGCATTGACACATGCAACGGAAATTACAACCTAATAACATAAAAACATTGTTCGAAAGACACAACCACAAACTTAAGATAGACGTAGTTTAAGAACTGTGACTCGTCCAGGTAAAAGCCACAACCCCTAAACTTGGATGATCCCATAACTCTAACGCAGCGTGAAAACGTAGCATACCGTGCCAGATCCTTAGTTCCCTGAAATACATGTAAGTTGGAAAAATCAACAAAAATTGTTGAGCGAGTTCATGTGTAGTGAGTATGTAAAACCTTTAAGGTACGTCCCAATGTAAAAAGGTTTAATTACGTCCCGATGTAAAAATGTCCCTGGTATGTAGCAATAAGGAAATAAAGAGATCACCAATGGTTTGCAAGGCCATTGATATGTGTGAAGTGCAGTAGGAAGACTCAAACCTAGCGGATTTGTGCGTCGGGCACTTAGTCACCACCTGGTCCATTAAGCGGGCTTAGGAGTGGGGCTCGCTACACCCAAATAGATCTATCACTAATGTCCCTCGGTCCTATAACGAGGATTAATGGCCTCAAGTTGCGCCTACTCACTCACATGATCTGTACGTCCTAACCCTCCTTAAGCTAACCATACCATGTAAAAAGTATTCGCAATCATAGTAACATGTATTTCACCCCCGCAGTATAAAAACTGAAAACAGTTAAGAGAAAAGGGGGACATGAACTCACCGAAGTGCGTCTCTAACTAGAAATCTCCCAGTCAACCTGCTGTGCGACGACCTACACGTACTAACTTCTATTAGACGGACGGCCGTGCCTTAGCTTAAGGTTTAATGTCTTTGGGAAATAGTTAGGCAACTATTTCGTAATTACACTTCGTAATTATTTTGTAAATATATTCCTTCCCAAGGATTGGGGTTTTAATACATGTGCGTTCGTATAACTTCGAAATATATTATTAAGTCTCACTTAATAAAATATATTTTATTTCATTTGTCTAAAATACCCTACTTTCAAAATATAAATATTTTTCCCAAAAATATTATATTTTACTCCATATAATTTTCCAAAATAATATCCTTGTCAAAATACACACTTATGAGTCTTTTCTGAAAATACGTAAGTTACGTTGTAAGGTTCGGGTGGTATAAATAATACCGGTGTAACTTAAATATTTATTGTGAAGGCGTTCGCGTTATTTTGGAGCCATTAATATTTAGTAATATTATTTTTACCCTAAAAATAATATTTACGTAGTTCACAAAATAATCATAAAAATTTACACAAGTGTTGCTATGAAAATGTATATTCTAAATATATATTTTAGCAAGTTTTATTTGTGAAAATCCCACCTCCGACACTTAGAAATTTTGTAATAAAAATTCATGGCGAAGTTTGTTTGGAGAAACAAGTCGAAAATATATTCATAACACTTGTCGTAAAAATATTTTCCAAGTGTTATATTTCTGGAAAAATTTCGCCAGAGTTTCCTGTATAACTGGAGGTGCCCACGCTTTCAAGCGTATCATTTTCTTTTATAAACTCAACCAACAATGTTCCCAACATTAACAAACAATATTTCAACACTAAACTAGTCAAATATATACGTAAGTCGCAAACACATGAACTCGTTGGTTGTGTAAAAATACGTAGTAACTATCCCATATTTTTAGTAGATCTCGTTATCTTTAAAAATAACTTTGTTTTCTTAAAAACTTTACTTTTAAGGAATTTGAAGTTTTACAACTTCTAGTCGAAATCTACGAAAATATTTCTTTGTTAAATCTTTTGTCACACAAGTGTTTTACACACTTGTTTAGTCACTAAAATACTTTTAGTTTATGAAAGACTCGTCTTTAAAACATGATTTGCATTTTACACTTGGTTCTTCGAAAATACCACTCGTAGATCTATAGATCTACTAGTTTTGAGTTCCATTTCATAAGAAAAATCGTTTTTACACAAGTTCATGTTTGTGAGTGAAAGGGTTCGTCATCTAGTTATTTTTACACTAAACATAGTGGTAGTTCATGTTCCATGAACATGATCTAGCGTGGTTTGATGACGATCCATTCCAACACTAGCAATCAACAACAATAAATAATCATAACAAAACTAGTTTCTAAAGTTTCATACTAATATTCATCCATTAACCACCATGTTTATTATTTTTAGTAGACTTTTAGTTTTGGTCTCTAGTGTTCACGATTTTTACCCGTTAAATTTCTTATTAACCACTTTAGAATAGATCAAGAAGGCGTTTAAAGTCGCTTACTACTAGCTCGAGGCTAGGGAAGAAACTAGACGAAAATCGAGTGGTTAAAAGCGTTGTGGTGAGGTCCTTGGCAATCCGTAAGCACCGAGCCTCCTTATACATGATCCTTCTCCTTTGAATGTATGTAAAATGACAAGATTGAATTTTACAAGTGGGTGGTTGTTGCTTGGGGTTCTCGGCCGTGAGTCTCCAAAGAGGGAAAGAGGGAGTTGGAATTTTGTGTTGTTGAAATGAATGATAAGTTTTAGTTTATAAGCAAAAGTATAAACCATACAATTCCATTATCCACTAAATAACATGTAGCCAAGATTTTAGACAAGTATGAATAAAATATTCAAAGTTCATGGGTTTGTCCCACATGGGGGAAAACCGATTGGTTACAAAGGGGGGGTCATGGTTTGGTTCTAACTAGTTAATTAGTTACTAGTTAAGTTTAGTTAGGAGATTTATTTAGTGTATTATGTGTTTTAATTTATGGCGGGTGTTAGGGTATTCGGTGACCCTAACTTGCTCAGAAAAAGAAAAATAGTGTCATTGACAATATTTTTAGGTTCCGGGTTAAGTCCGGTTGTTCGGTTGGATATAAATCCGTTAATGTGCTACATAAGCGTTCAAAGTGTCGTTATTATTTCTTTTAGTGACACAATTTATTCCCGACACTTTGGAAAGTGTCTAGTAATATTTTTCTCATATTTTGGCACTTTATTAGTTAAATAAATGTTGAATTTTTATTTAAAGTGCAGAATTTTGTATTCAAAGTACGTTTTAGGCACATCCGGTCACTATAATTATCACCTAGTGACGCAGTTCTACAATCCTCACCTCCCTACACTCCCTACTTGTGTAGTAAACTATTCCTGGCTCATACTGGCCTTAGAGACAGTAACTGTCTGATGCTGGCTATGTCAGCATGTTTACTGGGTATCCCGTATAGTGTGCTCACTGTGCTTATGTGCATCAAGGTTGTCACTGAAGTTTTGTGTATAAATAATAGAGTGACAGTGTAAAAAGGTGATGCATGAGTATGTATGTATCAGAAATCAGTAAGCAGTTTAATCACAGTTGTAAGCAAGCACAGTAATTAAGCAGTAATTAAATATTAATTAATACATACGGATACCTGGTTTGGTGAGGGTTGTCACATTCTCCCCCCGTTAAATAAATTTCGTCCTGAAATTTATGTTCTGCTTCTAGATGCAGGGTTCTTAGGAAATAAATGGGGGTATTTCTCTTTCATTCGATCCTCACGCTCCCACGTGAATTCCGGCCCATGTCTTGCATTCCAACGAACTTTGTCGAGTTTGACACTGCTCCTGCGCGTTTTATTAACCTTCCAATCCGTGACCTCAACAGGTTCTTCAGTGAAGTGGAGCGTGTCGTCTATATGAACTTCTTTAGCAGGAATGATCACTGTTTCTTGTGTTTGACTCTTTCTCAAATTTGATACATGGAATGTATCGTGAACACCATGGAGTTCAGCAGGTAGGTCCAACTTGTAGGCTACAAGCCCAATCCTTTGCAGAATTCTGAAGGGCCAATGTAACGCGGATTCAAATTTCCACGCTTTCCGAAGTGTGCCACACCCTTCCAGGGTGATACTTTCAATAAAACCATATCTCCAACTTGGAATTCCAAAGGTTTCCATTTTGGATCCGCGTAGACTTTCTGTCTTTCGCGAGCCGCTTCGATGCGTTTTCGAATCTGCGCAATCTTGTCCGTTGTCTCTTGGACTATTTCAGGACCAACAAGTTGTCTATCACCTGCATCAGCCCAGCATAGTGGTGATCGACACTTGCGTCCGTAAAGGGCTTCAAATGGCGTGGCCCCATTGCTGGTGTGGTAGCTGTTGTTGTATGAAAATTCGACCAATGGTAAATGATTATCCCAGCTACCACCCAAATCCATTACACATGCTCTTAGCATATCCTCCAATGTCTGTATAGTTCGTTCACTTTGACTGTCAGTTTGCGGATGGAATGCAGTGCTCAGATTCAACTGTGAGCCAAAAGCTTCTTGGAAGGATTGCCAAATCCTTGATACAAATCTCCCATCTCTATCAGAGATGATCGAGAGAGGCACTCCATGACGTGCAACGATTTCTCGCATGTATATTTCCTCAAGTTTACTAGTGTTGTCTTTCTCTTTGATTGGCAAGAAATGTGCGGACTTTGTTAGGCGGTCGACTATTACCCAAATCATATCATGGCCTCTGGGCGTCCTTGGTAACTTCGTTACGAAATCCATTGAAATATGTTCCCATTTCCACTTGGGAATCTTAGGTTGTTGTAGAAGTCCTGAAGGCTTCTGGTATTCAGCTTTAACCTTGGCGCACGTTAAACACTTGCTCACGTAAACAGCAACGTCGCCTTTCATCCTAGGCCACCAATAATAATTTTTAAGATCTTGGTACATCTTATCCGCTCCTGGATGGATAGAGTACCGTGATTTGTGTGCCTCATCAAAAATAACTTTTCTCAAACCACCAAACAGAGGAACCCAAATTCTTTTCATAATACATAACGTTCCTTCCTCGTTTGGCACTAACTGCTTCTCCATCCCACGGAGATATTCTTCTTCAAGGTTTCTTTCCTTGAGAGCTTCCTTCTGCGCGGCACGAATGCGCAGGGAAAGATCTGTCTGGATAGTCATCTCCAAAGCCCTAACCCTTATGGGCTTGATCCGTTCTTTACGACTTAGGGCATCGGCGACCACATTCGCCTTCCCTGGATGGTACTTTATCTCGCAGACGTAATCGTTCAACAATTCGACTCAACGTCTTGTCTCATATTCAGCTCTTTCTGGTCGAATATGTGCTACAGGCTTTTATGATCTGTGAAGATTGTACACTTTGTACCATATAGGTAGTGTCTCCAGATCTTTAATGCAAATATCACGGCGCCTAGTTCCAAATCATGCGTGGTATAGTTCTTTTCATGTACCTTCAGTTGGCGTGATGCGTAAGCTATAACTTTCTAGCGTTGCATCAACACGCAACCCAATCCTTGGCGCGAAGCCTCACAATATACCACAAAATCATTTGTACCTTCCGGTAGTGCTAAGATTGGCGCATTGCAGAGCTTATCCTTTAATAACTGAAACGCTTCCTCCTGTTTGATTCCCCAATCAAACTTCTTATCCTTTTGCGTGAGGAGTGTCAGTGGTTTAGCGATTTTTGAAAAATCCTCAATGAATCTTCGGTAGTAGCCAGCCAAACCTAAGAATTATCGAATCTCGGTTGGCGTCTTTGGGGTTTCCCAATTTTTGATCGCTTCAATCTTTGTTGGATCCACGTGAATCCCATCTCCATTCACCACATGTCCAAGGAATTGGACATCACGTAGCCAAAACTCGCACTTAGAGAATTTGGCATACAACTGTTCCTTTTTCAGCAACTCCAGAATGGCTCTTAAATGCTTTTCGTGTTCAGCCTTTGTCTTTGAATAAATCAAAATGTCGTCGATGAATACAATCACGAACTTATCGAGATACGGCTTGCAGACTCGGTTCATTAGGTCCATAAAAACAGCAGGCGCGCTTGTCAACCCAAACGGCATAACTAGGAATTCGTAGTGTCCATAACGAGTTCTGAAGGCTGTCTTCGGGATACTCTCCTCTTGTATCCTTAACTGATGGTAACCCGGTCGCAAATTGATCTTCGAGTAAAAACTTGAACCTTGGAGCTGATCGAATAAGTCATCAATCCTTGGCAGGGGATACCTATTCTTGATAGTCAACTTGTTCAACTCCCGGTAGTCAATGCACATACGGAAACTACCGTCTTTCTTCTTAACAAACAGGACCGGAGCTCCCCAAGGTGAGAAGCTTGGTCTGATGAATCCTTTGTCTAGCAACTCTTGGGGTTGTGTCGACAATTCCTGCATCTCTGATGGTGCAAGTCTATAAGGTGCCCTAGCTACAGGCGCGGCGCCTGGAACTACGTCTATACGGAACTCCACTTGCCTCTGGGGTGGCAATCCTGGCAAGTCCTCAGGGAAGACTTCAGGGTACTCCCTTACGATAGGGATGTCTTCGATTTTCGGCTCAGCAGCTTTCTTATCCACGATGTGTGCCAGGAAGGCCGCACATCCCTTCTGTAAACACTTTCGCACTTTCAGGCAGCTGATGATTCTTAAAGGCGTATCACGCTTTTCACCATGAACCACGATCGTTTCACCATCTTCGGTTGGGATGCGAATGATCTTCTCGTGGCAGATAATTTCTGCCTTGTTACTTGATAACCAATCCATTCCTACTACCACGTCGAAGCTTCCCAACTTGACTGGTAGTAGATCCAAAGCAAACTCACACTCTCCCAATTCGATTACACAACCTCTGACCACTTCATTAGCTTCTACTAACTTTCCATTTGCCAATTCGATTGAGTACGGGATATCTAGTTTACTAGCGGCTAAACCAAGCGTATTCTTAAACTCTAACGACACGAAGCTATAATCGGCACCAGTATCAAATAAAACGGATGCAAAGAGTTGGTTTATAGGGAACGTACCAGTAACAACATTGGGATCCTGGCGCGCTTCCCTCGCTTCGATATTGAAAACCCTTCCCCGAGCTTGGTTCAATTCTAGGCAATTCCTCTTATAGTGCCCAATGTCACCACAATTAAAACAACCAAGCCTTTGACCATTTCCACTTCCATTCCCAACTTGATTGTTGTTTTGGTTACGATTCACAGCACCAGCTTGATTCGCGTTGTTGCCTCGATTTCCATTCCCTCCGTTATTTCCTTGTGCACGATTTCCATTTCCACCCCGGTTATTGTTTCTATTTCCAAAACCTCCTTGGCCTCCCCGGCCAACAGTGGCATAGCAAGTTTCCTTCGAGTGACCAACCTTTCCACATGCTTCACATACTTTTGTCCCACACCGGCCAGAATGGTGACGCTGGCAGGTGTTATACTTAGGATGGGTACCCATATACCCTTTCCTTTCTTCCCACCACCGGTTGTAGCTTGAACCGGTGCGCTTGGTTCTCCTTTCCTGCCATCACTGCTTGTGCCTTGTTTGAAGTTCGAGAATTTTCTTTTGTTACCCCCGGACGACTCTACGTGAGTCTCCTTCTTCTTTTGCTCAACATCAGAAAACTTATTTAGGTGGATAGCCTCCTCAGTAAGAGCCACGCTCAGATCAATTGCCTCAGTGATTGTTGCCGGCTTTGAAGAGGTCACCATACTTATGATTTGAGGAGCTAAACCCCAAATGAAGCGCTCAATTCGCTTGAATTCCGGTGTCACCATATAAGGTACCACATGAGATAGGTCGTGGAATCTCTGAACGTACTCCGTGATTTTGGGACCGTCCATCCTCAAATGCCAAAACTCAGTCTCCAACCTTTGTATCTCAGCACGAGAACAATACTTCTTTCTCATCAACTCCTTTAACTCAGCCTAGGTCAATGCGTAAGCAGTGGCTTCACCAAGAGTTTGCATTTGTAATTTCCACCAGGACAGGGCTCCGTCCAAGAATAGCCCAAAAATGTAGGTAACTTGCTGGTCTGGAGCGCACTTGCTCATTCGGAGAACAGAGTCTGTTTTCTCGGCCCATCTTACAAAAGCAACAGCACCTACAGTGCCGTCAAAGTTTACGGGCTTGCAGTCTAGGAACTGCTTGTAAGTGCACCCATGTGGTGGATTGTTGTTGCCGTTATTGTTAGAATTACTTCCGCTAGTTCCTCCTTGTGAGGCTGCGTACTGTGCAATGGCGGAAGCGATGATTTGTTGAAGTCCTGCCTCGTTGGCAGGCATGCGCGGTAGTAACCATGCCCCTGATCTGGGGTGCAGGTTGAGTGTACGTATGTAATATCAACACATAACATCTCATGTTATAAATAAATCACCCATATCGATAGCCTCTGTAATGGTTGAGGGCTTCGAGGTAGTAACCATGCCCCTGATCTGGGGTGCAGGTCCCCAAATGAATCGTTCAATCCTTTTGAACTCCGGTTTGACTAAGTAGGGGACGACCCTAGACAAGTCGTGAGATTGCTGGACGTATTCAGGAATCTCTGGTCCGTCCATTTTCAATTCCAGAACTCCACCTCAAGCTTCTAGATTCCAGCCCTAGAATTGGATTTCTTCTCCATCATTCCTTTGAGCTCGTCCCAGCTCAGTGCATCAGCAGCATCTATGCCAAGGGTCTGAACCTGAAGGTTCCATCATGAGAGTGTGTCATCTAGAAATAACCCCGAGGTATAGGTAACACTCTGTTGGGGCGAAGCGTTACTTATTCTTAGAATGGAGTCAATCTTTTCGGACCAACGAACAAATGCAACGGCGCCTCCTGTTCCGTCAAAGTTCAAAGGCTTGCAGTTCAGGAACTGCTTATAGGTGCAGCCAGTTGGAGGGTTATTTCCAGTAATGCCATCGCTGTGCTTAGAGCGGAGGGCTTCATGTCGTGCATTTTCCTGTGAGATGCGTTCTTGCAGCTCGGCTTCTGTCCTTGGCAGTGTACTGGTGTCTATGACACGTCTGGGTGGCATTCTCTTCTGTCGAAGTGGTATGAAGCGGGCTAGACAACATTTCAGTTGTCTATGAGATACAAAGCACCATAAGCCATCATGTAATCACCCAATTTTACACGTAAATATACTCAATGTATGAGTGGGGAAATAAATTTCTGAGCCTTCACATAGGCTTGCCAATTTGGCTTGTTGCTTGTAATAGAATGAACTCGAGGCTACATCGCCTCGCCTTGGTCATTCGTGTTTTAGTTATTTCCTGCTACATTGGTTTTCTTAGGTCTTTAGCTTTACTGGTGCGTATATTTTCCTTTAGATGGGGTTGTTCGTGTAGGGGTGTTAGAGAGTGTATCGTCTCTAATTCTTTCTGAATGATACTCCTCTTCACTTGCTTAAATGTCGTTTCCTCAAACGCCTCGTATGCAGGTAGAAGTGTTAGTCACGAAGCAGGCTAAGACAGGCTTCCTACTTTCAAAAGTGCTAAAGCACTGATCTATGGATTGTTCTACCAGATGAAGGTGAGGACACCTATAGATTAATTTTGTGTGGTTTTCATTAGCTTGACCCGCAGAGTCCACCAGGATTTCTGTGCACTACAAGTCGTTATTACGTGGGCCCCCGTAATAATAAATTGTCTTGCACAGTTACCCCAATTTTCTCTCGTCCAAGCAGATGATCAATCAAGGAGCAACAGCAGGTGCATCGGCATGAACATGGTTATGCTCCAATGCGGGGTCAGGAGCAACGCCTGGCTCAGGGGCCACAGTCGGCTCCGGATCAACAAACTCCATCACAAAATCAGCTGGATCAATAAACATCGGGTCGACAGGGGCTACAGGATCCTTCAAGGGCTGGTCTAAGTGTATGAACTCAATGTCATGGTCTGGATCAAAACCAGGTGGAAAAATAGAATCGTCCTCAATATCGCGATCAAACTCAAAGCTGTGTGCGGGAACTGGTGCAGCTGATGACGCCATATCAGGGTTGGCGTCGTGTGAGTGGTGCTGCACTCCCTGTATATGCAAAGATGCGGATGCCACAGGCTCAAATGAGTCTGGGACAGGTGAATGGGCATGAGCCTCCTCTGCAGGAGCGTCAGCAAGCAATAGGCTATCACCAGCAACAATAGGGCCTCGCCCTCAAGTGGGTCCTCCTCTAATAGATCGACATCGTCGTCACAGACAACGTCGGGGGGCATATCAACAACGGGATAAGCGGCAAGGGGCACAGGAGCAGGGATCACCGCGAGTGGCAAATCCCCAACAAGATGGCCATCAGCAGGCTCTGCTACGACATCAGGCAGTGCAAAGGGCTGAAAGTCATCCTCATCTGTGCTGGTCGTATCTGAAGTGTACACCTCGTGCTCCGATGAAACTATGTCGCCTGATACTATGGTCGTGGGATCTGTAGTGTCCGACTCTCCAGTATCTGATGAAGGCATGACTTTTTGTAACACAAACACACATACGTACAACAATCAATCATATAGTCAGATAAACATAGTAGTCACCAATAAGCAATCAAATAGTTCTCCTAGTCTCACTAGCCTCCCAGCCTCTCAGACTGACTCCCTAGTCCCACTAGACAATTCTCTCAGCCTCCCAGACTAACTCCCTAGTCCCACTAGATAATCCTCTCAGCCTCCCAGACTGGGCCATAACTAACAAATAAAATGTGCTCAACTTTTGTTTGTAAAAACGTTTTATGACCTGGATCTGAACTTAAGTGGTATGCAATGTAAATTTTTTTTCGTGAGAGCCCTAGTGATCATAGTCTAGACTCGAGAAGGAATCCAAGTTCGCTATGATCAGAGCTCTGATACCGAGCTGTCACACCCTGGCTTTTATGGAAGCGTGAGTTTATTTGGTGTGACTTCTTAATACCATAGCTTAATCATAACAAAGCTATATGAAAATAAAACCATGCAGATCATCCATTAATTTAAGTTTGAAAAGTAAAATACCACATCATTGTCTTAATGCGTTGATACATGCAACGGAAATTACAACCTAATAACATAAAAACATTGTTCGAAAGACACAACCACAAACTTAAGATAGACGTAGTTTAAGAACTGTGACTCGTCCAGGTAAAAGCCACAACCCCTAAACTTGGATGATCCCATAACTCTAACGCAGCGTGAAAACGTAGCATACCGTGCCAGATCCTTAGTTCCCTGAAATACATGTAAGTTGGAAAAATCAACAAAAATTGTTGAGCGAGTTCATGTGTAGTTAGTATGTAAAACCGTTAAGGTACGTCCCAATGTAAAAAGGTTTAAGTACGTCCTGATGTAAAAATGTCCCTGGTATGTAGCAATAAGGAAATAAAGAGATCACCAATGGTTTGCAAGGCCATTGATATGTGTGAAGTGCAGTAGGAAGACTCAAACCTAGCGGATTTGTGCGTCGGGCACTTAGTCACCACCTGGTCCATTAAGCGGGCTCAGGAGTGGGGCTCGCTACACCCAAATAGATATATCACTAATGTCCCTCGGTCCTATAACGAGGATTAATGGCCTCAAGTTGCGCCTACTCACTCACATGATATGTACGTCCTAACCCTCCTTAAGCTAACCATACCATGTAAAAAGTATTCGTAATCATAGTAAGATGTATTTCACCCCCGCAGTATAAAAACTGAAAACAGTTAAGAGAAAAGGGGGACATGAACTCACCGAAGTGCGTCTCTAACTAGAAATCTCCCAGTCAACCTGCTGTGCGACGACCTACACGTACTAACTTCTATTAGACGGACGGCCGTGCCTTAGCTTAAGGTTTAATGTCTTTGGGAAATAGTTAGGCAACTATTTCGTAATTACACTTCGTAATTATTTTGTAAATATATTCCTTCCCAAGGATGGGGGTTTTAATACATGTGCATTCGTATAACTTCGAAATATATTATTAAGTCTCACTTAATAAAATATATTTTATTTCATTTGTCTAAAATACCCTACTTTCAAAATATAAATATTTTTCCCAAAAATATTATATTTTACTCCATATAATTTTCCAAAATAATAACCTTGTCAAAATACACACTTATGAGTCTTTTATGAAAATACGTAAGTTATGTTGTAAGGTTCGGGTGGTATAAATAATACCGGTGTAACTTAAATATTTATTGTGAAGGCGTTCGCGTTATTTTGGAGCCCTTAATATTTAGTAATATTATTTTTACCCTAAAAATAATATTTACGTAGTTCACAAAATAATCATAAAAATTTACACAAGTGTTGCTATGAAAATGTATATTCTAAATATATATTTTAGCAAGTTTTATTTGTGAAAATCCCACCTCCGACACTTAGAAATTTTGTAATAAAAATTCATGGCGAAGTTTGTTTGGAGAAACAAGTCGAAAATATATTCATAACACTTGTCGTAAAAATATTTTCCAAGTGTTATATTTCGCCAGAGTTTCCTCTATAACTGGAGGTGGCCACGCTTTCAAGCGTATCATTTTCTTTTAAAAACACAACCAACAATGTTCCCAACATTAACAAACAATATTTCAACACTAAACTAGTCAAATATATACGTAAGTCGCAAACACATGAACTCGTGGGTTGTGTAAAAATACGTAGTAACTATCCCATATTTTTAGTAGATCTCGTTATCTTTAAAAATAACTTTGTTTTCTTAAAAACTTTACTTTTAAGGAATTTGAAGTTTTACAACTTCTAGTCGAAATCTACGAAAATATTTCTTTGTTAAAATTTTTGTCACACAAGTGTTTTACACACTTGTTTAGTCACTAAAATACTTTTAGTTTATGAAAGACTCGTCTTTAAAACATGATTTGCATTTTACACTTGGTTCTTCGAAAATACCACTCGTAGATCTATAGATCTACTAGTTTTGAGTTCCATTTCATAAGAAAAATCGTTTTTACACAAGTTCATGTTTGTGAGTGAAAGGGTTCGTCATCTAGTTATTTTTACACTAAACATAGTGGTAGTTCATGTTCCATGAACATGATCTAGCGTGGTTTGATGACGATCCATTCCAACACTAGCAATCAACAACAATAAATAATCATAACAAAACTAGTTTCAAAAGTTTCATACTAATATTCATCCATTAACCACCATGTTTATTATTTTTAGTAGACTTTTAGTTTTGGTCTCTAGTGTTCACGATTTTTACCCGTTAAATTTCTTATTAACCACTTTAGAATAGATTAAGAAGGCGTTTAGAGTCGCTTACTACAAGCTCGAGGCTAGGGAAGAAACTAGACGAAAATCGAGTGGTTAAAAGCGTTGTGGTGAGGTCCTTGGCAATCCGTAAGCACCGAGCCTCCTTATACGTGATCCTTCTCCTTTGAATGTATGTAAAATGACAAGATTGAATTTTGCAAGTGGGTGGTTGTTGCTTGGGGTTCTCGGCCGTGAGTCTCCAAAGAGGGAAAGAGGGAGTTGGAATTTTGTGTTGTTGAAATGAATGATAAGTTTTAGTTTATAAGCAAAAGTATAAAGCATACAATTCCAATATCCACTAAATAACATGTAGCCAAGATTTTAGACAAGTATGAATAAAATATTCAAAGTGCATGGGTTTGTCCCACATGGGGGAAACCGATTGGTTACAAAGGGGGGGGGGGTCATGGTTTGGTTCTAACTAGTTAATTAGTTACTAGTTAAGTTTAGTTATGAGATTTATTTAGTGTATTATGTGTTTTAATTTATGGCGGGTGTTAGGGTATTCGGTGACCCTAACTGGCTCAGAAAAAGAAAAATAGTGTCATTGACAATATTTTTAGGTTCCGGGTTAAGTCCGGTTGTTCGGTTGGATATTAATCCGTTAATTTGCTACATAAGCGTTCAAAATGTCGTTATTATTTCTTTTAGTGACACAATTTATTCCCGACACTTTGGAAAGTGTCTAGTAATATTTTTCTCATATTTTGGCACTTTATTAGTTAAATAAATGCTGAATTTTTATTTAAAGTGCAGAATTTTGTATTCAAAGTACGTTTTAGGCACATCCACTATAATTATCACCTAGTGACGCAGTTCTACAATCCTCACCTCCCTACACTCCCTACTAGTGTACTAAACTATTCCCGGCTCATACTGGCCTTAGAGACAGTAACTGTCTGATGCTGGCTATGTCAGCATGTTTACTGGGTATCCCGTATAGTGTGCTCACTGTGCTTTTGTGCATCAAGGTTGTCATTGAAGTTTTGTGTATAAATAATAGAGTGACAGTATAAAAAGGTGATGCATGAGTATGTATGTATCAGAAATCAGTAAGCAGTTTAATCACAGTTGTAAGCAAGTACAGTAATTAAGCAGTAATTAAATATTAATTAATTCGTACGGATACCTGGTTTGGTGAGGTTTGTCACATCTAAATCGTTTTCTGGAAGGTTATACGCGCACTGATGCGTAAATATAACCAGTTTATTGCAACAAACCCTCTGGAACAGTGAAATAGGCTTAACATACCTTAAATAACCTTTACATAGCTTAGAAATAAGTTTTTGAAGGTTTGGTGTGCCGAAATCAAGTTCATTCGCTTACAGGGACTAACTTTGACAAACTGTGAAAGTATGTCGATTCGTACTGTAACGAACACTCCGGAACTTGATCATAAGTTAAAAACACTCTAAATATCCTTTACATAGCTTAGAAATAGGCTTTGATGGGTTCGGTGTGCTAAAATAAACTTTTAGATCATTTCAGGGAGTAAAAGCGTCAAAAAGTGCACAAGTTTGCGTTTTCGCGCATAACTTACGTTCTGAATACATCTGGACATCCAAAAATTTATGTAACAATTAAAATATTTTATTTTAGTGATTGGCATGACAAAAATCCATTTGTCGCGTAATTTGGATCGTTTTTCGCGTTCATTCTTGTTTCGTCGTAATTAACCGAATAACGTGATCGTACGGCCAAACGAACCGACATCCGACATATTTTTGAGCATGTTTCATGTCCCTTATGTTTAGGCATCATTGTAGAGCCTTGAAAATGGCTTAACGGGCCTCAAATGCATCAAAAAGTGCCTTAGAAGCATGCAGGGACCATTTCTGTAATTTCTGAAACTAGTTTGCTGATCAGAAGCTCAGGCGGCCCGCGTAAGGCCGCCCCCTTACTCTTACACGGCCTGTGTGAAAGTATCAGACCAACAAAAATCAATTTCTATCCTGTTTCCAGTTGTTCCAGCTGTTTGGGGCACTTGCAAATGGTTTTCTAACTTACTAGGGGCCATTTTTAGGTGCCCATGGTTTTGCAAAACCAGGGGTGCAAGTGTAGGGTTGAGATTATAGCTCGGGAAATGAGGAACGATCCTAATGGTCCTAGAAATCCTATATATACCCATGCTCTCCATTCATGTTCCTCACAAATCCGATCCTTCTTGCTCTAAGTTGGGGCTTGGCAATTATTAATTTATTTGAGAGTTTCGATGGATGCTCTGGGCGATTTTTTGGTGACCTCGTGAAACCCTAGAAGTTTCAATCTCTACCTGGTATTGATCGATCTTGACTAGTATCTAAGGGTTTCCAATCGTCCCTTACATGCTAGACAATTGAAATCTGTATAAGGTTTTCGTTTTCTAGGGTTCAGTCTTTTTCTTTGTTTTTTCTAATTGTCGCTGGAGTGAGCGGCCGGTTCTTTATCCGTGTTAGAGTTTCGGCAGTCTTTCTCCTGTGTCGCTGATTAAGTTGTGTCCAGTTTTGGGGTTATCTTCATATTTTTTTTTTGTGTCGGCTGGTTTGTAATTCTGATTTTGGGCGAATTCAGATTAGGGTTACGTGTGTTTGCTGCATTTACAAGGGTTGTTTTTCGTCTGTTCCATCTTTTCTTGAACGAATTCCACGGCTGCTAGGTTGTGTTCTTTTGTTTGCAGCAGTCAAACCTTTTCTGTTTTATCAGATTAGGGTTTAATGGATGAACGCATGCAACCTGGTGGAAAGCCGCCACTGTCGTTTAAAGAAATAGCTGATCGGCTTCTTGATGTTGATGGGAACACTATACAGCCTAAACGTGGTATTAACATCATCGATGAACTCACAAAGGTCACATTACCGATTTAGTTGGATAAACTGTACTCACCAACAACAGTTGTTGATGGAGTGAATTTGTCGGGCGCTCAGGGGAGTTTAAAGTTTTCTGGGGCTGCGACTCCTTTGGCTGGACAGTTGAACACAAGATTTTCTGGGGTTGCTGAACCTTTATCATTTGCTAACATAGTGAATAATGCTAAGGAGAATGTGAAGGTTAATTTTCGGATGATGGAATCTAATGAGTCTGTTGACGGAGCTGATGTAGTTATTCCGTTGTCATCGGTTAAACAAGTAACTGACAGGTATGCCAACACTTTGTATGGATACTTTCTGGGTAAACGTCTGGCTTTTCCTGTGGTGGATTACTTTGCAAAGAACAACTGGGTTAAATATGGTCTTTCTAGACTAATGATGAATGCGAACGGGTTCTTTTTCTTTAAGTTCAAAACTAAGGAAGGGATGGATAAAATGGTAGAGGATGGACCTTGGATGATTAGAAATGTTCCGATAATTTTGAAGGAGTGGTCGGCCTCTATCAAGTTGGAAAAGGAAGATATAAAAGCTATCCCAGTTTGGGTCAAGATGCATGATGTGTCGTTAGCGGCATATACCGAGGATGGTCTTAGTCTGCTTGCTTCTAAGATAGGGGTGCCTAAGATGCTAGATTCGTACACTGCTACGATGTGTGCCGAGTCTTGGGGACGAAGTAGTTATGCTAGAGCTCTCATTGAAATTCAGGTGGGGGCTGATTTAAAGAGGAGTGTTACTGTTGCAATCCCATCTTTAGATGGTAATGGTCATTCAAAGGTGGAGGTAACAGTTGAATATGATTGGGAGCCATTAAGGTGCTCATCTTGCTATGTGTTTGGTCATGAGGATAGCTCGTGCCCAAAGAACCCTCAGGTTGTTTCAAGTGGGGATTCTGGGAAGAAAATTGATGAGTTTCAAGTTGTGGGTGCCAAGAAGAAGAAAGCTACCAACCAAGGTCTTCATATGAAAAATCAGAAGCCTAAGGTAGTGTATAGACCAGTTGTAAACCCTAAACCAAATTCGTCCTTGAGGAAGTCAATGAACAATCAGGTATCAACGTCAAATCCCTTTGATATTCTTAAGGACGATGATGGTGGTCAGGGAGATAGTTGTGTGGGTCGTCTAGAGAAGAAGGCCAAGCAGACTAATGATAAGCAGGATTCAGATGAGGAGGAGGTCGATGAAGTCTACAATGAAACTAATGAATTTATGACTTCGGGAACACATCCTTCATCTTCTAGAGCAAGGGCAAGCAACTCCTCCACAAAGGGTTCCAATGGCTAGACATGCTATGATTCGAGTCAAGGGGTTGCCGGTTTGTGGCAATTTCATATTTGATGATGGAGGTTGAGTCGTTTTTCTGGTTTTCGTGTTAGGTCTTGCCTACTTTGTTTCATGATGTAATGTAGGGTAGGTTATGGGTTGTCTTAGAATTGTTGGTTTTTGTTTTGGTTTACATATACGGGGCATGTCCTGTATATGAATTAGTGTGGAACACATCCTCACTACTTGTTCTTTTTTGAGGTTGTTTTAATAGAATCACCGGGGTAACCCTTTACCCAAAAAAAGTTGGGGCTTGGCACCTCATACCTGAGCAATTTGGATCAAGATTACCTTGCTTGGACCCTTTGTAAGTCCTCTTTCATTCTTTTATGCGTTTTTAGCACGAAAGTCAAACAATGTTTGACTTTCAGCTTTGACCAGTTTATGGTCAACACGAAGTTCGTTTGAACTTCGCAACGTGAGCGTAATCACGATGGTTATAGTCCCTAGAGACTATACCTAATGATTACCACGTTGATTAGGTGTAGTGACGAGTCGTAGTTTCGGTCAAAATACGCTTAAGCGCGTATTTTGCAACCAAACTTGTTTTCAAACATCGTTAAACATGTTTTAACATGTTTAACTCGTCACTTTAGGTTTATTGCTTATATAGGGTCGTAAAGGTAAGCGGTCTAAACAACCGCTTAGACTTTCGAACCCGACCCGTTTGGTCGATCATTAGGACCCGACCAAACACATTAGGTGACCATAGTTGTATAGGGAATAACCTTCCGAGGTTATACCTTATGGTCATGAAGTTTAGTTAGTTGTATGATAAGTAGTTTATATGCCTTAGGAAAATTACCAAAATACCCTTTTTGCGCATAGATTCATTTTAAGCATATGTAACCTAAATTTTGACATCTAAACTGATTAGGCAACAATATTAGACATGTTAAGGCATATATTACATGTCATAGGACTAGTTAGGCGGTCCAAACGCGTTTTACGCGAACGACACGTTAAAGTAGCGTAAGCTACCTAAACGGGTCGTAATGGGTTGTAAGCACTTAGGATAGGTTTCATTTTAGGATGTAGGCTTTGTTAAACCATATTACATGAGTTCCTATACTCATTTGGTTTACGAAACCTCATTCTATCCGATCTTACGATTTAGGTCCGGTTATTAACGTAGTTATCTATATTAGGTGCCGTTTGATTTCCGTGACCCATCTAGCTTTGCTTGGTTGTTGTTCAAGACTTCTAAGCACCCTCAAGTGAGTACATAGTCCCCTCTTTTACTGTTTTCAAACATTTTGGGGTGAAACACATGTGCCTACATTTAGTGCATACTTAGTACATCGTTTTACATTACATTTTACGCTATGTATGTCCATTTGTTGCATACCTAGTGCATTGTTTTACATTACATTTTATGCTATGTATGTTCATAGTGTGACAACTGTGTTCTGTAAGCATCGTATAAGGTAAAACAATGTTGGTTATCAATAAAACAATGTGCTTTGGTGTTATTATATGTGTTATTGTGTTTGATGATTTTACAATTTGATTCGATTCCGATTTCAAGCTTTAAATCGCTTTCTGGAAGGTTATACGCAAACTGGTGCATAAACACAGTCAGTTTAACGCGACAAACACTCCGGAGTAGTGACATAAGCCAAACATACCTTAAATATCCTTTACATAACTTAGAAATAAGTTTCGAAGGATTCGGTATGGCAAAAACATGTTTATTTGAACTAAAGGACTATTTACGACAAAACTGTGAAACGAACGCTGATGACCGCCCGGATAATATTTAAATCCCAAAAATATTCTGTTATGATTAAAATTTTATTTTAATCAGGTTCGTGTTGAAAAATAAATTAAAACGCTTAAAAACGTTATTTTTCAAGTTTAAGCGCGTACCGCGTGTTTCTGCGCAGCACAGTGCTTCTACTGCAAAACGCAGAAACGCAGCCAAATCTTGGCAACTAAAATTTATTTCAGTAATATTTTGGCGAGTTTCTTTTTATAGAATAATAAAAATAATTTAGAACGCCATAAACCGGGATTTAAACGCTAGATAAAATACCTGGTATCCAGTTAAACACCCGTTTTAGCCTACATATAACATGTTTATATAAAAAAAAGTTGCACATAGACCCCCTCCCCCTATCTAAATTACGGTTCTATATCTAGATGGACCCACCAAATATTTTCTTAGATTGTGAAATATTTCATTTGATCCTTGGTGACACTTGTATGTGCATGCCACCCTCATAATCCTTCCATATCTTTTATAAATCTTACAAGATCATTCTACCTTACTACAACACTCAAGTCCCTCACTCTCTCTCTCTCCTTAAACCGTCCCCTCTCCCTCTCTCCATCTTCATCACCTTTAAGTCTTGTTCTTCATATTCAAGTCCCTTTCTAGCAACCTTCAAGTTGGTGTGAAGATCTAAAGGTGTTCCCAAGGTGTTGTCAAGTGATTACAAGCTTCCTATCATCAAAATCTCATCCTACAACCTACTTGAATCTTGAAGGTATAACATTTATGTTTAAATCATACTTTAGATTCTTGGTTGTTCTTGATGATTTGAAGTTTCTCTTGAATCTTGGGATTTTCACTAAACTTGAAATCTAAAATGAAATGGGTCATGATACAAGTAAAAATGGTGATGTACATATATGTATGTATACCCGTACATATGTATGTGTGTATATGAGTTTTGAAGTTTGATATCTTGTTAAGTACTTGTTTATGTTGTTACATGTTCTTGAATGGTGGTAAAAATGCAAGTATTTGGTGATTTATGTATGATATGTTAAATGAAAATTACATCAGCAAATAAACCTGAATATATCACATATTTGATGCATCTAAACCCATATAAAATGTTGATGTTATGATAGTATGCTTTAGGCACTTGTACATGTGAAAATATGTTGATTTAAAGCTCAAGAAGTGATAAAAAAATGGTTGTATGACAAAAGTGTTTTTGAATAGGTTATAAACACTAAAAATAACATTACTTGGTATAACATAATGGCATGAAACTTTGACATAGGTTTGATAGCTTTGCATGTTGTACATATAGCTTAAAAAGTGGTAAAATATGTGAAATTTGCATGATTTATGTGCTTTACTTAACACCTGCACTATCATGAGTATAACCATTATTTTATTCAGTAAATAACATAGGTTATGTTAAAATTTCAAGTCGTTTTGATTTGGGATGGTTCGGGTAATGTTTGATGCAAAACTATGCGATAAAACGGTTAAAAATCGCCTTTTCGGAGGATTTTTATAAAACTGTTTTAGATCAGTAACCAAACTGATATTTTTGATATAAAAATAAGTATTTTAACTTATATTAAGTTTACTTGGTGTTTGGTTGGTCATACGTGACTTCCGGCGCCCAAAAATGTTACCGAATCACTAAAATACGTATTTTTCGACATACACTAGAATGGTTTGTTCATGGGTAAATTTTATGTGTTACAATGTGCTATGTGTTTTACAATATGTGTATGATGATCTGTTAGTGTTGACAAGATTATGTGTATTACTCTTGAGTATATATATACAAATACACCAATATAATAAAAAATAATAACTTTTTGAGAAAAATCTCAAAGTTATGTGAAAATTCTAAGTATCAGAGAAACTCATGTATTTTTGTGAGTTTTGATTATTAAATCATTCTTATTTAATTTAGGACGAATAAATAAATTGTGGGATTGTGTTAACATATAAAAACGCACCCAAAGGTGAGTACATAGTCCCCTCTTTTACTATTTTCAATTGTTTTGGGGTGATTCATATGTATCAAACGATTTCAATATTTCAACGATGGTTTCAAAACGATTGAGATGGTTTATATTAAAAAAATAACGATTTCAATAATGTGAACGAGCTTGTTGGTTGTAGTTACATAACGAATGACATTCATTAATTTTGGCCGAACCGACCAGTATTAGGTTATGGTACCATAGGATCTGACAAATCCCGTTATCAGACTGCACCCATGGTTATGTGTGGGTTAGGTGGGTAACGACTGAATCTGTGATTGTTAATTTACCCTTTGGTGGTTTATTAATGCGAGAAGCTATAGGCGAGATAGTCGAGTCACGAAGGTTTGGATGTTATTAGCGAGACAATCAAAAGTAGTTTCATGATCTAAAACGAGAATGATTTAAACGACTAAAGCGATTTTTAACGAATTAAACGATTTGGGTAAACGATTGGTTTTCGGTTAGTGTTTAGATAACAGGACGGGCGTAATGTGATGAAAGCATGGTGGATACACCACTGGTACTTCCTATATATATATATATATATATGTTTTCATCATATTACATACCGTGGCGTTATTTAGTTCACTTGGGTAAACAATTTGAAACGATGTCACACAAACGAGGTTTTCGAAACAATATAAACTATACGAGTTTTATTAACGAGATTTTATTAAATAAATGTTTTGAGTTAAGAATCATGGCTACGAGATTTTATACACTATACCCAACTTGATTTGAGTTGGTTAGTTATGTCGCAATACAATGCTTTTCAAAACAAGGTTTTTAATTAAGTATTGCAACATGTAAACTAGCCATGAATCCGACACTCTCAAAACCCTATGTACTCGCCAGCATTTCTTTGCTGACTTTGTTTTCACATATGTTTAAGGTGTTGTTGAATGATGTTGATTGCTAGGATGCATGCTCACATAGGACTGGACGAGGCCTTAGTGACTTAATAAACTTGTTTATTTAGATTTCCAGACGATGTAAATATTTAATATTTAATAAAACGAAACTTCAAATTTTCGTGTGTTTTGAAACAATGATTCTGTTACAACACTCCCCGACAATTCCGCCGTGATTTGTTGTTTTACGTGGTCGGGGTGTGACAGAAAAGTTGGTATCAGAGCTCATGGTTATAGGGAATTAGGTTATTAGTAATGCTTTGACCTAGTCTATAACCTTCCTAGGACCCTAACACAAGATTCTTGTGTTTAGATCTTAAAACAATACCGTCACTTATCCTTAGGTGACAACCACAACAAGAACACAAAATCTGAATCTGTTTCGAAAATTAATCATCCGTTCTAGGATGGTTGATTACTAGGTTTTGAACCCTTCCAGTTTGACTCATATTTGGCTTAGTGCGTTCTGAGTTTTCAAAATCTCGTCAAAGTTTGGGTCTAAATAATGTGAACACGTGCAAACTGGAAGAGTGAATGCCTGTACTCTGAGTTTTCTATCTAAGGCTAGAGTGTTCGTACAAATCCGCAGCATCGGACCAGTCACTCTTACCTGGGAACTCTTGGGGTGAGTGTTCAGTTATAGGCGAGCATGTCTTCGGTGATACATTAATATGACCCGTTTACTTTGATTAACCGCTGTCACATTTGTTTGCCTTAAGTAACAAACAAATGATCGCAATTTCTATGCGTTGTTGTTCTGTTTTAATTATCCGATAACATTTCACTTGTTTTCTCATATGTCTTTCATTTCCTCTAGAATGTCTCTTCATCGCAACGACATTCAAATGTCCGAGCAAACTGCCAAATTTGCCCAGCAAATAGGCGAAGTAATCCTGAAGACTGTGGATTTAGGTATCGCCATGTCTCGTCTCAATAATGAAGCCACCCAAGAAGCATCGAAAGAAGCAGAAGCCGAGCCATTGAAAAAGTCAAAGAAGCGTAAAGCTCCAATGGATCCCGTAGCCGTTACACCAAATCAAGCAAAAACTAGCCAGGTGGCAGCACCACCAGTCAAGAAGCCGTACTTAGGAACTGCTCCTCTGTGCAATCAGTGTAACCTCCACCACTATGATAGTGTCAAATGTCGGAAATGTTTCAACTGTGGGCTCATTGGTCATTTGGCACGAGACTGTCGTTCAGTCACTGTGTTAAACCAAGCTTTTCAGAACCCTGTTCAAGTTCAAGCAGATCCAGCACCGGCTCATTTTCCTCCTGGTATTTGCTACACCTATGGCAAGACGGGTTATATCAGGGACAGATACCCAAAGATTTTCAATGCAAATCCAACCCACGGATGAGCATTTGGCCGATTAGAAGAACCTGCTGCTTTGAATAATCTGAATCTTATGTTTATGTTTCTAATGTTTTCCTGTGAACTCGGAAACAATCAATTTTGTTTATAAATAAATCTTTGTTTTGCAATTCTGATGTACAAATATAGTTGTATGTGTGTATGGCATACCCCTACGATACCTACACCAAAGAACCGTATTTGTAGTTCTCTCTTTCATACGATCGCTCATGATTCCCTCGAAAATTATAAGTGCTCGTTTCATTCTAAGAAATGAAGTGGCAATTTGAGTAATCATCTTTTTCCTTTTGACCTCACCCCGATGCAACTTGGGAGTTTAGACATTATCATAAGGATGGATTGGTTAACCAAACATCATGCTGAGGTGATTTTTTTTCGATAAGATTGTTTGCATTCCTCTTTCGTCTGACGATGTTCTGGAAGTTCGTGGCGAGAAACCTTCTGGTGGATTGAAGCTCATGTCGTCATGGTTGCAGAAATCGGCCTAGGCGGCCGATTAATCGGCGCCTAGGCGCTAGGCGGTCATCTACTGCCTAATTTTGAGCTAGGCGGTCAATTAATCGGTCATAGTAAAAAATCGGTCAAAATCGGTCCTAGACGGTCAAAATCGGTCCTAGGCGGTCAAAAATCGGATTAATCGGACAATATTAGTCGGTCAAAATCGATCAAAATCGGTCCTAGGCGGTCAAAATTGGTCAAAATCGAACCATACTATCTGAAACTTGAAGTATTTATGTGAATTTTGAAGTATTATTTTTATATTATTGGGTATATATATATAATTTTGAAAAAATACATATAAAAATCCCATTCTGATTAATCCCGATTAATCCCTAGGCTGTACCTCACCGCCCGACTAGCGCCTAGCACCTTCTACAACATTGCATGTCGTGTACGAAGGCCCAAAGTTAATTACAAAAAGGATATGTTGCTTTTCTGGCACATGTCATCGAGGAGAAAGGCAAGAGCAAGAGTATTCAGGATATTCCGATTGTTCAGGATTATCCAGAGGTGTTTCCCGATGAACTGCCTGGTTTGCCTCCAGTTCGTCAAGTCGAGTTTCATATTGATCTTGTACCCAATGCCAACCCGATTGCGAAAGCACCTTATCGTCTTGCACCGTCGGAGATGCAAGAGTTATCAAAACAACTTCAAGAGTTGTCTGATAAAGGATTCATCCGTCCGAGCTTTTCGCCTTGGGGAGCTCCTGTCCTCTTTGTGAAAGAGAAAGATGGATCTTTTTTAATGTGGATCGATTATCGTGAGCTTAATAAGATTACCATCAAGAATCGATATCCCCTACCTAGAATTGATGATCTCTTCGACCAACTGCAAGGTGTTGCATGCTTTTCGAAGATCGACCTACGATCTAGGTATCATCAACTTCGTGTACTCGAAGAAGATATTCCTAAAACTGCATTCCGTACAAGATATGGGCATTACGAGTTCACTGTCATGCCTTTTGGTTTGACGAATGCCCCAACTATCTTCATGGACTTAATGAATAGGGTCTGTAAACCTTATTTAGACAAGTTCATCATTGTGTTCATCGACGATATTCTCATTTATTCAAAGTCTCGAGCCGATCACGAGCAACACCTTCGTTTGACATTGGAACTCCTAAAGAAGGAACAGACTTTTCGCTAAATTCTCCAAGTGTGAATTTTGGCTTAAAGAAGTGTAGGATCGATATTGACGATCAAATGAGTCAATCTGAGTCAAAATACCACTGTTTATGTGGCGGAATCACACAAACAGGTTGAATCAAAGAGAATGGAGTAGAAAACAGAAGAATATCACTTTAAACACTGTTTCTCATTCATATATTGACTTGAAAATCCAGCAGCAGTTCGGCACCAGAACTATGGGACTGTTACAAATGAGAAGCATAAACTACCTATTTATAAGGAATCTAATTCCGCTCCAAATGACACCTTGTCATTTCGAGCGGAAACACTAACTTGACTTTTACGAGCGGAATCTCATACATATACATTTTGAGCGAAATCACAATAAAAACAAATATTAAATTCTGTTTTCGTGTATGTCTAACTCATGTGATGCAAGAGATGATGTCATTGTTATGAAGTCATCATATAATATGATGACATCATTCTTGTTCAGTTCTGGAACGTAACCAAAACTCGATATAAGACGAAGTCAACAGACATATGCACTAACAAGAAGTTCAGTTTTTGGGTCATGTAGTCAACAAGCAGGGTATTCATGTGGATCCATCCAAATTGCTGCAATTAAGGATGGGAATACACCAACGACACCTACAGAAATTCGTTCTTTTCTTGGTCTCATTGGTTATTATCGTCGTTTTATTTCAAACTTCTCGAAGATCGTAGTGCCACTCACTGCTTTGACTCGGAAGAATAAGCCTTTGGAGTGGGGATCTAAGCATGAAGAAGCGTTCCAAACGCTGAAACGGAAGCTATGTGATGCTCCTGTTTTGTCCTTGCCCAATGGAAACGATGATTTCATTATCTTTTGTGAAGCGTCGAATCTAGGCTTTAGTTGTGTTCTTATGCAATGAGGTAAAGTCATAGCCTATGCGTCAAGACAGTTGAAAGTTCATGAGAAGAACTACACAACTCATGATCTTGAGTTAGGTGATGTGGTAATTGCTCTCAAAATCTGGAGACACTACCTCTATGGAACGAAGTATGTGGTTTTCACAAACCACAAAAGTCTCCAGCACATTCTTAATCAGAAGGAGCTGAACATGAGGCGGCGACAATGGGTCGAGCTCTTGAACGATTACGATTTCAAGATTCGCTACCTTCCTGGTAAGGCGAATGTCGTAGCCGATGCGCTTGGTCGAAAGGAGTGAGTCAAGCTTTATTCTGTTCAAACTCTATCTGATATTCAATCTCTTGTCCTTCAAGAACAACGATTTTGTGTAAACGAAGGCTTATTGAAATATGAGCTACCACTTCAACACGAGCTTAAACTCGAAACGAAAGGGCGATGGGTTGCTCTATTTTAAGAATCCTTATGGATGATTATCGCCCAAATCGGAGCCCTGATTGGATTCCTTGTACACCTTAACTGTCCATGAGGACGAGGAATTATATTCCTGAACCCGTACTATCCTACCCAAGAAGGACGAGGAATCCATATTCCTTAACCCATTCCCAACCCCTGGGAATCCCATGCTTTGTAGAAAGTGTGAACTCACCTTAGACTAGCTCGGCAGATAAACAAAAGGTCAATCGAGCTGCTAGAGGTCAACCACGTCCTAACATGGTTACCATACAAGTCAGGTCTAGGTTCAAATAGTGCACGTATAATTACACCAAGATAGCAAGTTACGAACACATGGTATACACGACATACACGTAAACGATATCAGACAAGTAAATACAAAGCCCAATAATGGGTTGTGCGATCAGCCATAAGCCCGGCCCAAATAATATAAACAGTCCAAGACTTGTGTGGCCCAACAATTTAAGCAAATAGTCTAACTTGTGCGATCCAATTAACCTTGTGCGACTAAACAGGACTTGTGCGATTAAGTTTGGGCTTCAAGGCCCAACAGTAATGCAGTTTATGTTGATTGTGTGAGGCCCAAGCCTTGTGCGACCGGCACTGTCTTGTGCGATCCACAAGGTCTTGTGCGATCATGCATACTCTAGTTGTACACTGCTGCCTTGTGTGATGTACCTATCTTTTGCGACTGTGCTTGTGCGTTTCACACTTGTGCGATCAGTCGCCTTGTGCGATTAAGCTCTTGTGTGATTCAAAAGCTTGTGTGATGGCACTTGTGCGACTGATCTTGTATGATCGGTTGTGAATTTCCATAAATCATGCATTGAGTTATATTGTTTCCATTTATGAAATTATCAATCAACAACTAACAGTTTCCAAACCAACCAATAATCAATCAAACAAGCATATTCTAACCGATTTCTCATGAACCCTAATTATGAATAACACATGAACAATAATCATAACACTTAAACATCTCAATCATGGCTCACAATCTAAATCACTAGCATGCTTAATAATGTAATAAACTAACCAATTCATCCATATATATTAGTCTACAGCCGATTAATCATGCAATCGATTCTAGATCATTAACAACATCAAATGATTAACAACCCACTATTGATCTACAATACTATACATGTGGACCGATTATATGAACATCAACATTAACAGTTTACATCAACATCAATCATATATCATTCCTACATCATCACGTAGAGCATGTATAGCACAACATCATACAATCATAAAAGCAATAGTTAAAACACTAACCGGTTGGAGAAAGAACAAGGATTGATCCGAATAGAAAGCTTAGAGAGAGATGAAGGTGTTGCCATCGGGTTTGAGAGGGAAAGAGAGGAGAGATTTTAGGGTTTTGATGTGTAAAGTGTTTTGCAAGTTATGAGGAGTATACCCATTCCCCATAGTGTTATGCGCAAATAAGAGGATGGGCCGAAACCATTACGGTTTGCCTTTGTGGTTCGAGTGCAAGGAGTGTGGCCCAACAAGGGCTTGTGCGACTGGGTTGTGTTGTGCGATCCGAGTTATATGTATATGTACATATATAAATTCACATAATACAAACATAAAGTCTCATAACCATTCATTAAATCAACATATCATATTATCACACAAGCTTCGCATACGTTACATTAAGCACAAAGATAAGTTCTGAAATACGAGTTGTCACATTATTCCCAAGTTGAAAGAAATTTCGTCCCGAAATTTGGTACGTACTCACTGAGGAAGCTAGTTAAGTTGCATGGTTTTCCTGGTTTTCCTGGGGTGTTACATCCTTCCCCCGTTGATCTTGAATTTCGTCCTGAAATTTCGCAGTAGCTTCAGCCTCAGTAGTGGTTGTACTGTTTGCGAACAATTGGGGATACTTTTGTTTCATTTGATCTTCGCGTTCCCAGGTGAACTCTGGGCCACGATGGGAGTTCCAACGAACTCGAACGAGAGGTATTCTAGTGCGCTTGAGGACCTTAACGTCCCGGTCCGTGATTTCAACTGGTTCCTCGACGAATCGTAACTGCTCGTCGATAGTGAGCTCCTTCAAAGGAACTATGAGGGTCTCATCTGACAGACACTTCTTCAGATTCGACACGTGGAAAATGTTGTGAACTCCACTGAGTTCTGCTGGTAGGTTTAGTTTGTAGGCCACCTTGCCTATTTTCTCTATGATGTCGAATGGTCCAAGGTATCGCGGGTTAAGTTTGCCTCGTTTGCCAAAAAGAACAACACCCTTCCAGGGTGAGACTTTGAGTAGCACTCGATCCCCAACCTGGAACTCGAGTGGTTTCCTGCCCTTATCGGCGTAGCTTTTCTGACGGTCACGAGCTTCCGCCATTCGTTGTCGTATCTGAGCAATCCTTTCTGTTGTGTCTACCACAAGTTCTGAGCCAGTGATCTGGCTATCGCCAACTTCTGCCCAGCAAAGAGGTGATCGGCATTTACGTCCGTACAATGCCTCAAATGGAGCGGCCCGAATGCTGGTGTGGTAACTGTTATTGTACGGAAATTCCACAAGTGGCAGATGCTTTTCCCAACCGTTGCCAAAGTCAATCACACATGCCCTAAGCATGTCTTCAAGGGTCTGGATGGTGCGTTCAGACTGCCCATCCATCTGTGGATGATAAGCTGTGCTCATGTCTAAACGTGAGCCAAAGGATTTGTGCATTGCTTGCCACAGTTCAGAAGTAAAACATGCATCACGATCAGAGATAATAGAGGTGGGCACCCCGTGCCTCGAGACAACTTCCTTAAGGTATACGTCTGCTAGAGTGGAGAACTTATCCGTTTCCTTGATAGCCAAGAAGTGAGCAGACTTTGTGAGTCGATCCACGATCACCCAATATAGTATCATTTCCCCGTTGGGATCTAGGCAGGCCAGTAATAAAATCCATGGAAATTTGCTCCCATTTCCATTGTGGTATCTCTGGTTGCTGGAGTAGGCCTGATGTTTCTGATACTCGACTTTGACTCTCGCACAAGTCAAACATTTACTAACGTAGGTTGCTATGTGAGCTTTCATGCTAGGCCACCAGTACGTAGTTCTGAGACCGTGGTACATCTTGTCCGAACCAGGATGTACTGAGTAACGAGACTTGTGTGCTTCATCCATTACAAGTTCTCGTAGGTTGCCATAGAGTGGGACCCAAATGCGTCCTGTTACGTAGTAGGCGCCGTCTGCCTTTTGTTCTAGCCGCTGCCTTGAGCCGTGTAGAGCTTCAGCCCTGATGTTTTCTGGTTTCAATGCTTCTACCTGAGCATCTCATATCTGTGCAGGAAGACTAGACTGGATAGTGAGTTGTAAAGCTCGTACGCTTTTAGGTGTAGTATCCTTTCGACTGAGGGCATCAGCCACAACATTGGCTTTGCCCGGATGGTATCTGATCGAGCATTCGTAATCATTCAGTAGCTCGACCCATCGACGTTGTCGCATGTTTAACTCCTTCTGTTTGAAGATATGCTCGAGACTCCTGTGATCGGTGTAAATGGCGTACTTGGTACCGTACAGGTAATGTCTCCATATCTTAACTGCAAAAACAACAGCTCCCAGCTCTAAATCATGTGTAGTGTAGTTCCTTTCATGAACTTTCAGTTGGCGTGAGGCGTACGCAATAACTTTATCCCGTTGCATCAATACACAACCAAGACCCTGAATTGATGCGTCGCAGTAAACCACAAAGTCGTCTGTGCCCTCTGGCAATGAAAGAATAGGTGCGCTGCAAAGTCTATCCTTTAGGTGCTGAAATGCCGACTCTTGTGCATTACCCCATCAATAAGTAACGCCCTTCTGCGTTAGTGAGGTGAGAGGTTGTGCAATCTTGGAAAAATCCTTAATGAACCTCCTGTAGTAACCTGCCAAACCCAAGAATTGGCGAATTTCCGTTGGTGTGCGAGGTGCAGGCCAGTTCTTAATCGAGTCTACCTTAGATGGATCAACATGAATCCCATCCTTGTTCACTACGTGGCCTAGGAAATGGACTTCGCGAAGCCAGAAGTCGCATTTCAAGAACTTGGCGTACAGCTATTCTGCTCGAAGGAGTTCCAAAATGAGTCGTAAATGCTGCTCGTGCTCCTCCTGACTCTTCGAATAGATCAGGATGTCGTCGATGAAAACAATAACGAACTTGTCTAGGTAAGGTTTGCACACTCTATTCATAAGGTCCATGAAGACCGCAGGTGCGTTTGTTAGCCCAAAAGGCATGACCAAAAACTCGTAGGGTCCATATCGAGTTCTAAAGGCTGTTTTGGAGACGTCCTCATCTCGGACTCTCAGCTGGTGATATCCCGATCTCAGATCAATCTTTGAATAGAAGCTTGACCCTTGCAGCTGGTCGAATAGGTCATCAATACGTGGAAGAGGATAGCGATTCTTCATGGTCACCTTGTTGAGTTCACGATAGTCAATGCACATTCGGAAGGTACCGTCCTTCTTCTTCACAAACAAGACTAGAGCTCCCTAGGGCGAAGAGCTAGGACGAATAAAACCCTTGTCCAAGAGTTCTTGTAGCTGCGTAGACAGCTCTTCTAGTTCTGATGGGGCTAAACGATAAGGTGCTCGAGCTATAGGCGCTGCTCCAGGAGCTAGCTCGATTTGAAACTCGACCTGGCGATGAGGCGGAAGACCAGGTAATTCCTCAGGGAATACCTCAGGAAAGTCACGTATGATCGGAAAATCTTCTATCTTCTTCTCTTTCTTCGAGGTGTCAGTAACGTGAGCCAAAATAGCAGTGTGGCACTTTCGTAAACACTTTTGGGCCTTAAGGAAAGAGATGATGCTCACAATAGCACCACTCTTGTCGCCACGAATCATGAGAGGTTCATCACCTGAGCGAGGAATACGAACGATCTTCTCATTACAAAGAATCTCTGCTTGGTGTTGGGATAACCAGTCCATCCCAATGACAACGTCAAAACTACCCAAAACTATAGGAATGAGGTCGTTAGAGAAGGTCTGGTTAGCAAGAACAAGTTTACAACCCTTGACTACGTGTGTGGCCTCGAAACTCTTACCATTAGCTAGCTCTACAGTGTGCTTGGTGTTCAAAAGTGTTGGGATACGCTTAAGCATTTGACTAACTTTTAAGGACACGTAGCTAGTATCGGCACCGGAATCAAATAAAACAGTAACATAAAAGTCGTTCAGTAGGAACTTACCCGTCACAACATTGGGATCATTCCTCGCTTCACCCTGGCCAATAACAAACACATGACCCCTTGCACCATTGCCGTTGTTATCCCCGTTGTTTCCATTCCCCTGGTTGTTATTATTGTTGTTGTTGTTCTGGTTCCGATTCAGTTGGGGACAATCCCTCTTGAAGTGGCCTTCAGCTCCACACTGAAAGCACCCTTTGTTGATGCCTTGCTGCTGGCTGCATCTGGCGTTGTGGGGCTTGTTGTTGCTGGCGATTCTGATTCGCGGGGTGTAAACTCCTGCAATCTTTCGTAGCGTGGCCTGGCTTGTTGCACCGATGACAGTTATTCCTGGTGCATGGCCCGCTGTGGTGTAGGTTACAGCGATTGCTTTTGGGGTGAACTCCCCTGTACCCTCCTTGACCTTGACTACCAGATGATTGCTGACTAGGACTCTTGTAGTCGTTGGTCCTTCTCTGCTGAGACTGAGATTGAACAGAAGTTGAACCTTTGCTTGAAGCTCCATCCCATTTTCGCTTGTTGTCACTAGGAGCATCTGAAGTAGCTGTATCACTAATACGCTTTGGTAACCTGTTCTGCTCCACTGCCTGATCAGTGAGACGATGAGCTAACTGAACAACTTGCTAGATGGTGGAGAGGTTAGAGGAAGTCACATGACTTTGGATCTCTGGCACTAAACCTTTGAGGTACAACTCAATGCGCTTGATGGGAGGATCCACCATGGTAGGGCACAAAATAGCCAGCTCGTTCGATCTTTTTGTGTACGCTTCAATTTCTGACCCCGTCATCTTGAGGTTGAAGAACTCTACCTCCAGTTTATGGATATCATCACGATTGCAATACTCCTCCTTGATTAGTTCCTTAAAGTTGTTCCATGGGGTGGCATTAGTAGCAACCAACCCCAGCATTTGGACTTGAGCCTTCCACCACGTGAGCGCTATACCCTCGAGAGTACCGGTAGCATACTTCACCCAACGAGCCTCAGGGCATTCACACATCTCGAAGACAGATTCGAGTTTCTCAAACCAGTGGAGGAGACCTACTGCTCCTTCGGTACCACTGAAGGTACTAGGTCGACAGTCCATAAAGGTCTTGAAAGTGCACACAGGAGGCTGTGCAGGTTGACCTGTCGTGAGAGTAAGAAAGGACAAAGTTTAACACAAAGGTTGGTTCACGAGAGTAGGATCTAGGGATCCTAGAGTGAGTTGTGGTCGCAGGGTATACCTCCTGCCTGAGCGGCTGCAAGTGCCGCAGTAACTTTTGGTTAATCAGAGCCGTCAACTGGGCTTGAGTCATGTTAACGCGTCCAGCCATGATCTTCATATCAAGGGAAACATGGGTGAGAGGGGTTCGCGAAAGTGCGATGACAGAAGAGAGTAAGAACACACGTGTTTCCAAACAATAGTGGTTACGTTTATCCAAACATACGATAAGCATAGTTCTATGTAATCTAGCAAGTAGGCAATGTAAACATAAATCATATCACCTAGAATGTCGAGTCTTGCACGTGGAGCGAAGCGTCGTTGCGGATTGTTGAGCACTGTTCAGGTTATAGTCTGGTTTTAACAAAAACTTTTTCCCTTATTAAAACCAAGTTCGCTATAACTAATGGCTCTGATACCAATCTGTCACACCCCCAAAATCCACATGCGGAGTATCACCGCTTGGAGGCGTGACTGACCAGGATCAAGCCACCAATCATATTGAACAAGCATGTAAGTAAACATAAAATCCAACACAATATAATTGGTGTCCAAACAAACATAGTTTAAGTTGCAAGCGGAAGCATAATGTCTAAAACCAAAGCATAAGTTATAATGTTTAAGTTTATCATGAACACTCAATGTCCATGCTCCACAACGACTCTTCCCCATGCAAGCTCCAGCTAAGTACCTATTGACCTGCAAAGCATGTAGTAACAAGTCAACAACTAAGTTGAGCGAGTTCACAGTTGGGTGTTGGTTTAAGTTATTCCAAAAACGTAGTTTCCTTTAACTGGCATCCTCGCCGTGGGGGTTACCCCATAGTTGAAAACGTGTTTTGTTTAATCCCATTTACTCTGGCAATCCAGCCGTGGGGGCTAGCCCATGTTAAATTATCTGGCTCTACGGTCGTGGGGGCTACCCCATGTTTATACTACTAGACTCGTTACCATATCGACCGCTGACTTTAGTCATGTTTATGTGCCGTTAGCGTAAATGTCTATCATCATTGACGTGCCCAGATCCATTAGTTCACGCCCGTCCTCTGCGGCACGGTGTGAGGCTTGTCAGACCTAAATAGCGCTATCTAACTAATGACCCGCTCGCCATTGGCCCGGCGTTTAAGTCGATATAAAAAGGAGGGACTTCGTGATAGAGTTTTGGTCTAGTGAAATTAAATGTCTATGAGGACGAGGAATTATATTCCTGAACCCGTACTATCCTACCCAAGAAGGACGAGGAATCCATATTCCTTAACCCATTCCCAACCCATGGGAATCCCATGCTTTGTAGAAAGTGTGAACTCACCTTAGACTAGCTCGGCAGATAAACAAAAGGTCAATCGAGCTGCTAGACGTCAACCACATCCTAACATGGTTACCATACAAGTCAGGTCTAGGTTCAAATAGTGCACGTATGATTACACCAAGATAGCAAGTTACGAACACATGGTATACACGACATACACGTAAACGATATCAGACAAGTAAATACAAAGCCCAATAATGGGTTGTGCGATCAGCCATAAGCCCGGCCCAAATAATATAAACAGTCCAAGACTTGTGCGGCCCAACAATTTAAGCAAATAGTTTAACTTGTGCGATCCAATTAACCTTGTGCGACTAAACAGGACTTGTGCGATTAAGTTTGGGCTTCAAGGCCCAACAGTAATGCAGTTTATGTTGATTGTGAGAGGCCCAATCCTTGTGCGATCGGCACTGTCTTGTGCGATCCACAAGGTCTTGTGCGATCATGCATACTCTAGTTGTACACTGCTGCCTTGTGTGATGTACCTATCTTGTGCGACTGTGCTTTTGCGTTTGACACTTGTGCGATCAGTCGCCTTGTGCGATTAAGCTCTTGTGTGATTCAAAAGCTTGTGTGATGGCACTTGTGCGACTGATCTTGTACGATCGTTTGTGAATTTCCATAAATCATGCATTCAGTTATATTGTTTCCATTTATGAAATTATCAATCAACAACTAACAGTTTCCAAACCAACCAATAATCGATCAAACAAGCATATTCTAACCGATTTCTCATGAACCCTAATTATGAATAACACATGAACAATAATCATAACACATAAACGTCTCAATCATGGCTCACAATCTAAATCACTAGCATGCTTAATAATGTAATAAACCAACCAATTCCTCCATATATATTAGTCTACAGCCGATTAATCATGCAATCGATTCTAGATCATTAACAACATCAAATGATTAACAACCCACTATTGATCTACAATACTATACATGTGGACCGATTATATGAACATCAACATTAACAGTTTACATCAACATCAATCATATATCATTCCTACATTATCACGTAGAGTATGTATAGCACAACATCATACAATCATAAAAGCAGTAGTTAAAACACTAACCGGTTGGAGAAAGAACAAAGATTGATCCAAATAGAAAGCTTAGAGAGAGATGAAGGTGTTGCCGTCGGGTTTGAGAGGGAAAGAGAGGAGAGATTTAGGGTTTTGATGTGTAAAGTGTTTTGCAAGTTATGAGGAGTATACCCATTCCCCATAGTGTTATGCGCAAATAAGAGGATGGGCCGAAACCATTACGGTTTACCTTTGTGGTTCGAGTGCAAGGAGTGTGGCCCAACAAGGGCTTGTGCGACTAGGTTGTGTTGTGCGATCCGAGTCATATGTATATGTACATACACAAATTCACATAATACAAACATAAAGTCTCATAACCATTCATTAAATCAACATATCATATTATCACACAAGGTTCACAGACGTTACATTAAGCACAAAGATAAGTTCTGAAATACGAGTTGTCACATTATCCCCAAGTTGAAAGAAATTTCGTCCCGAAATTTGGTACGTACTCACTAAGGAAGCTAGTTAAGTTGCATGGTTTTCCTGGGGTGTCACATCAAGTGATTACAAGCTTCCTATCATCAAAATCTCATCCTACAACCTACTTGAATCTTGAAGGTATAACATTTATGTTTAAATCAAACTTTAGATTCTTGGTTGTTCTTGATGATTTGAAGTTTCTCTTGAATCTTGGGATTTTCACTAAACTTGAAATCTAAAATGAAATGGGTCATGATACAAGTAAAAATGGTGATGTACATATATGTATATATAACCGTACATATGTATGTGTGTATATGAGTTTTGAAGTTTGATATCTTGTTAAGTACTTGTTTATGTTGTTACATGTTCTTGAATGGTGGTAAAAATGCAAGTATTTGGTGATTTATGTATGATATGTTAAATGAAAATTACATCAGCAAACAAACCTGAATATATCACATATTTGATGCATCTAAACACATAAAATGTTGATGTTATGATAGTATGCTTTAGGCACTTGTACATGTGAAAATATGTTGATTTAAAGCTCAAGAAGTGATAAAAAATGGTTGTATGACAAAAGTGTTTTTCAACAGGTTATAAACACTAAAAATAACATTATTTGGTATAACATAGTGGCATGAAACTTTGACCTAGGTTTGATAGCTTTGCATGTTGTACATATAGCTTAAAAAGTGGTAAAATATGCGAAATTTGCATGATTTATGTGCTTTACTTAAGACCTGCACTATCATGAGTATAACCATTATTTTATTCAGTAAATAACATGGGTTATGTTAAAATTTCAAGTCGTTTCGATTTGGGATGGTTCGGGTAATGTTTGATGCAAAACTATGCGATAAAACGGTTAAAAATCGTCTTTTCGGAGGATTTTTATAAAACTATTTTAGATCAGTAACCAAAATGATATTTTTGATATAAAAATAAGTATTTTAACTTATATTAAGTTTACTTGGTGTTTGGTTGGTCATAGATGACTTCCGGCGCCCAAAAATGTTACCGAATCACTAAAATACGTATTTTTCGACATACACTAGAATGGTTTGTTCATGGGTAAATTTTATGTGTTACAATGTGCTATGTGTTTTACAATATGTGTATGATGATGTGTTAGTGTTGACAAGATTATGTGTATTACTCTTGAGTATATATATACAAATACACCAATATAATAAAAAATAATAACTTTTTGAGAAAAATCTCAAAGTTATGTGAAAATTCTAAGTATCAGAGAAACTCATGTATTTTTGTGAGTTTTGATTTTTAAATCATTCTTATTTAATTTAGGACGAATAAATAAATTGTGGGATTGTGTTAACATATAAAAACGCACCCAAAGGTGAGTACATAGTCCCCTCTTTTACTATTTTCAATTGTTTTGGGGTGATTCATATGTATCAAACGATTTCAATATTTCAACAATGGTTTCAAAACGATTGAGATGGTTTATATTAAACAAATAACGATTTCAATAATGTGAATGAGCTTGTTGGTTGTAGTTACATAACGAATGACATTCATTAATTTTGGCCGAACCAACCAGTATTAGGTTATGGTACCATAGGATCTGACAAATCCCGTTATCAGACTGCACCCATGGTTATGTGTGGGTTAGGTGGGTAACGACTGAATCTGTGATTGTTAATTTACCCTTTGGTGGTTTATTAATGCGAGAAGCGATAGGCGAGATAGTCGAGTCACAAAGGTTTGGATGTTATTAGCGAGACAATCAAAAGTAGTTTCACGATCTAAAACGAGAATGATTTAAACGACTAAAGCAATTTTTAACGAATTAAACGATTTGGGTAAACGATTGGTTTTCGGTTAGTGTTTAGATAACGGGACGGGCGTAATGTGATGAAAGCATGGTGGATACACCGCTGGTACTTCCTATATATATACGTTTTCATCATATTACATACCGTGGCGTTATTTAGTTCACTTGGGTAAACAATTTGAAACGATGTCACACAAATGAGGTTTTCGAAATGATATAAACTATACGAATTTTATTAACAAGATTTTATTAAATAAATGTTTTGGGTTAAGAATCATGGCTACGAGATTTTATAAACTATAACCAACTTAATTTGAGTTGGTTAGTTATGTCGCAATACAATGCTTTTCAAAACAAGGTTTTTAATTAAGTATTGCAACATGTAAACTAGCCATGAATCCGACACTCTCAAAACCCTATGTACTCGCCAGCATTTCTTTGCTGACTTTGTTTTCACTTATGTTTCAGGTGTTGTTGAATGATGTTGATTGCTAGGATGCATGCTCACATAGGACTGGACGAGGCCTTAGTTGTCACACCCCGAAATTATCAGAGCATTGGCGTGACTGGACCGGTATCTTCATTGCACAGCGGAAGTAAATAAGCTAAGTCTTTTAGAAAATGAACGCCACTAAGTACTCGACTCTTCATGGTTCTCCTATTCCAACCGTGCCATAATTTCTGAAATGCAACCTGAGAAAGAAACATGCGAAAAATCAACATAAAGTTGAGCGAGTTCATAGTTTGTTTGTAAAAGATTTGAAATAAATCTTTTTGAATAACCGGTTTTTGTAGTATTGTTGAGAAAACGTATTTAAAAATCATTTTCTTGTCAAGTTATATGGAAACTTTGTATGAAAACATGGTATGTATCTTGTATAAATCATGTATTCTTGTGTAAATCAAGTATTCTTGTATGTATCATGTATTCATGTATGTATCATGTATTCTTGTATATATCATGTATAAATCAAGTCTTTCTTGTATGTATCATGTATTCTTGTATAAATCAAGTATTCTTGTATGTATCATGTTGTTAATGGGTTGCAAGGCCATTAACATGTGACACGACATAGGAAGTCACCAAACCATAGGCATCATTCTAGTAGTCGATTCACGACTGAGACACAAAAACACTACTCGGTACTAGTTGTCACCAAGAGTGGGGCTGCCCTGACACCCGTTAGATCTAACCTTTTGTTCTGCGGTCTAAGTATGTACACGATTAATGGTGCTTATGGTACCTTATTCGTGACACTATTTCTCGTATCATTCCTCAAAACGCATCATACTTGGTACTAGTTATCACCAAGAGTGCTTCTTGTTTATGTATTCATCATATCAAGTATCAATTTTCAGTTCTTGTATTCTTTATGTCAAGTAACAATTCTCATGTGTTTGTATACTCTTGTATTTGTATTTTCTCGTAGTTTAGAAAACTAGAATTCGTGTGTAAACGCTTGTTTGAAAAAACCGGTATAAAACATAAGTTTTTCGTAAACCATTTGTGTCAGTTAAAACTTGCTTGTAAAATGGTTTAGAAATATGTAATTCTTGTATGCTTTGCAAAAAGTGCATGTCTTTCCACCCCGAAAAAATTTAGAAAAAGGTAAAACCGTAAAAAGGTGGGGTTATGAACTCACCTGAATATTCCTGTGCAAAGCTAGCTTAATACGACTTCGTGATGTCGTTTCCAAGATGAGACTCGCTAACATGCATTCTACAATATTCCTAACACGGAATGTCTTATAAGTTTCTAATTAATGCGGTAACTAATCTACGTGTTACCGAGCTCCACCGAATCGTTGTCCGAATGATTCGACGGTTTGTTGTTGACTTAAAAGAAACGAAGAAGTTATACTTGCTAAGTTTCGTTTTATTATCACGATAATTTACTAAGTCTATACACACTTAGTTTTCGAAAGATTTAAAGTATGTAAACATATCGAAAGTATTTCGTTAGTCGTCTCTGCAAGTCGTGCATCTATGTTGCGAATGCTTTTATAATATCTAACGAACTCGTATTATATATTGTGCCTTGTATGATAGTTATCAAAATATGGTTTTTGCCGTTTAGGCGTTTTGTAATAAATGTAAAAGTTATATTCACTTTATAAAAGGACCGTCGGCTTGACGTGTTTGAAAATAAAAATATAACTATGTTTACTTTAAAAGCGTACGAACTAACGACGTTTTGCAATAAATATATAAACCATATTTATTTTATAAAACGACTACGAGTTGTTATATATTTATTTTATAAAAGAATTGCCGTTTTCGTATGTGATAAAGCGTCGTCGAAAGTGATATACACATTTACATTGGTTCTTATAAGAGTCGCTTTTCAAAACATGTTTTGCTTTTACGGGTTTTCTCGAAAAACGGGCAGAGTTTCCTCTGTTTTTGGACGGCCCCGACAACACAAGTTGTCGTTATTTTAACAAAATTGAATCAAGATTCAATAATCAATATAATTAATATTGTTAAATATATCAAATGTAACTATAATTCATCGGTTCGAGCTCGTCATCACGTAATAAACATAGGAAATAATTAACGTGAATATTATTCATTCTAAATCCTTTACTGAATCTTCGTGTCGGAACGTTGACTGAGTTAACTGGGTCTGAGTTGACCGAGTTGACTCGGTTTGACCGAGTCAACCTGAACCACGAACCGAACCTGCTGACCTGAAACTGCGTCTGACCATGTTTGACTTCTGCTGACCGAACCGAACCGAGAATCTAAGGTCTGAATCTGATACGCCACTGAAACCACGAGACCCGAAATATCCCGAAACGTGAACTGAACATCATCAGCCATAATCATTTGCAAGAATTAATGAGAAACGGGGGGTGTTTTACCGGAAAGCATGTCGAACCAGAACCACCACCGTCACCGCAGTGGCGGCGCTGCCGTCGCCGCCTTTCTTCTCTCCGGCTTCTCTCTCTTCTCGGGTTGCTCTCTCTCTCTCTCTCTCTCTCGCCGCCTCTGTTTTTGCCGCCGCACCACCACCGTATGGTGGTGGTGGTCTTCCGTTTGTCGATCGAAGGGGGGGGTTAACAAGCAGGCAGGTTGTGGGTGGTGTGACCGGTGAACACCAGCTCCGGCAGCCGATCGATTTGACTGCCGAACAGGAGACGAGGGAGAGAAAGGGGTAGCAGGGGATCTCTTGTGTGTATGGAGAAGATGAGTTCTTGTGTTTGATTTATTTGAAGAAGAGGAAGTCTAGGTCATTTATGTGTGTGTGTATATAAAATGTCTGCATATTTGAGGAACAAGAGAGGTGATAAGGGTCTTATATAGATCTTAGAGAGATCTAGTGAGGATTTTGCAAATCTTGCCAAGATTCTATTGGGATTTTATAGGATTTTCTATAGATTTTGTGTAGATTTATAATCCTTGAGTAGATCTTGTAGAGATCTCAATATATCTAATCCTTGAGTAGATCTTGTAGAGATCTCAATATATCTAAATTACCGGTTGTCACGTTAGTGACTTAATAAACTTGTTTATTTAGATTTCCAGACGATTTAAATATTTAATGTTTAATAAAACGAAACTTCAAATTTCCGTGTGTTTTGAAACAATGATTCTATTACAACACTCCCCGACAATTCCGCCGCGATTTGTTGTTTTACGCGGTCGGGGTGTGACACATAATTGCATACTTAGTACATTTGTTTTACATCACATGCTATGTATGTCCATTTGTTGCATACTTAGTACATTTGTTTTACATCACATGCTATGTATGTCCATTTATTGCATACTTAGTACATTTGTTTTACATCACATGCTTACATTTTTGGTATGACATTTGGTTTGTTTAAATGGGACAAAAATACATTCATTAACATTAGCTACGCCGTTCGTTAGTAGGTAGTGGTACCATAGGAATTGACAACTCCCGTTCCTGACATCCTAGGTATGTTTGGATGGAAGGAATGACCAAATTCGATACACATAACTTAGATAAACCTTTAATTTGTTTAAGGGTTTATCACCACAGTCTCAAGGCTTGAATGTATGTATTTTCACAATACCGCATAGATGTTTGTATCAGTAAAGCATGCATTATTTTACAAAGCATAACTTTTGATTTATTCAAATACTTTGTTTAGTACATTTTCACATATGATTAAGTAGTCACTTTTTGCTTATCATACATGAGATCTATTTACACATTTCATGATTTACATTTGGCATTAAACATGGTTTTCACACAAACATTTTGACATTTGATTATACATAAACATTTTTACATTGGTGGTTTGTTTGGTAAGTGATTTAAGTAACGAGACGTGTGTAATATGATACAAGCATGGTGGATACGCCGCTGGTACTTCCTATATATAAGTGCTTGTATAATATTACATATCGTAGCGTTACTTAAACCATTTCAATTTTGACATATTACATTTTACACAAATTAACATATCTTTACAAAACATTGTTTTACAAACAACACATTTTATACAAATTCATTTTACTTGGTTATTTATTTAACCATACATATTTCTTTTATATCATTTGTTTCCTTATCGATTTTTACATGATTTATAAAACAAAAACATTTTACAAGGTTCATGACTACTTTTGTGAAACATTTTCTTAAACTTTTAAGTCATGAATCCTAAATCAATAAAACCTATGTATCTCACAGGCATTTTTATGCTGACGTACCTATTTTCACATGTGTTTCAGGAAATGATGCATAGGATTGATCAAGATACACTTAGGCGGACTCGGGCCTTAGTGACAATAAAAGATGCAAGACTAGTTAATTTAGCTATACTTGGGAGCTGCCCCATGCTGCAATCGATGCAACCGTCACCATTCAAATCAGATACCCTGCTTCAAATGTACCCATTGTGGATGATGGGGACATTTGGTTGACATATGCCGCTTTGCTATTCAAGACAAAGTTGTTGCAAACCTTGCTGCTGCTCAACCTCCTGCCAGGAAACCTTATGCCGGTACTGCACTGATGTGCAACAAGTGTAATGCACCTCACCGAGCTTACCTGCAGTGTCATCTGTGTACATCATGTGGACAACTCGGTGACCTGGCAAATGCTTGTCAATTCAACCCAATCCAAGGTGGTCCAAACCAACCCCAAGTCAACCCTGCTCAAGCTCGTTTACCGTCTGGTACTTGGTACAACTACGGCGAGACGAGCTATTTCAGGAACAAGTAATAAGAGAATGTCAATGCAAATCTGACCCACGTATAAGCATTTGGCTGAGTATAAGATGTTGCTGTTTTAATTTTATGCTTTTGTTTATTTGTTTTTCTTGTAATCAGAAACAATTAGGTTTGTTTATAAATAAATCATTGTTCCTAAATTCTTATGTACAAGTGTAGTTACTTGGGTGTATGGCATTTCCCTATAACACCTACATTAAGGAACTATGTTCTTTACAAACTACTCTTGTGATTCTCCCATTCTCGTGTTTGCTCATGAATTCCTCGAAAATTTTAAGTACTCGTTTCATTCTAAGAGACGAAGTACATGAAATAAAGTGACATTATGAGTAATCCTGCTTTTTGCACATCTGTGCCTTTAAATCCTTGGTTTGATAACTGAGGGTATTTGCAATCTCATACCATATCATTACATTCTGATTTTCATAACAACATGCATAGCATAAGTTTTCAAAACAACCTTCGTGATTTCAAAACATTCCATATAGTTTGTAAACATTTTTAACATAGTATATATATTTACTTAATATATCAAATGCATGATTTCAAAAGCATTGTCCATGTTTTCAAAAACAACCTTCATGATTTCAAAATATTTCAAATAGTTTGAAAACAATTTTAACACAGTATAGTTATGTAATATATCAAGTGCATGATTTCAAAAAGCATTACCCATGTTTTCAAAAACCTTATACATAATTTCAAAAAAAAAAAAAAAAAAAAAAAAAAAAAATCTCGCATGATTTTAAAACATTTTTTTTATTTATCTAAATACACCTACTTTATGATTTCAAAAGTACTACGTAAGGTTTCAATAAAAAAAAAAAACCCCATGCATAGTTTTCAAAAGCATTTTTTTAGTTATACTTCTTTGTTGTTAAGACATTGTAACTCTTATATTTCAATAAAACAAAATCGCAAAATTCCATGTGTTATGAAACAATGATTCTGTTACAACACTCCCCGACGTTTCCGCCACGATTTGTTGTTTTACGTGGTCGGGGTGTGACAAGAAAGTCAAACACTGTTTGACTTTCTCGCTAGGAAAGCGATAAAAGAATGAAGGAAGCTTACAAAGGGTCCTTGCTAGGGAGAACTTGATCTTATAATTCTCAGGTATGAAGTTTATAAACCTCAATTTAGAGAATTTAGATTAAGGGTGAGGAAAAATGAATGAGAGGCATTGCTATTTATACTAGTTGATGAAGAACAAGATCAAGACATGTGTTTGTGTGGCAAACAAGCATTAGATCATAGCCATACATGTGTTAGGCCAGCTAATCTTTGCTTGGAGAAGGCTTAACTTGCTCATTAAGGTGCCAAAACAATCAAACAAAACAAAGGACTTAAGCTGATTTGAAGAAAACAACTTTCTGCCCAGATGTGATGGTTGCGTGGCATGACCACAAGGCCATATGGCCGTCGCGCGATGCCAGGGTGTAGGCTGGAATTTTCAAAGTTTGGCAGGAATGGTCCCTGCACGTGTTTAAACTTGTTTTCGACGTTTTTAACCTCCGTTAAGCCATTTTCAAGGCTCTAAAAGGTCGTTAAAGTGTAGGGGACCTGAAATATGCTCGGAAATATCACGGATGTCGGTTCGTTTGGTCGTAGGGTTATGTTGTTCGGTTATTTATGGCGAAACTCGAACGGACGCGAAAACGAACCAAATTAAGCGACGATTTGTATTTTTGCATGCCGATCACTAAAATAAAAATATTTTAGTGTGTACAAAAAATTTTGGATGTCCAGATGTGGTCAGAACGTAAGATATGCGCGTAAATGCAAACTTGCGCCGTCTTTGACGCTTTTAGTCCCTGAAAGATCAATTAAGCATATTCTCGCACACCGAACCACTCAAAGCTTATTTCTAAGCTATGTTTAGGTTATATATGGTATGTTTAGCTTATGATCAATTTCCCGACTGTGCGTTGCCTTACGAAACGGCAGACTTTTGCAAGTTGACTCAAATAGTCCTTGAGGGCGAATAAACTTGTTTTTGCCAAACCAAACTCTTCAAAACTTATTTCTAAGTTATGTAAAGGTTATTTAAGGTATGTTAAGCTTATGTTGCTGTTCCAGAGTGTTTGTCGCGTTAAAATGACAGCGTTTACGCACCAGTTTGCGTATAACCTTCCAGAAAGCGATTTAAAGCTTGAAATCGAACTCTAATCAAATCGTAAAATCATCAAACACAAATTCACACATAATAACACCAAAACACATATAATAACACCAAAGCACATTGTTTTATTGATAATTAAGATTGTTTTACATTGTACATCGATTACAGAACACAGTTGTCACATTGAATATAAGCATCACAATATACCACAAAATCCTCTATACCTTCGGGTAAAGACAAGATCGGTGCACTGCAGAGTTTTTGTTTCAAGAGTTGGAAAGCATCTTCCTGTTTCGTTTCCCAAGAATATACTACGCCTTTCTGTGTTAGTGCGGTGAGTGGTTGAGCGATCTTCGAGATGTCTTTAATAAATCTGCGATAATACCCAGCGAGACCAAGAAATTATCGCACCTCCGAAGGATTCTTCGGTGCCGCCCAATTTCTGATAGCATCAATCTTTGCGGGATCCACGTGTATCCCCGATTCTTTCACAATGTGGCCAAGGAAGTGTACCTCTCGAATCCAGAAGTCACGCTTAGAGAATTTCGCATAAAGTTGTTCCTTCCTCAAAAGTTCCCAGATAAGGCGTAAGTGTCGTTCGTGATCCTCCTTGCTCTTAGAGTAGATTAAGATGTCATCGATAAACACAATGACGAAATCATCAAGATGCAGTTTGCACACGCAGTTCATGAGGTCCATGAAAACCGCTAGTGCATTAGTTAACCCGGACGGCATAACCAGAATTCGATCTTCGAGTTGGCCATACCGCATTCGAAAAGCCGTTTTGGGGACATCCTCCTCTCAGACTCTCATCTGATGATAGCCAGATCTTAAATCGATCTTCGAGTAAAAACTTGACCCTTTCAACTGGTCAAACAGATCATCGATACGTGGAAAAGGGTAACGGTTCTTGACTGTCACCATGTTGAGCTCTCGATAGTCTATGCACATACAAAAAGACCTGTCCTTTTTCTTCACAAATAGAACTGGGGCTCCCCATGGCGAAGAACTGGGTCGGATAAAACCTCTATCCAACAGTTCTTGGAGTTGATTAGACAGTTCCTGCAACTCTCCTGGTGCAAGGCGATAAGGGGCACGAGCAATCGGGGCTGCCCCAGGTGTGAGGTCAATCTGAAACTCCACCTGACGGTGTGGAGGCAAACCAGGAAGTTCTTCCGGAAATACATCAGGAAATTCATGGACAACAGGTAAATCTTCGATTTTCCTTTCTTCAGACTAAGTGTCTGTAATAAGTGCTAAAATGGCATGATAGCCCTTACGTAAAAACTTATGGGCTTTCATAGCTGAGATGACGCCGAGCATTGCACCCCTACAGTGACCTTGAACCAACAAAGGCTCTCCACTAGGGAGAGGAATACGCACGATTTTCTCTTTACAGAGAATTTCCGCTTGATGCTTAGACAACTAATCCGTACCGACCACTATGTCGAAGCTACCAAGAGTAACAGGAAGAAGGTCGATGTCGAACATTTGACCCACAAGATCTAGTTTACACCCAAAATGAACATGTGAAGCTTCTAATGTTTTGCCATCAGCCAATTCTACTACATGCTTATCTTCTAGAGGTGTTGGAGTTAACCCTAATCACTGACTGAACTTTAAGGACACATAACTCCAATCGGCACCGGAATCAAATAACATAGAAGAAAAGAGATTGTTCACAGAAAACGTACCAGTCATGAGATTTCCTTCATTCTCTAGCATCACCAGCACCAATCGTAAATACTCTTCCATGAGCACCATTGCCCCCATTGTTGTCGTTATGGTTCTTCCCGGCGTTGTTATTGTTATTCTGACGGTTTGTTGGTGCATGTTATATGACAACAGCTTTGGATTGGTCTTTGGATATTAAACAGAAGATTGGATCATGAAGACTTAAAGAAAAACGAGCTCTATGAAGTCCAATCAGTCCAAGTTTGTACTAAGTCTATTAGGCCCAAGTTTATGTGACAAATGTAATATGGGCAAAGCCCAATTCGTGTATAGGAGGTTGTAGCATATAAACAACCTCTTGCTACATGTTTAGTGTTAGACACTTGAGACAGAATAGACACTTAAGACAACTAGAGAGAGCATTCAAGTGTGAGAGCTTAAGAACAAAACAGAAATCGGCTGTTAGGTTCTGGTAGATCTTAGTGATTGTAAAACGTTTCTAAAGGTTTGATAATCACAGAAGATCAGTTTAAAAGTTTGTGTGTTTGTGTGTTCGAGTTCTTGTTCTTCTACATATTCTTGTTTCTGGGTTCGAAGATCAATCAAGGGGATTCCGCACCCTTGATAGATTAACAGTCTTGTACGATCCATACGTGATTAAGGGACCTACAATTGGTATCAGAGCTTTTGCTCTTGTGCATGGTTCAAGACTGAAGACTGGATTCAAGTTGTGTTTCGGTTGAAGAAGTTTTGGTGTCTCATTCATAATTTTCGTGAAGAACAGCAAGAACAAGGAAGAACAGTTCAAAATTCTGAGTTTTGATCTGTTTTGGTAGTTGGTTGTTTGAAAATTTCGAGTTAAAGTTCTGGGTTTTTTGCGAAGAACACGAAGAACACTTGAAGAACAGTTTAAATTCGTGTACTTTAATCTGTTTTGATTATTTGTTTTGACTGTTTTCGTGTTTTTGTAGGAAATCTGATTGAGATTTTGCTTGAAAAGTTTCAAAAGAGGAAGCAGATTTCGTGTTGTTAGTTGCTGCTGTTGTTAGCTGCTGCATGTTTCAGGATTGGGTGGCTGGGTGGCCCAATCAGATCTTGAGCGATTTTAACAGTTATCTCGGTGACCGGCGAAGTTAAATCCAAAGGCGACTTTGGTAACCGTAAAAATTTTCCACAGCGAAATTATCACGGTTTTCGGCGAATTTACAGTCGTCGTTATAGCGAAACTAAGCAGCGAACTTGACCAGCGAAATAAACTGATTCACCAGCGAAAGTAACAGATCAGCGAAATTAACCAGTTGGACCAGCGAAATTAACAGAACTCAGCGAAACTAGGAGAGAAATTAAGGGGTGGAATTTCAGTTGGCAAGCGTCGAAAATATTTCAGAGTTTTGCAAATAGAAATTGATCCGTAGCTCGTTTGGAGAAACTGTTTGCACCGTTGAATTCGTGGGATTTTTAGGACAAAAAAAAAAAAAAAAAAAAATTTGTACGGTTTTATCAGTCTGTTACGTTGGAATTTGGTATCATTGGACTCTGGAAAATCCCGATTTCGGTTTTCGACACTAGATATCATTGGATTCGTCTCTTCGAGACGATTCTAACGGTGTAATTTGGTAACCACTGTTTTCCGAAAAATTTTGTACGGTTTTATCAGTCTGTTACGTTGAAATGTCGAACATGTCAAAATTGAACGAACTCTTAAGGATGGAGCATGAGGTAGGCACGACGAACAAACCACCTAAGATGATGAAGGTGGAGAACTACTTGACTTGGAAGGATAGGTTTCAATCTTTTGTTGAGTACCAGGACACGCGTATGTGGATATGCATAGACGATGGGTATGTGAACCCAACTCATGATTTTGAGGGAAGACAACGTATAACTGCTTACGTTGATATGGATGCCGAACAAAAGAAAATGTATGAGGCTGAGAAGAGAGCCTTGGCAGCCATTAAAATGTCTTTACCTGATGGCATCAAGCATACCTTTAAGAAGTACACTACTTCAAAGGAAATGTGGGATGCACTAGAGAAGAGATATGAGGGAACTCCTGATGTCAAGAAGAACAAGGTTGATCTACTGAAGAAGCAGTTTGCTGTGTTCAAGTACATGAAGAATGAGTCACTTGAAGACGTCATCACTCGATACTACCATCTGATGTCAGAACTGGATACTTATGATATAGATTGCTATACTGACATTGAGAAAAACGACAAGCTGCTTGATGCTCTACCGGCTAAATGGGATATCTACACTCTCATGATTAAGGGAGAAGCAGATTATGACACGAAGGAATTGGAAGAAGTAGTTGGAAAGCTTAGAGCTTATGAGCTTAGTATGAAGAAAAAGGACACTGGTTATGATCAGGTTCAAGATCCAGGGATATACAATGGGCTTACATCTTCTACACCTCATGATGCTTCTAGCGACTCTGCAACTGCATTTCTTTCGTGTGATAAGGAGCAGGTCACAGTGAATGAGGATGGTGATGTGTGCTTTGTAGCTGCTGCAGGAGGATCAACAGGAGTCAAGAGAACATCAACCTCAAAGCAAAGTAGTAGTGCAAGGTCAATGCCTATGAGTGTGAAGTCTGCTGAAGGACATCTTGCTCTACTTGCTTCTTTTGTTGCGTCTTATGAGAACTACATTCAAGGGAAAATATCTGATCCTGCCACTTTAGATGAAGATTATGATCAGATTGACCCTGACGATCTAGAAGAGATGGATCTACAATGGCAGATGGCCATGATTTCGAGACGTGTGAAGAGGTTCATGAACAGAACTGGAAGGAAGTTTGTAGGAAAGAGCGTAGGTTTTGACAAGACAAAAGTCAGGTGCTTTAACTGTCAGAGTTATGGTCATTTCGCTAGGGAATGTCAAAAACAAAAGCATGAGAATACGAATCAAAGTTCAAACAATCGGAATGCTTCAAACAACTCTAACTCTAACTCAAGGGCGTTGATATCTACTGCAAGAGAAGGCTCATATGACTGGAGCATTCACTTAGAAAATGATGAGAATGTCACTCAAGCATTCATGGCAGAGATCACTCAAATCAATGATGGTGAAGCTACAGTAGATGAGGCTAAAGTTGAGAAGAAGAGTGAAGTTGAGGAAGCTAAGGCTGATCAGACAACAGATGCTGAAGAGGATAAGCCTGAGTCTGAGCATGAAATGGAAGCTGATGAGAAAGATGAAATCATCAAAAGAATGGAAGCTCAACTTGCTGCTCTCATGGCCAACTCAGACAAATCGACAGGAGAGGTAAGAAACTCTGCCACTTCTATGTGTTTAAAGTGTCGTGAACTACAGGGTGAAGTTGACAAATTGTCAACTCAAAACAAAAGTCTTGTGAGTGAAATGTCTAACGTAAAAGAATCAAACTTCTTTGCCAAAAGAAACGAGTCATCATATTTGAAAAAGATAAAAGGCTATGAAGCTGAAATTGAAGTTTTAACCAGCAAACTAAACGAAAAACTTCAAGTCATAGACTTAGCTCACGACATGATGGCTGAGAAAACAAAAGAGATTTCTGATAAAAACAAAGAGTTGTCAGATGCACAACTTAAAATTGTTGAACTTGAAAAGAAATTAGGTCAATTCAGAGATTCTACTTTTGTTATGAAACATATGATGGGTGGGTTAAAGAAGAGTAATGACAAGACAAGTGTGGGATTCCAGGGCTTTAATGAAGTCCCACCTCCTCTTAGTCATGACTATTCTTTCCTACCTGATGAGGATGAGCTTACAGACTGTCTGTCAACATCACCAAGTAGTTTCACATCCATTCAAGATGATGTGTTTGAAGATAATGATGCTAAGAAGGAAAATAACAGCAAACCTGTTTTGAAAAAGAATAATACACCTTCTAAAAACAATAATCAAACTTTTGTTAAAAAGGTTAATTTTGTTCAAGGAAGTGATATGAAAACCGAAACAGCTGTTATTGAAAAGGTATCAAATGTAGAGTTTGCTAGAAACAAAAACATAGAAAAATCTGAAATTAAGCAAACTGAGCAAAATCCTTCCAAGGCATCATCATCAAAATCAGAATCTAGTTCAAAGGCTTCAACTAAGAAGTCTTCGAATAAGAGATCGTGCTTCAAATGTCACACAAAGGGACATGTAGCTAGCTGCTGTCCTAACAAAAAGGTTGAAGCACAAGTTAGTGAGAAACAAAGAGGGAAATCACCTGAGAAGCAAGGTGATATTGAGGAAAAGGTCTCAAATTCTCAAAAGAAATCTGCTCCAAAGCAACAACCGGGTGTTGCTAGTGGTGTAGATAAGGCTGAAAAAGGAACTCCACAAGTTCCTCGTTTCCAAAGAAATCAACCAAGATTTCAGTCCGAATCGACATCAGGCAGATATGAAAGACCTAGAAGTAACTCACCAAGAATGAATAATCAAAATTCAAATAATTTCAGAAGTCAAGGTCAATATCAAAATCGATACCAAAATAATGGTGGTCGAACTTTTTATAACAATGGCTTTAGAAATTACAATCAAGGTTCTTGGAATCAAAATCAAAAGTTTCAAAGGTCACATAGTCCAAACACAAATAGGTACCCTCAGGACCAGAGACCTTATAGAAATCATGCCCCATTTCCATCAACAGGTCCGAGATCCAAGACTCCAATTAGGGGTGATGGATCTTGGATGGATGTTCAAGTAGTAGGTGAATTTGGACGACCCAAGACCATTAAGGCTTGGGTCCCCCAATCTAACTAATCTTTCGGTTGGTGTGTGCAGGAGCTGCTAAGGAGGATTATCAACTTATGGTATGTTGATAGTGGCTGTTCCAGGCACATGACGGGGGATGCGAGGTTGTTTTCTGAATTTGAAGAATTTGATGGTGGACATGTAAATTTTGCTGGTGCTAAAGGTGGTAGGATTACTGGACGAGGAAAAGTGACGAATGGGAAGATCACTTTGGACAAAGTGAACTATGTTGAGCAGCTTAAACACAATCTGATGAGCGTGTCACAAGTCTGCGACAAGGGTCACTCGGTCCATTTTACAAATACTGAGGCATTGGTGTTGAAACCGGGTTTGGTCATTCCGGACGATTGGATAGTAATGCGTGCTCCAAGGAAAAATGATACTTATGTCATGGACATGGGTGCCAAGGATCCAACTGCTGCGGTGGCGTGTTTACTGTCAAAAGCATCTGAAGCTGAATCAATGTTGTGGCACAGATGCATGGCCCACATTCACTACCGCAAAATGAATTATATCATAAAGAATGAGCTAGTGAAAGGGGTTCCATTGCTGAGGTTTCATGTGGAAGATAAATGTCTTCCATGTCAAAAGGGAAAACAACATAAGAAACCTCATAAATCTAAAACAGTAAATTCCATAGATGCCCCTTATGAATTACTTCACATGGATTTATTCGGTCCAGTGAACGTGAGGAGCATAGGTGGAAAGTACTATTGTCTTGTTGTCACTGATGATTACTCACGTTATTCATGGGTTTTCTTTTTAGGTACAAAAGATGAGACAGCAGAGATGTTGATAGATCTTTTTACAAAATTGGAAAACGTCCATGAGGCAAGGATCAAGAGGATAAGGAGTGATAATGGCACGGAGTTCAAGAATCGAGTTCTGGATCTCTACTGTCTTCGAAAGGGAATTGAACATCAATATTCCGCTCCTTACACTCCTCAGCAAAATGGAGTCGCTGAGAGGAAAAACAGGACGTTGATTGAAGCCGCTAGGACGATGCTTTCAGATTCAAAGCTACCAGTTCTTTTCTGGGGAGAAGCTGTGAATACAGCTTGCTACGTCCTAAACAAAGTTTTGACCGTTAAACGTTTTAACAAAACTTGTCATGAGTTAATGTTTAATGAAAAACCAAACTTAACAGGCTTTGAACCATTTGGATTACCCTGCACGATTGTGCGAAACAAAGATAAACAAAAATTCGGTGAGGTGGCAGATGAAGGCTACTTTCTAGGCTACGTGCCTGGCACACCGAATAAAAGGGTTTTTAATCTAAAAACTGGTAAAATTGAGGTTGTTTTCAATGTAGAAATTACTTCTTACAAACCTCAACAATCAACGAGTGGTCCTGCTATATTATATGATTATGAAAGTGTGTTTAAATCATTTAATATTCCTGAGGTTCCTGATGCAGATGGTTCTCAGCTGATTCAAACAGTTGTATGTGAAGACGATGAAGGCGAGTTCATGCCTAGATCGAATGTTGATATGTCAGATGCTCCGGAAACTTCCCAAGGTGCTGCTAATCCTGATTCAAGCGATAGTGACTCTGAACCCATTCAGGGGGAGGATTTCATTAATCCGTTTGCAAATCAGAATATTCAGGGGGAGGTTGGATCTAATCTGGGTGATAATCTAGAAGTCGATGCTGTTGCTACTACACGAGCAAATAGAGATCATCCGGTTGATATGATACTGGGAGATCCTACTGTAGGTGTTCAGACGAGAAGAAGCATAGCAGAAAATTCTGGGTTATTTGTTTCGATTGAGAAGACTGGGATAGTGAACGAGTGCTTGTATAGTTGCTTTATTTCCCAAGAGGAGCCGAAGAACATTCATATGGCTCTTAAAGACAATTCATGGGTTGAAGCTATGCAAGAGGAATTGGCCCAGTTTGCTAAGTTGAAGGTTTGGGAATTGGTGGACCTTCCAAAAGGTGAGAGAGAGATTGGCACTAAATGGGTATTTAGGTGCAAGAAAGATGAAAGAGGAATTGTCACACGCAACAAGGCTCGGTTAGTGGTGAAAGGTTTCAATCAGCAAGAAGGGATTGATTACAATGAGGTGTTTGCACCAGTGGCGAGGCTGGAGGCAATTCGTTTGTTTCTGGCTTTTGCTTCATTCAAGGGCTTCAAAGTTTACCAACTAGACGTGAAGAGTGCATTTCTTTACGGAAAAGTCCAAGAAGTGGTGTATGTCTCACAACCAGATGGGTTCGTCGATCCAGACTATCCAGATCGAGTGTACAAACTTGATAAGGCTTTGTATGGGTTACATCAAGCTCCCAGGGCATGGTACGAGACACTGTCTACACATCTGGTCAAAAATGGTTTTGAAAGAGGTCAGATTGACAGTACACTGTTCATTAAGAGAAAGAAGGAAAATTTTCTGCTGGTACAGGTATACGTGGATGACATCATCTTTGGGTCATCTGACGAAAACATGTGTAAGGAATTTGAACAGGTGATGAAGAGCAAGTTTGAAATGAGTGCTATGGGTGAGCTGTCTTACTTTCTGGGATTACAAGTTGAACAGAAGGAGGATGGGATGTTTATACATCAAACAAAGTATGTGTATGACATTTTGGCTCGATTCAAAATGAATGATTGCTCTACTTTCAACACACCCATTTGTGAAAATCACAATCTCGGCCCAGATCACGAAAGCACTGAAGATGTTGATCCTACTCAATACAGGGCGATGATTGGTTCTCTAATGTACTTGACTGCTTCAAGACCTGACATCATGTTTGCCGTATGCTTGTGTGCCAGATATCAGGCGAATCCAAAAGAGTCACACATGAAAGCAGTGAAGCGTATTCTTCGTTACTTGAAGGGGAAACCTAAACTTGGGTTGTGGTATCCAGCTGATAGTGATTTGAGGTTCGTTGCTTACACTGATTCAGACTTTGGAGGATGCAAATCAAACAGAAAGTCTACAACAGGTGGTTGTCAGTTCTTAGGAGGCAGGATCGTGTCTTGGCAATGCAAGAAGCAATCCTGTGTGTCTACCTCTACGTGTGAAGCTGAATATATTGCTGCGGGTAGCTGCTGCTCTCAGGTTCTCTGGATACAACAGCAGATGCGCGATTACGGTTTGGATTTCACTCGTACTCCTATTATGATAGATAATAATGCCACTATATCAATCACAAACAATCCCGTAAAGCACAGTAGAACTAAACATATTGACATACGTCATCACCTTATACGGGATTGTGCTGAAAAACGATTAATTGAATTGCACCGAGTCGACACAGAAGATAACCTTGCTGATCTTTACACAAAAGCTTTTGATCGAGCTCGCTTTGAACACTTAGTCGAACTCAATGGGATGAGGAATCCTGAATAACTGGTTTTTCATAAGAATTTTTGTAAATAGTTTACTGTTTTTCTTAAAAATCAAAAATACAAAAACATCGAAAAATTTCAAAAACTCAAAAACAATAGAAAAGCAAAAATGAGTTTCCTGGCGAGCAAAAGAGAAAATGATAGTACATCAGTGGTCTGTCTAAACCTCTTTAAACCTTAAATGAAATATGCTAAGCAGCTCTATATAAGATGTATCGGTAGGCTCACAATCATATTAAAGTGTGCAGGGTGATATAAACTTAAATCGACTGAAGACCAGGTGGGAACCATTCATTGGCATATGGTCTTAGTACCGAAATTTCGTTTGAGAGATTGCCGAGGTTCTGAGATATTCGGTCTTTATGCTGTTTATCATCTGGGTATCATGGTTGTATCTTTTACCGAAAAATAACGGGGACGCAAGTCTAGATCTTCCATGATATCATACATACGTGTACATATTGCATTCGACCTCAATAAGTGATCAACAATCACATGTCCCCAAAATAAGTGATAATATATCACATTTATCCGGGAGTCAAGTTCGTCTCTCTGCTGTACGAAAGTACTGACCTGTTCACGGACTTGCTCCTGTGCCCTCATGCATCTGAAAATCAAGTTCCTCATCAATAAGTGATTCTATCACATAGGGCTTGTTTTCAATCAAAATAAGTGAGTTTCTCACATCATATACGGTCAAACAGATGATAATCGGTATACTCACCGGTAAGATGAACCCTCGTGCATACCTTGATACGGGAATGTGTCGTGATGTGGATGAACACCGGTCGGTAAGTATAAATCATACCTTAACGTATCCCCTCGCCATGATTACATATGATAAGTTGAGCTTATGTGGACAACAATACCGATAATCATTATAGGATGCTTATCTAAATGATAACTAAAAGAACAACAAGAGCGTTTTGACATGACCGTACACTGATATGATTCTCTTACCCTCGAAACTCGCAAAAAGAATGTCTGTAAATATTTATTTACTGCTTTCAGTCTTTACATTTGAAAAATATAAAAATCCAAAAATAGTGTCTTTTTCTGTTAAAATTCTTAATGTATGGAAAACTGTTATTCTTGGAGGAGTTGTTACCAAAAGGGGGAGACTGTGTTAGAAAGTGGGTTCAAAAATTTTTAAATCATGCAGGTTATAAGGTGGTTGTTAAAATTTGTGCGTGTTGGTGCTCTATTGGAAAATGCTTAATCTGATACAGTTTAACTATCTCTAGTATAATAAAAATTCTTTAACCATGTTGAAAAATTCTTATGGTTTCTCGAGATGTTTGTTTTATAGTATACAGATTGAAGCAGTTTGTTGATGAGAAGTTGCTGTGAAGAGAGGAGGAGTTTGTTGCTGCTTGGTAGAATCCTCCTTCTACAATGCAGAGTGGATGCTGTGAAGACACATTGAATGCTGAATCAAAACTTGGAAGATTTGGTGATTGGATGCATCAGCTTAGGGGGAGTCTGTTGCTGACAAAGATGTTGCTGACAAAGACAGAATTCATGTTGAAGCTGACGCTATCCAAAGACCAAAGACTGTGAGATTCTGAAGACTAAAGTTTCCTTTGCAAGCTATTGTCAAGGGGGAGTTTGTTGGTGCATGTTATATGACAACAGCTTTGGATTGGTCTTTGGATATTAAACAGAAGATTGGATCATGAAGACTTAAAGAAAAACGAGCTCTATGAAGTCCAATCAGTCCAAGTTTGTACTAAGTCTATTAGGCCCAAGTTTATGTGACAAATGTAATATGGGCAAAGCCCAATTCGTGTATAGGAGGTTGTAGCATATAAACAACCTCTTGCTACATGTTTAGTGTTAGACACTTGAGACAGAATAGACACTTAAGACAACTAGAGAGAGCATTCAAGTGTGAGAGCTTAAGAACAAAACAGAAATCAGCTGTTAGGTTCTGGTAGATCTTAGTGATTGTAAAACGTTTCTAAAGGTTTGATAATCACAGAAGATCAGTTTAAAAGTTTGTGTGTTTGTGTGTTCGAGTTCTTGTTCTTCTACATATTCTTGTTTCTGTGTTCGAAGATCAATCAAGGGGATTCGGCACCCTTGATAGATTAACAGTCTTGTACGATCCATACGTGATTAAGGGACCTACACGGTTGTTGTTATCATTGGCATTTTGATTCAGCTGAGGGCAATCCCGTCTAATTTGACCCTCGTCCCCACACTAGAAACACCCCTTCCTATTGCCTTTGTTCTGATGGGGCTGCTGCCTTTGCTGTTGCTGATGCTGCTGGTGTTGCTGCTGATTCTGCTGCTGCTGTTGTTGCTTTGGGAACGGAGCTCTACAGTCTTTTGCCATATGGCCCACCTTATCACACCTATGGCAAGCTCGGACACACGGTCTACGATGATGATAACCACACTTGTTGCACTTTGGCTGCCTTCCAACGTAGGAGCCTTGATTCGGATTGCTACCTGACCTTGGTTAACAGAGGAGGAATGACTGAAGCTACGATTATTGCTGTTGTGTGCCCTTTTCTGCGACTGATTCGAGTTGGATGCCTTGTTGGTATCGTTCCACTTGCTCTTATTATCAGTAGCAGGGGTAGTAGTAGCAGTAGGAGTAGCAGTAACACGAGGCGGTAGCGAACCACGCTCGACCTCTTGGTCGGTAATCTTGTGTGCTAAACTAATGATCTGAGGCAGGTTGTTAAGATTTACAGCAGTGACCAAAGTCTTAACTTACGGTTCTAAGCTCTTGATGTACAATTCAATTCTTCGAGGAGGCGGTCGTGATAAGTTAGGGCACATGTTTGCTAGCTCATGAGATTGTTTCATGTAAGCATCGATCTCGGGCCCCTCCATCTTCATATTGTAGTATTCGTTCTTGAGTTTCTGAATCTCATCACGAGGGCATTACTCTTCCTGCATCAACTCCTTGAAATCATCCCAAGTAGTTACATTAGCCATTTCGATGCCCAACATCTGCACTTGGGCGTTCCACCAGGTTAAGGCACCATCCTCCAATGTGCCTGTAGCATACTTCACCCGGTCCCCCACGGGACAGTTACACATAGCAAACACTGACTCAGCTTTCTCAAACCAACAAAGTAGCCCCACAGCTCCTTCAGTCCCACTGAATGTCTGTGGCTTACAATCCATGAAAGTCTTAAACGTGCAAACAGGTGGATTGTTTTGATTCTGATTCATTTGTTGGCCTACGGACAAAATAAAACACAATACACGGGTAAGAGTTGAGTTCGCAACACAGGAATAAAGAGTATTTGTCACATATTATACCAACCTGATAAGCCGCTAGGGATTCAGCCACACGAGTGTTGATCAGGTCTGTTAATTAGTCCTGAGTCATAGCTGTGACAACCTAAACTTTTCAAGGTTCACATTACTTGATTTCTTGACTCTAGCTCGTGTAGCTACGTTTCATATTTCATAATAAAATCAAGCCAATGCTAAAACCCGATCACACTGTTTCCTTAACCGCACATGTGGTGCACTGTCACACCCCGACCACGTAAAACAACAAAACGTGGCGGAAACGTCGGGGAGTGTTATAACAGAATCATTGTTTCATAACACATGGAAATTGAAATATTATTTTATTAAATAAAAGAATTACATTGTCTTGTCAATCAAAGAAACATAACATAAATAACTAGTCTTGCATCTTTTATTGTCACTAAGGCCCAAGTCCGCCTAAGTGTATCTTGATAAATCCTATGCATCATATCCTGAAACACATGTGAAAATAGGTACGTCAGCATAAAAATGCCTATGAGATACATAGGTTTTGTGAAAATAGGATTCATGACTTGTAAGTTTAGAAAAAAAAAGTTGTTTAGCAAAAGTCAGTCATGAACCTTGTAAATTGATTTGTTTTGTAAATCGTTTGAAAAACAATAAGTTCAGATGATATGTATAAATAAGAGAATAATCTATGGTTAAATGAATAAGCAAGTAAAATGAGTTTGTATAAGATAAGTTGTTTGTAAAACAATGTCTTGTGAAAAGTATGTTATTTGTATAAAATGTTATATGTCTCATATTGAAATGATTCAAATAACGCTACGATATGTAATACCATACAAACACTTATATATAGGAAGTACCAGCGGCGTATCCACCATGCTTGTATCATATTACAAACGCCTCGTTACTTAAATCACTTACTCAAACCAAACCACCAAAGTAAAATGTTTATGTATAATCAAATGTCAGAATGTTTGTGTGAAAACCATGTCTAATGTCTATGTCTAATGTAAATCATGAATTGTGTATGTAAATGTCAAAATGTTTATGTATGGTAAGTGAAATATATCAACTAAACCATATGTAAAATGCACAAAACAAGGTATTGAAGTAAAACATGGTTTAAATCAAAGTTATGTTTTGTGAAAAAGAATGCATGCTATACTGATATAAACATCTATGCGGTATTGTGAGAATGCATACATCCAAGCCTTGAGACTGAGGCGATAAACCCTTAAACAAATTAAAGGTTTATCTAAGTTATGAGAATCGAATTCGGTAATTCCTTTCATCCAAACCTACCTAGGATGTCCGAAACGGGAGTTGTCAATTCCTATGGTACCACTACCTACTAACGAACGGCGTGATCGGTGTTAATGAATGTATATTGATCCATTAAAACAAACCAAATATCATATCAAAATGTAAGCATGTGATGAATAATAAATGTACTAAGTATGCACACAATGGGCATACATAGCATAGAATGTAATGTAAAATAATGTACTAAGTACGCACACAATGGGCATACATAGCATAAAATGTAATGTAAAATAATGTACTAAGTACGCACACAATGGGCATACATAGCATAAAATGTAATGTAAAATAATGTACTAAGTACGCACACAATGGGCATACATAGCATAAAATGTAATGTAAAATAATGTACTAAGTACGCACACACTGGGCATACATAGCATAAAGTGTAATGTAAAATAATGTACTAAGTACGCACACAATAGGCATACATAGCATAAAATGTAATGTAAAATAATGTACTAGGTACGCACACAATGGGCATACATAGCATAAAACACAATGAAATCATGTACTATGAATGTACTAATGAACATAGCAAGTATATGATGTGAAAACAGGAAAGCACGAAAGTAACAAGTAGGCACATGTGTTTCACCCCAAAACGTTTGGAAAACAGTAAAAGAGGGGTCTATGTACTCACTTGAGATTGCTTAGTAGTCCTTGAGTAACAACCAAACAATGCTAGAGATCACGGATATCAAACGACACCTAGTATAGGTAACTACATTAATAAACCGGACCTAAATCGGAGGATCGGATAGAATGAGGGTTCGTAAACCAAATGAGTATGTGAAATCATGTAATATGGTTTAACAAAGCCCACATACTAAAATGAAACCTAACCTAAGTGCTTACGACCCATTACGACCCGTTTAGGTAGCTTATGCTACTTTAACGCGCCGTTCGCGTAAAACGCGTTCGGAACGCCTAACTAGTCCTATGAAAAGTAAAATATGCCTTGACATGTCTAATATTGAATATGCCTTGACATGTCTAATATTGTTACCCAATCAGTTTAGATACCAAAGGTTATGTTACATATGCTTAAAATAAATTTTGGCGTAAAAAGGGCATTTTGGTAATTTACCTAAGGCATATAAACTACCTATCATACAACTAACTAAACGCCGTGACCATAAGGTATAACCTCGGAAGGTTATTCCCTATATACTATGGTCACCTAATGTGTTTGGTCGGATCCTAATGATCGACTAAACGGGTCGGGTTTGAAAGTATAAGCGATTGTTTAGATCGCTTACCTTACGACCCCATATAAGCACTAAACTAAAAGTGACGAGCTAAGCATGTTAAAACATGCTTAACTAAGTTTAGAAAACAGGTTTGGTATCAAAACAAACGGTTTTGACACCTCAAAGAAGTTTGGTTACAAAATACGCAATAACACGCATTTTGGCCGAAACTACGACTCGTCACAGAGCCTAGATAACGTGGTAATTAGTAGGTATAGTCTCTAGGGACTATAACCATCGTGATCACGCTCACGTTATGAAGTTCAAACGAGCTTCGCATTGACCATAAACTGGTCAATGCAGAAAGTCAAACGCAGTTTGACTTTCAAGTTAAAAACGCATAAAAGCATGAAAGAGGACTTACAATAGGTCCAAGAATGGAAGTTTGATCTGAAATTCCCAGGTATGAAGTGTTGCAACTCCAACTTAGGGAAATGATCCGATCAAGGGTGAGTTTGAAGCAAATGGGGGTGGGGTATTTATAGGAAAACCAAGACCAATAGGATCGTTTCTTGAAAAACGTGCTTCGATCTAGGCCGTCCAAGTGTTGAAATGTTATGGTATGTCAATTTGCCCCCACCACCAGAGATTGGCATGTGACATTGGCCTTTGGAGTATTTAAAAGCCATTAATCAGCAGCTAAAACGATTTTCTGCATCTGACCCCTTCTTGCGCACCGTAAGGTCCTGAGTGTTGAGGTGCGCAAGGACCTTGCAGACCATAAAGTTTGAAAAATGGCAGAACAGGCCCCTGAAGCTCCAAACTTGCTATTTGATGCACTTTTGACACGTTTAAGCCCCATTAACCCCATTTCAAAGCTCTAAAATGAAGTTAAAGTATAGGGAACTTAAAATGTGCTCAAAAATATCTCGGATGTCGGTTCGTTTGGCCGTACGATTGCGTTGTTCGGTTAATTACGACGGAAGTCGTAATGAACGCAAAAACGGTCCAAAATGCGCGAAGAATGGAATTTTGACAAGCCAAACACTAAAATAAAATATTTTAGAGCTTACATAAATTTTTGGATGTCCAGATGTATTCAGAACGTAAGATATGCGTGAAAGTGCAAACTTGTGCACTTTTTGACGCTTTTAGTCCCTGAATGACCCAACCAAAAGTTTATTTTAGCACACCGAACCCCTCAAAGCCTATTTCTAAGCTATGTAAAGGATATTTATGGTATGTTTAACTCATGGTCATGTTCTGGAATGTCTGTTACAGTTCAAATCGGCATACTTTCGCAGTTTATCGAATTTAGTCCATGTAAGCGATTTAACTTGATTTTGCCATACCAAAGCCTTCAAAACTTATTTCTAAGATATGTAAAGGTTATTTAAGGTATGTGAAGCCTATTTCACTATCCTGGAGTGTTCGGTGCATTAAACTGGTTATATTTACGCATCAGTGCACGTATAACCTTCCAGAAAGCGATTTGGAGCTTGAAATCGAACAAGAATTGATATGTGCAAAGGATACACATATTTATACAAATACCAAGTATGAAATACACAATTTCATTGATACAGTATTTTTTTGATGGCCGTGGAGGCACAGGTGTCACATGCACTTTCTCGGCCCAATCCTTTTGGCGTCCAAGCGAAGCAAAACCCAAGTGGGGTTCGACCCACTTGGTTCGAAAAATACAATAAGGGATGCATGGCCCGCTTATGTCTAGGATAAACAGATAGAAACCATAGCAAACCCTAGACACTTCTCTCCTTCTTCCCCTTGAAGTCGACGGCAGCCCTTCCTTCATGATTGAAGCTCTCTTCTCATCTCTAACACTCTTCCTAGCATTCCATAATCTTGTTAGTATTCATACCTTGTGATGATTGAATTCCTTTTTACATTCCGTGTGACCGTGTTTCTGTTCGTTTTAGCCCGTACGAACAATCGTGGAATGTATTTATGTGTTGATGTGTATGTATGTGTGTAGATTAAAACATGACTCTAGGTTTCGGTTGTAAACTGAGTTAGATCTGGATGATTGTTGGCCATAGTGTTCGATCATTAATGTACTAATGTTCATGAATCTAATTGTGTGTTACATGATATGTGATGTTGACTAACGATGTAGGTTTGTATGATGATATGTATTTGTGTAAAATCCATGCACGTTAGGGGTAATGAGTTGGAATGTTCATAGATCTGATCCGAATGGCTAGGCCTGATGTTAATAAGTTAAGGTGTTCCATAATGATGATGATGATTATCCGCGAATTAGTTTAATATGGTTGATCCATTTTGAAATGTGTTTGTTGTTGATTAACCTTAAATGGAATGATTACAGTTGTGCAAATCTTGGGATATTTAGATGTGTAACTGTCCATGAATGTAGATGATTGAATTGATTGGTTTTGTAACTGATACCATGATCTACGGCCCTGAATAACGGATCACACAAATTCACAATGGAACCTCAGTCGCACATCATCGGCTGGTCGCACAAGGGAGGGTGGATCGCACAACCTCCTTTGGGCCGGTGCAATTAGGCCACACACAAATATGTACATAGATTATAATTGGGCTGAAAAGTAGTTGATCAAGTACAATGAATCGCACAAGTATAATGAACCTCACAAGTCTAGCGGATCGCACAAGCACTTAGGATTTTGTAGATTCTGGGCCGAACACATTGGGTAATCGCACAAGACATTTGGGCCGGGTGTGGTGTGAGTCACACAACCCAAATGAGTCGCACAAGATACATTGAGTCGCACAAGATGCATCGAGTCGCACAAGATGCATCGTGTCACACAACATGCATTGGGTCGCACAAGTCTTTGAATGGACGAGTAATTGGGCTGCACATGTCGCTGGGCCACAAACGGAAACCGGTCCGCACATTTTAATCATAACATACACTTGTGTACTTGACGTTTGGACTGTTATGTGGTATGTGAATATGAACTTGCATGTTAGATTGTATGTTATTGAATGTGGACTTGTGATATGAACCTATGTACATGCAAAACATCTGATATGAGTTACTGGATGAGGTGCGAGGTGTACAATGTGATAATTATGTGATAGTATGATATATGCTACTATTGGATTTCATGAACGACTGTTATAACTCATATGATGAGGTGTGTATGCTACGTGTGTAATGTAAATGTGGAATATGTGACTTACCTGCATATAAACTAATTGTCTTTTGGTAACCACGATAGGGTTTGATTGACCAACTGGGAAAGGGTAATGTAACGTAACATACCGAGCAATCTAAGGTGAATTCACTTCTCTTGAGCATGCGTCTTGGTGGGTGGGACAGTTAAATGGGTATTTCTGAGAGGAATAAGACTTTGGGTAAATCAGTGGGTATTCCTGAGAGGAATAAGTCTTTTGGGTAAAATTGGGATGTTGGATAATACACTCACTCCTATCACCATTAAGTTCCATCTTGTTTGTTACCTGAGAGGTAACGGGGTATTAGTTGGTAGCGCTATCTAGGTTTGGCACCCTCACCCCGTACCTGAGAGGACGGGTGTGAACTAATGACCCAGTCATGCCCAATGCTTTGATAGGGGCATTGGGGAAAGGGCAAAAGTCATCTGGAGCCATCTTGTACGGTATCGAGTTATTATCAACATTACTTTCAGAATTGTTATTAAACTGGATTAAACACTTGGTAACCAAATATTTTCATAAAACCGTGAACTCACCAGCGTTGTCTGATACACCTGTGTGCATGCTCGCAGGTTATAGATATGTGTGGATGTGGAACTTGGTGTCTAGGATGCTGGAGTGGTCATGGGTTGAGATACATGGAAACTTGAAACAAGATTAGTTGGTTACATACGCTTTGGTTTTGATTAAACTTGTAATATGCTTCCGCTGAACACAACGAGTTATAAATAATGTTTTGTAACACTTTATCTTAATGAATGAAAGGTTTATTAAAAATCTTGTTTAAGTTCAATGTGATTGGTGGCTAGATCCTGGTACGTCACACGCCTCGCGGGGCTTTCCGCTTGGGGTGTTTTGGGGGGTGTGACAGTTTGGTATCAGAGCCACTGGTTTTAGCGAACTTGGCTTTAAAAATGTTTTTCTTATAAAACCAGACTTTAACCGAACAGTTCTAAACACGTGAATACGACCATGACACTCAACTCCAGATTGCAAGGTTCGTCTTTTTTTTTTCACCGGTTGAATACACTACATGAGTAGTGTACCCTTGTTGATGATGTAGCATACGGACACACACTCGTCACTATAGCATAATTACATGAATTGTTCGTTTACATTATGAAGCTATGTCTGTATGTCGTAGTCCTTAGACTTCAGTGATCTTGTCGTTTTGACAATCTCCGTTTGACATTGAGTTTGAGGAACCATTTGACATGAGTTAGGAGGAACTGAGATGAGCATGCAAATCACAATATTATTGTAGGTGCACACATAATAATAATGTGGGGTGCATGTGAGTCCCAGTGAGGCTTAGCAAGTGAAAAAGGGTTTCAGTTCCGTTATTCGATCAATGAGAAACATAACAAATCTATAGGAGTTATAGCAGTGATTGACTCCTACCCGAACATGATCTTTTCACTCCTCTCTGAATCCATATGAATCTAGATGCTATCGAGTATCACCTGAACACTCATCTGAACGTCTAGCTAACTGTGTGGAATGTTAGGTGCTAGTACGAACGTCTCTGAGTTGGATGACGCAGGGTCGAATGATAGGTCTATACCTTTCTCAATTATCTTCGTTTGCTGGAACTTAACGTATTGACGCTTTAGATCCCAAAGTGCGATCACTTCTTCAATACTCTCGCAACATGCCGTGTATTACTCCATCAACTTGCAAGATCAATGGACAAGAGGATGAGCGTAGTACCTTACCGACCTCGGTATTAGGACGACCCTGACTACCGACAACGAACACCAGCAACTTGACTTCAATCGAACCCTTAACCCTAATCAGCGACTTATGGGAGTCAACTCTTACGAACCAATTGGGACATAAACGTTGGCAATTGACTATAGAGTGGAGTGTGTAAACGCCCGCACAGTGAGTAGTGCCTTAGGTCGTGACACGGAATGTGAAAAGATGGACCCTGTTGGTGAAAGGGCGCATGACTCCGTTACAAGCAACAACTTTAGAAGCAATAGTCACGGCAAGATCAAGGTACTCGTAATTGTAGCCTACATTATGGTAACGAAGGTGAATTCGACAAAGATTGACTATTAAATCAAAATGTCAACAACCAAGGGAACAATGGCAGCATTGGGAATCCTTGTGACCGTAACAACAACACTAGTGGTGGTGCTCATGGAAGGGCATTTAGGATTGGCGAAGACGACGCCAGGCATAATAGCAACATGGTAGCTTGTATGGGTAGCTAATCGCTTCGTCTCTGTTCGGCTTAACCCTAATGCTTCTTGAAACCGAATCTGTTGTGGAATCGGCTGATAGCAAGTCAATTGAAACCTCATATGTTCGTTGGGATGCAAACTCGAGCTTGTGGGACAAGTGTTCGACATCGACCTTCCTTATCTTACCCTTGATAGTTTTGATGCAGTAATTAGTGTGGATTGGTTATCCAGATATTGCTCAGATATACCCTGTGAGGAGAAAACTTTGCGTATCCCTCTCCCTAGTGGAGAATCGTTGTCTGTCCTAAAGTATCCAAGTGGTGTAAAGGTTAGCATCATTTCAGCAATGAAAGGTTAGCATCGTCGTTTGTCTACGGAGGGATTACCCCGCTATGTTGACAACTGTTACTAATGTTAAGGCTAAGGAAGAGAGGATCGAGGATCCACCAATTGTTCGTGATTCCTCTCGGTGTGCTACCCGAGGAACTTTCAGGTTTACTTCCGTAATTGCAAGGGAGAATCTTGGTTTGATCTCACGCCAGGGGCAGCCTTGATTACTCGTACTCCTTACCGTCCTGCACCAGGAGGGTTGCAAGAACTGTCTAATCAACTACAGGAACTGTTAGACATGAGTTTTGTCAGACCTAGTATTTTTTTCGTTTTGGGGAGCCCCAGTTAGATATGTGAAGATAAGCCTTTTCATATGGGTACTGGTTAACGAGAACTCAGCAAGGTAACAGTCAAGAACCGTTCGCCTCGACCATGTATTGAAAACCTGTTGACCAGTTGCGAGGGTCAAGCTTCTATTCGAGGTTGACTAACGAACGAACTATTATTGGATGGAAGCCCAAGGGGAGAATGTTCCTAGAATGGCATATTGAACGCAGTTCGGCTATTACAACTTTGTATTCCGCGACCCTTGGGTTAATCAACACACCAGAAGCTCATTAGATCACATGAATCATTTCCAGGAGAAAGGAACACCATGAGTGGCACTTGTATCTTATCTTAGAGCTCCTGAGGGAGGAGCCACTCCACGTGACGTCTTGTTAGGTATGTGTCACACCCCCAAAATACCACATGTGGAATTACCGCTGGGCGTGTGACGTACCAGGATCCAAGCCACCAATCACATTGAACTTCGCATAATATAATTAAATAAAACTTTCATTTATTGACATAAAGTGTCGCAACGTTACAAACAATTCACAGTATACAGCGGAAACATAATTCATTCATTAAGTGTTTATAAACCATTAGTCTTGTGTTGCGATTCCATGTATCTCGACCCATGACCACTCCAGCCTCCCAAACAACAAGTTCCAACAATATGCACCTAAAGGCCTGCAAGGCATGTAACAACAAATCAACAACAAAGTTGAGCGAGTTCACAGTTGGTTGTCCATTTTATAGTTGTTCCAAAAATCATGAGTTTATTAAAAAACCATGAGTTATCCAATCCATTGTTTCCCAAACCATAACCAGTGGGGGCTACCCCATGTGAACCACTAGACCCGTTACCATATCGACCACTGACTAAAGTAAGTTGGTGCCCTAGCGTCAATGTCTATCATCTTTGACGTGCCCAGATCCATTAGTTCACACCTGTCCCATGCGGCACGGTGTGAGGCTTGTCAAACCTAAATAGCGCTATCTAACTAATGACCCGCTCGCCATTGGCCCGGCGATTAAGTCGATATAAAATGAGGGACTTCATGATAGAGTTTTTGGTCTAGCATCCGTGTTATCACCCTTCAATAAAGAGGATGTGCATGAAATCCCCAAGCCAGGAGATTTCGCAGGTTCCGATTAAGTTCTTAGTACGTGTTGTCACCCTTCAATAAAGAGGATGTGTACGTGTTCCAAACCAGGAGATCACGCAGTTTCAGTTCAATTCCTATACCCATTCCCAACCCCTGGGAATCCCATGCCTTGTAGATAGTGTGAACTCACCTTGGTTTGCTCGGTAAGATTAAAATACGTATTCCTAGTTGATCAATTAGTCCCTAATGTGGTTACCGATAGTACTTAGTTTCGTGTACACGTGATCATGTATTCTTTGCATTTATTACACAAGTTATAAGTAAGTAAAACGCACATCGTTATGCAAGTCTTAGCAAGTATCTGGTCCTACTTATAACCACAACACAGGTTCACATCACACCTTATCACAAGTGGTTCAGTTCACAATTAACTTTACATGTATCGGTTCGTAAACAGCTTCACAATCACATTTAGCGTTTTTGTAAGACACATCATAAGTTAATCACTTAATAAGATGGCACTAGGGGCTCGGGTCATATATTCAACACATATTATCAATAATATCCAACTTATTATTATGGTTCTTATAACCACTCGGCCCACCTTGGTCCGGTTTACTATCTGTGGCCCAATCAGCCAACCTTTTACCCGCAGCCCACCATATAAATATAGCCCACCAGTTAACATCCTACCCGGCCTAATGTATTGAGTCCAATCCCAAACCCAACGTATATTACTTGTGGACCTGTAACCCTCATACGGCCCAATTACTCAATATACAATCCCTCAAATCAGATACCCAACCCCTTTTACATATACCCAACCCATTTTACGTATACCCCAGTTTGTATTTTCATTCCCCCCATTAACCAATTTAACTAAATATCACATGATATTAAACCATCACACAGTAACACAAATTGGCCATCCATCATCAATTAAATTAATCATCATCTCATCATTCAATGCACATACTATTCTTTCTGACAAGTGACAACATTATTCAAACACATGGGCCACCATTTTATTCAAGGTTATCATATCAACTTGTCAGACATAATCGGTTGGCTTGACTTTTTGTGAATTTAGTGGACATTTTATTTCACTTATACCCTAATCCTCAATGATTATCGATGATTACACAAACTCATGGTGCCGTTTTCTTTGACGTTAAACCATCATAAATCATCATATATATCAATCAACATATATGAAGTTTAATATTAAAATCATCAATACAATCTTGCATTAGAAACCAATACCCAATCGGCTCACACACACCATATTCAACCAGGATTCATGTAACATATTAACACATATAATATCACATATGGCATAATTCACGTCATCATCAAGAACAATAAGCAGATTACTAAATAAAGATTCCATATACCAACCGAATATAATAACTTAGACAAGATTGTGCAACAATTTACGTCACAAGTCAATCATGAAAAAACACATAAAGAATAACCAAATAATAATTAACATGGTATGGAATCACAAACCGAGACCTCTGATTAACAGGATGATATCTTCATGAGGGGGTATCTACTGATGTGCGTGGAAGATGGAGGAGAGTAGGGTTTGTATATGTGTTGTATTATCTTCTTACGTGAGTCATGTGTGCAATATATGCTAAACAAGTAGCCGGCCCCAATATAACACCTATTTGGACTCGATCAGGCCCAACATAAATCCAAAGCCTACTTGTGCTTGAGTTGGTTGGGCTTTGGGTGTGTGTGTGTCAAGATGCGGCCCGACATGAGTAATCCTAATACCCGGCCCAAACGAGAGCATAAATATGATATAAGCGGCCCAAATATGTTCGGCCCAAATGCAAGAAATACGAGTCTTATAATTAACAAGTTGTTATACTAGCACAAAACGTTCAGCACAAAGAAGAGGGATGAATAACGAGCAATTAGAATCACAAGATTAAACGACACTGACCTCGAAAGTTCGGGTTGTCACATCATCTCCAACTTGAAAGAAATTCCGTCCCAAAATTTAGCACGTAGTTACTGAGGAAGCTAGTTAGGTTGCGTGGTTTCCTAGTTTTCCTGGGGTGTCACATCATTCCCCCGTTGGTTTGGAATTCGTCTCGAAATTCCGCAGTAGCTTCAACCTCAGTAGTGGTTTCATTGTTCCCGAACAACTGGGGATGTTTGTGTTTCATTTGGTCTTCTCGTTCCCAGGTAAACTCTGGGCCACGACGGGAGTTCCAACGAACTCGAACAATAGGTATCCTGGTGTGTTTGAGAATCTTGACCTCCCGGTCCAAGATTTCCACTGGTTCTTTGATAAATCGCAACTGATCGTCGATTGTGAGCTCCTTGAAAGGAACTATGAGGGTTTCATCTGACAGACACTTCTTCGGATTCGACACATGGAATACGTTGCGAACTCCACTGAGTTCTTCAGGTAGATTCAATCTGTAGGCCACCTTGCCGATTCTCTCCATGATTTCGAAAGGTCCAACATGTCGCGGGTTAAGTTTACCTCGTTTATCTAAACGAACTACACATTTCCATGGTGAGACCTTAAGTAGTACTCGATCCCCAACCTGGAACTTGAGTGGTTTCCTGTGCTTATCAGCGTAGCTTTTCTGACGGTCACGAGCTGTCGCCATTCATTGTCGTAGCTGAGCAATCTTCTCTGTTGTTTCTACGACGGTTTCTGGGCTAGTGATTTGGCTGTTTCCAACTTCTGCCCAACAAGGAGGTGATCGGCACTTCCGCCCGTACAATGCCTCGAACTGAGCAGCCTGGATGCTGGTGTGGTAACTATTGTCATACGAGAACTCCACTAAAGGGAGGTGTCTTTCCCAGCCGTTGCCAAAGTGGATTACATATGCTCGAAGCATGTCTTCGAGAGTTTGGATGGTGTGTTCAGTCTACCCATCCGTTTGTGGGTGATATGTTGTGCTCATGTCTAGACGTGAGCCAAAGGATTTGTGCATTGCTTGCCACAAATCAGATGCAGATCGTGGGTCACGATCAGAGATAATGGAGGTTGGCACCCCGTGCCTAGCAACCGCTTCTTTCAGGTAGATGACTGCAAGTGTAGAAAACTTATCCATTTCTTTGATGGCTAGAAAGTGTGCTGGTTGCGTGAGACAATCAACGGTTATTCAGGTGATAATGTTTCCGTTTCGAGTTTTAAGAAGACTGGCGACCAAATCCATGGCAGTATGTTCTCATTTCCATGTGGGTATTGCTGGTTGCTGATACTTCACCTTGACTTTCCCACAAGTCAATTCATCATTCACATACTTAACTAGGTGAGCCTTCATGCCCGATCACCAGTACAAGGTTTATAAATCTTAATGTCTCTCATCATAACCCAGACAATTAGAATATCGAGGCTGGTGCTTACTCAACATAAATTTCCTACAGTCACTGTATAATGAGATCCACTCGAACCTGTCAAAGGTTGTTTCTCCATGCCCCGCATGGGTTCCACTTGAAAGTCCTCTTCCTTTAGCTTTCCAGTTTGAACAGAGCGAGTCTGATCAGGTATGTTAGAGTCGATAGCGAGCTGTAGAACTCATGTATGTTTAGGTTTCACAGTCGTACCCATTCAGTAGTTCCATCCAGCGATGTCATTGCATGCTTTAGCTCTTTCGAACATCGATTCACGGGAAGCCCTTGTGATCGGTCTAGGTAACGTATTAGGTACCGTCCAAGTAATGCCTCCAAGAAAATCCAAAGACCATGGTTTCCACCGCCGGTTGTGTCGTGCAGTTCCTCTGGTAACTCTATTACGTAAGTTATCACTCTCTTGTGTTGCGTCGACATGTAACTGGGACTCTGATTAGAACCATAAGGATATACCACTAAATCACCCACACCCTCTAGTATAGACGATTCTCAGTGCATTGCAGAGTTGGGATTCGAAAGCTGAAAAGACGTCCTCCTGTTCTGTCTTTCACGAACACAGCACCCTGCTGTGCTAGAGAGATTTAAGTTGCGCGACCTTCGAAAATCCTGCGATTTATCTGCGATATTATCAAGCGAGATCCACGAAGGACTCTTTGGTGTCGATCAGTTTCCAACCAAGACGGATCTTTACGAGATCCGCGTACATTCCCACTTCGCTGATTATATGCCCAAAAGGTACCTCTCGAACCCAGAAATTACATTTATCAAGACTTTGCCCAGAGTGGCTCCTCCCTCAGAAGTTCTAAAATAAGATACAAATGCCACCCATGGCGTTCCATTCTCCTGGTCAGGATTCAGAACCTTGTTAACAAATACGGTCGATTCATGCGATCCCTGAAGCTGCTGGTGTGTTGATCAACTCAATGATCATGATGTACAAAGTTGAAATGGCTGCATTACGTTCAACATGTTTCTCTAAGAGCATTCTCCTCATGGAGTTCCATCTGATGATAGTTCGTTCACTAGCCAATCCTCGAATGGAAGCTTGTTCCTCGCAACTGGTCGATGGGTTGTCAATACGTGGTCGAGGCAAACGGTTCTTAACTGTCACCTTGTTGAGTTCTCGATAGTCAGTACACATACGAAAAGGCTTCTCTTCATGGGTATAGCGAGGGCTCCTTAAAGCGAAAACTCCTGTCCGACAGTTCCTGTAGTTGGTCAAACGGCTCCTGCAACCCTTATGGTGCAAGACGGTAGAGAGTACGAATAGTTAGATCTGCCTCTAGCGTGAGGTCAAACTGAGTTCCTACCTAACAGTTGTAGAGATGATCCTTGAAGTTCCCTAGGTAGCACATTGAGGGTATTCACGAATAACTAGTGGATCCTCGATCCTCTTTTTCCTAACCTATGCCAATAACGGTTGCTAACATAGCGGGGTAATCCCTTTGTAGACAATCCTGGCTTTCATTGCTGAAATGACGCTAACCGTTGCGCCATTCTGACGTGTTAGAATAGATAACAATCCTCCATGAAGGAGAGGAATACGCAGAATCGTCTCCTCACAGGGTACATCTATCAAGAACAACAGAAGGAAGGTTGATGTTGAACACTTGTCCCACAAGGTCGAGTTTGCATCCCAACGAGCATATGAGGTTTCCATTGTCTTGCCATCAGCCGATTCCACAACAGGTTGGGTTTCAAGAAACATCAGGGTTATATAGAACAGAGACGAAGTGATTCGTTACATAGAACGTGTATGCCACCATGTTATTACAATCCTAGCATCACCCACGCCAATCCTAAATGCCCCTTCCATGAGCATCATTTCCAGTGTTGCTGTTTTCATTACAAGGATTTCAAGTAATGTTGTTGTTCCATTGGTCATTGTCCTCTTAACTTAACCACGGCCAATCCATGATGTATGCACCTTTAATTCCATACTGTAGGCTAGGGTTACGAATACTTTGTTGTCGCTGTGACTGCTGCTCCCAATGTCGTTGCTCGAAACGAAGCCCTACGGTTCTTCACCATCCAAGTCCATCTTTTCACATCCTAAGCTAATCGCTACTCACTGTGTTGGCAGTTACATATTCCACGTTGTAGTCAATTGTCATTGCTTATGTCCCGATTGATTCGTAAGAGTCGACTCCCATGAGTCGCTGACACGGGTTAAGGATTCGATTGAAACCAATTCGCTGGTGCTCGTTGCCGGTGTTGAGGTCGGCAAAGTACTACGCTCATCCTCCTGTTCGTCGATGTTGCAAGTTGTTTGAGTAATACACGGTCTGTTACGAGGGTATTGCAGAAGTGATCACACTTCGGGATCTAAGGCGTCAATACGTTAAGTTTCCAGCAAACGAAGAAAGGTGAGAGAGGTATAGACCATTCATTGTCGTTGAAACATCCAACTCGGGGATGTTCGTACAAGCACCTAATATTCTACACAGATCTCTAGGCGTCCAGATGGGTGTTCAGGTAATACTCGATAGCATCGAGATTCGAAAGGATCCAGAGAGGAATGAAAAGTTCACGTTCGAGTAGGGGACAATCACTGCTATGACCCCTATAGATTTGTTATGTTTCACATTGATCAAATAACAGGACGGAACCCCTTTTCCACTTGTTAAGGCTCACTGGGACTCGCATGCACCCCACATTATTATTACGTGTGCACCCACAATAATATTGTGATTTGCATGTTCATCTCAGCTCCTCTTAACTCATGTCAAATGGTTCCTCAATCTCGAGTAGCAAACAAAAAGCATCACGAAGCGTAAGTCATGAAGGTTTAGGGAAATACCACCCTATCAGTAACATAACACAAGCGAGTAATACATGAATTCATACTATTGTGCTAAACGTGCAATCCCATGCAATATCATATGTAAGTGTTCACTAGTTATGCAGTACAATGAGTATACGAGAGACGAACCTTGCAATCTGGAGCTGAGTGTCATGGTCGTATTCACGTTTTCAGAACTGTTCGGTTATAGTCTGGTTTTACAAAAACGTTTTTCCCCTTTTTAAAACCAAGTTCACTATAACCTGGCTCTGATACCAATCTGTCACACCCCCAAAATACCACATGCGGAATTACCGCGGGGCGTGTGACGTACCAGGATCCAAGCCACCAATCACATTGAACTTCACATAATATAATTAAATAAAACTTTCATTTATTGACATAAAGTGTTGCAACGTTACAAACAATTCACAGTATACAGCGGAAACATAATTCATTCGTTAAGTGTTTATAAACCATTAGTCTTGTGTTGCGATTCAATGTATCTCGACCCATGACCACTCCAGCCTCCCAGACAGCAAGTTCCAACAATATGCACCTAAAGGCCTGCAAGGCATGTAACAACAAATCAACAACAAAGTTGAGCGAGTTCATAGTTGGTTGTCCATTTTATAGTTGTTCCAAAAACCACGAGTTTATTCAAAAACCATGAGTTATCCAATCCATTGTTTCCCAAACCATAACCAGTGGAGGCTACCCCATGTGAACCACTAGACCCGTTACCATATCGACCACTGACTGAAGTAAGTTGGTGCCTTAGCGTCAATGTCTATCATCATTGACGTGCCCAGATCCATTAGTTCACGCCCGTCCTCTACGGCACGGTGTGAGGCTTGTCAAGCCTAAATAGCGCAATCTAACTAATGACCCGCTCGCCATTTGCCCGGCGATTAAGTCAATATAAAATGAGGGACTTCATGATAGAGTTTTTGGTCTAGCATCTGTGTTATCACCCTTCAATAAAGAGGATGTGTACGAAATCCCCAAGCCAGGAGATTTCGCAGGTTCCGATTAAGTTCTTAGTACGTGTTGTCACCCTTCAATAAATAGGATGTGTACGTGTTCCAAACCCGGAGATCACGCAGTTTCAGTTCAATTCCTTTACCCATTCCCAACCCCTGGGAATCCCATGCCTTGTAGAAAGTGTGAACTCACCTTGGTTTGCTCGGTAAGATTAAAATACGTATTCCATGTTGATCAATCAGTCCCTAATGTGGTTACCGATAGCAGTTAGTTACGTGTACACGTGATCATGTATTCTTTGCATTTATTACACAAGTTATAAGTAAGTAAAACATACATCGTTATGCAAGTCTTAGCAAGTATCTGGTCCTACTTATAACCACAACACAGGTTCACATCACACCTTATCACAAGTGGTTCAGTTCACAATTAACTTTACACGTATCGGTTCGTAAACTGCTTCACAATCACATTTAGCGTTTTTGTATCACACATCATAAGTTAATCACATAATAAGATGGCACTAGGGGCTCGGGTCATATATTCAACACATATTATCAATAATATCCAACTTATTATTATGGTTCTTATAACCACTCGGCCCACCTAGGTCCGGTTTACTATATGTGGCCCAATCAGCCAACCTTTTACCCGCTTTTAGTCTGAAACTTTCAAGGATTAGTTAACTATGTATTTCGCTTGATATATATCAGTTTCAGGCCATTTCAACCGTGAATTATGTCCGAATCAGAAAAAGAATGAGAAGAAGTAGGTAGAAATAAGAAAATCCAGTAGAATCAAGCTGCTATGGTATGAACTCCTCGTCCTGAGCTCTGATACCACTTGTAGGACCGTTTGCGTGACCCTAAACATCAGTAAAAGTAGTTCATCTCAGTTTACAGAGGCGGAATCAAAGTAAACCAAGTCACAAACAACTTATATCCTTTTAAATTCCTTTCTATTACTGATTGCGAGACTTTACAATTGTTTCTAACAAGATTTTGGCAGCACCTCGCCTCACAAGTAATGATCATGTCCATTTCAAGTGACACACTCAACAACTATATATAGGTGTGGCCTGTTCGCTTGAAAGTGACATGGCTTGTTCAAGCGAACATGCAAGTCCCGGTTTCAAGTGAACTAGACTTTGATGTTGTGTTCGCTTGAATGTGTCACATGTATGTTCAAGCGAACTACTAAACTTTTACATGCAAACCCTAATTACATCCTATCTAGACTTAAGACTTGATTTAAACGTAGTCAACAGACATTCAGTGCACCAACAGACTCCCCCTTGGATGTTGACGAAGTCTTCAGCGTCAATTCTTCAGTCTTTGTCCCTTTGACTGTTGATCCAGAATTCTGACTCCCCCTTTCACAAACTCCCCCTCTCGGAATGGTAGGACTTGAATTCTGGTTCAAACTTTAACAATTTGTTGCCATGGGGATTATGAAATCTACAACCTATATAATCTCAATTTGTTTGAATTCTGGTTCAAACTTTAACAATTTCCTGCATCCGTTTTCAACTTTCGAATCTGAAGATCAACTCTCCACTTTGGTTTGTCAAAAATAAAACAGAAATGAAAAATCTTTTTGGATTTTAATAAAGGTTCTAAACTAGGAATGAAATACAGAACTAAAATGCAATGAAAGTAAACTATTTACAAACATATTTTTGATGAGCGTGTTAGGGAATCATATCAGCTATTCGATAAATCACAAGTACCGTTAAGCTTCAATTACATTCATAGAATTAAATAATTCTCTTAGATTGTCGATATACTGATCCACTTAAATTTTCACACACATTTCAATCTGTCCAGGATACGAAATTAGTGTTTTAGAGATTTAAACTTATACGTGTGTCCCACCTCTTGAATATACTCCCGTATCCAGATCCCAATATTCAGTCTTACAGGTAATTATAACACAAATGATATCTGTAAGGGGTTAATAAATTATGAAGAATCATGAGAGCTCAGGTCAGAACTACCGTTCAGCAGAGAGATCATGACTCAACTTGGGTGTGTCCCCTTTAGAGGATCTTTTTTACAACAGCATTGCTAAGCAATTTTATTGTCTTATCATATATGCTGAGGGTGATTCTATGTTTCAAGCATTGCGGAAAGTATTATTCGAGGACTAGGTCAGAACTTCCATTCAGCAGAAGTCCTGGAATAATACCCCAGATATCACTAAGTATAAAAACCTAGTATATCAGAAAAAGGAATCTTTCAAACGAAATTTCAGGGGTTACCTATATATCCAAGTAGTGTTCCCCACGAAATAAGTAAGTAAAGATTTAGATTTATATCCCGAACAAACCTACTAAATGTGCAAAAACCTATCGGCATATCATCAGCGAGACTGTTTAATCTTTTAAAACATTCCATTTCTTTAGCATACCGTGACTGTCAAGCCGATGTACTATCATTTTCCCTTTTTACACAAGCTCTTTTTCTAGTTTTCTATTGTTTTTGGATTTTGAAAATATCTCATGTTTTTGTATTTTTGCCATTTTTTATTGTTTTTGTATTTTCTGAAAAAAAATTTACCCTATACTCCCCCTAAATACCAAAACAAGTAAAAAAGCGAAAAACCATTGCAGATTGCTTCTCAACCTCATCTACAATGTCTCCTTCATCAACGCCAAGAATCTCCTCCAACACTGATAAAAGCTTCATACCGTTCAGTTTTAGCAAATATTGAAAACGTGCTTTATCAAAAGCTTTGGTGTGTAAATCAGCTTTTTGCTCATCAGTGTGGATTTTCTCAATTCGTATCAACTTCTTCTCAAAACAATCTCTAATGAAGTGATGACGAATCTCAATATGTTTGGTTTTAGCGCGATGTACGGGATTTTTAGTAATGTTAATTGTTGCCTCATTATCAACAAAGATAGGGGTGTTTAGAAATTGCAAACCGTAGTCGCGCAACTGTTGCTGGATCCACAAGATCTGTGAGCAGCAACTGCTAGCAGATACATACTCCGCTTCACATATGGATAAAGCCACTGAGGTTTGCTTTTTGCATTGCCAAGTGACCAATCGTGGTCCGAAAAACTGACACCCTGCTGTTGTTGATTTAGCATTAATTTTGCAGCATGCGAAATCTGAATCGGAATAACCTTCGAGCGTGAAATCGCCTTCCCTTGGATACCACAACCCCAATGATGGAGTTCCTTTTAGGTAGCGTAATATCCTTTTCACAATCACCATGTGCGATGCTCTCGGGTTAGATTGAAATCTTGCTGCGAGGCAGGTTGGATACATGATATCGGGTCTTGAAGCTGTCAAATACATCAGCGAACCGATCATGGAACGATACATCGTTTCATCTACCTTTTCTCCGGTGAGATCAAGATTTATCCCATGATTCGTTGCTAATGGGGTGGAAGCTGGAGTAGAACCTGACATCCCGAATTTCTCCAAGATATCATGAACGTACTTCGTTTGATGTATGAAAATTCCTTTGGGTAGTTGATCAACCTGCAATCCCAAAAAGAATTTCATCTCACCCATTGATGACATTTCGAATTTCTGCTTCATAACTCGTTCAAAATCTTTGCATAGATCCTCATTTGTTGACCCAAATATGATGTCGTCCACGTATATTTGAACAATTAGAAGATGTCCGTCGACCTCTTTAGTGAAGAGAGTGGCATCCACTTTTCCACGAATGAAACTGTTGGCTAGTAGGTGTTGAGACAATATCTCGTACCAAGCTCTCGTGGCCTGGTGTAAACCATACAGCGCTTTGTCTAGCAAGTAGACCTTGTCTTTGTGAAGTGGATCGGTGAAGCCCGGTGGCTGACCGACATAAACCTCCTCTTTTACCTTCCCATAGAGAAAAGTCGATTTTACATCTAACTGATATACTTTGAAGTTTTTCCATGATGCAAATGCTAGAAAGATTCTGATAGCTTCTAGTCTAGCTACAGGAGCATATACTTCAGTGAAATATATCCCCTCCTGTTGACTGAAACCTTGGACTACGAGTCGAGCTTTGTTACGAACCACAACTCCTCTATCATCTCACTTACACTTGAACACCCACTTGGTGTTTATCTTCCTTTGACCATCTGGAAAATCCACTAACTTCCACACTCCCAGCTTTTCGAAATTGGCTCAGTTCCTCCTGCATTGCATTGACCCAAGAATCTTCGGTAAGCGCCTCTTTGTAAGTCCGTGGTTCAACCTGCGAGATAAAACAACTCAATGAGAATTCAGTTTGCAAAGGAGCAACTGTTGTATAAAAACATGTAAGCCCTTTATCAATCTGTCTTCGAGTGTGAACTTCTGTCTGCAATTCTCCAATGATCAATTCCTCTGGATGATATGAAAGAGTTCGTGGCATTACTTCGCCTGTAACATCTACATCACCTTCCAGATTAGTAACATTCTGATTTGCATTTTGTTCACTGACTGGGTTTGTTTTACTTGAAATCTGAATTTGCTCCCACTCAAAATCTTGCTGCGAGGCAGGTTGGATACATGATATCGGGTCTTGAAGCTGTCAAATACATCAGCGAACCGATCATGGAACGATACATCGTTTCATCTACCTTTTCTCCGGTGAGATCAAGATTTATCCCATGATTCGTTGCTAATGGGGTGGAAGCTGGAGTAGAACCTGACATCCCGAATTTCTCCAAGATATCATGAACGTACTTCGTTTGATGTATGAAAATTCCTTTGGGTAGTTGATCAACCTGCAATCCCAAAAAGAATTTCATCTCACCCATTGATGACATTTCGAATTTCTGCTTCATAACTCGTTCAAAATCTTTGCATAGATCCTCATTTGTTGACCCAAATATGATGTCGTCCACGTATATTTGAACAATCAGAAGATGTCCGTCGACCTCTTTAGTGAAGAGAGTGGCATCCACTTTTCCACGAATGAAACTGTTGGCTAGTAGGTGTTGAGACAATGTCTCGTACCAAGCTCTCGTGGCCTGGTGTAAACCATACAGCGCTTTGTCTAGCAAGTAGACCTTGTCTTTGTGAAGTGGATCGGTGAAGCCCGGTGGCTGACCGACATAAACCTCCTCTTTTACCTTCCCATAGAGAAAAGTCGATTTTACATCTAACTGATATACTTTGAAGTTTTTCCATGATGCAAATGCTAGAAAGATTCTGATAGCTTCTTGTCTAGCTACAGGAGCATATACTTCAGTGAAATATATCCCCTCCTGTTGACTGAAACCTTGGACTACGAGTCGAGCTTTGTTACGAACCACAACTCCTCTATCGTCTCTCTTACACTTGAACACCCACTTGGTGTTTATCTTCCTTTGACCATCTGGAAAATCCACTAACTTCCACACTCCCAGCTTTTCGAAATTGGCTCAGTTCCTCCTGCATTGCATTGACCCAAGAATCTTCGGTAAGCGCCTCTTTGTAAGTCCTTGGTTCAACCTGCGAGATAAAACAACTCAATGAGAATTCAGTTTGCAAAGGAGCAACTGTTGTATAAAAACATGTAAGCCCTTTATCAATCTGTCTTCGAGTGTGAACTCCTGTCTGCAATTCTCCAATGATCAATTCCTCTGGATGATATGAAAGAGTTCGTGGCATTACTTCGCCTGTAACATCTACATCACCCTCCAGATTAGTAACATTCTGATTTGCATCTTGTTCACTGACTGGGTTTGTTTGACTTGAAATCTGAATTTGCTCCCCCTCAAAATCTGAATCACTACGATCGAATACTGGCATGTTCTCAGATTCTTGATTATCATTCTGTGCCGACTGATTATCTTGAGCAACTTCATTTTGTTGGACATCATCATGTTCACCAGCATTGCTTGGACCTGCTTCATCATCATTTGAGGTTTGCCGTGGTCTCCTTGAATACTCAGCTGGGAACCTTCCTTGCGATTCTTCATACTCTCTCAAAATATCCAACTTGTCAAAGAAATCTTCTTCTTCATCCTGTTCTTCTTCCATGTCAAACGAATCCCACAATTTACCGTAATTAAAACGCCACGAGTCACCGGGATTTTAAGGCGGCATAGTATACCCCTGACACTCAACATGATGTGCTTCGATGATCTGCTTCATGCTTGGAACAAAGACACGTCTTTGTGGACTTGAGTAACCCACAAATATTCCTTCAATACTCTTTGGACCAAATTTACCAAAAGGCTCTAGAACTGTACAAGGAGACCCAAACGGTTCTAAAAAATTCAGGTTCGGTTTACGGTTATTGATCAACTCAAAGCATGTCTTGTTGAATTTCTTTACAGTGAGAACCCGGTTGAGTGTATAGCATGCGGCGGAAACTGCTTCTGCCCAAAAATTTATCGGTAGCTTTGAATCAGCAAGCATCGTTCTGGCCGTTTCGATTAGTGTCCTGTTTTTGTGTTCTGCTACTCCATTCTGCTGCGGAGTGTACGGAGCACTAAACTCATGTAATATACCTCTTTCATCACAATATTCTTCCATCTTGTTGTTCTTGAATTCGGTACCATTATCACTTCTAATTCTTCTGATACGCCTTTGGTACAGATTTTCAATCTTTCTGAACAACGCCATCAAACTGTCAAACGTTTCATCTTTTGACTTCAAGAATGACACCCACGAAAATCTGGAATAATCATCAGTAACCACAAGACAGTAGAGATCCCCTGTAATACTTTTGACGTTTACTGGACCAAATAGATCCATATGTAGTCTCTCTAACGGTCTGGAAACTGAATTGACTTGCTTTTTAGGGTTTGACTTTTTCTTCTGCTTGCCTTTGACGCAACTAATGCACTCCCCTTCCAGATGAAAACCTTTGATATTAACTCCAAGAACCAAATCATTGTGCACCAAGTGATTCATTTTTCTAAGATGTATATGCCCCATCTTCCGATGCCACAACTTCGATTCTTTCTCCGTTGCTCTAGACATAAAACAATGAGCCTGACCCGTGGTTGTAGTAGCTACGCTCATGTCCAACACGTACATATCATTTACTCTTGGTGCCCGCATGATAATCCATTCTTCAGGGATAACAAATCCTGGCTTCAAGATCAAACATTCTTTATCAGTGAAGTGAGTGGTATACATCCTGTCACAAATCTGTGAGATACTCAGCAGATTATTCTCCAGCTCAGCAATGTAATTAACTCTTTCAAACGTAACAATCCCATTGGATAACGTTCCTTCCCCAACAATTCTACCACCTTGGTTTTCTGCGAATCCTACGTAACCTCCATTGAAATTTCTAACATCATACAACAATGCAGTCTTCCCTGTCATATGTCAAGACGCTCCGCTATCCATAATCCATCTTGAAATAGCTCTCGGAAGTTCCTGCACATATTACAAATAATTCAATAAAGATGCCAATTCATGCTTCACGATTACCAACTAGGAAGCTCCGGCAAGTCCAAAATCTTTTAGTGAGATTTTGATGCCACCCAAGCCTCTTTTGACTCGGGTAACTGGACTTTAATGTGAGTTTTTGTAGTGTAAAGTGGTGGAAAATTTTTATCATTCATTTTTAAACTTTCATCTGATCCAACCTCAACCTTTTTGTATAAGAAAAACTCATCAATTTTAAGTTGACCGGTTGAATGATTTTTCTTTTGAACATTCTTCTTCTCAGGTTGAGTAGAAGATTGTTTCTCCAGCTTTTCATAATAATCCAAAGGAACATCCATCTTTACCGGTGTGGTAGAAGATGATTGTTTATCCAACACTGAAACCTTTGGTTTATCAACAACTTTTGGCTTCCATGTTTGTTGAGATGATGCAACCCGTTTATAAAATTTGTAATTTTTATTTACCAAGTTCTTAACAGGTTCAATTTTGACTTTTGATTTCTCTTTTTTCAAAACTTTCTCAACAACCATTTGAGCTTTTCCTTTTGCTTCAACCTTCTTCTGTCGATTCTCAACAACTTCAGTCTTAGGCTTGGAGTTGCTGCAATTTCTTGCAATGTGACCAACTTTGTTGCATCTAAAACATGTACGAGTATCAACTACCCGACTTGTGCCTTCAGACTGAGGTTGTGAAGCCCTCTTCGCAAAGAATTCTTCATTTGATTTAAAAAAAAATTCATGTTCCTCATCAGAAAGTGAACTTGAGCCGTTCACAAACACCTTCTTTTCAGCAAACCTTTTATTTTAAAAACTCCTTTTCTGATAACTCTTACCACCCTGATATCCACCCGACCAATTGTTTCGACTGTTGTTATAAAACCTCGGTGGAACTACAGGTTTCTTGTAGTAAGCTTTATCTTTCTCAAAATTAATTTGCCTTTTTGTTTGTTTTAAACTCTTTACTTCAGACAAATCGATTTCAACCATCTTGAACACATTTGTCAATTTTGAAACATTTACATTCTCCAGAGAAAACTCAGAATCCGAATACAACTTATCAGATCCAGCCATCTTGTACATCACAAGACCCGGTTCATCACCTAAGTTGTTTTTGGATTTTTGTTTCGGAATGTATTTGTTCAAGAAACATTCATCATCTCCAGCTGAATCACTATTCAAAACACTTTCAACTGTGCTTTTAACAATCTCTGTCTGAACACAATCATCAGATAATGAAGAAGAAAATGTAACATCAATTGAATCAGGAAGTTTCACTTCATTTTCTTCCTCAAGATTACCCAGATTGCTTTTTCGAATAATTTTCTAGAACTGGTGGTGGAACTTGATGAAACCCAACCCCAGTTCCATCACAGTATACATCTTCGCCTGCTTTGTCTTTCCCGATGGGTTTGGGAATAATGTGTTGCAAAACAAAGCTTGCAGAGCTGTAACTATTCAATTTCAAATTAATTCGTTCATTCTCAATCTTGGCTTCTTCAAACTGAAGTTTCAATTTAGCAATCTCATCCAATTGTTTGTTGATTAATTCTTCTTTGATTCTCAGAACACAATGCAATTGGCAATTTTCTATGTAAGTTTTACCGTTTCTATCATCATTATCTTTAATCGTGCTTTTAAGCTTCTCAAACTTTTCAGTGATCTGACGATTTTCAAGAACTAACCTTTCATTTTCTTTACTAACCTTTTCCTGATCAATTTTATCAGTTTCAATTTTGTTAGTTAATTCTTTTAACCGTTCAGTTGAAGCTTTCACCATTTTGTCACGATCAAGGATTTGATCCTCAACACTTCTGACTTTAGCAGTCAGATCCTCAATCTTCTTACCTTTGAGATAAGTGTTTGTACTACAAACCTTGCATTCTTTGATGCAATTTTTGCAGTCAACATCACCACTGACCTTCTTACCTGACTCAGTCGTTGACGCGTTTGAACTGACTTGGCTTTTAGACTCAGAAACGCATTTAGAATCTACCTCAAGTGCATTAGCAGCCAGCACCTTGTCAGCCATCTTTCCCATGTTTTCAGCATTCAACTCCTGTGTCGTGTCAATGATCCCAGTGTCAATCTTCTTTGACTTCTCTTTCTCTTCTTTCTCCTTCTTCTCTTTCTCTTCATCTTCACCGCTTCCCCACCATTTCTTCTGCCAATAATCATCTTCAACTTTATACTCTTGGATTATGGTTTCCATATCAAGAGTGTTATGATCAATAACAATGTTTCCATAAGGGTCAAGATAACATTCTCTGTCTGAATCCCATCTATTTGCTCTTTTTGCCTCAGAAAAGATACCAGATATTCTGATCATTTTGTTCTGAGCTAACAACTTTCTGTGTTTATACTTCTGTTCTTTAGTTTTGTCGTCTTTCCAAGGAACAGGTTCAGATTTTGCCATAAATGCATATCCAACCGCATCCTCCTCAGGTAACAACTCACTCCAGTCGTAACCTTCATCGTCGTGAATCACTGCAAGAGCTCTAGATTTTTCTTTGTTATCTTCAATCTGTTTCATTCTTGGTGGCTCCGATTTGTTCTGATGATATATTGCCTTCTTGTAGTAGTCTTCTCTAAATGGGTTTTCAGACTCATCAGCATACGCGTTTCTGCATTCACGCTTAAAGTGACCTTTCTGTTTGCACTTGAAGCACGTCACCTTAGACTTGTCAAAGCCCAACTTGGTAGATGGTCCACCAATTGACTTCCTTCCAGTTATCTCCATGAAACGCTGTGCTCGACGAACTGCACTGGCCATACACCACCTTATGTCTATTAGTTGCATCTCCTCAGGATCTATCTGATCATAATCTTCTTTCGTCAGGTTGGTGTTGCCTATCTTCCCTGCTACAAGACTTTCATAAGATTCTAGCACAGATGCTAAGAAAACCATTTGTTGTTTAGCATACTCCTCGCTGAAGTTCTGAGCATTCTTTAAGTCTACAGCAATGTTGCATTGAAATAAATTCTTTGCATCAGACTGGTTTGAATTTGATGAAGACCCGCTGTGATATCCACTGCTTTGACTTTCTTTGCTCGTTGTGGAGACATTCTCAGCAGAAAATGCAGTCTTGGGAGATGTACTCTTTGGCATCATGCTCTTTGGATAATACAAATCCAAGTTCTGCTGGTATGATGAGTGATTGACTTTGTACGTCTTCTTCAATTCCAACTCGTGACTCTCTAGTCTCTCAATCAGCAAGTCTACTGTCAACTCTTCTGGTGGCTTAATAGTATTCTTTAGCATCAACGCATAATATTGCCAATCCATCTCATCTGGTAATGCATCAAACAATTTGTCGACTAGCTCTTCTTGAGAATATAAAATATCATGTCTCGCCAGTTCCAGCTTTAGATGCCCAAACCTCTCAATCATTTTACAAACTGATTCATTCTTTAAACACCCAAACAAATCAAACTCTTTTCTAAGTAGTTTCTTTTTGTTTTTCACAATTTCTGTGCTTCCTATACATTTGTTTTTCAATTTGTTCCAGAGATCTGTAGCACTAGGGTATTCGATCAAAGATATTATATCTTCTCTGACGGACTGAAACAGCAACGCAATACATTTTTGCTCAGCAACAAACAAATCTATCTCCTCATTTGTTGTTAAGGTTTCGCCTTTTTTGTTAACATTATGGTATCCATTTTTTAGACTCTTCCAACTAGGAAAAGCAAAGGCCATCAACCAATCTTCAAACTTCTTTGCCCACCGACTGTATTCTTCTATAGACATCAACTTCGGGGGTTTATTGTAGGTTCCGAAAGCACATTCAACCTCCAATGCATCCGATAGCTTTTTCTTTGTGTTTGACGTGTTCTCATTGGTGTTACTCGAAGATGTATCGATTCCACCATCTCCAGCAAACGCAAAGTCATCATAAAACGGATTGAAATCATCCATCTTGTACGTACCTGAAAAACAATCAGCAAAACACTTAGAAAATTTTCGAAATTTTGAAAAACAACAAGTTCAAATGAGATCACTTGAAGCGAAATAGCTTCAAGTAGAATCAGCAACTTTCAAGCGAACTTAGGTAGTACAATTTCAAACGAACTCAAATAATGCAAGTTCAAGCGAACTAAGTTCAAGCGAACTCAACTCAAACGAACATAATGAATACTTTCAAGTGATCACAGACTTTCAAGCGAACACAAGATTATCTTACTATATGTGGCCCAATCAGCCAACCTTTTACCCGCTTTTAGTCCGAAACTTTCAAGGATTAGTTAACTATGTATTTCGCTTGATATATATCAGTTTCAGGCCATTTCAACTGTGAATTATGTCCGAATCAGAAAAAGAATGAGAAGAAGTAGGTAGAAATAAGAAAATCCAGTAGAATCAAGCTGCTATGGTATGAACTCCTCATCCTGAGCTCTGATACCACTTGTAGGACCGTTTGCGTGACCCTAAACGTCAGTAAAAGTAGTTCATCTCAGTTTACAGAGGCGGAATCAAAGTAAACCAAGTCACAAACAGCTTATATCCTTTTAACTTCCTTTCTATTACTGATTGCGAGACTTTACAATTGTTTCTAACAAGATTTTGGCAGCACCTAGTCTCACAATTAATGATCATGTCCGTTTCAAATGACACACTCAACAACTATATATAGGTGTGGCCTGTTCGCTTGAAAGTGACATGGCTTGTTCAAGCAAACATGTTCAAGCGAACATGCAAGTCCCGGTTTCAAGCGAACTAGACTTTGATGTTATGTTCGCTTAAATGTGTCACATGTATGTTCAAGAGAACTACCAAACTTTTACATGCAAACCCTAATTACATCCTATCTAGACCTAAGACTTGATTAAAACATAGTCAACAGACATTCAGTGCACCAACACTATCACATGATATTAAACCATCACACAGTAACACAAATTGGCCATCCATCATCAATTAAATTAATCATCATCTCATCATTCAATGCACATACTATTCTTACTGATAAGTGACAACATTATTCAAACACATGGGCCACCATTTTATTCTAGGTTATCATATCAACTTGTCATACATAATCGGTTGGGTTGACTTTTTGTGAATTTAGTGGACATTTTAATTCACTTATACCCTAATCCTCAATGATCATCGACGATTACACAAACTCATGGTGCCGTTTTCTTTGACTTTAAACCATCATAAATCACCACATAAATCATCATATATATCAATCAACATTAATGAAGTTTAATATTAAAATCATCAATACAATATAGCATTAGAAACCAATACCCAATTGGCTCACACACACACCATATTCAACCATAATTCATGTAACATATTAACACATATAATATCACATATGGCATAATTCACGTCATCATCAAGAACAATAAGTAGATTACTAAATAAAGATTCCATATACCAACCGAATATAATAACTTAGACAAGATTGTGCAACAATTTACATCACAAGTCAATCACGAATAACAACATAAAGAATAATCAAATAATAATTAACATGGTATGGAATCACTAACCGAGACCTCTGATTAACAGGATGATAGCTTCACGAGGGGGAGTATCTACTGATGTGCGTGGAAGATGGAGGAGAGTAGGGTTTGTATATGTGTTGTATTATCTTGTGACGTGAATCATGTGTACAATATAAGCTAAACAAGTAGCCGGCCCCAATATAACCCCTATTTGGACTCGATCAGGCCCAACATAAATCCAAATCCTACATGTGATTTAGTTGGTTGGGCTTTGGGTGTGTGTGTGTCAAGATGCGGCCCGACATGAGTAATCCTAATACCCGGCCCAAACGAGAGCATAAATATGATATAAGCGGCCCAAATATGTTCGGCCCAAACGTAAGAAATACGAGTCTTATAATTAACAAGTTGTTATACTAGCACAAAACGTTCAGCACAAAGAAGAAGGATGAATAACGAGCAATTAGATTCACAAGATTAAACGACACTGACCTCGAAAGTTCGGGTTGTCACAGTATGACTACTGGACTCGAGAGGTACACCTTCTTGGTCACATAGGCAACGGATTGGGAATACACGTGGATCTCACTCAGATCCATTTAATTAGAAACTGGTCGACACAAGAGAGTCTTTAGGGGATACAGCAATTTCTTGGCCTCGTTAGATACTATCGCAAGACCCGTCATGGGATTTTCGAAGATCGCGCAAGTTTAATCTCTTTAACACAGTAGGGTGCTGTGTAATCATGGGAGAAAAAATAGGAGAACGTCTTTTCAGCTTTTGAAACCCAACTCTACCATGCGCTGAGCATCGTCTTTACCCGAGGATATGGGTGATCTACTGGTATACCATGATAGTCCGAATTAGAGTCCCAGTTGCACGCCGATGCAACATGAGAAGGTGATGGCTTACGTGGTGGATTTACAAGAAGAATTGCCTGAGTCACAACCTGCGGTGGAAGCCATGGTGTTTGGATTTAAGTTGGAGGCATTACTTGGACGGTACCAAATGCACTACTTAGACCGATCACAAGGGCCTCTCGTGTACCCTTGTTCCAAAAGAGCTAAACATGTGATGGCATCACTGGATGTTACTTTTGAATGATTTCAACTGTGAAACCTAAACGTGTACGAGCCTCGCAGCACACCATCGACTCTTACCTACCTGATCAGATCCGTTCTGCTCGAACCGAAGTGTTAAAGGACGAGAACATCCCAGCTGAAGCCATGTGGGGCGTGGAAAAACGACTTGTATCTAAAATCGGGCGGTACCCACTACCTCTTGGAGTGAATATGGGTCTCACGATGCAGCAATCTCGGGGAACTCGTGTTGGGCGAAACACACAAGCCTCGATATTAGGATCTAGAGACCTTGTAATAATGACTGGCGATGAAGGCTCACATAACAACATATGAGAATGATATTGGACTTGCGTGAAAGTCAGGGTGGAGTATCAGAAACCTTCTGGTTTGTGTCAGCAACCAGAAACATCCATATGGAAATGGGAATAGTTCGCCATGGGTTCTGTCATGGTCCTACCTAAAACTCGAAACAGAAACGATATCACCTGGGTGATCGTGGATTGTCTCACGTAACCAGCACACTTCATTGCAATCAAGGAAAATGATGAGTCTTCACAGCTTGTGAACATTCCTATGAGTGAGGCGAATCCTAGGCATGGAGTGCCAACTTCTATTACCTCTAATTATGACCTATGTGTGTAGCGGATTTGTGGAAGGCGGCGCACAAATCCTGTGGCCCACATCTAGACGTGAGCATTGCTTATCCCACTCTTAGACGAACGGTCAGAGGGAACTGACCATCCAGACACTCGAGGACATGCCGCGAGCATGTGTGTGGCTGACTTTGGTAAAGGTTGGGAGGACGCTTACCCGCAAAAGTTACCTGAGGTGGGTGCCAGTCTAATCACAGGTTCAGAATTTGTACTCGAAACTTCTGAAAAGATTGTTTAGGTCAGAAATCGCACGCCGGCAGTGCGTGATGGTCAGAAAAGCTGGTGAGCATAAGAAATCTTTAAAAATTGCTGTAGGAAATCTTTGGTGTTGAAAGTTTCACCCTAGAGAGGGTGAGGTACGTCTTGGGAAGCGTGGCAAGCTTAATTCACGTGCATTGGACCATTCAAAATCGGTAGGGTGGTCTATAGACTCGAGACACATGACAAATTGGGAAATGTTCACGATGTCACTTATGTCTTGAATCTAGTGAAGTGTTGTCCGATGGAGCACTTGTGATACCCATGCAGTTTGTTGAGGGACCTCATTGAAACCATGGACCGGGAAGTCAAGATTTGTAAGAGCAGTCGAATTCAAATCATGAGAGTTCATTGGAACGCAGGACGTAGACCAAGAATTCACACAGGGAACGGAAGGACCAGATGAAGCTTAGTACCCTAATCTGGTCTGATAAAACTGGTAAATTTCGGGACGAAATTCCTTTCAAGTTGGGGATGATGTGGTACCCGAGGAAAATCCACAGTCACCCTGAACTACCTCTCCCTTCCAAGACTGCTTACCAAATTTCGGAACGAAATTTCTTTCAAGTTGGGGATGATGTGATAACCCGAACTTTCAAGGTTCGCATTACATGTGGTGCACTTTCTCAGCCCAATCCTTCTGGCGTCCAAGCGAAGCAAAACCCAAGTGGGGTTCGGCCCACTTGGTTCAAAAAATACAATAAGGGATGCATGGCCCGCGTATGTCTAGGATAAACACATAGAAACCATAGCAAACCCAAGATACTTCTCTCCTTCTTCCCCTTGAAGTCGATGGCAGCCCTTCCTTCATGATTGAAGCTCTCTTCTCGTCTCTAACACTCTTCCTAGCTTTCCATAATCTGGTTAGTATTCATACCTTGTGATGATTGAATTCCTTTTTACATTCTGTGTGACCGTGTTTCTGTTCAGTTTAGCCCGTATGAACAATCGTGGAATGTATTTATGTGTTGATGTGTATGTATGTGTGTAGATTAAACATGACTCTAGGTTTCGGTTGTAAACTGAGTTGGATCTGGATGATTGTTGGCCATAGTGTTCGATCATTAATGTACTAATGTTCATGAATCTGATTGTGTGTTACAAAAATGTGATGTTGACTAACGATGTAGGTTTGTATGATGATATGTATTTGTGTAAAATCCATGCACGTTAGGGGTAATGAGTTGGAATGTTCATAGATCTCATCCGAATGGCTAGGCGAGATGTTAATAAGTTAAGGTGTTCGATAATGATGATGATGATTGTCCGCGAATTAGTTTAATATGGTTGATCCATTTTGAATTGTGTTTGTTGTTGATTAACCTTAAATGGAATGATTAGAGTTATGCAAATCTTGGGTATATTTAGATGTGCAACTGTCCATGAATGTAGATGATTGAATTGATTGGTTTTGTAACTGATACCTTGATCTATGGCCCTGAATAACGGATCGCACAAATTCACAATGGAACCTCCGTCGCACATCATCGGCAGGTAGCACATGGGAGAGTGGATCGCACAACCACTTTTGGGCCAGTGCAACTGGTCCACACACACACATATGTACATAGTTTATAATTGGGCCGAACAGTAGGTGATCAAGTATAATGAATTGCACAAATATAATGAACCGCACAAGTTTAGTGAGTCGCACAAGCACTTGGGCTTTTCTACATTCTGGGCCGAACACATTGGGTAATTGCACAAGACATTTGGGCCTGGTGTGGTGTGAGTCGCACAACCCAAATGAGTCGCACATGATGCATCGAGTCGCACAAGATGCATCGAGTCGCACAAGATGCATCGGGTCGCACAAGATGCATCGGGTCGCACAAGTCTTTGAATGGACGAGTAATTGGGCTGCACATGCCGTTGGGCCACAAATGGAAACTGGGCCGCACATTTTAATCATAACATACACTTGTGTACTTGACTTTTGGACTGTTATGTGGTATATGAATACAAACTTGCATGTTAGCTTGTATGTTATTGAATGTGGACTTGTGATATGAACCTATGTACATGCAAAACATCTGATATGAGTTACTGGATGAGGTGCGAGGTGTGCAATGTGATAATTATGTGATAGTATGATATATATTACTATTAGATTTCATGAACGACTGTTATAACTCATATGAGGAGGTGTGTATGCTACGTGTGTAATGTGAATGTGGAATATGTGACTTACCTGCATATAAACTGATTGTCTTTTGGTAACCACTGTAGGGTTTGATTGACCAACTGGGAAAGGGTAATGTAACGTAACATACCGAGCAATCTAAGGTGAGTTCACTTCCCTTGAGCATGCATCCCAGTGGGTGGGACAGTCAAATGGGTATTCCGGAGAGCAATAAGTCTTTGGGTAAATTAGTGTGTATTCCTGAGAGGAATAAGTCTTTTGGGTAAAGCTGGGATCTTGGATAACACACTCACTCCTATCACCATTAAGTCCCATCTTGTTTGTTACCTGGGAGGTAACAGGGTATTAGTTGTTAGCGCTATCTAGGTTTGGCACCCTCACCCCATACCTGAGAGGACGGGTGTGAACTAATGACCCAGTCATGCCCAATGCTTTGATAGGGGCATTGGGGAAAGGTCAAAAATCATCTGAAGCTATCTTGTATGGTATCGAGTTATTATTACTTTCGAAATTGTTATTAAACTGGATTAAACACTTGGTAACCAAACGTTTTCATAAAACCGTGAACTCACCAGCGTTGTCTGATACACTTATGTGCATGCTCGGAGGTTATAGATATGTGTGGATGTGGAACTTGTTGTCTATGAAGCTGGAGTGGTCATGGGTCGAGATACATGGAAACTTGAAACAATATTAGTTGGTTACATACGCTTTAATTTTGATTAAACTTGTAATATGCTTCCGCTGAACATAACGAGTTATAAATAATGTTTTGCAACACTTTATCTTAATGAATGAAAGCTTTATTAAAAATCTTGTGTAAGTTAAATGTGATTGGTGGCTAGATCCTGGTACGTCACACGCCTCGTGGGGGTTTCCGCTTGGGGTATTTTTGGGGGTGTGACAATAGCAATGTTGCCACGTCCACCGCCACGGCCACCACCACGTCCACCATTACATCCACCACGTCCACCCATGATTCTATATAAGAGAAGGGAAAAGGTTAAGGTTCGGAATTGAGTAGGAATTAAACATTACAATTACTTCTACAGACTACCAGGTTCACATCAGACAACAGAGAGGAACCCCCTTCACACTTGTTAAGCCTCACTGGGACTCACATGCACCCCAAATTATTATTATGTATGCACCCATAATAACAATGCAATTTGCATGTTTATCTCAGCTCCTCCCAACTCGTGCTGAAAGGTTCCTTAATTTCAAATAACAAGACAAAAGACATCACGAAACATAAGTCATGAAAGTCTAGAGAAAGGTCGCATTGTGACTCTATCAACCACATAACATAGACAAGTAACACATGAATTCAGTCTGTGGTGTTAAGTGTGCAATCACATGCAACATCATACATAAGTGTACACTAGATATGCTACGCAATAAATAAACGAGAGACGAACCTTGCAATCTGGAGCTGGGTGTCATGGTCGATTTCGAAACTCCTCGGTTATAGTCTGGTTTTATAAAGGCGTTTTAAAGCCTAGTTCACTATAACCAGTGGCTCTGATACCAAACTGTCACACCCCCAAAATACCACATGCGGAAGCACCGCGGGATATGTCACGTAGTAGTATCCAGCCACCAATCACATTGAACTATAACATGATATTAAATAAAAGTTTCCATTTATTTCATAAGATAATTCCAAATCACAACTTAAAACAATTACGTTCAGCGGAAGCATTATTTAAATCATTATTCAAGTGTTTTAAAACAAATGTACGAAACCGATGAACATGTATCCAAGAGCCACGACCCATGACCACTCCAGCACTCCCAGATAGAAAGTTCCACATCCATGAATCTAACGTCCTGCAAGCATGCAGAAAAGTGTGTCAGACAATGCTGGTGAGTTCAAAGTTTGTTAACACGTTTAGTTACCAGATATGAGTTTAAAACATTTCAGAGATTCGATGTTGTTAATAACTCGATTACCGTAGATGGCTCCAGATTATTTGCCCATCCCCAATGCTCTATCTAACATTGGTCAAGTGGTTAAGGTAATTAGTTCACGCCCGTCCTCCCTGGTACGGTGTGAGGGTGCTAAACCTAATAGCGCTATCAACTAATAACCCTGTTGCCTCCCCGGTAACCAGTTCGGTAGTAGATGGGACTTAAGGTGATAGATGTGAGTGTATTATCCAACATCGATTTAACCCAATAAACCCAGTATTCCTTCACGGAATATTTACCAGTTGTCCCTCCCCGGGACGCATGCTTGAAAAAGAACAGTGAACTCACCTTAGATTTGCTCGGTATTCTAAGTTACCCGTTCCGGTTAATCAACCAACCCTACCGTGGTTACCAATGAAGTCATTTTCATAATCACTTAAGTCACATAATTTCACATTTTGCATTCATCCCAAGGATTATCACATAACACATGGAAAATACTTAATTTCATGCATTCATCATCACACACATTTTACACTGTATCAGTTGTTCTGTTAATTTTTTCACACGTAGCGTCCCGACGAAGATTCATACTTCATCGTACACTCTTATGGCGAAGACCCCCGACGAAGATTCATACTTCGTCGTCGACGAAGAACCATAACCTCCGTCGACTTGGGCAGTTCTTCGTCATAGTTTTCAGGGTTTCTTCTGTGATTACCCCTTTACCCTCGCATCAACAGTTACAGATCACATGACACGATTCAGTACATTCTTATACACATATAAACAATCCGCAGTTACAGCCGTTCATCAACAACGAATCATCAGTTAAATTCTATGATTTACAATAACCCTATTCATCATTTAACAGCTACATAATCGCATTCCCCAATCTAATCAAACCACCATGATTCCCAAAGAACCTGCAATGCCTTGCAAATCCGAATTTTACGTGTCACTACCAACTCACATTAACAATTGACCTAACTTGCTGATCATCATCAGTTTATATTCAACAATTCTAAATCATCACTAAACATCAAGTATACTACTAATCAAATCCTGCAGTTTGTTGCAATAATCATCGAGTTCTCTACTAACATGCATCCCTAATTACTCATACAAAATCATCGCTACACGAGATCACGTATCGGATATAAATCCAATGAACAAAAACAAACACTAACCTTGATATGAGATAAACCAGCAGTGCTTAGGATTAGAGAGTTTCGAATGAGGGGTGAGGAACTGCCGTCAGTCGCTAGTATTTTCAATTTGGTGCGCTTATGGGTGAGTTGACGAAACCCTATTCATGATATATATATGAATGAGTGAACTGGGCCTAAACTGGGCTTCTAAGTAATGTGGGCCGGCGAAGAATCATCCTTCGCCGTATGTGAAGGTGACGAACCATCAACCTTCGTCGAGGATTGAATGTGACGAAGCATCATTCTTCGTCAGAAAGCGCGTGTGACGAAGAACTTCGTCGTCTGGGAACTCTTCGTCGAACAGAATATGGTATGGACAAGTTATGACCAAACATTAAACATCAAACAGTTTCTAACTTTCATACAACACCTAAACATAACTATACTTTAATCCTTCGAAAAAAATAATGTAATGATACAATGCACAACGAACTATAGTTTTACAATGAAAAACTTTTGTGAAATAATGTAATGATACAATGCGTACCTATGACATAAAAAAATAGCATATGTACATATATTAATTATTATTACTTAATTAATATAAATATAGTTTTACACATTGTTGCAAGAAATTCCTAGTCAAAGATAAGTGCTACCTCTTTGCACCCTAAGTCATATAGTGTCCTCGCTTGACTTTTGAAAACAAGTTTATGTAGTGGATGTCGCGGAGTGCTTTATGCAATGAAAAAATTTTGTGAAAAATGTTTTTCGAGAGAGGATCCTAAGGATTGTAGACTAGACTCGAGAAAGAATCCAGGTTCCCTACAACCACAGCTCTGATACCCATCTGTCACACCCCTTTCAAAGGCGGAAGCACGAGGTGTGATCTAAGTGGTTTTCATTGCATACAATAAGTAAACATTGCTACATCAATTAAAACATACTCCAAATTGCCATTAAAGTGTGATTATCCAAAATACAGAAATTAGTTTAAAGTTTACATCATTACTAAAAGATAATTGTTTGAAAGTTCACCTCACAATTTCAAAAACAAAGATCAAGGTTTTGTTTCCTATATCACCACAGAAGGTGGGATATAGAAAACAAATTCGCAAAAAATGGCAACGGAGACTAGACACTAAACATCTTGAAAAGGAGCCAGTGAACATCATCTACTAATTTCCTGAAATACATGTAAGTTTAAAAATCATCAACAAAAGTTGGTGTGAATTCATGCAGATTGAGTAAAATGTAACACTTGTAATTGCGTAAAAGTATGGTATGTAGTTTGTAAAATGTAAGTTCGTAATTATAATGAAATGAAACGAAATGGAGACCGCTAATGTTTAGCTAGGACATTACGTATGTGACGACTAGGAAGCATCCAAACCTAGGCGATTTTTGACATCGTTTACCCTACGACTGTGACCCAAGACACTCCATGAGTATGTGTTGTCAAGAGAGTGAGGCTACCCGGACTGTTAGATCTAACCCTTGTTCTTTCGGTCTAAACTAGATTGATAGTGCTTACGTATACCCTATTCGTCACGTGATCTATGTATGATTCCTTTGTTTAACATACCAATTTGTACATGTATTTTCCCCAAAGTTTAGAAAACAGTAAAAACGTTTAAAAGTGGGGACATGAACTCACTGCTTTGCGTCTTGAGCGTCTAGCTGCACCAGCTTCTTCGACTCGAGTGTCGTTACCTATAGACGTTCTAAGTATGTTAATTACTTAACTTGTAAACTTCTAAGTACAAGTTACTTTTTGGATTTATGGTGTCTTATTTGTATGTCACATTATGTTTAATATTGTTATCCCCAAAATGTGTATTTGTGTAAGTAGGATTTGGAAATATTATATGTTAAAAATAATATGTTTTTAACTTTACCAAATATATGTCACTTATATTATTTGTCAAAAATAATATAAGTAATTTGTTAACTAATATTTCCAATATTACTTTTAGGTGTAAGTATACTTAGGAAAGTATACTTGTATTTTGAGTGTAAATACTTGTGTATTTGTATTTATTTACCAAAAATCAATTCTTTGATTTTATTACTTTCTGGAATTTCGTTTCGTAAAAATAATAATATTTTTAAGGTTTATGGGTTATATATATTTTTTCACACTTTTATAATTCTTCCATTACCTGTAGTAATTTTTATATAAGTCCATAAATATATAATATCGTCTAATATGTCCAATACTAGTCCAAGTCCTAAATTTTTGTAGGAGATATATATATATATATATTGGTATATATTTGTGTATTTTTCTATGTATCTTTGTATATGTAATTTTGTATATTTGTATCATTGCATAATTCTTAAGTATTTGTATGTGTATTTTTGTAGTATACTCCTTTGGAGTATTTAATGTATTTTTCAAGTTCCTAACATCACTAATACTAATAATACACATAATATACACTTTGCACATAATCTTGTGACCACTAAATATATATATATATATATATATAGGGGATGGTTCAAATGAAAACCACTTTTAACGCGAAAACTCGAAAACTAACTAAAAAAAGCCTAAAAAACACACAAAAATTTTTTTTTTTTCAATTTTTTTAATAAAAATCGCTGGTTTTTATATATAAAAAAAACTTTTTTTCAAAAAAAAAAAAAAAAAATTTTGTGTAGTGCACATGTGTAATAATACACATGTGTAGTACACATACACATGTGTAGTATTACACTGTGCACTACACAAAAAAAAATTTTTTTTTTTTTTTTAAATTTTTTTTTATATAAAGAAACCTGCGAAATTTGGTTTGCAAAAAAAAAAAAAAAAAAAAAATTTGTGTGTTTTTTAAGCTTTTTTTAGTTAGTTTTCGAGTTTTCGCGTTAACTAGTGGTTTTCATTTGAACATTCCCCTATATATATATATATATATATACATATATATATATTTCCCTAAAAATATACATACTTAATATTGTTTTTATACTTGAAGAAATCCTTATTTCTTACTTGTAATTTTTGTATAAAAGTTAGGAAACCTTTATAAATATTTTTAGGTGAATTTTTGGGGAATAAGTTTCACCAAAACTTATATTTTTCTAAGTGTCAAAATTTTATAAAAATTTTGACGTAGTTTCCACTAAAAATGGAGGTTTCCCATGTTTTTAAAACATGTGTTTATTTTCTTTTCATCATCCAAAATTAATTTCCAACAAATTTCACAAACAACATACACTAAATTCACCATGAAAAACCTTATGATGAACTTGATTTTTGTTAAAAATGTGTAGTCTTTTAGATCTACACTTTACATACAAAGATCTATCAAAAATAAATGTTCTTGTTTAATTTCTACAAACTTTGTGTGAAACTTTATTTTACTAAGTAAACCATTCATAAGGTTTAGGGTTTTAAAACCATGAAAAACATATTCTAAAACCATCTTTATGTTCATTATCAAATCTCATCATGGATCTTTCAAGATCCATGCTTAACATTGTAATAACCGAAAATAATAATAATAATAATAATAATAATAATAATAATAATAATACTATTTTTTCTATTTAAATAAAACTAGAAAATAACAACAATAATTGAAATACATACTTGCAAATGGGAAAATATGCATAAGGTAAAATTCAAGGATAAAGCTCTTGTCAGACTACTAGATTGAATTGAATGGATGAGAATTATTTTTGTATAAAATATTTATCAAATATGGATTATTCATTCTTACAACTTGCATATTCGTAGAACTTCTTCACCTCTATAAATTGAAGATCAATCATCCATTTATCTCCGTCCCATCTTCCATGATTAGTTTCCATTCTAAACTATTCCTTCCTTATTTTGTTATAGTGAAGAAAACCCGGTTCCGGTAACCATAACCGAAACCGAACATCATACCGATACCACTTCTCATTCAACATTATGCCTACTAAACCACTTACATATCTCTACTAAACCACTCGAAGCTTTAACCACGGAAAACATACTACCCAAAACCATTTCCGGTGAAGAAATACTAATTTCGGCGATACTTACGTACTTTCTGACGACGTCTTTCGTAACCAAAACGTGTTTTTGACCAAGGTAACCATAAGCTAAATTTTTATTTTTGATACTTTAAGGTTAAACTATAATGAAAATGGAATCTAGAATTTATTATGTAAATGTTAGTTTTGTATAAAAGATGATGAAGAAGAAGATAAACCAGTGAACTGAGTAAATAAATAAATAAATAATGAAGCTGTTTGTTCACAAGGGCTCAGGTAGCCCAGTTGGTTCAGCAGTTGGTTTACAACCCAGAGGTCTCAAGTTCGAATCATGCTGGAGACATATATTTTTACCAGATTCTGATATAATGCACCAGATCTGATGCAGTATCCGATTTTCTGATGAGATCTGATGCAATATCAGAATTTCTGTTGAAACATCAGAATTTCTGATGAAACATCAGAATTTATGTTAAATGCACAAAAATTCTTATATAAAACATCAGAAATTGTAAATCAAGCATAAATAACTAAGTGGTCCACTGGTTAATGCTCTAACTTATAACCTAGAGGTCTTGAGTTCGAATCTTGCAAGAGACATTCTTTTTATTACATCAGAATCATATTTAAACACACCAGAATTCTTGTTAAATAAATCAGATTTCAACATATAGAACAGAAAGTGGTGTAGCCTAGCTGGATGAGTCTTGGGACTTAAAAACTTGAGGTCTTGGGTTCAAACCTTGTTGATGACAATATTTTTTTTAAGATTTTATAATAATTAACATCAGATTTCTTATTTAAATTATCAGATTTACAAGACAAATATAATGGATTAAGTGGCTCACTGGTTAAAACCTTTTTCTTACAACCCTTAAGTCACAAGTTCAAATCTTGCAACTAACATTGACTTTTAGTTAACTTCTATTTTATTTAAACATATATTAAATTATTTTACAACTAGAGACAACATTATTTTCTTTAATATAAGCAAAACTAATTCAGGATTGCTTAAGACAAACTTGAGGTCTTAAACTAGACATGAATTAAGCAAACAAATTAAATATATATATTTTTTCTGTACGGACACAACCTTATAAAATATATGGACACGATGTAGGTTTATACGAACACACTTTGACAAGTTTATATATTTTAAGACAACAATCGAGAAACAAGGTAGGGATCCTTAACCCTCTCTCTTTGTTATCTGGTTCGTTTGCTATAAACCCTTATTTATAATATATGTATGTATGTATGTATGTATGTGTGTGTGTGTATATATATATATATCTCGAAAACTCCAACGTCTTTGAGACTCGATACAACTGGCCATCCGTTCGTTTCTTACTCCGATTAAAATTATTATTCAACTTGACAACATGCGATAAGTTTATGATTATATTGTGCTCATTATCGCATGTTCTGATACTTATATATATGTTAATGTTAGTGTTATAATTATTTCTGATGATCTGAGATCCGCTACCCAAAGCTCTCTGGCTCCTCCCGTGACGGAGTTATCAGTTCACGGCGTCCCTAGGTACAAATGTGGTACATAGTGACTAGTTGGCATATGGATATATCCTAGGTATGTTTCTGGAGATAGATGTCGGGTAGGCCAACCCACACCGTCTCATGTGATAGACTTTATGGTTATCACCTCTTTTTAGCTTTTGGGTACATCTGTATGATATGATTCAGTTCAGTTATATGTTATGTTTTGCTGTGTTGTTCTTCTTGTCAGTGATATCATTTCAGTCTGTTATTTGTTTGCTATTTGAGCCTATTATTCCGTACTGGGCATTTGGCTCATTCCGTATATTTCATTTCACTACAGGTTCAAAGGATATTTTGGGCTGGGTGAAGAGTGAAGAATAAACCCTAGGATGCTAATCGAAGATGTTTGTCACTTTTATAAAATAAATATGTATTTTGGGCCTTAGAGCTATGAACCATTTTTTGATACGTAAGCCTACCTTTAATTAATGGAATTATGACTTCTGTTCTGATCCACTGTTATAGTGACACGTCAACCAATCCGGGTTGGGGTGTTATAGCTATGATATGTAACATCTGTGCTTGTAATCATTCTAAACAATTCAGTTATCAATGAAATAAAGTTATTTGATCCCAATGTTTGTTTGTTTATGTTTGATATTTTTCATGTTTTGATTTTTATTCAATTTCAAACTCTATATCGTTTTCTGGAGAATTATACGCAAACTGGTGCGTAAACATAATCAGTTTAACGCGAAAAATACTTCGGAACATCAACATATACTTAACATACCTTAAATAACCTTTACATAACTTAGAAATAAGTTTTGAAGGCTTTGGTATGGCAAAATCAAGTATATTCGCTTACAGGGACTAAATTCGACAAACTACGAAAGTATGCCGATTTGAACTGTAACGGACATTCCGGAACTTGATCATAAGTTAAAAACACCCTAAATATCCTTTACATAGCTTATAAATAGGCTTTGAGGGGTTCGATGTGCCAAAATAAACTTTATGCTCATTTAGGGACTAAAAGCGTCAAAAAGTGCATAAGTTTGCATTTTCGCGCATAACTTACGTTCTGAATACATCTAGACATCCAAAAATTTATGTAAGCATTAAAATATTTTATTTTAGTGTTTTTCATGAGAAAAATCCATTCGTCGCGCAATTTGGATCATTTTTCGCGCTTGTGCGCATTTCGTCGTAATTAAGCGAATATCGCGATCGTACGACCAAACGAACCGACATCCGGCATATTTTTGAGCATGTTTCATGTCCAAAATGTTTAGGCATCATTTTAGGGCCTTAAAGTTTGCTTAACGAGCCTTAAACAAGTCGGAAATGGCTTTAAACACCAACATGGACTGAAATTGCCATTGTTTGAAACTTGTTGCTGGTCTGTAATGCCCAAGCGGGCCGCGTAGCATATGGTTGAACCTTAAGCGGGCCGTGAGCCCCTCCCAGACCTGCAAAACCAGTTTTAACAACTGTTATACACTCAAAACCCACTTGCAAACGGTTTTTAGCAAACAATGGACTTAATCTAGGGGCTCCCATGGTTTCGAAAAACAATGGGCCCATGTGTACGGCCTAGATCAAAGCTCGGGTTTCAAGAAATGATCCTAACGGTTGTACGAAAACTATATATACCCCTCATGTTTTCACTTCAAACCACACCTTGATCTGATTATTTCCCTACGTTGGAGTTGCAACACTTCATACCTGGGAATTTTCAGATCACACTTTCATTCTTGGACCCTTTGTAAGTATCCCTTCGTTCTTTTACGCGTTTTTAGCATGAAAGTCAAACAGTGTTTGACTTTCAGCTTTGACCAGTTTATGGTCAACACGAAGTTTGTTTGAACTTCGCAACGTGAGCGTAATCACAATGGTTATAGTCCCTAGTGACTATACCCACTGATTACCACGTTGATTAGGTGTAGTGACGAGTCGTAGTTTTAGTCAAAATACGCTTAAGCGCGTATTTTGTAACCAAACTACTTTTGGGTATCAAGAGCCTTTGTCTTGATACTAAACCTGTTTTCAAACTTTGTTAAACATGTTTTAACATGTTTAGCTCGTCACTTTTAGATTTGTGCTTGTCTAGGGTCGTAAAGGTAAGCGATCTAATCAATCGCTTATACTTTCGAACCCGACCCATTTGGTCGATCATTAGGATCTGACCAAACACTTTAGGTAACCATAGTTGTATAGGGAATAACCTTCCAAAGTTATACCTTATGGTCACGTCGTTTAAGTAGTTGTATGATAGGTAGTATATATGCCTTAGGTAATTTACCAAAATGCCCTTTTTACGCCAAAATTCATTCTAAGCATATGTAACATAATTTTTGACATCTAAACTGATTTGGAAACTATATTAGACATGTTAAGGCATATTTTACTTATCATAGGACTAGTTAAGCGGTCCAAACGCGTTTTACGCAAGTGACACGTTAAAGTAGCATAAGCTACCTAAACGGGTCATAACGGGTCAAAAGCACTTAGGATAAGTTTCGTTTTAGTATGTAGGCTTTGTTAAACCATATTACTTGAGTTCCTACACTCATTTGGTTTACGAACCCTTGCTACCTGATCCTCCGAATAGGTCCGTTTATTAATGTAGTTACCTATATTAGGTGCCGTTTGATTCCGTAATCTTCTAGCTTTGCTTGGTGGATATCTAAAGTCTATTGAGCAATCTCAAGTGAGTACATAGTCCCCTCTTTTGCTGTTTTCCAAACGTTTTAGGGTGAAACACATGTGCCTACTTGTTATTTTCATGCTTTCCATGTTTTCATATCATATACTTGCTATGTTCATTAGTACACTATTAGTACATAATTTCATTATTTTTGCTATGTATGTTTACTTAGCATATGTAGCACATTGTTTTACACTACATTTTCTGCTTTGTATGTTAACTTAGCATACTTAGTACATTACTTTCATTACATGTTTACATTTGATATGACATTTGGTTTGTTTAACGGGTCTAAACTACATTCATTAACATTAGCTACGCCGCTCGGTAGTAAGTAATGGTACCATAGGACTTGACAAATCCCGTTCCTGACATCCTAGGTTTGTTTGGGTGTAAGGAATAACTGAATCCGAAAACATTTTACTTTGATAAACTTTACTCTAAGGTTATCCTGCGGTCTCAAGGCTTGAATGTATGCGTTAACTTACCGCATAAGTGTATGTATCAATAAAACATGTATTTATTTAGTTATTTTAGAAAACACAACTTTTGATTTATTCAAAATACTTTGTTTTGTACATTTTTACTTGTAGTTTAAGTAGTCTCATTTTACTTACCATACATAACTTTTGTTTACACATTACATGGTTTATATTCAACTTGGGTTATACTATGACATTTGACTATTGGATTAAACATGGATATTTTTCAATGTTGGTTGGTTTGAGTGACTTAAATAACGAGGCGTGTGTAATATGGTACTAGCATGGTGGATACGCCACTGGTACTTCCTATATATAAGTGCTTATATGATATTACATATCGTAGCGTTATTTAAACCACTTCAGTTTAGACATATTACATTTACAACACATTTTCACTTAAACATTGTTTTACAAATAACTTGGTTTATACAAACTCTTTTTACTTGGTTAATCTTTTAACCATACATTATTCTTTTATATATACATATCATCTGATTTTGCTATCGTTTTTCAAATGATTTATAAAACAAAACAATTAACAAGGTTCATGACTTATTTTTATTAAACAATTCTCTAAACTCAAGTCATGAATCCTATTTTCAGAAAACCTATGTATCTCACAGGCATTTTTATGCTGACGTACCTATTTTCACATGTGTTTTCAGGAGTTGTTGCTTAGGATGTTCGTGACATACTAGGGCGGACCTGTGCCTTAGAGACTTAAAATGACGATAGAACTAGTTTAATTATGTGGTGTACTCTTTGTTTCAGTTATTTTAAGACAATGTAACTTTTTGTTTAATGAATAAAACATAACTTTTAAATGCCATGGTTTTGAAACAATAATTCTGTTGCAACACTCCCCGACGTTTTCGCCACGATTTGATGTTTTACGTGGTCGGGGTATGACAGAAGAGTTGGTATCAGAGCCAATGGTTATAGGGAACTAGGTTATTAGTAATGATTTGACCTAGACTATAACCTTTCTAGGACCCCAACACAAGTTGTCTTGTGTTTAGATTTTAAAACATGCACTTCACCTATCCTTAGGTGATAACCAAAACGAGAACCCAATTTTCCGAAACGATTTTTGAAAATCAATCATCTATTTTTAAATGATTTATTATATGGTTTTGAACTCTTTGATTTTTCATAATGATTTTGAAAATTTACCAACCCTTTTTGAATGATTCTTTTGGCCTTGTGCCTTCCAAGTTTTCAAAATCTCGTCAACGTTTTGGGTTCTAAATAGTGTGAACACGTGCAAACTGGAAGAGTGAATGTCTGTACCCTGGGTTTTCTGTCTAAGGCTAGAGTGTTCATACAAATCCACCTAATCGGACCAGTCACTCTTACCTGGGAACTCTTGGGGTGAGTGTTCACTTATAGGTGAGCATGTTTTCGGGAAGCATTATTTTTGACCCATTTACTTTGATTAGTCACCGTGTGTCGTTTGTTTTCTTTGTGATACGGACGAATGACCACCATCTTTGCTTTTGTCGATTTTTTTTTCATCTCATTCTTTTCATCTAAATCATCTCACTCGTTCCTTTCATGTTTCCTCTTTTAGAATGCCTCCTCGACGCGAAAATCCCCTACCAAATGTCGAACTAGCAGAAATCATCGCGCAGCAAATGGCTGTTGCGTTCCCAAATCTTATTGCTCAATTGAACCAAGCCAACAACAACAATAATGCTCCATGCAACTTCAAGAGTTTTAACTTGGCTAAACCACTCAAGTTCAGTGGTTCTGAAGGGGCAACTGGGCTCCTACAGTGGTTTGAGAGCATTGAGAGTACATTTCGCTACATTCAGCGTCCTGATAATCGCAAAGTCGAGTTTGCTTCTAGTGTGTTTCAGAAGAGGGCTCTCACATGGTGGAACGGGGTTATGACAGACCGTGGTGCTGAGGTTGCTCTAGCGCAAACATGGGCTGAACTTAGGACTCTTATGATGAGGGAGTTTTGTCCTCATCATGAACTGCGAGCTTTAGAAAGGGAGTTTGATGATCTGAAACAGGATAGTGGCGAGCACCGGGCGTATACTGATAGGTATGAGGAGCTGAGTTTGTTATGCCCAACAATGGTTACCCCACTCGAGAAGGCTATCGAGAGGTATATCGATGGCCTGCCTGACTCCATACAAGACATCGTTACTGGTAGTAACCCTACCACAGTCCGTCAGGTAATCGAGCTATTAGCGACATTGACTAAGTCGCAGGTTCGGAAGGGTAAGTTGCATATAAAGGGTGACAAGGGTAAGAAGCAGTCGTCTGACAAAGAGGATAGCAAGAAAGGTAAAAACAAGAAGGGTAAGGATTCTGGTTCCTCGAAGGGTTCTAGGAAGCGTAAGGCTTCTCAAAATTTTGTCGTTACTGCACAAGCTGAACCAAATCAACCTGCGCAACCACTTGCCAAGAAACCTTATCTTGGCAACGCACCTTTGTGCAACAGATGTAACGGTCATCATCAACCACACCTCCATTGTCTTCATTGCACCAACTGCGGAAGATCTGGTCATCTTGCTGACACCTGCCGCATTCCTGCCAATCAGAATCGGGCAGTTCAGAACCCGGCTCAACAAGTTGCTCAGCCTCTTGCTCAGCAACAAGGTCAAGCTGCACGACCTCACTACCCACCAGGTTCTTGTTATAACTGTGGGGATCTGACCCTCTACTGCAATCAATGTCCAAGATTGGTGAATGCGAATCCAGCTCAGGCTCAGGCTCGAGGTCGAGTCTTCAACATGAATGCACAAGAGGCGCAAGCAGACAATGAAGTGGTTAACGGTACGTTCTTTGTTAATAATCAACCTGCATCTATTCTTTTTTATTCTGGTGCCGATAAGAGTTTTGTGTCATTATCTTTTGAGCCATTGCTTCGCGTCTCTAGAACGAAACTTAGTAAGCCCTTGACTGTAGAAGTTTCTAGTGGTGATCCCGTTGTACTTGATTCTGTTCTTCGCAATTTCCAATTGAACCTTAACGACCATCTTTTTCCTATTGACCTCACGCCAATGCAACTTGGGAGCTTCGGCATTATTGTGGGTATGGATTGGTTAACCAAGCATCACGCGGAGGTAGTTTGTTTTGAGAAGATTGTTGGTGTTCCACTCTCGTCACGTGAGATCCTACAGGTTCGTGGTGTGAAGCCTGCTAGTAGTCTCAAGCTCATGTCTTGTTTTCAAGCTCGGAAGTATCTGCGAAAGAACTATATGGCCTTCTTGGCACATGTTGTAGCAGATAAAGGCAACGGTAAGTCTATTCAAGATATCCCTGTCGTTCGGGATTATCCGGAGCTATTTCCTGAGGAGTTACATGGATTACCCCCAGCGCGCCAAGTCGAGTTCCGTATTGATCTTGTACCTGGTGCAAATCCTATTGCCAGATCTCCTTATCGTCTTGCACCGTCTGAGATGCAAGAGTTATCTAAGCAGCTTCAGGAGCTTTCAGATAAAGGTTTTATTCGTCCTAGTTTTTCACATTGGGGTGCTCCCGTTCTTTTTGTCAAGAAGAAGGATGGATCTTTCAGGATGTGCATCGATTATCGTGAGCTTAACAAGCTTACCATCAAGAATCGATATCCACTACCTCGTATTGATGATCTATTTGACCAGTTACAAGGTGCTTCTTACTTTTTAAAGATTGATCTGCGTTCTGGGTATCATCAACTTCGTGTGCATGAAGAAGATATTCCCAAGACAGCGTTCCGCACTCGTTATGGGCATTATGAGTTCACAGTTATGCCATTCGGTTTGACTAATGCTCCTACTGTTTTTATGGACTTGATGAATAGGGTTTGCAAGCCTTATTTAGATAAGTTCATCATAGTTTTTATTGATGACATTTTGATATATTCTAAGACGTAAGCTGATCATGAGCAACATCTTCGTCTTACTCTGGAACTCCTAAAGCAAGAGCAACTTTTCGCCAAATTCTCCAAGTGCGAATTTTGGCTTAAAGAAGTTCAATTTTTGGGTCATATCATCAATGAAGAAGGTATTCATGTAGATCCCTCCAAGATCAGTGCGATTAAGGATTGGGATACGCCTACTACTCCTCCCGAAGTTCGTTCTTTTCTTGGTCTCGCGGGTTATTACCGCCGCTTCATCAAAAATTTCTCGAAGATTGCAGTTCCCCTAACTGCTCTAACTCAGAAGAATAAGCCCTTTGAATGGGGTTCTAAACAAGAAGAAGCATTTTAGACCTTGAAATAGAAACTTTGGGATGCGCCTATCCTATCTTTGCCCGAAGGTAATGATGATTTTGTCGTGTACTGCGATGCATCCAATTTGGGACATGGTTGTGTTCTGATGCAAAGGAAAAAAGTCATAGCATATGCATCGAGGCAGTTAAAGGTGCATGAGAAAAACTACACCACTCATGATCTTGAGTTCGGTGCAGTTGTGTTCGCTCTTAAGATCTGGAGACACTATTTGTATGGTACAAAATGTGTGGTTTTCACTGACCACAAAAGTCTTCAGCATATCTTAAACAGACAGAACTCAACATGAGGCAACGACGTTGGGTAGAACTTCTAAACGACTATGACTGCGAAATTCACTACCATCCTGGTAAGGCGAATGTTGTGGCTGACGCATTGAGTCGTAAGGAACGTACTAAGCTTCATTGTGTTCGTGTTCAATCTGATTTTCAAGCTCGATCTGATATTCAAGCCCGCATCTCTCAGGCTCAACATGCTTGTGTTTCACAAGACTTGATGGGTAAGGAATTACCCTATCACACTAAGCCTATCTTGAACTGAAGGACGATGGATCGTATTATTTCATGGACCGTTTGTGGGTCCCAAGCCTAGATAATCTCCGCACTTTGCTTATGGATGAAGCTCATAAGTCTCGTTATTCTATTCATCCTGGCTCAGATTAGATGTATAAGGATCTTCGTACTCAATATTGGTGGCCTGGTATGAAGAAAGACATTGCCTTGTACGTTTCAAAATGCCTTACTTGTCTCAAGGTTAAGGCTGAACATCAACATCCCTCTGGTCTTTTGGAACAACCAGAGATTCCAGTTTGGAAATGGGAAAACATTGCTATGGATCTCATTACCAAACTTCCGCGCACTAAGAAAGGTCATCATGCCATCTGGGTAGTTGTTGATCGTCTTACTAAATCAGCGCATTTCTTGCCTATCCGTGAGGATCTATCTGCTGAAAAGTTGGCTAAAATCTATGTGGATGAAATCGTATCTCGACATGGTGTTCCTTTGAACATTATTTCTGATAGAGATGCTCGCTTCTCCTCTCATTTTTGGAGAACGATGCAATCTGCTATGGGGACCCAACTTAATCTGAGCACTGCTTATCATCCGCAATCTGATGGTTAATCTGAAAGAACAATCCAGACTTTGGAGGATATGCTTAGAGCTTGTGTGATCGATTTTGGTGGTAGTTGGGATTCACATCTTCCATTGATTGAATTCTCCTACAACATGGCTCCTTTCGAGGCTCTCTATGGTCGAAAATGTCGTTCACCAGTTTGCTGGAATGAGATAGGTGAGGCTCAACTTACTGGACCTGACCTCATTCTAGAGACAACTGATAAGGTTAAGAAAGTTCGTGATAACCTCCAGACAGCTCGAAGCCGTCAAAAGAGTTACGCGGACCAACGACGCAAGCCCTTGGAATTTCAAGTCGGTGATCTTGTATTACTTAAGGTCTCACCTTGGAAAGGTGTGATCAGATTTGGAAAGACAGGAAAACTTACACCTAGATATGTGGACCATTCAAGATCGTCGAAAGAATCGGTAAGGTAGCCTACAGACTTCAGTTACCTCATGAACTTGGAAACGTTCATCCAACCTTCCACGTGTCCAATCTCAAGAAGTGTTTGGCTGATGAGAACCTCCACATAACGCTTGACGAAATTCGTGTGGATAACATGATGCATTTTGTTGAGAAACCAGTGGAAATCATGGACCATACAGTCAAATGGCTTAAACACACGCGCATTGCTTTGGTTAAAGTTCGCTAGGAATCTAAGCGTGGACCTGAGTTTACTTGGGAACGTGAATATCAAATGAAGGCGAATTATCAGCATCTATTCTCACGAGTTTCCTCTAAACAAATTTCGGGACGAAATTTCCACAAGTAGGGGAGACTGTGACATCTGTGCTTGTAATCATTGTAAACAATTTAGTTAACAATGAAATAAAGTTATTTGATCCCAATGTTTGTTTTTTATGTTTGATATTTTTCATGTTTTGATTTTTATTCAATTTCAAACTCTATATCGCTTTCTGGAGAATTATACGCAAACTGGTGCGTAAACGTAATCAGTTTAACATGACAAATACTCCGGAACATCAACATATACTTAACATACCTTAAATAACCTTTACATAACTTAGAAATAAGTTTTGAAGGCTTTGGTATGGCAAAATCAAATCTATTCGCTTACAGGGACTAAATTCGACAAACTACGAAAGTATGCCGATTTGAACTGTAACGGACATTCGGAACTTGATCATAAGTTAACCACACCCTAAATATCCTTTACATAGCTTAGAAATATGCTTTGAGGGGTTCGATGTGCCAAAATAAGCTTTATGCTCATTCAGGGACTAAAAGCGTCAAAAAGTGCATAAGTTTGCATTTTCGCGCATAACTTACGTTCTGAATACATCCGGACATCCAAATATTTATGTAAGCATTAAAATATTTTATTTTAGTGTTTTGCATGAGAAAAATCCATTCGTCGCGCAATTTGGATCGTTTTTCGTGCTTGTGCGCATTTCGTCGTAATTAAGCGAATATCGCGATCGTGCGACCAAACGAACCGACATCCGGCATATTTTTTAGCATGTTTCATGTCCACAATGTTTAGGCATCATTTCAGGGCCTTAAAGTTTGCTTAACGAGCCTTAAACATGTCGGAAATGGCTTTAAACACCAACAGGGACTGAAACTGCCATTGTTTGAAACTAGTTGCTGGTCTGTAATGCCCAGGCGGGCCGCGTAGCATATGGTTGAACCTTACGCGGGCCGTGAGGCCCTCCCAGACATGCAAAACCAGTTTTAATAGCTGTTTGCAGCTGTTATACACTCAAAACCCACTTGCAAACGGTTTTTAGCAAACAATGGACTTAATCTAGGGGCTCCAATAGTTTTGAAAAACAATGGGCCCATGTGTACGGCCTAGATCGAAGTTTCAAGAAACGATCCTAACGGTTGTATGAAAACTATATATACCCCTCATGTTTTCACTTCAAACCACACCTTGATCTAATTATTTCCCTAAGTTGGAGTTGCAACACTTCATACCTGGGAATTTTCAGATCAAACTTCCATTCTTGGACCCTTTGTAAGTATCCCTTCGTTCTTTTACGCGTTTTTAGCATGAAAGTCAAACAGTGTTTGACTTTCATCTTTGACCAGTTTATCGTCAACACGAAGTTCGTTTGAACTTCGCAACGTGAGCATAATCACAATGGTTATAGTCCCTAGTGACTATACCTACTGATTACCACGTTGATTAGGTGTAGTGACGAGTCGTAGTTTCGGTCAAAATACGCTTAAGCGCGTATTTTGTAACCAAACTACTTTTGGGTATCAAGACCCTTTGTCTTGATACCAAACCTGTTTTCAAACTTTGTTAAACATGTTTTAACATGTTTAGCTCGTCACTTTTAGATTTGTGCTTGTCTAGGGTCGTAAAGGTAAGCGATCTAATCAATCGCTTATACTTTAGAACCCGACCAATTTGGTCGATCATTAGGATCCTACCAAACACTTTAGGTGACCATAGTTGTATAGGGAATAACCTTCCGAGGTTATACCTTATGGTCACGTCGTTTAAGTAGTTGTATGATAGGTAGTATATATGCCTTAGGTAATTTACCAAAATGCCCTTTTTATGCCAAAATTCATTCTAAGCATATGTAACATAATTTTTGACATCTAAACTGATTTGGAAACTATATTAGACATGTTAAGGCATATTTTACTTATTATAGGACTAGTTAAGCAGTCCAAACGCGTTTTACGCGAACGACACGTTAAAGTAGCATAAGCTACCTAAACGGGTCGTAACGGGTCAAAAGCACTTAGGATAAGTTTTGTTTTAGTATGTAGGCTTTGTTAAACCATATTACTTGAGTTCCTACACTCATTTGGTTTACAAACCCTCATGCTACCCGATCCTCTGAATAGGTCCGTTTATTAATGTAGTAACCTATATTAGGTGCCGTTTGATTCCGTAATCTTCTAGCTTTGCTTGGTGGATATCTAAAGTCTATTGAGCAATCTCAAGTGAGTACATAGTCCCCTCTTTTACTGTTTTCCAAACGTTTTGGGGGTGAAACACATGTGCCTACTTGTTATTTTCATGCTATCCATGTTTTCATATCATATACTTGCTATGTTCATTAGTACACTATTAGTACATAATTTCATTATGTTTTGCTATGTATGTTTACTTAGCATATGTAGCACATTGTTTTACACTACATTTTCTGCTTTGTATGTTAACTTAGCATACTTAGTACATTACTTTCATTACATGTTTACATTTGATATGACATTTGGTTTGTTTAACGGGTCTAAACTACATTCATTAACATTAGCTACGCCGCTAGGTAGTAAGTAATGGTACCATAGGACTTGACAAATCCCGTTCCTGACATCCTAGGTTTGTTTGGGTGTAAGGAATGGCCGAATCTGAAAACATTTTACTTTGATAAACTTTATTCTAAGGTTATCCTGCTGTCTCAAGGCTTGAATGTATGCGTTAACTTACCACATAAGTGTTTGTATCAGTAAAGCATGTATTTATTTAGTTATTTTAGTAAACACAACTTTTGATTTATTCAAAATACTTTGTTTTGTACATTTTTACTTGTGGTTTAAGTAGTCTCATTTTACTTACCATACTTAACTTTTCTTTACACATTACATGGTTTATATTCAACTTGGGTTATACTATGACATTTGACTATTGGATTAAACATGGATATTTTACAATGTTGGTTTGTTTGAGTGACTTAAATAACGAGGCGTGTGTAATATTGTACAAGCATGGTGGATACGCCGCTGGTACTTCCTATATATATATATGTGCTTGTATGATATTACATATCGTAGCGTTATTTAAACCACTTCAGCTTAGACATATTACATTTACAACACATTTTCACTTAAACATTGTTTTACAAATAACTTGGTTTATACAAACTCTTTTTACTTGGTTAATCTTTTAACCATACATTATTCTTTTATATATACATATCATCTGATTTTGCTATCATTTTTCAAATGATTTATAAAACAAAACAATTAACAAGGTTCATGACTTATTTTTATTAAACATTTCTCTAAACTCAAGTCATGAATCCTATTTTCACAAAACCTATGTATCTCACAGGCATTTTTATACTGATGTACATATTTTCACATGTGTTTTTAGGAGCTGTTGCTTAGGATGTTCGTGACATACTAGGGCGAACCTGTGCCTTAGACACTTAAAATGAAGATAGAACTAGTTTAATTATGTGGTGTACTCATTGTTTCAGTTATTTTAAGACAATGTAACTGTAGCGCCCCGCGTTTTCATATTTTCTATATTTAGAAACCATCGTTTGTAAAACTATTTTTGGAAACTTCGTAGTCTTGTGATCGTTCTTTCATTAAAAGCGATGTAAAATCCGAGACTTGGATTATGAATAAAACTCGTATTTTGCTAATTACATGATATACATACCTTATATATATTCGTACTTGCAATTTCGTGAAACAACTTGATACTTACTCGTGATACTTACAAACATACGTTGAATTCTTAAATACGCAACATTCATACTTGATACCGCGATTACATACGAGTCCTATACTTAATGTTATTCTTTTGATGCTTGAGGTACACTTGATACATGTCTTATATGCTAAAATACCCAAAAAAGGTCATAAAACACGTAAACTATATCATTGGGACAAGTTGCAAGTTTTAAATCATTAAAATAAAAGATTTCTTGCTTCTGACCATGGCTTGCGCACCGCAACAAAAAAACCCTTACGGTGCGCAAGGGTATCTGGGCGGGACAGATTGTGTTTCTTCGCGAAAATGCACGAAATCCCAACATCTAACCTCACCCAATCACCTCTAATCCACCTCTAAACACCTCCAATCACCACCAACCTCTTCCACTATAAATACAACCCTCCTCCAAGCATTTCTACACTTTCACAACCCTCAAATCTCTCTCAAACACTCTCAAGTTCTTGCATATTTCAGAAATTCGGACAGATTCATACACCTTTACAAAAGTGAGCATAACTTGCTCATTTCTTAACGAAATCACCCGATTCTTCTTCCTACTTGCTTGGATAATCATAGGGTATGATTCATTGACTTCTCCTTGGAGAAATCAGACCTGGAAATCCCCTAAAATGATCCAAAAACTTTCTGTTTTGACTTATGTTCCTTCAAACTTGTTTAAACTTATTCAACTTGTGTCTAACACATCTCATACCTAAGTCCCAATGCTTACAACCTCTCCTATGGTCGATTAGGCTTAAAAACAAGGTTGAGACACTTGAAATCAGAGGATTAAACCTCAAATACTTTCTGTTTTGCTAGGGTATTTAACCCACAAATCATGTCAAGCTTAGGTCTTGATGAATGAGTGATTATGGAACAACTTGGGTTGTCCTACAAACAATCCTCACATGATTTGATGATTTCTCATAGATTAGATTATTTATATTATTGTACTAATCCTAGTTCGTGACCCTCCTTGGTTGTTTTTACATCAAGTGAAGTGGTGAACATACAAGGGGTTCCTAAACGGAAGCTAGTTCTTCCTACCCCATACTTGACGTCTATGATAACTCGAGGTGCCTAAATGAAGATCCTAATCTTCTACCTCCTACTTGAATTATTGGACTAAATAATATGTAATACTTAACCTAGATATATATATACACGCATTCGAACCTTTGATGTTGAACTTGTGTTTATATGTTAAAGTAGTAGAACATCATCTAAGACCTAAACCTTGTTGTGATTCTTATGGGTGTTCAACTCATGAAAACATTATCATAACCCTTGTGGTTACCAAGTGTCATACAAGTGTTAGGTGTTGAAGATGATTATTTTCACATGTTAATCTCATATCTTATTTTATGTTGTTTTAAATACCGAATCTTGTCTCTATGCATACTCGAACTTTAACCCTTACACATTCAATCTTTTAACCTCATCAACTCGTCAATAATTGGATAATTGGAAAGCATATGCCAACTTTGTGAGTATACTCGTATTTTCCCCTTTTACTTTTACCACTTTTGGGGTGTAACATGTTTGCTTATCAAAAACCCTACACATGAACATTTTGCTTAAACACATGAACATTCCTATAACATGCTTGTATACGTGATGGCTTGATACTTTAAACTTGGGTGATTCTTATGTGTTGAACTTATCATTAACTTCATACAAGCCAAACTGTGACATATGTGGCGCTATAGGATTAACGACCCGCCCGTAAACTTGAGGTAATGTCATGAGCCTGTTGCGTTTCCTTGGTTTGATATGTTAGACACATGCCATGTTTATATGTTTATCTTGAATCACATGCTTGCTATGAGGAATTGTTCGAAACTTATCATTTGTTATGTACGCACCAAACTTGTATACTTGCCTTTGCTTTTGCATTGAACTCTATTTTAAACATGTTACAGGTTGAGGATGATGACGCTATGAAATGAAGTAGCGTTGATGCCTAGATACACATATAGACGTTTAGGTCAAATACATTGTATAAATGTCATACTTGTTGTCGTATTGTTCTTCTTGTATTTAACATGTTGTATTCAACTTTCATGTATTGTAACATTTATTTATGAAAGAAATCAATTTATCTTTAATTCTATTGTCACAATTAACGTTATGATGTCTCGAGCAATCTTCACACTTCGTCTCATCCCGATGTTTCCGCCATTGGTTGGGGTGTGACACATTGGCATCAGAGCCATAACTATAGGGAATTAGGAAAAGTAGGAATGCTTTTACCTAGTCTATAGTTTTAGAGTCTTATTAGTATATTTTGCTCGAACTAATACAAGATACCTTATTTGTTTCTTATTTATGCTATTGTTAGACATATGTATCACTCGTGAGAAATATTCAACATGTTATTCTTATGCATTAATGCTTGTCTTATTATGTGTTAATACTTGTTTCATTGTTCGATTCATTACGTGTTACTCTAAACACATTTCTCTATGTGTTAATACATGTTTTATCATTTCGTAATCCAAGCACCATTCTTGATATGCTCTCTTATGTGTTTATACTTGTTCATGTATTTCCTTTGACATACGCTTCCCTTATACATTTCACTCGATTATTCTAAATCCGACAACACTCATATTACAAAAATGAGACGACCTCACCAGAATAGGCGTGAAACCCACGATTTGGTGAATGACTCTCGATCCTTCTACCTTTCTTTTCTTACACGAAATTCGCCACCAAGTTAGGAGTGAAATCCTCACCTTGATGGAGAAATTCAAATTTTGAATTCTAGTGGACCCTCGCCAAAGTGTCGAAATTAACTTTTGACCCGACGAGTACCAACCACACTTAGGATACTAAATCGCCAAGTTAGGGGTGAAACCCGCACCTTGTCGACTAGTTCCACTCCTTGATTTTCATTAATCCCGCCAAGACTCGAAATTTCAATTGAATCGGGGACATGTAGTAACTGGAAGGGTAAATACCGTCAACCGACTTGTCGGCGAGAGTATTTCACCTATTAGGCCAAAGAATGCTCCTCAAGTTCGAAAGACTTTTCGACTACTTTCGTTAGTCAAAGGTTCCGTTTTGGAACCATCCAAATTTTAAACAGACGTATGTTTCTATTGTTTATTTTATATGATGCAATCTTTCAAATTCGAATTTACTTTCGATATTTTCTTCTCACACACACAACGTATTGAATCTTTTCCATACATTTATACATATGCATGATTTCATGTAATTTAAATTCATATTCCTTGTAACGACAAGTGAAGACATATCCTCGAGATAGGAGTGATTTCCTTACCTTGACGATTAACTCCACTCCCCTTTTCTTAAAACAACCTCACCAACAAGTTCGGGGTGATTCCCTTACCTAGGTGATCATTACCAAAACGCCTCTTCAAAATATCTTATTATGCAAACTCGATCATGTTTATATCTAAATTATTGATCATTATTCAAAATACATACGTATACGATTTCAAAATACATTGTTTTATCAAGCATACTTTCTATCCTACAACCTATTTCTACCTAACTCACATACACGGATTCTTAACTTATCTTAAACGTTTTACTACACAAATTGCCAAACTTTACGAAATGCTACCTATCAACTTAAGCAGTCCAAGGAATCTTTTGCCCACGAACTCTAAATTTGACTTAATCACTGAAACGCACTCATGATAATATCACCAAACTAAAGACTTTCATTCTCAATCGGAGGATCAAACCAACCTTTCTTTTGCACCTATAAGATCTTATGGATGTTATATGATCGCTTTACCAACGACCTTTTTTTTAACATCAACAAATCGTTTGCTAGAACTTTTAACAATCACTAAGTCCTTTAGCTACAATTCTTTTCTAAGGATCCTCATTCTCACAAGAACCTCTTAAATTCATAACTTCTTGTTTGATGAGATGAACTTACTTTTGATTGAAAACCTTTTCCTACACCATAACACAAATCACGTGGGCAAAAGAACTTCATGGAGACCGATAACCTTCCATATACGTAAACTCTTTTCAAACAAAAGTAGCATTTCCATTTATTACAAATTACGTTATGCACAACCAATGGGTACCTTATGTTCCTTTACATTTACAAACTACACTCTACCTTTCAAACCAAGCTCAATCTATTTTGATACGATAAACTCAACGCTCCGTTTAAACAACTATACACTCGTATCATCTTACATGTTTAGTCATTTTAACGCGACAACTCATTTGTAATCGTTCGTATTTACATACTTAACCTTTTGGACGATTTTATACACCTAAATCCGTGATGTTCCAACGTACACTATATACGTAAATTTAAATACTCATACCTACACTTACATTCGTACGTTTTATGCCTATACTTATAATCGCATTCATACTTATACTCATACGTTTCATGTTTTACTTATACTCATACGTTTCATGATTTTACCTATACTCATATATTTCATGTTTTCACTTATACTCATACGTTGCGTGGGTCCCATACATACTTAAGCGTGGACTTGCTTACATACTACATTCTTACACGTGCACATTCTTAATTTTTAAATTATGGATACCCTAATTCATACACAACTAGTACAAGCTATGCGGATCAGGCGACGATCAATATAATCACGGGTGCACACGGGATTATAGTGATAGGCGTATGAGAACCATAGAGTGTACTACTGTGTATGGTGAGACACGGAACGTAACATGACACGAATAACGAAACGGACGTAACATGGTCGAAACATGGGGGATACGCCGCTGGTACTTCCTATATATAAGTGTTTTCACCACATTACCAAATTTCGTAAAACGTGCTATGAGAAATTCAGTGTTTTGCAGACCTTTTTGACCTAATACAAACTTCCCACAACTCACAAACGCATTATATCCGATTATCCATGACGAGACTTCATCCTTAACACACTACATTCATCTACCCAACGCTTATGCTATTCTTATACTTGCACACCTTAAGAGTCATTCGTTCACTCTATACTCGAATGATTCTCCTTATCCTTTTAGCTCATACAAACCTCGTTCGCAACTAAGCTTGTTTAAACATTCGAGTCCTAACTTACCTCGTTACCTATAAAATGGTCTTCCTATTCTGGATTCTCGTATAACTGTACTTAGCATACCTTTAAGGCTTTATTTAAGAGTGCCAAACCTTCTCGTTTCACTTAATAAACAATCTTCTACAAATGTGATTTAGTTACCACGTCCCATCAAAATACAAGCCATTTGCCAACATCTTCTTTCTTAATGCGTCACTTTTATTATACGTCACCTTTTTAAAAAAACGGCGCCAATTTAAGTTACTCAAACTTGTTTAGACTCACTTCACCTGTATACGCACCTACATGTTTTCAACTATGTCGGATACCTCAAATTATTTTAGACAATGAACTCACTCCCAAATTTACCTTGTCACTCTCCAAAGTTCTGTGCCTTTCAAAATGTTTCAAAATTTTCAAGTCTCAAATTTTCACTAAAAATCTTCAGGTCTACCTCTTGAATAAATTTCGGGACGAAATTTCCTAAAGGAGGGGAGACTGTAACGCCCCGCGTTTTCATATTTTCTATATTTAGAAACCATCGTTTGTAAAACTATTTTTGGAAACTTCGTAGTCTTGTGATCGTTCTTTCATTAAAAGCGATGTAAAATCCGAGACTTGGATTATGAATAAAACTCGTATTTTGCTAATTACATGATATACATACCTTATATATATTCGTACTTACAATTTCATGAAACAACTTGATACTTACTCGTGATACTTACAAACATACGTTGAATTCTTAAATACGCAACATTCATACTTGATACCGCGATTACATACGAGTCCTATACTTAATGTTATTCTTTTGATGCTTGAGGTACACTTGATACATGTCTTATATGCTAAAATACCCAAAAAAGGTCATAAAACACGTAAACTATATCATTGGGACAAGTTGCAAGTTTTAAATCATTAAAATAAAAGATTTCTTGCTTCTGACCATGGCTTGCGCACCGCAACAAAAAAACCCTTACGGTGCGCAAGGGTATCTGGGCGGGACAGATTGTGTTTCTTCGCGAAAATGCACGAAATCCCAACATCTAACCTCACCCAATCACCTCTAATCCACCTCTAAACACCTCCAATCACCACCAACCTCTTCCACTATAAATACAACCCTCCTCCAAGCATTTCTACACTTTCACAACCCTCAAATCTCTCTCAAACACTCTCAAGTTCTTGCATATTTCAGAAATTCGGACAGATTCATACACCTTTACAAAAGTGAGCATAACTTGCTCATTTCTTAACGAAATCACCCGATTCTTCTTCCTACTTGCTTGGATAATCATAGGGTATGATTCCTTGACTTCTCCTTGGAGAAATCAGACCTGGAAATCCCCTAAAATGATCCAAAAACTTTCTGTTTTGACTTATGTTCCTTCAAACTTGTTTAAACTTATTCAACTTGTGTCTAACACATCTCATACCTAAGTCCCAATGCTTACAACCTCTCCTATGGTCGATTAGGCTTAAAAACAAGGTTGAGACACTTGAAATCAGAGGATTAAACCTCAAATACTTTCTGTTTTGCTAGGGTATTTAACCCACAAATCATGTCAAGCTTAGGTCTTGATGAATGAGTGATTATGGAACAACTTGGGTTGTCCTACAAACAATCCTCACATGATTTGATGATTTCTCATAGATTAGATTATTTATATTATTGTACTAATCCTAGTTCGTGACCCTCCTTGGTTGTTTTTACATCAAGTGAAGTGGTGAACATACAAGGGGTTCCTAAACGGAAGCTAGTTCTTCCTACCCCATACTTGACGTCTATGATAACTCGAGGTGCCTAAATGAAGATCCTAATCTTCTACCTCCTACTTGAATTATTGGACTAAATAATATGTAATACTTAACCTAGATATATATATACACGCATTCGAACCTTTGATGTTGAACTTGTGTTTATATGTTAAAGTAGTAGAACATCATCTAAGACCTAAACCTTGTTGTGATTCTTATGGGTGTTCAACTCATGAAAACATTATCATAACCCTTGTGGTTACCAAGTGTCATACAAGTGTTAGGTGTTGAAGATGATTATTTTCACATGTTAATCTCATATCTTATTTTATGTTGTTTTAAATACCGAATCTTGTCTCTATGCATACTCGAACTTTAACCCTTACACATTCAATCTTTTAACCTCATCAACTCGTCAATAATTGGATAATTGGAAAGCATATGCCAACTTTGTGAGTATACTCGTATTTTCCCCTTTTACTTTTACCACTTTTGGGGTGTAACATGTTTGCTTATCAAAAACCCTACACATGAACATTTTGCTTAAACACATGAACATTCCTATAACATGCTTGTATACGTGATGGCTTGATACTTTAAACTTGGGTGATTCTTATGTGTTGAACTTATCATTAACTTCATACAAGCCAAACTGTGACATATGTGGCGCTATAGGATTAACGACCCGCCCGTAAACTTGAGGTAATGTCATGAGCCTGTTGCGTTTCCTTGGTTTGATATGTTAGACACATGCCATGTTTATATGTTTATCTTGAATCACATGCTTGCTATGAGGAATTGTTCGAAACTTATCATTTGTTATGTACGCACCAAACTTGTATACTTGCCTTTGCTTTTGCATTGAACTCTATTTTAAACATGTTACAGGTTGAGGATGATGACGCTATGAAATGAAGTAGCGTTGATGCCTAGATACACATATAGACGTTTAGGTCAAATACATTGTATAAATGTCATACTTGTTGTCGTATTGTTCTTCTTGTATTTAACATGTTGTATTCAACTTTCATGTATTGTAACATTTATTTATGAAAGAAATCAATTTATCTTTAATTCTATTGTCACAATTAACGTTATGATGTCTCGAGCAATCTTCACACTTCGTCTCATCCCGATGTTTCCGCCATTGGTTGGGGTGTGACACATTGGCATCAGAGCCATAACTATAGGGAATTAGGAAAAGTAGGAATGCTTTTACCTAGTCTATAGTTTTAGAGTCTTATTAGTATATTTTGCTCGAACTAATACAAGATACCTTATTTGTTTCTTATTTATGCTATTGTTAGACATATGTATCACTCGTGAGAAATATTCAACATGTTATTCTTATGCATTAATGCTTGTCTTATTATGTGTTAATACTTGTTTCATTGTTCGATTCATTACGTGTTACTCTAAACACATTTCTCTATGTGTTAATACATGTTTTATCATTTCGTAATCCAAGCACCATTCTTGATATGCTCTCTTATGTGTTTATACTTGTTCATGTATTTCCTTTGACATACGCTTCCCTTATACATTTCACTCGATTATTCTAAATCCGACAACACTCATATTACAAAAATGAGACGACCTCACCAGAATAGGCGTGAAACCCACGATTTGGTGAATGACTCTCGATCCTTCTACCTTTCTTTTCTTACACGAAATTCGCCACCAAGTTAGGAGTGAAATCCTCACCTTGATGGAGAAATTCAAATTTTGAATTCTAGTGGACCCTCGCCAAAGTGTCGAAATTAACTTTTGACCCGACGAGTACCAACCACACTTAGGATACTAAATCGCCAAGTTAGGGGTGAAACCCGCACCTTGTCGACTAGTTCCACTCCTTGATTTTCATTAATCCCGCCAAGACTCGAAATTTCAATTGAATCGGGGACATGTAGTAACTGGAAGGGTAAATACTTAACCTAGATATATATATACACGCATTCGAACCTTTGATGTTGAACTTGTGTTTATATGTTAAAGTAGTAGAACATCATCTAAGACCTAAACCTTGTTGTGATTCTTATGGGTGTTCAACTCATGAAAACATTATCATAACCCTTGTGGTTACCAAGTGTCATACAAGTGTTAGGTATTGAAGATGATTATTTTCACATGTTAATCTCATATCTTATTTTATGTTGTTTTAAATACCGAATCTTGTCTCTATGCATACTCGAACTTTAACCCTTACACATTCAATCTTTTAACCTCATCAACTCGTCAATAATTGGATAATTGGAAAGCATATGCCAACTTTGTGAGTATACTCGTATTTTCCCCTTTTACTTTTACCACTTTTGGGGTGTAACATGTTTGGTTATCAAAAACCCTACACATGAACATTTTGCTTAAACACATGAACATTCCTATAACATGCTTGTATACGTGATGGCTTGATACTTTAAAGTTGGGTGATTCTTATGTGTTGAACTTATCATTAACTTCGTACGAGCCAAACCGTGACATATGTAGCGCTATAGGATTAACGACCCGCCCGTAAACTTGAGGTAATGCCATGAGCCTGTTGCGTTTCCTTGGTTTGATATGTTAGACACATGCCATGTTTTTATGTTTATCTTGAATCACATGCTTGCTATGAGGAATTGTTCGAAACTTATCATTTGTTATGTACGCACCAAACTTGTATACTCGCCTTTGCTTTTGCATTGAACTCTATTTTAAACATGTTACAGGTTGAGGATGATGATGCTATGAAATGAAGTAGCGTTGATGCCTAGATACACATATAGACGTTTAGGTCAAATACATTGTATAAATGTCATACATGTTGTCGTATTGTTCTTCTTGTATGTAACATGTTGTATTCAACTTTCATGTATTGTAACATTTATTTATGAAAGAAATCAATTTATCTTTAATTCTATTGTCACAATTAGCGTTATGATGTCTCGAGCAATCTTCACACTTCGTCTCATCCCGATGTTTCCGCCATTGGTTGGGGTGTGACAGTAACTCTTTGATTAATGAATAAAACATAACTTTTAAATGCCATGGTTGTGAAACAATAAATCTGTTGCAATACTCCCCGACGTTTCCGCCATGATTTGATGTTTTACGTAGTCGGGGTGTGACATGGTATCAGAGCAAAGGCCCTTTCCTGTAGAAAACTTAAACATTAGTAATTAGGCATGTGAGGTTGGGGTAGACGTCTAGGATTAAATTCTGGTAAATGTTCCCAGTTACGCATCACCGCTTTCATATTCTTACTCATGCATCTACTTTTGATAGATGCCTCCTCGTCGCTAAACTCGTAGGAATGCCCACACGACTAATCGTCAACCTAACGACACTGCCTCAAATGAAACTCCACCTAACTCAAACATGGTTTCTTCTATCAACCAAGCATTTGTCGGACTACTTCCGAACCTCATTGCTCAGACCGTAGAGGCTGTTATGCAACAAAACCAAGAATGCGCTAACCCTAATTCTAGAGTCGTCGTTGGTGAGAATACCACCAACAACACCTCTGAAGGCATACATGTGTGGCTCCATCATTTCCAAAGGCAACACCCAAAATCTTTCAGCCACGCTACTACTCTGATCGATGCATGAAACTGGATAGCCCACATAGAGAAGATCTTTGAGGTACTTGGGGTTGCAGATCAATACAATGTCAGGTTGGCCACCTTCAAGCTGGAAGACGATGCACAGACTTGGTGGGAAGGATACAAACAAGTCAAAGGAGGAGATACTTACGTCACCACTCTTTTGTGGGCTGAATTGCGTACCATCTTCTATGAGAGGTATTTCTCAACTGCTGACAGAGAAGCTCATTGTGACAACCCGAGATTTCAAGGTCTTTCCTATACGCATCACTTGTTTCACAATCTTGTTTTCACAATTCATTTTACGTTGTATCATGTGCACGATATTTGAATGATTAAAGTATTGTTACGTTTGGGTGTTACATGAAAACTTAGGAGTTATTTAATGTTTAGTCATAACATGTTCATGTTTAACTTTGGGCTGCACAACACACTTGAGTCACGAAGAACCCAAGTCGATGAAGAACTGGTTCTTCGTTGATTGTTTTTCGACGAACAATCCGGGGGTTCTTCGTCACAAACACTCCCTAACGAAGAAGGTTCTTTGTCATGAAGATTCTTCGCCAAGTGGGCCCTCGGCCCAAACAACTTCTTGAGCCCAAGCCCAGAAACTCCTCCTGTACGCATATTTGTAGTTGTAAGCATAGTATTTTGGGTTTTTTTAGAAATATAATCAAACCCTAAGCTTTTCTCTCCTTCCTTTGCACGCGACGGCTGCCATATTTCTGTTTTGAAGCTTTTCGTGGTTTTCCTCTTGTCTATCTTGGTTAGTTAATCGTTACCATTCTTGTACTCGATTCCCTGGTTATATGTGATTGTATGGTTACATGTCATTGTGTTAAATCGTATCTTACATGATGAATTGTACTTAGGGTTGTATGCTCATAAGAATTATCAATGAAACCACTTGAATCTAATCTAAAGGGACGATTGTTATTGAATGCTCACAAAACAGTCCGGTTAGCCGTATCTTGTGTTGGTCTGATTTGATTATTGGGTATATATGTTAATAATGCTGATTGTATATGGTTATTATATGATTTAGGGCATGTATTTCGATGTTAATATTGTGGTGTTATTAGTTTTGATGATGAATAGCAATTAGGGTTTGTTGAACTTGTAAAATAACTGTTGTTTGATCAGATAATCATGCCAAAGATTTGTTAACTTTTGTTACGAAATTAAGAGGAATTATAACCGTCTTTTGAGGGCATCGACGAAAGACTCCCCCCCCCACGAAGAACGTAATTTGACAAAGAACCTGGTTCTTGACGAACCACTAGGGTTCTTCGTCACACTCATTCTCAATGAAGAATAGTTCTTCGCCATAGGGTTCTTCGCCAAGGAGGCATCCCACGAAGAACTGGTTCTTCGTGGAGATGCTGCAAGTGAACTAACAAACAGAACATTTTAAACAGTAAGGTTTCAAATAGTTTATGAGTTGTATGAGGATGATAAAACTTTATCGATACATATTAATGATAGTAAATATGAACGAGGAACCTGGTTGGGCGTGTGAGTAGAAAACTCACCTGTTAAATGTTATTATGCGTCATGCACATGGGATGTGGACTTGTATGCGATTGAGTATTTGCTATGTGTTATACGGTGATCTTTGCGATGAATGTAACCTGTGAAAATACGTGACTTAATTGATTATGAAACTGATTTCATTGGCAACCACGGTAGGGTTTGGTTGACTAACTGGAATGGGTAACTTAATATACCAAGCAAATCTAAGGTGAGTTCATTTCTCTTGAGCATGCGTCCCAGTGGGTGGGACAATTAAACGGGTATTCCTGAGAGGAATAAGTCTTTTATGGGTAAAAACTGGGATGTTAGATACTACACTCATTTCCTATCACCTTAAGTCCCATCTTATACCGAATTAGTTACCTGAGAGGTAACGGGGTATTAGTTGATAGTGCTATTAGGCTTGGCAACCTCACACCGTACCTGAGAGGACGGGCGTGAACTATTGACCTTAATCATGACCAATGCTTAGATAGGGGACATTGGGGATGGGCAAAACAATCTGGAGCCATCTTGTACGTACTCGAGTTATTATCAAAATGATTAATAAACTGAACTAAACACTTGGCAATTAATGTTTTCATAAAACTATGAACTCACCAGCGTTGTCTGTGACACTTGTGCCTCTGCAACCATCAAACAAATACCAAATCAATGAAATATTGTGTTTCATGCTTGGGATTTGTATAAATATGTGTATCATGTGCACATATCAATTCATGTTCGATTTCAAGCTTTAAATCGCTTTATGGAAGGTTATAAGCGAACTGATATGTAAATATAACCAGTTTAATGCAACAAACACTCCGGAGGGTTTGGTATGCCGAAATCAAGTTTATTCGATTACAGGGACTAATTTCGACAAACTGTGAAAGTATGCCGATTCGTACTGTAACGAACATTCCAGAACTTGATAATAAGTTAAATATTCCCTAAATATCCTTTACATAGCTTAGAAATAGGCTTTGAAGGGTTCAGTATGCTAAAAATAAACTGTGTTGATCAATAGGGACTAAAAGCATCAAAAAGTGCATAAGTTTGCATTTTCGCGCATATCTTACGTTCTGAATATATCCGGACATCCAAAAATTTATATAATCATTAAAATATTTTATTTTAGTGATTGACATGATAAAATTCCATTCGTCGCGTAATTTGGATCGTTTTTGCGTTCGTTACGATTTCCGTCGTAATTAACCGAACAACGCAACCGTACGACCAAACGAACCGACATCCGAGAGATTTTTGAACACATTTCAAGTTCCCTATACTTTAACTTTATTTTAGAGCCTTGAAATGGGGTTAACGGGGTTTAAAAGTGCCAAAAATCAAGTTTTACAAGTGCAGGGACCATTTTTGAAATTTCTGGCAGATACATTGAACTTGATCCATTTTTGAGGTTTTGATGGTTTTAACCCAAGGTTTTACACTCTATGGGCTGGAATTTAATGGTTTTAATAATTCCCGTAGTTTTGAAAACCATGTGCCCACTTGAAAGATCAAGATCAAAGCTCGATTTGCGAGAAACGATCCTAACGGTTCTCCGAAATCTATAAATACCCAATTTCCCATTCCATTTTCCTCACACCTTGATCCAATTTTATGCTCTAAGTTGAAGCTTTATGCTTCATACCTGAGTATTTAGATCAAGTTCTTCTAGCTTGGACCCTTTGTAAGTATTCTTTCGTGCTTTTATGCGTTTTAAGTGTAAAAGTCAAACAGTGTTTGACTTTCTTCTTTGACCAGTCTATGGTCAACACGAAGTTCGTATGAAATTCGTAACATGAGCGTAATCACGATGGTTATAGTCTCTTGTGACTATACCTACTGATTACCACGTTGATTAGGTGTAGTGACGAGTCATAGTTTCGGTCAAAATGCGTATTCTTGCGTATTTTGCAACCAAACTATTCTTGGGTATCAAGACCCTTTGTCTTGATATCAAACTTATTTTCTAACTTCGTTAAACATGTTTTAACATGTTTAGCTCGTCACTTTAGGTTCGTAAGATAAGTGGTCTAAACAACCGCTTAGACTTTCGAACCTGACCCATTTGGTCGATCATTAGGATTCAACCAAGCATTTATTGTGACCATAGTTGTATAGGGAATAACCTTCCGAGATTATACCTTATGGTCACTTCATTTAGTAAGTTGTATGATAGGTAATTTATATGCCTTAGGAAAATGACTAAAATGCCCTTTTTACACATAAATTCATTTTAAGCATATGAAACATAAATTTTGGCATCTAAACTGATTAGGCAACATTATTAGACATGTTAAGGCATATAATACTTGTCATAGGACTAGTTAGGCGGTCCGAACGCGTTTTACGCGAACGAGGTGTTAAAGTGGCGTAAGCTACCCTAACGAGTCTTAATGGGTCGTTTGCACTTAGGTTAGGTTTCGTTTTAGAATGTAGGCTTTGTTAAACCATATTACATGAGTCCCTACACTCATTTGGTTTACGAAACCTCATTTTATCCAATCATCCGATTTAGGTCCGGTTTATTAACATAGTTACCTATATTAGGTGCCGTTTGATTTCCGTGATCCCTCTAGCTTGCTTGGTTGTTATTCAAGACATCTAAGCATCCTAAAGTGAGTACATAGTCCCCTCTTTTACCATTTTCAAATGTTTTGGGGTGATACACATGTGCCTACTTGTTACTTTCGTGCTTTTCATGTTTTTATATTATATACTTGCTATGTTCCATAGTATGTATATAGTACATGATTTCATTATGTTTTGCTACCTATGTTCTCTTAGCGTGCTTGCACATTGAATTTCATATTACATTTTGTTGCATATGTTCACTCAGCATATGGACACATTGTTTTACAATTTGAACCGTTGGAATTGTTTGATTTATGTGAACCGTTAGTAACTGTTTGACTATGTGAACCGTTTGTAACTGTTTGATTTATGTGAACTGTTTGAATCTGTTTGATCCGTTGATGTGAACCGTTTGAATCTGTTTGATCCGTTGATATGAACCGTTTGAATCTGTTTGAACCGTTAGGTTAGGGAAGTGATTAGGTAACAGGGCGAGTATAATGTGTTAAAAGCATGGTGGATACGCCGCTGGTACTTCCTATATATAAATGCTTTTAACACATTATATATCGTTGTGTTATCTAAGATCACTTGGGCAAGGTTATCAAAACAAAGTTATATTACAAGGTTTTTCTAATAATATAAACCATACGAGTTTTATTAACGAGTTTTTACGAGATGTTTTACAATTTGATTTAATAAATTAAATGTTTTAGGTTAAGAATCATGGCTATGAGATTTTATAAAGTATAACCAACTTGATTTGAGTTGGTTAAATATGTCTCAATACTATACTTTTCAAAACCAAGTTTTTAATTAAGTATTGCAACATGTAAACTAGCCATGGATCTGACACTCATATAAAACCTATGTACTCGCCGACATTTTTATGCTGAAGTATTTTCACATGTGTTTCAGGTACCATAGTTGGTGATGTTTGATGATGATATTGATGCATACTCACATAGGAACGGACGAGGCCTTAGTGACTTAATCACAATGAAAGTCTATTTGTTCATGTTTTGTTTCTAATTTCAATGTAATGTAATACATTTAATTCAATTAAACAAAACCTCAATCCATGTGTTATGAAACGACGATTCTGTTACAATACTCCCCGACGTTTCCGCCACGATTTGTTGATTTTCGTGGTCGGGGTGTGACAGAAAAGTTGGTATCAGAGCTCATGGTTATAGGGAATTAGGTTACTAGTAATGCTTTGACCTAGTCTATAACCTTCTTAGGACCCTAACACAAGTTTACTTGAGTTTTGTTATAAAACAATACCGTCGCCTATCTTTAGGTGACAACCACAATAAGAACACAAATTTCGAATCTACTTTGAAAACTAATCATCTGTTCTAGGATGATTTATTATAAGGTTTTGAACCTTCAAAGTTTTCAAATTCTCGTCAAGGTTGGTCTAAATAATGTGAACACGTGCAAACTGGAAGGGTGGGTGCCTGTACCCTGAGTTTTCTATCTAAGGCTAGAGTGTTCGTACAAATCCGCAGTATCGGACCAGTCACTCTTACCTGGGAACTCTTGGGGTGAGTGTCCACTTATAGGTGAGCATGTCTTCGCGATACATTATGAGGACCTATTTACTTTGATTCGGCCTTTTGTTTGCTTCGTGGTTCGAACACCCATGCCTCTTTGGTCGGTAATTGTCATATCCTTACCCAATGCCATTTCATTTGTTTTCTCTCTTGTTTCCCCTTTTAGAATGCCTCCATGACGTGACAATCAGGTACCCAATGAAAAACCGGCAGCTATCATTATGCTGCAAATGGCTGCTGCAATCCCAAACATCATTGCTCAATGTAACCAAGCTCTCAACAACAATAATGCACCCTGCAACTTTAAGACGTTCAACTCTGCCAAGCCATCAAAATTTTATGGGTCTCAAGGAGCGACTACACTTCTGCAATGGTTCAAGAGTTTAGAGAGCACCATCAGACATGTTCAGTGTCCAAACGAGCGAAAGGTAGAGTTCGCATCTAGTGTTTTTAAGAAACGAGCATTAACATGGTGGAATGGTGTGATGAGAGATAGGGGTGCTGAGGTAGCACTGGCTCAAACCTGGGAAGAGCTTCGAGCCCTTATGATAAGGGAATTCTGTCCTCGTCATGCGATCAGGGCCTTGGAAAGGGAATTCGACGATCTTAAGCAGGATAGTGGTGAGCATCGAGCCTACAGGGACCGTTACGAGGAGTTGAGTCTGTTATGCCCGAACATGGTTACGCCCTTGGATAAGGCAATCAAAAAGTACATTGATGGCCTCCCTGACTCAGTACAAGACATTGTTACTGGTAGCAACCCCACTATCGTTAGACATGCCATTGAGCTATCTGCTACCTTGACTGAATCTCAGATCAAGAAAGGTAAAGTTTTCCGAAAGGGTGACAAGAAACCGATCGAGGAATCGAAACCAAAGGAAGAACAGACTGGAACCCCTAAGAAGTCAAAGAAGCGAAAGGCTTCTCAAAACTTCGCCGTGGTTGCTCACAAGGATCAAGCCGTCCCCAACCAACCAACTCAACCCCCTGCTAGGAAGCCACACAATGGAACTGCACCCTTGTGCAACCAATGTAGCCTTCACCATCATGCCAATGTAAAGTGCCGCAAATGCCAAACTTGTGGACTGATAGGCCATACAGCAAGAGTTTGCCCAGCTGCAGCTGCATCAAATCAAGCTGGCAACAATCTTGCTCAAGCTCATTTTCTACCAGGTTCTTGCTTCAACTGTGGCGAGATGGGCCATTTCCGAAGAAATTGCCCAAAGCTTGCTAATGCGAATCCAGCGCAGGGATGAGCATCTGACCGATTGGAAGACAATGCTGCTTAGAAATTAATCAAGCCTTATGTATTATTTTCTTTTGTTGTCATGGTCTGTGAGACAGTTGTTGTTTTTTTTATAAATAAATCTTTTATTTACATTGCAATGTATTTTATGTGGTTACATGTATAAACAACATATCCCCTACAATACCGACAATCAAGTAACCGTATTCCTTTAAGAACAGACTACCCCCAAAAAAAATTTCCATTTTATGATCTCTTGCGTTTTCCACGAAAATCCTAAGTACCCGTTTCTTCCAAGGAAACGAAGTACAAGGCGCAAGTTACAACTCTGGACGAATACCCCATCCTTAATAGGGTACCTAAGGGTATTTCCGTAAGTCCTTAATTGTTGTGTACCTTAATTCGAATGTTATGATTTCTTGTAAAAAAATCGAATTTTTGGAAGATCACCCTATCTTTTCAGATAGATTCTTGAGGACGTTGAAGTCCATCGACTGGGTTCCTGGTCTACCTTGAATACCCATGTTCAAATCGATATCAAGTTAATAACAATTAATAACAAACTGATAACAAATTAATAACCAAGAAAATAATTATGTGCTTATGTGTTGACCCAATCAAAGTTGTCTCAAGCTTGTTCAAATTCTATCCCTTTCACATTATGAAATACACTGTGCGGACTGTGCAAGGAATTACGTAATTATGGATGCGTACATAATTATGGAATTCAGTGCACAGAAACCACAGCAAGTTTTGTCATGTGTCTAGGGTTAATTCTATTCATTCCCATTTCTGATGAAGCACCTGTTGAAAATGACTCCGTCCGTTCATTTTTCGTTTCTGAAGAATGTCCGTTGAGGGAAATGTATATCCTTTTGAGTTAACTGTATTCATTTCCATTTCTGATGAAGCACCCGTCGAAAATGACTTCGTCCGTTCATTTTCGTTTCTGAAGAATGTCCGTTGAGGAAATGAATATCCTTTTGTTATTCTATTCATTTCCATTTCTGAAGAATACCCATTGAAAATGACTCCGTCCGTTCATTTTCATTTCTGAAGAATGTCCGTTGAAGAAATGAATATCCTTTTTTATTATTCCTTCATTGCCATTTCTGAAGAATACCCGTTGAAAATAACTCCGCCCGTTCATTCTGGTTTCTGAAGAATGTCCGTTGAGGAAATGACAGGATTATGCCTTGTATATCTTTGGTGGTTATTTAACACAAAGTCACAGACAGACTCCAACGAATAAAATTCGGGATGAAATTTCCTAAAGTAGGGGAGACTGTGACACCTGTGCCTCTGCAACCATCAAACAAATACCAAAACAATGAAATATTGTGTTTCATGCTTGGGATTTGTATAAATATGTGTATCATGTGCACATATCAATTCATGTTCGATTTCAAGCTTTAAATCGCTTTCTGGAAGGTTATAAGCGAACTGATACGTAAATATAAGCAGTTTAATGCAACAAACACTCCAAAACAGTGACATAGGCTTAACATACCTTAAATAACCTTTACATAACTTAGAAATAAGTTTTGGTGGGTTTGGTATGCCGAAATCAAGTTTATTCGCTTACAGGGACTAATTTCGACAAACTGTGAAAGTATGCCGATTCGTACTGTAACGAACATTCCGGAACTTGATCATAAGTTAAATATACCCTAAATATCCTTTACATAGCTTAGAAATAGGCTTTGAAGGGTTCAGTATGCTAAAAATAAACTGTATTGATCAATAGGGAATAAAAGCATCATAAAGTGCATAAGTTTGCATTTTCGCGCATATCTTACGTTCTGAATATATCCGGACATCCAAAAATTTATGTAATCATTAAAATACTTTATTTTAGTGATTGGCATGATAAAATTCCATTCTTCGCTTAATTTGGATCGTTTTTGCGTTCGTTACGATTTCCGTCGTATTTAACCGAACAACGCAACTGTACGACAAAACGAACAGACATCCGAGATATTTTTTAGCACATTTTAAGTTCCCTATACTTTAACTTTATCTTAGAGCCTTGAAATGGGGTTAACGGGGCTTAAAGGTGCCAAAAATCAAATTTTACAAGTGCAGGGACCATTTTTGAAATATCTGGCAGATACATTGAACTTGGTCCATTTTTGAGTTTTTGATGGTTTTAACCCAAGGTTTTGAACTCTATGGGCTGGAATTTGATGGTTTTAAGTATTCCCATGGTTTTGAAAACCATGTGCCCACTTGTAAGGTCAAGATCAAAGCACGATTTGCGAGAAACGATCCTAACGGTTCTCCTAAATCTATAAATACCCAAGTTCTCATTCCATTTTCCTCACACCTTGATCTAATTTTATGCTCTAAGTTGAAGCTTTATGCTTAATACCTGAGTATTTAGATCAAGTTCTTCTAGATTGGACCCTTTGTAAGTATTCTTTCATGGTTTTATGCGTTTTATGCGTAAAAGTCAAACAGTGTTTGACTTTCTGCTTTGACCAGGCTATGGTCAACACGAAGTTCGTTTAAACTTCGTAACGTGAGCGTAATCATGATGGTTATAGTCTCTTGTGACTATACCTACTGATTACCACGTTGATTAGGTGTGGTGACGAGTCATAGTTTCGGTCAAAATGCATATTCTTGCGTATTTTGCAACCAAACTATTCTTGGGTATCAAGACCCTTTGTCTTGATATCAAACTTGTTTTCTAACTTTGTTAAACATGTTTTAACATGTTTAGCTCGTCACTTTAGATTTAGTGCTTATATAGGGTCGTACGATAAGCGGTCTAAACAACCGCTTAGACTTTCGAACCCGACCCGTTTCTGTCTCACCCCGACCACGTAAAACAACAAATCGTGGCGGAAACATCGGGGAGTGTTGTAACAGAATTATTGCTTCACAACCGTGGAATACAAAAAGTTCCGTTTTATTTATTCATTAAGTAATTTACATTGTTTTAACACGAAACAAACAAGTTACATATCGACTATCACTGTTATTATGTCACTAAGGGCTCGTCCAGATCCTATGTGGCTCATGCATCCTTGCAATCAACATCAAGAAACAACACCTGAAACATATGTAAAAACATAGTCAGCAAAGAAATGCTGGCGAGCACATTGCTTTTATAAGAGTGTTGGATTCATGGCTAGTTTACATGTTGCAATACCTTATTAAAAACCTTGTTTTGGAAAGAGTATAATATTGCAACATAATTAACCAACTCAAATCAAGCGGATTAAAATTTATAAAACCCCGTAGCCATGATTCCTAACCCAAAAACATTTGTTTTAGTAAACCAAATTGTAAAACATTTCGTATTAACTCGTTTAATAAATCTCGTATGGTTTATATCCTTTCGAAAACATCGTTATGTAACATCGTTTCAAAATCGTTTACCCAAGTGAACTAAATAACACCATGGTATGTAATATGTTGAAAACACTTATATATAAGAAGTACCAGCGGTGTATCTACCATGTTTTCACCATATTACACCCGTCCCGTTATCTAAACACTTAACCAAAAACCAATCGTTTAACCAACTCGTTTAACTTGTTCAAATTGTTTCAAAATCGTTAACTCGTTTAAATCGTTTTCCAAATCGTTTAACTCGTTTAAGTCGTTTAAATCATCCTTGTTTTAATTGTGAAAACTATTTTTGGTCGTCTCGCTAATAACATTCAACCCTTCGTGACTCGACTATCTCGCTTCTCGCATTAACAAACCACCAAAGGGTAAGTTAACAATCTCAGATTCAGTCGTTACCCACATAACCCACACATAACCATGGGTGCAGTCTGATAACGGGATTTGTCAGATCCTATGGTACCATAACCTAATACCGGTCGGTTCGGCCAAAATTAATGAATGTCATTCGTTATGTAACTACAACCAACAAGTTTGTTCACATTATCGAAATCGTTTTTAGTTTAGTATAAACCATCTTAATCGTTTTTGAAACCATTGTTAAAATATCGAAATCGTTTTGATACATATGAATCACCCCAAAACAATTGAAAACAGTAAAATAGGGGAACTATGTACTCACATGAAGTGCAAAGTATCCTCAACCAAAAGAACTTCAACAAACTCAAGTAAACCAGAGAAATCAAGCAGCACCTAGTAATCGAATCACTAGTCAAACAATCGATACCTAAATCGGAAGATCGGACAGAATGAGGTCTTGTAAACCAAATGAGTGTTGGAACTCATGTGATATGTTTTAACAAAGCCTTCATCCTAAATCGGAACCTAACCTAAGTGCTTTCGACCCATTACGACCCATCAAGGTAGCTTACGCTACTTTAACTCATCGTTCGCGCAACGCGCGTTCGAGATGTCGAACTAGTCCTATGACAAGTATTATATGCCAAAACATGTTACATAATTAGTTTAAGTGATAAAAGTTAAGTTACATATGCTTAATTACCAATTATGCATGAAAAGGGCATTTTAGTCATTTACCAATAAACAACCTATCATACAACTAATTAAACCTGAGTGACCATAAGGTATAACCTCGGAAGGTTATTCCCTATGAAACTATAGTCACTAAACATATTTGGTCGAATCCTAATGATCGACCAAACGGGTCGAGTTCGAAAGTCTAAGCGGGTGTTTAGACCGCTTGACTTACGACTCTATACAAGCACTAATCTAAAAGTGATGAGCTAAACATGCTAAAACATGTTTAGTTAAGTTAGAAAACAGGTTTTGGTATCAAACCAAATGGTTTTGATACCCAAGAGTAGTTTGGTTACAAAATATGCCCAAATACGCATTTTGGCCGAAACTACGACTCGTCGCTACGCCTAGTCAACGTGGTAATCAGCAGGTATAGTCACAAGGGACTATAACCATCGTGATTACGCTCACGTTGCAAATTTCAAATGAACTTTGTGTTGACCTTAAACTGGTCAAAGCTGAAAGTCAAACTCTGTTTGACTTTCGTGCTTGAAATACAAGAACAAGCAAGAAGAGAACTTACAAAGGGTCCAAGAAGGTGTTTTGATTCAAAATTACTCAGGTATGAGGTGTTTAAACGTCAACTTAGAGCAGAGATTGAATCAAGGTGTGAAGAACCCAAATGAGGAAGCTTGCTATTTATAGGAATTTGAGATTTATAGGATCATTCCATGTGTTTAGAGGGTGTAATCTTGGCCATACATGTGGGTACATGGTATTAGAATACAATGGGGGTCGAAAACCAGCTCCAGGTATTGCAAATCTTGCATTAAAACCCCTGAATTCTGACCAGATTGCTGAAACTGAAGTTTCTATCTGACAAGGTCACACAGCCCGCGTAAAACACAAGCTTCACATTACGTGGTCCGTGTAAGGGACTTTGGCAGATTGTCAAAACAGGCCCCTGCAGGTGCAAAACTTGCTATTTGATGCATTTTTGGCACGTTTAAGCCCCGTTAACCCCATTTCAAAGCTCTAAAATAAAGTTAAAGTATAGGGAACTTAAAATATGCTCAAAAATATCTTGGATGTCGGCTCGTTTGGTCGTACGGTTGGGTTATTCGGTTAATTACAACGGAAGTCGTAACGAACGCAAAAACGATCCAAATTACTCGACGAATGGAATTTTATCAAGCTAATCACTAAAATAAAATATTTTAATGATTACATAAATTTTTGGACGTCCGGATATATTCAGAACGTAAGATATGCGCGAAAATGCAAACTTGTGCACTTTTTGACGCTTTTAGTCCCTATTGATTAAATAAGTTTATTTTAGCATACCGAACCCCTAAAAGCCTATTTATAAGCTATGTAAAGGATATTTAGGGTATGTTTAACTTATGATCAAGTTCCGGAATGTTCGTTACTATACAAATCAGTATAGTTTCACAGTTTGACACAATTAGTCCCTGCGATCGAACAAACTTGATTTCAACACACCAAACCATCCAAAACTTATTTCTAACTTATGTGGAGGTTATTTAAGGTATGTTAAGCACATGTCACTATTCCGGAGTGTTTGTCGCATTAAACTGACTGCGTTTACACACCAGTTTGCGTATAACCTTCCAGAAAGCGATTTAAAGCTTGAAATCGAACTCGAATCAAATCGTAAAATTATCAAACACAAATACACACATAATAACACCAAAACACATATAATAACACCAAAGCACAATGTTTTATTAATAACCAACATTGTTTTACATTGTACATCGATTACAGAACACAGTTGTCATAGTTTGGTCGATCATTAGGATTCGACCAAGCATTTATTGTGACCATAGTTGTATAGGGAATAACCTTCCGAGGTTATACCTTATGGTCACTTCGTTTAGTTAGTTGTATGATATGTAATTTATATGCCTTAGGAAAATGACCAAAATGCCCTTTTTACGCATAAATTCATTTTAAGCATATGAAACATAAATTTTGGCATCTAAACTGATTAGGCAACATTATTAGACATGTTAAGGCATATAATACTTGTCATAGGACTAGTTAGGCGGTCCGAACGCATTTTACACGAACGACGCGTTAAAGTGGCGTAAGCTACCCTAACGAGTCGTAATGGGTCGTAAGCACTTAGGTTAGGTTTCGTTTTAGAATGTAGGCTTTGTTAAACCATATTACATGAGTCCCTACACTCATTTGGTTTACGAAACCTCATTTTATCCAATCCTCCGATTTAGGTCCAGTTTATTAACATAGTTACCTATATTAGGTGCTGTTTGATTTCCGTAATCCCTCTAGCTTGCTTGGTTGTTATTCAAGACTTCTAAGCATCCTCAAGTGAGTACATAGTCCCCTCTTTTACCATTTTCAAATGTTTTGGGGTGATACACATGTGCCTACTTGTTACTTTCGTGCTTTTCATGTTTTTATATTATATACTTGTTATGTTCCTTAGTACGTATATAGTACATGATTTCATTATGTTTTGCTACATATGTTCTCTTAGCATGCTAGCACATTGATTTTCATATTACATTTTGTTGCATATGTTCACTCAGCATACGGACACATTATTTTACATTTTGAACCGTTGGAATTGTTTGATTTTTGTGAACCGTTAGTAACATTTTGACTATGTGAACCGTTTGTAACTGTTTGATTTATGTGAACCGTTTGAATATGTTTGATCCGTTGATGTGAACCGTTTGAATATGTTTGATCCATTGATATGAACCGTTTGAATCTGTTTGAACCGTTGGGTTAGGGAAGTGATTAGGCAACGGGGCGAGTGTAAAGTGTTAAAAGCATGGTGGATACGCCGCTGGTACTTCCTATATATAAGTGCTTTTAACACATTATATATTGTTGCATTATCTAAGATCACTTGGGCAAGGTTATCAAAACAAAGTTATATTATAAGGTTTTTCTAATAATATAAACCATACGAGTTTTATTAATGAGTTTTTACGAGATGTTTTACAATTTGATTTAATAAAATAAATGTTTTAGGTTAAGAATCATGGCTATGAGATTTTATAAAGTATAACCAACTTGATTTGAGTTGGTTAAATATGTCGCAATACTATACTTTTCAAAACCAAGTTTTTAATTAAGTATTGCAACATGTAAACTAGCCATGGATCTGACACTCACATAAAACCTATGTACTCGCCGACATTTTTATGCTGACGTATTTTCACATGTGTTTCTGGTACCATAGTTGGTGATGTTTGATGATGATATTGATGTATACTCACATAGGAACGGACGAGGCCTTAGTGACTTAATAACAATGAAAGTCTATTTGTTCATGTTTTATTTCTAATTTCAATGTAATGTAATACATTTAATTCAATAAAACAAAACCTCAATCCATGTGTTATGAAACAATGATTCTGTTACAACACTCCCTGACGTTTCCGCCACGATTTGTTTATTTTCGTGGTCGGGGTGTGACATTGTCTGATACACTTGTTTCATGCTCGCAGGTCGTTAGATTCTATGGACGACGAACTTGCTGTCTGGGATTGCTGGAGTAGTCATGGGTCGAGTCTTTTGAGAACACATGACAATACATTTGGTTTACATTTATTTGGTTTTGAAACATTGAAAGATGACTTATCTTATGCTTCCGCTGAACATGTTGAACTTGGATTATGTTTATGAATGTTTTATCATAATGAATGGAAACTTTATTTAATATCTTGATATTAGTTCAATGTGATTGGTGGCTAGATCCTGGTACGTCACACGCCTAGCGGGGTTTCCGCATGTGGTATTTTGGGGGTGTGACAGTTTGGTATCAGAGCCACTAGCTATAGTGAACTAGGTTTTAAAACGCTCTTATAAAACCAGACTATAACCGAACAGTTTAGAAATCGACCATGACACTCAGCCCCAGATTGCAAGGTTCGTCTCTCGTTTACTTATTGCACAACATATCTAGTGTACACTTATGTATGACGTTGCATGTGAATGCACACTTAGCACTACAGCATGAGTTCCTGTATTACTAGCCTACATTATCTGATTGACAGTGTGACACATCCCTAAACCTTCATGATCTGTGTTGTGGTGTCTTTTGTCTTGCTACTCGAATTTGGGAAACCTTTTTGCACGAGTTGGGAGGAGCTGAGATGAACATGCAAATCGCATTGTTGTTATGGGTGCACACATAATAATAATGTGGAGTGCATGTGAGTCCCAATGAAGCTTAATGAGTGTGAAAGGGGTTCTGCTATGTTGTCTGACGTAGACTCCTACTCAATTCCGACTTCTAACATTTCTGCTTTTTATATAAAATCATGAACGGATGAACTGGTGGACGTGGTGGAGGCCGCGGCGGTGGACGTGGCAACATTGTTATGTCCCAGGCTGAATTAACCGATTTGATCAATACTCTTGTGGCTGAAGCCCTAGCGGCTCAGAAGGCTGGTACGATATGTGCCAAACACTCATTATCTTTGTGTCGCGTGCTCGACTCTTACCCGTGTGCTGTGTTTTATTTCGTCTTTAGGTCAACACGTGAATTAGAACAATCCACCTGTTTGCACATTTAAGACGTTCATGGATTGAAAGCCATAGACGTTCAGTGGGACTGAAGGAGCTGTGGGACTACTACGTTGGTTTGAGAAGGCAGAATCGGTGTTCGCGATGTGTAATTGTCCTGCTGGGGACAGAGTGAAGTATGCTACGGGCATGCTGGAGGATGGTGTCCTGACTTGGTGGAATGCCCAGGTCCAAATGTTGGGTATTGAAATGGCAAATGCAACCACATGGGAGGATTTTAAAGAACTGATGAGAGAGGAGTACTGTACTCGAGATGAGATTCAAAAGTTGGAGAATGAATATTATAATTTGAAGATGGCAGCGTCTGTGACAACTCGAATTTCTGACATTCTCTATTCGCATTTAATGCACGTTGACGTTGACTGTTTAGTTGTTTGACTTGCCTGATTTCGTAACTGTGCACTTTGTGATACGATGAGACGTATTATGTTGCATGATTATGTGTTTGATTGTATAACGTGGAACTTGTTAAGAAACATAAGCTGTTTAAGATTTGAACAACCCGACGAAACACAAGAGTGTTTCGCCATAACCCATCCCGACGAAACAGGCTGTTTCGCCATATACATCTCGACGAAACAGAAGTCTGTTTCGCCGAAAGCCCAGTTGCGGCCCAGAATGTTATTTCGAGTTTTAAAACGTGTAACAGCCTCAGTTTTTACATCTGCTATCAAAACAACCGAAACCCTAGAGTCCCTTCTCCTCTGGGTGACGGCCACTGAAGCTCTCGAAGCCTTCCTTAGTTTCAATCCATCATTCTTCTTATCTCGGTTAGTTGTGTGTACATTAATCGGTTCTTGATTCTGTACAATCTCGATTCATGTTTGTGTATATGATATATGTGTGTTACTGCTGTGATTATAAGAGTATGTTGATGATATAGATTTCGATATGTATGATGTAGTTGGATATAAATAGTTCTATGCGAAATTTGATACGATCGAATACTCGGTTCTGAATGTTGTTTATGTGGCCTGATTCTGAATACACATTAGTATCTTGATAGGGATCGATGATATGATGTTGTATGTTAATCTACATGTTGTACGCATAAACTAGGGTTCATGCTAGTCGGTGATTCTTTGATGATTGAGTATGATGATTCTATGTGCACATTGATCTCCATATGATATCTGTTATTGATGACGGCTGTTAGAATGATTAGGGTTTCTGCATGATTCGTAACTGTTATGACGTAACTGACTGCTCGACGAAACAGACCTCTTAACGAAACAGAAGTGTTTCACCAAGGACTGTCGACGAAATAGAATCCTGTTTCGCCAAACAAGACCACGACGAAACAGAATATGTGTTTCGCCAATATATATGTGTTTCGTCAATATGTATGTGTTTCGCCGACTTGTGTTTCGCCGAATAGCTGATCTGTGCTGTAACTTGAGTTAATTCTGTTAAGTGTTAACTGGAATATCTAACTGCTGTTAAGTGTAACCATCTTGTATATGATTGTGAATACGTGCTACATGTTTATATGTGAACAACTGGAACACAAACTGATTTCACATACGTGCATACTTTAGGACGTGATTGATTACTTGCGAGCATACACTTAGCATACCGAGCAAACCAAGGTGAGTTCACACAAGCCAAGGCATGGGGTTCCCGGGGTTGGGAATGGGGATTTGATGATTTACTGTACATACATAGATGATGGAACCTACTGCTAGACTAGTAACACTTATTGAACGATCTTCGCACACCTGCCAAGGACATTGGCCGCGATACGATGAACCGGTCTTCGCACACCTGCCAAGTGTCACACCCCGACCGCGTCTAACAACGGACCGCGGCGGAAAACGCCGGGGAGTGATCGCGACAGAATTAATTGTTTCATAACCATGGCATACAAAGTTTTATTTATTTATTAAACAAGGATGTTACATTGTTTCAAACAGGAAAAACAGAGTTTATAACATAATTAAACATAGTCTAGCTCCATTTTATGTCTCTAAGGCACAGGTCCGCCCTAGTATTGTGATCAACATCCTACGGAAAAGCACCTGAAAACACATGTGAAAATAGGTACGTCAGCATAAAAATGCCTGTGAGATACATAGGTTTGTGAAAATAGGATTCATGACTTGTATTTGAGAAAATGTTTAGCCATGAACCTTGTAATTTGCTTTGTCTTGTAAATCATTTGAAAAACGATAATATCAGTTGATATGTATAAGTAAATGTAAGGTTAAATGAATAACCATGTAAAATGAATTTGTATAAGATAAGTTGATTGTAAAACAATGTCTTATGAAAAGTATGTTATTTGTATAAAATGTTATATGTATCAAACTGAAATGATTCAAACAACGTTACACTATGTAATATTATACAAACATTTATATATAGGAAGTACCAGCGGCGTATCCACCATGTTTGTATCATATTACACACGTATCGTTACTTAATCACTTAATCAAACCAAACCATTCAAGATGTAAAATGTTCATGTACAAACCAATTGTCAAGTGTTATTGTGTAAACCATATCAAAATGTCTATGTCCAATGTAAACCACCAAATGTGTATATCAATGTCAAAATGTTTATGTTCAATGTAGATCATGTAATGTGTAATCAAAATGTCATGTATGGTAAGTGAAATGTATCAACTAAACCATATGTAAAATGCACAACAACAAGGTATTGAAGTAAAACACAGTTTAAATCAAAGTCATGTTGTGTGTAACAAATGCATGCTATACTGATACAAACATTTATGCGGTATTGTTAAAATGCATACATCCAAGCCTTGAGACTGAGGCGATAAACCTTTAAACAAATTAAAGATTTATCTAAGTTATGTATATCGAATTCGGTCATTCCTTTCTGTCCCCTTACCCTGGGATGTCCGGAACGGGAGTTGTCAATTCCTATGGTACCACTACCTACTAACGAATGGCATGATCAATGTTAATGAATGTATTGTCCCATGTTAAACAAACCAAATGTTATACCAAAAATGGAAGCATGTGATGCACTAAGTATGTAATCAAATGAACATACATAGCGTGAAAATGTAATGTAAAACGATGTACTAAGTAATGCACACAATGGGCACACCTAGCATGAAATGTCATGTAAAACAATGTACTAAGTAATGCACACAATGGGCATACCTAGCATGAAATGTCATGTAAAACAATGTACTAAGTAATGCACACAATGGGCACACCTAGCATGAAATGTCATGTAAAACAATGTACTAAGTAATGCACACAATGGGCACACCTAGCATGAAATGTAATGTAAAACAATGTACTAAGTAATGCACACAATGGGCACACCTAGCATGAAATGTAATGTAAAACAATGTACTAAGTAATGCACACAATGGGCACACCTAGCATGAAATGTAATGTAAAACAATGTACTAAGTAATGCACACAATGGGCACACCTAGCATGAAATGTAATGTAAAACAATGTACTAAGTAATGCACACAATGGGCACACCTAGCATGAAATGTAATGTAAAACAATGTACTAAGTAATGCACACAATGGGCACACCTAGCATGAAATGTAATGAAATCATGTACTATAATGTACTACTGAACATAGCATGTATATGATGTGAAAACAGGAAAGCATGAAAGTAACAAGTAGGCACATGTGTTCCACCCCAAAACAGTTTGGAAAACAGTAAAAGAGGGGTCTATGTACTCACTTGATATCGCTCAGATGTCTAAAGATGACCACCGAGTAATGCTATAGATCACGGAATCAAACGGCACCTAATATAGGTAACTATGTTAATAAACCGGACCTAAATCGGAAGACTGGGTAGCATTAGGGTTTGTAAACCAAATGAGTGTAGGAACTCATGTGATATGGTTTAACAAAGCCTACATGCTAAATGAAACTTGACCTAAGTCTTATCGACCCATTACGATCCGTTTAGGTAGCTTATGCTACTTTAACGCATCGTGCGCGTGAAACGCGTTTGGACCGCCTAACTAGTCCTATGACAAGTGTTATATGCCTAAACATGTTACATAATCAGTTATGTGGCAAAAGTTTAGGTTACATATGCTAAATTACCAATTATGCATGAAAAGGGTATTTTGGTAATTTACCTAAGGCATATAAACTACCTATCATACAACTACTTAAACGATGTGACCATAGGGTATAACCTCGGAAGGTTATTCCCTACCTACTATGGTCACCTAATGTATTTGGTCGGATCCTAATGATCGACCAAATGGGTCGAGTTCGAAGGTATAGGCGATTTATTAGATCGCCTACCCTACGACTCTAGACAACGTGGTAATCAGTGGGCATAGTCCCAAAGGACTATGACCAACGTGATTACACTCACGTTGCGAAGTTCAAACGAACTTCGCATTGACCATTACTGGTCAACGCTGAAAGTCAAACAAAGTTTGACTTTCTGACTCGAAAAGCAGTAAAAATAAGGAAAAGAACGAAAGAATACTAACCCAGGGTCCCCGAATGCTAAACTCAATTCAAAAATCTCAGGTATGAAACAAATGTTTCAACTTAGAGTTTCTCAAAGTGAATTTCTAGTGATTTTGAACAAAGGGGGGTGGGGTATTTATAGTATTCGGTCCACCGTTGAGATCGTTTCTTGGAAAAGGGGAAACGATCAAGGCCGTACACTTGTCCAATTGTTGTGGTAACTAAAAATGGGTCCAAAGGAGCTTAATGTGCGGATTGGAAGCTTGTGGGTGAGGTTAAAACAGCTGGATCGTGCTGACTGTTTGTTGTTATCTGATCAGACAGGCGGACGCGGCCCGCGTGGGAGATAACAGAAACTGAAGCGGGCCGCCTGGTCATGACAGATCAGAAAATTACAGTTTTAGTCCCTGTTGTGTATTCAGCCCATTTCCGGCACTTCTAAGGCCCGTAAAGCCAACTTTAAGGCCCTAAAATGTTGCCTAAACATTGTGGACATGAAACATGTTCAAAAATATGTCGGATGATGGTTCGTTTGGTCGTACGAACGCGATGTTCGCTTAATTACGACGGAATGCGCATAAACGCGAAAAACGATCCAAATGACGCAACGAATGGATTTTTCTTAAGGCGAACACTAAAATATAATGTAGTCATGCTTACATAAATTTTTGGATGTCCGAATGTATTCAGAACGTAAGTTATGCGCGAAAATGCAAACTTGTGCACTTTTTGACACTTTTAGTCCCTGAATGTTCCAAAAGTTTATTTTAGCACACCGAACCCATCAAAGCCTATTTCTAAGCTATGTAAAGGATATTTAAGGTGTGTTTAACTTATGGTTACGTTCCGGAATGTTCGTTACAGTTCAAATTGGCATACTTTCGCAGTTTGTCAAGTTTAGTCCCTGTACTCGAATTAACTTGTTTTTGCCATACCAAAGCCTTCAAAACTTATTTCTAAGTTATGTAAAGGTTATTTAAGGTATCTTGAGTATATGTTGATGTTCCGGAGTATTTCTCGCATTAAACTGTGTACATTTACGCACTAGTTTGCGTATAACTCTCCAGAAAGTGATGTAGAGTTTGGAATTGAACAAAAGTCAAAACATGTAAAATGTAAAACATAACAAAACAAACATTGGGATCAAATAACATTGTTTTATTGATAACAGAACTGTTCATAGTGATTACAAGCACAGTTGTTACAGTCTCCCCTACTTGTGGAAATTTCGTCCCGAAATTTATTTAGAGGAAACTCGTGGAAAAAGATGTGGATATTTCGCCTTCATTTGATCTTCGCGTTCCCAAGTAAACTCAGGTCCACGTTTAGCTTCCCAGCGAACTTTGACCAAAGGAATGCGCTTGCGTTTAAGCCACTTGACTTCACGTTCCATGATTTCCACTGGTTTCTCAACAAATTTCAGTGTTTTGCCAACACGAATTTCGTCAAGCGGTATGGAGTAGTTCTCATCAGCTGTACACTTCTTGAGATTGGACACGTGAAAAGTTGGATGAACATTTCCAAGTTCAGGAGGTAACTCAAGTCTGTAGGCCACCTTTCCGATTCTTTCGACGATCTTGAATGGTCCAACGTATCTAGGTGCAAGTTTTCCTTTCTTTCCAAATCTGATTACACCTTTCCAAGGTGAGACCTTAAGTAATACTCGATCACCGACTTGAAAATCCAAGGGTTTGCGTTTTGGATCCGCGTAAATCTTCTGACGGCTTCTAGCTGCCTGAAGGTTATCACGAACTTTCTTGACCTTGTCAGTAGTCTCTAAAATGAGGGCAGGTCCAGTAAGTTGAGCCTCGCCGATCTCATTCCAGCAGACTGGTGAACGACATTTTCGACCATAGAGAGCCTCGAAAGGAGCCATTTTGATGCTAGTGTGATAACTGTTGTTGTAGGAGAATTCAATCAATTTAAGATGTGAATCCCAGCTACCACCAAAATCGATCACACAAGCTCTAAGCATATCCTCCAGAGTCTGGATTGTTCTCTCAGATTGACCATCCGTTTGCGGATGATAAGCTGTGCTCAGATTAAGTTGGGTCCCCATAGCAGATTGCATGGTTCTCCAAAAATGAGAAGTGAAACGAGCATCTCTGTCAGAAATGATGTTCAACGGAACACCATGTCGAGCTACAATTTCATCCACATAGATTTGTGCAAGTCTGTCAGCAGGAAAATCCTCACGGATTGGCAAGAAATGTGCTGACTTTGTAAGACGATCAACGACTACCCAGATGGCATCATGACCTTTCTTAGTGCGCGGGAGTTTGGTAACAAGATCCATAGTAATGTTTTCCCATTTCCAAACTGGGATCTCTGGTTGTTCCAATAAACCAGAAGGACGCTGATGTTCAGCCTTAACCTTAAGACAAGTAAGGCATTTGGATACGTATAAGGCAATGTCTTTCTTCATACCAGGCCACCAATACTGAATACGAAGATCCTTATACATTTTATCTGAGCCCGGATGAATGGAATAACGAGACTTATGGGCTTCATCCATAAGCAAGGTACGAAGATCATCCTGGCTTGGGACCCACAAACGGTCCATGAAGTAATATGATCCATTGTCCTTCAGTTCCAGAGCAGGTGTTATGTGATAGGGAAATTCCTTATCCATTAACCCTTGTGAAACACAAGATTGTTGAGCCTGAGAAATGCGTGCTTGAATATCAGATAGAGCTTGAATAACAGATTGAACACGAACACAATGAAGCTTAGTTCGTTCCTTGCGACTCAATGCATCAGCTACGACATTCGCCTTACCAGGATGGTAACGAATTTCGCAGTCATAGTCGTTTAAAAGCTCAACCCAACGTCGCTGTCTCATGTTGAGTTCCTTCTGATTGAAGATATGCTGAAGACTTTTGTGGTCAGTGAAAACCACACATTTTGTACCATACAAATAGTGTCTCCAGATCTTGAGAGCAAAGACAACTGCACCCAACTCAAGATCATGAGTGGTGTAGTTCTTCTCATGAATCTTCAACTGCCTCGATGCATAGGCTATGACTTTGTTCCTTTGCATAAGAACACAGCCAAGACCCAATTTCGATGCATCACAATACACAACAAAATCATCATCACCCTCAGGCAATGATAGAACAGGCGCATCGCAAAGCTTCTGTTTCAAGTGTTGAAAAGCTTCCTCTTGTTTGTTTCCCCAATAAAAGGGCATTTTCTTCTGAGTTAGAGCAGTTAGAGGAACTGCAATCTTAGAGAAATTCTCAATGAAGCGGCGGTAATAACCCGCTAGACCAAGAAAAGAACGAACTTCAGTAGGAGTAGAAGGTGTATCCCAATCCTTAATCGCACTGATCTTGGAGGGATCTACATGGATACCTTGTTCGTTTATAACATGCCCCAAAAATTGAACTTCTTTAAGCCAAAATTCGCACTTGGAGAATTTGGCGAAAAGTTGCTCTTTCTTTAGGAGTTCCAGAGTAAGACGAAGATGTTGCTCGTGATCAGCTCGCGTCTTAGAGTAAATCAAGATGTCATCAATAAAAACAATGACGAACTGATCCAAATAAGGTTTGCAGACCCTATTCATTAAGTCCATGAAAACAGCAGGAGCATTAGTCAAACCGAATGGCATGACTGTGAATTCATAATGTCCATAACGAGTACGGAACGCTGTCTTCGGAATGTCTTCTTCTTGCACCCGAAGTTGATGATATCCAGATCGCAGATCTATCTTTGAAAAATAAGAAGCGCCTTGTAACTGATCAAAGAGATCATCGATGCGAGGTAGAGGATATCGATTTTTGATGGTAAGCTTGTTAAGCTCACGATAATCGATACACATCCTAAAGGATCCATCCTTCTTCTTGACAAAAAGAACGGGAGCACCCCAAGGTGAAAAACTGGGACGGATAAAGCCTTTGTCAGAGAGCTCCTGAAGCTGCTTAGACAACTCTTGCATCTCAGACGGTGCAAGACGATATGGAGCTCTAGCAATGGGGTTTGCACCAGGTACGAGATCAATGCGGAACTCGACTTGGCGTGCTGGAGGTAGACCTGGTAAATCTTCAGGGAACACTTCAGAATAATCCCGAACGACAGGAATATCTGTAATAGACTTACCCTTGCCTTTATCTTCTGTAACATGTGCTAAGAAAGCCACATAGTTCTTCTGCAGATACTTCCGAGCTTTAAAACAAGACATGAGTTTGAGACCAACGGTAGGCTTCTCACCTTGAACCTGCAGGATTTCGCCTGTCGAAAGCGGCACACGAACAATCTTCTTAGAACAAACTATCTCTGCGTGATGCTTGGATAACCAATCCATTCCCACAATAACGTCGAAGCTTCCAAGTTGCATAGGCGCGAGGTCAATAGGAAAAAGATGGTCGTTAAGGTTCAACTGGCAGTTGTGAAGAACAGAATCAAGAATAATGGGTTCACCACTAGCAACCTCTACTGTCAAAGATTTACTTAGTTTTGTTCTAGACACGCGAAGCATTTGCTCAAAAGACAAGGACACGAAACTCTTATCGGCACCAGAATCGAAAAGAACAGATGCAGGCTGATTATTAATAAAGAACGTACCGTTCACCACATTCTCATCCACCTGCGCCTCTTGGGCATTCATGTTAAAGACTCGGCCTCGAGCTGGAGCCTGATTCTGGTTCTGGTTCTGGTTCGCCAGTCTTGGACACCGATTCCTATAGTGGGTCAGATCCCCACAATTGTAACAAGCACCTGGTGGGTATTGTGGTCGTGCAGCTTGACCCTGTTGCGGAGCAGGAGGCTGTGCAACTTGTTGAGCCGGGTTTTGAACTGCGCGATTCTGAGCAAACCGACAAACCTCGGCAAGATGACCTGACTTCCCACAGCTAGTACAGAAACGGCACTGATGTTGCGGCTGATGGTGACTGTTGCATCTATTGCACAAAGGTGCATTCCCTGTATAGGGTTTCTTTGCTGGAATCTGTGCGGGTTGGTTGGGAGCTGCCTGGTTAGCTTGGGCAGTGATAGCAAAATTTTGGGAAGCCTTACGCTTCCTTGACCTCTTCGAAGGACCAGAGTTCTTTCCATTCAAGTTTTGACCTTTCTTGCTATCACCCTTGTCAGCCGACTGTTTCTTGCCTTTGTCACCCTTCCTGTGTAACTTGTTCTTCCTGATCTGCGACTCAGTCAGCGTCGCTGATAACTCGATTGCCTGACGGAGTGTGGCAGGGTTACTACCAGTAAGAATGTCTTGTACCGAGTCAGGTAGGCCGTCGATGTATCTCTCGATAGCCTTGTCGAGTGGGGTAACCATAGTCGGGCAAAGCAGACTCAACTCTTCAAACCGATCAGTATAAGCCCTATGCTCACCACTATCTTGCTTCAGATCATCAAATTCCTTCTCCAGAGCTCGCTGTTCATGACGAGGACAGAATTCCCTCATCATAAGGGCTCTCAGTTCAGCCCAAGTCTGTGCAAGAGCAACTTCTGCACCTTGGTCCCTCATAACCCCGTTCCACCATGTCAAAGCCCTCTTCTGAAATACGCTCGAAGCAAACTCGACCTTGCGATTATCCGGACACTGCACGTGGTGGAAAGTATTCTCACTACTCTCGAACCACTGAAGAAGCCCAGTCGCTCCTTCAGAACCACTAAACTTGAGTGGTTTAGCCTGATTAAAATCCTTGTATTTGCATGGAACATTGTTGTTGTTGTTGGCCTGGTTCCATTGAGCAAAGAGATTCGGAAATTGAGCAGCCATCTGCTGCGCAATAATTTCTGCCAGTTCAGCAGTAGCTATCTGGTTCTCGCGTCGAGGAGGCATTCTAAAAGAGGAAAACATGCAAGAAAACGAGTGAGATGATTTGATGAAAAGAATGAGATGATAAAAACAAGAATTGCAAACAGCATAGATGGTGGTCATTCGTCCGCATCACAGAGCAAACAAACAACACACAGTGACTAATCAAAGTAAATGGGTCAAAAATAATGTATAATGAAGACATGCTCGCCTATAAGTGAACACTCACTCCAAGAATTCCCAGGTAAGCACAACTGGTCTCGCGTCTGGTTGAGATGTATACGAAGTGCTTGCCTAGACAGAAAACCCAGAATACAGGCATTCACCCTTCCAGTTTGCACATGTTCACATTATTTAAAACCCAAAACGTTTGACGGGATTTTGAAAATTTGAAGGCACAAGGCCAAAAACCAAACTGAAAAGGGTTCAAAACCATATAACAGAGGGTTCAAAACCTTGTAATAAATCATTCAAAAACAGATGATTGTTTTTTCGAAAATCGTTTCGGAAAAATTTTGGTTCCTTGTTTTGTTAATCACCTAAGGATAGGTGATGTACATGTTTTAAGATCTAAACACAAGATAACTTGTGTTAGGTTCCTAGAAAAGTTATAGTCTAGGTCAAAGCATTACTAACAACCTAATTCCCTATAACCATTGGCTCTGATACCAACTCTTCTGTCACACCCCGACCGCGTCTAACAACGGACCGCGGCGGAAAACGCCGGGGAGTGATCGCGACAGAATTAATTGTTTCATAACCATGGCATACAAAGTTTTATTTATTTATTAAACAAGGATGTTACATTGTTTCAAACAGGAAAAACAGAGTTTATAACATAATTAAACATAGTCTAGCTCCATTTTATGTCTCTAAGGCACAGGTCCGCCCTAGTATTGTGATCAACATCCTACGGAAAAGCACCTGAAAACACATGTGAAAATAGGTACGTCAGCATAAAAATGCCTGTGAGATACATAGGTTTGTGAAAATAGGATTCATGACTTGTATTTGAGAAAATGTTTAGCCATGAACCTTGTAATTTGCTTTGTCTTGTAAATCATTTGAAAAACGATAATATCAGTTGATATGTATAAGTAAATGTAAGGTTAAATGAATAACCATGTAAAATGAATTTGTATAAGATAAGTTGATTGTAAAACAATGTCTTATGAAAAGTATGTTATTTGTATAAAATGTTATATGTATCAAACTGAAATGATTCAAACAACGTTACACTATGTAATATTATACAAACATTTATATATAGGAAGTACCAGCGGCGTATCCACCATGTTTGTATCATATTACACACGTATCGTTACTTAATCACTTAATCAAACCAAACCATTCAAGATGTAAAATGTTCATGTACAAACCAATTGTCAAGTGTTATTGTGTAAACCATATCAAAATGTCTATGTCCAATGTAAACCACCAAATGTGTATATCAATGTCAAAATGTTTATGTTCAATGTAGATCATGTAATGTGTAATCAAAATGTCATGTATGGTAAGTGAAATGTATCAACTAAACCATATGTAAAATGCACAACAACAAGGTATTGAAGTAAAACACAGTTTAAATCAAAGTCATGTTGTGTGTAACAAATGCATGCTATACTGATACAAACATTTATGCGGTATTGTTAAAATGCATACATCCAAGCCTTGAGACTGAGGCGATAAACCTTTAAACAAATTAAAGATTTATCTAAGTTATGTATATCGAATTCGGTCATTCCTTTCTGTCCCCTTACCCTGGGATGTCCGGAACGGGAGTTGTCAATTCCTATGGTACCACTACCTACTAACGAATGGCATGATCAATGTTAATGAATGTATTGTCCCATGTTAAACAAACCAAATGTTATACCAAAAATGGAAGCATGTGATGCACTAAGTATGTAATCAAATGAACATACATAGCGTGAAAATGTAATGTAAAACGATGTACTAAGTAATGCACACAATGGGCACACCTAGCATGAAATGTCATGTAAAACAATGTACTAAGTAATGCACACAATGGGCATACCTAGCATGAAATGTCATGTAAAACAATGTACTAAGTAATGCACACAATGGGCACACCTAGCATGAAATGTCATGTAAAACAATGTACTAAGTAATGCACACAATGGGCACACCTAGCATGAAATGTAATGTAAAACAATGTACTAAGTAATGCACACAATGGGCACACCTAGCATGAAATGTAATGTAAAACAATGTACTAAGTAATGCACACAATGGGCACACCTAGCATGAAATGTAATGTAAAACAATGTACTAAGTAATGCACACAATGGGCACACCTAGCATGAAATGTAATGTAAAACAATGTACTAAGTAATGCACACAATGGGCACACCTAGCATGAAATGTAATGTAAAACAATGTACTAAGTAATGCACACAATGGGCACACCTAGCATGAAATGTAATGAAATCATGTACTATAATGTACTACTGAACATAGCATGTATATGATGTGAAAACAGGAAAGCATGAAAGTAACAAGTAGGCACATGTGTTCCACCCCAAAACAGTTTGGAAAACAGTAAAAGAGGGGTCTATGTACTCACTTGATATCGCTCAGATGTCTAAAGATGACCACCGAGTAATGCTATAGATCACGGAATCAAACGGCACCTAATATAGGTAACTATGTTAATAAACCGGACCTAAATCGGAAGACTGGGTAGCATTAGGGTTTGTAAACCAAATGAGTGTAGGAACTCATGTGATATGGTTTAACAAAGCCTACATGCTAAATGAAACTTGACCTAAGTCTTATCGACCCATTACGATCCGTTTAGGTAGCTTATGCTACTTTAACGCATCGTGCGCGTGAAACGCGTTTGGACCGCCTAACTAGTCCTATGACAAGTGTTATATGCCTAAACATGTTACATAATCAGTTATGTGGCAAAAGTTTAGGTTACATATGCTAAATTACCAATTATGCATGAAAAGGGTATTTTGGTAATTTACCTAAGGCATATAAACTACCTATCATACAACTACTTAAACGATGTGACCATAGGGTATAACCTCGGAAGGTTATTCCCTACCTACTATGGTCACCTAATGTATTTGGTCGGATCCTAATGATCGACCAAATGGGTCGAGTTCGAAGGTATAGGCGATTTATTAGATCGCCTACCCTACGACTCTAGACAACGTGGTAATCAGTGGGCATAGTCCCAAAGGACTATGACCAACGTGATTACACTCACGTTGCGAAGTTCAAACGAACTTCGCATTGACCATTACTGGTCAACGCTGAAAGTCAAACAAAGTTTGACTTTCTGACTCGAAAAGCAGTAAAAATAAGGAAAAGAACGAAAGAATACTAACCCAGGGTCCCCGAATGCTAAACTCAATTCGAAAATCTCAGGTATGAAACAAATGTTTCAACTTAGAGTTTCTCAAAGTGAATTTCTAGTGATTTTGAACAAAGGGGGGTGGGGTATTTATAGTATTCGGTCCACCGTTGAGATCGTTTCTTGGAAAAGGGGAAACGATCAAGGCCGTACACTTGTCCAATTGTTGTGGTAACTAAAAATGGGTCCAAAGGAGCTTAATGTGCGGATTGGAAGCTTGTGGGTGAGGTTAAAACAGCTGGATCGTGCTGACTGTTTGTTGTTATCTGATCAGACAGGCGGACGCGGCCCGCGTGGGAGATAACAGAAACTGAAGCGGGCCGCCTGGTCATGACAGATCAGAAAATTACAGTTTTAGTCCCTGTTGTGTATTCAGCCCATTTCCGGCACTTCTAAGGCCCGTAAAGCCAACTTTAAGGCCCTAAAATGTTGCCTAAACATTGTGGACATGAAACATGTTCAAAAATATGTCGGATGATGGTTCGTTTGGTCGTACGAACGCGATGTTCGCTTAATTACGACGGAATGCGCATAAACGCGAAAAACGATCCAAATGACGCAACGAATGGATTTTTCTTAAGGCGAACACTAAAATATAATGTAGTCATGCTTACATAAATTTTTGGATGTCCGAATGTATTCAGAACGTAAGTTATGCGCGAAAATGCAAACTTGTGCACTTTTTGACACTTTTAGTCCCTGAATGTTCCAAAAGTTTATTTTAGCACACCGAACCCATCAAAGCCTATTTCTAAGCTATGTAAAGGATATTTAAGGTGTGTTTAACTTATGGTTACGTTCCGGAATGTTCGTTACAGTTCAAATTGGCATACTTTCGCAGTTTGTCAAGTTTAGTCCCTGTACTCGAATTAACTTGTTTTTGCCATACCAAAGCCTTCAAAACTTATTTCTAAGTTATGTAAAGGTTATTTAAGGTATGTTGAGTATATGTTGATGTTCCGGAGTATTTCTCGCATTAAACTGTGTACATTTACGCACTAGTTTGCGTATAACTCTCCAGAAAGTGATGTAGAGTTTGGAATTGAACAAAAGTCAAAACATGTAAAATGTAAAACATAACAAAACAAACATTGGGATCAAATAACATTGTTTTATTGATAACAGAACTGTTCATAGTGATTACAAGCACAGTTGTTACACCAAGGACATTGGCCGCGAACTAAATTTACAACATCTTCGCACACCTGCCAAGGACATTGGCCGCGAACTAAACGTACAACATCATCGCACACCTGCCAAGGACATTGGCCACGATACAAACAAACCTAGTCTAGAAAAACTTGGGGAAGGACCTTCCCCAACATCTTCGCACACCTGCCAAGGACATTGGCCGCGATGGAAACTAATATGATACATTGTAACGAACGAACATACTACTACTCACGCTATACTGTTACTGAACTATTAACTGTGAACTCGCTCAACTAGTTGTTGACTCTCTCTTACATGCCTTGCAGGACCTTAGGTACATATGGAGCTTGCACAGGAAGGAGCAGGTCGTTGTGGGATACGGATCGTAGACGATATTTGAACTTATAACTTACTTTGGGTTTTCATTATTATGCTTCCGCTACTTAAACAATGCTTGGTTATGAACATCAGTCATGTCAAGATGAATTACATTTTCCTACTTTTACACTTAAATACTATGTTTGATATGATTGATGGCTTGATCCTGGTCAGTCACGCCTCCAAGCGGTGATACTCCGCGGGTGGATTTTGGGGGTGTGACAGATTGGTATCAGAGCCATTGGTTATAGAGAACTTGGTTTTAATAAGGGGAAAACGATTTTGTTAAAACCAGACTATAACCAGAACAGTGCTCTCAACGATCCACAACGACGCTTCGCTCCACGTGCAAGGCTCAACATCATAGGTACTACTATTCATGATACTTTACCTACTTGCTAGAATTACATAGAACTTTGCTCGTGGTATGCTTAGATTACAGAACCTACTATATGTTTCTTTGCTTGAGAATACTGGTGTGCTCACTGTCTTCGCACTATTCGCGAACCTCTCACCCACATGTTCTCCTTGATGTCAAGATCATGTGTGGACGCGTTAACCTAACTAAAGCCCAGTTGGCGGCTTCGATCACTGAACAAGTTATTGCAGCACTCGCAGCTGCCCAGGCAGGAGGTGTAACCTGCCATCACCACTTACTCTAGGATCTTTAGATCCTACTCTCGTAACTCAACACTTGTGCTTAATTTTGATTACTCTAACGCACATGACAAGTCAACACGCTCAGCCACCTGTATGCACATACAAGACTTTTATGGACTGTCGTCCTACTACTTTCAGCGACACTGAAGGAGCTGTTGGACTCCTCCATTAGTTCGAGGAACTCGAATTGGCCTTCGAAGGTGCGAATGACCTGAGGCTCGTTAGATGAAATATGCCACTGATGTTCTCGAAGGTACTGCGCAAACTTGGTGGAACGCGCAAGTTACGATGCTGGGGCTGGCGGCTGCTAATGCCACCTCATGGAATGATTTTAAGGAACCTATCAAACGTGAATACAGTAGTTATGATACCATCCACAAGTTGGAAGTGGAGTCCTTTAACATGAAGATGACGGGGTCAGAGATAGAAGCGTGCACATTAACGATCCAACAAACTGGCAATTTTGGTGTCCAACTATGGTGGATCCTCCCATAAAGAGCTTTGGGCTGTACCTCAAAGGCTTAGTACCAGGAATTCAAAACCATGTGAAGACGGCTAAACTTGCTACTATTCAAGATGTTACTCATCTTGCTCATCGTCTCACAGACCAGGCAGTGGGACAGAACAAGCTGCCTCAACGTATCAGTGATACTACTACCACTACTACTTCAACTACTTCTGCTACCCTCAGTGACAATGGATGAAAGTGGGATGGAACCTCTAGCAAGGGTTCGACTACGATTCCGTCCCAGGCACAGCAGTGAAAGGTCGATGACAACCAAAGTCCTAATCAGCAACATTTAGTATTCAAGGGCAGGGTGAATACAGGAGAAATCACCCTAAGCGCAAACGATGTAACCTGCACCACAGCGGGCAGGGCAAACGCAATCATTGTCAATAATGAAACAAGCTTGGTCATGGAATCAAAGATGGTAGAAACTTACGTCCTGCAAACCAGAACCAACAACAACGATCACAAGATCTATAGAATCGGCGGCAACAGCAGGGTAACAAGGGATGTTATCAGATGATGCTGAAGGTCACCTCAAAAGACACTGCCCACGGTTGAACCAGAACTAGAACCACAACCAAGGAAACGAGAACTAGTGGAGACAACAACGGGGGTAATAACGACGGCAATGGTGCCAGGGGTCGAGTGTTCGTGATTGGTCAGGGTGATACTAGGAATGACCCCAGCGTTGTGATCGTTCCGACATCGTCATTGGTATGGATTGGTTATCTCAACAACAAGCGGAGATTTTGTGCAAAGAAAAGGTTATTCGTATTCCTCGTTCGGGCAAGGAACCTCTCGAAGTTCAGGGCGACAAGAGTGGTGTCGTGAGCGGTATTATCTCCTTTTTGAAGGCTCAGAAGTGTTTGCGGAAGGGCCACACAGCTGTTTTAGCTCTCGTTACAGATACCTCGAAGAAGGAGAAAAAGATTGAAGATATTCCTGTAGTACGTGACTTTCCTCAAGTGTTCCCTGAGGAATTACCTGGGTTACCGCCTCATCGTCAAGTCGAATTCCAGATCGAGCTCGCTCCAGGAGCAGCGCCCATAGCTCGAGCACCTTATCGTTTAGCTCCAACTGAATTGGAAGAATTATCAAAGCAGCTACAAGAACTCTTGGAAAAGGGTTTCATACGTCCTAGCTCTTCGCCCTGGGGAGCTCCAGTGTTATTTGTAAAGAAGAAAGACGGTACGTTCAGGATGTGTATAGACTACCGTGAACTCAACAAGGTGACGATCAAGAATCGTTATCCTCTTCCGCGCATAGATGACTTATTCGACCAGCTGCAAGGGTCGAGCTACTACTCCAAGATAGACTTAAGGTCAGGGTACCATCAGCTGAGAGTCCGGGATGAGGACGTCTCTAAAACAGCATTTAGAACTCGTTACGGCCACTACGAGTTTATGGTCACGCCATTTGGGCTAACGAACGCGCCTGCCGTATTTATGGATCTTATGAACAGGGTGTGCAAACCCTATCTCGACAAGTTCGTCATTGTTTTCATCGACGACATCCTGATTTATTCGAAGAGTCAGGAGGAACACGAGCAGCACTTACGTCTTATACTGGAACTCCTAAGAACGGAACAGCTATACGCCAAGTTTTCTAAATGTGACTTCTGGCTTCGTGAAGTCCACTTTTTTAGGCCACGTGGTGAACAAAGATGAGATCCATGTCGATCCATCCAAGGTAGATTCGATCAAGAATTGGCCTGCGCCTCGTACACCAACGGAAATACGCCAATTCTTGGGTTTGACGGGTTATTACAGACGTTTCATCAAAGACTTCTCAAAGATTGCTCAGCCGCTTACACTGTTGACGCAGAAGGGTGTTGTTTATCGTTGGGGTAACGCACAGGAAACAGCGTTTCAGCACTTAAAGGATAGACTCTGTAGCGCACCTATCCTCTCACTGCCTGAAGGCACGGACGATTTCGTAGTCTACTGCGACGCATCTATCCAAGGTCTTGGATGTGTATTGATGCAGAGGGATAAAGTTATTGCTTATGCTTCGCGCCAACTTAAGGTTCACGAACGGAATTACACTACACACGACCTAGAACTGGGAGCGGTTGTCTTTGCACTCAAGATATGGCGACACTACTTGTATGGTACCAAGTGCGCAATCTACACTGATCACAGAAGCCTCGAACATATCTTCAAACAGAAAGAACTGAATATGCGACAGCGACGATGGGTCGAACTGCTAAACGACTACGAATGCTCAATCAGGTACCACCCAGGCAAAGCCAATGTTGTGGCTGACGCCCTCAGTCGAAAGGACACCGCGCCTAAGCGCGTTCGAGCCTTACAACTCACTATACAGTCTAGTCTTCCTTCCCAGATACGAAATGCTCAGGTGGAAGCATTGAAACCAGACAACGTCAGGGCTGAAGCCCTACGTGGCTCAAGGCAACGATTAGAACAAAGGGCAGACGGCGCTTACTACGTCACAGGACGCATTTGGGTCCCACTGTACGGCAACTTACGCGAGCTGGTAATGGATGAAGCTCACAAGTCTCGCTACTCGGTACACCCTGGTTCGGATAAAATGTACCACGATATTAAGACTACATACTGGTGGCCTAGCATGAAGGCCCACATAGCCACATACGTTAGCAAATGCTTGACTTGTGCGAGAGTCAAGGCAGAATATCAGAAACCGTCAGGACCACTCCAACAACCTGAGATACCACAATGGAAATGGGAGCAAATTTCCATGGATTTTGTTACTGGCCTACCTAGATCTCAGCGCGGAAATGATACTATTTGGGTGATCGTGGATCGACTCACAAAGTCTGCTCACTTCCTGGCCATTAAAGAAACAGACAAGTTCTCTACCTTGGCAGACATTTACTTAAAAGAAGTGGTCTCGAGGCACGGAGTGCCAACCTCTATCATCTCTGATCGTGACGCACGTTTTACTTCAGAACTGTGGCAAGCAATGCATAAATCTTTTGGCTCTCGTTTAGACAATGAGCACGGCGTATCATCCTCAGACCGATGGGCAGTCTGAGCGCACTATTCAAACTCTAGAAGACATGCTTCGGGCGTGCGTAATAGACTTTGGCAATGGTTGGGAAAAACATCTGCCACTTGTGGAATTTTCGTATAACAACAGCTACCACACCAGCATTAAAGCTGCTCCATTTGAGGCATTGTACGGACGTAAATGCCGGTCACCTCTTTGTTGGGCAGAGGTGGGTGATAGTCAAATCACGGGTCCAGAAATGGTAGTTGATACTACTGAAAAGATTGCACAAATACGACAACGCATGGCGGCAGCACGCGACCGTCAGAAAGCATACGCTGATTTAGCCAGGAAACTACTCGAATTCCAGGTTGGGGATCGAGCGCTACTTAAAGTTTCACCCTGGAAGGGTGTGGTTCGTTTTGGCAAACGCGGCAAACTAAATCCACGATATGTTGAACCTTTCGAGGTTATTGAGAAAATAGGCAAAGTGGCCTACAGATTGAACTTACCACCTGAACTCAGTGCAGTTCACAACGTCTTTCACGTGTCGAATCTGAAGAAGTGTACGTCAGATGAGACCCACATAGTTCCCTTAAAGGAACTCACTATCGACGAGCGGTTGTACTTCGTCGAAGAACCAGTTGAAATCACGGACCGGGATGTTAAGGTCCTCAAGAACACGAGAATCCCTCTTGTACGAGTTCGTTGGAACTCCCGCCGCGGCCCAGAGTTCACCTGGGAGCGTGAAGATCAAATGGAACTCAAATATCCCCAGTTATTTGGAAACCAAGCAACTACTACTGAGGCTGAAGCTACCAATGCAGAATTTCGGGACGAAATTCCAAATCAACGGGGGGATAATGTGACACCCCAAGAAAACCAGTAATCTTCGCAAACCTGCTCTCGAGGAGCCGCGATACGACACAGGTAAACAACGTCACACTACTAGCTTCCTCAGTAACTGCATGCTAAATTTCGGGACGAAATTTCTTTCAAGTTGGGGATAATGTGACAACTCGAATTTCCGACATTCTCTATTCGCATTTAATGCACGTTGACGTTGACTGTTTAGTTGTTTGACTTGCCTGATTTCGTAACTGTGCACTTTGTGATACGATGAGACGTATTATGTTGCATGATTATGTGTTTGATTGTATAACGTGGAACTTGTTAAGAAACATAAGCTGTTTAAGATTTGAACAACCCGACGAAACACAAGAGTGTTTCGCCATAACCCATCCCGACGAAACAGGCTGTTTCGCCATATACATCTCGACGAAACAGAAGTCTGTTTCGCCGAAAGCCCAGTTGCGGCCCAGAATGTTATTTCGAGTTTTAAAACGTGTAACAGCCTCAGTTTTTACATCTGCTATCAAAACAACCGAAACCCTAGAGTCCCTTCTCCTCTGGGTGACGGCCACTGAAGCTCTCGAAGCCTTCCTTAGTTTCAATCCATCATTCTTCTTATCTCGGTTAGTTGTGTGTTCATTAATCGGTTCTTGATTCTGTACAATCTCGATTCATGTTTGTGTATATGATATATGTGTGTTACTGCTGTGATTATAAGAGTATGTTGATGATATAGATTTCGATATGTATGATGTAGTTGGATATAAATAGTTCTATGTGAAATTTGATACGATCGAATACTCGGTTCTGAATGTTGTTTATGTGGCCTGATTCTGAATACACATTAGTATCTTGATAGGGATCGATGATATGATGTTGTATGTTAATCTACATGTTGTACGCATAAACTAGGGTTCATGCTAGTCGGTGATTCTTTGATGATTGAGTATGATGATTCTATGTGCACATTGATCTCCATATGATATCTGTTATTGATGACGGCTGTTAGAATGATTAGGGTTTCTGCATGATTCGTAACTGTTATGACGTAACTGACTGCTCGACGAAACAGACCTCTTAACGAAACAGAAGTGTTTCGCCAAGGACTGTCGACGAAATAGAATCCTGTTTCGCCAAACAAGACCACGACGAAACAGAATATGTGTTTCGCCAATATATATGTGTTTCGTCAATATGTATGTGTTTCGCCGACTTGTGTTTCGCCGAATAGCTGATCTGTGCTGTAACTTGAGTTAATTCTGTTAAGTGTTAACTGGAATATCTAACTGCTGTTAAGTGTAACCATCTTGTATATGATTGTGAATACGTGCTACATGTTTATATGTGAACAACTGGAACACAAACTGATTTCACATACGTGCATACTTTAGGACGTGATTGATTACTTGCGAGCATACACTTAGCATACCGAGCAAACCAAGGTGAGTTCACACAAGCCAAGGCATGGGGTTCCCGGGGTTGGGAATGGGGATTTGATGATTTACTGTACATACATAGATGATGGAACCTACTGCTAGACTAGTAACACTTATTGAACGATCTTCGCACACCTGCCAAGGACATTGGCCGCGATACTATGAACCGATCTTCGCACACCTGCCAAGGACATTGGCCGCGAACTAAATTTACAACATCTTCGCACACCTGCCAAGGACATTGGCCGCGAACTAAACGTACAACATCATCGCACACCTGCCAAGGACATTGGCCGCGATACAAACAAACCTAGTCTAGAAAAACTTGGGGAAGGACCTTCCCCAACATCTTCGCACACCTGCCAAGGACATTGGCCGCGATGGAAACTAATATGATACATTGTAACGAACGAACATACTACTACTCACGCTATACTGTTACTGAACTATTAACTGTGAACTCGCTCAACTAGTTGTTGACTCTCTCTTACATGCCTTGCAGGACCTTAGGTACATATGGAGCTTGCACAGGAAGGAGCAGGTCGTTGTGGGATACGGATCGTAGACGATATTTGAACTTATAACTTACTTTGGGTTTTCATTATTATGCTTCCGCTACTTAAACAATGCTTGGTTATGAACATCAGTCATGTCAAGATGAATTACATTTTCCTACTTTTACACTTAAATACTATGTTTGATATGATTGATGGCTTGATCCTGGTCAGTCACGCCTCCAAGCGGTGATACTCCGCGGGTGGATTTTGGGGGTGTGACAGCGTCCGAGATTGAAGCGTACATGAAACGGTCTGAACATGTGTCCCAACTTATCACGACCACCCCACCGTAGTATTGAGTTGTACATCAATGGTCTAGCACCACAGGTCAATGGTTTAGTCACTGTAGCAAATCTAGACAACTTGCCTCGAATCATCTGCTTAGCCCACAAGATCACAGATCAGGAGGTGGAGCGTGGCTCGCTACCACCACATATTTTTGCTACAGCTGCTACTACTACAGCTACTACTCCTGCTACGGATAACAAACGAAAGTGGAACGATACGGACAAGATGTCCAACTCGAATCAGTCACAGAAGAAGCCAGACAACAGTAGCAACCACAGTTTTAGCCAGTCTTCTTCTGTAAACCAGAATCAGAGTAAAAACTTGAACCAAGGCTCTTATGCAGGGAAGCAACCAAAGTGTAACAAGTGCAACTTCCACCATCGTGGGCCGTGTACCCGGATCTGCCACAGGTGCAACAAGGTGGGTCCTATGGCTAGAGATTGTAGGGCCCCACTCCCAAAACAGCAGCAACAGCAACCTCCACAGCAACAACAGTCGCAACAGCAGGAAAGGCAGCAGCCTCAACAAACCAGGGTCATCACAAGGAATGTTTCCAGTGTGGGGACGAGGGCCATTTTAGGCGGGATTACCCTCAACTGAATCAGAATGCTGGTAATAATAACAACAACACTGGGAACAACAACAATGGGAACAATGGTGGGAATGGTGCGCATGGGAGAGTGTTTACTATTGGTGTTGGGGAAGCTAGGAATGATGGCAACGTGGTGACCGGTACGTTTTCTATGAACGATCTATTTGCTTCTGTTTTATTCGACTCTGGTGCCGATTGGAGTTATGTGTCTTTGGGTTTCAGTCGTCAGTTAGGGTTGACTCCTACACCTATTGTAAACAAACACGTAGTAGAATTAGCTGATGGCAAATCGATTGAAGCTTCATATGTCCTTTTTGGGTGTAAACTCGATCTTATGGGTTAAGTGTTCGACATTGAGCTACTCCCCGTTACTCTTGGAAGCTTCGATGTAGTTGTTGGAATGGATTGGTTGTCTAAGCACCAATCGGAAATTCTTTGTACAGAGAAAATCGTACGTATCCCTCTCCCCAGTAGAGAATCCCTGTCGGTTCAAGGTCATCATAGTGGTGCAATAGTTGGCATCATCTAAGCCATGAAAGCCCAGAAGTGTTTACCTAAGGGCTATCATGCTATTTTAGCACTTGTTACTGACGCCCAGTCTGAAGAGAGGAAAATCGAAGACCTGCCAGTTGTTCGTGAGTTTTCTGATGTATTTCCTGAAGAACTTCCTGGTTTACCTCCACACCATCAGGTGGAGTTTCAGATTGACCTTACACCAAGAGCAGCCCCGATTGCTCGTGCTCCTTATCGTCTTGCACCAGGAGAGTTGCAAGAACTGTCTAACCAACTCTAAGAACTGTTGGATAGAGGTTTTATCCGACCCAGTTCTTCGCCTTGGGGAGCCCCAGTTTTGTTTGTGAAGAAGAAAGACGGGTCCTTTCGTATGTGTATAGATTACCGTGAGCTTAACAAAGTGACAGTCAAGAACCGTTACCCTTTGCCTCCCATTGATGATCTGTTTGACCAGCTGCAAGGGTGAAGCTTCTACTCAAAAATCGATTTAAGATCGGGCTATCATCAGATGAGAGTCTGAGAGGAGGATGTTCCTAACACAGCTTTTCAAACGCGGTATGGCCATTATGAGTTTCTGGTTATGCCATTCGGGTTGACAAACGCACCAGCGGTTTTCATGGACCTTATGAATCGTGTGTACAAACCGTATCTTGATGACTTCGTCATTGTGTTTGTTGATGACATTTTGATCTATTCTAAGAGCAAGGAGGACAACGAGCGACACTTGTGTCTTATTTTGGAGCTCTTGAGAAAGGAGCAACTCTACACGAAATTCTCTAAGTGTGATTTATGGATCCGAGAGGTACACTTCCTTGGCCACATTGTTAATGAAATGGGGATACACGTGGATCCTGGTAAGATTAATGCTATCAGAAATTGGGCGGCACCAAAGAATCCTTCGGAGGTGCGACAATTTCTTGGTCTCGCTAGGTACTATCGCAGATTTATTAAGGACTTCTCGAAGATCGCTCAACCTCTTACCGTATTAACACAGAAAGGCATTGTATATTCTTAGGGAACGAAACAGGAGGATGCTTTCCAAATCTTGAAACAAAAACTCTACAGTGAACCAATCTTGTCTTTACCTGAAGGTACCGAGGATTTTGTGGTGTACTGTGATGCTTCTATTCAGTGTCGCGGTTGTGTGCTAATGCAAAGCAAGAAGGTGATAGCGTACGCTTTTCGACAGTTGAAGGTTCATGAGAAGAATTACACGACTCGTGACTTGGAGTTAGGGGCCGTGGTTTTCGCGTTAAAAATCTGGAGGCAATACTTGTACGGTACTAAATGCACTATTTATACCAACCACAAGAGCCTTCAGCATATCTTTGATCAGAAGGGATTGAATATGCGACAGCGTCGCTGGGTAGAACTCTTAAACGATTACGATTGTGCAATCAAGTACCATCCAGGTAAAGCTAACGTTGTAGCTGATGCCCTTAGTCGAAAGGAAATGAAACCCAAGCGTGTCCGCGATATGCAGTTCACTATCCACTCTAATCTACCTGATCAGAACCGTTCTGCTCAGACTGAAGCTTTGAAGGAGGAAAACCTGGAAGCTGAGTATTTACGGGGCATGGAGAAACGACTCATGAAGAGATCTGACGACATTAATTATTTTATGGAACGGATATGAGTTCCTTTGTATGGTAATCTTAGAGAGCTCGTGATGGACGAAGCACACAAGTCTCGATACTCTGTTCACTTGGGTTCGGATAAGATGTATCAGGACCTCAAAGTCTTATATTGGTGGCCGAAGATGAAAGCTCACATCGTGACGTATGTGAGTAAATGGTTGACTTATGCGAAAGTCAAGGTAGAGTATCAGAAACCCTCAGGCCTGCTTCAGCAATCAGAAATACCCTTGTGGAAATGGGAGAAAATTGCTATGGATTTCGTCACTGGTTTGCCAAGAACTCAAAACAGAAATGATAGCATCTGGGTGATCGTTGACCATCTCATGAAGTCCGCGCACTTCCTAGCAATCAGGGAAACTGATAAGTTCTCATAACTTGACACTGTTTATCTAAAGGAGGTGGTTTCTAGGCACGTGGTGCCGACCTCTATTATCTCTGATCGTGATCCGCATTTCATATCTGATTTGTGGCAGTCGATGCATAAATAATTCTGCTCATGTCTCGACATGAGTACTGCTTATCACCCACAGACGGATGGTCAAAGTGAACAAACCATCCAGACACTTGAAGACATGCTGCGAGCATGTGTGATCGATTTTGGTAAGGGTTGGGAAAAGCACTTGCCTTTGATAGAGTTCTCCTATAACAACAGTTACCATTCCAGCATCCAGGCACCCCCGTTCAAAGCATTGTACGAACGGAAATGGCGTTCTCCTCTCTGTTGGGCTGAGGTGGGTGACAGCCAGATCACAGGTCTGGAACTTCTACTTGAAACTTCAAAGAAGATTATCCAGATCAGAAATCGTATGGCGGCAGTGCGCGCCCGTCAGAAAAGCTACGCTGAAAAGCGTAGGAAACCTTTGGAGTTCGCTGTAGGCGATCGTGTTATGTTGAAAGTCTCGCCCTGGAAGGGTGTGGTACATTTTGGGAAACGCGGCAAGCTTAATCCGCGTTATGTCGGGCCATTCAAAATTCTGGAACGAATTGGTAAGGTGGCCTACAAGCTCGAGTTACCTACTGAGTTGGGTAACGTTCACGATGTCTGCCATGTTTCGCAATTAAAGAAGTGTTTGTTCGATGAAACACTTGTGGTACCACTCCAAGAACTAAAAATCGACGACAAATTGCAGTTTGTCGAATCGGGAAGTCAAGGTCCGTAAGCATAGTCGAATACCAATCATGAGAGTCCGTTGGAACTCAAGGCGTGGACCGGAGTTCACGTGGGAACGCGAGGATCAGATGAAGCTCAAGTATCCTCAACTATTCCCAACTGATCAATCTAATCTTGATGCAACTGATGAATTTCGAGACAAAATTCCCTTTCAAGTTGGGGATGATGTGGCACTCGAGGAAAATCCACAGTCATCCTGATCTAACACCTTGCTGCTTTGGGTTACTTATCGAATTTCGGGATGAAATGTCTTTCAAGTTGGGGATGATGTGACAACCCGAGATTTCAAGGTCTTTCCTCTACGCATCACTTGTTTCACAATCTTGTTTTCACAATTCATTTTACGTTGTATTATGTGCATGATATTCGAATGATTAAAGTATTGTTGGGGTTGGGTGTTACATGAAAACTTAGGAGTTGTTTAATGTTTAGTCATAACATGTGCATGTTTAACTTTGGGCTGCACAACACACTTGAGTCACGAAAAACCCAAGTCGACAAAGAACTGGTTCTTCGTTGACTGTTTTTTTACGAACAACCCGGGGGTTCTTCGTCACAAACACTCCCTGACGAAGAAGGTTCTTCGTCAAGAAGATTCTTCGCCAAGAGGGCCCTCGGCCCAAACAACTTCTCAAGCCCAAGCCCAGTAACTCCTCCTGTACGCATATTTGTAGTTGTAAGCATAGTATTTTGGGGTTTTTTTTTAAACATAATCAAATCCTAAGCTTTTCTCTCCTTCCCTTGCACGTGACGGCTGCCATATTTCTTTCTTGAAGCTTTTTGTGGTTTTCGTCTGGTCTATCTCGGTTAGTTTATCGTTACCATTGTTGTACTCGATTCCCTGGTCATATGTGATTGTATGGTTACATGTAATTGTGTTAAATTGTATCTTTACACAATGAATTGTACTTAGGGTTGTATGCTCATAAGAATTATCAATGAAACCACTTGAATCTAATCTAAAGGAACGATTGTTATTGAATGCTCACAAAATAGTCCGGTTAGCCGTATCTTGTGTTGGTCTGATTTGATTATTGGGTATATATGTTAATAATCCTAATTGTATATGGTTATTATATGATTTAGGGCATGCATTTCGATGTTAATATTGTGGTGTTATTAGTTTTGATGATGAATAGCAATTAGGGTTTGTTGAACTTGTAAAATAACTGTTGTTTGATCCGATAATCATGCCAAAGATTTGTTAACTGTTGTTACGAAATTAAGGGGAATTGTTACCGTCTGTTGAGGGCAGCGACGAAAGACTTCCCCCGCCCCCCACGAAGAATGTAATTCGACGAAGAACCTGGTTCTTCGTTGACTGGTTTTTGACGAACCACTAGGGTTCTTCGTCACACTCATTCTCGACGAAGAATAGTTCTTCGCCATAGGCTTCTTCGCCATGGAGGCATCCCACGAAGAACTGGTTCTTCGTGGAGATGCTGCAAGTGAACAAACAAACAGAACATTTTAAACAGTAAGGTTTCAAATAGTTTATGAGTTGTATGAGGATGATAATGTTTTATCGATGCATATTAATAATAGTAAATATGAACGAGGAACCTGGTTGGGCGTGTGAGTAGCAAACTCACATGTTAAATGTTATTATGCGTCATGCACATGGGATGTGGACTTGTATGCGATTGAGTATTTTCTATGTGTTATACGGTGATCTTTGCGATGAATGCAAACTGTGAAAATACGTGACGTAATTGATTATGAAACTGATTTCATTGGTAACCACGGTAGGGGTTGGTTGACTAACTTGAACGGGTAACTTAATATACCGAACAAATCTAAGGTGAGTTCATTTCTCTTGAGCATGCGTCCCGGTGGATGGGACAATCAAACGTGTATTCCTGAGAGGAATAAGTCTTTTATGGGTAAAAACTGGGATGTGTGATAATATACTCATTTCCTATCACCTTAAGTTGCATCTGATACCGAATTAGTTATCTGAGAGGTAACGGGGTATTATTTGATAGCACTATTAGGCTTGGAAACCTCACACCGTACCTGAGAGAACGGGCATGAACTAATGACCTTAATCATGACCAATGCTTACATAGGGGGCATTGGGGACAGGCAAAACAATCTGGAGCCATCTTGTACGGTACACAAGCTATTATCAACTTTATTAATAAACTGAACTAAACACTTGGCAATTAACGTTTTCATAAAACTATGAACTCACCAGCGTTGTCTGATACACTTGTTACATTCTCGCAGGTCGTTAGATTCTATGGACGAGGAACTTGCTGTCTGGGATTGCTGGAGTAGTCATGGGTCGAGTCTTTTGAGAACACATGACAATACATTTGGTTTTCATTTATTTGGTTTTGAAAGATGACTTATCTTATGCTTCTGCTGAACATGTTAAACTTGGATTATGTTTATGAATGTTTTATCATAATGAATGGAAACTTTATTTAATATCTTGATATTTAGTTCAATGTGATTGGTGGCTAGATCCTGGTACGTCACACGCCTAGTGGGGTTTCCGCATGTGGTATTTTCGGGGGGTGACACTCACATCAGGGGTTATGTTGTTATCCGGCAAGGGATCGATGAGTTTATTACCCGATTCTCAAGTTTGGCCAATATTATGGGAGAAGCAGCAGGATCTGCCGCAGTTCAAGCTAAGAATCGCAAATGGTCAGTTAATAATCGAATTCGGAAAACGATCATGTTCATGAAGTTTACGGACATCACTGAGGTGGCGGATGCAATTAAGACTTTTGAGTTCGAGAGAAAGGAATTCTTATCTCGGACTGAGGAAAACAAGAAGAGAGACAAGGATGGAATTCCCAAATAGGTTATGGGCCAGTCATCCACTGTTGCAAACCATCAGGACCGTAGAGTTCAAGCGAATCGAAAACCTGGAAACCAGACAAGTCTTTGGAAGCCAAGACCCCTCAATCAAACACCTGTCTAGAATCAGCCACAACCAAATGGAGGACCTAACAAGGCTCAAATGATGAACCAGAATCAGACCACGAGACCTTTATGCAATACTTGTGGTAAGAAACATCATGGTATATGCTGTAGGGCTGCAGGAATATGTTTCAGATGTGGCGAGACTGGACACATGATTAAAGACTGTACCAAGCCAGATACTAAGAGGATAACTAGAGGGAATGTAGCACCACCAAACACTGGGGGGAAGAGTGTTTGAACTTTCTGCTACAGATGCTGCTAATACCTCAGGTACTGTGTCTGGAACCCTTCAGCTTGGTGATCGTAGTATCTATGTGTTATTCGATTCGGGAGTGACACATTCCGTAGTTTCTAACACGTTCACTAAATACCTTAAAATCGCACTGACACCACTAGAACACGCTTTGTCTATTTCTACTCCTATGGAGAACTCTGTCCTAATCACTCATGTTTATAAAGATTGTCCTATCCGTATAGAATCCGTTGTGTACAATGCGGATCTTTTTCCAATGCATATGTGTGACTTTGATGTGATCCTTGGGATGGATTGGTTAACTCGCCACCATGTGGCTATAGATTGTTATTCTAAACGTGTCGTATTTCGCAATCTTTGACGTCCTGATCTTATTTATCAAGGGGTTCAACCCCATAAACCTCTTAAGATTATTTCAGTGCTCAAAGCTCATAAGTTAATCTCGCATGGTTATCTTGGATTCTTAGCTTCGATTAGAGATACCTCTGTTATTGGAAATGGCAAAGATAGCCATCCTGTTGTTCGCGAGTATCCTGACGTATTTCCGGATGAACTACCGGGACTACCACCTGACCATGAAATAGAGTTCGCTATTGACTTGACCCCTGGTGCTGAGCCTATCTCTAAAGCACCGTATCGTATGGCTCCATTGGAACTGAAGGAGTTGAAGAAGTGACGTGTGCGTATATATACATAATTTTGCAATGAAATTACACACGATTTGGTTTTAAATTTATAAAAGTGATTATTACTTTTACATCAAAACACACACGAAAGAGGCAAGTGTACCCCGTAATATATGTAATAAAGCATCGGTAAGAACCAAGTATCGATCCAAGGAAATGGGCGGAGAAATAATAATAGACCTTTGTCACTAAACTACCGGTAAAAACATAAGTTTGGTTTGATTTTAAATAAGCTAAAGTAAGCGTAAACAAATACATAATAAAAACATAATAGATAATAGATAAAAAGCCTTGCTTAATACACAACCAAAGCATGTCAACTAAGTCGGTTCTGGCACTAGAAGCATTCAGTCAATATTCCAATTTAAGACAATTAGTATCCCTTTCGGGAATCCTAACATGACAATCATTCGGAAAGCTAAAACGATAAACACACTTTAACCACCTAAAATTGTTCTTTAACGTTTAATTGATAAATGTCTATGAAAATCTCTTAAAAATAAGTTAGTCATCCGTTAGGAGTTTTCTAACCGCACTTAATCAAGGAAAGAGACACCGATAAACACAATGCAACCACCGAGACAAGCATAAACTAGATTAAATCACAACCGAGTTCATTTTACAAATCTTGCACAATAATTCACTAAGATAGCAATTTTGGCCTAAACTACAAACTAAGCTAACAAATCATGGCAAGAATTTATAACGACACCATCTAACCCGTTAAGGTCCTTACGTGACGGCAAGCTCTCTTGATTAACAATAATTACATTTTATTAAATCACTAACCATTTCTAGTATCATGATGCATACATTTAAACCAAGCTAATCTAGTTAACCAAGTTCAAAGTTTACTAATACAAGATTAATTAAGCTTCATTTTTCAACTATCTTAACTAACCAAGCATCAATCATCCAACATAATTACTTATAATCAAGAAATCAATATCAATAACAAGGTTGCAAACTAATCATCAAAGATTAACATAGAAAATACTTCAAAGTGTCATTATAAACAAAGATTAACACACTAATGGTTATAATCAAGAAAGGGATTGTTGTGTTTTTGCCCAAAGGCTACAATAATACATAAACATTAATCTAAGTACTTGAAAGATTAACAAAATCATGGAAAGATTAGAAAACCAAACCATAAACAAGCACTAGACTAAGAATCCGGATAGTAATGGAGCTAAACGGCACGATGTGGCTTAAATCCGGGTCAAAAGCATAGCCTCCGGAGCCTGTAAAATCGCCAGTGAAGCTCCCAAAATTCCAGAATTTCGAACATAATGTTTCTGCTCTGTTTTTATATTTTTTCGATGTTGCACGGTCGTTCTTCCTGTGGCACGACCATGCACTTTAAGCAATTATTGGGTATGGGGCACCATACTGCATACGTCATCAGATCTTTGACCAGATTCGATATCGCACGACCGTTCTTCAGATGGAACGGTCGTTCATTACCGGGTTCTTGTTGCACGAGCTGTTGCACTGGTGGTGCAATTCCGAGGTTTTTGCTGATGTTCGGAGTCGCACGGTCGTTCTTCAGATGGCACGTCCGTGCTTCCCCGGGATGACCTTGTATGCCTTGCACTCCTAGTCGCACCCTCGTTCATTGCCGGGTTAATCAACAACTGTCGGAGATGCACGGTCGTGCATCAGGTCGCACGACCGTTCCACAGGCCCAGGTCAGTTTCCTTAACAGAATGTCCGCAGCTTCGCCGTTTTGTCCGGAAAGTCCTCGTTTTCGCTATCATCTTGTCTGGTATGCTGTTTTAGGCCTGTAAACAAAAGTGTAGATATTTAAGTACCCGAATGACGGTTTTACGGCCAAAAACGCATAAAATAGGGGTAAAACGGGGAACTAAAATATGTGTAAATTAGCGAATATCAAATCTCCCCACACTTGAACCTTGCTTGTCCTCAAGCAAGCTAAACTAAAAAGCAATAAAAGACAGAAACGGACAATAACGATAATTTACACACTATTTTATTGAAAACTACTATAAACGGTTAGCCGGTTTGTCGAAAGACAACATCAAAAGACTCAAACCCAACAAGCATATGCAATTATAAAGCGACAACCAAAAAGCCGTGACTTCACATTTAATTGACTCAACATATTAATCTTCACACGACTCACAATGTTCACACACACTCGGTTTTATTTATGAAACATACATAAAATGTGGATGTGCAAACACTCAATGCCTAGTCAATGAAATGTGCAATATCATAAGCTTGTCATAAGATCTCGTCTCCACCAACTAACATGCGAACAAGTGTAAATCAAGAGGTCTTTACGGGTTGTAACGTTAGGCTAGGGCGAAGGGTATGGAAGTGGACATTTAAAGTGGCGAAAATGGTTAAAACTCGGTAGTGGTGTTTAACTAGCAACAAACAATATAACTATACATACAAACGCCTTACAAAGGCGACTATTGCGCAATCGAGCTTATCAACGAAATTTTAACATTTAAGCATTCAAAATTGCTCGATTTTTATCAACATCACCCTATTTTAGGGTGTTTTATTTATTTATTATTTTTTTTTTAACAAACATACTAATTTATACAATGAAACATAAACAATAACAAGCGCTAGTTAAACGATTATTTTGACCGAGTTTCAACACTAAAAAGGTTTAAAAACATAAAAAAGGCTAAATTTGGCTAAGTGGGCGATAATGTGGGTAAACAAAGGTAAACGGGAAGGTTCGACATGGTTAATCCTAAAGGGTAATATAAGGTGAACGGGAAGTACAACACAAAGAACAAGTACACAACAAAGGGGTAATCTAAGTCCCTCTATCACTTTTACACAAATCCGCACGTTCATGGTCTTAACAAGCATACTTGTGACAAGTTCTAAATTACACATAACATCCGGCTCACTCCTATATCCGAAATGAACAAATATATAACAATAGGCTCAAATATGCTCACGTAACGGAAGGAATGGGTAAAAGTGTGAAAACTATCATGTAAGTCTTTCTTTGTTTGTCACGCTTTCCGGTTTCCTTTTTCAAAAATATTTTGCTTGTCGAGTTTTTTACAAGTCCGAAGCTTTCTAAAACACAACCAACCGGTTTATTTACTAAAATATATACAAAATACAAGTATTTTTGAATGATTTTTCTGATTTTCTGATTTTTTTTTATATAAGAGGACAAACAAAGTTAACAAAGTTAACCCCCTCCCCACACTTGAACTTCGCATTGTCCCCAATGCGAGACCCGAAATATAGAGAAAGGGATAAAAATACTCCCCTCAAGATGATGTTGATGCCACGAGACTTCCGAAGCTATATCTGGTACGTGCTTCGATCCAAGATCCGATAGCTAAAACCTTATAGTATGTCACATGTGCACCCAAAACATAACAGTAACAGAAAAATCACAAAACAACCATAATATACATAAATACTAAAATCCAAACAAAACATAAAGTAAAATGTCTGAAATACATAACCGGGGTGTTTGAAAATAATAGTCAAAATAAACACCCAATAATAAATAAAGTACTGAAATAGAAAACACCACCAACTGCTATCACCACCGCCAACTACTCGTCAACATCATCATCTGCTCTCGTATGGGACGGGTCGGCATCGCCATAACCAGGGGGTTCCACGATGGGAACTACGGAGGGTGCTGAAAGTAGTCGGGGTATGCGTGATGCATCTCCCCGAAAAGATATGAGAATCCCGCACTGACCCCCTGATATAAAGTATCCTGGCTCTGCCGAAGTTGGTCCGGTGTGGCCCGAAGCTGAGCCTGATTGGCCCGAATCTCATCCTGGCTAGATCTAATCTGGTCGTTGTAGGTACCATGCTGCTCCTGAGTCACTCGCGTATCCTAGAACTGCTGGTAGAACTCGGGCCAGTCCTGATGGAATGCATGGTGCTGCGGCGAGTGTGGTGGTGTATGTGGTGGTTGGTGCTGCTCGTGTTGCTCCCCCATTTCTTCATCCTCATCTTCCTCCTCAGCTGGAGGCAACGGGTCCCAGACCTCGTTGTTCAATCCCTTCAACCTATCCCCCCTATCAAGCTCAACAATCACCCCCATGGCCTTCAGCGACCTGATATCGACATGAACCCCCTCGGTAATCAAAGTGAGACCCTGAAGCACCTCCTCAATCATATAGCGCTCATTGTACGCTATTTCGGTCACATACTGACCGCCATGTATCTCACTGTTCGGAGTCCGCCCCGAGCTCTTGACGAAGTACTCAGCCATTCGAGCGGCTAGGCTGATAGGTGCTTTGTCAACCAACGCATATAAAAAGATCAAATCAGGTGTTGGACAGTTACCAAGACTGTCCATGCGACCGCATAACGTATGGCTAAAAACATGGTGCATCACTCGCACCAAAGGGTCTCTGAGTCGCGAGGCCTTCGACATCCTCGGGTTGTAGGGGTCCCCAACGGCATTTTCAGCCCAAAATGCATCCCGTGCTGCATCAGAAGGGAAGGTGTACTGATCATTGAAGACTTCGGGATCATCCATGTCGTCCCTAGTATAAATCCCGAGCCTTCTTCCCAAACGACCAACCGACCACGAATGCCATCGTCCACATAACCTGAAGGCTACCCGCTCCTTGTGGCGGAATTTGGGTTTTCGATGAGCAATCGGCTCTTCATAGGCATAAGATGCGAAGAACTCAATTTTCAGCTCCCGATAAACGGGTCGGTTGCAACTGACCAGATTTGCAAGAGGGCGACTCATCATGTCATCTAATCTGTCATACTGATTGAGTTCACGCATGACTTCCCAATCCAACCATCGGGGGACTCCAAACTGCCCCCGTCTTGCCCACAATGCGTCTCGTTTCGGGATGCACAAAGCTTCTCGCTCATCGTTGGGGTCGAATTGAAGGAAAGGATGGTTCATCTGTATGAGGAAAAACATCAGAAAGATGGAAACAGGAAAAATTTGAATCACAAACAGGCGAGCAGCCAATTATGAAGAAACTATCAAACTGATCTGGGCATATGGCACGGTCGTGCGACGAGACGCACGGTCATGCGTCGCCGATGACAATGACCATCTGCCTAGAAATGTCGGAACTGCACGGCGTGCGACCAATGGCAACACCGTGCAACACCGACCAACAAACAACTATCGTGAAACAATCGGCGAGGCACGACCGTTCCATACGAGGAACGTCCGTGCGACTTGGTTTTCTGCAGATTTTGACCCAGGCTCTAAGTAGCCCGATTTTTTCACAAATCTTCAAGTTTTTACATAAACAGGGGTCAGAAAAATGCACCTGATGTTCACGATACTACGATTCAACAAGGGTTAGGGTTTCGATTTGTTTATGAAGAGAACCCTAAAAATTTCCTTGAAGAATCGGAAGAAATCTAACCTAGAAAGCAAGGAAACAAGAAATCTACAACTAGGAACGTACCGTGCGAAGAAGGGTGTGAGATCGTGCGAAAAACCGTGCGATTTGATGAAGTATCGCTCTGGAACGGCTTGGGGCTGGTAGGGTTTCGCGAATTGTGAATGGGGGCTGCAGATGAGGGTATTTATAGTGCCAAATGACAAAACTGCCCTTAGCCTGACGCACGGTCGTTCTCCGTGTGGCACGGTCGTGAGTCACCGACATCTCCCAAACCCTAGCAACTATTCTCGGAAATGCACCGGGGGTGCGATCCACGGTGCCGGCCCTCGGAAACGCACGGTCGTGCTACCTGAGGAACGGTCGTGCATCAGGTGCAGATCAGAAATTTCCGCAGAAGCTATTTCCAGCAACTGTTTCGGCCGTTTTTCGCCATTTTTTCGACACACCAACTGTTCTAACACTATTGCAATACAGAACCTTCGCTCGGCACGTACGAAAACTAAACAAACTAACGTAAACTACCTCACTAACCTAAATTACGCTAAAATTACAAAAACAAAAAAAGGACTATTTTACCCTTATAGCGCCAAAGACGCTCCTGCTACATTTTTGTCGGCGAGTCAGTAGCGTAGACTCATGCTAAATTTTTGTCGACGAGTCGATAGCAAGACTCCAAGCTAAAACTAGAAAAATTACTAAAAAGACGATACTACCCCTAAAGCGCAAAATACGCTCTTGCTACATTTTTGATCCACGAGTCAGTAGCGTAGACTCTCTCCTCCCCACACTTATGATGTGTGCGGGGTTTGGAGCTCAATCACCTCCACTGCCGACTCTATCGGCCCGGCAACGTACAACTTCAACCGGTGACCATTTACCTTGAATGTAACGCCATCCGCGTTCTCTACTGCAACAGTACCATACGGAAATACTTCCTTAACCATGTATGGTCCTGTCCAGCGTGAATGAAGCTTCCCAGGAAATAAGCGCAACCTTGAATTGTACAGAAGAACAAGATCACCCGCTTGGAATTCTTTATGGTCCTTCAAGCGTTTGTAGTGAAGTTTCTTCGTGCGCTCTTTGTAGAGTACGGAGCTTTCATAGGCTTGGTGCCGCAATTCTTCCAATTCATGAATTTGGAGAAACCGGGCTTCACCTCCGGTTTTTAGGTCCAAATTCACGGTTTTCAAAGCCCACATAGCCTTGTGCTCCAACTCCACCGGTAAATGGCATGCCTTTCCGTATACCAACCTAAAGGGGGTGGTCCCTATAGGGGTCTTATAAGCTGTACGGAATGCCCACAATGCATCCTCAAGTTTGTCCGACCACTCCTTGCGGTTCGCTCCAACAGACCGCTCAAGGATGCGCTTAAGCCCACGGTTCGTGACCTCCACCTGCCCGCTTGTCTGCGGATGATAGGGCGTGGACAAACGGTGAAGCACACCGTATCGGGACAAAGCCTTTTCAAGCTGTGTATTACAAAAATGAGTCCCTCGGTCACTAATGAGCGCTTTCGGAGCGCCAAATCGGGCGAACAAACTCTTAAGAAACCTCACAACTACTCTGGCGTCGTTAGTGGGTAAGGCTTGCGCCTCCGCCCACTTTGATACATAGTCAACAGCCACGAGTATGTACCTGTTTCCACGTGAGGGGGGGAATGGTCCCATGAAGTCTATCCCCCAAACATCAAAGACTTCACATACTTGTATCCAGTTCTGGGGCATTTCGTCGCGTGCTGATATGTTCGTCGCCCTCTGACAAACATCGCACGCTTTCACCCAACTCTGCGCATCACGGAAAATGGTCGGCCAGTAAAACCCGGAATCCAACACCTTCTTCGCGGTGAATTTGGCTCCGTGGTGGCCTCCGGTAGGTCCCTCATGACACTTGCGCAGAATATCGGTCGCCTCAGTCCCTGATACACATCTTCTGATCACCTGATCAGCACCCACCTTGAACAAGAAAGGGTCGTCCCATATGTAGTGCTTTAGATCTGAAAAGAATTTCCTCTTTTGCTGGTGAGTCAACCCTTTTATCAGAATTCTACAAGCAAGATAGTTCGCAAAGTCGGCGAACCATGGCGACTCATCGCATATCACAACACCCATCAAAGATTCGTGTGGGAACTTGTCATTGATTGAATCCCAACGCGAATCCTCGATGTCTCCATGCTCTAACCGAGATAGATGGTCAGCCGCTACATTCAAAGCACCCTTTTTATCTTGTATCTCAATATCAAACTCCTGCAGCAACATGATCCATCTGATTAGACGCGGTTTAGCATCCTGTTTGCTGAAGAGGTATCTAATGGCTGCGTGATCAGTGTATACAACGGTTTTCGAAAGCACTAAATACGATCTAAATTTATCAAATGCGAAAACGACCGCCAAGACCTCATTTTCAGTCGTGGTGTAATGCTCTTGAGCGTCGTGAAGAGTTTTGCTCGCATAATAGATCGGATGGAAGTGCTTTTCCTTCTTTTGACCCAGAACGGCCCCTATAGCGTAATCACTCGCGTCGCACATGATTTCAAATGGAAGACTCCAGTCCGGTGCGACTAAAATAGGGGCCTCAATCAACTTTTGCTTGAGAAGGTCAAAAACCCTCAAGCAATCATCTCCAAACACGAACGGAGCATCTTTCTCCAACAAACGGGTCATGGGTCTGGCGATTTTTGAAAAATCTTTTTATGAATCGCCGATAGAACCCGGCATGACCGAGAAAGCTCCGTATAGCTCTAACAGGGGTGGGGGGCGGAAGTCGTGAAATAACGTCGACTTTAGCTGGATCGACTTCCATGCCCGCGTGAGAAATTTTGTGTCCCAAAACTATGCCCTCCTTCACCATGAAGTGGCATTTCTCCCAGTTCAGGACCGGGTTAGTCTCCTCACACCTCTTCAACATTCTTTTTAAATTTTCCAGACATTGATCAAAGGAATCCCCAAATACCGAGAAGTCGTCCATGAACACCTCCATGGAATCCTCAATCATGTCGTGGAAAATGGCGACCATACATCGCTGGAAAGTGGCCGGTGCATTACACAGCCCAAATGGCATACGCCGGTAGGCGAATGTACCGAAGGGACAGGTAAATGTGGTATTCTCCTGGTCCTCTGGAGCGATAGGAATTTGAAAGTAACCAGAGAACCCATCCAGAAAACAATAATATGACTTCCCTGACAGACGCTCCAACATTTGATCAATGAATGGAAGCGGGAAGTGGTCCTTGCGAGTGGCGTCGTTGAGTTTGCGATAATCAATGCAAACCCGCCATCCAGTGACCATCCTGGTTGGAATGAGCTCATTCCTATCGTTTGTGGCCACAGTCATGCCCCCCTTTTTGGGCACTACCTGCACAGGACTGACCAAAACAGAGTCGGAAATGGGATAGATCATACCAGCATCTAACAACTTAATCACTTCCTTTTTAACGACCTCTTGCATGTTTGGGTTCAGCCGCCTCTGGTACTGCGCACACGGCTTGAACTGATCCTCCATTAGAATTTTATGTGTACAGAAGGAGGGATTTATTCCTTTTATGTCCATGATTTTCCAGGCGATTGCTTTCTTATGAAGTTTCAACACATTAAGCAGTCTGCTCTTCTCTTCTTCTGCCAATCCAGATGAAATAATGACAGGCAAATGACGCTCCTCATCCAGAAATGCGTACTCCAGGTGCGGTTGGAGCTCTTTAAGCTCCAAGGTAGGCGGATCTTCCACTGAAGGCTTCGACTTCACTTCACTTTCGCGATCAATTTTTGTGAATCGATCCGGACTCTGGGGACCATCGTCACCAATCTGATAGACTGGCTGCTCTAAATCATGGCCCTCCTGCGTAATGCCATCTAGGTCCCCACACAACAGATGTGTGTCCGAATCTATCTCCTCGATCGTACCCTGGAAATGCATGCTCACATAAGTGTCGACGATGTCGACATAATAGAGCACGTCGTCTTGACTAAGAGGATGCTGCATAGAACGTTTAATGTCAAACGTCACATGCTCATCATTTACTCGGAGTGTGATTTGGCCCGCCGCCACGTCCACAATCGTCCGGGCGGTATTCAGAAACGGGCGTCCAAGTATCAGAGGCACTCTCGAGTCCTCATCCATGTCCAGGATAACAAAATCCACGGGAAATACAAACTTGTCAATCTTAACAAGCATATTCTCTACAAACCCGCGTAGATACTTGATAGAACGATCCGCAAGTCGAATACTCATCCTCGTAGGTGATGGCTCACCTAGATCCAACTTTGTAAAAACCTTATAGGGCATAAGGTTTATACTCGCTCCTAGATCTGCTAACGCATGACTGACGGACATATTGCCAATGAGGCAAGGAAGCGTGAAACTGCCTGGATCTCCCATTTTTGTAGGCAGGCGATTCTGGAGAATAGCATAGCAGCTTTCATTCATAACCACGCAAGACATGTCCTCGAGCTTTTTTTTATTTGAGAGGATGTCTTTCAGAAACTTTGCATACTTTGGCATCTGGGCCAAAGCTTCAACAAACGGTATGTTTATATGCAATTGCTTAAACATTTCGAGAAACTTACCGTATTGTTCATCATTCTTCTGCTTCTTCAGCCTGCCTGGATAAGGCACTGGAGGCGTGTAACCTTTGACCGGCTCCTGGACTTGTGCTGTACTTGCTGGGCGTAGCCTGGCTTGCACCTCGTCCGGTGTGTCAGTCGGGACCGCTTCAGTGATCGGTGGTGAGTCCGATATGACGGGTCCGGTAGGTTTTCTACTCCTGGTCATCACAGCATTCACATCCCTATGTCCACCCGGGTTTGGTTCTGTATTACCCGGAAGACCACCCTGGGGTCTTTTAGACATCATCTGTGCCAGCTGACCAACCTGATTCTCTATATTCTGAATCGAGGCCTTATGACTCCTCATTTCTCCCTCATGAGAGAGAAAATGATCCTCGCTCTGCTGGTAGCGTTTTTCAGCTAACTGATTCGCGCTCGAGGAGCTAGTAAGAAGCTGAGCCATCATATACTCCAGCTTAGAACTAGACTGAGGGGTCTGCTGCTGGGAACTACTCCTAGAGCCCTGATTCTGATACGAGTATAGACGCTGCTGGTAAGATTGGTTGTATTGCTGGAACTGCTGACCCTGACCCTGACCCTGTTGCGCTGGAGCGCGCGGAGTGAATCCCAAAGGATTTTGATTGCCTGTATTCGCTCGCCATCCAAAATTTGGGTGATTTCTCCAACCGGGATTATAGGTGTTACTGTACGGGTTGTTCTGCGGCCTCACTTGATTACTCACGAAATCTACTTCTTCGTGGCCCTCGTATACGACTCCCTGAAAACATGCCCCAGGCTCGTGTGACACTCCACACTGGTCACAACCCGAGCCCGCATGCGCAATCATCTGGGACCTGTCGAATCTCGATGCGAGAGCCGAGATTTGTGTAGTAACGGCTGTATAGTCGTCTACAGCATGGACTCATGCGCGAGATGATGATGATGATGCCCGGCCTCTATCTCCTTCCCGACGCGAGCTGGATTTCAACGCGGCTTTCTCTATAATATCATACGCTTCATTCGGCGTCTTAGTTCCTAGATCGCCTCCTGCGTTCACGTCTAATCGCTCCTGTGTGTTGTAACTGAGCCCCTGATAGAACGTCAAAACCAGCTGTCTCTTGGAGTAGCCATGATGTGGCACATCAATCAACAAATCCTTGAATCTCTTCCAAGCCGCATGCAACGACTCACCCTCGTCCTGGTGAAAAGATACAATTCGGTTCCGTAGCTTGTTCGTTTTCTCAGGTGGAAAATATTTCTGCATAAACTGCTCCGCCAACTGATTCCAGGTCCTGATGAACCCGGCTGGAAGTGACATAAGCCAAGCTCTAGCTTTGTCACGTAACGAAAACGGAAACAACCTCAACCGAATTGCATCCTCCGAAACACCTGTAATCTTAAACGTAGAACAAACATGGAGAAAAGCAACAATATGCCTCCCGGGATCCTCGTGCTCACGTCCGTCAAACTGTACTAAATTTTGTACCATATTAATAATACTAGATCTAATTTCAAAAGTTGGTACATCAATAGTAGGTTGAAGGATACTCGGCTCCAGGCCTGCCCTTCCGGGCTGATTTGTCTCATTCAACGGTCGCTCATCGTCTGCCATGATTACGTCTCCGCCTGAGCCCTCGGCTTCAACAGGTACCACCGGCTCCGGCTCACCACTGGCGAGCAGTAGCCCAACCGCCCGACCTCTCGCGCGTAGACGTCTCCTAAGATCACGTTCGGGCTCGTCCGACGGTTCAACAACTTCTGGAGCGGGGGTCGAGAACATTAACCTGCAAACGAAAATTTGACACAGTGAATATTTTATTAATAAAATAATAATAAATATTTTTTTTTCAGCTGAATAGAAGCAGAATATTATTAAAAATGGGCTGAAAATTTTATAAAAATTCGAAAATGGGCCCGAAATTTTATAAAAATCAACACAATAAAAATAATCGAATCGGCTAATACAAAAATGATTACCCGAAGACGAAAAATCAAAGAATAAATAAATAATAAATCCGGATTAAATAAATAAATGGAACAAAAATTTACAAGCGTACCAAAAATGACTTGGAAAACGAATAAATGAAATAAAAACAAGAAATATTAACAAATAAATAAACAAATAAATAATCAAGAAATTATACACAAACATTAACAAGTATATACACCGATAACTAAATGACTCGGGTCGTTCCTAAAACTCGCCATTTCCCCGGCAACGGCGCCAAAAACTTGACGTGTGCGTATATATACATAATTTTGCAATGAAATTACACACGATTTGGTTTTAAATTTATAAAAGTGATTATTACTTTTATATCAAAACACACACGAAAGAGGCAAGTGTACCCCGTCATATATGTAATAAAGCATCGGTAAGAACCAAGTATCGATCCAAGGAAATGGGCGGAGAAATAATAATAGACCTTTGTCACTAAACTACCGGTAAAAACATAAGCTTGGTTTGATTTTAAATAAGCTAAAGTAAGCGTAAACACATACATAATAAAAACATAATAGATAATAGATAATAGATAAAAAGCCATGCTTAATACACAACCAAAGCATGTCAACTAAGTCGGTTCTGGCACTAGAAGCATTCGGTCAATATTCCAATTTAAGACAATTAGTATCCCTTTCGGGAATCCTAACATGACAATCATTCGGAAAGCTAAAACGATAAACACACTTTAACCACCTAAAATTGTTCTTTAACGTGCAATTGATAAATGTCTATGAAAATCTCTTAAAAATAAGTTAGTCATCCGTTAGGAGTTTTCTAACCGCACTTAATCAAGGAAAGAGACACTGATAAACACAATGCAACCACCGAGACAAGCATAAACTAGATTAAATCACAACCGAGTTCATTTTACAAATCTTGCACAATAATTCACTAAGATAGCAATTTTGGCCTAAACTACTAACTAAGCTAACAAATCATGGCAAGAATTTATAATGACACCATCTAACCCGTTAAGGTCCTTACGTGACGGCAAGCTCTCTTGATTAACAATAATTACATTTTATTAAATCACTAACCATTTCTAGTATCATGATGCATACATTTAAACCAAGCTAATCTAGTTAACCAAGTTCAAAGTTTACTAATACAAGATTAATTAAGCTTCATTTTTCAACTATCTTAACTAACCAATCATCAATCATCCAACATAATTACTTATAATCAAGAAATCAATATCAATAACAAGGTTGCAAACTAATCATCAAAGATTAACATAGAAAATACTTCAAAGTGTCATTACAAACAAAGATTAACACACTAATGGTTATAATCAAGCAAGGGATTGTTGTGTTTTTGCCCAAAGGCTACAATAATACATAAACATTAATCTAAGTACTTGAAAGATTAACAAAATCATGGAAAGATTAGAAAACCAAACCATAAACAAGCACTAGACTAAGAATCCGGATAGTAATGGAGCTAAACGGCACGATGTGGCTTGAATCCGGGTCAAAAGCATAGCCTCCGGAGCCTGTAAAATCGCCAGTGAAGCTCCCAAAATTCCAGAATTTCGAACAGAATGTTTCTGCTTTGTTTTTATATTTTTTCGATGTTGCACGGTCGTTCTTCCTGTGGCACGACCGTGCACTTTAAGCAATTATTGGGTATGGGGCACCATAATGCATACGTCATCAGATCTTTGACTAGATTCGATATCGCACGACCGTTCTTCAGATGGAACGGTCGTTCATTACCGGGTTCTTGTTGCATGAGCTGTTGCACTGGTGGTGCAATTCCGAGGTTTTTGCTGATGTTCGGAGCCGCACGGTCGTTCTTCAGATGGCACGTCCGTGCTTCCCCGGGATGACCTTGTATGCCTTGCACTCCTAGTCGCACCCTCGTTCATTGCCGGGTTAATCAACAACTGTCGGAGATGCACGGTCGTGCATCAGGTCGCACGACCGTTCCACAGGCCCAGGTCAGTTTCCTTAACAGAATGTCCGCAGCTTCGTCATTTTGTCCGGAAAGTCCTCGTTTTCGCTATCATCTTGTCTGGTATGCTGTTTTAGGCCTGTAAACAAAAGTGTAGATATTTAAGTATCCGAATGACGGTTTTACGGCCAAAAACGCATAAAATAGGGGTAAAACGAGGAACTAAAATATGTGTAAATTAGCGAATATCAAGAAGCAATTGCAAGAATTGTTAGATTTGGGATTTATAAGGCCAAGTGTTTCACCTTGGGGTGCACCAGTCTTATTCGTTAAGAAGAAGGATGGTAGTATGCGGTTGTGTATCGACTACCGGGAGCTAAATAAGATTACCATTCGCAATCAGTATCCTCTACCCCGCATTGATGACCTCTTTGACCAACTTCAGGGTGCTAAGTTCTTCTAAAAGATCGATCTAAGGTCTGGTTATCATCAACTAAAGATCAAGGAAGAGGATGTTCCTAAGACTGCGTTTCGAACTCGCTATGGTCACTACGAGTTTTTGGTAATGCCTTTTGGGCTAACCAATGCACCTGCTGTCTTCATGGACTTGATGAATCGAGTATTCCACGATTTCTTGGACAAATTATTCATAGTCTTTATCGACGACATCTTAGTGTATTCTAAGAACCAAGAGGAACATGAAGGGCATCTGCATGCAGTGCTGGGAACACTGCGACAGAAGAAGCTATACGCAAAGTTTTTGAAATATGAGTTTTGGCTCAACCAAGTAGCATTCTTGGGCCATATTGTGTTGGCAGATGGAATCAAGATGGATCCCGCCAAGATTGAGGCTATTACGAACTGGCCTACACCCACTTCTGCTACAGAAGTACGAATTTCTTGGGTCTAGCCAGCTACTACCGAAGATTTGTTGAAGGATTCTCCACCATTGCCTTACCCCTCACACAACTTTTGAGGAAGGTAATTAAGTTCTCATGGAACGAGGAGCGCAAAAAGAGCTTTGAAGAATTAAAGAAACGCCTCGTATCTGCTCCGATACTCATTCTCCCTTCTGCATCAGGCGGTTATCAGATATATAGTGATGCTTCGAAGAAAGGCTTAGGTTGTGTGTTAATGCAACATGGGAAGGTTATCGCTTATGCCTCGCGTCAGTTGAAGCCCTATGAAGTCAATTACCCAGCGCACGACTTGGAACTAGCTGCAGTTGTGTTTGCAATGAATATATGGTGACACTATCTATAAGGTAGACTTGCGACGCCTTCATTGACCACAAAATCCTCAAGTATATATTTACTCAGAAAGAGTTAAATATGAGGCAAAGGAGGTGGTTGGAACTTTTGAAGGATTATAATATTCAGTATCACCTTGGCAAGGATAATGTTGTAGCTGATGCTTTGAGTCGGAAGAATTTCGTAACAGTATCTTACCTTCATATTCAACGTCGCATTATCTTAGACCTCGATAAGATGGATATCGGGATTCACATTGACAAGTCAGATGGTTACCTTGCGAGAATGCACATAGAACCTAACCTCATATCACGGATTAAGGAAGCACAGAAACATGATAGAGAACTTTGGGCTTTTGTGCAAAATCTTGAGGTGGGTAAACAATCAGAATTCCGCAAAGATGAACATGGTGTAATATGGTGTGGCAAAAGGCTATGTGTACCCAATGATTCTGCCCTCCACGAGTCATTGTTAGCCGAGGCTCACAGCTCACCATTTTCCATTCACCCTGGATCAACGAAGATATATCGAGACTTACGTCAGAACTTTGGGTGGAATGGAATGAAGGAAGATGTTGCCTGCAACGTAAGTAAGTGTATCACTTTCCAGCAAGTGAAAATCGAGCACCAACGAGCAAGCGGTTTGTTGCAGCCATTGGATATCCCCGTATAGAAATGGGGTGAAATCTCGATGGATTTCGTTATGGGTTTGCCAAGGACATTCAAGATGAATGATACTATATGGGTGGTTGTTGATAGATTATCCAAATCAGTTCACTTCCTACCGATTCAGCAAGGATTTTTGGTCAGCAAGTTGTCCGAAATTTTCCTTCAGGAAATTATTCAACTCCACGGCACACCGTCTTCAATCTTTTTGGATAGAGATCCAAGATTTACTTCCTGCTTTTGGAAAGGCTTCCAAGCAGCTTGGGGAACGCGATTGAAGTTTAGTACCGCCTTCCACCCGCAAACAGATGGACAATCAGAGCGCACGATCCAAACTTTGCAAGACATGCTCCGTGCTTGTGCACTTGAATGGACTGGAAACTGGGATGAATATTTGTGTCTTGTTGAGTTTGCCTAGAACAACAGTTGGCAAGCAAGTATTGTTATGGCACCTTTTGAACTCTAGTACAGCCGGAAATGTCGAGCACCAATATGCTGGGAAGAAGTTGGAGAAAAGATCATTGAAGGACCCGAGTTGGTCCAGATTACTAATGAGAAAGTCACCATTGCAAGCGAGAAACTGAAAGAAGATCAGAGTCTACAAAAGAGGTACGCAGATCAACATTGACGGGCACCCGAATTCAATGTTGGTGACCATGTATTTCTAAAAGTATCACCGTGTCTTGGAATCCGTAGATTTGGTATTAAGGGAAAGCTTACCCTCGTTTTATCGATCCGTTTGAAATTCTAGAGAGAGTTGGAGAGGTTTCGTATCGTCTAGCATTACCGCCTCAACTCTTGCATGTTCATAATGTCTTTCATGTATCCTTGCTGAGAGGATACAATTATCACCCGTTCCACGTCATTAGTTATCCGTTGCATACCATTCATGAGGATCTTTCTTATGAGGAAGAACCTAAAGCTATTTTAGATCGTCAGGAAAGGGTTATGCGTAGGAAAGTGATTCCTTTCATTAAGGTTCTGTGGAAGAGCCATACGGAACGAGAAGCAACCTGGGAAATCGAGGAATCAATGCGTTCTGAATATCCTAGTCTTTTCGAGTCATAGAATCTTTAGTCCAGGTAACTATGAACCTTACTTTGTTTGTGTGGTGAAATTTCTGTTCTTTCTGTGTTTACTTATATTCTGATTTATATGAGTATCTCTTTGATTAAATATCTGTGGTAGATGTTCGTACCGATAGTTACTTTGTTATCCATTGATTTTTCATATGGTTTTGTACTTATGGTGGAAGGACCGTTAGGGCATGGTTATAAGATAATTGACAATTATGGTCATGAACATAATTGTGAATTACAGGTACAAATGTGCACTTTTGGGATTTCTATCATATATATCAGCGTATCTGTCATGAAACCCTCATTTTTATACTACCCTATTTATTGATTTGTATTCTGATCTACAAATTTCGAGGAAGAAATTTCTTTTAATGGGGTAACAGTTGTAATAATCGATAATAATAATAATAATAATAATAATAATAATAATAATAATACTATTTTTCTATTTAAATAAAACTAGAAAATAACAACAATAATTGAAATACATACTTGCAAGTGGGAAAATATGCAGAAGGTAAAATTCAAGGATAAAGCTCTTGTCAGACAACTAGATCGAATTGAATGGATGAGAATTATTTTTGTATAAAATATTTATCAAACATGAATTATTCATTCTTACAACTTGCATATACGTAGAACTTCTTCACCTCTATAAATTGAAGCTCGATCATACATTTATCTCCATCCCTTCTTCCATGATTAGTTTCCTTTCTAAATTATTCCTTCCTTATTTTGTTTTAGTGAAGAAAACCCGGTTCCGGTAACCGTAACCAAAACTGAACACCATACCGACACCACTTCTCATTCACCACTATCTCTACTAAACCACTCGAAGCTTTAACCACGGAAATCATACTACCCGAAACCATTTCCTGTGAAAAAATACTAATTCCGGCGATAATTGCGTACTTTCCGACGACGTCTTTCGTAACCGAAACGTGTTTTTAACCAAGGTAACCATAAGCTAAATTTTTATTTTTGATACTTTAAGGTTAAACTATAATGAAAATGGAATCTAGAATTTATTATGTAAATGTTAGTTTTCTATAAAAGATGATGAAGAAGAAGATAAACCAGTGAACTGAGTAAATAAATAAATAATTAAGCTGTTTGTTCACAAGGGATCCTGTAGCCTACTTGTTTCAGCAGCTGGTTTACAACCCAGAGGTCTCAAGTTCGAATCCTGCTGGAGACATATTTATACCAAATTCTGATATAATGCACCAGAGCTGATGCAATATCATATTTTTTGATGAAACATCATAATTTCTGATGAAACACCAGAATTTCTGATGAAACATTAGAATTTTATAAAAACATCTGAATTTCTGTTAAATGCACCAGAATTCTTATATAAAACATCAGAAATTGTAAATCAAGCATAAATAACTAAGTGGTCTACTGGTTAAGGCTCTAACTTATAACCTAGAGGTCTTGAGTTCGAATCTTGCAAGAGACATTCTTTTTATTACATCATAATCATATTTAAACACACCAGAATTCTTATTAAATAAATCATATTTCAACATATACAACAGAAAGTGGTGAAGCCTAGCTGGATGAGTCTTGGGACTTAAAAACTAGAGGTCTTGGGTTCAAACCTTGTTAATGAGAATATCTTTTATAAGATTTTATAATCATTAACTTTAGATTTCTTATTTAAATAATCAGATTTACATGACAAATATAAAGGATTAGGTGGCTCACTGGTTAAAACCTTTTTCTTACAACCTTTAAGTCACATGTACAAATCTTGCAACTAACATGGATTTTTCGTTAACTTCTATTTAATTTAAACATATATTAAATTATTTTACAACTAAAGACAACAATATGTTCTTTAATAAATAAAATGAATACACGTACGTATTCTTTAATATAAGCAAAACTAATTCATGATCACTTAAGACAAACTTGAGGTCTTAAACTAGACATGAATTAAGCAAAGAAATTACATATATATACTTTTTATGTATGGGAACAATCTTATAAAATATATGGACATGATGTAGGTTTATACGAACACGCTTTGACAAGTTTATATATTTTAAGACAACAATCAAGAAACAAGGTACGTATCCTTAACCCTTTCTCTTTGTTATCTGGTTCGTTTGCTATAAACCCTTATTTATAATATATGTATGTATGTATATATATATATATATATATATATATATTGAGAACTCCAACGTCTTTGAGCCTCGATACAATTGACCGTCCGTTCGATTCTTACTCCGATTAAAATTATTATTCAACTTGACAACATCTGATAAGTTTATGATTATGTTGTGCTCATTATCGCATGTTCTGATACTTATATATTTGTTAATGTTAGTGTTATAATTATTTCTGATTATCTGAGATCTGCTACCCTAAGCTCTCTGGCTCCTCCCATGACAGAGTTATCAGTTCACGGCGTCCCTAGGTACAAATGTGGTACATAGCGACTGGGTTGCGTATAGACATATCCTAGGTATGTTTCTGGAGATGGTTGTCGGGTAGGCCAACCCGCTCCGTCTCATGTGATAGACTTTGTCGTTGTCACCTCTGTTTAGCTTTTGGGTACATCCGTATGATATGATTCAGATCAGTTATATGTTATGTTTTGTTGTGTTGTGCTTCTTGTCAATGATATCATTTCAGTCGGTTATTTGTTTGCTATTTGAGCCTATTATTTCGTACTGGGCATTTGGCTCATTCCGTATATTTCATTTCACTACAGGTTCATACGTTATTTTGGGTGGGGTGAAGAGTGAAAAATAAACCCTAGGATGCTAACCAAAGATGCTTGTCACTTTTATAATATAAATATGTATTTTGGGCCTTAGGGCAATGAACCATATTTTGATATGTAAGCCTAACTTTAATTAATGGAATTATGACTTCTGTTCTGATCCACTGTTATAGTGACACGTCAATCCATCCGGGTTGGGGTGTTACAAACATACTTGAATCTCTCAAAATGAGTTTCTTGATGAACATTTACAAACTTTTTATGATGTTTTGTCTCATAAGTTAGTCTTACATAGACTTAGTTTCTTCAAGAACACAAGAACATGCTTAAAAATCATTTTTCAAGTTTACATAAAGGCTTTTCAAGTTCATCTTCAAGTTTAACCATGGATCTTTCAAGATCCATGCTTAAACTTGTTAGATCTAAGCTTCTAACAAACTTTAACATGATAGATCTACACATGCACACAAGATTCAACAACAATAACTTCATCACATACATCAAATATCATTAAAAAACTTGTTTTTCTTTAGATTATGTTAGATCTTCATGTCTTCATACTTTAAAGTTTAGTTTCTTTGAATGTGTAACTTGTACATAACACTAACATGAAGTAAAATATAGTTTTTGAAGCTTACTACTATCTCTAGTGGCTAGGGAAGTGGCAAGAACAAGATGAAGAAGAAGAATAAGGAAATCAAGTGGATAAAAGCTCCTCCAAGTGGTTCTTGAACTTCTTGCACTTCAAGCCTTCTTAGATAACCTCCTTACACCTTGTGATCACCTTGGATTACTTGGAAGATAGTTGAAAATGGAGGTTGTAATGTGGGTGTGTGTGGTCGAGAGTAGAGAGGAGAGAATGAGGAAGATGAGTGGAAGTTGTGAAGTTAGAAATGTGAAGGTTAGTCTTGTGGTTTCAACTTATGTTCATCCAACAACCATTTAACCACAAGTTGTAATGTCCCATATCTAGATAACATTGGTAATTATTTTAAAGGAAAGGTTGTGGGGACCTATAGGGCTGGCCAAGGTGGGGGGGGGGGGTAAAAGTAAAAATTTTGAAGATGAAGGTTAATAGAGTAAGTTAGGAGGTTTATGTCATATTGAGTGTGTTTATTTGTTTTTATGATTTTTAATGTGTTCTTGTTGGACTCTGTATGCCCAAGACACATATTAAATTGATGTGGCTAGTACGTTATGATCCAAGTCGAGTCATACCCAATAACAAGCTAGACAAACACTTATATTATTTATTTGTGATATGATCAAAGAAATAAATATTAACACTTACAATATTTAGAAATTGGTTTTCTAAATAATTGCACTTGACAAACTAATAAATTATATGGATAATTTATTTTGAGAGAATATTTTATTTTGTTATTTAATGGGTTAAATAACTTAAGAAAAGTTGTATAAAGTCTTGTGAACATATGATGTTATATTTTATAAAAGTTATAAAACACAAGACTTATATTATTTAAAAGATTTTTTTTTAAATAAAGCAAGGCCGCCACCCCCGCCCCCATGGTGTTCTTCCCTAAAATTTTAGTCCAATAGAAATGCATGCAAATGCATGTGCTAGAGGAGATTTGATTGGGTGGTCTAACCAAGACCATTTTGGTCCAATGGGGCTTCATGCACTTGCATGTGTAAGTTGGCACATGATTGGTCAAGGTGGGTGGCAATTCTCTCTCATGGTTCTATAAATACTTAGATGAACTTGAAGACTTAGATGACTTGAAAAACACTAGAGATTTCTCTCTAGAAATCGGCCAACATAAGGTTGCGCATAAGGGTTTTTCAAGTTTGATTTTCAAGTGCATAAAACTCCATACTCTTCTCTCATAATTTCGGCCAAGGGTTGGTTCCAAGAGATGGAATTTCAGTGAGTTCATAAGTGTAGAAATCCTAGCTAAACATAAGGTGTTTGTTGGAAGGCTTGGGGTATACAAGCTTGAGGTCTTCTACACTTGAAGGCAACCGTTTAAGAATCATCATCATCTTCATGTCCTTTACTCCTTGGAAGGTAGTATCCTAAACACTCTATGGTTGTGTTTTATTTTGATAGCATGCATGTTCGTATATGGATCCGAGATTAGGTTTTACATATAAAATGGTTTTTATATCTTGTAAGTAACATGTTTTAAATAATAAATTTCCGCTGCGTTTTTATTTTATACGGATAAAATACTTTGATAAACATGTGAAAAACCCAACAGTGGTATCAGAGCCGCTTATATGAGTGCATGCTTCATAGGATATGAAATTTTTCGGGTTTGGTTAAAACCCTATGGCCGAAATTTTCACCATGGTTATCCCTTTGTTTTTCAAGATCATATTATTACATGCATAAATGAATCTTGAAAAATTATTTCATTTGGATGATTATTTTGTTTGGACAAAAACCCACATTTTTCAGTTTTTCATTCTTGACCGAAAATTGTAGGTTGAAAAAGGGAACCATTTTGCTTCTTGAATTTTATATATTTGGATATATATATTTTTTGGTGTTCATAACCTAGCCATGACCATGTGTGAATTTGTTGAATGATTGTGTTTGTGATTTATATATAATTATTTCAAAAGGGTTGTAATAATTATTATTTTTGTTCTTCCATTTCTAAAAATATGTAATTTATTTATTTTCATTTGGTATGTAAGTAAATAGATTAGGTGCATTTTATTTTACTAGAAAAAATGTATTAGGATATTTTTTTGTAAAAGAAGATGCACACAAAAATGCGATTTTGGTTTTGGCTAATTTCGGGCCAAAAGGACTTCATAGTTCTTAACGGGATTTTAGCCCGATAACCAAAACACATTTTTGAAGTCCAAATGAGTTTGGAGCTGAATATAAAAGATATTTGGAAGCCCAAAGAATGTGAAGAAATCACAACACAAGAAGAAGACTTGAAGCATTTGGATGCGGGATCAAGTGGGAGTTCAACGACACATCACTTGTGTCTATATTCACCCCTTAGGAAGGACCTTTTGGCACACTTGTTTCGGCTAACAAGTATTGTCAAAATAGTTGGCTATGGTTATGCACCTATTGTTATGTATGTTGTGCTTGTGTGGTTGTTTATTTATGTTGTTTGGATGATATGTTGATATGCATGCTTAACAAACTAATAATCAACAACAAGCTTAAAATTGGTTCTTTAAAGATCATTAAAAATGGTTAATAAAAGGTTATTAAAAATTAATGATTTTATAATAAAATGGGTTTTATTAAAAGGAACCTTGAAAATTTGTTTTCACAAAAGTACCAAGGATTTGAATGCATGCAAATGTATGGTACATAAAGTTTTCTAAACTAGAATTTTGAAAACTCAAAATCCCTTTTATAAAACAAGTCAAACACCATCCTTTTATACAACACTCGAATCACTTGGGAACTCTTTTGTGGGATAAAGGTCACCTAACCACATTTGAGGGAACTTATATATTCGAGGTGGGTTTACCATGTTTGTGGGATAAAGGTCACCTAACCACTTATGTGAATAAACTCACACGTGTGTGTAAGTTGGACGACTTGATTTGGAAACCATGAACTTAGGGTCACCGAAGCATGGGGAACAAAGGTGTTGATGGGATTAAACATGCCAACTAAACATAAAGATGTTTAACCGTTCCCATATGTCTAGAAGTTGCAAAGAGTTGCAATTGTCAAACGTTGACTACCTTGTTAATTTAAATAGAGGGATAAAGGTCACCTAACCAATATTTAAATGTAACGCTGGATTCTAGATCTTAATTATTAATTGTCTATGAGACATAAAAGGGTATTAATGATTAAAATATAATAATATCGAAAATACTAAAATTGAACCTTGTAAAATTTTGTAGATGGCCGCTAACAATATTACCCAAACCGTCCGTAACCTATCATTGAAAACGATCCTAATCCCGATGAACATCTTATGGAAGATAAGGATGCCTATAACGATTGGATTAAGTATATCAAGAATACTACGCAAACCTCTTGCCTCATGTTAGGAATTATGATTCCCGAAATTCAAAAGGGTTTTGAACATCATGGGCATACGACATGATTACCCAATTGAAGGAAATGTTCCTACAATATGCAAGGGTAGAACGCTTTGGGCGCTTCATGCATGTCGAATGGAGGAAAACCAATCAGTCTCATCTTATGTCTTTAAGATGAAAAGCCACATTGATCACCTAGAAAGGCTCAATATGGATAAAAGGGTTTTATCCATTCTAACGATCAATGAGGGTGGCAACTAGAAAAGGCATCACCCCGACACCAAAGCAAATGTTGAAAATGGAAACGGGTAATTCAAAGGGAAATAGAAAGACTAAAGCGAAACCACCGAAACCAAAAGAGAAGAAGGCAAAGGTTGCCATGAACGATCCATGCTTTAAGGGTGGAGAGATAGGACATTTAAATGGGAATTGTCCAACCTATCTCAAAAAGTTGAAAACTAAGAGGGATGCAGGGCAAACCTCAGGTACAATCTTTATGAAACATATTGATCTTAATGTTATTTCTTCAAACACGTGGGTATTGATACCGGATGTGGAACTCATGTTTGCAATTTGTTGCAAGAGTTCAAAAGAAATAACCATTACAAGAAAGGAGACTATGTTTTGAAACTTTCAAATAGTTTGGAAATTGTTTTAATATATATATTGAGTGCTCCTAGTTTGACTAGGAACATTATTCAAGTTTCCCTTTTAAGACAATATGGTTTTGACTTAAAGTTTGCAAACATTGACATTTATATCGATGAATGACATGTTTTACTTTAAACCTATGCCTTCAAATGGTATTTATGAATTGGTTCATAATAATACATCATTTGATAGTTTAATGTACCAATCAATCACCAAGAAACTCAAAATGGATTTGAGTAAAACCTATCCTTGGCATTATCGCCTTGTTCATATAAACAGATGTCGCATGTAAACACTTCGAAAGAATTGTCTTTTGGAAACAAATGAAATTGGTTCATTTGATACATGCGAATCTTATTTACAAAGTATAATGACCAAGTAATCCCTTAGTAGGAAAGGGCAAAATATTTATTAGGTATCATACATTCGAATGTATGTGATCCTTTTAAGCCAATGATTAGGAATGGTGAAAGATACTTCATTACTTTTACCGCCAACTATAGTAGTTATGGTTATGTGTACTTGACACAAAGAAAAAGTTTTGAAACGTTCAGAATCTTCAAAATGTGAAGTACAAAATCAACTCTTTTAAAGTTCTTCGTTTCGATAGAGGAGGAGTCGAACTCTATTAGATATGGTTCGATCTATGATGGCTAGGAGCGCCTTATCTCTATCACTTTGTGGTTACGCTTTGCTCTCCGTGGCTCGTATATTAAATATGGCCAAAAACAAGAAAGTGGATAAGACACCTTTTAAATATGGCATGGAAGGGCTCCATCATTATCATATTTAAAGGTATGGGTTGTGAAGCTTATGTGAAGCAATACACCCCAAACAAATTGGAAGTACGATCCACTAAGTGTATCTTTATAGGATATCCAAACAAATGACGTTCCAACCATGGAAGGTGTAAAAACCTAGCTTGGAAGTTGTTCTTCCATTAAGGATCTTGGTGAAGTCGCCTATATTTTGGAATAAAGATCTATAGGGATAGATCAAGGCGATTGATAGGTTTAAACCAAAGTGCATACATTCACAAAGTCTTGAAAAGGTTCAAGATAGAGAACTCTAACAAAGGTTTGGTACCTATTCAAGAGAGGACAATATTGAGTGCGTCTCAATGTCCAAGCTCAAAGGATGAGCAAGAAATAATGAAAGGAATCCCATATGCGATAGCTATAGGATTCATTATGTATGTAATGATATGCACTGGACCAGACATGTCATGTGCTTTGGGCATGATGAGAAGATACCAGCGAGTAACGGTCATTGGGTGACTGTTAAAAATATATATTGAAATACCTTAGAAGGACTAAGGATATATTTCTAATATATGGATCTGGTAAAAAGGAACTCGTTGTAAAGGGTTACATGGATGCGAGTTTCGGAATTCGTTGTAAAGGGTTACATGGATACGAGTTTCCAAACTGATCGAGATGATTCTTGATCACAATCAGGGTAGCATTGTCCATTACAGAATCAGAATACATAGCCGCTTCATTGATCGAGATAATTCATATGGATCTGCCACTTGAATTATTACCGATCTAGGGGTAGTCCCTACCATTCAGGACCCCTAGTGATCTTTGTGATAACGATGGTGTGATTGCTTAAATCACGGAACCTCGTGTACATCAAAAGACTAGACACATTGAGCGGAGTTTCAACTACATAAGGGATGAAGTTGAAAAAGGGAAAGATATGTATTCATAAAGTTCACACTGATCAAAATATTACGGATCCACTCACGAAGCTCCTTGAATGGGCAAAGCGTGAAAGGGTCATACTTGTGCCTTAGGACTTCGATATTCTAGTGATTGGCTTTGATCTATTTTGTATTTGGATATTGGAACAATTGTTAATATAACTCTTTATGGTATTTTGAGTTATGTTCCATTTTAGCATGTTTAAATCCGTGAATAAGTTGCTTATTCTAAATGTCTGTAGTCGATCATACTTGTGGGAACAAGTATGAATGTAAGACTATTATGAACTTGGATTGGTGGATGTTCATTTGGTATGAATATAGAGCAAGGTGTTGCTGCCAAAGTTCATAGATATTTGTGGGATACAAATATTGGACCGACTCGCTCTCAAATATTACTGCATGGAATCATTTGTGATTGATCATAAGTAAATTTTGAGTAAAGGCGAATATCATAGTATCCTCAGACCTGGGATACATATTGGGTCTTGATATTCACCAAATATTGTACCTTGACTTATTTCTTCGCTGTTAGTAATATGACAGTACATAAGGCTAAGCTCAGGTGTGGTACAAGGTGATTGTGAGAGACGTATGTAGTCAAGAAGGGATTTGTTCCTTTTATTCATTGAGAGTAAGATGTCTAAGGCCTGCTAAAGTTAAATCAACAGAGAGTGATCACTCTATGTCTCTGGATTTAACATGACATCTGTAACGAAAGGATAAATGATAGATTCACCCAAATCATGTTCAAGTAAGGGACTTGAAGGGGATGATGTTATTGAATGGCACATATAGTCATACGTATTAGGGGTAGTAAACCGTAGTTAGGCGTTATTTACTGCTTGCATCAATCTTCTACGTATCTTGTGCAAGTGGGAGATTGTTGGACTCTGTATGCCCAAGACACATATTAAATTGATGTGGCTAGTACGTTATGATCCAAGTCGAGTCATACCCAATAACAAGCTAGACAAACACTTATATTATTTATTTGTGATATGATCAAAGAAATAAATATTAACACTTACAATATTTAGAAATTGGTTTTCTAAATAATTGCACTTGACAAACTAATAAATTATATGGATAATTTATTTTGAGAGAATATTTTATTTTGTTATTTAATGGGTTAAATAACTTAAGAAAAGTTGTATAAAGTCTTGTGAACATATGATGTTATATTTTATAAAAGTTATAAAACACAAGACTTATATTATTTAAAAGATTTTTTTTTAAATAAAGCAAGGCCGCCACCCCCGCCCCCATGGTGTTCTTCCCTAAAATTTTAGTCCAATAGAAATGCATGCAAATGCATGTGCTAGAGGAGATTTGATTGGGTGGTCTAACCAAGAGCATTTTGGTCCAATGGGGCTTCATGCACTTGCATGTGTAAGTTGGCACATGATTGGTCAAGGTGGGTGGCAATTCTCTCTCATGGTTCTATAAATACTTAGATGAACTTGAAGACTTAGATGACTTGAAAAACACTAGAGATTTCTCTCTAGAAATCGGCCAACATAAGGTTGTGCATAAGGGTTTTTCAAGTTTGATTTTCAAGTACATAAAACTCCATACTCTTCTCTCATAATTTCGGCCAAGGGTTGGTTCCAAGAGATGGAATTTTAGTGAGTTCATAAGTGTAGAAATCCTAGCTAAACATAAGGTGTTTGTTGGAAGGCTTGGGGTATGCTTGAGGTCTTCTACACTTGAAGGCAACCGTTCAAGAATCATCATCATCTTCATGTCCTTTACTCCTTGGAAGGTAGTATCCTAAACACTCTATGGTTGTGTTTTATTTTGATAGCATGCATGTTCGTATATGGATCCGAGATTAGGTTTTACATATAAAATGGTTTTTATATCTTGTAAGTAACATGTTTTAAATAATAAATTTCCGCTGCGTTTTTATTTTATACGGATAAAATACTTTGATAAACATGTGAAAAACCCAACAGTTCTAGCATCATAACTAGCTTTATATCACTAAAACAATGCTTCTAGTCTATTTTTTGTGTTTTGGGTAGTGTCCGGTTATTCGTTCGGTTATCGGTTCGTTAAAGTGCTAAATTGCGCAATTTTGTAAGTTATGAGATACCTTTTATGACAGTTTTCATTACTAATACTTTACAAGTTATTCTATACATCTAATGTCGCAACCCCTTGCCCTGGGAGGCGGGCGGTCATGAGCTCGCACATTCGGTGGTATCGGTGTTTATTTAATTTGGCAGCGGAATTTACATCAGGATCGTAGTTAGGAAATATTTTATCAGAGTAAAACACCTCATTTTATAAATAATAAACACATGGGTAAAACCCAAGTTTCCATTCATAATAATTTTATAGGGATAAACCCTATTTTATTCAAATAAAACTTTTTCTTTATTTAGGTAACTTTTATAGCCACTTTTCCAAGCCTCCAGTGCTCTCCAGCTGGCATCTATTTTGGCTTTCACATTTTGTTACCTGAAACGCGTTTAAAACATTTTTGTCAGTGGAAAATACTGGTGAGTGAATCCCAGTTTAATCAAAACAAGTCTTATCATTTTACAGTATTGAGGGCAATCTAGCAATTACATTTGTTTACATCTGCTTTAATTACCACCCACGGCACTGTCAATCCTGACTGGTGGTAATGTTACTACTCACAGTGTAGCAACAAATTTTTTATACAAAACCCCAACATACCGACGATAATTGTAGAATTACAAATACTCAATCACTGTTAATTATAAGGTAAAACAATTGAGGTTTTGTAAAAACAGTTTACAAAAAGAAGGATTACTCACAATGTTAATTTAGGTATTTCCTTGTAACTTCCTGGTTATAATCTATTAATTTAAACAATGCACACGCGTTAGTATAATAACCCAAATTTTACATTAGCTATACCCTCCCCGAGACAGAACTCCAACGACTAAGTGAGGCAGAGCCTCGACATACGTTACGGAACACTAGATCAATCGGGCAGCGTATCTAATACGTAACTGGGGGTTATGATACTTACATCGAGGCAGAGCTTCGCTATTTTAGTGGGTATAATACCCGGGAATTATTATTGCTATTCAGAATTTAGAGAAAGAGATCAATTGTGAACGATTTGACAAATAAAGCCAATGGCCTCTATTTATAGGGCCTGATCGACCCTTTCTCATGCCCCGCGATAGAAACAAGAGGGGTTGTCGTGCCCCGCCAGAGCCTCAAGGGTAGGCCCTAGCTTGGCTGACTCAAGGGGTAGCTTCGACACGCCTTATGACACGTGGCGGCCTAGGGGCGGCTTGGTGGCCAAGCTGTCACACCCCGCGACAGATTTAATCAAGGGGGTCATGCCCCGCGAGCACCCACCTGATTTTGATTTATTTAATTTTTGTAAATTTTAAGGTATTTGGGGCCCACTTTTCGTATACGGGGTGTCTTTTAGGACGTATAGGGGTGTTATAAGTATTTTAGGAGAGTTGTTATATCCTCCCCACCTTGTTTTAGAACTGGTCCTCGAGGTCTACTGGAACAAGTGTAGATATTTCCTCTGCATCTCTGATTCAAGCTCCCAAGTGTATTCTGGTCCTTTCTTAGAATCCCATTTCACTTTGACTAGAACTAATCTCTTGTGTTTGAGATTCTTGATCTTTCTGTCTTCAATTTGTAGTGGTTTCTCTACAAACTTAAGCTTCTCATTTACCTCTATGTCTTTAAGAGGTACTACTAATGATTCATCTGCTAAGCATTTCTTGAGATTACATACATGGAATACATCATGTATTCCTGCCATTTCCTCTGGCAGTTGTAGCTGATAAGCTACTGGTCCTATTCTTCTAATGATCTCAAAAGGTCCAATATACTTGCGGCTTAGCTTTCCCTTTTTTATGAATCTAACTACTCCTTTCCATGGTGAAACTTTTAATAATACTTTGTCTCCTACTTGAAATTCCAACGGTTTTCGCCTGTTATCAGCATAACTCTTTTGTCGATCGCATGTTGCTTTCAATCTTTCCTTGACTTGAATGATCTTGTCAGTTGTTTCTTGCACTATCTATGGTCCAGATAGTTGCTTTTCTCCAATTTCTGCCCAACAGACTGGGGTTCGACACTTTCGTCCATAAAGTGCTTCAAATGTTGCAGCATTAATACTGGTATGATAGCTGTTATTATAAGAAAATTCTATTAATGGTATATAATCGTCCCAATTTCCTCCGAAATTAATTACACAAGCTCTAAGCATATCTTCCATCATTTGAGTTGTCCTTTCGCTTTGTCCTTCCATTTGAGGATGATAAGCTGTGCTTAGATTAAACGTGGTTCCCATTGCTTTTTGGAAACTAGTCCAAAAATGAGAAGTAAAACGGCAATCTCAATCAGAAACAATAGATAAAGGAATTCCATGTAATGAAACTATTCCATTTACATACAATTTGGCTAACTGTTCCATACTAAAAGTTTCCTTCATTTGTATGAAATGAGCAGATTTGGTTAATCTGTCTATAATCACCCAGATTTTATCATTACCATCGTGTCTTGGGTAATTTGGCAACAAAATCCATTGTTATCAATTCCCATTTCCATATTGGCATTTCTAGTTGCTGCAATAAACCTGAGGGTTTTTTATGTTCAGCTTTAACTTGGGAACAGGTGAGACACTTGGCAACATAAGTTGCTATATCATTTTTCATTCCTATCCTCCAGAAATTCTTTCTTAAGTCTTGATACATCTTATCACTACCGGGATGTATCGTATACTTAGACTTATAGACTTCTTCTAAAATTCGGTGGTGTAGGTTTTCTTGTTTAGTTATCCAAATTCTTTTCTTATGAAATCTCCAAATTCAATCTGGTCCTGGTTCTAAATCCTTAATCATTCCTCTTAATTTTTCAGTATCGGCCTTGATTACTGATTCCTGTACTTTTCTAATTTTCTCATTTAAATCTATGTGCAGATTTAATTTAAGAGAACGTACTCGTCTTGGCGTTTCATGATACTTTCGACTTAAAGCATCAGTTACTACATTCGCTTTTCCTGCGTTATACTAGATAACATAATCATAATCACTAAGGATTTCCATCCAGCATCTCTGTCTCATATTTAACTTTTTTTTCCTGAAATAATATCTTAAACTCTTATGATCGGTGAAAATGGTAAACTTACTACCGTAAAGGTAACGTTTACAAATTTTAAGGGCAAAAATTATGGCTCCTAACCCTAGATCATGGGTTGTATAATTCTCCTCATGATTCTTAAGTTGTCTAGAGGCATATGCAATAACCTTTTGACGTTGCATCAACACACATCCATAACCTAACTTAGAAGCGTCACAATAGACTACAAAGTCTTCAGTTCCTTCTGGTAACGCTAGTATGGGTGCGTTGGTTAATCTTTGCTTAAGGATTCTAAAGGCTTCTTCCTGTTTTGGTCCCCATTCAAACTTAATTGATTTACTGGTCAATTTTGTAAAAGAAATGGCTATTCTAGAGAAATCTCGGATAAACCGTCTATAATAACATGCCAGTCCAAGAAAACTTCTCACCTCCGTTGGTGATTCAGGAACTTTCCATTTAGTAATCACCTCGATCTTTGTGGGATCCACATGGATTCCTTCATGATTAACTAAATGTCCAGGAAATTGTACTTCTTGTAACCAAAATTCACATTTTGAGAATTTAGCATAAAGCTTTTCCTTTCTCAATAATCTAAGGAGTGCATGTAGATGCGCTGCATGTTCCTCTTTACTCTTAGAGTAAATGAGAATATCATCTATAAAGACAATTGTGAATTTATCCAGATATGGTTTACATACTATGTTCATCATGTCCATAAATGCGGTTGGGGCATTGGTTAAACCAAATGGCATGATGGTAAATTCATAATAACCATACCTTTTTCTGAAGGCAGTTTTAGGAATGTCCTCTTCCTGTACTTTCAGTTGATGATATCCTGAGCGTAAGTCGATCTTAGAAAAAAATCGAGCTCCTTGCAGTTGATCAAACAGATCATCGATTCTCGGTAATGGGTACCGATTTTTAATTATGACTTTATTCAGTTCTCGGTAATCAATGCATATACGCATTGATTCGTCCTTCTTCTTGACAAACAAGATTGGTGCTCCCCATGGTGATGAACTTGGTTGTATGAAACCTTTCTCCAAAAGTTCGTCCAACTGTTTCTTTAATTCTTGCATCTCTGCTGGCGCCAAACGGTAAGGTGCCTTGGTAATCGGTGCTGTCCCTGGTAGTAGGTGAATTCTGAATTTGACTTCCCTATCTGGCGGTAGTCCGGGTAGCTCTTCAGGGAAAACATCTGAGAATTGAGATACTACGGGAATATCTTTCAATTCTTTCCTTTAGTGTTAATGATTATGGAAATCATATACACTAATGATCCTTTTCTTGCATAACTTGCAGTTTTCATCACTGAGATGAATTTCGTAGATCTAGTTGACTTATCGCCTTTAATTGTGATCTTTTCACTTTTTGGTGAATTTACTTTTATTGACTTTTGATCACATAAAATATTGGCTTTATTGGTTATTAACCAATCTATTCCTAATACAATATCAAATCCAGCTAGGTTTATTGGGTAAAGGTTAGCAATAAATTATGGTTTAAAATTTCTATTCTTGCTCCCTGCAAGATTTCAGTGATCCTAATGGATTCTCCATTTGTCATCTCCACCAGACATTCTTGTTGAAGTTTAGTTAATGGTTGATTAAAATTTTTGCAAAATGAAGTATTAATAAAACTTTGGTTTGCACAAGAGTCAAATAATACTTTAGCAAAAACATCATTAACTACAAACGTACCAACAATCACATCCAGAATCATCTTGGCTTCTTCTGCAGTTAGAACAAAAGATCTAGCATTCTTAGTAGTCTTGTTGTTCATGGCTAGAGCTAGTTTCGAACAGTTCGGTTTAATATGCCTTTTTTTCTCCACAACTAAAACATACTCCATTACGGGTTTCTTCCTGCAGTCTTCTTCCTTGTGTCCAGGTATTTTGCAGAAGTTTCAGTATGTGGAACATCTTCCCGAATGCTTTTTCTTGCAAGACTTGCGGTAAGGTGCAGAAGTAGAACCTATGTTCTTCCCACGGTTGGAATTGCCGTAGCGAAATTCCTGGGTAAGCTTCTGGACTAGGTTCTTCCTCTGGTTCTCTTCTTGCGTACGTACCAATTCATCAGTCAAGGTATTTGCTAGTTCTACAGCTTCTTCTACGGTTTGTGGTCTAGCTGCCTTGACTGCTTGTCTAATCTCACTAATTAATCCCCAGATGTAATGGGAGATTAATACTAGTTCTGGTGAGGCTAAAGTTGGCACTATTCTAGCATATTCGAGGAATATGGTAGTGTAATCCTTACAGTCTATTCCAGTCATTCTAAGGTTTAAGAACATATTAGCAATTTGTTCTTTTTCATTGGGAGGACATAATTTCTTTTCGACCATGTTTTTAAATTCAGTCCATTCCATATTATAGACTCTGTCACTACCCCTAGACTGGAGAATAGTATTCCACCATTCTAAGGTTGCATTCTTAAAAAGATTGGAAGAAAACATCATTTTGTCTTCCTCTGCGCACTTGCTAATTTTTAAGATGGCCTTTGTCTTTTCTATCCAGCGTAAAGCTGCAATGGCTCCTTCATTGCCAGAGAATTCTATTGGTCTACAAGACCAGAATTCTTTGAAAGAACAACCATATGACATGGTTCTTCTTCGTTTTGGAATAGGCAATTGAAGTAAAGGTCCATTGTTTATGCTGTGACTGGGTTCAGTAGGTGGTTATATACTTCCACTATTACTTTTATTATTTTCCGCTTCTTTAACAGTTTGGATGATATATTGTGACAACCCGAACTTTCAAGGTTAGTGTCTTTTAGTTTCGTGATTCTAACTTTTTAATAACTCGCTCATTTCACGTCTTTGGTATATTAAACTTTTGTTGAACGTTTTACTATGATTAAATTGTCGAACATATTATGTAATAGAGTATGTTTGAGTGTTTCGTTGGGCCATCTTTAGTGCCTAGATCGTTGTTAAATTTGGGCCATTCATGTAATGGGTCGCATGCACACACCTAGACCCGCACCCGTGTCCCTCTATGTTTTATATCGGCCGAAAGATATCATCTTTTGTATTATGGGGCAGGCATGACCCAAACGAAGCCCGTAGGCCATGCCCGTCTTATATATGTCATGCATATACACACACACGATTTGTGTGTGATGTTTATGTATTATCAAAACACAAGTATACTCAAAACCCAAGTCCTCTTCTTCCCTCTGAAACGACTCGACGGCAACACTTTGGCTCGAAGCCCTTCTTCCCCCCTCGAAGCTAGCACATTGGCCTCACAACCCTAAGTCTCTCGGTTAGTGTAACCACTCTTGGTCCAATTCCTTTATTATTTCTTCTAAGTTATATATAACATGTTGTTGTGTTGCAACGATGAACATGAACTCGTTTGAAGGATGCTAGATAATTAGGATTGCATGATATAATAGGATTCGATGGCTTACTTGTGATGATTAAACTGATAACGTAAATCTGAAACTACCCATAATGCTAATTGACGATTCAAGATTGTATGTGCACAACGATGTTAGTCGTATCTTAACATGTATAAAATTTGTTGATGTTCATATGAAAATATAGAAAAACTATGAGTGCGTATATATGTGTATTGTGATGGGATTTTTATGTGATGATGTGATGCCCTTGACTTTTCATGCCTCTTGTGTCTGACCTCATGCATGTATCCAAGAGATCCCCCAATATTTACTTGAATGAATATATTATGTCATGATAAATGATGATGTTTGTTAACCTTAATATTTGTCATCAAAAACCTCCCAACTCCATGTAGCATTTTAATTCACAATATCTCATTGTCCTCTTTAATGCCTTTAAATCCTTTTTAATGCTTTAAAACACCAACACAATTAATTCCTCTCAACCTTAAAACATTATAAAGAACATCATTAAGGTATAATACTTATAATAAACTGATATAAGCCGACAGTCAATTCACTTTTTACTCCTATTGGACCGTTCAATTTAGTGGGCTGTGATCAAGCTTATGGGATCGATGAATGTTATAACATCAATTTAATGATCACATGAAGACATATGAGCCTGACACTCTGTTACTGGATCACATGTTATGATGATTGAACTGCAAACGTGAGTTTTGGGTTTCAACAACTCAAACCATTTATATTTTTAAATGAGATCATGTAGGGGTTATTATTGTATTAGTTATTAGCCTACCTTTGTTAATCTATTAAATAAATGATATACAAGACAAGTAGTGAATAGTCAATTATTATTTGATATAATGATTACACTGTTTGAATTTATGTGCACTTGTTGTTTATAATTCAAACTTATATTCATGGTTGGATCTAAATATACCTTGTGTGGTGTATAAATTTTGACGAACTTGTTAACTAGTAAACAATAAACATCTATTGTATGGATACTTAGGGTATTGCATAACCCAACTCGATACGTACTTACATTCGTTGTACCTTAGGTCACGTGTAACGGACCTAACATTCATTAAACACTAGGAGTAAGTTACCAAACCGAGCAATCTAAGGTGAGTTCATTCCTCTTGAGCATGCGTCCCGGTGGTTGGGACAGTCATTGGGTATCCCTGAGAGGGATAGGTTTTTTTGGGTAAATCAATTGGGTATTCCTGAGAGGAATACGTCTTGGTGGTAAAATTCGGAATGTTGGATAATATACTCGTCCTATCACTCTTAAGTAGCATTTGTTGTTACCGGAGAGGTAATGGGGTATTAGTTGGTAGCACTACTTAGGTTTGGCACCCTCACCCCGTACCGGAGAGGACGGGTGTGAACTAATGACCCAGTCATGCCTAGTGCTTTGATAGGAGCACTGGGGAACGGGCAAAACATACATCAGGAGTCGTCTTGTATCCGAGGTATTATCAAGATTGTAATAAATGAACGAAATTAAACACTTCGTAACTAACATTTTCGTAAAACTATGAACTCACCAGCGTTGTCTGATACACGTGTGTGCATGCTCGCAGGTTATTTGATATGTGTGGAGGTGGAACTTGCTATCTGGGATGCTGGAGTGGACATGGGTCGAGATACATGGAAACTTGAAACGAGACTAGTGATTTCATGCTTTTGGGTTTTGGTTAAACTTTATATTATGCTTCCGCTGAACACAACGAGTTACAAAATAATGTTTTGTAACACATTATATTAATGAATGAAAGCTTTTATTTGGAATCTAGTTATGAGTTCAATCTGATTAGTGGCTAGATCCTGGTACGTCACACGCCTCGTGGGGGATTCCGCATTTGGTATTTTGGGGGTGTCACAGTTGAATTAAACACTTGGTAACTAACGTTTTCGTAAAACTATGAACTCACCAACGTTCTCTGATATACGTGTGTGCATGCTCGCATGTTATTTGATATGTGTGGAGGTGGAACTTGCTGTCTGGTACGCTGGAGTGGTCATGGGTCGAGATACATAGAAACTTGAAACGAGACTAGTGATTTCATGCTTTTGGGTTTTGGTTAAACTTTATATTATGCTTCCGCTTAACACAACGAGTTACAAAATAATGTTTTGTAACACTTTATATTAATGAATGAAAGCTTTATTTGGAATCTTGTTACGAGTTCAATGTGATTAGTGGCTAGATCCTGGTACGTCACACGCCTCGCGGGGGGATTCCGCAAGTGGTATTTTGGGGGTGTGACAGTTTGGTATCAGAGCCACTGGTTATAGTGAACTTGGTTTTAAAAATGTTTTTATAAAACCAGACTATAACCAAATAGTTCTGAATACGTGAATACGCCCATGACACTCAGCTCCAGATTGCAAGGTTCGTCTTTTCACCTGTGGTATACATTACATGATTAGTGTACACTTGTTTATGTTGAAACATACGGACACACACTCGTCACTATAGCATAATTACATGGATTGCTTATTTACAGTACGATGCGTTTGTAGTATGTCGCAGTTCTTGGATTTCTGTGATCTTATTCTTTTGATAACCTCTGTTTGACATCTGAGTTTGAGGAACCATTTGACATGAATTAGGAGGTACTGAGATGAGCATGTAAATCAAAATATTATTGTGGGTGCACACATAATAATAATGTGGGGTGCATGCGAGTCCTAGTGAGGCTTCACAAGTGAAAAAGGGGTTCTGTTCCGTTATTCGATCAATGAGAAACATAACAAACCTATAGGGGTCATAGTAGTGATTTCCTCCTACTCGAACATGATGTCTTCACTCCTCTCTGAATCCTTAAGAATCTCGATGCTATCGAGTATCACCTGAGTTGTATGTCGCAGCATCGGACGATTGATCCATACCTTTCTCACTTATCTTAGTTGCTGGAACGTAACGCATCGACGCCTTAGATCCCGAAGTGCGATCACTTCTGCAACACTCTAGCAACATACCGTGTATTACTCAATCGACTTGCAAGATCGATGGACAAGAGGACGAGCGTAGCATCTTACCGACCTCAGTATTAGGACGACCCTGATTACTGTTGGTGCAAATGTCTGTTGACTTCGTCTTGTATCGAGTCATGTAATAGAATTGATAGACCAAGACACGTAGTTTGAGAAAAACGGGAAACAGGCAAGAACCAGCCAGTCCACATGAACTGACCAGTTCGTGCGAACTAGGATGCCTGGTTCGTGCGAAGTGGCTTGCCTATATATAGTGGGTCTTGGATTTCATTTGTAGAACTTCTGATTCCGGTAGCGAAGCTCTGCTGAAGTGTCTCCAGCTTGTGTAACAGTTTTATATCAATACATTTGACATTTAATCTACTTCTTAGTGCATATCAAGCTGAATGAAGATCAAATCAATGAATTCTGCCTCTGATTTGGTCTAGAACTCTTTTGAACGTCTCGTTTTGATCGATTCAACGATCCTACTAGTGGTATCAGAGCTCAAGAGGAAGAGTTCTTACCATTTCAGCTTGTTTTCACCGAAAATTCTGATTTCTACTCATTCTTTTAGACTTTTTCATCAAAATTACCAAGATTTTACGGATAAAATGATCTGATTTTGACATATAACACGTAAAACTGAGTTTTAATCAATCCATGAAAAAATCAGACCTAAATTCAACCTAAAATGTGATCAATTTTGACAAAAATCAACCAAAAACATGTCTGATTGTTCGAACTCAGATCGTGCAAAGTGACCCAGATCTCACCAAAGTGTCCAGGTCGTGTGAAAATTGATCCAGGTTGCGCGAAGTGGAACCAGGTCGTGTAAAAGTATCCAACTCGCACGAATTGAACCTTCAGTTCGCACGAGTTGAATTCCTCCAGTTCGCACGAAGTGAACTCCCAGTTCGCACCAGTTCAATTCGTACGGAGTGTTTGAAAGTGGGCAAAGTCATTTGAAAACCAGTTCGCACGAAGTGAAATATTAGTTCGATTTGACCAGATCGTTTGAACTATCTGTTATAGTGAACCTTCGAAACCGAAACATGGATTCTGAATTTTATAATGCATTTGCTACTGCCCCGGGTACTCCTGTTACTGTTGCTCAGAGTGTAACTATGGAAAATAAAACAGGAACGTTATAGAAACCCCCAAAGCTGATGAGCATTGAAGAATATTACAGTTGGCAAGAACGTTTCGAAAATTGGGTTCAAGAAAATCATCTAAGGTCTTGGGAATGTATTGAAACTAAGTACGTTCGACCTCGTAATAATGTGGGAGTTACAAAGAATATTTCTGAATTTACGGAAAAAGAAAGAGAAATGTATAAGGCATAAAAGATGATGATCAGTTTACTTCAACAAGCTGTGAAAGAAGACATTTTCATATTACTTCAACATGATGATAGTGCACGTTCAATTTGGGAAGCACTTCGTACAAAATTCAAAGGAAGTACGGAGATGATCAAGAATAAAAAGTCACTATTAAAGAAAGAATTTGAATTGTTCTCAAGTTTGCCGGGTGAAACTACAAAGACACTTATTGAAAGATATTGTCATTTAGTACGTTCAATGAGTCGGTTGGATATCACTAAAGATCGTGAGGAATGGGTTGAAAAATTAGTCGATGCTTTACCTCAAAAAGAATGGGGTACATATCTTATGATTTTGAAGAATACCGTAGAGTATGATAGATTAACAATTGCTCAATTCATTGAAAAACTTGAAGGATAAGATCTTGAACAACAAAAGATCGCTAGAATGAAAAATTCAAGTGGTCAGCAAGATATCAAAATGTATTACAAAGGTAATGTTCAAAATGTTGAAGCTAGTCCGAAGATCCAAACCGCTTTCAGCACAGAAAACTCATCCGGATCACTCAATCAAAGCTCAATCAACAACAGTGGATTTTCTTCATATCCGAGTGTTAATCCTAATGTTTCAACTCCAAATTATCAGTCTCAAAGCTCAAACAATGGTAATGGTCATGTGCTACAATGCAACATCGCGTTGCATCTTCAGAATGGTCAGAATTTCTCTGAAGAAGTCGCTAAAGGTCATATGGCATTACTAGTTATCATGTTAGAATCATATGAGGGTTTGGTTGCGGGAAGAATCGGAAATCCTATGTTAACAAAAGAGGATTACGATCAAATTGATGCTGAGGAAATGGAGTTAATGGATATTAAGTGGTGTTTAGCGAGCGTGTTGAGAAGAGCTGAGAAATTTAAGCAGATTACCGGAAGAAATGACTTTCGTGATGCTAATGTTTCTACTTTAGGTTTTGATAAGTCTAAAGTTACTTGTTTTCGGTGCAGGGAAAAAGGACATTTCAAGAGGGAATGTACCAACCGAGAAGCAGGTGGAGCTCAGAATCCTTTCAGGAACAATGATTATCATAGAAAAGCGATTTATCATCAAATTGCTCAACAGCCGCATCAACAACAATCTTCACAAACTTCACATGCTAGGAAGGATCTGATCGAAGAGCCATCAAAGAAAGCTTATCTAGTGCATCAAGAAGATGAAAGATTGCCAGAAGGATTTAGCTAGGACAAATACATTCCGGCTGAAAGTAATTCAAAGTTTAGAGCATTTATTGCACAGATCATTCAAGAGCCAGAGTTGATGAAAGAATGAATCGATGTGTTTGCAAATGATGAGGAAAGTCAAGATGGAGAGTCTGTTACTTCAGAAGATAGTTCAGAAAAGACACCAGCCTTTGATCAATCATCAATTGATAGCAGTGAAATTAAACAAATAAACATTGGTAAAACTCATCAATCTCCTGAAAGTTTCAAATTTTATTTTGCAGATAAATTGGAGAAGCTAAAGGAGAGACGAGCAGCAAAAGAAAAGAAAGAGGTAAAATGTGAGAAGGTTGTTCTGGTAGAAGAGAAGAATGAACAGAGTGGAGAGGTTAAAGTTGCTGAGAAGATTGTTGAAATTGAAAAGATTGTACAAGTCACAAAACCTTGTCTGAAATGTTTGGAACCATGCAAACATTGTGAAGAAAAAGATAAGAAGTATAGTGAGCTCGACGAGATGAAAGAAAAATTAGTGTTCGATGTTAAGTACGTGAAAGAATCTTATGATGTGTTGAACATAACAGTTAATCAGTTGGAAAAGACGAACTCAGAAAGAGAAGATGCTTTGACAATGATGAATGCAACAATGATGTCTAAGCAGAAGGCCATAAATCATTATATTGAAGAATGTGCTAAGTTGAAGAAGGAATTGGAGACTGAAAAGATTGAGAATGAAAGAATCAGACGATTATTGCAGAGTTACTCATGTTCTGATTACTTGATTGATAGAATCTATCCAACAGTGGCAGGTTTTGAAGCTTTTCAAGATAAGAAGTCGGAAGATACGGATACTGGTAAGAAACAAAGTGCAAATTACAACAAGTGTCCGCCTCCAATCTAGGAAGGTTATTCTCCCAGAAAACCAAACTCAGAACAAGTCAAAAGGGCAGTCAATATAAAGTTAAAGTCCGAAAAAACTAATGAGTTACCAGACAACATTGACGTCACATTCACATCGTCTGACACTGATCATGAGTCTGAGTTAATAAAGAAAGTTATCGATCAGGTGTTGGATAAAGATGAGGAGTCAGAGTCAAAGTCTGAATCTGAGAGTTCGAGTTCATCAGTCGACAGTTCGAAATCATCGGTCAAAAGGGTTTACAATAAAGAATTTCTGTTATCAAAAAATAATTTGAATGATGAACCAATCAAAGTGGCATATACTTTAAATGATTCAGCCAAATTATATTCTGGTGAGAAATTTCCAATTAAAAATGTGAAAATTGAATATTTTAAAACAATTTTTAAATTGATAAAAATAAAGTTTTCTGAAATAAAAGATAAAATGGGATTTTCAAAACCTAAATATACTTCTAGAGTTCAACAACGTTTAAACAAGAAGAAAGGTTTCGGTCCAGGTCATCAAAAGAAACCGAATCATAAAAGCAATTCTAAAAAGAAGGGTTTGGGTTTTGATGTTGAAAATAATCAAAATATTAAAGATTTTAAATCAAAAACTGTATTTGTTTCAGGGTTAAGTTCTGAAGAAGAGAAAAAGAGCTCATTCTGGAAGCAATCGAACAAAGCGTTTCTTGCAGAAAACAAAAACATGAGAAGAATGAAGCAAATCAGAAAAAGGAGACAAGAACCTTTTACCGATGCAACAAAGTTGGTCACATTGCCTGGAATTGTCCAAAGGCAACCAACACACAACAGGGAGTGTCTTCTAAACTCAAAGAAAAAGTTGTTGATAAAACTGAACCACCAACTGAAAAATTCAAAGTGTTTAAAAATTCAACATATGAAGTTGGTGAATGTTCTAAAAGGTTTTACAGAAGAAGAGTAAATCTTAACAACCAAACGTGGGTTGTTAAGAAATCAAATGTTAAATCTGGCGATGAATCTGACTCGTCAAAGTCAGAGGAGCCAGAATTTGGGCTAAAAAGAGAAAAGTCAGTACCGCCAATGGATGATGTCAATTTTCCACCATTGCGGGCTGCAAATTTAAAATCAAAAGTTGGAAAAGTGAAAATTTCGAATCAATTCTATTCTGAAAAGAAAGAATTCGATGTCGAAAAGGCTTTCAATGGGAAAGTGAAACATATCTTTGGTAAGATGGTCGATGGTAGGGAAAAAGGGGTAAAAGAATTCTATGAAACAAAAAGGAATGTTCAAAGGCCAAGTGAAATTGAACCGGATACACCCAAAGCTGGTCAGGTTAGGGTGTCTGTATTCCATGCTTAAAAATCCTGACTTGCCGGAACTCCCAGGTTGGTAATTGGGTAGTAGGAATCGGTATCATTCTTAAAAAGTGTTTGTTGTGAATTTCTTAAATTCAAAACTGTTATATTTCGACTTACAAATGTGTTTGTTGATAAGAACCTACAAGTGGTTAATCAAGGTCATTAAGTTGAACTTGATTTAACTTTCATACAAGTGAAAAAAAAAAGGAAAAGAGTTTTTACAAGTGGTTGAAAGAACAAAGTGATGAATGAATCCCCGATCCTACAAGTGGTGTGAGAATTCAACAAAACTATTTTTCCGGAAAAACCATTTTGATTAAAACAAACTTAAGTGTTTTGAAATCATAATGAGAAAATAGTTTGTTGACAAGGGGAGTTCTGATTGTTTAAAGCCAAGTGGATGGCGAATTGAAGAAATTCACATCAGTTTGTTATTTTACCTTGTACAGTTTATTGCGTTTATTTTCAAATTTTTCTTGAAATCAAAAAATGAAACATGTTTTTGATTTTAGGGGGAGTAAAAAATTTTAAAAATTTTGAAAATTTGAAAAATCTAAAAACATGATAAAATCTAAAAACCAAAAACATTGAAAACTCAAAATGAGTTTTGTTGTGAAAAAGAGGAAATGATAGTACATCAGTAGACAATCACAGTACGCTAAAGAATTGGAAAGTTAAAATGTGATAAACGGTCTCACTGATGATATGCCAGTAGATTTTTACACACTTAGTAGATTGTTGTCGAGATATGCACCTGAATATCAAACTTACTTATTTCGTGGGGAACATCTCTCGGATATATAGGTAACCCCTGAAATCTTGTTTGAAGGGCTTTCTATTTGCCATTTGATCTTTTTCATATTCAGGACAGAATTTTCTTTCTACCATAATCTTAAATTCTTCCCAACTCATAGCATAAGCCCTATTTCTTCCTTTAGCTTGTAACACAGTGTTCCACCATTCGAGTGCTCCCTCCTTGAAAAGATTTGACGCGTACATGACCTGATCATCTTTATCACATTTACTTATTGCAATTACTGCTTCGGTTTTCTCTAACCAACGCAGTGATGCAGTTGCTCCTTCATTGCCTGCAAATTCAGTGGGTTTACAGGCAAGGAATTCTTTGAAAGTGCAACCAGATGTTGCAGCTTTCAGTTTTTTAGGCGCGTGCTGTGGTTCATTATCATGATTAACATGATCATTGCCTCTGTTTACACTATTACTGTAGTTATCTTCAGAAATGTGTTTACTAGGAACGATTTGTTGCGGTTCGATTGGATTCTTTACAGCAGCAACGATTGCTGGAATAGCATTGGCTATTCCTTGAGCAACAATATTTTCGATATCTTGCTTAGTCATATATTGATCCCCTGGATGTTGCTCAGACTCATTAACCTCATTTACCGGTTCATTACCAATGTTTGCCATCTGATAATATATATAATTTTTTTATTAGTATCTGATAAATAACAATTATACATAAAAACAATCAGAAAATTTTACAATACATGTATAGTCAAAACTATTGATTTCTTGATTCCATTATATATATTTTATAGTATGCATCATTACACACCAATATCTTACAGAGTTTTATTCGTAGTTATTTTACAGACTAATTTCACTATTTACTTTTACTATTACACAACCACAATTTTACCATCCTACTATCTCTTGTCACTTGTTGTCCTAAAAACGAAGCTCCCTTTCATCATACTTCCAGGCAATTTGTCCCCCTATTTCCCTAATTCTATTTCCCGCATCCATCAGCTCTTCACCAAAATGGCGAAGTTCAGTCATATTTTCGTTACTCATTGGTGGATTAGGTAGGGGTTCTGGATCGAATTGTGGAAGAAAGGAATAAGGATCGTTGACAATATTTTGAAATTGCCAATCATTCGTCCACCATTCGTCCATTTCTAAAGGTTGGGGGTGGACTATTGGTTCTGGGATTGCCGGTTCAAAATTCATAGGGAGTGGATTTTCAATAGGATAGGTAAAAATATTAGTATGGACAGGCTGAATCGTCTCACAGCTTGCCAATAGAAAATCTATCTCCTCCTGAAAAGTCCTTCCCTGGTTTTGTTTGGAGCTCTCTCCAATTTCCATTGGTCTAGAACCTTGTCCAACTTCCATTTCTATATCTTTAGAATATTCCTCAAATTGCATTTCCATTTGCTTAGAATCTTTCTCGACTTCAGTTTTCATCTCTTGGAGTCTAGAACTTTTCCTGGTTATAATTTCTTTTCCTTTTTCTAAAGGATTGTTTATGTTAGGAAGTTTCGTAGCTGGCTTTTTCCTACGTATACGACTTCCCCACACGTAATTCTTTCTTTTCTTTCGTTTTGGCTTGTTCAAAGGTGGAGCCTTGAATTCTACCGGTTGTTCTACATCGGGAAAGTATCCAGTAAATTCTTTGGAAACTTCTATATTCACCGGGTAAAGATTGAGGTTTTGAAAGGCTTCAGATATCTCACTCATGCTGATGTAGCATATATGCAAAATGCATAAAATACTAAGTTAAAATCTTACAATAAATTTCATAAATAACTTTTAAAATTTATTGCACACTGCAAATTAATTTATTACAAAGATAACTGGAAAACATACTAAGGTTTATTGTAATTTTATTTATTTACTGCATAAGGTTTCGGAATTTGTAGGGGATAAGGTGCTAAAACTTAAATTAAGCTATTTAGAGATTTGCATTTTCTGCTACTGTGGCTAACAAATACAAATTTGCCCATTTCTCATCTAGATTGTCTTCCCAAGGTGATTTATTGATTAATTCCTGGGTTTCTCGTTTAATCTTCTTTTCTCGGATTTGCTCTTTACTTTTCTTAATAATCATACTCCTTTTTCTAGGGGAAAGTGGTTCCTCATATTGTGCTTTTCGCACAAATATTCCTTCTTCAAGAATTGTAGGGAGTTTTGAGGATTTGGTTTGGGATGTACTACCCTTCTCGTTGGATGATCTATCTAATTTAAGATAGATACTTGACAGCTTTTGCATACCCATACTGTAACTAACAAATAGTCAGTTAATAAAACACATACTCACATAATAGTAATCAGGAAAAAATTAAGTATTTCTAAATACTTAATTAGCTTAACTCAGTGGCTCTGATACCACCTTTATCTGTCACGGCCCCCGACCCGGTTTGACCCGTTTCAGGAGCCGCGAGACAGAAATCCCGTGGTATTTATTTAATTGAGTTTAACAGCGGAAGTTTATCATCAGGATCTTTTTAAAGCTAAAATTTTCCCGATTATTTTATTTCACAATTCGGGTTATAACCCCGGTAATTTACAATCATTTGATTTCACTAAGAAACATTTATTTTACAAAACATATTTCTTTATTTTATAATGAGCCACTTCCTTAAGCTTGCAATGCTTCACAACACTTTTTCTGAATTACAACAGATCACCTGAAATATGTTTGAAAAAGGTTTTGTCAGCGGGAAATACTGAGTGAATCATTCTATTTACTAAAATGATACATTTGTTATAATTTACAGTATTAAGGAAAATTACAATGTTTCTAATATCAAACCAAATACCCACATTACTTTATCACTCGACCCATTGGCCCATTCGTCCAATGGTGTCTGTGATTATGGTCATATCACCCCTTGGCTGCCCCAATGGTGAAGATTATCAAGTAATGTATACAAAACCCCACATACCGGCTGTAACTTGGTGATTACATAAACTTAATCCCTGTAATTATAACTTTGAAAATAAACATGATTTTGAAAGTAGTTTGATAAAAAGAGAATAACTCACATTGTTGATTTAACAGGGATAGAGTTTACTTTATGGATTAGCCTTGTTAACCTAATTTAAATAATAATGCACACAAAACTAGGTTAGTAATCAATACAGCATTTACGATAACTCACGAGATCAAATTCTCACAACGAACGACAAAGTGCAATACTTAAACATCCATCGAATTAACGACGAATGACAAAGTATAAGCCTAATGTGGGCGGCACTTAAACATCCATTGGATATATTGATCGTCGGAAAATGAATCGTAGCAGCGATCGAGTTATTACCCTGTTTTGCGGCGTCGATTTGTGAACTGTGTGTGTTTTTGTAGTATTTCGAACGTAACTCGCAGTGTATAAGGAATTTTTACGTCGTTTTAATTCCTGAATTCAAGTCCCAAGGCCCTCTATTTATAGGTGAATTTTGACCTTTACGCGGCCTGCGTAAGATCTAAGCTAATCTTACGCGGCCCGCGTAAGACCTATTTTTAGGCATAGGGTTGCCACGGTTGGGACTAGCCTTGCTGACTTGACAGTTTTCGTAAATTCAGTTTCTACAGCACACAATTTAGATAATCGTTACTAGGGTTTTACCCCCCCCCCCCCCCCTGAGTTTTAGGGGCCCTAATCCTGATTCCAAATGTTCTGAAAATTTTAGGGATTGTTCAGAATCACTTGGGTGTCTCAATTAGGGTTTCCTATTGGACAAATTAACTTAATAATTATGACTTTTGATGAGAGTTGTTACATTCTCCCCACCTTAATAAAAATCTCGTCCTCGAGATTTATTGGAATAATTGAGGATACTTTCTCTTCATTTCTGATTCCAGCTCCCAAGTGTAGTCGGGTCCTCTCCTTGAATCCACTTTACTTTAACTAGCACTAGTCGTTTGTGCTTGAGAAACTTCACTTTTCTGTCTTCTATCTGAAGAGGTTTCTCCACAAATTTTAATTTTTCGTTTACCTCTATGTCTTGAAGAGGTACTACCAGAGATTCATCTGCTAAACATTTCTTGAGATTGGATACATGAAATACATCATGTACTCCAGCTAATTCTTCTGGTAGTTGTAAACGATAAGCTACTGGTCCTATACGTTGGATCACTGGAAATGGTCCTACGTATCTTGGACTTAGCTTTCCTTTCTTACCGAATCTAACAACTCCTTTCCAAGGAGAAACTTTTAACAGTACTCTGTCTCCAACTTGGAATTCTAACGGCTTGCTTCTATTGTCTGCATAACTCTTCTGGCGATCTCTAGCCGTCTTCAGTCTTTCCTTGATTTGGGTGATTTTATCAGTCGTCTCTTGCACAATCTCCGGACCTGACAATTGACTTTCTCCTATTTCTGCCCAACAAACTGGAGTTCTGCACTTTCTTCCATATAGTGCTTCAAACGGGGCAGTTTCAATGCTTGAATGATAACTATTGTTATAGGAGAATTCAATTAATGGTAAGTGATCGTCCCAATTTCCACCAAAATCTATTACACATGCTCGGAGCATGTCTTCTAGAGTTTGGATTGTCCTTTCACTTTGTCCGTCTGTTTGAGGATGATAAGCAGTGCTTAGGTTTAGTCGAGTTCCCATTGCTTCTTGGAAACTTTTCCAGAAATGAGAAGTAAAACGACTATCCCTATCCGAAACAATGGAGAGTGGAACTCCATGTAAGGATACAACTTCATCTACATACAACTTTGCCAATTTTTCCATGCTAAAGGTTTCTTTCATAGGTAGAAAGTGAGCAAATTTGGTTAATCGGTCCACAATTACCCAAATCGCATCATTACCTTTTCTGGTCTTGGGTAACTTAGTAACAAAATCCATTGTTATGAGTTCCCATTTCCATACCGGCATTTCTAACTGTTGTAGTAGACCTGAAGGTTTCTGATGTTCCGCCTTAACTTGTGAACAAGTAAGACATTTAGAAACATATCTAGCTATATCCTTCTTCATGCCTATCCACCAGAAATTCTTTCTTAAATCTTGGTACATCTTATTGTTTCCTGGGTGTATAGTATACCTAGATTTATGAGCTTCTTCTAAAATTTTATTTCTTAGTTCTCCTTGTTTTGGTACCCAAATCCTTTTCTTATGGAATCTCCAAATTCCATCAGCTCCTTGTTCTAAATCTTTTATTCTTCCCTTCATTCCTTCAGCCACATCTTCTATTGCTATTTCTTGAAAGTATTTCAGTTGTTCCATTAAATCTAACTGTAGATTTAATCTGAGAGCACGAACCCGTCGTTGTTTCTCATTGTATTTACGACTTAAGGCATCTGCAACTACATTTGCTTTTCCCTCATGATATTGAATATCACAGTCGTAGTCACTTAAAATTTCCATCCATCTTCTTTGCCTCATGTTTAACTCTTTTTGCCCGAATATATATCTTAGACTTTTATGATCTGTATAGATAGTAAACTTACTTCCATACAGATAATGTCTCCAAATTTTCAGAGCAAAAATTACGGCTCCTAATTCTAAGTCATGAGTCGTATAATTTTCTTCGTGCTTTTTCAACTGTCTTGAAGCATACGCAATTACCTTCTTGCGTTGCATAAGCACACATCCAAATCCTAGTTTTGAAGCATCACAATATACTTCAAAATCTTCAGTTCCTTCTGGTAAGGCTAAGATTGGAGCATTGGTTAATTTCTGCTTTAATATTCTAAAGGCTTCTTCTTGTTTAGGTCCGCATTCGAACTTAACTGCTTTACAAGTTAGCTTAGTTAATGGTACAGCTATTTTGGAAAAATCCTTAATAAACCGTCTATAATACCCAACTAAACCTATAAAACTTCTAATTTCCATTGCTGTTTGCGGAACCTTCCAATTGGTAATTGCCTCTATCTTAGCAGGATCTACATGAATACCTTCATGATTCACCATGTGTCCTAAGAATTGCACTTCTTGTAACCAAAATTCACACTTCGAGAATTTGGCATAAAGCTTTTCTTTTCTTAACAAAGTTAAGAGTGCATGCAAGTGCTCACAATGTTCCGTTTGACTTTTGGAATAAATAAGTATATCGTCTATGAAAACAATTACAAATTTATCCAAATACGGTTTACAGATCCTATTCATCATGTCCATGAATGCAGCAGGAGCATTTGTTAACCCGAAGGGCATGACTGTAAACTCGTAATGACCATACCTAGTCCTAAAAGCAGTTTTAGGTATGTCTTCTTCTTGTACCTTCAATTGATGATATCCAGAACGTAAATCTATCTTAGAGAAGTATCTAGCTCCCTGAAGTTGATCGAATAGATCATCAATCCTAGGTAATGGGTATCGATTCTTAATTGTAATCTTATTCAGTTCTCTATAATCAATACACATTCTCATTGAACCATCCTTTTTCTTTACAAACAACACTGGAGCTCCCTACGGGGATGAGCTAGGTTGTATGAATCCTTTACTTAGTAATTCATCTAATTGCTTCTTTAGTTCTAACATTTCGGTAGGAGCTAACCGATAAGGTGCCTTGGCTATCGGTGTAGTTCCAGGAATTAGATGAATCCTAAATTCTACTTCCCTATCTGGTGGTAATCCTGGTAACTCTTCTGGAAATATATCCGGGTATTCTGAGACTACAGGGATCTCCTTAAGTTCTTTGTTCTTAGTATTAATGATTACCGAAATCATATATACTATTCCTTGCTTTCGTTCATAACTAGCAACTTTCATTACTGATATGAACTTCATGGGCTTACGAGGGTTATCTCCTGTTATCATGATTACTTCTCTGGTTGGTGTTTGAATTTCTATGGAATTCTTATCACAAAGAATTCGAGCATGGTTGGCCATTAACCAATCCATTCCTAACACAACATCAAATTCAGCTAATTTCATAGGTAACAGGTTTGCAGCAAATTTATGACCTGAAAGTTCTATTTCTACTTTTTGCAAAACCTGATCTATTTTAACTGAATTCCCATCTGCGGTTTCAACTGTAAAAATCTGCCTAATGTTGGTTAAAGGTAACTTAAGAGCTTGACAGAATAAAGTATTTATAAAACTTTGGTTTGCACCAGAGTCAAATAATACTTTTGCGTATACATTGTGAACTAAGAACGTACCAGCTATTACATCTGGGATGAGTTCTGCTTCTTGAGTGGTTAGCTGGAATGCTCTGACATTCTTTTTATTAGCTCCTTCGGTTGCCTTGGGTTTGTTGTCTACTGGTTTGATCAATTTAGGACATTCTGTTTTATAATGTCCCGCTTCTCCACAGTTAAAACAGATTATGGTTTTCTTTCTGCAGTTTTCTTCACGATGTCCTATACCTTTGCAAAGGTTACAGGTTATATTACATTTTCCATAATGTTTCCTTTTGCAATTTCTACAGAAAGGTGGATTTGAAGATTGCCCTGCTCCTTTTCTCTTGAAATTATTACTATTACCCACCCGAAATCCTTGGGTAATTTTCTGAGCCAGTTCCTTTTTCCTGTTTTCGTCTTGCGTACGTACCAATTCATCAGTTAGGGTGTTGGCTAGTTCCACGGCATCGTCAATAGTGCGAGGTCTCGCAGCTTTAACGATATTGCGGATTTCGCTAATTAATCCCCAAATATAGCGAGAAATGAGTACCGGTTCTGGCGAAGCCAGCGTTGGTACCACTCTAGCATATTCAAAGAATGTCGAAGTATAACCGCGACAATCCACATTCACCATCCGATGGTTTAGGAACTTATTTGCCATTTGATCTTTTTCATATTCAGGACAGAATTTTCTTTCTACCATAATCTTAAATTCTTCCCAACTCATAGCATAAGCCCTATTTCTTCCTTTAGCTTGTAACATAGTGTTCCACCATTCGAGTGCTCCCTCCTTGAAAAGATTTGACGCGTACATGACCTGATCATATTTATCACATTTACTTATTGCAATTACTGCTTCGGTTTTCTCTAACCAACGCAGTGATGCAGTTGCTCCTTCATTGCCTGCAAATTCAGTGGGTTTACTGGCAAGGAATTCTTTGAAAGTGCAACCAGATGTTGCAGCTTTCAGTTTTTTAGGCGCGTGCTGTGGTTCATTATCATGATTAACATGATCATTGCCTCTATTTACACTATTACTGAAGTTATCTTAAGAAATATGTTTACTAGGAATGATTTGTTGCGGTTCGATTGGATTCTTTACAGCAGCAACGATTGCTGGAATAGCATTGGCTATTCCTTGAGCAACAATATTTTCGATATCTTGCTTAGTCATATATTGATCCCCTGGATGTTGCTCAGACTCATTAACCTCATTTACCGGTTCATTACCAATGTTTGCCATCTGATAATATATATAATTTTTTTATTAGTATCTGATAAATAACAATTATACATAAAAACAATCAGAAAATTTTACAATACATGTATAGTCAAAACTATTGATTTCTTGATTCCATTATATATATTTTATAGTATGCATCATTACACACCAATATCTTACAGAGTTTTATTCGTAGTTATTTTACAGACTAATTTCACTATTTACTTTTACTATTACACAACCACAATTTTACCATCCTACTATCTCTTGTCACTTGTTGTCCTAAAAACGAAGCTCCCTTTCATCATACTTCCAGGCAATTTGTCCCCCTATTTCCCTAATTCTATTTCCCGCATCCATCAGCTCTTCACCAAAATGGCGAAGTTCAGTCATATTTTCGTTACTCATTGGTGGATTAGGTAGGGGTTCTGGATCGAATTGTGGAAGAAAGGAATAAGGATCGTTGACAATATTTTGAAATTGCCAATCATTCGTCCACCATTCGTCCATTTCTAAAGGTTGGGGGTGGACTATTGGTTCTGGGATTGCCGGTTCAAAATTCATAGGGAGTGGATTTTCAATAGGATAGGTAAAAATATTAGTATGGACAGGCTGAATCGTCTCACAGCTTGCCAATAGAAAATCTATCTCCTCCTGAAAAGTCCTTCCCTGGTTTTGTTTGGAGCTCTCTCCAATTTCCATTGGTCTAGAACCTTGTCCAACTTCCATTTCTATATCTTTAGAATATTCCTCAAATTGCATTTCCATTTGCTTAGAATCTTTCTCGACTTCAGTTTTCATCTCTTGGAGTCTAGAACTTTTCCTGGTTATAATTTCTTTTCCTTTTTCTAAAGGATTGTTTATGTTAGGAAGTTTCGTAGCTGGCTTTTTCCTACGTATACGACTTCCCCACACGTAATTCTTTCTTTTCTTTCGTTTTGGCTTGTTCAAAGGTGGAGCCTTGAATTCTACCGGTTGTTCTACATCGGGAAAGTATCCAGTAAATTCTTTGGAAACTTCTATATTCACCGGGTAAAGATTGAGGTTTTGAAAGGCTTCAGATATCTCACTCATGCTGATGTAGCATATATGCAAAATGCATAAAATACTAAGTTAAAATCTTACAATAAATTTCATAAATAACTTTTAAAATTTATTGCACACTGCAAATTAATTTATTACAAAGATAACTGGAAAACATACTAAGGTTTATTGTAATTTTATTTATTTACTGCATAAGGTTTCGGAATTTGTAGGGGATAAGGTGCTAAAACTTAAATTAAGCTATTTAGAGATTTGCATTTTCTGCTACTGTGGCTAACAAATACAAATTTGCCCATTTCTCATCTAGATTGTCTTCCCAAGGTGATTTATTGATTAATTCCTGGGTTTCTCGTTTAATCTTCTTTTCTCGGATTTGCTCTTTACTTTTCTTAATAATCATACTCCTTTTTCTAGGGGAAAGTGGTTCCTCATATTGTGCTTTTCGCACAAATATTCCTTCTTCAAGAATTGTAGGGAGTTTTGAGGATTTGGTTTGGGATGTACTACCCTTCTCGTTGGATGATCTATCTAATTTAAGATAGATACTTGACAGCTTTTGCATACCCATACTGTAACTAACAAATAGTCAGTTAATAAAACACATACTCACATAATAGTAATCAGGAAAAAATTAAGTATTTCTAAATACTTAATTAGCTTAACTCAGTGGCTCTGATACCACCTTTATCTGTCACGGCCCCCGACCCGGTTTGACCCGTTTCAGGAGCCGCGAGACAGAAATCCCGTGGTATTTATTTAATTGAGTTTAACAGCGGAAGTTTATCATCAGGATCTTTTTAAAGCTAAAATTTTCCCGATTATTTTATTTCACAATTCGGGTTATAACCCCGGTAATTTACAATCATTTGATTTCACTAAGAAACCTTTATTTTACAAAACATATTTCTTTATTTTATAATGAGCCACTTCCTTAAGCTTGCAATGCTTCACAACACTTTTTCTGAATTACAACAGATCACCTGAAATATGTTTGAAAAAGGTTTTGTCAGCGGGAAATACTGAGTGAATCATTCTATTTACTAAAATGATACATTTGTTATAATTTACAGTATTAAGGAAAATTACAATGTTTCTAATATCAAACCAAATACCCACATTACTTTATCACTCGACCCATTGGCCCATTCGTCCAATGGTGTCTGTGATTATGGTCATATCACCCCTTGGCTGCCCCAATGGTGAAGATTATCAAGTAATGTATACAAAACCCCACATACCGGCTGTAACTTGGTGATTACATAAACTTAATCCCTGTAATTATAACTTTGAAAATAAACATGATTTTGAAAGTAGTTTGATAAAAAGAGAATAACTCACATTGTTGATTTAACAGGGATAGAGTTTACTTTATGGATTAGCCTTGTTAACCTAATTTAAATAATAATGCACACAAAACTAGGTTAGTAATCAATACAGCATTTACGATAACTCACGAGATCAAATTCTCACAACGAACGACAAAGTGCAATACTTAAACATCCATCGAATTAACGACGAATGACAAAGTATAAGCCTAATGTGGGCGGCACTTAAACATCCATTGGATATATTGATCGTCGGAAAATGAATCGTAGCAGCGATCGAGTTATTACCCTGTTTTGCGGCGTCGATTTGTGAACTGTGTGTGTTTTTGTAGTATTTCGAACGTAACTCGCAGTGTATAAGGAATTTTTACGTCGTTTTAATTCCTGAATTCAAGTCCCAAGGCCCTCTATTTATAGGTGAATTTTGACCTTTACGCGGCCTGCGTAAGATCTAAGCTAATCTTACACGGCCCGCGTAAGACCTATTTTTAGGCATAGGGTTGCCACGGTTGGGACTAGCCTTGCTGACTTGACAGTTTTCGTAAATTCAGTTTCTACAGCACACAATTTAGATAATCGTTACTAGGGTTTTACCCCCCCCCCCCCCTGAGTTTTAGGGGCCCTAATCCTGATTCCAAATGTTCTGAAAATTTTAGGGATTGTTCAGAATCACTTGGGTGTCTCAATTAGGGTTTCCTATTGGACAAATTAACTTAATAATTATGACTTTTGATGAGAGTTGTTACATTCTCCCCACCTTAATAAAAATCTCGTCCTCGAGATTTATTGGAATAATTGAGGATACTTTCTCTTCATTTCTGATTCTAGCTCCCAAGTGTAGTCGGGTCCTCTCCTTGAATCCACTTTACTTTAACTAGCACTAGTCGTTTGTGCTTGAGAAACTTCACTTTTCTGTCTTCTATCTGAAGAGGTTTCTCCACAAATTTTAATTTTTCGTTTACCTCTATGTCTTGAAGAGGTACTACCAGAGATTCATCTGCTAAACATTTCTTGAGATTGGATACATGAAATACATCATGTACTCCAGCTAATTCTTCTGGTAGTTGTAAACGATAAGCTACTGGTCCTATACGTTGGATCACTGGAAATGGTCCTACGTATCTTGGACTTAGCTTTCCTTTCTTACCGAATCTAACAACTCCTTTCCAAGGAGAAACTTTTAACAGTACTCTGTCTCCAACTTGGAATTCTAACGGCTTGCTTCTATTGTCTGCATAACTCTTCTGGCGATCTCTAGCCGTCTTCAGTCTTTCCTTGATTTGGGTGATTTTATCAGTCGTCTCTTGCACAATCTCCGGACCTGACAATTGACTTTCTCCTATTTCTGCCCAACAAACTGGAGTTCTGCACTTTCTTCCATATAGTGCTTCAAACGGGGCAGTTTCAATGCTTGAATGATAACTATTGTTATAGGAGAATTCAATTAATGGTAAGTGATCGTCCCAATTTCCACCAAAATCTATTACACATGCTCGGAGCATGTCTTCTAGAGTTTGGATTGTCCTTTCACTTTGTCCGTCTGTTTGAGGATGATAAGCAGTGCTTAGGTTTAGTCGAGTTCCCATTGCTTCTTGGAAACTTTTCCAGAAATGAGAAGTAAAACGACTATCCCTATCCGAAACAATGGAGAGTGGAACTCCATGTAAGGATACAACTTCATCTACATACAACTTTGCCAATTTTTCCATGCTAAAGGTTTCTTTCATAGGTAGAAAGTGAGCAAATTTGGTTAATCGGTCCACAATTACCCAAATCGCATCATTACCTTTTCTGGTCTTGGGTAACTTAGTAACAAAATCCATTGTTATGAGTTCCCATTTCCATACCGGCATTTCTAACTGTTGTAGTAGACCTGAAGGTTTCTGATGTTCCGCCTTAACTTGTGAACAAGTAAGACATTTAGAAACATATCTAGCTATATCCTTCTTCATGCCTATCCACCAGAAATTCTTTCTTAAATCTTGGTATATCTTATTGTTTCCTGGGTGTATAGTATACCTAGATTTATGAGCTTCTTCTAAAATTTTATTTCTTAGTTCTCCTTGTTTTGGTACCCAAATCCTTTTCTTATGGAATCTCCAAATTCCATCAGCTCCTTGTTCTAAATCTTTTATTCTTCCCTTCATTCCTTCAGCCACATCTTCTATTGCTATTTCTTGAAAGTATTTCAGTTGTTCCATTAAATCTAACTGTAGATTTAATCTGAGAGCACGAACCCGTCGTTGTTTCTCATTGTATTTACGACTTAAGGCATCTGCAACTACATTTGCTTTTCCCTCATGATATTGAATATCACAGTCGTAGTCACTTAAAATTTCCATCCATCTTCTTTGCCTCATGTTTAACTCTTTTTGCCCGAATATATATCTTAGACTTTTATGATCTGTATAGATAGTAAACTTACTTCCATACAGATAATGTCTCCAAATTTTCAGAGCAAAAATTACGGCTCCTAATTCTAAGTCATGAGTCGTATAATTTTCTTCGTGATTTTTCAACTGTCTTGAAGCATACGCAATTACCTTCTTGCGTTGCATAAGCACACATCCAAATCCTAGTTTTGAAGCATCACAATATACTTCAAAATCTTCAGTTCCTTCTGGTAAGGCTAAGATTGGAGCATTGGTTAATTTCTGCTTTAATATTCTAAAGGCTTCTTCTTGTTTAGGTCCGCATTCGAACTTAACTGCTTTACAAGTTAGCTTAGTTAATGGTACAGCTATTTTGGAAAAATCCTTAATAAACCGTCTATAATACCCAACTAAACCTATAAAACTTCTAATTTCCATTGCTGTTTGCGGAACCTTCCAATTGGTAATTGCCTCTATCTTAGCAGGATCTACATGAATACCTTCATGATTCACCATGTGTCCTAAGAATTGCACTTCTTGTAACCAAAATTCACACTTCGAGAATTTGGCATAAAGCTTTTCTTTTCTTAACAAAGTTAAGAGTGCATGCAAGTGCTCACAATGTTCCGTTTGACTTTTGGAATAAATAAGTATATCGTCTATGAAAACAATTACAAATTTATCCAAATACGGTTTACAGATCCTATTCATCATGTCCATGAATGCAGCAGGAGCATTTGTTAACCCGAAGGGCATGACTGTAAACTCGTAATGACCATACCTAGTCCTAAAAGCAGTTTTAGGTATGTCTTCTTCTTGTACCTTCAATTGATGATATCCAGAACGTAAATCTATCTTAGAGAAGTATCTAGCTCCCTGAAGTTGATCGAATAGATCATCAATCCTAGGTAATGGGTATCGATTCTTAATTGTAATCTTATTCAGTTCTCTATAATCAATACACATTCTCATTGAACCATCCTTTTTCTTTACAAACAACACTGGAGCTCCCTACGGGGATGAGCTAGGTTGTATGAATCCTTTACTTAGTAATTCATCTAATTGCTTCTTTAGTTCTAACATTTCGGTAGGAGCTAACCGATAAGGTGCCTTGGCTATCGGTGTAGTTCCAGGAATTAGATGAATCCTAAATTCTACTTCCCTATCTGGTGGTAATCCTGGTAACTCTTCTGGAAATATATCCGGGTATTCTGAGACTACAGGGATCTCCTTAAGTTCTTTGTTCTTAGTATTAATGATTACCGAAATCATATATACTATTCCTTGCTTTCGTTCATAACTAGCAACTTTCATTACTGATATGAACTTCATGGGCTTACGAGGGTTATCTCCTGTTATCATGATTACTTCTCTGGTTGGTGTTTGAATTTCTATGGAATTCTTATCACAAAGAATTCAAGCATGGTTGGCCATTAACCAATCCATTCCTAACACAACATCAAATTCAGCTAATTTCATAGGTAACAGGTTTGCAGCAAATTTATGACCTGAAAGTTCTATTTCTACTTTTTGCAAAACCTGATCTATTTTAACTGAATTCCCATCTGCGGTTTCAACTGTAAAAATCTGCCTAATGTTGGTTAAAGGTAACTTAAGAGCTTGACAGAATAAAGTATTTATAAAACTTTGGTTTGCACCAGAGTCAAATAATACTTTTGCGTATACATTGTGAACTAAGAACGTACCAGCTATTACATCTGGGATGAGTTCTGCTTCTTGAGTGGTTAGCTGGAATGCTCTGACATTCTTTTTATTAGCTCCTTCGGTTGCCTTGGGTTTGTTGTCTACTGGTTTGATCAATTTAGGACATTCTGTTTTATAATGTCCCGCTTCTCCACAGTTAAAACAGATTATGGTTTTCTTTCTGCAGTTTTCTTCACGATGTCCTATACCTTTGCAAAGGTTACAGGTTATATTACATTTTCCATAATGTTTCCTTTTGCAATTTCTACAGAAAGGTGGATTTGAAGATTGCCCTGCTCCTTTTCTCTTGAAATTATTACTATTACCCACCCGAAATCCTTGGGTAATTTTCTGAGCCAGTTCCTTTTTCCTGTTTTCGTCTTGCGTACGTACCAATTCATCAGTTAGGGTGTTGGCTAGTTCCACGGCATCGTCAATAGTGCGAGGTCTCGCAGCTTTAACGATATTGCGGATTTCGCTAATTAATCCCCAAATATAGCGAGAAATGAGTACCGGTTCTGGCGAAGCCAGCGTTGGTACCACTCTAGCATATTCAAAGAATGTCGAAGTATAACCGCGACAATCCACATTCACCATCCGATGGTTTAGGAACTTATTTGCCATTTGATCTTTTTCATATTCAGGACAGAATTTTCTTTCTACCATAATCTTAAATTCTTCCCAACTCATAGCATAAGCCCTATTTCTTCCTTTAGCTTGTAACATAGTGTTCCACCATTCGAGTGCTCCCTCCTTGAAAAGATTTGACGCGTACATGACCTGATCATATTTATCACATTTACTTATTGCAATTACTGCTTCGGTTTTCTCTAACCAACGCAGTGATGCAGTTGCTCCTTCATTGCCTGCAAATTCAGTGGGTTTACTGGCAAGGAATTCTTTGAAAGTGCAACCAGATGTTGCAGCTTTCAGTTTTTTAGGCGCGTGCTGTGGTTCATTATCATGATTAACATGATCATTGCCTCTATTTACACTATTACTGAAGTTATCTTAAGAAATATGTTTACTAGGAATGATTTGTTGCGGTTCGATTGGATTCTTTACAGCAGCAACGATTGCTGGAATAGCATTGGCTATTCCTTGAGCAACAATATTTTCGATATCTTGCTTAGTCATATATTGATCCCCTGGATGTTGCTCAGACTCATTAACCTCATTTACCGGTTCATTACCAATGTTTGCCATCTGATAATATATATAATTTTTTTATTAGTATCTGATAAATAACAATTATACATAAAAACAATCAGAAAATTTTACAATACATGTATAGTCAAAACTATTGATTTCTTGATTCCATTATATATATTTTATAGTATGCATCATTACACACCAATATCTTACAGAGTTTTATTCGTAGTTATTTTACAGACTAATTTCACTATTTACTTTTACTATTACACAACCACAATTTTACCATCCTACTATCTCTTGTCACTTGTTGTCCTAAAAACGAAGCTCCCTTTCATCATACTTCCAGGCAATTTGTCCCCCTATTTCCCTAATTCTATTTCCCGCATCCATCAGCTCTTCACCAAAATGGCGAAGTTCAGTCATATTTTCGTTACTCATTGGTGGATTAGGTAGGGGTTCTGGATCGAATTGTGGAAGAAAGGAATAAGGATCGTTGACAATATTTTGAAATTGCCAATCATTCGTCCACCATTCGTCCATTTCTAAAGGTTGGGGGTGGACTATTGGTTCTGGGATTGCCGGTTCAAAATTCATAGGGAGTGGATTTTCAATAGGATAGGTAAAAATATTAGTATGGACAGGCTGAATCGTCTCACAGCTTGCCAATAGAAAATCTATCTCCTCCTGAAAAGTCCTTCCCTGGTTTTGTTTGGAGCTCTCTCCAATTTCCATTGGTCTAGAACCTTGTCCAACTTCCATTTCTATATCTTTAGAATATTCCTCAAATTGCATTTCCATTTGCTTAGAATCTTTCTCGACTTCAGTTTTCATCTCTTGGAGTCTAGAACTTTTCCTGGTTATAATTTCTTTTCCTTTTTCTAAAGGATTGTTTATGTTAGGAAGTTTCGTAGCTGGCTTTTTCCTACGTATACGACTTCCCCACACGTAATTCTTTCTTTTCTTTCGTTTTGGCTTGTTCAAAGGTGGAGCCTTGAATTCTACCGGTTGTTCTACATCGGGAAAGTATCCAGTAAATTCTTTGGAAACTTCTATATTCACCGGGTAAAGATTGAGGTTTTGAAAGGCTTCAGATATCTCACTCATGCTGATGTAGCATATATGCAAAATGCATAAAATACTAAGTTAAAATCTTACAATAAATTTCATAAATAACTTTTAAAATTTATTGCACACTGCAAATTAATTTATTACAAAGATAACTGGAAAACATACTAAGGTTTATTGTAATTTTATTTATTTACTGCATAAGGTTTCGGAATTTGTAGGGGATAAGGTGCTAAAACTTAAATTAAGCTATTTAGAGATTTGCATTTTCGGCTACTGTGGCTAACAAATACAAATTTGCCCATTTCTCATCTAGATTGTCTTCCCAAGGTGATTTATTGATTAATTCCTGGGTTTCTCGTTTAATCTTCTTTTCTCGGATTTGCTCTTTACTTTTCTTAATAATCATACTCCTTTTTCTAGGGGAAAGTGGTTCCTCATATTGTGCTTTTCGCACAAATATTCCTTCTTCAAGAATTGTAGGGAGTTTTGAGGATTTGGTTTGGGATGTACTACCCTTCTCGTTGGATGATCTATCTAATTTAAGATAGATACTTGACAGCTTTTGCATACCCATACTGTAACTAACAAATAGTCAGTTAATAAAACACATACTCACATAATAGTAATCAGGAAAAAATTAAGTATTTCTAAATACTTAATTAGCTTAACTCAGTGGCTCTGATACCACCTTTATCTGTCACGGCCCCCGACCCGGTTTGACCCGTTTCAGGAGCCGCGAGACAGAAATCCCGTGGTATTTATTTAATTGAGTTTAACAGCGGAAGTTTATCATCAGGATCTTTTTAAAGCTAAAATTTTCCCGATTATTTTATTTCACAATTCGGGTTATAACCCCGGTAATTTACAATCATTTGATTTCACTAAGAAACCTTTATTTTACAAAACATATTTCTTTATTTTATAATGAGCCACTTCCTTAAGCTTGCAATGCTTCACAACACTTTTTCTGAATTACAACAGATCACCTGAAATATGTTTGAAAAAGGTTTTGTCAGCGGGAAATACTGAGTGAATCATTCTATTTACTAAAATGATACATTTGTTATAATTTACAGTATTAAGGAAAATTACAATGTTTCTAATATCAAACCAAATACCCACATTACTTTATCACTCGACCCATTGGCCCATTCGTCCAATGGTGTCTGTGATTATGGTCATATCACCCCTTGGCTGCCCCAATGGTGAAGATTATCAAGTAATGTATACAAAACCCCACATACCGGCTGTAACTTGGTGATTACATAAACTTAATCCCTGTAATTATAACTTTGAAAATAAACATGATTTTGAAAGTAGTTTGATAAAAAGAGAATGACTCACATTGTTGATTTAACACGGATAGAGTTTACTTTATGGATTAGCCTTGTTAACCTAATTTAAATAATAATGCACACAAAACTGGGTTAGTAATCAATACAGCATTTACGATAACTCACGAGATCAAATTCTCACAACGAAAGACAAAGTGCAATACTTAAACATCCATCGAATTAACGACGAATGACAAAGTATAACCCTAATGTGGGCGGCACTTAAACATCCATTGGATATATTGATCGTCGGAAAATGAATCGTAGCAGCGATCGAGTTATTACCCTGTTTTGCGGCGTCGATTTGTGAACTGTGTGTGTTTTTGTAGTATTTCGAACGTAACTCGCAGTGTATAAGGATTTTTTACATCGTTTTAATTCCTGAATTCAAGTCCCAAGGCCATCTATTTATAGGTGAATTTTGACCTTTACGCGGCCCGCGTAAGATCTAAGCTAACCTTACGCGGCCCGCGTAAGACCTATTTTTAGGCATAGGGTTGCCACGGTTGGGACTAGCCTTGCTGACTTGACAGTTTTCGTAAATTCAGTTTCTACAGCACACAATTTAGATAATCGTTACTAGGTTTTTACCCCCCCCCCCCTGAGTTTTATGGGCCCTAATCCTGATTCCAAATGTTCTGAAAATTTTAGGGATTGTTCAGAATCACTTGGGTGTCTCAATTAGGGTTTCCTATTGGACAAATTAATTTAATAATTATGACTTTTGATGAGAGTTGTTACACTCATGGTCTCGCATTACCCATTTACAGATATCATTAGTGTACATTCACCTGTAAGACTGAATATAGGAGTCTGGATACGAGAGTATATTCTGAGGTTGGACACACGAATAAGTTAAGTTCTTAAAACACTAATCTCGTATCTCGAATCAATTGAAATTTGTGTGAAAATTTAAGTGGATTAGTATACTGACAATCTAAGTGAATTGTTTAGAACTTAAAGTGTTTAAAGCTCAACGGTGCTAGTGATTTGTCAAAAACTGATATGATTCTCTTACACAAACTCACAAAAATATTGTCTGTATATAGTTTATTTCCCAAAATCTTAAAAATCCAAAAAGAATGTGTTTTAGCATAAAATTTTGAAAATTCAAAAAGATTTTTATTTCATCTTATTTTTGACAACTGACGTTGGAAAGCTGAGTTTCAAAATTCCAAGTGTTGAACATGATGAACAACAGGATTGGGAGAGTTTGTTTGAAATGTTTTTGAAATGATTAAATGGTTTCAAATTAATGAAATGTCAAATTTGTGTGTTACAAATACAAGTGGTTAAGTCTAAAATTGTTAAATCTTAACAAGTGTGAAATTTACTTTTGAACAGAGTATGTGCATGTAAAAAGCTTTGAAAGAGCTAAGGTTCGACTCCTAAGGAATTTCTGCAAAAGCATATGCAGATTAGAACCAGGTTTCTGATCGTGTTGCTACGGAGAGCCGGGAGACGTTCCTGAATATGTGAAAGCCTGTAGATAGAAAATTCCAGACTGCGATCCCAGCTTATGGAAAGGGGGAGTCTGAAGTTGATAAGAGCTAGTTTACGATTCTGGAACAGCATTCGAGATAGAAGCTGCTGATGCTGATGAACTTAAAGAATCAAGAGATCTGATCAAGAGAATTAGAAAGATTAGAGTCAGATTGAGATTATGATAGAAGAAGAGAGAGATTGAGGATGCTTAAAGAGAAAGATACTTTGGAGAGAGCGAGAAGACTGGTCAAGACTGAAGACTCAATACACTGAAGACTCGTCAACATCCAAGGGAGAGTTGGTTGGTGCATATGTCTGTTGACTTCGTCTTGTATCGAGTCATGTAATAGAATTGATAGACCAAGACACGTAGTTTGAGAAAAACGGGAAACAGGCAAGAACCAGCCAGTCCACACGAACTGACTAGTTTGTGCGAACTGGACCATACCAGTTCGTGCGAACCGGGATGCCTGGTTTGTGCGAAGTGGCTTGCCTATATATAGTGGGTCTTGGATTTCATTTGTAGAACTTTGGATTCGGGTAGCGAAGCTCTGCCAAAGTGTCTCCAGCTCGTGTAACAGTGTTATATCAATACAATTGACAGTTAATCTACTTTTAAGTGCATATCAAGCTGAATGAAGATCAAATCAATGAATTCCGCCTCTGATTTGGTCTAGAACTCTTCTGATCGACTCGTTTTGATCGATTCAACGATCCTACTACTACCGGAAACAGGCACCAGCAAAATTGGCATAAACCAAATCCTTAACCCTAGTCAGCGACTTATGGGAGTTAACTCTTACGAATCAATCAGGACATAAGCGATGACAATTGACTATAGTGTGGAATGTGTAACTGACAGCACAATGAGTAGCGCCTTAGGACGCGACACGAAATGTGAGAAGATGGACCTTGTTTGTGGAAGATCATAGGGCTCCGTTTCAAGCAACGACATTAGAGGCAACAGTCACGGCAATATCAAGCTACTCGTAATTGTAGCCAACATTATGGAAATTGAAGGTGCCTACGACATGTATTGGCCGTTGCCAAATCAAGACAACAACAACCAAGAGAACGACGGCAGTACTGGAAATTCTTGTAGCAAAAACAACAACACTGGAAGTGATGCTCATGGAAGGGCATTTAGGATTGGCATGGGCGATGCCAGGATTATAGCAACATGGTGGCCTACACGTTCTTGGTAACGAATCGCTTCGTCTCTGTTATGTTTAACCCTGATGCTTCTTGAAACCAAACCTGTTGTGGAATCAACTGATGGCAAGACAAATGAAACCTCAAATGTTCGTGGAGATGTAAACTCGACCTTGTGGGACAAGTGTTTGACAACGACCTTCCTTCTACTATCCTTGTTAGTTTTGATGCAGTAGTTAGTGTAGATTGGTTATTCCGATATCGCGCAGATATACCCCGTAAGGAGAAAACTTTGCGTATCCCTCTCTCTAGTGGAGAATGGTCGTCTGTCCTAAAGTATCAGAGTGGTGTAAAGGTTAGCATCATTTTAGCAATGAAAGCCTAGAAGTGTCTACGGAAGGGTTACCCCGCTATGTTAGCAATCGTTACTTATGATAAGGCAAAGGAAAAGAGGATCGGGGATCCACCAATTGTTCGTGATTTCTCTCGGTGTGTTACCTGAGGAACTATCCGGCTTACTTCCACAATTGTAGGGAAGAATCCCAGTTTGATCTCATGGCAGAGGCAGCCCTGATTACTCGTACTCCTTACCGTTCTGCACCAGGAGGGTTGCAAGAATTGTTTAATCAACTACAGGAACTGTTGGACAAGAGTTTTGTCGGACCTAGTTTTTCGCTTTGGGGAGTCTCAGTTATATCCGTTAAGATAAGCCTTTTCATATGTGTACTGATTAACGAGAACTCAGCAGTGTGGCAGTCAAGAACCGTTCGCCTCGGCCATGTATTGACAACCTGTTGACCAGTTGCGAGGGTCAAGCTCCTATTCGAGGATTGACCAACGAACGAGCTATCATCAGATGGAAGTCCAAGGGGAGCATGTTCCTAAAACGGCATATCGAACGCAGTGCGGCCATTGCGACTTTATATTCCATGACCTTTGGGTTAATCAGCACACCAGCAGCTTTTGGATCACATGAAGCGACCATGCTCATTGATGACGTTTTGAATCATTTCCAGGAGAAGGGAACATCATGGGCGGCATTTGTATCTTATTTTAGAGTACCTGAGGGAGAAGCCACTCCGTGCGAAGTCTTGTTAAATGTAACTTCTGGATTTGAGAGGTACATTTTGGTCGTGTAATCGACTAAGTAGGAATACACTTGGATCTCGCTAAGATCTTTTTGTTAGAAACTGATCGACACCAAAGATTCCTTCGGGGAATACAACAATTCCTTGGTTTCGCTAGATACTATCACAGATTCATCATTGGATTTTTGAATATTATGCCGCTTTAAACTCTTTAGCACAACGGGGTGCTGTGAATCTATGGGAGACAAAACAGGGGAACGTCTTTTCAGCTTTTGAAACCCAACTCTGCAATGCACTGGGCATCGCTTCTATCCGAGGGTACTGATGATCTAGTGGTATACCATGATGGTTCGAATCAGAGTCCCAGTTACGTCTCGATGCAACACGAGAAGGTGATGACTCACATAATGGAGTTACGAAGAGGAACTGCATGACACACAACCTGCGGTGGAAACCGTGGTCTTTGGATTTAAATTGGAGGCATTACTTGGACGGTACCAAATGCACTGCTTAGACCGATCATAAGAGCCTCCAGTGTACCCTTGTTTCGAAAGAGTTAAACATGTGATGGCATCACTGGATGGAACTCTCGAGCGATTACGACTATGGAACCTAAACACGTAAGAGCATGCAGCTCACCATCGACTCTAGCCTACCAGATCAGATTCGCCCTGTTTCAAACCAAAGCACTAAAGGAAGAGAATTTTCAAGTTGGGTCCATGCGGTGCATGGAGGAACAACTTTTGGCAAATTGGACGATATTCGCTACTTCAAGGAACGACTATGGAATCCACTATACGGCAACCGTAGGGAACTTGTGTTGGGCAAAGCACACCGGCCTCGATGATCTAGTCATCTGGGTTTTGATAAGAGATATTAGGATTTATAAATCTTGTACTGGTGACCGGGCATGAAGACCCCCATAGTCTAGTATGTGAAAGTCAAGGTGAAATATCAGAAACCTTCTACTTTGTGCCAGCAACCTGAGACACCCATATGGAAATGGGAGCTGACTACCATGGATTTTGTCACTCTCCTTCTTGAAACCCGAAATGGAAACAATATCACTTGGGCGATCGTTAATTGTCTCATGTAACCGGTTCACTTTCTTGCAAATAAGGAAAACTAAAAAAGCCTTCGTATCTTGTGAGTATTTACCTGTGAAGGGCGGTTTCTAGGCACAGAGTGCCAACTCCTATTACTTCTAATTTTGACCTACGTTTGTACCCGATCTGTGACAGGCAATACACAAATCTCTTGACTCACGTCTGGACCAGAGCATTGTTTATCGTCGTTGGACAAACGGTCAGAGTAAACAAACCCTCCTGACACTCGAACACATGCTGCAAACATGTGTGTGTTTGGCTTTAGTGAAAATTTGAAGGACTCTTACCTATGGTTGAGTTCTACTACTGCAGTTACCATTCTAGTATCCAGACAGCTCTGTTGAGGCATTGCATGGACGATAATGCCAACCTCCTTGTTGGACTAAGATGGTTGACAACTTAATTACGGCTCCAGGACTTGTACTCAAAACTCTTGGAAAGATTGTTTGGATCGGGAGTTGTTTGGCAGCAACGCGTGACTACCAAGAAAGCTGATAAGCTTAGGAAACGCTGGAAGATCGCTGTAGGCGATCTTATCATGTTGAAATTCTCACCCTGGGAGGTTGTGGTACGCTTGGGAAGTGTGGCAAGCTTAACTTACATCACGTTGGGCCATACAACATTCTAGGAGGAACCGGTAACGTGGCCCACAAACTCGAGCTATCTGACGGATTGGGTAACGTTCACGATGTCACTTATGTCTCGAATCTAAAGAAGCGTTAGTCGGATGAAACACTTGTTGTACCACCTCAAGAATTAAAAATCGACGATAAATTGCAGTTCGTCGAAGAACCTATTGAAATCATGGATCACGAAGTTAGGGTTCATAAACATAGCCGAATCCCAATCGTGAGAGTTCGGTGGAACTCAAGACGTGGACCGGAGTTCACGTGGGATGATGTGACAACAAGTGTTTCTTTCAAGTTGGGGATGATGTGACAACCCGAACTTTCAAGGTTAGTGTCGTTTAGTTTCGTGATTCTAAATTTTTAATAACTCGCTCATTTCACGTCTTTGATATATTAAACTTTTGTTGAATGTTTTACTATGATTAAATTGTCGAACGTATTATGTAATAGAGTATGTTTGAGTGTTTCGTTGGGCCATCTTTAGTGTCTAGATCATTGTTAAGTGTGGGACATTCATGTAATGGGTCGCATGCACACACCTAGACCCGCACCCGTGTCACTCTATGTTTTATATCGGCCAAAAGACATCATCTTTTGTATTATGGGGCATGACCCAAACGAAGCCCGTAGGCCAGGCCCGTCTTGTATATGTCACGCATATACACACACACGATTTATGTGTGATGTTTTTGTATTATCAAAACACAAGTATAATCAAAACCCTAGTCCTCTTCTTCCCTCTCAAACGACTCGACAACAACACTTTGGCTCGAAGCCCTTCTTCCCCCTCGAAGCTAGCACATTGGCCTCACAACCCTAAGTCTCTTGGTTAGTGTAACCACTCTTGGTCCGATTCCTTTTTTATTGCTTCTAAGTTATATATAACATGTTGTTGTGTTGCAATGATGAACATGAATTCGTTTGAAGGACGCTAGATAATTAGGATTGCATGATATAATAGGATTCGATGGCTTACTTGTGATGATTAAACTGATAACGTAAATCTGAAACTACCCATAATGCTAATTGACGATTCAAGATTTTATGTGCACAAGGATGTTAGTTGGATCTTAACATGTATAAAATCTGTTGATATTCATATGAAAATATAGAAAAACTATGAGTGCGTATATATGTGTATTGTGATGTGATTTTTGTGTGATGATGTGATGCCCTTGACTTTTCATGCCTCTTGTGTCTGACCTCATGCATGTGTCCAAGAGATCCCCCCAATATTTACTTGAATGAATATATTATGTCATGATAAATGATGATGTTTGTTAACCTTAATATTTGTCATCAAAAACCTCCCAACTCCATGTAGCATTTTAATTCACAATATCTCATTGTCCTCTTTAATGCCTTTAAATCCTTTTTAATGCTTTAAAACACCAACACAATTAATTCCTCTCAACCTTAAAACATTATAAAGAACATCATTAAGGTATAATACTTATAATAAACTGATATAAGCCGACAGACAATTCACTTTTTACTCCTATTGGACCGTTCAATTTAGTGGGCTGTGATCAAGCTTATGGGATCGATGAATGTTATAACATCAATTTAATGATCACATGAAGACATATGGGCCTGACACTCTGTTACTGGATCACATGTTATGATGATTGAACTGCAAACGTGAGTTTTGGGTTTCAACAACTCAAACCATTTATATTTTTAAATGAGATCATGTGGGGGTTATTATTGTATTAGTTATTAGCCTACCTTTGTTAATCTATTAAATAAATGATATACAAGACAAGTAGTGAATAGTCAATTATTATTTGATATGATGATTACACTGTTTGAATTTATGTGCACTTGTTGTTTATAATTCACACTTATATTCATGGTTGGATCTAAATATACCTTGTGTGGTGTATAAATTTTGACGAACTTGTTAACTAGTAAACAATAAACATCTATTGTATGGATACTTAGTGTATTGCATAACCCAACTCGATACGTACTTACATTCGTTGTACCTTAGGTCACGTGTAACGGACCTAACATTCATTAAACGCTAGGAGTAAGTTATCAAACTGAGCAATCTAAGGTGAGTTCATTCCTCTTGAGCATGCATCCCGGTGGTTGGGAGAGTCATTGGGTATCCCTGAGAGGGATAGGTTTTTTTGGGTAAATCAATTGGGTATTCCTGAGAGGAATACGTCTTGGTGGTAAAATCTGGAATGTTGGATAATATACTCGTCCTATCACTCTTAAGTCCCATCTTTTTGTTACCGGAGAGGTAACTGGGTATTAGTAGGTAGCGCTACTTAGGTTTGGCACCCTCACCCCGTACCGGAGAGGACGGGTGTGAACTAATGACCCAGTCATGCCTAGTGCTTTGATAGGAGCACTGGGGAACGGGAAAAACATACATCAAGAGCCGTCTTGTATCCGAGGTATTATCAACATTGTAATCAATGAATGGAATTAAACACTTGGTAACTAACGTTTTCGTAAAACTATGAACTCACCAGCGTTGTCTGATACACGTGTGTGCATGCTCGCAGGTTATTTGATATGTGTGGAGGTAGAACTTGCTGTCTGGGATGCAGGAGTGGTCATGGGTCGAGATACATGGAAACTTGAAACGAGACTAGTGATTTCATGCTTTTGGGTTTTGGTTAAACTTTATATTATGCTTCCGCTGAACACAACGAGTTACAAAATAATGTTTTGTAACACTTTATATTAATGAATGAAAGCTTTTATTTGGAATCTTGTTATGAGTTCAATGTGATTAGTGGCTAGATCCTGGTACGTCACACGCCTCGCGGGGGATTCCTCATGTGATATTTTGGGGGTGTGACATATATGGCATAGCATCTCTAGTTCCTTGGGTTACTATGTGTTGAATGGCATTGTTATTTACTTGGTTATCATTATTCTGGTTTTCCTGATTTTCTTCGTTGTCCATCTGTATTTACAAACAATTATCAGGTATTAATATCACAGAATAAGATTTAATGCCAACAATTACACAAACAAACACATTAGTCAAAACCGTCGATCATTGCGACATTTACACTATTTTATATATATGCATCTATTACAAATGGCAACTGGAATTTAAAACATACTACTAGTTATGCATCAGTAGATATTAGATTATCTATTCTAGTTGGCTTTTTTTCAAATTACTCGTATTTATATATATATATATATTACTTCTAGGGGTTCATCCAGTGCTGCATATTTCGCTCGTCATACTTCCAAACGAGCTTTTCCCATATTTGCCTTATTCTCTCTCCTTCATCTACTAACTCCTCACCAAATGTTCGGAGTTCCTTCACATTTTCGGTACTCATGGGTGGTGCTGGTGCAGGAATTGGTTCAGGGTACAGTGGTAAAGGGTCTCCATACGGGTATGGGTTTTCTAGTGTTTCTCGAACATACTGGTCAGCATCCCAATATGGATCTAGAGGGTTAAGATTGGGGTATGGTGCTACAGGGTTTGGTATGGATTCCTCTTGTGGGTAAAAATCTCGATAATCCCTATGGTCATTGATGTGCGTTAGGTGTGATATAATTTTATTGATATTTTAAGCCCTTTTTAACACATTAGTCAAGTTTTAAATTTATAAAACACGATATTCTACTAACACTAAATACACATATGGGCAAGTGCACCCAACATGAGCGTAGAGTAGCGTTGATAAGATACCGAGGTCGTCCAAGGACACAAGAGCTTTTAGTACCGGTTTATCCTCAACGTCTAATCAAATCAAATCAAAATGTATAGAAAAGGTTTTAAACATGAAAATAAAAACTAAAAATGCTGAAAAATAAAAATAAAATAAAACAAATAGACAAGATGAATCACTTGGATCCGATTCGCCTTTAATGTAACCTTTGATGATTTCCGCACTTTTTCACTTTTTAAGAGATTATCTTAGTTAAAGTAGTAGGCCCCTCTTTTGAAGGTGACATTACCCTCAACCCAGTGGTTTGAGTCAGCAAGGATACAATCCCAAAGGGTCGGAATATTTGAAGATAATTAATTAAGTTATTAATGCGTAAAGTGGTAGGCCCCTCTTTCGAAGGTGACGTTACCCTCGGCTAAGTGGTTTGAGTCAGCAGGGATACAATCCCATGTAGCTGGGTTTTTGTATTAATAGTGGTTTACATATGAGGGGATCAAGCCATTCACACCCCCGCCATCCAACACCAGTGGGTATTGAAGGAGGTCCTAGTAAGCTTGACCCAGGTCCTTACAGGATCTATATACTGAACAAGGCAAGAACCTTACCAAACCATTCCCTTAACCCTCGACCAGATATGAATGGTGGAAATTTTTTATTTTATATAGACAGTAAAATAACGCCAAGACACCACGTACAAATGATAAGGAAGTTTCACCTTCAACATAAGAAACTTGTTATTAAAGTCATTAATACAAAACCAAATAAAAAGTGCGAAAAGATTAAAAATCAAAAGTATTACACTAAATGCTTGTCTTCACCAAGTGATGTAAGAGACTTAGGCAAACATGGCCTTTGATTGTCAAGAACTCTTACTATTAATCTTGGATCCCGAGACTACTACACACACTCTAGGTGGATGATGGATGATGGTGGTGGATGTGGGTGTTGTGATGGTGGTGGAGTGTTGGTGAAGTGGGAGAGAGGTGGTTTGCCAAGGGATGCCTTTGAAGTGAACCAAGCACCCCTATTTATAGCCTGCACAGAAGCTCGAACACGGCCCCATGGCCATCCTTTTTCTCTTTCTTCATTAATTGCAATTTGTCTGCATTAGCTCCACACTCCCCCGTGTTGGCTGGGCACGGCCCCGTGTGCAGAAGCGTATCTGTACTATCAAGATTTGCAAGATTTTGCAAATCTTAGCGTTGACCACGGCCTGTGTTGAGCTGGGCACGCCCCCGTGCTAGGAAAAGAATAATAAAACAATGTATTTGACAAAAAAATAGTGTCCCGGGTAATGTCCGGTTGTCCGGTTAGATACCGTTTCGTTAAAGTGTTTAATTAGTCCGTAAAGTGTCTTTTATATGTATTTTCGTAACACTTTTAATTCCCGGTACTTAGGAAAGCATACAGGACCATTCTGCCATATTTTTGCACCCTACTAGCATGTTACAATGCTGAATTTTATTAATAAATACAGAATTCTGCACTTAAAGTGTGTTTTAGGCACTTCCCGGCACTATAACTATCACCTAGTGATGCAGTTTTATGGTCCTCACTTCCCTACACTCCATACTAGTGTAGTACCTTGTCCCTGGCTCATACTGGCCTCAATAACATTGTCTGTCTATGTGCTGGCAATGTCAGCATGTTTCTGAATTATCCGTTCAGTGTGCTAACTGTGCTTTGTGCATCAAGTATGTCACTAAAGTTTTTGTGTAATAAATGGAGTGACTGTATGCATATGATGCATATGTATGTATGGTGCATAATTCATAAAGCAGTTCAAGTTGTCAGTCGTAATCAAGCACAGTCATTAAGCACATAATTAAAATTAATAAATTGTACGGATACCTGTAATTGTGAGGGTTGTCACATTCTCCCCCCGTTAAGAAAATTTCGTCCCGAAATTTTAGGTTCTGCTTCTAGTTGCAGGGGTCTTAGGGAATAAATGTGGGTACTTGGCCTTCATACGATCCTCACGTTCCCACGTGAATTCTGGGCCGTGTCGTGCATTCCATCGAACCTTGATGATCTTGACACTACTCCTGCGTGTTTTGTTAACCTTCCAATCCGTAACCTCAACCGGTTCTTCAATAAAGTGGACTGCGTCGTCAACATGAATTTCGTCGGTAGGAATGACCACGGTTTCCTTAGTTGGGCCCTTTTTCAAGTTTGATACATGAAATGTATCGTGAACGCCATTTAGTTCAGCAGGTAAATCCAACTTGTATGCTACCAAACCAACCCTTTTCAGAATTTTGAATGGACCAATGTATCGCGGATTCAACTTTCCACGCTTTCCGAAGCGTGCCACACCCTTCCAGGGTGAAACTTTCAACAAAACCATATCTCCCACCTCAAATTCTAGAGGTTTCCTTCTTAGGTCCGCGTAACTCCTTTGTCGATCACGAGCTGCCTTGATGCGCTCTCGGATCTGTGCAATCTTGTCCGTCATTTCCTGGACTAATTCCGGACCAACTAGTTGTCTATCACCCGCATCAGCCCAACAAATCGGTGATTGACATTTGCGTCCATAGAGAGCTTCGAATGGTGCGGCTTGAATGCTTGCATGGTAACTGTTATTGTATGAAAATTCGACCAATGGTAGCTGAGTGTCCCAACTTCCACCAAAATCCATTACGTAAGCTCGTAACATGTCTTCCAACGTCTGACTCATTCGTTCGCTCTGTCCATCTGTCTGTGGGTGAAACGCAGTGCTCAGATTTAACTGAGAACCAAATGCTTCTTGAAAGGATTGCCAAATCCTTGACACGAAGCGTCCATCTCTATCCGAGATAATTGAGAGAGGCACTCCATGACGTGCAACAATCTCTCGCATGTATATTTCAGCAAGTTTACTCGTGTTGTCTTTTTCCTTGATTGGCAAAAAGTGCGTAGATTTCGTTAAACGGTCTACTATCACCCAAATCGTATCGTGGCCCTTGGGTGTCCTTGGTAATTTTGTTATGAAGTCCATTGAAATCTGCTCCCATTTCCATTTGGGTATTTCGGGTTGCTGTAGAAGACCTGAAGGCTTCTGGTATTCGGTTTTCACTTTGGCGCAAGTTAAACATTTACCAACGTATATCGCAACATCGCCCTTCATCCTTGGCCACCAATAAAAATCCTTTAGGTCTTGATACATCTTATCCGCTCCAGGATGAATCGAGTACCGTGACTTGTGAGCCTCCTCAAAAATAACATTTCTCAAACTACCAAACAAGGGAACCCAAATCCGTTTCATGAAGAACAACGTCCCTTCCCCGTTTGGTACCAACTGCTTCTCCATTCCACGGAGATACTCATTTTCAATATTCCTTTCCTTGAGTGCTTCTCTCTGCGCGGCACGAATGCGCAATGAGAGGTCTATTTGAACAATCATTTCCAAAGCCCTAACCCTTATGGGCTTAATCCTTTCTTTCCGACTTAGGGCATCGGCGACCACATTCGCCTTCCCTGGGTGATACTTAATCTCACAATCGTAGTCGTTCAACAGTTCAACCTAGCGTCTTTGTCTCATGTTAAGCTCTTTTTGATCGAAGATATGTTGCAGACTCTTATGGTCAGTGAAGATTGTACACCGCGTGTCGTACAAATAATGTCGCCAAATCTTCAATGCAAATATCACCGCGCCTAGTTCCAAATCATGCGTGGTATAATTTTCTCATGAACCTTCAATTGGCACGAAGCATAAGCTATAACTTTTTTTCGCTGCATTAGCACGCAGCCTAACCCTTGACGCGAAGCGTCACAATATACCACGAAGTCGTCTGTGCCTTCTGGTAGAGATAAAATCGGTGCGTCACAAAGTTTATTCTTCAATAACTGAAATGCTTCTTCCTGTTTGTCTCCCCAATCAAACTTCTTATCCTTTTGGGTGAGAGCAGTCAGAGGTTGAGCGATTTTCGAGAAATCCTCAATGAATCTGCGGTAATAACCCGCCAAACCTAGGAACTGTCGAATCTCGGTTGGCGTCTTTGGAGTCTCCCAATTCTTGATTGCTTCAATCTTTGTAGGATCCACATGAATCCCGTTTCCATTAACCACATGACCAAGAAACTGGACTTCCCGTAACCAAAACTCGCACTTTGAGAACTTTGCGTATAACTTCTCCTTCTTAAGCAGCTCTAAGATGGCTCTTAGATGATGCTCATGCTCTTCTTTTGTTTTTTAGTAGATCAGGATGTCGTCAATGAACACGATCACAAACTTATCAAGGTAGGGTTTGCAGACTCTGTTCATTAAGTCCATGAATACCGCTGGTGCGTTTGTCAATCCGAACGGCATAACCAGGAACTCGTAATGTCCATATCGAGTCCTAAAGGCCGTTTTTGGGATGCTCTCCTCTTGGATCCTCAACTGGTGATAACCCGATCGAAGGTCGATCTTTGAGTAAAAACTTGAACCTTGTAATTGGTCGAACAGGTCGTCAATCCTTGGCAAAGGATATATGTTCTTAATTGTCAGCTTGTTCAGCTCCCTGTAGTCAATACACATGCGGAAACTACCATACTTCTTCTTAACAAACAAAACTGGAGCTCCCCAAGGCGAGAAGCTTGGTCTGATAAATCCTTTGTCTAACAGCTCTTGAAGTTGTGTCGACAACTCCTGCATCTATGAAGCTACAAGTCGATAAGGTGCCTTAGCCACAGGCGCGGCGCCTGGAACTAAGTCAATATGGAATTCGACTTGTCTTTGTGGTGGCAATCCAGGCAAGTCCTCTGGAAAGACTTCAGGATATTCTTTTACAACTGGAATGTCTTCTATCTTTGGTTTAGCGGCCTCCTTATCCACGATATGCGCCAAGAAGGCAACACATCCCTTCTTCAAACACTTTCTCTCCGTGTACCACAATTATTTCTCCATTCGCCATTGGGATGCGAATGGTCTTCTCGTGACATACAATTTCGGCTCTGTTTCTTGACAACCAATCCATTCCTACTACCACGTCGAAGCTCCCCAACTCGACTGGTAGTAGATCCAATGTAAATTCGTGTTCTCCCAACTCTATTACGCATCCCCTGATGACTTCATTCATTTCAACTAGCTTCCCATTAGCCAGTTCAATTGAGTAAGGAATATCTAACTTACAAGCAGTTAACCCAAGCATGTTCTTAAACTCTAACGATACAAAACTGTAGTCGACACTAGTGTCAAATAGAACAGATGCAAAGCGTTGATTTATAGGGAACATACCAATGACAACATTCGGGTCCTGGCGTGCTTCCCTTGCTCCAATGTTGAATACCCTTCCACGAGCTTGATTGAGTTTTGGGCATTCATGCTTGAAGTGCCCGATGTCTCCACAGTTGAAACATCCCGGTCCTCGACCGTTACCATCTCCCTTACCGCCTTGATTATTGTCTTAATTGCGGTTACCATTTCCTACTTGATTCCCGAAGTTACCGCGATTACCGTTTCCGCCGTTGCGGTTCCCATTCCCGTTACCTCCACGGTTGTTGTAACCAGATCCCCTTTGGCCATCACGGCTAGTACCAACCCAACAAGTGTCTTTTGAGTGACCAATCCTTCCACAGGATTCACATTTGTTAAGTCTGCACCGGCCAGCATGATGATGTTGGCATAATTCGCATTTGGGCAAAGTGCCCATGTATCCTCTCCCTTTGGCTTCAGCACCACGCTTACTTTCAGCTGGTCGGTTCACATCCTTCCTCTTGTTGGCACTATCGGTACTCTTCTTGAAGTTGGATAACTTCCTCTTGTTCTCCCCTGACGATTCAAAATGAGATTCTTTCTTTTTCGGCTCCGAAATGGAAAACCTGTCTAACCGGATGGCTTCCTCAGTAAGTGCCACGCTGAGATCAATGGCTTCGGTAATTGTTGGAGGCTTGGACGTTGTTACCATGCTCATGATTTGGGGAGCCAATCCCCAGATAAAACGCTCAATGCGTTTAAATTCAGGATCAACCATATATGGCACAACGCGTGACAAGTCGTGGAACCTTTGGACATATTCAGCAATTTTTGGTCCATCCATTTTTAGGTTCCAGAATTCCGTCTCCAGCTTTTGTATCTCTGCCCGTGAACAATATTTCTTCCTCATGAGCTCCTTCAGCTCAGCCCATGTTAGTGCATACGCCGCCCCTTCCCCTAGGGTTTGGACTTGCAAGTTCCACCAGGACAAAGCACCATTAAGAAATAGTCCTGAGATGTAAGTAACTTGGTTTTCAGGAGCACACTTGCCCATCCTGATTACAGAATCTGTCTTTTTGGTCCATCTAACAAAGGCAACGGCACCACCAGTGCCATCGTAGTTCAGCGGCTTACAATCCAGGAATTATTTGTAAGTACAGCCTGTACAGGCAATATCATTACAGTAAGCATTAGTGGACGTGTAAGAAATATCCAATGTAATGTAAGGTGTCTCAAGCGACTTGGACATTACCATTGGGTGGGCGGTTGTTCCCTAAGGAACCTCCGCTTGGCTCGGCGCGGGAAGCTTCATAATCCGCTATGGCCTTTGAAATACGTTCCTGCAGTTCTGCCTCGGTATTGGGCAAACTTGGGTCTCGTCGTGGAGGCATCTTCTAAAAGAAGATCATATTGGTCAGGTCATAGTAAGTGTAGTAAGTAAGTAATATGCGTATGTAATAACATCCATCAACCTCATAACACATAACATCCCATGTTTTAATATAAAACAATTAAGTCAACAATGCATGTAGTGAGAATGTTGCCATTGAGCTTTCATTAAATCAAGACCACAATATAGTTTTACATGTTTCACAGTACATCATACATCAAAATAAGATCATTGGGTTACATCACCCCAAAATACAAGTCAGTCTACACAAAACATATACAAAAACGTGGTCTTCCAAAAGTCTTCATCTGTTGGCTCAATTGCGACTTTCTCACCAAAATGATCTACCTGCACCAAACCAAAAATATAGCTACGCTGATGGCGGAGGAGGAGGTGGAAAAGAGAAAAACAAACGACGCATGTGCACCCAATCCTCCTCAAGTGCATGTACAATGCACAGCAGGTATGTTATCTGCTGCTCGGGTGTAAGGAAATGAACATCCGAATCAGGGGGTAGCGAGAGGGGAGCGTGTGGTGCGGCAAAAGGAGTCTGACAGTGACATGGGGGAGGACATGGAGTCCTCTCTAATTCCTGAACGCGACGACTCAGTGCATCCTGCTGTAGCTGTAGGGAGATGAGTATATCGTCTGTTGTGTAGCCTACATGAAAAGGGTGATAAGGGTCTGATAATGGCATAACATTGGGCGAAGCCCACAGAAACGGCTCCCCCGAAGATACAAAAGATGGTGTGGTGTGAGGAAACTGAGACATGACTGGTATAGCTGATGACATGGGTGGAACAAAAGCAGGCGGAGGAATCTGCGGTATAAACTGGCCATCTCCTGACATAAAAGGTATGTGGTCAAAAGGCTGTCTCGACGAACCCTCCCCAGGACGAGGTGGAGGAATATCCTGGAGAAAGGTGATAGGAAGGTCGGTACGATGGATATCAGACGTGCGTGGGTGGAACAATGGAACATCAACAGGGCGGAAACAGGTGCCACAGGAGGAGTGACTAGTAGCACAAACGGAGGGTAGTCATCATCATCCTCGATCCACCCATTACGGGTGTCAGCATAACGAGGATCGATGTGAGTGGCAAAAGGTGCATGATCAGCATGTACAGGGGCCGGAACAGGTAATATCGGTGAAATAACGGGGATATCAACAATGGGTGGTGCAATGGCGGGTGCATCCACAACAGGCGGTGCAACGACTGGAGCATCATCAAGAACATGGTCGTGCACAGGTACAGGGTCATGAGCAACATCAGGCTCTGGGGCCATGATAGGCTCAGGGTCAGTAAAAGCCATATCAAAGTCGGCAGGTACATCAAGAAGATGATCAATGGGAACCACGGGTGCCTCCAAGGGCTGGTTATCGGGAATAAACTCGATCTCATGATCGGGATCAAAAGCAGGAGGAAAAACTGGATCGAACTCATCCTCGAACTCAGGATCAAACTCGAACTCATGGGGTGAACCAGGTACAGCTGACATAGCTGTATCGGAGTCAGAGTCAGTAGGATAACGACGCAGTCCGACGGCGTGCAAAGTGGAAGAGGATACTGACTCAAAAGAATCAGTACTGGACTGATCAGCTAAAATCTCCTCAGCGGGAGCCTCAACAGGCGGGAAAACAACAGCATCCGCAACCGGAACCTCAACCAAAGGAATGGCGACATCATCAGAAATCGGGGCCCCACCCTCATGGTCGTCCTCAGGGGGAGCCTCGACAAAAAGGTCGATGTCGTCATCAGACACAACATCGAGTGGAAAATAGTCTACGGGAAATGCGGCAAGTGGAACGGGAGCAGGGATCGGAACAAGGGGTAGGTCCCCATCAGGAATACCATCAGCGTGCTGAGCATCGTCACCGAAATCCGGTAACGCGAAAGGCTGGAAATCATCGTCGTCGCTATTGTCCGTATCAGATGTAAAGACCTCCGGATCGGTGTGCATCGGGTCATCTGAGTCTACTGCCACGGGGTCAGAAACTCCACTTGACGAAGACATGATATCTGTAACAAACAATTGCAACAATTGCACATATATCAATAAGTATTAAATAAGCATGGAAGTCACAACATTGCAAGCTAGTAATCACCCTAGTCTTCCCCAGACTATCCCACCCAGTCTCTTAGACTGAACTCCCTAGTCTCTAAGACTACTCCCTGGTCTCTAAGACCAACTCCCTGGTCTCTAAGACCAAACCTCCCAGTCTCTAAGACTATACCTCCCTCAGTCTCTAAGACTGAACCTCCCCAACCTCTAAGGCTGTAATATGAATTTTTGAACGATGTATTTGTGCCTTTTTTTGTTTGTAAAATGTTTGTGCCCCGGATCTGGACGTTTAGTGTATGCAATGTAAAAATGTTTTCGTGAGAGCCCTAGTGATCATAGTCTAGACTCGAGAAAGAACCCTAGTTCGCTATGATCGAGGCTCTGATACCAAGCTGTCACACCCTGGCTTTTGCGGAAGCGTGGGTTTATTTGTTGTGACTTCTTAATACCATAGCAACAATCATAACAATGCTATATGATAAAAACACAAGATGTTCATCCATTAATATAGTTTAGGAAATACCATAACATAATTGTCTTGAAACAACTACCCAAATTAAGTTAAAATCATGACTTGTTTATGAACGAGTTCCCACTGGACTCAACAAAAGACTTTAAATAAAACGGGGTTTGGAGACATGTGACCCGTCCAGGAAAGGGTTACACCTCCCAAACCCTACACTCCTGGATGACATCTTTTATTTAATACGCAGCTTAATGTGCATCACCTGCCAGATCTGATCAATTCCCTGAAATACATGTAGTTTGAAAAATCAACAAAAAATTGAGCGAGTTCATGTGTATGTGAGTATGTATAAACCCTTGTAAACGATGTATGAAATTCCCTGGTATGTAGCAATAAGGAAATTAAAGTGATCACCAATGGTTTCCAAGGCCATTGATATGTGTGAAGTGATGCAGGAAGACTCAAACCTAGCAAATTTGTACCGGGCCTCGGCTGTAAGACACAGTCACCACTATGGGCCTCCCCGGCCTCATGGGTGTGGGCTTGCTACACCCAAATAGATCTATCACTCATGTCCCTTGGTCCTACGACAAGGATTAATGGCCTTTAGTAGCAGCCTACCCACTCACATGATCTAACGGTGTATGAAAAGTCCCTCCTTAAGCTAACCATACCATGTATAAAAATGTTTGTATAATTGGAACATGTATTTCACCCCCGAAGTATAAAACTGAAAACAGTTAAGAGAAAAGGGGGAACATGAACTCACTGAAGTGCGTCTCCTATATCGTACTCAAATCTCCGGTCTCGTCAGCAAACACGACTCCCTACAATGTACTAATGTCTATTAGACGATCGGGCCGTGCCTTGCCTTTGTATTTACGTTTGAGTTACGATACTTTGATATTATTCAAGTTATAACTTATTGTTAAAATAATAATTATTTTAACTTATGTTGTATTTTTAGGTCGTGGAATAATAGTTAGGCAACTATTTCGTATTCATACTTCTCAAGTATTTTATGTGCGTATTTCCTTCCCAAGGATGGGGGTATTTTATACATGTATCTTTGTGATTTAAAGTCTTGACATTTTATATATTTTTAAGTCCCACTTTAGAAAAATATATAATAACTTATTTATAAAAAATAACACATCCCAAAAATATATATATTTCCAAGTATGCTAGGAAAATATATCATAACTTCTCAAAATAATGTATTTTCTACTAGTTTCAAAAATATGTTATACGTGGTGATAAGTCATATTTTTCGTTATCAAAATATTATCCATCCAAAATATACTAGTGACGGTATTTCGTTGAGTTATATTATTTTTTCTAAATAATATAACTAGTTCCCAAATCAAACAAATTATCACACAAGCGTTTTAGTGTAAAATATATATTCCAAATATCTATTTATCCGTTTTTATTTTCGAAAACCGGCCTCCGACACTTTGAAGTTTTGTAACAATACTCATGGCGAAGTTTGCTTTCGAAAAACAAAGTTAAACACGCTTGTAAACACTTGTTAGAAAATAATTTTCTAAGTCTTGGGATTTTTAGAAAATTTCGCCAGAGTTTCCCCTAAAAACGGAGGTGTCCATGCTTATTAGCATATCATTTTCTTTTCAAAATTTCATTCCGTCAATCAACAACAATTTATTAAACAACGTTACACTAACCAAGTGCAAAAACAATGCACTTTGCATAATAACATGAACTTGGTTCTTAGTAAAAACGCGTAGTAAGTTAGTAAAACGTTTAATGGACTTAGTTACCTTCCAAAGTGTATTCGTTTCTTTAAAAATCATTTTCTTACAAAAGTTTAGTATTTACAACTTGTAAACAATTTTTACAAAAGTGAAACTTTTGAACTCTTCTTGTAAATAAAAAGGTTTTTACACTTATTTCATTTCAAAAATGTGTAAGTGTATGTAAATGTCATGATTTTCCAAGAACCGCCTTTCTAACTTGGTTTATTTATAAAAATCTTTTATAAAGTTTAGATCAACATGATCATCCATCAACTTGTTCACTTATATTTTAAGAAAATCATTTTTATTCACGTTCATGATCAAACTAGAAGGTGGTTATTTTATGTAACACATAACCATTTTCTAATTTTGTTAAATCATATCTCTAAACAATATTTAACAAGATCCACATGGTGATTAACACCATATAACCAAGAATCAATATGAAACCAACAAAACATTCATAACAACATCCTACTAGTGTCATTTCATCTTCATGTTCCATTCTAATGTAAACTTTATGTAAAGCTTCATGTAAACTTTTATGTTCAAGCTTCAAGTTTAAACCCTTTTAGTGTTCTTATGAATCTAAACATAATATAACTTTTAACTACTCAAAGTAGGAATAAACAAGAGTAAATCAAGACTTACTACTAGCTTATAGCTAAGGATGAATCTTTAGAAAAAGATGGTGAAAAATGATGGTGAAGAGCAAAAATCAAAGCTTCTTGAAGTTCTACAAGATGCAAGCTCCTTTAATCCTTCTTCTACACTTGAATGAGACTTGAAAATGGATGGATGGGGTGGTGAAATGGTGGTGATGGTGGCGGTTATGGGTGTGGCCGAGAGAAGGGATAGAGGAGAGAGTGAGGAGTGTAGTGAATTTTGTGAAGTGATGATGGTGATCTCTAAGTCCATACTTATAAGATGTTCTTCAATATTTTGGTCATCTCAACAAGCAACATATATTACATATATTATAAAATTAGAATATAATCTAGGAATGAGATTGGAAGTATGGTATGGTTATTTTGTGGGTCCTCTTGGGACCGAAATCGGCTGGGGGGGGGGGGGGGGGTTGATGTAAAATTGTGATGATAATTGGTAATCATAAGTTAGAATCCAAGTACTTAATTCCATATATTTGTTAGTTGATATTTAGTGGGTGTTATGGTAAACGGGGATCATGACTAGCCAAAAATAATAAAACAATGTATTTGACAAAAATTTAGTGTCCCGGGTAATGTCCGGTTGTCCGGTAAGATACCGTTTCGTTAAAGTGTTTAATTAGTCCGTAAAGTGTCTTTTATATGTATTTTCGTAACCCTTTTAATTCCCGGTACTTAGGAAAGCATACAGGACCATTCTGCCATATTTTTGCACCCTACTAGCATGTTACAATGCTGATTTTTATTAATAAATGCAGAATTATGCACTTAAAGTGTGTTTTAGGCACTTCCTGGCACTATAACTATCACCTAGTGACGCAGTTTTATGGTCCTCACTTCCCTACACTCCATACTAGTGTAGTACCTTGTCCCTGGCTCATACTGGACTCAATAACATTGTCTGTCAATGTGCTGCCAATGTCAGCATGTTTCTGAATTATCCGTTCAGTGTGCTAACTGTGCTTTGTGCATCAAGTATGTCACTAAAGTTTGGGTGTAATAAATGGAGTGACTGTATGCATATGATGCATATGTATGTATGATGCATAATTCATAAAGCAGTTCAAGTTGTCAGTCGTAATCAAGCACAGTCATTAAGCACATAATTAAAATTAATAAATTGTACGGATACCTGTAATTGTGAGGGTTGTCACAGTTAGTCCTAATGCCTCCATCATTTACTTACTTGGGTTTAAGTTGGTAAGGACTGGGAATGCATTGTCGTGGTAAGTTCTAGATTCGTAAGAAACCAAGCGGCTATTCACACAAGAAACGAAAATTGAGCATGTAGTTTAAAGATGTATGCTTGTATGCTCAATAAAGGCTCAAAACTCACTTTTTGTGGGAATGGGTTTATAATGTGATCAAGTATATATAATCAAATTTTAACTAGATTTGTCATGTCGTTTCATAATTTTCTTATGTTGGTTCTTTTTATCACGACGTTATCGGTTTTAAATTTGTAAAAATATAACCTTTTTAGAACTTGTTACTCCCAAATTAAACCAAGACAAGTAAAAAAAAGAAGTTTTTGAAAAAATTTGGGGTGATTAGCGGTTCCAATAGAGTTTTGTGTAAGGCTTGTTATTAGGACTTGCAAAATTCAAGGTTTTAATATCCCCCCACACTTAAATTACACATTGTCCTCAATGTGTCCCAGAAATAAGTTTTTAGATTGATTGAATGTGTAAAAAGATGTTTAAAAACAAAATTTTATATTACTGGGCATCTGGACACGGGCACGTGTTGGACTGGGCACGGCCACGTGTTCAGATTGCCAGTATCATAATTAACAGAAGGCTGGGCACAGGGTCGTGTTCAGTGAGCACGGCCCGGGTCCAGTTACCTGAACTGGGCATTTTTTGCAGATCCTTGGGCACGGGAGCGTGTTGGGGTGAGCACAGCCCCGTGCTGAACTTGCTGTAATGAAGAAAAATTGACGGGAGGCTGTATTTTTATGCATGGGGTGTGGGTTCAAGTTTCCCTTAGTAACCTCCACTATTTCGAGTGTGTCTTATTCCTTAAAAGTAAAACTAAACTAGAAAACACAAAAGTTAAACTAATCTAAAACTAAGGATAGTTCAACAGAATGCCTCCGTGGTGCGCCACATTTATAAGGGTCCTTGGCTAGACCCACCTTATCGGGTGGTTCTGGCTTATCTTCAATTAGGGGGTGGTCATTTCCGATTGGATATTTCATTGATCGTTCAAGATCGACACATCTTTTGAAGGCCCCTAATTGAATGGGTAAGTTGTTTTTCTTCTGATTAATCAAAGCTTTGTGGGTTTTCACAAAAGGTCGTCCCAACACTAACAGAGCGTCATCAAGGATGACGAAGTCGGTTGGGATTACCATCTGACTTGTTTGAACCAATACATCTTCAACTACTCCCATTGATTTTATTGTTTTCCGATTAGATAGAAAAATGGGTAATTGAAGTGGAGAAAAATCACCAATACTTAATTTTTCGAAAATGTAGTTGGGCATTATATTAACACAAAGATCTTTATCAATTGTAATATTACTAATAAACGAATTTTGAAAGAAACATGGAACTGGTGTAATGTTAATTTCAAATGGATCATCTTTTATTAGCGTAGTTTGATCATTTGTTATCTTAATGCTTACCATTTCGTCAATTTTAGTGTTAGTGTTTAACTCTTTTAAAAACTTAGCATGAGTAGGTACTAAACAATGATTTTCGAAAGAAGGTGACAAGAGATTAATTTCTTGAAAATTAGACTGTTCTTGAATTTCAACGTTGTCGGACTCACCTTTTTTGTTGTTTAACTCATGTGTCGGTTTTTCACTTACTTGTTCTTCCATTTTTACCTCTTCAACTATCATTTCTTTAGTACATGTTAATTCTTCCCTTGCGTGGGATTCCTCTTCCCTTGCGCGGGATTCCTCTTCCCTTGCGTGGGCTTCTTTTATATAGCGCTGGATAGTTTTTAGGCGTTCTATTATCTTTTCGACTACGGGTGAGATAGTTGTTGGTTCGTCAAAGTGAGTGGAATAAGTATCCTCAAAGATTGAATTTGGAAGTTCGATCCTTGGTTCCTCATAATACTTATATGAAGTAGATGGTTCATACCATTGTTCCTCATTGTAAGTATATGATGAATAAGGGTCGTAACTTGGCTCTTCATAATACTCATATGAGGTGGGTTGTTCATGCCATGGTTCCTCATAATAAGCATATGAAGGTGTAGGATCATATCTTGGCTCCTCAAAGTATGAGTATGAAGGCTCAAACCTTGGTTCATCAAAATATGAGTATGAGGGAGAAGGTTCATACCTTGGCTCTTCATAGGATGTGTATGAAGTTGATGGCTCCTACCTGGGTTCCTCATAGTGTGTGTATGAAGGGGATGGTTCAAAGAGGTCACAATATTGTACCGAATGAGGGTTGCCACAAATAGTACAATACTCTTCCCAATAATCATCCTCCTCATAGTGGTAGTCGTAACCTCCTGAGTATTGATCCATAAGAATCACTCAGCAGATCACAACAGAGTCTCGGGACCAGAAAACAAAAATAAAAATGGAAACAGACGCTGGACACGGTCCCGTGTTCAGTGAGCACGGCCCCGTGTTCAGGTTCTGTATCTGGGCGTTTTTAAAAAATCTGACTAGTTTTGTGCAGCACGGGGGCATGTTCAGCGAGCACAACCCCGTGTTCAGACTCTGTAACTAGGCGTTTGGTAAAAAAATGCAGCACGGCCCCGTGTTCAGGCTACTGTAATGCAAAAAACTAACTAAAAATGTAAAAATGTGCGCGGTTTTGAAAAGGTTTTTGAAAAACTGATTAGGCTGTCGATTTTAACCTTTCTTAAAATCCTTGTGTCCCCAGCAACGGCGCCAAAAACTTGATGTGCGTTAGGTGTGATATAATTTTATTGATATTTTAAGCCATTTTTAATACATTAGTCAAGTTTTAAATTTATAAAACACGATATTCTACTAACACTAAACACACATATAGGCAACTGCACCCATCGTGAGAGTAGTATAGCGTTGGTAAGATATCGAGGTTGTCCAAGGACACAAGAGCTTTTAGTACCAGTTTATCCTCAACGTCTAATCAAATCAATTTTTTTAGAAAAAGGTTTTAAACATGAAAATAAAAACTAAAGATGCTGAAAAAAAATAAAATAAAACAGATAGAAAAAATGAATCACTTGGATCCGACTCGCCTTTAATGTAACCTTTGATGATTTCCGCACTTTTGCACCTTTTAAGAGATTATCTTAGTTAAAGTAGTAGGCCCCTCTTTTGAAGGTGACGTTACCCTCAACCCAGTGGTTTGAGTCAGCAAGGATGCAATCCCAAATGGTCAGAATATTGGAAGATAATTAATTAAGTTATTAATGCGTAATGTGGTATGCCCCTCTTTTGAAGGTGACGTTACCCTCGGCTAAGTGGTTTGAGTCAGCAGGGATACAATCCCATGTAGTTTACATATGAGGGGATCAAGCCATTCGCACCCGCGTCATCCAATACCAGTGGGTATTGAAGGAGGTCCTAGTAAGCTTGACCCAGGTCCTTGCAGGATCTATACATTGAACAAGGCAAGAACCTTACCAAACCATTCCCTTAACCCCTGACCACGTAGCCAACATATCTCTATATAGACCGTAGAGATATGAATGGTGAAATTTTTTTATTTTATATAGACAGTCTAATAACGCAAGACACCACAGACAAATAACAAGGAAGTTTCACCTTCAACATAAGAAACTAGTTATTAAAGTCATTAATACAAAACCAAATAAAAAGTGCGAAAAGATTAAAAATCAAAAGTATTACACTACATGTTTGTCTTCACCAAGTGATGTAAGAGACTTAGGCAAACATGGCCTTTGATTGTCAAGAACTCTTACTATCAATCTTGGATCCTGAGACTACTACACACACTCTAGGTGGATGATGGTGGTGGATGTGGGTGTTGTGATGGTGGTGGAGTGTGGGTGAAGTAGGAAAGAGGTGGTTTTTCAAGGGATGCCTTTGAAGTGAACCAAGCACCCCTATTTATAGCCTGCACAGAAGCCCCGTGGCCATCCTTTTTCTATTTCTTCAATAATTGCAATTTGTCTGCATTAGCTCGACATGCCCCCGTGTTGGCTGGGCACGACCCCGTGGCCATCCTTTTTCTATTTCTTCAAGATTTGCAAGCTTTTGCGAATCTTAGCGTTGACCACGGCCCGTGTTGAGCTGAGCACGCCCTCGGGCTGGGAATAGAAGCTTCTATAGCTTTGTCTTTTCTGGAGACATCTGGCCACGCCCCGTGTCCGCTGGGCACGGGGTCGTGGTCAGCCTTCTGTTCTCTTGTTTTTGCTTGGGGAAGATGCTGTCAAGGGGTCGGGCATGCCACGTTTATTCCTTTTATTGTATTTATGTTAGAATTGGCTGCATATTTGTTCCTTTTGTTCAATTAAACTCATTTGATCCTGAAAATACAAAAGGAAGACAAAAGCATACTTTTTCCAACATTAGTACTAAAAAGGGTTAGTTTTATGCCTCATTTTACACACATCAGTCGTCATTCCACGGATCATAAGCTAAGGGATTGGGTGCTGGGACTCTAGGTATTTCATCAGGGTTAAAAGCTGGTATGGGAACTGGTTCTTCTCGATTGGGTTCTATTTCCATAGGTTGAGTTGTGAATACTGGTAGTGGTTGTGGTGCAATGATTTGTTCTAGGTTTGGGTCTGCGACAGTGGTAGCTAATATGTGAAAGTTGGCCAATCGCCTATTGATTATGTCTTGGGTCTGGGCATTCATCTCCCTATTTGTTGCTGCTAAAGCCCTTTGTTACTGTAATTTCCTCACTCTTTTCCTACGCTCATGTGCTCCCCGACTAAACCATCCTCTCTTTTTGGTAGGGAATGGTTCTGCGGATTGCGCTTTAAAGATGAATATCCCCTCTTCGGTGTCAGCTGAGTACCCCGAAGGAGTAGGCTGGGAGGAAGTCCCCTCATCTCTAGGAGAATTAGAGAGGTGACAATAGGCGTCCGATGGTCCTTGATCACTCATACTGTAAACTAACAGATTGTTAAATAACACAAAACAATAATATACACGTATGCACATAGTCACATAGATTATTTCCTAACAGAATTAACATATTGGATGTCAGCAGAACACTTTTGTGGCTGAAATCAGTGGCTGTAGCTCCGATACCACCTACTGTCGCAACCCCCGACCCCTTGCCCTAGGAGGCGGGCAGTCGCGAGCTTTAACATTCGGTGGTATCGGTGTTTATTTAATTTGGTAGCGGAATTTACATCAGGAACGTAGTTAGGAAATATTTTATCAGAGTAAAATACCTCATTTTATAAATAATAAACACATGGGTAAAACCCAAGTTTCCATTCATAATAAGTTTATAGGGATAAACCCTATTTTATTCAAATAAAATTTGTTATTTATTTAGGTAACTTTTATAGCCACTTTTCCAAGCCTTCAGTGCTCTCCAGTTGGCTTCTATTTTGGCTTTCACATTTTGTTACCTGAAACGCGTTTAAAACATTTTTGTTAGTGGAAAATACTGGTGAGTGAATCCCAGTTTAATCAAAACAAGTCTTATCATTTTACAGTATTGAGGGCAATCCAGCAATTACATTTGTTTACATCAACTTTAATTACCACCCACGGCACTGTCAATCCTGACTGGTGGTAATGTTACTACTCACAGTGTAGCAAAAAAAATTGTATACAAAACCCCAACATACCGACGATAATTGTAGAATTACAAATACTCAATCACTCTTAATTATAAGGTAAAACAATTGAGGTCTTGTAAAAACAGTCTACAAAAAGATGGATTACTCGCATTGCTAATTTAGGTATTTCCTTGTGACTTCCTGGTTATAATCTATTAATTTAAACAATGCACACGCGTTAGTATAATAACCCAAATTTTACATTAGTTATAACCTCCCCGAGACAGAACTCCAACGACTAAGTCAGGCAGAGCCTCGACATGCGTTACGGAGCACTAGATCAATCAGGCAACGTATCTAATACATAACCGGGGGTTATGATACTTACATCGAGGCAGAGCTTCGCTATTTTAGTGGGTATAATACCCAGGAATTATTATTGCTATTCAGAATTTAGAGAGAGAGATCGATTGTGAACGATTTGACAAATGAAGCCGATGGCCTCTATTTATAGGGCCTGGTCGACCCTTTCTCGCGCCCCACGATAGAAGTAAGAGGGGCCGTCGCGCCCCGCCAGAGCCTCTAGGGTAGGCCCTAGCTTGGCTAACTCAAGTGGTAGCTTCGACACGCCTTACGACACGTGGCGGCCTAGGGGGCGGCCTGGTGGCCAAGCTGTCGTGCCCCACGACAGATTTAATCAAGGGGGTCGCGCCCCGCGGGCGCCCACCTGATTTTGATTTATTTGATTTTTGTAAAAATTAAGGTATTTGGGGCCCACTTTTCGTATATGGAGTGTCTTTTAGGACGTATAGGGGTGTTATAAGTATTTTAGGAGAGTTGCTATATCTAATCCTTATTTCTGCATAGTATTTTGATGTTTATTTGCTGATTTTTACTGAATTCTGCATTTAAAGTGCGTTTCGGGTACTTTTTAGTGTCGTTTTAACTTCCGGAAAGTGTTTATATTAACCTTTGTTCACCTACTTAGTTCCAATGTATTTTTGATGTTGGACCTACTTCTAAGTCCTAAATCTATTGTCTGATTGTTTTCCGCGGACATGCTGACGCAGCTTGTCTAACCGGTGAGCTTACTAATCAATTAGACGCAACGCTTAAAGTATTGTATGATGTGACGGTTACTATATGAAACATGCATGAATTCAATTATATATCCAATAAGCACCTAACGTTGACGTGTAATCACATAAATGCAGGTAATAAATATTAATTAAAATAGTACGAAAATTACCGGTTTTGGGCCAGTTGTCACAAGCCCCACTTATGGGTCCTTGTGTGGCCGCATGTGGTGCTTTTGTTGTCCCAGCCAGGTGGACCGAATGAAATCGTCTACGGCTGAGTGCTTCCTCTGTTGGCACACATATTAATGTCTTAGCTACACATTAATGATCAACAAGTTCATTGACGCTTTACATACCAGTTTTCGATACTTGAATTTGCAAATGTTTTAAAATTCATTTGATGCAATCTCACGAACACATGAGTTTACAAACTTTGGGGACGTTTTCAACTTATATACAAGTAAGGGGACGAGATGGTCCCGCTTACAAACTCAAATGGGTTAGGCCCATTCTCACTTGTGCAAGGCACAAAGACTCTTTTGGGCTAGGCCCGCCTATGCTCGTGCGACGCACGCAGACTCGGGGACTGGATTATCCAATATAAAAAGTTTTATAAACACAAAGTTTTCAGCTAACATGACGAGAAAAATGGTTTTATTACGTTTTCTCAATAATGTTTAAATCGGTTATCAAAAAGATTTATTGTAAATCTTTTTCAAACAAACTTGAACTCGCCAACTTTATGTTGATTTTTCGCATGTTACTTCTGAGGTTGCATTTTCAAACTATGGCATGGTTGGAATAGGAGACCCCATGGGGATTCGAGTACTTAGCAGGCGTTCACTTTCTAGAAGTCTTAGAACATTATACTTATGTTGTGTAATGAATATTCCAGTTAGATCACACCAACTCTGATCATGCGGGTGTGAAAACAAATTGTTTTGGTTAAAAAACTAGTGAGGTCAATTTACTAACCAAATTGAGAAAGTGAGGTGAGGTGCTCTTGAAAATGGTAAATTTATTGTTGAGGATCCTTAAGAGAACGTCAGGATCCTTGATCTAGCAAACAGGATTTTTGGGTATGGACTTTGTCAAATTGGTTGTATTGTGATGAACTAAGTATAATTGCAGTAACTAAACACGAACACTGGCGATATGTTACAAGGAAAAAGCCCTTGATCTCTTAGAAAAATGATCTCTGGCACAATAAACCCCGGGAGCTGGAAACTACCTAGCTCCGGTCTATTAAACACTTGAAAATTTATAATTGTGAGCTTTGATCGATCGAGAACTACATGCTACAAAGTTGATTACAAGTTTTGCGTGTGTGTTGTGCGCAAAAGTTTATCCTATGTCGACTGGATCAAGCTATTTATAGTACAAAGCTGAAAAATATCCTAACTACAAGTTCGAGATTTTCAGGATCCTGGAAGGACTAGGCAAGTGACCGTTGCAGGGCCGGCCCAAGCACAAGTCAAATGAGGCTTGGGCCTTGGGCCACCAAAACTATAGGGCCTCCAATTTTTTTTTAAATTATATATTATATATGAGTATGGGCTTTAAGGGATTTCTCAAATCATTATTTGTAGGTTTTTCTAGTTTCATCTGTTGATTTCAATTTTTTGAATCCTCGAGTCGATATTCGTCAGTAAACCACAAAATCCGCTAGGTTTTCTGTATTTCAACACACATCTGAGTTTCCGACTGTTTTTCGCAAGGTTAGTTGTCAATTTCCGCATCTACATCATTATATTTCGCTGTGAGATTGAATATGTGTTCAATACGAGATCTATAAGTGTTTATAGTGAGCTAATTGTTCATTTTGAATTGTTGAGTTGTTGAATTATGGTTTAGTGTTAGGGAAATTGAATTATGTGTTGAGGAAATTGAGGATCTGTGATTGCGAATCGTTACAGTTTGATGATCTAGGGTTCATGTTTAGTTGATTTAGTTTAATTAGAGTTTTCTGTGGAGTAAGTATCGAGATCTGAAAGTAAGTTTGAAGTATAGGATTTGTTATTTTGTGACAGGGCCGGGTCAGGTCGGGTCAGAACCGACTATATTGATTCGGTTTGTATTTCTAGACTTTTCTAATTTTCTTGATCTAGTTGTAAGTACAAGAATCAAACTAGTTTTTCTCGAATTGTTCTTTTTGTGTGTGTGTGGGGGGGGGGGGGGAGGCCATGATTTTACTTCGCCTTAGGCCACCAAAATGATTGAGCCGGCCCTGGGCCGTTGTAAGTCCGTCCACTTCTTTTCCCCACATTTTCTCAACTTATTCTTCGAGATATCCACAAAGCTTCGTCCTTTAGCCGTTGTAGAAGAATATTCCTACGAATAATTCCTGGGAGGGACAAGACATTTATTAGTAATATCAATACCCAGGATCCTTAGTCATGTCAGGACCCTAAACTGATTCAAGATACCTGAGTATGTATAAGGATCCCGAGTGTTAAAATCAACCCCTAACATGGGTGTGAAAAAAGAGTTGGAAGTAAGATATAGACATTACACAACGTTCAAGAGTTCAAAAGAGGAAAAAAAACAACTCCAAACGACCATGGTCGATACATCGACCATGGGATCGGACGCAAATTGGTTAGCCTTCTTTTTTTAACCCTTGTGTTTTGAATATAAATACAAGTCTTTTATAAACCTTTTTAACTCACCCCTTTGTTCATAACACTTTAATATACACATCTAATTAATATATCTCTAGCTCTCTTGATATTTTCACATCTAATCAAAGAGAGATTAAAAATCAAAGATTAAGAGTAAAAAAGAAGATGTGCTTCAACTTAAACATTCAGATTTTTATACTTGTGAGGTTATCACTTGCTTTGTAATAGTTAGTGATTTATGAAATCTCTCACTTTTGTTGGTGATTGTTAAGAGGAAAACACTATCTTGACATAGCTTTGTATCTTCTTGACATATATAACGAACGTTTGATAAATTGTAAAGACATACTATCTTGATATAGTGTGTTGAAGAAGGTAATCACTACCTTGGATTAGTGGTATGTTGTTAGGTGATCATTACCTTGCTTAGTAAAACGCTTGTACCAGGATCTTTTGCTTAAAAGAAAACATTTACTAGAGTAACTCTCGATTGGAGAATCACGGAAAGGACATAGAGTGAACTAGTTAACATCCACTTGAATCTCTATAAATCACTTTTGTCTTTATAACCCTTAACTCTTTATGTTTCTTACATACTATTATAGTTGGGTTTCAGAAAGTTTAAACAATTCAAAGGTAAATGTGTAATCAAAGAAAAATTTAAGAAAATATATTCACCCCATCTAGTTTTCTATAGGTTAAATTACTTTTTAGAAGAGATAAATAATAAAGCAAGTTAATGAAGAGAGTTATTTGTGTTAAAACAGTTTAAACAATTATTTAAATTAGTTATATAGAATATAATATCAACGTCCAGTAAGCAAATATTCCTATATGTAGGAGAGGTCTCAAATTTGGATCAAATATGATCTGAAAATAATATTTTAGATAGTTAAATCTTTATAAAAAGCATTTGGATAAAAATAAAAATATATATATAGATATTATTCAAACTTGGTCCAACCATTCACTACTAGAAAACAAAAAATTTCTAACACCATTTTCCGTCAAAAATGCGTCACAAATAGCGATTTCTGACTAATTTATGAGGAAATGTGTATGTAGGAAAACCACTCGTTGGAAACTGGTTTCTTACGCATTTGCTATGCTACTTCCTACGCATTTCCGACCAAAATATGGCGTCAGAAGTTCCTACACTTTTCCTACACATTTTCTTGGGTATTATCATCAGTATCATCTTTTATTCCCTACACATTTTTGACAAACTTTTTTTTAATTAATTTTTATAGTTATTATCGTTGTGGTTTTTATATTTAGTTTTGTGACACATTTCCAAAACAATTTTTCGACGCATTTTCGACACTTCCCTTTTTGACGCATTTTCAACACTACTATTTCTGACACATTTCCGACGACATTAAAAAAAATCTTTCTAAACTTTCCTACGCATTTGTGACGAAACAATAATAAAATTAAAAAAAAATAAAATTTGTTTTTCCAATTTTTAATATTAAAAAACAAATCAACAAAGACAAACCAAACATGTGAATTTACAAAATAATTCAAATTCAAATATATTAACACAAACAGAAATAAATAGTCTCTTGAGCTGCCTTTTTGATACATACTTGAGTGGAGCTTCAAGAAAAGACCCTTGTTTTTTATTGCCTGAAAATTCAAAATCATCCATCTATTACATGTCAAACTAAAATCATTGTAACTAGTTCTAAACCCGTCCGGTGGACGAGTTTTTAAAGGTTATCATGACATAAATATTTTTTATTTGAATTGCAAATAAAAAATACATTATTTCTTTAAACTTTTCCAAAACACTAGTTTTTTTACCACCCAAGAGATAAGTGAACTCATAAAAGATAATATAAATACCCAATACCTTAAGTTCTACATTTTCAAACAAAGCCGAGTTGAACCAAAAAATTGCTTTCAACAAAATCATGCAGTGTCCGTCGAGCTCAGGCACCCTAATGCGCATACTCTTCCTTCAACAACCCTCCACATTCAGAAGTATCCTACATTCTGCACACAGTAGGCAATTCGGTTGATGGATTTTTGAAGTAAAACTTGACAGGGATTAAACAAATATGAGCTGGTAAAACAAATAAACTGAATAAAAACATTTCAAAATTAAGCATTCGCCTATAACCAATGAAGTTTCCCAGAGTTTTACTGAGCGACCTGGCATCAGGCTGTACGAACTCGAGCAAATGCTTTCATGAAATCGTAAGAGGAAAAGTCTTCTGAAAGCATCGACCTCCATCTCCTTTAAATAATTAATGTCACTTGTTCGCAAAACCATACCCTAGATCCAACAATACTAAAATCCATGATACTGTTAATCAAATATGAACCTAATCCGAGAAAAAACAAACATTAGGAAAAAAGCAAAATAATAGCCTATTATACCTTCGAATCTGAACAAAAGGCGACCTGCGAGTTAGTTAGTTACCTGTGGACACGAAATTATCACCTCCTGGCCACGCCCTTAGCCACTACATAACGGATCGTTACGACTTCGGTAATGGTCCGTTGCCAAGCCTTTTCCACATGGTACGCAGCCACTTTTAATCTCATAAAAGACCGTTATATCAACAGTGGCGATCCGTTACGACCCTCAAAATCCAAACTTTTTATCTTTGATCCCGGATCCCAATTAGCACACTAAATAGATGAATCAAGGGTCATTCAACGTCATAATGATATAAGTATCTTTTATTTAAATTATAAATCAAGCGTAACAAAGTTGTTCTCCAAAAATTAAGTTACAAACTAAAAGAATAGTAGCACTAGAACCGCAAGCACCACTGACAATGGAGTTGTGATTCAAAGAATTAGTAATTGTCAAGCCTCCAAGTGAAATTTTAATGAAAAAAAAAATAAAGTTTGTATAAAATGGCTAGTTGAAATTAAGAAAGACAAAAGTCAATGGCATACTTTAAAAATCAAGATAGGAAAAATATCAAACTTAGGGGCATAACCATGCCAGTAACTAAAGCAGCTGGTTTTCTAACAAAATTATCTATCATGTCTTCCGATTCAAACTGCAATTCTGTTGTGCCTGAATGAGTTATTGGCAATATCATGGTACCCCGAGTAAAGCAATTAAAATTAAAAAAAAAAAACTCAAATTTGTATGCTTATATCAGGCAACAGAAAGCATATATGTCTATGAGCACCATATCTGAGCCGAGTAAAGCAATTAAAATTAAAAAAAAAAACCTTAAATTTGTATGCTTATATCAGGCAACAGAAAGCATATATGTCTATGAGCACCATATCTGAGACAAAAAGGAACTCTGCTTTTCAATTGTAGTATCATCCTAAGGAAGCAACAATAACTTAATAAGAATACATCTCAAAAACTAAGAAAAGTTAAGAATGTTTTAAGATAAACCAAAGCATAACTATTTAAAAAAAGATTAACTAAAAATCAAATAACAATAAATATTACCCTCTTCTCACTCCCTCGTGTCGGCACCCTCTACAATGGTGCACTGTTCAAACACACCATGCCATTTAAATACCATTATGCTTTGAGACCTGGTAAAAAGGCAAAATAGTAAATTATGCAATCTTTCCCAAAGAGATTTAAATTGTGGTTTTGGCATGCATATTTGACACTATTTTCATTCCACCAGAGGGGTTAAGTTCCATACCTTCACATTCTTATTCAACTTTGTGGCACAAAATATCATCAGGGCTCGACGCCTGGCTTTACTTTGATTAGTCCCGTCGATCAAGATTGAAGATTGCAGAGAAAAGTGCTACATAACCAAAAATCAAAAGGTAATGTAATGTAATCATAAAACTTAACTCAATTGTCTCAAAATGTTGAGAAAACCTGTTACCACTAATGTGAAATAACAACTTGTATGTTCAGCTGTGACAAAAGAAAAAAAAAACATTTCTGTAGGTTCTTTTGTTTTGATAAGTATGACTTGACCTTGAACATATTTAAAGGGGAAGATATTGTAATTAACATCAAATGAATTATTAAACATATGAAGAATCATGCATCTCGAAAATTTAATGCTTTTGATTTTTATTAAATCCACTACCTATTTATAACTGTATGTTTACATTCTTATTAGCAAAACACCAATATAAAACTCTCTGCATACTAAATATAATTTCAACGAAAAAATGTGAACCAACCACATTAATAATCCTCAAACATTCATTGGAAGATCTTACCGAGTTGAGGATAAATCCCCAAATCCTAAAGAACTCACAACTTACACAACAAATTAATCACAATCAAGACATAACTACCAGCAAAAGAAGTCCAAAAGATGATCTAGACTGAGAAATAGAAGAAACAAATCGTTGGAAGATCTTACCGAGTTGAGGATAAGCCCTAGCTATCAACTTCTCAGAGTTCTCACTCTTACACAGTTAATACCCGCACTTGATGATGGATAGAAGCATAACGTGGTCGGATTGTGTGGGGATATTGCGAACAAGTAACTAAAAGTGAAGAACTTTTTGTCTGTGGTTTCAATTTTGGGTGTAAAATGGGGAGGGAGGGGGATGGTTAGGGTTTAGAATCTTGAATCAGATAAGCGAGGGAACATAAATTTTGGGTGTAAATTTTTTAGGGTATTAGAGCATTCACATTCAATCCATCAAATAATGAGAGGAGAGGTTTTTATATTATAAAGGGTATAAAAAGTGGTTGTGAGTGGAGGAGAGAGAAAATGTTACTGTTCATCTGTATATTTGGGGGGACACTGTTCATCCAGTATAATTTTTTTAATATATATTGAAAGTGGTTGTGAGTGAAGGAGAGAGAAAAATGTAATGATAATATTATTTAATTGAAAGGAGAGAGAAAAAATATTTGTTTTTAGTGGAAATATATTGATATAGGAGTTGTTTTTTAGTGGAATGTATGTATAATTTGATGGATTGAATGTGAATGCTCTTAGAGGGAAGAGAGGGAAGTTAAAAATTTTAAATAAGTTTAGCTTTTTTAGTTATAAATTTAGTTTTTAGTTAAAAAATGTATATATAAATAAATAAATACATGAAAATAATGAAAAAAAACTAAAATAAATATTGTATAAAATCAATCAATAAATGGCTTTTTTTTTTGTAGTGAAAGACAATCAATAAAATCACCAAATCATATAGAAGATTAAAGAGACACTCCAATCAGTGGCGAATACATACAAAGAGATATTAAGGTGATCTATGTAAGAGTTTGCCAGTTCTTGAACATACCATTATAACTCAATATAACCCAATCGAACCCTTACGGTCCATTAAGATGTATATTGGCATGTATGATCTACTATTGACCATTGCGATCCATTTAGGCCCAATATGGTCCATTAAGACATGTATTATCTACTATTGTCCATTGTGATCCATTTAGGCCCAATATGGTTGATTAAGACATACATGATATACTATTGGCCATTATGATCCATTAAGGCTCAATATGATCCATTTAGACATGTATAATCTACTATTGTCTGTCATGATCCATTGGCCTAATATGATCCATTAAGACATATATGATCTACTATTGACCATTTTGACGTATTAAAGCTCAATATGGTAGTACATTAAGACATGTATGATCCATTATTGGTCGTCGTTGTGATCCATTTTGGCCCAATATGGTTCATTAACACATATATGATCTACTATTGGCCATTGTGATCCATTAAGACCTGATATGATCCATTAACAAATATATGATTACAGATGAGCTTGGTACCGAACGTACCGGTACTGAAAATCGCTAATATGGGTACTGGTACCGGATATATTCGGTATGGTATTGTACAGTACCGTTGTGACACTTCGGGTTTTCTCGAATAACCCTATTGTATGACACCGTTATAAATATAATGTTATTAAATAAAAGTTTATGAATTATCTCGGTGTGCTATGTGTTCCTCTTATTGAGTTATGTGTATTAATGTGTATTATATATATATATATATATATGTGTGTGTGTGTGTGTGTGTGTGAACCGAGACTCGAGACTACTTGGTCTCGAGTCGAGACCGGAGAAACCCCAAACAGATGGGCCGCACACCCAACTGGCCTAGCCCAACAGCACAGCCGGCCCACTCGGAACCCTTGGGGTGCACCTGCTTGAAAGGGTATAAAACCCCACATTGACCAGCCGACTTTCCTTTTTGGTAACAAGGCAATCATTCTCACATCACACAAATCCCAAACATTCCCCTATCCATTCTCTCTCACTCTCCCTCATCCCCTCTCTCTCTAGAAAACCTTAAACCCTAACAATCAAGCATCACCTCCTCCCCACCTCTCAGACTCAAACCGGTAGCCATCGGAAGCTTCGGATTAGCTCACGAGCATCGTTTGGGAGCCTCAATCTTCATTACTCTACACCCTTTTGCCCACACTTGAACCGGTTAGTTGCTCCCCTCCCCCCCACCCCCCACCCCCCGGTTATAGATGATAATGCGTAACATAGATGTATGTTTGGTAAATGATATACATGTTTTATGTGGCTCTACACCCTAGCCTGACCCATACTGGTAACCATATTAGGACGTGGTTGACCAGCACGCTTAACCAAGTAAACCATCTGCCGAGCAACCCAAGGTGAGTTCACACACTAAAAGCATGTGTCCCAGGGAGGGACACGGGCAAACCGCTATCTTCGGGGAGGATACTTTTCGAACATCTATTTCCGGGGGAAATACGAATGGGTACTTTTAAATTACTATCCCCGGGAGTGATACGTTTGGATATTATTTATAAATCACAACTAGCAAAACTAAACGAAACTCTATCATGGAAAGTCCCTACTTACAATGCCGATTAATCGCCGGGGGCGAACGGGTTATTAGTTGATAGCGCTATTAGGTTTGATAAACCTCACACCGTGACCGGGGAGATCGGGTGTGAACTATAGACCTTGCAACTTGGTCAATGATGATAGACATTGACTCAGGGCACAACAACTTTACATCAACAGTTTTGGTATCGACCATTTAGTGAGCTTACAGATGGGGTAGCTCCCCATAACGTGATTATACATGTTTTATCTAAACAACTTACGTTTTCTAAAGTTAAAACTGGACAAACTCGTGAACTCGCCAACATTATGTTGATACCCTACTGCATGCTTTACAGGTACTCAGTGACTTAGGAGCTTGCAGCTTGGGGATGTGTAGTGGACGTCTAGACCCGTGTGTTGGGTTCCTTAAATAATTTGAACTTTTGAACCATTTACTATGCTTCCGTTAACTATTCGACTGTTGTTTTAAATCCTAAAACTTGTGGTTTTTAACTGTGGTATTCACTACTTTTCATGAATGGTGAACTTTATTATTCTTAACTTAATTGTTCGGTATAATTTGTGGTTGGATCCTAGTCAGTCGCACGCCTCGCGGTAGTACTCCGCATGTGGTTTTTGAGGGTGTGACAACCGTACTAGTATTTGAAAGTAAAATTTGGTAAAATATTGGTACTATACGGAACCGAAGGTACCGAAACCAGAAACGCCAAAGAGTGGGTACCAAAAACAATTCGGTATGGGTAATTATGTAGTGCACACATAGATATGAATACATACATATATACATAGACACATGTACATGCATATATACATACACATACACGTATACATACATATACACATTTATAATTAAACATTGAAATATTATAACTATTACGATGCAAATGCATAGCAAGTTGCTAAGCATTTCCGACACAATTATAAATAATGATATTAATTAAATATTTAAATACAATAATAAATTTTCCGTCACAAATGCGTAGCAAGTTGCTATGCATTTCCTACCCAATAATTAATAATAAAACTGATTAAACATTAAAATATAATTTAAGTATAATAATAAATGTTTCGTCACAAATGCGTAGCAAGTTGCTACACATTTATGACACAATAATTAATAATAGTATTAGTTAAACATTTAAATATGATCCGAATATAATAATAAATGTTTTGTCAAAAATGCGTAACAAGTTCTTACGCATTTCTGACACAACAATTAATATTTAAATGAATTCAACATATAAATATAATTCCAACAAATAAATAATAGTTTCGTCGGAAATGCGTAGCAAGTTACTACGCATTTCCGACGCAATAGCCAATAACGATAATAATTAAACGTTTAAATATAAATCAAATACAAATATAATTCATCCGTCGTAAGTGCGTAGCAAGTTGCTACGCATTTTCGACGCAATACTTAGAATTAGTATTTCTATCGCTATTGCATCACAAATTGGCAAAAAAAATCAAGGCTTTCTTTCTGTAGAAAATGCGTAGTAAATGTGTTAGAATTTGTGACATACTTTTTTGCGTAGGAAAATTCCGTAGCAAAATGACTACTTTTCTAGTAGTGATTGAACCAACTCTGCCACTCACCAACATCTGTTCGACTCGTAACATAATGTTCCAACCCTACCAGGCTGATGTATTTCTTCGAGTTAAATGCTTGGTTGGTCCCTGTGGTTTGCAAAAATTGCAGACTTGGTCCCAATGGTTTACTAATTACACGCGTGGTCCCCAAACTTGTCAAAAATGCACTCGGTTGGTCCCTAGCACTAATCCATGTTAATTTTCTCAGTTAAGTGGGTGTAAAATGACTAGATTGCCCTTGAACTAAAAAACAAAAACGCCTCATCTTCTTCCCCCTTTCAGGCTTTCACCACCCACCCACCACCACTACCACCATCAACCCACCACCACCACTGTCACCTTCAACCCACCATTATCAAAAAACACAAACTAAATTCACAATTCAGTCATCCAAATCCACCATTATCAACCACCCAATCATCCAATCACTATCAACATGTTAACATGTTTCTGGAACTTGTTAACAGTAATCGGCCTCAAACCAAATCCACCATTATCAACCATCGACGATTGTGACGACCATAACCAAAGATGTAAATGTACTTATATGATTCTTGCATTTAATGATTTTATATGTTCCATTTCAAACATAAATTCAAAGTAAAACTCAAACTCTAGTGGATGTTGTTCTGTTCTAGGTTTTATGAAGGCTCACCATTATTCTGTAAAACTAAGGAGAATTGGCCTGTAATAGTTATAACTAGATGCCATTGGCCACTAACAGTTTCACCTTTAAAAATTCCTCAACCAGTCCCACTTTTCACCTATTTTTCATACACTGGTCCCCCGTTAAAAAAACTTAACGGAGTTATGTTTTTTTTTTCAAATTACAAACAGTTTTTTACGGCTTTTGATCAGAACGACGATACGAGTCCATTGATGTAAAACTTACCTCGAAACAGTGCTCCAAACGATGAAAACGACGCTTCAATTCGGGTGTTTAAATTTCCAATTAAAAAAAATCAATTCCTTTGAAGCACCATTTCGAGGTAAGTTTTACATCAAAGGACTTGTATCGTCGTTCTGATCAAAATCCCTAAAAAATTTGTTTGTAATTAGGAAAAAAAAACTAACCCTGTTAAGTTTTTTTTTTTTTTTAACGAGGGACCGATGTAGGAAAAATATGTGAAATGTGAGACTGGTGGGGGGAATATTCAAAGGTGAGACTTTTAATGGCCAATGAGCTCTATTTGGTATTATTAAAGGCTAATTCCCCTAATATTAAAATTATGGGTGTGGCTAAATGCACCACCACTTTTACTGTTTATATCTCCCTTTCTAAAAATATCATTTTTATAATTTTTTAAATTCCACCCTTTACCTTTTATATATTATTGTTTTGTTCAATTGTTTATCGTTTTTTTTTTTTGTTCATTTCCTGTTTGTTTTTTTTTATCAATTCTTGATTGTTTTGTTTAAGTTTCTTTCTCTTTTCACCTGGATGATTTTGTTTAAGTTAACTAACTAAGATCTAGTTCCAATACAGGAACCTTGGAACAAGCTAAGTGTTTTTACATTTAAGTGTGGTTGTGGTCCTACGTTCGGATATCTTTCGCAACATTTTAAGACTATACCCCTTCATACATCAATCCTCAATAAAAATGGCATAATGGGAGTTGGCTTCACAAAATGGTTCTGTTTCAATTTAGTGTGAAACAAAAAAAAGGATCACGAAAGGAGATGCGTTTCATGAAGTACATATCAAAAGTGAACTTTCTTAATGTGTCATTGTCTTGTAATATGAAGTGCATTTCATGACCTCACAAAATTGATCATATTTCATATTGTTTATTTTTTCTACTAACATTAAAGTTTGCGTTTTTTGAAAAATCATCCTGATGGAAAGGTTGAATCTTTTTTGAACGGTTGGATCGTTCTTTAACTTTTGGAAAAGATGCCAATATGTGTTACGTGGCTTTGCACCTGAAGAAGAAGATGAAGAAAACAAGTTTGCAAGCGGCAAAAGAAGTGACTCGTGCAATGCGACTTCGCCCTAATTAAACATCTTCTCTTCTATCTTTTCCTAATACAAATTTTCAAAAAATAGAAAATACAAAGGTTGATTGTATTTATTCACAAACTTTAGGGGGGGGGGGGGGGGGGGGGGGGGGGAGAGTGCAACCAGTAAAATTAAAAAAATGGGAGTGCATTTAGCAACACCCTAAAATTATTTAACGAGTCAAATTTCATCTTATACACTTGACGAGAATTATTTTCTATGTTTTTCATGGCTCATACATATGAAAGGGGGAGAGTGCAACCAGTAAAATTAAAAAAATGGGAGTGCATTTAGCAACACCCTAAAATTATTTAACGAGTCAAATTTCATCTTATACACTTGACGAGAATTATTTTCTATGTTTTTCATGGCTCATACATATGAAAGTTGACATCCTGTCGAGTTATTTCATATCTAACTCGTTCATCTCGAACTATATCAAGCTTGCCCAATTGAGCATGATTTCTTATTATATTTTCGTAAGCCTCTGAGTTGAGTTTGGATCTTCCGCAAGGCATGATTGAATTTGGGAACTTGGCGGAAAATTTAATATCCTTTAAGTCTTTAACTTTCGCAAACTCACTGGAACTCAGCAATCGAGATGAACTCTTGTTTCTCTTGTATGGAACTTTTTTTTTTTTTGTTAAATGAGTCGGCTTATTGAGCTGCTTGAGCTATAAACATGTCAAATTCGAGCTTAATTTTTTTTAAACAACCCTATTCATTTGAATATAAATCAATATTGTTGGTTCTAGCCTCGAAGAGGTATTTATTATTAATTTTAAGCATCAACAAGCAAAAACGTATATTTTCCTAAAAACATTAATAATTAACTATTACAACTTTTCTTCGAACAGAAAGACAATGCTAATCCACAACATGGCCTTCCATTTTTACTTATTGTTGAAACATAATCTACAATTAAGTTAATATTTCCCTATAATGATCTAGAGGTTAAGGAGATTAGCATAAGGAGACGTCAACATTATATTGTCTAACCATGGACTGCATAACTGTGTCCAAAAGGAGTCTTGGGTCCAATCCATGTTTATTTTGGGCAATTGCAGATCGTGTAATTTTTCTTCTGTTGGTAATCTTAAACCCGTAACTTTATTAGCACGATTGCTATTGTTGTTGTTGTTGTGGTCATAGTCACAATTGCTGCTAGTTGCATCACTAAGTACATCTGGCTCTTCTTTCACTTCTTCATCCAACATAAGAAATAGGTCATGATGTAACTCATCTTGGTTTTTGGATGGCATATAGGATGATTCAACCGACACTACATGTGGTGGCGGAGACTCTTGTTTCAATTTCTCGTCCACGAAAAGTAGAAAGTCTTGATGGAATTCGTTGTTGTCGGATGTAATGTGGCATGATTCCGCTAGTGGTGGCATGAGAGGTGCAACACCATCAGATTGTGTGTGGAACGACATGGTTTCTTCGGGAGATAAAGGAGGGGTGACTTTTAGCGTCTTGGTTTCTTCTTCCATTGCAGCCCTTTGCTCTAGCACCTTCATAGAAGTTGCCTTCCTATATATCTTACATAGTACTATTTCCTACATAAACAAACATTAAATTTTCGTTACAAAGAAATCATTCTAAACTTTCACCAAATATTTAACAAAGAATACATATGTACTTTGTTAGTTGATTCAAATAATTCAATTTCGAATTTTGTTTTGTGGTCATTAAAAGATAATTTTCTATGTAACCATAGAAGGTTAAAAAGCTGATGTGTCATTTTCTTTACTATTCTATATTTTTTATTAGAAAAAGTTGACATGATTTTTTTTAATTTAATGTAATGTTTATAAATACTATATCAACATTTTTAAATATACAAAGTATGCCAAATGATCAACAAAATGACAGGTCATTATAAAAACATATTTTAATGATCCTAGGAGCCGATATTAGTAAATTATCTCGATTGAGACCAATTAGAAATTTTATTTGTATTTTATATACAAAAAATCCTTAAAATTACTTGTATATGAAAATGGTTAGATTTGAATCTTAGTTCGGGTATAATACCTTGCCAAATGAATAATTATCTGGTAAACGATATTCGTTCATGACCCAATCCGTTTTGTCCCCCCTTGGTGCCCTTCCTTTATAAAAGACTAGAGTCTTCTTGAGTCCGAGATGCTTCTTCGGGTCCGATAACCCAAATATCTTACGATCTGACCCGGTTGCCTTCCAGAAACCATTTTCGGTGGTCCGGTTTGGTCTCCCACCACTCCCATGCTTTCTATCTCTTGGCACAAAAAAGTACCACTCCCTTTCACCAATCTTTGACAGTCCTAAAACATCCAATTATCCAAAAAAAAAATTGTTATTATTTTTCATTATTGATAATCAAGCGTAATCGAAAAGAAGTTAAGATTACCAGGCAAAACCCATGGGTCATAAAGGTAAATGTTGATATAGCTGATGATATCACAATGCGCGTTCTTGCCAGAAACCATTTTCTTGAGGTAAAACTCGAGCAACTCTTCTTCGGTAGGATGAAAGCGGAAACCAGGCAATTGGAGCTCCAAGTAAGTTGAATCCATGGTTGAGATTTTTGGGTTGTGGTTCAAAATGTCACTTGAAGCTTATATATAAGGAGGAAAGGGGGTAAAGGTTAAAGTTTGGCATGTGGGACATGATAAGTGAGTGAAGTCGTTGTAAGAGGGCAAAGACTTGAGCCAATGAGTCTTGTTATTAGAATTTGGTAGGGTCACGCGGTTTTCCATATTTTCCAGGCAAAGATTGTCCAATGTTGATGTTTTAATTCTAGTATCTGTTGGATATTTATGTCCGGTTCGGTAAGGTCAACGCGCCCAACCGGGTCTTGACCCGTAAGAGTTACACCGAGGGCAACGAGACAATTTTATGACGGACCGTATATGGGTTTGGATTCATGGGCTGGTTCTGAGATGGGCTAAAATGGCAAAATCTAAAAGAGATGTGGGCTTGGGCCATGGCTTAACCTAATCCCTAGTTATAAATATATAACTTAGGGTTAGGGTTAAACACAAGTTAATTACAACATCTAAACAAAAAACTGCAGCCACCATCTTGTCTGCAGCTGCCACCCCAACTGCCGCCTGCTGCCGCCGCCACCGGACCTCCGGCCGCCGCCGCCACCACTCCGGCAGCCTCCCTCCGACACCCTTCTTCAGCAGCTCGTCCTTGGTTATTCTGGCCACCTTCCAGCCACGAAACAGGCTTCTATTCGAGCTCCTGCACCTGTCCAGACCCACCGGAACACCACTGCCGCCGCTGCAGCACCGCCACTGCCGCTGCTGCTGCTGCCGTCATTGCTGTTGTTGCTTCAGCCGCTGCTGAAGCTTCTGGTCTGTCTTTCTAGCCCGTCTTGTTGTCCCTTGGTGTCTCACGCGGTTTTTATAACCGAGGTATCCTCTTTACAACACCCTATGGTTGGTTTTATTTCGTGTTTGCATGTAGGTGACCATGTTCCATTGTGGTCCTTGTGGTATAACTATAAGAGGTTCATTTTTAGGTTCTTGAATGCTTCCGTTGCTACACATAATTTTATTAACATTTTGATGTGTAAAATTAGTTTTTCCAATAAACTTTAAAAGTTAAAGTTTTGACTCCTTTTGTAACCTACATGGATATATATATATATAACCGGTTTATATATATATACTTGAACCCGATTCAATAATTTTTTTTAAAATATACCACGACATCCTTCAGTGGTATCAGAGCCTATGCTCACCACATGCAAATCGAAACCGGTCTCCTTTTGTACACCGGTGGAATAAGTTACAAACTTTAAAAGTTAAAGTTTTTTTAACTTATCTTTTATGGGCAATATATTTGTTTTATTATTTTGGTCAAAATACTATTGTGAATACTTAGATGACCAAACTTGCCCATATCTTTATGTTGAATATGTAAATCGGGCCCGACCTTGTGGTTGTGTTTTGTTTTTGCTTGGTTATGGTATTGGCCCACTTTGCGGTTCAAAGTTGTAATAGATTAGTTTATGTTTTTTTTTTGGCCCTTTTGTGGTTCAAAGTTGTAAATAGGTAGTTTTCGCTTTCTAGTTTATTTACTTGTTAAATAAATGTTGATCGAAGACCCGAAGCAAAACCAAGAGCCAAAAGGAGTTTTGGAGTTAGTGGGAGTCACTCATGACAACAAGATGCACTCAAGTCCATCCTTGTGGTTGTTTATGTGTTTGTGACCCGTGACCCTTTTGATCTTGCTACTTGGCTCTAGCAAGATCAAATTCTATGCCCATATGATTTACATATTCATTTTTGCTATTATGGTTGCTTTCTAATAAATGTTATTACACACCAACCTAATACCATTTTCTCAAATAATTAAAAGGGGAATTTTTTCTAAAAAAAAAAACAAAAGGGAAAAATAAGTTCTTGCAACTTATACCTTTTATAACCCTTAAGAGTTTTAAAAACATGTTTTGTCACATCTTTGAAAAAACTCACAAACTTAATAGTTTTTACTATTAACTTTAATTGGATATTTCAAGTCGCGACAAACGTAGTTTTATAGGTTATCTAAAACTAACTTGTCCCGAGAGGTGAAAGGGTCCTTGGTAATGTCACGAGTTTAATATCAACTTAAAACTGACTATAACGACCCTACTTGGTAAATAAATTAAAATCAATGGTCTATGCCATCCTACAACTAGTAGCACTTGGGGCATAATGCAAGTCATTAGTGTTGGAGCCACAGCACAACACTTAGTGCCAAGTTTTATCCCTCCAAGGTGCAAGGGCTTCGTTGACACATCCGACCCTTCCACATGTGAAAGTTCTAGGACGACTATTACTTTTCTTCTCGTGTTACGTGCTACAGCTGTCTCGAGAACAAAAGTGGCATAGATGAGGCAAAACGTATCAAAACTTGAGTTTATTCAAGTAGCCTCATAAAACCCGAGAGTTGTGCTTTTTCACAATTGACAATCGTTGTCAATCCGCTTAAACCTCTTTCTAATGTTGCGTGCTACAGCTGCCTTTAGAAAGAGCTTCTAACCGGGTTCTCACTCCTTATCGTCTCACCTCACTAATAAGGAAAAATATATCGAAAATACTAATTAGCTTTTGCTTAAAACAGATGTCTTCTGAAAACAACTCTTTCGTCCTCAAGTCTATACTTGAGAAGGAAAAACTGAATAACACCAACTTTCTTGAGTGGCATCGCAACTTGAGAATAGTTCTCAAATTAGCAAAGAAACTTTATGTTTTGGAAGCCCCAATCCCAGCCGCACCAGAAAACAACACTCCGGCTGCGAAAAGGGCTCATGACAAACATAAAGAAGATGCTATGGAAGTTGCATGCATCATGCAAGCCACCATGTCTCCAGAACTCCAAAAGAATATGGAAGACATGGGTGCCTATGACATGATTGAGCAACTCAAAGGGATGTTCCAGAAACAGGCCCGACAGGAACGCTATGACACCATGAAACAGCTTATTAGCTGTAAAATGCAAGAGGGTTCCTCAGTCAGTGCTCATGTCCTCAAGATGAAAGGCTACATCGACCAATTAAACAAACTTGGTTATCCTCTCCAAGATGAGATGGCTGTTGACTTCATCCTCAACTCTCTTTCTAGTCATTATGATCAGTTTGTGATGAACTTCAACATGAATGACTGGGTTAAGACAGTGCCTGAGCTTCACGGAATGCTCAAAACGGCAGAGATGAACATTTCCAACAAAACTAACCAAGTGTTGATGGTTCGATCTAGTGGTGTTAAGAAACCCAAATCCAAGAAGAAAAGTTTTAACAGCAAAAACATGAAAAAGGCTCTTGTTGCTGCCAAGCCTGCCACCAACAAGAATAAGCAAGCTGTGAAAGCCCCTCCTCCTGAAGAGCGGCAATGTTATGAGTGCAACAAGATGGGGCACTGGAGACGTAACTGCCCCGACTATCTTGCCAAACTCAAAGAGAAGAAGGCCAATGGAGAAGGCACTTCTTCAGGTATTCTAATATATGTTATTGAACTTTTCACTGTTTCGAGCAACACATGGGTATTTGATACCGGATGTGGTTATCACATCGTTAATGTCTTGCAGGAGCCTGAGAAGTGGAAGAAACTGAAGCCAGGAGACATGGAGCTCATTGTTGGCGATGGGAAGAGAGTCCCAGTTATTGCAACTGGCACATTTAATCTTACATGTCCCTCTGGTCTTGTTGTTGTTTTGAACAATTGTCTTTTTGCACCTGGCTTGACCAGGAACATCATTTCAGTTTCGTTGCTTTTTGAACAAGGATTTAAATATGCCTTTAATGGTATAGCTATTTCTGCATATTTGAATGATATTTATTATTTTGAGGCTAAACCTCGAAATGGTATTTATGAGATTGATGTTCAACCTAGCAATAACATATATCACCTTTCTAAAAGTCAAAAGACTGGTACAGGTGATTCATTCCTATGGCATTGTAGACTTGGCCACATAAGCAAGGCACGCGTGAAATGGCTCCAATCTGAAGGGATTCTTGAATCCACCGGATCGGACACATTTGATGATTGCGAGTCATGCTTAGCTGGCAAACTCACCAAGGATCCCTTCACCCATGTCGGTGAACGAGCTAGTGATCTACTAGGACTTATACACTCAGATGTATGTGGTCCTTTTAGAACTATGACTAGGAATCACGAAAGATACTTCGTTACTTTTATCGACGATTACAGTCGATATGCTTATGTCTATCTTATGAAGCATAAGCATGAAACCTTTGAAAAATTCAAAGAGTTTCAAAACGAAGTTGAAAACCAGCTTACTAGAAAGATTAAAAAACTTCGCACTGATCGAGGCGGTGAATACCTCAGCTTGGAATTTCTCAATCATCTAAAGGAATGTGGAATCATTTCACAACCTACTCCACCATACACACCCCAACTTAATGGCGTGTGTGAAAGGAGGAATCGTACTCTATTGAATATGATTCGATCGATGATGTGTAGAACAAATTTTCCTCACTCCTTTTGGGGTTTTGCTCTTATGACTGCTGCTCGAATTATAAATCTAGCGCCGACTAAAAAGGTAAATAAAACTCCATATGAGATGTGGCATGGGCATAAGCCAAAGTTGAGTTACCTAAAGGTATGGGGGTGTGATGCTTACATCACAAGTGATTCTGATGATAAGCTCGACCTTCGAGGCGAAAAGGTAGTTTTCGTCGGATACCATAACCAAAGCGGTTACTACTTCTACCATCCTGATGCAAATACGATTTCCATCAAAAGGAAGGCTAAGAAGTTCCTTGAAGAAGAACTCATTTCTCGGGGAACTGGAAGTAATGTTATGGACCTTGAAGAAGTTCAAGAGCCACAAACAACCGTTGAGGAAGTCGGAACGTCTGAACAACAAGAAGTTGTTGGTAACAAATCAGACATAGACACAAGCATTCGCAGGAGCATCAGGACTCGTAAAGAACCCGATAGATACCTCTGGCATGTTGAAGGTTCTGAGGTCCTGATGGTAGCCGAGTCTGATGACGAGCCTACAAACTACAAGTCTGCTGTTTCTAATCCAGACTCTGCGAAATGGCTAGAAGCCATGGAAACTGAGATGCAATCTATGCGTGATAATCAAGTATGGGACTTGGTTGAGCTACCCCCCGAATCTCGGGCAGTAGGGAGCAAATGGGTTTTCAAAAGGAAAACTGACATGCATGGAAACATACATACCTATAAAGCACGGCTGGTAGCGAAAGGCTTCACTCAAACTCAAGGTATTGACTATGATGAAACCTTCTCGCCCGTTGCTATGATCAAATCGATCAGGATACTGCTTGCCATAGCCGCGTACTACGATTACGAAATTTGGCAAATGGATGTTAAAACTGCTTTTCTTAATGGACATCTTTCCGAAGATGTCTATATGGTACAGCCTGACGGTTTTATCGATCCAAAGTATCCAAATAGGGTATGTAAGTTGAACAAGTCCATTTATGGACTTAAGCAAGCGTCTCGGAGCTGGAATCTTCGTTTTGATCAGAAAGTCAAAGAGTTTGGTTTTGTCAAAAACGAAGATGAGCCTTGTGTTTACAGAAAGGCTAGTGGGAGTGCCATATCATTCCTCATCTTGTATGTGGATGATATATTGATCATTGGAAACAACATCCCCATGCTCAATGAAGTTAAACGTTGGTTGGGATCTTGTTTTGCAATGAAGGATCTTGGAGAAGCCGCTTACATTTTGGGAATCAAGATCTATAGGGATAGATCTAAGCGACTTCTTGGGTTAAGTCAAAGTACATACATAGATCAGATAATAAGACGCTTCAAGATGGAAAACTCCAAGAAAGGGAGTGTCCCAATGTCTAAAGGAACCGTCTTGAACAAATCGCAAGCTCCTTCCGAGGACCACGAGATAAAGCAAATGGAAGCAGTTCCATATGCTTCTGCGATAGGTTCTGTTATGTATGCTATGGTATGTACTAGACCAGACGTCTCATATGCTTTAAGCATGACGAGCCGCTATCAGCAGAACCCTGGGATTGCCCACTGGACTGCTGTTAAGAACATCATAAGGTACTTGAGAAGGACAAAAGACATGTTCTTAAATTTTGGAGGAGTTGATGAAGAGCTCACTGTAAAGTGTTACACTGATGCTAGTTTTCAGACCGACCGAGATACCTCTCGCTCACAAACAGGTTTCGTGTTCACACTCAATGGAGGAGCTGTCTCATGGAAGAGCTCCAAACAGAGTGTTGTGGCTGACTCCACCACGGAATCTGAATACATTGCTGCATCAGATGCTGCAAAGGAAGCTGCTTGGATGAAGAAGTTCATATCCGATCTCGATGTGGTTCCAAGTATCATGAAACCCATCCAGATATTTTGTGATAACACAGGTGCTATTGCTCAAGCCAAGGAGCCTCGATCTCATCACAAAGCCAAGCACATCTTGAGAAAGTTTCACTATATACGGGAGATTGTGGAACGTGGAGACATCATAATAAGCAAAATTGACACAGATCAAAACTTAGCAGACCCGTTTACTAAGCCGATGACCCAAGATAAGCATGACCGTCACATGGATGCTATTGGGCTTAGATTAGCTAAAGATATGTTTTGATTTAGTATTTGGATGTATGAACTCTAAACAGTTGTACTCTTATTCCTATGAATTCTACAACTATGTTCAATTGTTTGATACGTTTTATTCCATGAATCTTGTATTCTAAAATATCCAAAGTCAATCAGACTTGTGGGAACAATTCTGAATTAAGACTTTTCTGAATTTGGACTCAAGGTGTTGACTTCCAAAATTCACAAGCCTCATTGTGAATGAAGCTGGATGTAACTCGCGTCAAATCATCTTCATGGATTCAATCATAACATGATTTGACAAAGGCATACTCATTCGGTATCCTTTGACCTGAGATACATATTAGAACTTCCGTTTACAAAGGACCATTCTTTGATTACTGTCAACCGCTGTCGCGTAACTGCCAGTCATAAAGGCTTTAGTTGGGAATGGATCTGTTGTTCAGTGGGAGTTGTATGAAATCAATAAGGAATTCTGCACTCTTACATTAAGATGTAACAGCTAGACATCAAGGCCCCTCGTTGATTCATACTGGGAAGTGTAAGGCCTTACCCAAACTGACTGTGTGTTTGATTGGACCACTATGAATCTGTATCGAGAATAATAACGATTGAAACAATTATGAGAATGACTTAATCCATGTCTCATAGTTTCAACAGATGTCTTTTACAGAAAGGATAAATGACGACGATTGCCATAAGCCTACTGTCTTCAATTAGCAAGTTGTTGCTAAAGGGAAGATACCTTGGTTAGTGGCTTTAAAGTGTCATGGCCTGTTGGGGACAACTATGTGTAGCTAGAACACCGCTAGTTGTCTGCGTTGAGATCTTATCTGAAACCGTCCAAGTGGGAGCTGTTGGATATTTATGTCCGGTTCGGTAAGGTCAACGCGCCCAACCGGGTCTTGACCCGTAAGAGTTACACCGAGGGCAACGAGACAATTTTATGACGGACCGTATATGGGTTTGGATTCATGGGCTGGTTCTGAGATGGGCTAAAATGGCAAAATCTAAAAGAGATGTGGGCTTGGGCCATGGCTTAACCTAATCCCTAGTTATAAATATATAACTTAGGGTTAGGGTTAAACACAAGTTAATTACAACATCTAAACAAAAAACTGCAGCCACCATCTTGTCTGCAGCTGCCACCCCAACTGCCGCCTGCTGCCGCCGCCACCGGACCTCCGGCCGCCGCCGCCACCACTCCGGCAGCCTCCCTCCGACACCCTTCTTCAGCAGCTCGTCCTTGGTTATTCTGGCCACCTTCCAGCCACGAAACAGGCTTCTATTCGAGCTCCTGCACCTGTCCAGACCCACCGGAACACCACTGCCGCCGCTGCAGCACCGCCACTGCCGCTGCTGCTGCTGCCGTCATTGCTGTTGTTGCTTCAGCCGCTGCTGAAGCTTCTGGTCTGTCTTTCTAGCCCGTCTTGTTGTCCCTTGGTGTCTCACGCGGTTTTTATAACCGAGGTATCCTCTTTACAACACCCTATGGTTGGTTTTATTTCGTGTTTGCATGTAGGTGACCATGTTCCATTGTGGTCCTTGTGGTATAACTATAAGAGGTTCATTTTTAGGTTCTTGAATGCTTCCGTTGCTACACATAATTTTATTAACATTTTGATGTGTAAAATTAGTTTTTCCAATAAACTTTAAAAGTTAAAGTTTTGACTCCTTTTGTAACCTACATGGATATATATATATATAACCGGTTTATATATATATACTTGAACCCGATTCAATAATTTTTTTTTAAAATATACCACGACATCCTTCAGTATCAATAGAAGTAAATTAATCAAAATATTATATATAGTTAATTAGAATCGGTTAAGTTTAGTTTGGTTTTTTATTCTATATACTAGGTTATAGACCCATGTTTACATGGGTTTAAGGATATATAAGTTATATAACTTAGACAGTAATTATGTATAAATCTTTTTAGCAATTTCCTGATATATACGACCGAGATAGATGTCATATTCAGTTTTTTCAATCAAATATCTGATAGTCATACCATATTTAACTATAAGGCTGGAGCGTTTGGTATAAAGCCCCTAGGGGCTTTATCACGCCACGTCAGATCCACCTAGGCGCCTCGTCATATGGGGGGGGGGGGGGGGTTAAAGCCTCTTTCTTTAAATTGCATGCAATGGTTTAAAGCCCCATATTAAACAAATTAAAAAAAAAAGATTTTATTGGTTGAAAAAAGGTGGGCCCCACCCGCACACACCTTTAATGCTCGTTAGCACCATGGTGGAGAACCCATAGCGCCCCCTTTTAACAAGCATGGGGTGGTTGATGGCGCCCCGGGGCGCTAAAGTTGGTGATGTGCCTGGCCTAACTAAAACCATTTCAAATAATAATTTTCAAACACATTTCCTTAATTATGGGATTTTATTTTTCTTTCCAAATTCTTTTGCATATCTCTAAATTTTTAGCTCACGAAACATTTCTTATAAATATGTCTAATCATTTTTAATAAGTCATCCATTATAAAACAATTATACTCTCATCTTACTTTCCGATATATTGTGGAGTTGCTAAGACGCTATGGATCCACATTCGCTTTATGTTACTACTTTTTTTACATTGCTTTGTTTTGTTATGATTTGATTTTGATTATATTTATGTTATATATAACTTTTATGTATCATTTTAATTTTTTCTATAAGTATATTTTGAGATTCTCAAATATAAAAACCATAATATCAGAGTACAAACATCTAGATGAAGTCACTACCAAAAACAAAGTTTCATAGTTTGCTGCCTCCACTACTCTTCAAGTTGTATGCATGAAAATAATTTAGTTATGTAAATATATGCATACATTATTAAATTATATAATTTTTATCCTCAAACCCATGTAATACATATGTTTATAACCTAATCTTCAAACGTATGTAATTCATAACAAAATTTGAGTAAAATTTATATCGGATGTAGATTAAAATAAACATGTTGCAACACTATATTCATAATATCATGAAAGACAATATTTTAAAATTACAAAAGAAAAACAAAATAGGTTAAAGCTTAATTAGAATAACAAAATAACAAAAAGAAAAATAAAAACCTAAAGCCACCATATGTATACAATTGCTGCTTCAAGAGCTTTTAATTTAATAATTGTGAAATACAAAAAAAGTTAAAACATCTAATAAAACAAAATAAATAAAAAATTATTAAAGTTTTAATGACAAGAAGTTACGATAATAATAAAAATTTCATTTAATGATACCATCAATCCGATAAGAAATCTTGAAAAAAAAAATTCACCGCTATTTTTTATAGATTAAAGTGAAAATATAAAATAAACTAAATTTTAAATTTAATACCAAAACAAAATTCTAAATCACGAAAAGATAAGATAAACGAAATTTAAATTAATACTGTCTAGACAAACGTGATATTAAATTTTTAAATATATATAAAAACCAAAAGAAATAAAAATAAATAAATTTAACAAAAAAAATTGGATTGTAGAAGATGTTGCCATGTGGCATTAATTGTAGTCTTTTATTAAAATTGAGATATTTTCTCATCAAAAGGTTGATGTCTCTCTTGGCCTAGTCGCATGGGCACGAGCATCTGATATTTATTATCAATAAAATGGTGGATTCAAGTCCATAAAATGAACATCAACTGATTTGGTAAGTAGATTAACATGATGTGTTTGCTGGCTATTAATAAAATATATAATTTTTAAAATCTTACGATGAATAGTAAATAATATTTTTTAGTATTTATTTTAATTTTAATACTATTTAATTTATTATTTAATTTGATTTTTCTAATAATTTGTGTTCATTAAATTTTAAGAAAATTATAGCATGCAACTAAAGTAGATTTTTTTATACATTTATTGTTGAAAACACATGTCACTATCGTATCGAACCGAAAACCAAAAGCACACTCATACTTTCAAATCCTTATTCTTCCCTATTTCCTGCAAGTTTTTCATGTATTTATCATCTTTTTTTATAATTTTGTATGTAAATACCACTCATCTTTAGTCTAATTGCTAAACCTAAACTTTGATAATAACCCATTACCTATACATAGAACCTATGTACGTACACATCATGTGAGACTGCGGGGTATGGGGGGCTTGGGTTGGGGCATTTGTTGACACGTGGAATGGGAGGCCCCCCCACCAAACAAACCCACGCCCATGGGGTATGGTGGGGCTTGGGTTGGGGGCATGAGTTTGGTTTGGCCATTGAGAGCCTGCCATATCACCTTACTAGCCCTACTAGCCCGCCCCACGCCCGGCTTCAAACCCACGCTAGAAGGGCCACGCCCAAACCCATGCCCACCCGGGGTGGTGGCTTGGGCGTTTTCAGCCCACCCACGCCCAAACCCCCGCCCCATACCCCGCAGTCTGAGCACATAGGTATCGATACCAGTATACATTTTTATAGTTTCCAGTTTCGATAAACTGACACTGTATTGCTACAATACTGCAAACCGATACCATAATGAAATGAACAATGTTGTCCGAACAACATGGATACGTATGTTCATTTTTAGGACTTTAGATTGATCTAAAACATATGTTGATTCGTACCGGTAGCGTGACAAACAAAAATAATGTCAATCGATTAAGAAGCTTTGAATAGTATTTTAATTTTTTAAGTAATTTTTTATTTTTTAATAATATTTATTCATCTTTTAATTTGATTTTTTTTTTTCAAATAACGTGCTTATGTTAAATTTTTTTAACTCTGCAACAATGTTAATTTTTTTTTAACATTGCGATACAAAATTTAGTGAAAATGTTTTTTATGGCTTTTGCTTTTGAAAACCTACATTTTGTCGCTACTGCCCGGTACCGGTACCTGTATTCATTTTTTTATGATTTCTGGTTTTGATAACCTTTCATTTATGCAACTTTGTCTGGGATGATAAATGAATATCGGCTCTATTACAGTGACTATGGAACCAATTGATACCATTCGAAAGACTTCAGTGCCAGTACAAGTGTTAATTGTTATCGTTTTTGGTCGATAGAAAACAATGTGTTGATTTTTAAACCGAGTACATATATCGTACTAGCACTGTAACGAACCAAATCGATACCCATCAAAACTCCACAGTAACATACCGCTGCAAAGCGTGGACAAATACCCTAACATATGTATTACTTCAATGTTAATATAAGATTATATAGGGTTTATATCACGAGTCCGTTCAATTTTCTTTTGAACCTCATTTTGCTAGAGAGAAACTTTCCCAAGAAAGCAAGCTCGGTATGTAAATTGGCATTTATGCATTATAATAAATCAAAACGAATTTTGGCCACTTGGAAAGCACTTAAGCCATTAATTGCCACATGACATTGTTATATTTCTTATTATTTTGCTTTAGGAGGGAAAACACAAGGCCTTTGTTCCACTTATTTTTTCACAAATTTTAAAGAAATTAAATTTTTTTTTGTGTGCAGACCATTTCCTTTTGAATGTGATTGCAAACCGAAAATCATTTCCATATTTAAAATGTTTGCATAGCGTATAAATAAATAACAATTTGATGTTTTTCAAATGATTATTAATAAAAGTCAAATACAATCACTATCAAAGGTTGGTTTTTACTTAAAAGAATTGATTTTTGCTTATAGGCAAAGATGAAAAATGTTACAAATAATAAGACAAATGTGGGGTACAAAGAAATGTTTAGAGATTTGTAGATTGCTTATATGTTTGTTACTTGTATACATTTTTTTTTTTTTTTTTTTGAGGTAACAGTTATTTCATTTCAATCATCAGGGCAAATTACAAAAGGATAGCAGGTAGACGAGCAACAAACTGCGCCGCCATCCCTTTCTGAATAGAAAACCCTAATCTACTAAAAACAAAGCCCCGCCCCTGAGGGGTCGAAAAGTTGCTATGGACCCGTATTATATAAAAGTAAAATATATGTGTGATTTTTTTTATTTATTTGTTAATGAGAAGTCACTTCGTGTTAAAGGGTTGGAGATGTTAAAATTTGTTAATAATCGTAACTTGGGAACCAATTGTGAGTATAGTAACATCTACATTTATGTGTAATTTATTAATTCAATAGATCTATAAGAAATATATTTGGGTCGTATTATTGGCACACTTGGCCCCCTTAAAACGACGCCAGCGATACGGGTCGTATAGGCCTATACGACCTGTATTATCTCATTTCAATTTTCAAGGTCTGGCAAAGGCTGGCAATGTCTTCCTGTGCCTGCTTTATACGACTTATATAACCCCTATTGGTACCAAGTTGTCTTTCAGACCTGACAGATAAGGTTTACATGCAAACCCTATATGGGTCGTATAGGCCTATACGACCCGTATTAAGTATGAGGTTAGCTTTCTGTCACTGTTGAGTGACAAAAAGTGATGGATGGAACATTACGTCAGTCCTATACAGATCGTATAGGGCTATACGGACCCGTATTGGGTCAAAAAATTGTCTTCTTCTTTATGCCTACATATTTGACGAATCAAAAGAAGGAAATCAAATTTCTTCTTCTCCTTTGCTTGTTTTTTTCTTGATCGATTCCATTATGTCTTGGTTAAACCTCAGTTACTTTTTTGGCGAGTCGTCCAGCGACAACATGAGCACGTTTATTCCGGAAAGCAATGTGGTACAGTATTTATTAACTTGTTTTGTTTGTTTTGCTTATGAAATTCTTACCACACCGTTGTTTTAGGAGGGGTCTGTTGTCCCAGATTCTTACAATGGGAGAGTAAATGATGATCACGTGGATGAGCTCGTGTCCGGCTTTCGTTCCCATCAAAAGGAATCGTTGTTGCCAGACCTGAACATAAGCATTTATTCACTTATTTGTATTTGGGAGTAAATTTACCGTTATCATTAACTTGTTGTTTTTTAAGTTTGTTGTGCCTCGCAAACCATTATTGCCAGACCTGAACGAGGTAAACATTTGTTTACATATTTTTAATTAGTTGTTAGATGTATCGCCATCTTTTAATCATTGGTTTTTTGTAGGTTGTTGTTTGTGGCGGTGATTACGGGTATGGGTTTCTGGATTACGAATATGGTTAAGGTGCTGCGTTCGGATAAGAAAACTACCGTAATAGCTTTTTCTTTAGTGATGCGTCGTACGTACAACAAGACGTTGGTGAGTATTGTGACAACTCGTACCTTTAACTTTGTATCATTTTCTTTCGCATTCAATTATACGTTGTAATTATGTGTAATTGATAAAAGTGTTTGAATATATTTGGTTGATTATAAAAATCCAATGGGTATTAGTATAATTAAAATTAATAATATGTGTTTAATACCCAAACCAGTCGCACAATGCCCGAGCCGCACACCCCTTTTTCATCCCGCACACCCTCAAATATTTGGACTGTAGTTGTCGTACACCCTGATTAATTGAGACTACACACACAGACCGCACATATTTGTGTAGCACCTCGCACACCTAGACCGCACATGTGTGTGCGGTATCTTCCTTGAGTATAAATACCCACCTGCTGCCAAACCATAGGGAATTTTTCCCCAATCATTGTGACGGCAGCCTTTTTTAGCAAACATTCCCCTCTCTTTTTGGAAACCCTAGCATTTACGGCACACCATCAGCAACCTTTCCTTTGAAGATTTCTCATTTCCTTCAAAGCTTTCTTCTTTCCCTCGAAGACCTCTCTCTCATTCTAAGCATCTTCTTTTCCTTCACAACTCCCTGGTTAGTATGATTCCACCATGTTAAATTTATGTTTCTTCACTTATTTGACACTAGTTGATTTATAACTATGAGATGTTACATGGTCTAGAAATGCTAGTAGTAAATCAGTGAACATGAAATGATGGTATGAATAACGTGTTCTAATGGATGTTTCAATAAGATTGTTATGATAATAACTGTTCTTGTGGATCTAGATTGTTTGTAAAGATTAATTAAATCTAGGTTTCATATGTATGATAGAAATTCAACAGATTATTATAAACCTTGATTCTAGGATGTTAGTGTTATCAATAATGATGTATGTTGGGATGTTCACAAATTGTTTTGATGATTATCGATGATACTGAGTTAGATCTATTTGATGATTGTTTAAATGATTGTTAATAATGCTTTGCTTGTAATAGAGTCTAGATCCATTTGATGAATGCTTTGATGATTGGTGTTCATAGTATGGTCAAATGATTTATCTGATTATTGATTTAATAAACCTGTTTGTGAACGATGAAAATGATATTAGGGACTCATGAGGACTGATGTAAAGAGTTGTATTTTGTTTGTTTGTTTTGATCGGGTGAACCTGAATGATTATTTGTTTGATCAGTAGAGATGAACCGTAGACTACGGTTGAGCATCGTAGTCGACGGCAGGGTTTGTTTGACACCGCACATTCATAAATGTACACCCTAGACTGCATACCACGCAAACTTACACAGCATTCCGCGTACTTGTTGCCACTTATGCCGCACACTCCTAGATGTTACAATTAGTGATGCACAACGTACAATCATCTGGTGTAAGGTCACATACTATTTTGTGACCGCACACTCTTGTTGTACAATTACCTATTGTACAAACCACAACCATAGACAACATGACCGCAAACTTAAGTGGTGTCTCGCACTATGGTGTGGCCGCACATTTAACTGATGCTGCACACCTATCAGGGATCGCACACTTAGACTGGATTGCACACTGATAGTGGGCCGCACCTGAGTTGGGTCGCACAAACACTTGTTACAACCTTGGCCTTTTATTATGAATCTAGGTCTGGATTGCATGAACAAATGTGTTACGTGATATCTTATATTTGCATGTGACTTGCTAAATACGTGTAGATGAATACGTGCATTAATTGTATGCAAACCTTTTACATGTTGGTAACCATAATAGGACCTGGTTGGCCAACTTAACGCAAGTAATTTATCTGCCAAGCTAAGCAAAGGTAAGTTCACACATTTACTAAAATCATGTATTCCCGGTGGTTGGGAACAAACTTTACTTTCCCTGGTTTTGGATTGCCTAGTATTCCGGGGAGGAATACTGTTAAATGCTATTTGTATTTCATGTCTTTAGCGGACAAAACGAAACTCTATCAGAAAGTCCCCAGACATTATACCGGTTAATCGTCGGGGTCTTGCGAACGGGATATTAGTTGATAGCGCTATTAGGTTTGACAAACCTCACACCGTGCCAAAGAGGACGGGCGTGAACTATTATACCTTGGCAACTGGTCAATGATGATAGACATTGACTTGGGGTATAAACAACTCAACAATCACAAGTATTTGGTATCATATAGTTTATTAGCTAAAAGATGGGGTAGCTCCCCATGACATGTTTATAAATGTGTAATTTAACAAACTATGTTATTGGGGAAAAAAACACTGAAAAACTGTGTACTCGCCAACTTTATGTTGACACCCTACCACATGCTTTGAAGGTCGTTAGGAACAGCACTGGAACTTGCATCGGAGGAATGCAGTGGTTGCGTAGAACAGATGTTGGGTTCTTAATAACATTTATGAACTTTTAAACTATATGCTTTCGCTGTTAACTTAAATATTGCTTTTGGACTTGAACTTTAGTCACTGATCGTATTGATAGTGACGGATATACTTTATTTTAATTGATTGTTCAATATGATTAGTGGCATGATCCTGGTCAGTTAAACGCCTCGTGGTAATACTTCGCGTGAGGAATTCGAAGTTGGGACAGATTGGTATGAGAGCCATTGGATATAGTTAACTCAGTTTTAAAAAGAAAAGTCTTTTTGAGAAAAACCAGACTATAACCTGCTCTGTACTAAGCGATCCGCAGCGACACTACACTCCAAGTGCAAGGCTCAACAGTTAGATTGCATTGCTTATGTATGTACTTGATACTTACTTGATGTTATATGGTATGCTTAGTATATAAGACTCTAATCGTAAGATGCCTATTAACACTAACGCACCCTCTCCTAAACTCAAATGTTTATTTGGAACTTTATGTGTTGTGGTCAAATTTCTTCTATTTTCCCTCACACTACTACGGCGTCGTTCTCGTTCTGTGTTTTATGGATGTGAAGACAATGAGCAGACGCGACAGAGGCAGTGTTAACACGACTCAGGACCAGCTGGCGGGTTAACGTGCGGGTTCCGGAGGCTTTGGCAGCCCATTCCGGAGGTAAATCTACCGATCTGAACTAGTATAGGATGTCTAGATCCTGTTCTCGTGCCACCTTTTCATTCTTAACCTTATTCGCTTCACTCTATGAGACAGGTCAACCTACACCCACCCAACCTTGAGTTTGCACTTCAAAGCTTTCATGGATTACAAACCTCACTCCTTCAACGGCACTGAAGGAGTAGTAGGCCTTCTTCATTGGATCGGGAAGGTCGAGTCAGTGTTCAAAATGTATGAATGCCCTACTAACAATCGGATGAAGTATGCTACTAGCACTCTTGAAGGAAACGCTCTCTCCTGGTGGAACGCGCAAGTTCAAATGCTCGGGTTGGCGGATGCCAATGCCACTCCCTGGAACCAATTCAAGGACCTGGTTAAGGAAGAGTACTGTCACAAGGATGACATGCAAAAACTAGAGGTGGAGCACTACAGTTTGAAGATGGTTGGATCAAAGATTGAAGAGTATACAAAAAGGTCCAACAACTTGGCTGCATTATGTCCCAACATGTCATAGCCTGCCTACAAGAGAATTGAGCTTTATATCAAGGGTTTAGCTCCCGAAATGCAAAGCTTGGTAACTTCAGCTAATCTCCCCACAATTCAGCAAGTCATCCATTTGGCACACCGTCTTACCGACCAAGCGGTTGAACAGGGCAAGCTGCCTAAGCGAAGCAGTGCTGCTATTGATACTCCTGGTGATACCAAGCGCAAATGGGATAGTAACCAAAGCAAGGGTTCTACCTTCTCACAACCTCAAGCTCAGCAGAGGAAGTTTGATGACAACAAGAGTCCCAACCAGCAAGCTTTGACTAACCAAAACCAGGGTGGACATCAAGGAAACCGACCCAAGTGCAACAAATGCAATCAGCATCACAACGGGCAATGTGAGAAGAACCATTGTCAAGGGTGCAATAAGCAGGGGCATGTGGCTAAGGATTGTATAAGCTCGTACCTAGTGAGACAAAACCAGACACAGTAGTAGCAGTAGCCATGAGGTAACGATCGAGTATGCTTTCAGTGCTGAGCTGAAGGGAAAATTAGGAAGAATTGCCCTCAACTGAATCAAACCGTAACAACAACAATCAAGGCACTGGAACAACAACAGCAGAAACAACAACAACAACGACAACAAAGGTGCAAGAGGAAGAGCTTTTGTGACCGGCGCATGCGAAGCAACGAACGATCTCAACGTTGTGACGGGTAAGTTCCTACTTGATGACTACCTTGTTTCCGTACTTTTTGATTCTGGAGCCGATGTTAGTTATGTGTCCTTAAGTGTTAGTAAAATGCTTAAGTCTACCCCCAACTCCCTTGAACCCTAAACACGTCGTTGAACTAGCCAATGGTAGAAACATCGAGGCTACTCATGTCATCAATGGTTTTAAACTTGTGTTATCCGGTCAGACGTTTGTTGTCGGTCTCATCCCTATTGTTCTTGGAAGCTTCAACGTTGTCATCGGCATGGATTGGTTAACCCAACATCAGGTGGAAATACTCTTCCAATAGAAGATCGTCCGCATCCCTCGTTCCGTCGGCGAACCCCTTATTATTCGAGGCGAGAAAATGGTGTTGTTATAGGCATCATCTCATTCCTAAAGGCCTAGAAGTGTTTCCGAAGGGCCAAACCGCTATTCTAGCCTTAGTCTCTAATGCACAGGCTAAAGAGAAGAAGATTGAGGATATCCCCATCATTCACGACTTTCCCAAAGTATTTCCTGAAGAATTACCTGGTTTCTCACCTCACCGTCAAGTCGAATTCCAAATCGAGCTAGCTCATGAAGCGACACCTATAGCTTGTACACCTTATAGACTGGCCCCAACCTAACTAGAAGAGTTATCCACACAATTGCAGGAGCTACTAGATAACAGTTTTATCCGTCCTAGCTCGTCACCCTAGGGAGCCCCGTAATTTTTTTCAAAAAGAAGGATGGTATTTTTCGTATGTGCATCGACTATCGTGAGCTGAAAAAAGTGACTGTCAAGAACCGTTACCCACTCCCACGTATCGATAATCTATTCGACCAGTTGCAAGGGTCGAGCTTCTATTCCAAGATTGATCTGAGATCGGGCTATCACCAATTGAGAGTCCGAGATGAAGACGTCTCTAAAACCGCGTTCATAACTCGATACGGCCACGACAAGTTTCTTGTTATGCCATTTGGGTTAACAAATGCACCTGCGGTTTTTATGGATCTCATGAATCAAGTGTGCAAACCCTACCTGGATAAATTCATAATGGTATTCATCGACGACATTCTGATCTACTCGAAGAGTCAAGAAGAACACGAGCAACACCTACGTCTTATTCAGCAACTCCTACGAAGTAAACAACTCTCTGCCAAGTTCTCGAAATGCAACTTTTGGCTTCGTGAAGTCCATTTCCTCAGACATGTGGTCAATGAAGTTGGGATTCACGTTGATCCAACTAAGACGGACTCCATCAAGAACTGGTCTACACCTAGAACATCGACCGAAATCCACCAAATCTTGGGTCTGGCGGGTTACTATCGTAGATTCATCGAGGGGTTCTCAAAAATCTCTCAACCCCTTACAACTCTAACCCAAAAGGGTAACACTTACAAGTGGGGTGTAACACCTCGCAAAATCATGGCCAATATAGTAACGACACGTGTCATAAGCTTTAAACGTGTAAAGAATTGATTTCGAAGGACGAAAGTTGACAAACAAGGAAAAGATATGTGTGAAAGAATCCAAAGTGTCAACACTCGAAAATTTTGCCTTTTATTAACCCTATATGATGTTCATACTCTTAAACGAAAGAATTGTGAAACGTATGAAGCCGTTTGTGAAAGAAAGTGAAAGTTTACAAGACGCGAGGGTTAAACGTGTCAACATGTTAAATTAATACCCCTGAGTGACCTTTTAACAAACTCGGAGATTTGTAACGATTAATTATACTCTCAAGAATAAGTGACGAAAAATTCACGAGATTTCGATATCGTTTGATATTAAAAACGTTCACTTTCATAAATAAAGGGGTTAAAAGCATCAACAAGGCAAAACTTGTGTTTTCGGTTATCGTTTAACAAAACCGGACCTAACGATGTTTGGTTATATTCTAAGGATCACAAAAATATAAACTTTAAGGGTTAAAAGTGCTTAAAATTTAAGTTATGAGGTTTTAAAGGTCGAGGGACTAAATCTGCCAGGTTTGAAACTTGTGTGACTGGTTACCCTAGTGGTGGCGCTGCGCCACACCTGATCCCCTCTGCCATCGCGCGACGCGATGGCATAAAATGGATAGCCAGCATGCACAGATGCAGGTTTCAACATGCTTTCTTCTCCAAACCACTTCCTCACTCACATAACTCGAAACCTAGGGCTGTTTGATGGTTTTAAAAACCATTTAGACACTTGTGAGCATCAGAATTCACCTGGGGATACTTGTAATGATCCAAAGAAGGCTCCATGCACTATATAAAGGCCCTTGATGCAGCTACAATCTTTGCTCATTCAAGTTTTTCACTCATTCTCTATTGCTCAAGCTTTGGAGCATTCTCTGGGATTCCTGATTAAGAAGGAAGCCCTCCTTAGTTCAATCTTTGTGCTAGGACCTTGTGTAAGCGTTCTTAGCTTCTGTAGTTAAGTTTTATTAGCTTAACGACCGAAAGTCAAAGTTATCGTAATGATGCTTCGACTTTGTGATTACTAAATGTGTAAAAAACCGACTGGCATATCGTCAGTGAGACCGTTATCACATTTTAACTTTCCATTTATTTAGCGTATTGTGACTGTCTATTGATGTACTATCATTTCCTCTTTTTACACAAAAACTCAATTTTGAATTTTATCATGTTTTTGGCTTTTTCAAATTTTCTAATGTTTTTGGATTTTCTGACAACAACTTCTTACTCCCTCTAAAATTCAAAACATTTAAAGAAAATTTGATAACCGATGCTGACAGCTTTCTCTCGCCATCCATTTTCTGCTTCACGTGCTCTGTTTTGCAGAAAATATACCCCCATGATTTACAACACATTGATATTTTATAGTTTAAAAACCGTTTTTCAAGCTTGTGAAATTAATCATTATTGTTCCGTCATGAGGGTTTCGGCATATTCATATTTTTTAAATTTTTGATTTTCTAACAAAATTTAGAAAACAAACATATTTTTTATTTTTCAATTTTTGACAAAATAAAAACATATTTTTGGTTTTTAAATTTTTCAATTTTTAGGGTTTTTGAAATATGGTTTATTTTATGTACAAAAACAAACAAACTCCCTGATTTCAGTTGCAGGGACCAGCAGCCTCCTCCTCTTGTGCCAGGCTACTCCGATACTCCTCTTGCTGACATTCAGTTGGTTTTTATGAGCACCTGCACATTCACAATTACTTAATTAATTTAACAAGTTAGCCCAGGCCTGTTTGACCTTAGGCATTTCATGTAACATCCGTCAAATTGGATCCCAAAAATCCGATCCATTTTGAAATTCGGATCCTAATCCTTGAAACTTGAAAACTTCGCGAAATGGTTAATTACTGAAAGATCTTTTATCCTTAATTCGTTATAAATATGGGTATTTATTTATTGGGTAATTATCAAATTAATTAATATTTCTTTAATTATTAACGTTCTAAACGGAGCTTGGTTATGTTAGTTAGTTATTTGTTTAATAAAATGAAATTATTAAATATTTCAAATCTATCTACTCTAATAAAAGAAACCAACTTTTGTACACGTGTCATTCATTGAAAGTATCCTCAAATCTATATTTATCTTATATTAACTAAATAAATAATAAATTAATATTAAATCTTACCATACTTTAATAAAATATTATCCTCAAATCTAAATTGTTAATTTAATATATTTTTAAAACAAATACATCTCTTCCCTATTTATCTTATATTATATATATAAATAATAAATTAATATTAAATATTATCCTAATTTATTAAAAAAACATAACTTTTTTATTATTTGGTATACAAAATTATATTTATTCAACTCGTGTAAAACACGGGGTTTTAAAAATATAATTTTTTTTATTATTTACTATACAAAGTTACATTTATATAACCCGTGTAATACACGAAGTTTTTAAAAATATAACTTTTTTTATCATTTGTTATGTAAAATTATATTTATTCAACACGTGTAATACACGGGGTTTTTTAAGTATATATTTTTTTTATTATTTGGTAGATTTTTCAACCCGACTATACACAGGTTTTTTAAAGACACGACGTTTTTAGTATTTAATATACAAAATTACATTTATTTGATCTGTGTAATACACATTGTTTTTAAAGATATAACTATTTTTTAGATTTATTCAACACGTGTAATATACGGGGTTTTCAAGGATGTAATTTTTTATCATTTGGTGATTTATTCAACCCGATTGTACACGGTTTTTTTTAAAGATACGACGTTTTTAGTATTAGTATATAAAATTACATTTATTTAATATGTGTAACACACATGGTTTTTAAAGATATAACTTTTTTGTTATTTGATATATAAAATTATATTTATTTAACTCGTACAATATATACAAGACTTATAAAGATATAACTTTTTATTATTTAATATATAAAATTACATTTATTCAACTCGTGTAATACACTGGGTTCTAACCTAGTATATATATAGTTAATAATTAAATTAATAGTTTGTAATATAAAGTTTGGTATAAAATAGTTAACCAAGTTAGAGTTCTAATTAATTTAAGTTAAAACCCCGTTAGGGTCAGTTAGTTTAAATGTGGAAGTTAGGGATTTAATTGTAATTATGGAAACTTGATTAAAAATTAAAAGATAAAAAGGGGCGCGTAGGCTGGTCTTCGAACCCGGGTAGTTGAATTTGCTAAAGTTTAACCACGGCGTTGACATCAGTTGAATTTGCTAAATCTATTAAGTATATTAAAACAAAACATTTTAGTGCCACTTGTCATACACTTAAGCCAAGTATTGCCACCTGGCAACTTAATACTCCTCTCAATATTGTTTTGAGCGGCAATAATTGTCTCTGACTCTTATTTGGACGCGGGATCCGGTTGTGATTCGGGTCACCCAATATTAAAAAACGGATCCTAAGACACCACATTTTTCTTATCGCATTAGGGTTTCATCTTCTTCAATACGCTTCTGCATCTCTATCTCAAATCGATGACAAGATTTCATCTTCTTCCCTAAGATTCATCGGTTTTCATCTCTCAATTTAGGGTTTCGACTATGTATTTCTTATAATCCGAAGAACACACAACCTTCATTCGCATCTAGGGTTTCTGTTTCTTCCATCATACATCTCCTTCTCATCATCCCTAAATCTCATTCCTGAAAGATCATCAATACCAAGGTATGATTCAGTTTTCTATCTATTGATCATCTTTATTCTTGATTAGATCTCTTTTTTTTTTGCATTCCTTTGATCTTATCAGATCATAGGTACGAATCGCTCCTCACCTCTAAAGTCGGCATCTGCTTGATTTTGCGATAAAGGTGAAACCGTCTTGAATAGCCCAGTTAATCGGCATTAACTAATAGCTCTGTGCCCCATAATATTCAAGATTTCAAGCATTGGCTAATGGAGAAGGGTGTCGGGTATCAATTTTGTAAAAATACGAAGACATTACTAATCAAAACATTGATAAATATTGTTTACGATACTAAAGCACCAATATTTTCCTTAACTGAATTAGGTTTGTGGAGTGTTGGATGTTCAAAGAGTTGCTGGAAACTTCCATATTTCAGTTCATGGTTTGAACATATATGTTGCACAGATGGTAAGTAAAACATGACATTTGGTCTGGTTTATAAATCATCATATAGTTACTTACCGTATGCTTTTCTGCAGATTTTTGAAGGAGCTACACATGTTAATGTCAGCCATGTGATTCATGATTTGTCGTTATGTCCATGGCTGCAGATAGATAATACGATTTTGTACAATTGGATGTCACTCATGTTAGTTATTGAGCTTTTACCTTTCTGGATTTGAAATTGATAGGAGAATCAAAGATATTGTAAGATACTAATTTTAACAGGTCAATAATTTCTATTTTGTAGATTAAGAAAAGGTGAATTCGTTTGATTATATTTAAATATTGAAACACAATTTTTACAATTTTAACAGTTCCATCGTCTTTTATTTTTTTTCGGCTAGCAAAGGTGAGTTTGCATGTCCTAATCTTGCCTTTCTTTTGTGTTTTTTCTGTTTCGGTATTTCATATTAACCATTTATGGGTTGCTTGCTTGAGGTTTTTGGTTTCTTATTCTCAGTGGTGATGATGTCGAGAAGTAGGAGAGAATTTGTGACGGATTGATTCGTATATTTGATCTATGGTTTTTGCGAAAGGTACCCTATAGATGATCAATTTGATCTGTGGTTTTTGCTTTCTTGGTGGTTTTCTTATTTTTTGCGTTGCTTGAGATCATAAGTGATCTTTTTTTTAATTGTAGGGTAACAAGAACCAACACAAAAATTAGTCCAGGTGATTATTCTGAACAAGTTTTCTAAAGGTAAGGTTTCTGATTCTGAATCCGTCATGTATATAGTTTCTAATAAATGCTGGGGGTAAGATGCAAGCATAATTTTCTTAATGTTATTCACATTATGTTTCTTTGTTCTTGCATTCTTTTTGTTACTGGTTAAAGTTAGACTGGATATACTGGATATCTGTAACTTAATATATTTTTAATATTTTGACAAATTGTACATATTACTCATGAATATACCTTAATGTTTGGTGATGTTGTTGCCGTGTTGGACCGTATTACATTTTATGTACGTGCTATAAAACCAATCAAACAACTAAAATTACTCTATTAGTAGTGTAAGATAGACTTATTCTTATTGTATGATATTCAATATTGCAGGGAAAGTAGTCTCCTTATAAGGAGGGTATTGAATCAAAAGCACTATTGTATGGGGAGGAGTGGAGGACGGTCAGATTAATTAGTCCTGGAGACCTTGTGAAGGTATTTCTTTTTCATATTTCTGTTATGGGTTATAAAAAGTGTGTCTGAGATGCGAGGTAAGCTGCCTTGATGGGGTACCACATGCGCTTTTGGGTCAAAATTTTTGTGGGAGGCTAAGATTCAATAAACAACCAAAGTGATGACGAAATTGTGAAAGATTTACTTGATAAAAAGGTTGATATGCAAAATATTCAAGAGAGACGTAATTTCTTAATTTAAATAAAGCTTACTTAATTGTGCATATCGGTGATATCTCTGTCAAATATCGGTCAATATCACCAATAATATCTGTACCGATATATGACACTGATCTTTTACATGGGGATCGATAACTAATATATCACCGATATTAACTGTATAGCCATGAAATGATGTTTATGATGCTAACTTGCTATCTAGAGTTACAGTTATAATTAGCGACATGCTATAATAAACATATAAGTTTATATGTATTACAATATACTAAAATCTATATTTCGACACCCTGTGCTTTAGTTTTTTATTCATGAAACAAGTATTGCCACTAATTCAATGTTATCCATGTGAAGATTGGAAAGCAATAGGACGGAGAAGGTATACATGATTTAACCAAACCTGCAAGCTAAGGTGGGTGACTTATACTCAGATGTGTAACATATATATATTCATGAAACAAGTATTGCCACTAATTCAATGTTGATGTTGTTGTGTTTAAGCTATATGGGTCAGAAGTGTTTCGAGATATATCCTCATAGTTTGCTTTCTAATACATTAAAAGTTTTTTATTTCAAAGTATCTGTTCACAAACTGATTACAGTCTGCAGATTCGGGTTGGTTCCAGACCGGTATAAAAACTGGTTTTGTTCGGGTTAAAACTGGTTCCGAATCCCAACCTGATGATTACAATTAACCTCCTTCATCCGTGTGCTAGAAATATGATCAGCATATGGGCTTGGAATAATTGTTTGTTTTTTAACCTTATTTAAAAAACTGGTTGGAAGATTTGGCCATTTTCTCACTTAGTGTATGATGTTGTAATCGTTAAACAAATACTCATGTGGGCCGATTGTTTTAAATTGTGATGGACTCGCATTTTTGACAGTTTAACGAATGAGAAAGCCAAAGCAAGGATTTCAGTTGCAAAATTTCTTTGTGTTTTAGCAGTGGATTGTAACTAGCCACTTTATTAAAAGTAGGTCAAAGCACTATGTGGAGTCCATGGGCCTTTGGTAAAAGTATTCTCCTTGATGATCCTGCAATTTGATTCTAATATGTTTGATTTATTATTTTATAAGCATGTAGCTTAATTTTCATTTATTCGATTATAGTTTGTGTTAACATGCTATTTTTAATTATCTGTACTGTAATGTAGAGTCCTACTGCCCTATCTTCCACAAAGTGATGACTCGGCTACTTACTACAATGTGAATATGAAATACTGTTTATGAGTTGTACTGATCGAGTATAGAACTCGACAGAAAGAGAAGGGGGTGACATTGCTGAAACCTAAAGGCGCAGAAGTGTAAATTAAGGGTTATTATCATAAATCAACTTGATATTAAAATCTTGCAACAGGTATTCTGCTACTATGCTTATAGGATGTGGCAAAGAAACTTGAAGGAGAGGAGATGGGTGGGTTCGCTCAAATCTGAATATTATGGGTAGTCGTCAGTTGGCAGGGCAGCTGATGATCTGGAACAGTGGAACTATGGTAGGTGTCGGTGGGAATTGGAAGGTTGAATTGATATGTAATTGTTATATTTTTTTGTGTTATTATGAAGGAGAGGAGATGGGTGGGTTCGGGCAAATCTGAATATTTTTTTTGAGCTGATGGGAATCTTTTAGGAAGTCGCTTGGATTTTAGAGGTTTGTTTACACTTTCATATTATTTGTGCTTGCTATTATTAATCCTTATTTTTTATTTCTATAGCAACAAGTGTTGCATGGTGAACATTTTTCTTGAATGGTTAAATTAATATAAATGAATCTGTTATACTATTCACAACGAAGAATTTGGCCACATGAATGATGAATCCATGATACTTGAATAACAATGCGGTTCGGGTTGAAGGCGATTACGTGCATCTGTTTAGCTATCCGATGAAAAGTTAACGAATATTTATTTAGTTTGTTCATGTTTCCTAAAACACATGTCTTTTAATTTCAAAACGACAAATGTAGTTTACAAAGAAGTATTTCGTGACTTGTGATCTCCATGTACTCATTCATCGTTCGATCATTCATTCCATGTAACTGTTCTCTAAAATGATCCATAACATTTTTTTGAAGTCATTTAATGTTTATTTTTTGTTGTTTTTTAATGAATTTTGTTAACGTAATACAAAACATGTATACTCATACACACACTTAAATATTAACCTAAAATTCTACATAAATAAACAGTACGTTGACTTATAATTCACTATCCATTATCTTCAATAAAAACAATATTACACAAATTTGCATCATCATGTATCTAGAGATATTAAATTACTTGAACGGTCATTTAATTCAAACGATTAGTTCAATAAATTAAACTTATTCATTTGTGTTTTAGTCTACCCGCGAACCTCGCGGGTTCTTAAACTAGTTTAATATATATCAACTCGCTTGGTTTGAATTTCCTTCCAAATTGCCGCTCAAAACGAAACGCGTAACAGCCTGTCATTTTGCTTTCTTCGATTCGCTAATTGATTGGAATTGGTTTCCTAAATCAGTGTTTCTATTTTTTTACCAATCATGGCTTCATTCAGTTACATAGTCATCTATATATACCCTCTCCTATTTGTTCTCGACACACCTCTCTCAAGAACCTAAACATCCTCTACTTCGATACCCTCATACACTCTCAACACGTTTCGAAGACACTTGCACAACCCACCGGAGTTACGAAACGCCACCGGAGTTACGAAACGTCACCGGAGTGCTGAAACCTTGTCGGAACCCCGAAGAGGTACGGGTGGGAACCCGAAGACCCCGCCAGAGCTACATAACCATCGGAGCTCAACCGCAAACTCACCGGAGACGTACGGAGATCACGGCGGAACCGCTTCGCCTTGTTTGGGTATACCTTCCTTATTTCTTTGTTCTCTCGTTTAATCCTCTGTTAAAAAAAAACTATAGTTTCTGGTGTATAATCATTTAACTGACCTAAAAATCTATAAATTTGATGTTGAACCAATTTTCTTTTATAGAACTTCAACATCAGATTCATTTTGATCATCCTCATGGCAAAATTGATCGTATGCATTGCCATTCCATACTTATATCATAAAAAGAATGTTTGTGCTTTATTACTTTTTGTTATATGGACTGAAAGTTTGGAAAGAAAAAAAAAAAAGAAAAGATATAACAGTTCTGTCGTTTTGATTTAATTGTAGAAGATGATAACCCTGCACACTTGTTTAAAAGAAAAACAAATCTTTTTCTGTATTTATTCTCCTTTTTTGAGACTCATGATTTTATATGTATTTAATTATTACTTTAATTTCTAGAAACAGATTAGTTATCTATAAAACCAGTTTTCTTTAATTCTTTCAAAATTAACTATAATCTAAGTAATTAAAGGTGTAATTAACCTGTATAAACAATAAAAATTAGGGACTTTATTAGTTGATAAATAATAACTAAATTGTTTATATGGCATTTTAATATCTAGGGTAACCACTATCGTTCGTTCTCTTGGATTGTTCCAATCTTTACTCGTGCGTTTAAAAGAAATCGCAACGCAACAAATGTGAGTATACTCGATCCCATTTTTATTTTTAACACTTTTGGGTGCAACATGTGTTCCATACAAAAACACGCAACACTTGAAACTTGTTCTATGCACACTCTATCCATTTTTAAACATGAAACAATTTGATGCTTGTTAATCCCGTATGCTATGTAAACATTTCGTGTCTATATGCTCATTAACCTGGCTAAACTTATTAAACTTCTGAGACTTGTTAGACTTCTTATACTTATTAAACTCCTATGCTATAGGAGTAACGCACCGCCCTTGAGTCTTGGGGTGTTTGTGTTGGAAACTTGGGTTTGACATATAGTGACACCATTTCAGCATATTAGTAACTTGTATTATGTTGTTCATGTTGGATATGAGTACTTACACTTTTATTCTACTTTATGCTATGTATTAAACTTGTATAGTCGCCAACTTTTTGTTGATGTTATTTTAATACATGTTGCAGGTTGATAGACGAAGTGATCAATAAACAAGCTAGGATGAACCTAGAAACCTATCTAGAATAAACAATGTTTTGAACTATTTTTGATACAATGTTTGAATCTTGTATGACATTTTAGCATTTATGAAATTTGATTTAATCTATATTGTCACAGTTAGTAGTTAGTGTTATGATGGTTTTGAGCGACTTTAGAATGTAAAAAGTAAGCCCATGTAAACCTAGAAAAATCATCTACAATGACCAAACAGTATCTTTTCTTTTTCAAACTCATGATTTTTACTGGGACAAACAAATACATGTGTAGCATTTGCAAACACTTGGTTGTTTTGGACTCTTCAATGAACTTATAAGAGCTTTTATGTTGTTTACCTTTTAGACAGGAAACACAATGCTCAGAACAAGTAAAAGTTTTTGTGGAAGACCTCTTACAAGGCCTTGTTTTGAGAGTGTGGTGATAGTTTTAAGATTTGTGTGTCCAAGTCTCCTGTGCACGCCTCGCTTGCGGTATGCGCATATAATGTATATATGTGTGGGCCATCGGGGGGCAAAAGTAAAAGTGCACTAATTTTAACGTTATTTTACTAATTTCGTGAAAATAACGTTAAAAGTGGAGGACGGTTAATCATGCATCATGTGGTGGCGTTGATAGCTGAAAGACAAAAGGGTACATGCACTAATCGGTCTTTGTCCCGATTGCCGAGTGTTATGTGCCTTATGTCCAAGGCTTGATGCAAAACTACTATCGAGCTGGGGATCTCACTGGAAGCAGCCTCTCTATTCCTACGGGGTAGAGGTAAGGCTGTCTACATCTTACCCTCCTCAGACCCTACCTTTGCTTTGCTATTGGTGGGATTTACTGAGTATGATGATGATGATGATGATGATGATGATGACGATGTGTCCAAGTCTCCTGTGCCATAACTCTTTCTCTTCGTTAAGGGCAGCTGAGAACAAACAAGCATCAGTCATTGGACTTTCTTTTGACATATCAACCACATACACATTGCCACTCCTTTTAGCAACAAGCTATGTTTTGCCGCCGGCTATGATTTATTCAATCTTTTTCACCATTTCTGGCCCAACAATCTTACAGCTATCCTTAGTGAAGAATGACCCATAGCCTTTGTAACTCATTTGTGAAACACTAAGGAGATTAAACATAAGATTGTCAATAAGATTGACATTCTCAAACTTGAGCTTCCCAGCCTGAACAGATCCTGACCCCAACACCTTCCCTTTTGAATTGTTACCAAAGGATAAATCACCCCCTCCATGTTTTTTGAAATCTTTGAGTATAGCTCTACATCCTGTCATGTGCCTGGAGACTCCACTATCTACATACCATAAACTATCAAAGCATGCAGAAGCTCCCTGCACATCAAGTAATAAATTAGTTCAGGTGGGTCTCCAAAGCTAAGATGGCTTTGGTTGGGGTCACAGATAGGTCAGCCTCAAGTCCAGGAGCATGAACAGTGGTTAGGTCAGGGTTTTGAACAGATTTTTGAACATTTTGTTGTAACCACTGTTGTGGACCATCTCCTGTCAGATGATGATAACCATGCTATTCACTTTGGACTTAGAGGGCCTTTTGTAGGCTTCATAAGCATGAGGGACCTTTTGGTATGGTGGTTGACTATATCCTCTTGGAAAATGGTTTGATGGTGGTGCATCTGTCACTTGTACTTCTCTAGGAGCAGTGGTTTTGTTCAACTGTTTTGTAACAGTTGTTTGGACAGGCACAAAAGTCTGTTGGTTTTGGGGGACATGTTTTTGTGGACTCTCCAGTGCTTTAGATGTATGCTCTTTTCTTTTAACCTTAAAAGTTTTGAGATACACACACTCTTGAGTAAGATGGTTGGTTTTTCCACAAATTGTGCACTGTGGTGCAGGCTCAATGACACTTATTTTGTTGATATCATATGCTTTTAAATGAAAACAGTCTTTTGTAGAATGGTTTCTTTTCTCACAAAAATCACAAATCAATTTTTTAATCTTCTCTTTTCTTTTTCTCTTTTCAACTTCCTTTTCAACAGAGTTTTTAACCTCTGTTGGGATGTCTCTCAGAGGAATGACTTTAGGCTTGGGTGCTTTGACACCCTCAATGGTGGAAAAATCCATTGCCTTGAAATTTTCAAGGATATCACATTCATCAGACCAGGTGGGTTTGAATTGATATTTTCACTACAAGAAAAATGGGTTTTTAGTACGCGCAAAAGCGTCCTAAAATGCTTTTTTATAGGACCTTTCATTTAATAGGACCAAAGGTAAAAGCGTTTCATGTAAAGGGGTCGTAATAAGTCCCGGAACTAAAAAAGTGTCCTAACATCTCAAATAAGATTATGAAACCAATTTTATGGTCGCGTAATATGTCTTTGAACAACCAAAATAGTGTCCTAATAAAAACATATTAGGACACTTTTACGATGTTCTAACATGTGCTTACATACTTTTAATCTTTTGATACACTTACAAGCGTCCTTAAAATTAATTGATAGGACCCTTATGATGTAACATTATAGCTAATTTAGTACCAAGAAAAGGGTCCTAATATACCAAATAAGATTATGAAACCAATTTTATGGTCGCATAATATGTCTATAGACAACTTAAATAGCGTCCTAAAGGAACATATTAGGACACTTTTACAATGTTCTAATATGTGATTACCTACTTTTAATCTTTTGATACACATAAAAGCGTCCTTAAAACACTACAAAAAATGCCATTTAGCGACATTCAAAATGTGTCACCAAATACATAAAAAGCGCCACTAAAGACACTTGTAGGAATGAGCGGCACACAAAAAAGTGGCACTTTTTTGTTTGCCACTACAAACTCTTAGGCCTTTAGTGGCACATAATTTTTGTCACAAAAATTGGTCGTTCCTACATTAGTTTTAATTAATAATAATTATTATTTATTTACATAAAAACTAGAATAAAACTTTAAGATGTAGAAATCATAATATAATAACTTCAATAAAAAGTTTGATTGTCTTCCACACATTGCAAATGTTTCAAACAAATGTCTAATAAGTATCAACCTAAGTCTAAATATCAAATGTACAAAACAAATAACTAATAAACATGTGAATAAAAACTCAAAACTTCATTGTGCTTATAAACCTCTTTCACAATCTTCATGCTCGTTAAATAATTGTTGTTGTCAATTGCATTCCCCTACCAGAAGTGAAACCACAACTACCAGGCTGAGAAACGCCACCAACAGGTCCATGTACTCCATGGTTGGTATAACAGGCTGCGGACCACCACAATAAATTGGAAGAGGAACCTGGGGCATTAGATATGCAGATGGATGTAGACTAGGTTTGTGACATCATTAGGTGGTGGTCCAGATGACATCTACTAGCCTGCACACAAACAAAATGATTAAAATAAATGAAAACCATCATATGCGATTAGTTTAACAAGAACCAAAATAAAGAAAAGAAGGCATTAAAGATAGATGTACCCTAGAACTGTTATTCCTTCCATAAGCTCCTGAAGCAACGGATCCAAAGTTGTCATTGGCTGCGATTCATTTCCACCACCACAGAAAAGTCGTCATTCATTATATATATATAGTAGATCACAAATCAATAAATAAACTTCTAAAATTGCTAACTACATTCTACCATAAAGAAACATAAGGGGAATGGCAATGTTCATACTTTTTACATTAGGCCTTGACCCATTTGCTAAATTGTTGATGTCATCAACTCAGAATTAGTTGAAGCTTTTAACAGCTAGCCCACAAAGTCCACCATCAGGATTCAGGATTCTCTTTTTATTATCGTGCATCAGTATAAACACAACTCTTTTTTTCTAAATTTTGTACTGAAATGAAAGGTTTAAATATAGCTTATTTTTATTTATGTCAATATTAAAATGTATGATTCAAATTTATAATTATCGACGGTTATGTATTTGGGAGGTGTCAAATATCATATGGTAATAATAACATGTATATAATTTATCATATTTTAATTATTTTATAGTTTAAAATCATAAAATTATAGCCTTCTTGTCAAGAAGCAATGGTAGAAATTCTAGGATTGTTAAGAATACATCTGACATTAAGACCATAAGTTAAATGGTAATTCTGGGGTTTTATCAAAACACTACTTTGTACATGATTACTAAAGGAAAAATGGTAACTTGTAATAGAAATTTTGTAATAAGAGAAACATACTTTACTGATTTGCTTCCTTGGTGTCTCTACTAAAAGATTAACAGAATCCAATGCATATCCCGTCCAAGCTTATAGCTGGTACTATTATCAAAAGCATGTCTTTAAGTTACCTGCTACACTACAAGAAAACGAAGCATTAACGGTGACTTTTGTCGTCGCTAAAAGGCCCATTTGTCGTCGCTAAAGGCATTAGCGGCGACTTGTCACAGCTATAGATCCGTCGCTAAAGGCATTAATTCGACAATATGAGTATAATTCACATTACCTTTTTTTGCTCGTTTTATGGCAACAAATTGACCGTCGGGTAGTTGAGCTTTGTATACAGTTCCAGAACAACCTTCGCCAAGTTTTAATGATGGTGAAAAATTTTGCGTGGCTCTTTCAACCTCGTTCATGGTCAAATGAACCGGTCTAATCCTACTAACTTTTGGAGCCATCAGGAATCTATGAGGACTAGGTGGAACGCAAAATCGGCTAGCTGATGATGATGATGATAAAGCCACTGCAGAACAGATAGTTACCCAAGTTAATCAACCAAATTGCCAAAGAAAATGTAAGATTATTGAAAGTTTTAGTAGAAAATGTTAGAAATGAGAATAGTTTCTGTTGGGGCCAGAGTATGGAGGGCCACCTTAATAACATACCAAAAAAATGCAGCAATTAACCCCAAAAAAATGCAGCAATTAACCTCTAACTCAACTCTTTCTTACTTGACATTCACACAATAACCTACTATACTAGTCTTTTAACTCAAGAAATTTGTAAATATATAATACTAATTAGAGACAATCAAAGGAACAAGATTACCTAGTGGTGCGGCGGCGCTGAGGAGGTGGACCGGCGAGACGGTGCGGCGACGCTGAGGAGGTGGCCCGGCGAGGTGGTGCGGCGTCAATTGAGGGTTTGGATTCAAACATAATCGTGTTAGCAAGGCTGCAACCTAAAAGTGCTGGATTTAACACAAAGATCACAAGTTGTTCACTAAGGACAAACTTTTTTAACAGCCATGATCAGACATATCTAATCTTTATTCACGAAACTAATAGCAAATATCTTGAATAATATACAATAGGTCTAGCTATTTTGATACTTCTCATTTTCTTAAAAGACATGTTTCAAATGAGTCCACTTAAATCAGATGTGTTTTGGGACGAACCAAACTAATATTGTATAAACACCATGTTTTGACCTGTTACTGGTAAAAGACAACTAGTCTATCATTTGTTCATCTATAAGATAATAAATATAAAAACTTACTCTATTGATTTGCTTCCTTGTGCTCTCTATTAAAAGATTAATGTAATCCAATGCATGGAATAATCCAACTCCAGTGAGTATTAGCAATTTAAGAAGAGACATATTACCTTCTTAAAGCATAAAAGAGTAAATCAAGATTTAAATAGAAATATATATATATATATATATATATATAGGACAAAGATCCGTTAGGAACCACCTCTTATTGCGAGAACCGCGAGAACCAATGTGAACACAACCAAAAATGCCTAAAAATAGCTAAAAATCACACAAAATTTTTTTTTTTTTTTATATTTTTTATAACAAAATCGCTACTTTTCGTAGCCAAAAAAAAAAAAAAAAAAAATTTTAAATTTCTTTTTTTAAAAAAAAAAAATTTTTTTTTTTGCTTCTAAAAGTAGCGATTTTAACATAAAAAATATTAAAAAAAATCAAAAAATTTTTTTTTAGATTTTTTAAGGTTTTTTTGGGGTTTAGTTTTTAGCTTTTTAGCTGGGGGGGGGGGGGGGGGGGTTAGGTTTTTTAGCTATTTTAGGTTGTGTTCACATTGGTTCTCGCGGTTCTCGCAATAAAGGTGGTTCTCGCATGAACCTTACCCTATATATATATATATATATACCACCATAAATAGTGGTATATATGGTGGGGGGGGGGGGGGGGGGGGTTAGCTTTGGGGGGGGGGGGGGGGGGGTTAGGTTTTTTTAGCTATTTTAGGTTGTGTTCACATTGGTTCTCGCGGTTCTCGCAATAAAGGTGGTTCTCGCATGAACCTTACCCTATATATATATATATATATATATATACCACCATATATAGTGAGAAATAAGCATGCAATTCTCAAAGCAAACATCAGAATCTCCGAGTGCGTTTTTCTTTGCATATAGCTAGTACTATGTTCAAAAGTATGTCTCCAAGGTTACTGATTTGCATCCTTAAAGACATGCTTTTAGTAGAGAGAACAAAAAAAAAAATCAATTAAGTATGTTTTTTTATTAGAATAGTGGGTGTGGGCGTTGGTTTCTTGGCGTTTCAGCCCTTTAACACCGGCTGCTCCACCCCGGGTTGGCGTTGCCCCTTTGGCATGGGGATTAAGCCTGGCTGCAACCTAGTGTGGGACTTGCAAACGTGATCGTGTTAGCCACACTGCAACCTACAAGTGCTAGATTTAACGCAAAGAACACAAGTTGTTCACAAAGGAGATTCTACATAGAGTCAAAATGTCTGATATATAGCACTCAGTTTTAGGATAAATAAACATATATAACAGTAATAACACTTACTGATATTGTTTACTATGACAATCTTGTAGAAGCATTTAAACATGAAAAAAAATCAGTTAAGATAGCATATTAGCAAAGTACCAAAAAAGAGTCAAAATGTCAGATATATAGCACTCAATTTTAGGATAACTAAACATGTATAACACTTAATGATATTGTTTACTATCAGAATCTTGTAGAAGCATTTAAGCATGAAAAAAAAATCAGTTAAGATAGCATATCAACAAAGTACCAAAACAAGTAGGCTAAGGCACCTAAACCCCATACTAAGGGTAAAAACTATATGTTATAAATGAAATGGGTCGAGCAGATTGTAATGTAAATTAACGGGAAAGCAAAAACGCGTACAAGCATTTTATCAAACAGGTTGTGTGCGTGATTGATTATTGCAATACTTACAAATTTCATTAACTTGATATCAATAGCCACGATTAGAGTAGTCATGTGATACAACCCATAACTAGTCTGGCTTGCCAATTACCATGAAGTAATATGGAACCATTGATTTTGAGGAGTCCCTTTTCGATAAGAACCGATTATTGACAATCCAGATTTGCCCTCACCATTGTTGTTGCCATCTCTCTCTCTCTCTCTCTCAAGCTCTCTGTGTTTCATGGGAAATTTTTGGGAAAATGATTTTTTTAGTTTGAATTTGAGTTATAAGGTGAAGAAGAAGACTAGGGTTAGGAAGCGGGGGAATGATTTTAGTTTGAATTTGAGTTTATAAGGAGAAGAAGACGACTAGGGTTGGGAAGCGGGAGAATGAAATTTCTTTTAGTTTGAATGATTTTAGTGAAGCGGGGAAATGAAAATGTTTTGGTGAGTCAATTTGGAAAAGGGGAGGAAATGGAAAAATTTGGGTGAAATTGGTTTCCTGGGAGGTTAAAATCAATAAGTTTTTAACAAATTAAAAAAGAAAGTGGTTTTCATGGGAGGGTAAGGTTCATGCGAGAACCACATTTATTGCGAGAACCGCGAGAACCAATGTGAACATAACCTAAAATAGCTAAAAAAACCTAACCTCACCCAAAAACCTAAACCCCCCCACCCCCAAAAAAACCTAACCCCCCCCTCCCAAAACCTAACCCCCCCCCCAAGCTAAATGCTAAAAACTAAAACCCCCAAAAAACCTAAAAAAAAAACTAACCCCCCACCCCAAGCTAAAATGCTAAAAACTAAACCCCCAAAAAACTTAAAAAAATATTAAAAAAAAAAAAATTGTGTGTTTTTTAGCTATTTTTATGTATTTTTGGTTGTGTTCACATTGGTTCTCGCGGTTCTCGCAATAAGGGGTGGTTCCTAACGGATCTTTGTCCTATATATATATATGTGTGTGTGTATTTAGATGTTACTAATTTACCGTAAAATTTAAAAAATAAAAATTTAATATAACAAATAGGGTAGTAACCAAGCTGAGTTGAGGCGAGCCGATTCGGCTAGTTTTGTACCGAGTCGATTCTGAGCCAAGTGTTTTTTAACAAATAGGGTAGTAACCGGCCACCACCACCACCACTCACAATCACCTCTCAGCACCACCACCACCGCCGGCCACCACCACTACTCACCACCACCACTCACCACCACCACTCATCGGCCACTACCACCACCACCACCACTCACCGGCCCCCACCACTGCCGGCCACCACCACCACCACCACTCACCATCACCTCTCACCACCACCACCACCGCCGCCGACCACCACCACCGGCCGCCACCACTACTCACCACTACTCACCACCACCGGCCACCACCACTCACCGACCACAACCATTACTCACCACCACCACCACTCACCACCACTCACCACCACCACCACTCATCAGCCACCACCACCACTCAACGGCCACCACCACCTCTCACCAGCACCACCAGCACCACTACCTCTCTCCAACACCAACACCACCACCACCACCACTCACCAGCCATCACCACCACCACCACTCACCGGCCACCACCACCACCACCACACACCACCACCACTCACTGGCCACCACCTCCACTCACCGGCCACCATCACCACCAGCACCAATCACCGGCCACCACCACCTCTCACCAGCACCACCACCTCTCACCAACACCACCACCACCACCACCACTCACCGGCCACCACCACTACTCACCACCACCACCACCACCACTCACCGGCCACCACCACTACTCACCACCACCACCACTCACCACCACCACTCACCGACCACCACCACGACCACTCACCGGCCACCACCACTACTCACCACCACCTCTCACCACTACCGCCACCACTCACCGGCCATGATTAAGCGGGTCAGTAACCTAGTGTTATTATAAAACTCTAGCGACTAAACGTCCTATAATACTTATGTTTTACGACTCAAATATCAAGTGTCCTATTACAGTGTATTATAATAACACCATAATGATTAAGCGTCCTATAAAGGTTAAACTTATAAGACCATAGTGTCAAGTGTCCTATTAAGTTATGTTATCATAGAACTCTAGCGAAATAAGCGTCCTATAAAACTGATGTTTTATGACTCAAATATCAGGTGTCCTATTACAGTGTATTATAATAACGCCACAATGATTAAGCGTCCTATAAAGGTTAAATTTATAAGACCCAAGTGTCAAGTGTCTTTTTAAGATATATTATAATAAAACTCTAGCGAATAAGCGTCCTATAAAACTAATGTTTTATGACTAAAATATCAAGTGTCCTATTATGGTGTATTATAATAACACCACAATGATTAAGCGCCCTATAAAGTTTAAAGTTATAAGACCCAAGTGTCAAGTGTCCTATTAAGTTAAGTTCTAATATGACTTCGACTAGAAATGGTCCTATAACACTGAACATTTATGACTTAACTACAACGTGTCCTATTAAGTTATGTTATAATAGGACCCCAGATGATCAAGTATCCTAATACAGTACCACATAATGGGACACTAACAATTAAATGTCTTATAAAGTACTTTATTAGGATCTACATTTTAAGTGTCCTATTAAATTATATGATAATAGGACCCCGAAAAATCATCCATCCTATTAAATAGTTTTTTAGGACACCGGTTTAGTAGAGTATATTATAAAAGGACCCCAAAAGTTCATTAGTCATATTAAATAGTTTTTTAGGACCCTCTTTTACAAGCGTCCCACAGAAAAGGTCCTAAAAAGCCATTTTTGTTGTAGTGTTTTCTATCTCTTCAAAGGTTGATGACCCTTCTAGTTTTTCTAAAATGATTTTGTTACCATTTTTATCAGGGACTTTTATCTCTTAACCAACCATGTTTGTTGGGATAACTTCAACTAAGCTAGAATCAATTTCAGCTGTGTTTTCAGTTTGTTCTTGTTTTCTAAAGCCAATGCCAAACTTTACATTGCTCTTGATCTCCTTTTCCAACATCAGTTCATAACCTTTACAAGACTCCACCCATTTTTCACAAGTGATTTGGGTGGATTCAAGCTCCTTTTTGCAAACTTTGTATTTTTCTACCATAGTTCGGAGTCGGTCTTTGGTTATGCTGTGTTCATGTTTCAGACTACTGATTTCAGATTCTTTGTCAAACAATTTGTTTTTCAACTCTTTAAAAGTTTTTTTCAAATTGGACTTCATCTTTCAAAATCTTGTTCCTATGGTTTTCATTTACCTCTTTTATGTTAGCAAAAGCAATAATGCATTTATCTGAACACAGATCTTTTAAGATCTGAGGTGATACCTTAGCAGCAGCCATCATGGCACAATCACATTCATTCTCACACTCACTAGTATCCTTTTCACAGACATCAGCCTCCTATAGGTCAGCACAAGGTTCCATCAGAGGTTCAGCTTCTTTCTTCTCTAACATCTGTTCACCAACAACTACAGTAACCACTACTTCAGCAACTTCATCCACTTCACCAGATCTGGACTCCACTTCCTCAGATTCTTGCCCTTCTGGCATTGATTCTAATGCCATAAAACAAAATCGTCAAGAGAAACATCAGGTTTAGCAATTAGAGTAAATTTTCATCATTTAAATCTATAGGCAAGCTACTCCAATCAACAAAGCCTTGTGTAAAGAAACTCTATTGACTGGCTTCTGCTGGAGCAGATGTTTGTGCAGCTTGTTGTGGTGCAGTTTGCCCTTGAACCTGAGACACAGGGGCTTGAACATATTGAATCTATGGAACAGTGGTTTGGACATACCGAACAGGAACAGTGTTAACAGGATGTGCAAAATGGGCAGTGTTTTGCATATGAGGAGCAGGGGTATATTGGGAATAGTGCATAGTGCTTTGAGTGTTTTGAGGTCTTGGACTAGGGTGAGTGATAATTGGTCCACTGCTTTGACTCCTACATTCCCTAGCAAAATGACCAAGCCTATTACACTTCTAGCACTTGATTTTAGACTTATCCAACCCTACCTTCAAATTCCCATGCAATCCTGGAAACTTCCTACCAGTTCTTTTGTAAAACTTGCTGGTTCTTACACTCAGCAAGGCCAATTAATGCAAAATGTCCATCTCTTCCCAAGCAGTGGGATCAAAGTGTTGGAGGTTATTCAGTTCAAAGGATAAGTTATCAGAGATCTGGTTTTCCCCATTAGCTATGGAAGCATAATTGGGTTAGTAAGGCTCAGAGTTGAAGGCTCTACCTGCAATTATGTCAATATAATGATTATAACTCTGGTCCTTACTACCACCAGATGACTCTTCTTGACCCAAAAGTGCTGTGTTACCAAAACTATAATCATATGTAACCTTTCCAGATTCCTGCAACTTCATTTTCTGGTTCAGCTCTCTTTCATATGTAAGAAGCCTACCATGAAGTTGGGTGAGACTTAATCCTTGAACCCCATAGAATTTCTGGTCACAAAGGCAATAGTGTCCCACTTTTCTGGTAATGATCTAAGAAACCTACTATTTAAAGTGGATTTAGCAAATTCAACATTAACTAGTTTTAGCTCAGAAATCAGACATCTAAACCTTTCAAACTGTTGGGTCAGTGACTCTCCCTTAACATGACAAAACCTTTCGTATTGTTGGTTTAAGACTTCTATGTTATTTTCAATGACCTCTTCTGTTCCACTAAATTGCTCTTTGAGTGCATCCCATAGCTCTTTAGCACTGTTACAGTGTAACATGCCAACATATATATCATTGGGTAGTGTTGTGGCCACTATACTGAATGCCTTAGCATCTAACTCAATCTTCTGAAAATCTTACTCAGAGTAATTTTCAGGACTTTTAGGTACTTGGACCTTCAGATCTTCTGCACTTGGCACCATTGGAACATGAGGTCCAAAGATGATAGACTTCCAGCAACTGGTGTTTTGTTGTGCTAACACATGGCTTATCCTATGTTGCCAGATATTGTATTCAGATATGACAAGCATAGGTGACTTGTAGAGTGTGTCAGTGTTGTGAGAGTCCTGTGATTGTGAAGACATCTTGGTTGTTTTACAGAAGTTTTTGAATAATCAACTTGGAACGTGATTACACTTATACTCTGTTTTTCAACAAATACAAATAACACAGTATCAATGAATTGAGCTGATCTTTTATCTCAAATTGATTGTTAGATTGAATTTGACTAACCTATGCTCTGACACCAATTGTTAGGATCTGAGTTTACTTGATGGTGTTGTTTTATGATAAGTGTAAAACGAAGAAGATAAACAATTGAAGAATTGCAGCGAAATGAAGTAAAACTTTATAACACAATCAAGGAGAGAACAGTTTTCATCATACAAGCTTTCATTAGTCAAAAGATTGAATACACAATGTTTAGACTATGCATGCATGAACACTAACTCCCCCTCAGCCTAAGCTCACAATGAAGTTTGTACAAGATGCAAGTGTGTGCGAAAGAGCTAATAGAACAGTACAGGAACTGTCTATTTATAGTACAATCCTAAACACTGTGGCATCTTTGCTGACATCACCTAGACAGTGACAGCTAACAGTCTTAACAACCTATAAACACTGATGATTACAAACACTGTTACATTAAGACACTGATTAACAAAACTCTGATAAGACTATCCGCTGATGATGCTCAACCACTGATGAGATTGAGCAGTGCTTTCCTCTAAGGTTAATCAGGCCTTTGACTTCAGTAGTACTTTGGCTTCAACAGTTGATTGATCTTCAACAGACTTTATAAACCAGTAGACCTTTGTGTGTAACAGACCTTTGTATCAGCAGACCTTTAGAAGTAATCAGATGTTGTATGCCACTGCCATTGGAGGGAAATAGTGTTCAAGCACTTTTATTCCGGATCATCTGTTGCGGATGAGTTTTGGCTTTGAATCAACTGTTCTTCAAGGAAGGATTACATGGGCCAACATCCTCCAAGGGTAAACACATAACCACTTGTAGATCTAGAATCTTTCATATCGGATATCCAGTTCGCATCAGTGAATCCTTCAACAACAGTTGGATTTTGGCCATAATGCAGTCAATAATTTCTCGTGTATCTCACATACCTTAATAATCTTGTCGTACCCTTCTAGTGCTCTGAACTAGGATTACTAGTATATATACTTAGCCTACTCATAACATATGATAAGTCTGGTCAAGTACAAGACATGAGATACTTAAGACTGCCAATGATCCTTGAGAAGTGTCTTTCACAAAGACACATTTGTCGCATTCATTTATTTTTAAACCACTGTTAAGCATAACTTGGTTGAACTTTTGATGCCATTGTTTTGGACCTTGCTTCAAGCCATATAATGACTTGACTAGTTTACACACTTTGCCCTCTTTGCCAGGAGCAGAGAAACCCTCTGGTTGCTCCATGTAAATCTCTTCCTCTAATTCCCCGTTGAGAAATGCAGTTTTTACATCCATTTGATGTATTTCCAAATTTCTCAAAGTTGCAATTGCAAGCAGCAATCTAATAGAGGTTATTCTAGTCACAGGCGAGTATGTTTCAAAATAGTCAAGACCTTCCTTTTGTCTAAACCCTTTGAACATAAGCCTTGCCTTGTACTTGTCGACAGAGCCATCAACTTTCATCTTTTACTTGAATATCCATCGATATCTAAGTGGCTTGCACCCTGGTGGAAGATCTACTAGATCCCAAGTATGATTCTACAAGATAGAATCAATTTCACTCTTGATGGCTTCTTTCCATTGATGTCCATCTGAAGAGGTGACTGCTTCTCGATAGGTTTGAGGCTCACTCTCAACCATGAATGTAAGAAAGTCAGGCCCAAAGGATATAATAACTCTCCTAAAATACTTATAACACTCTTACACGTCTTAAAATAAACCTCGTATACGAAAAACGGCCCAAATTACCTTTTATTTTACAAAAATTAAATAAAAACAAAGTCTATGGGGCGCTCGCGGGCCGCGACCCCCATACTAGCTCTCTCGCGGGGCGCGACCTAGTGCCATCAGGCTCAACCCGGTTCCGACACATGGCTATTGACTCGACGTGGATAGATCCCTGACTCAGCCAAGCTAGGCCCACTCCACCTAGCTCGCGGGCCGCGAGAAAGACATAAGCGGCAGTCGTGGGCCGCGACCCGCTGTCGGATCAGGACTATAAATAGGGGCCTAAGGCTTCAGTTGTCAATCGTTCAAAAATCGAAATTATCTCTGAATCTCTAAATTCTCTAAAGCTAAAGTAATTCCTAGGTATAATACCCCCTAATTAGCGAAGCTCTTCTTCGTTGTAAGTATTATAACCCCCGGTTACGTATTAGATACCCTGCCTGATTGATCTAGTGCTCCGTAAAGCATGTCGAGGCTCTGCCTGACTTAGTCGTTGGAGTTTTGTCTCAGGGAGGGTATAGCTAATGTAAATTTGGGTTATTATACTAACACGTGTGCATTGTTTAAATTAATAGATTATAACCAGGAAATCACAAGGAAATACCTAAACTAGCAATGTGAGCAATTCCTCTTTTTGTAAACTGTTTTTACAATACCTCAATTGTGTTAAAGTATAATTAACAGTGATTGAGTATTTGTAATTCTACAATTATCGTCGGTATGTTGGGGTTTTGTATACAAAATTTGTTGCTTCACTGTGAGTAGTGACATTACCACAAGTCAGGACTGACAGTACCGTTGGTGGTAATTAAAGTAGATGTAAACAAATATAATTGCGGGTTGCCCTCAATGCTGTAAAATGATAAAACTTGTTTTGATTAAACTGGGATTCACTCACCAGTATTTTCGACTGACAAAAATGTTTTAAACGCGTTTCAGGTAACAAAATGGGAAAGCCAAAATAGAAGCCACTTGGAGAGCACTGAAGGCTTGGAAAAGTGGCTATAAAAGTTACCTAAATAAAGAAGAAGTTTTATTTCAATAAATTAGGGTTTATCCCAACAAACATATTATGAATGGAAACTTGGGTTTTACCCATGTATTTATTATTTATAAAATGAGGTGTTTTACTCTAATAACCATATTTCCTAACTACGGTCCTGATGTAAATTCTGCTGCAAAATTAAATAAACACCGATACCATCGAATGTACGAAGCTCGCGGCCGCCCGCCTCCCGGGGCAAGGGGTCGGGGGTTGCGATAGGAGGTGGTATCAGAGCTACAGCCACTGATTTCAGCCACAGAAGTGTTCTGCTGACATTGAAATTGTCAATTCTGTTAGGAAATAATCTATGTGACTATGTGCATACGTGTATGTTATTGTTTTGTATTATTTGACAATCTGTTAGTTTACAGTATGAGTGATCAAGGACCATAGGACGCTTATCGTCAGTTATCTAGTTCTCCTAGAGATGAAGGAACTTCCTCCCAGCCTACTCCTTCGGGGTACTCAGCTGACACCGAAGAAGGGATATTCATCTTTAAAGCACAATCCGTAGAACCATTCCCTACCAAAAAGAAAGGATGGTTCAGTCGGGGAGCATATGAGCATAGGAAAAGAATGAGGAACTTGCAGCAACAAAGGGCTTTAGTAGCAGCAAATAGGGAGATGAACGCCCAGACTGAAGACATAATCATTAGGCGATTGGCCAACTTTCACATATTAGCTACCACTACCACAGACCCAAACTTAGAGCAAATCATTGCACCACATCCACTACCACTGTCGCAGACTTAGAGCAAATCGTTGCACCACAGCCATTACCACTGTTTCCCACTCAGCCTATGGAAATAGAACCCAACCAAGAAGAACCAGTTCCCATACCATCTTTTAACCCAGATGAGATACCTAGAATTCTAGCACCCAATCCCTTAGCATATGATCCGTGGAATGACGAGCATAGGGATTATCGAGAACTATACCTACAAGAGGAACCCATACCAAACCCTGTAGCACCATACCCCAATCTTGACCCTCTAGATCCATATTAGGATGCTGACCAGTATGTTAGGGAAATCCTAGAAAACCCATACCCGTATGGAGCCCTTTACCACCATACCCTGAACCAATACCTGTACCACCACCACCCATGAGTACCGAAAACATGCAGGAACTTCGCACTTTTGGTGAGGAGTTAATTGATGAAGGAGAGAGAATCAGGCAAATAGGGGAAAAGTTCGTTTGGAAGTATGACGAGCGAAATATGCAATATTGGATGAACCCTAGAAATAATAATATATAAGATATATATAAATGCGAGTAGTTTGAAAAAAAAAATCAATCAACTAAAATAGATAAACTAATACTTACTGATGCATAACTAGTAGTATGTATTAAATTCCAGTTTCAGTTTGTAATAGATGCATATATATAAAATAGAGTAAATGTCGCAATGATCGACGTTTTTGACCAATGTGTTTGTTTGTGCAATTGTTGGTATTAAATCTTATTCTGTGATATTAATACCTGATAATTGTTTGTAAATACAGATGGACAACGAAGAAAATCAGGAAAACCAGAATAATGATAACCAAATAAATAACAGTGCCATTCGACACATAGTAACACAAGGAATTAAAGATGCTATGCCATATTTTATCCAGACTGTTAAAGAAGCGGAAAATAATAAAAGTAATAGTGGAAGTAAACGATCACCTATTGAACCCAGTCACAGCGTAAACAATGGACCGTTACTTCAATTGCCTTTTCCAAAAAGAAGAAGAACCATGTCTTATGGTTGTTCTTACAAAGAATTCTGGTCTTGCAAACCGATAGAATTCTTTGGCAATGAAGGAGCCATTGCAGCTCTACACTAGATAGAAAAGATAGAGGCTGTCTTAAAAATAAGCAAGTGCGCAGAGGAAGACAAAATCATGTTTGCATCTAATATTTTTAAGAATGTAGGCTTAAAATGGTGGAATACTATTCTCCAGTCTAAGGGAAGTGACAGAGTCTATAATATGGAATGGACTGAGTTTAAGAACATGGTCGAAAGGAAATTCTGTCCTCCCATTGAAAAAGAACAAATTGCTAATAAGTTCTTGAACCTTAGAATGACTGGAGTAGATTGTAAGGGTTACACTACCATATTCTTCGAATACGCTAGAGTAGTACCAACCCTAGCCTCACCAGAACCAGTATTAATCTCCCGTTACATCTGGGGATTAATCAGTGAGATTAGACATGTAGTCGAGGCAGCTAGACCACAAACCATAGAAGAAGCTGTAGAACTAGCAAATACCTTGACTGATGAATTGTTACGTACGCAAGAAGAAAACCAGAGGAAGAACCTAGTCCAAAAACTTACACATGAATTTCGCTACGGTAATTCCAATCGTGGGAAGAATGTAGGTTCAACTTCTGCACCTTACTGTAAGTCTTGCAAGAAGAAACATTCGGGAAAATGTTCTACCTACTGCAACTTCTGCAAGATACCGGGACACAAGGAAGAAGACTGCAGAAAGAAACCCAGTAATGGAGTGTGCTTCAATTGTGGAGAAAAGGGGCATATTAAACCAAACTGCCCGAAACTAGCTCCAGCCATGAACAACAAGACTACTAAGAATGCTAGAGCTTTTGTTCTGACAGCAGATGAAGCCAAGATGATTCCGGATGTAATTGCCAGTACATTTTTAGTTAATGATGTTTTTGCTAAAGTATTATTTGACTCTGGTGCGAACCAAAGTTTTATTAATACTTCATTTTGCAAAATTCTTAATCAAACATTAACTAAACTTCAACAAGAATGTCTAGTGGAGACGGTAAATGGAGAATCCCTTAAGATCATTGAAATCTTGCAGGGAGCAAGAATAGAAATTCTAAACCATAATTTTATTGCTAAGCTTTACCCAATGAACCTAGTTGGATTTGATATCGTATTAGGAATGGATTGGTTAGTAGCCAACCATGCTAGTATTCTATGTGATCAAAGGTCAATACAAGTAAATTCACCAAAAGGTGAAAAGATCATAATTAAAGGAGATAAGCCAACTAGATCTATGAAATTCATCTCTGTGATGAAAACCGCAAGTTATGCAAGAAAAGGATAATTAGTATATATGATTTCCATAATCATTAATACTAAAGGAAAGGAATTGAAAGATATTCCCATAGTATCTCAATTCTCAGATGTTTTTCCTGAAGAGCTACCTGGACTAACGCCAGATAGGGAAGTTAAATTCCGAATTCACCTACTACCAGGAACAACACCGATTGCCAAGGCACCTTACCATTTGGCACCAGCAGAAATGCAAGAATTAAAGAAACAGTTGGACGAACTTCTAGAGAAATGTTTCATACAACCAAGTTCATCACCATGGGGAGCACCAATCTTGTTTGTCAAAAAGAATGACGGATCAATGCGTATATGCAATGATTATCGAGAATTGAACAAAGTCACGATTAAAAATCGGTACCCATTACCGAGAATCGATGATCTGTTTGATCAACTGCAAGGATCTCGATTCTTTTATAAGATCGATTTACGCTCAGGATATCATCAATTGAAAGTACAAGAAGAGGACATTCCTAAAACTGCCTTCAGAACAAGGTATGGTCATTATGAATTTACAGTCATGCCATTTGGTCTAACTAATGCCCCAGCCGCAGCATTTATGGACATGATGAACAGAATATGTAAACCATATCTGGACAAATTCATAATTGTCTGTACAGATGATATTCTTATTTAGTCTAAGAGTAAAGAGGAACATGTAGCACATTTGCATGCACTTCTTACATTATTGAGAAATGAAAAGCTTTATGCAAAATTCTCAAAATGTGAATTTTGGTAAGAAGTACAATTTCTTGGACATTTAGTTAATCATAAAGGAATTCATGTGGATCCCACAAAGATCGAGGCAATTACTAAATGGAAATTTCCTGAATCACCAATGGAGGTGAGAAGTTTTCTTGGACTGGCAGGTTATTATAGACAGTTTATCCGAGATTTCTCTAGGATAGCCATTCCTTTAACAAAACTGACCTATAAATCAATTAAGTTTGAATGGGGACCAAAACAGGACGAAGCCTTCAGAATCATTAAGTAAAGATTAACCAACGCACCCATACTAGCGTTACCAGAAGGAACTGAAGAATTTGTAGTCTATTGTGACCCTTCTAAGTTAGATTATGGATGTGTGTTGATGCAACGTCAAAAGGTTATAGCCTATGCATCTAGACAACTTAAGAATCATGAAGAGAATTATACAACCCATGATCTAGAGTTAGGAGCCATAATTTTTGCCCTTAAAATTTGGAGACATTATCTTTACGGTAGTAAATTTACCATTCTCACCGATCACAAGAGTTTAAGATATGTTTTCGGGAAAAAAGAGTTAAATATGAGACAGAGACGCTGGATGGAAATACTTAATGATTATGATTGTGTTATCCAGTATCATGCAGGAAAAGCTAATGTAGTAGCTGATGCTTTTAGTCGAAAGTATCATGATAAGCCAAGAAAAGTACGTTCACTCAAATTAATTCTGCAGATAGATTTAAATGATCAAATTAGAGAAATACAGAAATCAGTAATCAAGGATGATACTGAGAAATTAAAAGGAATGAGTAAGGAATTAGAACAAGGAACAAATGGAATTTGGAGATTCCATAAGAAAAGAATTTGGATACCTAAACAAGGAAACCTACGCCACCGAATTTTAGAAGAAACCCATAAATCTAAGTATACGATACATCCCGATAGTGATAAAATGTATCAAGACTTAAGAAAGAATTTCTGGTGGATAGGAATGCAAAAGGATATAGCAGCTTATGTTGCCAAATGTTTAACCTATTCACAAGTAAAAACCGAACATCAGAAACCCTCAGGTTTATTGCAGCAATTAGAAATGTCTGTATGGAAATGGGAATTGATAACAATGGATTTTGTTACCAACTTGGCCAAGACAAGAAAAGGTAATGATACAATCTGGGTGATTTTAGACAGAATAACCAAGTGTGCTCATTTCTTACCAACGAAGGAAACTTTCAGTATGGAACAATTAGCCAAGTTATATGTACACGAAATAGTTTCACTACATGGAATTCCTTTATCTATTGTGTCTGATAGAGATTGCCGTTTTACTTCTCATTTTTGGACTAGTTTCCAAAAAGCAATGGGAACCAAGTTAAATTTAACCACAGCTTATCATCCTCAAACGGATGGACAAAGCGAAAGGACAATCCAGACGATGCAGGATATGCTTAGAGCTTGTGTAATTGATTTCGGAGGAAATTAGAACGATCATTTACCATTAATAGAATTTTCTATAATAACAGCTATCATACCAGTATCAATGTTGCACCATTCGAAGAACTTTACGGACGAAAATGCCGAACCCCAGTCTGTTGGGCAGAAATTGGAGAAAAGCAATTACATGGACCGGAGATAGTGCAAGAAACAACGGACAAAATTATTCAAGTCAAGGAAAGACTAAAAGTAGCATGCGATCGACAAAACAGTTATGCTGATAATAGGCGAAAACCATTGGAATTTCAAGTAGGAGATAAGGAATTGTTAAAATTTTCTCCATGGAAAGGAGTAGTTAGATTCATCAAAAGAGGAAAGCAAGCCTTATGTATGTTGGACCCTTTAATATTATTAGAAAAATAGGACCAGTAGCTTATCAGCTACAACTGCCAAAGGAAATGGCAGGAATACATGATGTATTCCATGTATGTAATCTCAAGAAATGCTTAGCAGATGAATCATTAGTGGTACCTTTTAAGGACATAGAGGTAAATGAGAAGCTTAAGTTTGTAGAGAAACCACTACAAATTGAAGACAGAAAGATCAAGAATCTCAAACACAAGAGTTTGATTCTAGTCAAAGTAAGATGGGATTCCAAGAGAGGACCAGAGTACACTTGAGAGCTTGAATCAGAGATGCAGAGGAAATATCCACACCTATTCCAGTAGACCTCGAGGATGAGTTCTAAAACAAGGTGGGAAGGATATAACAACTCTCCTAAAATACTTCTAACACCCCTACACGTCTTAAAATACACCTCGTATACGAAAAATGGCCCAAATTACCTTTTATTTTACAAAAATTAAATAAAAACAAAGTCTATGGGGCGCTCGCGGGCCACGACCCCCTAGACTAACTCTCTCGCGGGGCGCGACCTAGTGCCATCAGGCTCAACCCGGTTCCTACACGTGGCTATTGACTCGGCGTGGCTAGATCCCTGACTCAGCCATGCTAGGCCCTACTCCACCTAGCTCGCGGGCCGCGAGAAAGACATAAGCGGCCGTCGCTGGCTGTGACCCGCTGTCGGACCAGGACTATAAATAGGGGCCTAAGGCTTCAGTTGTCAATCATTCAAAAATCAAAATTCTCTCTGAATCTCTAAATTCTCTAAAGCTAAAGTAATTCCCCGGTCTAATACCCCCTAATTAGCGAAGCTCTGCTTCGTTGTAAGTGTTATAACCCCCGGTTACGTATTAGATACCCTGCCTGATTGATCTAGTGCTCCGTAAAGCAAGTCGAGGCTCTGCCTGACTTAGTCGTTGGAGTTCTGTCTCGGGGAGGGTATAGCTAATGTAAATTTGGGTTATTATACTAACGCGTGTGCATTGTTTAAATTAATAGATTTTAACCAGGAAATCACAAGGAAATACCTAAACTAGCAATGTGAGCAATTCCATTTTTTGTAAACTGTTTTTACAAAACCTCAATTGTGTTAAAGTATAATTAACAGTGATTGAGTATTTGTAATTCTACAATTATCGTCGGTATGTTGGGGTTTTTTATACAAAATTTGTTGCTACACTGTGAATAGTAACATTACCACAAGTCAGGATTGACAGTACCGTGGGTGGTAATTAAACTAGATGTAAATAAATGTAATTGCGGGTTGCCCTCAATGCTGTAAAATGATAAAACTTGTTTTGATTAAACTAGGATTCACTCACCAGTATTTTCCACTGACAAAAATGTTTTAAACGCGTTTCAGGTAACAAAATGTGAAAGCCAAAATAGAAGCCACATAGAGAGCACTGAAGGCTTGGAAAAGTGGCTATAAAAGTTACCTAAATAAAGAAGAAGTTTTATTTCAATAAATTAGGGTTTATCCCTACAAACATATTATGAATAGAAACTTGCGTTTTAACCATGTATTTATTATATATATAAAATGAGGTGTTTTACTCTGATAACATATTTCCTAACTACGGTCCTGATTTAAATTCCGCTGCCAAATTAAATAAACACCGATACCACCGAATGTGCGAAGCTCGCGACCGCCCTCCTCCCGGGGCAAGGGGTCAGGGGTTGCGACAAAGGATTTCTCAGTCCTTTGCCTTTTACTTCTTCTTGGCTCACCCTCTTCAGCCTCTGATTATTCTTTAATTTGGACTCGAACAACCTTATCAACCATTGTTGATGAACTTGCATGATTGGTTGTTGAAGAAGTTGCATGAGTTTGTACTAACATTGGAAACTCTTCTTCAAAGTAAGTCACATTTCCTGGCCTTGTCTCTATGATAGAGTCGTTGTGCACATCAGGATTCTTGGATTCATATAAAAGAAAAGGATGTGAGCTACCGTTTTTGGTATATCTAATGAAAATGAAATGAAAAGCTTTTAGCCCTATTCTAAGTGCCTTAGGGGGTGTAACAATCACCTTGGCCAGGCACCCTCACAGTTTCAAGTATTTATAAGACGCTTTATGTCCCCACCACAACTCATGAGGTGTTACATCCTTATTCTTGAAAGGTATTTTATTTAACAAAAAAATGGCCGACAATATGGCCTCCCCCACATGTCCTGGCTCATCCCAAAACTTATCAACATGGCATTCATCATTTCTTTTAGTGTACGATTCTTTCGCTCTGCGATGCCATTTGATTGGGATGTATAAGGAGGGGTGCACTCATGTATTACTATTATGCCACATTTTGCACATACTTCCCTAAAAGGTGAAACATATTCACCTCCCATATCACTTCTCACACGTTTAATTTTCTTGTTGAGTTGATTCTCAACTTCAGCTTTATACAAGATAAACTTGTCAACTACTTCATCCTTACTCTTAAGTAAGTACACATAACAATATCTTGTATTGTCATAAATGAAGGTAATAAAATATTTATTACCACCTCCAGTGGGAATTAATTTTATGTCACACACATCAGTGTGAATCAGATCAAGGGGTTCAGTTATTCTTTCAACTGACTTAAAGGATGATCTTGTTTGTTTGGCTTCAACACAAGTTTTACATTTTGTTTTATAGTCAATGGCAAAAGTTGGTATGTAATCTAATTTAATTAAACGACGCATCGAATTAAAATTTACATGACCAAGACGTCCATGCCAAACATTAGAAGATTCAACCAAGTAAGTAGAAGTACTAGCATTTTTATTCATGTTTTTCTTAACAGACATTACATTAAGTTTCAAAACATGCCATTTTGGGCATAGCCCTTTCCAACAAACATACAACGCTTACTTAAAACAAATTTATAACTTTCAAACACGAAACGAAAGCCATACTTCTTAAGCATCCAACCCGACACAAGACTCTTGCGAAGGTCTAGAACATAAAGTACATTCTTCAAGGTGAGCTCTTTCCTAGAAATCCACTTCAAGATCACATCACCTTCTCCCTTGATATCAGCTGTAGCAGCATTACCCATGTACAGCTTTTCTTCTCCCACCACCTCTTTAAACGTATTAAAGAGGGTCCTATCTGGGCACACATGGCAGGTTGCCCTAGTATCAACGCACCACCCTTTTGGTCCATTGGCCACCAAATTTACCTCCTCTGTCATGGCAGTGAGGTCTGAAATCATGGCCACTAAGGACATACCATCATCACCAACCATAAGAGACATGTCATTTAGGCTGTTTGCACTGGTTAGCAACGTGACCAGTTTATCCAAGTTTTAACATTTCCCTTTGAAAGGACCAACCTTCTTTTCACACCACCACCCTTCTTTGGCTCAAATCAACACCTTTGTTTTTTTAGGCTGTTTGCACTGGTTAGCAACGTGACCAGTTTATCCAAGTTTTAACATTTCCCTTTGAAAGGACCAACCTTCTTTTCACACCACCACCCTTCTTTGGCTCAAATCAACACCTTTGTTTTTTTCCTTGCCTTTGAACTTAAGGCCTTTGTTACCCTTGTAACCCCTTAAGGATTGACCACGTTTCACAAGTAACTTGACTTCCTTTGTTTGATAGTCTGTTTTCCTCCTCAATACGAAGACGAACCATAAGGTCTTCAATGGCCATTTCCTTTCACTTATGATTAAGGTAATTCTTGAAGTCCACCCAACTAGGAGGCAACTTTTCTACAATTGCTGCCGCTTAGAATGTTTCACTCAGATTCATTCCTTCCGACAAAATGTCACTAAGAATAATATGCAGTTCTTGGACTTGACTCATCACAGTTTTGGAATCAATCATTTTGTAGTCCAAAAACCTAGCCACAACATACTTTTAGTACCCGCATCCTCAGTCCTGTATTTCTATTCCAATGACTCCCATAGTTCTTTGGCAGTTGGAACATTGAGATACACGTTATACAAGGCATCTGAGAGGCCATTCAACACATAGTTGCGGCATAGGTACTCAGAATGTTTCCAAGCATCAACAACACTCACTGATTGGACATTAGATGTCCCTTCTGCGGGAACAACATCTTTTGTTACCATCTCTTAAAATTCAAACCAGTAAACTTCTCTAGTTTTTCAGCATGGTTAGCAACCGCTTGAGCAGCTTGGGTACCAACCAATGGTCCCATGGTAGTGGATGTCAATCCAACAGAGGTTGATGTGGTTGCCGAAACAGTAGCCATTTCTGAAACAAGAATAAAAATACAATCAGTTTATGGCAGAAACAAATTGGTTCACAGAAAACCAATGCAAACTACAAAAGTTTGCTAATAAACAAAAGAAACTGTTTATAAAAAAATTTAAAACCAAAACATTAGCCATTTCTGAAACAAGAATAAAAATACAATCAGTTTATGGCAGAAACAAATTGGTTCACAGAAAACCAATGCAAACTCTAAATGTTTGCTAATAAACAAAAGAAACTGTTTATAAAAAAATTTAAAACCAAAACAGTGAACGGGTTTTAAAATCTGTTTTAAGCATGTTGGAGCACCGTTCACAAAATAAAAGAAAATACATTTTTATTAACTTTCATTGCGAATTACAACTAGTAAAATGAAAACTATAGAACAAAATTACAAACAGAACGAACAAATAAACCTTAAACTGATTACAACGAAAGAAAATAAACAAGAGATGAAAGACTAGATAGCGGCTGAGTCACGTTTATGCTTCCCTTAAAACAGATTTCGGGCCACCTAGGTGAACCTGTTTGTTTCCCCAAGGTACAACAGCCTAAGCAGATTGTACTGCCGGGATTAGCCTAGCACCTGAAAGGATACCTGAAACAAGAGTGCGTAGAGGTGCAAAGTTAGGGAATTCGATTGATTGTTGTGTTGTATGAACCATACGATTTCAGTATTTTGTGTCTAAAACAAAGCACAAAGCTTTGTATATATACTTATTAGAATTCGAAATGATAAGTCTATATTGAATGCACCATTCAATAAAATAAATTATAGAATTCAATAGCACAATGAATTCTGAAACTTATAAAAATAAATTTTTAGAATTCAATGGCACAATGAATTCTGAAACTTAATCATTTGACCGTTACGAATTTGAACAGTCTCTAGCTGACAACACCAAGCCAAGACACATCTAAAAAATACTAAAGGCGGCTCAAGCGATGCGAGCGTGCGAAGTGTAAAGTGCGCTATCAAAGCGCCACATTGTGCCAATCGCCCTCGTCCGAGTCCCGGGCCCGGGCGCGTGTCGGGTGCTCCGCACCCTCCTGTCTACCACTGGGTGTGAGTTGTCACACAAAAATACATTCTGTAGAGAATTCTAATTATAAATCCACAAAAGATTTATCTCTCCACCTAAGTGGGACAAGCTCAATTTCCCACATATTTATGGTTCCAACACACAAACTTAATGTTCAAGATCTCTCATTCATCTTGGCTTAATTATTAAATAATCATTATATTAACACAGAATATAATATTATTTTTAAAATTTCCAACAAACCCTCCATAGCCAAAATATCAATACTCTTCTACCTTCTTGGACACATGATCTTAATCTCAATAAAATTTGATATGAATACATATAACCCAAAAATGAACTATACATACAAAATTGAAGAAAATAGAACATTACTCATTTTAAATAACATGTTTACGAAGTATGATCCATCACACAAGTTGCGAGTTGCACCCACTGAATTGCATATTAGGAAGATTTGTTTTTTTTCTATTAGTTGATTAGAGTTACAGAATCCTTTTACTTTCCTTTTTTGTTACAAACTAGTAAAACTCTTGCGCGTTGCAGCGGAGTTCAGTCAGTATTGATACGATATTAGCACTCAGTATAGCAACAGAAAAAACTAAAAAATCAAATTCGCGATATGCCTAAAAATATAGCAATTATTGTTTTATATCAATTGAAAACCATAAAAACGAATATATGTATTTATAACGAGAATACCAATAGGGTATCGATTGTGTCATTCAAAATTATTCAGCTCATAACGGTATAACTTACAATACAAAAAATCATATTATTTTGAATACAACTCTGTTTTAAAAATTATTCGGTCGAATCGATTTGGTTCATCCCAGCGTCCATACATGTACAAGCACTCACTATACTGGGGTACATGTGGTGTAGCTGGATTGGCTCCACCACCTCACTCAACCAATTAGACCAAGGAACTGTACATCACCTAGATATTTTTTATATAGATAATGTCGCATACTTCTCTGTAAAACAAAATTACTTTAGATGTATGATACAAAATTATTTTAGATGTGTGTTCGATATAATCGTATTTAACATATTATCTATTTATAAAGTCCGTTGTAAAACTTGAAATAATATATTGTTGACAAATCAACTATATGAAATAATATATTGTTGACAAATCAACTATATTAAATTGTCTAAACATCATTTTCTTTAATTTGATTTTTTGGGGAGGAGACTCAAAACAGTAAGTCTTCTATTCATTTAATTATGTTCGTGGAAATTATGTTGAGGAGACTTCAAACGAAACAGTAAGTCGCTGAAAATAAACAATATAAATTACGGTTAAGAACCTTACTCGTTGACACACATATACGCAAAGCATGGCACCTCTTTCCCTTTCAATCATCTTACTTGCTACATTTACAACTTTCTGTACTCTTAGTGTTTCAGGTTCTTCAGATGAAGTTAATGCTCTCCTAAAATGGAAAGCAACCCTCCATAGCCAAAATACCAATACCCTTCTACCTTCTTGGACACATAATCTTAATCTCAATATTTCTGCTCAAAACACAGTGTCTCCATGTAACTGGCTTGGTGTTTCATGCAATAAAGATGGGAGCATAAACAGATTGAACCTTTCGTCATCCGGTTTAATTGGTTCGCTTGATCACTTGTCCTTCTCCTTGTTACCAAATCTTGCGTATTTTGAACTTAGTTTTAACAACTTTTCTGGGATTATCCCGTCAGAAATCGGCCAACTGTCAAAACTTGTTTATCTTGATTTGTCCAGAAATCATTTCACTGGAATGATCCCATCTGAAATCGACCACCTGTCAAAACTTGTTTATCTTCATTTTAATCAAAATCAGTTTAATGGTTCTATTCCTCAAAGCATTTGTCAAATGAGATTCCTTTCTGGGCTTGCATTGGCTAATAACAATCTTCATGGTTCGATTCCAACCTGTTTGGGTCAGTTATTAAATTTGCGTTATGTTTATCTGGATAGTAACAGTATCTCTGGTTCAATTCCTACCTCTTTTGGTCAGTTAGTGAATTTGCATTCTCTTTTTCTGAGCCATAACAATATGTCTGGCTCAATTCCACATGAATTGGGAAATCTATACAATCTGGAGAAGCTTTATATAAACAATAACACTCTAACTGGATCTATCCCAGACACTTTGGTCAATCTGAAAAATCTAAGCGACTTAACTCTATACCAGAATCAATTGAATGGATCGATCCCAAGAGAAATAGGTAACATGACTTCACTCATACGGCTAGAGCTACAATTGAACAATCTCACTGGTCCCATCCCTGCCTCTCTAGGCCAACTCAAATCCCTTCTTGTTATTCATCTCTACTCTAACAAATTTTTTGGTCCCATCCCTCAAGAGTTAGGAAGCTTGACATCTCTTTCTAGTCTGCATTTAGCATTCAATGAACTCAATGGTTCCATTCCAAGTTCATTTGGTAACCTAGAAACCTTAGAAATGTTGTATCTTAATGATAACCAACTTTCCGGTTCTATTCCACGGGAATTAGGAAAGCTGAAGTTGGTCGCTATTGAATTGACAAACAACAATTTTTCTGGTAGTTTGCCTGACGAAATCTGCGACGGTAGGATGCTTGGATATCTTGGTGTTCTTAATAATAAGCTAACAGGTCGAATCCCAAAGAGCTTGTACAACTGCATGAGCTTGATCCGAGTCCGTTTGGATGGAAACCAGATTACCGGAGATGTTTCCGAGAGCTTCGGTATCTATCCAAACCTCAATTACATCAATCTCAACGATAACAAACTTTACGGTAAAATATCAGACAACTGGAGTAAGTGCAGAAACTTAACCACCATACAGATGGGAGGGAATCGAATCCAAGGTAACATACCTCCTTCCCTTGGAAACTCGATTCAGTTGGGACTTCTTAACCTTTCTTTCAATAATTTTGTTGGGGAGATACCCAAAGAATTTGGAAGGTTAACTCGCATGGTAAAGCTTGTTTTAAGCAATAATAGACTTTCTGGTGTTGTGCCACAAGATCTAGGATCGCAAATTGAACTTCTTGATCTGTCCATGAATAAGTTGAATGGGTCCATTCCATCTTCTCTCGAGCAATGCACAAAACTCCATTTCTTAAACTTAAGCAACAATGAATTAACTGGTGAAATCCCTGTCCAATTAGGTAGATTGGTCCAGTTGTCTGCTCTTGATTTGAGTCATAATTTACTCACCAAAGAGATACCTTCTGGGCTTTCAAGTATGAGTATCTTGGAAACTCTATATCTCTCTCACAACAAACTCTCAGGTTACATTCCAAAGAGTTTCGAATCGATGAATTCATTGGTGAACATTGATCTTTCATATAATCACTTACGAGGTCCCCTTCCCAAAAGCAAAGCATTTATAAATCTTACAATAGAAGCATTGCAAGGGAATGATGATTTGTGTGGAAATGTTAGTGGATTAAAACAATGTGCATTAGAAAGTCCTATCCCAAATCGAAAACACAATCTCGCACTCCTGATTTCGCTTCCACTTCTTGGAGCTCTTTTACTTGGCACTCTCATGGCAATATTCATTTTCTATAATTGGAGACCAAAGGGGCTGCCACCGACACCACATGTGGACGAACATAAAGATGGAAATAACTTCCTTTCGATTTCAACTTTCAATGGAAGAGAGACGTATGATGAAATCCTCAGTCTAACCGAGGAGTTTAACGAAGCATATTGCATTGGAAGGGGAGGATGTGGAAGTGTGTACAAAGTGAAGTTGTCATCAGGTGATACAATTGCTATAAAGAGACTCCACTCGTCTTCTCAGGTGATTAATCACGATGAATTCATAAATGAGATTAAAGCATTGACAAGAATACGACACAGAAACATCGTTAAGCTACTTGGATACTGTTCGCATTCTCAAAACTCGTTTCTGGTTTACGAGTATCTACAAGGGGGTAGTCTTGCTGATGTTTTACATGATAAAACTGCTCAACATTTGGATTGGACGATGAGGGTGAACATTATCAAAGGTGTTGCATACGCCTTATCGTATATGCATCATGATTGTTCACCCGCTATCATTCATCGTGACATATCAAGCAAAAACATTTTGCTTGATTCTGAGTACGAAGCTTGTGTTTCGGATTTTGGTACCTCCAAAATTCTGAACCCAGATTCATCGAATTGGACTAACATTGCAGGAACATTTGGATACCTTGCACCAGGTTATTTCTTTTCCGGTCATTCATAATCACAAACTATTATTAAAATAAAACAGAATGCATCATGTTAATATATATATATATATTTTTCAGAACTGGCTTACACAATGAAGGTAACAGAAAAGTGTGATGTATATAGTTTCGGGGTTCTGGTGATGGAAATCCTCAAAGGACAGCATCCAGGTGATATCATTGCTTCTCTAGCATCTACAACAACTGAAGCAGTCAAGCTCACAGATTTGGTGGATCATCGACTTCTCGTTCCACTCCCTGAAGTCAAAGAAGTTATAACGTCAATATTGATTCTAGCCATTAAATGTGTGAATTCAAACCCTGAAATAAGGCCTACAATGCTGGAAGTTTCTCAAAAAATTGCATGTATTATTTCCGACATGTATAAGGGCGCTGATGTGTAGTGTCATATATTGGTTTTCATGAGGGTTTCTGTATATGGTGTTTACAGTCTAGTTTATCGGTTCAGTGTTACGTGATAAGATGGTGGGGTCGAATTTCACTATAGTTTTATATATAAGCCAGCTTGAGTGATCAAAAAATTTAACAAAAGATCAAATACAAATACGCTTAATTTACAAAACATACGAATGGCGTGGAAAAGTAAAAAACGAGGTAGCATTTTCATAACTATTTTACTTGTAGGTTAATTATCAAAATTACTCTACATACGATCCTGTAGGGTAATTTTGTAGAATATGATAATTACTCTACAAATGATCTTTTAGCGTAATTTTGATCTTGTTTGTTAATTTTGATAATTATCCTACGGGTAAAATAATTACGAAAATGTCACTGCCTTTTTTTACTTTTCCACGTCATTCGTACGTTATGTACGATAGGTCTATTTGTATTGGATCTTTGCTCCAAAAAAAGTATTGTATTTTCTAAAAGTTGTAAATGTGTGTATCACATATCTTTTGTCATATACAAGTAAGTTTGTAACATCCATCATGATGATATAAAATAGGGGCTTGTTATATCGGATTCTTGTTTTATATTAGCTCGGGATTCGGGAGGTGCCTGAAGAATAAACATGACGTGATGAGTAATTGTCGGTGATGAAAAAAATGTGAGTTTATGTGAATGTTGCATTTTTTTATATTTATATTAAAAACAATATATTTTCATTGCAACATCTTTGTTGCAAAGAACACAATCTAACGACTTTAGGCGGTTGGTGTTTGTCGGATGTCTAGTAGTAAGGGCCAGCTTACATAAAGAAGACAGAAAAAAGGCTAAATATAGGCCTCTCACAATCCAAATTTCAAAAGTAAATGGAAACTATTATTACTAGACAAATTTAATTTAAATAATCTCAACTTTATCAATTTAATTGATAATAATCCCAACTTTGTTCTTTGCCGATAATAATCCGAACTGGTCCACTTTTAGCCGATAATAAAGTTTTTTTTTTCGAATTACAAACCGATGTTTTAGGGCTTCTGATTAGAACAATAATAAGAGTTGATTGATGTAAAATTTACCTCCAAATACTACCCTAAACGACGAAAATGGTGCTTCAATTCGGGTGTTTAAACTTCCAATTGACGAAAATCAAGCCGTTTGGAGTACATCAGTTCGAGAAAAACTTAACTCTATTAAGCTATTTTTAATGGTGGACTATTATCGGCCAAAAGTGGACCAATTTGGATTATTAGTTGTTAGGAAACTTTAAATGTAAGTATTGAAGAAAAAGATGATCATCTTGATCATAAGCTGCTGAAGATACAGTCAATGAGTATTACTAAAAAGGTGCCAACATGATATCTTGACAAGAAGAAAACAAAGATACATCTTCAACTAAGCATTAGGAAAAGATCAAGATGAAGAAGACATTCAGACAATATCTTTCTGATAAAGTCTGATGATGAATCTCATAAATCTGATCACCAGAAATTCTGGTGGACCTACTTGCCTTCGAGATAAGCCCGACACAAACCCAAAAAGCAACAAGTTGGCAATAACCGATTTAGTAAATATGCCAAAATATCCCTTTGTGTAGAGCAAGTAGTGAATAAACAAATGTTTATTCAGATCGGGACTCTCTATAAATAGAGATGTCAACCCAGGAGGTTAAATGAGTTGTGCTTAGCATTCAATACACACACTACAAACTCCATTACCCCTTCACTTAGAATTCTTTGAGTATTCATTTTGTAATATCCAATAACTTTGTTTTTGCAAAGTCATTAATACACTTGAAAAATTCTGTAAGTTGTTTCTTGAATGTTTGATTTCTACTTCCGCATAATATTTTCCTATTTGTTGAAATCACTTGCCATATTAAGTATTTGGGTATCTCTATCTGGGATCAACAATTGGTATCAGAGCAGATTGAATAAATCATTTTCAAAAGATCAACTGCTTATATTTTCTTGATATCCAACTCTTAAACTTAATATGGCAAACTTTCAAACCTGGAATAATGCTTTCAATATTGATTGTATGTCAAAACCTCTAACCCTTGTCAGAGAGGAATACCCCCAATGGAAAATTAGGATGATCAATTTCCTTAATGAACATGATCGAGCACTGTTTCAATCCATTGTGAGAGGTCCACAAATACCAACTACTGAAATAGCAGCAGTTCCAGAGACTGAGCAAACACCAGGTATCCCTGCCTCCTTGGTTCCCAAAAGTGAAATTCATTGGAGTCAAGAAGACAAGGAACTCGTGGCTACCGATGAAAGGGTCAAATCAGTTCTGATTATGGCACTTCCAAATGATATATTTTCACATGTAGATCCATATGCATCTGCTAAGAAAATATGGGATCAACTGAAAAATTTATGTGAAGGAGGTGAAAGAATAAAAAGAAACAAGAGAACAAATTGTGTCTCTTGTTATGAAAGATTTAAAAGTCTCCAAAATGAGACTCTTTTAGAGACATATAACAGGTTCACCAAACTTTTAAATGAACTTAAAAAGTTTGGTATTGAAAAATCTAATGATGAAAAGAATGTTAAGTTCTTAGATGCACTTCCAAGAGAGTGGCGTAGTCTCACAATCACCTTGGCATCAACCATTGAGTTAGGGAACATGAACTTGCCTGATCTTTACAGCATCTTAGTCCCTAGAGAGGAAGAAATTTATGAGGATACAAACCAAAAAGGGGGACCTATAGCACTTGTTTCACACACTCAACACACACATAGAATACCAGTTTCATATTCACAACCCTCTCACTGCCAGAATACAGAAATTTCTGATGCTTCATCAGATTTTTCAGCCTTTGTTGAGGCTATAGCTTTGCTCACAAAGACATATGAGCAAAGGCTGATAGGTGGAAGTGGTAAATTTCAGAAAGTGATAGGGGGAGAATGGAAGGTAATCCAACAGAAAAAGGCAAGGCATAAGTTGTTTGCTACAAGTGTAGACAAAATGGGCACTATGCTTCAGAGTGCAAAAACAAGATGCTGAAGGATGTGGCTTACTATGAAAAGAAGCTTAAAGAAGCTAAGAAACAACAACCGAAAGTCAGCCTAATAGTAGGTACTGATACCTGGCTAACTGATGATTCTTATGATGAAGAAGAGGAGAAAATGGCTAACTTCTGATGAATGCTCCACATCATCAGAACAGAAAGTAAGTTCAGATAACCTTGATTTGGAACAACAACTGAACAAACTTATGTAGGATTTTGTGCTTTTACAAAGCAAAACCTCAACAGAAAGCAAAAAAATCTAATGATCTTCAAAAGTTGCTCAATAAAACAAAAGCTGAAAACCAATCACTTATTGATCAAATCTTAATAAAAGGTTCAAAAATTAAATTTTATGAACAAGAAAGAAAAAATCTTTACAAAAAAATTCAAGACAATGAAATCCATGTGAAAGGATTCAGGCAAGCAAAAGAATTTATCCAATATATTGAGTCAACACCAAAGAACAAAGGTGAGGGGCTATGATATATTAAAACTCCCACAACCTTTGTAAAAGCATCTGAAACTGCAGATGACTATTCAAGGTACACATCGGTTGAATTTTTAAGAGAGAAAAGTGAAACCCCAGATCTGATCATTAATTTCATCAGAAAAACAGAAAATCTGTTGAAATTACCTGTGAGAAGAATCAGATTTGATAATGGAAGAGAATTCAAAAATGAAAAACTTGAGACTTTCCTTGTAAGTAAAGGAATATCTCATGATTTTTCTGGTCCAAGAACTCCACAACAAAATGGAGTTGTAGAAAGAAGAAACAGGACTCTGGTAGAAGCAGCAAGAACCATGCTTGCTTATGCCAGATTACCCACTTATTTTTGGGTTGAAGATATATCAAATGCATGCTTTACACAAAATAGATCTATAATTAACAAAAGACATCAGAAAACTCCATATCACATTATCAACCATAGGGTCCCAAGTATCAAATTTTTACACACCTTTGGTTGTAATTGTTTTGTCTTTAATGATTTTGATAGTCTGGAAAAGTTTGACAGAAAAGCAGAAAAAGAAATTTTTCTTGGTTACTCATTGTCCTCAAAATCTTATAGAATATTTCTTTTAAACACAAGGATAATAAGAGAAAGCTTATATGGGTCTTTTGATGACTCATCAGAAACCAAGATTTCTGATGAAATTTTAAAGTATATAAGCTTGTCAAAACAACCTGAAAATTCTAAAAATCTTCTTAACTTAACAAGCTAACTGAAGAACTATTGGAACATGACCATATGCTGAACATATCAAAAAAAAAATATGTCATGTACTAACCCTGCAGATGATCTAGAACCTCCACCAGAAATTGAACAAAATGATCTGAATTCTGGTATCTCTCCAAAAAATGTTATTGAACAACAGAGTTCTGATCCTCATGACAATAATGAGGTACAGATCAGGGGGAAGCTTCAAACCATCTGCAAGTACAAATTCACATAAAAACTTGAGATGAATGTCTTTATGCTGGATTTTTAAGCATAATTGAGCCAAAATCTGTCAACGAAGCACTAAATGACTTAGATTGGGTCTAAGCAATGCAAGAGGAGCTTCACCAATTTGAAAAGAGTCATGTGTATGATCTGGTACCCAAACCAAACAAAAAATCTGTCATTGGTTCCAAATGGGTATTTGGAAACAAGTCTGATGAACAAGGCATAATAACAAGGAACAAAGCAAGGTTGGTAATCAAAGGTTATTGTCAACAAGAAGGCATAGAATATGATGAAATCTTTGAACTAGTAGCTAGGCTTGAAGCTGTGAGAATATTTCTGGCTTATGCTGCCTCAAATAACAAAAAAGTTTATCAGATGGATGTAAAGCCTGCATTATTGAATGGTGAAATTAATGAAGAAGTATATATGCATCAACCAGAAGGCTTTGTTGATCCTCAATATCCAAATCATGTTTATAAACTAAAAAAAGCCTTGTATGGATTGAAGCAGGCTTCAAGAGCATGGTATGAAACACTATCAAACTTCTTAATCAATTATGGCTTCACCAAAGGTACTATTGACACAACCCTCTTTCCAAAAACAAACAAGGGGCACACACTTTTGGTCCAAATTTATGTTGATGACATAATATTTGGTTCCACAAATGACAAATTCTACAAAAAGTTTGAGAAACTCATGACCAATCACTTTGAAATGAGCATGATGGGTGAATTAACCTTTTTTCCTTGGTTTACAAGTTAAACAACAAAGTGATGGCATATTTTTTAGTCAATCAAAGTATGTCAGAACTATTTTGAAAAAGTATTCATTAGAAAACTGCTCATCTTCAAAAACTCACATGCCACTGGAAACAAACTAGATTCTGATATTGAAGGAAAGTCTGTAGATATAAAAACTTATAGGGGAATGATAGGATCACTACTTTACCTAACAGCTAGTAGACCAGGTATAATGTTTTCTACCTGTTTTCTTGCAAGGTATCAATGTAATCCTAAAGAATCCCACATGAAATCTATCAAAAGAGTTTCCGAATATCTAAAAGGAACTTCAAACTTGGCCTATGGTATCCTAAGAACAAAAATTTAGAACTAATTGCATACACAGATGCAGACCATTCATGATGCAAACTTGATAGAAAAAGCACATCTGGTGCCTGTCAAATGTTGGGAGAAAAATTAATATGTTGGGCAAGCAAAAAGCAAAACTGTGTTGCCACATCCAAAGCAGAATCAGAATATGTAGCAGCCGCAAGATGTTGTTCACAAGTTCTGTGCATGCAAACTCAACTAAAAGATTATGGAGTTAATCTGACAAAAAATCCAATTTTGTGTAATTCTATGAGTGCCATTGCAATAACCTCAAATCCAGTGCATCACTCAAGAACAAAACACATTGATCTTAGATATCACTTCAAAAAATATCATGTTGAAAAAGGTAACATAGAAATGTATTTTTGTTCCAACAGAAAATCAGTTTGCTTATATTTTCACTAAACCTTTAGATGAAAATAGACATAATTTTCTGATCAGCAGATTGGGAATGGTCAACATGGAAATTGAACAAATAGAAAATGGGTCACAAAATAAAGAAAAATCTAATATACAAACATCTGATCAGATTTCTAATGAAAATTATGATAATCTATCAGAAAATTCACAATTCACCAGAAAATCTGGTAAGTCATCAGAAATTGACCAAGTCAACAGAAATTCTTATGAAACACAAAATATCAAATTTTTCTTTGTCTTTTCACATGCATGCACAAAATCCATTTGTAATCATCATTTCTCATTGATTTTATAAATTTTATTGGTTTACATCTGTATTCTTTATTTTTCTTTCATTTTCTCTATTTTATAATTGCAAATTTTATCTTTAGACTAGGGTAATCAAAATTTTATCTCTTTAGAATATGGGTGATAACGTCATGGACATAAGGCTTTTGGGAACTCGTTAATGGTAGTTAATTCTCTCTCCTTTATTCATTACATTTCATCAATATTAATGGGATAGAAGTGACATATAGGTAGATAATCATGATAAATTATCAGAAATGGCTGCCTAAACCATTAATGCAGGAGCTTTTATATCATTTTATTCTCTTTGTCTCCTGACAGAAAAATTTAATAGCAAAGAAAATAGAGATATAAAATCTAAAGTAGGTAGATGTCATTTAAGGCAAACTTAACTTTTTCTATAAATAACTACCTCTTTAAGCTTAGTCTGTCACTTTCTTCTAAGAAAAACCCTAGAGAATTTTTCCATCTTCTCCACTTCTTTCAACAAAAAATGGAAGGCATTGGTGCTGATCTTTTTTCACTTCCCCACCACCCGTATCACAACCTCAGACTGAGGACCAACTTTGATGGTCTTGCATGGGAGGGATGCCAAATCATCCTAAACATGCTCATGTCAAGCCGAATGGGGCTACGCCCTTTCAGCTTACATCATGGTCTACCCAGACATCTTACAGATGTTCTGGAGAAATGCAACACTGCTGTTGCATCAGGGAAGGGGTTTAACTTCCATCGGAAGTGTGGAGCTCAACACACCTATTGTTGTAACTGAGGACATCATCAAAAGAGTTTTAAACTTTGATGATGACAACGATGTTGTCCTCTTTACAAGAGCACAGATAGATGAAACCGTACAACAAATGGGGTACAACATGGCTAATCCAAACAGGCCAATCAGAAAACCAGGCTTCATTAACCCATGGTAGTACTTGGTAACGCAAATGGGGGCATGCTTTTCAAAGAAAATCTTTAACCATCACGAAGTCTCCTACACGTTGATGAAACATGTACATGCACTTGTACAGGATATCCCTTATAATTTCTCTAACTATATAATGAAAGTTCTTATGAGCAACATGTGGTACAGCATACCTTTTTTGCTTTATCCTCGTTTTCTGATGAGGATAATCACTAATCAGCTGGATTTTGGAGGTATTCCTGCATGGTTTCCCAGGGCTGAAATGGTGCTTCAACAGAATATCATACAGACTATGCTCATACCAACTGACCACAACAATGGTGAAGTGACCCCTCTTTGGTTATTCCATGAGATCATCTATGTAGAAGAAGAGGTAGAACTTGATTAGGTTGTTTTTGTTTAGTTTGTTTGTTTTTTTTATGTTTGTTTAAAAGTTAATATATTATGCTTTGACAATTTTGGTTTTCTGGCTCAATGATTGGGGGAAGGAAAAACAAAAATGGGTAAAGTCATATGGTAAAATTAAGAAGTTAAATACCACAAAAACTTGTGTTCATCAGAAACAAAACATTTTTCACAAAACTTTAAGTTACTGATAACATAAAGATGAAATCTGGTAAAATCTTCTAAAATAACTTCAAAACTGATAAAAAATTTTTTTCTCAAAAAGATGTTAAAAACCAATTTTTTTCTGGAAAATTGAAACTTCTAAAAGGAACGATAATGATAAAATGAGCAAACAACCGTGTGAAAACTTTAGAAAAACTATACATCATCATTCATCATTTAAAACTTTTTCACAAAAATTTCTTGAAGAAAGAACAACAAACTTGGACACTACCAGAAAAACATATGTAAGTCATACTTCTGATCCTTTACTCATTCCCTCTTATCTAAAAACAAATGCACTAGAACACTCTATCAAGGGGGAACTTCTCAGTCTGTTGACTTCTGTTGACTTATGTTTACTAGTCAAGGGGGAACAATTCTGATTGACTTTTGTTGACTTCTGTTAACAAGTCAACAGAAAACATCATAATCCAGACTTGTTTAAATTTATCAGAAAATGGGATTTATTTCTAATGACGTCATCAGAAATGAATTTTAACTTTCGAAAAGAGGGAAGAATATAAAGGCAGATTATTGGACCATTTCTCAAAAATGGGTCCCAAAAAAAGGAAAGGTGTCATGTGGCCGTTAGTGTTCTCCAATCAAAATCAGTTATTTTTTAACAAAAGGTACGATTGAAGAAAATGCAAATTGAGAAGACATGATCAAACCCACATTTGCATGGAAAAAACCCATTAATTTTACTTTGATACCCACGATCCAACGGTTACTTTCGGAACCAACTTCACATCACACGATGCAACGGTAATAAAGGTAATTAATGCCCTATTAGCCACTATTACAACCCACGTTCCATGTCCCCTCAACCCCCATAACAACTAAATCTCTGCTAAAACGCTCACTATAAAACCCAACCTTAGCAGAAATTTTCAATCACTCACCTTCTTCATCACAAAAGCCTTAAACCCTAAAACCCTCTATTTTTTAAAGCCAATATTCCTCAAAATCAAACCCTAACTCTCAAAATTCAGCAATGGCAGAAGTTAATCTCAACATTCCGATCATTCAACACGATGCTCCATTTATTGAAGATGGAGATTTTTTGCCAATAAAGGAGAACAATTTACTGATGAATATAGAGCACGCTAAATATGACCAAAGATATCAACTTCTGATGGAATTCTTCTTGAGATGTCCAATCTCAAGAGCACTGACTAAAGGAAGAGAAGTACCGGTGAAGAAACACCAGATCTAAATGACCAGAACCAATCTGATCTGGGGGGTGGGGTTTCTGCATGAAAGGGTTAATCCTCTCGTTGATTACTTAGATAGAAATGACTTCGTCGGAGATCTCTGCAAAACAGAAACGTCGTTAGCCTCGTCACGGGGAGAATGGAGGTTCTCTCCGTGACCACCCTCCGTCATGAGAATAAGTATATTGATCTCGAAGAAGACAAAGTCGTAAGAAATGAAAGTATGTGAAAGTAGATGATGAGATCATACCTGAATTCTCCTATTTATAACCGAAGTTGGTGCCAAAAAGTGTAACGAAGGTAATAACGGAAATTACGTTTGCGTTTGTTAGTTATCTCCCCATCCATGCACACGGATCGTAACTTTGATCAACGGCTGGGGCGATGCCACGTGGAAAGTGTTTTTATGTAGATTTGCCTTTAAGTTGTTGCCATCATCATGATTTAGATGAGTGTCTAGGATGTTGACACGTCACGTTCGGTTGCAACCGAATGAAGCCATGCAATATGAGCCCTTAGAGCCTTCTAGAAGATCTACTGCTGTAACCATTGCATCTTTGCCACGTGTTTATTTTGTTATAACAGAAAAGATTCCTTTGCTTTGAGTCTTTACTTTTACATGCGCGGATGAGCCTAAGACTTGTCAGATGTTGTCAAACTTCATGCTTAACTTTTACCCTTGCGCGGGCCCGCAAGGGAGTTAATTGAGTATTTGTCTTTTCCTCTCTTCAGCGCATGGTTATTAAAGACTGACCTTTCCATATCCTCTCAAGACATGTTGCGCGGCCACGCAAGGTCTGTTCAAGATGAATTTGAAATGTAGTTATGGTATGGTCCTTTGCGCTTGCGCAAGGTTTTTGGGACCATACCCCTTCAAGTCCCCCCAGTCCAGTGGTGCTCCTATGCGCAAGTAGCAAGTAAGTGGAGCACTGGACAATAAAAATGAAGTGTGCGCTTTTGCTGTTGGGATGTAAACAAGTTGCTCGGTGCAGGGTATGAAGAAACTTCTTGTGGAAGATATTACTTGTTACTTCAAGCTGAGGTTTTCATGATTTCGAATTTTGAAAATGCTTGCTGTGTGTCAGCCTAGTTGGTAAAAGGTATTGCGGTGAGGCTGACATGTGACGGTTAGGTGACAGGCTGTCGTCCATGTCAGATGTCAAACATTAATTAGGTGTTGTCAAACGTGGTTTCCACGCACGCGTGAAGCTTGTTTTGTTTCCTCACTCGCCCTTACTGCCTTGATAAACGTGTTTTCCTGAAAAAGGGGTTTTACCATTTTCGAGGTCATTAATGGCGATGGGTATATAAACCCTTGTGAGACTTCCTCTTTAATCACTTGTCTACGCAACCTTTCGTCTTCCTCATTTCTCTTTAAAAGGTCTGCCATTGTTTCTTATGTTCCTCATGTCCACCGGTGAAAACCCAGAAAACATAGAGGAGATGTCTTCATCGTTGCCTCCTTTGAAATGGTCGGAAGAGATCTTCAATGATCTAGTTAAAAGTTTCAAATTCCCGGCGAGTTGGGGTGCAATTTACCCTCAAGAAGGGCAAACGATGGCACAAGCTCCGGCCGGCTACATTACCCTATTTTGGGATTATTTTGCCGACGGAAACTTCCGGGTGCCGGTGGCAAAATTTGTTCTTGAAATTCTTGGATATTATAAATTTCATATCTCTCAGTTACATCCTATGGGAATGGTTTGAATCTGGCACTTTGAGTTTCTTTGCCAATCGATGGATATTGACCCCTTAGTCGATAGATTTCGAGCTTTTTATCAGCTACATTGTTGTCAAGGTTTTTACTCATTTTCGCAACGTTCCTCAGCCAAGAAGATTCTACTCGTACCTCCGAAACCATTTCACGAATGGAAACCCAAGTTCTTTTTCATCAAGTTAGGAGTAATACCGGTGAAGACGACCTTTCGAAGTGCAGAAGATATTCAACCGGAAAACTTGAATGTCACACACCAACCGATGGCGGAATCATCGGGGCGCGACACTAGGCGAATCAGATTGCTCAAGAGTATCCATAACAACTATAAAGCAGCAATATTTATTACATTTGTTATCCCAAACTAACAAACAATACAATCACATAAGTTATCACAGATTTCTTGTCCTCGAACAATACAAATCCGACAACCTAGATTTTAGGTGAGTTTCTCGACTTCCTAGCTTGATTTGATGTAGACTGCGACTAAACCTGCAACATACGTTAAAACAACGTCAATACAAAAGTATTGGCGAGTATATAAGTTTTGTTAGTAGCGAGAAATAGATAAAAAGTGCTGGGAATTACCAAATACATAAACGAGATACCTCAACATACATGCATATAAGACAGATACTACCAGCTAAGTCACTCGAGCTACGATTGCGATTGCTATTCATCCTGACTAGACCCCGTCGGGTACTATAGTACTATACTAGTTAAGGCGGGACCTTGCGAGTATAAGTCCTAACACATATGTAACTAGCATCACGTGTAAATATGCATAACAGTTATTCGCAAGTGATAAACAGTTTAATTGTATAATTCGTTTTGATAAGTTCGATTAGATAGGAACGTATGTTACACGCAAAATGCGATAAAAAGGGTTCGAGTATACTCACAGTTCGTGTTCACCAAGTAAAACAATCTTGGATTGAAGCGTCTGAGATTAGCCTGATTGAAGAAAAATAGCGTAAGCATTGAACGGTGCGTTAAGCGGTAGCGAGTGAACCAAGAGTCGAATGGTAATCCGATCGGATGGCAATCCGATCGGATGGTCATTCGATCGGATGTCAATCCATTCAGATGGTCATCCGATTGGATGGCCATTCGATTGGATTGACATTCGTTTGGGATGGATGTGTTTGTGTATGATGGCTTTGAAGTTTTCATTGTAGTATTTTGAAAACAGAGAAGTATCTCTACCTTTCAAGTCGTTCGATCGAACGGTGGTTCGATCGGATAACGATCCGATTGGCAGGACCCTTAGTGAGAACATGTTCACAACAGGTTTGTCACCCGATCGGATAGCAATTCGATCAGGTGGCAATCCGTTAGCTACTGATGATCTTTGAAAATGATTAAGTGTTGAAGTCCAATGTCAACCGATCAGATGGTCGTTAGATCGGATGGCGATCCGATCGGGCTTCAATCCGTTCGGCATTCAGTTGGTCTTGAAAAGTTGACTAAGTATGGGAGCTCAAGTGCAATCCGATCGGATTGAAGTTCGATCGGGCGGCAATCCGATCGGACGGCAATCCGTCGCAACGAATCTGATTGTCTTGACTTGATTATTTTGAAAAGTTTTGCGGTTTGATCGAGATGGTATGACAGCGCACTAAACAACAGAAACCCCATCATCACCCTGGTCCGATCAGTTAACTGTTCGTGACGGTTGTTCATGTTTAACCCGTAATCAGTCGTCTCTTAGATAGAAATCAGATCTTTAACCAACACATCACTAAGAAGGAGTAGAAGATCAGAACGAGCTCCGATTCTATCTGTTTTGAGTATATTGAGTGTAAAAGAATTGAAAGAAAGTTGGAAAAGCTTCTTTCAATCCTTTTAAGTTAAAATGTTTAGGTCTATGCGTAAATATTGTTTAATCATGTGGAAATCCTTCAGATCTGAGTTGTTCTTGGTGGAATGAAGCCAAATCTTGAAGTTCATAGAACTCCTTGATGACATCACCCTAGAACACCTCAAATCTATCTACTGATTTCACGGTTAAAAGTTTAGATTCAAAGGTGAAAATGATGAATCAGTGCGTGTAGATCATAGAAGTACAAGATTTGAGTTGAAAACTTACAAGGATCGTGAGAAATCGAGAGAGAAGCGAGCTTGAGCGTGCTGGTCGAGTGAGAGCTGTCACATCACTGTTTAAGTGATGTGACAAGTGCGATTTATAGGTGGAGAGGGGAGAAGGTGATGGAGTGCCATGGATCGGATGGCTATCCGATCGGATGGCAATCCGATCGGATGGCAATCCGATCGGATGGCAATCCGATCGGATGACAATCTGATCAGATGGTCACCCGATCGAATGGTCATTCGATCGGTGGTCTCCGGAGAATTGCGTTTCGATGTTTTGTTTTGTTCGTTAAGCGTTGCGATAGTTGGGCGACACATTTTCATACACACATTCTTATATTTATTATAACTAGACACATAGGGCCGTACAAATATCCACATTTCAATTTCTGCGTTGCGATAATCGAGTTGCGTGTTTCGAATATGCGTTGCGTTGCGACACATCACGGTCATCGATGAGGGTAGAATAGGTCCTCACTCAATGTCCTCGTGAGTGTTAGTATGTGCGATGTAATGTGTTATAGCGATAAACTATGCATAATATGAGAAAATACTGCGAAGTAGCGATGTAAGCGATATAGCTTCATTGTGATCCGAATCTCTGGTGCTAGGCGTAATGAGTATAACAAGTAGTAACAATGCACGAACGTGCGGGTTGTTACAGTCTCCCCTGCTTTAGGAAATTTCGTCCCGAAATTAATCCACAAGAAGGGTTGCGAGAGTTGATGCGAATGAGAGTAGTGATAAAACGCCAAAATAAGCGAGCGATCGATTGAAATTCGATGAGCGAGGGCGTTGCGAAGACTGGGCGATGACGACGAGTAAGATGATTCGTATAAAAAAATAGGGCAACACATGAAAGCCGATCCAAAGTGTTTTGAATCCTCGAAAGGTTGATTAGTTTGAAAGGTTTGGAGAAAACTTGTTTATGAAAATCTTCCCACGGTGTGACGTTAAACCGTATCGATGTTCACACCAGCGCCATGAAAAGAGTTTTTGTTAGGTTACTAAAAGATTTCAGGGTGATTAAAAACTCGTTTTACGAAATTTTCTCGTCATACGACATTAACTTGAGTCGATTGTCACACCATCGTTACAAGAAAGTCTTGTTTTGTACAAAAGTTTTGATTAAATTTTTTTTTGAAAAAGTTTTGTGAGAAAAAGATTTGTTTACACAAAGGTATTTTAATAATATCAAAATTTTAAATTTAAAGTCGGCCCCGCATGGCACTTTTCCACGAAAGTTCGACAATATGGCTAAAACACTTATATATTGGAAGTACTAGCGGCGTATCCACCATGTTTTAGCCATATGGCTTCCATTCCGTGAAGAAGTGTCATGTGTGTCGACATAGCACTTTTAGATTTCGATTTCCTCGGTCCAAGCGAAGAATTGTCGGACCAAGTTTTGAGCAAACTGAGTGATGAAGTCGTTTTCAAACTCAGTTTAGCGACACGAGCGAGTGCGATGAGCGTCAAGCGGTACGCGATAATTGATAGCACATCACAAACATAAACATAGTAAGCGAAGCTGACGGCGGTAAGCGATAAGCGACGATTGATGCGTTGCAAGCGATGGGAACATGCGATTTGATTAGATTCAACAGCACCACAAGTTTTAACTGACATTAAACCCCATATGGCCCTTTTCCATGAAAGTCTGTTGCTATGGCTAAAACACTTGTATATAGGAAGTACCAGCGGCGTATCCACCATGTTTTAACCCTATCAGTTTCGTCTCGTGAAGCGAGGTCATGTATGCTAACATAACACAGATAACATAGATAACGGTAAGCGATAGCGATAGCGATAAACGTTAAGCGATACACGATGAGCGATAGAGCAATGCACAAAACGATAGGGCGATACACACGATAAGTGATAGCGCGATACTCATAATAAGCGATTGAGCGAAACACTTAATAAGCGATTGAGATTTCGAGATAGATTCCAGCGATAATGCGAATGCGAGCGTGTTGGCTTACGAAAAGCCTAGCGATGACACGCTTTGAGTTGCGATTGAGATTGTTACGCCTTGCGATGTAGTGTAGTGTGTCAAAAATAGATTCAATAGTATACTTGGTCTAATAACGTTCAACTTGTATGGCACTTTCTTCACAAGACATTGGTTGGCATGGCGAAACACTTATATATAGGAAGTACCAGCGACGTATCCACCATGCTTCCACCACACGCCTCTGCCCCATGAGTAGGTGTCACACTGTGTCGACATGGTCAAGACGCTTATATATAGGAAGTACCAGCGGCGTATCCACCACGCTTAACCATGCTTTTAACGTTACGGCATTATTGAAATTCATTAAGATCTCCGTGCACAAACCATAGTAATCTAGTGTGCACCCGTGATTAATTTGATCCTTGCACGTTTATCGTACCTTATCGCAAGAACGCATAGTAGGGGTAAAACGCATTATATGGTACATAGTGCTAGTATATAGTCCGTGCGCGAGTGCGAGAATGAGAGATAAAATAGAGTCTACGTTACGTCGAGAAATAGAACAAGTTCAACACACAAAAGTAATTAACGGTGAAAATCGCATCATTACAACAACATTAGAAGCATACTTGATGTTGCTATAGAGGACTTTTGCGGAGACTGCGATTATTGCTGACATTCTTCAAGTCTGCGGCCCCGTGCTGCAGTGGTGGGTAAGATGACCATACCAGTTGCAATTTGCGCAATAGCGGCAGTTAGCTTCTGGCGGGTAATGATACGTACACGTGAGACACAGGGGATGAGTTCCATCGTAGGCGCACTTCGAGTGAACTGGAATTTCTTGGAGAGGTTCTGGTTGTGACAGTTCAGTTGTTGAAGATTTGGGCTCATGGTCTTTCGTTTGCGGCTATGCTGAGCTTCCTGAAGTGGTGCGTTGTTGATGGAGGATTCGTCTGAGGACTCACCTGAAGAATCGTCAGTAGAATCCTCGGAGGAATCGTCAGAAGAATCGATGACGATTGCTTGCAGAGCTTCTTTGACAGAAATCTTGAAGAAGGATTCGTCCAAGACTCGTTTTGTCACACCCTGCTCGTAGCTGAAGCGCGAGGTGTGATCTGTTGGTTCTCATTGCATACAGATATAAGTAAACATACTAAATGAATAAAACATATTCCATTGCCATTACCATAATTGTTCAAAAGATGCACAACATACATTAAGTTTATAATTTACAAACCATTCAAAGAAAATAAGTTGTTATTATTTCATACATCCAAAACGAAAGTTTTAAACATTAAGGCTTTGTCCACTATAACACCGCAAAGCGGCAGTATAATAGATAAACCCTTCAAAAGATGGCACGGAATCTTGATACTTGTTTCCTGAATTAGAATCCCTGACAAGGTCCACTAATTCCCTGAAATACATGTTTAAGTAGAAAAATCAACAAAGGTTGAGCGAGTTCATGCAGTTTAGTTGTATATGATACATCCGAAAAATGTAGAATGTATTTGTATTTCAATCAAATATAGTATGAAAAGCGTTAATGAAATCGTAATCATTAATGTTTTGCAAGGACATTAATATGTGTGACGAAATAGGAAGCAATCCAACCCTAGAAGATTTTAATTGTATCGACACCATGTCGTAGGGCAACAAACGCACCCCTAGGCAAATGAATGGCCATGAGTGGGGCTCGCCAAAACCCATTAGATCTAACCCTTTGTTCCTTGGTCCAAACTGGATTAATGGTGATTTAGTTATGGCCCTAATTTCTCACATGATCTAAGTGTTTCATTCCTTGACTTGTCATACTTATTGTACATGTATTTTCCCTGATAGTTGTAAAGCTTGAAAAGCATTTAATATGAAAAGGGGACATGAACTCACAGTATCGCGTCAGTGAGTAGAAGTAAATATGATTTCACTTGCGGTAGTCCTGAAAGTGTTGCGACCTACAATCGTTGTTATATTTGTTAGACATTTCGGTCTTTGTAAATAACTTGAGTACAAGTCTTATGTCTTAAATATGTGTAAGACTTGTAAGTCTTTATTGTTTGTTGAACTTTGTATAATTGTATTTCTTTACAATTTATGTGGTTGGACTTAGCCCAAGAAATTATGATATTGGGCCTAAATAGTGTTGGGCATAAATAGTGTTGGGCATAAATAATGTTGGGCTTAAATAATGTTGGGCTTTTGGGCCCATAAGTTTGGTATTGGGCTTAGCCCATAAGTTATTGATATTGGGCTTAGCCCATGTATTTAGTTTAAGCCCAATATATAAAAATAGCCCATAAAAATATAAGTCTCTCATTTTTATAAAAATTTACTAATTATACTTTTAGGTAATAAAACATACTAGTTTTTATAAGTTTCAAAATGTCCGAATTTTGTTAATGATAACGTAATTTTTGTGTCCGTGTCGAAAGATCGTCTAGATGTCGTATTAAGTCCTCGGATTGGTAATATGTCCATAAGTTCGTCCGTCGTCCGGTTTGACCATAATTTATGTCCAATTGTTCGTATTGTCCGTAACATGTCTTTAAGGCATATTTATATGTGGTTTTGTAAGACTTTAATTCTAAAGTCTCTTGAGTTTATTATCACCATTTTAATCAAGTTCCTATCTTTGATATATATAACTAATAAACCAATTATTACATATCACATAATTTCTTAAAATGAACAAATATATATTTTCTCAAAAAAATATATATTTATCTAATCTTTTCTTTTTATAAAAAACCTTTCTTTAAATCTTTGTAAATCTTGTAAAGATTTAACCAAAATGATAGTTTTTATAAGATAAAGTTTTTAAGAAAAATTTGCCATATAACCTTTGTTTTAATCACTTTGCCATGTTTAATAAACATATCTTTTTCTTTTCAAATCAACATCAACAATTTACTCATAACTTTTACAAACAATATACATAAGATTTATAATAAGATTTATAACATAATCTTATCAAGATGATTTCAAAATCATGTAGGGTTTTGAACATGATCATCACATATTAACTAGTTCAAAAACCAAGTTTACTTCTAGTTTTAACAACTTTTATAAAAAATCTTATGTTGTATGTTACTTTTTATAATCTTGTAAAAGTCTTGTTTTTAATTAAAAACCTTAGATACTTTAATTACACCATAAATTTTGATCATCCATTATATAAAAAAACTTTAACATATTCATGTATACTTGTTAGATCATATTTTTAGAACATCATCTAACAAGTTATACATGTCTTAATCATCTCAACAAGATCAAATATGCAAATAACAATCTTAATCACAACATAAACAACCATATACATAGCATGATTTGTATTTTTGCTTCTTTGTATCTTCATATTATTATGTATGATTATTTTGTTATTTTACTAGTTATAATCATAACATGAATAAGTAAAATAAAATAAATGTAGAAGCTTACTTCTAGCTCTAGGCTAGGGATGATCTAGATGATGTTAAGAAACAAAGAGGATGAAGATCTTGTTGTTAGAAGACTCTTGGATGGATGAAAAAGGCTGCTTTAGCTTCTAGGTGCTTTAGATCTTCTTAAGTTCCATTATACTCCATGTTGTTCATAAGAAAAATGAAGAAGTGAATTGGATTTTTGGAAGGTGTTCTTGGTGGGTTGATGAAGATGAAGAGAGAGTTTTGTTAAGTGCGTGAAGATAAAGATGAAAGTAATAAGAAATTGTGTTTGTGATTTATGAAATGTGTTATAAGTCTTACACCTCATTCTAATTCTTCCAACAACGTTATAACTATGACAACACATCTTCCACTTATCCATTTAGATAAGTATTCAAGAGATAAAATAATAAAAAAAAAACAATGGGTGGGGTGCCCACTTGTGGTTGACGGTTCCATATAGGGGGGGGGGGGGTCATTTTTGTGGTAAAAATGTGATCGTAAATAATATGGTAAAAACAAGTTAACATGTTTAGATGTTTTGGTTTATATGTATTACCAAATTTCAAGGTGTTTCAAGACTTAGAATGATCAAGAATAGGATGAAAATGACCAAAAATAATGTTCACAAGTTCACTACATATGTCAAATTGTAGTTCGGATAGTCTTTTGTCGCTCGTTCCGCAAGAAAATAGTCGAAAGGTTCGCTTATGAAAGTTGTAGGGAAACATTCGGTTATATATTTATATGATGTTCCCTATGTATTTTCATATGGAAATTGAGTTTAAACAACCCATTTTTCACTTTGTAGTAAAAACACTAATGCTGAATTTTTGCGGAAAAACATTGAAATGGTCATTTTTGGTGCTTTTTGGCAGTTTTCGGACAGTTTTTGTGCTATCGGACATTGGTAATATATTATACCAAACCCTTGCATTTCCAAGTAGGGTTTATTGTATAATTGATGTTGGACTTTCGTATGAGTCCTAAAAATATCGTTACACTAGTTTCTGCGGATCCTGAGTTTTTGTCAGCACGCTAGTTTACTAGGCACTACTCTAGTTGTTTCAATGCACTGTTTACACTGTTTCAAATGTAACCACTAAAAATGAATCATGTGCATCATATATGAATATTCCATAAGTATTCTAAGACGTATATCATGAAATCATGCATTTGTATAATGTAATTCATTGCTTTAAATGTAAGTAATTTACCAGAAAGTGGCAGTTGTCACACGTTTGTCATTGATTTCTGTGGCTAAACGGTAGGTTTCTTCGATGGTAGCAGGTCTTGCAGCTTCGACAAAATCGCCCACACATTCAGGCAAGCCGCGAATGTACTTCGTGATGGCTTTTTCTGAAGTGTTGACTTGACTTGGGCAGATTATGCTAAGCTGTTTGAACCTTGCGGTGTAGCCAGTATTGTTACCTTTGACTTGCTTGATTTCCCAAAATTTGTCTTCTAGTTTCTGGAATTCGTGGGGAGGGCAGTACTCTTTCCTCATGAGCTCTTTCAGCTCATCCCAAGAGAGAGCGTAAGCTGCGGAGATCCCACGTTTGTTACTTTCGGCTGTCCACCAGTCTAGTGCTTGCGATTAAAAAACTCCGGTAGCGCATGTGGTACGAAAGTGCTCGGGCCACCCACTCTGACGAAGGGTCACCTCGATGGCATCAAACCACTGCAACAACTGAGTTACACCTCCTTCACCTATGAAAATCATCGGATCACGGGCTTTGAACTGCTTGTAGAGGAAAGTAGATTGCGGCGGTTCCGTCTTAGAGTCTTTCGAGGTTCAAGAGTTGCTAAGAGAGTGCACTTGAGCGACAATTTGAGGAATCACCTTGGCCACTTCCTTGGCCACAAGCGAGGCAATCCTTTTCTCGGCGCTTCGTTTGGCTCTTCTCCTAGTTGTTTGTCTCGAGGTAGAGTAGTATGAAGACATCTAGACAGAGAGAGATTTGGAGTGACATTCGATCATAATGATTTTTGAGTTTTGTGATGCGATTGAGCGCGATCAAAACTTGTTGCGAGTAATATAATAGATTTCACATAGGAGCCACAAAGGAGATGCGAAATTCCTAAGTTCCCACACAATTGATTTGCTGTATATATATAGTTAGTTGTAGTTTATACATATACACATACATGTCGGGATACAATGCGCGAGGACGCGTTGAAGGGAGAAAGCGAGGGCGAGTAAGTAGACATTAGTTTTGTTGCGAGCATTCGATTTTCGTTTTCGATTGCAATGGCTGTGCGAGTTGTGTGTTTATAAAGCAGGGAGCGAACATTGATAAATCGAGAAATCGATAAAGCGTAAAGTTTTAAATTGTAAACACATAAGCGTAAATAAGTTCCATAAAGTGTAACAATCAGAGTGCCTCGGGTGTTTAGGCGTCGACTACCCAAGATAACCCAACTATACTCAACAAGTTCGGGCACGCGCGTTGCCCTAGAAGACTATGCTTCCACTGGGATGCAGCTCATGGCATTCGTCCTCCTAGTCATCACGTGGCTTAAGTCATCGTTATAGTCGAGTCCTTGGTAGGTGCTTTTGAAAATCATTTTATAGGGAGTGGAACGGTTTATTAAGATACGGGTTTCACCTTCTAGTCCGTGACCTCAACAGGTTCTTCGGTGAATTGGAGTTTGTCGTCAAGGTGAATTTCATCCGTAGGGATGATAAAGGTATCTTGTGGTGGACTCTTTCTAATATTCGACACATGAAACGTGTGGTGCACACTGCTAAGTTCTTCTGGTAACTTCAACTTGTAGGAAACAGTGCGAATATTTTCTAAGATTTCAAATGGTCCAATGTAACGTGGGTTTAGCTTTCCACGCCTACCGAACCTCGCTACGCCTTTCCAGGGCGAGACTTTCAACAAGACTTTGTCTCCGACCTCGAAATATAATTGTTTTTGCTTTTTGTTTGCGTAGCTCTTTTGTTGATCGCGAGCCGCCTTGATACGGTCTCGGATCTGAAAAATTTTATTCGTAGTCTCTTGGACTAGCTCCGGACCAATTAACTGACTATAGCCTGTTTCCGTCCAACATAACGGAGAGCGACACTTTCGACCATAAAGAGCTTCAAACGGTGTGGCTTGTATACTAGTATGGTAGCTGTTATTGTAGGAAAACTCAACTAAAGGTAGATGAGTATCCCAATTGCCGCCTAAATCCATAACACACGCACGAAGCATATCTTTGAGTGTTTGGATTGTCCGTTCGCTTTGGCCGCCAGTTTGAGGATGAAAGGCCGTACTCAGCTTTAATTGCGATCCAAAGGCCTGTTGAAATGAATTCCAAATTCTAGAAACAAAACGACCATCTCGGTCCGAAATGATTGAAATAGGTACCCCAAGACGAGCCACTATTTCTCTGACATAGAGTTCTGCTAGTTTCTCAGTACTATCCTTCTCCCGAATTGGCAAGAAGTATGCGGACTTTGTCAATCTATCGACGATTACCCATATCATGTCATGGCCTTTTGAGGTCCTGGGTAACTTCGTAATGAAGTCCATCGATATTTGTTCCCATTTCCAAACGGGAATCTCAGGTTGTTGTAACAAGCCCGAGGGTTTCTGATATTCAGCCTTGATCTTCGCGCAGGTTAAGCAATTTCTAACATAAGTCGCGATATCACCTTTGAGTTTAGGCCACCAATAGTACTCTTTCAAATCCTGGTACATTTTATCCGATCCAGGATGAATCGAGTATTTAGACCTATGTGCTTCCTCAAAAATAAGAACTCGAAGGCCTCCAAAGAGTAGAACCCAAATTCGACCCATAAGGTATAAAGTTCCATCTTCTTTTGGCACTAATTGTTTTTCCATGCCTCGAAGTGTTTCAGCTTGAATATGCTCTTCCTTGAGCGCTTCTTGTTGTGCATTATGAATCCGAGTGATAAGATCTGTGTGAATTGTCATTTCAAATGCTCGGACTCTTAGTGTTTTAACTCGCTCCTTTCGGCTCAAGGCGTCAACTACAACATTCGCCTTGCTCGGATGGTACTTGATTTCACAATCATAATCGTTTAACAATTCAATCCAACGTCGTTGACGCATATTTAATTCTTTTTGGTTGAATATGTGTTGTAGACTTTTATGATCCGTGAAAATAGTACATTGAGTACCATATAGATAATGTCACCATATTTTCAAAGCAAATACCACTGCGCCTAATTCAAGGTCGTGAGTGGTGTAGTTCTTTTCGTGAACTTTTAGTTGGCGAGACGCGTATGCGATAACTTTTTCACGTTGCCTGTGTACGCAACCCAAACCCTGATGTGAAGCATCACAGTATACAACAAAATCATCGGTACCATCGGGTAATGATAAGATTTGTGCAATGCACAATTTGTCTTTAAGAAGTTGAAATGCTGCTTCTTGTTTCTCTCCCCAATCAAATTTCTTTTCTTTCTGTGTAAGAAAAGTTAGCGGTTGAGCAATCTTTGAAAAATTCTCAATAAATCTCTGATAATATCCCGCTAAGCCCAAAAATTGTCGCACTTCAGTAGGAGTCTTGGGCGCTTCCCAATTCTTAATCGCTTCTATCTTCGACGGGTCTACTTGAATGCCTTTCTCGTTCACTACATGCCCGAGAAATTGTACCTCGCGAATCCAAAATTCGCATTTGGAAAATTTCGCGTACAGTTTCTCCGTCTTTAGCAACTTCAAATTTGTTCTCAAATGTTGTTCATGTTCATCAGCCGATCGAGAGTATATCAAAATATCTTCAATAAACACTATGACGAATTTGTCGAGATACCGCTTGCACACGCGATTCATTAGATCCATGAAGACCGCTGGTGCATTCGGTATGCTTTCCTCTTGAATCCGTAATTGATGATACCCTGATCGTAAGTCTATCTTTGAGTATAAGCTCGACCCTTGTAGTTGATCGAATAAATCATCAATCCTCGGTAATGGATACCGATTCTTGATGGTAAGTTTATTCAACTCACGATAATCGATGCACATCCTGAAAGTTCCATCCTTCTTCTTTACAAATAAGACTGGAGCTCCCCAAGGCGAGTAGATCGGTCTAATGAATCCTTTATCCAACAACTCTTGAAGTTGTGTGGATAACTCTTGCATTTCAGAAGGTGCTAAACGATATGGAGATTTAGCTACGGGTCCGGCTCCTGGTACCAAATCGATATGAAATTCGACTTGTCGATAAGTTGGTAGTCCTGGTAAGTCTTCAGGAAAGACTTCAGGAAATTCTTTTACTATTAGGATATCTATTAACCTTGGCCCATCAGTCTTCTTGTCAACAACATGTGCTAGAAAAGCAATACACCCTTTCCGTAAGCACTTCTGGGCTTTCATGCTATTAATGATCCGTAATGGGGTGTCGCGCTTCTCTCCATGTATCACCAGCGTCTCTTCATTCAGTAGTGGTATGCGAATGATCTTTTCGTGGCAAACGACTTCGGCTCGATTAATGGATAGCCAATCCATGCCAACCACTACATCGAAACTACCCAACTCAACAGGTAAGAGATTGATAGTGAATTTTTGTTCTCCAAGTTGTAAGGAACACTCCTTAACAACTTCCCCCGATTCTACTAGTTTAGCGTTAGCCAATTCTATAGAATATGGGACATCTAGTTTACTAGATTTAGTCCCAGAGTATTTTTAAATTCCACAGAGATAAAGCTAAAATCGGCACCAGTATCAAATAATATGGATGCAAAATGATTATTGAGGAGGAACGTACCAGTGACCACATAAGGGTCTTGGCGCGCATCCTTAGCTCCAATCACAAATGATCGACCACGAGCTTGGTTTTCTTTAGGGCAATCCCTTTTGAAGTGATCTTTGCTTCCGCATCCAAAACATCCTTGCTCACGCCCATTTCCATTCTTATTGTTGTTTCTATTCTCCGTTCCTGATCTATTTCCTGATCCCTAGCATGACTCGGTACGGTGGCCAAGCTTGCCACACTTATCACATTTCCTACAATTACCCACGTGATGATACGCGCATCGCTCACACTTGGGCATAGTACCTGAGTACTTCTTCGGGCCAGTATCATTGGTGGCTACAAAAGCCTTTGCATCTCTTGCCTGAGTATTCTCTTGTTTTATGTTATAATTGTTGGGTTTGTTGTGATTGCGGTTGTTGTTATTGTTGTTATGGTTATTGCGGTTGTAGTTGTTGTTGTTGTTGTTGGTAATGTTGTTGGGGTTGGTGTTGTTGTTGTAGTTGTTGTTCCAACGAGTTCCCTTCTTGAAATTTGAGTACTTCCTTTTTCCATCATTGGAAGACTCAACATGTGATTCTTTCTTCTCATCTCCTTTCACATTATATTTCTTCATCCGGATCGCGTCTTCATTAAGGCTCCCAGCTAAGGTTACCGCCTGCGTGATAGTCGTGGGTTCTGCTACAGTAACATGGCTTCGGATCTCGGGAGAAAGTCCCCAAATATAGCGTTCAATACGCTTGTATTCTGGTGTAACCAAATAAGGAATCACATGAGACAGGTCGTGAAACCTTTGGGTATACCCGGTAATATCAGATCCGACCATAGTAAGGTTCCAAAATTCGTTCTCCAACTTATGGAGTTCAGCACGGGAACAATATTTTTCTCTCATCCTTTCTTTCAACTCTTCCCACGTCAATCCGTATGCTACACTATCACCCAAAGTTTGCACTTGTAAATTCCACCATGTAAGGGCCTCATTGATGAACAAGCCAGTGACGTAGGTGACTTGCTGATCAACAGAGCATCTGCTAATTCTTATGGTAGAATCCGTTTTCTCCGTCCAACGCACATAAGCCACAGCACCGCCTATGCCATCATAATTGAGTGGCTTGCAGTCTAGAAACTGCTTGAATGTGCATCCTGAAATCAGATTAAGAATGAGCAAACAGTGAAACGCACGAATGGATTATAAAAGGAATTGGGTAAGTTGTGACAAAACAACTAAGTGTTACCATTGGTATTGGTTCCGCCATAGGTACCACCATGTCCTGGGCCTCCTGATCCGCCAGTGCCACCGCTGTGTTCAGCACGTGAGGCCTCATAGAGGGCTATAGCTTGGGAAATCCTTTCTTCTATTAGTGCATTCAATTCCGTCTCATTTGTAGGCATTGGTGGAGGTGGGGGTGGATTAGATGTTCGTGTACGTGGAGGTTGTCTTCTTGGCGCCATTATTCTTCCAAAAGAATATACGATTAAGTTTAGGCGTTTGTTTGTTAATAAATATTTTTACTAAGTATATAAAACACATTTATAACATTAAAAAAAATATAATCCAGCAATATATAATGCGAATAGACCAAACAATACAAGCAACAAAACATGTATCATATAACATTTAGATGCACATAAAGGATAACACCAAGTTTTCTTATATATATAACTGACAACCGATTACATGATTGTTTTTGAAAAGGAAATCAAAATAGACTCGGGCTACATCCCCCGGTCTCACTAGACTAGTACATATACAAAGTGGCAAAATTTTTCCTTCATTCCATGCTATCTTTAGCCTTTAAGTTGTCTTGAAACTTGGTGTGAGTCTATGTACACAAAATGCTGATATAGCTACCTGCAAACACAAAGTCTATGGTGGAGGAAAAACTGGTGGTGGAACCGGGAACAATGACCTGTAAACATGAGAAATCCTATCCTCCAAATCAAGAACCAAACGGTGAAGGAAAACACTCTGCTGCTCGAGTGTTAAAACACGAGCAGGTAAATCAACTGGTGGTATCTGAGGTGGTAGTGGGGGTAATGGTGGTAACTCTGGTGGTGGTGGTGGAGCATGGGGTAGTGAATGAGCTGGTGGTGGTGGAGTCAAAAGTACCAAACTCTCAAGGTGAATAAGCTCCTCCTCGAGTTCATGAACTCGACGGATAATAAAGTCTATCTGTTGCTCGAGTGTCAGCACACGAGCACGTAAGTCGGTAGGAGCAGCTGAGAAATGCGATGGATGGTATGGATCCGATATGGGCATAACATGAGGGTATAGGTCCATATCACTGGGTGGTATATGGGCATGTCCAGAGGGTCCGGCCTCATCAGTATGATCAGTGTGCATGAGGCGAATGTGCTCCGGAGATATGTCTGTAGCAGGGACCTGGACAGGAGCAGGGATGGCTGGCTCTACTGGCATAACATCCTCCCCAAGGTCTGCATTGCGCTGTAGGCCAAGAGCCTGCAGTGCAGATGAAGTAACGGATGCATAAGAGGAAGCATCTGAGTCTGTATCTGCATCCGAAGAAATATCGATCACCGAGACCACCGGTGATGCAATATCTAAGATAACCACATCATAAACATCCCCGTCTCCTAAGTCATCATCTATATGCTCTACGGGAATCACCGGGACAATGTCGTCATCATCCTCATCGAGGTCGACAAAAGGCACCATAGCAAGAGGAAGTACATCCAAAGTTATAATCTCGACCACGTGTTCACCCTCCGGGTGACCTATGATAACTTTGTCATTGAGTAGTGGAGGTACAGCTAATACATCAACGTCAACAATATCCCCTAGAAATGGGAATGGCTGAAAATCATCCATATCGCTATCAGATCCCATCTCACTATCCGATGTAATGACCTGAACCTCTGGTATGTAATCATCATCTGAAGAAGGTGTCATAGGATCCACATCATCATAAATGTTGCTTCCTTCGGATGAAAACATGATATCCTGTAACATGATTGGTTTGACGTATGTATTAATAAATTAATTTTTCAAATATATATATACACAAAATGTTGAAATCACATAAGTTCATTTTAAGTTATTCTATTTGTGTTATGCGGATTAACTTAACGTTTCATGTCTACCATTTAGAGACTAAGACACTTAATGTCCTTGCTTGATTTGTATGATATGAATTTTGTTCATGCAATGAAAACTCTTGTTTTTGTATAAATTTTTTTTCGTGAGAGGTTCCCTAGTGATTGTAGACCAGACTCGAGAAAGAATCCTGGTTCACTACAATCGAAGCACTGATACCAATCTGTCACACCCTGCCCGTAGCGGAAGCGCGAGGTATGATCTGTTGGTTCTCATTGCATAACGATATAAGTAAACATACTAAATGAATAAAACATACTCCATTGCCTTTACCATAATTGTTCAAAAGATGCGCAACATACATTAAGTTTATAATTTACAAACCATTCAAAGAAAATAAGTTGTTATTATTTCATACATCTAAAACGAAAGTTTTAAACATTAAGGCTTTGTCCACTATAACACCGCAAAGCGGCAGTATAATAGATAAACCCTTCAAAAGATGGCACGGAGTCTTGATACTTGTTTCCTGAATTCGAATCCCTGACAAGGTCCACTAATTCCCTGAAATACATGTTTAATTAGAAAAATCAACAAAGGTTGAGCGAGTTCATGCAGTTTAGTGGTATATGATACATCCGAAAAATGTAGAATGTATTAGTATTTGAATCAAATATAGTTTGAAAAGCGTCAATGAAATCGTGATCATTAATGTTTTGCAAGGACATTAATATGTGTGACGAAATAGGAAGCAATCCAACCCTAGACGATTTTAATTGTATCGACACCATGTCGTAGGGCAACAAACGCACCCCTAGGCAAATGAATGGCCATGAGTGGGGCTCGCCAAAACCCATTAGATCTAACTCTTTGTTCCTTGGTCCAAACTGGATTAATGGTGCTTTAATTATGGCCCTAATTTCTCACATGATCTAAGTGTTTCATTCCTTGACTTATCATACTTATTGTACATGTATTTTCCCAGATAGTTGTAAAGCTTGAAAAGCATTTAAGATGAAAAGGGGACATGAACTCACAGTATCGCGTCAGTGAGTAGAAGTAAATATGATTTCACTTGCGGTAGTCCTGAACAGTGTTGCGACCTACAATCGTAGTTATATTTGTTAGACACTTCGGTCTTTGTAAATAACTTGAGTACAAGTCTTTTGTCTTAAATATGTGTAAGACTTGTATGTCTTTATTGATTGTTGAACTTTGTATAATTGTATTTCTTTACAATTTATGTGATTGCACTTAGCCCAAGAAATTATGATATTGGGCCCAAATAGTGTTGGGCTTAAATAGTGTTGGGCTTAAATAATGTTGGGCTTAAATAGTGTTGGGCTTTTGGGCCCATAAGTTTGGTATTGGGCTTAGCCCATAAGTTATTGATATTGGGCTTAGCCCATGTATTTAGTTTAAGCCCAATATATAAAAATAGCCCATAAAAATATAAGTCTCTCATTTTTATAAAAACATTTTTATAAAAATTTACTAATTATACTTTTTAGGTAATAAAACATACTAGTTTTTATAAGTTTCAAAATGTCCGAATTTTGTTAATGATAACGTAATTTTTGTATCCGTGTCGAAAGATCGTCTAGATGTCGTATTAAGTCCTTGGATTGGTAATATGTCCATAAGTTCGTCCGTCGTCCGGTTTGACCATAATTTATGTCCAATTGTTCGTATTGTCCGTAACATGTCTTTAATTCTAAAGTCTCTTGAGTTTATTATCATCATTTTAATCAAGTTCCTATCTTTGATATATATAACTAATACACCAATTATTACATATCACATAATTTCTTAAAATGAACAAATATATATTTTCTCAAAAAAATATATATTTATCTAATCTTTTCTTTTTATAAAAACCTTTCTTTAAATCTTTGTAAATCTTGTAAAGATTTAACCAAAATGCTAGTTTTTATAACATAAAGTTTTTAAGAAAAATTTGCCATATAACCTTTGTTTTAATCACTTTGCCATGTTTAATAAACATATCTTTTTCTTTTCAAATCAACATCAACAATTTACTCATAACTTTTATAAACAATATACATAAGATTTATAATAAGATTTATAACATAATCTTATCAAGATGGTTTCAAAATCATGTAGGGTTTTGAACATGATCATCACATATGTTAACTAGTTCAAAAACCAAGTTTACTTCTAGTTTTAACAACTTTTATAAAAATCTTATGTTGTATGTTACTTTTTATAATCTTGTAAAAGTCTTGTTTTTAATTAAAAACCTTAGATACTTTAATTACACCATAAATTTTGATCATCCATTATATAAAAAAAACTTTAACATATTCATGTATACTTGTTAGATCATATTTTTAGAACATCATCTAACAAGTTATACATGTCTTAATCATCTCAACAAGATCAAATATGCAAATAACAATCTTAATCACAACATAAACAACCATATACATAGCATGATTTGTATTTTTGCTTCTTTGTATCTTCGTATTATTATGTATGATTATTTTGTTATTTTACTAGTTATAATCATAACATGAATAAGTAAAATAAAATAAATTTAGAAGCTTACTTCTAGCTCTAGGCTAGGGATGATCTAGATGATGTTAAGAAACAAAGAAGATGAAGATCTTGTTGTTAGAAGACTCTTGGATGGATGAAAAAGGTTGCTTTAGCTTCTAGGTGCTTTAGATCTTCTTAAGTTTCATTATACTCCATGTTGTTCATAAGAAAAATGAAGAAGTGAATTGGGTTTTTGGAAGGTGTTCTTGGTGGGTTGATGAAGATGAAGAGAGAGTTTTGTTAAGTGTGTGAAGATAAAGATGAAAGTAATAAGAAATTGTGTTTGGGATTTATGAAATGTGTTATAAGTCTTACACCTCATTCTAATTCTTCCAACAATGTTATAACTATGACAACACATCTTCCACTTAACCATTTAGATAAGTATTCAAGAGATAAAATAATAAAAAAAACAATGGGTGGGGTGCCCACTTGTGGTTGACGGTTCCATATGGGGGGGGGGTCATTTTTGTGGTAAAAATGTGATGGTAAATAATATAGTAAAAACAAGTTAACATGTTTAGATGTTTAGGTTTATATGTATTACCAAAATAATGTTCACTAGTTCACTACATATGTCAAATTGTAGTTCGGATAGTCTTTTGTCGCTGGTTCTGCAAGAAGATAGTCGAAAGGTTCGCTTATGAAAGTTGTAGGGAAACATTCGGTTATATATTTATATGATTTTCCCTATGTATTTTCATATGGAAATTGAGTTTAAACAACCCATTTTTCACTTTGTAGTAAAAACACTAATGCTGAATTTTTGCGGAAAAACATTGAAATGGTCATTTTTGGTGCTTTTTGGCAGTTTTCGGACAGTTTTTGTGCTATCGCACATTGGTAATATATTAGACCAAACCCTTGCATTTTCAAGTAGGGTTTATTGTATAATTGATGTTGGACTTTCGTATGAGTCCTAAAAATATCGTTACACTAGTTTCTTCGGATCCTGAGTTTTTGTTAGCACGCTAGTTTACTAGGCACTACTCTAGTTGTTTCAATGCACTGTTTACACTGTTTTAAATGTAACCACTAAAAATGAATCTTGTGCATCATAAATGAATATTCCATAAGTATTCTAAGATGTATATCATGAAATTATGCATTTGTATAATGTAATTCATTGCTTTAAATGTAAGTAATTTACCAGAAAGTGGCAGTTGTCACACGTTTGTCATTGATTTCTGCGGCTAAACGGTACATTTCTTCGATGGTAACAGGTCTTGCAGCTTCGACAAAATCGCCCACACATTCAGGCAAGCCGCGAATGTACTTCGTGATGGCTTTTTCTGAAGTGTTGACTTGACTTGGGCAGATTATGCTAAGCTGTTTGAACCTTGCGGTGTAGCCAGTATTGTTACCTTTGACTTGCTTGATTTCCCAAAATTTGTCTTCTAGTTTCTGGACTTCGTGGGGAGGGCAGTACTCTTTCCTCATGAGCTCTTTCAGCTCATCCCAAGAGAGAGCGTAAGCTGCGGAGATCCCACGTTTGTTACTTTCGGTTGTCCACCAGTAGAGTGCTTGCGATTAAAATACTCCGGTAGAGCATGTGGTACGAAAGTGCTCGGGCCACCCACTCTGACGAAGGGTCACCTCGATGGCATCAAACCACTACAGCAACTGAGTTACACCTCCTTCACCTATGAAAATCATCAGATCACGGGCTTTGAACTGCTTGTAGAGGAAAGTAGATTGCGGCGGTTTCGTCTTAGAGTCTTTCGAGGTTCGAGAGTTGCTAAGAGAGTGCACTTGAGCGACAATTTGAGGAATGACCTTGGCCACTTCCTTGGCCACAAGCGAGGCGATCCTCTTCTCGGTGCTTTGTTTGGCTCTTCTCCTAGTTGTTTGTCTCGAGGTAGAGTAGTATGAAGACATCTAGACAGAGAGAGATTTGGAGTGAGATTCGATCATAATGATTATTGAGTTTTGCGATGCGATTGAGCGCGATCAAAACTTGTTGCGAGTAATATAATAGATTTCACATAGGAGCCACAAAGGAGATGCGAAATTCCTAAGTTCCTACACAATTGATTTGCTGTATATATACAGTTAGTTGTACTTTATACTTATACACATACATGTCGGGATACAATGCGCGAGGACGCGTTGAAGGGAGAAAGCGAGGGCGAGTAATTAGACATTAGTTTTGTTGCGAGCATTCGATTTTCATTTTCGATTGCGATGGCTGTGCGAGTTCTGTGTTTATAAAGCAGGGAGCGAAAATTGATAAATCGAGAAATCGATAAAGCGTAAAGTTTTAAATTGTAAACACATAAGCGTAAATAAGTTCCATCAAGTGTAACAATCAGAGTGCCTCGGGTGTTTAGGCGTGACTACCCAAGATAACCCAACTATACTCAACAAGTTCGGGCACGCGCGTTGCCCTAGAAGACTATGCGTCCACTGGGATGCAGCTCATGGCATTCGTCCTCCTAGTCATCGCGTGGCTCAAGTCATCGTTATAGTCGAGTCCTTGGTGGGAGCTTTTGAAAATCATTTTATAGGGAGTGGAACGGTTTATTAAGATACGGGTTTCACCCCTGACATAATATCTTCGTTCCTAGCTGTGGTTGCGCTTATCGAATAAATTCGTGAGTTCCACTAGATTTCGAAATGGAGACTTTCGCTGAGATGTGGATGTCACTCCTAGCTCAACGGAAAGTTCTTGTGCTAGAAAAATGCGCTGAGTGAGCGATCTTATCGAGAGTTCTTGGTTTTCACGCCTGATCTCGACTGGACCACTCGGTTGCGTTACGCGAGTATTTTCAAAAATGTGTGTATTGTGTTGGCCTTAGGAAATGCTAAGTAATATTCCAGCCTTAGGAAAGGATCTTCGTGTGAATTTGTAGTATGCGGGGTTCACGCGAAGTTGTAGTTTTAGCAGATTTGAACGAGAGTATCAAGTAGGCCCGTGCAAATCCTACTAGGTTCGCACGAGTCAGCCAGTTGGTACTTAGACTATAGACTACTTCTTTTCTAAGACATCAACCTGGACTAGGTCAAGTCTGGCCTAATTCCCTATAGTTATGGCTCTGATACCAATCTGTCACACCCCAATCGATGGCGGAATCATCGGGGCGTGACACTAGGCGAATCGGATTGCTCAAGAGAATCCATAACAACTAAAAAGCGACAATATTTATTACATTTGTTATCCCATACTAACAAACAATACAATCACATAAGTTATCACATATTTCTTTTCCTCGAACAATGCAAATGCGACAACCTAGATTTTAGGTGAGTTTCTAGACTTCCTAGCTTGATTTGATGTAGACTGCGACTAAACATGCAACATACGATAAAAAAACGTCAATACAAAAGTATTGGCGAGTATACAAGTTTTGTTAGTAGCGAGAAATAGATAAAAAGCGCTGCGAATTACCAAATACATAAACGAGATACCTCAACATACATGCATATAAGACAGATACTACCAGCTAAGTCACTCGAGCTGTGATTGCGAGTGCTATTCATCCTAACTAGACCTCATCGGGTACTATAGTTCTATACTAGTTAAGGCGGGACCTTGCGAGTATAAGTCCTAACACATATGTAACTAGCATCACGCGTAAATATGCATAACAGTTGTTCGCAAGTGATAAACAGTTTAATTGTATAATTCTTTTTGATAAGTTCGATTTGATAGGAACGTATGATACACCCAAAATGAGATAAAAAGGGTTCGAGTATACTCACAGTTCGTGTTCACCAAGTAACACAATCTTGGATTGATGTGAGCGCGTCTGAGATTAGCCTGATTGTAGAATAATAGTGTAAGCGTTGAACGGTGCGTTAAGCGGTGGCGAGTGAACCAAGTGTCGAATAGTAATCCAATCGGATGGCAATCCGATCAGATGGTCATTCGATCGGATGTCAATCCGTTCGGATGGCCATCCGATTGGATGGCCATTCGATTGGATTGACATTCGTTTGGGATGGATGTGTTTGTGTATGATGACTTTGAAGTTTTCGTTGTAGTATTTTGAAAACAGAGAAGTATCTCTACCTTTCAAGATGTTCGATCGAACGGCGGTTCGATCGGATAGCGATCCGATTGGCAGGACACATAGTGAGAACATGTTCACAGCCGGTTTGTCACTCGATCGGATAGCAATCCGATCAGGTGGCAATCCGTTAGCTACTGATGATAATTGAAAATGATTAAGTGTTGAAGTCCAATGTCAACCAATCTGATGGTCGTTCGATCGGATGGCAATCCGATCGGACGGCAATCCATTCGGCATTCAATTGGTCTTGAAAAGTTGACTAAGTATGGGAGCTCAAGTGCAATCCGATCGGATTGCAGTTCGATCGGGTGGCAATCCGATCGGACGGTAATCCATCCCAACGAATCTGATCGTCTTGACTTGATTATTTTGAAAAGTTTTGCGGTTTGCTCGAGACGGTATGACAGCGCACTAAGTAACAGAAACCCCATCATGACCCAAGTTATCCGGTCGAACAGGAATCACCCTAGTCTGATCAGTTAACTGTTCATGACGGTTGTTCATGTTTAACCCGTAATCAGTCGTCTCTTAGATAGAAATCAGATCTTGAACCAACACATCACTAAGAAGGAGTAGAAGATCAGAACGATCTCCAATTCTATCGGTTTTGAGTACATTGAGTGTAAAAGAGTTGAAAGAAAGTTGGAAATTTTTCTTTCAATCCTTTTAAGTTAAAATGTTTAGGTTTATGCGTAAATATTGTTTAATCATGTGGAAATCCTTCAGATCTGAGTTGTTCTTGGTGGAATGAAGCCAAATCTTGAAGTTCATAGAACTCCTTGATGACATCACCCTAGAACACCACAAATCTAATGATTTCACGGTTAAAAGTTTAGATTCAAATGTGAAAATGATGAATCAGTGCGTGTAGATCGTAGAAGTACAAGATTTGAGTTGAAAACTTACAAAGATCGCGAGAAATCGAGAGAAAAGCGAGCTTGAGCGTGTTGGTTGAGTGAGAGCTGTCACATCACTGTTCAAGTGATGTGACAAGTTCTATTTATAGGTGGGGAGGGGAGAAGGTGATGGAGTGCCATGGATCCGATGGCTATCCGATCGGATGGCAATCAGTGCGTGTAGATCGTAGAAGTAGAAGATTTGAGTTGAAAACTTACAAAGATCGCGAGAAATCGAGAGAAAAGCGAGCTTGAGCATGCTGGTTGAGTGAGAGTTGTCACATCACTATTCAAGTGATGTGACAAGTTCTATTTATAGGTGGGGAGGGGAGAAGGTGATGGAGTGCCATGGATAGGATGGCTATCCGATCGGATGTCCATCCGATCAAATGGTCATTCGATCGGTGGTTTCCGGCGAATTGCGTTTTAATGTTTCGTTTTGTTCGTTAAGCGTTGCGATAGTTGGGCGACACATTTTCGTACAAACATTCTTATATTAATTATAATTAGACACACAGGGCCGTACAAATATCCACATTTCAATTTCTGCGTTGCGATAATCGAGTTGCGTGTTTCGAATATGCGTTGCGTTGCGACACATCACGGTCATCGAGGAGGGTGGAATAGGTCCTCACTCAACGTCCTCGTGAGTGTTAGTATGTGCGATGTGATGTGTTATAGCGATAAAGTAAGCGTAATATGCGAAAATACTGCGAAGTAGCGATGTAAGCGATATAGCTACATTATGATCTGAATCTCTGGTGCTAGGTGTTGGTGCCCTTTGGAACCCCTATTCGAATGGTGCGGAAATCTTCTCTCGTTGGGATGGGTGTTTGTGAAGTATATAAATATTCGAAGGAGTAAAAAATATAGACAGTGAGAGCGATATATCTTCAATAATTAATTCTTATTAATCAAAGAAGAAGGGATCGATCCGAGAATAAACTCGAATCTAAATGTCACCCCCTGGGCCAAACCAGATGGTAAACTCTCATGAAAACTCTCTTTGAAATATTACAATACAAAAGACACACTTAATTCAATTCCTACGAAGGAATCATGCATTTATAGAGAAATTCATAAGCCTATCTCAAATGTGATTGGTTGTTGGTATGTGTGCCCATCCACTTGCATGTGCCTTATCTTCTATCCACCAACTTGTTCTTTTCTTTTCTTGTGAACCTTCACATATTTAATATTTTCCTTTTCTTTTCTTTTATGTGAAAGCTTTTCACATATTAAGATATTTAAAATATCTTTTCTAGTGATTTTCTTTACAAAAGGAAAGATTCCTTTTTCAACAGAAATGTTTTTCTAGCTTAGATTCCTTTTCTTTTCTTTTGAAAACATTTCTTTTTCTAATGAAAGCTTTTTCATAGAAAAAATATATTATGTGTTAATAAGATATATTATCTTATTAACACAATTCTTTGAACTTGTATCATGTAAACTCCATAATGTTTCGCTAATACTGTGAAGTCTTGTAATCTTTGTCGAGATCTTTAATCAAAGAATTTAGAAGCTTCATAATTTTTTCTTTCTCGGTCTTCATATTTAGAGCTTCTGGGACGGTTCGTCGGTCGGTTCGTGTTGACGAAATTATTTCTAAGTACTTAAACTATTTTTAACAACAAATACAATAAAGTTTCCTAACAGTCACCCCCTATTTGTTGTCAAAAATACAAACAATGCATTTATACTTAGAAATAACAAATAAACTTGCTGAAGATGTATTTTTCTTTTCCTCCTGGCACGTTATCAAGTGGGCAATTTTCCTTTTCGGTGATATTCGTTGACTGTATCTTCATTAGCATGTAAGTTTATTTGGCAAACGTCCGACTTTTTATGGATAATCATCTGATTATATTTCTTTTGTCGTTATAATTCTTCACCTCGATTTATAATTTCACCTAAATGTAAGTATCATATCTTGTATCCTCATCAACTAGGATATAAGTATCTTCTATCCAATATAGGATAAGTGTTTAGGTTGTCGATTGATGAGGCTTCAAAAAAAATAACGAATCATGCAAGCTATAAAAATGATCTTGAACCGTCGAGATATTTTTTTTTTCGGATCAGAAGTTCTGATAAATCTGATGACATTTCTGATAAAACCGAAAAAAAATTGTTTTTTTTTTTTGAACAGAATTTCTGATATTTTCTGATCAATCTGATCACATTTCTGATAAAATAATCAGAAAATCTGATAAAAGTTTTTTTTTTTTTAAACAGAGTTTCTGATGTTTTCTGATCAATCTGATCACATTTCTGATCAGAAAATCTGAAAAAAAAAATTATTTTTTTATTTTTTTTATTTTTTTTAAGAAGAAAATCTGACGAACGCATCAGAAATCATCAGAAAATCTGACGAATGTATCAGAAAATCTGATTTTTTTTATGAGATGAGAGGAAATAAGTAGAGAAAAGAGATATTAATTACACATATTTTTCTGGTGAATATCTCTTCAAGGAATATTTTGTGAAAACTTTATAAAAGATAATAGTCATGAGAATGTTTTCTAAAGTTATACACAATTTTTTTTTCTTTTAAATCTCTTTTTTTTATCATTCCTTTACTAACAAGAATTTGGAGTTATTTCAACAGATAAGATACGAATAAACTTTCTTTTATCAGAAACTTTCTTTTTAGATGTCAAAATTTTTCTTTCTGATAAACTAAAGTTCATTTATCTTTGTTTAACTCCTTTTTTTTTGTGTGTTATTATATCCTTTTTCTACACCTCTTTTTTTTTTACTAGAAAAAAATACTAATCGAGATAGTAGTAGTAATAATAATAATAATAATAATAATAATAATAGCAATAAAAGCAATAATAATGAAAATAACAGAAGAAAATAACTTTACTACAAACTTTATTATTTTTGGATCTGCAAAAAAAAAAAAAAAAAAAATTCTTTTTACCTTTAACAGATCAAGAATATACGTTGTGACAACTCGTATTTCAGAACCTATCGTTGTGCTTAGGGTGGCACGTTTTGAACTTATGTAACGTATGTGAACATTATGTGACTATGTGAATTTGATAATTAAAGGGTATGTTATGTTTAATGTTATGTTTTATTATGTGATAAGTGTTATGAGATTATAGTGTGTTATGTATATACGTGTAACATATGTGAATCAAACAATGAATAACCGATTGCACAATACACCTCCGAGTCGCACAACATTCTGAATGTTATCTTGGGCTAGTCCTCGGCCCAAACGAAACACAAGAATCGGGCTCGGCTCACATCCAGCGAATATACACTTGGTTTGTGAAAACCCCCTCTCATTAAGATAGTATTTGTCATAACCACAAAACCCTAAATTTCTCTCTCCTCTCCTTGCAAACCCTACGCTCATCTAATCATTACGGCGGTGGAGTCCTTCTCATCGAAACCCTGTGACCACTTCAATCTGTACACTTGCATTCGGACGTGGTTGACCACTAGCTGCTATACTTGACCCTTCTGTGTATCTGCCGAGCAAACCAAGGTGAGTTCACACTAGCCAAGGCAGGGGATTCCCAGGGGTTGGGAATGGGATTGCATAACTACTCATACAACTATTACTATTAAACAAATTATTACTGTCCTCGGTTGAAGGGCACGTACGTAAAACCTACGTACAGTTATACTTACTACTGTCCTCGGATTGAAGGGCACGTACGTAAAGCCTACGTACACGATCTTAAGACCATCACCTCTATCAAAGGAAGTCCCTCAATTATTGACTTAATCGCCGAGGCCAAGGGCGAGCGGGTCATTAGTTAATAGCGCTATTAGGTTTAACAAACCTCACACCGTGCCAGTCGGACGGGCGTGTACTAATGGACTATGGGCAAAGGGTCAATGCTGATAGACATTGACTTAGGGCACTTATTACATTTTCGTAGCAGTCGATACGCGTGGTCTTGTAATACATGGGGTAGCCCCCACGGCCGAAATGCCAGATAACTATCATGGGGTAGCCCCCACGGCTGGATTGCCAGAATTAATGGGTTAAACAACTTACGTTTTCAAATATGGGGTAACCCCCACGGCAGGGATGCCAGTTAAAGGAACTATTTTTGGAACAACTAAAACCAACAACCAACTGTGAACTCGCTCAACTTTGTTGTTGATTCGTTGCTACATGCCTTGCAGGTCATTAGGTACCCATGGAGCTTGCACAGGGAGGAACGGTCGTTGTGGGACATGGCGATTTGTGCCATGCTTTAGACATTACTTTATTTCATATTTAATACTTGCTATGGGTTTTACAAATTATGCTTCCGCTAAGCACTTAACTATGTTTTGGTTTTTGGACACCTTTCATATTGGTTTGTTGAATTATGTTTACTTACATGCTTGTTCAATATGATTGGTGGCTTGATCCTGGTCAGTCACGTCTCCAAGCGGTGATACTCCGCGAGTGGATTTTGGGGGTGTGACAGATTGGTATCAGAGCCATTGGTTATAGAGAACTTGGTTTTAATAAGGGAAAATGATTTTTGTTAAAACCAGACTATAACCTGTACAGTGCTCTACTATCCACAACGACGCTTCACCCCACGTGCAAGGCTCGACATTCTAGGTGATATGGTTTACGTTTTATATTGCCTACTTGCTAGATTGAATAGAACTTTGCTCATGGTATGCTTAGATGAACGTAGCAACTATAGTTTAAAAACACATTTGTGCTTGCTCCCTACTGTCACTCCACACTTACACACATTCGCGACATCTTTCCTACTTGTGTTTCCTTCGATGTGAGATCATGAGGGAACTTGTGAACCTAACTCAAGCCAACTGACGGCTCTTATCAACAAACAAGTTATGGCAGCATTCGCAGCCGCCCAGGCAGGAGGTATAACCTGCTATTCCGAACCTAACCTAGGATGATAGATCCTACTCTCATGACCCAACTCTCGCGCTTAACCTTGTCACTTCTTTCTCGCGCAACAAGGTCAGAACGCTCAGCCACCTGCATGCATATTCAAGACGATCATGGACTGTCATCCTAATACTTTCATTGGCACTAAAGGAGCTGTTGGACTCCTCCATTGGTTTGAAAAGCTCGAGTCTGTCTTAGAGACGTGTGAATGCCCTGAGGCTCATAGGGTGAAGTACGCCACTGGTACTCTCGAAGGCACTGCGCTAACTTGGTGGAACGCGCAAGTTCAGATGTTGGGGCTGGCAGCTGCTAATGCCACCCCATGGAATGATTCTTAAGGAACTAATCCAAACGTGAATACCGTAGTCGAGATGACATCCACCAGCTGGAAGTGGAGTTCTTAAACCTGAAGATGACAAGGTCAGAGATAGAAGCGTACACGAAACGATCCAACGAACTGACAGTGTTATGTCCAACAATGGTGGATCCTCCCATCAAGCACATTGAACTGTACCTCAAAGGCTTAGTACCAGAGATTCAAAGTCATGTGACATCGGCCAACCTTGCAACCATCCAGGATATTACTCGTCTTGCTCAACGTCCCTCAGATCAGGCGGTAGGACAGAATAAACTGCCGAAACGTATTAATGCTGCTACAACTACTTCGGATGCTCCCAGTGACAACAAACGCAAGTGGGATGGAAATTCGAGCAAAGGGTTCCACTTCGGTTCAGTCTCAGTCGCAGCAGCGAAAAACGGATGAGTACAGGAGCCCCAGGCAGCAGTCTTTTGGTAATCAAAGTCAGGGTGGATACTGGGGAAACCACCCTAAGTGCAATTGATGTAAATTGCACCACAGCGGATCATGCAACAAAGATTGTAGAAGCTCACGTCCTGCAAATAAGAACCGACAACAGCAGCCACAAGCTCCACAGAATCAGCAGCAACAGCAGGGTAACAAGGGATGCTATCAGTGTGGTGTTGAAGGTCACTTCAAGAGACACTGTCCACAGTTGAACCAGAACCAGAATCAGAACCACAACCAAGGAAACGGGAACAATAATAGAGGCAACAACGGGGGTAATAACGACGGCAATGGTGCCAGGGGTTGAGTGTTCGTGATTGGTCAGGATGATGCTAGGAATGACCCCACGTTGTAATGGTTTCGACATCGTTATTAGTATGGATTGGCCACCTCAACATCGAGCAGGGACTCTTTGCAACGAAAAGATCGTCCGCATTCCTTGTGCTGGTTAAGAACCTTTGGTAATTCATGGTGACAAGCTCCTGGAGCGACACCCATAGCTTGAGCACCTTATCGCTTAGCTCCAACCGAACTGGAAGAACTGTCTAAGCAATTGCAAGAACTCTTGGATAAGGGTTTCATTCGTCCTAGCTCTTCGCCCTGGGGAGCTCCAGTATTATTTGTAAAGAAGAAAGACGGTACCTTCAGAATGTGCATCGACTACCGCGAACTAAACAAGGTGACCGTAAAGAATCGCTATCCTCTTCCACGCATTAACGACTTGTTCTACCAGCTGCAAGGGTCGAGCTACTATTCAAAGATTGATCTGAGGTCAGGCTACCATCAACTGAGAGTCCGGGACGAGGACGTCTCCAAAACAGCATTCAGAACACGCTACGACCATTACGAGTTTCTGGTCATGCCTTTTGGGCTGACAAACGCACCTGCGGTCTTCTTGGACTTGATGAATCGAGTGTGCAAGCCGTACCTAGACAAGTTCGTTATTGTATTCATCGACGACATCCTGATCTATTCGAAGAGTCAGGAGGAACACGAGCACCATCTACGACTCATTTTGGAACTCCTTCGAACAGAACAGCTTTATGCTAAGTTTTCGAAGTGTGACTTCTGGCTTCGTGAAGTCCATTTCCTAGGCCATGTGGTAAACAAGGATGGGATCCATGTTGATCCATCCAAGGTAGACTCGATTAAGAACTGGCCTGCACCTCGTACACCAACGGAAATTCGCCAATTCTTGGGCTTGGCAGGTTACTACAGGAGGTTTATTAAGGATTTTCCAAGATTACACAACCTCTCACCTCACTAACGCAGAAGGGCGTTACTTATCAATGGGGTACTACACAGGAATCAGCATTTCAACACTTAAAGGATAGACTTTGTAGCGCACCTATCCTTTCGTTGCCAGAGGGCACAGACGACTTTGTGGATTACTGCGACGCACCCATACAGGGTCTTGGTTGTGTATTGATGCAGCGGGATAAAGTTATAGCCTACGCCTCACGCCAACTCAAAGTTCATGAAAGAAACTACACCACACACGACTTAGAGCTGGGAGCTGTTGTTTTTGCACTTAAGATATGGCGACATTACCTGTACGGTACCAAGTGCGCCATCTACACTGACCACAGGAGCCTCGAACATATCTTCAAACAGAAGGAACTGAATATGCGACAACGACGATGGGTCGAACTGCTGAATGACTACGAATGCTCGATCAGATACCACCCGGGCAAAGCCAATGTTGTGGCCGACGCCCTCTGTCGAAAGGACACTGCGCCCAAGCGCGTACGAGCTTTACAACTCACTGTAGAGTTTGGTCTTCCTTCTCAGATACGGGACGCTCAGGTAGAAGCATTGAAACCAGAAAACGTCAGGGCTGAAGCCCTACGCGGCTCAAGGAAACGATTAGAACGAAAGGAAGACGGTGCTTACTACGTAACAGGACGCATTTGAGTCCCACTACGAGAGCTTGTGATGGATGAGGCACACAAGTCTCGCTACTCGATACATCCTGGTTCGGATAAGATGTACAACGATATCAAAACTACGTATTGGTGGCCTAGCATGAAAGCCCACATAGCAACTTACGTTAGCAAGTGCTTGACTTGTGCGAGAGTAAAGGCGGAATACCAGAAACCTTCGGGCCCCCTTCAACAACCAGAGATACCACAATGGAAATGGGAACAGATTTCCATGGATTTTGTTACTGGCCTGCCTATTTGGGTGATCGTGGATCTATTATCTCGGATCGAGATGCACGTTTTACATCAGAATTGTGGTAAGCAATGCACAAGTCCTTTGGCTCACGATTAGATATGAGCACAGCTTATCACCCGCAAACGGATGGGCAATCTGAACGTACCATCCAGACCCTTGAAGACATGCTTAGGGCATGTGTGATTGACTTTGGCAACGGCTGGGAAAAGCATCTGCCACTTGTGGAATTTTCATACAACAATAGCTACCACACCAGCATTAAAGCTGCTCCGTTTGAGGCATTGTACGGGCGTAAATGCCGGTCACCTCTTTGTTGGGCAGAGGTGGGGGATAGTCAGATTACTGGTCCAGAACATGTGGTTGACACAACAGAGAAAATTGCTCAGATACGACAACGAATGGCGGCGGCTCGTGACCGTCAGAAAGTCTACGCCGATAAGGGCAGGAAACCACTAGAGCTCCAGGTTGGGGAGCGTGTACTACTCAAAGTTTCACCCTGGAAGGGTGTGGTTCGTTTTGGGAAACGGGGCAAACTTAACCCACGATACGTTGGACCTTTTGAAGTTATTGAGAAAATAGGCAAGGTGGCCTACATACTGAACTTACCAGCGGAACTCAGTGCAGTGCACAACGTTTTCCACGTGTCAAATCTGAAAAAATGTCTGTCAGATGAGACCCACATAGTTCCTTTGAAGGAGCTCACTATCGACGAGCAGTTACGATTCGTCGAGGAACCTGTTGAAATCACGGACCGAGATGTTAAGGTCCTCAAGCGTACTAGAATACCCCTCGTTAGAGTTCGTTGGAACTCACGTCGCGGCCCAGAGTTTACCTAGGAGCGCGAAGATCAAATGAAACAAAATATTCCCAACTATTCGCAAAAAGTACAACCACTACTGTGGCTGAAGCTACGGAATTTCGGGACGAAATTCCAGATCAACGGGGGGAGGATGTGACACCCCAGGAAAACCAGGAAAAACCATGCAACTTAACTAGCTTCCTCAGTGAGTATGTGCTAAATTTCGGGACGAAATTTCTTTCAACTTGGGGATAATGTGACAACTCGTATTTCAGAACCTATTGTTGTGCTTAGGGTGGCACGTTTTGAACTTATGTAACGTATGTGAACATTATGTGACTATGTGAATTTGATAATTAAAGGGTATGTTATGTTTAATGTTATGTTTTATTATGTGATAAGTGTTATGAGATTATAGTGTGTTATGTATATACGTGTAACATATGTGAATCGCACAATGAATAACCGATTGCACAATACACCTCCGAGTCGCACAACATTCTGAATGTTATCTTGGGCTAGTCCTCGGCCCAAACGAAACACAAGAATCGGGCTCGGCTCACATCCAGCGAATATACACTTGGTTTGTGAAAACCCCCTCTCATTAAGATAGTATTTGTCATAACCACAAAACCCTAAATTTCTCTCTCCTCTCTTGCAAACCCTACGCTCATCTAATCATTACGGCGGTGGAGTCCTTCTCATCGAAACCCTGTGACCACTTCAATCTGTACACTTGCATTCGGACGTGGTTGACCACTAGCTGCTATACTTGACCCTTCTGTGTATCTGCCGAGCAAACCAAGGTTAGTTCACACTAGCCAAGGCATGGGATTCCCAGGGGTTGGGAATGGGATTGAATAACTACTCATACAACTATTACTATTAAACAAATTATTACTGTCCTCGGTTGAAGGGCACGTACGTAAAACCTACGTACAGTTATACTTACTACTGTCCTCGGATTGAAGGGCACGTACGTAAAGCCTACGTACACGATCTTAAGACCATCACCTCTATCAAAGGAAGTCCCTCAATTATCGACTTAATCACCGAGGCCTAGGGCGAGCGGGTCATTAGTTAATAGCGCTATTAGGTTTAACAAACCTCACACCGTGCCAGTCGGACGGGCGTGTACTAATGGACTATGGGCAAAGGGTCAATGCTGATAGACATTGACTTAGGGCACTTATTACATTTTCGTAGCAGTCGATACGCGTGGTCTTGTAATACATGGGGTAGCCCCCACGGCCGAAATGCCAGATAACTATCATGGGGTAGCCCCCACAGCTGGATTGCCAGAATTAATGGGTTAAACAACTTACGTTTTCAAATATGGGGTAACCCCCACGACAGGGATGCCAGTTAAAGGAACTATTTTTGGAACAACTAAAACCAACAACCAACTGTGAACTCGCTCAACTTTGTTGTTGATTCGTTGCTACATGCCTTGCAGGTCATTAGGTACGCATGGAGCTTGCACAGGGAGGAACGGTCGTTGTGGGACATGGCGATTTGTGCCATGCTTTAGACATTACTTTATTTCATATTTAATACTTGCTATGTGTTTTACAAATTATGCTTCCGCTTAACACTTAACTATGTTTTGGTTTTTGGACACCTTTCATATTGGTTTCTTGAATTATGTTTACTTACATGCTTGTTCAATATGATTGGTGGCTTGATCCTGGTCAGTCACGCCTCCAAGCGGTGATACTCCGCGAGTGGATTTTGGGGGTGTGACATACGTCTCTCTTACAGGAGCAAGGGATCTTGGAAATAATTTATCCTCACCGCTCTGATACCACTTGTTGGTCCCCTTTGGCGCCCCTATTCGAATGGTGCGGAAATCTTCTCTCGTCGAGACGGGTGTTTGTGAAGTATATAAATATTCAAAAGAGTAAAAAATATAGACAGTGAGAGCGATATATCTTCAATAATTAATTCTTATTAATCAAAGAAGAAGGGGTCGATCCGAGAATAAACTTGAATCTAAATGTCACCCCCTGGGCCAAACCAGGGGGTAAACTCTCATGAAAACTCTCTTTGAAATATTACAATACAAAAGACACACTTAATTCCTACGAAGGAATCATGCATTTATAGAGAAATTCATAAGCCTATCTCAAATGTGATTGGTTGTTGGTATGTGTGCCCATCCACTTGCATGTGCCTTATCTTCTATCCACCAACTTGTTCTTTTCTTTTCTGGTGAACCTTCACATATTTAATATTTTCCTTTTCTTTTCTTTTATGTGAAAGCTTTTCACATATTAAGATATTTAAAATATCTTTTCTAGTGATTTTCTTTACAAAAGGAAAGATTCCTTTTTCAACAGAAATGTTTTTCTAGCTTAGATTCCTTTTCTTTTCTTTTGAAAACATTTCTTTTTCAAATGAAAGCTTTTTCATAGAAAAAATATATTATGTGTTAATAAGATATATTATCTTATTAACACAATTCTTTGACTTTGTATCATGTAAACTCCATAATGTTTCGCTAATACTGTGAAGTCTTGTAATCTTTGTCGAGATCTTTAATCAAAGAATTTAGAAGCTTCATAATTTTTTCTTTCTCGGTCTTCATATTTAGAGCTTCTGGGATGGTTCGTCGGTCGGTTCGTGTTGACGAAATTATTTCTAAGTACTTAAACTATTTTTAACAACAAATACAATAAAGTTTCCTAACACTAGGCGTAACGAGTATAACGAGTAGTAACAACGCACGAACGTGCGGGTTGTTACATTGAATACTCCAGTGACTGAGATCTGGTACCAAGACATCAAGGAGATTACGTCTATCCAGCTGCCTGGGAGGGCATTGGTTGCTGCTAAGATGAGTCTGCATTGGAAAGTAGATCTCCATGATAAACCGCTGTATGTAGAAGGCGAAATTAGTAAGTCATGAAATCCTTTTCTTGTAATTTTACAAACTTTTTGTTATTGGTTTTCCTCTTGCATTTGTCACTTTATACGTAGTGACGTATGAGAGAAAAAATGGGAAAACGAACACAGTCCAAAAAGGTACTAATGAGGAGACATGGTACCATCAGATAGTGAAGAACTTTGCACTTCCTAAGGATGCAGACCTGAATGCGCAACCTTCTGCTAGTGTTGGTAAGTTTCTCCTTTACATTTTTTAAGTAATATTTCAATATTACTCTTTTCTGATGTTGTGCTTTGGGAAATATTGCAATATATCTTCTTTTGGATAGGTGAGTTGATCAATTTAGGCATAGGCCCTGATTCAAAAAATAAGAAACGCGGACCTACTACCCCTGTTGGACCCAAGAAGACTGATGCACCGAAGGCGGGTGTTCCGAAAGAAGAGAAGAAGAAAGGTACACGCCTTCTGTCTGATTCTTGGTGTGATTACGTAGTGGTGTCTGACTCATTAGAAGGTCTTGCGCCTGTAGCTGTGAAACAAACCAAGGCGGAGCCTCGAGACACCATGGACATCCCTCTATCAAACCCAGATGACCCCATTGATGTGGAATCTAGTCCCGAACCATTGGTGAGGACTAAGGCGGTTAAAAGGAAGAAGCCAGAAGTGAAGCTACGGTGCAGCCCGCAAAGAAGATTACCAGGAAAAAGATTAGCAAGAAAGGAAACCTAGATGCTTTTGCTGTGAAGATTTCTCCAGGTGAGTACCTTTTTCCCAGTTTCCCCCTTTACCATATTATAAGATAACCTTTTTAACTTTTCTTTACAGAAAAACCTGTTTTGTTTGTTCAAAAAGAGACATCATCTGTTTTCAATGATGACCTTCCGCCATCACCCCCCCACCCTCGTGAATCTGTTAAAGTAAATTTGGAGGGTATGAAAACTGTTGAAGCGGAGGTGAAGAAAAATGTGGAAGTGGAGGCGGAAGAGACTATGGAAGTAGAGGCGGAAAAGACGTGGATGCGGAAGTGGGGGCTGCTGATGCTGGTGTTACCATACCAGTGTCTGCTGAGGTAGTGGCGGCCGCGCAGGGCCCTTAAAAGAAAAAATCCATCATTGGGGAAGAAGTACCTGTGATAACCATTCCTTCTACCTATAACAACCATAATTTTATTTAGCGATTTCCGTAAATAATCACAAATTACTGAGTATTTATATTTAAACATTCATGCTAAAATACGGGTTTATTAAACCTTTTTTGAACTTGAAGCAAAACTACATGGTGTAATTTAATTCATCGTTTTAGAATAACGACGAAACAACTTGCGGAAGCTTCATTTAACGTGTGTTCGGTTCTTGCTCGACGCTTGATCTTCATCCGGGACTCTCGACATTCACCTACGATCATTACCAGCTTAAATGTTAGTATTGATAGTTTAAATAACGGTACAAGACAAGATATTGATAATGGAAGGAAATCCAAACGTTAATTTCTTGATCCAAAAACAAGGTCTACAAACTGGCCTCCACCGTAACTTACGGTGGGCACTGTAAGTTACGGTGGCTCCTGTATGAAAATTTCCCCACCGTAACTCACTAGGCAACTACTGTAACAATTTCAGCCCCACCGTAACTTACGGTGGGCACCGTAAGTTACGGTGTCCCCTGTATCATTCCCTTTCCTTTTTGCCGTTTTTGACACGAAAACTTTCGTATCTTTCAATCCGCGTATCCGTTTGATCTCCCGTTTCTTCCTGCATGATCTTAATTTGATTCTCCATCTCATGGAGTTTATATCCGACATTCAAACTAATAAAATTCTAAATTTTTAAGCATTCGGCTTATTATTAAAAATCCATATTTTGACCCGTTTGTATTTAAGACCTCCAAACTTGTTTCTAGTTAATCATAATTCTTAGACCAAGGTATTTAACTCAAAATATCTATCTTGGATTCATAAGTTTTGTGAATTATGCGGCAAAAACCCAAGTTACGCGCGTAATTCATTTTGACCCGTTTAGGGGATCTTTTATGCATTTTGGTCTAAAACTAGCTCTTTTCTTTTCAATACTTCATAATGTCACATCTAAATGTTTGCTTATGTTCCACCACAATTATTTTTGTGGTGGATTTAACATAACTAACCTATTATCTCAAATTTACTCATCGGTTGGTCATTTTACGCAAATGACCATTTATGTGCATTTGACCCGCAAATGTGTATTCCTATAACTTTTATTCAAATTTTATGATTCTATAATCTTAATGCAAGTTACAAAATAACCCCTATGTGTCATTTGCCCCATTATACCCTTCAAGGTGTTTTGGTCAACTTTAGTCCCTCACTTTACGACGAAGGACTTTCGCTAAATATTTGACCAAGATTTGTATGTTTAACTAAAAGTTTATTTATGCGTACCTGGCTCGGGTCAAAGTATTGACCCGTTTACATAACTTTTGCTTTAAATATTTCTAGTTAAAGAAACGCAAGCTTATGTTATTCTTGTGATTACAAAACTCAACAAGTGATTGTCAAATGGTGTTAACAACACCATTTGACCCACTAAGTCTAATTGACCATTTGTCCGTATGAGATGGTATTTAATTACCATTTCATCCCTTTAAACCTATCCCGGTTTTTCCCTTGAACTCATTTTACTAAAAACCGATTCTTATTGATTCGTCATTACATGACTAATTTACCATTTTACCCTTTTTACCATAATTCATGATTTCTTACCATTTACCCTTGTTCCGACTCTCATTGAATCGTGTCGGAACATCAAATACCAACCACTTAGTAGCATTCATATACAATACTTGCAATTAAGTAATTTGTAAATAATGTAAAGGGGAGTAAGCTTTACTTACTTTGCATCCGAAACACGCTTTTCCTTTACCCTTGATTCGTTTGACCCGCCTCCTTCCCAAGCCTTCACCTAGCTTGTCAAGCATCAAACTATAATCATAATTAGTAAGATGGTTAGACTAGTCATTATCACATACGACTAATCCATCTTACGAATTCTATGTTGAATCTACTATTCGAGTTCATCATTTATTTGTTCAACTTATCAAAAGCTAACTACTTTTAATTACATGATTTTACATAGTTAGTCTAAATCAACATGATGTTTAGAACCCCTATTGCTTCATATTACGCATAATTTGTTATATCATTCAATTGCGCGTTTCACTTTAAATTTCAACACTTTGGTTCTTATTTAGGCATTTTAACAAACACCTAATGTGCATAATTTTACATATTTATAATCAAGTTCATAACTTGTTATTTTTACCAAGATTTTAACATCTTTTAGAAGACAATCATCTAATTTATAGTTCAATATCAAAATTAACCTCATAGGATTCAAATAACACTAATTTACTCATCATGGTTCTAGTGTTCACCTTGTTTCTACAAAACCCACTACACACACATGGTGGATGATCATGAATTTCATAGTTTAAACATTAATTCAACAAACTAATGACTAGGGTTTACTCCTAGACATGATTTCATTACTATTTCACCCAAATAACGATCATGCAAGCTCAAATCTCAAATCTCATGTGTTCATCCAAATTTGAGATGGAACCAAAGTGGGAATTTTGACATACCTTATGATCCCTTCACTGAGGTGATCACTAGTTTGTGCTCGGATTTCGATTTGGGTTCGATTTCCCCTTCCAATTTGTTAATTTTGTGCTTATTAGGGTTTGAGTAAGGGAACCCCCTTGGCTCCTGTGATTGTCTTGACCAGAACACACAGTTAGATTGTGTGTTTTGGTGTTGATGTTTTATTAAATAAAACTAGTTTCCAGCTTATCACCTTTAGTCCCTCTCCTTTACCCTTGTTGCATATAACATGTTTTAACCAAGGTTTCTCATAACTACAAGACTTGTAATTAACTAGGTTATTTATTTCCTAGTTACTTTATCTTGTTCACAACCCGTTTTATTTTAAGTCCCGTTAAATCACGGGCCCTTTTTATATACTTTGCTTTCTCAAAGTATTTCTCATCCTTTTAAAAAATATTAGATTTATTTATTTAAATCCTAAAATTTACCGGGTAAGTTTTACCACTAACTGTATTTTACCCGTCCTGTAGTATTAACGTGGTTTGATTACCAAACCCGTTTTCGGGGTGTTACACTACCTCTGCGCCCACTTCCGATCCTCCTAAAGTTAATGTTGAGGAAAATCCAGAAAACATTGAGCATCAAGCCTTCATTGTTCATGATGAAGAGGAAGACTCTCCTATTCGCCTGGATGAGACTCCGGGGGATTATTATTATAGAACTTATTCGGAGAAGAGAGCTTCTGACATCCATGCGCCTGTATGGAAACTGAAACAAGGCGATACATTTTCTTATTGGCAAGTGTGCCATGATTAGCTGCAGGGTATTTTTCCGCCTGCTGAAATAAAATTTTAAGAAGAACAATCTCATGAGCGTACCTACCACTCATACCTTGAAGAGACTGCCATTTCAACTTCAACAACTCACCGAATTGTGCACGAATGGTGCAGTATGCACAAAGAGTGGGATGCTTTTGAAGTTTAAAAAAAAGAAGTTGCTGAAGAAAATGTGAAGGTTACTGTTTTGAGGGCTAAGCTTGAAGCTGATCAAGCCAAGTTCGAGGGTGAGTAAAAGACAAAAGAATGGTCAGCCATGGGATGGAAGAAGAAGGCGGAAGCAGAAGCTTCTCAGCTTGCGGAGGCTCGCAAGCGGTGGAAAGAAATATGTGAGAAAGATAATAATGAGAAGAGGGCTCTCCACAATGATGTGAACAATCTCAAGGCTGAGATTAGGAAATTAAAAAAAGAGAAATCAGACTCGGAAGATGCCCGCGATGAATCCCGGTTTCATAGAGAGAGAAGTAAGCAGAGAGAGGTACAAACTTGCGCATTTCTTGCTCTTAGAAATAAAGAGATTGAAGAACTTACCTCTTTATTAAATGATCTGGAACAAACCAAGGCGGAACTTGAGTCTGCCAAGAAAGATTTGCAACTTAAGAGAGTTGAAAAGGCTGAAGCTACCCGCCGCCTCACCGAGATCGAAGAGAAACTCTAAAGTTCTGAAACTGCCAGGGTGACGGCGAAAAACTTGATCGAGCCTTTGAAGAATGATATGCTGTCGATGCAGCACCATGGGATCATAAATATAAGTATTTCAACCCCTCTGTGTTATGCTGGATGATCTTGCAAATAAACTTATTGTGACTTTGTCTGCGCAGGTTGCAAATTCAATCCTAAACTCATTCGATATATACCAGAGTGTTGCCAACCTGATGGTGACCGCGCGCAGTGATGGGTATACGCAAGGATATGTGGAGTGTACTTAACTATTCACTAATGCTTTAAGGGTTGACTGAGATACCAGTAGATCTGCCACCCGCGGGGTTAACACCGGTGCTACCCATGCAGCTGCTAAAGAAGAATACAATAACCTGCGCCTTCCGATGATGGATCTAGTGACTACTGCGCTGCAGTCTGGGAAATTTGTGGACCAGCTGAAGGAGATATTACTTGATGAAGCAGATGCTTCAGATGAAGAAAACCTAGATTAGGTTGTTTGTACTTGTGGTAGTTGTTTCGTTGTTTGAACATGTTTGGGATGTGGAATCCCGTTTGTAATGTTTGTTAATGTGCTGTTGCGCAAGTAACTTTTTGTTAATATAAGATATGTTTTAGTTACAATATTTGCAAGAGTACAATTACATTGTTTAGGTAAGACAAATAAAGATGGTATAAAGCTCATGTGTGAACATAGGATTGCACCTTGCACAGTACCTATGACTGCGGACTATTCATGAGACTTGTTGTAGATTACCATTGTGTTTTTATGATTACCAAAAGAAATTGCATGCATTTGTAATAAAACATAAGGGCGTAATGTAAGTAACACACATTGCATTGATTTTGATAAGGCGCAGAGGCCGCTTTGTATAAAGCTACTAAGATTACATTTTAGGATAAATAAGATACTTAAGTTAATGCGCATGTAAGTAGCTATCCTTGTGTCATATGTTGACAGGTTGTGAGGAACCTGTCAAATATAAAGGAAACTAAGATTACATGCGCGATGCACCATCTTGGACCATCAAGTTTTCTTTGTTTTCTTGTTGCTTGGGCCTTCGTCTCCACGGGTGATATGGCGAATCTCCTTTCCACGTTCTACACCAAATGAGTAAGCTCCCCACTTTTGAGTACCTTTTCTATTACTGTGCGTAGGCTAATACAGTTGTCAATGGTGTGACCTGTATCCTTGTGATACTCACAAAAAGATTTGGGTCTTGTTCCCGCTTGTTCTTCATCTGCTGCGGTGGTTTAAACTGATAATTTTCAGTGCTGAGTACCTCCGCAGGCGTTTTAGTGAGAGGCGTCCATTGCCTTTCACGGTTCTCCTGCTTGATTTCTCTCTGTGCTGCAATTTTGTTGATTGTTGTGCGGGCATCTTCTGGAAAGTATGCGCTCGAAGTTGAATCTCTCCAGTTTTTCTTGAACTTTCGAACACTGTTTCCGCTCATGTCTTGAGGACGATTCTGGGGCAGCAACAATTGATTGGAGCTTAAATTGCACTCAGTTTGAGCATAAACCTTGCCTGTTGCCATCAATTTCTCCCAACTCTTTGGCAGCTCCTCGGTTCCTTATAACACCTTAATCATGTCATTACATCGCACCGTATATTTGAACTGTGCGCGAATTAGGTGCTCGTGGACATCACCAATCTGCAATACCTCTTTTTAATACTGTGTGATGAAATCCGCCAAACTTTCATCATCTCTTCGCCAGATGTTCATGACATCTGCGGAGTCCCGGATAAAGCGCCGCTGCTGACTGAAATGGACTAAGAATTTCTCCTTAAGATCAACCTAGGAAGTCAGTTTACCTGTTGGAAAGTTGTCAAACCAAAGGCGTGCTCCTCCTGTAAGGGGTTGGACAAATAAGTGACCCCACATCGGTAACATCCAACCGCCGATTAGCCCCGCGCTGGTGAATAGGCTCAAGTGATCATCGGGATCTGACAATCCATTGAACTTGCCTACATTTGAAGGTAATTTTTCCTACTCGAGGGGAGCCAATGCAATTTCTCTGACAAACTTGGAATTCTCGGCAACTTCAGCCGGTCGATAGATCAAATTATAAGCATACTCCGCTTCTGGATTGTACATTGCACGTACCTTTGGTTTATAATTTGCATGATCCTTTTGCAACTGATTAAAAACACTCGTGTTATCATCCTCATCATATGTTCTATCGTATTCATCCGTTTGGGTGTCCCGTTTTTGTGAAAACTGCGGGCTCAGCAGTGAATGGACAGATTGACGTTTTTGAGAGTGCTGCCCTTCACGTTGATCCCGACGTCTAGTACCAGAATGAGTAGACTCATATCTTGTGCGAGACTAGAAATTAATGTCACACCCCCAAAATCCACACGCGGAGTACCACCGCCTGGAGGCGTGACATGACCAGGATCAAGCCACCAATCATATTGAACGTATAAGTAATAAGTAAAAGTAAATGTAATCCATCACAATACAATTGGTGTTCCATCAAAAACATAGTATAAGTAGCGGAAGCATAGTATGAAATCCCAACATAAGTATCAAGTTCAAAGTGTTATAAAGTTTAACGTGGCATCCATGATCCATGTCCCACAACGACTGCGCCTCCCGTGCAAGCTCCATGTGTGCCTAAGGTCCTGCAAGGCATGTAACAGAAAGTCAACAACAAAGTTGAGCGAGTTCACAGTTGTTTGTTCAGTTATAGTAATCGTATTGTAAACCGTATGTTCATTTAGTGAACCATGTTTCGTATGTATTTGTATCGCGGACCTCTAGGCATGTTGGCGAAGATTAGTGGGGGTTTCCCATGTTTTCTAGACTAGGTATATTTGTATCGCGGCCCTCCAGGCATGTGTGCGAAGTTTAGTATTCGTATCGCGGCCATTCCTGGCATGTGTGCGAAGTTTAGTATTCGTATCGCGGCCATTCCAGGCATGTGTGCGAAGTTAAGTATTAGTGTTAGTATCGCGGCCATTCCAGACGTGTGTGCGAAGAGTAGTATTTGTATCACTAGTCTAGCAGTCTCTACAAGTAACCTGCCTCTCTCGAGGTCAGTGGTACGTAATTCCAGTATCAATGTGTGTACAAGTAATCATCCAAACCCACTCCCAACCCCGGGAATCCCATGCCTTGTTAAGAGTGTGAACTCACCTTGGTTTGCTCGGTATGCTAAAGTATATGCTCACAGTTAATCAATCAGGTCCTATAGTACGCACGTATATATAATCAGTTTCAAATTCGCAATGTTTCACAGGTAATCTATGTCACAAAGTGTGTTTATGCATTTCTCATCAAGTAGTACATAACAGTGGGTACATGTTCACACAGTCATACTCCATAACATTCAGGCAATTGGATTCACTTTGTTATGATCTTTGTAAAATAAAAAAAGTATAGATGTTTGTACTTAATATATGATCAACCTACTATACTTTCTCAATTAATGAAACATATGCAGCCAATTAAAATTAACATATGTAGACCTCATCTCAAACATGAAATCAATTAATTACACATGCATGTGCGGCCCATCTACAACTATACCCGTGCCCAAAGATCACCCCAAAACATCAGGTTTTAGCCCATTCCCCATTGGACTCTCACATTATAGCATCTAATTCCTTTAATGGGTTTCGACCCACTATCCCAAAATTCATTCAATGGTTTAACATCCTATCTAACTAACATGATGTCAACTAATCTTGAACACAGTCATTATCATCAAACAATCATATAGTCAATTAAATCTGATAACTTCATTTATTACCTTTTCACTAACCACATGGCCATCAATTTATAAAGTCAAAGTGATTCATGTGAAGTGTGTAACCTCTATTGGACCAATACAATAATGTTCAGTCAAAGCACATGGGCCATCACAACAATCAATGACTACATGATTTAACATCAGCATACATGATTACAACTAACCAGCCATATCACGTGCACTTTTAGTTCAGCATTATCGACATGCACATACATCATATTTACAAACACTTGCTGCCATCTATTATCAAACAATTCGAAGTCATGCATCAAATTATTGTTAGCACAGACATATCATATCAAAATATAGTTAACACGTGATCGCATATAACCAAACAATCAATTAAAGTAAACAAACATGAGGTAATACTAACCAGAACTCGACTGATCCAAGTACTATCTCGAACAGGGGGGGGGGGTCTGCCACTGAATTCGTGCGATCAGGAGGAGGCTTTAGGGTTTTTGGCTTGTGTTTTGAGTTTTAGTCTAATCAAAACCATATTACACATTCATATAATTGTGAGGGTTTGGGCGGTTCACATTCATAACCGAAGTGGGCTCAAACCCACTCACTTGGGCCACCACTTTAATTGATAAACGTAGTAAAGTTTGGGCTTATGAACTTGTGTGTGAGATCTCAAAGTGTCGGTCCAACCTACCCCCAAACATACAAATCAAATGAGTAATCCGTGAGGGGTTTGGGTCCAGATTCTACGGGCTTGACTACTTAAATTGGCCGATGTGGATTAGAACTAAAACATATGAACAGGTGGCCCAATAATACGCTCAAGCAATCACCTTTACTCTTGACAATAATAACATAATAAATATTTAACAAAAGGTTTAGTATAGCAAAACGTAGAATGAGAAAATTATGGAAAGTTATGATCGCGAGATTAAACAACACTAACCTCGGAAGTTCGGGTTGTCACAATTAACTTCTGTATCTTCGACCGAAATGTATGATGATGAATCGTATTGTAAAACTCGGGGTGCAGATGGAGCTCGCCCCTGAGCTGCAGATCTACGTGCCTGTGGTGCTGTTTGAGCAGTTTGTGCACAAAGTTGTGCATAAACGGCATTCAAAGCCCCCTGAGATTTGACAAACAAGGAGATAGGAGTTTCACCAGGAGGTAGGATCAAACTGATCGAAATTTAAGGATGAACACCTAGAGTAACAGGATCGTTCACGTGATTTGTATCATGTTGAACCTCGTTATCATCAGACGCTTCTTCCACGATTCCGTCGACGTGAGACGCTGATGCGTGTGAAGTGTTATATATATTAGGTGTATATTTTAAGCCCTTTTTAACACTTATTTTAGCCAAGTTTTAAATTTATAAAACACGATATTTTACTAACACTAAACACACATATGGGCAAGTGCACCCATCGTTGAGTGTAGTATAGCGTTGGTAAGATACCGAGGTCGTCCAAGGACACAAGAGCTTTTAGTACCGGTTTATCCTCAACGTCTAACCAAAATAAAAGTTTAGAAAAATGTTTTAAACTAAGAAAAATAAAACTAACTAAAATGCTGAAAATAAAAATAAAAATAAAAACAAATAGACAAGATGAATCACTTGGTTCCGACTCGTATCTAGTATAACCTTTGATTATTTCCGCACTTTTGCACATAATTAAGAGATTATCTTAGTTATTGTAGTAGGCCCCTCTTTTGAAGGTGACGTTACCCTCACCCCAGTAGTTTGAGTCAGCAGGGATACAATCCTAAAGGGGTGGATTATTGGAAGATAATGAATCAAGTTATTAATGCAGTATTGTGGTAGGCCCCGCTTTTGGCGGTGACGTTACCCTCGGCTAAGTAGTCTGAGTCAGCAGGGATACAGTCCTAAATAGCCGGGTTATAGTATTAATAGTAGTTAACTTATGAGGGGATCAAAGAGTTTGGACCCCCGCCATCCAATACCGTGAAGTATTGAAGGAGGTCCTACTAAATTTGACCCAGGTCCATTGCAGGACCTCTAAACGCTGAACAATGGCAAGACCTTTACCAAACCGTTCCCTTAACCCCCTACCAGGTAGCCAACATATCTCCATATAGACCGTGGAGATATGAATGGTGAAAATCCTTTATTTTATATAGACAGTAAAATAATGCCAAGACACCACAGACAAATGATAAGGAAAGATCACCTTCAACATAAGTAACTAGTTATTAAAGTCATTAATACAAAACCAAATAAAAAGTGCAAAAGATTAGAAATAAAAAGTATTATACTAGACACTTTGTCTTCACCAAGTGATGTAAGAGACTTAGGCAAACATGGCCTTGATTGTCAAGAACTCTTACGATCAATCTTGGATCCCGAGACGACTCACACACTCTATGATGGACAATGGATGATGGTGGTGGATGATGGTGTTGTGATGGTGGTGGGTGGTGGATGAAGTGTGAGAGAGGTGGTGTGCCAAGGGATGAGATGAAATAAATCCAAGCACTCCTATTTATAGGCTGAACAGAGAGCTGGACACGGCCCCGTGTCCGCTGGACACGGCCCCGTGTCCGTCTGACACTCTCTCTCCTCATTAATTGTAATTCGCAATTACAATAAATGCGCCTGCTGTACTTTCGACACGCCCCCGTGTCCGCTGAGCACGGCCCCGTGATGGGCAATAGAAGCTTCTATAGGTTTGTCTTTTCTGCTGCTTCTTGGGCACGGCCCCGTGCTGGCTGAGCACGGGGCGTGTTCAGCCTTCTGTTTTCTCTATTTTGCTTTGAAAGGTGCCGTTGAGGGTTCGGGCAGTCCACTAATGTTCCTTTTCTTGTATTTATGTTGGATTTAGCTGTCTTTTTGCTTCTTTTGCGTTTTTGAGCTCATTTAATCCTGAAAATACAAAAGGAAGACAAAAACACTCTTTTTACAATATTAGTACTAAAAAAGGGTTAGTTTTATGCCTCATTTGATGTAATTTATATGTTGCATTTTACACACATCAAATACCCCCACACTTGAACTTTTGCTTGTCCTCAAGCAAAACTCTTTAATATGTGGCTTACACTCCCAAATGGAATAGGTAGAAGAGAAGGTTTTGGGCTTGTCGTAGAGTGTCGGGATTTCCAAGATCTTTTTGGGTTTTATTTTTATTTATTTACACTCCTATTCGTAATGATTTATTTAGAACTGTTCATAAAAGAAATTACTTATTTGGGCATAACATTCCTTTTTAAAATTCTATTTATATACAAGTTCACATACCTCGCGGGGAAATCACTCACACTCGGCCGAAAGTGTATTTTTAGTGAATCACTCGAGAGCGGCACGGAACTTATTCCTACCATAGGCTTGCCAAGAAATCAATCCTCCTCCTTTTTAACTTTTATACCTTTGTAGATATCAAGAGGACTTTGTGGGTTAAGGGTTGGCTAGGGTTAAAGGTAGGTGGTTGGGTTAGTGGTTAGTAGTAACAAGTGTCGGTTTTCGTATTTTTGCAATTTTTTTTTATTTTTAATGAAGCTTTTATTCAAACAAAGTTACTTTTGATTACTTTGTTTGTTTATTTTCTTTTTGCTTCATTATTATCAAAATTATATCTTTTTTTTTTTTTTTTTTTTACGAAGAACCGAACTTGTTACTAAAATAAAGGGTTAAAAATGAAAAAGGTTTTGGTGGATGAAAGGGTTTTTGTTTGGGTGATGAAACGAAAAGGTTTAGGCTCAAAGGGGCTAACTAAGGGGATTTTTGGGTAGGTGGTAAAAGAAAAAGAAAAATAAAGGTGTAGAAATGAAAAAGGTTAGTCCTAATGCCTCCATCATTTACTTACTCGGGTTTAAGTTGATAAGGACCGGGAATGTATTGTCATGGCAAGTTCTAGAGTTGTAAGAACCAAGCGGCTATTCACACAAGAAACGAAAAATGAGCATTTAGTCAAATGATATGAAATTGTGTGCTCAATAAAGGCTCAAAACTCACTTTTGTGGGAATGGGTTTTTATGTGATCAAGTATATATAATCAAATTTTAAATAAGTTTGTCATGCCTTTTCATAATTTTCTTATGTTGGTTCTTTTTATCACTACGCTATCGGTTGTAAATTTGTAAAAATATAACCTTTTTGAGAACTTGAATTTCCCGAGTTAAACCTAGACAAGTAAAAAAATGAAATTTTTGAAAAAAATTTGGGGTGATTAGCGGTTCCAATAGAGTTTTGTGTAAGGCTTGTATTTAGGACTTGCAAAATTCAAGGTTTTAGCATCCCCCCCACACTTAAATTACACATTGTCCTCAATGTGTCCCAAAAATAAATTTTTAGGTTGATTAGATGTGTAAAATAGTGTTTAAAAAGCAAAAATTTGTGTTACTGGGCACTGAACACGGCCCCGTGTTATCCGGGCACGGCCCTGTGTTCAAGTGCCAGTAACAAAATTGAAATAAGTCAAACAGAAGGCTGGACACGGGGGCGTGTTGGGTGAACACGGCCCGTGTCCAGGTACCTGAACTGGGCATTTTTCTGCAGGTGGTTCGACACGGGGCCGTGTTGGTTGGGCACGGCCCGTGTTGAACCTTCTGAAATGGAGAAAATTGTCGGGTTGCCTCGTTTTTGTGCATGGGATCATTTTTCTCGTTCCCCTTTTCATCCTTTACCGCCATGAGTGTGTTGTACTCATTACAAACCATCCAAACCTTAAAACCATCATTTCATTTCACCATAGAGAGAACTTACATAATCCTAACTTAAAATAAAATTAAAACTTATCTAGATAGGTCAGCAGGTACACGAGGTTATCATAAGGAGTTCTACTATTTTAAGAAAATTTCGAGAATGATTTCCCGATATAGTAGGACTTTTAGCCGAACGAATTCTTCCCTAAACTTTACTCAAAGCCATTCTTCGATCTCTCTAGGGAGGAAGAATGCGGCTTCGTTTTCCTCTGCTGCTGGTGGTTGAGGGGGAACATTCACCGGGACTCCTTGCACCATTCTTCGCGGGAGCTCTTGGTGCATGGCGTACCATTCGGCTGGAATGATAACTTCGGGCACCATGTTCCACGCCCTTTGGGTTATTATGGGTACCAAAGGCGGGGAGGCGAGAAGGTTCAACCTCTGGTGCAAGAGGTTTACTTCATGGAGACAGCCCTCCAGCCCCACAGTAAGATGGTTGATACGGTCGACCAATGCTTCTTCCACTCCCGTCATTTCATCAATAGCCTCCCTTAGAGCGTAAACATAGTTTACAAGAGAGTCTTCTGCCGTTGAAGATCTCCTCCCTTGTCGGTTATTCCTTGAAGATGATTCGCTTGTTCTGCTTGCCATTTTCTGCGAAGAAAACCGAAGAAAGCTGAATTTTTACAAAACAGAGCCCCTGGACACGGCCCCGTGCTCGTTGAGCACGGCCCCGTGTCCATTTGTCTGCAGGATTTTTGGCTAAAGAATCTTGGAGTTTTAAATTATTTTTATGATTTCTATCTGGGTTTTAAGCTCAGATAATTTAAAATAAAGTTATACAACTAACTTTAGCCCAGAATCTTTAGCAAATAATCTTACAAACTTCACATAGAGGATTGGAATCAAGGGATTTCCAAGCTTCCATGGAGGAACTTTTGAAAAAATTTTGAAAGAGGAGGAAATGAATAAAAGTGGAAGGGACAAGAGGGTCCCTTGGAACCTTCTTTTAACACTTACCTAGGATGGTATGAGTGAAAATCCCAGGGATCTCTGTCAATTGAAGTGGTCAAAATGAGCAGGAATCAGGCTGCATTTAAAGAAAACGACAGCGCCCTGGGCACGGCCCCGTGTTGACTGGACACGACCCCGTGTTGACTGGACACGGCCCCGTGTTCAGAGGAAATCCTGACACATTTTGTCCGTATTCTGACCAAATCAGCAGAGAATCTTTTTAGTGAGCACGGGGGCGTGTTGACCTGGACACGGCCCCGTGTCTGGAGGCTGCTTTATGGAGTTTTGCTATTTCAAGGATCTCCCCGATATCGGGTGGTTCCTTACTGGTTGGAACAACCCCAAAGTGCCTAATATACCTTAATTGTCCTAGACTAAGGCGAGAACGCAAGAGGTTGTCGGTGAGGGTAATTCCTATTTTCATTCTAGGTGGACAAGTCCAACCCTTTTCCGGGCTCTTGTTAAAGAAGGTATATGCCGAATCGCTCAGGTCTATGTATGCATCGAACGAAGTCGATGGTGAGTCCTTCACGGCACAATTGACACAGGGACGACTATCGTCCAAGTCTTTGCTAGGTACGAAGGTATTTTCGGGAGCAACGAGGTTGTCGGAATGCGGTTCCAACATTTCTTCATGGGTATCGTCTTGGGGTGGATCAATAAAATCCTTCACAAGCTCTTCTATCCATTTCAGAATTAGCTCTTCTAGTTGAATTAGCTCGCTAAGGAGCATTTCCCCTAGAATATCTGGCTGGGCGCATTCGAGGGAGAAATAGTGCTTATTTTTACTTTCGCCCCTCTTAAGGTTGTGAGAAGATGGTGGGTCCATGTAGTGGGGCCTATAATTTAGGAAGTAGCATTTTACTTCTTCATGTTCGCCACCACATAATTGACACCACTTACCATAAGAGTGCCGAAAGTAAAAATAATTACTATCACTCATGTTTATGTCAGAAATTACCAACCGTCGGGATCTAACGGTTCTGTTTTCAGTAACTGAAACTTGGGCACGGGGGCGTGTTGAGTGGACACGGCCCCGTGTTCAGCTTACTGTCTGATGTAAAACAGGATTGCCAGTTCCAATGATTGAGCACGGGGGCGTGTTCAGCGGGCACGGCCCGTGCTGAGCTCTGCAGAAGCTGAAAAACTAAGAAAATCCTAAAAAAATAAAAAGAAAAATAAAAGATGATTAGGCCGTTGATTCCTAACTTTCTTAAAATCCTTGTGTCCCCGGCAACGGCGCCAAAAACTTGATGCGTGTGAAGTGTTATATATATTAGGTGTATATTTTAAGCCCTTTTTAACACTTATTTTAGCCAAGTTTTAAATTTATAAAACACGATATTTTACTAACACTAAACACACATATGGGCAAGTGCACCCATCGTTGAGTGTAGTATAGCGTTGGTAAGATACCGAGGTCGTCCAAGGACACAAGAGCTTTTAGTACCGGTTTATCCTCAACGTCTAACCAAAATAAAAGTTTAGAAAAATGTTTTAAACTAAGAAAAATAAAACTAACTAAAATGCTGAAAATAAAAATAAAAATAAAAACAAATAGACAAGATGAATCACTTGGTTCCGACTCGTATCTAGTATAACCTTTGATTATTTCCGCACTTTTGCACATAATTAAGAGATTATCTTAGTTATTGTAGTAGGCCCCTCTTTTGAAGGTGACGTTACCCTCACCCCAGTAGTTTGAGTCAGCATGGATACAATCCTAAAGGGGTGGATTATTGGAAGATAATGAATCAAGTTATTAATGCAGTATTGTGGTAGGCCCCGCTTTTGGCGGTGACGTTACCCTCGGCTAAGTAGTCTGAGTCAGCAGGGATACAGTCCTAAATAGCCGGGTTATAGTATTAATAGTAGTTAACTTATGAGGGGATCAAAGAGTTTGGACCCCCGCCATCCAATACCGTGAAGTATTGAAGGAGGTCCTACTAAATTTGACCCAGGTCCATTGCAGGACCTCTAAACGCTGAACAATGGCAAGACCTTTACCAAACCGTTCCCTTAACCCCCTACCAGGTAGCCAACATATCTCCATATAGACCGTGGAGATATGAATGGTGAAAATCCTTTATTTTATATAGACAGTAAAATAATGCCAAGACACCACGGACAAACGATAAGGAAAGATCACCTTCAACATAAGTAACTAGTTATTAAAGTCATTAATACAAAACCAAATAAAAAGTGCAAAAGATTAGAAATAAAAAGTATTATACTAGACACTTTGTCTTCACTAAGTGATGTAAGAGACTTAGGCAAACATGGCCTTGATTGTCAAGAACTCTTACGATCAATCTTGGATCCCGAGATGACTCACACACTCTATGATGGACAATGGATGATGGTGGTGGATGATGGTGTTGTGATGGTGGTGGGTGGTGGATGCAGTGTGAGAGAGGTGGTGTGCCAAGGGATGAGATGAAATGAATCCAAGCACTCCTATTTATAGGCTAAACAGAGAGCTGGACACGGCCCCGTGTCCGTCTGACACTCTCTCTCCTCATTAATTGTAATTCGCAATTACAATAAATGCGCCTGCTGTACTTTCGACACGCCCCCGTGTCCGCTGAGCACGGCCCCGTGATGGGCAATAGAAGCTTCTATAGGTTTGTCTTTTCTGCTGCTTCTTGGGCACGGCCCCGTGCTGGCTGAGCACGGGGCGTGTTCAGCCTTCTGTTTTCTCTATTTTGCTTTGAAAGGTGCCGTTGAGGGTTCGGGCAGTCCACTAATGTTCCTTTTCTTGTATTTATGTTGGATTTAGCTGTCTTTTTGCTTCTTTTGCGTTTTTGAGCTCATTTAATCCTGAAAATACAAAAGGAAGACAAAACACTCTTTTTCCAATATTAGTACTAAAAAAGGGTTAGTTTTATGCCTCATTTGATGTAATTTATATGTTGCATTTTACACACATCAGACGCATAGGCAAAATTGTCTCTGTTCTCGGGTCGAGCACCTGGTGGTTGATATGACGGACCTTCTGCCATTGAAAACAGAAGAAAGAAAGAAATGAATCGATCGAGAAGATGAGAATAAAAGTAAAAAATCAGTGGGCGCCAATGAAAAATCAGATCTAAATGACTGGAATCAATTATATCTGGGGGTGGGGTTTCTGCATGAAAGGGTTAATCCTCTCGTCGATTACTTAGATAGAAATGACTTCGTCAGAGATCTCTACAAAACAGAAACGCCGTTAGCCTCGTCAAGGGGAGACCGGGGGTTCTCTCCATGACCACCCTCCGGCGTGAGAATAAGTATATTAATCTCGAAGAAGATGAAGTCGTAAAGTGAAAGTATCTGAAAGTAGATGATGAGATCATACATGAATTATCCTATTTATAACCGAAGTTGGCGCCAAAAAGTGAAACGGAGGTAATAACGGAAATTACTTTTCTGTTTGTTATTTATCTCCCCATCCATGAACACGGATCGTGACTTTGATCAACGGATGGGGCGATGCCACGTGGAAAGTGTTTTTATGCAGATTTGCCTTTAAGTTGTTGCCATCATCGTGATTTAGATGAGTGTCTAGGATGTTGACATGACACATTCGGTTGCAACCGAATGAAGCCATGCACGATGAGCCCGTAGAGCCTTTTAGAAGATCTACAACTGTAACCATTGCATCTTTGCCACATGTTTCTTTTGTTATAACAGAAAAGATTCCTTTGCGTTGAGTCTTTACTTTTACACGCGTGGATGAGCATAAGACTTGTCTGATGTTGTCAAACTTCAAGCATAACTTTTACCCTTGCGCGGACCCGTTCATGGGAGTTAATCGAGTATTTGTCTTTTCTACTCTTCAGCGCATGGTTATTAAAGACTGACCTTTCCAAATCCTCTCAAGACACGTTGCGCGGCAGTGCAAGGTCTGTTCAAGATGAATTTAGAATGTAGTTATGATTTGGTCCCTTGCACTTGCGTAGGGTTTTTGGGACCATACCCCTTCAACCGGAGAGATTGTTGCAGCATTTTATCCATACTTTCAGTGAAGATGGGGAAAATCAAGTCTATGCTCATGTTTGGGGAAATGTCTCTGTGACATTAACCACTACAAGAGTAAGACAATGACTTGAGCTTCCTGTATTTGGTAACTACATCAAACCCATAGAAAAGAGGAGCTGATAAGTTTCTTCATTGAGCTAGGATATAAGAACAAGAAGGTCACCAAAATTGGTGAAATCAGAAGAAATGAACTGCCAGCATTCAAGCAAGTAATGATGGAAACTTTAAACAAGTACCTCACTTCAAAGACAGGATGAGCTGATCAAGTGAACCAATCAATTCTGTTAATCATGTATGGACTCATAACAGGGTTCAAATTTGATTATGGGATAGAAATCTTCAACTTGATAAAAATATCAATCCTTACAAGAAATGGGAAAATCTCTTCTCATTTACCATATCCAAGGTTCATTTCAATTTTCATTACTGAAACATTTACTAAAATAAATGTTGAAATTCCAATCTTAGAAGATGTCTGGAATTCAACAATAATGAAGCTATGGAGTGCAAGTCAAGGGTGGGCATCAGATAGGGATGTCCCTATGTTACCAGAAAGTATGTTGAGTCTAATTCCATCAGATTCACCATACAGACTGAAACATGAGGAGATCCTCAACAAACCTGTCACACCATCAGATGTACCCACTAATGAAGTGTATGACTGCTCTTCTTCACCAGAAGAAGAAGAAGTTCAAAAATCTTGGACATCAGAATCAGGACCTACTAAAGGAAACACAATTCTGAGGATCAGAAATTCACCAGAAAACAGGGAAGAACTAGAACTTGAAGAAAGCCATCAGAATCCTGATGCTAGATTCCAATTTGAATATGAAACTCATCAAGATAATGAAGTTCATCATTATGAGGAATCACATGTTGCTAGTATAACCCATCAAGACACTGAAGTTAATCACTATGAGGAATCACATGTTGCTGGTACAACCCATCAATACACAGAAGTTCTACAATATGAAGAGTCTCATATAGCTGGTATAGATTCTCTCTTAGATACAATTTTAGTAAACACTTCATTAAATAGGTCAAAATCTGAATATTCAATTACTGCATCTTACAAAACTGAAACTAGAAAAACTGTTGTTGATGAGGATATTTCTAGTTCATTTCATCTCAACTTTGAATCATATGATGAAGAAGAGGATGGGATCCCAACAGATGGAGATCAGGGAACTGATGAAGGAAATATGGGAAGAGATAATGTGTTTATCTCAACAACCTATGGGGAATCATTCACTGGAATGATTCAAGGATATAAGGAAACCCAGGGTGAAAATGTGTTATTCACATCTGGTGGAAGTATCTCTGGCATACCTAAGGATGCACCATATTCTGGTAAATCTAAAGGTACACCAATCATTTCCAAAATAGCTGCAAATGTGTTTGCAACTGGTATGTTAGAAGGTGCATATGTTGTTCCAAATATCCCTGAACCACCTATGACACAAGAAAATCTTCATAGAGTACTAGATAATTTACTCAATGTCTGCAAGAAGAATCATATAGAAGAGAAGCTTGATCTGCTGCAGTCAGAAGTAAAAGGTCAAAGAGCTGAATTGAAGACCTTATCAGAATCAGTGGAGCTTATTAAGACACAAACAGAGAATAATACTGAAGCTCTGAAATCTCTGTAGAAACAGAAAGAAAAGACACCAGAAACCAGCATTCCTGCATCAGAAATTCAGAAGATTTTCACAGAAATAGAGAAAATCAAAACACAAGTCAGAATGTTGTGGAGTCATTACAATCATGTAGCTCAAACAAAGTTCTAGAGGAGATTACAATTCAAAGGGCAAGCAACAATAGCATCGCTGATGCCCTTGAGAATCTGGTTAAATGATGGGCTACACTGCAGGAAAAGAATCAAGCTCAATTTGCAAAATTGCAGGAGAATGAAGCCAACAATGGCAAACTTGTGGGTGAAGTGCAATCTCTCACTAAGAGAATGCATTTCAACATTACCAGACTGGCTAAACTTGACCCCCAAGAAATCAGGAAGTACCCAAGCCCATCAGACAGCAACCAATTATCACACCAATCACTAAAGCAGGAACCACTGTAATGGGTCCACCTCCTGTAATCTCAAAAGAAGAAATGATAAAAAGGTTAGCATCCTCACCTATGGTTATCTCTGATTTAAACATCAAAATCCCTCAATCTGGTCCAAAGCAAACTTCATCTGGGGACACTATCATTAGCACAAAAATAACCTAGCATGCTATGAAGAATTGGGAACATGAAGCTAACTCCTCAAGACAACCACAAATTGTAAAGAGAAAAATCTCTGAAACTCAAACAGTCATGGTTCTAGTGATTGACAGGGATGTCATGATATTCCCTGAACACAGCCTAAAGGAATATTACTGGACCGGAGAAGATGTGCCGGAGAAACCACCAAGTCCTTACAGAAGGGGCATATGGGAGGATAAGCTAGAAAGAGGTGAAATGAGTATCCACTACACCAATCCAAATCCAATAAAAAGAATCATAAAAGTGGATCAAGAGAAGATTGGGACTGATGGTGCTGGAGGACACTATGTACAAAATAGATACAGTCTTCTCAGAGAAAATGGTAAAAAACAGAAAGTAACAGATGGAAACCTTGCTGATAAGTTGCATCCTTTAGATATTCTGTTTGTGAAGAACTATTATGAAAAGGAAAAAGGCAACACTCAGTTTATCAGAAGAGCATTGATAAGCATATCAAAAGCAGGAATGAAGTTATTTGAAAGAATAGTTTTTTCTGACTTTGATTTGTGTATCAACTATGAGTTTGTGCATAACAAGAAGGTCTATCTGTCTGCACCTAACACTTAAATTCCCTCAGATCTGAAAGATGATGCAAGATCTAGAGACATCATTTAACTGCCCAAGATTAAAGACAAACACAATCACTGTGTTGTATACAGATATTTTGAAAACAACAATGCTATGTTCAGAAGTGTTGACATCTGTATGTACTCAAACCAAACACCAAGGTATATTAAGGAGTACATGACCAAAAGGCAGGAGCAGCTTGAAAAGAGAGGGAAGAACTAAGAAAAAGAAAGATATGAGATTGAGCATATTATTGATGAGTGGATACAAGCAAGGATCTGGTACAAGGGCATGTATGACAATTGCAAGAAATAGATCTCCTACAAGAAAAAGTTAAAGTCAGGAGATGTGCACAAACGTGTTAATTGTTTTGAAAACATGTTTTTGATTTTACTATTATGTAATATGTTTCAAAACAGAAGTACTTTGTTTGATTTGCAAATTTTGTTTCCACTGTTTGGGAAATTTCCTTGAGGTAGTTTATTTTTCTTACAATACTTAGGGGAAAATTGTTAGGAAACTTTTAATGTAAGTATTCAAGAAAAAGATGATCATCCTGATCATATAAGCTGAAGATACAGTCAAGGAGTATTACTAAAAAGGTGCATATATGATATCTTGACAAGAAGAAAAGAAAGATAAATCTTCAACTAAGCATCAGGAAAAGATCAAGACGAAGAAGACAATCAGACAAGATCTTTCTGATAAAGTCTGATGATAAATCTGGTATTTATCATCAGAATCTGATAAGTCTGATCACCAGAAATCTGATGATCAGGTTCATCAGAATTCTCGTAAGTTGGTCACCAGAAATTCTGGGGGACCTACTTGCCTTCGAGGTAAAACTTGCTAAACTACAAACATTATGTAGGGAATTTGATAACCTTAGATTGAAAGAAGACGAAACTATTGAAGAATTTTATTACCATGTGATCCTATTGATGAAGCAACTCCATCTAAATGGAGAAAATATTGAAGAAAATAGGGTTGTTGAGAAGATTTAACGTAGCCTAACAAGAAAATTCGAGCATATTGTTGATGCTATAGAAGAATAAAATGATATCTCAGTTTTATCAATGGAAATCTTATTAGGCTCTCTTCAGTCCCATAAACTACGTATGCGACAATTTGATACATCTTCATTTGAACAAGCTTTCCAACTTCAATGAACAAATAAAGAAGATATTGGTGACAAAAGCAATAGTTCTAGTAATGAACAATCAAGAGATAAAGGAAGAAGAAAATCACACTTACATATTCGATGTTACCATTGCCAAAAATATTGACATACAAGTAAAGTATGTAGGAAGAGAATTAAAGAAGAAAAGAGGGGATCCAACCTTCTACATAAAAAAAATGACTTTGATAAAGAATATTGGATTTTCATGATGCTAAGTTACGGACTTCATGGATGGTAAACCAAAAAAATCGCATGAATGGTACAGGTCCCATGGATGGAACAGGTTAATAACTCCCATATGTGTGTTAGAATATAATCTCTTGCTCGGTTTGTGTCATAGCTTAGATTCCGCACTCGCTACGACATTCGAAACAAGAAATCATCGTAGTCCTACGATCCATATCGGGACCTACAATGTTGTTGTTTGTATGGGTATACCTTATTATTTTTTTTACATATACATATAGAATTTTTTTTATAATAATGTACCCTCCGAAATATCATGCCCTTGCGGGTGGTCCTCCCCGCCCACCCTCCGGGCCGCCCATGCTCCACCACATTAGGTATTGGCACTATTGAATCTTTTGGTTGCCATACTATACAAACATATTATAGATTTGTAAGTATTCAATGACTAATGACCACCTTGTGATGAGTAACGTTTAAAGTTGTTAAAGTATAGGATATAGATACATAAACAAGGCAAAAAGTAAACATTGGATAAATGAGTTACACAATTTGAATGTAATCATTCATACCAATAGTCGTTTTACATGTTAAGTGACAATTATACTGCTAAGTTTGACATGAGTGTAATCACTTGAAATCTAGTACAACTAGATAATAATAATAATAATAATAATAATAATAATAATAATAATAATAATAGTAATAATAATAATAATAATAACAATAATGATAATAATAATAATAATAATAACAACAATAATAATATTAATAATAATAATAATATAAAAATAATAATAATAATAATAATAATAGTAGTATTATTATTATTAGCATAAGCCAAAATTAGAGAAATAGGTTAACCATATAACCGTTATGTCGGTTCAGAATTAGTATATCTACACACATATCCAAACAGTTTCATAGTTGTTAATCATTGATTCAATACAAAAACCTTAAGTATTCCCTGCCAATATGTGTTGTTGATGCTAATTTGATCCACGCTTCCAACAAAACATGATTCAGTTGGTCGTTCTTAATCTTTCTTCCAATGATTTGCTTGGAGAGGTAGTCAATTAAAGAAAGTCGAATGTTGACTCACACGGAGAAACTTATTTAAGCAATAATCTACTTTCTAGAGACTGTAGTTCTTAATCTTTCTTCCAATGATTTGCTTGGAGAGACATCTAAAGAAATTCGAATGTTGACTCATATGGAGAAACTTATTTAAACAATAGTCTACTTTCTGAGAGAAATCCCCGTTCCAGGATCGCTAATTCAACTTCTTCATTTGTCCATGAATAAGTTGAACGAGCCCATTCCCTCTTCAATCGAGCACTTCTCAAAACTCATTTTCTTAAACTTGACAAACAATTGATTTACTTATAGTCACTTACAATGTCCTATTCCCAGAAGCAAAGCGTTTTTAGATCTTACAATACAAGCATTGCAAGGGAATGATGTTTGTTTAACGACACATGAAGTTGAGCTATAATTTGCAATGTCCTCGAAGATTAGCTCATTCATTCTCTTTTTTCTTCAAGGTTAGTTAGTGGTGTGTGTCGGGTGTATTATGTTTTTATTGATATTTTAAGCCCATTTTACACATTAGTCAAGTTTTAAATTTATAAAATACCATATTCTACTAACACTAAACACACTTGGGCAAGTGCACCCATTGTGAGCGTAGTATAGCGTTGGTAAGATACCGAGGTCATCCAAGGACACAAGAGCTTTTAATACCGGTTTATCCTCAACGTCTAATCAAACTAAAATTTTTGAGAAAAGGTTTTTAAATATGAAGATAAACTAAAAATGCAGGAAAAAAATAAAATAAAAACAGATAGACAACATGAATCACTTGGATCTGACTCGCCTTTAATGTATCCTTTGATGATTTCCTCACTTTTTGCACTTTTTAAGAGATTATCATAGTTAAAGTAGTAGGCCCCTCTTTTGAAGGTGACGTTACCCTCAACCAAGTGGTTTGAGTCAGCAAGGATACAATCCCAAAGGGTCGGAATATTGAAAGATAATTAATTAAGTTATTAATGTGAAAAGTGGTAGGCCCTTCTTTTGAAGGTGACGTTACCCTCGGCTAAGTGGTTTGAGTCAGCAGGGATACAATCTGAAGTAGCTGGTTTAATGTGTTAATAGTAGTTTACATATGAGGGGATCAAGCCATTCGTACCCTGCCATCCAATACAAGTGGGTATTGAAGGAGATCCTAGTAAGATTAACCCAGGTCCTTGCAGGATCTATACACTGAATAAGGCAAGAACCTTACTAAACCATTCCCTTAACCCCCGACCAGATAGCCAACATATCTCTATATAGACCGTAGAGATATGAATGGTGTAAATATTTTACTTTATATAGACAGTAAAGTAATGCCAAGACACCACGGACAAATGTTAAAGAAGTTTCACCTTCAACATAAGAAACTAGTTATTAAAGTCATTAATTAAAAACCAAATAAAAAGTGTGACAAGATTAAACATGGCCTTTGATTGACAAGAACTCATACTATCAATCTTGGATCCTGAGACTACTACACACACTCTAAGGTGGATGATGGATGATGGTGGTGGATGTGGGTGATGTAGTGGTGGTGGAAAGGTGGCAAAGTGGGAGAGAGGTGGTTTGCTAAGGGATGCCTTTGAAGTGAACCAAGCACCTCTATTTATAGCCTGAACAAAAGCCTAGCCACAGCCCCGTGTCCAACGGACGCGCCCCCGTGGCCATCCCTTTCTCTTCCTTCATTAATTGTTTTTATCAGCATAGGGTTCAACACGGCCCATGTCCAGTGGGGACGGCCCTGTGTGCAGAAGCGTATCTGTACTACCAAGATTTTGCAAGATTCTCCGAATCTTAGCATTGACCACGCCCCGTGCTGAGCTGGCACGTCAACGTGGTGGGCGTAGAAACTTCCACAGCTTTATCCTTTCTGCAGACACTTGAACACGCCCCCGTGTCCAGTGGGCACGGGCCGTGGTCAGCCTTATGTTTCTTGTTTCTGCTCTTGGGGATGCTGTCGAGGGGTCGAGCATGTCACGTTTATTACATTTCTTTGTATTTATGTTAGTTTTTGCTGCATATTTATTCCTGTTGCTCGTTTAAGCTCATTTGGTCCTGTAAATTCAAAAGGAAGAGAAACATTTTTTTCAAACATTAGTACTAAAAAAGGGTTACTTTTATGCCTCATTTGATGTAATTTAAAAGTTGCATTTTACACACATCAAATACCCCCACACTTGAATCTTTGCTTGTCCTCAAGCAAAAATTTTTATTATGTGGCTTACACACCCAAATGGAATGGGTAGAAGAGAAGTTTTAGGCTTGTCTTGAGTGTCGGGAATCAAAGATCGTTATTGGGTTTTATTTTTATTTTATTTAAAATCCTATTCGTTATGCTTTATTTAGAACATTTCATAAGAGAAATTACTTATTTGGTCTTAACATGCCTCTTTAAAATTCCATTTATATATAAGTTCACATACCTCACGGGAGATCACTCAACACTCAGCCGAATATGTATTTTTGTGAAACACTCGAGACAGGCATGGAACTTACTTCACCATATGTTTGCTAAGCAATTAATCCACCTTTTTAACTATAAACCTTTGTATATATCAAGAGGACTTTGGAAAGGGTTAGGCTTGGGCTAAGGGTAGGTGGTTTTGGTTAGTGGTTAGTAAAAAGGGCTAAAAGCGTAAAAAGCGTCGGTCGTCGTAAAACTTTTTGTTTTTCTGACTTTTATTCAAACTAAGAATCTTCAAACAAAGTTTCTTTGATGAACTTGTTTATTTATTGCTAGACTTTCATTTTTTTTTTTTTGATAAAGAAACGTCACAAGATAACCGAGCTTTTTACTAAAACAAAGGGTTGTAAAGAAAAAGAGTTTTGGTGGGTAAAAGGGTGTTTGTTTTGTGGGTTTAGAAATGAAAAGGTTTAGGCTCAAAGGGGTTAACTAGGGAGATTTTGGGTAGGTGATAAAGAAAATGAAAAATAATGGTGTTGAAAGGAAAATGGGGTTAGTCCTAATGCCTCCATCATTTACTTACTTCGATTTAAGTTGGTAAGGACCGGGAATGTATCGTCGTGGCAAGTTCTAGAGTTGTAAGAACCAAGCGGCTATTCACACAACAAAAGAAAAGTGAGCATTTAGTTTAAAGATATTTGCTTGTATGCTCAATAAAGGCTCAAAACTCACTTGTTGTGGGAATGGGTTTATAATGTGATCAAGTACATATAATCAAATTTTAATTAGATTTGTTATGTCGTTTCATAGTTTTCTTATGTTGGTTCTTTTTATCATGATGCTATCGGTTGTAAATTTGTAATAAAATAACCTTTTTAGAACTTGTTATCCCTAACTTAATCCAAGACAAGTAAAAAAATGAAAAAAAAATTGAAAAAAAATTGGGGTGATTAGCGGTTCCAATAGATTTTTGTGTAAGGCTTATTATTAGGACTTGCAAAAAATTAAGGCTTTAGCACCCCCCCCCCCACACTTAAATTACACATTGTCCTCAATGTGTCCCAAAAGTAAGTTTTTAGGTTGATTGAATGTGTAAAAAGGTGTTGAAAAACAAGGTTTGTTGTTACTGGAAACCTGGCCACGGCCTCGTGCTGGCTGAGCACGGCCCCGTGGTCAGAGTGCTAGTAACAGAAACTTACAGAATGTGGCCACGGGGCGTGCCTGATGGACACGACCCTGTAGCGAACAGTTTTTAGACAAACAACAGGTACATGGAAGTGGTCACAGGGGCGTGCTTGCTGAGCATGGCCCCGTGGTGACAGTCTGCAATAAAAAAAAACAGGTTTTTGGCTTTCGGTTTGGGTTTCCGGGCTTATGTAGCACTAATACTTAGTGCCTCCAAGCTTCATGGGTACCTGTTTTGCTTAAATACCACACCACACAACACATAACAAACATCCTAAACATACCAAAGTTAATCATCCTACATCCACATAAACTAAAAATAAAATATAAAGAGTAAAAGTGTTAAGGAAAGTAAATTGTTAAAACTTTAGCACGCAGGCCAGTCAATTGTTCGTGGGATAAAGGGTAAACCTGATAGAAGCTGCATCCACTGTTACACCACCGTCAATGCCTCCGAATCACTCCATGTCCTCGTCTTCATCGTCTCCTCCTTGGTACACCATGTGGTCACGCATGTAAGTGATGTCCTGTAGCATGTCGGAGATGTTGCGCTCCACTGCCCCGACCTGGGTGTAGGTGTTGTTGGCCATGTTGCAGGTGTTGCGGGTGCATAAGAGGTTTTCCTGCAAAAGATCATGTAAGCTTTGAAACTTAGGAAAACCACCCCCTTGAGACGAGGATGAACCCGGCTGGTCATGAAATTGAGGAGGAGGACGGATTGGGTTGGCGTGAAGAATGAGGGCTTCCTGCGGGTTCCAAACATTCCCCTGAGTCGTTTGGAAGCGGACCGTCGTGTCACCCGTCTCGTGGATGATTCCCATTGCACGGCATTGGACGAGATCTACCTGACCCGACCATGGACCCTTACAGAAGGATTTTGGCATTCTTTGAACAAAGGTCTTGTAGAGGCAGTAGATCCATCCGCCAAAGAAGATAGGTGTCGGGGAGGAGGACAGTTGATTCAGATGCAAGTTTCGGAGGAGCAGGTGTGGGACATCAAGAGGGACACGGTTGTGGATGCAGTACTGTAGGTCCCCTTGATGTGTATGGATCTTCACAGAATTGTCAATCCGATCAAGAGTGCGGAATCCTCTTGATCAGAATATAGCAGAATGAGTAGAAACAACAAATCACTTTCAAACCGGGTTTACTATTGATTATCAAACTGAAGTATTACAATCAATCTAAACCCTAACCACACTCAAATTCGTCCAAGTCTAGCTCTCACGAATTTCAATGCCTCTCAAACTCTGTTTTGGCTGATTAACCTAAACCCTAAAGCCTAACCTTGTTTATATAACACAAGGTTGCAACATTAGGCTGGGTTTGCTACATGGGCTAGGCCCAAATCGTCCCCCATCACCCAATGTGGGTTTTGTTTAGCCCAAACTCTATTATCTCACTAATACAAAGCTAAACCCGCTAACTGTTTATCGTTTATCTAATTACAAGATATCCAAAGACCAAATCTAAGTTGTTGTCACAAACATGCACCAACAAACTCCCCCTTGACAATAGCTTCATAAAATAACTTTGTCTTCAGTCATCTTGCAATCTTCATGTATTCTTGCACTGTCTTTGGTCTTTGGATAACTTCAGCTTCAATGGCTCTGTCAGCAACAGACTCCCCCTAAGCTGATGCATCCAATCACCAAATCTTCAAAAACTTTAGCATTTGAGTAAACTCCAGTTCAGCATTTGAATAGCAATCTTCAAACTCTTCAACTTTGTCTGCAATGTAGAAAGGAGGTTCTACCATGCATCCAATCAAACTCTTATCTCTTCACAGCAACTCATCACTTTAACTTCTCAGCAACATACTGCTTCAATCTGTATACGATAAAACAAACATCTCGAGAAACCATAAGAATTTTTCAACAAAGTTAAATAAATTATTATTTTTCAAGAGATTATATCGCAGATTAAGCATTTTCAATTTATCACCTACACGCAAAACTTTTTAATCACACATCCTATAACCCGCATGATTTAAAAATTTTGAACTCACTTTCTAACACCGTCTCCCCCTATCAGTAACAATTCCTCCAAGAATAACAGTTTTCCGTACGTTAAGAATTTTAAACAGAAAAAGACACTATTTTTGGATTTTTGTATTTTCTGAAAGCAAGTAAATATCAAAAGCAATAAACACTCTATTTTTGTGAGAATCACTGGTAAGAAGATCATATCAGCACAATCAAACTATTTCACACTATTAGATAATTCTTTATTTAATTTTTCGTGAAAAACAGTCCAAGACGATTACCAGTATGTTTGTCCACTTAAACAAAATGCATGAACATTTCAAGTACCATTACCGTATGATACATTAAGGTAATATAAATTACTGAAATATTAGTGTGTCCCACTTCAGGATATACCCCCGCGATCAAGGTATGCACAAAGATTCATCGTAGTAGGTGAGTATACTGAATTCATCCTTTAAGATATCCTGACAGTGCCTAGGTCTGCATATAATCTGTTTTATCGTGTTTGGATTGCTTAACTATGAACACCCAAATAAATACTAATCAAATCCTGGAAATATAAACAACACACTCTATCATGCAAGTATCTTCCCTGCCACATATTTCACAAGTCCAATCCAGATTTCTGAAATCTTAACTAGGAATAGGTTGAGAAGAGAACATAATAGATCTTTAGCAGAGATGGTATAATATACAGATCAAATTAGTTTTTCTCAGTTTGATATAGGTTTCTTGGGTTTCTTTTGGGCACTTGAGGGCCTCTTTCGGGTGTATTAGATCTATAGCGCGACAACGTACAACTAGGTCAGCATGTATCTGGATGCAGCAGAAGCTGTCATTGCCTAGCACCTCCAGGTCAGCATGTATATGGATGCAGCAGAGGAGGTACATGACTTTTTTCAGAGAAGATTTCAGAATCAGATCAAAATTGTGTGTATCGGGACAACATACAGACATTCAAATAGAAATGAGCTAATTCCAAGTGACTTTCTTTCCTGGGGTCATGTACAATTTTAGTTCTGAACAGAAGGACAGTCAAGATATCCCCAGGTGAAATAACTGTATAAAGACCCAAAACTTCAGATTTTGGCAATCTATCAACGCAAGATTTAAGGTCATTAAACCATACACCACTGATGTGTTCCCCACTCATATTCATTTCATTTATGTTTATATCACATTGGTAAGTTGATTATTTCATGCTTTTTGCCTACTGGTACATCATATGATGAAGCTGCTATCACACTTATGCAATTTAATATCAATTTCAGTGTGACAGTCTAACTTGCCGATGTACTATCATTTCTTCTTTTTCACACAGTGATAACTCATTTTTAATTTTCTTTTTTTTTATGTTTTTGATTTTTTCAATGTTTTTGTATTTTTTATTTTTAAGAAAAGCAGTAAACTATTTACAAAATTCTTATGAAAAACCATTTATTCAGGATTCCTCATCCCGTTGAGTTCGACTAAATGTTCAAAGCGAGCCCTGTCAAAAGCTTTAGTATAAAGATCTGCCAGGTTATCTAGTGTGTCGACTCAGCACTTTGAACTTCAATTTAAATCAATCAATATAAATATATATCAACAATCTCACATCCCCCTTCATGTGCCTAGAGCAGCCATTATCAACATAAGTTGATAATCCTCCTTAGCAGCTCCTGCACACACCAACTAAGAAATTAGTTAGATTGGGGGACCCAAGCCTTAATTGTCTTGGGTCGTCCAAATTCACCAACCACTTGAACATCCATCCAATATCCATTACTCCTAACTGGAGTCTTGGATCTCAGACCTGTTGATGGAAATGGGTTTTGATTTCCATAAGGTCTATGGTCCTGAGGGTTCCTATATGTGTTTGGACTATTTGACCTTTGAAAATTTTGATTCCAAGAAGCTTGATTGTTATAATTTCTAAAGCCATTGTTATAAAAAGTTCGACCACCATTATTCTGGTATCGATTTTGATATTGACTGTGACTTCTGAAATTATTTGAATTTCCATTAAAATTGTTCATTCTAGGTGAACTGCTTCTAGGTCTGTCATATCTACCTGGTGGAGATCTAGGCTGAAATCTTGGTTGATTTCTTTGAAAACGAGGAACTTGTGGAGTTCCTTTTTCAGTCTTATCTATACCAACAGCAACATTCTTTGGTTGCTTAAGAGCAGATTTCTTTTGAGAATTTGAGCCTTTCTCCTCACTATCACCTTTCTTTTCTGGTAACTTCCCTCTCTGTTTTTCACTAAGTTATGCTTCACTCTTTTTGTTAGGACAGCAGCTAGCTACATGTCCCTTGGTGTGACATTTGAAGCATGATCTCCTTTTCAAAGACTTCTTAGTTGGAGTCTCTGAGGTAGATCCCTTATCAGATGGTGATGATCCCTTGGATGAACCTTGTTTAGTTTGCTTGATTTCAGATTTTTCTATGCTCTTATTTTTTGCAAACTCTACATTCGATTCATTTTCAATAACAGCAGTTTCGTTTTTCATATCACTACCTTGAACAAAATTAATCTTTTTAACAAAAGCTTGATTTTTATTCTTAGGCGGTGAATTTTTCCTTTTCAAAGGTTCCCTGTTATTGTTCTCCTTAGCATCATCACTCTCAGATCCATCATCTTGACTTGACGTGGATCCGAAACTACTTAGTGCAGATCCCATAACGTTTGCTAGCTCATCTTCACTAGGCAGGAATGAATAGTCATGACTAAGAGGAGGTGGAACTTCATTAAAGCCCTAGAAGCCCACACTGGTCTTGTCATTACTCTTCTTTAACCCACCCATCATGTGTTTCATTACAAAAGACGAATCTCTGAATTGACTCAATTTCTTTTCAAGTTCAACAATTTTAAGTTGTGCATCTGACAACTCATTGCATTTTTCATAAATCTCTTTTGTTTTCTCAGCCATCATGTCATGAGCTAAGTCTATGACTTGAAGTTTTTCATTCAATTTGCAAGTTAAAGCTTCAATTTCACTTTCATAACCTCTTATCTTCTTCAAGTATGTAGATTCATTTCTTTTAGCAAAAAAGTTTGCTTCTTTTATGTTAGACATCTCACTTACCAGACTTTGGTTTTGTGTTGACAACCTGTCAACCTCACCCTGTAGTTGACGACATCTTAAACACACAGAATTAGATTGTACCTCTTTCTCATGAACTTCTGAGTTTTCATCAACAACAACCTGTTCAGCTTCACTCTCTTTCTCTACTTCAGCATCCACTTTTGCTTCAGCATTCTTCACTTGAGCTTTAGTATTCTCCACTTGATCTTCAGCATTTTTCACTTCAGATTCAGCATCACTCACAGTAGTTTCAGCCTCATCAACTGGCACTATCTCTGCCATGAATGCCTGAGTGGCACTCTCATTCCCCTGATATCGCTTTTGTAATGCATCCCACATATCCTTTGAATTAGTGTACTTTGTGAAGGTATGCTTGATGCTATCAGGTAAGCACATCTTTATCGCAGCTAAAGCTTTCTTCTCAGCTTCAACCACCTGTCTCTCAGATTCATCCATCTTGTCATAAGACATCACTATAACCCTTCCTTCGACACGACGTGTAGGAGAAACATATCCATCAATCATACAACACCACATTCTAAAATCCTCACTTTTCACAACTGATTCAAACTCCTCCTTCCAAACAGCATACTCTTTAACATTTGCAAGCTTTGGCCAATTCTTAACAGTCTCACTGAACTTATCCATTCTGACCATCTTTAAACACGTTTTACCGTAACCGTACCGATAAAAACCGTACAAAATATCTCCGAAAACAGTGGTTACCAAATTACACCTTTAGAATCGTCTCGAAAAGACAAATCCAATGATATATAACGTCAAAAACCGTATTCGGGATTTTCCAGTGATGTATAACGTCAAAAACCATATTCGAAAAGACAAATCCAATGATGTCTAACGGGCTACGGATCAATTTCTATTTGCAAAACACTGAAATTTCACCGACGCTTGCCAACTGAAATTCCACCCTGTTAAATTCGCTGGTTTTTAAATTTGCTGATAATTTCGCTGGTAAATTAGATAATTTCGCTGGTAAATCAGTCAAATTCGCTGGTCAAGTATGCTGCTTAATTTCGCTGGGAATGCAGTTAATTTCGCTGGGAATGCAGTTAATTTCGCTGGTCAATGTACCTTAATTTCGCTAGACTAGTTCGCTGAACAGATCAATTTCGCACGTTATTTTCGCTGGTCTAATTTCGCTGTTACGACGACCAGTAAATTCGCCGTGAACCGTAATAATTTCGCTGAGGAAAATTATACGGTTACCAAAGTCGCCTTTGGATTTAACTTCGCTGATAAATATGCTGGTCTTAGTTAATTTCGCAGGTCTAACAAATTCGCTGGTTCTGAAAATTGGAAACTTGATCTTTTCGAAATTCTGAAGATTCTCCAACACAAATCTGCAAAATCAAAACAGCAAATCAGCAAGCTTTTTACGAAATTCTTATGAACTTAATGAAGAACACGAAGAACAGTCTTCGAATCTTCAAGTTTCTGAGCCAAAATTCTTCAAAACAATCAACCAAAAACTGTCCTGAAAACCCTAAAACTTCTTAATTCTGCAGCCAACAAGTCTGAACCTAGCCTTCAAGAGCCTAACGCTCTGATACCAATTGTAGGTCCCCTTGATGTGTATGGATCTTCACAGAATTGTCAATCCGATCAAGAGTGCGGAATCCTCTTGATCAGAATATAGCAGAATGAGTAGAAACAGCAAATCACTTTCAAACCGGGTTTACTATTGATTATCAAACTGAAGTATTACAATCAATCTAAACCCTAACCACACTCAAATTCGTCCAAGTCTAGCTCTCACGAATTTCAATGCCTCTCAAACTCTGTTTTGGCTGATTAACCTAAACCCTAAAGCCTAACCTTGTTTATATAACACAAGGTTGCAACATTAGGCTGGGTTTGCTACATGGGCTAGGCCCAAATCGTCCCCCATCACCCAATGTGGGTTTTGTTTAGCCCAAACTCTATTATCTCACTAATACAAAGCTAAACCCGCTAACTGTTTATCGTTTATCTAATTACAAGATATCCAAAGACCAAATCTAAGCTGTTGTCACAAACATGCACCAACAAGTACAAGACCGTCAGATCACGTAAGTTGATAACACTGGTGCTATCACGCCTTTGACTGAGGGAGTTGCTAAGGACCCGATGAATGTAGCGGTAGAGAGGGTCCCGCAACTGGGAGCTCTGGGTTTGGCTTAGATCGTATGGACCTTCCCCGATTTGAGACCATTCCGTTTGACGCATGTTGGACGAGATCTCGCGGAGACCACCCATGTTTTCTGCTTCACCGGCATCCTCTTAGGAAAACAAACCAATTTGTACCCCAAATTGTGCAATGGAGAATGAAAGTATCTCCCCCGCACACCGGAATTCAACCCCTTCTCCATCAAATGGCTCTGCTTTAGCTTTGAACGCGAATGTGCTATAGAACTCCATGCTATATTCGTGAACCGCATGGAGTCTAGTGCAGAGGGCCACCCTTAGTGGACTCGTGACTAGGGTGTTCAAACGGTCTAGCTGCCCCACAGCTTCCAGGGTTTCGAGGCATACTTGTCTTGGAATTTCCTCGGGCCTTGTTTTGAGAACATCAAAACGGGCTTGATAGTTCCATTCATTTGATTTGAACTTTGTGAATTTGCTGGCCATCTGAAAGAAAACACAAAACAATTAGCATGAACGATTAATTTTCAAAGAAAACTGAAAACAGCAAGCTGGACATGGCCCCATGGCCACTGGCAACGCCCCGTGTTCAACCAAATTCTTCTGACCACGCCCCCGTGCTCGCTGAGCACGCCCCCATGGTCAGTCTTCTGTTTCCCAAAAAATCCCATTTTTCGACCCAGTTTTGAAAACTTGAAAATTTTTGGTTGAGTAGGGGTGGTTTTCCTGAAAATGAAACCCCAAGTGCCGTTTTCCGATATCGAACCGTTTACCCCTTCAATTTCATCTTTTACGGTTCAAAAATAAGGGTTTGAGGTTTTTATTCGAAATTGGGCAAATCCACAAACAACTTGAGTTGATTTACTTCCTAAAACATGCAACTATACGAATACTAACAGATCTAAGCAAAAATTTGAGGTTTGGTTCGATTCAAGTTCAAGAACCCCAGATTTTTCCCCAAATTTTTGATGTTAAACTACATGCAAATCGTTAAACTAACTACAAAAGATGATAGAATCATACCTTATTGACATAGGATTGAGAAAAGACGTAAAAATCTACAGAGATTTGCGGTTGAGCCATAGAGTTTTCGAGGGAAACGGGTCATGGTGAAATGAAAATGAGAAGAAAAAGGGGTTTTTATGCCCGACAGTAGCCGGCCACGGCCCCGTGTCCAGCGGGCACTGCCCGTGGGCGGGTAAAAACTGATTTTTTTAGTGCACGTGTGAGTGACCTGTTTCCCGAAACTTGGTTTTAGAGATCTTACCGATTTTAGAAGCTTTCCCGACGTCCATTACCTACAAGACACGATGTTGATGCACAAACCTTCGTTCATTCCTCGACCACTTGTAGCGGGATCTCCTCCTCTTCATCCTCAATGAATCCTTGATAAAGGTTTAGCCGTTGTCCATTGACTTTGAATGGAATTCAATTCCGAGATGTAATTTCAATTGCACCGTGTGGAAAAATATGGGTGATAGAAAAAGGTCCCGACCACCTATAATTTAATTTACCGGAAAATAGTCGATGTCGTGAATTAAACAATAGAACTTGATCTCCTACCCGAAATTCATTAGGTTTAATGTGCTTATCATGCAAATTTTTCATTCTTTCCTTATAAATTTCAGAGTTAGAGTATGCGTGATTCCTTAATTCGTCTAATTCATTTAATTGACAAAATCGATTTATACCGGCAATTTCTATGTCTAAGTTTATGTTTTTTATTGCCCAGTAGACAAGCTTATATGGGGTGGTACCTATGGTTGTTTTATATGCGGTTCGAAAAGCCCATAAAGCGTAGTCTAATTTATCGGCTCATTCCTTTTTATTTGACCCTACGGTTTTTTCAAGTATTCTCTTTAAACCTCGATTAGTTACTTTCGCTTGTCCATTTGTTTGAGGGTGGTAAGCGGTTGAGATCCGGTGATAGACCTCATATCTTGTTAAAATCTTTTCAAGTTGATGGTTACAAAAATGGGTACCCCTATCACTTATTAACGCTTTTGGAGTTCCAAAACGAGAAAATAGTCGTTTAAGGAATCTTACCACAACTCTTCCATCATTTGTTGGCAGAGCTTCGGCTTCGGCCCATTTTGACAAGTAATCTACTACCACAAGTATATATTTGTTTCCTTTTGACGGTGGGAAAGGTCCCATAAAGTCGAGTCCCCACAAATCAAATATTTCACAAACAAGAATGCCATTTTGTGGCATTTCGTTTTTGGAATAAATATTACCTGATCGTTGGCATGCATCACATGTTTTAATAAGACTTTGAGTGTCTTTGTAAATGGTTGGCCAATAGAATCCTGAATCAAATACCTTTCACGCGGTACTAGCAGCACCATGATGTCCTCCGTATGGACCTTCATGACAATGGAGGAGAATCTTTCTTACTTCGCCACCATGTACGCATCGTCGAATAAGTTGGTCGGCACACATTTTGAAAAGATAAGGATCCTCCCAAAAATAGTGCTTTACATCAGCAAAGATTTTTTTCTTTGATGATGTGGCCAACCTTTTGCGACCATTCCACTGGATAAGTAGTTGGCGTAGTCGGCGTACCATGGTTCTTCTCGGTATTACACCATTTCTAAGGACTCCGTTGGGTATTTTTCATTGATGAGATCGTCCCTAGTTGTCTCCAAAGCTGGGTCTTCCAGGCGAGAAAGATGATATGCAACGGTGTTTTCTGCTCCTCTTTTGTCATTTACTTCAATGTAGAATTCTTGGAGGAGTAGAATCCATCTGATTAAACGTGGTTTGGCATCCTGTTTCTTAAAGAGATAACGAATGGCTGCATGGTCTGTATAAACTATCATTTAGAAAGAACAAGATAAGAACGAAATTTATCAAAAGCAAATACTACAGCTAATAATTCTTTTTCAGTTGTTGTTTAATTTCTTGTGCATCGTTAAGCGTTTTACTAGCGTAGTATATTGGGTGAAAATGCTTATCTTTTCTTTGTCCCAAGACAGCTCCAACTGCAAAGTCACTTGCATCGCACATGATTTCTAAAGGTAATTTCCATTCAGGCGCTATCATGATCGGTGCATTGACTAGCATTTATTTTAGTGTTAAAAATGCTTGGTTGCAATCCTTGTCAAAGATGAATGGTGCATCTTTTTCAAGTAATTTTGTTAACGGTCTTGAGATTTTAGAAAAGTCTTTGATAAATCGTCTATAAAATCCGGCATGCTCTAATGGAGGATGGGGGTGGTAATCGGGAAATGGTGTCTATTTTAGCCTGATCAACCTCCATTCCTTCGCTTGAGATTTTATGACCGAGTGCTACTCCCTCCGTTACCATGAAATGGCATTTTTCCCAAATAAGAGTGAGGTTAGTTTCCTCACACCAGGATAGCATTCGTTCAAGATTATCGAGGCATTGGTCGTATGAATCCCCAAAGATAGAAAAGTCGTCTATGAAGACTTCCATAGTCTTTTCTATCATATCATGGAAGACAGCCACCATGCAACGTTGAAAAGTTCCGTAGGGACATGTGAATGTTGTCTTTTCTTGGTCTTCAGGAGCTATCGGTATTTGGAAGTATCCTGAAGAACCATCTAAAAAAACAATAAAATTTGTGACCGGATAATCTTTCAAACATTTGATCAATAAAAGGTAAGGGAAAATGATCTTTCCCTGTTGCCTCATTTAATCGACGATAATCTATACACACTCTCCATCCGGTGATGGTTCTTGATGGTATTAATTCTTTTTTTTCGTTAGTAACCACCATCATAGCTCCTTTGTTAGGAACTAATTGGACGGGATTGTTCAAAGGACTATCGGAAATCAGGTAGATAAGTCCGGCGTCAAGTAGCTTGATGACTTCATTTTTAGCCACTCCTTGAACATTTAGATTTACTCTACGTTCTGGTGATATTGCCGATTTATAGTCATCATTCATTAAAATTTTGTGCGTGCACATGGAAGGACTTATTCTTTTAATATCTACAAGCTTCCATGCAATCGCGTTTTTGTGTTTTTTCAAAAGTGTGATTAATTTTTCTTTTTGTAAACTAGTTAACTTTGATGTAATAATTACATGTATCTTACCATCCTTGTCAAGAAAAGCATATTCCAAACCTTTTGGGAGTTCTTTGAGCTCAAGTGGTGGGTCTTTAGGCGACTCCTTATTTGGTTGCTCATTTTGGTCAAGAACCAAAAAGGTTTGTTCAATGGCGACCTCTCCTTCGACAAAGTGGTCAATTTCTTCTTCTATATCGGGTGGCTCGTCTTCATCTTCAATTAGGGGGTCATCATTTCCGAATGGGTATTTCATTGATCGCTCGAGATCGACACATTTTTTGAATGCCCCTAATTGAATGGGTATGTTGTTTTGCTTCTGATTTTTCAAAGATTCGTGAGTTTCTACAAAAGGTCGTCCCAACACAAGTGGAGCGTCATCAAGGATGACGAAGTCGGTTGGGACTACCATTTGATTTGTTTGGACTAACACATCTTCAACTACTCACATTGATTTTATTATTTTCCGATTAGATAGAAAAATGGGTATTTGAAGTGTAGAAAAATCACTAATACTTAATTTTTTGAAAATTTAATTTGGCATTATATTAACACAAAGATCTTTATCAATTGTAATATTACCAATAAAGGAATTTTGAAAAAAAAACATGGAACTGGTGTAATGTTAATTTCAAATGGATCATCTTTCATTAGCGTAGTTTGATTTTTTGTTAACTTAATGCTTACCGTTTCGTCAATTTTAGTGTTAGTGTTTAACTTTTTTAGAAACTTAGCATGAGTAGGTACCAAACAATGGTTTTCGGAAGAAGGTGTTAAGAGATTAATTTCTTGAAAACTAGACTCTTTTTGAAGATTAACGTTGTCGGACTTACCTTTTTGTTGTTTAGTTTATGCGTCGGTTTTTCACTTACTTGTTCTTCCATTTTTACCTCTTCTACTATCATTTCTTTAGTACAAATTACCGCTTCCCTTGCACGGGATTCCTATTCCCTTGCGCGGGCTTCTTTTATATAGCGCTCGATAGTTTTAAGGTGTTCTATTATCTTTTCGGCTGCGGGGAGGATAGGTGGCGGTTCGTCAAAGCGATCGGAATAAATATCCCCACTGCTTGAGTTCAGAAGTTCGATCCTTGGTTCCTCATAATACTCATATGAGGTAGATGGTTCGTACCATTGTTCCTCATTGTAAGTATATGAAGGAGATGACTCATAACTTGGTTCTCCAAAGTATGAGTATGAAGGCTCAAACCTTCGTTCTTCAAGATATGAGTATGAGGGAGAAGGTTCATACCTTGGCTCTTCATAGTATGTATACGAAGTGGTTGGCTCGTACCTAGGCTCCTCATGGTATGTGTACGAAGTGGATGGTTCGAAGAGGTCACAATATTGTACCGAGTAGGGTTACCACAAATGGTACAATACTCTTCTTCATAATCATCCTCTTCATAGTGGTAGTTATAACCTCCTGAGTATTTATCCATAAGAATCACTCAGCAGACCACAACAGGGTTACGGGACCGGTAAACAAAAAATAAAAACGGAAACAGAGGCTCACCATGACCCTGTGTTCATTGAGCACGGCCCGTGGTCAATTCCTGTATCTGGGCGTTTTGAAAAATGCAATTGGTTTGGTTCAGCACGGGGGCGTGTTCAGTGAGCACAACCCCGTGTTCAGACTCTGTATCTGGGTTTTTTGTTAATTTTATGCAGCACGGGGGCGTGTTCAGTGAGCATGGCGTCGTGTTCAGGTTACTGTAATGCAAAAATTTTAAAAAAAATGTAGAAATGTGCGCACAGTTTTAAAAAGGTTTTGAAAAACGATTAGGCCGTTTATTTTATTCTTTCTTAAAATCCATGTATCCCCGGCAACGGCGCCAAAAACTTGGTGTGTGTCGGCTGTATTATGTTTTTATTCATATTTTAAGCCCATTTTACACATTAGCCAAGTTTTAAATTTATAAAACACGATATTTTACTAACACTAAACACACACTTGGGCAAGTGCACCCATCGTGAGCGTAGTATAGCGTGGGTAAGATACCGAGGTCGTCCAAGGACAGAAGAGCTTTTAATACCGGTTTATCTTCAACGTCTAATCAAACTAAAATTTTTGAGAAAAGGTTTTTAAAATATGAAGATAAGCTAAAAATGCAGGAATAAAAATAAAATAAAAACAGATAGACAAGATGAATCACTTGGATCCCACTCGCCTTTAATATATCCTTTGATGATTTCCGCACTTTTGCACTTTTTAAGAGATTATCTTAGTTAAAGTAGTAGGCCCATCTTTTGAAGGTGACGTTACCCTCAACCCAGTGGATTGAGTCAGCAAGGATACAATTCCAAAGGGTGGGAATATTGAAAGATAATTCATTAAGTTATTAATGCGAAAAGTGGTATGACCCTCTTTTGAAGGTGACGTTACCCTCGGCTAAGTGGTTTGAGTCAGCAGGGATACAATCCCAACTAGCCGGTTTAATGTGTTAATAGTACTTTGCATATCAAAGGATCAAGCCATTCGCACCCCCGCCATCCAATACCAGTGGGTATTGTAGGAGGTCCTAGTAAGCTTGACCCAGGTCCTTGTAGGATCTATACACTGAACAAGGCAAGAACCTTACTAAACCATTCCCTCAACACCCGAACTGGTAGCCAACATATCTCTATATAGACCATAGAGATATGAAAGGTGTCAATCTTTTACTTTATATAGACAGTAAAGTAATGTCAAGACACCACAGACAAATGATAAAGAAGTTTCACGTTCAACATAAGAAACTAGTTATTAAAGTCATTAATACAAAACCAAATAAAAAGTGCAAAAGATTAAAAATCAAAAGTAATACATTAAAGACTTGTCTTCACCAAGTGATGTAAGAGACTTAGCCAAATATGGCCTTTGATTGACAAGAACTCTTACTATCAATCTTGGATCCCGAGACTACTACACACACTCTAAGGTGGATGATGGTGGTGGATATGGGTGTTGTAGTGGTGGTGGAATGGTGGCAAAGTGGGAGAGAGGTGGTTTGCCAAGGGATGCCTTTGAAATGAACCAAGCACCTCTATTTATAGCCTGAACAAAAGCCCGGCCACGGCCCCGTGTCCAGCGGACACGCCCCCGTGGCCATCCCTCCCTCTTCCTTCATTAATTGATTTTTTCAGCGTAGGGCTCAACAGGGCCCCTGTCCAGTAGTCACGGCTCCTGTGCAGAAGCGTATCTGTACTACCAAGATTTTGCAAGATTCTGCGAATCTTAGCGTTGACCACGCCCCGTGATGAGCTGGGCACGCCCCCGTGGTGGGCGTAGAAACTTCCACAACTTTGTCCTTTCTACAGACACCTGACCACGCCCCCGTGTCTAATGGGCACGGGCCGTGGTCAGCCTTCTGTTTCTTGTTTCTGCTCTTGGGGATGCTGTCGAGGGGTCGGACATGTCACGTTTATTCCTTTTCTTTGTATTTATGTTAGTTTTTGCTGCATATTTGTTCCTTTTGCTCATTTAAGCTCATTTGGTCCTGTAAATTCAAAAGGAAGATAAAAACACACTTTTTCCAACATTAGAACTAAAAATGAGTTAGTTTTATGCCTCATTTGAGGTAATTTATATGTTGCATTTTACACACATTAGTTAGAGTTATGCATAGAGTTCTTGTAATTGTGTGTTTCCCGTTGGTTGTGGTAGTAGCTCCACCATAGGACCGACCCTGAGATTTCGTGTACCATGTTCGAGCTCGAAAAAATCATAATCTTTGGATCAACTTGTGACAACCCTCATAATTACATGTATCCGTACAATTAATTAATATTAAATTGTGCTTAATGATTGTGAAGAAAATTGACTAAATGGTCCTGAATGTTTTCCTAAGTGTTGGGAATTAAAAGTGTTACAAATAGTTACATAAAAGACACTATACGGGATAACCTAGCACTTTAATGAAACGGTATCTAACCGAACAACCGGACATTACCCGGAATACCAAAATTTTGCCAGAAACATTGTTGTATTATTTTTGGACTAGTTATGGTCCCCGAATACCCCAACACATTATGTAATGTACCATACACATATAACACTAGATATTGCACATAACCTCCTAAATATTTACCCACTATCAATCAAATTTTACAATTAACCCTCCCCCCCTCAAAATTCACGGCCCCATGTGGGGGACCCCACCACCTTACTTACTAGATCTCCTATATATTTTATATGATCTTTCTTGTGATCTTGAACAAAATATTGAAATGATCTCTACAAGTATGGTGCTTTAGATTTCAAGATCTTTACATATCATTCCATATCTTCACAAACTTCACACCACCTCCCTCAACTCCTCTCTCTCCCTCTCGGCTCACCCAAGTGCCGCCACGATCACCACCTTGTCACCACCATCATTCCATTTTAAGCCTAATTCAAGTGCAAGAAGGTGATCCATGGAGCTTGGTGTTTGAAGATCTTGAAGAACCTTCATCCTTAGCTTTCATCCCTCATTCTTCATCATCATTTTCTCTAGTGATCTTCCCAAGCTTTGAGCTAGTTGTAAGTTCATGATTAACCCTTATTTACTTCTACTTTAATGGTTAAAAGATGTAGTATGTTGATTATCACTAGAACCCTAGAAGACATGAACATAAAGATGTAAGATGATGAAGTCTTGTTAAAATAATGTTGTTAAATACATGCATGATCTTGCTTGTTCGGTATGATGAATCTGTTAGAAAGTAGCATACAACTGGTAAGGATGATATGAAAGTATTTATATAGTTGCTGAACATGATAAAGAAACCCAGAAACTTGTTTTATAAAAGGGTATGTGAAAACAGAAAACTGTTCGGTGTTTACAGCCAACTTCAGTTGGCTTTAACCGGGTCATAACTTAATGAAAAAAATGATTTTCTTGAGTCTATAACGTGTTATTTCGAAAAAATCTTCAAATGGCACTGGAATCATATTTTTTTGAGGTCGTTTGCTATTTTTAAAGGGGCGTTTTTCACAGCAGCAAAAGCTGCGTTTTTACTGTAGAAAATATGTGTTATGTTTATCGTCATAACTTGAAATATGTGTAGAATTAGCTCATGAAATTTGTACTGTAGATGACCACTGATGTCTTTGTAATTCTCCCACTGGAATTTCATCAATCGGATTTACGATGAATTTTAAATGAATTATTCCGTGGACTGCATTCAGAAAGTGACGAATCTGATTTCAGTCTGCTAAATGATTTTTTATAAAATATTGGTAATGAATTGGATCGCGATATTTATACACAATAATATTTGGATCGTATAAAACATTCTGTAAAAGTTTGGGAATTTTTGGAGTAAGTTAACTATTTTATTCAAATGCCCGTAAACAGCCCAGTTTTGTATGTTAAAGCTGAAACGACATAAGTAGTAATTTGCGTGTCTAAATGTCGGGTATGTTATCTAAGAATGATCTAACATGTTAAATGTCAATGAAAGTGGTATGTGCAATATCGTATGTTTGCTTTTGAATGGTTATAGATGGGATGTTTATATGGGCGTGAAATGTTAACGTGAGTGCGTGCTATGTGATAGATGCGTGTAGGAACTTTGTGTTTTATTTAAAACTATTAATAAACTAAGTGGTAATCATACTAGGACGTGATTGACCAACACCGATTGTTAGCTATTTTATAGAGTTCAACCGAGCAACCCAAGGTGAGTTCACACTCCTTCTAAGGCATGGGATTCCCGGTGGTTGGGAATGGGTTAAAGAACTAAAACGGAACCTGCATATCCTCCTTGGGTAGGATATGTACCGCCATCCTCCATGGGTAGGATGCCAATATTAATCCTGCGTATTCTCCTTGGGTAGAATACATACGTTCGTCCCCCTTGGGTAGGACAACAACCTTAACTTACTAGACATAACTCTATCATTAAGTCCCTCATTTTATATCGACTTAATCGCCGAGGCCAATGGCGAGCGGGTGATTAGTAAATAGCGCAATTAGGTTTGACAAACCTCACACCGTGCCGGTCGGACGGGCGTGTACTAATGGATCATGGCAAACAGTCAATGATGATAGACATTGACTTAGGGCACAACTTACTTTCGTCAGTAGTCGATACGGTAACGGTCTAGTGGTTCACATGGGGAAGCCCCCACTGATTATGGATATGGTTTGGGGAAAAATAAAGATATTGGTTAACTCGTAGTTTGCGAAACAACTTATGGTTTTCAAAACAAACCTTAAAACCAAACAACCAACTGTGAACTCGCTCAACTTTGTTGTTGACTCCTTGTTACATGTCTTGCAGGTCGTTAGGTGCTTATGTAGCTTGCACAGGGAGGAGTGGTCGTTGTGGGACATGGACTGTTGAGTCCCATGTCAAACTTTTAAACTTTGTGAACTTATTACTTATGTTTGGGTTTTTCAATTTATGCTTCCGCTGTTAACTTAAAGTTGGTTATTTTCTTTTGAACACCAATTATATTGTGGTGGGTTTCATTTACTTAAATACGTTGTTCAATATGATTGGTGGCTTGATCCTGGTCATGTCACGCCTCCATGCGGTGATACTCCGCTGGTGGATTCTGGGGGTGTGACAGATTGGTATCAGAGCCATTGGTTATAGTGAACTCGGTTTTAAAAGGGGAAAAACTTTTTGACAAAACCAGACTATAACCTGTACAGTGCTCAACGATCCACAACGACGCTTCGCTCCACGTGCAAGACTCGACACAATAGGTGGTATGATTTATGTTTGTATTACCTACTAGCTAGTTTACATTTACATTGTGTGTTGTTGCACATGGTATGCCCAGTTAGAGTAGTGGCATGTTACCTATTAGCCCGAATGCTCTCTTTATGACACCCAACTATTTACTTGAGATTTGACACTTGGTGATCAAATTCTTTTCCTGTTTTCTCCTCACCCCACTACGACAACTATTTTAAGCGTTCTATTTATTCATACGACTGCCCTGACAAGACGTCGCCGCTACAGCTAGAATTCAGATCTGACCCTCCATGCGTTCGATTTGCACGTCGACATTCACATAGACTAGAACTGACCCAAACGAACTCGGATTTAGGAGAACAATATACCCACGTGTCCATGTTGACAAACCCCATCACCTCCACTAGTCGTCGTCACCAGAAGCGAAGTAGTCACAGTTACATGCATTTGGCGTTGTACAACTCGAAACCCTATCATCCAAACTCTGTTTTGGACCAATGATATACCCATGATGCAACGAACCTTCCTTTGGTGTCGTGCTGCCATCTTTCATTACTGGAACTGTCTTTGGAGAACGGAATAGTTGGCGAAATTCTTCGGTTATTTGTTGGATTTTTGTTTTCACTCAATTCTTCATATGAACATCACCAACCGCTTGTTTCTTCGATCCGCAACCGATATAACAAAACGCTAACAACCATACCACGATTTCCACCGATCACACGATTACCCCCCCCCCCCCCCATTACCCTGTCGGGTGGTTAATTATTATTGTACTTTGATTTACACCTTCGTATACCCAACTTAGCAAGTGGATGCCTCCTAATGATGGGATAGTCTTCGGGACATTCGAGGACGAAGATATGGGTCACTCAACCCACCGGCGAACACGATCATTTATACGACCCACCTTACACTACATGACACGTACTTTAATTTCATGATAATTTTTCTTAAATATGCGGAATCTTTGCACTAGCTCTTGCACCGACACATGATTATTGATTAATGATACGTCCAATTTCTACCATTCGCTTAGATCAAACCATCACTCCCTTACCACATTGACATTACGTTCTCGCTACTCCATGTTGAGATACTAAAACGAACACGCACTAGCTTAGAGAATTTGGAAGGCTCGACCTTCAATCATTAGTGATCACTCCTTGAAACCTTGAGGATGGTGATGTATTGTTGATACGATCATACTCTCTTGAACACGTTTTCGCATCTTTCCTTTGGAACCTCACGACTACGCAGACGTATTTTGGATTCATTTGCATGACCCAAGGAACTCCTCCTAACTTGGTTGCTTACTTGATGAATCGCAAACCCACCTAAGTTCATGGATTCAGGTGAATTGTTCCTCCTACGCATGTGGGCGAGTCCGACTACTTTTGATGGAAGTCTCAGTGAATCTTAACACTACACACTTGTGCGACAATCATGCTGCTATGTTGAATTCTTGTTCTGACTGATTTAACCCCGTGACAGCTATATTCGATCAATGGCATACTTTATCCTAACTATACCTAACTTGCGTACAACCAGCTGTACCTTCGACATCAGGTAAACCCCTGCTAGCGATTATTAAACTCTTATTAATCGATTGCGGCTACCTTTTCTCATGTTTCCCCACCCATACACGTTATACTTTTGAACCCTACGATCGTAAAAGTGTTCCCCGAAGACACTCGCTTGGACAAGTTACGCTCTATGAACGTTACTCAGTGAGCATTGGGCCATGACCATGTTGATACCACAAGTACTTTTCCTTGATCTTGATACGACCGATATGGATCCTCAGACATGATAGATATGTCCCTTGTTTTCATCGACGACATCCTGATCTATTCGAAGAGTCAGGAAGAACACGAGCAACACCTGAGGCTTATTTTGGAACTTCTTCGAACAGAGCAGTTGTATGCCAAATTTTCGAAATGTGACTTCTGGCTTCGCGAAGTCCACTTTCTAGGCCACGTAATAAACAAGGATAGGATTCATGTGGATCCATCCAAGGTCGAATCGATCAAGAACTGGCTTGCACCCCGTACACCAACAGAAATCCACCAATTCTTGGGTTTGGCGGGCTACTACAGACGATTCATCAAGGATTTCTCAAAGATTGCGCAACCTCTCACTTCACTAACTCAAAAGGGTGTCACATATCATTGGGGTGATGCACAGGAATCTGCTTTTCAGTACTTAAAGAAAAGACTTTGTAGCACGCCTATTCTTTCATTACCTGAAGGCACATATGATTTTATGGTTTATTGCGACGCGTCCATACAAGGATTGGGCTGTGTGTTGATGCAACGAGATAAAGTCATTGCTTATGCATCACGCCAACTTAAGGTTCACGAAAGGAACTACACTACACAAAACTTGGAATTGGGAGACGTTGTTTTCGCACTTAAGATATGGAGACATTACCTGTACGGTTCCAAGTGCAGCATTTACACCGATCATAGGAGTCTCGAGCATATCTTCAAGCAAAAGGAGTTAAAAATGCGACAATGTCGATTGGTCGAGCTCTTGAATGATTACAAATGTGCGATCAAGTACCATCCGGGCAAAGCCAATGTTGTGGCCGACGCCCTCAGTCGAAAGGATACTACACCTAAACGTGTGCGAGCGTTACAACTTACCATCCAATCTAGTCTTCCTACCCAGATACGAGATGCTCAGGTTGAAGCGTTGAAAGCAAAGAGAACATCAGGGCTGAGTCCTTACGAGGATCGAGGAAGCGGTTAGAACAAAAGGAAGACGGCGCCTACTATGTAACACGGCGCATCTGGGTCCCACTTTACGGAAACTTACGCGAGCTTGTGATGGATGAAGCGCACAAGTCTCGTTACTTAGTACATCCTGGTTCGGATAAGATGTACCACGATCTCAAGACTACGTATTGGTGGCCTAGTATGAAAGCCAACATAACAACCTACGTCAGTAAATGTTTGACTTGTGCGAGAGTCAAGATTGAATATCAGAAACCATTAGGCCTACTCCAACAACCAGAGATCCCGACATGGAAATGGGAGCAAATTTCCATGGATTTCGTTACTGGCCTGCCTAAATCTTAACGCGGAAATGACACTATTTGGGTGACAGTGGATCGATTGACTAAGTCTGCACACTTCTTGGCTATCAAGGAAACCGACAAGTTTTCTACTCTAGCAGGCGTCTACCTAAAGGAAGTAGTATCAAGGCATGGAGTGCCAACCTCCATCATTTCTGATCGTGACTCACGTTTTACATCTGAGTTGTGGCAAGCTATGCACAAGTCCTTTGGTTCTCGATTAGACATGAGCACGGCATATCATCCACAGACGGATGGGCAATCTGAACGCACCATCCAAACCATTGAATACATGCTTAGGGCATGTGTGATTGATTTTGGTAACGGTTGGGAGCGACATCTACCTCTAGTAGAATTTTCGTATAATAACAGCTGCAACACCAGTATCCAGGCCGCTCCGTTTGAGGCATTGTACGGACGTAAATGCCGATCACCTCTTTGTTGGGCAGAAGTTGGTGACAGCCAAATCACAGGCCCAGAACTTGTGGAAGACACGACTGCGAGGATTGCTCAGATACGACAACGAATGGCGGCAGCTCGTGACCATCAGAAAAGCTACGCTGATAAGCGCAGGAAACCACTCGAGTTCCAGGTTGGGGATCGGGTGCGACTTAAAGTCTCACCTTGGAAAGGTGTAGTTCGTTTTGGCAAATGATGCAAATTTAATCCGCGTTATGTCGGACCATTCGAAATAATTGAGAAAATTGGCAAAGTCGCTTACAAGTTGAATCTACTGGCAGAACCCAGCGGAGTTCACAACGTATTCCATGTGTCGAATCTGAAGAAGTGTCTGTCAGATGAGACCCTCATAGTTCCTCTCAAGGAGCTCCCTATCGACGATCAGCTACGATTCGTCGAGGAACCAGTAGAGATTACCGATCGAGATGTTAAGGTTCTCAAGCGTACCAGAATACCTCTTGTTGGAGTTCGTTGGAACTCCCGTCGTGGCCCAGAGTATACCTGGGAACGAGAAGACCAAATGAGACACAAGTATCCCCAGTTGTTTGAGAAAAGTGCAACTACTACAGAGGCTGAAGCTACTGCGGAATTTCAGGACGAAATTCCAAACCAACGGGGGGATGATGTGACACCCCAGGTGCTAAATTTCGGGACCAAATTTTCTTAACAGAGGGAGAATGTGACAACCCTCATAATTACATGTATCCATACGATTAATTAATATTAAATTGTGCTTAATGATTGTGCAGAAAATTGACTAAATGGTCCTGAATGTTTTCCTAAGTGTTGGGAATTAAAAGTGTTACAAATAGTTACATAAAAGACACTATACGGAATAACCTAGCACTTTAACGAAACGGTATCTAACCGAACAACCGGACATTACCCGGAACACCAAAATTTTGCCAGAAACATTGTTGTATTATTTTTGGACTAGTTATGGTCCCCGAATACCCTAACACATTATGTAATGTACCATACACATATAACACTAGATATTGCACATAACCTCCTAAATATTTACCCACTATCAATCAAATTTTACAATTAACCCCCCCCCCAATCAAAATTCACGGCGCCATGTGGGGGACCCCACCACCTTACTTACTAGATCTCCTATATATTTTATATGATCTTGCTTGAGATCTTGAAAAAATATTGAAATGATCTCTACAAGTATGGTGCTTTAGATTTCAAGATCTTTACATATCATTCCACATCTTCACAAACTTCACACCACCTCCCTCAACTCCTCTCTCTCCCTCTCGGCTCACCCAAGTGCCAACACCATCACCACCTTGTCACCACCATCATTCCATTTTTAAGCCTAATTCAAGTGCAAGAAGGTGATCCATGGAGCTTGGTGTTTAAAGATCTTGAAGAATCTTCATCCTTAGCTTTCATCCATCATTCTTCATCATCATTTTCTCTAGTGATCTTCCCTAGCTTTGAGCTAGTTATAAGTTCTTGATTAACCCTTGTTTACTTTTACTTTGATGGTTAAAAGATGTAGTATGTTGATTATCACTAGAACCCCAAAAGACATGAACATAAATCTTGAACATAAAGATGTAAGATGATGAAATCTTCTTAAAATAATGTTGTTAAATACATGCATGATTTTGATTGTTAGGTATGATGAATCTGTTAGAAAGTAGCATACAACTGCTAAGGATGATACGAAAGTATTTATACAGTTGCTGAACATGATAAAGAAACCCAAAAACTTGTTTTATAAAAGGGTATGTGAAAACAGAAAACTGTTCGGTGTTTATAGCCAAAGTTGGCTATAACCGGGTTATAACTTAATGAAAAAATTGATTTTCTTGAGTCTATAATGTGTTATTTCGAAAAACGCTTCAAATGGCACTGGAATCATATTTTTTTGAGGTCGTTTTCTATTTTTAAAGGGGCCTTTTTCACAGCAGCAAAAGCTGCGTTTTTACTACAGAAAATGTGTGTTATATTTATCGTCATAACTTGAAATCTGTCTTGAATTAGCTCATGAAATTTGTACTGTAGATGACCACTGATGTCCTTGTAATTCTCCAACTGGAATTTCATCAATCAGACTTACGATGAATTTTAAATGAATTATTCCGTGGACTGCATTCAGAAAGTGACGAATCTGATTTCAGTCAGGTAAATGATTTTTTATAAAATATTGGTAATGAATTGGATCCCGATATTTTTACACAACAAAATTTTGATCGTTTAAAACATTCTGTAAAGTTTGGGAATTTTAGGAATAACTTAACTATTTTATTCAAATGCCCGAAAACAGCCTAGTTTTGAATGTTAAAGCTGAAACGACATAAGTAGTAATTTGCGTGTCTAAATGTCGGGTATGTTATCTAAGAATGATCTAACATGTTAAATGTCAATGAAAGTGGTATGTGCAATATCGTATGTTTGCTTTTGAATGGTTATAGATGGGATGTTTATATGGGCGTGAAATGTTAACGTGAGTGCGTGCTATGTGATAGATGCGTATAGAAACTTTGTGTTTTATTTTAAACTATTAATAAACTAAGTGGTAATCATACTAGGACGTGATTGACCAACACCGATTGTTAGCTATTTTATAGAGTTCTACCGAGCAACCCAAGGTGAGTTCACACTCCTTCTAAGGCATGGGATTCCCGGTGGATGGGAATAGGTTAAAGAACTAAAACGGAACCTGCATATCCTCCTTGGGTAGGATATGTACCGCCCTCCTCCATGGGTAGGATGCTAATATTAATCCTGCGTATTCTCCTTAGGTAGAATACGTACGTTCTCCCTCCTTGGGTAGGAAAACAACCTTAACTTACTAGACAAACCTCTATCATTAAGTCCTTCATTTTATATCGACTTAATCGCCGAGGCCAATGGCGAGCGGGTCATTAGTTAATAGCGCTATTAGGTTTGACAAACCTCACACCGTGCTGGTCGGACGGGCGTGTACTAATGGATCATGGCAAACAATCAATGATGATAGACATTGACTTAGGGCACAACTTACTTTCGTCAGTAGTTGATATGGTAATGGTCTAGTGGTTCACATGGGGAAGCCCCCACTGATTATGGATATGGTTTGGGGAAAAATAAAGATACTGGTTAACTCGTGGTTTACGAAACAACTTATGGTTTTCAATACAAACCTTAAAACTAAACAACCAACTGTGAACTCGCTCAACTTTGTTGTAGACTCCTTGTTACATGCCTTGCAGGTCGTTAGGTGCTTATGGAGCTTGCACTGGGAGGAGTGGTCGTTGTGGGACATGGACTATTGAGTCCCATGTCAAACTTTTAAACTTTATGAACTTATTACTTATGTTTGGGTTTTACAATTTATGCTTCCGCTGTTAACTTAAAGTTGGTTATTTTCTTTTGAACACCAATTATATTGTGGTGGGTTTCATTTATTTAATTACGTTGTTCAATATGATTGGTGGCTTGATCCTGGTTATGTCACGCCTCCATGCGGTGATACTCCGCTGGTGGATTCTGGGGGTGTGACACAACTCGTTCATGCCCCGCTCACCTATTCCGCTACAGACCAGGGTACACATAAAAACACTTAAAATCACTAAACCCCTAATTAAAACAACAACTTACATCCTAATCCCTCAACTATTAAAAGTTGCTACTTTACTCCCCCCCCCCCCACTCAAAATGACGGTTCAAATGGGGGTTCCACAAGCCCCCATTTTGTCTCATGATCTTGTAATTTGGATGTTGGATAATATGGTGTTTGAAGGGAAGATGAAAGCATGAGATTATAACTAGATCCTTATCTTCATTCCTTATCATTTTCACCTACAACTTGCAAACATCTTCTTCCCCTCTTCTACCTCTAAACTTTCAGCCATCACCACCATTAAATCATCTTCAATTTTTCATTCACTTCCAAGCCATTCCAAGGAGTATCAAGTGTGTCGCAATCCTAACTAAGAAGGTTTCAAGTCTTGGAAGCTCAAGGACGACTCAAGTGAGCTATTAACCACCACTTTCATCATCTTATCATCTACTTGTTCTTTTTGCCTCTTCCCTAGCCAATAGTGCTAGTTGTGAGTCTTCTAACCCTTCATTTTGATGCTCATTAGTAGTATAATGAAGATGTACAAGTTAAACCATCAAGAATACTAAACTTTAAAGTATGAACATAATAAGAAATAACAAGATCTAACATAAATATGTGATTTTTGTTGTTATGTGAAGTTGTTATGAAGTTGATGTTGTTTGTTTTATGATATGGATGAAATCCATCACATGCATGCTTATTAGAAGAGTAGATCTAACAAGTATATATATATATATATGGATCTTGAAAGATCCATGATGAACATGTTAGTAGACTTGAAGATCTTGAAATATGAACTTCTAAGGATGTTTAAAATGATATGTTTATGGTTATAAACTCACTAACAAAGTGGATGAACAAGTTTTCAAAAATGAGTTTCTACAAAGTTTGTAAAATTTAACAAATAAGTCTTGATTCAAGTAGATCTACATGTTAAAAGTATGAATCTAAATTACTACAAGTTCATATGAAATTTTAAGTTTGTTAGCATGAAAAGTGTGGATGCTTTTGTATATTGTTACTTGCAAGATTGTTGTTGGATGAATGTTGAGATTTAAAAGAAAATTAACACATGTTTACAAACATGGGAAAACCTCTATTTTTGGGGAAACTATGGCAAAATTTTTGTAGAATTTAATATATTCTATTCATATATCTAAATAAGATTCTCTTCATAAAAAAGAAATATAAATATGCAAATATCTGTTAAAATTGGATCAAAAATTACTCGAAACACTTAGAAAAATATATTTTTACAAGAAAAATGTTCAAAGTGTTTAGCCATAATTTCTCCCAAATTTTCATACAAAATATAAGATAAAAAATAGTTTTTTTTCTTAAAGATTAAAATCGATATAAATATATATAATTAGGTAAGTTATATATATTTAGTGGTCACCCAAAAATTGTGTGTTTATGTGTATATTATGTGTAATATGTATTAGTATACATGTAGGGTTCAAAAACTACAAAATACACACAAAAGATACAAATATAAAATACACCAAAAAATACCACAAAAGAGAAATAAGTATAAAAATACTTATACTTGCCCAAGTGGTGTATGGACAAAAATACAAAAACATATACTTATATATATTTCCTTTCCAAGAATTATGGACTTTGTACTTTATGGACAAATACATATATATGAAGTAGCAAAATATATATATATTTAACTAGTGTGACAAATATATATATATATATATATATATATATATATATATATATATATATATATATATTCAATAAGCCTTAAAACTATATTATTTTTAAGATGTATAATTCCGGAAATTATAAAACCATAAGATATGATTTTTGACATTAAACACAAGATACATAAGTGTTTACACCTAAATACATGTATACTTGCCTAAGTATACATTTGGTAAAATTACAAATATATTTATACTAAAATAATATTGAAAATATTATTTACTAAACGTATAAATCGAAGTTGACTTGGTCAAACAAATACAAGGACAAGAATACACAAAATAATACAAGAATACGTATACAAAGATAAGTTAAAAATATATTATTTAATTTTAACACAAATCATATACAAAAATTCAATATATATATTTATTTATTTATTTGAGAATATATATATATATATATATTTACATTTACAGATAGAAAATACAATTTAAAATAACGATAACCAGACAAACGGGTGAAACCCGACTAAAATGGGCACGACCCACACATGTGTCGGACATGCACATCTTACTCGTGCGAGGCATGAATCTGTAAGAGGAACTAGATCCGTTAACACAACTCACAAATATACAAAACTATATATATTTTGTAAAATATATAATGACAACTCTAGTACATATATACCTAAGACAAAGAAAATTCCTGAACAAGATGGATAACTTGTACATAGTAATCGTAAGCTTAGATGATTAACATATTTACGACACTTATAAGTTACGTCACGAACCAAGAGGAGTATCTATAAAGTTATTACGCATCATGACGCAAAACTGTGAGTTCGTGTCCCCTCTTTTAAACGTTTACCAGTTTTCTAAACTTTTGGTGAAAATACATGTACAAATGGTATGCTAGACTATGGGAATGAAACAACTAGATCATGTGCGAATAGGGTTGTACTTAAGCACCATTGATCTAAGGTTAGACCGAGGAACGGAAAGGGGTAGATCTATTGGGTTTTGATGAGCCACACTCTTGGTCCACATTGACCCACATGGAAGAGTGCTTTTGTGTCCCAGTTGAAGGTAATCGGTACAAAAAATCGTCATCGTGGATTGCTTCCTATGTCGTAACACATATTAATGTACTTGCAAAACATTAATGATCAACGATTTCATTTACGTTTACATACTGCTTTTCATACAAATACATTTCACATTTTACAAATATACATTTAATACAAATTAACTGCATGAATTCACCAATTTTGTTGACGTTTTTCAAACATACATGTATTTTAGGAAATTAGTGGAATCTTTGCGGGAACCTTGCTTCAAGATGTCAAACGTCATAACTCCGTGACACTTTTGTTCGATTGTTCATCATATCTCGCCTCCTTGCAGTGATATGGGGAACAAATCCTTTATCTTTTAGAACTTGAAGTGATGTAAACACTATTACTAACTCATGTTTGTATTTGAAACTTATGAATGGTATTTGGAGTTTATTTTAATCATATAGTATATTTGCTAATTCGTATGCAATGAGAATCAATCACGATCACACCTCGTGCTTCCGCCGATGACCGGGTGTGACATTGCGTACGTGATTTGGACTTTGTGCAAGAATTTTTCTACACATAAACATATATATATATATATATATATATATATATATATATATATATAGGGAGGGAGAGAGAGGTAGGCTAATGTACAAGAGTGTCATAATGTGCAAAGCGTACGCGAGTAAATAACGCATGTTATAAAACTCAAACCCTAATCATGTATGACCAAAAATTACATAATAACACATGAAGAAAACACATAATCACGTAGTCACGAATAGCATCACATAATCATGCATAACATCACATTAATTACGCATGAATAAATACCTAATTACACTAATCACACACATTAAAGAATCACATGCAGCACAATCTCCTATTTGTGTATGCTTCGCATGATAGTCACACTTGTATTTTACACTTTCTCTCTCTCCCTCTCTCTCTCTCTCTCTATATATATATATATATATATACACACACACACTAGTTGTTTACCCGCGCGATGCAGCGGGAAACATATCACTTAGGGAGACTACAAATAAAGGGGATTTTTAGGCCATAGTTTATTAATAAATAAAACCTTTGCAAGGATACAATTCAATCAAAATGGAAATTTATTTCATAATACTAACATACAACAGAAGTATCATTCTAGCATCCGTTTACAAGTATCATCAACAGTCAATGCAAATATAAAGGCTGCAGAAGTTGGACCCATGTTCCAGAAGATAAAAACAAGTATTGCATAAGTTTTAGAAAATAAAAAACGAGCTTTTTATAACAAAGCAGTTAGGAGGGTCTAAAAATGTAACCAAATAGATATATATGAATACATATACAAAAACTTCCAGTTGAAATGCAATATGCTGAACACTATAAATTTGCTAACAAAATTACAACGATAAACATTAATTGATCAAAAATAAACATTATAAATTTGTAACAATATTTACTATGATTTGTTTCTGTGTTAATCTCATGATAATGCTTTTTTATAATTTTTCTTTGCTTTTTGGGGGAAGATGGGTGCTTCTCTCAATAGGGCATACAAGACAAAGGTTATTGGTGGGAGCCCTCCATATTTAACATATAAAGCTTTTTAAACGTTAAATATGGCAGGCTGCCACCAATTGTATGCCCTAGGAGACAAGCACCTATCTTCCCCTTACAAAGATGAAACGCGTGGCCTGTAGAGGGTTACTTGCGAGCCGATAACATCATCATGTCCGGTTCTACGTCGAAGAATCAAACAACATTAAAACAATACCCATTCGAGATGAACGATTGAAAACCATCACTGCGTCTGTGCTCGCTTTCAGCCGTTCATCTCGGAATGGGTGTTGTTTTAATGTTGTTTCATTCTTCTACGTAGAACCAGACAGGATGATGTTATTTGTTATTATTTTCTTGCAGCTGTGCTCGCTGCGGCTCCGATAGTACCAGCAGGTAACCCTCTACTGGCCACACGTTTCATAAATATAGAACACTCCTTGATAGCGTGAAACTTTCTTAGCTAACTTCCCTTGAACTTCTACATCCTACCAAAAGAAAACAAAACGTATAGATAATGATTAATTAATATACCCTGAAAAATTTATAACTAATCAAGAAAATTATATTTTACAAACCTGATAAAAAACAACCTCCTCTGTTTGCTCCAAATGAACCGATTCAAGATGGTTAATCTTCTAAGTGATTGACATGTTGAATGGGTTAGCCCCATTTCAGAAAAATGCAAATGCGCCGTAACTTAAACCCACAGCCTAAATAGCTTGTTATCGCACGTAAAGGCGCCGCAACTTAAGCCCCATTCCTGCAAATGCAAACGTAAGTGCCACATGATCACCCTGAAACTACAAACTTTTTTAGTTAATAGTGGGCGATAGTTTACATCACGATAATCGTTTCCGTTAATTTATCAATCCTCTCATTATACACTCTTGCGTGACTGTGTACACTTTGATTTTACATCTCTCATAACACAGCCGTATACTCTATCAATACTGTGACACCCCAGGAAAATCAGGAAACCACGCAACTTAACTAGCTCCCTCAGTAAACACGTGCTAAATTTCGGGACGAAATTTTCTTAACAGGGGGAGAATGTGACAACCCTCATAATTACATGTATCCGTACGATTAATTAATGTTAATTAAAGTGCTTAATGACTGTGCTGAATTACTTGACTGCTTTCTGATTACACCATCATACTTACATGTGCTTTTTAACATACTAGTCTTGTGCAGAAAATTGACTAAATGGTCCTGTATGCTTTCCTAAGTGTTGGAAATTAAAAATGTTACAAAGAGATATATATAGGACACTAAACGGAATAACTTAGCACTTTAGCGATCCGGTATCTAACCGAACAACCGGACACTACCCGGAACACCAAAATAATGCTAGAAGCATTGTTTTTATTTTTCTGAACTAGTTATGGTTCCCGAACACCATAACACACCTTACTATTACATAAAACTTAAACACTTAAACTAAACACTTACTTTCTAACCAAATTAACTAACTAATATTTGAAACCAAACCAATACCCCCCCCCCTCAAAACCGGTTATGAACATGGACCCCACATTGTGATTTTTTTCATTATTTTAATAGATTATGTCATATCCTTTAGAAACACATTATACATTAGATAATACTATGTTGGATGGTTATAATATAAACCCACAAGTCCACCATTCTTACACATTTCTCACAACTCAACACACACCAAACTCCTTTCTTCCTCCCTTGGTTCGGCCGCAAACAACATGTCACACCCTCAAATTACCACCTAGGGAGTGTCCCTGTTAGGCGTGTGACCCCTAGTAATGAGCCACCAATTACGTTGAATCCATAAGTTTAAGATAAAGTTTCATCATTTAATAATAATAAAATCTAAACATAAGTAATTCAAAGACCATCAAGTTCAGCGGAAGCGTTAACGTAACATAATGTAAATACTTTCCAAACAACCATAGTAATTAAATGTTTGATAAATAAACCCATCAATGCATCCATGACCACTCACGCCCTCCAGCCAGCAAGTTCCTGTTCCCAAGTACCTAACGACCTGCGAGCATGTAACAAGTGTATCAGACAAAGCTGGCGAGTTCACAGTTTTGGAAAACGTTTGTTACCAGTTGTATGTAAAACAGTTCGCTGAAAAATGCAAGTAATATTGTTAATATCTCCTTTCCGAACAAGACGGCTCCTGAAATACATGACTGCCCTTCCCACGTACTCCTATCTAGTACTGGGCCCCGACTGGGTCATTAGTTCACATCCGTCCTATCTAGGAGCGGTGTGAGGGTGCCAAACCTAAGTAGCGCTACCAACTAATACCCGTTACCCTCCAGGTAACATAATAAGGGACTTACGAGAATGATAGGTGAGAATATTAACCAATACACCCGTTTTTACCCAAACCACTGACTGTCCCCAACCACTGGGACGCATGCTCGAATCTAGTGAACTCACCTCGGTTTGCTCGGCTGGTAATTTACTTGTCAAATCTCTTTAGTCACTTAAGTCCTAACATTGTTACCATGTCCATTAGGTTCGTATTCAGATAGCGGCACATATACACGTATTCAACACATAACACAAGTATCACGTAAGTAGTAGTTTATACTAACAGTACTCGTTCATCTAGGTTGCATAGTTCAAGTGGTTGATCGCATACGCTGTGGACATGTGTAATACATAGGTGGCAAGTATGGACACTGACCATGTAGTTTCATACAGCATAATACACGGCACCGTTCAATCATGTATTTGAAAATCAGTTTACATAAAGTTCACGTAGGACTCGTAATCATAACGTGTGTACATGAAATCAGTCAACAAATGGTACGTATCAGTCCACCTACTCATGCATATCCAAAGTCCACGGAGGTGTAATAATACTCATAGTCAAGTGTACCGTTTTGACAACATTTATAAGCAAACTCAAGATATGTTTATTCACAGGTTTACATGTTCTAACTCTCAGTCTGTTTGTGAGAATCTAGCCCAGCGACGAAACATCTTTAAAGGCCGACTAAACCACACAAACAAACTCTAGTCACTACAGCAGATCATATCACCATCTTTGTTCCATGTGTACTAAGATTATAATATGCATATTATCCATGAAGTTGAGCCGCCATTTACATCAATTTCGATTACACACAAGGCATCATCTTAATGTTTAATACCCATGCATTGCTTTTCTGACAATTCATTAAAACAACCACATGGCTTGGACAGATCTCACATGGGTCCCCTTTTCTATCTCTAGGTTAGTGACTTTGCATGATTTTCAACACTTATGATTGGACCGTTTACACAATGTTTACATCAATTCCCTAGGATATCATGTGATGACTAACATTCATTTATCTCTTAACAGAAATCATCAAAACATCACCATCATAATCAATCGCACGCATAATCATTGCTAAGCTATATTCATTTACATGATCGGCTTTATAATAACGATATTATCGAACATCGATCACAACATACATTATCATTCATGTATTACACTAATCGAACAGTATGATGGATAAATCAGCCATTTACCATATAATCATATATGCACAAAACACTTATCGGATCCATGATCATAACAACAACACATAGCATCTTCAGTTGCATATTCGTGAACAATAATTTACTATGAACAATCAATGAACCAATAATACACAAACAATATATTCAATGACATCGATCAATAACATTAAGTAAAAGAGCATTGTACTAACCGAATTGGAAGAGAGAAGAGGGGGGGGGGGCTGCCGTCCAACTTGGGGTTATTAGGGTTTGTTATAATATCTCATTCTAGTTTACGTAATCCACAATTCTCTAATATATAACTTGAAGTCTTGAAACATAATGTGGGCTCATAAATCATGTATCAAGTCTTAACAGTGGGCCGACTTGCATTAAAGTGATGACTATAAGGCCGGCCCAAGCGAGTTGGGTTTACGTATCACTTGGGTTCAGGCTCGGTTTGGATCTCAGGGAGTGTAGGCCGAGGTAATAGTGAGATGGCCCAAGTCTTTATGCAATCCAACTCAGCCATTATACACATAAGGTAGCCCAATAACCCACTCGGTCAAACACACCATGTTTACATAAAACAAGCTTGCCATGGCCAGGAACATAAACGAAGAATGAAGAGAAAACAAGGTTTCGAGATTACGCTATACCCTGAGAGTTCGGGTTGTCACATCATCCCCAACTAGAAAGAAATTTCGTCCCGAAATTTGAAATGTAAACCAAAAGTAGTGAGGTGATAGATCAGAATGACTGTGGACTTTCCGCGGGTACCACATCATCCCAACTTGAAAGGGAATTTCGTCCCGAAATTCGCTAGTGACAGCAATAGCTGATTCGACCGCCTGAATGATTGAGGATACCAATGCTTAATCAGATCTTTGCGTTCCCACGTGGACTCCGGTCCACGTCTGGAGTTCCAGCGAACTCTCACGATTGGAAGTCGACTATGCTAACGAATCCTGATGTCCTGGTCCATGATTTCAGTAGATTCCTCAACAACTGCAATTTGTCTAACGAAGGTGTCACAAGTGTTTCATCGGCCAAACGCTGCCTTAGATTCGAGACATAAATGACATCATGCACGTTACCCAATTCGTCGGGTAACTCGAGTTAGTAAGCGACGTGACCGATTCTTTCCAGAATTTCTGAATAATTCAACGTAACGTAAATTAAGCCTGTCACGCTTCCCAAGCGTACCACACCCTCCCAGGGCGAGATTTTCAACATGATACGGTCGCCTAAAGCGAGCTCCCAGTGTTTCCTAAGCTTATCAACTTTTCCGACAGACATGCGTTGCCGCCAAACGATTTCAGATCTGGTCAATCTTTCCAGGGGTTTTGAGTGCAGGTCCTAGACCCGTGATTAGGTTGTCACCCTACTCTAATCCAACAAGGAGTTTAACGTTACTGCTCAGGTAATGCCTCAAACAGAGCTGTCTGAATACTAGAATGGTGACAGCTACGGTAGACCTCAGCCAAAGGTATGTGTCCTCCCAATTTTACTAAGTCAATCACACACATGCTCGTAGCATGTCTTCAAGTGTCAGGATGGTGCGTTTACTCTAATCGTTTGTCCTATGATGATAAGTAATGCTCATGTCTAGACGTGAGCCAAGAATGTTGTGTAATGCCTGTTATAAATCAGATATAGATTCAAATCAGAGATAACAGGAGTTGGCACCTCGTGCCCAAAAAGGCCGCCTCTCTCAGAGGGATATTCACCAGCTGTGAAGACTCGTCAGTTTCCCTGATTGCAAGAGAGTGTACTGGTTGCATAAGACAATCAACGATCACCCAGGTGATATTGTTTCCGTTCCGAGTTTTAGGTAGACAGTGACAAAATCCGTGGCAGTCCATTCTTATTTCCAAGTGAGGGTTTCTGGTTGCTGACACAAACTAGAAGGTTTCTGATATTCCACCTTGACTTTCGCGCAATACAAACGTCGTTCACATGCTTTGCTGTGTAGGCCTTCAAGCCCAGTCGCTAGTACAAGGTCCTTAGATCCTAATATTTTCCATCAAAATCCAGATGACTAGAATTTCGAGGCTGGCGTGCTTTGCTCAACACAAGTTCCCTTAGATTGCTGGATAGTGGAGTCCTTAGTCGTTCCATGAAGTGGCGAATATCATCCCACTCGTCAAAAATTAATTCTCCGTGCCCCGCGTGGACCCAACTGGAAAATTCTCTTCCTTCTTTTCTTCGGTTTGAGCAGAGCAAATCTGATCAGGTTAGAGTCGATGGTGTGCTGCGAGGCTTGTACACGTCTAGGTCTCACAGTCGAAATCATTCGAGGGTTCCATCCAGCGATGTCATTACATGTTTTAGCTCTTCGAACCACGGTACACGGGAGGCCCTTCTGATTGGTCTACGGCGCATTTGGTACCGTCCAAGTAATGCCTCCAACTTAAATCCAAGACCATAGTTTCCACCCTAGGGTGTGAGTCGCGCAATTCTTCTTGTTAATCCACCACATAAGCCATCACCTTCTCGTGTTGCATAGGCGTGTAACTGGGACTCTGATTCAAACCATCATGGTATACCACTAAATCACCCGTACCCTCGGGTGAAGACGATGCTCAGTACATTGTAGTATTGGGTCTCGAAAGCTGAAAAGATGCTCTCCTGTTTGTCTCCCTCGAGTGCACAACACCCTGCTGTGCTAAAGAGATTAAAGCAGCGCTATCTTCGAAAATCCCCTGATGAATCCGTGATGGCATCTAGCGTGGCTAAGAAATTACTGTATCCTCAAAAGACTCTCTGGTGCTGATCAAGTTCTAATAAAATAGACCTTAGTGATACCCACGTGTGTTCCCACTTCGTTGATTACATGACCAAAAATTGTACCTCTCGATTCCAGAAGTTACATTTAGGTAGACTTCGCGTGGAGTTGCTCCTTCCCTAGGAGTTCTAGGATGAAATACAGGTGCCGCTCATGGTGTTCCTTTCTCCTGACAGTGATTCTAAACATCCTAGATGAACGCGGTTGACGAATCTGGCGAGACGAGGTTGACACATACTATTCCTGTGATCCTTGAGGCTGCTGGTGTGTTGGATATCTTAAATAACTTTGAACAGAAAATCGTAGTGGCCATACTGGATCTGTAACGCCGTGTTAGGAATCATCCTCCCTATGGTCTTCCATCAGATGATAATTTGTTCGTTAGTCAATCCTCGAATGGGAGCTCGACCCTCGCCACTACTCAACAGGTTGTCAAATACATGGTCGAGGCAAACGGTTCTTGATTGTCACCTTGCTGAGTTCTGGATAATCAGTACACATACGAAAAGGCTTTATCTTCCCGAATATAGCTGGGGCTCCCCAAAGCGAACAAAAACTATGTCCAATAAAACTCCTGTCCAACAGTTCCTGTAGATAGTCCTTGCAACCCTCCTGGTGCAAGACGGTATGTAGCACGAGTAATCAGGGCTGCCCCTGTCGTGAGATCAAACTGAGATTCTGCCTAACAGTGGTGGAAGTAAGTCTGAAAGCTCCTCGGGTAGCACACTGAGAGGAATCACGAACATTTGGTGGATCCTCGATCCTCTCTTTCTCATACTCAACGTCAGTAACGGTTGTTACGTAGAGGGGTGATCCCTCCTTAGACACTCTTGGGCCTTCATTGCTGAAATGATGCTAACCTTTACACCACACCGATGCTTTAGGACAGACGACGATTCCTCACAAGGTATATCCGCACGTTATCTGGATAACCAATCCGCACTAGCTACTACAATAAAACTATCAAGGGTAGATGTCGAACACTTGCTCCACAAGGTCAAGTTTGCATCCCAACCAACCTATGAGGTTTCGATTATCTTGCCCTCGGTCAATTCCACAACAGGTTCGGTTTCAAGAAGCATCAGAGTCAAGCAAAACAGTGACGAAGCGATTAGTTACCAAGAACGTGTAGGCCACCATATTGTTATAATCCTGGCGTCGCCCACGCCGAACCTAAATGTCCTTCGCGAGTACCATATCCAATGTTATTACTACTTAGTGTTGTTGCTACTGCTACTAGAATTCTCGAAACTGTCATTGCTCCCTGGGTTGTTGGAGTCTTGCCTTAACATCGGCCATTCCCGGTTGAAGCCACCATCGTTTCCATACCGAAAGTCATGATTTGCAAGTACCGTACTGTCATCGTGACTATTGCTTCTAGTGCCGTTGCTCGAAATGGAGTCCTGCGATCTTTCACCAACAATGCCCAACTCTTCACATTCCGCGCCACGTTCCATGGCGTTACTCATTGTGCTGGCAGTTACACATTCCACATCATGGTCAATTGTCATCGCTTATGTCCCGATTCGTTTGGAGTCAAATCATTGATATTCGTTGCCAGTAACTTGAGTCGTTCAAATGCTGAAGTCGGTAAAATACTACATTTACCCTCTTGTCCATCGTTCTTCCAAGTTGATTAAATACTACCCGGTTTGCTGCGAGAGTGTTGCAGAAGTGATCGCACTTCTGGATCTAATGCGCCAAATCTTTGAGTTCCACCATACGATGAGAAGTGAGAAAGGTTAATCATTGACGTTGCAATATCCAATTCAGGGACGCTTGTACCAGCACCTAACATTCTACTCGGTTCGCTAGGCGTTCAGAGGGGTGTTCGGATAATACTTGATAGCATCGAGATTCGAAAGGATTCAGAAAGAGGTGAAAAGGTCACATTCGAGTAGGTGACAATCACTGTTATCATTCCTATGAGTTTGTTACGTTTCACACTGATCAAATAACAGAGCGGAACCCCTCTCACATTCGTTAAGCCTCACTGGGATTCGCATGCACCCCACATTATTATTATGTGTGCACCCATAATAATAAGGCATTTTGCATGCTTATCTCAGTGTCTCTTAACACGCGCAAAAAGTTTCCCCTCATCCAAACAGCAAACGAAAGGTATTACAGGGTTAAGAATCACAATAAGCAATGGGTAGTGTCACACTAACAGATCACATAACAGGGGTTGGTAACATAAGGGCTCATACTGTTGTGGCAAGTATGAATTCACGTGTAATGTTATACATAAGTGTACACTAGATATACTATGCAATAGCAAATGGGAAACGAACCTTGCAGTCTGGGGCTAAGTGTCATGGTCGATTTCGGATTTGTTCGGTTATAGTCTGGTTTTATAAAAAAAAAACGTTTTAAAACCAAGTTCATTATAACCAGTGGCTCTGATACCAAACTGTCACACCCTCAAATTACCACCTAGGGAGTGTCCCTGTTAGGCGTGTGACCCCTAGTAATGAGCCACCAATTACGTTGAATCCATAAGTTTAAGATAAAGTTTCATCATTTAATAATAATAAAATCCAAACATAAGTAATTCAAAGACCATCAAGTTCAGCGGAAGCGTTAACGTAACATAATGTAAATACTTTCCAAACAACCATAGTAATTAAATGTTTGATAAATAAACCCATCAATGCATCCATGACCACTCACGCCCTCCAGCCAGCAAGTTCCTGTTCCCAAGTACCTAACGACCTGCGAGCATGTAACAAGTGTATCAGACAAAGCTGGCGAGTTCACAGTTTTGGAAAACGTTTGTTACCAGTTGTATGTAAAACAGTTCGTTGACAAATGCAAGTAATATTGTTAATATCTCCTTTCCGAACAAGACGGCTCCTGAAATACATGACTGCCCTTCCCACGTACTCCTATCTAGTACTGGGCCCCGACTGGGTCATTAGTTCACATCTGTCCTATCTAGGAGCGGTGTGAGGGTGCCAAACCTAAGTAGCGCTACCAACTAATACCCGTTACCCTCCAGGTAACATAATAAGGGACTTACAAGAATGATAGGTGAGAATATTAACCAATACACCCGTTTTTACCCAAACCACTGACTGTCCCCAACCACTAGGACGCATGCTCGAATGTAGTGAACTCACCTCGGTTTGCTCGGCTGGTAATTTACTTGTCAAATCTCTTTAGTGACTTAAGTCCTAACATTGTTACCATGTCCATTAGGTTCGTATTCAGATAGCGGCACATATACACGTATTCAGCACATAACACAAGTATCACGTAAGTAGTAGTTTATACTAACAGTACTCGTTCATCTAGGTTGCATAGTTGAAGTGGTTGATCGCATACGCTGTGGACAGGTGTAATACATAGGTGGCAAGTATAGACACTGACCATGTAGTTTCATACAGCGTAATACACGGCACCGTTCAATCATGTATGTGAAAATCAGTTTACATAAAGTTCACGTAGGACTCGTAATCATAACGTGTGTACATGAAATCAGTCAACAAATGGTACGTATCAGTCCACCTACTCATGCATATCCAAAGTCCACGGAGGTGTAATAATACTCATAGTCAAGTGTACCGTTTTCACAACATTTATAAGCAAACTCAAGATATGTTTATTCACAGGTTTACATGTTCTAACTCTCAGTCTGTTTGTGAGACTCTAGCCCAGCGACGAAACATCTTTAAAGGCCGACTAAACCACACAAACAAACTCTAGTCACTACAGCCGATCATATCATCAACTTTGTTCCATGTGTACTAAGATTATAATATGCATATTATCCATGAAGTTGAGCCACCATTTACATCAATTTCGATTACACAAAAGGCATCATCTTAATGTTTAATACCCATGCATTGCTTTTCTGACAATTCATTAAAACAACCACATGGCTTGGACAGATCTCACATGGGTCCCCTTTTCTATCTTTAGGTTAGTGACTTTGCTTGATTTTCAACACTTATGATTGGACCGATTACACAATGATTACATCAATTCCCTAGGATATCATGTGATGACTAACATTCATTTATCACTTAACAGAAATCATCAAAACATCACCATCATAATCAATCGCACGCATAATCATTGCTAAGCTATATTCATTTACATGATCGGATTTATAATAACGATATTATCGAACATCGATCACAACATACATTATCATTCATGTATTACACTAATCGAACAGTATGATGGATAAATCAGCCATTTACCATATAATCATATATGCACAAAACACTTATCGGATCCATGATCATAACAACAACACATAGCATCTTCAGTTGCATATTCGTGAACAATAATTTACTATGAACAATCAATGAACCAATAATACACAAACAATATATTCAATGACATCGATCAATAACATTAAGTAAAAGAGCATTGTACTAACCGAATTGGAAGAGAGAAGAGGGGGGGGGCTGCCGTCCAACTTGGGGTTATTAGGGTTTGTTATAATATCTCATTCTAGTTTACGTAATCCACAATTCTCTAATATATAACTTGAAGTCTTGAAACATAATGTGGGCTCATAAATCATGTATCAAGTCTTAACAGTGGGTCGAGTTGCATTAAAGTGATGACTATAAGGCCGGCCCAATCGAGTTGGGTTTACGTATCACTTGGGTTCAGGCTCGGTTTGGATCTCAGGGAGTGTAGGCCGAGGTAATAGTGAGATGGCCCAAGTCTTTACGCAATCCAACTCAGCCATTATACACATATGGTAGCCCAATAACCCACTCGGTCAAACACACCATGTTTACATAAAACAAGCTTGCCATGGCCAGGAATATAAACGAAGAATGAAGAGAAAACAAGGTTTCGAGATTACGCTATACCCTGAGAGTTCGGGTTGTCACACAACAACCCCACTACCACCATCATCACTTCATCTTACATACATTCCACACATATACAAGGGTGTTAGAAGGTGCACAGCGAAGCTTGGAGCTTTCGGAAGTTCAAAGACCTTCTTCGTTTGCTATTAACCACCTCATTTCTTCTCTTGAACATCCCTAGCCTTGAGCTAGTGGTAAGAACATCCTACACTTCATATTTCATCTTATTTAAGTGGTTAAAGTAGGTTACATGATGATAAACTTAAAGAACACTAAGAAACTTGAACTTGAAACATGAACATAAGCTAAAGTTATGAAGAAATCATGTTGTTTAGTGTTGATATACTTAATGATTGTTGATTGTTTGTAGAAATAATGTTGGTCATCATGTAGTCTTGCTAGATCATGATTAAAAACATAATCTAGCAAGATGAGAGGATGAACATGTTAAAGGTTATGGATCATCCTCACTAAAGTCATAAACTTGAATGAATATAATGTTTCTTGTAAAATGATGAACAAAGTAAGTTGGAAGTTGTAGGATCTTTTTTAGACCCGAACGAGTCGATCAGAAGAGTTTATCTCAATATGAAAGGCGGAAACAGACGTATCGAGTTCAAATCAGCTGAATTATCACTTTAAACAGTCCGTATATTAATTTTAGATCAAAAACAAGTATGTGGACACTTCGGCAGCACTTCGTTACACTGACCGGAAAAGTTACAAATGAAATGGCACTCAAGGTATATATAAGTGTGCTGATTTCGTTTGAAGCACATTCAAACGAAATTAACAAGTTTGATTTCATTTGAAATGGTCATGTACCATTTCAAACGAAATTACCTATGTATACACTTTCTCGTATTTCGTGCCCTTATCTATCTAGTACAACATAAGACTCGATACAAGACGAAGTCGACAGACGCATGCACCAACAGACTCCCCCTCGAATGCTGACGAGTCTTAAGTGTCGAGTCTTCGCATCTTCAGTCTTTATCAGTCCTCTTGAACTCTTTGAAGTATCTTGACACTGTAAAGCATCCTCAATCTCTCTCTTCTCATCTCTTCCTCGAATGTTGATAATCTCCCGGATCTGAGCCTGGCTCTCAAGCTTTCTAATTCTCTTGATCAGATTCTCTAGAATCCTTAAGTTCATCAACATCAGCAGTTCCAGAATCGTAACCTGACTCACACTTTCTACAGGTTCAAAATCAATTCCTGGCTCTATCCTGCACAAAAACTCTACCCAACAATAAATTTTCTGATGACCACTTGTAAAATCAATCTCAGACTCTGATGAATCACTTGTGGATAAGATATTCAAACAATGATTTTACAATTTTAAACTTTGATGAACCACTTGCAGGAATAACGTTTTTCTTTTCAAAACAAACACTCTCCCAACCCTAATTGTCATCATATTTAGCACATGGAATTTTGAAAATTAGCTCTCTAACATCAGTTGTCGAAAATCTTTTTGTATTTTTCAAAATTTATGCTAAAACACACTGAAAATCTTTTTGGATTTTTGAACATAGAATGAAATGCAGTAGAGAAATATTTACAAACATTATTTTTGTGAGTTTGTGTAAGAGGATCATATCAGTTTATGAGACAAATCACTAACACCATTAAGCTTAAAACATTTTAAGTTCTAAACGATTCACTTAGATTGTCAGTATACTGATCCACTTAAATTTTCACACAAATTTCAACTGTTTCGAGATACGAGATTAATGTTTTAAGCACTTAAACTTAATCGCGTGTCCCACCTCAGAATATACTCCCGTATCCAGATCCCAATATTCAGTCTTATAGGTGAGTATACCTAGATGATATCTGTAAGGGGTTAAATTGCGAAAACCGTGAGCGCTCAGGTCAGAACATCCGTTCAGCAGAGAGATGACGGCTTCGACTTTTGGTGGTCCCCTTTAGAGGATCTTTTTTACAACAGCAATGAATATCAATTATATTGTTTCATCATTTTTGCTGAGGGCGGCGCTATATTTCAAGCAAGCGTAAAGTATTCTCCGGGGACTAGGCCATTGCTTCCGCATTATCAGAAGTCCCGGGATAATACCCCAGATATCACTGAGCATAAAGACCTAGTATCCCAGAAAGAGGGACCTTTCAAACAAGATTTCGGGGGTTACCCATATATCCGAGAAATGTTCCCCACGATATAAGCAAGTTTGAAATTTAGGTTTATATGTCATCACAATTTACTAAATGTGCAAAAATCTACTGGCATATCATCAGTGAGACCGTTAATCACATTTGACTTTACAATTCTTTAGCATGTTGTGATAGTCCACTGATGTACTATCATTTCCTCTTTTATACAACAAAACTCATTTTGTATTTTATCATGTTTTTATCTTTTTCAAATTTTCAAATGTTTTTGGATTTTCTGAAATTTCTTACTCCCCCTAAAATGCAAACACATTTAAAGGAAAATTGAAAACAAACTATACAAGTAAAATAACAACTGATATCAAATCACTTCAATTCGCCATCCACTTGGCATAAACAATCAGAACTCCCCCTCACAACAAAACATTTTCCCATTGTGATTTCAAAACACTTAAGTTTGTTTTAATCAAATGGTTTTTCGGAAAATTAGTTTTGTTGATTGATTTTTCCATATGTAGGTTAGGGATAAGATCATCACATTGTTTCTCAAAATACCACATGTAAGAATGATCTAATCAAGTTCAACCTAATGACCTTGATTAACCTTCTTATAAAAACACAACCTCTTTTTCAACCACATGGCTTACCAACCAATACCTCATGTAGGTTGAATTCTCAAGATGCCGATTCCTACTCCTCACTTACCAACCTGGGAGTTCCGGCAAGTCATACTTTTGACCAATTTTTAGTTTTTCAAACAAAACAATATAATAATGATGTCGTTTCCTGCTCCGTGATTACCAACTTGGGAGCTCCGGCAAGTCCAGATTTTTACTGTTCATAATATGTACCATCCCAGTCACAAACCAGGGATGATACTTTATCTTGCTTCTTTGTTTTCTTCTCGTAAAATTCCTTGACTCCTTTTACCTTCCTGTCAACCATTTTTCCAAAAATGTTATGAACTTTGGAGTTAAAGGCCTTTTAAATATCAAATTCTTTCTTTTCAGAGAAAAATTGATTTGAAATTTCAACTTTATCAATTTTCTTCTTAAAATTTTCAGCCCTAAGTGGTGGAAAATTCACATCATCCACAGTCGACACTGATTTTTCACCTTTTGATTCAACTTGTGGCTCATCTGACTTTGTGGAATCAGATTCATCGCCAGACAATAGCTCCTCTGATTTTGACAAATCAGAATCATTGCTAGAACTGTCCTCTGATTTCTTAACAACCCATTTTTGGTTGTCAAGATTTGCTCTTTTCTTGTAAAACCTATTTGAACATTCACCAATCTCAAAAGTTGAATTTTTGAAAAGTTTAGTTCTATCAATTGGTGGTTCAAACACAGCCTTTTTATCTTTCAGTTTACGAGAAACTCCATGTTTTGATTGTATTGCGTTGGAACAATTTTTGGCAATATGACCAACAGTGTTGCATTGAAAACAGGTTCTCGTTTCTTTCATCTGATCAGCAGTCTTTATCTCTTCTTGCTTCTTCGCAAGGAATTCTTTGTTTGACTGATTTCTGAATATTTTTTCTTTCTCTTCTTCAGATGATGTACCTGAAACAAATATCATTTTTGATTTAAAATCTCGAACATATTTTTCATTTTTATGATTTTCTGGTGGAATAAAACCAAGACCTTTCTTTTTTAAATTACCGTTATGATTTGGTTTCTTTAGATAACCAAAACCAGAACTGTAACCCTTTTTCTTGTTTAAACGTTGTCTAACTCTTGAGGTATAAGGATTAGGTTTTACAGAAAACTTATCATTTTTTATTTCAGAAATATTAATTTCTGTTAGTTTGAAAACCATTTTGATTATGTCAGGTTTGACACCTCTTATTGGAAATTCCTTATCAAAATATAATTTGTCAGAATCATTCAAATTATATGCAACTTTAAACGTTTCCTCATCCAAATTAGATTTTGATAACAGGAATTCTTTATTGTAAACCCTTTTTCCCTGTTTGACGGATTGACTCAGAATGCTCAACTCAGACTTTGACTTTGTCATAGACTCCGACTTTGACTCCTCAATTTCATCTTTATCCAACACTTGATCGACCACTTTCTTTATTAACTCGGATTCATGATCAGTGTTAGATGATGTAAACGTGACATCAATATTATCCGGCAAGTTAACTAAAGACTTTGACTCCCATTGTAAATTTGTTGCCTTTTCGACTCTTTCTGAATTTGGATTTCTCAGAGAATATCCATTTTCAAGCGGGGGTGGACACTTGTTGTAACTGAAACCTTGTTTCTTACCAGAATCATTCTCTTTAGTATTCTTCTTCTTTTCTTTCTTCTTTTCAGGAGTCTTTTCTTCAGAAGCCTTTTGTACTTCAGTTACTTCATCATCTTCAAATGCCTTCATGCCTTCAACAGTTGGATAAATCCTGTCAATGACATAAGAAGTACATAAGTAACTTTTCAACAAATGATTAACTCTTTCAGTTTCAATTCTTTGTGCTTCAAGTTTTTGTTCAAGCACAGCACACTTCTCAATGTAATTATTCACAACTTTCTGCTTTATCATGAAAGCTCCCTGAAGTGTCTTCATGGCTGTTGCTTGTTCTTAACTTGATTGATTATACTGATTCATGGCCTTATTTAGAACATCATAAGATTCTTTCAGCCTATTCATGTTATTCACTACAAAAAAAGTGATCATTAGAGACTAAACTATTAGGGACTGATATATCAGTCTCAGATATGTAATATCTAGGACTGATTTACCAGTCACTGATAATATTAGGGACTGATTTGTATGAGAGTCTTATTAGCGACTAAAAATCAGTCGCTAATATTTTTCCACCTTATTTGAGACTAAATATCAGTTTCGAATACGTCTAAGTGATATAAGGTCTCAGTGGGAACCTTTTTCGTGACTGAATTACAGTCCACAATTTGTTGCCTCTGTAATGAAAAATGGTGTAAGTCTATCGACAACTGATCTTCAGTCTCTAATATGGGGGAACAAATTAGAGACTGAAAATCAGTGCTTAATACTAAAAAAACCATAACGAATTAGGGACTGATTTTTAGTCTTGAACACCTTTTATATATTAAAAAGGATTAAGGACTAAGTTTTAGTATTTTATTTGGTTCAAGTTCTACAATGTTAAGGGAGGTGTTAGGGAAGTACCAATACTGATAACAACAAAACATTTCTTAAGTACATTACTCGAAACTAATGATTAGTCATCTAAGAATTTCATAGATTAAATGATTTGGGACAAATATTTAGTCACCAATAACTGACACACACTGTACCATTTTGATAAAAGTTAAGTATCATTTACATCCATTTGGTTTGTTCACTTATGTCATTTCAAGCCAAATTGCAAAATTGTACAATTTTCCTCCTTGACATTCTCGAAAGGTGTCATTTCAATCCACAAAACTAACCCTAGTTAAAAACTCAGTTAGCTCAAGGGTAAAATGGTCATTCACATCATCACTACTAATGGTTTTAGGGCTCAATAGAGTCTATTAAGACATGCATGAATCATGATAGATATTTCATATACATTATGATTTAGTTTGACTTATTACAACCTAACATATCCATACAAGGTTTAATACGGTCCATTATGACATATGTGATGTATTATTACCGTTTTGAACTAGTATAATTTACCTTTTATGCCCTAAATGCCTAAGATTGTGTCACACACATGAATTCAAATGCCGTGTGAACTTTGTTGTAGGGGTGTGAATTTCTAACACGACCTGCAAATACAACACGAAACTAACACGAAGTTCGCAGGTTTGGGTTTAGTCTAAACGGGTTCGGTTCAGTTTCAGGTAGAACCCACGAACCCGTTTAGCTAAACGGGTCAGGTTCGAGTCAACCCGGTCGGGTTGACCTGTTTAACCCATTTCTATTATATTATATTTTTTTTCACAATATGTTATATGTCATAAATTAAATTGGGTGTGTATTTTATGCTATAATTATAAATTAAAAAGGGAAATTGACATAAGATTTAACAATTTTAATTTAATTTTATCGTATATATTTGTGCAATTTTAGTAGATGTCAATTTTAACATATTAATTAGCTGAAAAAATAAAAAAAATAAAAAGATTCGGGTGAACGGGTCGGGTTTGGGTCAGCATGTGAATATTCGGGTTGGGTTCGGGTTCGAGTTCATATGTATGACACGATTTTCGGGTTCGGGTATGGTTCAGGTTTGTCTAAAATTTTTGAGTTAAGGTTGGGTTGAACCTGCCAACCCATGAACACGACCCGTTTAGCACCCCTACTTTGTTGTATCATGAACATGATTCGTTTTAACCCTAACTATTTTTTTTTCATATTAACATTATAAGAAAATCTAACCTGTTAATTTTTCCTTTTATTTTATATCATCTATATATTTGTGAATATCTAAAAAATACAACTTTTATTATATATATTAATAGAAACTTACGATGAATAGTGTTTTGAGAATTTATTATTATTATATTAATTAAGTAATGAACATTTAATAATTGTTATTAAAAAAATCATAGGTGATGAACATTTAGTATATTAAATTAAATTATTAATTCTTGATATTTTTTAAATATTGATAAATAGTTGTATTTTTTATCAACTTTTGTTCTTTTAAGTTTTTTTAGAAAAGTTGAATAAGTAGTTGTATTTAAACTTTTTCCCTGACTTTCTAATATAAGTTTTTTTTTTCTAATTTTTGAAAAGGGTTTTGTATTCGAATAGAATATTTCTTTGGTATAGGTATTGTGATGAAGTGAACCAATTATGACCCAACAACATCGGTACATATATGTGTATTATCGGAATCGGTACCAGTGTTGGGCTTTATGATTTTTGATTGATGTAAAACATGCGACGATATTCTTTTGGTCATTCCACAACTTTATTTTTTTTCTCTTTCGTTCGGTATAACGAGTGACTATACCGTACCAAGTCGAGCCGATACCAATTGAATTCACGCTACAAAATTTTTTTATTATTGTATTAAGTGATGAATATTAATTGATATTATTTTATTAATATTAATAAATGATTGTATTTTTTTATCAACTTCTGTTCTTTAAGCTTTTCAAAAAAAAGTTGAATAAGTAGTCCTATTTAAACTATTTTTTCTAGACATTCTGGTATAAGTTTTTATTTTTTGAAAACGGTGTTGTATTTAAATAGAATATTTCTTTGGTATAGATAGGTATTGTGATGAAGCTGACCAATTATGCCCCAACATCGGTACATGTATGTGTATTATCGAAATCGATACCAGTGATTGGTTTTATGGTTTTCAATTTATGTAAAAGAAGCGACGATATCCTTATGGTCATTCCACGACTTTATTTTTTAGTTTTTCTCTTTTGTTTGGTATAACGAGTGACGGTACTGTACCAATTCGAGCCGATACAAACTGAATTCCCGCCGCGTAGCGCGGGGAATTCCACTAGTTTAATATAAATCATAAGTTAACATATCATACATATATTTTATAAGTATATCTTAATTTAATGAAAACTATAAAGATTTATTTATTTTAATTCCTCCTTGAAATTTTGAATTCCCTCCCAAAATTTTCAATTTTCTAAAACTCCCGCCGCACGCATTTCATTAATTTTCATCTCTTCTCCCGAAATCCCTATTGGGGTCTTCTTCAAAACCAAACCCAAGCTCTCGTGCATCAGCGCATAGCAGCGATCTACCACCAATCAACCTTTTGCATTCGTTCAACCTCAGCAAAGCAATTGACTCATTGCATTGCTTCCACTACAACAAATCAACCACCTTCCAGTCATCCCCTTTTGTAAGTCTTTATACGTTAGTATTTGTTCCATTTATTTCAGGTCTTAATTGCGAATTTCTGTTGTTTACACACACTACAACTTGCTTTTATTTTGTATGTTTGAGGGTTAATTTTTTTCTGTTACGTTATTTATAAGTGAAATGTTTGAACTTGCGCATCAACTGCTCGACGAAATGCTTTATGCCTTTTGATGAGATAGGTGAATCTTTATATCATATTTTTAGTAAGATTTGTGATTTATAGAGACAAAGAAGACTAAGTAAATCTGAGATTGTTTTAAATAATGTGCATTTCGTAAACTATTGGTTTGCCATCATTCATTTGCTCAATTTCCTATCCAACTAATGTATTTTTACCAGTTAGTCTATAGAACCTGTGTTTTAATTCAATTAAGATGAGGCTAAATAAATTCTTGTCTACTTTTATAGAGCTAGGTGTCTGTATTTTTTTGTTTTGTTTTTAGTTGCATTTTTTTTTATAATAATACTTTGTTCTAATTGAAATAGAGTGTGTTTTTGGATCTAGCATAACACCGGTATTATTTTCATCTAAACATATGTTTCCAGGTAACTTGATTCTTGAGGCTGTTGTGAATTAGCTTTTTAGACATGATGATGCTACATAGATCAGATGCCTTTGGTAATTTTCACCCTTTTGCTTTCATACTCCACTCTCATGTATATTTGCGAAGTGAAGTTGTACTTGTAAATGTGCTTTCCAAGAATTAATTTGTCAATATATTTTGCATGAATTATCAATTAGGTTGGAGTGTTAACAAGCCCAGAGGCTCGAGAGCTACTTGGGACTAACTTGGTTGAAATCTCGAACGAGCCAATTCTTAACGAGCCTGGGCTCGAGCATGAAATACAAATCCTTTAGTTATCGAGCCCGAGCTCAAACAAAATTTTAATTTTTTACATATATAATAATACTAATTTACATATATAATAATGATGATGATGATTATAACCGAATCTTAAAAAGCCCATATGATTTAAACTAATAACTTTAGCTATAGCCAAACTTTGGCTCGTTTAAGCAATATTGAAGCGAGCTTGAGCTGAGCTTTTAGTTCGTTTGAGATTGTTCTCAAATTAGCTCGAGCCGAGCTCGAGTAGGGGATGGTCGGAGCTGAGCTCAAGTAGTGGATGGCTTGGGCTCGGCTTGGCTCGGCTCGTTTACACCCCTAGAATTAGGTGATTTTCTGGAAGCCATTTTGATGAATTATGTAATAACTAGACAGTATCGAAAACAAAAATTGTTAGATGATGCTTGCTATATCCTTTCGTCATGTGCAAAAACAAAATGGATTTTCTTACTAAGTATATGTAACTCTCTCCGAGATGCTTGCCAAGAGTAAATTAGAGCCTTCCAAGCCTTCTCTAACTCTTGTCGAACAAAAAGCAAAAGCGCAAGAGTGAGTTATGATTTTTAATTATATATTAAGTTTGCTATATTTGTTGATGAAATAAGCCAGAGGTAGTAAGAACAAGACTAGGATGCTCAGTTATTAACATAATGAGCGAGAGATGGCTAATGCAAAGATAAAATATGGTTTCTGATTGGTTCCGATATGTTAAATATATTAAATTAACAGTAGTTTAAGGTGTTTGTGCAACATTCTAGTCTTAGTATTTTTCTTGTTATGTCTTGAGAAGTTATTAACATTTTCTTGTTAATTTTTTATTATATTTTTAAATTTGAGATTTAGGTGCTCGTTCAATGCTTCATAAGGTTAATACTCAATCTCCTTTTATATCTAGTTTGAATCTATTTAATTCTATATACACTTCGTGTTTTTGTAAATTGTAATAAGCAACATTTACTAATAAGTAACAACTATAGTGCATCAGTTTGACAGGTAACTTGGAGCACTAATGGATCCGAGCAAGCCAATTACAAAACTAAGGTAGATGGAAAATGGGAACAACATACATTACAAACTACAACAAAAACATGAAGACTATTACATTGAAGACTATGACTTAGAAGTATTATATCAACATGGTTGTTTTTGTCTATTTGTGTTCTAGAAAAGTCATACATTTATTTTATTTGTTCACATGTATTATCCTATCTAAAGAACATTTTCTCTAAGAATTGTGAATTCATACAAATTTGTAATTTTTTTGGTATGGTTTGCTTAAAATTGATTTGAGACATAATAGTGGAGACTATGTTTTGATCACTGAAAGCAATATGAAGTATTGCTTTTATACTTTAAATAAATGTATTGAAGAGTGAAAAATTTGTTACCAGTGACTGATTTTAGACTCTAAAAAATATATTTGAAACTAAATAACATGGCATTTGAGACTATTATTTAGTCTCTTAAGGAAGAAATTATGAAATGGAATCATGTATTGAATACTAATATTTAGTTTTTAAAACATCTTATTAAGGACTGAATTAACATAAAATGACAACCCTAAAAGAATGTTTTAGTGGCAATAAAGGCAAGTTTAGATACTTATTTTTAGTCGCTAAAGGTATACATTAGGGACTGAGCTATATAGTATTCGAAACAGATATGTAGTCACTAAAGAAATGTATTAGGGACAGAAATGGCGTGGTACAAGGGAACAAATTGAAGACTGAATTTCTATGTATCAAAGACTGACCATTAGTCCCTGTTGGTGTCATACAACCGAGACTGATTTTTAGTTACTAAAACCACTATCTAGTACTAGGTATCTAGGACTGGCTGGGGACTGGCAAATCAGTCCCTAAACACCATTAGGGACTGATATTAATGTATCAGATACTGATTTTTCAGTCTTAATACTCATTTTTTTTGTAGTGATTCATCAATGTGCTGTTCTGCTTCTTTACAGCTTCACAATTTTCACAAATCACTGGACTCTTCTTTGCATCAACTTCTTCATCAACTTTGAACTTTGGAATATCTTTCACTTTTTTCTTTATCACTGGAACATCTTCATCATCACTGCTGACCGGTGTTTTGACCTTTCTCTTTTTCTTTTTAGCTTTTTCATCTTCACTATCACTTTCTACCATCATTTTAAAATAATCTGCCATTCGTTTTGCATAATACTCTCTATCATCATCACTATCTTCTTCAACTCGAGCAACAAAGGCTTTGTGACTTGAAGTTTTGTTAGGATCATAATCATCCCAACTGAAACCTTCCCAATTAAACCCTTCTGGTAATTTTTCATCATCTTGGTTTATCAGGCATGCTTTGTTATCAGCTGAAATATATTTGTCCCAGTTGAAACCTTTTGTTGACTCTTTATTTGTCATCCTGATTCACCATACAAGCTCTCTTTGAAGATTCTTCAATAACTTTCCTACCATGTGCCACTTGTGGTTCTTGTTGTTGTTGTGCAACTTGATGATAAATGGCCTTCCGATAGTAATCATTGTTGTTGTTGAACGGATTTTAAGCTCCACTTGCTTCGCAGTTTTTGCACTCCCTCTTGAAGTGTCCTTTTTCCCTGCAACGAAAACAAGTGACTTTAGATTTATCAAAACCTAAAGTAGAAACATTAGCTTCACATAAATCATCTCTTCCTGTGATGATCTTAAATTTCTCAGCCCGTCTTAACACACTCGCCAAACACCATTTAATATCCATCAATTCCATTTCCTCAGCGTCAATTTGATCGTAATCCTCTCTTGTCAACATAGGATTTCCGATCCGACCTGCAACAAAACTACCATAGGATTCCAACACGGTTCCCAACAAAGACATGTGACTCTTAGCAATTTCTGCTGAATAATCCTCATCATTCTCCAGATTCAGTACAATGTTGCATTGTAGCTTCTTGCCATTCTTTGTTGCTGAAATGTTTGGATCAAAAGATGGATATGATGAAAAACTTGAGTTGCTGTTTGATCCTTTGGATGAACTACCAGATGAACTCTTTGTATCGAAGGCTGTCTCAACCTTCGGTGACATGTTGGTGGTTTTGTCACTAACACCGCCTTTGTAATAGAGACCAATATCTTGTTCACCGTCAAAATCTTTCATTCTCAAAACCTTTCTTTGTTCCATCTCATGAGCCTCAATCTTTTCAATGAACTTGTTCAGTGTCAGATTTCTAAAACCTTTCTTGTTCCTCAACATCATGAGATGTGTACCCCAACTCTCATATGGCAACGCATCAGCCAACTTTTCGATCAACTCTTCATTATCTTTGTCGATGCTCAATCTCTTCATGTTGGCTAACAAATTATAGTATATCTCAATGATTTGCTTTGTGCTTTCATTTTTCAACCCACAAAACAGATCAAATTCTTTCTTTAAAAGCGACTTTTTGTTCTTGACCATCTCTTGGCTTCCATGAAACTTCGATTTTAATGCTTTCCAGATTGAATAAGAAGTTCCATTGTGTTGCAATAAAACCAAGATATCTTCTTTCACAGCTTGTTGTAGTAGACTTAGCATCATTTTTTCATCTTTGTATTTCTTTTTATTTTCAGCACTCAGATCTTTAATAGCAATAATCTCTTCGTCATCATTCATCGGTCTAACGTATTTCGTCTCAACACATTCCCAAGCATCTAAGTAGTTAGCTTGTACCCAGTTCTCAAAACGCCCTTCCCAACCCTTATACTCCTCGATGTTCATGAGCTTAGGTGGTTTTTGCATAGTCCCTGTTTCATTTTCCAGCATTATATTCTGTGCAAGAGTAATTGGGGTAACCGGGGTAGCGAATGCGTTGTAAAATTCCTCTTCCATGTTTCGGTTTTTAAAATTTCACAAAACTGTTCTGTTCAAACGATATTACACTCTCAAACGAAATCCCACTTCACACAGAATACTCCCTCAAACGAAATACCTAATATCGTTTGAAATAACAACTTTTCAAACGGAATTGCTGATTCTGTATTAGCGTTCAAACGAAATTACAATTTAAAACGGGATTGCCACTTTCAAACGAGATACTCAAACGAAATTACTGCCTTCAAACAAAATCATCCAACTATTCAAGTGAAATACCCAATCCAAGCGGAATTAACAGATATTTTCAAACGGAATCAGTCTCAAAATGCAATCTTAAGCGAAATCAACAAGAACAACTCAAACGAAATCAGCATGATGTCAGCAATTCGGTCCAAATTTTGTCCAATTAATCAAGTTTTAAGCTGATTTTAGATCTGAAACTCTCAAGGGTTTGTTAAAACACAATTACGCACACATTGTGAGAAAATTATCCAATTTTAACCGTGAAAAGATGTTTAATTTTGAAAAGAAGGTGTAGAAATCAGAAATTGCAGCTGAATTGGTATGAAATCTCCCTCCTGAGCTCTGATACCACTTGTAGGATCGTTTTTAGACCCGAACGAGTCGATCAGAAGAGTTTATCTCAATATGAAAGGCGGAAACAGACGTATCAACTTCAAATCAGCTGAATTATCATTTTAAATTGTCCGTATATTGATTTTAGATCAAAAACAAGTCTGTGGACACTTCGGCAGCACTTGGTTACACTGACCAGAAAAGTTACAAATGAAATGGCACTCAAGGTATATATAAGTGTGCTGATTTCGTTTGAAGCACATTCAAACGAAATTACCTATGTATACACTTTCTCGTATTTCGTGCCCTTATCTATCTAGTACAACATAAGACTCGATACAAGACGAAGTCGATAGACGCATGCACCAACAGAAGTCTTGTAAATCTAAATATTTCAAGTATGATTTACCAAGAAACCAAGTTAAAAATACAAGTTTTACTAAATCTTGGTTCTTACATGAATATACATCATTTTTAGTGGTTAACAAAGCTAAGAAGCACATGTGTAACAAGAAAAATACATGAAGAAGTATATTTGGAAAATATGAACATAAGTTGCAAAGATCCATATTCTTTAAAAATGGAGTTTTTAAAGAATCAACTTCAAATTAAAGGGTAACAAGACTTACTAAATACACTAGTAAGTTACTACACATTTTTATAAACTTTCAAGTTCATGATATAGAAATTAATGCTTGTTTTTAACAAGATTGATAAGTAAAGATTTTAAATTGTTGGTTGAGGATTGTTTGGATGAATTCTTGAAAAGAAAATGATATGCTAATAAGCATGGACACCTCCGTTTACAAAGGAAACTCTGGCGAATTTTCTAAATATTCCAACACTTAGAAAATATTTTTCTAAACAAGCGTTACAAGTATATTTTATAACTTGGGTTTCGAATATAAACTTCGCCATAATTTATGTAACAGAATACAAAGAGTCTGAGGTTGGTTTTTGTAAATAAAAATGGGTAAATATATATATTTAGAATATATATCTTATACTAGAACACTTGTGTGGATACTTGTTTATTTTGTGAGATAGTTATATTATTTTAGGGTAAAATAATATAACTTAACAAAGTACCTTGACATTAGAATTGTGTGGTACGTGATAGAAGTAATGAGTAAATAAACCATACGTAGGATACGTGTTATGCTTGAGAAACTGATTGTTATCTGTACCTTATTAGGACGTGCTTGATTTCCTGATTATTAGAGTAATTAATCTAACCGAGCAAACCAAGGTGAGTTCACACACTTTCTAAGGCATGGGATTCCCGGTGGTTGGGAATGGGTTAAAGAATTAAAACGGAACCTACATATCCTCCTTGGGTAGGATATGCACCGCCATCCTCCATAGGTAGGATGCCAATAATAATCCTGCGTATTTTCCTTGGGTAGAATACATACGTTCGTCCTCCTTGGGTAGGACAACAACCTTAAAACCTACTAGACAAAACTCTATCATTAAGTCCCTCATTTTATACCGACTTAATCGCCGAGGCCAATGGCGAGCGGGTCATTTGTTAATAGCGCTATTAGGATTAACAAACCTCACACCGTGCCAGTCGGACGGGCGTGTACTAATGGACTATGGCAAACTGTCAATGATGATAGACATTGACGTAGGGCACAACTATTGTTCGTCATTTGTCGATATGGTAACGGTCTAGTGGTTAACATGGGGAAGCCCCCACGGGTCATGGTTTGGGAAAGAAGGAATTAGTTAATCATATTTTCAACTATGGGGTAACCCCCACGGCAAGTAAGCCAGCTAAAGACAAATGATGTTTTTGAAAACAACTTAAAACAAACACCCAACTGTGAACTCACTTAACTTTGTTGTTGACTCGTTGTTACATGCCTTACAGGTCGTTAGATACTTATGGAGCTTGCACGAGGAGGAGGTCGTTATGGGATATGGACTGATATGTCCCGTGCTTAATATTTGAACTTTTTTGAAACTTATGGAACTTATGTTTTGGGTTTTTACCTTCAATGCTTCCGCTGTTTAATTTGAACTTGGTTAACTAGCTTTGGTCACCAATTGTATTGTGGTTGGTTTTATTTACTTAATTACGTTGTTCAATATGATTGGTGGCTCGATCCTGGTCATGTCACGCCTCCAAGCGGTGATACTCCGCATGTGGATTTTGGGGGTGTGACAGATTGGTATCAGAGCCATTGGTTATAGTGAACTTGGTTTTAAAAATGGGGAAAAGCTTTTTGATAAAGCCAGACTATAACCTGTATAGTGCTCAACGATCCACAACGACGCTTCACTCCACGTGCAAGACTCAACATTATAGGTAATATGGGTTATGTTTGTATTGCCTGCCTGTTAGTTAAATAGTATATTTGATCATGGTATGCTTAACAACTATTGCTTGAAACCCTATGTGTTTGCTCTCTTCTGTCACTCCACACTTACGCACTTTCGCGACACTTTTCTCACCTACGTTGCGTCGTTGTGAAGATCATGAACGGACGCGGAGGACGTGGTGGTATCAACCTAACTCAAGCCCAGTTGATGGATTTGATCAACGAACGAGTGGCTGAGGCACTCGCAGCTATCCCTGCAGGAGGTATAACCTGCCATATCAACCCATCTTAGGATGTTTAGATCCTACTCTCGCAAACCAACTCTCGTGTTTAATCTTGTCTTTATTCTCGCGCCACAGGTCATCATGCTCAGCCTCCCATATGTACGTTCAAAACATTCATGGATTGCCGACCTAGTACTTTCAGCGGCACAGAAGGAGCTGTAGGCCTTCTTCACTGGTTCGAGAAGCTTGAGTCTGTTTTTGAGATGTGTGAATGCCCTGAAGATCGTAGGGTGAAATTTGCAACTGGAACGCTTGAAGGTGTTGCATTAACCTGGTGGAAAGCACAGGTTCAACTGCTAGGGCTGGCGGTTGCTAATGCCACCCAATGGAATGACTTCAAAGAATTGATCAAGGAAGAGTATTGTAGTCGTGACGACATCCACAAGCTAGAGGTGGAATTTTACAATCTGAAGATGACGGGGTCTGAGATTGAGGCGTATACGAAGAGGTCAAACGAGCTGGCCATCCTGTGTCCTACTATGGTGGACCCTCCCATCAAACGTATTGAGCTATACCTCAAGGGTTTGGTGCCAGAAATTCAAAGCCACGTGACCTCAGCTAATCTCGGCACCATTCAGCAAATCATCCGGTTGGCTCATCTTCTCACTGATTAGGCAGTTGAGCAGAACAAGCTGCCCAAGCGTATCAACGCTACTACTACTGATGCTCCCAGTGATAACAAGCGCAAGTGGGACGGAAATTCGGGCAAGGGCTCTACTTTAGTTCAGTCTCAGTCCCAGCAGCGAAAGACAGATGAGTACAGGAGCCCCGGTCAGCAGTCTTCTGGGAATCAAGGTCAGGGTGGGTACAAGGGAAATCACCCTAAGTTCAATCGATGTAATTTGCACCATAGCGGGCAGTGCCACAAGGGTCGTTGTCTGAGGTGTAACAAGTGTGGTCATGAAGCAAAGGATTGCAGGAGCACGCGACCAGCAAATCAGAAGCGCCAACAACAACAACAAGCTCCACAGAACCACCAGCAGCAGCAACAGCAGGGCAATAAAGGATGCTTTCAGTGTGGCGCTGAAGGCCACTTTAAGAGGAACTGTCCTCAGCTGAACTAGAATCAGAACAACAATAACCAAGGAAACGGGAACAACAATGGAGGCAACAATGGAGGCAACAACGTGGGTAACAATAATGGCAATGGAGCCAGGGGATGTGTTTTCGTGCTGGGTCAGGGTGACGCGAGGAACGATCCCAACATTGTAATGGGTAAGTTTCGTCTGGACGACTTCTTTGTTACTGTTTTATTTGATTCGGGTGCCGATACTAGTAATGTGTCCTTAAAAGTTAGCCAAATGCTTAAGCGCACTCCAACACTTTTGAACACCAAACACACGGTAGAACTAGCAAACGGTAAAAGCCTTGAAGCCACACACATAGTTAAGGGTTGTAACCTCGTCTTAGCTGGTCAGACCTTCTCTATCGATCTTATTCCTATTGTACTTGGTAGTTTCGACGTCATTATTGGGATGGATTGGCTATCTCAACATCAAGCGGAGATTATTTGCAAGGAGAAAATCGTCCGTATTCCTCGTTCGGGTGAAGAACCTCTCATGATTCATGGCGATAAGAGTGGTGCTATTGTGGGCATCATCTCTTTCCTTAAGGCCTAGAAGTGTTTACGAAAGGGCCACGCTGCTATCCTAGCCCTCGTTTCTGATACATCCTCGGAAGAAAGGAAGATGGAAGACATACCTGTTGTACGCGATTTTCCTGAGGTATTTCCTAAGGAATTACCTGGTCTTCCGCCTCATCGTCAAGTTGAATTTCAAATCGAGCTAGCTCCTAGAGCAGCGCCCATAGCTCGAGCACCTTATCGTCTAGCTCCGTTAGAACTTGAAGAACTGTCCACGCAATTACAAGAACTCTTGGAAAAGGGTTTCATACGTCCTAGCTCTTCGCCCTGGGGAGCTCCAGTCTTGTTTGTGAAGAAGAAAGATGGTACTTTTAGAATGTGTATTGACTATCGCGAACTCAACAAAGTGACGGTAAAGAATCGTTATCCTCTCCCACGTATAGACGACTTGTTCGACCAGTTGCAAGGGTCGAGCTATTACTCTAAGATTGATTTGAGATCGGGATACCATCAGCTGAGAGTCCGAGACGAGGACGTCTCTAAAACAGCATTCAGAAGTCGTTATGGGCATTACGAGTTTCTGGTTATGCCCTTCGGATTGACAAATGCCTCTGCGGTCTTCATGGATCTCATGAACAGAGTGTGCAAGCCTTACCTGGATAAGTTCGTTATTATATTCATCGATGACATCCTGATCTATTCTAAGAGTCAGGAAAAACATGAACGACACCTGAGACTTATTTTGGAACTCCATCGAACAGAGCAGTTGTATGCCAAATTTTCGAAATGTGACTTCTGGCTTCGCGAAGTCCACTTCCTAGGCCACGTGGTAAAAAAGGATGGGATTCATGTGGATCCATCCAAGGTCGACTCGATCAAGAACTGGCCTGCACCCGTACACCAACAGAAATTCGCCAATTCTTGGGTTTGGCGGGCTACTACAAAAGATTCATCAAGGATTTCTCTAAGATTGCGCAACCTCTCACCTCGCTGACTCAAAAAGGTGTCACCTATCGTTGGGGTGATGTACAGGAGTCCGTATTTCAGCACTTAAAAGATAGACTTTGTAGCGTGCCTATCCTCTCATTGCCTGAAGGCACAGATGATTTTGTGGTTTATTGCGACGCTTCCATCCAAGGACTTTGTTATGTGTTGATGCAACGTGACAAGATCATTGCCTACGCATCGCGCCAACTTAAAGTTCACGAAAGGAACTACACTACGCATGACTTGGAATTGGGAGTAGTTGTTTACGCACTCTAGATATAGAGACATTACCTGTAAGGTACCAAGTGCACCATTTACACCGATCACAGGAGTCTCGAGCATATCTTCAAGCAAAAGGAGTTAAACATGAACGTCGATGGGTTGAGCTCTTGAAGGATTATGAATGCGTGATCAAGTACCATCTGGGCAAAGCCAATGTTGTGGCCGACGCCCTTAGTCGAAAGGATGCTATACCTAAGCGTGTACGTGCGTTACAGCTTACCATTCACTCTAGCCTTCCCGCTCAAATTCTTGATGCTCAAGTCAAAGCATTGAAAGCAGAAAACATCAGGGCTGAGTCCCTACGAGGATCAAGGAAGCGGTTAGAATAAAAGGAAGACGGCGCCTACTATGTAAACGGGCGCATCAGGGTTTCCCTTTATGGAAACTTAAGCTAGCTTGTAATGGATGAAGCACATAAGTCTCGTTATTCGGTACATCCTGGTTCGGATAAGATGTACCACGATCTCAAGACTACGTATTGGTGGCCCGGTATGAAAGCCAACGTAGCAACTTACGTCAACAAATGTTTGACTTGTGCGAGAGTCAAGACCGAATATCAGAAACCATCAGGCCTACTTCAACAGCCAGAGATCCCGAAATGGAAATGGGAGCAAATTTCCATGGATTTCGTTACTGGACTGCCTAGATCTCAACGCGGAAATGATACCATTTGGGTGATCATGGATCAACTGACCAAGTCTGCACATTTTCTAGCTATCAAGGAAACGGATAAGTTTTCTACTCTAGCAGACGTCTACCTAAAGGAAGTAGTATCAAGGCATGGAGTGCCAACCTCCATCATTTCTGATCGTGACTCACGTTTTACATCTGAATTGTGGCAAGCTATGCACAAGTCCTTTGGCTCTCGATTAGACATGAGCACGACATATCATCCACAGACGGATGGGCAATCTGTACACACCATCCAAACCATTGAAGACATGCTTAGGGCATGTGTAATAGAATTCGGTAATGGCTGGGAAAAACATCTCCCATTAGTGGAGTTTTCGTATAACAACAGTTACCACACCAGTATCCAGGCCGCTCCGTTTGAGGCATTATACGGACGGAAGTGCCGATCACCTCTTTGTTGGGCAGAAGTTGGCGACAGTCAAATCACTGGCCCAAAACTTGTAATGGATACAACTGAAAGGATTGCTCAGATACGACAACGAATGGCGGCAGCTCGTGACTGTTAGAAAAGCTATGCGGATAAGCGAAGGAAACCACTCGAGTTCCAGGTTGGGGATCGACTGCTACTTAAAGTCTCACCTTGGAATGGTGTAGTTCATTTTGGCAAACGAGGCAAACTCAATCCGCGTTATGTCGGACCGTTCGAAATCATTGAGAAAATTGGCAAGGTCGCTTATAAGCTGAATCTACCGGCAGAACTCAGCGGAGTTCACAATGTTTTCCATGTGTCGAATCTGAAGAAGTGTTTGTCAGATGAGACCCTCATAGTTCCTCTCAAGGAACTCACTATCGACGACCAGCTGCGATTCATCGAGGAACCAGTAGAGATTACCGATCGAGATGTTAAGGTTCTCAAGCGTACCAGAATACCTCTTGTCCGAGTTCGTTGGGATTCCCGTCGTGGCCCAGAGTATACCTGGGAACGAGAAGACCAAATGAAACTTAAGTATCCCCAGTTGTTTAAGAAAAGTGTAACCACTACTGAGGCTGAAGCTACTACAGAATTTCGGGACGAAATTCCAAACCAACGGGGGATGATGTGACACCCCAGGAAAACACGTGCTAAATTTCGGGACGAAATTTTCTTAACAGGGGGAGAATGTAACAAATCTCATAATTACATGTATCCGTACGATTAATTAATGTTAATTAAAGTGCTTAGTGACTGTGCTGAATTACTTGACTGCTTTCTGATCACTGCATCATACTTACATGTTCTTTTTAACATACTAGTCTTGTGCAGAAAATTGACTAAATGGTCATGTATGCTTTCCTAAGTGTTGGAAATTAAAAATGTTACAAAGAGATATATATAGGAAACTAAACGGAATAACTTAGCACTTTAACGAACCGGTATCTAACCGAACAACCGGACACTACCCGGAACACCAAAATAATGCTAGAAGCATTGTTTTTATTTTTCTGAACTATGTATGGTTCCCGAACACCATAACACACCATACTATTACATAACACTTAAACACTTAAAGTAAACACTTACTTTCTAACCTAATTAACTAACTAATATTTGAAACCAAACCAATACCCCCCCCCCTCAAAACCGGTTATGAACAAGGACCCCACATTGTGATTTCTTTCATTATTTTAATAGATTATGTCATATCCTTTAGAAACACATTATACATTAGATAATACTATGTTGGATGGTTATAATATAAACCCACAAGTCCACCATTCTTACACATTTCTCACAACTCAACACACACTAAACTCCTTTCTTCCTCCCTTGGTTCGGCCGCAAACAATAACCCCACAACCACCATCATCACTTCATCTTACATACATTCCACACATATACAAGGGTGTTAGAAGGTGCACAAGGAAGCTTGGAGCTTTCAAAAGTTCAAAGACCTTCATCGTTTGCTATTAACCACCTCATTTCTTCTCTTGAAAATCCCTAGCCTTGAGCTAGTGGTAAGAACATCCTACACTTCATATTTCATCTTATTTAAGTGGTTAAAGTAGGTTACATGATGATAAACTTAAAGAACACCAAGAAACTTGAACTTAAAACATAAACATAAGCTAAAGTTATGAAGAAATCATGTTGTTTAGTGTTGATATACTTATTGATTGTTGATTGTTTGTAGAAATAAAGTTGATCATCATGTAGTCTTGCTAGATCATGATTAAAAACATAATCTAGCAAGATGAGAGGATGAACATGTTAAAGGTTATGGATCATCCTCACTAAAGTCATGAACTTGAATGAATATAATGTTTCTTGTAAAATGATGAACAAAGTAAGTTGGAAGTCTTGTAAATCTAAATATTTCAAGTATGATTTACCAAGAAACCAAGTTAAAATACAAGTTTTACTAAATCTTGGTTCTTACATGAATATACATCATTTTTAGTGGTTAACAAAGCTAAGAAGCACATGTGTAACAAGAAAAATACATGAAGAATTATTTTTGGAAAATATGAACATAAGTTGCAAAGATCCATATTCTTTAAAAATTGAGTTTTTAAAGAATCAACTTCAAATTAAAGGGTAACAAGACTTACTAAATACACTAGTAAGTTACTACACATTTTTATAAACTTTCAAGTTCATTATATAGAAATCAATGCTTGTTTTTAACAAGATTGATAAGTAAAGATTTTATATTGTTGGTTGAGGATTGTTTGGATGAATTCTTGAAAAGAAAATGATATGCTAATAAGCATGGACACCTCCGTTTACAAAGGAAACTCTGGCAAAATTTTCTAACAATTCCAACACTTAGAAAATATTTTTCTAAACAAGCGTTACAAGTATATTTTATAACTTGGGTTTCGAATATAAACTTCGCCATAATTTATGTAACAAAATACAAAGAGTCGGAAGTTGGTTTTTGTAAATAAAAATGGGTAAATATATATATTTAGAATATATATCTTATACTAGAACACTTGTGTGGATACTTGTTTATTTTGTGAGATAGTTATATTATTTTAGGGTAAAATTATATAACTTAACGAAGTACCTTGACATTAGAATTGTGTGGTACGTGATAGAAGTAATGAGTAGATAAACCGTACGTAGGATACGTGTTATGCTTGAGAAACTGATTGTTATCTGTACCTTATTAGGACGTGCTTGATTTCCTGATTATTAGAGTAATTAATCTAACCGAGTAAACCAAGGTGAGTTCACACACTTTCTAAGACATTGGATTCCTGGTGGTTGGGAATGGGTTAAAGAATTAAAACGGAACCTACATATCCTCCTTTTGTAGGATATGTACCACCATCCTCCATAGGTAGGATACCAATATTAATCCTGTGTATTCTCCTTAGGTAGAATACATACATTCGTCCTCTTTGGGTAGGACAATAACCTTAAAACCTACTAGACAAAACTCTATCATTAAGTCCCTCATTTTATATCGACTTAATCGCTGAGGCCAATGGCGAGCGGGTCATTAGTTAATAGCGCTATTAGGTTTAACAAACCTCACACCGTGCCAGTCGGACGGGCGTGTACTAATGGACTATGGCTAACTGTCAATGCTGATAGACATTGACGTAAGGCACAACTATTGTTCGTCAGTTGTCGATATGGTAACGGTCTAGTGGTTAACATGGGGAAGCCCCCATGGGTCATGGTTTGGGAAAGAAGGAATTGGTTAATCATATTTTAAACTATGGGGTAACCCCCATGGCAAGTAAGCCAGCTAAAGACAAACCATGTTTTCGAAAACAACTTAAAACAAACACCCAACTATGAACTCACTCAACTTTGTTGTTGACTCGTTGTTACATGCCTTACAGGTCGTTAGATACTTATGGATCATGCACGAGGAGGAGGTCGTTGTGGGATATGGATTGATATGTCCCGTGCTTAATATTTGAACTTTTTTGAAACTTATGGAACTTATGTTTTGGGTTTTTACCTTCAATGCTTCTGCTATTTAATTTGAACTTGGTTAACTAGCTTTGGTCACCAATTGTATCGTGGTTGGTTTTATTTACTTAATTACGTTATTCAATATGATTGATGGCTCGATCCTGGTCATGTCACGCCTCCAAGCGGTGATACTCCGCATGTGGATTTTGGGGGTGTGACAAATACACATAAACAAATTCAATCCAAAACTAAAGAGACACATACCAAATCAAGATTCTGATATTAAAACCAGATTGTTCACTTTCAAAAAACCACATTAATCTATGCTATCATTAGATATTACATATGACCTAACCAACATGCCGGAACCCAAAATAAACCATATAATAAATAAACAAATGCTTACATTCGACACTGATTCGCTAGTTGCAAAAGGGGCAACTAAACACCGTGTCGAGATGATCCATTCGCTTAATGGAAGGCGGCTTTGCTCTTTACTTTGGCTTGCCCACAGTGCAAACAAACTCCCTGGGATGGCACACTTTGTTGTCGATCACAGTACCTGTGTTATATTAGAGAAAAAAAATCATATGGGTAGCTACAATAAGCACTTACTTTCAACAATTTGATTTTAATTTATTTTCAACGTCTCAGTTTCAATAACTCATAAACTGTGAATAATAGGAGCTTATTGAATCGCACCTCATGATCCCATCATCTTGGGAGTCTGAAACCTTCTTGAAAAGGGAGTCGATCATCTCCACTTTGGGAGACTGAGTTCTTACAGAGGCTCGGTAGCGAGAGAGATTAGAGGCCAGTGCCTAGAACTAACCACCTAAAATTCATAAACAATATAATGATGATGAAAATTCATAATATTATAATTATTTGATAATTAAAAAGTAGAAAAAGTTACAGCAGCAATAGACGAAATATAAGATTGACCTGGAGAACGATGTGATACATCCATTCCCAGAATAATTGTTGGAGCCTTTGATACCAATGGAATTGATGGTGTGTTCTCCACTTCTGACATAGAATTCAAAACTCCAAGCTGCAAACAACTAATTAACACATTTGCATTTTTGTAAACCTTTTTAAAATTCTGTTGATTTTATAACAATCTTACCTTGGCATTTATCTTAAGAAGAACATTGGTAAAATATTGATCGTTAACCCGCATGGGTGCAATACACTGTGTGACGATTCCAAAGTCGGTAAGACATTTTTTCTTCCAGGGACCTTAAATATTTAAATAAGTTGTATTATTAGCAAAGAACAAACATTAAAAATTAAAAAAGTAACATATGCAGTACTACCAACGATAAAGGTCAGAATTCTTCCTCTCAGGGAGCAAGCAAAGAAGGAACTGTGGAGCACCAGGAAGTTTTGACTGGATAAAATCGAACATCGTCTCGACGCTAACAACATGCGGGGCCCGCCTGTTCTGGGCGCTTTCTTCAAACACATCAAACGGCTCATAAATTTTCTACACATTTTAGAAAAGCATGTTAGTAAATCTTTACTATATTTAGAAAATAATGATAAAAAGAAAGAAGAAATCAAGACATACAATTCCCTTCATTCCTCCACATTTGCTTTGTAGGGGGAAGATGGGTGCTTCTCTCCATAGGACATACAAGACACTGGTTATTGGAGGGAACCTGCCATACTTAATGTATAAAGTTTTTTTATACGTTAAATATGGCGGGCTGCCACCAATAACCTATGTCTTGTATGCCCTAGGAGAGAAGCACCTATCTCCACCCCCTAAAAAGCAAAGAAAACATATCAAAGAAACTGTTTTTTTCAATCTTTGTCTTTGATTGGTATAACTATTTTTGGTTTTTCTACAGCGGGTATTGAAATCTTCTCAGTAGGACTTCAACAATCAAAATCCGTTGAGGTTATAAATCATAATGAATTCGGATTGTTAAACTCCTACTGAGAAGATTTCAAAACCCGTTGTAGAAAGACCAAAAATAGTTATATCATTCAAAGACAAAGATGGTAAAATCAACATCTTGGATATGATAAAATAAGAATGCATCTTTAGCCATTCACTTCATAGCTGCAACACTACAAATGAAAAACAAAAGTATTTATTTCCATTCAAATCAACACAATTATCTTAACAACACACACTTTCCAAATATTAGCCGAGAAAGCCCTTACTAAAGCATTTATACACTTAACTATATCAGCAGGGAAGTTTTTTTTCGTAAGTCGATGCTAGCTTTTTAGTTAGGTTATAAGGCTCAGATGGAGTCATCAACATGGCTGCAATGGATGCCACGCCAATGTGAGATCCTCACCCGATCATCATAGCCTTATTGTCAAGAGGAAAGGACGCTAGGCACCACCCCCATCATCCCATTAAACATATTCACACCGGGGCACATCTATACTTCTATACTATATCTATATCTATACTATATAGATAAGCATATCCAACGGGGCATCTTTAGGTAATTTGCCACTTTACTTATGTCACACCTTGCAAAATCATATCCAATATAGTATCGACACGTGTCATGGACTTTAAACGTGTAACGAATTGATTACGAGGGACTAAAGTTGACAAACGAAGAAAGTATGTGTGTAGAAGGATTCAAAGTGTCAACAATTGGTAATTTTGCCTTTCAATAACCCTACACGATGTTTATACCCTTAAACGAATAAATCATGAATCGTATGAAACCGTTTGTGGAAGAAAGTGAAAGTTTACAAGACGCAAGGGTTAAATGTGTCAACATGTTTAAATTATACCTCTAAGTGACCTTTTAGCGAACCCGAAGCTTTGTAACGATTAATTATGCTCCTGAGAATAAGTGATAAAAATTTCACAGGGTTTCGATTTCGTATGAGGAAAATACTTTAACTTTCGTAATTATGGGGTTAAAAGCGTCAACAAGGCGAAACTTGTGTTTTCGGTTATCATTTAACGAAACCGGACACAAATGTTTGGTTATATCTCATGGATCATAGAAATATAAGTTATATGGGTTAAATGTGTTTAAAATGAAAGATATCGCGTTTTAAAAGGTTCAGGGGGTGAAAATGTCATTTTTGAAAATTGCTGATACGGTTAGCACCATGGTGGCGTCACGCCACCACCAACCTCCTCTGCCGTCACACGATGCGATGGCCTGACCTGGGCAGATTCTCTGCACAGCTGCATGTACAGCAGGTTACACCGCCTTTGCATGGTGGTTTTCGAATTCAGGGACTGATCCAATGGTTTTACATGCATAGAGGACACCTAGGATGATCAAGAATCACCTATAGACTTTGTTGGAATGATCTTGTAATATTTTAAGTCCTATATAAGACCCCATGTTGCAACACTTGAACTTGCTCACTTTGAATCATTTCAAAACCCATTCTCTGGAGCTCTCTGGACTTCAAGAAGTTTTCTCAAGTTCCAAATTCGTGTTAAGGACCATTGAAAGTGTTCTTAACCTCCTAAGTTCAAGTTTTGTTAGTCTAATGACCAAAAGTCAAATCCGTCATAATTAAGCTTTGACTTAGTGATTATGAGGGTAATAAACCCTTAAAGGGGCACCCTCTGATTTCCAATCTAACTTGGTCAATTATCGAGTCAAACTTAATGTTAAAAAGTCAAAAGAAAGCTATTTTACAAATAAACTCAGAACTAACAATGTAGAAGCTATGAAACCTGTTTTAGCACTTATATAACTTGGTAATTAATGTAAGAACATGTCTAAGCATGTTCAACCCGACAATTTCGTGTTTAGGCTCGGTTCGGAACCGAAAGTTTGCAAAAGAAGACTTTTGCTTTGACTTTCAGTTCTGACCCAATTTAGCTTAGTTTATATATGCCTTAGGGTTCCATTAGGATCATATTACATGTAAGTATAACCCTCTGAGTTTATACAAAGTGGTTCCTTTGTAATCCTAGTTCACTGCATGTTTCCGTTATTTGCTTAAATATTGACCATTATGCCCTTTTGATATTAAAACAAGATTTTTGAAATTGTGAGAGGACAAAAACCTTTATTACCGATTTATAAACATGTCCTAAAAATTTGACATTAGTTTGAGGTCTAAATTAGGAGTTATGTTCAATATCGTAATTTGAAAGCTTTTTATTAATTAAACGGCATTATTAGCATAAAGCCTATTTAAACCCAAATTTTGATACCAAACCTCTTACCCACTGATGTAATATAATATTTTGGAATTTTTAAAGATTTTTTATTATTTTTAAACTGATCATAACAAGGGGTTCTTACTTTGATTCGGTAATTGACGGTTATATCCTTTACTTGAATAAAAAGGAGTTTTACATAACATTTTGATGCCAAACCTTTTGCTACTGATTTCATATGTTAAATAAAATATTTTGAGCCTTATAAACTGATCAAAAACTTGGATTCCTTTAAATAACCTGAAAATCGCCAAATATCGACTTCAACGCTTTTTTAAACGCATAGTGCAGGTTAAAACTATTTTTGACACATAAGACTTAATACTTACTGATATTTTAAGTATATTTTTATAATCTAACAGTACGAAAAAGTTTTGAACTCAGATTTCTGAATTTGACCTTTAAAGCTTATGTGAAATGACCAAAATGCCCCGACAGCACGTAGTTTGGTTATAAATAATAAATTTCACATATATGCAATACCCTACTGATATGACCTGCAAAAATAAATAATTTTACTGATCATTTTAGACCAGAACCTCAGATTAATATCTAATCTCTTTTATAACCTTAAAATGACCAAAATACCCCTACGGGGCTTAATTTGATTTTAAATTCATTTTGGGCATAATGGAAGGTATCCTACTGATATCACAACATATTTAAGGCATATTAACTTGTGAAACCTGTACATGACTCATTTGGTTACCCGTTACGCATTTTTCGCGTTCGGTACGGTTTATTTGACTAGTTTGCATAAATTGACCGAAACGGGTCAAACCTTATCATTTTTACCTCAAAATCCAGAATGTGTTTAGTTTACCCACATTATACAAGTCTTCATACTTTTCGGGTCTAAATCACATTCTAATCTGGTCTTCGCTTAATCTTGCGTTTTGAATCGTAACCAAGATTTCTGTCTAAATCACATTCTAATCCGGTCTTCGCTTATTCACATTCTAATCCGGTCTTCGCTTAATGTCACGTTTGGTTCCATACTTGGTTACACCAGAACCAAAATGTATAGCTTGATTCATTGGAGGTTTAGCTCCGGAGATTAAGGCGAGTGTGAAAGCATCAAGACCTACTACCTTTAGGTCAGTGGCTGATTTATCATTGTCTCTTACCCTCGATGCAGTCAGGCAGAGATCGCTTAGGAATTCAGATGAAGGGAAAAGGAAGCGTGAGGATGAGAACTCATGACGTTCTGATAAGAAGCACAAAGGGAACTCTGATCATAAAAAGAGTTCCGGGTTTAAAAAGGATTATCAACAGTCGGGTGAAAAACCCAAGTGTAAGATTTGAAAGAAACATCATCTGGGGAAATGCAGGTATTAATCGAAATCCCAATCGTAGCCCAGGGCTTGTGGGATTTGTAAGTCAAATGAGCGTAAGACGTTAGACTGCAAGAAGATAAAGGATGCGACGTGCTGTAACTGTAACGAGAAGGGGCACATCAAGTCCAACTGCCCAAAGTATGCCAAGAAACCTGAAGAAGGTAAAAAGACCAATGCTAGGGTCTTTCAAATGAATGCACGGGAAGCAGTTCAGGATAACAACGTGATAACAGGTACCTTCCTTATAAATGACGTTTATGCAAGGGTATTGTTTGATTCGGGTGCGGATAAGTCGTTTCTGGATGATAAATTTTGTAAATCTGCCCGTTAGAACCTTAAGTATAAAATATGAAGTAGAATTGACCGAGTGTACCATAGAAACTGCCTCAACTGTGTTAAATGGATGTTTTACATCCATTAGGAACCACTCTTTTCCGTTATCTCTGCTTCCTTTGAAATTAGGTGGATTCGACATAGTAATAGGCATGGACTGGTTATCTCATAACCAAGCTCAGATTGTTTGTGATAAGAAGCAAGTGGTTATTAAAACTCCATATGGTGAGCCCTTAACAATACAAGGATATACTCAGTACGGATTGCCTAAGCAAGTGTCTATGCTTAAGGCATCAAGGTGTTTGAAGAAGGGTTGTGTCATTTACATGGCATAAGTGACTATTGATGAACCAAAGCCCAAGATTGAAGAAATCCCTTTCATTTCTAAATATCCAGAAGTATTCCCTGAAGAACTACCTAGTTTACAACGAGATAGGCAAGTGGATTTCAGAATCGACATTATTCCTGGAGCAGCACCTATTGCAAGAGCACCTTACAGGTTAGCACGGACTGAGATGAAAGAGTTGAGAACTCAGTTGGATGATTTGTTGGCTAAGGGATTTATTAGACCTAGCTTATCTCCTTGGGGAGCACCGATTCTGTTTGTGAAGAAGAAGGATGGATCGATGCGTCTATGCATCGATTATCGTGAGCTAAACAAGGTTTCAATCAAGAACAGATATCCATTGACCAGGATCGACGATCTGTTCGATCAACTTCAAGGAGCAAGCTACTTCTCCAAGATTGATTTATGGTCAGGCTACCATCAACTAAAGGTTAGAGATGAAGATGTGCACAAGACTACATTCAGGACTCGTTACGGTCACTACGAGTTCTTAGTGATGCCTTTCGGGCTCACTAATGCACCAGCAGCATTCATGGATCTCATGAATTGCGTTTGCAAACCCTATTTAGACAAGTTTGTCATCGTCTTCATTAATGACATTCTTATTTATTCAAAGAACCAGACCGACCATGAAAAGCACCTTCGGTGTATTCTTAAACTTCTTCAGCAAGAGAAGCTCTACGCCAAGTTTTCAAAATGCGAGTTCTCGCTTTGTGAAGTCGAATTCCTTGGACATGTGGTTAGTGAGCTTGGTATCCAGGTGGATCCCGCTAAGATTGAATCCATCATGAATTGGCAAGAACCAAAGACGACCATAGAGATTCGCAGCTTCTTGGGTCTGGCAGGATACTATAGGCATTTTATTGAAAATTTTTCAAGGATTGATGCACCCCTAACTTCATTAACTCGCAAGAATATCAAGTTTGATTGGGGTCCTAAGCAACAAGAATCCTTTGATATTCTTAAACAGAAGCTAAGCAATGAACCTATGTTGACATTGCCTGAAGGGATTGAAGAATGTGTGGTTTACTGCGACGCATGACACACTAGAATGGGATGTGTACTAATGCAGAAGGGAAAAGTTATTGCCTATGCTTCTCGACAATTAAAAGTGCACGAAAAGAATTACACCACCCACGATTTGGAATTGGTTGCCATTGTGTTTGCACTATAACTTTGGAGGCATTATATATATGGTACCGAATGTGTGATCTGTCCTGTTCACAAGAGCCTTCAACATCTGTTTAACCAGAAGGATTTAAACATGAGGCAGCGTCGATGGATGGAGACACTGAATGATTATGATTGTGAAATCCGATAACATCCAGGCAAGGCGAATGTGGTCGCCGATGCTTTGAGCAGGAAGGAACGGGTTAAGCCCATTAGAATCAATGCCAAGAGCATTGAATTGAAGAACAACTTAAATGAAAGATTGTTAGCCGCTCAAAAGGAAGCCGTATTAGAAGCTAACTATCCAAATGAAAAGTTAGGTGTCACTGCTGAGCAATTAACATATGGCAAAGATGGAATCCTAAGATTGAATGGACGAATATGGGTTCCAATCTATGGAGGACTTCGGGACGTGATTCTTCAAGAAGCCCATAACTCCAAATACTCAGTTCATCCTAGAAGTGATAAGATGTACCAGGATTTAAAGGTAAATTACTGGTGGATAGGATTGAAGAAATCTATAGCGACTTATGTGGCTAAATGTCTTACGTGTGCTCAAGTTAAGGTAGAACACCAGAAACCGTCAGGTTTGCTATAACAGCCTGAACTTCCCACCTGGAAGTGGGAAATGGTAACCATGGACTTTATTACTAAGTTACCGAAAACAAAGCGAGGAAATGAAACTATCTGGGTTATAGTTGACAGTTTGTGTCACACCCCCAAAATCCACACGCGGAGTATCACCGCTTGGAGGCGTGACTGACCAGGATCAAGCCACCAATCATATCAAACATAATAAGTATTAAGTGTAAGGTAAACTAAACGATATGAAAGGTGTTCCAACAAAACATGTTAAGTGTATAGCGGAAGCATAAAAATGTAAACCCAACGTAAGTAATAAGTTCAATGTTTAATGTTTCAACATAAGATCCACCATCCGTGCCCACAACGACCTGCTCCTCCCCGTGCAAGCTCCATATGTACCTAAAGTCCTGCAGGGCATGCAGCAGAGAGTCAACAACTAGTTGAGCGAGTTCACAGTTAACAGTTCAGTAATAGTATAGCGTGAGTAGTAGTATGTTCGTTCGTTACGTCATGTATCGTATTAGTTTCCATCGCGGCCTCCCAGGCAGGTATGCGAAGATATTAGGGGATGTTTTTCCCAAGTATTCTAGACTAGGTTTATTTGTATCGCGGCCTCCCAGGCAGGTGTGCGAAGATTTGTAAATTTAGTTCGCGGCCTTCCTATGGCAGGTGTGCGAAGTCAGTCATAATATCGCGGCCAACCCTTGGCAGGTGTGCGAAGATCAGTTCAATAAGTGTTACTAGTCTAGTCGTATCTTATCGTTAGGTTCTACCGTCTGAGTATACACAATAATTCATCAAATCCCATTCCCACCCGGGAACCCCATGCCTTGGCTGTATGAACTCACCTTGGTTTGCTCGGTATGCTAGGTTATGTGCTCGCAAATAAGTCAATCACGTCCTAGAGTATGCACGTATACATAATCAGTTTGTATTCGCTCAGTCCATGTAAGCATATACAATCACAATAGTGTTGGACTAGCAACCATGAACAACATAAGGCACACAATCAAGTTCATACAAGTCATGCATATCAGCTAACAGTAGTTAATAAATCCAGTTAACTTTTAACAGAACAGTTACTGTGCAAATTACCCAACTCGGCGAAACACCCTTTGTTTCGCCGCGAGCCCCTTCGACGAATCACTCTTGTTTCGCCGAACCCATAACTGTTTCAGCAATAATAATAAACAATGTCACAAAAATCTAAATGCCCTAGTGGCGGACATCTAGCAGCCACCACCCCACCTCATTGGACCAAAAATGCATAACAAGAATGACTAGCCGAAAATAATGAGGTGATCACATGCAACCTAGCCTACAAATCCTATGACATCGCATGCAAGTCTGACCGAATTCATATGCAATATTGATTTAATTGGACCACAAAGTGATAAATCACATATAACAAGATCAAATCATCATCATACAGGTGCATCAATCATGGGAAAGGAATGAATACAAATCATGGATTTCATAAATAATATAATATGTGCCATTATCAATCATCAAGTCATCCTACGAATCTGTGCCACCGAATTACCCTATATACTATAATACTATCTCATAATTTAACAAGTTATAAGTTCAGTATTCCATACATTATCAATCATCGAGGCATCACACATGCATTAAATCATCACTCATTATTTGCATCATAGTCCAGGTCATGTTCATAGTATAGCCATACATTAAGAATGAAAACAAAACAAACAAATCGTGTAAACACTAACCGGACTAGGTATGGTTAAACACAAGGGATCTGGCTTCGGATGTAGAGAGAGTTGAATGGAAAGAGGGTTGCCGTCGTACCAGAGATACTCTAGGGTTTCTATCAGTTATCCCTTTTGCATGGTTTTAAATCAAATCCTATATTTAAATCTCTACTGGGCCGAAGCCCATAAGTTGATTTCGTAGACCAGCCAGTGGGTGAAAGCCCCTTTGTTTTTGTCACTAGTTGTCTTCGCTGGGAGGGGTAGGGGTGCAAAGGGTCCATGTTGCATCATTTATAAAGTATGGCATTAATGCAAATCATATATCACTTACACACAAATATATTGCACACTTATAAGGCACATCAAGTATAACATATCCGTCACAACATAATTTAACAGATTACAAGCGTGTACTGTGTGAACAAACAGTCTAAACCAATAACGTGCAATTAATGCGAATATGGAATCTCAGAAACTCGGGTTGTCACAGGTTGACTAAGTCAGCCCACTTCTTACCTACTAAGCAAACACACAGCTCAGATAAGTTAGCTCAGTTGTACGTGGACGAGATTGTATCTCTTCACGGGGTGCCAGTTTCTATCATCTCTGATAGGGATACGAGATATACATCACATTTTTGGAAAAGCTTTCAGCAATCCCTAGGCACTCGGTTAAATTTAAGCACTGCATATAATCATCCTCAGACGGATGGTCAAAGCGAGCGTACAATTCAAACGCTGGAGGATATGTTAAGGGCTTGTGTTATTGATTTAGGTGGAAGTTGGGATGACCATCTCCCGTTGATTGAATTTTCATTTAATAATATCTATCATTCGAGTATTCAAGCTGCACCTTTTGAAGCTTTATATGGAAGAAAGTGTAGGACGCCCGTTTGTTGGGCAGAAGTTGGAGATGTCCAACTAACAGGACCTGATATAGTCCTGGAGATGACATATAAGATTGTGCAGATACGTGATCATCTCAAAGCTGCCAGGGAAAGGCAGAAAAGCTACGCGGATAAAAGGCGTAAACCTCTGAAATTCGAGGTAGGTGACAAGGTTCTACTTAAAGTATCACCCTAGAAATGGGTAATGCGTTTTGGCAAGAAAGGCAAGTTAAGCCCAAGATACATAGGACCATTCGAGATCATCGAATGTGTTGGAACAGTGGCTTACAAGTTAAACCTGCCTGAAGAGCTCAGTGGAATCCATAATGTATTTCACATCTGTAACTTGAAGAAGTGTCTACCTGATGAATCGCTAGCCATGTCACATAAGGATCTGCATATTGATGAGAGCTTAAAGTTTGTTGAAAAACCTTTGTCGATTGAGGATCGACAGGTGAAGAAGCTTCGAAAGAAGCATGTACCGATTGTAAATGTTAAATGGGATGCCCGTAGAGGTCCCGAATACACGTGGGAGGTTGAATCCACAATGAAACAGAAGTACCCTCATTTATTTCAGTAAATCTCGAGGTCGAGATTTCTTTTAAGGGGGTGAGGATGTAACACCTCGCAAAATCATGTCCAATATAGCATCGACACGTGTCATGGACTTTAAACGTGTAACAAATTGATTACGAGGGACTAAAGTTGACAAACAAAGAAAGTATGTGTGTAGAATGTGTCAAAGTGTCAACCATTGGTAATTTTGCCTTTCAACAACCCTACACGATGTTTATACCCTTAAACGAATAAATCGTGAATCATATGAAACCGTTTGTGGAAGAAAGTGAAAGTTTACAAGACGCAAGGGTTAAATGTGTCAACATGTTTAAATTATACCTCTGAGCGACCTTTTAACGAACCCGAAGCTTTGTAACGATTAATTATGCTTCCGAGAATAAGTGATAAAAATTTTACAAGGTTTCGATATCGTATGAGTAAATTACGTTAACTTTCGTAATTAAGGGGTTAAAACGTCAACAAGGTGAAACTTGTGTTTTCGGTTATCATTTAACGAAACCGGACCCAAAGGTGTTTGGTTATATCTCATGGATCATAGAAATATAAGTTATATGGGTTAAATGTGCTTAAAAAGAAAGATATTGTGTTTTAAAAGGTTCAGGGGTGAAAATGTCATTTTTGAAAATTGCTGATCAGTTAGCACCATGATGGCGTCACGCCACCACCAACCTCCTCTGCCGTCGTGCGACGTGACAGCCTGACCTGGGCTGATTCTCTGCACAGCTGCATGTACAACAGGTTACACCGCCATTGCATGGTGGTTTTCGAATTCAGGGACTGATCCAATGGTTTTACATGCATAGGGGACACCTGGGATAATCAGGAATCACCTATAGACTTTGTTGGAATGATCTTGTGATGTTTTAAGTCCTATATAAGACCCCAAGTTGCAACACTTGAACTTGCTCACTTTGAATCATTTCAAAACCCATTCTCTGGAGCTCTCTGGACTTCAGGAAGTTTTCTCAAGTTCCAAATTCGTGTTAAGGACCATTGTAAGTGTTCTTAACCTCCTAAGTTCAAGTTTTGTTAGTCTAATGACCAAAAGTCAAAGTCGTCGTAATTAAGCTTTGACTTAGAGATTAATCACTAATGGTCCAGTCATTCTTCGAATTGAAAGTGGTTATGAGTTGGTAATTATGTGGGTAATAAACCCTTAAATGGGCACCCTCTTATTTCCACTCTAACTTGGTCAATTGTCGGGTCAAACTTAATATTAAAAAGTCAATAGAAAGCTATTTTGCAAATAAACTCATAACTAACAATGTAGAAGCTATGAAACATGTTTTAGCACTTATATAACTTGGTAATTAATGTAAGAACATGTCTAAGCATGTTCAACCCGACAATTTCAAGTTTAGGCTCGGTTCGGAACCGAAAGTCGCAAAAGAAGACTTTTGCTTTGACTTTCCGTTCTGACCCAATTTAGCTTAGTTTATATACGCCTTAGGGTTCCATTAGGACCATATTACATGTAAGTATAACCCTCTAAGTTTATACAATGTGGTTCCTTTGTAATCCTAGTTCATTGCATGTTTCCATTATTTGCTTAAATGTTGACCATTATGCCTTTTTGATGTTAAAACAAGATTTTTGATATTGTGAGATTACAAAACCTTTATTACTGATTTATAAACATATCCTAAAAAATTGACATCAGTTTGAGGTCTAAATTAGGAGTTATGCTCAATATTGTAATTTGAAAGCTTTTTATTAATTAAACGACATTATTAGCATAAAGCCTATATAAACCCAAATTTTGACACCAAACCTCTTACCCACTGATGTAATATAATATTTTGGAATTTTTCAAGATTTTTAATTATTTTTAATCTGATCATAACAAGGGGTTCTTACTTTGATTCGGTAATTGAATGTTATACCCTTTTCTTGAATAAAAAGGAGTTTTACATAACATTTTGATGCCAAACCTTTTTCTACTGATTTCATATGTTAAATAAAATATTTTGAGCCTTATAAACTAATCAAGAACTAAGATTCCTTTAAATAACCCGAAAATCGCCAAATATCGACTTCTACGCTTTTTTAAACGCATAATGTGGGTTAAAACTATTTTTGACACATAAAACTTAATACCTACTGATGTTTTAAGTAAATTTTTATACTCTAACAGTAAGAAAAAGTTTTGAACTCAGATTTCCGAATTTGACCTTTAAAACTTGAAATGACCAAAATGCCCCTACGGCACGTAGTTTGGTTATAAATGATAAATTTCACATATATGCAATACCCTACTGATATGACCTGCAAAAATAAATAATTTTACTGATCATTTTAGACCAGAACCTCATATTAACATCTAATCTCTTTTAAAACCTTAAAAATGACCAAAAACCCCTACGGGGCTTAATTTGATTTTAAATTCATTTTGGGTATAATGGAAGATATCCTACTGATATCAGAACATATTTAAGGCATATTAACTTGTGAAACCTGTACATGACTCATTTGGTTACCCGTTATGCATTTTTCCCGTTCGGTACGGTTTATGTGACTAGTTTGCATAAATTGACTGAAACGGGTCAAACCTTATCATTTTTACCTCAAAATCCAGAATGTGTTTAGTTTACCCACATTATACAAGTCTTCATACTTGTCAGGTCTAAATCACATTCTAATCCGGTCTTCGCTTAATCTTGCGTTTTGAACCGTAAACCTTTCTTTAAAACTAACCGGTCTAAGTCTAAACTTAAATAAGGCCCGTTAGGAATTTAATAGGTTATTAAAACCTTCATTCCAGATTTAGGAGCCCAGTAAAAGATATTTGCACTTGCTGATTGTATACGGCTGAGATAAATTTGAATATTTTGCTCAGGTAAATACTTTTAACTTATTTTCCCTTATACGGGGTTGGGGTACGGTATATAAAAAAAATACCGCTTGGTCGAGTATTGAATCTTTAATCGTATGAAGATTAATTCATTGAGATAACCCGTTTAATCTGTTTTGTTTGTTAAAGCCTTTGGGGGGTTTATGACCATGTCCTGGATATCCTCGGCTCATTCATTGAAATGGCCACGACTTAAGCACGGGGTGTAGGCATACACATGCCGGTGCGTATGTAAAATGATATACCTGCCTGTTTGAGAATAACTCACCGTAGGTTATATTATGTGGTGTGTCTATTAATCTTTAACCCGGTATTCAACCTGGGCTACTGAACGTATAATAAACATATAATTCTTTTACAAGATTATTTTTAAATAATTATCCCAAGTTATAAAAGATTATTTGTGCCTTGTGCATTTAAATCAATTTTCACAAACAAATTTTCAAAAGTGTCGGTTAATTGTATTTACCAGTGTAAACTGACGAATTTTACAAAAGATTAAGTGCAGGTACTATGCAAAATAGGGTGGCTACTCCTGAGTGAATAAATAAAGAAGTCTTGCAAGCTTTGACACTTAACAATCTGTTGAACAATATTTCCTATGTTTTGATCCGCCTGTGGATCCTTTTACATTCCGTTTGTAATACTCATGATACTTTCATTAGTTTTGTAATATTATTACTTTTAGACTTCCGCTGTGCATTGAACTGTGATTATTGACTATGATGATATCAACTACGTCACGATACTCCCCACCGGGCCCACCGGTAATACGTGGAAATATCGGGGTGTGACAACTTAAACCTCCTTTAATGCATGACGTACAACTCTCTAAAGCACATGTACACCTCTTTAATAAAAACACGCGTTACGTACTGCCGATTTAGGGTTTCTCTTATTATCACATTTTCTCATTTCATAATTCATATCCGCCCACATTGCGCTCTCTCGCTCTCTCTCTAGCGATTCTAGAAATTTCATGGCTATTGATGAAGATTTCACTAGAAAGCACATAAATGGCTCAGATGGAGAGAGAGACATGGCTGCAAAGAATGCCACGCCAATGTGAGATCCTCACCCGATCATCATAACCTTAATTTTTTAGTTAGGTTATACGGCTCAGATGGAGTCATCAACATGGCTGCAATTAATGCCACGCTACTGCGAGATCCTCACCCGATCATCATAGCCTTAACTTTTTAGTTAGGTTATAAGGCTAAAATGGAGTCATCAACATGTGCTCAAGTGTAAAAGCAAAATAGTAAAAGGGTTATTTTTAAAAAATCAAAAGGACAGTAGTAAAAAATAAAAAGATGTTGACTAACATTGAGAAAGGGTGTTTTTTTGCCTGGAATATATAGAGTTCAATGCTTGCTTTACAGCTGGAAAAGCGAAAGAGTAAAAAGGGATATTAGTAAAAAATCAAAAGGACAACAGTAATAAGTTAAAAAAATTGACTGACATTGGGAAAGGGTGACTGATTAAGGTTACACAGCTTTTTAAATGTCAAATCTTGTACTAAAAAGTTTATTTAGAATAGGTCAAATTCAAAGTTAGATTCTAACTAAATAGTTTTGTATTTGAAAGAGTAATTAGTTGAGATCAATTTAAAAAAAAAAAGTTAACTATATATGTAATGTCAAATTGAGTATTTAAACTTTATAACAAGTATTGGAAAAATTCGAATTTAAATATTTTTACTATATAAATAGATTATAACTAAATGGTTTTGTATTTGAAAGGAGTAAACAGTTAACAGTTATAAAAACATTTAACTATAAATGTAATGTCAAATTGATTATTTTAACTTTATAATAAATATTGGTTAATCGAATTTTAAATATTATAACTATAACTATATTAACTATATAAATATTTTAAATTTACCTTCTAAGAGGATATACGTTAAGCGAGTTGCCAAGAAACTTGCAGATTGTAGCGTGCAAGAAATACTTGTTTCCTTCCTCACCAAACTTCCAGTTCTCAGGCTCGCGATACCTCACGCCTCTGTTAGCAAAATAGTAAAAAGTCAAAACATAGATACATTTAAAGAAAAATGAGTCAATCGAGAAGAGCTATCGCTTACTTGTGAGCGAGTACGGGTCCAGATATCATTCATCCGATACACGTGGGTTCGATCGATGTCTGGCTAAAGTTGCCCTAAGTGTAGCTGCAACCAATCGAAGAGAGAGAGAGAGAGAGAGACAGAAAGCAATGTGGGCGGATATGCATTATGAAAGGAGGAAATGTGATAATAGAGAAACCTTAATCAGCAGATACGGTACGAGTGTTTTTATCAAAGAGGTGTAAATGATGCATTAAATATTGTACCTCCCTTAAAAAGGGGAAAATTACGAAAACTTCCCTTCGAGAAAGCACATAAAAACATTTATACACTTAACTATATCGGCAGGGTCATTTTTTTCGTAAATCAGTGCCAACTTTTTAGTTAGTTTATACGGATCATATGGAGTCATCAACATGGCAACAATGAATGCCACGCCAATGCGAGATCCTCACCCGATCATCATAGCCTTAATTTTTTAGTTAAGTTATAAGGTTTAGATGATGTCATCAACATGCCTGCAATGGATGCCATGCCAATGTGAGATCCTCACCCGATCATAACACTAATCCAAACAATAATCGAAACAGTCAAATAATCCAAACAGCCAACAAAAATCCAAACTATTTCCAGGTTTTTTGAGGTTTTGCTAGGTCCAAACAGGTCGGACTGAACTACAAGTATGTAAAGAATAATCCAAACAGTTCTCGACAGTTTTCTCGGCTTACGACAGTTTTCTCGAATTTTAAATATTTTTGCTGTTTCCAATAAACCAAACAGTCAACAATAATTCAAACAATAATCCAAACAGTCAACAACAATCCAAACTTGTTGGATCGTGTACGTGACCCTGAAAGTCAGTAAAGGTAGTTCAACATCAAATACTAAGGCGGAATCAAAGTAAACGATGTCCAAAACAGCTTGTATCTTCTAATCTTTCTTTCTATTAACAAACATGTGCTTTGTACAATGAAATCTGATGAAAATCCGACAGCACTTCGTGACTTGCACAATGACTTCCTATGGTTCCGTTTGAAATGAACCTATCACATCCCTATTTATAGACCTTGACCCTTCCGTTTGAACATTAACATGATGGTTCAAACGGAACCCTAACTCAAACGGCCAGGTTCAAACGGAACCCTCATATAACCTACGGTTTCAAACGGAACCCTTCTATACACTTCCTAAAATCACTAATTAAACCCTAATTTAACATATAATATCCAATAGTGACTTTCTTGAACTAAGACTTGATGAAGATGTAGTTAACAGACATTCTCGTGCATCAACAGACTCCCCCTTGGATGTTGACGTAGTCTTCAGCTCCTGAGTCTTCAGTCTTAGTCTTTTCTTCCACTCTGTCTTTTCATCATAAGCACTTTATCTTCACACTCCCATATGCTGTTGATCCAGACTCCCCCTTTCACAGACTCCCCCTCTCGATATGCTGAATCTGAGATATCTGGTTCAAGCTTTGACAATTTGCTTCCATTGGGAATAATGAAGACCAAATCTGTTACTCAAACATCATTCATTACAAACTTATCTTTTCAACAATAAATCACAGACTTAATCAGTTTTAACAATCCACTCAAGTATTCAGGTCCAAGTTAATGACCCTGATCACTTGATTAATCTACCAAGTCCAAATTAATGACCTTGGTTGATCATTTGACGAAACAAACTGATATTAAAACAACATTTTCAAACATTTCCTGAAAATAACAAGTATCAAGTTAATGAACTTGTTTTTATCTTTACAAACAATACAAACTTCTTCAAAGATAAGCTCTCCTCATTCTTCAGTCCAGAATCTCCTGCATCTGCTTCAAACATCTAAGAATCCAACAATCAACTCTCCACTTTGGTTTGTCGGAAAATAAAGCAGAAATAAAATCTTTTTGGAATTTATCAAAGTATTCTAAACTAAGAAATGAAATACAGAAAACTTAAATTGCAGAAATTAAACAAAGTAAACAATTTACAAACATATTTTTGGTGAGCGTGTCAGGGAATCATATCAGCTTTTCAGACAGATCACAAGTACCGTTAAGCTACATTACATACTCAGATTTAAACAATTCACCTCGATTGTTGATATACTGATCCATCTTAAATTCCCACACAGATTTCAATTTACTCAGGATACGATTTAGATGAATTAAGAACTTAGATCATTCATGTGTCCCACCTCTTGAATATACTCCCGTATCCAGAATCTCAATAATCAGTCTTACAGGTGAGAATACTACAATGATATCTGTATATAATTTAGGTATGCGAGGGCCGAGGGATCTCAGATCGATACTTCCGTATACGCAGAGAGATATCAGCTTCGACTTTTCAGTGTGTCCCCTTTAGAGGATCTTTTTGCTTACAACAGCAGCATTTATCAATTTTATTGTTTCAGCATGCTGAGGGTTTAATGCTGTGTTTCAAGCATTTCAGCAAGTATTAGCCAGGGACTAGGTCAGAACTACCGTTCAGCAGAAGTCCCGGAATAATACCCCAGACATCATAGAGTATAAAGACCTAGTATATCAGATTAAGAGACCTTTCAAACGAGATTTCAGGGGTTACCTATATATCCAAGTAGTGTTCCCCACAAATTCACAAGTTTGAATTTTAGGTTTATATCCCGAATAAATCTACTAAATGTATGAAAATCTATCGACACATCATCAGTGAGATTGTTTAACTCTTTTATACTTTTCAAATCTTTAGCATACTGTAATCGTCTAGCTGATGTACTATCATTTTCCCTATATACACAAGCTCTTTTTCATTTTATCATGTTTTTGTATTTTTGCATTTTTTTACTGTTTTTGTATTTTCTGAAAATAAACTATGTACAAACATCTACTCCCCCTAAATACCAAAACAAGTAAAAATTCGACAAACCATTGCAGATTGTTTCTCGTCTTCATCCGCAACAGTACTCTCATCAACGCCAATTATGCCATCCGACACTGACAGAAGCTTCATACCATTCAGTTTTAACAAATATTTAAACCGATTTTTATCAAAAGCTTTGGTATGTAAATCAGCTTTCTGTTCGTCAGTGTGGATTTTCTCAATTCGTATCAACTTTTTCTCAAAGCAAGCACGAATAAAGTGATGACGAATTTCTATGTGTTTAGTTTTAGCGTGATGTACTGGATTTTTAGTTATATTTATTGCGGCCTCATTATCAACAAAAAGAGGTGTGTTAAGAAACTGCAAACCGTAGTCGCGCATCTGTTGCTGTATCCACAAGATCTGAGAGCAGCAACTGCTAGCAGAAACATACTCCGCTTCACAAGTAGACAACGCCACAGACGTTTGTTTCTTACACTGCCAGGTAACCAATCTAGGACCAAAGAACTGGCATCCTGCAGTTGTTGATTTTGAATTGACTTTGCAGCATCCGAAATCCGAATCGGAATACCCTTCGAGCGTAAAATCGCCTTTTCTAGGATACCACAACCCCAATGAAGGAGTTCCTTTCAGGTAGCGCAATATCCTCTTCACAATGATCATATGCGATGCTCTCGGGTTAGACTGAAATCTTGCTGCGAGGCACGTTGGATACATTATATCAGGACGTGAAGCAGTTAGGTACATTAAAGAACCTATCATGGATCGGTAAAACGTCTCATCAGCCCTGTCTCCGGTGAGATCTGGGTGAATCCCATGATTTGTTGCAAGTGGGGTAGCAGCTGGAGTAGAACCTGACATTCCAAATTTCTCTAGAATATCATGAACATACTTTGACTGATGAATGAAAATTCCTTCAGGAAGTTGTTCAACTTGTAATCCCAGAAAGAATTTCATCTCCCCCATTGATGACATTTCAAATTTCTGCTTCATCACTGATTCAAAATCTTTGCATAGATTTTCATTCGTTGACCCAAAGATTATATCGTCCACATAAATCTGAACTATCAGAAGATGACCATCGACCTCCTTAGTGAAGAGAGTGGCATCCACTTTTCCACGAATGAACTTGTTGGCTAGTAGGTGTTGAGACAAGGTCTCGTACCAGTCTCTCGGGGCCTGGTGTAAACCATACAACGCTTTGTCCAATAAGTAGACCTTGTTTTTGTGGATTGGATCAGTAAAGCCCGGTGGCTGACCGACATAAACCTCCTCTTTGACCTTCCCGTAAAGAAACGCCGATTTAACATCCAACTGATAAACTTTGAAGTTCTTCCAAGACGCAAATGCTAGGAAAATTCTGATAGCCTCTAGTCGTGCTACAGGAGCATAGACTTCGGTAAAATCAATTCCCTCTTGTTGACTAAATCCCTGAACAACGAGTCGAGCTTTGTTCCTTACGACAACTCCTCTATCGTCTCTCTTACACTTAAACACCCACTTGGTGTTTATTTTCCTATGACCATCCGACAAATCAACTAACTTCCACACTCCAAATTTCTCGAATTGACTAAGTTCCTCCTGCATTGCATTGACCCAAGAGTCTTCAGTAAGCGCCTCTTTGTAAGTTCTTGGTTCAACCTGCGAGATAAAACAACTTAATGAGAATTCAGTTTGCAAAGGAGCAACTTTTGTATAAAAACATGTAAGCCCTTTATCAATCTGATTTCGAGTGCGAACGCCTTTCTGCAATTCTCCTATGATCAACTCCTCTGGATGATATGAACAAGTTCGCGGCATCACTTCACTCGGAACATCTACATTTCCCTCCAGATTAGTAACATTCTGCTCTGCATCTTGTTCACCAACTTGGTTTGTTTGACTTGAATTCTGAATTTGCTCCCCCTCAGAATCTGAATCTGAATCACCATGATCAAATACTGGCATGTTTTCAGCTTCTAGATTATCATTCTGAGTCGACTGATTATCCTGAGCAACTTCATTCTGTTGGATATCATCATGTTCACCAGCATTACTTGGACCTGCTTCATCATCATTTGAAGTTTCCCGTGGTCTTCTTGAATACTCAGCTGGGAACCTTAACTGCGACTCATATTCACGCAAAATATCCAACTCATCAAAGAAATCTTCTTCATCCTCTGATTCTTCTCTCATGTCAAACGAATCCCAAAGTTTGTCATAATGAAAACGCCATGAATCACCAGGATTCTGCGGCGGCATAGTATAACCTTGACATTCAACATTATATGCCTCAATAATCTTTTTCCAAATGGGAATGAAAACTCGTTTCAATGGACTTGCATAGCCCACGAATATTCCTTCTAAGCCTTTTTCACCAAATTTGCCTTGAAAATCGAGAACTGTACAGGGAGACCCAAATGGTTCAAGATATTTCAGATTTGGTTTACGATTATTGATCAGTTCAAAACATGTTTTGTTGAACTTCTTGACAGTGAGAACCCTGTTGAGCGTATAGCATGCGGTGGAAACAGCTTCAGCCCAAAAATTAATTGGTAACTTTGAATCTGCGAGCATAGTTCTAGCCGTCTCGATTAGTGTCCGGTTTTTGCGTTCTGCGACTCCATTCTGTTGCGGAGTGTACGGAGCACTAAACTCATGCAAAATACCTCTTTCATCACAAAATTCTTCCATCTTTCTGTTCTTGAATTCAGTACCATTATCACTTCGAATTCTCTTGATACGCCTTTGGTACAAATTCTCAATCTTTCTGAACAGACCCATCAAACTGTCAAATGTTTCATCTTTCGTCTTCAAGAAAGAAACCCACGAAAATCTGGAATAATCATCAGTAACGACCAAACAGTAGAAATCTCCTGTAATACTTTTGACATTCACAGGACCAAACAAATCCATGTGAAGTCTTTCCAGAGGACATAAAACTGAATTGACTCGTTTTGTAAGGTGTGACTTTTTCTTCTGTTTGCCTTTGATGCAGCTAATGCACTCCCCTTCCAGATGAAAACCTTTGATATTAACACCCAATACCAAATCATTGTGCACCAAGTGATTCATCTTCCGTAGGTGAATATGCCCCATCTTTCGGTGCCACAATCTAGATTCTTTCTCAGTTGCTCTAGACACGAAACAATGTGCTTGACCAGTAGTTGTAGTTGCTACAGACATATCTAACACATATAAATCATTCACTCTAGGTGCCCTCATGATAATCCATTCTTCAGGAACAACAAAACCAGGTTTCAAGATCAAACATTCTTTATCAGTGAAGTGAGTAGAATACTGATTGTCACAAATCTGCGAGATACTTAGCAGATTGTTCTCCAGCTCAGTGATGTAGTTAACTCTCTCAAACGTTACAATCCCATTGGATAATGTTCCTTCACCAACAATTCTACCACCTTCATGACCTGTAAATCCCACATAACCACCATTGATATTCTTCACATCATACAGTAATGCAGTTTTTCCTGTCATATGTCGAGATGCGCCACTATCCATGATCCATCTTGAAATGGCTCTTGGAAGATCCTGCATATAACAAACTTCAAATTAACCAACTTTAATAAAGATGCCGATTCATGCTTCGCGATCCAGGAAGCTCCGGCAATTCAAACTGCTTATTCGAACATGGTGTCCACCCAGGCCTCATCAGCCTTAGGTGTAACCTTGACTCTAGCAACTTGAATTTTGAAATTTTCAGCCTTCAAAGGTGGAAAATTTGCATCATAATCAACCGGAATTGATTCATCAGCCTTTTTCACTTCAGAAGTTGAAATTTTCATTTCAGTTTTTGGTTTCCAAACTTGTTGAGTTAATGCAACCTGTTTATAAAACTTGTCATTTTTAGTTACCACTTTCTTTACAGGTTCATTTTTCACTTTGATGTTGTTATTTTCACACTCTTTTTCTCAACAACGATTGGTGCTTTACCTTTCACATCAACTTTCTTCTGTTGAAACTTCACATTTTCAGTCTTAGGCTTCACATTGGTACACATTCGTACAATGTGACCAACTTGATTACATCTAAAACATATTCGAGTATCAACAACTCGACTTGTGCCTTCAGACCGATAATGTGAAGCTCTTTTCTCAAAGAACTCTTTATTTGATTTTGAAAAGATTTCATTTTCCTCATCAGACAATGAACTCGAACTGTTCACAAACACCTTTTTATTAGCAAACCTTTTGTTTTGAAAACTCTTTTTCTGATAACTATTACCACCCCGATAACCACCCGACCAATTGTTTCGATTGTTATTATAAAACCGTGGTGGAACAACAGGCTTTTTGTAATAAGCTTTATCTTTCTCAAAATTCATTTGCCTTTTTGTTTGACACAAACTGTTCACATCTGACAACTCAATTTCAAACAATTTGAAAACATTTGTCAGCTTTTTCACATTAACATTCTCAATTGGAAACTCAGAATCCGAATACAACTTATCAGATCCAGCCATCTTGTACATCACAAGACCCGGTTCATCACTTAAGTTGTTTTTGGACTTTTGTTTCGGAATGTATTTATCCAAGAAACACCCATCCTCCTCAGAAGTGTCACAATCCGGTTTAAGCACTTTGTCTACCACACTTTTCACCACATCACTTTGGACACCCTCGTCATTGGAAGATGTGAACATGACATCAATGTTTTCAGGAAGTTTAACTTCACTTTCTTCCTCAATTTCCACCAAACTAGACTGCTTTTTCGTATAGTTGTCTAAAATTGGCGGTGGAACTTTGTGAAAACCTACACCAGTTCCATCAGAAAACACATCCTCGCCATCTTTGTTTTTCCCAATAGGTTTAGGAACAATATGTTGCAAAACAAAGCTTGCCGATTTATAGCTGTTAAGCTTCAACTGGATTCGTTCATTCTCAATTTCAGCTTCTTGAACTTTAAGTTTCAATTTAGCAATTTGATCCAGTTGTTCATTAATCGATTCTTCTTTTAATCTCAAAACAGCTCTTAGATGTTCATTTTCTTTAAATGTTTTGCCATTACGATCATCACTATCTTTAACAATGCTTTTCAATTTCTCAAACTTTTCAGAAATCTGACGGTTTTCAAGAATTAACTTTTCATTTTCAGATTTTATTTTCTCACTTTCAGTTTTATCATTTTCAATTTGAGTCGTTAATTCTTTGATCCGTTCAGTTGAAGCTCTTACAGTTTTGTCACGATCGAGAATCTGATCTTCAACCTTTCTAACTTTTGTTGTCAGATTCTGAAATTTCTCATTGTTAAGATACGTGACAGTGCTACAAAAATTGCATTGTTTGGTGCAATTTTTGCAGTCAGCATTCCCTTCAATTTTGTTACCTGACGCATTTGTCGACACACTTTGACTGACCGATCCCTTTGACTCAGTAACAGAATTAGGATCTACCTCAAGTGCTTTTGCAGCTAGCACTTTGTCAGCCATCACTCCCAGGTTCTCAGCTGTCAACTCTTGCGTAGTATCAATTATGCCTGTATCAACCTGCTTTTCTTTCTTCTCTTTCTCCTCTTTCTCCTTTCTCTCTTTCTCTTTTGCTTCTTCAATCATCTTTGATGTTGGTGTTCCCCACCATTTGTGTTGCCAATACTCATCATCTTCTTTGTACTCCTTGATAATGGCTTCGATATCTAGCGTTTTGTCATCAATCGCAATGTTGCCATACCTATCAAGATAGCACTCTCTAACTGGATCCCATCTGTTTGCTCTTCTAGCTTCCAGAAAGACACCAGAAAGTCTGATAATCTTGTTTTCAGCAATCATCTTCCGATATTGATACTTCTGTTCCTCAGTACGATCATCTTTCCATTTAACGGGTTCATCATTGCTTGCCATGAATGCGTAACCCACCGCATCTTCTTCCGGTAGAACTTCCTTACTCCAATCATACCCTTCATCATCATAAATCACAGCAATAGCCCTTGATTTGTCTCTGTTATCTTCAGACTGCTTCAATCTAGGCGGCTCGGATTTATTTTGATGGTAGATTGCCTTTTTGTAATAATCATCTAGAAATGGATTCTCCGATTCATCAACATAAGCGTTTCGGCATTCTCTCTTAAAATGATCCTTCTTGTAACGCTCCGCGTTTTCATGACTTTCCTAATTTAGAAATCGAGCCTTAAAAATCTATTTTTAGAAGCTTGCCTCTTGCAAAATTATAATCCGTTATATCGTCGGAAATCTTTTATCTTTATTTTAATTCGTTATAAACATGGTTAATTTTTCATTGTTTAATTAATTAAATTAATTAATTTTACAATTTAAAAAGTTTATTTTTTTTTATAAACTAAGTTAGTCTCGTTAAATTTTAAAGTTAGTAAACTAACCTAGCTAGTTTGTTTTATAAAGTTAATTCCTTCTTTTAAAAAAAATAATAGAAAGAATGTGGGGCTGCCCACTTCCAATCGCATGCAGCCTTTATGGCCAAATTAGTTGTTGTTTCAATTAATTAACCTTACAACATATGTCATTATTTTATTGTTTTAATAAATTATCATCTTTCTAATTACAACATTGAATGTGAAAAAAAAAAGAAATAAATAAAAGATTTAAAACTGCCTAGAACAGTCCGATCGCAAGCGGTCATAGTGTTTAATATTTTGTTTTTTTTAATGTTACCTCTTAACTTCTTTTAATAACCTCCCACCTAACCACTTAGTATTACATATGATTAAATGGGTTATAACATATAAATACCTAGTCTAATATATGTATCACAAAACAACAACAACAAAAAAAAAAAGATGAAACACAGCAGCTGCAGCCGCATGTATTGTGGTTGTAGTTGTTTTATATATTAATTGTATCTTGTAATAATTATGAGTGTTACAAAGTTGTGGTGGTAGTTGTTGGGTATTTAATTGTAGCTTGTAACAATTGCATGCCTCTAATATCAAAAAAAAAAAAAAGATATAAATGAACACAACATGGAAGCCCCCATACGTTCACAGCCTTCTATGGCAGTTTAATTGTTTATTTTTATTTAGTTTAACACCCAACTAATCACATTTAAACACCTTCAATCAACCCTAACTTCTTCCACTATAAATACAACCCTTCTCCAAGCATTTCTACACTTTCACAACCCTCATATCTCTCTCAAACACTCTCAAGTTCTTGCATATTTCAGAAATTCGGACAGATTCATACACCTTTACAAAAATGAGCATAACTTGCTCATTTCTCAACGAAATCACTTGATTCTTCTTCCCACTTGCTTGGATAATCATGGGGTTCGATTCCTTGACTTCTCCTTGGAGAAATCAGACCTGGAATTGCTCCGAAATTGTCCACAAACTTTCTGTTTTGTTTCAAGTTCTTCAAAAGTTTGTTTAAACTCATCCAACTTGTGTCTAACACATCTCACACCTATGTCCTAATGCTTACAACCTCTCTTATGGTTGGTTAAGCTTAAAAACAAGGTTGAGACACAATAAATCAGAGGTTAAAACCTCAAATACTTTCTGTTTTGTTAGGGTATTTAACCCACAAATCATGTCAATCTTAGATCTTGATGAATGAGTGATTATGGAACAACTTGGGTTGTCCTACATACAATCCTCACATGATTTGATGATTTCTCTTTAGTTAGGTTGTTTATGTTATTGTGCTAATCCTAGTTCGTGACCCTCCTTGGTTGTTTTTACATCAAGTGAAGTGGTGAACATTCAAGGGGTTCCTAAATGGAAGCATGTTCTTCCTACCCCATACATGACATCTATGATAACTCGAGGTGCCTAAATGAAGATCCTAATCTTCTACCTCCTACTTGAATTATTGGACTAAATAGTATGTAATACTTAACCTAGATATATATATATACACTCATTCGAACCTTTGACGTTGAACTTGTGTTTATATGTTAAAGTAGTAGAACATCATCTAAGACCTAAACCTTGTTGTGATTCTTATGGGTGTTCAACTCATGAAAACATTATCATAACCCTTGTGGTTACCAAGTGTCATACAAGTGTTAGGTGTTGAAGATGATTATTTTCACATGTTATTCTCATATCTTATTTTTATGTTGTTTTAAATACCGAATCTCGACTCTAAGCATACTTGAATTTTAACCCTTACACATTCAATCTTTTAACCTCATCAACTCGTCAATAATTGGATAATTGGAAAGCATATGCAAACTTTGTGAGTATACTCGTATCCCTTTTTTTTTTACTTTTACCACTTTTGGGGTGTGACATGTTCACTTATCAAAAACTTACACTTGAATTATAAACTTATGGACTTTTCATAGCAACGAAATGATGACATGTGCTATGAAGAGGGCCTTTTGCGTAAACACATGAACATTCCTATAACATGCTTGTATACGTGATTGCTTGATACTTTAAACTTGGGTGAAACTTATGTGTTGAACTTATCATTAACTTCGTACGAGCCTAACCGTGACATATGTAGCGCTATAGGATTGACGACCCGCCCGTAGACTTGTGGTTATGTCATGAGCATATTGCGTCTCTTTTGGTTTGATATGTTAGACACATGCCAATTTTATTGTTTATCTTGAATCGCATGCTTGCTATGAGGAATTGTTCGAAACTTATCTTTTGTTATGTATGTACCAAACTTGTATACTCGCCTTTGCTTTTGCATTGAACTTTATTTTAAACATGTTACAGGTTGAGGATGATGATGCCATGAAATGAAGTAGCGTTGTTACCTAGATACACATATAGACGTTTAGATTAAATACGTTGTATAAATGTCATACTTGTTGTCGTATTGTTCTTTTTGTATTTAACATGTTGTAATTCAAATTTCATGTATTGTAACATTTATTTATGAAAGGAATCAATTTATCTTTAATTCTATTGTCACAATTTAGCGTTATGTGTGATGAGCAATCTTTCTTCGTCTCACTCCGATGTTTCCGCCATCGGTTGGGGTGTGACAGATTGGTATCAGAGCCATAACTATAGGGAATTAGGAAAAGTAGGAATACTTTTACCTAGTCTATAGTTTAGAGCCTTATTCTTATGTTTTATTTGAAACTACACGCATGTCACTTTATGTGTTTCTTATTTGTTCTCTGAGCCTTTTAAACGTATATGTCATTTTTTTATCCTTATGTGTCATACTTGACATGCTATTCTTATGTGTTAATACATGTTTTATTACGTATTAATATTTGTTTTAATATGTCATTCTTTATGTGTCACTTGTTTGCTTAATCTTCAACATACGCTTTTCCTCATGCATTTTACTCGACTATTCTAAATTCGTAAACACTCGTAATGCACATACGAGACGACTTCACCAAAATAGGCGTGAAACCCACAATTTGGTGAATAACTCTCAATCCTTCTACTTTTCTTTTTACACGAAATTCACCATCAAGTTAGGAGTGAAATCCTCACCTTGATGGAGAAATTCGAATTTCAAATTCTAGTGGACCCTCGTCAAGTGTTGAAATTAAATTTTGACCCGACGATTACCAACCACACTTAGGATACGAAATCGCCAAGCTAGGGGTGAAACCCGCATCTTGTCGACTAGTTTCACTCCTTGATTTTCATTAATCCCGCCAAGTCTCGAAATTTCAATTGAATTGGGGACATGTAGTAACCGGAAGGGTAAATACCGTTAACCGACTTGTCGGCGAGAGTATTTCACCTATTAGGCCAAAGCATGCTCTCAAATTCAAAAGACTCTTCGACCACTTTGGTTAGTCAACGTTCCGTTTTGGAACCATCCGAGTTTCTTTTTATCAAACTTACGCTTTGTTATTCCGATCTTTCATAATGAAACTCTCTTTTGTCAAGTTTGAACCATTTTCGAGATTTCACTTTTGCGCATACATCATACTATTAGTTTTCATACGATCGTACATTATTAACATACATAATTTTACGTAATTTTATTTACACTTCTTGCAACAACAAATGGAGATATGTCATCCAGATATGAGTGATTCCCTTACCTTGATGACTAACTCCGTTTTATTTCTCACCTTACAACGATCTCACCAACGAGTTAGGGGTGATTCCCTTACCTAGGCGATCGTTACCAATGCTTTCTTTTAATAGGCATTATGTAAACACGATCATGTTTATACCTAAATCATTTATCATGTATTTCAAAATGCTTCATTTATTTAAACGTACCTCTTATTCTGTAATCTATTTTCACATCACCCGCATACACAAAAAAAAAAAAAATTAATGTTACCATAAACGCTTGTTCCTCGATTTCAAAATTTCACGAAATACTATTTGTCAGCCTAGTCAGTCTAATAAATCCGTTGCCCACAAATTCACCAATCAATGTAAATATTGAAACACGCTCCTCTCACACCATTAAACTAGAGATTTTTATTTTCAATTGAGAATCAAATTAACTTTTTCGCACACACCTATAAATTATTACCAATACTAATCAATCATTTACTAAAATTTCTTTTTAAAACCAATGAAACATTTTTCAACATTCACTAAGTTCATGTACCAAATTCCTTTTTCTAAGGATCAACTTTTTCACAAGAATCGGTAAGTTTCAAAAATTTCTAATACAAAGTTACCTAAAACGATGCAAACTTATTAATCTCTAGAACTTTTCAAAACCTCACTCGATACGTCAATTAAATTCAAAACACGTGGGCAAGGAAACTTCATAGGAACCAATAATTTTTAACTATATCAATTCTTCAAAAAAAAAACCATTGTAGCATTTACATTCCTTTACAAAGTACATTTTCACATAACCAATGGACGTTTTATACTCTCTTTACATTCACAAACTAGAGTCTATTTTTCTTGATAACTCAATCTAAATTAAACTTCATGTTTTGCGCAAACAACTATATATGCATATCGTTTTGCACGTTTTAGTCAATATCTCACAACAATCTCACGCGTGTCACTCGTTCCCTTTTTCTTTCATACTCAAAACTTTTAATCTTTTACGCGCATAAACTCGTGTATTTCGATTGATACTATAAACAAAATCATTATTTCCTACATCCATACTTATGCATTTTATGCCTTCACGTATACTTACACGCTTATGTTATACTCATGATTCAAAATTCATACACTTTACGTTTATACATACACTCACAATTATACATTTACGTTGTACTTACATTCATATTCATATTCATATTCATATTCATATTCATATTCATATTCATATTCATGTTTATACAATTTATGTTTTCATTTACACTTATACAACTTTGTTTACACTTATATTCATACACATATAATTTGTTCATACTTAAACCTTCATATTTTACACCTATATTCACTTATTCATACTCATACGCTTTGTTGTTATACCTATACTCATGTTTGTACTCACATTTATACTCATTTTTCATACACGTTATACTTATACTGGTAATCCTACTCTTGTCATGCGATTTGTGTTTATGCTCACATGCGTATTCATGTTTAAACTTATACCATGATTATGCTTTTCGTTTTACTCAAAATTTATACACTCGCACCTGTACGCGAGCGAAACCTGAGGGATTCGCTTACGTTGGTCTTATACTATTTAGAACGCAAACGTGCTTACATACTACATTTCTATACACACACAATCATATTTTCAAAATTTATGTATACCTTGATTCATACGCAACTAGTACAAGCCATGCGGATCATGCGACGATTGGTATAATCACGGGTGCACACGGGATTATAGTAATAAGCGCATGAAAACCATAGAGTGTACTACTGTGTATGGTAAGACACGGAACGTAACATGACACCGAATACGAAACGGACTTAATGTGGTCAAAACATGGTGGATACGCCACTGGTACTTTCTATATATAAGTGTTTTCACCATATTACCAAACTTTCGTGAAACGTATCATGAGAAATTCAGTGTTTTGCAGACCTTTTGGACCTAATTCAAACTTTAAACAACTCACAACGCATTCTATCCGATTATCCCCGACGAGACTTCATTCTTTGCACGCTACTTCCGTCTATCCGATACTTAGGCTATTCTTACACTCATAATCGTTATTAGATCAATCGTTCACCCTTATACCTCAATTATTCTCTGTTGTCTCAAACTCCAAAGCCTAAATTTTAACCAACCCTCTTCTGTATGCCAAAACCCTTTCAAGTCTTCCTTCTAAATAAATTTCGGGACGAAATTTCCTAAAGGAGGGGAGACTGTAACGCTCCGCGTTTTCATGACTTTCCTAATTTAGAAATCGAGCCTTAAAAATCTATTTTTAGAAGCTTGCCTCTTGCAAAATTATAATCCGTTATATCGTCGGAAATCTTTTATCTTTATTTTAATTCGTTATAAACATGGTTAATTTTTCATTGTTTAATTAATTAAATTAATTAATTTTACAATTTAAAAAGTTTATTTTTTTTTATAAACTAAGTTAGTCTCGTTAAATTTTAAAGTTAGTAAACTAACCTAGCTAGTTTGTTTTATAAAGTTAATTCCTTCTTTTAAAAAAAATAATAGATAGAATGTGGGGCTGCCCACTTCCAATCGCATGCAGCCTTTATGGCCAAATTAGTTGTTGTTTCAATTAATTAACCTTACAACATATGTCATTATTTTATTGTTTTAATAAATTATCATCTTTCTAATTACAACATTGAATGTGAAAAAAAAAGAAATAAATAAAAGATTTAAAACTGCCTAGAACAGTCCGATCGCAAGCGGTCATAGTGTTTAATATTTTGTTTTTTTTAATGTTACCTCTTAACTTCTTTTAATAACCTCCCACCTAACCACTTAGTATTACATATGATTAAATGGGTTATAACATATAAATACCTAGTCTAATATATGTATCACAAAACAACAACAACAAAAAAAAAAGATGAAACACAGCAGCTGCAGCCGCATGTATTGTGGTTGTAGTTGTTTTATATATTAATTGTATCTTGTAATAATTATGAGTGTTACAAAGTTGTGGTGGTAGTTGTTGGGTATTTAATTGTAGCTTGTAACAATTGCATGCCTCTAATATCAAAAAAAAAAAAAAGATATAAATGAACACAACATGGAAGCCCCCATACGTTCACAGCCTTCTATGGCAGTTTAATTGTTTATTTTTATTTAGTTTAACACCCAACTAATCACATTTAAACACCTTCAATCAACCCTAACTTCTTCCACTATAAATACAACCCTTCTCCAAGCATTTCTACACTTTCACAACCCTCATATCTCTCTCAAACACTCTCAAGTTCTTGCATATTTCAGAAATTCGGACAGATTCATACACCTTTACAAAAATGAGCATAACTTGCTCATTTCTCAACGAAATCACTTGATTCTTCTTCCCACTTGCTTGGATAATCATGGGGTTCGATTCCTTGACTTCTCCTTGGAGAAATCAGACCTGGAATTGCTCCGAAATTGTCCACAAACTTTCTGTTTTGTTTCAAGTTCTTCAAAAGTTTGTTTAAACTCATCCAACTTGTGTCTAACACATCTCACACCTATGTCCTAATGCTTACAACCTCTCTTATGGTTGGTTAAGCTTAAAAACAAGGTTGAGACACAATAAATCAGAGGTTAAAACCTCAAATACTTTCTGTTTTGTTAGGGTATTTAACCCACAAATCATGTCAATCTTAGATCTTGATGAATGAGTGATTATGGAACAACTTGGGTTGTCCTACATACAATCCTCACATGATTTGATGATTTCTCTTTAGTTAGGTTGTTTATGTTATTGTGCTAATCCTAGTTCGTGACCCTCCTTGGTTGTTTTACATCAAGTGAAGTGGTGAACATTCAAGGGGTTCCTAAATGGAAGCATGTTCTTCCTACCCCATACATGACATCTATGATAACTCGAGGTGCCTAAATGAAGATCCTAATCTTCTACCTCCTACTTGAATTATTGGACTAAATAGTATGTAATACTTAACCTAGATATATATATACACTCATTCGAACCTTTGACGTTGAACTTGTGTTTATATGTTAAAGTAGTAGAACATCATCTAAGACCTAAACCTTGTTGTGATTCTTATGGGTGTTCAACTCATGAAAACATTATCATAACCCTTGTGGTTACCAAGTGTCATACAAGTGTTAGGTGTTGAAGATGATTATTTTCACATGTTATTCTCATATCTTATTTTTATGTTGTTTTAAATACCGAATCTCGACTCTAAGCATACTTGAATTTTAACCCTTACACATTCAATCTTTTAACCTCATCAACTCGTCAATAATTGGATAATTGGAAAGCATATGCAAACTTTGTGAGTATACTCGTATCCCTTTTTTTTTACTTTTACCACTTTTGGGGTGTGACATGTTCACTTATCAAAAACTTACACATGAATTATAAACTTATGGACTTTTCATAGCAACGAAATGATGACATGTGCTATGAAGAGGGCCTTTTGCGTAAACACATGAACATTCCTATAACAAGCTTGTATACGTGATTGCTTGATACTTTAAACTTGGGTGAAACTTATGTGTTGAACTTATCATTAACTTCGTACGAGCCTAACCGTGACATATGTAGCGCTATAGGATTGACGACCCGCCCGTAGACTTGTGGTTATGTCGTGAGCATATTGCGTCTCTTTTGGTTTGATATGTTAGACACATGCCAATTTTATTGTTTATCTTGAATCGCATGCTTGCTATGAGGAATTGTTCGAAACTTATCTTTTGTTATGTATGTACCAAACTTGTATACTCGCCTTTGCTTTTGCATTGAACTTTATTTTAAACATGTTACAGGTTGAGGATGATGATGCCATGAAATGAAGTAGCGTTGATACCTAGATACACATATAGACGTTTAGATTAAATACGTTGTATAAATGTCATACTTGTTGTCGTATTGTTCTTTTTGTATTTAACATGTTGTAATTCAAATTTCATGTATTGTAACATTTATTTATGAAAGGAATCAATTTATCTTTAATTCTATTGTCACAATTTAGCGTTATGTGTGATGAGCAATCTTTCTTCGTCTCACTCCGATGTTTCCGCCATCGGTTGGGGTGTGACACTTCTGTTTACACTTGAAGCAAGTCACTTTCGATTTATCGAACCCCAGCTTAGTAGAAGCACCACCAATTGTTTTTCTGCCAGTAATTTCCATAAATCTTTGTGCACGACGAACAGCACTTGCCATAGCCCAACGAATATCGATCAGTTCCATTTCCTCCGGATCAATCTGATCGTAATCTTCTTTCGTCAGATTTGTATTGCCAATCTTCCCAGCTACCAATCCTTCATACGATTCCAACACCGATGCTAGAAAGATCATTTGCTGCTTTGCCGACTCTTCATCAAAATTCTGAGCATTCTTCAAATCTATCGCAATGTTACATTGAAAACGATTCTTTGCATCAGCATTTCCAGAAAATGAAGATCCACTGTGAAAACTACTGTGACTTCCACTGCTTTGACCACTTTGACTTTCTTTGCCGGCTGTCGACACATTTTCAGCAGAAAATGCAGTTTTTGGTGAAGTAGCTTTCGGCTTCATGCTCTTTGGATAGTATAGATCCAGATTCTGCTGATAAGATGAATGATTAACTTTGTACGTTTTCTTCAACTCTAGCTCATGACTCTCGAGTTTTTCAATCAGCAAATCTAATGTCAGCTTTTCTGGTTCTTTGATGGTATTCTTCAGCATCAGCGCATAATATCTCCAATCCATCTCGTCAGGTAACGAATCGAACAATTTATCGATAAAATCTTCTTCAGAAATGTCAATACCATGTCTTACTAATTCCAGCTTCAGATGACCGAACCTTTCTATCATTTTACACACTGACTCGTTCTTTAAACATCCAAACAAATCAAATTCTTTTCTAAGAAGTCTCTTTTTGTTTTTCTTAATTTCTTGACTACCAGCACATTTCTTTTCTAACTTTGCCCATAAGTCTTTAGAATTTGAGTAATCTATCAGTGAAATGATATCTTCACGCACCGACTGAAATAATAATGCCACACATTTTTGCTCGGCCACAAAACTGTCAATCTCTTCAACTGATCTTAATGCTTCACCATTCTTCTTTCCTTGAGCATAACCATTCTTCATACTCTTCCAGCAAGGAAAAGCAAATGCCATCAACCAATCTTCGAACTTTGTTGCCCACCTGCTGTAATCTTCTATAGCCATCAGCTTAGGAGGTTTGTTAAACGTTCCGAATGCGCTTTCGGATTCCCAAGCTTCCTTCTTTCTTTCTTTCGGTGGACTTTTGTTTGCCTCGCTTGAAGAAGTATCATTGTTTCCTGAACTACCCGTGAAAGCATACATATCGCTGAATGGATTCATGAAAATATCATCCATTTTGATCGTACCTGTAAAATCAAACAACACTTAGACAAATTTTGATTTGGAAATTATCAGATTCAAACGACACAATTTTAAACGTAATGATCTGTATCGTTTGAAAAATCAATGATTTCAAACGACAAATACTTCACACAACAAAATATTTTCAAACGACAAGAATTTCAAACGAGGGACTTTTCTTCAAACGATAAAGATTCAAACGGTGACTGTTCCATTTGAATCTACAATTTCAAACGATAAAGATTTTCAAACGAGGTACTGTTCCGTTTGAATTAATAGTTTCAAACGACAAAGGTTTCAAACGACCAACTAGTTTCAAACGATGAACTAGTTTCAAACGACCAACTTTTCAAACGACAGACTTTCAAACTATCAGTTCAAACGATGAACTGTTCAAACGATGAACTGTTCAAACGATAGTTCAAACGACAGACAATTTTCAAATGACAGAACTCATTTTTCAAACGATAGAGTTATATTTTCAAACGACAGACCAGATTTCAAACGATGGATCTGATTTCAAACGATAGAACATGTGACGTCAGCAAAACGCGAAATTTTTCAAACGGTCTGATCGATTTAGATCGGTTTTAAGTCGAATTTTAATTTCAAACTTTCAAGGATTCGTTATTAGTGTATTTCGTTTGTTATGTGATCGTTTCAAGCCATTTTAACCGTGAGAACTAGTTAAAATCAGAAAAGAAAGGTAAAAGTGAGATAATCCGATGATTTTCAGCTGTATTCGGTATGAACTCCTCGTCCTGAGCTCTGATACCACTTGTTGGATCGTGTACGTGACCCTGAAAGTCAGTAAAGGTAGTTCAACATCAAATACTAAGGCGGAATCAAAGTAAACGATGTCCAAAACAGCTTGTATCTTCTAATCTTTCTTTCTATTAACAAACATGTGCTTTGTACAATGAAATCTGATGAAAATCCGACAGCACTTCGTGACTTGCACAATGACTTCCTATGGTTCCGTTTGAAATGAACCTATCACATCCCTATTTATAGACTTTGACCCTTCCGTTTGAACATTAACATGATGGTTCAAACGGAACCCTAACTCAAACGGCCAGGTTCAAACGGAACCCTCATATAACCTACGGTTTCAAACGGAACCCTTCTATACACTTCCTAAAATCACTAATTAAACCCTAATTTAACATATAATATCCAATAGTGACTTTCTTGAACTAAGACTTGATGAAGATGTAGTTAACAGACATTCTCGTGCATCAACAAAACTCTTATCCAAACAGTTAACAATAATCTAAAAAATAATCCAAACACTTATCCAAACAGTCAACATTAATCCAAACACTTATCTAAATAGTCAACAACAATCCAAACAGTCAAAAGTAATCCAAACAATCAACAATAACCCAAATAGTTTTCAGGTTTTTTGAGGTTTTCTGTTACTATTTTGTTTAATAATGTGTGGAGTTTTGATGGGTGAGATCTGACCTCTCGGTTCCGATTTAGGTCTCATTGGCAGCTGTAGATCTTAGTGAATTCAAGGCATCAAAACTCCAGATGGAGTCATCAACATGGCTGATATTGAAAAGGGGGAGAATAAGCATACTTATGAAATCATCTTTCAAACCTACCTTTCAAAAACAAAAGAATTTGCAAAACTTTCAAGAAAAGCCAGTATTCTTCATACCCTATAAATTTTAGCTGATATCTTCTAAAAGCCTCTTACTAATCACAGGAGAAGCAGATAAGAATCAAGATAGTAGGCTAATAAGGGTCAAAATGTTGGTTCTTCCAGAAAAAACTTTGTATCAATATTGATAAAGGAGTTAGGATTTATTAACAAAACTCTAAACTATTGAAAAAAGAAAAACTAGAAACTTAAACAAAAGGGTTAGTAGCTACTAAAATCCAGTACTTCACAAAAATATGAAGTTACCTAAATGAAATCCTTCTTAATCTTTCTGGAGGTCATTGTCCTATAAACTTAAATATCTGATGAATCATTTACAAATAAAGACACTGCAATATAATCTTTTCCACATATCTCAGTTTTTTATGAATAAAAACACGATCCTCAGTTCTTCTTTCGAGGTCCAGAGAGTAGTCTCCAAGCTTCCCAAACCCTGAGATTGGGAGATCCCAAGCATTTACAACCTCCCCGACCCATGGATTGTGAGATGGAAAGTATGAAGGACTCTAATGCTGTGGAGATCTTTTGAGAAGATTGCTCTAGAACCCAGGTGGATGGGTGTAACATACGAAAAAATAATAATAAGTATATAAAAATCTATTAATAATAGTAGTAGTAAAAATAGATAAAAATCTTTTTGTTTGTGTTAATTAAATATGTTTGAATATTTTTGGATGCTAAATGTTCGCAACTGCCTTATACTTTTCATTATCATATCCTTCGAAACAAATCAAGCTAAAATTTGGGAGGCAATATTCATCACCATCGTTCCTATTAAACCGGTCAAACCCCACCATCGTTCGAGGTTGTTCGTTCGTTCCGTCACGCCGCCCCAACGACCCTACAAACCACCGTCGCACTCCGCCATGACCGCATCGCCAAACAACCATACCGCCAAGAGTCGTTCGCCACCGTAGCACCACCATCGGCCATCGCGAATCAGTTGTACCACCACAGTTACTCGCAATCGTTAAACTACCTTGACCGCACGTCGCCGTCTTCATCCGCTGTAACTACATACGCTTTCCGGCACCGTGGCTCTCGTTACTTCAATATAAGAGGTAGACAAACAACCACCCTTGTTGTTACTATCTTTTAGCTACGGACTTTCGTTTTGGGTTAAGGGTGGGCTATTTCCGGCGATCGAGGGTTGGGGCTTTTTTTGGATTGTTTGCGGCGAGATACGATGAGAGTGGGATGGTTCCGTAGGTTGGTTATTGTATGTGTGTTAATATAGATATGTGAGTGTGCGATACATGTGTTTATATCTGAATGTTTGTGGGTTATCTTATGTAGATATGTTTGTTTTGTGATTTGAGTGTGCATATGTGTGAGTCTGATGTGCATGGGGTGGTGTAATGTATTTATGTTAGGTCTGATGCATCTATGTATATATGTGTGTGTTCTATGTGATGTGAATTATGATAATGTGTGTGTAAGTATGGAAGGTGAATGTGAGCCTGAAAGTGTAAGTGTGACTACTATGCATGAGCAAAAGTGATGTATTAGCCACTGCATGGTGGGTTCTTGAGTGTGCATTATGTTTACTAAATAATTCTTTGACAAGTTATTAAAATAAAAACTAATACAATAATAATGCTTTTACTATTATGTATTAGTATATTTTATATATTTGTAAGGGTACGTCTGTGATCGCCAGGGGAAAATATTAGAACCAACTTTCAATTTAATAAAATTATAAACTGATCTCGAAAATGCGGGGTTTAGGTTTGCATAATTTTGAGGATGACTCGATTAGTGGATTTTTGTTTTTTGCTTTGCTTGCCAATAAGGTACGGATTCTATTTTCTTTTCATCATAGTATACTTTTACTTTTCGTTACTCATTGGTACGGGTTCCTGTCTTTGTCATCATATCTTTTTATTCAAGTCAGTTACTTTGTAGTACGGATGTTTTTGTCTGTAGTTTCTGTTTCGTGTTGTTATATGACTAGTATATATTGTAGCATGCAATAGACCTTATACCTTGTGCTCGTTATTTGTGGGATTGATACCTATAAGAGTGACATGTCAGCCCCTTTTGGGTTGGGGTGTTACAATGGGTCTGAAGTTCTGAGTCTCTGCATTGAAGTCATTCTTGGTAATGAAATGGAAAAGGATGTTGATCAGTGTGATATTTTATGGTGATGAGTGTGTTTAAATGTTTGTTTTTATGTGATATATATATGTGGAACATGTTTACTTTGCAGTGTTTGTGATATGTAGGTTTAAACACGTCAAATATATGTTTCCGAAACAAATGGACAAAAAAATAAAGACCGGAAATGTAAATCAGAAAAGAGGGGAGATTTTCAGAAGAAATCAGGTCCCGACGTTTCAAAAGGTGGGGTTGGGCGTTTCAAACTCCCAGGCGTTTTAGTGGGCATTTTTACCAGCGTTTACAGAAACTTATTGGTGTTTTTACTATTAATTGGGCGTTTCATACACCGAAGATACCGAAGATGGGCGTTTCATATGCCGCGGCCTAGTTAACTATGAATTTTTTTGTTTTCAAGCCCTATTTAAACCTAATCTCTAGGATTTCAAAAGGAGCTTCCTTCCCAGCAGTTGTGGACGAACTAAGAGCAATTTTGAGGCTTCTCATCATTCTGATCAAGATCCCCATCAAGAAATCAATGTTCTAATCAAGGATTTAAGATCAAATCATCATGATCGGCTAATTTATTTGTGATCATCTCCGGAGCTAGGGTTTGTGTCAGGAATCGGGTTAGCTTGTATTTACATACTTTTGGATTGGGATTTGTCTGATTATTAGGTTAGTTTACCTTCATGTTCATTTTTTTTATTAAACAATGTTTAGATTATCAGATACATAATTTTTTATCGGTTATTTGATTTTGTCATCAACAATTTGGTATTAGATTATAAGTTGTCATTGTTCTTTAACCTTTAACCATTGAAGTTGAAAGTGTTTGTGAATTCTAGGATTGGTAATTAACTAGGTAACTATACAGTTGCATCAATCTTTTGTGTTTGAGTGTGGATCATTACAAGCAAATATATTATCTGTTAGTTATATATCAAACAAGTAGTTTAACAAATCATGTCTATGTGATTTCCAACTAGTAGTAATTAGGTTACCTGGTTTTCTACACAACCCCAAAACCACCTGGAGATTGGTCATTTTCTCACAATTGTTTATAACCACATTAATTAAATTCGTTTGTTACAATAACTCTATCAATCAGCAAAAATTTAGAATTAGATCATTACAGACAAAGCAATGAACTTTACCACTTTGCACTAATTCTCTGCGGATTCGACACCCTACTTGCTCTTTACTAATAAAGGTGATTAGGACACTCTTTAATTATATTTTTTCGATCGACCTTACGACATCGATCAGAGCTGATGATAATCAAGCTCTTTGTCTGGAACTTGGCATCAAAGGTATGCTCCGGGAAAGACTGGAGGACTTCATCAAATAAAAGACAAGTTGAATAAAAGAGATTTTGGCATCAACAGATCTAGACGAGATTGTTTGGTTATATAACATATGCTAATGATGAAAGTCAAAACCTAATAGGATCATCTACCCTGCCTGATGGAATAAGTTGAAGTACAATTATAGTCCAGAAGTTTCCCCCTAGAAAGCCTCACAAACAACTACAAAAAATGTTAGAATAGAATTGCTGCCTCAAAGAATAGTAGAACCAAAGTACAAGTGTTGGATCGTCAAAGTGCTGGTTAACTAATCAACAACTAAGTCAACTAAAGTAAAAGCTGAAGACTAGAAGACCAAGTCAATAAGTTAACAATAGACCAGAAGTAGTGGATTCCTAAAAGTGGTGGAATCCTTCAGCAGTTTAGGAATGCAGTTGTTATCTCTTTTATATCAAAGTAGTAATTTAATGTAACAGTACCTTTTTGTAACTACTTAACAATTTTGTTAACCGTTGGCAGTTACACCATTAATTAGGTTGTCTAGGGTCACTTTCATGGCAACGTCACCAATAGTTCTCCCATCCAAGCGTGGAACAATTACTACTTAGAGCCAAAAGGCATAAGAACTAAGATAGAGAACACCTGGTGAGGGGCATTACATTTTGTACTATCTGATTGTATTGTAAGCATTTGAATTGGATTAAATCATTATGTAATAAGTACCTAATCCAAGCGTGTTGATGATGTTGTGTTTGTATTAACTGTTTAGATTAAATTTCCATCATGTTCCACTATTTAATCAAACATACACATTTCACACTCTCAGATCCAACAAAAACTGCTGGAAGGATTCCAACACTTTCGTAATCTAGTTTTTCTATTCTTGTGTGGACTTGTTGACTTTGTTGACTCAAACTTTTACATTGCAGCCCATTGTACTTCTCTTCATGTTTATTTGATGCAAAAGTTCTATTCTAAGTTTGGGTGGTTGTTTGGGAAACCTTCAAGGGGGAAACTTCTAGACTGTGAATGTACTTCAGCTTAATCCAACAGGCAGGGAAGATGGTGCCCTTGATTTTTGTCTTTCATCATCAGCAGATCTTACATAACTCAACACTTTCAAATTTAAAATCGCGGGGGCGTAGCCTATGCCTGCCTGGGAGTAGCCTACACCTAACAACACATTTCTATACTGATTTCACTTTCTCGCTAGCTCATTCACTCATTTTCGATTCCGTCTTTTGATACCGTTTTACCTTTTACCTAAGAATCATTAAAGACCATCAAAAGTAACAATATTCCATGTGGAACAATAATCAAAACCATCCAATTACCCATTTTAAACATGGAAAACTGTCGCAACCCCCGCTCCCTTATCTGTCCCTGGAACGGGCGACCGCGAACATCAGTGTTGGTGGTATCATTTTGTTTATTATTTTGGCAGCGGAAATTACATCAGGATCGTAGTTAGGAAATGTTTATCAGAGTAAAACCACCATATTTTATATTAATAACCACATGGGTAAAACCCAAGTTTCTTATTACAACATGTTTGTAGGGATAAACCCTATATTTATTGAATTTAAAACATCTTCTTTTAGGTAACTTTTATAGCAACATTTTTTTCTAAGCCGTCAGTGCTCTCCAGCTGGCTTTTTCCTAATTGTCTTTCACATTTTGTACCTGAAACGCGTTTTAAAAACATTTGTAAGTGGGAAATGCCGGTGAGTGAATCCTAGTTTAATCAAGAAGAGTTTTATCAATTAACACAGTATTGAGAGCGATCAGAATGTTTATTTCAACACAATTACTCATTCAGAACTGTCAATCCTGACTAGTGGGTCATATTACACATTGGCTAACCCGTTGTCCAATTGTAACGTGTTCCACATTTTGTATACAAAACCCCAACATACCGGCAGTAATTGAAGAACTACAAAGACTCAATCACTGCTTAATCACATTGTAAAACATTTAAGGTTTTGTAAAATATTTACAAAAAGGTTTACAAAAAGAGGATAAACTCACATTGCTGTCTTAGACTTCGTTTAAGGGTTTCCTGGTGTTAATATATAGTTTACACAAATGTACATATGTTAGTATAATAACCATTTATTTATATTAATGATACCCTCACTGAGACGGCATTCCAACGACTACGTCGGGCAGAACCACAACATTCGTTACGGAACCCTGGATCAATCGGGCAGCGTATCTAATACGTAACTGGGGTTATAATACTTACAACGGAGCAGAACTTCGTTAATTAGGGGGTATTATACTCTGAGATTATGCCTGCTATGTGAGAAATTCGTGATAGAGAAAGAAAATGAACGAACTGACTGAAGGCCCGATGCCCTCTATTTATAGGGCTGAAATTCATGTCTCTCGCGGCCCGAGTAAGGTTAGAACTTAGGGGGTCTAGGCCGTAGGTGATCCGGGTCATGGTATAGGTTCAACACGCGTTCCACGTGTCAACACCGGGTGCGATCTGATCTTATAGCTGTCGCGGCCCGCGTAAGGTGTTGCCAAGGGCTACACGGCCTGCGAGCGCCCCTAAAATTTTGTTTTTATTTAATTTTTATAAAAATAAAGGTATTCGGGGTCCATTTTCGCGTACGGGGTGTATTTTAAGACATATAGAGGTATTTTAAATATATATTAGGGTGTCTAAAAATCTTTTGGAGGGTTGTTATATCCTCCCCACCTTGTTTTAGAACTCGTCCTCGAGATCTTACTGGAACAAGTGTGGATATTTCCTTTACATTTCTGATTCAAGCTCCCACGTGTGTTCTGGTCCTCTTTTTTAGTCCCACTTCACTTTAACCAGAACTAATCTCTTATGCTTGAGGTTCTTGACTTTCCTGTCTTCAATTTGTAAAGGCCTCTCTACAAATTTTAACTGTTCATTTACCTCTATATCTTTAAGAGGTACTACGAGTGATTTATCAGCTAAGCATTTCTTGAGATTAGATACATGAAATACATCATGTATTCCTGCCATTTCCTCTGGCATTTGTAGCTGATAGGCTACAGGTCCTATTCTTCTAATAATTTAAAAAGGTCCAACATACCTGGGGCTTAACTTTCCTCTTTTGATAAATCTTACCACTCCTTTCCAAGGAGAGACTTTCAATAATACTTTATCTCCTACCTGAAATTCCAACGTCTTTCGCCTGTTATCAGCATAAATCTTTTGTCGATCACGTGCTGCTTTCAGTCGTTCCTTGACTTGAATGATTTTGTCTGTTGTTTCTTGTACTATCTCAGGTCCAGATAGTTGCTTTTCCCCAATTTCTGCCCAAAAGACTGGGGTTCGGCACTTTCGTCCATAAAGTGCTTTGAATGGTGCAGCATTGATACTTGTGTGTTAACTATTATTATAAGAAAATTCTATCAATGGTAAGTGATCGTCCCAATTACCTCCGAAATCAATTACACAAGCTCTAAGCATGTCTTCCATTGTCTGAATTGTCCTTTCGCTTTGTCCGACCGTTTGAGGATGATAAGTGGTGCTTAGATTTAAGTTGGTTCCCATTGATTTTTGGAAACTTGTCCAAAAATGAGAGGTAAAACGAGTATCTCTGTCAGAAACAATTGATAAAGGAAGTCCATGTAAAGAAACTACTTCATTTACATATAATTTAGCTAATTGTTCCATACTGAAAGTTTCTTTCATTGGTAGGAAATGAGCTAACTTAGTTAGTCTATTTATAATCACCCAGATTGTATCATTACCTTTCTTGGTTTTGGATAATTTGGTAACAAAATCCATTGTTATAAATTTCCATTTTCAAACTGGGATTTCTAACTGTTGCAATAAACCTGATGGTTTTTGATGTTCAGCTTTGACTTGTGAACAGGTTAAACACTTTGCAACATATGCTGCAATATCCTTTTTCATTCCTATCCACCAAAAATTCTTTCTTAAGTCTTGATACATCTTATCACTTCCAGGATGCATCGTATACTTAGACTTATGGGCTTCTTCTAATATACGGTAACGTAGGTTTCCTAATTTAGGTATCCACATCCTTTTCTTATGGAATCTCCAAATTCCATCTATTACTTGTTCTAATTCCTTAATCATTCCTTTCAATTTTTCAGTAATATCCTTGATTACTGATTCTTGTGCTTTTCTAATTTGATCATTTAAATCTACTTGTAGATTTAATTTAAGAGAACGTACTGTTTTGGGATGTTCATGATACTTTCAGCTTAAAGCATCAACAACTACATTTGCCTTTCCTGCATGTACTGGATCAATCATAATCACTAAGCATCTCCATCCAGCGTCTTTGTCTCATATTCAATTCCTTTTGCCTGAAGACATACCTTAAACTTTTATGATTGGTGAAAACAGTAAACTTACTACCGTATAGGTAATGTCTCCAAATCTTAAGAGCGAAAATTATAGCTCCTAATTCTAAATCATGAGTTGAATAATTCTCTTCATGATTCTTAAGTTGTCTGGATGCATAAGCTATAACCTTTTGACGTTGCATCAACACTTTGCAACATATGCTGCAATATCCTTTTTCATTCCTATCCACCAAAAATTCTTTCTTAAGTCTTGATACATCTTATCACTTCCAGGATGCATGGTATACTTAGACTTATGGGCTTCTTCTAATATACGGTAACGTAGGTTTCCTAATTTAGGTATCCACATCCTTTTCTTATGGAATCTCCAAATTCCATCTATTACTTGTTCTAATTCCTTAATCATTCCTTTCAATTTTTCAGTAATATCCTTGATTACTGATTCTTGTGCTTTTCTAATTTGATCATTTAAATCTACTTGTAGATTTAATTTAAGAGAACGTACTGTTTTGGGATGTTCATGATACTTTCGGCTTAAAGCATCAGCAACTACATTTGCCTTTCCTGCATGTACTGGATCAATCATAATCACTAAGCATCTCCATCCAGCGTCTTTGTCTCATATTCAATTCCTTTTGCCTGAAGACATACCTTAAACTTTTATGATTGGTGAAAATAGTAAACTTACTACCGTATAGGTAATGTCTCCAAATCTTAAGAGCGAAAATTATAGCTCCTAATTCTAAATCACGAGTTGAATAATTCTCTTCATGATTCTTAAGTTGTCTGGATGCATAAGCTATAACCTTTTGACGTTGCATCAACACACATCCATAACCTAATTTAGAAGTGTCACAATAGATTACGAAATATTCAGTTCCTCTGGTAACACTAGTATGGGTGCATGGGTTAATGTTTGCTTAAGGAATCTAAAGGCTTCTTCTTGTTTTGGTCCCCATTCAAACTTAATGGATATACAGGTTAGCTTAGTTAAGGGAATGGCTATTCTAGAAAAACTTTGAATAAATCTTCTATAATAACCAGCCAATCCTAAGAAACTTCTAACCTCGGTTGGTGACTCAAGCGTTTTCCACTTGGTTATCGCCTCGATCTTGGTTAGATCCACATGAATTCCTTCATGATTAACTAGATGTCCAAGAAATTGTACCTGTTCTAACCAAAACTCACACTTCAAAAACTTAGCATAAAGCTTTTCTTCTCTCAATAAACTTAGAAGTGCGTGCAAATGCTTTGCATGTTCCTCCTTACTCTTAGAGTAAATGAGAATATCATCTATAATGACAATTATGAATTTATCCAAATATGGTTTACATATTCAGTTCATCATGTCCATGAATGCAGCTGGGGCATTCATTAAACCAAATGGCATGACACTAAATTCATAATGGCCATACCTTGTTCTGAAGGCGGTCTTAGGAATGTCCTCTTCCTGTACCTTTAATTGATGATATCCTGACCTTAAAAATCGTGCTCCTTGCAATTGATCAAACAGATCGTCGATTCTTGGTAATGGATACCGATTCTTAATCGTGACCTTGTTTAGTTCACGGTAGTCAATGCACATACGCATTGATTCATCCTTCTTTTTAACCAATAAAATCGGCGCTCCCCATGGGGATGAACTTGGTTGTATGAATCCTTTTTCTAATAATTCGTCTAATTGTTTCTTTAGTTCCTGCATTTCTACAGGTGCCAAACGGTAAGGTGCTTTGGAAATTGGGGTTGTCCCAGGTATTAAATGGATTCTGAATTCAACTTCTCTATCTGGAGGTTGCCCTGGTAACACTTCTGGGAATACATCTGAAAACTGGGATACTACTGGAATATCCTTTAATTCTTTTCCTTTAGTGTTAGTGATTATAGAAATCAAATACACTAATAATCCTTTTCTTATATAACTTGCTGTTTTCATCACAGAGATGAATTTAGTGGATCTAGAGGTTTTATTTCCTTTAATTGTGATCTTTTCACCCTTTGGTGAATTTACTTGTATTGACTTTTGATCACACAAAATACTGGCTTTATTGGATATTAACCAATCCATTCCTAACACGACATCAAATCCTGCCAGATTCATGGGGTAAAGGTTTGCAATAAATTTCTGATTTAGAATTTCTATTCTTGCTCCCTGCAAGATCTCAGAAATCTTAATGGTTTCCCCATTTGCTGTTTCTACTAAACATTCTTGTGGAAGTTTAGTTAATGATTGATTAAGAAGTTTGCAAAATGAAGTATTAATAAAACTTTGGTTCGCACCAGAGTCAAATAATAATTTAGCAAAAACATCATTAACTAAAAACGTACCAGTGATCTGATACGGGATCATCTTTGCTTCTTCCGCAGTCAGAACAAATGCTATAGCATTTTTGGTATTCTTGTTATTCGTAGCTAGAGCTAGTTTTGGACAGTTTGGTTTGATATGACCTTGTTCTCCGCAGTTGTAGCATATCCTGTTGCTAATCTTTTTCCTGCAATCTTCCTCCTTGTTTCCCAATATTTTGCAAAAATTACAGGATATGGAGCATCTTCCTGAATGCTTCTTTTTGCAATATTTACAGTAGGGTGTAGAGGTAGAGCCTACATTTTTCCCACGGTTAGAATTTCCAAAACGAAATTCTTGTGTAAGCTTCTGGGTTAGGTTCCTTCTTTGATCCTCTTCTCGTGTACACACTAATTCATCTGTCAAGCTGTTGGCTAGTTCTACAGCTTATTCTATGGTTTGGGGTCTAGCTGCCTTGACTACATGCCTAATCTCCCCGATTAATCCCCAGATGTAACAGGAGATTAACACTGGTTCAGGTGAAGCAAGGGTTGACACTATTCTTGCATATTCAAAGAATAACTTAGTGTATCCCTTACTATCCACTCCATTCATCCTAAGGTTTAAGAATTTGTTTGCTATCTGTTCTTTTTCATTAGGAGGGCAGAATTTTCTTTCTACCATGTTTTTAAACTCCACCCATTCCATATTGTAAATCTTATTACTTCCCCTAGACTGGAGGATAGTGTTCCACCATTCTAAGGCTGAATTCTTAAACAGATTAGAAGCAAACATTATCTTATCTTCCTCTGCACACTTGCTTATTCTTAAGACTCCCTCAATCTTTTCTATCCAGCGTAGGGTTGCAATGTCCCCTTCATTGCCCGAGAATTCCATTGGTTTACAAGACCAGAATTCTTTATAAGAACAACCGTAAGACACGGTTCTTCTTCTTTTGGGGATGGGCATTTGAAGTACGGGTCCATTGTTCACGCTGTGTTCTGGTTCAGAGGGTCGCTTGCTATGATGTTTACTATTATTTTCTGGTTCTCTAACCGTTTGAAATATGGCATCACATCTATTATTCCTTGTGCCACTACGTGTTGGATGGCACTGTTGTCCACTTGGTTTCCATTGTTATCATTGTTCCGATTATCGTTATTTAGATTATTATCATTCTGGTTTTCCGGGTTATTATCCAGATTCTCCTGATTCACTTGGTCAGCCATCTGAATTTTAAACATTTACCAATTATTAATATCACAAAATAATTAATAATTTAGGCAATAACCACACAACACACATATTGGTCAAAAGCGTCGAGCATTGCGACTTTACTCTTTCTATTATAGTATGCGTCAAATACACACTAAGACTGGAATTAAAATTACAATACTACTATGCATCATTAACCACAAAGTGGTCTATACAACAACATATATTATTATTATTACACATATATATATATATATTTACAAACATATTATAGATTATTATATTATTATTATTATTATTATTGTAGGATCGGATTCCGACCTAAACGAGTCGTTTGGAAGAGTTCTACTCCGTTTCAGAGGCGGAAACTAAGAAACGGATCAGTAAACAGCTTGTTTCACACTTAATTCCTCTTGTATATTGATATAACAACGATTACAATCAAGAGGTATACCGGCAGTACTTCGGTAGACAAATGTTGGAACTATTACAACTGAACTCACAACTAACCTATATATAGCAGTTAGATTTCGCTTGAAGACTTCAAGCGAAATCTAAATAATAACAATTCAAGCGAACCTAACATGTTGACTATTACATTCTGATTTCAAGCGAAATTGACAAAAACCATTTTGTCTTGAAGCGAAAACATCCAACAATCTGATCCATGCACTTTTGTTTTGTCCTTTTGTGAGGATGATGTCACTAGTGATGTCACGTGATGATGTCACTAGTGATGTCATGCTTGATTAGATTCGAACCGAACCCGAGACTCGATATTAAGACGAAGACGACAGATGTGTGCACCAACAGACTCCCCCTCAGATGTTGACGAGTCTTAAGTGTCGAGTCTTCTCAATCTTCAGTCTTTATCAGTCTTTGATCTTCCTTCACTCTAACTTTCTTCAACTAATCTCCTCCTTGGATGATGTAACTCTCTCTAACAAACTCCCCCTCAAAACATGCTGGGATCGTAGTCTGGCTTTTACAGTATCAGAATCCTCAGGTATCGGAACCTGGCACTCTATCTTCAAGTTCAAGATTGAAGCCTGGCTATATCTTCACATCCTTAACCCAGAAATAAATTTTCTAAATTTCACAATTTGAATGCATCAAAAACAACCCTCCCTCAGATCACATACACATGATGAACCACTTGATGATTTAAAAACATATTTTGACAATTAAGACATACTCCCCCTCACATCAATGTCATCATGTTCAGCACTTGGAACTTTGAAAATCAGCTTTCCAACATCAGTTGCCGAAAATCTTTTTGAATTTTTCAAAATTTATGCTAAAACACACTGAAAATCTTTTTGGATTTTCTTAATAGAAAGGAATGAAATGCAATAAAGAAAATATTTACAAACAATATTTTTGTGAGTTTTGTGTAAGAGTATCATATCAGTTTTTGACAAATCACGAGTACCATTGAGCTTAGTTACACATTAAGAATTAAACAATTCACTTAGATTGCCGATATACTGATCCACTTAAATTCTCACACAAATTTCAACTAATTCAGGATATGAGTTAGGTGTTTTAAAGACATAAACTCATTCATGTGTCCCACCTCTTGAATATACTCCCGTATCCAGATCCCAATATTCAGTCTTACAGGTGAGTATACCACAGATGATATCTGTCAGGGGAATAAATTATAGTACGAGGGCCGTGAGAGCTCAGGTCGATCTTTCGATACGCAGAGAGATGACGGCTTCGACTTTTGGTGGGTCCCCTTTAGAGGATCTTTTGCATTACAACAGCAATGACTATCAATTTTATTGTTTCATCAAATTGCTGAGGGCTGCGCTATATTTCAAGCATGCGGAAAGTATTCTCCGGGGACTAGGTCAGAAATTTCTTTCAGCAGAAGTCCCGGGATAATACCCCAGATATCACTGAGCATAAAGACCTAGTATCTCAGAATAAGGGACCTTTCAAACGAGATTTCAGGGGTTACCTATATATCCAAGTAGTGTTCCCCACGAAATAAGCAAGTTTGAAATTTAGTTTATATCCCGAAAAAGTTTACTAAATGTGTAAAAACCTATCGGCATATCATCAGTGAGACTGTTTAACGCTATTCAAACATTACATTTCTTTAGCATACTGTGACTGTCTACTGATGTACTATCATTTCCTCTTCTTTGACACCAAAACTCATTTTTGATTTTATCATGTTTTTGCCTTTTTCAAATTTTCAAATGTTTTTGGATTTTCTGAAATTTTTACTCCCCCTAAAATGCAAACACATTTCAAGAAATTTGAAAAACAAACTATACAAAAAGTGACAACTGATATCAAATCACCTCAATTCGCCATCCACTAGGCATAAACAATCAGAACTCCCCCTTACACAAAACTATTTTCTCATAATGATTTCAAAACACTTAAGTTTGTTTTAACCAAAATGATTTTTCCGGAAAATAAGTTTTGTTGATTTTACCACTTGTAAAATTAGGAGTTTGGTTCATCATATTGTCCTTCAAACATACGAATCAGGATTACATCAAGTTCAAACTAATGACCTTGACGAATCACTTTGTAATTCCAAAACATATAACCACATGTAGGAATAAAACCTCTACACAAACCATTTTACTAATCAAGATGCCGATTCCTGCTTCGCACTTACCAACCTGGAAGCTCCGGCAATTCACAATCTGTAAAATTTAACAAACTTTAAGATTCAATCACACAATCAATCACTAAGAAATATGCCGATTCCTGATCCGCTATCACAAACTTGGGATCTCCGGCAAGTCAGGATTTTCAATGAAAGAAAATATCCACCCAAGCCTGACCAGCCTTGGGTGTAACCTTCTCAACTTCACTAGGGGTTGGGCTATAAGTTGCCTTCTTTGTAGCATAAAACTCCTTTACCCCTTTAACCTTCCCATCAATCATTTTACCAATCATCTTTTTAATGTTTCCATTAAACGCTTTCTCAACATCAAATTCTTTCTGTTCAGAATAGAATTGATTTGAGATCTCAACTTTCCCAACTTTTGATTTAAAATATTCAGTCCTCAATGATGGAAAGTTCTCATCATCCATTGGAGGAACTGAGTTTTCACTTTTTAGCTCAACCTGTGGCTCCTCTGACTTTGTGGAATCAGATTCATCGCCAGATTTTACCTCTGATTTCTTAACAACCCAGGCTTGGTTGTCAAGATTTCCCCTTTTCTTGTAAAATCTTTTTGAACATTCACCAACTTCATATGTTGAATTTTTGAAAACTTTGAATCTTTCAGTTGGTGGTTCAGCATTGTCAACAATAACTTCTTTCAGTTTTCCAGAAACTCCCTGTTTTGTATTTGTCGCTTTCGGACAATTCCATGCAATGTGACCAGCTTCATTGCATCGGAAACAGGTTCTTGTTTCTTTCTTTTGATAAGCTCCATTCTTCACCTTTTTTGCAAGAAATTTTGTGTTTGATTGCTTCCAGAATGAGCTTTTTGATTCTTCTTCATGGCTAGTTCCTGCAACATATTTTGTATTTGTTTTAGAAATTTTCTCATTTTTATAATTTTCAGGTAAAATAAAACCAAGTCCTTTCTTTTTGTAGCTACGATTGTGGTTTGGTTTCTTTTGAAAACCAGAACCAGAATTGTAACCTTTTTTCTTGTTTAACCGTTGTTGAACTCTTGAAGTGTATTTTTTAGGTTTTCCAGTAGGATTTAAATCTTTAATTTCAGAAATATTGATTTCTGTCATTTTGAAAACCTTTTTAATCATGTCAAACCGAACACTTCTAATTGGAAACTCTTTATCAAAATATAATTTGTCAGAATCATTCAAAGTATAAACAACTTCAAATGTTTCATCATTCAAATTAGATTTTGACAACAAAAACTCTTTACTGTAAACCCGTTTTCCCGACGACTTTGAACTCTTTTCGGACGAACTCGAACTCCTGACTTACTGACACGAACTTTCGAACTCGGACTTTGACTCTGACTCCTCATCCTTATCCAACACCTGATCGACCATTCGTTTTATCAGTTCTGACTCATGATCTGTGTCGGACGCTGTGAATGTGACATCAATATTGTCCGGTAAAACATCAGTTATCTCGGATTCTAGCTTAATATTGACCGCCTGTTTTAGTTCTTCCTCGTTAGGTTTTCTAGGCGAGTAACCTTCCCAAATTGGAGGTGGACACTTATTATAACATACACCCTGTTTCTTACCAGTATCCTTTTTCTTCTTTGGCTTTGTTTCTTCACCTTTAAACGCTTCAAATCCTTCAACTGTTGGATAAATTCTATCGATTATGTAATCACAACCTTTGTAACTTTGCAATAATCTTCTGATTCTTTCATTCTCAGCTGCTTCACTATCCAACTCTTTTTTCCTTTTTGCACATTCTTCTATGTACATGTTGATCTCTTTTTGCTTTGTCATCATGGTAGCATTCAACATCTTCAAAACTTTTTCTCTCTCAGAGTTAGTCTTCTCCAGACCATTTACATGTCTGTTCAATACATCATACGACTTTTTCAAATTCTTTACATCAAACAACAATTTTTCTTTCAACTTTTCTAACTCACTAAACCTTTCATCTTTTTCTATACACTGTTTACAAGACTCTAAACATGTAAGACAAGGTTTTGTGATTTCAACGATCTTCTCAACTTCAACTATCTTTTCAACTTCCACAATCTTCTCAACCACTTTGACATTTTTCAAATCTTTTGCAGCTTTCTCCTCTTTCAGTTTCTTCAATTTTTCTGCAAAATAAAATTCAAAACTATCAGAAGATAAGTGAGTTTTTCCAATATTAATCTGTTCAATTTCTTCATCACTATCACTTGTCTCTGACGAACTGTTTTCAGATGAAACAGATCCTTCATCTTCACTTTTCTCTTCATCAGATAACACTTCCATCCATTCCTTCAGCATTTCCGGCTTCCGAATAATATGAGCAATAAACGCTTTAACATTTGGATCAGCTGGAATGTACTTGTCCCAGCTAAAACTTTCAATCACTTTCTCGTCATCTTGTTGATGAGTAGAACTGTTCATTCTAGCAATCTTCTGCTGCTCCAGATCTTGTGCCTCCAACTTCTCTATAAACTGTGCAATCGATAACCTTCTAAACTATCCGGAATTCTTCAATATCATCAGATATGTACCCCATTCCTTTTGCGGTAACGTGTCAGCAAGCTTTTCAACCCATTCTGCTGGAGTTTTTGTAATCTTAAACTGTGACATGGTGCGTACAAGATGACAATATCTTTCAATAAGATTCTTTGTAGATTCACCTGGCATACTTGAAAATGAGTCAAATTCTTTCTTTAATACATTTATTCTATTAATTGTTTCACTAGTCCATGATTCGGAAACACTTAAAATGAAATTAACTCCCCTTTCAAACGAAACGATTCACCTCATGAAACACGTGTATCACTGAAACAAACTGGTACTCGAACTGATGATTTTCAGTGCGGACTGAATGTTGACCAACTATACGGACTGAATGACCCGGATCGAATTCAAATGACCTGACCCTTTGAAACCTTCGAACTCCAAACCGTACGAACTGAACTATATCACGTGACTTGACCACACAAAACAACTTGACTGAAACCGCGACTCAAACCACGCGACTTGACAAACAAACGTACTGATCAATCCGTGCTAATAGACTAAACACCAAACCTGTCAAATAGAAACACCGACTACGACAACAACTATACGATCCTAATATGCTTATCAATATTCGACATAAGAACTATATCAAACAAAGATGATTATCACAAATATGATTATCACATATACACTTAACAAACAAATGATGGCCAGCAAAAATAAAAGATCACATGTAATTTCAATGATGACCTACTAAACAAACAAACTTTCTTTGACTAGTATTACACAATTCATCAATTTTTGAATATTATATGCACTAAAACTGAATGGCTGATATTTCCTCTAAACACATTCACACACTTCAATACATGCTAACTGACACATACCACATGATGATTTACGAAAATCACATGAATTCAATCATGCAAACCAACAACTTCCTTAATCATATTCACATGGATAAAAACAAATCGACTTATGTAATCACACAATCACATGAGTTCTGATTGAATCGATAAAAACAAAGTCACATGGATTCTATCAAATCGACTTATGTAATCACGTGATTTCTGGACTTTGACAAACACACCACTACTTTACCTGCATGCTGACACAAACTTTACAACAAAAGCTCGTGAATTCTTGTATCAATTAACTAACAACCTCGATCAGAATATTTCACACAATTCAACGTATACACTCAAATGAACTTCACATGCAATCACATGACCCCATAACAATACGTGTTTTCAATTAACAGCAGAATTCAATGATCAGCAAAATTCAGTTAAGACAGCACTGCAGGTTTCAAACAGATGCCAACGTATTTTCAAGCGAAATGCAATCAGATCAATTTCGCTTCAACTATTCAAGCGAAATCCTTAGTTCTTCAAGCGAAATCGATCACAAAATTATGATTTCAAGCGAAATCAGATACAAAATGTTGCTGATGTCATCATATTAACGAGCAGTTGAAGCGAAATCACAGAAAATTACAAGTTTTAGATTGAATTTTAACTTGAAACTTTCAAGGATTGATTAAACCATGTATGCGCACAATATATGTGAATTTTGTCCGATTTTGACCGTAAAAAGTTTTGTTTTTCGAAAAAGAAAGGTGTAGAAACAGATTTTACGGCTGAATCAACAAGAACTCTTCTTCACTGGCTCTGATACCAATTGTAGGATCGGATTCCGACCTAAACGAGTCGTTTGGAAGAGTTCTACTCCGTTTCAGAGGCGGAAACTAAGAAACGGATCAGTAAACAGCTTGTTTCACACTTAATTCCTCTTGTATATTGATATAACAATGATTACAATCAAGAGGTATACCGGCAGTACTTCGGTAGACAAATGTTGGAACTATTACAACTGAACTCACAACTAACCTATATATAGCAGTTAGATTTCGCTTGAAGACTTCAAGCGAAATCTAAATAATAACAATTCAAGCGAACCTAACATGTTGACTATTACATTCTGATTTCAAGCGAAATTGACAAAAACCATTTTGTCTTGAAGCGAAAACATCCAACAATCTGATCCATGCACTTTTGTTTTGTCCTTTTGTGAGGATGATGTCACTAGTGATGTCACGTGATGATGTCACTAGTGATGTCATGCTTGATTAGATTCGAACCGAACCCGAGACTCGATATTAAGACGAAGACGACAGATGTGTGCACCAACAATTATTATTATTATTATTATTATTATTATTATTATTATTATTATTATTATTATTATTATTATTATTACCAACTCCATCATCACCTTCACTGGTCTGGATTCATCCAGTAATCCATATTGCGCTCATCGTATTTCCAGATGAGTCGCTCACCTACCTGCCTCATTCTCTCACTACTCTCTAAAATCTCTTCTCCGAAAGTTCAGAGCTCATGCAAATTTTCTGCACTCATTGGGGGTGCAGGTGCTGGAACTGGATCTAGGTACTGTGGCATGGGATTCTCCTGAGGGTACGGATTCTCTAAGATCTCCCTAATGTATTCATCGTTGTCATAGTAGGGATCTAGAGGGTCCAGACCTGGATAGGCTGCTAAGTTTGGCATGGTTTCGTCGTTTAGGTGGTAGCGTGGCACATAATCCCTATGATCATCGAACCATGGATCAAAATTTGGGTCTAAGGGATTAGGGGCTGGTATCCTAGGTATTTCCTCAGGGTTGAAATCATGCATTTCTACCTCCATCGGCTGAGTGGGAATTAAAGGTAAGGATTGTGGGGCTACTAGTTGTTCCAGATTTGGGTCGGAAGTAGTTGTTGCTAGGATATGAAAATTGGCTAAGCTCCTATTAAGCATATCCTGTGTATGGGCATTTGACTCTCGCTTAGCGGCTGCTAGGAGTCTTTGATGTTCCAACTTTCGCACTCTTTTCCTACGCTCGAATGCTCCCTTACTGAACCATCCTCTCTTTTCTGAGGGAATGGCTCTTCAGACTGATCTTTAAAGGCAAACATCCCTTCTTCTTGATCAGCTGAATACCTAGAGAGGGTAGGCTGGGAAGAGGTACCTTCACTCCTAGGTGAATCGGACAACTGACGATACACGTCTGAGGGTCCTTGATCACTCATACTGTAGACTAAGAAATAGTCAAATAACATATAACAATAAAATACAGATATGCACGTATTTTCATAATTTATTTCCTAACAATTTGGATAATATATTGATGTCAGCAGAACACTTCTGTGGCTGAATCAGTGGCTTAGCTCTGATACCACCTTCTGTCACAACCCCCGCTCCCTTTTCTGTCCCGGGAACGGGCGGCCGCTGTGACAACCCTCAAAATCCAGGTATCCGTACGATTAATTAACTACGATTAAGTGCTTAATCACTATGCTGAATCACAATTAATTGCTTTCTAATTACTGCATCATACTTACATGTGCATCACATATTACATAATGTCATATCACTTTTACATGCAAACCATATTGACATAATGATGCACAAAGCACAGTTAGCACTGTTAGCGGATAACTCAGAAAAATGCTGTCGATGTTCAGTACATAGACAGACAGTGTTTTGAGACCCAGTATGAGCTAGAAACCAAGTTCTACACTAGTATAGAGTGTAGGGAAGTAAGGACCACAAAACTGCCTTATTAGGTGATAGTTAAAGTGCCGGAAAGTGCCTAAAACCCACTAAAAGTGCAGAATTCTACATAATTCAGCATAAATTCAGCTTTTTAACAAACTAGTAACATGCAAAAATATGACAAAATGGTCCTGAATGCTTTCCTAAGTGTCGGGAATTAAAAGTGTCACAAAACGGTACTTAAAGAACACTAAACGGTAAAGTTTGACGCTTTAACGAACCGGTATCTAACCAAACAACCGGACATACCCGAAACACCAAAATATTGCTTAATGTTTCTGAGCTAGTTATGATCCCAGAACACCTTAACACCCTATATAATACACCATACACTTAGACACTAACTATTACCCTTTAACTTCCAACTAATTAACCTAACTATGATCCAAACTTACACTTAGACCCCCTCCCCCTTATATTTTCGGTCACAAGGTGTGGCCTCACTTGTGATCTCCAAAAATCTTGCAAGATTACTTCAAATCTCCCATTGATCCCCCTTGGATTTGATTAGATCTTGTAGTGTACTTATCAAGCTTAAAACCCCTTGGACAAAACTCTAGAAAGGTTATAAGAAGACATAAGCTCACTTCATCTTCTTCACACCACCACTCTCCTACTCTCTCCCTCCCTCTCGGCCGTGTACCCCCACCACCATCATCATCACTTCCATTTCATTTCTAAGCATTCCAAGATCATTCTAAGGTGTAAGGAGCCATACAAAGGAGCTTGGTGCTTGTGGAACTTGAAGGACCTCTATTACTTGCTTTTATCCACCATCTTTGTCACCTTCATCTTCAAGAGTTCATCCCTAGCCATAGAGCTAGTAGTAAGACTCTCATAACCTTTGTTACTCCTAATTTTGATTGGTTAAAAGATGTATTATGTTGTAAATCACAAGAACACTAAAGAACATAAACATAAATCTTGAACATAAGCTTGAAATATGATGAAATCATGATGAAACAATGTTGTTTAGTGTATGGATGATATTTGATTGTTGTTTTCTTGAGATTATGATGTTGATCATCATAAGGAGCTTGCTAGATTGTGATTAAACACATGATCTAGCAAGTGAGGGGATGATTATGTGATGAAATAAGATGATCATCCTCATGTGTAAGCATGAACTTGAAAAACAAAATGATTTCTTGAAAAATAATCATCAAAGTGAGTTAATAATCTTGTGGATCTAAGAATAATGAATGTTTTTTCAAAAGAACCAAGTTCAAAATATGATTTTTAGAAGGACATGGTTCTTACTAAAACCTACACTATTTTTAGTGATAAAATAAGTGTAGAGACACTAGAGAAACAAGAAGATTTCATAAAGAAACGTTTTTGTAAAACATGTTTACAAGTTGTAAACATCCAAGTCTTTCAAGAATGAGATTTTTAAAGAAGTAAATGCACTTTAAAGGGTAACTAACCTACTAAAAACACTACCAAGTTACTACAAGTTTTTGTGAAAGATCAAGTTCATGTTGTTATGTAAATTGTGTAGTTTTTGCACTTGGTAAGTGTAAGTTGTTTAGGGTTTGATTGTTGATTGTTTGTGATGATTTTTTAAAAGAAAATGATATACTTTAATAGCATGGACACCTCCATTTTTAGGGGAAACCATGGCAAAATTTTCTAAAAATATAAACACTTAGAAAAATATTTTGTAACAAGTGTTTACAAGTGTATTTAACTATGGTTTTGAATATAAACTTTGCCATAGAATTTGTTACAAAAATACAAGTATTGGAGGTTGGTTTTTATCAATAAAAATGAATAAATATGTATTTAGAATATATATTTACATTAAAGACACATGTGTGAATATTTGTATACTTGGTGAAATAGTTATATTACTTTAGGGTAAAATAATATAACTTAACAAAATACCATGAAATTTACAATCCAAAATAATACCAAGAATATCAAGGAATAAATATATAAGTTACACACATAATATTGTGGAACCGAACGATGGAACGTAACTTACAAAATATTCCGGAAAATACCGTTATAAATATATTTTTGGTAAATATTATTTTGGATGCAAGAAATGAAAGTATGATTTATATTACAAAGTGATATCATATTTTTGGACAAAATGAGTTTAAATATATTTTCTAAAAGTGAGACTTGAAAATAAAATTTTGGAGTTATACAAATACATGCATACGAAAATACATGTATAAGATACCCCCATCCTTGGGAAGGAAACACGAAAGTAAATACTCGAGAAGTATTAATACAGAAATATTGTTTAAACAATTATTCCAAAAATTAAATATAATTGTAAAGTTAAAATAAGTATTATTTTAACAAGAAATTATAACTTGGAATAATATCGGGAACATAAGAAACGTAACTCAAAAACGTAAATACTAAGCAAAGGCACGACCCGTTCATCTAATAGACGTTAGTACACTGTAGGTAGTCATGTTTGTTGAGGAGATTTGAGTTACCTGTACTGAAGACGCAATACTGTGAGTTCATGTCCCCCTTTTCCTTTAACTGTTTTCAGTTTTATACTTCGGGGGTGAAATACATGTTACAAATATTAGAAACGTTTTATACATGGTATGATTAGCTTAAGGAGGGTTACTGCTAGATCATGTGAACGGTGGGTATAACACTTAAGGCCATTAATCCTCGTTGTAGGACCGAGGGACATGAGTGATAGATCTATTTGGGTGTAGCGAGCCCACACCCATGGGGACCAGGGTGGCCCATAGGGTGACTATGTCTTCCAGCCGGAGGCCCAGTACAAATTTGCTAGGTTTGAGTTTTCCTGCACCATTTCACACATATCAATGGCCTTGCAAACCATTGGTGATCTATTTTTCCTTATTGCTACATACGAGGGACATACATACATACAGACATACTTTAAAGGTTTATTCATACACATACAGATGAACTCGCTCAACTTTTGTTGATGTTTTTAAACTACATGTATTTCAGGGAACTAAGTGGATCTGGCAGGTGTATGCATGTGTTTCAAGCTGCGTTATAAATAAAAGATGTCATCCGAGGTCGTTGGGTTTAGGGGATGTAGCTTACTCCTGGACGAGATACATGTTTCTAAACTTGGGTTTGTTTATGGTCTTTTGTTGAGTCTTGGTGAACTCCTTAAAACATGTTATGGTTTGTAATTCGAATTCGGTGTCAATGTTTTGAACAAGTATGTTGTGATATTTTATAAACTTAATGTATGGATGAACATCTTATGGTTTTATCATTTAGCATTGTTATGATTGAATGCTATGGTATTAAGAAGTCACACCAATAACCACGCTTCCGCAAAAGTCAGGGTGTGACAGCTTGGTATCAGAGCCAGGTTCGTAGCGAACTAGGATTCTTTCTCGAGTCTAGACTACGATCATTAGGGCTCTCATGAAAATGTTTTCATTGCATACACAAAATGTCCAGATCCAGGAAACAAATATTTTTACAAATAAAAGACACAAAATACATTTCAAGGAATTCGTTTATAATTCAGTCTGAGAGACTGGGGAGTTAGTCTGAGAGACTAGCTGGGTAGTTCAGTCTGAGAGACTAGGGAGTTAGTCTGAGAGAGTAGCTGGGTAGTCAGTCTGAGAGACTGGGGAGTTAGTCTGAGAGACTAGCTGGGTAGTCAGTCTGAGAGACTGGGGAGTTAGTTTGAGAGACTAGCTGGGTAGTGCAGTCTGAGAGATTGGGTAGTCTGAGAGACTAGTTGGGGCAGTCTGAGAGACTGGGAGGTTTAGTCTGAGAGACTAAGTAGTTCAGTCTGAGAGGCTGGGTGGGATAGTCTTGGGAAGACTAGGACGCATACATGCTTACATTGTTACTACTTACATGCTTATTTGATGATTGTTGATATATGTGCATACTTGTGATTGATTTGTGACAAACATCATGTCCTCCTCTGAGAGTGGAGTATCTTATACAGTAGACCCTATGGCCATAGTTTCGGATGATGAGGTTTTTACATCTGACACCATGAGTAGCGATGATGATGATTTCCAACCGTTTGCTTTACCAGATTTTGGAGATGATATACCGCTAGCTGATGGTCTTCCTGGCGAGGATCTACCTCTTGTTCAGATCCCTGCTCCTTTTCCTCTTGCCGCATTTCCTCTTGAGGATCTGCCTTTTGATGCCATGTCTGACGATGACATCGATCTTTTTATTGAGGGTCCCCCTGAGGGTGCCCAGGATGATGGAGTTCCAGTCAGTGATGTCGTTGCTGTTCCACATGATGAGATTCCTGATGTCGAGGCTTCTTCTGACCATTCTGGTCCTGATTCATTCGAGTCTGTGTCATCTACTACTCTACACGCACTGGGATTACCGCGATATCCCACCAATTCTGATTCTGACACAGCTATGTCTGCCGCACCTGTTCTTCCGCAGGACTTTGAGTTTGATGATGAGTTTGATATAGTCTTTCCAGACGACTTTGACCCTGAGCATGAGATTGAGTTTGTCCCCGATGATCAGCCTTTTGAGGCACCTGTCGTTCCTGACGATCAGCTTTTTGATATACCCGCTAATCTTGAGTTTGCACCAGCTGACCCTGAGCCTTTGATTGCACCTGAGCCCATACCTGCTCACGATCCTCTACCTGAGCATGGCCCTGCACCTGCTGATGTACCAGTTGTTGCACCACTGTTACCTGACCCTATACCTGCAGCCGTTGATCATGCTCCTTTTGCTGACCATATAGATCCCCGTTATGCATTCACCCACAATGGGTGGATAGAGGATGACAATGACTTGCCTCCTTTTGTTAGACCTATTACTCCCCCACCTGCACCTACAGATGCACCAGTTGACATTGCCCCGTTTCTTCCACATGTGTCTGACACTCACCTCACAGATCTACCGGTCACATTCCTACAGGATATCCCTCCTCCCCGTCCAGGGGAAGGTCAATCGAGTCAGCAGCCCGGTCATATTCCTCCTGTGTCAGCATCTTTTTCGTTTGTGCCACAGTTTTCATATACTGCTCCTTTTGCTACTACACCATTGGGAGAGCCACTGATCTGGTTTCCGCCCAACACGATGCTTGTTTCTGATCCATATCATCCCTTCCACATTGGTTATACGAGGGACGATCTGCTTTTGTCCTTACAGCTCCAGCAGGAGATCTTGTGTCGCAGAGTCATGGATCTTAAGAGGATTCCGCGTCCTCCACCTTGCACTTGTCAGTCACCATTCGCGACACCACCCGCTCCTCTCCTGCCATACCCAGATTTTGATGTCCGTTTTCTTACTATGGAGCAGCAGGTTAGCTATCTGTTGCGTATCGTTCATGCCCTCGAGGAGGAGCTAGCGCGTCTGCGCAGTTTGCTTTTTGTTCCTCCACCTCCTCCTCCTCCACCATCAGCATAGCAGTTTTTGGTTTTATGCAGGTAGCATACTTTTGGTGAGAGTGCAGCTATTGAGCCAAGATTGCACAACTTTTTTTAAGACCACTTTTCTTTGACTTTTGATTGTTATAGTTTGATGGATAGTTTGGACAAGGGTGATGTGACCCTGTAGTACTTTTTGGTTGTGATATGATACATTTGGTGAACTTGTAAAACTGTAATTGTGGTCATTGATATATGAAAGCTCAATCGCAACCTTCTCACTATATACATTGTTGAATTACTTATTTGTGTTATGACATGGGATGTTATGTGTTTACTTGCGTTGATAAATGTTATTGCATATGCATACTACATACTTATATGCATAAGACCTGACTTATACTATCTTCTTTAGAAGATGCCTCCTCGAAGGGAAAATCGATTGCCCACTACTGAGGCCGAGTAACAAGAACGGATTTCACGAGCGATAGCAGACCACGAGGCCTCACGCGCTGAAACTAGCGGGGATACCTCGAGGAACAACCCACCTCATGGTAATGTTTAAGTCACTTGAGATACATTACGTTACATTTGGATATTCCATGTGCGTTTGCTAATGCTTTTTGTGAATGACATTACTTGTACAGGCTGTACCTATAAGCAGTTTCTAGACTGTAAGCCTCTAAATTTCGACGGCACCCGGGGTGCTGTGGCTTTTGTTCGATGGACGGAGAAGACCGATTTTGTGATAAGAATGAGCAAATGCGCACCAGAACACCAAGTCACCTACGTCTCCGGATTGTTCTTAGATGGAGCGCTTTCATGGTGGAATCTCCAAGTCCAAACTCGGGGAGAGGCAGCAACATACGCTTTGACTTGGAATGAAATGAAGGAACTCATGTGAAAGAAATACTGCTCCAGGGCTGAAATCCAAAAGTTAGAAACTGAATTTTGGAACCTCAAGATGGATGGCCCCAAAATTGCTGAATATGTGCAGAGATTTCACGACCTATCTCGCGTGGTACCATACATGGTTGATCCAGAATTCAAACGCATCAAGCGCTTTATCTAGGGGTTGGCACCTCAGATTATGAATATGGTAACAACATCAAAGCCTGCAACAATCACCGAGGCTATCGATCTGAGCATGTCACTGACTGAAGAAGCTATCAGGTTAAACAAGTTTTCGATCTCTGACCAGAAGAAGAAGGAGACTCACGTGGATTCATCGGGTGAGAACAAGAGGAAGTTTTCAAACTTTAAGAAGGGTACCAGCAGTGCTAACAAGAAGAAGGATGTGAACTTACCGGCTGAAGCCAAGACTGGGGTTGAAAACAAAGGAAAGGGTTACATGGGCGCTCTGCCCAAATGTGATGTATGCCAGTACCATCATTCCGGCCAGTGCAGATTCAGGAAATGTGAGTCTTGTGGGAAGATTGGCCATTCGAAGGAGACATGCTGGGCTGGTACAGGTCATGGTGGTCAGAGAGGTTATGGAAGTGGTAATGGAAACCGCCCTCAAGGAGGGAATAGCGGTAACGGAAATCATGGTAATTTTGGGAATCAAGCTGGAAATGGAAACCGGGGAGCAAACAACAATCGAGGTGGTAATGGGAATGGAAATGGTCGAGGAGCAGCTTGTTTTAATTGTGGAGACGTGGGGTATTTCAAGAGAGAGTGCCCAAAGCTCAATCAAGCTCATGGGAGGGTTTTCAACATCGGAGCGAGGGAGGCTCGCCAAGATCCAAATGTGGTCACTGGTATGTTCCCTATCAACCAACGCTTTGCATCTGTACTATTTGATACCGGTGCCGATTATAGTTTTGTATCGCTAGTAAGCTAGACATTCCGTATTCAATAGAACTAGCAAATGGAAAGCTAGTAGAAGCGAATGAAGTAATCAGGGGTTGCGTGATAGAACTGGGAGAGCACTAGTTTATGGTTGATCTGCTGCCAGTCGAGTTGGGAAGCTTTGATGTGGTAGTAGGGATTGATTGGTTGTCAAGCAACCGAGCAGAGATTGTATGTCATGAGAAGGTCATTCGCATTCCGATGGCGAATGGAGAAACAATGGTGGTACATGGAGAGAGGCACGATATGCCCCTAAGGATTATTAGTTGTTTGAAAGCTCAAAAGTGTTTGCAGAAAGGATGTGTTGCCTTCTTGGCACACATTGTGGATAAAGAAGCCGCTGAGCCAAAGCTAGAAGACATTCCGGTCGTAAAGGAATATCCCGAAGTCTTTCCCGAAGACTTTCCAGGATTGTCGCCGCAACGACAAGTCGAGTTCCACATTGACTTAGTTCCAGGCGCTGCGCCTGTGGCTAAGGCACCTTATCGACTTGCGCCCTCTGAGATGCAAGAACTGTCAACACAACTTCAGGAACTTTTAGACAAGGGATTTATCAGACCAAGCTTCTCGCCTTGGGGAGCTCCAGTGTTGTTTGTCAAGAAGAAGGATGGTAGTTTCCGCATGTGTATTGACTACCGTGAACTGAATAAGATGACCATTAAGAATCGATATCCTTTACCAAGGATTGATGACCTGTTCGATCAACTGCAAGGTTCGAGTTTTTACTCCAAGATCGACCTTCGATCAGGTTATCACTAGTTGAGAATACAAGAGGAAAGTAATCCAAAGACTGCCTTTAGGACTCGCTATGGACACTACGAGTTCCTGGTTATGCCGTTTGGGTTGACAAACGCGCCAGCAGTTTTCATGGACTTAATGAATAGAGTTTGTAAGTCGTACCTCGATAAATTTGTGATTGTGTTTATTGACGACATTTTGATTTATTCAAAGACGAAGGAAGAGCACGGGCAACACCTAAGAGCTATTTTAGTGCTGCTTAAGAAAGAGAAGTTGTATGCTAAATTCTCTAAGTGTGAGTTCTGGTTACGTGAGGTTCAGTTCCTTGGTCACGTGGTTAATGGAAATGGAATTCATGTGGATCCCACAAAGATCGAGCCGATCAAAAATTGGGAGACTCCGAAAACGCCAACTGAGATTCGACAATTCTTAGGTTTGGCTGGGTATTATCGCAGATTTATTGAGGATTTCTCGAAAATCGCTCAACCTTTGACCTCCCTCACTCAGAAAGACAAGAAGTATGAATGGGGAGACAAGCAAGAAGAAGCATTCCAGTTGTTGAAAAACAAGCTTTGCGATGCACCCATCTTATCCCTACCCGAAGGCACTGAGGACATCGTGGTATATTGCGATGCCTCGCGTCAAGGTTTAGGCTGCGTGCTGATGCAGCGACAGAAGGTTATAGCCTATGCTTCACACCAATTGAAGATTCATGAGAAGAACTACACCACACATGATTTGGAACTAGGCGCTGTGGTGTTTGCTTTAAAGATCTGGCGACATTACTTGTATGGCACGCGATGCACAATCTTTACTGATCACAAGAGCTTACAACATATATTCGATCACAAAGATCTTTACATGAGACAGAGACGATGGGTAGAGTTGTTAAATGATTATGATTGTGAAATCAAGTATCACCTAGGGAAGGCGAATGTGGTCGCTGATGCCTTGAATCGAAAGGAAAGAATCAAGCCCATAAGGGTTAGGGCTTTGGAAATGATTATTCAAATAGACCTCTCGTTGCGCATTCGTGTCGCGCAGAGGGAAGCACATAAGGAAAAGAATCTTGAGGATGAGTATCTCCATGGGACGGAGAAACAGTTGGTACCAAACGATGAAGGAACGTTGTGCTTCATGAAGTGAATTTGGGTCCCTCTCTGTGGTGGTTTGAGAGACGTTATTTTTTATGAAGCTCACAAGTCACGGTACTCGATCCATCCAGGATCGGATAAAATGTACCAAGTTTTAAAGGATTTTTATTGGTGGCCGAGATTAAAAGGTGATGTTGCAACATATGTTGGCAAATGTTTGACATGCGCCAAAGTAAAGGCCGAATATCAGAAGCCTTCAGGTCTTAAGCAACAACCTGAAATACCCATGTGGAAGTGGGAGCAGATTTCAATGGACTTTATAACGAAATTGCCAAGGACGCCCAGAGGTCATGATACGATTTGGGTAATCATAGACCGTCTGACGAAATCCGCACACTTTTTACCAATTAGAGAGAAAGATAACACTAGCAAGCTTGCTGAGCTATACCTGAGAAAGATTGTTGCACGACATGGAGTGCCTTTCTCAATTATCTCTGATAGAGACGGAAGGTTCGTGTCAAGGATTTGGCAATCCTTCCAAGAAGCCTTTGGTTCTCAGTTGAATCTGAGTACTGCATTCCATCCGCAGACAGATGGCCAGAGCGAGCGAACGAACAATTCAAACGTTGGAAGATATGTTACGAGCTTGCGTGACGGATTTGGGTGGTAGTTGAGACACTCACGTACCCTTGGTAGAATTCTCGTACAACAACAACTACCATGCGAGTATCCAAGCTGCACCATTTTAGGCTCTCTATGGTCGCAAGTGCCGATCACCGTTATGCTTGGCAGACGCGGGTGATAGACAGCTTATTGGTCCTGAATTGGTTCAAGAGACAACAGACAAGATTACACAGATCCGAGAGCGCATAAGGGCGGCTCGTTATCGACAAAAGAGTTACGCGGACCGAAGAAGGAAACCGTCGGAGTTTGCAGTAGGAGATATGGTTTTGTTAAAGGTTTCACCCTGTAAGGGTGTAGCACGCTTTGGGAAGCGTGGGAAGTTGAACCCGCGATACATTGGACCATTCAAAATCCTAGAGAGGATTGGCCTTGTTGGTTAGAAGTTGGATTTACCCAGAGAACTGAATGGCTTGCGTGATACATTTCATGTATCTAACCTGAAAAAGAGTCCAACTCAGGAAACAGTTGTCATTCCTGCCGATGAAGTCCACATTGACGACACACTCTACTTTACTGAAGAACCTGTTGAGGTTACGAATTGGAAGGTTAACAAAACACGCAGGAATAGTGTCAACGTCAAGGTTCGTTGAAACGCGCGACACGGCCCAGAATTCACTTGGGAGCGTAAGGATCACATGAAAGCAAAATACCCACATTTGTTCCCCAAGACCCCTGCAGCTAGTAGCAGAACTTAAATTTCGGGACGAAATTTTCTTAACAGGGGGAGAATGTGACAACCCTCATAAATCGAGGTATACGTACGATTAATTAACTACGATTAAGTGCTTAATGACTGTGCTGAATGACAATTAACTTCTTTCTGATTACTGCATCATACTTACATGTGCATCACATATTACATAATGTCATATAACTTTTACATGCAAACCATATTGACATAATGATGCACAAAGCACAGTTAGCACTATTAGCGGATAACTCAGAAAAATGCTGACGATGTTCAGTACATAGACGGACAGTGTTTTGAGACCCAGTATGAGCCAGAAACCAAGTTCTACACTAGTATAGAGTGTAGGTAAGTAAGGACCACAAAACTGCCTTATTAGGTGATAGTTAAAGTGCCGGAAAGTGCCTAAAACCCACTAAAAGTGCAGAATTCTACATAATTCAACATAAATTCAGCTTTTTAACAAACTAGTAACATGCAAAAATATGACAAAATGGTCCTAAATGCTTTCCTAAGTGTCGGGAATTAAAAGTGTCACAAAACGGTACTTAAAGAACACTAAAAGGTAAAGTTTGACGCTTTAACGAACCGGTATCAAATCGAACAACCAGACATTACCCGAAACACCAAAATATTGCTAGAAGCATTGTTTTAATGTTTCTGAGCTAGTTATGATGCCCGAACACCTTAACACCCTATATAATACACCATACACTTAGACACTAACTAATACCTTTTAACTTCCAACTAATTAACCCAACTATGATCCAAACTTGCACTTAGACCCCCCCCCCTTATATTTTCGGTTACAAGGTGTGGCCCCACTTGTGATCTCCACAAATCTTGCAAGATTACTTCAAATCTCCTATTGATCCCCCTTGGATTTGATTAGATCTTGTAGTGTACTTATCAAGCATAAAACCCATTGGACAAAACTATATAAAGGTTATAAGAAGACATAAGCTCACTTGATCTTCTTCACACCACCACTCTCCTACTCTCTCCCTCCCTCTCGGCCGTGTACCCCCACCACCATCATCATCACTTCCATTTCATTTCCAAGCATTCCCAGATCATTATAAGGTGTAAGGAGCCATACAAAGGAGCTTGGTGCTTGTGGAACTTGAAGGACCTCTATTACTTGCTTTTATCCACCATCTTTGTCACCTTCATCTTCAAGAGTTCATCCCTAGCCATAGAGCTAGTAGTAAGACTCTCATAGCCTTTGTTACTCCTAATTTTGATTGGTTAAAAGATGTATTATGTTGTAAATCACAAGAACACTAAAGAACATAAACATGAATCTTGAATATAAACACTTATAAAAATATAAACACTTATAAAAATATTTTCTAACATGTATTTACAAGTGTATTTAACTATGGTTTTCAATATAAACTTTGCCATAGAATTTGTTGCAAAAATACAAGTATTGGAGGTTGGTTTTTATAAATAAAATGAATAAATATGTGTTTAGAATATATATTTACATTAAAGACACTTGTGTGAATATTTGTATACTTGGTGAAATAGTTATATTACTTTAGGGTAAAATGATATAACTTAACAAAATACCATGAAATTTACAATCCAAAATAATACCAAGAATATCAAGGAATAAATATATAAGTTACACACATAATATTGTGGAACCGAACGATGGAACGTAACTTACAAAATATTCCAGAAAATACCGTTACAAATATAATTTTGGTAAATATTATTTTGGATGCTAGAAATGAAAGTATGATTTTTATTACAAAGTGATATCATATTTTTGCACAAAATGAGTTTAAATATATTTTCTAAAAGTGAGATTTGAAAATATATTTTGGAGTTATACAAATAGAAGCAAACGAAAATACATGTATAAGATACCCCCATCCTTGGGAAGGAAATACGAAAGTAAATATTTGAGAAGTATTAATACAGAAATATTGTTTAAACAATTATTCCAAAATTTAAATATAATTGTAAAGTTAAAATAATTATTATTTTAACAAGAAATTATAACTTGGAATAATATCGGGAACATAAGAAACGTAACTCAAAACGTAAATACTAAGCAAAGGCATGACTCGTTCGTCTAATAGACGTTAGTACACTGTAGTTAGTCGTGTTTGCTAAGGAGATTTGAGTTACCAGTACTGAAGACGCAATATTGTGAGTTCATGTCCCCCTTTTCCTTTAACTGTTTTCAGTTATATACTTCGGGGGTGAAATACATGTTACAATTATTACACACGTTTTATACATGGTATGATTAGCTTAAGGAGGGTTACAGCTAGATCATGTGAACGGTGGGTATAACACTTAAGGCCATTAATCCTTGTTGTAGGACAGAGGGACATGAGTGATAGTTCTATTTGGGTGTAGCGAGCCTACACCCATGGGGACCAGGGTGGCCCATAGGGTGACTATGTCTTCCAGCCGGAGGCCCAGTACAAATTTGCTAGGTTTGAGTTTTCCTGCACCATTTCACACATATCAATGGCTTGCAAACCATTGGTGATCTGTTTTTCCTTATTGCTACATACCAGGGACATACATAAATACAGATATACTTTAAAGGTTTATTCATACACACACACATGAACTCGCTCAAATTTTGTTGCTGTTTTTAAACTACATGTATTTCAGGGAACTAATTGGATCTGGCAAGTGTATGCATGTGTTTCAAGCTGCGTTATAAATAAAAGATGTCATCCGAGGTCGTTGGGTTTAAGGGATGTATCTTACTCCTGGACGAGATACATGTTTCTAAACTCGGGTTTGTTTATGGTCTTTTGTTGAGTCTTGGTGAACTCCTTAAAACATGTTATGGTTTGTAATTCGAATTCGGTGTCAATGTTTCGAACAAGTATGTTGTGGTATTTTCTAAACATAATGTATGGATGAACATCTAATGGTTTTATCATTTAGCATTGTTATGATTGAATGCTATGGTATTAAGAAGTCAAATCAATAACCACGCTTCCGCAAAAGTCAGGGTGTGACAGCCGCGAACATCAGTGTTGGTGGTATCATTTTGTTTATTATTTTGGCAGCAGAAATTACATCAGGATCGTAGTTAGGAAATGTTTATCAGAGTAAAACCACCATATTTTATATTAATAACCACATGGGTAAACCCCAAGTTTCTTATTACAACATGTTTGTAGGGATAAACCCTATATTTATTGAATTTGAAACATCGTCTTTTAGGTAACTTTTATAGCCACATTTTTTTCCAAGCCGTCAGTGCTCTCCAGCTGGCTTTTTCCTAATTGGCTTTCACATTTTGTTACCTGAAACGCGGTTTAAAAATATTTTGTCAGTGGGAAATACTGGTGAGTGAATCCCAGTTTAATCCAGAAGAGTTTTATCAATTAACACAGTATTGAGAGGGATCACAATGTTTATTTCTACACAATTACTCATTCAGTACTATCAATCCTGACTGGTGGGTCATATTACACATTGGCTAACTTGTTGTCCAATTGTAACGTGTTCCACATTTTGTATACAAAACCCCAACATACCGGCAGTAATTGAAGAACTACAAAGACTCAATCACTTCTTAATCACATTGTAAAACATTTAAGGTTTTGTAAAGTAGTTACAAAAAGGTTTACAAAAAGAGGATAAACTCACATTGCTGTCTTAGACTTCGTTTAAGGGTTTCCTGGTGTTAATCTATAATTTACACAAATGTACATATGTTAGTATAATAACCCTTTATTTATATTAATGATACCCCCACCCCCCCGAGACGGCATTCCAACGACTACGTCAGGCAGAACCACAACAGTCGTTACGGAACCCTTGATCAATCGGGCAGCGTATCTAATACGTAATTGGGGTTATAATACTTACAACAGAGCAGAACTTCGTTAATTAGAGGGTATTATAGTCAGAGATTATGCCTACTATTTGAGAAATTCGTGATAGAGAAAGAAAACGAACGAACTGACTGAAGGCCCGATGCCCTCTAATTATAGGTCTGAAATTCAAGTCTCTCGCGGCCCGTGTAAGGTTAGACCTTGGGTTACGCGAAGGCCCGATGCCCTCTAATTATAGGTCTGAAATTCAAGTCTCTCGCGGCCCGTGTAAGGTTAGACCTTGGGTTACGCGACCCGCGTAGTAGGGGGGTCTAGGCCGTAGGTGATCCGAGTCACGGTATAGGTTCAACACGCATTGCCACGTATCAACACCGGGTGCGATCTGATCTTATAGCTGTCGCGGCCCGCGTAAGGTGTAGCCAAGGGCTACGCGGCCCGCGAGCGGCCCTAAAATTTTGTTTTTATTTAATTTTTATAAAAATAAAGGTATTCGGGGTCCGTTTTCGTGTACGGGGTGTATTTTAAGAAATATAGAGGTATTTTAAATATATATTAGGGTGTCTAAAAATATTTTGGAAGGTTGTTATAAAAACTAACCGACCCATCAGAGAGCATGTGAAAAGCCGCTTACGGCCTGCCGACACCATCTAACTCTATACTTTTTGTGATATTAAACAACAACTATTTTGTTCACGAAGAAATTGGAATTAAAATCTAACCCTAATTTGGGAACTAAGAAAAAGTATTGTAGGGGTAGAGTTTTATATTTAGTGATTCTAGAAGAAAGAGGGTGACAACAACTGTAGAACACAAATATCACATAAAAAGACTCGAATACCCTTCTTTGCATAAATTTAAGGCTACATATGAAATAAATGGCAATTAGTACTAATTAAAACTAAATCCTTGATATGATAATATGATGGCTAGAAAGTGTCCCATGGTGCCAGTGATATGTAATTCAATTGACATTGGAGGGGGGTGAATATTTGAGTTTGCGGCCTTAGGTCTCAAGTTCAAATTGTATCCTAACCAGGTTTTACCGTAGTGGACTTTTGAAGGTGGGTTTCTCCGAAACTGGTGATGGTGGGCTCGAGTCATGCACTGTTGTATGGTTATGAGGTCGCCTTTTGCCATTAAGTTATCAAGGATAGGTGAGCATTTTTTTTCATTGACTATAAAAAAAAATTATGTCCCGTGGTAATTAGTACGAACTAAATATTGACCCTTGATAACATAATAAATGGTAATTAGTACTAATTAAATATAAACCCTTAGACTTTCCTCAATGCATCACACTTGACGATGCAGTTGGACTACATGGCAAAATCAATTGCAAACTAGTAGTTTACCGGTCCGCGGTCCGGGTATATATGATTAACACCATCAAAACTCACTACATATTTTAATATCACAATGACTTCTTATCCAACTATTAAGAACATCAATAACTGTGTCTATATTTAAGATAATGATGACTTTTTATTTGATTGCGATTAGTAACTACAATTGTTCTTGTATTGTCATACATACTAACTTAAAATCTTACATCTAATTAACATATTTTAAAATATTTAAGTAATTATTTGTAAATTGATTAACGTAGCAATTGCTACCACCATTAAATGAAGATAGATGAGATCTATCAAAGTTAGAAGTTTATGGTATACATAGTGTTTTTTTCATGTTTGCAATTCTATATTCAGGCACAATTTAACATCAACATAAACTAAATCAAATTCAGACATAATTTAATATCACATCAATATCGATCTGCTATCCTCAGATTCTATATCTATACTATATAATAATACTTATGCTTGCTAGAATAAGTAAAAGTAAAATGCTACAAGAAAGATTAATACGATTAAAATTTGTGACATTAAAAGAGTAACAACTACATCGAGTACTGAACTAAGATACTTTAAAATCTAACAATAACAGTCAGAAATTTAAAAACCTAACAGCAAGAATTAAGAAATTTTAGCTTCAACTCCATCGAGTGCTAAACCTCTCGATATATATCCTTGATCATCGCCATTAACTCCACGCCTCTATCACCGCACTCTATATTACTGACAACACAAAGGTAACGAATGGAAGTCAAAGGCATCGCCATCAGGTTTCTGTAAACCTGGTCTCTCATGATGTAAAATGGTAGAACAGAGATGTAGTAATTGCAGCAGAAATAACAAGCAAACTTTATAAACAAAATCAAGGAAGAAATGTTTAAGCAAACATGTTTTCCATTGAATCGAATGATTGTATCAAATTACAATAATCAAAACAATTTCATGCATGCACAAGACTCCCCCTCAGCCTGAGCTCAGTGATTTGTTCGTACAAGATGACTTGTGAAGAAAAGGGCTAATGGAACAGCACAGAGTAGTGTTCTATTTATAGTACAAACAAACCACTGAGCATCTTTGCTGATGTCACCATGAAAGTGACATCTAACCTCCTAACAAACTCAAAACACTGTTACATACAACCATTGATTACATAAACGCTGATAACATAGACACTGATTACATAAACCACTGATTCTTCATTCCACTATTGTAGTCTAAGCACTGATGTTGAGCATCAGTGCTTTCTTCAAAGGATGATCAATTCTTTGAATGGGCAGTGCTTTGGTCTTCAACAGTGCTTGGGAGACATCAGTAGATAGAGCTTCAGTCTTTACATCAGATCAGGTCTTTGGCTAACAGTTGTTGTGCTGATCAGTGCTTGGAGTTTATCAGGTGTTAGTAAACCACTGTCAAGGGGAAAGTCTGGTACAAGCTCTGCCATTGATGATCAACTGTTTTGAACTAGTTTGGCTTTCCTTATCATATGTTCTTTTTGGGTTTGAAAGCATGGACCAACAACTTCCCCCTAGAACAGATGATGCCAAAACACTTCATTATTCATAATCCTTATTGCCTCATCAACATCTCCCTAACTTACCCCTTGAATTGTAATTCAAAGTTCAGGGAATCTTCATCATCCTCATCCCTGTAAAGTTGAAGATCTAAGAGATCTTGGAGGTCAGCTACACTCAGGCCTAGTGCATCCTCCTTTGATATGTGTTCAACTACTCCATTGGACTTGAGCAAGGTCAATACATGGGTCTTTTGATCAGACTTCCACTTTAGTATTTTTGAGTTCAGTGGGTTTCTTGGGAGACTTTTTATTGTTGATGAATTTGGAGATGGAGGCCTGCTTATAAACCTTTTTGCTACTTCTTGTAATTTTGAGGAGTCAAGATTCTCTTCAATCATTCTCTTGATGGCCACTTTCATTATGTCAGCTTCTCTTTCTGCATCTTCTGCATCAATCTGTTTTTGCCTTTTTCTTTGATTAAAAGCAATGATGGAAGTGTCAGATGATGTGAACAATGTTTTTAAAGAGAGGGCCTGCTGCTTTGGCTCATCATCTTTCTTAATCTTTTATGCTGGTTTCTTGGGAGCTGTAGGATCTGTCTCTGTTCTTTTTTCAAGCTTCTCATACACAATGTCAGTGCACTACCTAGACCACTTTGATATGGTCTTTGCTGAACCATATTTGGCTACAACCAACTCTTGCTTCTTTCTTTTGTATTCCAAGGTAAGATCTGCAATTGTCTTTTTTTGTACTTGTTACAATCTGGAGCAGATCTTTTCATACCTGGATCATTTCTTACCCTTTCAATTCTGTTTGCTTTAGCTTTTAGTGCAATGAGTGGCTAGTCTATAAATTAATCAACCTTGGCAGGATAGAATTTGTCCCTCATGATTAGCTCTAATGATCCTTTCTCATCTCCCTTTGTAGGTCAACATTTGGTGGTAAGTTTGACATCTCTTTGCTTAAGTCTCTTGCATAATCTTCCAGTTTCTTGACTTTGCTAAGCAGATGTTGCATTCGACTTGAGATGCTACTATCATTCTCTCCCTGACCTTCATGCTTGGCATGTAATTCAGCTTGCTTTGCTTTGAGTATTAAATACTCATCCAAGTTCTTTGGAGGTCTAAAACCACAGAGGGAGGGAAATTTTCTTTTTGCTGGATCATCCACTGTATAGAATTACCTTATTTCATTTTTAACTGCATGGAATTCTAGTGGATAGTCTGCTGCTAATGGAACAACTCTTGAAGGGTCATGTCCTTCAAGTGTTTTTGGGTCAGTGATTGGATTTGCTAATGAAGGAGGAATGAATGGTTGGGGTTTGATTTGATTGAAGGGTGCAGATTATATAGGAATAGGTGCAGGAATGTCATCATCATTCACTTGGAACTTTCTTTTTCTTGTATAGACCTTTTTGGGTGAAGGAATTTTTGTTTGGGATTTTAGAACAGAAATGGTTATGGCTTGTGAAGGAATATTGGAAGTGGTGGATGGCTGACTAATAACTGTTGAGACAACTGGTGTCTCAACCACTGTTGTCATAACAACTATTGAAGTGTCCACTGTTGTCTTCTACTTTTTAGCAGGTGGTTTTTGTGGTGATGATGTTGGTTTGGGTGTAGCAGTGGTTTTAATACCATCAGTGGTTGACTTTGGTGGTGAGGTTGATTTTGGATATGTGACAAGTGGTGGTTTGTTGTGTTTATGGGATTTACTTCTTTTTGAAGTGCCAAGATCCTTTATCTTTATTTCCCATTCATTCAATTCCTTTTGTTCCTTTTCCACTGCCTTTCCTTGGTTTTATTTTAATTTTCAATTGTCCTTCTATTTTTCTCCACTTCATCTGCTAGAATATTAAGGGTTTCATCAACTCCCTTTTTCTTTTCTTTGACAGATGTTTCAGCAGTGGTTTCAGAAGACTTGTTTTCAGATTCTGGCTTTTGATTTGGCTTTTGCCTAGGAGTAGGTCTGCCAAACTTCTTAATGTCATGTTTCTCCCCTTTTTTGGCATCATCTTGATGATCATCATCTTTGTAGATGGATGCTTGGGTAGTGCCAGTAATTTTAACCAAGGCCTCTTTATTGGCTTTTATGTCAGCCTGAGTGTCCTTGTATCTTGCATCAACCATATTTCTGAGTATTGCAAGTCGATGGTTGTGTTGAGTTTCTGCCAATTCCCTTTGAGCTGTAATAATTGGTTAAACTGCATTCCAAAGCTCTTGAGAATATTGTTGTGGTGTAGGTTGACTTTTGGAAACTTCTACCAACTGTTTAATCATATCTTGCATGTTGTTAACAATGTTTCAATGGTATCAAGTCTCTCCGTCAATTCCTGATATCTTAAACCATTACCCAAGTTAATGGGATCATCTAATTTCCCACCAGCAGTGGTTGTACCAACTGTTGGACCAGGAGAATTCTCCAATGGTTCATCAGCTGATGCCCTTTTTTCTTGGTACTGGGACTTCTTTCCTCAACAATGGTTACCTTAGTAATCTCACCAGTGGTTAACTTGAACACACCAGTGGATACCTTGGTTCCTAAGGAAGAAATTTCCTTCAAGGGAGTCTGACTTATGAAACTACTGTCCAGGTGTGAATCAGTAGATTCAACACCTGTAGTAGCTGCACCACTTGAACTACTAACAGGAATTTCAAGAAACTCCTATAGTGTAACCTCCTCAACTGTTTGTGGGATAACCAATTGAGTTGTTTCAGACACAGCCATTGTTGTGGTTGTACTCTCAGTAATGTGTTGGTGAGAGGGGTTGTTTTGTGTCTGAAGCTCAATGGCATCAAACAAAGGTATGAAGGATGGTGGTAATTGTGATGAGGGGATAGGAGTTGAAAGAGAATTTGCCCAGGGAGAAGGGCTGTTAAACATATCCTCAAGTGAGGTATATGCTTCATTTTATGGTGTCCCTGTGCTTACAACCTGTTCCTTTTGTGAGGAAGCAGGAGGAGTTAAGGCTGTGGGTGGCGATCTTCCCAACTGTTGTGGGGAAGTAGTAACAGTGGTTGTTTGTGACATTTGTGTTGTCACTGGATTAACTTCTGGGATCTCATCTTCAAGAAGGTCCTTTTTAGAGGGTTTGGGGGGCTTTTTGGATATTTTCTTTTTGGTCTTTTTAGGAAGTTTTGGCAGGGGTTGCAGAGCAGTGGTTGTGTTGCTGTGGTCACCAAGAGCAGGGGGCTCAACAGCAGAAACCTGAGGAGCAGATGTGGACTCATCCATATTTTGCTCAGGCTCCTCTGTTTGTGTTTTTGAAGGTTTTGACTCTAACAACCTTGTAAAAGTTTCAGCAGATAGAGTATTTATTTGACAAGAAGCACCTTGGACAAGCACTTGTGCATTGTCTTTTGTTACTTTCTGCTATAAATAGTAGCTTAAAAACCTTGGAAACAACAAAATGGTTTCTTCTTTTCTTTTATATTGTTCACATTTTTAACCAAATCATTGAAAATCTCTTCGGAGTAATTGAAATCAACTTCTGCCATTATAGCATATCCCAAGTATTGAATTTTCAATTGAATTTCATTGAAAGCTGTGGTTTTGTTTGAAACACACATGAGCAGGGTATGGAATAAAAATCTCATGGGAGGTGGGAAATATTCCTTTTGCAAAGTTGCTTTTGTCATTTTCCCACATACCCTCTTTCGATCAAATCAGTTTGATATTCATCTTAGGAAAAGAATTTTTACCTGTATGGCCATTTATCTCAAAAACCTCAGATATGGTTTGCAGTGTGATTGAAACAAGAATTTCTCATACTTTTGATGTAATAGCCCAAGGCTTTTTGTCTTGAACTTCCAATTTTTCATTTTTCCAAAAATCTCGTAGGGTTTCTTGATAGATGGGTGCGTTGCATGTCAACAAAGTTTTGTACTTTGAAGATGAGAGAGCATCGATGATTGAGTGAAAATCTGTGTTTTTACTCATTTTCTCAAGTGTGCACAGATAGTTATGTGGATTTTTTAGAACAAGAGCCATGGTAATTCGGAGAAATTTGTGAGTTGGAGAAGATGAATGGAAGATGGAAACCGCTTTTTGAAGGAATTTTGAATTCGATACAGCAGTGAAACCTCTGATTGGGGTTTTAATCAGGGTTTTATAAAGTGAAAAGTGAATGCTGACGTGGCAGCGGTTACAAAGATCGGACGGCTAAGAACTGTCCACGTGACAATCTCTGATGGAAATGGATGACAGTTGTTTAGGAAACCACTGATGAACAATATCAGTGGTTTACATTAATGAAAATGACAAACAGTGGCTGATTTTAACTATCAGTGGATAGCCATCAGTGATTTAAACATTGATGGTTGATCAACAGTGATTAACAAGGAAAATGAAGAAACAGAGGTTATCTTTCAGCAGTTGATAATTTTCAACAATCAGATGTTTGAACCAAACAGTGGTTGTAATAGACTTTTAAGGATTAATGAAAAACTTTCATTTTCAACTATTTTTAAGGATGCATTGTCGATTTTTCTGAAAACATTTTAATGCTTTATTCATAGAAAAACAGAATTTTACCTGTTATTCCATGTTCAGCATGCCAATTCTAGAGATCAGGCCTTCAAAGGAGGTTGTGTCTAATTCTTTTGTTAGCACATCTGCCAGCTGATCCTTAGTTGGAACACGATGCAGAGAAATCAAACATTTTTCATAGTAATCCCTCACAAAGTGATGTCTGATGTCAATGTGTTTGGTGGTTGAATGTGAAACTGGATTTTTGATGATATTTTCTGCTGCTTGACTGTCCAACATGAGAGGTGTCTTTAAAGCAGTGATACCAAAATCCAACAGTTGATTTTGAAGCCATAACAGTTGGGCTGTGCAGCTTGCCGCAGTAATATATTCTGCCTCTACAGTGGATGTTGAAACAGCTGCTTACTTTTTGCTTTGCCCAGATACTAAGCAATCATCTAGAAATTGGCACCCTCCTGATGTGGACTTCCTTGTTGCATTGCATCTAGCAAAGTCACTATCTGAGAAACCTAAAAGGTTAACATTCCCATTAGCTGGGTACCAGATACCAAGTGTGGGAGCACTTTTTATGTATCTAAGTATCCTTTTCACAGCTATTAGGTTAGACTTCCTAGGGGCTGATTGGGATCTTACAAAGACACATGTTGCAAACATGATGTCTGGCCTAGATGCAGTTAGGTATAATAAGGACCCAATCATGCTTCTATATAAGGTTTGATCAACCAAATCATTCTTTTCATCAGTCATGACTAGCTTGGTGGTTGCCATGAGTGTACTACGTGGTTTACAATCATTCATCTCAAATTTGTTTAAGAGTTCTTTAGCATATTTGCTTTGATGAATGAAAGTACCATTTTGCAGTTACTTTACTTGGAGACCAAGAAAGCACTGTAGTTTACCCATTTCACTCATCTCAAACGCAGTTGTCATGAGTTTTCTAAACTCTTCACACATTTTGTTACATGTGCTTTTAAAAATGATGTCATCCACATAAATCTGGACAATCATCAGATCTTTCCCTCACCATTTTAAAAATAATGTTTCATCAATTTTGCATCTTGTGAAACCAATAGAGAGTAGAAAAGTGCAAAGAGTTTCATACCAGGCTATAGGTGCTTGTTTCAAGCCATATAAAGCTTTGTTTAGCTTGTAGACATGATTTGGATTAAATGGATCCTCAAAACCTGGAGGTTGAAAAACATATACCTCTTCATGAATCTTACCATAGAGGAATGCACATTTAATATCCACTTGAAACACCTTTATGTTGTGGTTGACAACAAAGGCCAAGAACAGTCTGATAGCTTCCAATCTGGCTACAGGGGCAAAAGTTTCATCATAATCAATGCCCTCTTCCTGTCTGAAACCTTGTACCACAAGCCTAGCTTTATTCTTGACAACAATGCCCCTTACATCAGTTTTATTTTTGAAGACCCACTTTGTGCAAATAGGACTCGCACCCTCTGGCAGTGGTACAAGTTTCCATACTTGTTGTCTTTTAAACTGTTGGTGCCCTTCTTGCATAGCCTCTACCTAACTGTTGTCCTTTAGTGCCTCTTGGTACTTGACTGGTTGATGGAGTGATAGAAAGCCAGCAAAAAGACAGATGTTTTGGGATTGACTTCTGGTGAGAACCCATTCACTGATGTTGCCAATAATTTGGTCTGGTGGATGAGACTTTAGGAAGATTAAATCTCCCTTGTATGGAACAATGGCATTAAAGGGTGAAGGCTGCAGATGTGAATCATCTAAGCTAACATCTGTTGGTGACTTTGATAATCCAACATCTGTTTGAAATGGAGGTGGAGGGATAGGAGGAATTAGTGTGACACAATGTTGATTTTTATCCACTGTTAGTAGATTTTTATCAACAATGGTTGAAGAAATGGTGGCAAAGGTTGAAGGACTACTTTGATCAACAACTGTTGATGCAGCAGTGGTTGAGCTTTGACGGCTGTTTTGAACATCTCCTGCTCTGGTTGAGGATGTGAATTTTTGTTGTGGAATTACCACTTCATATCCATTGTCTAGTGGTGGATGTGGAGATGTACCTGCACTGTTAGTCTTGACAGAAACATTTTCAAAGGTGAATTTATCAAGATTAAATAACTCAGCAGGGTTTGCAGGGATTTTCAGTGAATAAAGTTCATTGAACTTTACATTCAAAGTCTCTTCCACACACCTATTCCTAGTGTTAAACACTTTATAGGCCTTGGCAGTGGTTGAGTATCCCAAATGATAACCACAATCCACTTTGGCTGCAAATTTTGAAATTGAGTCTTTCAAGTTTAAAATGAAGCATGGGCAGGCAAAGATTTTGAATATGAGATCAATGGTTTAATTTTATATAGAATTTCATAGGCAGTCTTTTGATGCTTGGGGTTGATCAAAACTCTGTTATGGACATAGCAGGCAGTGTTTATAGCCTCTTCCCAGAAAGTTAATGGCAAACCTGAATTTGCAAGCATGGTTCTGGCTGCTTCTATCAAGGTTCTATTTTTCCTTTCAACATCCCCATTTTTCTCTAGTGTTCTTAGGATGCTGTACTACCTTACAATCCATTTCGACACACAAAACTCATCCAACTCCCTATTTCTGAATTCTGTGCCATTGTCACTCCTAAAGACTTTTACTGGCAAATTTCTTTTCAACCTGTTTATAAAGTCTTGCAAAATGCCTGCAGTCTCATCTTTAGAATGTAACAAATAAGTCCATGTAAACCTAGAAAAATCATCTACAATTACTAAACAGTATCTTTTCTTTTTAAGGCTCATGATTTTTATTGGGCCAAACAAATCCATGTGCAGCATTTGTAAACACTTGGTTATTTTGGACTGTTCAATGGACTTAAATGAGCTTTTATGTTGTTTGCCTTTTAAACAGGAAACACAATGCTTAGGATATGTGAACAATTTTTGTGGAAGACCTCTTATAAGGCCTTGTTTTGACAAAGCAGTGATTGTCTTGAGATTTGTGTGCCCCAATCTTCCGTGCCATAGTTCTGTCTCTTTGTTAAAGGCTGATAAGAACAGACAGGCATCAGTCATAGGGCTTTTTTTGACAAATCAACTACATAAACATTGCCACTTCTTTGAGCAACAAGTTGAGTTTTTCCAGTTTTTATTAGTTCTTCAATCTTTTTGACCATTTCTGGTCCAACAATCTTGCAACTCTCCTTAGTAAAGAATGACCCATAACCTTTGTCATTCATTTGTGAGACACTAAGGAGGTTGAATTTTAGATTGTCAATCAAATTGACATTTTCAAACTTGACTTTTCCAGACTGAACTATTCCAGACCCCAACACCTTTCCCTTACTATTATTACCAAAAGATATATCACCCCTCTATGAGTTTTGAATTCCTTGAGTAGGGATCTACATCCAATCATGTGCCTGGAGCTTCCACTATCTACATACCAAAGACTATCTAAGTATGCAGAAGCTCCCTGCACATCAAGTAAATTATTAGTTCAGGAGGGTCTCCAAAGCCAATAAGGCTTTGGATGGGGTCACGACAGCGTCAGAGTCAAGTCCAGGAATATGGACAGTGGTTAGATCTGGAGACTGAACAGTTTTTGAAGCTTGTTTCTCTAACCAGTGTTGTGGACCATTTCCTGTCAGATGTTGAAACCCATAAGGATGCCTATTCACTTTTGGTTTAGGGGGCCTTTTGTAGGCCTCATAAACATGTGGGACCCGTTGGTATGGTGGTTGACATTTTCCTCTTTGGAATTGGTTGGCAGGTGGTGCATCTGTCACTTACACATCTCTTGGAGCAGTGTTTTTGTTCGGCTGTTTTGTAACAGCTGTTTGGACAGATACAAATGGTGGTAGTTTCAAGACAGGTTGTTTAGATGAGCTCATGGGTGTTTTTGCAGTGTATTCTTTTCTTTTAACCTCAAAGGTTTTGAGGTACACACACTCATGAGTGAGATGATTTGTTTTTCCACAGATGGTGCAGCTTTTTGAAGGCTCAATGATGCTTGTTTTGTTAATGTCTTAGGCTTTTAAATGAAAAGAATCTTTTGTTGAATGATTTTTCGTTTCACAAAAGTCACAAAACAAATTTTTAACTTTTTCTCTCCTTTTCTTCTTTTCAGACTCCTTTGCAACAGAGTTTTGAACCACTATTGGGATGTCCTTAAGAGGAATTACCTTGGCCTTTGGTGCTTTCACACCATCCACTGTGGAAAAATCCATGGGTTTAAAATTCTCAAGGATGTCACACTCATCTGACCTAGTGGGTTTGAATTGGTATTTTTCAATCTCCTCAGAGGTTGAGGACCCCTCTGGTTTTTCAAGAGTGATTTTGTTCCCATTTTTATCAGTTGTCTTTATTTCTTGACCATCCTTGTTTGTTGGTATTATCTCAACAGTGTTTTAAACATACTCATTTATAGCAGTGTTTTCAACTTGGTCATTTTTCCTGAAACCTATGCCAAATGTTACATTGCTTTTGATATGTTTCTCTAGCATAACTTCATAACCCTTGCAGGATTCCACCCATTTTTCACATGTGAATCGGGTGGATTCCAACTCCTTTTTACAGGTTTGATATTTTTCTATCATAGCCTGGTGTTGGTCCTTGGTTATGCTATACTCATGCTTGAGGCTGCAAATTTCACTTTCATTTTCAAACAATTTGTTTTTCAGTTCTTTAACAGGTTTTTCAAATTGTATTTTATCTTTTAAAATCTTGTCTCTAAGGTTTTCATTCACCTCTTTAACGTTAGCAAATGCTATGATGCATTTGTCTGAACATAGGTTTTTCAAGACCTGAGGTGATACCTTAGCTACAGCCATCATGGCACAATAACACACAATTTCACAAGCACTGTTGTTCTCCTTTTTCTCCTCTTCCTCTTCTTCCTTACACCAAGGGTCAGCAAGAGGCTCTAACAGTGGTTTAACTTCTTTCTCTATCAGATGTTCACCAACAACAGCAGTAACCACTACTTCAGCAATCTCATCAACTGTTTCAACACTAGATTCTCCTTCTTCTGTTTCCAACCCTTCAGCTATTGACTCTAATGCTACAAAACAGATTTTATCAGCAGAAGCATCATTCTTAGCAAATAGAGCAAAGTTTTCATCAGTTAATTCATCAAGCATGCTACTCCAATCAACAAAGCCTTGGGTAAAGAAGCTTTGCTGACTAGCCACTGCTGGAGCAGATGTTTGTGCAGCATGTTGTGTAGGTTGTTGCACTTAGACCTAGGGAACTGGGGCTTGGACATACTGTATTTGAGGAACAGTGGTTTGAACATATTGCACTGGAACAGGTCTTACATGGTGTGCATAATGAGCAGTGTTTACATGAGCAGTAAGGGTATTTTGGTAATAGCGCACAGTGTTTTGTGTGTTTTGAGGTCTAGGGCTAGGGTGTGTTATGATTGGTCCACTGTTTTGGTTACTTCTACACTCTCTAGCAAAGTGTCCTAGCTTGTTACACTTTTAGCACTTTAACTTTGATTTATCCAACCTAACTTTTAAGTTCCCATGTAACCCTGGAAATTTTATCCTTGTTCTCTTATAAAACTCGTTGGTTTTTACACTCAGCAGTGCTAATTGATGCAATATGTCCATTTCCTCTAAATCAGTGGGATCAAAATGCTGAAGATCATTGAGTTGAAAGGATAGGTTGTCAGAAACCTGGTTTTCACTACTAGCTGTGAAAGCATAGTTAGTTGAGTAAGAATCAGAGTTGGTAAAAGCTCCACCATCATTTATGTAAATGTGTAGTCATCAGCAACCTTTCCTGACTCTTGTAACTTCTTTTTCTGGTTCAACTCTCTCTCATAGGTGAGGAGTCGACCATGAAGTTGAGTCAGTGTTAACTCTTTGAATCCAACCGAATTTCTGGTTACAAAAGCAATTGTGTCCCATTTTCAGGAAGTGACCTTAGAAACCTACTATTTAGAGTTGATTTTGCAAATTCAACATTAACAAGTTTCAATTCACAAATGAGACAACTAAAACGTTCAAACTGTTGTGTTAGTGATTCTCCTTTCACATGGCAAAATGTTTCATACTGTTGATTCAAAACCTCCCTGTTATTTTCTATCACCTCTTCTGTACCACAGAACTGTTCTTTTAGAGCATCCCACAGCTCTTTGGCACTGTTACAGTGTAACAGTCCAGCATAAATGTCATTTGGAAGAGCTGAGGCTACTATGCTAAAAAGCCTTTGCATCTAATTCAATTTTTTTAAAATCTTGTTCTGAGTAGTTTTCAGGGCTTTTAGGCACAAAGCCTTTGGGATCTTCAGTACTAGGCACCTGTGAAACATGTGGTCCATAGATGACTGACTTCTAACAGTTGGTATTTTGTTGTGCAAGGACATAACCCATCCGACATTGCCAGATGTTGTACTCGGATCTAACAAGCATTGGTGGTTTGAAAAGAGCCCCTGTATTGTAAGGGTCGTGTGATTGTGATGTCATCTTAGTTGATTTTTACACAAGTTTTCAGAATAATCAACTTTGTATGTGATTACCTTTTTACTCTGTTTTTATCAACTGATACGAACAATTTTGAGTATCAATAAATCTAAGCTGAACTTTTACGTCAAATTGACTGTTAGATCAAATTTTGAGTGTCCAAACTCTGATACTAATTGTTAGGATCTGAGTTTCTTTAGATTGTGTTTGTTTGAATTAATTGATGTAAAATGGTAGAACAGAGATGTAGTAATTGCAGCGGAAATAACAAGCAAATTTATAAACACAATCACTGAAGAAATGTTTAAGAAAACATGTTTTCCATTGAATCGAATGATGGTATTAAATTACAATAATCAAAACAATTACATGCATTCACAAGACTCTCCCTCAGCCTGAGCTCAGTGATTTGTTCGTACAAGATGACTTGTGAAGAAAAGAGCTAATGGAACAGTACAAAGTATTTCTATTTATAGTACAGACAAACCACTGAGCATCTTTGTCGACGTCACTATGAAAGTGACATCTAACCTCCTAACAAACTCTAAACACTGTTACATACAACCACTGATTACATAAATGCTGATAGCATAGACACTGATTATATAAACCACTGATTCTTCATTCCACTGTTGTAGTATAAGCACGAATGTTGAGCATCAGTGCTTTCTTCGAAGGATGATCAGTTCTTTGAATGGGCAGTGCTTTGGTCTTCAATAGTGCTTGGTAGACATCAGTAGATAGAGCTTCAGTCTTTACATCAGATCAGGTCTTTGGCTAACAGTTGTTGTGCTGATCAGTGCATGGAGTCTATCAGGTGTTAGTAAACCACTGTCAAGGGGAAAGTCTAGTACAAGCTTTGCTTATGATGATCAACTGTTCTGAACCAGTTTTGGCTTTCGTTATCATCTGTTCTTTCTGGGTTTGAAAGCATCGACCAACACGTGAACAGACCAAGGTACAGTCCATCAAAACACATCTTCAGCTCTTGAAGAGTTGCCCTATCCGCATATACTTGCCCCTCAACTTGTTTGATAAAGCGTTGCTTTAAATTATCAGACTCTACAGAAGTGTATGACGCCAATTTATGTTATATATTACTCAACTGATGTGAAAGAAAGGTATCTTGGTTGTAAAACGTGATGAAAAACAGGTGAATTGGCAATGATATTATATAGCGAAATACCTAACAGCCCAAATGTCATATTTAAATTCCCTGTACATTTAATAATCTAGGAGGGAAACGTGTATTTTAATATAAACATGTAAATTTATATTTAAAAATAACAGGCTTTTAATGCAAAACCTTTCAAAAATAAGTTTTCATGGCAAAACTAATAAAATTAAATATCAAGAAAACCCAATGGACAAAATTTAAACATTAAAAAAACAGGCTATCATAATTATGATTAACCTCTTCATTTACCATAAGACCCATTTTAAACACTATAAAAGGTTGATTATTAGTTTGATAGAAAACATCAGCAATTGTCTTTTAAAAAAATTGTTTGTAAAAAAAAAAAAAAAAAAAAAACCAGCAACACCAACAATACTCTAGGTGGCAAATAGATGCTTCTACCACTGGTCAGACACCAGCGGTGGTAAAACACAATTCTCTAGATGGTCGCTCGAAAAAAAGAGAGCAGATGAAAAACTAAACAGAAAGGTCGACATCATTAGTGATAACAATTACAAGCAAACCTGGAGCAGCATCAGATTGCTTGATGAAGTCATCCACTCTCCTCCATCAGATTTCAAGAACAACGCAGAAGAGATTATCACACACCTACTGAAACATGATCAGAAAATATGCGACATGTTAGCCGATCTGCAAAACAATAGAAAGAATGAAATCGCGTGGAAGAAGGCAAGAGTCGTCGAAATCCTAGGAAGTGTTAATTGTTGCGTGTAATATTTTATGCATATTTCAGTCTTTAATCTTTCTTTATATTTAATTTAATAAAATCAATATCCATATTAACATATTCTTAAATTTGAGTGTTAATAAAAATTATCAACACTTGTTTCTTCATAATTAACTTAAATTGTGTCTATATTTAAGATAATGATTACTTTTTATTCGATTGCAATTAGTAACTACAACTGTTCTTGTATTGTTATACATCGAATTGTCATACATACTAACTTAAAATCTTACATCTAATTCACACAATTTAAAATATTTAAGTAATTATTTGTAAATTGATTAAGGTAGCAATTGTTAATACCATTGAATGAAGATCGATGAGATCTATCAAAGTTAAATGTTTAAGAAAGTATTAAAAAAATACGAATAACAATCTGACATAGATTATATTTATTGCCGTAAAAAAGTTACACAACATTTCATAAATTGAATAAATCATAAAAATTATTTTGTTTACTCAACAATTGCACAATATTGCATGAAGTAAATAAATCTAAAAAAATATTTTGTTTGCTCTACTAATTTTATACAATCAACACTAACTAACAAACATATTCTAAACATAATAGACCAATTAAAATAACACATTAATTGCTAAACATTGATTCTCCATATACAAAAATATACCAACCACAATAAACAACTAAATACAAAACCCTAACTAAAGATGTGGTGAAACTATAGTTTCAATATAGGTTGCACCTATAATGCCTTGCGTAAAGATGATAGGAAAAAGACCATGCATCTTCTTTGCCCTTACGTTTATCTCATCAACATCACCCCATTCGTGTACTATAATTAACTTGTTATTTCCATCAATATAGTGAACAGATGACCCTATCATCAATGGCATAAACACACGGGGTACAAAAGACACAACTTTCGACCAAGTTTCATTTTGCAGACGCCACAATTAAACATCTACACTGCACATTCCAATACTAACCAACATATGAAGTTCATCTCGTATAGTCACCAACTGACCTATAGATTCCACACTCAGTGTATCTGGATATCCTACATTTTTTACTACCTTCGACTCAACATCCAAACGAAGAAGCATTGTGTTACCCATACACCATAATTTGGTCAATACAAAATACAAACTATTTCCACAAAACATCCCAACGGGCCAACTATAGATAGCAATATCATATGGACAATAAATTAAGAACGTCGGAGTTGACCATGGACCTTCACTAAATGAATAAATGTTAATAGTCAACCTGAAATGAGTGCGTTTAATATGCACAATTTTGAAATCGCCATATGACACCTTTATCAAACATAGTTTGGCATTCGCAGTTGATAGAAATCAATGAGATAATATTAAAATAACATATATCGTCGTACTCTATCTTGGAGAAAGAGTACTCTAGATTCTTACGAGAGGATCATCGTCGAGAATTGAAGAAACGGTCTTTATAGTTTTCAATGGTAAGTTCTACCTTATACTTAATATCTGGAGTTCTTATCAGTATAATCAAAACTTTACTAAGCTTATTGTCTATCTAAGACTTATTATTCCCCGAATTAAAACAAGTCACTTAGCAGAAATGTTATTGATAAATGATAAGGATGTACCTGATGCTATTATTGATATGTACTGTCTCTGGTATTCATTTGGTAGTTTAGGCGTTTCCTTTCTTAGCCTCTCCAGGCTTAGCTGTACCTTCTTTGGCAGCTTTACGGCAATTAGTACTGATGTGGCCATTCTCGCCACAGCTGAAACAGACTGCATTCTTTATGCCCCTACATTAGTGGGACTGGTGACCAGTTCTTTTACAGATGCCACATTGCTTTGGCTTTTGGTTTGATCGACATTGTCCCCAGTGTCTTCCTTTGCAAGTTTTGCATATAGGCTTTTTATTGGAATCTTGTTGGTTCCTTTCGAACTCGGATTTGCCCTTCTTCTTAGAATTTTGGGAGTTATCCTCCTCCCTCTGTCTTTTCTCATTAGTCTCAGTTTTGAACGATTTTTGTCTCTCTATATCTAGAGTGAGGGACAAGGATAGATCCAGAGTTAATCTGAATGTGGTTGGCTTTGAAGCCTTAACATTCCCTTTTATTTCTGGTGTCAGGCCACCGATGAAACGCGCAATGCGTTTAGGTTCATGGGTAGTTAAATAGGGTACTAATCTAGACATGGAGTTGAAGTCGGTAACATATTGTTGACAATCTAGGTTTTTCATTGTGAGAGTCAGAAAATCTATCTCCACTTTTTCCACTTCGCGTTGTGGGCAGTAAGTTTCCCTAATAAGATCCACAAACTTGGACCATCCCATATTGTATAGGGGAATTTTCCCCGTGGACTGTATTATGGTTTTCCACCATGCGAGGGCCTCGCCCTTTAAAGATTGTGAAACGAATTTTACCACATCCTTTTCAGCACAACTGCTGACGTCCAAAACAGTTTCCATTTCATCAAGCCATTTCATGGCGTCGATCACCCATTTTTCCCATCAAAATTTTTGGGTTTGCATGAGGCGAAGTATTTGTATGTGCATCCGTCTTTATGTCACACCCCGACCACGTAAAACATCAAATCGTGGCGGAAACATCGGGGAGTGTTGTAACAGAATTATTGTTTCACAACCATGGCATACAAAGTTATATTTTATTTATCAAACAAGCGAGTTACATTGTCTTAAACAGGAATCAAAGAGTTTATAACATAATTAAACTAAGTTTATCTACATTTTAAGTCTCTAAGGCACAGGTCCGCCCTAGTGTCACGATCATCATCCTACGCAAAAGCTCCTGAAAACACATGTGAAAATAGGTACGTCAGCATAAAAATGCCTGTGAGATACATAGGTTTGTGAAAAATAGGATTCATGACTTATGTTTAAGAAATTGTTTAATAAAGTTTAGTCATGAACCTTGTAAATTGATTTGTTTCGTAAATCGTTTGAAAAACAATAAGTTCAGATGATATGTATAAATAAGAGAATATTGTATGGTTAAATGAATAACCATGTAAAATGAATTTGTATAAGATAAGTTGTTTGTAAAACAATGTCTTGTGAAAGATATGTTATTTGTATATAATGTTATATGTATAAATTGAAATGATTTAAATAACACTATGATATGTAATATAATACAAGCACTTATATATAGGAAGTACCAGCGGCGTATCCACCATGCTTGTATCATATTACTCACATCTCGTTAATTAAGTCACTTAAACAAACCACCAATGTATAAAGTCTATGTTTAAACCAATTGTCAAAGAGTCCTTGTATAAGCCATGTCAAATGTTTAAGAAGTCCAAAAGTAGTCAAGTAGTGTGTAACAAATGTTATGTATTGTAAGTAAAGTATTGTCACATAATCCAAATGTAGAAATGTACAAAACAAAGTATTTTGAATATATAAAAAAGTTATGTTTTGCAAAGTAATTCATGTTACATTGATACAAACATTTATGTGGTAAGTTAACGCATACATTCAAGCCTTGAGACAGTCAGATAACCCTTTCAGTCAAGGTTATCAAAAGAAATGTTTTCGGATTCAGTCATTCCTTACATCCAAACAAACCCGGGATGTCAGGAATGGGATTTGTCAAGTCCTATGGTACCAGTACTTACTACCGAGCGGCGTAGCTAATGTTAATGAATGTATATAAGTCTCGTTTGTGCAAACCAAATGTTATAGCAGTTGTATACAAGTCATATGAAAACAATGTACTAAGTATGCTAAGTTAACATACAAAGCAGAAAAGTCACGTAAATCAATGTGCTAGCATGCTATCAGTCAACATACATAGCAGAAATGTAATGTAAAACAATGTACTAAGTATGCACACAATGGACATACATAGCATGGAATGTAATGTAAAACGATGTACTAAGTATGCTAAGTTAACATACAAAGCAGAAAAGTCATGTAAATCAATGTGCTAGCATGCTATCAGTCAACATACATAGCAGAAATGTAATGTAAAACAATGTACTAAATATGCACACATTGGGCATACATAGAATGAAATGTAATGAAATCATGTACTATAATGTACTAACAAACATAGCAGGTATATGATGTGAAAACATGAAAGCGCGAAAGTAACAAGTAGGCACATGTGTTTCACCCCAAAACAGTTTGAAAACAGTAAAAGAGGGGTCTATGTACTCACTTGAGATTGCTCAGAAGTCCTAAGATAACCACCAAGCAATGCTAGAGATCACGGAATCAAACGACACCTAATATAGGTAACTATGTTAATAAACCGGACCTAAATCAGAAGATTTAGATAGAATGAGGGTTCGTAAACCAAACGAGTATGGAGACTCGTGTCATATGGTTTAACAAAGCCTACATACTAAATAAAACCTAACCTAAGTGCTTACGACCCATTACGACCCGTTTAGGTAGCTTATGCTATTTTAACGCGTCGTTCGCGTGAAACGCGTTTGGACCGCTTAACTAGTCCTATGACAAGTAACATATGCCTTAACACGTCTAATATTGTTGTCAAATCAGTTTAGATGTCAAAAGTTATGTTACATATGTTTAAAATGAATTTTGGCATCAAAGGGGTATTTTGGTAATTTACCTAAGGCATATAAACTACCTATCATACAACTACTTAAACGCAGCGACCATAAGGTATAACCTCGGAAGGTTATTCCCTACATACTATGGTCACCTAATGTGTTTGGTCGGATCCTAATGATCGACCAAATGGGTCGGGTTCGAAGGTATAAGCGATTTATTAGATCGCTTACCCTTACGACCCTAGACAACGTGGTAATCAGTAGGCATAGTCACAAGGGACTATAACCATCGTGATTACAATCACGTTGCGAAGTTCAAACGAACTTCGCATTGACCATAAACTGGTCAATGCAGAAAGTCAAACAAAGTTTGACTTTCGGACTCGAAAAGCAATAAAAGAACGAAAGAACACTTACGAAGGGTCCCCGAATGCTAATCTTGATTCAAGTAGCTCAGGTATGAAACAAAGGTTTCAACGTAGAGCTTCTCAAATCAGATTCTAGTGAGTTTGAGTGAAGTTGAGGTGGGTATTTATAGTAAAACCAAGACCGTTAGGATCATTTCTTGAAAAACGTGCTTCGATCGAGGCCGTCCAAGTGTTGAAATGTTGTGGTAACTCAATTTGCCCACCACAAGAGATTGACATGTGGCATTTGCCCTTTGGGGAGTGTTTAAGGGCTGTTAACAGCTGAGAAAAAGGAGTTGCTGCATCTGGCCCTTGCTTGCGCACCGCAACACTCACATTGTTGAGGTGCGCAAGGACCTAGTTTGGCAGATAGTCGTGTTCCAGAATGTTCGTTACTGTTCAAATTGGCATACTTTCGCAGTTTGTCAAATTTCGTCCCTGTAGACGAATTAACTTGTTTTTGCCATACCAAAGCCTTCAAAACTTATTTCTAAGTTATGTAAAGGTTATTTAAGGTATGTTAAGTATATGTTGATGTTCCGGAGTATTTGTCGCATTAAACTGGTTACGTTTACACACCAGTTTGCGTATAACTCTCCAGAAAGCGATATAGAGTTTGAAATTGAATAAAAGTCAAAACATGAAAAATGTAAAACACAACCAAATAAAACATTGGGATCAAATAAGATTGTTTTATTGATAACTGAATTGTTTAGAATGATTTCAGACACAGATGTTACAGTCTCCCCTACTTGTGGAAATTTCGTCCCGAAATTTATTTAGAGGAAACTCGTGGGAATAGATGCGGATACTTCGCCTTCATTTGATCTTCGCGTTCCCAAGTAAACTCAGGTCCACGTTTAGCTTCCCAGCGAACTTTGACCAAAGGAATGTGCTTGCGTTTGAGCCACTTGACTTCACGTTCCATGATTTCCACTGGCTTCTCAACAAATTTCAGTGTTTTATCAACATGAATTTCTTCAAGCGGTATGTGGAGGTTCTCATCAGCTAAACACCTCTTGAGATTGGACACGTGAAAGGTTGGATGAACATTTCCAAGTTCAGGAGGTAGCTCAAGTCTGTAGGCTACCTTACGGATTCTTTCAACGATCTTGAATGGTCCAACGTACCTAGGTGCAAGTTTTCCTTTCTTTTCAAATCTGATCACACCTTTCCAAGGTGAGACCTTAAGTAATACTCGATCACCGACTTGAAATTCCAAGGGTTTGCGTTTTGGGTCCGAGTAACTCTTTTGACGGCTTCTAGCTGTCTGAAGGTTATCACGAACTTTCTTAATCTTGTCAGTTGTCTCTAAAATGAGGGCAGGTCCAGTAAGCTGAGCCTCGCCGATCTCATTCCAGCAGACTGGTGAATGACATTTTCGAGCATAGAGAGCCTCGAAAGGAGCCATTTTGATGCTGCTGTGATAACTGTTGTTGTAGGAGAATTCAATTAATGAAAGATGTGAATCCCAACTACCACCAAAATCTATCACACAAGCTCTAAGCATATCCTCCAGAGTCTGGATTGTTCTTTCAGATTGACCATCCGTTTGCGGATGATAAGCTGTGCTAAGGTTAAGTTGGGTCCCCATAGCAGATTGCATGGTTCTCCAAAAATGAGAAGTGAAACGCGCATCTCTGTCAGAAATGATGTTCAAAGGAACACCATGTCGAGCTACAATTTCATCCACATAGATTTTAGCAAGTTTGTCAGCAGGAAAATCCTCACGGATTGGCAAGAAATTTGCTGACTTAGTAAGACGATCAACAACTACCCAGATGGCATCATGACCTTTCTTTGTGAGCGGAAGTTTAGTAATGAGATCCATAGTAATGTTTTCCCATTTCCAAACTGGGATCTCTGGTTGCACCAATAAACCAGAAGGACGCTGATGTTCAACCTTAACCTTAAGACAAGTAAGGCATTTTGATACATATAAGGCAATGTCTTTCTTCATACCAGGCCACCAATACTGAATACGAAGATCCTTATACATTTTATCTGAGCCAGGATGAACAGAATAACGAGACTTATGGGCTTCATCCATAAGCAAGGTGCGAAGGTTATCTTGGCTTGGGACCCACAAACGGTCCATGAAGTAATACGATCCATTGTCCTTCAGTTCCAGATCAGGTGTTATGTGATAGGGAAATTCCTTATCCATTAAACCTTGTGAAACACAAGATTGTTGAGCCTGAGAAATGCGTGTCTGTATATCGGATCGAGCTTGGATAACAGATTGAACACGAACACAATGAAGCTTAGTACGTTCCTTATGACTCAATGCATCGGCTACGACATTCTCCTTAGCAGGATGGTAGCGAATTTCGCAGTCATAGTCGTTTAGAAGCTCGACCCAACGTCGTTGTCTCATGTTGAGTTCTTTCTGATTGAAGATATGTTGAAGACTTTTGTGGTCCGTGAAAACCACCCATTTTGTTCCGTACAAATAGTGTCTCCAGATCTTAAGAGCGAAGACAACTGCACCTAACTCAAGATCATGAGTGGTGTAGTTTTTCTCATGTATCTTCAACTGCCTAGATGCGTATGCTATGACTTTGTTCCTTTGCATCAGAACACAGCCAAGACCCAATTTAGATGCATCAAAATAAACGACGAAGTCATCATTGCCCTCAGGCAAAGTCAGAACAGGCGCGTCACAAAGCTTTTGCTTCAAGTTTTGAAAAGCTTCCTCGTGTTTGAATCCCCAATCAAAGGGCTTGTTCTTCTGAGTTAGAGCAGTTAGAGGAACTGCAATCTTTGAGAAGTTCTCAATGAAGCGACGGTAATAACCCGCAAGACCAAGAAAAGAACGAACCTCAGTAGGAGTAGTAGGCGTATCGCAATCCTTGATCGCACTGATCTTGGAGGGATCTACATGAATACCTTGTTCGTTGACAATATGTCCTAAAAATTGAACTTCTTTAAGCCAGAATTCACACTTGGAGAATTTGGCGAAAAGTTGCTCTTTCTTTAGGAGTTCCAAAGTAAGACGAAGATGTTGCTCGTGAACAGCTCGCGTCTTAGAATAAATCAAGATGTCGTCAATAAAAACAATGACGAACTGATCCAAATAAGGCTTGCAGACCCTATTCATTAAGTCCGTGAAAACGGCAGGAGCATTAGTCAAACCGAATGGCATGACTGTGAACTCATAATGCCCATAACGAGTGCGGAACGCTGTCTTGGGAATATCTTCTTCATGCACCCGAAGTTGATGATATCCGGAACGTAGATCAATCTTCGAAAAATAAGAAGCGCCCTGTAACTGATCAAAGAGATCGTCTATGCGCGGTAGGGGATATCGATTCTTGATGGTAAGCTTGTTAAGCTCACGATAATCGATACAATCCTAAAGGCTCCATCCTTCTTCTTGACAAAAAGAACGGGAGCACCCCAAGGTGAAAAGCTAGGACGGATAAAACCTTTGTCAGAGAGCTCCTGAAGCTGCTTAGACAACTCTTGCATCTCAGACGGTGCAAGACGATATGGAGCTCTGGCAATGGGATTTGCACCAGGTATGAGATCAATACGGAACTCTACTTGGCGTGCTGGGGGTAGACCAGGTAAATCTTCAGGGAATACTTCAGAATAATCCCGAACAACAGGAATATCTTGGATAGACTTACCTTTGCCTTTATCTGCTGTGACATGTGCCAGGAAGGCCACATAGTTCTTTCGGAGATACTTCCGAGCTTTAAAACAAGACATGAGTTTGAGACCACCGGAAGGCTTCTCACCACGAACCTGTAGGATCTCGCCTGTCGAAAGCGGCACACGAACAATCTTCTCAGAACAAACTATCTCTGCGCGATTCTTAGATAACCAATCCATACCCACTATAACGTCGAAGGTTCCAAGTTGCATTGGCGTGAGGTCAATAGGAAAAAGATGGTCGTTAAGGTTTAACTGGCAGTTGCGAAGAACAGAATCAAGAACAATGGGTTCACCACTAGCAACTTCTACTGTCAAAGGTTTACCTAGTTTCGTTCTAGACACGCGAAGCATTGGCTTAAAAGACAATGACACAAAACTCTTATCGGCACCCGAATCAAAGAGAACAGATGCAGGCTGATTATTAATAAAGAACGTACCATTCACCACTTCATTGTCTGCTTGTGCCTCTTGAGCATTCATGTTGAAAACTCGTCCTCGAGCCGGAGCCTGATTCTGATTCTGGTTCTGGTTTGCTTGCCTTGGGCACCGGTTTCTGTAGTGGGTCAGATCCCCACAATTGTAGCACGAACCAGGAGGAAAATGAGGTCATGCAGCTTGACCTTGTTGCTGAGCAAGAGGCTGAGCAACTTGTTGGGCTTGGTTCTGAACTGCCTGATTCTGGTTAACAGGAATGCGACAAGTAGCGGCAAGATGACCAATTCTCCCACAGTTAGTGTAATGACGACATTGGAGATGTGGTAGGTGATGGCCGTTACACCTGTTGCACAAGGGCGCAGTACCAAGATATGGCTTCTTGGCTAGTGGTTACGCAGGCTGATTTGGTGCAGCTTGGGCCTATGCAGTAACGGCATAGTTTTGGGAAGCCTTTTGCTTCCTAGAACCCTTTGAGGAACCAGAATTCTTTCCATTCTTGTTTTGACCTTTCTTGCTATCCCCCTTGTCAGACGCCTGCTTCTTACCCTTGTCACCCTTTTTATGCACCTTTCCCTTTCGAACCTGCGACTCAGTCAATGTCGCTGCTAACTCGATCGCCTGACGGAGTGTGGCAGAGTTACTACCAGTAATGATGTCTTGCACTGAGTCAGGTAGGCCGTCGATGTACCTTTCGATAGCCTTGTCGAGTGGGGTAACCATTGTTGGGCAAAGCAGACTCAACTCCTCAAATCTATCAGTATATGCCCTGTGCTCGCCACTGTCTTGTTTCAAATCATCAAACTCTTTCTCCAACGCTCGCTGTTCATGACGAGGACAGAACTCCCTCATCATAAGGGCCCTAAGTTCAGCCCATGTCTGTGCTAGAGCAACTTCTGCACCACGGTCTCTCATAACCCCGTTCCCCCATGTAAGAGCCCTCTTCTGAAACCCACTCGAAGAAAACTCGACCTCGCGATTGTCAGGACACTGCACGTGGCGAAAAGTATTCACAATGCTCTCGAACCATTGAAGAAGCTCAGTCGCTCCCTAAGAACCACTAAACTTGAGTGGTTTAGCCGAGTTAAAATCCTTGTATTTGCATGGAGCATTGTTGTTGGCTTGGTTCCATTGAGCAAAGAGGTTTGGAAATTGAGCAGCCATCTGCTGCGCAATGATTTCTGCCAGTTCGGCAGTCGCTCTCTGGTTTTCGCGTCGAGGAGGCATTCTAAAAGAGGAAACATGAAAGGAAACGAGTGAGATGATTGGATGAAAAGAATGAGATGAAACAAAAATTGACAACTGCAAAGATGGTGGTCATTTGTTCGCATCACAAAGCAAACAAGCGACACACAGTGACTAATCAAAGTAAATGGGTCAAAAATAATGTATCGCGAAGACATGCTCACCTGTAAGTGAACACTCACCCCAAGAGTTCCCACGTAAGAGTGACTGGTCCGATTATGTGGATTTGTACGAACACTCTAGCCTTAGACAGAAAACCCAGGGTACAGGCATTCACCCTTCCAGTTTGCACGTGTTCACATTATTTAAAACCCAAAACCTTGACGAGATTTTGAAAACTCAAAGGGGTTCAAAACCATATAACAGAGGGTTCAAAACCTTACAATAGAGGGTTCAAAACCTTGTAATAAATCATTAAAAAACAGAAGATTGTTTTTCAAAAATCGTTTCGGAAAATTTGGTTTTTGTTTTGATAATCACATAAGGATAGGTGATGTGCATGTTTTAAGATCTAAACACAAGATAACTTGTGTTAGGTTCCTAGAAAGGTTATAGTCTAGGTCAAAGAATTACTAATAACCTAATTCCCTATAACCATTGGCTCTGATACCAACTCTTCTGTCACACCCCGACCACGTAAAACATCAAATCGTGGCGGAAACGTCGGGGAGTGTTGTAACAGAATTATTGTTTCACAACCATGGCATACAAAGTTATATTTTATTTATCAAACAAGCGAGTTACATTGTCTTAAACAGGATTCAAAGAGTTTATAACATAATTAAACTAAGTCTATCTTCATTTTAAGTCTCTAAGGCACAGGTCCGCCCTAGTGTCACGATCATCATCCTACGCAAAAGCTCCTGAAAACACATGTGAAAATAGGTACGTCAGCATAAAAATGCCTGTGAGATACATAGGTTTGTGAAAAATAGGATTCATGACTTATGTTTAAGAAATTGTTTAATAAAGTTTAGTCATGAACCTTGTAAATTGATTTATTTTGTAAATCGTTTGAAAAACAATAAGTTCAGATGATATGTATAAATAGGAGAATAATGTATGGTTAAATGAATAACCATGTAAAATGAATTTGTATAAGATAAGTTGTTTGTAAAACAATGTCTTGTGACAGATATGTTATTTGTATAAAATGTTATATGTATAAATTGAAATGATTTAAATAACGCTATGATATGTAATATAATACAAGCACTTATATATAGGAAGTACCAGCGGCGTATCCACCATGCTTGTATCATATTACTCACATCTCGTTAATAAAGTCACTTAAACAAACCACCAATGTATAAAGTCTTTGTTTAAACCAATTGTCAAAGAGTCCTTGTATAAGCCATGTCAAATGTTTAAGAAGTCCAAAAGTAGTCAAGTAGTGTGTAACAAATGTTATGTATTGTAAGTAAAGTATTGTCACATAATCCAAATGTAGAAATGTACAAAACAAAGTATTTTGAATATATAAAAAAGTTATGTTTTGCAAAGTAATGCATGTTACATTGATACAAACATTTATGTGGTAAGTTAACGCATACATTCAAGCCTTGAGACAGTCGGATAACCCTTTCAGTCAAGGTTATCAAAAGAAATGTTTTCGGATTCAGTCATTCCTTACATCCAAACAAACCCAAGATGTCAGCAATGGGATTCGTCAAGTCCTATGGTACCAGTACTTACTACCGAGCGGCGTAGCTAATGTTAATGAACGTATATAAGTCTTGTTTGTGCAAACCAAATGTTATAGCAGTTGTATACATGTCATATGAAAACAATGTACTAAGTATGCTAAGTTAACATACAAAGCAGAAAAGTCACGTAAATCAATGTGCTAGCATGCTATCAGTCAACATACATAGCAGAAATGTAATGTAAAACAATGTACTAAGTATGCACACAATGGACATACATAGCATGGAATGTAATGTAAAACGATGTACTAAGTATGCTAAGTTAACATACAAAGCAGAAAAGTCATGTAAATCAATGTGCTAGCATGCTATCAGTCAATATACATAGCAGAAATGTAATGTAAAACAATGTACTAAATATGTACACACTGGGCATACATAGCATGAAATGTAATGAGATCATGTACTATAATGTACTAACAAACATAGCAGGTATATGATGTGAAAACAGGAAAGCGAGAAAGTAACAAGTAGGCACATGTGTTTCACCCCAAAAAAGTTTGAAAACTGTAAAAGAGGGGTCTATGTACTCACTTGAGATTGCTCAGAAGTCCTAAGATAACCACCAAGCAATGCTAGAGATCACGGAATCAAATGGCACCTAATATAGGTAAATATGTTAATAAACCGGACCTAAATCAGAAGATTTAGATAGAATGAGGGTTCGTAAACAAAACGAGTATGGAGAATCGTGTCATATGGTTTAACAAAGCCTACATACTAAATGAAACCTAACCTAAGTGCTTACGACCCATTACGACCCGTTTAGGTAGCTTATGCTATTTTAACGCGTCGTTCGCGTGAAACGCGTTTGGACCGCTTAACTAGTCCTATGACAAGTAGCATATGCCTTACCATGTCAAATATTGTTGTCAAATCAGTTTAGATGTCAAAAGTTATGTTACATATGTTTAAAATGAATTTTGGCATCAAAGGGGTATTTTGGTAATTTACCTAAGGCATATAAACTACCTATTATACAACTACTTAAACGAAGTGACCATAAGGTATAACCTCGGAAGGTTATTCCCTACATACTATGGTCACCTAATGTGTTTGGTCGGATCCTAATGATCGACCAAATGGGTCGGGTTCGAAGGTATAAGGGATTTACTAGGTCGCTTACCCTTACGACCCTAGACAACGTGGTAATCAGTAGGCATAGTCACAAGGGACTATAACCATCGTGATTACAATCACGTTGCGAAGTTCAAACGAACTTCACATTGACCATAAACTGGTCAATGCAGAAAGTCAAACAAAGTTTGACTTTCGGACTCGAAAAGCAATAAAAGAACGAAGGAACACTTACGAAGGGTCCCTGAATGCTAATCTTGATTCAAGTAGCTCAGGTATGAAACAAAGGTTTCAAGTTAGAGCTTCTCAAATCAGATTCTAGTGAGTTTGAGTGAAATTGAGGTGGGTATTTATTGTAAAACCAAGACCGTTAGGATCGTTTCTTGAAAAACGTGCTTCGATCGAGGCCGTCCAAGTGTTGAAATGTTGTGGTAACTCAATTTGCCCACCACAAGAGATTGGCATGTGGCATTTGCCCTTTGGGGAGTGTTTAAGGGTTGTTAACAGCTGAGAAAAACGAGTTGCTGCATCTGGCCCTTGCTTACGCACCGCAACACTCACATTGTTGAGGTGCGCAAGGACCTAGTTTGGCAGATTTACAGTTTTGGTCCCTGTTGTGTTATAAGGTCATTTCCGACGGGTTTAAGGCCCGTTAACCCCATTTCAAAGCTCTAAAATGAAGTTAAAGTATAGGGAACTTAAAATGTGCTCAAAACTATCTCGGATGTCGGTTTGTTTAGCCGTACGGTTGCGATGTTCGCTTAATTACGACGGAATGCGCATAAGCGCGAAAAACGATCCAAATGGCGTGACGAATGGATTTTTCTTATGCCAAACACTAAAATAAAATATTTTAGTGCCTACATAAATTTTCGGATGTCCGGATGTATTCAGAACGTAAGTTATGCGCGAAAATGCAAACTTGTGCACTTTTTGACGCTTTTAGTCCCTGAATGACCCAAAAGTTTATTTTAGAACACCGAACCCCTCAAAGCCTATTTCTAAGCTATATAAAAGATATTTAAGGTGTGTTTAACTTATGGTCATGTTCCGGAATGTTCGTTACTGTTCAAATTGATATACTTTCGCAGTTTGTCAAATTTAGTCCCTGTAGACGAATTAACTTGTTTTTGCCATACCAAAGCCTTCAAAACTTATTTCTTAGTTATGTAAAGGTTATTTAAGGTATGTTAAGTATATTTTGATGTTCCGGAGTATTTGTCGCATTAAACTGGTTACGTTTACGCACCAGTTTGCGTATAACTCTCCAGAAAGCGATATAGAGTTTGAAATTGAATAAAAGTCAAAACATGAAAAATGTAAAACACAACCAAATAAACATTGGGATCAAATAACATTGTTTTATTGATAACTGAATTGTTTACAATGATTTCAGACACAGATGTTACACTTTAGTTGAATGGGGCTTATCATGAAGCCCTAACTTCTGAGGTTTGCTTTTCGCATCTGAAGAGTGAACGGAGCTCTCCTTGCGATCTGATGTATGTTGTTTTGTATGGGACTTTGAGCGAGTAGCACTCGACTCCTTATTGTCCTCAAGAATGTTACCCACAACTCTACTAACTGTTGTGTCAATCATGGCCTGAAGATCAGCGCCATTAACATTTACATTTGCATTTGCATCATTGTTTGTATTTGCAGTACTGTTGCGTGCTTCATCAGAATCCTCCATTTTGAAGCTTTGGTACTAAATACCAATAATAACAACTAATTAGTTGCAAAAATAATAGTTAGTCATTGTATTTGATGATTATAAAGCCATGGTATCATTAAACCATATCGGCTATTAGGTTTTAACTTCCTTATAGTATGTTACTTGAATGTATATCAATTATATTCGGCCTAGGTCACAAAAGGGACCATTAATGAAATTTAAGGTTTGGAGCGAGTCCATTACCTTTTTGACAGGGGATCACAATGTCACAACTGTCTTTGTCATATAGACGATTATGAGTAGCTCGAAGGCTAGCCTTAAAGGACTTTTAATATATATATGGCACAGAGGCCTGTCAAAGGGACGTAAGATGATATGACATAAAGCCTAGCCATGAAGGGCATAAGTAATCATATGGCATAAAGGCCTTGTCGCAAAGGACATTAGTTTATAAGCCGCAATCTTATTAAATCAGGCGCTTTAAGGCTTGAACATAGTTCTTCACCTTTGGGCAGGGAGTCATAGACTACTACTGTCATCGTTTTGAAAGATGATTCATTTTTGGCACATAGGCAAATCATTGGACATCACTAATGGATGTTTGCACACACACATATATATATATATATATATATATATATATATAGGGAGAGGATCATGAGAAAACTAGATATAAATGAGAAAACCAAAAAACTAACCAAAAAAGCACTAAAAAGGAGGGGGGAGACTTTTAATGAAGGAGGGGGGACTTTTAATGAAGGAGGGGTAAAATTGGAAAAAAATATATATAACTTTTCAAACATTTCCCATTTCTCCATACGTTATCATTTTAAAACAAAAATGGCACCATAAGATCACAAATTTTTTTATCTTTCATTCAAGTATATTCGAGCATATTTTTTATGACATAAAAAAAGATCTATGGTGTCGTCCTGTTTACAATACTATTATTATAGTAGTGCACATGTGCAATATAACATGTACTACAATTGCATTACATGCTTAAAATTAGCTTTTTGAGTCTAGTTTAGCTTTTAGGGTTAGTTTTTTTGGAGGTTTAGGATTAGGATTAGGTTTTTGGGTGTGGGGGGAGGGGGGTTTAGGTTTTTGGGGGGTGGGGGTGGGGGGGTTTAGGTTTTTTTCGGGTTTACAATTGCATTACATGCTTAAAATTACCTTTTTGAGTCTAGTTTAGCTTTTAGGGTTAGTGTTTTTGGAGGTTTAGGATTAGGATTAGGTTTTTGGGTGTGGGGGGGAGGAGGGGTTTAGGTTTTTGGGGGGTGGGGGTGGGGGGGGGGTTTAGGTTTTTTTCGGGTTTATGTTGAGGGTTTAGTTTTAGGTTTTCGGGAGGGTGGGGGGTGGGGGGGTTTAGGTTTTTGGGGGATGGGGGGTTAGGCTTTTGGTGGGAGGGTGAATTTAGGTTTTTGGGGGGGTGGGGTGGGGGGTTTAGGTTTTTGGGGGGTGTCGGCGGGGGGTGGGTTAAGTGGTTTAAGCTTTATGTATTAGTGCACATGTGCAGTACAACAAAAAAAATTTTTTTTTTAGGCATAAAAACTAGCGATTTTTTTATTAAAAATTGTAAAAAAAATTTTTTGGTATGTTCTAGGTTTTTTTTAGGCTTTTTTGGTTAGTTTTTTGGTTTTCTCATTTAAACTAGTTTTCTCATGATCCATCCCCTATATATGTGTATATATATATATGTATATATATAATTATCGTAATTAAGTATATTAGTCATGATCTTTTCGATCTTGTAGACTATAAGGCTTGGGCATTGTCCATCACCTTTGACGGTGAACCATAACGGTCACAATTGTTAACGTCACTAGTGGACAATATAGTATATAGCCCGTAAGCGAAACATCACTAAAGGATGTTAAATAATGTGATCATCGTATTAGATGATACTAGTCATGATCATATTGATCTTTTAGACTATGAGGCTTGGACATAGTCCATCATTTTTAGACAGGGGGTCGTAGACCACAACTGTCGTTCTCTTAATGGACGTAGTCCAAATACCTTGACGGCTGATGTGGTTTCTCATGTCACACTGCCAGGAGTGTTAACATTGTTGGTGCACAAAAGTCTGTTAACTTCGTCTTTATAGAGTCTTGTGTCTAGATAGAATTAACCAGTGCTCAGCAGGTTAGAAACTAGGGTTTGTGTGAAATTGGGTGATGTCGCATGAAATGGTACTGACCATTTCAAGCGAAATTAAACTTTGTGATTTCGCTTGAAATGGCCATTGCCACTTTCAAACGAAATCAACTCAACTATATATAGCTGAGAGGAGGAGTCATTTGGTACGAAATTAGTCTGTCTGATTCAGAGCCGAGGTGCTGCCGATTTGTCAAACGATCTGTAAAAGCTTTGGAATCATTAATAAGAAGATAATTAAGAGGAATCAAGCTGTTACACGTCTATTTCTCTGATTCCGCCTTTGAAATAGATCGTAAACTCTTCTGATTGACTCGTTAGGGTCACACATCGATCCAACAAGTGGTATCAGAGCTCAGGACGAAGAGTTTATACCAATTCAGCTTGTTTTCATCACTTCTACTCCTTCTTTTCAAAATTAAACACAGTTTTAATGAATCCTTGACAGAATTGGACCAAAATTCGATCAAAAACTGGTTCTATTTGACAAAATGGTGGCCGATTGGATGATGTCATCCTAATTCCGCTCGAAATAGCACTTGTGATTTCGCACGGAATTAGTTTTTGTGGTTAATTTCGTTTGAAACTGCTTTGATTTCACACGAAATCACTAATTCCGTTTGAAAGTGCTGATTAGTTCACACGAAATTACTAATTCCATTTGAAACTGCTACTGATTTCACACGAAATCAGATTCCGTTTGAATTGGGTATTTCGTGTGAAAAGATATTTCGCTTGAAAAGAGTTATTCCGCATGAAATCTAATTCCGTTTGAAGTTGTTTTCGCGTGAAGTGATTCCGTTTGAACAGTTTTAAAATCCAAAAATTTTTCTAAGTGTTTGTTGATTGTTTCAGATATTTGAAGATGGATGAGTTTATGAATCCTTTCAGTGATATGTTTGCTTTCACAGGAAACACTGGAGATGATACATCAAACAACACAAATGAAAACGTTTAAAATCCGAGTGCGAAGAAAACTCTTTCTGATGCTTTAAGTGTGGAGAGTGCTTATGGGATGTACAACAAACCTCCCAAGCTAATGGTGATTGAAGAATATAACAGATGGGCTAAAAGATTTGAAGAGTGGTTAAAAGCGTTTGCGTATCTAAGTTGGAAGAGCTTAAAAATGGTTTCAATATGGGAATATCGGATTATGAAAATATGAAAGAAACTGAGGATATAGAAAGATATGTTGCTGAACAAAATTGCATTGCATTGCTTCATCAGTCTGTGAGGGACGAGATAATATCGTTAATTGAGTACACAGATGCAAAAGATCTATGGGAGAAATTGAGAGTAAAATGTGTGGGTAGTGTTGAGATAGTTAAAAACAAAAAGAAGTTGTTAAAAAAGGAGTTTGATTTGTTTAGATGTTTGAAAAATGAATCTGTGTCAAAAATGATTGAAAGATTCGGGCATTTGAAGATGGAGCTTGCAAGACATGGAGTCATATATACTCGAGAAGAATTGGTTGACAAATTGTTTGACTCGCTGCCAGATGATAAAGTGTTGGTGCATCCGTCTGTCGCCTACGTCTTGTATCGAGTCTTATGTAAAATTGGCTAGAACAGGGCACGAAATCCTAGAAATTGTATTTAGGAAGTGAATTCGCTCCAAATGACATCTTGTCATTTGGAGGAATCCTAGAAATTGTATTTAGGAAGTAATTCCGCTCCAAATGACATCTTGTCATTTGGAGCGAAACCCCTTACAATCTGATTCCGCCCATAGTGTCCTTAACATCTGATTTCGCTCAAGATGTAAATGCTGATTTCGCTCGTAATGTTCTTGCATGTTGGAGCGAAATCAAAACCACTATATATAGTGGTCTCTTGGGGCGAAATCAGTAAGGTGTTGTGTGTGTTGTCTTCTCGTGAGCCACGAAGTGCTGCCGAAGTGTTGTCGTGATTGTAATCAGCATTCTCATCAATAGAAACAACAGATTAAAGTGAATACTTACTGAATTGAACCGAAACACTTGTTTCCGCCTCTTGTTCTGGTGAAAAACTCTTCTAACCGACTCGTTCGGATCCGAAATCGATCCTACAAGTGGTATCAGAGCTTAGGAAGAAAAGTTCTATACAATTCAGCTGCGTTTTCTGTTTTTCTACACCTTCTCATCAAATTGAACATCATTTCACGGTCAGAATCGGTTCAGTTTTGCACACCTTGCTCGGAATATTGTATTGACAAAGCCTTAGAAATTTCAAGTCCAAAATCGAACTAAATCCTGACAAAATTGTGATTCAGCTCGAAATTGATCGATGGTATGATGACATCAGCATGATTTCGCTCGAGATATTAGTATTGATTCCGCTCTAAAATCAGTTTTCAGCTTGATTTCGCTCTAGAATTGCTCTTGATTCCGCTCCAAATCAGCTTTCACTTTGATTCCGCTCGTGAATTGATCTTGATTCCACTCCAAAGCAGGTTCAGCTTGAGATTTCAGTTTAATTTCGCTCCAGGATACCATATCAGTGATTCCGCTCCTGAGTTTCAGTCTAATTCCGCTCCAAATTGATTTCTGATTCTGTCACACCCCGACCACGTAAAACAAGAAAACGTGGCGGAAACGTCGGGGAGTGTTGTAACAGAATCATTGTTTCATAACACATGGAAATTGAAATATTGTTTTATTGATTAAAAGAGTTACACTGTCTTGACAATCAAAGAAATATAACATAAATAACTAGTCTTGCACCTTTTATTTTCGCTAAGGCCCAAGTCCGCCTAAGTGTATCTTGATAAATCATATGCATCATATCCTGAAACACATGTGAAAATAGGTACGTCAGCTTAAAAATGCCTGTGAGATACATAGGTTTTGTGAAAATAGGATTCATGACTTGTAAGTTTAGAAAAGAGTTGTTTAGCAAAAGTCAGTCATGAACCTTGTAAATTGATTTGTTTTGTAAATCGTTTGAAAAACAATAAGTTCAGATGATATGTATAAATAAGAGAATAAAGTATGGTTAAATAAATAACCAAGTAAAATGAGTTTGTATAAGATAAGTTGTTTTGTAAAACAATATCCTGTGAAAAGTATGTTATTTGTATAAAATGTCATACGTCTAAATTGAAATGATTCAAATAACGCTACAATATGTAATACCATACAAACACTTATATATAGGAAGTACCAGGGCGTATCCACCATGCTTGTATCATATTACACACGCCTCGTTACTTAAATCACTTACTCAAACCAAACCACCAAAGTAAAATGTTTATGTATAATCAAATGTCAAAATGTTTATGTGAAAACCATGTCTAATGTCTATGTCTAATGTTTATGTCTAATTTAAATCATGAATCGTGTATGTAAATGACAAAATGTTTATGTATGGTAAGTGAAATATATCAACTAAACCAAGGAGTCTTTTCAGCTTATGTCTTCACATGTCATTCTTAACCAGATTTTTGAATCAATCTTTTTGACTAGACCCCTAAAAGGGTCTCTTATGAATCATGGAGTGGTACCATATAATCCAAGGGTCTTAACTAGTACATAGAAGCCCATTAAGGATTTAAGGTAGTACCTTTTTGAATATCCTACTACGAATCCCTCATATGAAGGTATGAAAGATTCTAGGAGGATTTGGATAACGAATATCCAGAGTATACAAAAACACAAAATGCATAAAAGAAAACACAAGATGCATAAACACATAGTCATATAACCACAAAGATTGTTTATCTAGATCTTTACTTTGTTAATTTGTTTTGCTAACAGAGCACATGTATTTAAAGCACACTAGGAATCCATCTCGTGGATTTCATTTGGTACTTTAAACATTATAAAGAATCTAACAATAAAGATAGGAAGATTTTTAAAAGAAAAATTCGATTTCGATTATAAGGAACCGAAATGTTCGAATTTAGGTACATAAGGAATCCAATCAAGGACTCTGATTTGAATGATAATCATCCACAAGGGTCTAAATGTGAAGATAAAAAGATCCCATTTGGTTTTTAGAAGTTGAAGATGTTTTGAAACCTTGCACTTGATGTGCTTAGGTCAAAACATGAAGTAAAATGCTTATGAAGTTGAGATGCCAGATATGCCAAGGCGACATATGAAGAGAAATTTGAAAGTTAAGTCAATGTATGAAGAAAATATTTTTGAAAACTATGCATGGGGTTCTTAAAAAAAATGTGTTCAATGTTTTTTTTGAAACCTTATATATAATACCTTTGAAATCATAAAGTAGGTGTATTAGGTAGGTATATATTTATAAAAAAATTGTTTTAAAATCATGCGAGATGAATTTTGAATTTATGTATCAGGTTTTTGAAAACATGAATGATGCTTTTCGAAATCATGCACTTGATAAGAAAATGTACTGTGTTAATACTGTTTTCAGACTATATGAAACATTTTGAAATTATGAAGGTTGTTTTTGAAAGCATAGCCAATGTTTTTGAAATAACATAGACAATGCATTTAAAAAAATTGTTTTCAAACTATATGAAATGTTTTGAGATCATGAAGATTGTTTTTGAAGTACTTGTACTGTGTATGTTGAAAAATCAAAACGTAATGGGTATGAGTTTTGAAAATACCTTTAGTTATCTAACCAAGGATTCAAAGGCACAGATGTGCAGAAGCATGATTACTCATAATGTCACTTTATTTTCTGTACTTCGTATCTTAGAATGAAACGAGTACTTAGAATTTGTCCAAGGGAATCATGAGCAAACGCAAGAATGGGAAAAATCGCAAGAGTAGTTTGTAAGGAATATAGTTCCTTGATGTAGGTATCATAGGAAAAGTCATACACACATGTAGCTACACTCGCATATCAGAATTGTGAACAACAATTTATTTATAATCAAAACAGATTGTTTCACATTACAAGAAATAGAAGAAACAAAAGCATAAGACAACAACATCTTCTAATCAGCCAACTGCTCATCCGTGGGTCAGATTTGCATTAGCAAGCTTTGGGCAATCCCTTTGGAAATGGCCCATCTCGCCACAGTTGTAGCAAGACCCTCGTGAGAAACGAGCTTGAGCAGGATTGTCGCCAACTTGATTTGGTACAGCTGCAGTTGGGTAAACCCTTGCTGTATGACCTATAAGTCCACAAATCTGGCATTTGCGGCACCTCACACTAGCATGATGATGAAGGTTACATTGGTTGCACAAGGGTGCAGTTCCATTGTATGGCTTCCTAGCAGGGGGTTGAGCTGGTTAGTTGGGGACGGCTTGACCATTGTGAGCGACCACGGTGAAGTTCTGAGAAGCCTTTCGCTTCTTTGACTTCTTAGGGGATCGTTTATCCATGGTCTTTGATTCCTCGATTGGTTTCTTGTCTGGTGGTGCTGTCACCTGACTAGGTCCTGCCTGTCTTGGTGACTCTTGAGTGGCTTCATCCTGGAGACGATACATGGCAGTAGCTAATTCAACAGTCTTCAGGACTACTTTGCCTATTCGCTGAGCGAATTTGGCAGTCTGCTTGGATATCTGGGCGTCATCGTGATGAAGAGACATTCTAGAAGAAAATGAAAGACATAGGAAGAAACAAGTGAAACGTCATCGGCTAAACAAAACAAAATGGCAATGCATAAGAATTTGGGATCATTTGTTTGTTACCTAAGGCAAACAAATGAGACGGTGACAAATCAAAGTAAGCGGATCATACTAATGTATCACTGAAGACATGTTCGCCTATAAGTGAACACTCACCCCAAGAGTTCCCAGGTAAGAGTGACTGGTCCGATACTGCGGATTTGTACCAACACTCTAGCCTTCGACAGAAAACTCAGGGTACAGGCATTCACTCTTCCAGTTTGCACGTGTTCACATTATAAGACCCAAACTTTGACGAGATTTTGAAAATTCAAAGGGGTTCAAAACCTTATAACAGAGGGTTCAAAACCTTGTAACTGAGGGTTCAAAACCTTGTAACAGAGGGTTCAAAACCTAGTAATCAATCATCCTAGAACAGATGATTAGTTTTTAAAGCGGTTTTGAAACTTATGTTCTTGTTGTGGTCATCGCCTAAGGATAGGTGACGGTATTGTTTTATGACTAAACGCAAGTAAACTCGCGTTAGGGTCCTAGGAAGGTTATAGACTAGGTCAAAGTATTACTAATAACCTAATTCCCTATAACCATGAGCTCTGATACCAACTTTTCTGTCACACCCCGACCACGTAAAACAACAAAACGTGGCGAAAACGTCGGGGATTGTTGTAAAAGAATCATTGTTTCATAACACATGGAAATTGAAATATTGTTTTATTGATTAAAAGAGTTACAATGTCTTGACAATCAAAGAAATATAACATAAATAACTAGTCTTGCATCTTTTATTTTCGCTAAGGCCCAAGTCCGCCTAAGTGTATCTTGATAAATCCTATGCATCATATCCTGAAACACATGTGAAAATAGGTACGTCAGCATAAAAATGCCTGTGAGATACATAGGTTTTGTGAAAATAGGATTCATGACTTGTAAGTTTAGAAAAGAGTTGTTTAGCAAAAGTCAGTCATGAACCTTGTAAATTGATTTGTTTTGTAAATCGTTTGAAAAACAATAAGTTCAGATGATATGTATAAATAAGAGAATAAAGTATGGTTAAATAAATAACCAAGTAAAATGAGTTTGTATAAGATAAGTTGTTTTGTAAAACAATGTCCTGTGAAAAGTATGTTATTTGTATAAAATGTCATACGTCTAAATTGAAATGATTCAAATAACGCTACAATATGTAATACCATACAAACACTTATATATAGGAAGTACCAGCGGCGTATCCACCATGCTTGTATCATATTACACACGCCTCGTTACTTAAATCACTTACTCAAACCAAACCACCAAAGTAAAATGTTTATGTATAATCAAATATCAAAATGTTTATGTGAAAACCATGTCTAATGTTTATGTCTAATGTTTATGTCTAATGTAAATCATGAATCGTGTATGTAAATGACAAAATGTTTATGTATGGTAAGTGAAATATATCAACTAAACCATATGTAAAATGCACAAAAACATGGTATCGAAGTAAAACATGGTTTAAATCAAAGTTATGTTTTGTGTAGTAAATGCATGCTATACTGATATAAACATTTATACGGTATTGTGAAAATTCATACATCCAAGCCTTGCGACAGTCGGATAACCCTTTTAGTAAAGGTTATCAAAAAATGTATTCGGATTCGGTCATTCCTTCCATCCAAACAAACCCGAGATTACAGGAATGGGATTTGTCAAGTCCTATGGTACCGGTACTTACTACCGAGCGGCGTAGCTATGTTAATGAACGTATATAAGTCCCGTTTGTGCAAACCAAACGTCATAGCAAATGTGAACATGTTATATGAAAACAATGTACTAAGTATGCTAAGTTAACATACGAAGCAGAAAAGTCATGTAAATCAATGTGCTAGCATGCTATCAGTCAACATACATAGCAGAAATGTAAAGTAAAACAATGTACTAAGTATGCTCACAATGGACATACATAGCATGAAATGTAATGTAAAACGATGCACTAAGTATTCACACAATGGACATACATAGTATGAAATGTAATGTAAAACGATGTACTAAGTATGCACACAATGGACATACATAGCATAAAATGTAATGAAATCATGTACTATAATGTACTAATGAACATAACAAGCATATGATATGAAAGCATGAATGGCACGAAAGTAACAAGTAGGCACATGTGTTCCACCCTAAAACAGTTTGAAAACAGTAAAAGAGGGGTCTATGTACTCACTTGAGATTGCTCAGAAGTCCTAAGATAACCACCAAGCAATGCTAGAGATCACGGAATCAAACGACACCTAATATAGGTAACTATGTTAATAAACCGGACCTATATCGGAGGATCGGATATAATGATGGCTCGTAAACCAAATGAGTATGGGAACTCATGTAGTATGGTTTAACAAAGCCTACATACTAAATGAAACCTAGCCTAAGTGCTTACGACCCATTACGGCCCGCTTAGGTAGCTTATGCTACTTTAACCCATCGTTCGCGTAAAATGCGTTCGGAATGCCTAACTAGTCCTATGACAAGTAAAATATGCCTTAACATATCTAATATTGTTACCAAATTAGTTTAGATAACAAAAGTTATGTTACATATGATTAAAATGAATTTTGGCGTAAAAAGGGCATTTTGGTAATTTACCTAAGGCATATAAACTACCTATCATACAACTACTTAAACGAAGCGACCATAAGGTATAACCTCGGAAGGTTATTCCCTATATACTATGGTCACCTAATATGTTTGGTCGGATCCTAATGTTCGACCAAATGGGTCGGGTTCGAAGGTATAAGCGATTTATTAGATCGCTTTCCCTTACGACCCTAGACAACGTGGTAATAAGTAGGCATAGTCACAAGGGACTATAACCATCGTGATTACGCTCACGTTGCGAAGTTCAAACAAAATTCGCATTGACCATAAACCGGTCAATGCAGAAAGTCAAACAAAGTTTGACTTTCGGACTCGAAAAGCAAAAAAAAGAACGAAGGAATACTTACAAAGGGTCCCCGCAAGATTGATAATCCAAGTATTCTCAGGTATGAGGTGATGAAACACCCCAACTTAGAGAAATCTCAGATTTCAAGTGGGTTTTGCAATGAATGGGGTTGGGTATTTATAGATTTCTTTGAACCGTTAAGATCATTTCTTGGAGAAGAGGGAATGATCACATCCCTACACTTGTTGGCAAGCTCATATACATCATATTGGCTCCCCATAAGCAGGAAACAACACTTGGAATTGGATTGGGAGTGCTAAACAGCTGCTAACAGCTGTTAAAAATGGCTTTTGCTGATCAGAAGGGGCCTCGAGTGACGCCAAGGGGGCTAGGTGTCACGCTAAGGTCCCTCTGATCAGCAACCAATTTCCAAAGTTTCTAATTCAGTCCCCATTGTGTATTAAGGCCATTCCCGACATGTTTAAGGCTTGTGAAGCCATTTTCAAAGACTAAAAATGATTCCTAAACATGGTGGACATGAAACATGCTCAAAAATATCTCGGATGTCGGTTCGTTTGGTCGTACGATCGCGATGTTCGCTTAATTACGACGGAATGCGCATAAGCGCGAAAAACGATCCAAATTGCGTGACGAATGGATTTTTGACAAGCCAAACACTAAAGCATAATATTATAATGCTTACATAAATTTTTGGATCTCCGGATGTATTCAGAACGTAAGTTATGCGCGAAAATGCAAACTTGTGCACTTTTTGACGCTTTTAGTCCCTGAATGACCCAAAAGTTTATTTTAGCACACCGAACCCATCAAAGCCTATTTCTAAGCTATGTAAAGGATATTTATGGTATGTTTAACTTATGGCCATGATCCGGAATGTCTGTTACAGTTCAAATTGGCATACTTTCGCAGTTTGTCAACTTTAGCCCCTGTAAGCGATTTAACTCGATTTTGCCATACCAAAGCCTTCAAAACTTATTTCTAAGTTATGTAAAGGTTATTTAAGGTATATGAAGCCTATTTCACTATCCCAGAGTGTTCGTTGCATTAAACTGGTTATATTTACGCACCAGTGCGCGTATAACCTTCCAGAAAGCGATTTAGAGCCCGAAATCGAACAAGAATTGATATGTGCAAATGATACACATATTTGTACAAATCCCAAGTATGAAATACAATTTTTCATTGGTTTGGTATTTGTTTGATGGTCGCAGTGACCCAGGTGTCACAGATTCAGCTCCAAAGTTATTCTGTGATTCCGCTCCAAGGGTGCTACTTCAGAGTTGATTTCACTCAAGTTGTGATTTTGGTTGAAGTTTGATATTTTGCTCGAACAAGGTTTCGATTGAACAAGTTTTAATTGATTCCGCTTGAAATACTTTCGGGATATTACGTTTGAATAGTTTATTTTGTGATTTTTGAAAATTAAAACAATGGACAACGAGTTCTATAATGCTTTTGCTAGTCCTATCACTATTACTCAGAATCCTTTGCTTGAAAATGAAACCGGGACATCACAGAAACCGCCTAAGCTCTTGGATATTGATGATTACAATGGTTGGTCCGAACGCTTTGGAAATTGGGTTGAAGCTTATCATTTGGATGCTTGGGAACACACTGAAGTCCCATATGAAAGGCCCATAAGGAATGGTATTCAGTTAACAATCAGAGAAATGAGTGCTGATGAGAAAAACAAGTATAGAGATGAGAAATTGATGGTGAGTCTGCTTCAGCAAGCAATTAAAGAGGACATTTTGATTTTGCTTCAACATGATGGAAGTGCATATTCAATCTCGACTGATTTGGAAGCAAAGTCTATAGGAAGTGATGATATGCTCAAGAACAAGATGTCACTCATGAAGAAAGAATTTGATCTATTCCGTGGGTTGAAATCCGAAAACACCAAGCAGATTATTGAAAGATATTGTAACTTGGTGAGAAATATGACGAAATTAGGGATCAAAAAGGATACTGATGAGTTAATCGAGAAACTTGCTGATGCGTTACCACATGATACTTGGGGAACATTCCTGATGATGTTGAGAAACAATCGGAAAGAATATAAAAAGTTAACACTAGGTGAGTTCATCAAACATCTGGATGCTCAAGAGATGGAGCAGAGGAAGATCGCCAGGATGAAGAACTACGATGGAGAACAAGACATCGGCTTGTTTTTCAAGAGTGGTGTTAGTGAAAAGACAAATATTTCTCCAAAGGTTGAAACTGCTTATAACGCAAAAGGTTCTTCTGAAAATGTATCTCAGGGATCAAGCAGCACAACAGGATTCTCTTCATTTCCAACTTATAATCCACAGCTTTCTACAACAAAGAGTGGCAAAGTTCTTCAATGCAACATTGCTTTAAAGCTTGAGAATGATCAGAATTATACTGAAGAAGTTGCAAAAAGTCATATGTCTTTGTTGGTTACCGTGCTTGAATCCTATGGAGGCTTAGTTGCAGGGAGGATCGGAAATCCAATTCTCATGAAAGAGGATTATGATTAAATTGATGCAGAGGAAATGGAATTGATGGATATTAAATGGTGCATGGCAAGTGTGTTGAGACGGGCTGAAAAGTTCAAACAAATTACAGGCAGAGATGATTTTCGCGAGGCACATATTTCAACTTTAGGTTTTGATAAGTCTAAAGTTACTTGTTTTCGTTGCAGGGAAAAGGGGCATTTCAAGAGAGAGTGCACAGATCGAGAAGCGAGTGGAGCTCAAAAACTTTTTGGAAACAACGATTACTACAAAAAGGCGATTTATCATCAAGTCACACAACAGCCATATCAACAACAACAGGCACCACATCAGGCTCAAACTGCACATGGTAGAAAAGAAATTGAAGATTCAAAGAGAGCATGTATGGTTAGTCAGGGCAAGGATGGTGGATTCAGTTGGGATAAATACATTTCAACAAACAGTAAAGTGTATTTGGCAGATCAAGATGATGAAAGATTGCTTGAAGGTTTCAGTTGGGATAAGTTTTGCCCAGACCAAGAATTCATGACTAAAGAGATGTCAAATGGTAAAGCCTTTATTGCTAATGCTTATGATGAAAAATGGGCTGCAAAATACAGAAAAGTCAGGGAAGTTGAAGAGGAAAAATGGAGAAAAATTGAAGAAGAGGAAGAAGAAGAAGAAGAAGAAGAAGAAGAAGAAGAAGAAAGGTTAAAAGCTGAAGCTGAAGCCGAGAAAAAGAAAAGAGCTGAGTTTTTCAAATAAAAAAGAACAGTCAAAGATGTTCCGGAATTTGAAATCAAAGTTGATACTGAAGCAGTCAAAGTTCCTAAAAAGTGTTTGAATTATGATTCGTTGATTATGCAAAACAACGAGCTGCTACAAAACATAAAAAGATTGAAAGAGTCTTATGATACATTGAACAGAGAGATTAACAAGTACACTGAGTCGAACAGTGAACAAGCCGTTGCATTGAATACACTCAAAGGAGCTTACATGAGACAGCTTGATGATGTCAATTACTACACAGAGAAGTGTGCTGAGCTGGAATTGAAGTTGGCAACACAAAGAATAGAAACTGAAAGAGTTAACACTTTATTGAAAAGTTACTCATGTTCTACTTTTGTTGTTGACAGGATTTACCCGATCGTTGAAAGAATGAAGACATTTGAAGAAGAGAAGACTTCGGAAGAAATGAATTCTGAGACAAAAGAAGAGGATGAAGTAGAAATTTCTGGTAAGAAACCAAGTGTTGTCTACAATAGATGTCCGCCCCCGGTCGAAAATGGATATTTGTCTCGAAATCCAAATTCTGAAAGAGTCAAAAAGGAAATTAACTTACAGTGGGAGTCGGGGTCGTCGGATAATTTGCCAGAAAATATTGATGTTACGTTCACATCGTCTGATACTGATCATGAGTCCAAGTTGATAAAAAGTGTGGTCGATCAGGTGTTAGACAAAGATGACATGGAGGAGTCAAAACCGGAGTCCAAATCCGAGTCAAAGTCTGGGTCCGACAAGTCAAAGTCAACAATCAAAAAGGACAAAAGGGTTTATGATAAGGAATTTTTGCTATCAAAATCTAATTTGAATGACGAACCAGTCAAAGTAGCATATACTTTGAAAGATTCTGAGCAATTATATTCTGATGAGATTTTTCCAATAAGAGGTGTTAAAACTGAAATGATTAAAAAGGTTTTCAAACTAACAGAAATCAACATTTCTGAAATAAAAGATATTAATCTTTCTGAAAATCCAAGATCTTACACCTCAAGAGTGCAACAAAGATTAAACAAGAAAAAGGGTTACAGTTCTGGTTCTGGTATTCATAAAAAACCAAACCATAATTGTAATTTCAAAAAGAAAGGATTAGGATTTAATCAACCTAAAAATTATAAAAATGAAAAAGTTTATAAACCAAAAACTGTGTTTGTTTCAGGAAACTCTTTAGAAGCTGAGAAAGAGCAAGCGTTCAGAAAGCAGACAAACCAAGAATTCCTTGCAAAGAAGCAATATGAGATGAAGAAAAGTGTTATTCATAAGACTGAGACAAGAACTTGTTTTCAGTGCAAAACTGCTGGTCATATTGCTAGAAATTATCCGAAAACATTCAAACCAAAACAGGAAGTCTCTGGTAAAATGAAAGAAAAAGTTGTTGAGAAAATTGAACTTACAACCAGAAAATTTACAGGCTTTGAAAATTCAACCTTTGAGATTGGTGAATGTTCAAAGAATGTGGTTAAAAGAAAAGAAAATCTGAAAAATCAAAAATTGGTTGTTAAGAGTTCAGGAAACAGTTCTGGTGATGAATCTGATTCCACAAAATCAGAGGAGCCGAAAGTTGTTAAAGAAAAGGTTGAGAAATCAGTTCCGAATGTGGATGATGTGAATTTTCCACCTCTGCGGGCTGAAAATTTTAAAAAGAAAGTTGGGAAACTTGAAATTTCAAATCAATTTTATTCTGACAAGAAGAAATTTGATGTTGATAAGGTTTTCAACAGAAATGTGAAACATATTTTTGGAAAAATGGTCAATGGTAAGGTCAAAGGAGTTTAAGAATTCTATGCTTCCAAAATGAATGTTCACAAGTCTGTTGAAAGTAAAGATGAAGAAGAGGTTGTTACACCCAAGGAAGGTCAGGCTTGGGTGGATATATTTTTCAAACAGTAAAAAACCTGACTTACCGGAGATCCCAAGTTGGTAATCGCGGATCACGAATCGGCATCATTTATAAGTTTTTTGTATAAGTGTGAATTGCCGGAACTCCCAGGTTGGTAAGTGTGGAGTAGGTATCGGCACTTTGAGAATTCAACCAACAGATGATGATTGGTTGAAAATGTTTGATTTTTTGATCTTACAAGTGGTTAATCAAGGTCATTAAGTTGAACTTGATTTAACTATCATTTAAAAGTGTTGGTAAACAATGTGATGAGTTTTCCCCGAACTTACAAATGGTAAAATCAACATAACTAATTTTCCGGAAAAACTATTTTGATTAAAATAAACTTAAGTGTTTTGAGATCATAATGGGAAAATAATTTGTTGTGAGGGGGAGTTCTGATTGTTTATGCCAAGTGGATGGCGAATTGAGGCAATTCGATATCAGTTGTCATGTTCTTGTACAGTTTGTTTTAAATTTTCTTTAGATGTATTTGTATTTTAGGGGGAGTATATTTTCAGAAAATCCAAAAACATTAGAAAATTTGAAAAAGCCAAAAACATGATAAAATGAAAAATGAGTTTTTGTTGCATAAAAGAGGAAATGATAGTACATCAGTGGACTGTCACAACACGCTAAAGAAATGGAAAGTTAAAATGTGATAAACGGTCTCACTAAGGATGTGATGGTAGACTCAGCTAGACTAGTAGATTTACGATAATGATACAAACTTAAATGAAAAAGCCTAGTTCTAGTAGGAAACATGGTCGAAAGCATAGTACTTAGTTTTGTCCTTCTTGACCGTGTGCCTGCTCGGTAATCGCTAATTGTCGAAAGACATAAAACTGGTTAAGTTTGTGAACTTTCACAACTTTGCTGAAAAGTCACTGTGATTGTGCATTTCATTTTGCAAAGATTTAAACTTGTTTTATTTCTTTATTTTGTTTAAGCATCGGACATCCTCTGCGTATACGTGAGTATCGACCTGGATGTTGTTGCCTAAACGTTCTCCTTTTTTTTTCTTTGGTGTTTCGTTTAAGCTTTCGACCTCCTCTGCGTATACGGAAGTATTGACCTGGTAGTTAAAGCCTAAACAACTTCAACTTGTTTTATTTTTCTTATTTTGTTTAAACATTGGACTTTCTCTACGTATACGGAAGTATCGACCTGATTGTTAATGTTTAAACATTCTGCTTTGTTTTCGCACAAATGATAGTTGATAAAAGTTTAAAGGCATTACTTGAGTCAGTGTATTACAAGATGAGGGGATATGCTGAGATCGTGGGGTCCATAAGAATTTAGTGCAAATTAATATACCTTAACGTATCGGTAAGCATTTCGAAAGTTTTTAGATTGATTTTAAGTGGATAACAATATCGTCAATCTACGTGAATCGTTTAGAGCTTAAAATGAAATCAAGCTTAACGGTGTTGGTGATTGGTCTCAAAAACTAATATGATCCTCTTGCACAAACTCACAAAAATAGTGTCTGTATATATTTCTTTATTGCATATCATTACTTTAAAAAAAATCAAAAAGATTTTAAGTGTGTTTTAGCATAAACTTTTGAAAAAATACAAAAAGATTTTCGACAACTGTTGTTGAAAAGCTGTTATTCAAAATTCCAAGTGCTAAACTTGATGAACAGGTTTGGGAGAGAGTGTATGAAAAAGTTTTTGCTAGTGGTTTGCAGAGAATAAATCATTTTTTGAATATTACGTGCAAATAGTTTCAAAATTTGCAAAAGTTTTAAATTTGTGAAACTTATTTTTGGGTAGAGTTATGCAGGTTAGCCAGGTTCCAAAACCTGAGTTAGATGAGTGCCAGGTTCTGATCTAAGAACCTGTGGAAAGTTATTTCCAGACTACGATCCCAGCTTAGTGAGAGGGGGAGTCTGAGGACATCAAGAGAGAGTTCAGAGTTGGTTGAGATTCTGGAAGAAAGAGAAAGAGATTGATTGAGGATGCTTACAATGGAGAATACTTTGAAGAAAAACTCGAAGACTGATAAAGACTGAAGGTTTGACAACCGAAGAGTCGACACTGAAGACTCCGTCAACATCCAGGGGGAGTTTGTTGTTGCATCCGTCTGTCGCCTACGTCTTGTATCGAGTCTTATGTAAAATAGGCTAGAACAGGGCACCGAATCCTAGAAATTGTATTTAGGAAGTGATTTCGCTCCAAATGGCATCTTGTCATTTGGAGGAATCCTAGAAATTGTATTTAGGAAGTGATTCCGCTCCAAATGACATCTTGTCATTTGGAGCGAAACCCCTTATAATCTGATTCCGCCCATAGTGTCCTTAACATCTGATTTCACTCAAGGTGTAAATGCTGATTTCGCCCGTAATGTTCTTGCATGTTGGAGCGAAATCAGAACCACTATATATAGTGGTCTCTTGGGGCGAAATCAGTAAGGTGTTGTGTGTGTTGTCTTCCGGTGAGCCACGAAGTGCTGCCGAAGTGTTGTCGTGATTGTAATCAGCATTCTCATCAATAGAAACAACAGATTAAAGTGAATACTTGCTGAATTGAACCGAAACATTTGTTTCCGCCTCTTGTTTTGCTGAAAAGCTCTCTTAACCGACTCGTTCGGATCCGAAATCATACAAAGTCAATCATTCCTCATATCAGTAGAATGTTGATCTGTATTACCGAGGAAGTATGATACCGAAGAATGTGTCTCCTAAGACAGCTTTCTCAGCCGAAAGTTCTAACACGTTAAATCAATAAAGTTCAAGCAGTGGTTTTCATACTGGCTCATCATCAACTACTTCAACTCAATCAGTTCCGAAGAATTTGTTTCAATGTAATATTGCTGTGGATCTGAAGAATGCACAAAACTTTAGTGAGGAATCCGCAAAGCAGCAAATGGTGTTTTTAGCATCTGTCCTTGAATCATACGAGAGCCTTGTTGCATGCAAGATTGGAAACACTAACCTCACCAAGGAAGATTATGATCAGATCGACCCAGAAGAGATGGAGTTGATTGATATCAAGTGGTGTATGGCTAGTGCAGTTAAATGAGCTCAAAGGTTCATGGAGATTACAGGCAGACATTCAATTGTAGGACTGTCCACAAAACTTGGTTTTGATAAATCAAAGGTCACGTGCTTTAAATGTAAACAAAAAGGTCATTTTAAAATAGAATGTCGAAATGCATATGCTGATGATACGGAAAATCCATTCCGTGAAGATTACTACAAAAGAGCAATTTATCATCAGAACAAATCTGAATCCCCCAGAATGAAGCAGATAGAAGAAAATCCCAAAGAAAAATCCAGAGCACTTGCTGTTATCCATGATGATGAGGGATATGATTGGAGTCAAGTGTTACCAGAAGAAGATGCAGTGGGCTATGCGTTTGTGACAAAGATTGTTCCTTTCAAAGATAGTAGAACAGAAGAAGAGAAATATATCAACAGAAAGATAAAAGCCCAAGACAAGAAGATTAGAATCGATTATATATACAAGGAAGCAAAACAGGCGAAAAGATGGGATGCTGATAGAGAATGTTACCTAGATCCCAAGGGTAACATAGTTGTTAATCCAAAAAATGTTGATGTTGAAACTATCACCAAAGAAATTGCTGACGAAGAAGAAGCCAGACAGAGAGAGTGGTGGGGAGGAGGAGATACTGAAGAAAAAGAAAAAGAGAAAGAGCATCAGTCAAAGAAAATTGATGACGGAATTATTGATACGTCATAAGAATTCACGGCTGAGAATTTAAAGAAGATGGCTGACAAAGTCTTTGCTGCAAAAGAGCTAGAGGTAGTTTCTGGTTCTGGCACTGAGTCTAAAAGCAAGGTCAGTCAGAATGATGCAATCAATGAGTCAGGTAAGAAAGCTAAAACTGAGAATGACTACAAAAATTGCATGAAAGACTGCAAGGTTTGTAGTACACTTGCTTACCTCAACGGTAAAAAGATCGAAGAACTGACAGGAAGGGTCAGAGATGTTGAAAATCAGATCTTAAACCGTGACAAGATGTTGAAGGCTTCAAATGATAGAGTAAAAGAATTAATTGAGAAAATTGAAAATGATAAAAGTGACGTAGAAAGAATTAGGAAAGAAAACGAAAAATTAATTCATGAAAATCGTCAACTTTCAGAAAATTTTGAGAAGCTAAAACGAACGGTAAAAGATTCTGATGAGAGAAATGGTAAGATAAACAAAGAAAATGTTAAACTGTCAGGAGTTCTTAGGGTTAAAGAAGAGCTAATCAACCAACAACTAGATGAAATTGCTAAGTTGAAGCTTCAGTTTGCTAAAATTGAGAATGAACGCATCCAATTGAAACTGAACAGTTACAACTCCGCAAGTTTTGTTCTTCAACATATAGTTCCTAAACCAATTGGGAAGAACAAAGCTGGCGAAGATGTCTATTCGGATGGAACCGGGGTTGGGTTTCATCAGCTTCCATCGCCAGTTTTAAACAATTTTTCAAAGAAAAAGTCAGGATTGGTTAATGATGAAGAAGTTAATGAAATTAAGCTTCCAGACACAATTGATGTCACATTTACCACATCATCTGATGAAGATAGTGTACAGTCTGAAGTTGTTAAAAGCATGGTTGAAAATGTTTTAAAGTCTGAAAGGGACACTACTGAGGATGATGAATGCTTTTTGGACAAATATATTCCAAAATCAAACTCCAAAAACAACTTCAATGAAGAACCTAATCTTGTGATGTACAAGATGGCGGGATCTGATAAGTTGTATTCGGATCGTGATTTTCCTTTGGAAAATGTGAATGTTGGTAAATTGAGAAATGTGTTCTAGTTGATTGAGATTGATGTGTCTGAAATCGAAGGTTTGAATAGTACAAAGAGGCAATTAAATTTTGAAAAATATAAAGCTTACTACAAAAAACCTGTTGTACCGCCACGTTTTTCTAACAACTATCAAAACAGATGGTCGGGTGGTTATAAGGGTGGTAAGAATTATCAAAGAAAGAATTTTCAAAACAAAAAGTTTGTTGAGAAAAAGGTGTTTGTTAAAAGCTCGAGTTCTCATTCCGAGCAGGAATCTGAAATATTTTCAAAAACCAATGAAGAATATTGCACGAAAGTGCACCAAGTCGGGTAGTTGATACTCGTACATGCTTTAAGTGCAACAAAGTTGGACACATTGCACGAAAGTGCACCAACTTAAAGCCTAAGTCTGAAGTTGCTGAGAGTCAGAAAAAGAAAACTGATGCAAAAAGCAAAGCTCCAATGATTGTTGAGAAGAAAGTTTTGAAAAATGAAAACACCAAGATCAAAACTGAATCCGTAAAGAATGTGGTAACAAAAATTGATAAGTTTTACAAACGGGTTGCTTCACCTCAACAAGCATGGAAGCCAAAATCAGTTGAAAAGAAATCAAGTTCTCCAAACCCAAAGGTGTCTGAGACTGCAAAAACATCATCTTCAACTGAGAAGATGTATGTACCTATGGATTATTATGAGAAACTTGAAGAACAAAAGTCTGTGGTTTCTGAAAAGAAGAATGTATCAAAGAAAGACCAATCTTCTGGTCAACCTTCTAAGAATGATTTCTTTTTATACAAAAAGGTTGAGATTGGGTCTGAAGAGAGCTTAAAGATGAATGAGAAAAATTTTCCGCCACTTTACACTGCAAAAACTCATATCAAAGTCAAGCTTCCTGAGTCAAAAGAGGCTTGGGTGGCATCAAAATCTAACTAAAATGTTTGTGATATGTGCAGGAGCTTCCAAGATCGGTCTCACGTTGGATTATGGATAGTGGAGCTTCTCGGCACATGACGGGGAAGAAGACCCTACTGTATGATGTTAGAGGATTTAATGGTGGATATGTAGGTTTTACAGGAAATTAAGGTGGTCGAATAGTCGGTGAAGGAACTTTATCGAATGGTATCGTCACCTTTGAAAGTGCAAACTACATCGCCGAGCTTGAAAACAATCTTCTGAGTATTTCTCAGATTTGTGATCGTATGTATACAACGCACTTTACAGACAAAGAATGTTTGATCTTGAAACCAGGATTTGTTGTTCCCGAAGAATGGGTTATCATTAGAGCACCCAGAGTCAATGATCTGTATGCTTTGGACATGAGTGTAGCAACTACTACCACGGGTAAGGCTCACTGTTTTATGTCAAGAGAAACGGAAAAAGAATCACAATTGTGGCATCGAAAGATGGGACATATTCACTTGCGAAAAATGAATCACCTGGTGCATAACGACTTAGTTATTGGTGTTCATGTAAAAGCTTTTCATCTTGAGGGGGGAGTGCATTAGTTGTGTCAAAGGCAAGCAAAAGAAGAAATCTCACCCTAGAAAGAAAGTGAACTCAGTATCAAGACCATTAGAGAGACTTCATATGGATCTGTTTGGTCCGGTAAACGTCAAAAGCATAACTGGAGATCTCTACTGTCTAGTAGTAACTGATGACTATTCAAGATTTTCATGGGTATCATTTCTGAAGTCAAAATATGAGACATTTGAACGTTTGATGACGTTGTTCAGGAAGATTGAAAATTTGTACCAAACTCGAATCAGAAGAATCAGGAGTGACAACGGTACAGAATTCAAGAATAACAAGATGGAAGAATATTGCGATGAGAGAGGTATACTGCAAGAATTTAGTGCTCCTTATACTCTACACCAAAATGGAGTAGCTGAGAGAAAGAACAGGACACTAATTGAAACGGCTAGGACGATGCTTGCTGATTCCAAACTACCTGTTAACTTTTGGGCGGAAGCAGTATCAGCCGCTTGCTATACACTCAACAGGGTTCTTACAGTGAAGAAATTCAACAAGACATGTTTCGAGTTGATCAATAACCGCAAACCGAACCTGAAGTATCTGGAACCATTTGGATCTCCCTGCACAGTTCTAGAGCATTTTGGTAAATTTGGTGCAAAGAGCATTGAAGGAATATTTGTGGGTTACTCAAGTCCATTGAAAAGAGACTTTGTTCCAAGCTTGAAGCGGATTATCGAAGCACACAATGTTGAGTGTCAAGGTTATACCATGCCACCACAGAATCCCGGAGACTCATGGCGTTTTAATTATGATATACTGTGGGATTCGTTTGACATTGAAGAAGAATCAGATTTCTTTGACGAGTTGGATATTTTGAGAGAATATGAAGAATCACAGGAAAGATTCCCAGCAGAAACTTACAGGCGTCAACGACAAGCTTTGAATGATGATGAAGCAGGTCCAAGTAATGCTGGAGAACATGATGATATTCAACAATCCTCGGAAAACGCTCCTAATAATCAGATGACAGTCAACGATAATCAAGAATCTGATGACAGACCTATATTCGATCATGGTGATTCAGATTCTGAGGGGGAGCCGATCCAGATTTCAAGTCAATCAATTCTAGTTAGTGAACTAGGTGCAAATCAGAATGTCACAAATTTGGAAGGCGAGGTAGATGTTCCAGGCGAGGTGATGCCGAGAACTCTTTCATACCATCCAGAAGAGCTGATAATTGGAGAATTACAATCAGGCGTTCGCACTAGATGTCCAATTGACCAAGGCCTTACTTGTTTTTATTCTACAGTTGCTTCGTTACAAACCGAGTTTTCACTTAGTTGTTTTATTTCGCAGATTGAACCGCGAACATACAAGGAAGCACTAACTGAAGATTCTTGGGTTAACGCGATGCAAGAGGAGCTGAGTCAGTTTGAGAAGTTAGGAGTGTGGAAATTGGTAGACTTGCCTGATGGTCACAGGAAGATAAACACCAAGTGGGTGTTCGAGTGCAAAAGAGACGATCGAGGGGCTATTATTCGTAACAAAGCTCGACTCGTAGTTCAGGGTTTCAGTCAGCAGGAGGGTATAGATTTCACTGAAATGTATGCTCCGGTTGCTAGACTTGAAGCGATCAGAATCTTCCTAGCATTTGCATCTTGGAAAGGTTTTAAAGTTTATCAGCTAGATGTTAAATCGGCGTTTCTCTATGGGAAGGTAAAAGAGGAGGTATATGTCGGACAGCCACCGGGCTTCACCGATCCAATCCACAAAGACAAGGTTTATTTGCTGGATAAAGCGTTGTATGGTTTACACCAGGCCCCGAGAGCTTGGTATGAGACATTGTCTCAACACTTGCTAGCCAACAGCTTCATCCGAGGAAAAGTGGATGCCACTCTCTTCACCAAAGAAGTCGACGGACATCTTCTGATAGTTCAGATATACGTGGACGACATCATATTTGGGTCTACAAATGAAAGTCTGTGCAAAGATTTTGAAAGAGTAATGAAGCAAAAATTTGAAATGTCATCGATGGGTGAGATGAAATTCTTCTTGGGACTTCAGGTTGATCAACTGCCTAAGGGAATTTTCATACATCAGAGGAAGTATTTTCATGATATCTTAGAGAAATTTGGGATGTCAGGATCTACTCCAGCTTCCACTCCGTTAGCGACGAACCATGGGATAAACCCTGATCTCACTGGAGAGAAGGTAGATGAAACGTTGTATCGTTCCATGATCGGATCGCTAATGTATTTGAGTGCTTAAAGACCCGATATCATGTATCCAACCTGCCTCGCATCAAGATTTCAGTCTAACCCGAGAGCTTCGTATATGGTGATTTTGAAAAGGATATTACGCTACCTGAAAGGAACCCCATCACTGGGGTTGTGGTATCCAAGAGAACGCGAGTTCACACTCGAAGGGTATTCCGATTCCGATTTCGGATGATGCAAAGTTAATGATAAATCAACAACAGCAGGGTGCTAGTTCTTTGGACCACGATTGGTTACCTGGCAATGCAAGAAGCAGAACTCTGTGGCTTTATCCACATGTGAAGCTGAGTATGTATCTGCTAGCAGCTGCTGCTCTCAGATCTTGTGGATTCAGCAACAGATGCGTGATTCCGGTTTGCAATTTATTAACACCCCTTTCTTTGTTGATAATGAGGCAGCGACAAATATCACTAAAAATCTTGTTCAACATGCTAAAACGAAACACATTAAAATTCGTCATCACTTCATCCGAGATTGTTTAGAGAAGAAGTTGATACGAATTGAGAAAATCCACACTGATGAACAAAAAGCTGATTTACATACCAAAACGTTTGATAAAACTCGTTTTCAATATTTGTTAAAATTGAACGGTATGAAGCTTTTATCGGTGTCGGAGGAGATTCTTGGCGTAGATAAGGTACCAATGTAGATGATGTTGAGAAGCAATCTGCAATGGTTTGTCGATTTTTTACTTGTTTTGGCATTTAGGGGGAGTATAGGGTATAGGGTAATATTTTCAGAAAATTCAAAAACAGTAAAAAATTTCAAAAATTCAAAACATGAGATATTTTCAAAATACAAAAACAATATAAAATTGAAAAAGAGATTGTGTAAAAGGGAAAATGATAGTACATTGGCTTGACAGTTACAGTATGCTAAAGATATGGAAAGTTTAAAAAAAAAGTCTTAAACAGTCTCGCTGATGATATGCCGATAGGTTTTTACACATTTAGTAGGTTTGTTCGGGATATAAACCTAAATCTTTACTTGCTTATTTCGTGCGGAACACTACTTTGATATATAGGTAACCCTTGAAATCTTGTTTGAAAGATCCCTTTTTCTAAGCTACTAGGTCTCTATACTCAGTGATATCTGGGGTATTATCCCAGGACTTCTGATTTTGCCGAAGCAATGGCCTAGTCCCCGTATAATACTTTACGCTTGCTTGAAATATAGCATCTCCCTCAGCATAAAAAATGATGAAACATTGAAAAATGCTAATCATGTGCTGTTGAAGAAAAGATCATCTAAAGGGGACACACCTAAAGTCGAAGCCGTCATCTCTTTGGTGAATGGCAGTTCTGACCTGAGCTCTCACGGTCCTTGCATTTAACCCCTTACAGATATCATCTGTGGTATACTCACCTGTAAGACAGAATATTGGGATTGGATACGGGAGTATATTCAAGAGGTCGGACACATGAATGAGTTTAATTCTCTAAAACATCTAATTCGTATCCTGGACAGATTGAAATTTGTGTGAAAATTTAAGTGGATCAGTATATCGACAATCTAAGTGAATTGTTTAATTCTGAGTATGAAATTAAAGCTTAATGGTACTTATGACTTGTCGAATAGCTGATATGATTCCCTAACACGCTCATCAAAAATATGTTTGTAAATAGTTTATATTTACTGCGTTTCAGTTCTGTACTTCATTTTTAGTTTAGAAACTTTATTAAAAAGTCCAAAAAGATTTTACATTTCTGCTTTATTTTCTGACAAACCAAAGTGGAAAATTGATCTTCAGATTCGAAATTTGAAACAGATGCAGGAAGTTTCTGAGCTGGACTGAAGGGTTGTGAGCTTATCTTGTTAAAACTTATGAATTAAAAAGTCAAAACAAGTTCATTAAATTGAGACTTGTAAATTTCAGAAAATTGTTTGAACTAGTTTGTACAAAATGTCAGTGTGATTTGTCTCAGGTCAACCAAGGTCATTAAATTGGACTTGGTAGACAAATTAAGTAATCAGGGTCATTAATTTGGACCTGAATACTTAAGTGGATTTCTAATTTCTGACAAACTCAACAAATGAAGACAAGTGGTAAGTTTGGATTGAAATTGTCATAATCATAAATCTTATATTTAGGTAGAGATTGTGCAGGTAACAGGTGTGTTATTGAAAGCAGCATAGCAAAATCCCAGCTAACTGATAGGGGGAGTCTGAAAACTTAAAAGTGAGATACAGTTCCTGAATCTACATTCAAGGGAGAGTTTGAAAGGTTGTTAAAGATTCAGATTCTGTGATTCATGCTAGATGTTGATAGAAGAAGAGGAGTTTTGAAGGATTCTTACATTGTTAGACAAAATGGACAGAGCAAGAAGATAGACAAAGACTAAATACTGAAGATTTGATGCTAAAGACTTCGTCAACATCCAAGGGGGAGTCTGTTGGTGCACAAATGTCTGTTAACTTCGTCTTTATAGAGTCTTGTGTCTAGATAGAATTAACCAGTGCTCAGCAGGTTAGAAAGTTGGGTTTGTGTGAAATTGGGTGATTTCACTTGAAATGGCCATTGCCACTTTCAAACAAAATCAACTCAACAATATATATAGCTGAGAGGAGGAGTCATTTGGTATGAAATTAGTCTTTCTGATTCAGAGCCGAGGTGCTGCCGATTTTTCAAACGATCTGTAAAGGCTTTAGAATCATTTATAAGAAGATAATTAAGAGGAATCAAGTTGTTACACGTTTATTTCTCTAATTCCGCATTTGAAATAGATCGCAAACTCTTCTGATTGACTCGTTAGGGTCACACATCGATCCAACAAGTGGTATCAGAGCTGATTTACATACCAAAGAGTTTGATAAAACTCGTTTTCAATATCTATTAAAATTGAACGGTATGAAGCTTTTATCGGTGTCGGAGGAGATTCTTGGCGTAGATGAAGGTACCAATGTAGATGATTTTGAGAAGCAATCTGCAATGGTTTGTCGATTTTTTACTTGTTTTGGTATTTAGGGGGAGTATAGGGTATAGGGTAACATTTTCAGAAAATACAAAAACAGTAAAAAATTTCAAAAATTCAAAACATGAGATATTTTCAAAATACAAAAACAATATAAAATTGAAAAAGAGATTGTGTAAAATGGGAAAATGATAGTGCATTGGCTTGATAGTTACAGTATGCTAAAGATATGGAAAGTTTAAAAAAAAGTCTTAAACAGTCTCGCTGTTGATATGCCGATTGGTTTTTACACATTTAGTAGGTTTGTTCAGGATATAAACCTAAATCTTTACTTGCTTATTTCGTGGGGAACACTACTTGGATATATAGGTAACCCCTGAAATCTTATTTGAAAGATCCCTTTTCTGAGATACTAGGTCTTTATACTCAGTGATATCTGGGGTATTATCCTGGGACTTCTGATTTTGCGGAAGCAATGGCCTAGTCCCCTTATAATACTTTACGCTTGCTTGAAATATAGCACACCTAAAGTCGAAGCCGTCATCTCTTTGCTGAAAGGAAGTTCTGACCTGAGCTCTCACGGTCCTTGCATTTAACCCCTTACAGATATCATCTATGGTATACTCACCTGTAAGACTGAATATTGGGATTTGGATACGAGAGTATATTCAAGAGGTGGGACACATGAATGAGTTTAAGTCTCTAAAACATCTAATTCGTATCCTGGACAGATTGAAATTTGTGTGAAAATTTAAGTGGATCAGTATATCGACAATCTAAGTGAATTGTTTAATTCTGAGTATGAAATTAAAGCTTAATGGTACTTGTGACTTGTCGAATAGCTGATATGATTCCCTAACACGCTCATCAAAAATATGTTTGTAAATAGTTTACATTTACTGCGTTTCAGTTCTGTACTTCATTTTTTGTTTAGAAACTTTATTAAAAAGTCCAAAAATATTTTACATATCTGCTTTATTTTCTGACAAACCAAAGTGGAAAGTTGATCTTCACATTCGAAATTTGAAGCAGACGCAGGAAGTTTCTAAGCTGGACTGAAGGGTTGTGAGCTTATCTTGTAAAAACTTGTGAATTAAAAAGTCAAAACAAGTTCATTAAATTGAGGCTTGTAAATTTCAGAAAATTGTTTGAACTAGTTTTTACAAAGTGTCAGTGTGATTTGTCTCAAGTCAACCAAGGTCATTAAATTGGACTTGGTAGACAAATTAAGTAATCAGGGTCATTAATTTGGACCTGAATACTTAAGTGGATTTCTAAATTCTGACAAAATCAACAAATGAAGACAAATGGTAAATTTGGATTGAAATTGTCATAATCATAAATCTTATATTTAGGTAGAGATTGTGCAGGTAACAGGTTTGTTATTGAAAGCAGCATAGCAAACTCCCAGCTAACTGATAGGGGGAGTCTGAAAACTTAAAAGTCAGATACAGTTCCTGAATCTACATTCAAGGGAGAGTTTGAAAGGTTGTTAAAGATTCAGATTCTGTGATTCATGCTAGCTGTTGATAGAAGAAGAGGAGTTTTGAAGGATGCTTACATTGTTAGACAAAATGGACAGAGCAAGAAGATAGACAAAGACTAAAGACTGAAGATTTGATGCTAAAGACTTCGTCAACATCCAAGGGGGAGTCTGTTGGTGCACAAATGTCTGTTAACTTCGTCTTTAAAGAGTCTTGTGTCTAGATAGAATTAACCAGTGCTCAGCAGGTTAGAAACTAGGGTTTGTGTGAAATTGGGTGATTTCGCATGAAATGGTACTGACCATTTCAAGAGAAATTAAACTTTGTGAATTCTCTTGAAATGGCCATTGCCACTTTCAAACGAAATCAACTCAACTATATATAGCTGAGAGGAGGAGTCATTTGGTTCGAAACTAGTCTGTCTGATTTAGAACCGAGGTGCTGCCGATTTGTCAAACGATCTGTAAAAGCTTTGGAATCATTAATAAGAAGATAATTAAGAGGAATCAAGCTGTTACACGTCTATTTCTCTGATTCCGCCTTTGAAATAGATCGTAAACTCTTCTGATTGACTCGTTTGGGTCACAAATCGATCCAACAAACATGTTCTTAGATGTTAACAAGGATTAATTTTCTTAAGAGGGTTTTACCATCATAGCATGTTTGTATTGACATATTGGCTAGGTTATACAATTAAGAAGATCTTTTGAAATTATTTAGTAGATCGATAAAGTTCGAATAAAATTGATACTATTGTTTGATAAAGGATATACCTATATAAATTTTCAAAGATTCCCATAAATCATTAGGAAATTTAAAATAGTGCCTTAATCAGGACTTTTAGTATCTTATTTGTCCACAGAGGACTAAAAGGAAACATATAAGTCCGTATAAGGACTATAAAATATTATAAGTCCACATAGGGACTATATTGAAACAGTTTACCCATGAAGCGACTATAATGAAATGTCATATCTACGAAGGGGTTATAAATGAAATATCATGTCCATTAAGGGACTATAATGAAATCTCGTGTCCACGATAGGACTATTTCAAAATAGCGTATCCCGAAAGGGATTTTAATGAAATAACGTGTCCATAAAAGGACTATATTGGTACAACATGCGCACAAAAGGACAATTTGCTGAACAGATGCCCTCACAGGGACTTAAATTAAAATATGTTCATTAGGGAATTATAATAAACAAACGTCCACACAGGGACTATACAAAAAAGATAGGCCCTTATAGGAACTTTGGAGCGATACTAGTCCACGTGGGAACTGAAAGGAAAATATAAGTCCATATAGGGATTATAAGATATGTCAACATTGGGACTATAGTAAAACGATATGTCCTTGAAAGGACGAGGATGAATTATTATATTCGCCAGGGGACTTTATGAAATAACATGTCTACAAAAGATTTTTAGTGAAATAACATGTCGACCAAAAAGATTTTAATGAAATGATATGTCCATAAAAGGACTATAAGGGAGTATGAGGTCCATGATAGGACTATTTTCAAAGGTAATGCCCACGAAAGGACTATATGGAAATATAACATATAGGAAAAGACTATACTGTAATATAACATCCACGGAGGGACTATGTTGTAATATAATGTCCACGAGGGGACTATTTTGAAATATAATTTCCTCGAAGGGAATACGATAGACAGGCGTATATATGGAGTCTTATCAAAAGAGGTAAGTCTACAAGGAATATGATGAAATAATATGTCCATAAAGGACTACAATAATCAAACGCCCATACAGGGACTTAAAGGAAAATGAAATATAATAGAAGAAGAGTTCTCTAATGTCTTTCTTGCTTTATTCCGATTGTTTCTCTTCTTTATTTATCGTACGCGGTAGCGACACTGAAGATCTTAATGAATAAAGAAAACATTTCAAATCAGGATCCGTTGCAGAGATAGAATCCAAGGATTCAATGGTTAAAGAAATGACATGGATCACGGATTGGGTTTTGTCTGGTATAGTCGAAGTCTGGAATTCCAAAACTCGGAGATAGGAAATAGGGATTAATAGCATCCACATGTATCGTCTTCAATATGGGAGCCTCAGGGACCTTCTGGTATGGACTCCGATGTCTGGTTAAGAGTTTAAATATGTTTGATTTTGGGAATAGGTCCATTAAGGTCTTTCCTCCAACTGGTTGCACGCTTATCCTAGCCGTGGTACGAAGCTTGGCATTTCTAGGCTTCGGATGTGGAGAATTTCCATCAACGGCTTCTTTGCCTGGCAACATATTCAAAACACATAAAATTGAAAACAATGTTTACTTAATAGGGATGAGAGCATTCCTACGTTAACTCTAGACTCAGAAGGTCTGAGGAATATGCTATTGTGTCATTTGAGATTAAACACTAAAGGAAAGTGTTTAATTCACTCAAATGTTGGCTCTAATACCAACCTGTCACACCCCGATATTTACAACTCAGCCCGGTGGAGAGTATCGTGACGTAAGATTGGTATCGTCATGGTCAAACATACACAGAATAGCACAGCGGAAATCTTAGAATATAAAAGATTATTACAACCACAAATGTCTGAAAATATCAAAGTATTACGTACAGACCAGCTTGTAATAATCCACAGGTTGATCATTTAAAACAAAAGAAGTTTATCTGACTAATGGCTTATGCGAAGGAGTTGCAAGTTCCTCGTCTAACAATCCCGAGCAGCATCCAGCCTATTTACGTATTTGTACCGTCACTTAAACTTTTGAAAATACGTCAGTTTTCACTGGTAAATACAATCAACCGACACATTTGAAAATTGTTTCATAAATTGGTTTAGGTGCACAAGGCACGAAAATATTTTCTACTTGGAACAAACTATATCTCATGTTATCTATTTTTCATAACTTGCTCTACATACGGTGCCCGGTACTATGCCGGTTCATGAATAACCGACAGACCACTTATTCCCTTATTGGGAACCCATATTGGGTATAAATTTATTTAATAAACCATATCGCATCAGTCCGGTGTATGCCTACACCCCGTGCTTAGGTCGTGGCCATTTGCAATTAATGAGTCAAGGATATCCAGGACACGGTCGCATTAACCCCCAATGTTTCAGTCAAGCAATACGAATTAAAACAGGTTATTTGAATTTCCCGAATTATTGGTCTTCGAATCCCATACCTGACCATGCGGTAATTATATTACCGTATCCCATGCCCCGTATAAGGGAAAATAGGTTAAGAGTATTTACCTGAGCTAGCTCCTGTCTTATATTGCAAGATTTATAATAGCTCAGCCATATTCAATTAAGTAAGCGTAGGTACAATTTACCGAAAGGCTCTAGTCTGGAATGATGGTATAAATAACCAATTTAGAATGCTAACGGGTCTTATTTAGGTCATAGACCTAGACCGGCTAACTTAAAGTATTTGAAACGGTACGAAACGCTAGATTAAACGATGACCAGATTGGAATGTGATTTAGACCCAATAAGTATGGAGACTTGTATAAAATGGGTAAACTAAATATATTCTGGATTTTGAAGTTAAAATGATAAGGTTTAACCCGTTTCGGCTAATTTATGCAAACTAGTTACATAAACCGTACCGAACGCGTATATGCATAACGGGTAACCGGATGAGTTATATACAAGTTTCATAAGTTATTATGCTTTAAATATATTATGATATCAGTAGGATATCAACAATTATGCCCAAAAATATTTTAAAACCGAATTAATACCCGTAAGGGTATTTTGGTCATTTTAAGATTTATAAAAGAGATTTTAAAATAAACTGAGGTTCTGGTCTAAAACATTCTGTAAAAATATTTATTTTATGATTTTATAACAGTAGGATATCATACATATGTGTGGTTTACCATTTATGGCCAAACTATGTCCCGAAAGGGTATTTTGGTCATTTCACATATGCTTTCACGGGCAAAATTGGAAGTCTGAGTTCATGACTTATACCTACTGTAAAAATATTAAAATTCATTTATAAGTTCAGCAGGTAACAAGTCTTGGGTGCTAAATATGGTTTTAAACCATATTATGCACCTAATTATAGTAAAAATCAATAATTGATGATATTTGCGATGTTTATGTGATTCTGAGTTTTTTACCAGCCTTGAATGGTTAAAATATTTTATTTTACATATTAAGTCAGTAGGAAAAGGTTGGGCATGTTAATTATATGCATATCACAATTTATTAGCAAAATGGGCATTATCGTCAATTATATAATTTATATAAGAACTCAATGATATGGTCAGTATCTAATCTGACCCAACATTCCGAAAATCCCTAAAAATAATATCATAACGGTAGGTAATGAGTTTGGTGCCAAAATTTAGGTTTAAACATGATTTATGCACAAAAGCGTAATTTAATTAATAAAAAGTTCAATTTTACGATATCTTGAATAACATCGTTTTGAGACCAGAAAATAATGTCAAATTAACTTAGACATGTTTATATATCAGTAACTAGGTTATCTATGTGACCATATGTTGGACCGTTTTACGACCTTGAAAAGTCAGTTAAGGCAGTTCATCTTCAAATACGAGAGCGGAATCAATGTAAAAGAAGTCATGACAGCTAGTTTCCTTTTAATCTATCTTTTCTGATTGATTTTTGTGCTTTTACAATGTATTCTGAAGCAAATCCGGCAGCACCTTCTCTTACACACACATACAAGTTCGCTTCAAATGAACAACACACACCCCTATATATAGGCATCTAGGGTTTCGCTTGAGTGTGCCAGCCCAAGGGGTTTCTCTTGAGAACAGTTTCAAGCGAAACTGTATGATGATGATGAATAGGTTTCGCTTGAATCTGCCAAGACACGCTTTCAAGCGAAAACCCTATCTCAAATATGATCTAAACCTAATTTCGACCCTGTTGTGTGTTCATTCAATCCTATCTATACAAAAGACTTGTATAAGACAAAGTTAAAAGACACTAAGTGCACCAACAGACTCCCCCTTGAATGTTGACGAAGTCTTCGGCTTCAAGTCTTTGTCTTTGTCAATCTCCAACTCTGTCTTTTCATCATAAACATTCTATCTTCACAGGTTCACAATCTTGTCCTGGCTCCATCTTCAGACTTCCCTTTGACCGTTGATCCAGACTCCCCCTTTCACAGACTCCCCCTCTCGATATGCTAGAATCTGAGGTCTTGATCTGGTTCAAGCTTTAACATTTAGTTTCCATGGGAATAATGAAGTCCAAAACCTGTGTCTCAAACATCAATCATTACAAACTATCTTTTCAACAATAAATCACAAACTCAATCAATTATAACAATCCACTCAAGTATTCAGGTCCAATTTAATGACCCTGATTACTCAATTAATCTACCAAGTCCAATTTAATGACCTTGGTTGATCATTTGACGAATCAAACTGATTTTGAAAACAACAATTTACACATTTTCTGAAAATAACAAGTATCAAGTTAATGAACTTGTTTTTGACATTACAATAAATTAAACTTCATCAAAGATAAGCTCTCCTCATTCTTCAGTTCAGAATCTCCTGCATCTGCTTCAAACATCTGAGAATCCAACAATCTACTCTCCACTTTGGTTTGTCGGAAAATAAAGCAGAAATAAAATCTTTTTGGATTTTATAAAGTGTTCTAAACTAAGAAATGAAATACAGAAAAATTAAATTGTAGAAAGTAAACAAAGTAAACTATTTACAAACTTATTTTTGGTGAGCATGTCAGAGAATCATATCAGCTATCAGACAAATTACAAGTACCGTTAAGCTTCATTTCATTCTCAGACTTAAACAATTCACCTCGATTGTCGATATACTGATCCATCTTAAATTCTCACACAAATTTCAATTTACTCAGGATACGAATTAGATGAATTATGAACTTAGCTTATTCATGTGTCCCACCTCTTGAATATACTCCCGTATCCAGACCCCCAATTATCAGTCTTACAGGTGAGTATACTACAATGATATTGTTAGTGCATACATCTGTCGTCTTCGTCTTATATCGAGTCTCGGACTGAAAGTTTGAAGAGTGCCTGAAAGTTTGAACATGGCTGCTAGTTTGAAGAGGTCAAGTTTGAAGAGGTGAAGTTTGAAAGTGACATCAAGTTTGAAAGTGACATCAAGTTTGAAGAGTGTCAAGTTTGAACGTGTCGTGACCGTTTGAAGGTGGCCTGTCACTTTCAAACTAGAGGGTTTAGTCGTGACCGTTTGAAACTGGTCATGTCAGTTTCAAACAGGAGGGTGTCAGTTTCAAACGGGAGGGTCATCTCCTATAAATAGGCTTCAAACTTTCACCATTTGTAACTTTCCGGCTTGTACAACGAAGTGCTGCCGAAGTGTTTTCAGGTTGTAAAACATTCCGAAATCAATCATACAACAGTTTAAAGTGTATTGCTTGATGAATTGAACTCAGTTTCTTAGTTTCCGCCTCTGAAACTGAGATAAACTCAGCTGAACGACTCATTCGGGTCTGAAAACGATCCTTCAAGTGGTATCAGAGCTCAGGAGGAAGAGTTCTTGCCATATTCAGCTTGAAATTTCTATTTCTACTCCATTCTTCACGTTTTTTTTTTCAAAATTTAAAGAGAATTTTCAGATAAAATGAACTGATTTTTGCTCATAACAAGCGAAATTATGTTTTAATCAATCTGTAAAAGTTTCAGGCTTAAATTCCAAGTAAAACTCAATCAATTTGATAAAAAACTACCTGTTTGTTTGAAGATGTGTCCAGTTTAACTTTGAACTCAGATCTATGGCGATTTAGTGGATGTTTTTTATTGATAAACACATCATTGTGATCGGAATTCAGTGAAGCATAATCCGTGAATATATCAGACCCTAATTCATTCGAAAAGTGGTAAAAATGAACTGAAAATTGGTGCCCGTTTGAACGAAGACCGTTTGAGGACTGACCCTATTGTTTGAAACTGACCCATCCTGTTTGAAAACTACACCATACCGTTTGAAAATGGGGGTCCTGTTTGAACCTCTAGTTTGAAGTGGTCATCTAGTTTGAAGGATACACCTCCTGTTTGAAGGTGTCTCCAGTTTGAAGGTGTCTCCAGTTTGAAACTGTCACCCGTTTGAAGGTGTCACCCGTTTGAAATTGCCATCGTGACCGTTTGAAACTGTCCATCCTGTTTGAAACATGGTTCCTGTTTGAAAGTGTGTACATCGAGTTGTGTATAACAGTTTACGAGGTGTCAGTAATTGGAAAAGGAAGTCACAAGTTTGTGTGTCAGTCGCATGTGAATTGGGGTCACAAACTTGATAAAGTGTCTCGGTTCTACAAGTGGAAAAGTATTTACATGTTTGTGCATTGAATTGTGTGAAATTTTAAAAGAAGGTTGTCGGCATTTATAAGTTCAAACAATTGCATGTGATCAGACATACATTGAGGTCTAATCAAACTATGTTTTCGGTTTAGTGGGTTTAGTGGGTTTATCATAGTGGAGTTTTTGGTCCAATCCGATTTATACACACCAAAGGTTATTGGCCCAAGTTTTTTTAATCATTACCGGCCCAATCATAGGTGTTCACTTTTTGAAGTTGTTGACAAATTCTAAATCAGATTTCATGCAAAGTTAAAGTTTTGTCGGCTTGAAAAATTCAACGTCCCAAGTTTCAACATTATAAAATTCTCGGCCCAATCATCATTGTGTGTTGTCAGAGATGTCGGACTAGTGATCATTAGTGCATTGATTTTGCATGTGAAATTGTTTGCGGCCAAATAGTTTTATTTGATAATTGATCAAGTTCACACAAAGTGAATTTTGTTTCACACAGTTTGAATTTGTTTCTAGTTCACAAGAGGTGGGTCAGTCTCTTTGAATTCGATTCCGTTCCAGGTCGTATGGTTTTGCCAGGTCATTGAAAAGGTCGTCCGAATTTGATCCAGGTCATAGCAGTCCGTACAGTGTGTCAACTTTCAATCCGAACAGAATATTCATCAGTTCGAGTATCAGTCTTATTTTGTTAATTGATAAATTTTTAAACTGATTGTTGTTTGTTTGTTTGTCAGGTATTCTTACAAGGTGATACAGTTCATTTGAAAAACCGAATCATGGACGAGGAATTCTACAACGCGTTCGCTACTCCTGTTACTCCAATTTCTCTTGCACAAAATACGATGTTGGAAAACGAAACAGGAACAATGCAAAAACCGCCCAAACTAATGAACATCGAAGAATATAAGGGTTGGGAAGGTCGTTTTGAGAATTGGGTACAAGCTAATTACCTAGATGCTTGGGAATGTGTCGAGACAAAATACATTCGACCGATGAATGATGATGAAGAAGTGGTTCCGATTAAAGATCTGAGCGCCGATGCTAGAAAGAAATACAAAGATGAGAAAATGATGCTGAGTCTTCTACAACAAGCTATGAAAGAAGACATCTTGGTGTTATTACAACATAATGGAACTTCATATTCGATTTGGAAAGCTTTAAGGTCAAAGTTTCGTGGTAGTGAAGAAATGGTCAAAAGCAAGAAATCGCTTCTAAAGAAAGAATTTGATCTGTTTCGTGGATTAAAGAATGAAAGTACAAGAGAGATTATCGAAAGATACTGCATTTTGCTTGCTAACATGAAGAGATTGAGTATTGAGAAAACTAATGAAGAGTTGATCGAAAAACTTGCTGATGCTTTGCCATACGAGACTTGGGGCACATATCTCATGATGCTTAGAAACAAGAAAGGTTTTAGCAGTTTGACACTCAGCAAGTTCATTGAAAAGATCGAAGCTCAAGAGATGGAGCAACGAAAGATTATTCGAATGAAAGATTTCGATGGTGAACAGGATATTGGGTTGTATTACAAAGCAGGGGTGAATGAGAAGTCTACAAATTTATCTCCAAAAATAGAAACTGCTTACAATGCCAAGAATTCTTCTGGAAGTTCATCATCAGGATCAAACAGTAAAACGAATTTCTCATCATTTCCATCTTTTGATCTGAATGTTTCAACAACAAGAAATGGCAAAAAGCTTCAGTGCAACATTGTACTGAATTTGGAGAATGATGAAGACTATTCAGCAGAAATTGCTAAGAGTCACATGTCTTTGTTGGGAACTGTATTGGAATCTTATGGTAGTTTTGTTGCAGGTCGAATCGGGAATCCAATGTTGACAAAGGAAGATTACGACCAGATCGATGCTGAAGAGATGGAACCGATGGACATAAAATGGTGCTTGGCCAGCGTATTGAGGAGAGCTGAGAAATTCAAGCAAATCACTGGAAGAGATGATCTTCGTGAGGCTAGTACTTCTACTTTAGGTTTTGACAAATCTAAAGTCACTTGTTTTCGTAGCAGGGAAAAAGGACACTTCAAGAGGGAGTGCAAAAACCGCGAAGCAAGTGGAGCTCAAAATCCATTCAACAACAATAATGATTATTACCGAAAAGCCATCTACCATCAAGTTGCTCAACAACCATCTCAACAACAACAACAACATCAGGCACAAACTGCACATGGAAGACACATTATTGAAGACTCTGGAAAGAGAGCTTGTGCAGTTAATCAAGATTCTTTAAAGAGAGTAAATGGTAGTGCTTTGATAATAGATCAAGATGACGAAAAGTTACCTGAAGGATTTAGTTGGGCAAATTTCACATGGGATGATTATGTTCCTGATCAAGATACAGCTCACAAAGTTTTTGTTGCCAAAGTTGAAGAAGATAGTGATGATGATCGTGAGTATTGGGCGAGAAAATTCAAAGCTGATATGAAACTGATTGCTGAAAGTGACAGTGATGATGAAAAGGTTAAAAAGAAGAAGAAAAAGGTCAAGACTCCAGTGAGCAGTGATGACGAAGAAATTCCAGTGATAAAAAGGAAAGTAAAGGTTGAAGTTGCAAAGTTCAAAGTTGATGAAGAAGTTGATGCAAAGAAGATTCCAGTAAAGTGTGAAAATTGTGAAGCTGTGAAGAAGCAGAACAGTACACTGATCTATAACTTGAATAGTTTGAAGGAATCTTACGATGTACTGAACAAAGCAATGAACCAATACAATCTAACTAGTGAAGAACAAGCAACAGCGATGAAAACACTTCAAGGAGCTTTTATAACAAAGCAAAAAGTGGTGAACAATTATATTGAGAAGTGTGCTGTGCTAGAACAAAAGTTGGAGTTACAAAGAATTGAAACTGAAAGAGTTAATCGTTTGTTGAAAAGTTACTCATGTACTTCTTATGTCATTGACTGGATTTATCCAACTGTTGAAGGGATGAAGGCATTTGAAGAGAATGAAGTAACTGAAGAAAAGAATGATGATGGAAAAGTGGCTGAAGAAAAGACTCCAGAAAAGAAGAACAAGAAGAAGAGTGATACAAAGAAAAAGACTGACAAGAAGGATTCTGGTAAGAAACAAGATGTCGGTTATAACAAATGTCCACCCCCGCTAGAAAATGGATATTTGCCCAGGAATCCAAATCAGGAAAGAGTCGAAAAAGCAACAAATTTACAATGGGAGTCAGAGTCGTCAGTCAATTTACCAGAAAATATTGATGTCGTGTTTACATCATCTGACACTGATCATGAGTCCGAGTTAATAAAGAAAGTCGTCGATCAGGTGTTGGATAAAGATGAAACTGAGGAGTCAAAGTTGGAGTCAAACTCAGAGTCAAAGTCAGAGTCAGAGTCAAAGTCTGGTTCAGAAAGTTCGAGTTCGACAGTCAACAGTTCAAAATCTTCAGTTAAAAGGGTTTATAACAAAGAATTCCTGTTATCAAAATCTAATTTGAGTGACGAAACATTCAAAGTTGCATATACATTGAATGATTCCGACAAATTATATTCTGATGAGGAATTTCCAATAAGAGGTGTAAAAACTGATATGATAAAAAAGGTTTTCAAACTTACAGAAATTAATATTTCTGAAATAAAAGATTTAAATCTTAATGGTAAACCTAAATCTTACACCTCAAGAGTTCAACAAAGATTAAACAAGAAAAAGGGTTATAGTTCGGGTTCTGGTTTTCATAAGAAACCAAACCCTAACCGTAATTTCAAAAAGAAAGGTCTTGGATTTACTCCAACAGAAAAACAGAAAAATGAAAAATATGTTCGTGATTTTAAATCAAAAATGACATTCGTTTCAGGTACATCAGCAGAAGAAGAAGAAAAGAAAGAATTCTGGAGACAATCGAACAAAGAATTCCTTGCAAAAAAGCAAGAAGAGATGAAATTTGCTGATCAGACGAAAGATACGAGAGCCTGTTTCAAATGCAACACTGTTGGACATATTGCCAGAGATTGTTCTAAGGCAATACCATCAAAACAGGGAGTTTCTCGTAAATTCAAAGAGAAAGTGATTGAGTTTGAACCACCAATTGACCGAACCAAATTATTCAAAAATTCTACTTTTGAATTTGGTGAATGTTCAAACAAGTTTTACAACAAAAGAGCTAAATCTGACAACCAGAAATGGGTTGTTAAAAAGTCTGGAAGTAGTTCTAGCGATGATTCTGATAGGTCAAAATCAGAGGAGCTATCTTCTGGCGATGAATCTGATTCCATAAAATCAGAGGAGCCACAGGTTGTTTCAAAAAGTGAAAAATCAGTTCTGACTGTGGATGATGATAATTTTCCGCCACTTCGGGCTGAAAATTTTAAGAAGAAAATTGGTAAAGTTGAAATATCAAACCAATTTTATGATGATAACAAAGTTTTTGATGTTGAAAAAGCTTTTAACCCCACTGTGAAACACATTTTTGGTAAAATGATTGATCGAAAAGTCAAAGGGGTTAAAGAGTTTTACGAGAAGAAGATGCAGAAAGATAAAGTTGAACCATCCCTGGTTTGTGACTGGGATGGTACATACTACGAACAGTAAGTCTGTGGACTTGCCGGAGATCCCAAGTTGGTAATCGTGGATCATGAATCGACATCATTCTTTGTATTTGATTGTGTTTTTGGTACAAGTGGTAAATCAAGGACATTAATTTGTACTTGATTTTCTACAAGTGGTTGGTAGACAATGTGATGAATCAAACCCCTAACTTTACAAGTGGTAAAAACAAATTTATTTTCCGGAAAAACCATTTGATTAAAACAAACTTAAGTGTTTTGAAATCAATGGGAAAATAGTTTGTTGTAAGGGAGAGTTCTGATTGTTTATGCCAAGTGGATGGCGATTTGAGGCAATTCGATATCAGTTGTCATATTATTGTACAGTTTGTTTTCAAATTTCTTAAAATGTGTTTGCATTTTAGGGGGAGTAAGAAATTTTAGAAAATCCAAAAACATTTGAAATTTGAAAAAGACAAAAACATGATAAAATGAAAATGAGTTTTGTTGCATAAAAGAGGAAATGATAGTACATCAGTGGACTATCACAGCACGCTAAAGAATTGGAAAGTTAAAAAGTGATAAACGGTCTCACTGATGATGTGTCAGTAGGTTTTTACACATTTAGTAGATTGTGACTAAATATAAATATAAATTTCAAACTTGCTTATATCCTGGGGAAACATCTCTCGGATATATGGGTAACCCTCGAAATCTCGTTTGAAAGGTCTCATAATCTGATATACTAGGTCTTTATACTCAGTGATATCTGGGGTATTATTCCGGGACTTCTGCTGAATGGAAGTTCTGACCTAGTCCTCGAATAATACTTTCTGCAATGCTTGAAACATAGCATCACCCTCAGCATATATGATAAGACAATAAAATTGCTTAGCAATGCTGTTGTAAAAAGATCCTCTAAAGGGGACACACCCAAAAGTTGAGTCATGATCTCTCTGCTGAACGGTAGTTCTGACCTGAGCTCTCATGATTCTTCAAAATTTATTAACCCATACAGATATCATTTGTGTCATAATTACCTGTAAGACTGAATATCGGGATCTGGATACGGGAGTATATTCTGAGGTGGGACACGCGATTGAGTTTAAGTGCTTAAGTCATTAATATCGTATCTCGAAGCAATTGAACTTTGTGTGAGAATTTAAGTGGATCAGTATACTGACAATCTAAGTGAATCGTTTAGAACTTAAAATGATTAAAGCTTAACGGTGTTGGTGATTTGTCTCAAAAACTGATATGATCCTCTTACACAAACTCACAAAAATATTGTTTGTAAATATTTCTTTATTGCATTTCATTCTATTCGAAATCCAAAAAGATTTTAGTGTGTTTTAGCATAAATTTTGAAAAATCCAAAAAGATTTTCGACAACTGGTGTTGAAGAGCTGATTTTTTCATAATTCCGAGTGCTAAACATGATGAACATATGGTTTGGGTGAAAGTATTTGAGGATTGTTGAAATAAAATGAGAAGATGTTTGAAATGAAAATGATATTTCTGCAAGTGGTTCATCAGAGACTATAAATGTTGAATCATTTTAAAATTTGTTCTACTAGTGGTCATCAGAAAATTTACTTCTGGGTTAAGAATGTGCAGGTGTAGCCAGGTTTTGATCTTGAACCTGAAGATAGAGTGCCAGGTTCCGATATCTGAGGACTATATGATTTCAACAAGCCAGACTGCGATCCCAGCATATTGAAAGGGGGAGTCTGAAGATATTCTAGTAGAGATTGCTTGTGGGGAGTCTGCTGATGATGAAAAGAGAAGAGAGAAGATTTGAGGATAATTTCAACGTCAAATACTTCAAAGAGTTCGAGAGGACTGATAAAGACTGAAGATGCAAAGACTCGACACTTAAGACTCGTCAACATCTGAGGGGGAGTTTGTTAGTGCATACATCTGTCGTCTTCGTCTTATATCGAGTCTCGGACTGAAAGTTTAAAGAGTGCCTGAAAGTTTGAACATGGCTGCTAGTTTGAAGAGGTCGAGTTTGAAAGTGACATCAAGTTTGAAGAGTGTCAAGTTTGAACGTGTCGTGACCGTTTGAAGGTGGCCTGTCACTTTCAAACTAGAGGGTTTAGTCGTGACCGTTTGAAACTGGTCATGTCAGTTTCAAACAGGAGGGTGTCAGTTTCAAACGGGAGGGTCATCTCCTATAAATAGGCTTCAAACTTTCACCATTTGTAACTTTCCGGCTTGTACAACGAAGTGCTGCCGAAGTGTTGTCAGGTTGTAAAACGTTCCGAAATCAATCATACAACAGTTTAAAGTGTATTACTTGCTGAATTGAACTCAGTTTCTTAGTTTCTGCCTCTGAAACTGAGATAAACTCTTCTGAACGACTCATTCGGGTCTGAAAACGATCCTTCAGATATCTGTACATAAATTAGGTAATGCGAGGGCCGAGGGATCTCAGGTCGATACTTCCGTATACACAGAGAGATATCAGCTTCGACTTTACGGTATGTCCCCTTTAGAGGATCTTTTAGCTACAACAGCAGCGACTATCAATTTTATTGTTTCATCTGCATGCTGAGGGTTTATGCTATGTTTCAAGCATTTGTGGAAAGTATTATCCAAGGACTAGGTCAGAACTACCGTTCAGCAGAAGTCCCGAAATAATACCCCAGACATCATTGAGTATAAAAACTTGTATATCAGATTATGAGACCTTTCAAACGAGATTTCAGGGGTTACCTATATATCCAAGTAGTGTTCCCCACGAATTTCACAAGTTTGAAACTTTAAGTTTATATCCCGAATAAATCTACTAAATGTGCGAAAACCTATCGACACATCATTAGTGAGACTGTTTAACTCATTTAAACTTTACAAATCTTTAGCATACTGTAATAGTCTAGCCGATGTACTATCATTTTCCCTATATACACAAGCTCTTTTTCATATTTTATCATGTTTTTGTATTTTTGCATTATTTACTGTTTTTGTATTTTCTGAAAAATAAACTATATACATCTATCTACTCCCCCTAAATACCAAAACAAGTAAAAAATCGACAAACCATTGCAGATTGTTTCTCGTCTTCATCCGCAACAGTACTCTCATCAACGCCAATTATGCCATCCAACACTGAAAGAAGCTTCATACCATTCAGTTTTAACAAATATTTAAAACGATTTTTATCAAAAGCTTTGGTATGTAAATCAGCTTTCTGTTCGTCAGTGTGGATTTTCTCAATTCGTATCAACTTTTTCTCAAAGCAATCACGAATAAAGTGATGACGAATTTCTATGTGTTTAGTTTTAGCGTGATGTACTGGATTCTTTGTTATATTTATCGCAGCCTCATTATCAACAAAAAGAGGTGTGTTAAGAAACTGCAAACCGTAATCGCGCATCTGTTGCTGTATCCACAGGATCTGAGAGCAGCAACTGCTAGCAGAAACATACTCCGCTTCACATGTAGATAACGCCACAGACGTTTGTTTCTTACACTGCCAGGTAACCAATCTAGGACTAAAGAACTGGCATCCTGTAGTTGTTGACTTTGAATTGACTTTGCAGCATCCGAAATCCGAATCGGAATACCCTTCGAGCGTTAAGTCGCCTTTCCTAGGATACCACAACCCCAATGAAGGAGTTCCTTTCAGGTAGCGCAATATCCTCTTCACAATAATCATATGCGAAGCTCTCGGGTTAGATTGATATCTTGCTACGAGGCACGTTGGGTACATGATATAAGGATGTGAAGCAGTTAGGTACATTAAAGAACCTATCATGGAACGATAAAACGTTTCATCAGCCCTGTCTCCGGTGAGATCTGGGTGAATCCCATGATTTGTTGCAAGCGGGGTAGCAGCTGGAGTAGAACTTGACATCCCAAATTTCTCTAGAATATCATGAACGTACTTCGTCTGATGAATGAAAATTCCCTCAGGAAGTTGTTCAACTTGTAGACCCAGAAAGAATTTCATCTCCCCCATTGATGACATTTCGAATTTTTTCTTCATCACTGATTCAAAATCTTTGCATAGATTTTCATTTGTCGACCCAAAGATTATATCGTCCACATAAATCTGAACTATCAGAAGATGACCATCGACCTCTTTAGTGAAGAGAGTGGCATCCACTTTTCCACGAATGAACTTGTTGGCTAGTAGGTGTTGAGACAAAGTCTCGTACCAAGCTCTCGGGGCCTGGTGTAAACCATACAGCGCTTTGTCCAATAAGTAGACCTTGTTTTTGTGGATTGGATCGGTGAAGCCCGGTGGCTGTCCGACATAAACCTCCTCTTTTACCTTCCCATAGAGAAAAGCCGATTTTACATCTAACTGATATACTTTAAAGTTCTTCCAAGACGCAAATGCAAGGAAAATTCTGATCGCTTCTAGTCGTGCCACAGGAGCATAGACTTCTGTAAAATCAATCCCCTCCTGTTGACTAAAGCCTTGAACAACGAGTCAAGCTTTGTTCCTTATAACAACTCCTCTATCGTCTCTCTTGCACTTGAACACCCACTTGGTGTTAATTTTCCTCTGACCATCTGGTAAATCCACTAACTTCCACACTCCCAATTTCTCGAATTGACTAAGTTCCTCCTGCATTGCATTGATCCAAGAGTCTCCAGTAAGCGCCTCTTTGTAAGTTCTTGGTTCAACCTGCGAGATAAAACAACTCAATGAGAATTCAGTTTGCAAAGGAGCAACTTTTGTATAAAAACATGTAAGCCCTTTATCAATCTGATTTCGAGTGCGAACGCCTGTCTGCAATTCTCCTATGATCAACTCCTCTGGATGATATGAAAAAGTTCGCGGCATCACTTCACTTGGAACATCTACATTTCCCTCCAGATTAGTAACATTCTGCTCTGCATCTTGTTCACCAACTTGGTTTGTTTGACTTGAAATCTGAATTTGCTCCCCCTCAGAATCTGAATCACCATGATCAAAGACTCGCATGTTTTCAGCTTCTTGATTATCATCCTGAACCGACTGATTATCCTGAGCAACTTCATTCTGTTGGACATCATCATGTTCACCAGCATTACTTGGACCTGCTTCATCGTCATTTGAAGTTTCCCGTGGTCTTCTAGAATACTCGGCTGGGAACCTTAGCTGTGACTCATATTCACGCAAAATATCCAACTCCTCAAAGAAATCTTCATCTTCCTCTGATTCTTCTCTCATGTCAAACGAATCCCACAGTTTGTCATAATGATAACGCCATGAATCTCCAGGATTCTGCGGCGGCATAGTATAACCTTGACATTCAACATTTGCAGCTTCAATAATCCGCTTCTCACTTGGAACGAAGACACGTCGCATCGGATTTGCATAACCAACAAATATTCCCTCAATGCTCTTCGGACCAAACTTTCCATGAGGCTCTATAACAGTACAGGGTGACCCGAACGGTTCTAGATACTTCAAATTCGGTTTGCGGTTATTGATTAGCTCAAAGCATGTTTTGTTGAACTTCTTGACAGTGAGAACCCTGTTGAGCGTATAGCATGCGACAGAAATAGCTTCAGCCCAAAAATTTATCGGTAACTTAGAATCTGCGAGCATAGTTCTAGCCGTCTCGATTAGTGTCCGGTTTTTGCGTTCTGCAACTCCATTCTGCTGCGGAGTGTACAGAGCACTAAACTCATGCAATATACCTCTTTCATCACAAAATTCTTCCATCTTACTGTTCTTGAATTCAGTACCATTATCACTTCGAATTCTTTTGATACGTCGTTGGTACAAATTCTCAATCTTTCTGAACAGCGCCATCAAATTGTCAAATGTTTCATCTTTCGTTTTCAATAAAGAAACCCACGAAAATCTGGAATAATCATCAGTAACAACCAAACAGTAGTAATCTCCTGTAATACTTTTGACATTCACAGGACCAAACAAATCCATGTGAAGTCTTTCCAGAGGTCTTGAAACTGAATTGACTTGCTTTGTAGGGTGTGACTTTTTCTTCTGTTTGCCTTTAATACAACTAATGCACTCCCCTTCCAGATGAAAACCTTTGACATGAACTCCAAGAACTAAATCATTGTGCACCAAGTGATTCATCTTCCTTAGGTGAATATGCCCCATCTTGCGGTGCCACAATCTCGATTCTTTCTCAGTTGCTCTAGACACAAAACAATGTGCTTGACCTGTTGTTGTCGTTAGTACAGTCATGTCCAACACATATAAATCATTCACTCTAGGTGCCCGCATGATAATCCATTCTTCAGGAACAACAAATCCTGGTTTCAAGATCAAACATTCTTTATCAGTGAAATGAGTAGTATACATATTGTCACAAATCTGGGAGATACTAAGCAGATTGTTCTCCAGCTCAGTAATGTAGTTAACTCTTTCAAACGTCACAATCCCATTGGATAACGTTCCTTCACCAATAATTCTACCACCTTCATGACCAGCAAATCCTACGTAACCACCATTGATATTTCTCACATCATACAGCAACGCAGTCTTCCCTGTCATATGTCGAGATGCTCCACTATCCATGATCCATCTCGATACAAGTTTTGGAAGATCCTACACATAACAAACTATGACTTAAACAACTTCAATAAAGATGCCGATTCATGCTTCGCGAACAAGGAAGCTCCGGCAATTCAAACTGTTTAGTCGAACATGGAGTCCACCCAGGCCTCATCAGCCTTAGGTGTAACCTTGACTCTCCCAATTTCAATTTTGAAATTTTCAGCCTTAAGAGGTGGAAAATTTGCATCATAATCAACCGAAATTGATTCTTCAGCCTTTTTCAGTTCAGAAGTTGAAATTTTCATCTCTGTTTTTGGTTTCCAAACTTGTTGAGATAATGCAACCCGTTTATAAAACTTGTCGTTTTTAGTTACCACTTTCTTTACGGGTTCATTTTTCACTTTGATGTTGTAATTTTTCACATTCTTTTTCTCAACAACGATTGGTGCTTTACCCTTTTCGTCAACTTTCTTCTTTTGAATCTTCACAGTTTCAGTCTTAGACTTCACATTGGTACACTTTCGTGCAATGTGACCAACTTGATTACATCTGAAACATGTTCGAGTATCAACAACTCGACTTGAGCCTTCAGACTGATACTGTGAAACTCTTTTCTCAAAAAACTCTTTATTCGATTTTGAAAAAATCTCATTTTCCTCATCAGAAAGTGAACTTGAACCGTTCACAAACACTTTCTTTTCAGCAAACCTTTTGTTTTGAAAACTCTTTTTATGATAACTCTTACCACCCTTATATCTACCCGACCAATTGTTTCGGTTGTTATTATAAAAACGTGGTGGCACAACAGGCTTTTTGTAATAAGCTTTATCTTTCTCAAAATTCATTTGCCTTTTTGTTTGTTTCAACCTGTTCACTTCTGACAACTCAACTTCAACCAATTTGAAAACATTTGTCAACTTTTTCACATTAACATTCTCAATGGGAAACTCAGAATCCGAATACAACTTATCAGATCCAACCATCTTGTACATCACAAGACCCGGTTCATCACTTAAGTTGGTTTTGGATTTTGGTTTCTGAATGTATTTGTCCAAGAAACATCCATCTTCCTCAGTAGTGTCACTATCCATTTTTAGCACATTTTCAACAACACCTTTTACAATATCATTTTGAACACTATCATCATTGGAAGATGTGAACATGACATCAATTGAATCCGGAAATTTAACTTCACTTTCTTCCTCAATTTCAACCAACCCAGATTGCTTTTTCGTGTAATTATCAAAAACAGGTGGTGGAACTTGATGAAAACCCACCCCAGTTCCATCAGAATACACATCTTCGCCTGCTTTGTCTTTCCCGATGGGTTTAGGAATAATGTGTTGCAAAACAAAGCTTGCGGAGCTGTAACTGTTAAGCTTCAACTGGATTCGCTCGTTTTCGATTTCAGCCTCTTGAAATTTAAGTTTCAGTTTAGCGATTTCATCCAGTTGTTGGTTGATTGATTCTTCTTTTACTCTAAGCACAACTTTTAGATGTTCATTTTCTTTAAAAGTTTTACCATTTCGATCATCACTATCTTTCATTGTGCTTTTTAGTTTTTTCAAACTTTTCAGAAATCTGACGGTTTTCAAGAATTAACCTTTCATTTTCTTGTTTAATTTTGTCATGATCAATTTGGCTAGTTAATTCTCTTATCCGTTCAGTTGAAGCTTTAACTGTTTTGTCACGATCAAGAATCTGATTCTCAACGCTTCTGACCTTTGGTGTCAGATCATCAACTTTCTTCCCGTTGAGATACGTGACTGTTTTACAAAATTTGCACTCTCTGTTGCAATTTTTGCAATCAGCATTTCCATCAATTTTCTTACCTGACGCATTTGTTGACAATTTTGAACTGACCTGGCTTTTTGACTCAGACACGGAGTTAGAGTCTACCTCAAGTGCTTTAGCAGCCAGCACTTTGTCAGCCATTTTTCTGAGGTTCTCTTCAGTCAACTCCTGCGTTGTGTCAATAACTCCAGTATCAACTTTCTTTGATTTCTCCTGCTCTTCTTTCCCCTTTTTCTTTTTCTCTTCTTTCTCTTTCTCGTCTCCAGTTCCCCACCATTTATTCTGCCAGTACTCATCCTCTTCTTTGTACTGCTGGATTATGGCTTCGATATCAAGCGTTTTGTCATCGATCGCAATATTTCCATATTCATCAAGATAACATTCTCTGTCCTGATCCCATCTATTTGCTCTCCTTGCTTCCAGAAAGATACGAGAAATTCTAATAATTTTGTTTTCAGCAATCATTTTTCTGTATTGATATTTCTGCTCTTCAGTTCTATCGTCTTTCCACGGAATAGGTTCGTCGTTTTTCGCCATGAATGCGTAACCAACCGCATCTTCCTCTGGTAGAACCTCTTGACTCCAATCATACCCTTCATCATCATAAATCACCGCAAGAGCTCTAGATTTCTCTTTGTTGTCTTCAACCTGCTTCAATCTAGGCGGCTCGGATTTATTCTGATGATAAATTGCCTTCTTATAGTAATCATCTCTGAAAGGGTTCTCCGACTCATCAGCATAAGCGTTTCTGCATTCTCGTTTGAAGTGACCTTTCTGCTTACACTTGAAACAAGTCACCTTGGACTTATCGAACCCCAATTTGGTAGATGGACCACCAATTGTTTTTCTGCCAGTAATTTCCATGAAACGCTGTGCTCGACGAACAGGACTTGCCATAGCCCAACGAATATCGATTAGCTCCATTTCCTCAGGATTAATCTGATCATAATCTTCTTTCATCAGATTGGTGTTGCCTATCTTCCCAGCTACCAACCCTTCATACGATTCCAACACCGATGCTAGGAAGATCATCTGCTGTTTGGCCGAATCCTCATCAAAATTTTGAGCATTCTTCAAATCTATTGCAATGTTGCATTGAAAACGATTCTTTGCATCAGAATGACTTGTAGATGATGAAGATCCACTGTGATAACCACTGTGATTTCCACTGCTTTGACCACTTTGACTTTCTTTGCTTGATGTGGACACATTCTCAGCAGAAAACGCCGTCTTGGGAGAATTTGCTTTCGGCATCATGCTTTTTGGATAATAAAAATCCAAATTCTGTTGGTAAGATGAGTGATTGACTTTAAATGTCTTCTTAAGTTCCAACTCGTGACTCTCGAGTTTCTCAATCAGGAAATCTGGTGTTAACACTTCTGGTGCTTTGATAGTATTTTTCAGCATCAGCGCATAATATCTCCAATCCATATCGTCTGGCAACGAATCGAACAACTTGTCTACTTGCTCATCATCAGGATACTTTATTCCATGTCTAGCTAACTCTAGCTTCAGATGTCCAAACCTCTCGATCATTTTTGACACCGATTCGTTCTTTAAACACCCAAACATATCAAACTCTTTCCTAAGAAGTTTCTTTTTGTTTTTCTTGATTTCTTCACTACCTATACATTTCTTTTCTAGTTTTTCCCAAAGATCTTTTGCATTTGAATAATCGATCAAGGCAATAATGTCTTCCCGGACGGACTGAAATAACAATGCCACACACTTTTCTTTTCTAAAATTTCACCATTTTTGTTTCCATTGGCATAACCGTTTTTCAAACTCTTCCAACTGGGAAATGCAAATGCCATCAACCAATCTTCAAACTTTCTAGACCACCGACTGTATTCCTTGATAGCCATTAACTTTGGAGGTTTATTGAACGTTCCGAATGCACTTTCCGATTCCCAAGCTTCTTTTTTCCTCTCTTTTGGAAAATTCTCATTGTTGTTGCTAGACGAAGAATCATCATTTCCGGAATCTCCAGCGAATGCGTACATGTCGCTAAACGGGTTCAAGAATATGTCATCCATCTTGAATGTACCTTGAAAAACAATCAAACGCTTAGAAAAATTTTGATTTTGAGAAATATCAATTTCAAGCGAAAACTGTTCAAGCGAAACAGCTTGTATTTTTACTATACAAGCGAAATGGTGAACAAATATATAAAGTTCAAGCGGAACAGGACAATCTGAAGCGAAACCTCCTATTTCGCTTGAACTTTCAAGCGAAATGGTTGAAACAAGTTCAACAGTTCAAGCGAAAACCAAGTAAACTAGTTCGCTTGAAAATTTTCAAGCGAAATGGTCTGTATTTCAAGCGAAACCGATTATATTCAAGCGAAATGCTTATCTTTTAAATGAAAATGTCCTATTCAAGCGAAACTACGAAGATCAATGTCAAGCGAAAGGCTGTTTTAATCCATTTTTCACAAGTTTTAATCCGAATTTTAATCTGATTCTTTGTAGGCTTTGTCAAAACTATGTTTTACACAATATATGTGAAATTCAGGCCATTTCAACCGTTAGAACTCGTTCAGATCAGAAAAGTATGAAAAGAAGTGAGTAGAGAGTAGAGAATCCGATAATATCAAGCTGCTATGGTATGTCGTCCTGAGCTCTGATACCACTTGTTGGACCGTTTTACGACCTTGAAAAGTCAGTTAAGGCAGTTCATCTTTAAATACTAGAGCGGAATCAACGTAAAAGAAGTCATGACAGCTAGTTTCCTTTTAATCTATCTTTTCTGATTGATTTTTGTGCTTTTACAATGTATTCTGAAGCAAATCCGGCAGCACCTTCTCTTACACACACATACAAGTTCGCTTCAAATGAACAACACACACCCCTATATATAGGCATCTTGGGTTTCGCTTGAGTGTGCCAGCCCAAGGGGTTTCGCTTGAGAACAGTTTCAAGCGAAACTGTATGATGATGATGAATAGGTTTCGCTTGAATCTGCCAAGACACACTTTCAAGCGAAAACCCTATCTCAAACATGATCTAAACCTAATTTCGACCCTGTTGTGTGTTCATTCAATCCTATCTATACAAAAGACTTGTATAAGACAAAGTTAACAGACACTAAGTGCACCAACACCATATATGAAAAATTCTCATTTTTTAGCTATAAAGGCATAATGGTCAAAATCAAGCATAATAACGAAAACAAGCAAATAACTCATATTTCTAATATGATTGTGTAATATAACCTTATAGCGTTATGCTACATAATAATATGATCCTAACAGAACCAAAAATCAGTAGCAAACTAATCTAATTCGGTTCATAATCGAAAGTCAACGAAGAAGTCAAACTTCGTGACTTTCGGTTGTGAACCGACCCTAAAACTGGAATTGACGAGCCGAACATGGTTACACATATTCTAATAGTTATTACCAACTTGTTTAAATTATAAAACGTATTTTAGAATACTTCTAAACACATATCGCAATTATTTCAAAAAGTGCCCCGTTGACTTTTTAAAACAATATTACGTTGACTCATCAATTGACCAAGCAAACATGATTTTTAGGAGGTGCCCTTTTGAGGGTTTAACACCTACCTAATTACGATCACATAGCCATGTTCGTTGCGAACAATGGCTCGACCATTTATGGTCTTACTAAAAGTCAAAGCGTTTATCGTAAACGCTTGACTTTCCGGTTTTAAAAGCCAAATAAAATAAACTAGTCATGAAAGGACACTTACAAATGGTCCCATGGACTGAATAGAACTCAAAGGATGCTCCAAAAATCTAGGAACTTCCAGGAATTGAGAAATAGGAATATATGGAATTGAAAGTGCAAATGAATTATGAAAACCCAACATCTATTTATAGTGTTTGTGATTAGATTGGATGATTGCCAAGTGTTGGAGGGGATCATGAGATGATTACAGGTGTAAAACCAGCTTCTAAAATCTGTATAAGATGCCCCTAGATTTGTTTAATGGTTTTGTGTGGGAAAACAAGAAAGAAAAACCAACAAAATTAAAGAAAATTCAGCAACTGGGCTGTTGTTTCTATTGCTGGCGGCCCGCGAACACAGCAGATCCATGGGTCGTGGCCCGCGACTCTATCCGGCCCAGCTCCATAGTTTTGTTGTTTGGCAGTTATGGTCCCTCACACTAGATTTAATGGTTTACCTAAAATTGTTCAGCAAGTAATAAAAAAGCAACTTAATAAAACAACTGCTGCTGCTGTTTGTTCTTTAGAAGCCCACGAAGGGCAGGCCCATGTGGGCTCGCGGCCCGAAGCAGCCTAGTCCAGGTTTGATGTTTGACAGTTGACACATTTGGTCCCTGTTATCTCTTGAGGGTTATTTAAACTTTCATTACTTGTCATTTTTAGCACACTAATGTTTATTCTTATATAAAAATTGATATACGGCACAATGGCTCATCGTAGTCACTAGTAGGCATACTCGAAAGTACGTCCAAGCATTACGGAGTTCCTGGTTCTTTTAAAAGATTACTCAAAAGTGTAGTTTCGCGTATTGACACTTTTAACCTCTTAATTTGTGAACTCGCGCGCATTAACGCGAAACGGCATAAAAGTCTTATATGGCCAGTATTAGGCACTCCCGAGGGTATGACTGAACATCGCGAAGTTTCCAGTTCGCTTAAATGGTCATTCTAATGCGCAAACTTGGGCGTATTATCGTTTTATAGCATCAAACCCTATGTAACCCATATTAGGCATTCATGTGAGTGTTATCAAACATCGGAATGCTTCGGGTTCGTTAAAAGGTCATTCAGAGGTATAATTAAACATGTTGACGCTTTTAACCCCTTTAACTTGCAAACTTGCGCGTAACATCACTTATTGGCATAAAAGCCTTAGATGGCCAATATTAGGCATTCCCGAGAGTATAATCAAACATCATGAAGCTCTTGGTTTGTTAAAAGGTCACTCAGAGGTAAGAATTAACATGTTGACATTTTTCACCCTTCGACACTCAAATTTTCAATTAATTACACAAACGGCTCCTCTCGACCAATGAGTGGCTTTATTATAATTATGAATACCGTGTATTGTTATTCAGACGCTTAGTTTAAGCATGTTAACACTTTTAGTCCTTTCACATTCAAAGTTTTCAATTTTTCGCAAAAAAATTAGTCCTTTATAGTCAACATTTGACTTCATTAGGGTTTAGTACACGTGTCAACACATCATCGGTCGCGATTTTACGAGGTGTTACAATTCAAGCAATGGATTACTACATGGTAGATTATGACTACTAACATTATGATGATTATGAGGAACCATATTGTACCATATGTGGTAAATCTCATTTGTTACCTTTTTCAACCATCAACCTCATACACAACATATGAGGAACCAAGGTTGGAGCTCCCGAAATCAAGCTTTGATTTGGACACTCCAGCATTTGAAACGTACAAGACACCCCACAATCGTCCTCGAAGCCGAAAGCCTCATACAAAGTCTCAAGATCTTAGAATTCTTGATCAAGCAATCTCGTGCAAGAGAAGAGAACCTTTGTACCAAAGAGGTGATCATAGAAGAGGTAAAACCTCAAGAGCCGATAAAAGAGGAACCACTCAAAGAAAACCCAACACATGAAAATGAGAAACCCGAGCCAAGCCATTCGAAAGGTAAGTCCTTAAAGGTAAATTTCAAAGAGGAACAAAAACACCTCTAAGAAATACACATCCTACAATCTTCTCTTGAAAATCATAGTTTGGTTCCATCTCATGCTATGTTTTTAAAAGAGTTAACCACTAATCCTACCATCCAAAAAATAGGAATTGTTAATTTAACTAAAGATCAATCAAACTGATACAAGATGAATAAAATGGATTAAACATAAAACCGGTAACATGTTTCATTCAATACATCTATATTAGTAACATCTCAATAGACAAAGATCTTTGTGTTAACATAATGCCTAGCTACATATTCGAAAGATTAGGTATTGGTGATTTTGTTCTGATCAAACTACCTATCCTCTTGGCTAATCGAAAAATTAAACATGCTAAAGGAGTGATTGAACACGTTCTTATTTAAACAAACCAAACGATTGTACCAACCAACTTCGTCATCTTAGATGATGCTCCATGCGTGTTGGGACAACCTTCATTATAACCCATCAAGCTTTGCTCAAACAAAAACAACATGATCTTCACACTAAACATGGGGCCGACAAACGAATTTTTAATATAAATAAATCAATGAAATATCCTATCGGCAATGACGACCCCTTGTTGGAAGATGAAGTTGAACCACCCGATACGGAGGAACAAAATGACCAATTCGTCGAAGAGGAAGCCGCAACCGAACAAATTGTTTCGGCCATCGACCGCGATGACGAACCAATGACTAAACCATCCATAGAAGACCCACCTTCTCTTGAAGTCAAAGAACTTCCAAAAGGTTTAGAATACACATTCTTAGATAACAAAGGTATACTTCCCATCATCATTTCCTCGTATCTCACTTCTCAAGAAAAAAAATATTACTTAATTTGCTTAAAAAACATAAAATGGCAATTGCATGGAAACTAATGAAAATCAAAGGAATTAAGCCTTCCATGTGCACACACAAAATTATAATGGAAGACGACTACAAAGCGGTAATCCAACCATAAAGAAGGGTTAATCCCAACGTCCAAGAAGTAGTAAAAAAAGAAGTCATCAAACTCTTAGACGCCGGACTTATCTACCCCATTTCCAATAGTCCACGGGTAAGTCCCGTCGAAGTCGTACCGAGAAAAGTTGGAATGATGGTTGTGACCAACATAAAAAATGGGCTCATACCAACAAGAACCATCACCGGATGGAGAGTTTGCATTGACTACAGGAGACTCAATGAAGCCACAAGAAAACACCATTTTCCTTTACCCTTCATTGATCAAATGTTAAAGCAATTATCCGGTCACAAATTCTATTATTTTCTAGATGGATTCTCAGGGTAATTCCAAATTCCTATCGCCCCAGAAGACCAAGAGGAAACCACTTTCACTTGTCCCTACAGAACTTTTGCTTATCGACGCATGTCATTTGGTCTATGTAACGCACCTGCAACATTCCATTGATCTATGGTGGCCATTTTTGCATGATATGCTAGAAAAAAATATGGAAGTTTTCATGGATAATTTCTCAATCTTCAATGATTCGTTTGACCAATGCCTTGATAAGCTTGAATGAATGCTATCTGGATGCGAGGAGACTAATCTCGCCCTTAATTGGGAAAAGTGTCATTTTATGGTTACGGAGGGAATAGTACTCAGTCACAAAATATCCAACGCAGGAATGGAAGTCGATCGCGCAAACATCGATACTATTTCCAGACTACCTCCTCCATCATTCGTTAGAACCATTCAAAGTTTCCTAGGACATGCCGAATTCTATAGGCGATTTATCTAAGACTTTTCTAAAATCTCTCGACCTCTAACTAAGCTACTTGAAAAAGATGCCCCATTCATCTTTGAAAAAAATTGCACTATAACATTTCTTACCCTTAAAGATCTGCTAGTCAAAGCACCAATCATGATTGCACCAGACTCGAAACTACAATTTGAAATCATGTGCGACGAAAGCGATATTACAGTTGGAGTAGTCTTGGGGCAAAGAAAGGAAAAACACTTCCATCCCAGATATTACGCTAGTAAGACTCTTAATGATGCTCAAGAAAATTACATGATCACTGAAAAAGAGTTACTAGCTTTAGTATTTGCATTTGATAAATTCATTCCTATCTTGTGCTCTCCAAAACTATAGTCTACACAGACCACGCTGCCATCTGATACCTTTTCAAAAAACAAGATGCAAAACCACGTCTCATTAGATGGATTCTTCTCCTTTAAGAATTCGACATAGAAATAAAAGACAAAAGAGGAACAGAAAACACTGTTGCTGACCACCTGTCTCGTCTTGAAGACCCTGGTCTGTGAGGAACTCGAGAAGAACTCATCAATGAAAAATTCCCCACCGAATCCTTAGAAATGGTAGAATATAAAGAAGAACCTTGGTACGCAGATTATGCTAACTACTTAGCTAGTGGCACTATTGTCAAAGGGTTGTCCTTTCATCAGCGAAATAAATTCTTCACTGATGTAAAACCCTATTTTTTAGAAGACCCATATCTTTTCAAAATATGTGCAGACCAACTCATTCGACGATATGTCCATGGTCGTGAAGCAAGACAAATTCTTCGCCATTGTCTTGAAGAACCATGTGTGTCACACCCCGACCGTTTAAAACAACAAACCACGGCGGCAACATCGGGGAGTGGAGCGACAGAATTATTGTTTCACAACCCATGGTAATTAAAGTTTGGTTTTATTTAAATTAAAGTGTTTACATTGTCTTGAAAACAGAAAAAACATAACATAAGTTAAACTATTCTTGCTATTTTTAAGTCACTATGGCCCGAGTCCACCTAAGTGTGTCATGAACATCATCACGCATTAGCTCCTGAAACAGATGTGAAAATAAGTACGTCAGCATAAAAATGCATGCGAGATACATACGTTTTGTTGATGAAGGATTCATGACTTGTAGTTAAAAGAAATGTTTAACAAAAAGTAGGCATGAACCTTATAAAATGTTTTCGTTTATGAAATCATATGAACATCGTTATGAAAATCAAATGATATAAAAGAAAGGTGTATGGCTAAGTGAATAGCCAAGTAAAAATGAGTTTGTATAAAATATGTCGTTTGTATAAAATGTATCATGTCTTTGTCGAAGTGATTTAGATAATGCTACGATATGTAATATCATAAAAGCACTTATATATAGGAAGTAACAGCGGCGTATCCACCATGTTTTTATCATATTACACACGCCTCGTTATTTAAACCACTTACCAATAACCACCAAAATGTCTTGTTTAACTAATGTCAAATGTTCATGTATAACAATGTTTAATGTCTCAATGCCATGTGTAAATCATGTCTTGTATAACAAATGTCAAGTAACAACAACGTCTTATATGGTGAATAAAAAGTATTTACTCAAACCACATGTATATGTCAATGTATAATCAAATGTTATGTAAAACCAAATGTCATGTACAAAACAATGTTTTTGAATAAACCATAGTTTAGATCAAAAGTTATGTTTAGCAAAATCAATGCTTTATTCATACAAACATCTGTGCAGTAATGTTTATCGCATACATTCAAGCCTTACGACTGTCGGACAAACCCTTAACAAGTTTAAGGTTTATCAATTATGTATATCAGATTCTGTCATTCCCTACTTCCAAACAAACCTAGGAAGCCAGGAACGGGAGTTGTCAATTCCTATGGTACCACTACATACTACCGAACGGCGTGATCAATGTTGATGAACGTATTTTTGTCCCGTTAGACATACCAAATGTCATAGCAAATGTAAGCAGGTCATGTAAAAACCATGTACTAAGTATGCTAAGTAAACATACAAAGTAGAAATGTCCATGTAAATTAATGTGCCATATGCTGAGTAAACAAATGTAGCCGAAATGTATTGTAAATCAATGTGTCCATATGCTGAGTAAACATATGTAACAAATGTGTTTATGAAATCAATGTGCTAGCATGCTCAGTCAACATACATAGCAAAACATAATGGAAATCATGTACTATATGCGTACTAATGAACATAGCAAGTATATGTCATAAAAGCATGAAAAGCATGAAAGTAACAAGTAGGCACATGTGTATCACCCCAAAATATTTGAAAGCGGTAAAAGAGGGGACTATGTACTCACTTGATATTGCTTAATACTCTTGAAATAACAAGCAAGTAACGCTCGAAGGATCACAGAACCAAACGGCTCCTAATATTGGTAACTATGTTAATAAACCGAACCTAAATCGGAAGATCGGATAGATAGAGGTTTTGTAAACCAAATGAGTATTGGAACTCATATGATATGGTTTAACAAATCCTACATACTAAGTCGGAACCAATCCTAAGTGCTTATGACCCACTACAACTCGTTAAAGTAGTTTACACTACTTTAACGTGTCGTTCGCGCAAAAGCATGTTCGGAACCCCTAACTAGTCCTATGAAAAGTATTATATGCCTGAACATGTCTAATAACATTGCATAATCAGTTTAGATGTCAAAATTTTGGTCACATATGCTTAAAATGAAATTATGCGTAAAAAGGGCATTTTGGTCATTTTCCTAAGGCATATAAACTACCTATCATAAAACTAACTAAATGAAGTGACCATAAGGTATAACCTCGAAAGGTTATTCCCTATATAACTATGGTCACAATATATGTTTGGTTGGATCCTAATGTCACACCCCGACCATGTAAAACAACAAACCGTGGTAGAAACGTCGGGGAGTGTTGTAACAGAAGCATCGTTTCAACAACCATGGTAATTAAAGTTTCGTTTTATTGATTCATTAAGTAAATTACATTTTCTTAAAACCAAACAAACAAATTAAACATCGTCTACTATCGTTTTTATGTCACTAAGGCCACGTCCAGATCCTAAGTGAACATGCTTCCTAGCATACATCACGCAACATCACCTGAAACATATGTAAAAACAAAGTCAGCAAAGAAATGCTGGCAAGCACATAGGTGTTATTAGAGTATCGGATTCATGGCTCGTTTATATGTTGTAGTACCTCATTAGACTACAAGAGTCAATAGTACAAACCTCGTTTTGAAAAGTATATTCCAACATAATTAACCAACTCAAATCAAGTTAGTTATAGTTTATGAAATCTCGTAGCCATGATTCTTAACTCCAAAACATTTGTTTTAGTAAACCAACTCGTAAAGTATCTCATAAAAACTCGTTAATAAAACTCGTATGGTTTATATCATTTCTAAAACTTCGTTGAGTGACATCGTTTCAAAATCGTTTCCCAAGTGAACTAAATAATGACATGAAATGTAATGTAATATGATAAAAGCACTTATATATAAGATTTACCAGCGGCGTATCTACCATGCTTTTATCATGCTACACCCATCCCATTATCTAATCACTACCTATAACCAATCGTTTATCCAATTTGTTTATCTCGTTTAAGTCGTTTCGAATCGTTTAACTCGTCTCCCAATCGTATTCGTTTTAATTGTGAAACTACTTTTGGTGATCTCGCTAATAACATTCAAACCTTCGTGACTTGTCTATCTTGTTTCTCGTATTAACAAACCACCAAAGGGTAAGTTAACAATCATCAGATTCGGTCGTTACCTACATAACACCCACACATAACCATGGGTGTAGTCTGATAACGAGATTTGTCAGATCCTATGGTACCATAACCTAATACTGGTCGGCTCGGCCAAAGTTAATGAATGTCATTCGTTATGTAATTACAACCAACAAGTTCGTTCACATTATCGAAATCGTTGTTAGTTTAATATAAACCATCTTAATCGTTTTTGAAACCATCGTTAAAATGTCGAAATCGTTTTAATAAATATGAATCACCCCAAAACAATTGAAAACAGTAAAATAGGGGAACTATGTACTCACATTGAATTGAAGGGTATCCTTGATCTAAAGAACTTAGCGAAGCTCAGGCAAACCAAGGAAATTCAAGTAGTACCTAGTAATCGGATCACTAGTAAATAAATCGACACCTAAATCGGAAGATCAGATAAAATGAGGTCTTGTAAACCAAATGAGTGTTGGAACTCATGTGATATGGTTTAACAAAGCCTACATTCTAAATCGGAACCTAACCTAAGTGCTTTCGACCCGTTACAACCCATTAAGGTAGCTTACGCTACTTTAACGCGTCGTGCGCGCAAAAGCGCTTTCGAGACGTTTAACTATTCCTATGACAAGTATTATATGCCCTAACATGTTTAAATATGTTGCATAATCAGTTTAGGTGACAAAAGTTAAGTTACATATGCTTAAATTCCAATTATGCATGAAAAGGGCATTTTGGTCATTTACCTAGGGCATATAAACTACCTATCATACAACTACTTAAACTACGTGACCATAAGGTATAACCTCGGAAGTTTATTCCCTACGCAACTATGGTCACTAAACATGCTTGGTCGGATCCTAATGATCGACCAAACGGGTCGAGTTAGAAAGTCTAAGCGGTGGTTTAGACCGCTTGACTTACGACTCTAAACAAGCACTAAACTAAAAGTGACGAGCTAAGCATGTTAAAACATGCTTAACTAAGTTAGAAAACAGGTTTTGATATCAAAACAAAGTGTTTTGATACTGAGAGTAGTTTGGTTGCAAAATACGCTTAAATGCGCATTTTGACCGAAACTACGACTCGTCACTTCACCTAGTCAACGTGGTAATCAATAGATATAGTCACTAGGGACTATAACCATCGTGATTGCCCTCACATTGAGAAGTTCAAACGAACTTCTCGTTGAACAACTCATGGTCAAAGTTGAAAGTCAAACACTGTTTGACTTTCTCGCTAGGAAAGCGATAAAAGAACGAAGGAAGCTTACAAAGGGTCCTTGCTAGAACTTGATCTTATAATTCTCAGGTATAAAATTATAAAACCTCAACTTAGGGAATTTAGATCAAGTGTGAGTTGCAACAAATGAAAGGCATGGCTATATATACTTGTTGGAGGTTCATAGGATCAATCCGTGTGTTTGTGTGGCCAACAAGCATTAGATCACAACCATACAAGTGTTAGAGGCCAGCTAATTTACTTGGGAGGTGCTAACTTGGCTACCACACAAAGAAATTGCAGGAATGGCCCCTGAACTTCAATCTGCTGCAAAAACATGAGGGTTTTGTCCAGATCATATGGTGGCGTGGCGCGACAGAAAGACTAGGGGGTGGTCGCGCGATGCGAGCACCTGGCTGATAGTTTCAAAAAATGTCAGAAGCAGTCCCTGCACACCCAAACTCGCGTATTTGACGTATTTAACCTCTGTTAAGCCATTTTCAAGGCTCTACAAGGTCGTCAAAGTGTAGGGGACCTGAAATATGCTCGGAAATATCACGGATGTCGGTTCATTTGGTCGTACGGTCACGTCGTTCGGTTACTTATGACGAAACTCGAATGGACGCGAAAACGAACCAAATTAAGTGACGAATGGTATTTTTGCATGCCGATCACTAAAATAAAAATATTTTAGTTTCTACAAAAATTTTGGATGTCCAGATGTGGTTAGATTGTAAGATATGCGCGAAAATGCAAACTTACGCCATTTTTGACGCTTTTAGTCCCTGAAAGATCAATTAAGCATATTTTCCCACACCGAACCACTCAAAGCTTATTTCTAAGCTATGTTTAGGTTACATATGGTATTTTTAGCTTATGATCAAGTTCTGGACTGAACGTTGCCTTACGAAACGACAGACTTTTGCAAGTTGACGCAAATAGTCCCTGAGGGCGAATAAACTTGTTTTTGCCATACCAAACCCTTCAAAACTTATTTCTAAGTTATGTAAAGGTTATTTTAGGTATGTTAAGCTTATGTTGCTGTTCTGGAGTGTTTTTCTCGTTAAACTGACTGCGTTTACGCACCAGTTTGCTTATAACCTTCCAGTAGGCGCTTTAAAGCTTGAAATCGAACTCGAATCAAATCGTAAAATCATCAAACACAGATACACACATAATAACACCAAAACACATTATTTTATTGATAATTAACATTTTTTTATATTGTACATCGATTACAGAGCACAATTGTCACAGTCTCTCCTACTTTAGGAAATTTCGTCCCGAAATTTTAACTAGGGGAAACTTTGTAAGAACAATTGCGGATGTTTCGCCTTCATTTGGTCCTTGCGTTCCCAAGTAAACTCTGGGCCACTTTTGGATTCCCAACGAATCTTGACCAATCGAATCTGTTTGTTCTTCAACTGTTTGACTGCACGGTCCACTATCTCCACAGGTTTCTCGACAAAGTGCATCGTTTCATCGATTTGGATTTCGTTGAGTGGAATGTGAAGATGTGACAACCCTCGCTAAACCAGGTATCCGTACGACTTAATTAATAATTAATTACTGCTTAATTATTGTGCTTGCTTGAACTTGTGAATAAACTGCTACTTGCATACTGATACATGCACTTACTTGCATCATACTTTATTTGCTGTCACTCCATATTTTTCTTACAGCACCTTAGTGACAAACATGATGCACAAAAAGCACAGTAGCACTATAATGGATAACCTATTGAACATGCTGATAAAGCCAGCATCAGGCAGACACTGCCTCTAAGGCCTGTATGAGCCAGAAATATTTTGCTACACTAGTGGTGAGTGTAGGGATACAAGGGTTGTAGAACTGCGTCTCTAGGAATAAGTTACAATGACTGGATGTGCCTAAAACGTGCTCTAAGCACAAAAATTCAGCACTTTACATAATAATTCAGCTTTTAAGCTAACTAATAAAGTGCCAAAACAAAGAAAAATAATACTAGACACTTTCCAAAGTGTCAGAAATAAGTTGTGTCACTAAAAATGGTAATAACGACACTTTAAAGCTTTATTAAGCGCTTTAACGGATTACTATCCAACCGAACAACCGGGCGTTACCCGAAACATGAAAATATTGTTATTTTCATTATTTATCTTTTTCTGAGTTAGTTAGGGTCCCTGAATACCCTAGCACCCGCATTAATGCATAACACACTACTAACCAAGTTAAGTGCTTAACTAACCTACTTAACTTAAGTATAACCTAACTATCTAGTTGGAATCGGACTAGGACCCCCCCCCCCTAACCGTCCCCAACTAAGAGGGGACATACCTTGTACCTTGGTGATTATTTTAATCACCATTGCCTAATATCTATTAGACACAATTTCCATTGGATAATAACTCTAAACTTAGTCTATAAGTTCAACTAATTACACAACATAATCATCCATCACTCAACACACTTCACAACTCTCTCTCTCTTTCTCCTTGGCTCTCGGCCGAACCCACACCCACACATCCATCCATCCTTCGATCTTGTTCAAGCCATTCCAACATCATACAAGTGTTAAGGGTCGCATATTAGGAAGCTTGGAGCAAACGGAACGCGAAGGACCTCTTTATCTTGCTTTTATCCACGCCATTTTCGTCAAGATTCTTCCCTAGCCTCGAGCTAGAGGTATAATGCTTAAAACTCGTTCTTGAACTAATCTAAGGTGGTTAATAAGATGCATGATGATTAAAACTTGGAATCTTGCATTTTGAAGCATTAAAGTTTACTAAACTTGCAAGTATTGTTGGTTAAAAGCACATAAGTTGTGTAAAACTTGTAGAAATTAAAATGTATGATTATTTAGGCCTGATCTATGATGTGGTAGCTCGGATCATCGTTTAACCCGGTATGGTAAGGTCATGGATCTTAACATAAGCTTGTTTTGAATGATACAAGGGTTAAAAGGTGAAACTCTACCACACACGAATCATGAACTTGTGTAAAAATGTTTTACTTGTGGAATAGTGTTTAAAACTAGCAGATCTACGTATCTGCAAGTGGTATTTTCAAAGGACCAAGCGTTAAAGAAATCATGCTTTCTAAAAATGGATCTTACACTAACAAGAATGATTTTTATAAACCACAAGTGTGTAAACACTTGTGAAATGAAAAGATCCGACAAAATAACAGTTTTTGTAAAAGATGACTGGAAGTTGTAAAGATAGATTTTCTCTAAAAACGAGGTTTTTACAAGATCAAATTACCTTATATGAAGATCTACTAATTTTAAGGGGATTTACACCACAGTTTTGGGAAAACTGCAAGTTCATGTAATTTTTGGCAATTTACACATATGTTGATTAGTTGTTGTGATGAAAGTTGTTCTGATCAAATAAAGAAAATTGTTGAGTTGATTTGTTAAAGAAAATGATACGCTTGAAAGCGTGGCCACCTCCAGTTACAGAGGAAACTCTGGCGAAATTTTTCTAAAAACCTAACACTTAGAACTATTTACACTACAAGTGTTAGAATTATTTTTGACATGTTTTCGAAATATGAATTTCGCCATGACTTTATTTACTAAATATTCGGAGGTGGGATTTTCACAAAATTTAACGTGATAAATATATATTTTTCACACACTGTTTATGATTATTTTGTGAAAATACATAAATATTATTTTTAGAGTAAAAATAATATTTACGAACGTTAACGAATCCAAAATAATACGAACGCTTTCACCATGAATATATAAGTTACACCGGTAATCATATTACCACTCGATGGTTAAAACTTAACTTACGCACTTACGGAAATATTTATGAACGCGTATTTTAACAACGTATTAGTGGAGAAAAATTATGTGAAATGAAAATATAATATTTTTGAGAAAAATACTTATATTTTGGAATTGGAAATATATATATATATTAAGTGAGACTTAATGGTATAATTTGAACGCACATGTATTGAATCCCCCATCCTTGGGAAGGAGAATAACTACCAAGTATATACAGAATGTAAACACGAAATAGTTGTCTAACTATTTCCTAAAGACTTAAACTATAAAGCTAAGGCACGGCCGTCCGTCTAATAGAAATTAGCACCTGTAGGTCGTCGCACAGCTGCCTGATTTGGAGTACTTGGTAGAGACGCACCGACTGTGAGTTCATGTCCCCCTTTTCTCTTAACTGTTTTCAGTTTTCTTAACTGCGGGGGTGAAATACATGTTACTATGATTACGAGTACTTTATACATGGTATGGTTAGCGTAAGGAGGTTTACTACTTAGATCATGTGAGTGGGTAGGAGCAACATGAGGCCATTAGTCCTCATGGCGGGACCGAGGGACAGGAGCGGTAGATCTATCTGGGTGTAGCGAGCCCAGCCCCAGGCCAAACTAGAAACGGACCTTGGGGTGACTTTGTCCACATACTATTGCCGTGGCGAAATCTGCTAGGTTTGAGTCTCCCTATTTGCACTTCACATATATCAGTTGTCACACCCCGACCGCGTAAAACAACAAATCGCGGCGGAAACATCGGGGCGTGTTGCAACAGAATTAATGTTTCATAACCATGGATATCAAAAGTGTTTCGTTTTATTAAACATTGAGTAATTACATCGTCTGGAAATCTAAATACACTATTTAAACATAGTCTATCATTGTTATTGAGTCACTAAGGCCTTGTCCAGTCCTATGTGAGCATGCATCTTATCAATCGATATCATCCAACAATACCTGAAACATATGTGAAAACGAGGTCAGCAAAGAAATGCTGGCGAGTACATAGGTTTTGTGAAAATAAGATTCATGACTTCTGTTTAAGAAAATGTTTAGTCATGAACCTTGTAATTTGCTTTGTCTTTGTAAATCATTTGAAAAATAATAAGTTCGGATGATAAGTATAAATAAGAAAATAATGCATGATTAAATGAATAACCATGTAAATGAGTTTGCATAAGATAAGTTGTTTATAAATCAATGTCTTGTGAAAAGTATGTTATTTGTATAAAATGTTCTATGTCTCAAACTGAAATGATTCAAATAACGCTATGATATGTAATACCATACAAACACTTATATATAGGAAGTACCAGCGGCGTATCCACCATGTTTGTATCATATTACACACGCATCGTTACTTAATCACTTAACCAAACCATACCAAACAATGTAAAATGTCTATGTTTAAATCAATTGTCAAATGTATTGAATAATATGTCAAAGTATTCATGTCAAGATGTAAATCATGTCAAAATGTCTATGTCAAATATCCATGTCAAATATCCATGTCAAATGTCTATGTCAAATATCCATGTATGGCAAGTGAAATGTCTCAACTAAACCATATGCACAAAAACAAAGTATTGAAGTAAAACTTGGTTTAAATCAAAGTTATGTTTTGTGAGAAAATGCATGATCAAATGTCAATCATGTTAAAATGTTTACCCAATCGTTAACCCATTTTGTAAAATCGTTCTAGTCGTTCTTGTTTTAATTGTGAAACTACTTTATGGTCGATTCTCTAATAACATTCAAACCTTCTTGACGCGTTCCTCGCTCCATCTCGCTCTCGCTCTCGTTCTTAACAAACCCTTACCAAAGGATAAGTTAATAATTACAGATTCAGTCGCTACCCACAACCCCCACACATAACAATGGGTGCAGTAAATAACGGGATTTGTCAGATCCTATGGTACCATAACCTAATACTGGTCGGCTTGATCATTGCTAATGAATGTCATCGGTCATGTAAACTACAACCAACAAGTTTGTTCACTTTTTGAAATTGTTATTAGTTTTTGAAATCATTGTATTCGTTCTTGAAATCATTGTATTCGTTCTTGAAATCATTGTTAGCGTTCTTGAAATAATTGTTATTGTTCTTGAAACCACATAGTAATTGTTATTGAAATCATTGATAAAGCATTTAGCACATATGAGTCACCCCAAAACAGTTTGGAAAACAGTAAAAGAGGGGAATAATGTACTCGCCTGGGAGTGCTTAGGAGTCTTGAACAACTACCAAGTAAGCTAGAGGAGTCCCGGAAATCAAACGGTACCTAACATAGGTAACTACATAATTAACCCGGACCTAAATCGGAAGACTGGGTAGCAGGAGGGTTTGTAAACCAAATGAGTGTAGGAACTCATATGATATGGTTTAACAAATCCTACATACTAAATGAAACTTAACCTAAGTATTATCGACCCATCGCGACCCATTAAGGTAACTTATGCTACTTTAACGCGTCGTGCGCGTGAAACGCGTTCGGACCGTCTAACTAGCCCTATGACAAGTGTTATATGCCTAAACATGTTACATAATCAGTTATGTGACAAAAGTTTAGGTTACATATGCTTAATTACCAATTATACATGAAAAGGGTATTCTGGTAATTTACCTAAGGCATATAAACTACTTATCATACAACTACTTAAACGATGTGACCATAGGGTATAACCTCGGAAGGTTATGCCCTATACTAGGGTCACCTAATGTATTTGGTCGGATCCTAATGATCGACCAAACTGGGTCGGGTTCGAAGGTATAAGCGATTTATCAGATCGCTTACCCTACGACCCTAGACAACGTGGTAATCAGTAGGCATAGTCCCAAGGGACTATAACCAACGTGATTACAATCACGTTGCGAAGTTCAAACGAACTTCGCATTGACCATTACTGGTCAACGCTGAAAGTCAAACAAAGTTTGACTTTCTGACTCGAAAAGCAGTAAAATAAGGAAAAGAACGAAAGAATACTTACGAAGGGTCCCCGAATGCTAACCTCGATTCAAAAATCTCAGGTATGAAACAATAGTTTCAACTTAGAGTTTCTCAAATCAAAGTTCTAGTGATTTTAGCAATGGGGGTGGATGGGTATTTATAGGAATACCCGAACCGTTAAGATCGTTTCATGGAAAACGTGCCTTAATCCCATCCGTACATGTGTTGAAATGTCATGGTGTTTAGGTGTTTAAATTCCATCCATACATGTGTTGAAATGTCATGGTGTTTAGGTGTTTAAATTCCATCCATACATGTGTTGAAATGTCATGGTGTTTAGGTGTTTAAATTCCATCCATACATGTGTTGAAATGTCATGGTGTTTAGGTGTTTAAATTCCATCCATACATGTGTTGAAATGTCATGGTGCCTAAATTCCATCCTTATCCGCTGACTAAGCAAGTTAGAATGTGTGGTTGTGAATTAAACAACGGCTAATACATCGAATCTGGTCCTGAATGCGAAAAACGATCCAAATGACGTGACGAATGGATTTTTCTTATGGAGAACACTAAAATAAAATATTTTAGTGCTAACATAATTTTTTGGATGTCCGGATGTATTCAGAACGTAAGTTATGCGCGAAAATGCAAACTTGTGCACTTTTTGACACTTTTAGTCCCTGAATGACCCAAAAGTTTATTTTAGCACACCGAACCCCTCAAAGCCTATTTCTAAGCTATGTAAAGGATATTTATGGTATGTTTAACTTATGGTCATGTTCCGGAAGGTCTGTTACAGTTCAAATTGGCATACTTTCGCAGTTTGTCAAATTTAGTCCCTGTAAGCGATTAAACTTTGATTTCACCACACCAAACCTTCCAAAACTTATATCTAAGTTATGTAAAGGTTATTTAAGGTATGTTAAGCCTATGTCACTATTCCGGAGTGTTTGTTGCATTAAACTGGTTATATTTACGCATCAGTGCGCGTATAACCTTCCAGAAAGCGATTTAGAGTTTGAAATCGAACAAAAATTGATATGTGCAAATGATACACATATGTTGGTGCATGTTATGTGACAACAGCGTTGGATTGGTCTTTGGATATTAAACAAGTTTGGGCCGCGAAGACTTATGAAGACTGAATGGAATTCGAGTTTGTTAAAGCCCAAATCGTCCAAGTTCAAGTTCAAGTTAAAGTCTAACTAGTTTAGCCCGGATTTGTAAACAGAATTCGTATGGGCTTGGCCCAGGTCGAATTGTATAGGTTGTGCTATATAAACAACCTTTACCTAGAGTTTTAGGGTTAGACATTTTGAGACTTTTGGAGACTTTTAGGCAATTGAGAGAGAGTTCGAAAACACAGATTATTGGCTGTGAGTTCGTGAAGATCTTGAGTGATTGTAAACGTTTTCGTTGGATAATCATAGAAGATCGGTTGGTAAATTGTCTGGTGTTCTTGTTTCTGTTTGATAGATTTATCAAGGGGATTCCGCACCCTTGGTAGATTGTCAGTTTTGTTACGATCCATACGGGATAGGGACCTACAATTGGTATCAGAGCGTTTGCTCTTGTGTACGGTTCAAAACTGATATTACAGATTCAAGTATTGTGTTCGTGTTTGAAGATTTTTGGATTCACGAAGAACATCGAAGAACAGTCAAAATTTTTACGATTTTGATCTGTTTTGGTGTTATTTGGAAGTTGTTTGCTGATTTTTTGGAGTTTTAGTTGGAAAGTTATCAATCAGAAGATTCTACGGTTTAAAAGGTGCTGATTTTTCGGGATTTATTACTGGAAGATTGCTGGTCTCGACAGGGTATTGCTCACTCGCAACAGTGGTCGCGACTCGCAACCGTGGTCTCGGCTTGTACTGCTTTGACTCGCAACAGGGTCACGACTCGCAACCGTGGTCTCGGTTTGTACTGATTTGACTCGCAACAGGGTCACGACTCGTAACAGTGGTTACGACTCGTAACTGGTGGTTTCGGTTTGTGTTGATTTGACTCGCAACAGTGGTTGCGACTCGCAACAGTGGTTTCGAGGTGTGCTGATTTGACTCGCAACAGTGGTTTCGAGGTGTGCTGATTTAACAGTTTCGTGTTTAGATAATCACCCGTAACTCATCTGGACAAACCGCTTGCACCGTTGGACTCTGGAAAATCCCGAAATAGGTTTTAGACATTATATATCATTGGAATCGTAATCTCGAGACGAATCTAACGGTATAATTTGGTAAAAACAGGTTTCGGACTAGAATTGTACGGTTTTAACAGTCTGATTAACTTAAAATGTCGAACATGTCTAAACTAAACGAACTCTTAAGGATGGAACATGAGGTAGGCACAACGAACAAACCACCTAAGATGATGAAGGTGGAGAACTACTTGACATGGAAGGATAGGTTTCAATCCTTCATTGAATATCAGGACACACGCATGTGGATTTGTATTGAAGATGGGTACACAAACCCAACACATGACTTTGAGGGCAGACCACGTGTCACACCCTATGTGAACATGCAAGATAATGATAAAAGGATGTATGAGGCTGAAAAGAAAGCCTTGGCAGCTATCAAGATGTCCCTACCTGATAGCATCAAACACACCTTTAAGAAGTACACTACTTCAAAAGAAATGTGGGATGCGCTAGAGAAGAGATATGAAGGGAATTATGATGTCAAAAAGAACAAAATTGATCTACTGAAGAAGCAGTTTGCTGTGTTCAAGTACATGAAAAATGAGTCACTTGAGGACGTCATTACTCGATACTACCATCTGATGTCAGAATTGGACAATTATGATATAGATTGCTATTCTGACATAGAGAAAAATGACAAGCTGCTTGATGCTCTGCCTGCTAAATGGGATATTTACACTCTCATGATAAAGGGAGAAGCTGATTATGAAACAAAGGAACTGGAAGAAGTAGTTGGAAAGCTAAGAGCTTATGAGCTCAGCATGAAGAAGAAAGACACTGGATATGATCAGGTTCAAGATCCAGGGATTTACAATGGGCTTACATCTTCTTCATCTCACGATGCTTCTAGCGACTCTGCCACTGCTTTCCTCTCGCGTGAAACTGAGCAGGTCACAGTAAATGAGGATGGTGATGTATGTTTTGTAGCTGCTTCAGGAGGATCAACTGGAGCTAAGAGAACATCAACTGCTAAGCAAAGTAGTAGTTCAAAGTCAATGCCAATGAGTGTGAAGTCTGCTGAAGAGCATCTTGCACTACTTGCTTCATTTGTTGCTTCTTACGAGAACTACATTCAGGGGAAGATATCTGATCCTGCCGTTTTAGATGAAGATTACGATCAGATTGACCCTGATGATCTTGAAGATATGGATTTGCAATGGCAAATGGCCATGATTACTAGAAGGGTGAAGAGGTTCATGAATAGAACTGGAAGGAAATTTGTAGGGAAAACTGTTGGTTTTGACAAGACCAAAGTAAGGTGCTTTAACTGTCAAAGTTATGGTCATTTTGCTAGGGAATGTCAGAAACAAAAGAATGAAACCTCAAGTCAGAGTTCAAACAATAGAAATTCATCAAACAACTCTAACTCAAGAGCGCTGATCTCTACTGCACGAGAAGGTTCATATGACTGGAGTGTTCACTTGGAAAATGATGAGAATGTCACTCAAGCATTTATGGCAGAGATTGTTCCCGTTGATGAAGCTGAAGCTAACATGAATGCTGAAGTTGAGAAGAAAAATGAAGCTGAGGAAGATAAGGCTGATCAGACAACAGATGCTGAAAAAGAAACTCCAAAGTCTGAGCATGAAAAGGAAGCTGAAGAGAAGGATGAAATCATCAAAAGGATGGAAGCTCAACTTGCTGCTCTTATGGCCAACTCAGACAAATCGACAGGAGAGGTAAGTAACTCTGCTACTTCTGTTTGCTTAAAGTGTCGTGAATTACAGAGTGAAGTTGACAGGTTGTCAACTCAAAACAAAAGTCTGGTGAGCGAAATATCTAACGTAAAAGAATCAAATTTCTTTGCAAAAAGAAATGAGTCATCATATTTGAAAAAGATAAAAGGCTATGAAGCTGAAATTGAAGTTTTAACCTGTAAACTAAACGAAAAACTTCAAGTCATAGACTTAGCTCATGACATGATGGCTGAGAAAACAAAAGAAATTTCTGAAAAATGCAAAGAGTTGTCAGATGCACAACTCAAAATTGTTGAACTCGAAAAGAAATTAGGTCAATTCAGGGATTCTACTTTTGTTATGAAACACATGATGGGTGGGTTAAAGAAGAGTAATGACAAGACAAGTGTGGGATTCAAGGGCTTCAATGAAGTTCCACCTCCTCTTAGTCATGACTATTCTTTCTTACCTGATGAAGATGAGTTCACAGACTTTCTGTCAACATCACCAAGTAGTTTCACATCTAGTCAAGGTGATGTGTTTGAAGATAATGATGCCAAGAAGGTCAATAATAGCAAACCTGTTTTGAAAAAGAAAAATTCAAATCCTACGAATAAAAATCCAACTTTTGTTAAAAAGGTTAATTTTGTTCAAGGAAGTGATATGAAAAACGAAACAGCTGTTATAGAAAATGAATCAAATGTAGAGTTTGCTAAAAACAAAAACATAGAAAATCTTGAAACTAAGCAAACTGAACCAAATCCTTCTAAGGCATCATCATCTAAACCAGAATCTAGTTCAAAGGCTTCAGCTAAGAAGTCTTCGAATAAGAGATCGTGCTTCAAATGTCACACCAAGGGACATGTAGCTAGCTGCTGTCCTAACAAAAAGGTTGAAGCACAAGTCAGTGAGAAACAAAGAGGGAAATCACCTGAGAAGCAAGGTGATAATGAGGAGAAAGTCTCAAGTTCTCCAAAGCAATCTGCTCGAAAGCAACAATCGGGTGTTGCTGGTGGTGTAGATAAGGCTGAAAAAGGAACTCCACAAGTTCCTCGTTTTCAAAGAAATCAACCAAGATTTCAGCCTGAATCTACATCAGGCAGATATGAAAGACCAAGAAGTAGTTCACCAAGAATGAACAACCAAAATTCAAATAATTTTAGAAGTCAAGGTCAATATCAAAATCGATACCAAAATAATGGTTGTCGAAATTTTTATAACAATGGCTTTCGAAATTACAACAATCAAGGTTCTTGGAATCAAAATCAAAGTTTTCAAAGGTCACATAGTCCAAACACAAACAGGTACCCTCAGGACCAGAGACCTTATGGAAATCACGCCCCATTTCCATCAACAGGCCTAAGATCCAAGACTCCACCTAGGAGTGATGGATACTGGATGGATGTTCCTGTAGTTGATGAATCTGGAAGACCCAAGACCATTAAGGCTTGGGTCCCCCAATCTAACTAATCTTTTGGTTGGTGTGTGCAGGAGCTGCTAAGGAGGATTATCAACTTATGGTATGTTGATAGTGGCTGCTCCAGGCACATGACGGGGGATGCGAGGTTGTTTTCTGAATTTGAAGAATATGATGGTGGACATGTAAATTTTGCTGGTGCTAAAGGTGGTAGGATAACTGGAAGAGGAAAAGTGACGAATGGGAAGATCACTTTGGACAAAGTGAACTATGTTGAGCAGCTTAAGCACAATCTGATGAGCGTGTCACAAGTCTGCGACAAGGGTCACTCGGTCCATTTTACAAATACTGAGGCATTGGTGTTGAAACCGGGTTTGGTTATTCCGGACGATTGGATAGTGATGCGTGCACCGAGGAAAAATGATACTTATGTCATGGACATGGGTGCCAAGGATCCAACTGCTGCGGTGGCGTGTTTACTGTCAAAAGCATCTGAAGCTGAATCTATGTTGTGGCACAGACGCATGGCCCACATTCACTATCGCAAAATGAATTATATCATAAAAAATGAGCTAGTGAAAGGGGTTCCATTGCTGAGGTTTCAAGTGGAAGATAAATGTCTTCCATGTCAAAAGGGAAAACAACACAAGAAACCTCATAAGTCTAAAACAGTAAATTCCATTAATGCCCCTTATGAATTACTTCACATGGATTTATTCGGTCCAGTGAACGTGAGGAGCATAGGTGGAAAGTACTACTGTCTGGTTGTCACTGATGATTACTCACGTTATTCATGGGTTTTCTTTTTAGGTACAAAAGATGAAACAGCAGAGATGTTGATAGATCTTTTTACAAAATTGGAAAACGTCCATGATGCAAGAATTAAGAGGATAAGGAGTGATAATGGCACGGAGTTCAAGAATCGGATTCTGGATCTCTACTGTCTTCGAAAAGGAATTGAACATCAATATTCTGCTCCTTATACACCTCAACAAAATGGAGTTGCTGAGAGGAAAAACAGGACGTTGATTGAAGCCGCTAGGACGATGCTTTCAGATTCAAAGCTACCAGTTCTTTTCTGGGGAGAAGCTGTGAATACAGCTTGCTATGTCCTAAACAAAGTTTTAACTGTTAAACGTTTTAACAAAACTTGTCATGAGTTGATGTTTAACGAAAAACCAAACTTAACAGGCTTTGAACCATTTGGATTACCCTGCACCATTGTGCGAAACAAAGATAAACAAAAATTCGGTGAGGTGGCTGACGAAGGCTACTTTCTGGGTTACGTGCATGGCACACCGAATAAAAGGGTTTTTAATCTCAAAACTGGTAAAATTGAGGTTGTTTTTAATGTGGAAATTACTTCCTACAAACCTCAACAATCAACGAGTGGTCCTGCTATACTGTATGATTATGAAAGTGTGTTTAAATCATTTAATATTCCTGAGGTTTCTGATGCAGATGATTCGCAGCTGATTCAAACAGTGGTATGTGAAGACGATGAAGGCGAATTCATGCCTAGATCGAATGTTGATATTTCAGATGCTCCGGAAACTTCCCATGGTGCTACTAATCCTGATTCAAGCGATAGTGACTCTGAACCTATTCAGGGGGAGGAGTTCATTAATCCGTTTGCAAATCAGAATATTCAGGGGGAGGTTGGATCAAACCTGGGTGATAATCTTGAAGTTGATGCAGTTGCTTCTACACGAGCAAATAGAGATCATCCGGTTGACATGATACTTGGAGATCCTACTGCAGGTGTTCAGACGAGAAGAAGCATAGCAGCGAATTCTGGGTTATTTGTTTCGATTGAGAAGACTGGGATAGTGAACGAGTGCTTGTATAGTTGCTTTATTTCCCAAGAGGAGCCGAAGAACATTCACATGGCTCTTAAAGACAATTCATGGGTTGAAGCTATGCAAGAAGAATTGGCCCAGTTTGCGAAGTTGAAGGTTTGGGAGTTAGTGGACCTTCCTAAAGGTGAAAGAGAGATTGGCACTAAGTGGGTGTTTAAGTGCAAGAAGGATGATAGAGGTATTGTCACACGCAACAAGGCTCGGTTAGTGGTAAAAGGGTTCAATCAGCAAGAAGGGATAGATTATAATGAAGTGTTTGCACCAGTGGCAAGGTTGGAGGCAATTCGTTTGTTTCTAGCTTTCGCTTCATTCAAGGGCTTTAAAGTTTACCAACTAGACGTGAAGAGTGCATTTCTTTACGGACAAGTCCAAGAAGTGGTGTATGTCTCACAACCAGATGGGTTCGTTGATCCAGACTATCCAGATCGAGTTTACAAACTTGATAAGGCTTTATATGGGTTACATCAAGCTCCTAGGGCGTGGTACGAGACACTGTCTACACATCTGATCAAGAATGGTTTTGAGAGAGGTCAGATTGACAGTACACTGTTCATCAAGAGAAAGAAGGAAGATTTTCTGCTGGTACAGGTATACGTGGATGACATCATCTTTGGGTCATCTGATGTGAACATGTGTAAAGAGTTTGAACGGGTGATGAAGAGTAAGTTTGAAATGAGCGCTATGGGTGAGCTGTCCTATTTTCTGGGATTACAAGTTGAACAGAAGGAGGATGGGATGTTTATTCATCAAACGAAGTATGTGTATGACATTTTGGATCGGTTCAAAATGAATGATTGCTCTACTTTCAACACACCTATTTGCGAAAATCACAATCTCGGCCCAGATCATGAAAGCACTGAAGATGTTGATCCTACTCAATACAGGGCGATGATTGGTTCTCTAATGTACTTGACTGCTTCAAGACCTGACATCATGTTTGCCGTATGCTTGTGTGCCAGATATCAGGCGAATCCGAAAGAGTCACACATGAAAACAGTGAAGCGTATTCTTCGTTACTTGAAGGGGAAACCTAAACTTGGGTTATGGTATCCAGCTGATAGTGATTTGAGGTTCGTTGCTTACACTGATTCAGACTTTGGAGGATACAAATCAAACAGAAAGTCTACAACAGGTGGTTGTCAGTTCTTGGGAGGCAGGATCGTGTCTTGGCAATGCAAGAAGCAATCCTGTGTGTCTACATCTACGTGTGAAGCTGAATATATTGCTGCGGGTAGCTGTTGCTCTCAGGTTCTCTGGATTCAACAGCAGATGCTCGATTACGGTTTGGATTTCACTCGTACTCCTATTATGATAGATAATAATGCCACCATATCAATCACAAACAATCCCGTAAAGCACAGTAGAACTAAACATATTGACATACGTCATCACTTTATACGGGATTGTGCTGAAAAACGACTAATTGAATTACATCGAGTCGACACAGAAGATAACCTTGCTGATCTTTACACAAAAGCTTTTGATCGAGCTCGCTTTGAACACTTAGTCGAACTCAACGGGATGAGAAATCCTGAATAACTGGTTTTTCATAAGAATTTTTGTAAATAGTTTATTGCTTTTCTTAAAAATCAAAAATAAAAAAAAAAATTTGAAAAATCAAAAACATAAAAAAAATAGAAAATCAAAAATGAGTTATCACTGTGTGAAAAAGAAGAAATGATAGTACATCAGCAAGTTAGACTGTCACACTCGAACTGAGTCAAAATGCTTACGTGTGATAGTAGCTTCATCATATGATGTACCAGTAGGCAAAAGCATGAAATAATCAACTTACCAAAGTGATATAAACGTAAAAGCACTGAGTATGAGTGGGGAACACATCAGTGGTGTATGGTTTAATGTTAGGCCCTAAAGTGTGAGACTGACGCATCAAATTAACACAACGGGTTATGGTTATGAGCTGGGCCTTACCGGGTTAGTTTATATTAGGTTGTGGACCTTTGTAGGTCACTTGGGCAAACCTATAGGCCATGTGGGCCAAGTAGGCCCAAGGGGAGCCCATGTAGGGAAGTGGGCTTTAGTAGGTATATAAACAAGTTTCTAACTTGTTTTAGGGTTTGAGCTTTATTGTTACAAATTCTAGAGAGCTAGAGAGAGAGGCGATCTGGGTGTGTCAACTTGTACCAGACGTTTTGCTTATTCAAGTAATAGAACGTGTGCAAGTTTGAAAGTGATTCGGTATTGTGTTCTTTGTATTTTCATAATTTTCGGTTTATTCTTGAATCACATCAAGTTTGGATTTTGCACAAACTTGGTGTTGTTTGATATCATAGAAAGATCCGTTTCACGGGACTTCAAGTGGTATCAGAGCCTTAAGAACCTGTTTCTAGGCTCGGTGTGATATCAAAGATTCAAGATTTTTGTTATTTTTGGTTCGGTGTTCTTCGCGTTCTTCGTAGTGTTCATTGAAAGTTTTTTTTTGAAAGTTGGCATATTTTGGTGGTTTTGATCTTTTAAAGGTTGTTATAATTTGTTAAATTTGAAAAAGGATTTTAAAACCCAAAAGTTTCGAGATTATGGTTGATATTTTTTTGAAACATATTTTATTTCCAAAATTGCCGAAATGACAAAAATCTCGGGATATTTTGTTTGACTTTGTGTTTTGAAAGACAATTATTGTAATTTTCAAATTTTTAAATTTATCTATACAAGTTCACAGTTTCGAGCTTTTCACGTGCAAAAGAGTTATCCACAACATTCATATCACGTGCAAAAGAGCTCTTCAACGGTTACGAGTCGCAACAAGAGATCTCGGTTCATCACGTTCTATTCTCGAGTCACGGTTACGAGTCGCAACAAGAGATCTCGGTTCATCACGTTCTATTCTCGAGTCACGGTTACGAGTCGCAACAAAAGGTCTCGACTTGTATGTTTTTGAGTCGCAACCGGCTTTACAGTCTCGAGTAGCAACCAAGATTCCGGATCGCAACAACGGTTTCGACTCATCACATCTTGAGTCGCAACCACGAGTCATCACATCTTGAGTCGCAACCACGAGTACAGGAGGTTTCAAGTCATCACTATTACAACCATCATCACCGGAACCTGCAACTTTAGTTAAACTTCTCCGGTCACCATAGTCATCACATCCCATCATTCATCTCCGTTCTTCTTCACTGTTGTCTCCGTACATCACCGATCATCAATCCGTTGTTCGAAACAGAGCATACAACTCCATCTTCTGTCGCAACCATTGATTTCGAGTCGTCTCCATCGATCATAAACACATCGTTCACCATCATTCAACCTGCACTTCCAATCACGAGCACCGTTACTATCATCACCTATATCCGACGCCATAACTTCATCACCACCGAAGAACGATCATTATCTCCGGTTACCAACTCCGACCACCGCTTCCTCCGATCTTCTTCTCCGATCTGCACTACGTCTCCAGCCATTCTCCTTTTATCATCTGTTGCTATCACATCGGGCGGCAGAAAAATAGGGTTTCGGTTCGGTAATTGTTAAACGAAGAAGACAGTTGTGTTTTTAAGGTTTTTATTGATTATAATAATAATAATTATCGTAATCATAACTTAATCATTACATAATCATTAATAGTTAATAATAATAATAAACCTTTATATTTTTTTTAAATTGATTAAAGTAACTTAATTAAAATAAAAAAAATATAAAAAATAAAAAAAAAAGGGAGGTTTGTTTGGTCTGTGACAAGTTTTGACAGGTTTTGAGGTGCGGTTCAGAAAGCGGGATCATTCGCGTGTTTGAGTTGGCGAGTACACGGGTTCTCGCTTTGAGCTTGTGTTGAGGAAATTAAAAAAAAAAAAAAAAAAAAAAAAAAAAAAAAAAAAAAAAAAAAAAAAAGGTCACATTTTTGGGAATCATATCTTAAAATGTCTTCTAAAAGAGAGATGCTTGAGCAGGAATTCGAAGGATTCAGTTACTCATACGGTGAATCTATAGAAGCACTTACAGGTCGGTTTGCTGAACTGCTCTCTATAATGGAGAAGGCAGAGATGGTGGTGTCTACTCACATGAGCAATAGAAAGCTTCTGAATGCTATAAAAGAGATTCCAGATCAGGCAAACTGTAGTTGGTTTACCAATGTTAATCAGATAATAGTGACAACCGATTGTTACAGAATGAAGCCGGATGAGCTGATCTCAATCATCAAATCATATGACAATGCTGGCAAACAGTCTACTCAAGGCAACACATCTGCTGCAGTTTGCTCATCCACACAAAATTCAGCATTTATGTTTAACAAACCCCTGGCTCAAGAAATTACTCGTGATCGTGAAGAGATACTTTCTGTCTTTTGCACTCCTGAGTGTAGAGAAAGAAATGAGGCATATCGGTTACACAACGCTGAGTTGATTCAAGACTACAATGACATAAAAAATAAAAATTTTACTTTATCAAAGAATGAAAAGCTTTATAAAGATAAAATTGAAGCTCAGCGAAAAGACATCATCAAACTTAAGGATGATGTAAGTGTAAAAACAGCCCATTTCTTGGAGGCACAGGAGAAGGTATGCATTTTGATCAAAGAACTGGAAGATATCAGAGAAAGATATCAAATTAACGAACTTAACATTAAAAAGTATGATTCTTCCAGCAAATTGGTCAAAAACTTGTGTGATCAACAGCTTGCATACAAAGAAAATAAAGGGCGTGGTTTGGGTTTCAATCAAATTCCTCCTCCATATAATGACAACTACACATATTTACCCATGACTGAGGAGGAATTGATGAATGAGGACAAGATGGCTTACGGTCCTAAAACTGATAAGTCATCAATCAACAGCAGATCTTTTGATAAACGAGCGAGTCCTTCGGTAAATTTTGTTTCAAAGGGTACTTTTGATCCTAATGCTTCGTCTTCCCCTGCAGATGAAGTAGTTGAAGTAAAAGTTGAAAATGTAGTTAGGGATGAACAAGCATCAGAGTCTGGTTCTTATGAAAATTTAATAAATGAACTTAATCAAGACTCTATTTCGTCGTGTGATATTTTTAACTCGGTTTTTCGCTCTGTGATTAATTTCAGGCCTGACGGTTTGGGCGAAAACGTTGATGCTTGTGAAACAAAGACTGAAACGACAAATGAAACGAATGAGCCAGTTGAACCATCTGATTCCAAATGTGAATCATCTGAAGCAACTGATTCTGAGAAATTGGAATCAGTTGATTCTAGTGGATTCAGCTCAAAGGCGTCATGTGCAGAACCGTCTTGTGCTGAAAATTTGTCAAATGTTTCAGATGAAGTTCCTGTTAAAGTTTTTGGTATTTCATCTAACAAACCAGAACTCTCTGATTCTGTCAAAGCTGATGACATGAAGGATGAAGAGAAGATTGACATGAACAAGGCTCCAAGTGCGCAAGCTAAACAATTTGAACCTTCTGTTAGTGATGAAAAGGTTCAGATCAAGCAACAAGAGCCAAAGCAAGCAAGTAAAGGACGTGGAAAGAAGAGGCCTAAACATCAAAGACAAGCAGGCTCTCCACAGTCCTCAACGGGCAGCAATAGTCCTCAAAAGGCCCGTGATGTGAAAAATGTCTTTGTTAAGCCAGTCTGTAATGGCAAATGTGAGAAATATGCATTTGACTGTGCTAACAAGGGTTTCAGAAAGACTGGTGAGATTTCTGAACAAGACTTGCAGTCTAAGGAAAACAAGAAGAATCAAAGGAAATCTCCACCACAGAAGGCCCCTGCAAATGACAAATATAGGCATCCAAATTCATTGTCGTCTGCAGGAAATGTGCAACAAAAACAAGCACAGAAAGGACCAGTTCATCCTTCGGGGCCTACAAGAGCAAATCCAACTGATCAGAATGCTTTCTATGTGAAGAGACAAACATGTTTCAATTGCGGCATTGCTGGTCACATTGCTCGGAACTGCATAAACCGTCCCTATGTACCCTACTATATGCAAAATCAGAGGGTTACACCAAAGGATAACAATCATTCCAAGCCAATGAAGGTATCTTCACCTAAGGCAATGAAGAATGTGAATCCCAAGGTTAAACCTTCTGATGGGGATTGGAATGCTGCTAAAAACAAACGCAAGGCTGTTCAAGAACAAAAACGTTTTTCTAAAACTAACAAGCCTGAATCAGCTAAAGTTGCTCAACCGAAGGCAACAAACACGTTTGTTAAATCGAAACAGATTTGGAAACCCAAATCCAAAGCAGCAATGTCTCCAATCCTTGAAACGAAAGGGGACTTGTGTTTGAAGGAAGTGTCTTACTTTGATGCTTCAGGTAAACCCAGGACCACGATGGCCTAGGTACCCATGTCTTACTAATCTCCTTACCTTTCAGGAACAACCAAGGAGGAGCTGTTGACAATCTCTGGAATGTTGATAGCGGTTGTTCCAGAGATAAAAACGGGTAACATTTCACTGTTGCGAAAAGTTCAATTTTTTTTACAGATGATATGTTTCCTTTGGAGGAGATTAGAGAAGTAAGAAATGATCAGCAAAAGGTACCGTTTAAATTCAGTACTTTGATTTGAATTTGATTAGTCTTCAATCTAATGACGGAACGGTTAAACAAAAATATTTTCTCTCTTTCTTAGTTCATTATTTTGTATATATAGTGTCCTTTCTCTAGTAAATGGTAAATTTGCGCAAAAATACAAGATTTATGCACAAATTTAGGGGGGGAGAGGAACATATAGATAGATGTAGAGTTTAGGGGGAGAAAACTCAGAAAAATACAAAAACATTAGAAAAATGAAAAAGAGTTTGCTGTAAATATGTATTGTTTTAGGGGGAGAAAATGAGAAAAATACAAAAACATTAGAAAATGAAAAAGCCAAAAAGAAAGATTGCATGACATGGGAAGTGAAATAAATGTTCGTGTTAAAGGGTTTGACTAACACATGTAAGGTGCCATAGCTGAAAAGACTAGGATCTACTGCGATATGTCGATAGGCTTGACGCTCAAAATGATAAAAGATACTAAGTGTTATAAACATAACGAACTGTGTACCATGTGGGTAACATACCAACGGCGTATGATTTTATGGTCTTAAATCTTGCGTTGATAGATAGCCAACATCTGAGGTTTCGGGTCTTTATATTGTTGAATCATCCGGGGATATCTTGGCTGTCCTTCTGTTTAGAACTAAAATTGTACATGACCCCAGGAAAGAAAGTCACTTGGAATTAGCTCATTTCTATTTGAATGTCTGTATGTTGTCCCGATACACACAATTTTGATCTGATTCTGAAATCTTCTCTGAAAAAAGTCGTGTACCTCCTCTGCTGCATCCAGATATATGCTGACCTGGAGGTGCTAGGCAACGACAGCTTCTGCTGCATCCAGATACATGCTGACCTAGCTGTACGTTGTCGCGCTATAGATCTAATACACCCGAAAGAGGCCCTCAAGTGCCCAAAAGAAACCCAAGAAACCTATATCAAACTGAGAAAAACTCATTTGATCTGTATATTATACCATCTCTGCAAAAGATCTATTCTGTTCTCTTCTCAACCTATTCCCAGTTAAGATTTCAGAAATCTGGATTGGACTTGTGAAATATGTGGTAGGGAAGATACTTGCATGATAGAGTGTGCTGTTTATATTTCCAGGATTTGATTAGTATTTATTTGGGTGTTCATTGTTAAGAAATCAAAACATGATAAAACAGATTATATGCAGACCTAGACACAGTCAGGATATCTTAAAGGATGACATCAGTATACTCACCTGCTACGATGAATCGTTGTGCTTACCTTGATCGCGGGGGTATGCCTTGGAATGGGACACACGGGTATAATAGTATAATATTATCTAAAGCATATCACAAAGTTGAAAAGTTGAAAGCTGAGCGTTAAAGTTTAAATGGACAAACATATTGGCAATCGCATAGACCAGTTTGATTATGCTCGTACTGAAAAGTGTTCCTTAGTCTGCCTGAGAACGAATTTTGATCCCATTGCAATTGTAATTGTATATTATGGTAGTTGTTTATATTTTAAGTTCTTATTTGTTTTTTGCTCTTAAAATTTAAAAATTAAAAAAATAAAAATTCAAAAATACAAAAATAGTGTCTTGCTTTTCTATAAAACCAAAAATCCAAAAATAGAGTGTTTAATTGTTTTTCTTAAAATAAAAAAATGTAACCGTTCTTGAAGATTTGACTGGTCATCAAAAGTTGAAAGAATTTAAATTGTGAAATCCTAGTACAAGTACTTGGATGTACCTAGTGTTCATGTGGTACTCTCCCTGTTGCATAAGAAATGTTTGCTTATGAGTTTGTGAGCATGTGCAGAACTTGATTTCCATCAAGAACAGGGGGGTTGATGAAGACTGAGATGCTGTTAGTTGCTGAAGAAGCCTGAAGCATCACTACAACAAGATGTACCTGAGTCAGAAGAACCGGATACGAAACGTCGTCTGACAGTGAACGTACATTTGAAGAAGTACCGTGAGCCTGCTTGAAAGACAAAGATTGAAGAAGAAAAGAGCTGTTGAGAATCCTCCTCTCACATTCTTTTTGACAAGATTTTCAAGCAAATGCTGATCGTGATCCTGATATGAAGCTAACCACAAAAGCTGAAGAAAGAGACCCAGTGCTGAGAGTTCAGAAGTCAAGAACTTCCACAACATCTGCAGCATAGAGACAACCATAGACTTCGTTGAAGACGTTGCTAAATTCATGCTATGAAGACAATTTGATGGCATCAGTCTAGGGGGAGATTGTTAGGCCCTAAAGTGTGAGACTGACGCATCAAATTAACACAACGGGTTATGGTTATGAGCTGGGCCTTACCGGGTTAGTTTATATTAGGTTGTGGACCTTTATAGGTCACTTGGGCAAACCTATAGGCCATGTGGGCCAAGTAGGCCCAAGGGGAGCCCATGTAGGGAAGTGGGCTTTAGTAGGTATATAAACAAGTTTCTAACTTGTTTTAGGGTTTGAGCTTTATTGTTACAAATTCTAGAGAGCTAGAGAGAGAGGCGATCTGGGTGTGTCAACTTGTACCAGACGTTTTGCTTATTCAAGTAATAGAACGTGTGCAAGTTTGAAAGTGATTCGGTATTGTGTTCTTTGTATTTTCATAATTTTCGGTTTATTCTTGAATCACATCAAGTTTGGATTCCGCACAAACTTGGTGTTGTTTGATATCATAGAAAGATCCGTTTCACGGGACTTCAAGTAATGACCTTAAATCTTGCGTTGATAGATTGCCAAAATCTGAAGTTTTGGGTCTTTATACTGTTATTTCATCTGGGGATATCTTGGCTGTCATTCTGTTTACAACTAAAATTGTACATGACCCCAGGAAAGAAAGTCACTTGGAATTAGCTCATTTCTATTTGAATGTCTGTATGTGTCCCGATACACACAATTTTGATCTGATTCTGAAATCTTCTCTGAAAAAAATCGTGTACCTCCTCTGCTGCATCCAGATATATGCTGACCTGGAGGTGCTAGGCAACGACAGCTTCTGCTGCATCCAGATACATGCTGACCTAGCTGTACGTTGTCGCACTATAGATCTAATACACCCGAAAGAGGCCCTCAAGTGCCCAAATGAAACCCAATAAACCTATATCAAACTGAGAAAACTCATTTGATCTGTATATTATACCATCTCTCCTAAAGATCTATTCTGTTCTCTTCTCAACCTATTCCCAGTTAAGATTTCAGAAATCTGGATTGGACTTGTGAAATATGTGGTAGGGAAGATACTTGCATGATAGAGTGTGTTGTTTATATTTCCAGGATTTGATTAGTATTTATTTGGGTGTTCATTGTTAAGAAATTAAAACATGATAAAACAGATTAAATGCAGACCTAGACACTGTCAGGATATCTTAAAGGATGACATCAGTATACTCACCTACTACGATGAATCTTTGTGCATACCTTGATCGTGGGGGTATATCCTGAAGTGGGACACACTAGTATATCAGAAATAAATTTACCTTAATGTATCATACGGTAATGGTACTTGAAATGTTCATGCATTTTGTTTAAGTGGACAAACATACTGGTAATCGTCTTGAACTGCTTTTCACGAAAAATTACTTAAAGAATTATCTAATAGTGTGAAACAGTTTGATTATGCTGATATGATCTTCTTACCGGTGATTCTCACAAAAATAGAGTGTTTATTGCTTTTCGTATTTATTTGCTTTCAGAAAAATACAAAAATACAAAAAATAGTGTCTTTTTCTGTTTAAAATTCTTAATGTACGGAAAACTGTTATTCGTGGAGGAGGTGTTACTGATAGGGGGAGACGGTGTTAGTAAGTGGGTTCAAAATTTTGAAATGATGCAGGTTATAAGGTGTTTGTTTAAAAATTGTTGCGTGTTGGTGCTTAATTTGAAAATGCTTAATCTGATACAGTTTAACTATATCTTGAATAATAATAATTCTTTAACTATGTTGAAAAATTCTTATGGTTTCTCGAGATGTTTGTTTTATAGTATACAGATTGAAGCAGTTTGTTGATGAGAAGTTGCTTTGAAGAGATGAGGAGTTTGTTGCTGCTTGGTAGAGTCCTCCTTCTACAATGCAGAGTGGATGCTGTGAAGACTTATTGAGAATGTTGAATAAAACTTGGAAGATTTGGTGATTGGATACATCAGCTTAGGGGGAGTCATCTGTTGCTGACAGAATTCATGTTGAAGCTGACGCTATCCAAAGACCAAAAGACTTTGATATTCTGAAGACTAAAGTTTCCTTTGCAAGCTATTGTCAAGGGGGAGTTTGTTGGTGCATGTTATGTGACAACAGCGTTGGATTGGTCTTTGGATATTAAACAAGTTTGGGCCGCGAAGACTTATGAAGACTGAATGGAATTCGAGTTTGTTAAAGCCCAAATCGTCCAAGTTCAAGTTCAAGTTAAAGTCTAACTAGTTTAGCCCGGATTTGTAAACAGAATTCGTATGGGCATGGCCCAGGTCGAATTGTATAGGTTGTGCTATATAAACAACCTTTACCTAGAGTTTTAGGGTTAGACATTTTGAGACTTTTGGAGACTTTTAGGCAATTGAGAGAGAGTTCGAAAACACAGATTATTGGCTGTGAGTTCGTGAAGATCTTGAGTGATTGTAAACGTTTTCGTTGGATAATCATAGAAGATCGGTTGGTAAATTGTCTGGTGTTCTTGTTTCTGTTTGATAGATTTATCAAGGGGATTCCGCACCCTTGGTAGATTGTCAGTTTTGTTACGATCCATACGGGATAGGGACCTACAACATATTTTTACAAATCCCAAGTATGAAATACAATATTTCATTGGTTTGGTATTTGTTTGATGGCCGTGGAGGCACAGGTGTTACAGTCTCCCCTACTTTAGGAAATTTCGTCCCGAAATTTATTTAGAGGAAACTTGTGAGAGCTTGAAAACATGAAATTGAAAAGATCGAACAACATTGGTTAGGGTTCTGAACTTCTAGTAACCTTTAATAACATCATGATTACAATGTAAGAGGGATACTTATATACAAGTATATGAAGCGTCATTGGTGCGTCCACCGTACCTCCATTACATCTTTCTCATTTCGTTATTGTTGTCACTATCGGCTCTTACACATAATAAATCTTACTGGGTTTCTGTGCACTAAATTTCATAATTATGTACGCGTCCATAATCAGACAATTCCTTGCACAGTTCACACAGTCTATTTTATAGTGTGTAGGGGAAAACCAAATGAACAATCCTGTGATGAGTGTGACTAGACCGCCATAGAGTCCTTTTAATTAAATCAACAATTGATCTAATAGACTATCAAGGAGTCTGTCCAGCTACATCACTAGATGTCGTTCTTTAACCAAATTGTGAATCAATCTTTTTGATTAGACCACTAAAGGGTCTCTTATGAATCATGGAATAGTACTATATAATCCAAGGGTCTTAGCTATTACATAGAAGCCCATTTAGGATTTAAGGTAGTACCTTTTTGAATATCCTACTACGAATCCCTCATATGAAGATATGAAAGATTCTGCGAGGATTTGGATAACGAATATCCAGAGTATTAAAAACACAAAAATGCATAAAAGAAAACATAAGATGAATAAACACATAGTCACATAATTGCATACTCGTTCAATCGCATAATCGTTCAATTTGACCTATAATTTGTTATCTTTGGACACGGGTATTTAAAGCATACCAGAAACCCAATCCGTGGATTTCCTTTGGCACTTTAAATATTTTCAAGAATCTAACTATGAAGATAGGAAGATCTTAAAAGGAATTCGGTTTGTCCTAATTGAGTTGTTTTGTACATTTTAAAGTGTACAAGGAATTCAATCAGGGCTCCGATGTCAACGAAGGTGTTGATCGTGATCGGCTCAGGACATGAATAGATCAAGATGTCATCAATAATAACAATGACGATCTGATCCAAATAAGGCTTGCAGACTCTATTTATTAAGTTCTTGAAGATGGCTGGAGTATTTTTCAATCTAAAAGGCATGACTGTAAACTCGTAATGGCCATACTTCATGCAGAAAACCGTTTTGGGAATATCTTCTTCGAGAAAACAAAGTTGATGATACCCAAAACGCAAATCGATCTTGGAAAAGCATGAACGCTATGAAGTTGATCGGAGAAATCGTTGATTTAAGGTAGGGGGGGATATCGATTCTTGATGGTAAGCTTACTAGGCTTACGTTAATCGATATACATTCGAAAAGATCCATTTTTTTTTCACAAGGAGAACAGGAGTTTCTCCAAGGTGAAAAGTTCGGACGGATGAATCCTTTATCAGACAACTCTTGAAGCTGTTTTGATAATTCTTGCATCTCGAACGGTGCAAGACGATAAAATACTTTAGATTTAAAAGAAACCAGTGTTTGAGGTTCTTAGGGAGATCTCAAGTGATCGTAAAAATGACAGAACCACACGAGTAGTTTTGTCTTTGTGTTGACATCACAAGGTTGAATCAAACATTCATACAATTGCATTAGTTAGAAAATAAAACCACAAATTTTTTATTTATATAACAACCGCATTGTCTTTAAATGTTACAAGATACCAACCAGAGGAAAAACAAAATACTAATTGTTCACTCCTTCAACATTGAGTGCCTCATTGATGTTAAACACTCGACCACGTGCTGGATTCACATTGACGTTGACATTCGCATTTGGGTTTGCGTTAGCATTTGCATTCACCAGTCTTGGGCAGTTGTGGCGGAAGTGACCAATCTCTCCGCAGTTGAAACATGAACCCAGTGGGAATCTCGCAGCATTCCCTTGAACCGAAGCTTGAACCTGAGCAGCCTGATTTTGTCCCAAACGACAAATCTTGGCCAAATGCCCAAGTTTACCACACGTCGTGCATTGCCAGCAAGCTTGTTGTACTGCGTGATGACCGTTGCAGCGTGCACAATAAGGTGCGGTACCGGCATATGCTTTCTTTGCAGGTGGCTGAGCTGGTTGGTTCCGCGGGTTCTGTGCAGTCTGTGCTGTAACAGCAAAATTTTGGGCACCCTTTCGCTTCTTTGATTTCTTTGACGTCTCACCTTCCTTACCCTTCTTGTTTTGGCCTTTCTTGCTATCCTCCTTGTCAGCTGACTGTTTCTTGCCCTTGTCACCCTTCCTGTGTAACTTGTTCTTCCGAATCTGCGACTCAGTCAATGTCGCTGATAACTCGATCGCCTGACGGAGTGTGGCAGGGTTACTACCAGTAAGGATGTCTTGTACCGAGTCAGGTAGGCCGTCGATGTACCTTTCGATAGCTATGTCAAGTGGGGTAACCATTGTAGGGCAAAGCAGACTTAGCTCCTCAAATCTATCAGTATACGCCCTGTGCTCACCACTATCTTGCTTCAACTCATCAAATTCCTTCTCCAAAGCTCGCTGCTCATGACGAGGACATAATTCCCTCATCATCAGAGCCCTAAGTTCAGCCCAGGTCTGTGCGAGAGCAACTTCCGCACCTCGGTCTCTCATTACCCCATTCCACCATGTAAGAGCCCTCTTCTGAAACACGCTCGAGGAGAACTCGACCTTGCGATTATCCGGGCACTGCACGTGGCGAAAAGTATTCTTAATGCTTTCGAACCACTGAAGAAGCCCAGTTGCTCCTTCAGAACCACTAAACTTGAGTGGTTTAGCCTGGTTGAAATCCTTGTATTTGCATAGCACATTGTTGTTGTTGTTGGCTTGGTTCCATTGAGCAAAGAGGTTTGGGAATTGAGCAGCCATTTGCTGCGCAATGATTTCTGCCAGCTCGGCAGTCTCTATCTGGCTTTCGCGTCGAGGAGGCATTGTCTAAAAGAGGAAACATGAAAGGAAACGAGTGAGAGAATTTAGACGAAAAGAATGAGATGAAACAAATCTGATGAAAGCAAGGATAGTGGTCATTTGTTTGTTACTACAAAGCAACAAACGACCTTGGTGATTAGTCAAAGTAAATAGGTTAAAAATAATGTATCGCGAAGACATGCTCGCCTATAAGTGAACACTCATCCCAAGAATTCCCAGGTAAGCACAACTGGTCTCGCGTCTGATGAGATGTATACGAAGTGCTTGCCTAGACAGAAAACCCAGAATACAGGCATTCACCCTTCCAGTTTGCACGTGTTCGCATTATTTAAAACCCAAAACCTTGACGAGATTTTGAAAATTCAAAGGGGTTCAAAACCATATAACAGAGGGTTCAAAACCTTACAATAGAGGGTTCAAAACCTAGAAATTAATCATCCTAGAACAGATGATTAGTTTTCAAAGCGGTTTTGAAATTTATGTTCTTGTTGTGGTCGTCACCTAAGGATAGGTGACGGTATTGTTTTATGACTAAACGCAAGTAAACTCGCGTTAGGGTCCTAAGAAGGTTATAGACTAGGTCAAAGCATTACTAATAACCTAATTCCCTATAACCATTGGCTCTGATACCATCTTTCTGTCACACCCCGACCGCGTAAAACAACAAATCGCGGCGGAAACATCGGGGCGTGTTGCAACAGAATTAATGTTTCATAACCATGGATATCAAAAGTGTTTCGTTTTATTAAACATTGAGTAATTACATCGTCTGGAAATCTAAATACACTATTTAAACATAGTCTATCATTGTTATTGAGTCACTAAGGCCTTGTCCAGTCCTATGTGAGCATGCATCTTATCAATCGATATCATCCAACAATACCTGAAACATATGTGAAAACGAGGTCAGCAAAGAAATGATGGCGAGTACATAGGTTTTGTGAAAATAAGATTCATGACTTCTGTTTAAGAAAATGTTTAGTCATGAACCTTGTAATTTGCTTTGTCTTTGTAAATCATTTGAAAAATAATAAGTTCGGATGATAAGTATAAATAAGAAAATAATGCATGATTAAATGAATAACCATGTAAATGAGTTTGCATAAGATAAGTTGTTTATAAATCAATGTCTTGTGAAAAGTATGTTATTTGTATAAAATGTTCTATGTCTCAAACTGAAATGATTCAAATAACGCTATGATATGTAATACCATACAAACACTTATATATAGGAAGTACCAGCGGCGTATCCACCATGTTTGTATCATATTACACACGCATCGTTACTTAATCACTTAACCAAACCATACCAAACAATGTAAAATGTCTATGTTTAAATCAATTGTCAAATGTATTGAATAATATGTCAAAGTATTCATGTCAAGATGTAAATCATGTCAAAATGTCTATGTCAAATATCCATGTCAAATATCCATGTCAAATGTCTATGTCAAATATCCATGTATGGCAAGTGAAATGTCTCAACTAAACCATATGCACAAAAACAAAGTATTGAAGTAAAACTTGGTTTAAATCAAAGTTATGTTTTGTGAGAAAATGCATGATCAAATGTCAATCATGTTAAAATGTTTACCCAATCGTTAACCCATTTTGTAAAATCGTTCTAGTCGTTCTTGTTTTAATTGTGAAACTACTTTATGGTCGATTCTGTAATAACATTCAAACCTTCTTGACGCGTTCCTCGCTCCATCTCGCTCTCGCTCTCGTTCTTAACAAACCATTACCAAAGGATAAGTTAATAATTACAGATTCAGTCGCTACCCACAACCCCCACACATAACAATGGGTGCAGTAAATAACGGGATTTGTCAGATCCTATGGTACCATAACCTAATACTGGTCGGCTTGATCATTGCTAATGAATGTCATCGGTCATGTAAACTACAACCAACAAGTTTGTTCACTTTTTGAAATTGTTATTAGTTTTTGAAATCATTGTATTCGTTCTTGAAATCATTGTATTCGTTCTTGAAATCATTGTTAGCGTTCTTGAAATAATTGTTATTGTTCTTGAAACCACATAGTAATTGTTATTGAAATCATTGATAAAGCATTTAGCACATATGAGTCACCCCAAAACAGTTTGGAAAACAGTAAAAGATGGGAATAATGTACTCGCCTGGGAGTGCTTAGGAGTCTTGAACAACTACCAAGTAAGCTAGAGGAGTCCCGGAAATCAAACGGTACCTAACATAGGTAACTACATAATTAACCCGGACCTAAATCGGAAGACTGGGTAGCAGGAGGGTTTGTAAACCAAATGAGTGTAGGAACTCATATGATATGGTTTAACAAATCCTACATACTAAATGAAACTTAACCTAAGTATTATCGACCCATCGCGACCCATTAAGGTAACTTATGCTACTTTAACGCGTCGTGCGCGTGAAACGCGTTCGGACCGTCTAACTAGCCCTATGACAAGTGTTATATGCCTAAACATGTTACATAATCAGTTATGTGACAAAAGTTTAGGTTACATATGCTTAATTACCAATTATACATGAAAAGGGTATTCTGGTAATTTACCTAAGGCATATAAACTACTTATCATACAACTACTTAAACGATGTGACCATAGGGTATAACCTCGGAAGGTTATGCCCTATACTAGGGTCACCTAATGTATTTGGTCGGATCCTAATGATCGACCAAACTGGGTCGGGTTCGAAGGTATAAGCGATTTATCAGATCGCTTACCCTACGACCCTAGACAACGTGGTAATCAGTAGGCATAGTCCCAAGGGACTATAACCAACGTGATTACAATCACGTTGCGAAGTTCAAACGAACTTCGCATTGACCATTACTGGTCAACGCTGAAAGTCAAACAAAGTTTGACTTTCTGACTCGAAAAGCAGTAAAATAAGAAAAAGAACGAAAGAATACTTACGAAGGGTCCCCGAATGCTAACCTCGATTCAAAAATCTCAGGTATGAAACAATAGTTTCAACTTAGAGTTTCTCAAATCAAAGTTCTAGTGATTTTAGCAATGGGGGTGGATGGGTATTTATAGGAATACCCGAACCGTTAAGATCGTTTCATGGAAAACGTGCCTTAATCCCATCCGTACATGTGTTGAAATGTCATGGTGTTTAGGTGTTTAAATTCCATCCATACATGTGTTGAAATGTCATGGTGTTTAGGTGTTTAAATTCCATCCATACATGTGTTGAAATGTCATGGTGTTTAGGTGTTTAAATTCCATCCATACATGTGTTGAAATGTCATGGTGCCTAAATTCCATCCTTATCCGCTGACTAAGCAAGTTAGAATGTGTGGTTGTGAATTAAACAACGGCTAATACATCGAATCTGGTCCTGAATGCGAAAAACGATCCAAATGACGTGACGAATGGATTTTTCTTATGGCGAACACTAAAATAAAATATTTTAGTGCTAACATAATTTTTTGGATGTCCGGATGTATTCAGAACGTAAGTTATGCGCGAAAATGCAAACTTGTGCACTTTTTGACACTTTTAGTCCCTGAATGACCCAAAAGTTTATTTTAGCACACCGAACCCCTCAAAGCCTATTTCTAAGCTATGTAAAGGATATTTATGGTATGTTTAACTTATGGTCATGTTCCGGAAGGTCTGTTACAGTTCAAATTGGCATACTTTCGCAGTTTGTCAAATTTAGTCCCTGTAAGCGATTAAACTTTGATTTCACCACACCAAACCTTCCAAAACTTATATCTAAGTTATGTAAAGGTTATTTAAGGTATGTTAAGCCTATGTCACTATTCCGGAGTGTTTGTTGCATTAAACTGGTTATATTTACGCATCAGTGCGCGTATAACCTTCCAGAAAGCGATTTAGAGTTTGAAATCGAACAAAAATTGATATGTGCAAATGATACACATATTTTTACAAATCCCAAGTATGAAATACAATATTTCATTGGTTTGGTATTTGTTTGATGGCCGTGGAGGCACAGGTGTTACATCAGTGGCCTTGCAAACCATTGGTGATCTCAATTCCCTTATTTGCTACATACCAAGACTATTTTTATACTCACAAAGGTTTACTTACTCACTTACACATGAACTCGCTCAACATTGTTGTTGATTTTTCAACTTACATGTATTTCAGGAAATTAAAGATCTGGCGCGGTATGTCATGTTTTCCCGCTGCATATGGGTTCCGAGGTCATCCGGGTTTAGGAAATGTGACTTTTTCCTGGAAGAGTCACAAATCTTAAACTGCGTTTTATTTCATGTTGATGTTTATGTTTTTCAAGACAATGTTTTATGTTATGAGGTTGTAAGTCCCTAAGACAATGTTATGTTACTCTGGTTTTAAAACTTAATCGTATGGATGATCTTGCATGATTTTATTTCATATAGCTTTGTTATGGTTAAGCTATGGTATTAAGAAGTCACACCAAATTAACCACGCTTCCGCAAAGCCAGGGTGTGACAGCTTGGTATCAGAGCTCTGATCATAGCGAACTAGGATTCCTTCTCGAGTCTAGACTATGATCACTAGGGCTCTCACGAAAACATTTTTCTGCATACCACTTAAGTCCAGATCAAAAACTTTTTACAAACGAATGTTGAGCACATTTTATTATTTATAGGCTCAGTCTAGAAAGGCTGAGGCTCGGTCTGATAGGCCGAGGCTCGATCTCAGAGATCGAGGTAGATGGCTAGTGAGACTAGGGAGAGTAGGCTCAGTCATGAAGGCTGAGGCTCGGTCATGGGGACCGAGGCTCGATCTAGGAGGTCGAGGTGGAGGATATAGCAGTCTTAGAGACTGGGAGGAATTTGGCTAGTGGGACTAGGAATGTCAGTCTTGGAGACTGGGAGGCTAGTGGGACTAGGAGAATTATGTGATACCTTACTTGGTGACTTATGTGATTACCTGATTGTATGACTGATTATTTGAGCATATTTGTGTTTATGTTACAGACTCATGGACTCAGCCGGTACTGGCATTTCGGACACCACTGGACCCATACCTATCGTATCTGATGACCTCACATCCTCCGAGCACGAGGTGCACACATCTGATTATACCAGTACTGACGAGGATGATTTCCAGCCTTTCGCACTACCCGATGGTGCTGATGAGCCTGCAGATGACCCTCCCGCTGAGTACCTACCTCTAGTAGAGATTCCGGCCCCTATACCCTTAGCCGTTTATCCAGCATATGATTTTCTTCTTGACGCCGAGGCTGATGGCGATATTGACCTGTTTGAGGATGAGCCCTTTGAGGATGAGATCCAGGGCGAGGCCCTTCTTCCTGCGGACGATCTTCTGATGATCGCTGACGTTCCCGCTGAGGATTCGCCTGCACATTCTCCTGTCCCAGACTCCTTTGAGTTTGTGGCATCCGCACCTTCTCACACATTGAGCGCACAGCACTTTGCGCATGATTCTGATCCCGACCAGGCATCCTCTGTTGCACCTATTCCCAGCTTTACGTTTGACCATGATGACATAGAGGATTCTGATCCTATCTTTCCCCCGGGATTTGACTCGGATCATGATATCGAGTATATACCTATGGATCAGCCCATGGAGGACCCAGCTGACCCAGTAGATCCTATTGACCCCGAGTTTGACTTCGAGATGGCTTTTGATGATCCCGAGCCTGCCGTCGCCCCTGAGCAGGCAGCCGCTCTAGACCCCATACTTGAGCATGACCCCGTACATGCTGGCATCCCTATTGAGCCTGTTATAGCAGACCCACCTGTTGATGATCTCCCCGTGGATGTTCCTTTGTTAGAGGGCGATCATGTCGTTGTTGATCCTGTTGTTCCTCTACCTGTTGTTGATATACCTGTTGAACATCCTGTTGAGCACATTGCACCTATTCACCCTTTTGTTGCTCCCACACCTGATCCCATCCCACTAGAGCCCAAGCATGCACTATTCGCGGCACACATGGATCCACCAGATGAGCATGCACAGCACGGTTGGATACCTGCTGATGAGGATGTTCCACATTTTCCCCCTCAGATCCCTGATACACGACATGTTGATTTTTCTTTTCAGGTTCCTCAGTTTGTACCTCCAGCGAGGCCTGGAGAGGGTTCTTCAGCCCATCCTTTTGGGCATGTACCGATGTCTATCCCCTTCATGCCCCAGATGTCATCTGTTCCACCCTCTGTTGCTCCATTTCATGTGGCACCTTTTGATCCCACCAGTGAGCCGTTCCTTTGGGCACCAGACTCTTCTATGCCACCTACTGACCCCTACCATTCTTTCCACATGGGGTATACTATCGAGGACGTTTTGATGTCTTTTGTCGCCCAGCACGAGTCACACACGCAGCTCATCCAGGAGCTTGAGAGAGCTCAGCTGCCACCATGCCAGTGCCATGGTCAGACACACTCTCCTCTGCAGCCATTTCGACCCTTACCTCCAGATTATGCTGCCCGTCTCTTTACACTAGAGCAGCAGGTTGCTTCTATCATTCGTACCCAGCGAGCCATGGAGGAGGACTGGCTCCAGTTACGTCGTTTGTTTTACACCCACTTTCCCCCTCCTCCACCACCATCTGTATAGAGCTCATCAGTGCTGTTTGGGTAGACGAGGGTGAGAAGACGGCGATTGTTGGACTGCACAGCATTTTTGGAGACTACTTTATGATCCTGACTTTTGTTGACATGTATTTGATGTTGTATTTGACACTGACATGATATAGTTTTTGGACAGGGGTGATGTAGCCCCTAGTTGATTGATGATTGTATGACACAGGGATGTACTGATACACTTACTATGTGGTCTCGATATATGGCAATCGCAGTATTCTCACCATATTTGATTCGCTTGATTGCTTATTTATATTTTTATGACATGGGATGTTGTGTGATTGGTATTTGTGATGTGTTGATAACATGAGATGTTATGTCCTATTACTATTACTATATACGTACGTTTTACTATGGCCTGACCAACGTAAACCATCTTTTAGAAGATGCCACCGAGACTTGAGACACGCATGCCTACCAATGAGGCAGAACTCCAGCAAGTTATCGCTGCTGCCATCGCACAATACGCTGCCTCGCAAGGAGGACCCAGCGGAAGCAGCACCAATAATAACAATGGCAACAGCAATCCACCTCATGGTAATACTAAGTCATTTAGACATACCATGACCTAATTGGATATCTATAGCAAAGATGCTAATGCCGTTCACGTGTTACAATGTATGTGCAGGGTGCACCTACAAGCAGTTTCTGGACTGTAAACCAGTCAACTTTGATGGCACAGGAGGTGCTGTCGCCTTTGTTCGTTGGGCGGAGAAAACCGAATCTGTTCTTCGCATGAGCAAATGCGCGCTGGATCAGCAAGTCACCTATATCTCAGGGCTGTTTCTAGATGGAGCCCTATCCTGGTGGAATCTACAGGTTCAGACACTAGGCGAAGCTGCTGCCTACGCGCTGACCTGGACCGAACTAAAGGAACTTATGCGCAAAAAGTACTGTTCCCACGCAGAAATCCAGAGATTGGAGACCGAGTTTTGGCATTTGAAAATGGACGGTCCAAAGATCGCAGAGTACGTTCAAAGGTTCGATGACTTATCGCATGTGGTACCCTACATGGTCACTCCTGAGTTCAAGAGAATTGAACGCTTCATTTGGGGACTAGCTCCTCAAATCATAAGCATGGTAACCTCATCCAAGCCTGCGACCATTACTGAGGCGATCGATTTGAGCGTAGCTCTCACTGAGGAGGCTATTCGTTTGAACAAGTTTGATGAAGCAGAGCCGAAGAAGAAAGAGACTCACGTCGAGTCATCAGGAGGTAACAAACGGAAGTTCTCAAACTTCAAGCAGGGCGCCAGTGTGGCGGTTAAGAAAGGAGGATCAGCTGGCAGTGGGAAGAAAGGAAAAGGATACCAGGGCACCCAGCCCAAGTGTAATACCTATCAACGCCACCATACTGGCCATTGTAATGTGAAAATATGTGAAGCATGTGGAAAGCCGGGCCACTCGAAAGATTCTTGTTGGGCTAGTGCTGGCCGGGGAGGCCAGGGCGGATTTGGGAATAGAAATAATAACCGTGGTGGTAATGGAAATCGCCCACAGGGGAACAATGGAGGAAACGGGAATCGGGTCAACAATGTGAACCAAGCTGGCAATGCAAACCAAAACAACAACCAAGCTGGAAATGGAGGTGGAAATGGGCAAAGACTTGGATGCTTTAACTGCGGTGATATCGGGCATTTTAAGAAGAACTGCCCAGAGTTAAACCAAGCCCGTGGAAGAGTGTTCCAAATCGAAGCTAGGGAAGCGCGCCAGGACCCCAATGTTGTTACTGGTACGTTCCCTGTAAATCAATGCTATGCATCCGTTTTATTTGATACTGGCGCCGATTATAGCTTCGTGTCGTTAGAATTGAAGAATATGCTTGGTTTAGCCGCCAATAAGTTAGATATTCCGTACTCAATCGAACTGGCCAATGGAAAGTTAGTAGAAGCCAATGAAGTTATCAGAGGTTGTGTGATCGAATTAGGAGAGCGTGAGTTTGCTCTGGATCTACTACGAGTCCGGTTGGGAAGCTTCGACGTGGTGGTAGGAATGGATTGGTTATCAGGTAACAAGGCAGAGATAGTTTGTCATGAGAAGACCGTTCGTATCCCAACCGAAGATGGCGAAACAATTGTGGTTCACGGAGAGAAGCGTGATACGGTGTTAAGGATTATCAGCTGCCTGAAAGCGCGAAAGTGTTTGCAGAACGGATGTGTTGCCTTCCTGGCACACATTGTGGATAAAAAGGCTGCTGAGCCAAGAATCGAAGACATCCCTGTCGTGAGGGAATACCCAGAAGTCTTCCCAGAAGACTTACCTGGACTGCCACCTCAGAGACAAGTAGAGTTCCGCATTGACTTAGTTCCAGGCGCCGCGCCTGTGGCTAAGGCACCCTATAGACTTGCTCCGTCTGAGATGCAAGAATTGTCGACACAACTTCAAGAGTTGTTAGACAAGGGATTTATCCGACCAAGCTTCTCACCTTGGGGAGCTCCGGTCCTGTTTGTCAAAAAGAAGGATGGTAGTTTCCGTATGTGCATCGACTACCGGGAGCTGAACAAGCTGACGATCAAGAATAGGTATCCTCTGCCAAGAATTGATGATCTGTTCGACCAACTTCAAGGTTCAAGCTTTTATTCAAAGATCGATCTTCGATCTGGATACCATCAGTTAAGGATACAAGAGGAAAGCATCCCGAAGACAGCCTTCAGAACTCGTTATGGGCACTACGAGTTCCTCGTTATGCCATTTGGTTTGACAAACGCACCTGCGGTATTCATGGATCTAATGAATAGAGTTTGCAAGCCGTACTTGGATAAGTTCGTGATTGTATTCATCGATGACATTTTAATTTATTCAAAGACGAAGGCTGAACACGAGCAGCATCTTAGAGCCATTCTAGAGCTGCTGAAGGAAGAACAGCTGTATGCCAAATTCTCTAAGTGCGAGTTTTGGCTACGAGAGGTTCAATTCCTTGGGCACGTGGTAAATGGAGATGGAATCCACATGGATCCAACCAAGATCGAGGCGATCAAGGATTGGGAAACGCCAAAGACGCCAACCGAGATTCGGCAATTCTTGGGTTTGGCTGGCTATTACCGAAGATTCATTGAGAATTTTTCAAAGATCGCTCAACCATTGACGCTCCTCACGCAGAAGGATAAGAAGTTTGATTGGGGAATCAAACAGGATGAAGCGTTCCAGGTACTGAAGGATAAGCTTTGTAACGCGCCAATCTTAGCTCTACCAGAGGGTACTGATGATTTTGTGGTATACTGCGACGCATCGCGTCAAGGACTGGGTTGTGTGTTGATGCAACGCCAAAAGGTTATTGCTTACGCATCGCGTCAGTTGAAAGTGCATGAAAAGAACTATACCACACACGATTTGGAGCTCGGCGCAGTGGTTTTTGCTTTAAATATCTGGAGACACTACCTTTATGGTACGAAGTGTACAATCTTTACAGATCACAAGAGCCTACAGCATATATTCAACCAGAAGGAGTTGAATATGAGGCAAAGACGATGGGTTGAATTGTTGAACGACTACGACTGCGAGATAAAGTACCATCCAGGGAAGGCGAACGTGGTCGCCGATGCCCTAAGTCGTAAAGAGAGAATCAAGCCCATAAGGGTTAGGGCTTTGGAAATGATTGTCCGAACCGATCTTTCCTTGCGCATTCGTGCCGCGCAGAAGGAAGCTCTCAAGGAAGGAAACCTTGAAGAAGAATACATCCGTGGGATGGAGAAGCTACTGGTACCAAACGAGGAAGGAACGTTATGTTTTGAGAAAAGGATTTGGGTTCCTCTGTTTGGTGGTTTAAGGGAAGTTATTTTTGATGAAGCTCAAAAGTCGCGGTACTCTATCCATCCGGGAGCGGATAAGATGTATCAAGATCTCAAAGATTATTATTGGTGGCCTAGGATGAAAGGCGATGTTGCTGTTTATGTGAGCAAATGTTTAACATGCGCTAAGGTTAAAGCCGAATACCAGAAGCCTTCAGGACTTCTGCAACAACCTGAGATTCCCAAGTGGAAATGGGAACAAATCTCCATGGATTTTATTACGAAATTGCCAAGAACGCCAAGAGGCCATGACACTATTTGGGTAATAGTGGATCGATTAACAAAGTCAGCACACTTCTTACCTATCAGAGAGAAGGATGATACGAGCAAATTGGCTGAAATTTACATGAGAGAGATCGTCGCGCGCCATGGAGTACCTCTCTCAATCATCTCTGATAGAGACGGAAGGTTTGTGTCAAGGATATGGCAATCCTTCCAAGAAGCTTTTGGCTCACTATTAAATCTGAGCACTGCGTTCCATCCGCAAACCGACGGGCAGAGCGAGCGAACGATACAGACTCTGGAAGACATGCTGAGAGCGTGTGTTATGGATTTGGGCGGTAGCTGGGATAAGCATTTTCCTTTGGTCGAATTTTCATACAACAACAGCTACCACACCAGTATTGGTGTCGCGCCATTTGAAGCCCTTTACGGACGCAAGTGCCGATCACCCTTATGTTGGGCTGACGCAGGTGATAGGCAGCTCGCTGGTCCCGAAATCGTCCAAGAGACGACAGACAAGATCGCGCAGATTCTTAAACGGATTGAAGCAACTCGCCACAGACAGAAGGCCTATGCGGATCCAAACCGGAAACATGTGGAATTCCAAGTTGGAGAAATGGTGTTATTGAAGGTTTCACCCTGGAAGGGTGTGGCACGCTTTGGAAAGCGTGGGAAGTTAAATCCGCGCTACATTGGTCCCTTCAGAATTCTGGAAAGAATAGGACTAGTAGCATACAAGTTGGACCTACCTGCTGAACTGAATGGTGTTCACGACACCTTTCTTGTATCCAATCTAAAGAAAAGTCCAACTCAAGTCACCGTTGCCATTCCCACTGACGAGATTCATGTTGACGACACGCTCCACTTCGTTGAAGAACCTGTTGAGGTCACGGATTGGAAAGTTAACAAGACCCGCCGGAGCAGTGTCAAGCTCGTCAAGGTTCGTTGGAATGCTAGACACGGTCCTGAGTACACCTGGGAGCGTGGGGACCGGATGAAAAAGAAATACCCCACCTTTTTCCTAAGAACCCTGCATCTACAAGCAGAACTTAAATTTCGGGACGAAATTTATTTAACGGGGGGAGAATGTGACAACCCTCGCTAAACCAGGTATCCGTACGACTTAATTAATAATTAATTACTGCTTAATTACTGTGCTTGCTTGAACTTGTGAATAAACTGCTACTTGCATACTGATACATGCACTTACTTGCATCATACTTTATTTGCTGTCACTCCATATTTTGCTTACAGCACCTTAGTGACAAACATGATGCACAAAAAGCACAGTAGCACTATAATGGATAACCTATTGAACATGCTGATAAAGCCAGCATCAGGCAGACACTGCCTCTAAGGCCTGTATGAGCCAGAAATATTTTGCTACACTAGTGGTGAGTGTAGGGATACAAGGGTTGTAGAACTGCGTCTCTAGGAATAAGTTACAATGACTGGATGTGCCTAAAACGTGCTCTAAGCACAAAAATTCAGCACTTTACATAATAATTCAGCTTTTAAGCTAACTAATAAAGTGCCAAAACAGGAGAAAAATAATACTAGACACTTTCCAAAGTGTCAGAAATAAGTTGTGTCACTAAAAATGGTAATAACGACACTTTAAAGCTTTATTAAGCGCTTTAACGGATTACTATCCAACCGAACAACCGGGCGTTACCCGAAACATGAAAATATTGTTATTTTCATTATTTATCTTTTTCTGAGTCAGTTAGGGTCCCTGAATACCCTCGCACCCGCATTAATGCATAACACACTACTAACCAAGTTAAGTGCTTAACTAACCTACTTAACTTAACTATAACCTAACTATCTAGTTGGAATCGGACTAGGACCCTCCCTCCTAACCGTCCCCAACTAAGAGGGGACATACCTTGTACCTTGGTGATTATTTTAATCACCATTGCCTAATATCTATTAGACACAATTTCCATTGGATAATAACTCTAAACTTAGTCTATAAGTTCAACTAATTACACAACATAATCATCCATCACTCAACACACTTCACAACTCTCTCTCTCTTTCTCCTTGGCTCTCGGCCGAACCCACACCCACACATCCATCAATCCTTCGATCTTGTTCAAGCCATTCCAACATCATACAAGTGTTAAGGGTCGCATATTAGGAAGCTTGGAGCAAACGGAACGCGAAGGACCTCTTTATCTTGCTTTTATCCACGCCATTTTCGTCAAGATTCTTCCCTAGCCTCGAGCTAGAGGTATAATGCTTAAAACTCGTTCTTGAACTAATCTAAGGTGGTTAATAAGATGCATGATGATTAAAACTCAGAATCTTGCATTTTGAAGCATTAAAGTTTACTAAACTTGCAAGTATTGTTGGTTAAAAGCACATAAGTTGTGTAAAACTTGTAGAAATTAAAATGTATGATTATTTAGGCCCGATCTATGATGTGGTAGCTCGGATCATCGTTTAACCCGGTATGGTAAGGTCATGGATCTTAACATAAGCTTGTTTTGAATGATTCAAGGGTTAAAAGGTGAAACTCTACCACACACGAATCATGAACTTGTGTAAAAATGTTTTACTTGTGGAATAGTGTTTAAAACTAGCAGATCTACGTATCTGCAAGTGGTATTTTCAAAGGACCAAGCGTTAAAGAAATCATGCTTTCTAAAAATGGATCTTACACTAACAAGAATGATTTTTATAAACCACAAGTGTGTAAACACTTGTGAAATCAAAAGATCCGACAAAATAACAGTTTTTGTAAAAGATGACTGGAAGTTGTAAAGATAGATTTTCTCTAAAAACGAGGTTTTTACAAGATCAAATTACCTTATATGAAGATCTACTAAATTTAAGGGGATTTACACCACAGTTTTGGGAAAACTGCAAGTTCATGTAATTTTTGGCAATTTACACATATGTTGATTAGTTGTTGTGATGAAAGTTGTTCTGATCAAATAAAGAAAATTGTTGAGTTGATTTGTTAAAGAAAATGATACGCTTGAAAGCGTGGCCACCTCCAGTTACAGAGGAAACTCTGGCGAAATTTTTCTAAAAACCTAACACTTAGAACTATTTACACTACAAGTGTTAGAATTATTTTTGACATGTTTTCGAAATATGAATTTCGCCATGACTTTATTTACTAAATATTCGGAGGTGGGATTTTCACAAAATTTAACGTGATAAATATATATTTTTCACACACTGTTTATGATTATTTTGTGAAAATACATAAATATTATTTTTAGAGTAAAAATAATATTTACGAACGTTAACGAATCCAAAATAATACGAACGCTTTCACCATGAATATATAAGTTACACCGGTAATCATATTACCACTCGATGGTTAAAACTTAACTTACGCACTTACGGAAATATTTATGAACGCGTATTTTAACAACGTATTAGTGGAGAAAAATTATGTGAAATGAAAATATAATATTTTTGAGAAAAATACTTATATTTTGGAATTGGAAATATATATATATATTAAGTGAGACTTAATGGTATAATTTGAACGCACATGTATTGAATCCCCCATCCTTGGGAAGGAGAATAACTACCAAGTATATACAGAATGTAAACACGAAATAGTTGTCTAACTATTTCCTAAAGACTTAAACTATAAAGCTAAGGCACGGCCGTCCGTCTAATAGAAATTAGCACCTGTAGGTCGTCGCACAGCTGCCTGATTTGGAGTACTTGGTAGAGACGCACCGACTGTGAGTTCATGTCCCCCTTTTCTCTTAACTGTTTTCAGTTTTCTTAACTGCGGGGGTGAAATACATGTTACTATGATTACGAGTACTTTATACATGGTATGGTTAGCGTAAGGAGGTTTACTACTTAGATCATGTGAGTGGGTAGGAGCAACATGAGGCCATTAGTCCTCATGGCGGGACCGAGGGACAGGAGCGGTAGATCTATCTGGGTGTAGCGAGCCCAGCCCCAGGCCAAACTAGAAACGGACCTTGGGGTGACTTTGTCCAGATACTATTGCCGTGGCGAAATCTGCTAGGTTTGAGTCTCCCTATTTGCACTTCACATATATCAGTGGCCTTGCAAACCATTGGTGATCTCAATTCCCTTATTTGCTACATACCAAGACTATTTTTATACTCACAAAGGTTTACTTACTCACTTACACATGAACTCGCTCAACATTGTTGTTGATTTTTCAACTTACATGTATTTCAGGAAATTAAAGATCTGGCGCGGTATGTTATGTTTTCCCGCTGCATATGGGTTCCGAGGTCATCCGGGTTTAGGAAATGTGACTTTTTCCTGGACGAGTCACAAATCTTAAACTGCGTTTTATTTCATGTTGATGTTTATGTTTTTCAAGACAATGTTTTATGTTATGAGGTTGTAAGTCCCTAAGAAAATGTTATGTTACTCTGGTTTTAAAACTTAATCGTATGGATGATCTTGCATGATTTTATTTCATATAGCTTTGTTATGGTTAAGCTATGGTATTAAGAAGTCACACCAAATTAACCACGCTTCCGCAAAGCCAGGGTGTGACAGAAGATCAGCGTAAGCTAAACACTTTCGCAAATTGGACATGTGAAAAGTCGGATGAATATTTCCAAGCTCTGGAGGTAGCTCTAGTCAATTGGCAACCTTTCCAATTCTTTCAACAATCTTAAATGGTCCAACATATCGTGGTGCAAGTTTTCCTTTCTTTCCAAATCTCACCACTCCCTTCCAAGGTGACACCTTGAGTAGGACATGGTCTCCGACTTGAAATTCCAAAGGCTTGCGTCGCATATCCGCGTCGCTCTTTTGACGGCTTCTAGCTATCATAAGATTATCGTGAATCTTCTTGATTTTGTCTGTCGTTTCTAGAATGAGCTTAGGTCCAGTAAGCTGAGCTTCACCGATCTCATTCCAACAGACAGGTGAACGACATTTTCGACCGTAGAGAGCTTCGAATGGTGCCATATTAATGCTAGCATGATAACTATTGTTGTATGAGAACTCGATCAACGGCAGATGAGAGTCCCAATTACCACTAAAGTCTATCACGCATGCTCTAAGCATATCCTCCAAAGTTTGAATCGTCCTCTCAGATTATCCATCTATTTGGGGATGATAAGCTGTGCTTAGATTTAGTTGGGTTCCCATAGCAGATTGCATGGTCTTCCAGAAATGAGATGAAAATCGAACATCACGATCGGAAATGATATCCAAAGGAACACCGTGTCATGATACAATCTCATCAACATATATCTTGGCAAGTTTATCAGCAGATAGATCCTCGTGAATCGGAATAAAATGAGCTGACTTCGTTAATCGATCGATAACAACCCATATAGCATCGTGACCTTTTGATTCCAAACCGGTATCTCTGGTTGTACAAGCAAGCCAGAAGGTCGTTGATGTTCAGCCTTGACTTTGAGACAAGTTAGGCATTTCGACACATACAAGGCAACAACTTTCTTCATACCAGGCCACCAGTACTGAGTACGAAGATCCTTGTACATTTTATCAGCACCAGGATGGATAGAATATCGAGACTTGTGAGATTCATCCATCACTAAAGTGCGAAGATCATCTTGTTTCAGAATCCACAAACAATCCTTGAAATAAAGCAAACCATCGTCTTTCCTTTCGAGTTTAAGCTCGAGTTGAAGCGGTAGCTCATATTTCAATAAGCCCTTGATCACACAAGACCGTTGAGCTTGAAGAACACGAGATTGAAGATCAGATAGAGTTCGAACATAATGAAGCTTGACTCGTTCCTTTCAACTAAGCGCATCGGCTACGACATTCGCCTTAACAAGTTGGTAGCGAATCTCGCAATCGTTGCCTCATATTCAACTCTTTCTGATTAAGAATATGCTAGAGACTTTTGTGGTCAGTGAAAACCACACACTTCGTGCCACAAAGATAGTGTCTCCATATTTTAATAGTGAAAACCACAGCTCCCAACTCAAGATCATGAGTCGTGTAGTTCTTCTCGTTAACTTTCAATTGTCTAGACGCATACGCAATAACTTTGCCTCGTTGCATGAGAACACAACCAAGGCCTAAGTTGGACGCATCACAGTAGACAACGAAATCATCATTTCCCTCGGGCAGAGATAGAACAGGAGCATCACATAACTTCCGTTTCAGCGTTTGGAACGCTTCTTCTTGTTTGGGTCCCCACTCAAAAGGCTTATTCTTTTGAGTCAAAGCAGTGAGTGGAACCGAAATTTTGAGAAGTTAGAAATAAAACGACGATAATATCCAGCAAGACCAAGAAAAGAACGAATCTCTGTAGGTGTCATTGGTGTATTCCAATCCTTAATAGCAGCTATTTTGGATGGATCCACATGAATACCCTGCTCGTTGACTATATGACCCAAAAACTGAACTTCTTTAAGACAAAATTCACACTTGAAGAATTTAGCAAAAATTTGTTCCTTCTTCAGGAGTTCTAATGTCAAACAAAGGTGTTGCTCGTGATTAACTCGAGACTTCGAATAAATGAGAATATCGTCGATGAACACAATGATGAACTTGTCTAGGCTTACAATGTGACAACTGTGCTCTGTAATCGATGTACAATATAAAAAATGTTAATTATCAATAAAATAATGTGTTTTGGTGTTATTATGTGTGTATTTGTATTTGATGATTTTACAATTTGATTCGAGTTCGATTTCAAGCTTTAAAGCGCTTTCTGGAAGGTTATAAGCAAACTAGTGCGTAAACGCAGTCAGTTTAATGCGACAAACACTCCGGAACAGAAAAATTATCTTAACATACCTTAAATAACCTTTACATAACTTAGAAATAAGTTTTGAAGGGTTTGGTATGGCAAAAATAAGTTTATTCGCCCTTAGGGACTAATTGCGTCAACTTGCAAAAGTCTGCCGTTTCGTAAGGCAACGTACAGTTCGGAACTTGATCATAAGCTAAACATACCATATATAACCTAAACATAGCTTAGAAATAAGCTTTGAGTGGTTCGGTGTGTGAAAATATGCTTAATTGATCTTTCAAGGACTAAAAGAGTCAAAAACGGCGTAAGTATGCATTTTCGCGCATATCTTACGATCTGACTACATCTGGACATCCAAAATTTTTGTAGACACTAAACTACTTTTATTTTAGTGATCGGCAGGCAAAAATACCATTCGTCGCTTAATTTGGTTCGTTTTCGCGTCCGTTCGAGTTTCGTCGTAAGTAACCGAACAATGTGACCGTACGGCCAAACGAACCGACATCCGTGATATTTCAAAGCATATTTCAGGTCCTCTACACTTTGATGACGTTTTAGAGCCTTGAAAATGGCTTAACGGAGGTTAAATACGTTAAATACGCGAGTTTGGGTGTGCAGGGACTGTTTCTGACATTTTTTGAAAGTATCAGCCAGATGCTCGCGTCGCGCGACCACCCCCTGGTCTTTCTGTCGTGCCACGCCACCATATGATCTGGACAAAAACTTCATTTTTGTGCAGCAGATTGAATTTGAGGGACCATTCTTGCAATTTCTTTGTGTGGTAGCCAAGTTAGCACCTCCCCAAGCAAATTAGTTGGTCTAATGCTTGTTGGCCACACAAACACACGGATTGATCCTATGAACCTCCAACAAGTATAAATAGCCATGCTCTTCATTTTTTGCAACTCACACATGATCTAAATTCTCTAAGTTGAGGTTTTATAACTTCATACCTGAGAATTATAAAATCAAGTTCTAGCAAGGACCCTTTATAAGCCTCCTTCGTTCTTTTATCGCTTTCCTAGCGAGAAAGTCAAACAGTGTTTGACTTTCAGCTTTGACCAGTCAATGATCAACGAGAAGTTCGTTTGAACTTCGCAACGTTAGCGTAATCACGATGGTTATAGTCCCTAGTGACTATACCTACTGATAACCACGTTGACTAGGTGTAGTGACGAGTCGTAGTTTCGGTCAAAATGCGCATTTAAGCGTATTTTGCAACCAAACTACTCTTGGTATCAAAACACTTTGTTTTGATATCAAAACCTGTTTTCTAACTTAGTTAAGCATGTTTTAACATGCTTAGCTCGTCACTTTTAGTTTAGTGCTTGTTTAGAGTCGTAAGTCAAGCGGTCTAAACCACTTCTTAGACTTTCGAACTCGACCTGTTTTGTCGATCATTAGGATCCGACCAAGCATGTTTAGTGACCATAGTTGCATAGGGAATAACCTTCCGAGGTTATACCTTATGGTCACCTAGTCTAAGTAGTTGTATGATAGGTAGTTTATATGCCTTAGGAAAGGACCAAAATACCCTTTTCATGCATAATTCGAAATTAAGCATATGTAACATAAACTTTTGTCACTTAATTAATTATGCAACATGTTAGGGCATATAATACTTGTCATAGGACTAGTTAGACGCCTCGAACGCGCTTTTGCGCGCAAACGACGCGTTAAAGTAGCATAAGCTACCTTAATGGGTCGTAACGGGTAGAAAGCACTTAGGTTAGGTTCCGATTTAGAATGTAGACTTTGTTAAACCATATCACATGAGTTCCAATACTCATTTGGTTTACAAGACCTCATTCTATCCGATCTTCCGATTTAGGAGTCAATTTATTTACTAGTGATCCGATTACTAGGTACTACTTGAATTTCCTTGGTTTGCCTGAGCTTCACTAAGTTCTTTAGATCAAGGATACCCTTCCATTCAAAGTGAGTACATAGTTCCCATATTTTACTGTTTTCAATTATTTTTGGGGTGATTCGTATGTATAAAAACGATTTCGACATTTTAACGATGGTTTCAAAAATGATTAAGATGGTTTATATTAAACTAATATTGATTTCAATAATGTGAACGAACTTGTTGGTTGTAATTACATAACGAATGACATTCATTAGCTTTGGCCGAGCCGACCAGTATTAGGTTATGGTACCATAGGATCTGACAAATCGCGTTATCAGACTACACCCATGATTATGTGTGGGGGTTATGTAGGTAACGACCGAATCTGATGATTGTTAACTTACCCTTTGGTGGTTTGTTAATACGAGAAACGAGATAGACGAGTCACGAAGGTTTGAATGTTATTAGCGAGATGACCAAAAGTAGTTTCACAATTAAAACGAATACGACTGGGAGACGAGTTAAACGATTTGAAACGACTTAAACGAGATAAATGAATTGGATAAACGATTGGTTGTGCGTAGTGATTAGATAATGGGATGGGTGTAGCATGATAAAAGCATGGTAGATATGCCGCTGGTATATCTTATATGTAAGTGCTTTTATCATATTACATTTCATCTCATTATTTAGTTCACTTGGGAAACGATGTCACACAACGAGGTTTTCGAAATGATATAAACCATATGAGTTTTATTAACGAGTTTTTACGAGATATTTTACGAGTTGGTTTACTAAAACAAATGTTTTGGAGTTAATAATCATGGCTATGAGATTTCATAAACTATAACTAACTTGATTTGAGTTGGTTAATTATGTTGCAATATACTTTTCAAAACGAGGTTTGTACTTTTGACTCTTGTAGTCTAATGAGGTGCTGCAACATATAAACGAGCCATGAATCCGACACACTCACAAAACCTATGTGCTCGCCAGCATTTCTTTCCTGACTTTGTTTTTACATATGTTTCAGGTGGTGTTGCGTGATGTTGATTGCTACGAAGCATGTTCACTTAGGATCTGGACGTGGCCTTAGTGACATAAAAACGATAATAGACGATGTTTAATTTGTTTGTTTGGTTTTAAGGCTATGTAATTTTACTTAATGAATCAATAAAATGAAATTTTAATTACCATGGTTGTTGAAACGATGATTCTGTTACAACACTCCCCGACGTTTCCGCCACGGTTTGTTGTTTTACGTGGTCGGGGTGTGATAGAAGAGTTGGTATCAGAGCCAATGGTTATAGGGAATTAGGTTATTAGAATGCTTTGACCTAGACTATAACTTTCTAGGACCCTAATGCAAGTTTACTTGTGTTTAGATTTTAAAACAATACCGTCACCTATCCTTAGGTGATAACCAAAACGAGAACACAATAACGAATCCGCTTCGAAAATTAATCATCTGTTCTAGGATGATTGATTACTAGGTTTTGAACCCTCTAAATTTTCAAAATCTCATCAAAATTTGGGTCTAAATAATGTGTACACGTGCAAACTGGAAGAGTGAATGCTTGTACCCTGAGTTTTCTATCTAAGGCTCGAGTGTTCGTACAAATCCGCAGTATCGGACCAGTCACCCTTACCTGGGAACTCTTGGGGTGAGTGTTCACTTATAGGCGAGCATGTCTTCAGCGATACATTATATTGACCCATTTACTTTGATTAGTCACTGCGTGTCATTTGTTTGTTCGAGGTGACAAACGAATGATCGCCTTATTTGTGTTTTGTCGATGTTTTCAATACCTCTTTTGTTTTTCCAATTGTCGACCTCACTCATTTCTCATGTTTCCTTGTTAGACAATGCCTCCTCAACGCGATGCTCAACCTTTTACTGCTGAGGAAGCCGCAGCCCTTGTTGCTCAACAAATGGCTGTAGTGCTTCCTGGCGTAGTGACCCAGATTCATCAATTATACAACAACAATAATAACAATAATGCACAATGTAGTTTCAAGAGTTTCAATTCTGCTAAGCCATTGAAGTTTTCTGGGTCGCAAGGAGCAACCGCGCTCCTAAAATGGTTTGAAAGTATCGAGAGCACATTCAGACATGTGCAGTGTCCGAATGAGCGTAAGGTTGAGTTTGCATCGAATGTGTTCGAGAAGTGAGCTCTTACATGGTGGAACGGAGTGATGCGTGATAGGGGTGCCGATGTAGCGATGGCACAAACTTGGGAAGAGCTCCGAGCTCTCATGATGAGAGAGTTCTGTCCTCGTCATGAGATTCGAGCTTTAGAACGAGAATTTGATGATTTGAAACAAGACGGGGGAGACCACCGTGCTTATACGGATCGATTTGAGGAGCTCAGTTTGTTGTATCCTACGATGGTTACCCCGCTAGAGAAGGCAATTGAGAGGTATATCAATGGTTTACCCGATTATGTGCAAGATATTGTGACTAGCAGTAATCCTACCACTGTCCGTCAAGCAATCGAGTTGTCTGCTACCCTAACTGAGTCTCAAGTCAGGAAGGGGAAACTGACCCATAAGGGTGATAAGAAGAAATCAGCTGATTATGCACAAGACAAGAGTAAGGGTAAGGGTAAGAAGCAGAGTGAGTCCTCTAAGAAGTCAAGGAAGCGCAAGGCTTCCCAGAACTTTGCAGTCACTACACAGAACCCTCAGAACCCACTAGCCCTACCTCCCATGAAGAAACAATATGCTGGTACTACACCTCACTGTGCTCGATGCAACGGTCACCATGTTGCCCAGCAGGCCTGTAAACAGTGCACTACGTGTGGTAGACTTAGGCATCTGGCCAACATTTGTCGTTTGGGCCAGAATCAGGCTGCTCAGCTTCCAGCACAAATTCGGGGGAATGCTGCGAGATTCCCACCGGGTTCGTGTTTTAATTGTGGAGAAATGGGTCATTTCCGCAACAACTGCACAAGGTTGGTAAATGCAAATGCGAACCCGTACGCGTTAGTGAGTGTAAATCCCACTCGTGAATGAGCATTCAATCTGAATGCAAACAAGGCTCGAGCTGGCAACGAGGTTGTTAATGGTACGTTCCTTGTTAACAATCAACTTGCATCTGTTCTTTTCGATTCTGGTGCCGATAGGAGTTTTGTGTCGTTAAATTTTGAGCCTTTACTTGCGATACCTAGAACTAAACTGAGGAAACCCTTAACTGTTGAAGTTGCGACTGGAAAACCTCTCGTACTCGATTCTGTTCTTCGTGGTTGTCAGTTGAACCTTGATAACCATCTTTTTCCTATCGACCTCAAGCCGATGCAACTTGGGAGTTTCAACATTATCGTGGGGATGGATTGGTTAACCAAACATCATGCTGAGGTGGTTTGTTTTGATAAGATCATTTGTATTCCTCTTTCTTTTGGCGATGTTCTGGAAGTTCGTGGCGAGAAACCATCTGGTGGATTGAAACTCATGTCGTGTACGAAAGCCCGAAGTTATTTACGAAAAGGATATGTTGCTTTTCTGGCACATGTCACCGAGGAGAAAGGCAAGAACAAGAGTATTCAGGATATTCTAATTGTTCGGGATTATCCAGAGGTCTCTCCTGATGAACTGCCTGGCTTGCCTCCTGTTCGTCAAGTCGAGTTTCATATTGATCTTGTACCCAATGCCAACCCGATTGCGAAAGCACCTTATCGTCTTGCACCGTCTGAGATGCAAGAATTATCAAAACAGCTTCAAGAGTTATCTGATAAAGGATTCATCTGAGCAAGTTATTCACCTTGGGGTGCTCCTGTCCTCTTCGTGAAAAAGAAAGATGGATCTTTTCGAATGTGTGTCGATTATAGTGAGCTGAATAAGCTCACCATCAAGAATCGATATCCCCTACCTCGGATCGATGATCTCTTTGATCAGCTGCAAGGTGCTACCTGTTTCTCAAAAATCGATCTGTGTTCTGGGTATCATCAACTTCGTGTATTCGAAGAAGATATTCCCAAAACTGCATTCCACACGAGATATGGGCATTACGAGTTCACTGTTATGCCTTTTGGTTTGACAAATGCTCCAGCTATCTTCATGGACTTAATGAATAGGGTTTGTAAGCCTTATTTAGACAAGTTCATCATTGTGTTCATCGACGATATTCTCATTTATTCAAAGTCTCGAGCCGATCACGAGAAACACCTTCGTTTGACATTAGAACTCCTGAAGAAGGAACAACTATTTGTTAAATTCTCCAAGTGTGAATTTTGGCTTAAAGAAGTTCAGTTTTTAGGTCATATAGTCATTGAGCAGGGTATTCATGTGGATCCATCCAAAATAGCTGCTATTAAGGATTGGAATACACCAACGACACATACAGAGATTCGATCTTTTCTTGGTCTTGCTGGATATTATCGTCGATTTATTTCGAACTTCTCTAAGATTGCGGTTCCACTCACTGCTTTGACTAAAAAGAATAAGCCTTTTGAGTGGCGACCCAAGCAAGAAGAAGCATTCCAAACGCTGAAACAGGAGCTGTGTGATGCTCCTGTTCTATCTCTGCCTGAAGGAAACGATGATTTCGTTGTCTACTGCGATGCGTCCAACTTAGGCCTTGGTTGTGTTCTTATGCAACGAGGTAAAGTTATAGCATATGCGTCTAGACAATTTAAAGTTCACAAGAAGAACTACACCACTCATGATCTTGAGTTGGGTGCTGTGGTTTTTGCTCTCAAAATCTGGAGACACTACCTTTATGGCATGAAGTGTGTGGTTTTCACAGACCACAAAAGTCTCCAACACATTATTAATCAGAAGGAGCTGAACATGAGCCACCGATGATGGGTTGAGCTCTTGAACGACTACGATTGCGAGATTCGCTACCATCCGGGTAAGGCGAATGTCGTAGCTGATGCACTAAGTCGAAAGGAGCTAGTTAAGCTTCATTTTGTACAAACCCTATCCGATATTCAATCTCGTGTTCTTCAAGCTCAACGGTCTTGTGTGATCAAAGGCTTATTGAAATATGAGCTATCGCTTCAACTCGAGCTTAAACTCGAAAGGAAAGACGATGGTTTGCTCAATTTCAAGGATCGTTTGTGGATCCCGAAACAAGACGATCTTCGCACTTTAGTGATGGATGAATCTCATAAGTCTCGATATTCTTTCCATCCTGGTGCTGATAAAATGTAAAAGGATCTTCGTACTCAGTACTGGTGGCCTGGTATGAAGAAAGATGTTGCCTTGTATGTGTCAAAATGCCTACCTGGTCTCAAAGTCAAGGCTGAACATCAACAACCGTCTGGTTTGCTTGTATAACCAGAGATACCAGTTTGGAAGTGGGAGAACATTGCCATGGATCTCATCACTAAAATACCGAGTACATCAAAAGGTCACGATGCTATATGGGTTGTTATCGATCGATTAACGAAGTCAACTCATTTTATTCCGATTCGCGAGGATCTATCTGCTGATAAACTTGCAAAGATTTATGTTGATGAGATTGTATCACGACATGGTGTTCCTCTGGATATCATTTCCGATCGTGATGCTCGGTTTTCATCTCATTTCTGGAAGACTATGCAATCTGCTATGGGATCCCAACTAAATCTAAGCACTGCTTATCATCCCAAAACAGATGGATAATCTGAGAGGACGATTCAAACTTTGGAGGATATGCTTAGAGCATGCGTGATAGACTTTGGTGCTAATTGGGATTCTCATCTGCCAATGATCGAGTTCTCTTACAACAACAGTTATCATGCTAGCATTAATACGGCACCATTCGAAGCTCTCTATGGTTGAAAATGTTGTTCACCTGTCTGTTGGAATGGATCGGTGAAGCTCAGCTTACTGGACCTGAGCTCATTCTGGAAACAACAGACAAAATCAAGAAAATTCGCGATAATCTTGTGACAGCTAGAAGCCGTCAAAAGAGTTATGCGGATATGCAACACAGGCCCCTAGAATTTCAAGTCGGAGACCATGTCCTACTCAAGGTTTCACCTTGGAAGGGAGTGGTGAGATTTGGAAAGAAAGGAAAACTTGCACCATGATATGTTGGACCCTTTAAGATTGTTGAAAGGGTTGGAAAGGTTTCCTATCGACTAGAGCTACCTCCAGAGCTTGGAAATATTCATCCGACTTTTCACGTGTCCAATTTGTGAAAGTGTTTAGCTGACGCTGATCTTCACATTCCACTCGACGAAATCCAAATCGATGAAACGATGCATTTTGTCGAGAAACCCGTGGAGATAGTGGACCGTGCAGTCAAACAGTTGAAGAACAAACGGATTCGATTGGTCAAGATTCGTTGGGAATCCAAACGTGGCCCAGAGTTTACTTGGGAATGTGAGGACCAAATAAAGGCGAAATATCCGCAATTGTTCTCACAATTTTCCTCTAGTTAAAATTTCGGGACGAAATTTCCTAAAGTAGGGGAGACTGTGACAACTGTGCTCTGTAATCGATGTACAATATAAAAAAATGTTAATTATTAATAAAATAATGTGTTTTGGAATTTTTATGTGTGTATTTATGTTTGATGATTTTACAATTTGATTCGAGTTCGATTTCAAGCTTTAAAGCGCTTTCTGGAAGGTTAACGCAAACTCGTGCGTAAACGCAGTCAGTTTACGCGACAAACACTCTGGAACAGCAACATAAGCTTAACATACCTTAAATAACCTTTACATAACTTAGAAATAAGTTTTGAAGGGTTTGGTATGGCAAAAATAAGTTTATTTGCCCTGAGGGAATAATTGCGTCAACTTGCAAAAGTCTGTCGTTTCGTAAGGCAACGCACAGTCTGGAACTTGATCATAAGCTAAACATACCATATATAACCTAAACATATCTTAGAAATAAGCTTTGAGTGGTTCGGTGTGCGAAAATATGCTAAATTGATCTTTTGAGGGACTAAAAGCGTCAAAAACGGCGTAAGTTTGCATTCTCGTGCATATCTTACGATCTGACCACATCTGGACATCCAAATTTTTTGTAAACACTAAATTATTTTTATTTTAGTGATCGGCATGCAAAAATACCATTCGTCGCTTAATTTAGTTCGTTTTCGCGTCCGTTCGAGTGTCGTCGTAAGTACCCGAACAATGTGACCGTACGACCAAACGAACCGACATCCATGATATTTCCGAGCATATTTCAGGTCCCCTACACTTTGAAGACCTTCTAGAGCCTTGAAAATGGATTAACGGAGGTTAAATACGTCAAATACGCAAGTTTGGGTGTGCAGGGACTGTTTCTGACATTTTTTGGAAGTATCAGCCAGGAGCTCGCGTCGCGCGACCACTCCCTGGTCTTTCTGTCGCGCCATGCCTCCATATGATCTGAACAGAAACTTCATTTTTGTGCAGCAGATTGAATTTGAGGGACCATTCTGGCAATTTCTTTGTGTGGTAGCCAAGCAAATTAGCTAGTCTCTAACACTTGTATGGCTATGATCTAATGCTTGTTAGCCATACAAACACATGGATTGATCCTATGAACCTTCAACAAGTATAAATAGCCATGCTCTTCATTTGTTGCAAATCACACTTGATCTAAATTCTCTAAGTTGAGGTTTTATAACTTCATACTTGAGAATTATAAGATCAAGTTCTAGCAAGGACCCTTTGTAAGCTTCCTTCGTTCTTTTATCGCTTTCCTAGCGAGAAAGTCAAACAGTGTTTGACTTTCATCTTTGACCAGTCAGTGATCAACGAGAAGTTCGCTTGAACTTCGCAACGTGAGCGTAATCACGATGGTTATAGTCCATAGTGACTATACCTACTGATTACCACGTTAACTAGGCGTAGTGACGAGTCGTGGTTTCGGTCAAAATGCACATTTAAGCGTATTTTGCAACCAAACTACTCTTGGTATCAAAACACTTTGTTTTGATATCAAAACCTGTTTTCTAACTTAGTTAAGCATGTTTTAGCATGCTTAGCTCGTCACTTTTAGTTTAGTGCTTGTTTAGTGTCGTAAGTCAAGCGGGCTAAACCACCTCTTAGACTTTCGAACTCGACCCGTTTGGTCAATCATTAGGTTCCGACCAAGCATGTTTAGTGACCATAGTTGCATAGGGAATAACCTTCTGAGGTTATACCTTATGGTCACCCAGTTTAAGTAGTTGTATGATAGATAGTTTATATGCCTTAAGAAATGACCAAAATACCCTTTTCATGCATAATTGGAAATTAAGCATATGTAACATAAACTTTTATCACTTAATTGATTATGCAACACGTTAGGGCATATAATACTTGTCATAGGACTAGTTAGACATCTCGAACGCGCTTTTGCACGCAAACGACGCGATAAAGTAGCATAAGCTACCTTAATGGGTCGTAACGGGTTGAAAGCACTTAGGTTAGGTTCCGATTTAGAATGTAGACTTTGTTAAACTATATCACATGAGTTCCAATACTCATTTGGTTTACAAGACCTCATTCTATCCGATCTTCCGATTTAGGTGTTGATTTATTTATTAGTGATCCGATTACTAGATACTACTTGAATTTCCTTGGTTTGCCTGAGCTTCGCTAAGTTCTTTAGATCAAGGATACCCTTCCATTTAAAGTGAGTACATAGTTCCCCTATTTTACTGTTTTCAATTGTTTTGGGGTGATTCATGCGTATTAAAACGATTTCGACATTTTAACGATGGTTTCAAAAACGATTAAGATGGTTTATATTAAACTAATAACGATTTCGATAATGTGAACGAACTTGTTGGTTGTAATTACATAACGAATGACATTCATTAGCTTTGGCCGAGCCGAGCAGTATTAGGTTATGGTACCATAGGATCTGACAAATCGCGTTATCAGACAACACCCATGGTTATGTGTGGGGGTTATGTAGGTAACTACCAAATCTGATGATTGTTAACTTACCCTTTGGTGGTTTGTTAATACGAGAAACGAGATAGACGAGTCACGAAGGTTTGAATGTTATTAGCGAGATGACCATAAGTAGTTTCACAATTAAAACGAATACGATTGGGAGACGAGTTAAACGATTTGAAACGACTTAAACGAGATAAATGAATTGGATAAACGATTGGTTATGGGTAGTGATTAGATAATGGGATGGGTGTAGCATGATAAAACCATGGTAGATACGCCTCTGGTACATCTTATATATAAGTGCTTTTATCATATTACAATTCATATCATTATTTAGTTCACTTGGGAAACGATGTCACACAACGAGGTTTTCAAAATGATATAAACCATACTAGTTTTATTAACGTGTTTTTACGACATATTTTACGAGTTGGTTTACTAAAACAAATGTTTTGGAGTTAAGAATCATGGCTATGAGATTTCATAAATTATAACTAACTTGATTTGAGTTGGTTAATTAGGTTGCAATATACTTTTCAAACCGAGGTTTGTACTTTTGACTCTTGTAGTCTAATGAGGTACTGCAACATATAAACGAGCCATGAATCCGACACTCTCACAAAACCTATGTGCTCGCCAGCATTTTTTGCTGACTTTGTTTTTACATATGTTTCAGGTGGTGTTGCGTGATGTTGATTGCTAGGAAGCATGTTCACTTAGGATCTGGACCTGGCCTTAGTGACATAAAAACGATAATAGACGATGTTTAATTTGTTTGTTTGGTTTTAAGACAATGTAATTTTACTTAATGAATCAATAAAACGAAATTTTAATTACCATGATTGTTGAAACGATGATTCTGTTACAACACTCCCCGACGTTTCCGCCACGGTTTGTTGTTTTACATGGTCGGGGTGTGACATACAAACCCTATTCATTAAGTCCATGAAGATAGCTAGGGCATTTGTCAAACCAAAAGGCATGACAGTAAACTCGTAGTGCCCATATCTTGTTTGGAAAGCAGTTTTGGGAATATCTTCTTCGAATACACGAAGCTGATGATACCCAGAACGCAGATCGATCTTGGAAAAACATGATGCACCTTACAACTGGTCAAAGAGATCATCAATTCGTGGTAGGGGGTATCGGTTATTGATGGTAAGCTTATTAAGCTCACAATAATCGATACACATACGAAAAGATCCATCTTTCTCTTTCACAAAGAGGACAGGAGCTCCCCAAGGTGAATAACTCGGACGAATGAATCCTTTATCAGATAACTCTTGATGCTGTTTCGATAATTCTTGCATCTCAGACGGTGCAAGACGATAAGGTGCTTTTGCAATCGGATTAGCATTGGGTACAAGGTCAATATGAAACTCGACTTGACGAACTAGAGGCAAACCAGGCAGTTCTCAGGAAACACCTCTGGATAATCCTGAACAATCAGAATATCCTGAATACTCTTGCTCTTGCCTTTCTCCTCGGTGACATGTGCCAGAAAAGCAACATATCCTTTTCGCAAATAACTTTGGGCTTTTGTACACGACATGAGTTTCAATCCACCAGATGGTTTCTAGCCACGAACTTCCAGAACATCGCCAGACGAAAGAGGAATACGAATGATCTTATCAAAATAAATCACCTCAGCATGATGTTTGGTTAACCAATCCATCCCCACGATAATATCGAAGCTCCCGAGTTGCATCGGTACGAGGTCAATAGGAAAAAGATGGTTATCAAGGTTCAACTGACAACCACGAAGAACAGAATCGAGTACGGGAGGTTTTCCTATCACAACTTCGACAGATAAGGGTTTCCTCAGTTTAGTTCTAGGTATCACAAGTAAAGGCTCAAAAGATAACGAAACAAAACTCCTATCGGCACCAAAATCGAAAAGAATAGATGCAAGTTGATTGTTAACAAGGAACGTACCGTTAACAACCTCGTTGTCAGCTCGAGCCTCATTTGCATTCAGATTGAATGCTCGTCCACGAGCGAGATTTACATTCTCTATCGCGTTCAGATTCGCATTTGCATTTAGCAACCTCGGGCAGTTGTTGCGGAAATGACCCATTTCTCCGCAATTAAAACACGAACCCGGTGGTAGTCTCGCAGCATTCCCCTGAATTTGTGCTAGAACCTGAGCAGCCTGATTCTGGCCCGAACGACAAATGTTGGCCAGATGCCCAAGTCTACCACACGTAGTGCACTATTTACAGGCCTGCTGGGCAACATGGTGACCCTTGCATCGAGCATAGTGAGGTGCAGTACCAGCGTATTGTTTCTTCACGGGAGGTAGGGCTGTTGGGTTCTGGTTGGTGACAACAAAGTTCTGGGAAGCCTTGCGCTTCCTTTACTTCTTAGAAGACTCACCCTGCTTCTTACCCTTACCCTTGTCTTGTGCAGAATCAGTTGTCTTCTTCTTCTTATCACCCTTACGGGTTAATTTACCCTTCCTGACTTGAGACACAGTTAGGGTAGCAGATAACTCGATCGCTTGATGGACAGTGGTAGGATTACTGCCAGTCACAATATCTTGCACAGAATCGGGTAAACCATCGATATACCTCTCAATTGCCTTCTCCAACGGGGTAACCATCGTAGGACACAACAAACTGAGCTCCTCAAATCGATCAGTATAAGCACGGTGTTCTCCCCCGTCTTGTATCAAATCATCGAATTCTCGTTCTAAAGCTCGAATCTCGTGACAGGGACATAACTCTCTCATCATGAGAGCTCGGAGCTCTTCCCAAGTTTATGCCATCGCTACATCGGCACCCCTATCACACATCACTCCATTCCACCATGTAAGAGCTCACTTCTTTAACACACTCGATGCAAATTCAACCTTACGCTCATTCGGACACTGCACATGTCTCAATGTGCTCTCGATACTTTCAAACCATTGCAGGAGCGCGGTTGCTCCTTGCGACCCAGAAAACTTCAACGGCTTAGCAGAATTGAAATTCTTGAAACTACATTGTGCATTATTGTTGTTATTATTGTTGTTATATAATTGATGGATCTGGGTTACTACTCTCGGAAGCACTGGAGCCATTTGTTGTGCGACAAGGGCTGCGACTTCCTCAGCAGTAAAAGGTTGAGCATCGCGTCGAGGAGGCATTGTCTAACAAGGAAACATGAGAAACGAGTGAGGTCGACAATTGGAAAAACAAAAGAGGTATTGAAAACATCGACAAAACACAAGGAAGGCGATCATTCGTTTGTTACCTTGAATAAACAAATGACACGCAGTGACTAATCAAAGTAAATGGGTCAATATAATGTATCGCTGAAGACATGCTCACCTATAAGTGAACACTCACCCCAAGAGTTCCCAGGTAAGAGTGACTGGTCTGATACTGCGGATTTGTACGAACACTCTAGCCTTAGACAGAAAACTCAGGGTACAGGCATTCACTCTTCCAGTTTGCACGTGTTCACATTATTTAGACCCAAACTTTGACGAGATTTTGAAAATTTAGAGGGTTCAAAACCTTATAATAGAGGGTTCAAAACCTAGTAATCAATCATCCTAGAACAGATGATTAATTTTTGACGGGGATTTTTTATTGTGTTCTCATTGTCGTTATCACCTAAAGGATAGGTGACGGTATTGTTTTAAAATCTAAACACAAGTAAACTTGCGTTGGGGACCTAGAAAGTTATAGCCTAGGTCAAAGCATTACTAATAACCTAATTCCCTATAACCATTGGCTCTGATACCAACTCTTCTGTCACACCCCGACCACGTAAAACAACAAACCATGGTGAAAACGTCATGGAGTGTTGTAACAGAATCATCGTTTCAACAACCATGGTAATTAAAGTTTCCTTTTATTGATTCATTAAGTAAATTACGTTGTCTTAAAACCAAACAAACAAATTAAACATCGTCTATTATCGTTTTTATATCACTAAGGCCACGTCCAGATCCTAAGTGAACATGCTTCCTTGCATACATCACGCAACATCACCTGAAACATATGTAAAAACAAAGTGAGCGAAGAAATGCTGGCGAGCACATAGGTTTTATGAGAGTATCGGATTCATGGCTCGTTTAAATGTTGCAGTACCTCATTAGACTACAAGAGTCAAAAGTACAAACCTCGTTTTGAAAAGTATATTGCAACATAATTAACCAACTCAAATCAAGTTAGTTATAGTTTATGAAATCTCGTAGCCATGATTCTTAACTCCAAAACATTTGTTTTAGTAAACCAACTTGTAAAATATCTCGTAAAAACTCGTTAATAAAACTAGTATTGTTTATATCATTTCTAAAACCTCGTTGTGTGACATCGTTTTAAAATCGTTTCCCAAGTGAACTAAATAATGACATGAAATGTAATATGATAAAAGCACTTATATAGAAGATGTACCAGCGGCGTATCTACCATTATTTTATCATGCTACACCAATCCCATTATCTAATCACTATCCATAACCAATCGTTTATCTCGTTTAAGTCGTTTCAAATCGTTTAACTCGTCTCCCAATCGTAGTCGTTTTAACTGTGAAACTACTTTTGGTCATCTCGCTAATAACACTCAAACCTTCGTGACTCATCTATCTCGTTTCTCATATTAACAAACCACTAAAGGGTAAGTTAACAATCATCATATTCGGTCGTTACCTACATAACCCCAATACATAACCATGGGTGTAGTCTGATAACGGGATTTGTCAGATCCTATGGTACCATAACCTAATACTGGTCGGCTCAGCCAAAGCTAATGAATGTCATTCGTTATGTAATTACAACCAACAAGTTCGTTCACATTATCAAAATCATTATTAGTTTAATATAAACCATCTTAATCGTTTTTGAAACCATCGTTAAAATGTCGAAATTGTTTTAATACATATGAATCACCCCAAAACAATTGAAAACAGTAAAATATGGGAACTATGTACTCACATTGAATAGAAGGGTATCCTTGATCTAAAGAACTTAGCGAAGCTCAGGCAAACTAAGGAAATTCAAGTAGTGCCTAGTAATCGGATCACTAGTAAATAAATCGACACCTAAATCGGAAGATCAGATAGAATGAGGTCTTGTAAACCAAATGAGTGTTGGAACTCATGTGATATGGTTTAACAAAGCCTACATTCTAAATCGGAACCTAACCTAAGTGCTTTCGACCCGTTACGACCCATTAAGGTAGCTTACGCTACTTTAACGGCGTCGTGAGCGCAAAAGCGCGTTCGAGACGTCTAACTAGTCCTATGGCAAGTATTATATGCCCTAACATGTTTAAATATGTTGCATAATCAGTTTAGGTGACAAAAGTTAAGTTACGTATGCTTAAATTCCAATTATGCATGAAAAGGGCAGTTTGGTCATTTACCTAAGGCATATAAACTACCTATCATACAACTACTTAAACTACGTGACCATAAGGTATAACCTCGGAAGTTTATTCCCTACGCAACTATGCTCACTAAACATGCTTGGTCGGATCCTAATGATCGACCAAACGGGTCGAGTTCGAAAGTCTAAGAGCTGGTTTAGACCGCTTAACTTACGACTCTAAACAAGCACTAAACTAAAAGCGACGAGCTAAGCATGTTAAAACATGCTTAACTAAGTTAGAAAACAGGTTTTGATATCAAAACACAGTGTTTTGATACCGAGAGTAGTTTGGTTGCAAAATACGCTTAAATGCGCATTTTGACCGAAACTACGACTCGTCACTACGCCTAGTCAACGTGGTAATCAGTAGGTATAGTCACTAGGGACTATAACCATCGTGATTACGCTCACGTTGCGAAGTTCAAACGAACTTCTTATTGACCAACTCGTGGTCAAAGCTGAAAGTCAAACACTGTTTGACTTTCTCGCTAGGAAAGCGATAAAAGAACGAAGGAAGCTTAGAAATGGTCCTTGCTAGAACTTGATCTTATAATTCTCAGGTATGAAGTTATAAAACCTCAACTTAGAGAATTTAGATCAAGTGTGAGTTGCAACAAATGAAAGGCATGGCTATATATACTTGTTGGAGGTTCATAGGATCAATCCATGTGTTTGTGTGGCCAACAAGCATTAGATCACAACCATACAAGTGTTAGAGGCCAGCTAATTTACTTGGGGAGGTGCTAACTTGGCTACCACACAAAGAAATTGCAAGAATGGCCCCTGAACTTCAATCTGCTGCACAAAAATGAGGTTTCTATCCAGATCATATGGTGGCGTGGCGCGACAGAAAGACCACGGGGTGGTCGCGCGACGCGAGCACCTGGCTGATACTTTCAAAAAATGTCAGAAACAGTCCTTGCACACCCAAACTCGCGTATTTGACGTATTAACCTCTGTTAAGCCATTTTCAAGGCTCTACAAGGTCGACAAAGTGTAGGGGACCTGAAATATGCTTGGAAAAATCACGGATGTCGGTTCGTTTGGTCGTACGGTCACGCAGTTCGGTTACTTACTACGAAACTCGAACGGACGCGAAAACGAACCAAATTAACTGACGAATGGTATTTTTGCATGCCGATAACGAAAATAAAAATATTTTAGTGTCTACAAAAAGTTTGGATGTCCAGATGTGGTCAGATCGTAAGATATGTGCGAAAATGCAAACTTTCGCCGTTTTTTGATGCTTTTAGTCCCTGAAAGATCAATTAAGCATATTTTCGCACACCGAACCATCAAAGATTATTTATATGCTATGTTTAGGTTATATATGGTATGTTTATCTTATGATCAAGTTCCGGACTGTACGTTGCCTTACGAAACGGCAGACTTTTGCAAGTTGACTCAAATAGTCCATGAGGGCGAATAAACTTGTTTTTTCCATACCAAACCCTTCAAAACTTATTTCTAAGTTATGTAAAGGTTATTTAAGGTATGTTAAGCTTATGTTGCTGTTCCGGAGTGTTTGTCGCGTTAAACTGACTGCGTTTACGCACCAGTTTGCGTATAACCTTCCAGAAGGCGCTTTAAAGCTTCAAATCGAACTCGAAACAAATCGTAAAATCATCAAACACAAATACACACCTAATAACTCCAAAACAAATTATTTTATTGATAATTAACATTGTTTTATATTGTACATCGATTACAGAGCACAGTTGTCACACCTCATGATCGACCAAATGGGTCGGGTTCGAAAGTCTAAGCGGTTGTTTAGACCGCTTAACTTACGACCCTATATAAGCACTAAACTAAAAGTGATGAGTTAAACATGTTAAAACATGTTTAACTAAGTTAGAAAATAGAATTGATATCAAAACAAAGTGTTTTGATACCCGAAAATAGTTTCATCACAAAATGCGCATAATCGGCATTTTGACCGAAAATATGACTCGTCACTAGGCCTAATCAATGTGGTAATCAGTAGGTATAGTCACAAGGGACTATAACCATCGTGATTACGCTCACATTGCAAAGTACAAACAAACTTTGTGTTGTATTTGATGCTTGAAAAGCATAACCAAGCATGAAGAAACTTACAAAGGGTCCAAGCTTCGAACAAGAACAAAGAAAACTAAAGAATGGAGCCTTCAACAAGTGTGAGAGCTTCCAATGAGCAGATGTAGAAGAAAAGGAATGAATGAGCAAGTTAGAAATGAAAATTTGATGGCTATTTATAGGTTTCCAAGCTCCATTTGATCATGACATGTGTTTTTGAGTGAATCAAATCATGATCTTGACCATACACATGTTGCCCATAGATTTGGATACTAGGGGAACACTTAAACAAGCCCTTAGAATGTTAAAACAATGTTTAAAAACCATGGCAGCAGATGAAATTGATGAAAACAAGTTTTTTGCCCAGCTAGGGGCTGTCGCACCCCGCGAAAGACTCAGCCAAGTCTTATGCGCCCCGCAACCGAGTACAGTGCAGAAACTTTTCAAAAATGTGCAGTTTTAGTCCCTGCATGTTTTAAAGCTGATTTTTTACATGTTTATGCCCCATTAACCGATTTTCAAGGCTTAATAATGATGTCAAAGTATAGGGAGTATTAAATATGCTTGGAAATATCACGGATGTCGGTTCGTTTGGTCGTACGATCACGTTATTCGGTTAATTACGACGAAACACGAACGGATGCGAAAAACGATCCAAATTACGCGACGAATGGTATTTTAGAAGTCCAATCACTAAAATAAAATATTTTAATGATTACAAAAATTTTTGGATGTCCGGATATGTTCAGAACGTAAGATATGCGCGTAAATGCAAACTTATGCAGTTTTTGACGCTTTTAGTCCCTGTTGATCAAATAAGTTTATTTTCGCATACCGAACCCCTCAAAGCTTATTTCTAAGCTATGTAAAGGCTATTTATGGTATATTTAACTTATGATCATGTTTCGGAATGTATGTTACTATACGAGTCAGCAGACTTTCGTAATTTGTCTCAAATAGTCCCTGCGATCGAACAAACTTGTTTTTGCCATACCAAACCCTTTGAAACTTATTTCTAAATTATGTATTTATGGTATGTTAAGAGTATGTCATTGTCTTGGAGTGTTTTTCACGTTAAACCGATTACGTTTACGCATCAGTTTGCGTATAACTTTCAAGAAAGAGATTTAGAGTTTAAAATCGAACAAAAATCAAAACGTGCAAAATGTCAAACATAAATAAACAAATATTGGGATCAAATCACATTGTTTTATTGATAATTGAACTATTCAGAGTTTGGACAATGATTACATAAGCACAGATGTCACAGTCTCCCCTACTTTAGGAAATTTCTTCTCGAAATTTATTTAGAGGAAACTTGTGAGAATAGATGTGGATATTTCGCCTTCATTTGATCTTCAAGATCCCAAGTAAATTCTGGACCACGTTTAGATTCCCATCGAACTTTGACAATTGGTATGTGCTTGCGTTTGAGCTTCTTGACTTCACGGTCCATTATTTCCACCGGCTTCTCAACAAACTGCATCGTGTTATCAACACGAATTTCATCAAGTGGTATGTGGAGGTTCTCATCAGCCAAACACTTTTTGAGATTGGACACGTGGAAGGTTGGATGAACGTTTCCAAGTTCAGGAGGTAATTCTAGTTTGTAGGCTACCTTTCCGATTCTATCGACGATATTAAATGGTCCAACATATCTCGGTGCAAGTTTTCCTTTCCTTCCAAATCCGATTACACCTTTCCAAGGTGAAACCTGAGTAGGACGTGATCACCGACTTGAAATTCCAAATGCTTGCGTCGTCTATCCGTGTAACTCTTTTGACGGCTTCTAGCTGTCTGAAGGTTATCACGAACTTTCTTGACCTTATCTGTAGTCTCTAGAATGAGTTCAGGTCCAGTAAGCTGAGCTTCACCGATCTCATTCCAGCAGACTGGTGAACGACATTTTCGACCGTATAAAGCTTCGAAAGGAGCCATGTTGATGCTGGAGTGATAACTATTGTTGTAGGAGAATTCAATCAACGGTAGATATGAATCCCAACTACCACCAAAATCGATCACACTAGCTCTAAGCATATCCTCCAATGTCTAGATTGTTCTTTCAGATTGACCATCTATTTGCGGATGATAAGCTGTGATCAAATTAAGTTGGGGTCCCATGGCAGATTTCATGGTTTTCCAAAAATGAGACGAGAATCGAGCATCTTTGTCAGATATAATGTTCAAAGGAACACCATGTCGGGATACAATCTCATCCACATAGATTTTAGCAAGTTTGTCAGCAGATAGATCCTCACGGATCGGCAAGAAATGTGCTGACTTTATAAGACGATCAACAACTACCCAAATGGCATCACGACCTTTCTTAGTGTGTGGAAATTTGGTAATGAGATCCATAGCAATGTTTTCCCATTTCCAAACTGGTATCTCTGGTTGCTCCAATAATCAAGAGGGATGTTGACGTTTAGCCTTAACCTTTAGACAAGTAAGGCATTTGGACATGTATAAGGCAATGTCCTTCTTCATACCCGGCCACCAATACTGGGTTCGAAGATTCTTATACATTTTGTCTGCACCAGGATTAATAGAATAACGAGACTTATGAGCTTCATCCATTAGCAAGGTGCGAAGATTATCTTGACTTGGGACCCATAAACGGTCCATGAAATAATACAATCCATTGTCTTTCAGTTCAAGATCAGCGCTTAATATGATATGGTAATTCCTTACCCATCAAATATTGTGTAACACAAGTATGTTGAACCTGAGAAATGCGGGTTTGAATATCATATTGAATTTGTACGTAGTGAAGCTTGACATGCTCTTTACGACACAATGTGTCAGCCACAACATTCGCCTTACCAGGATGGTAGCAAATTTCGCAATCATAGTCGTTTAGAAGTTTAACCCAACGTCGTTGCCTCATATTAAGTTCCTTCTGATTGAAAATATGCTGGAGACTTTTCTGGTCATTGAAAACCACACATTTTGTACCGTACAGATAGTGTCTCCAGATTTTGAGAGCAAAAACTACAGCACCTAACTCAAGATCATGAGTCATGTAGTTCTTCTCGTGTACCTTCAACTGTCTTGATCCATAGGCTATGACTTTGTTTCTTTGCATGAGAACGCAGCCAAGACCTAAGTTGGATGCATCACAATATACGACAAAATCGTCGTTGCCTTCAGGTAATGATAGAATAGGTGCATCGCAGAGTTTCTGTTTAAAAGTCTTAAAAGCTTCTTCTTGTTTGGATCCCCACTCGAAAGGTTTATTCTTTTGAGTTAAAGCAGTGAGAGGAACCACAATCTTGGAGAAGTTTTCAATTAAGTGGCGGCAATAACCCGCGAGACCAAGAAATAAACGAACCTCGGTTGGAGTAGTAGGTGTATCCCAATCCTTAATCGCACTGATTTTGGTGGGATCTACATGAATACCTTGTTCGTTAACGATGTGCCACAAAAATTGAACTTCTTTAAGCCAAAATTCGCACTTGGATAATTTTGCGAAAAGTTATTCTTTTTTCAGGAGTTCCATTGTAAGATGGAGATGTTGTTCATGATCAGCTCGTGTCTTGGAATAGATCAAAATGACATCAAAGAAAACGATGATGAACTTATCCAAATAAGGCTTACAAACCCTATTCATCAAATCCATGAAAACAGCATGAGTATTTGTTAAACCAAAGGGTATAACAGTAAACTCATAGTGACCATATCTTGTATGGAATGCAGTCTTGGGAATATCTTCTTCTAGTACACGAAGCTGATGATACCTAGAACATAGATCAATCTTTGAAAAGCAAGTAGGACCCTGTAACTGATCAAAGAGATCATCAATGCGAGGTAGGGGATATCGATTCTTGATTGTGAGTTTGTTGAGCTCACGATAATCGATACACATCCTGAAAGATCCATCTTTCTTTTTAACAAAAAGAACAGGAGCACCCCAAGGTGAAAAGCTAGGACAGATAAAACCTTTGTCAGAAAGCTCCTGAAGCTGTTTAGATAATTCCTACATCTCAGACGGTGCAAGACGTTAAGGAGATTTAGCAATAGGATTATCACCAGGTACAAGATCAATATGAAACTCAACTTAATGTGCTGGGGGTAAACCAAGTAATTCTTCAGGAAATACTTCAGGATAATCCCGAACAACATGGATGTCTTGAATAGTCTTACCTTTGCCGTTCTCCTCTATGACATGTGCCAAGAAGGCCACATAGTTCTTTCGTAAGTACTTTTGAGCTTGAGTACACGTCATGAGTTTGAGACTACTATCAGGTTTTTCACCATGAACCTCAAAGATCTCACTAGTCGAAAGCGGCACACGAACAATCTTCTCAAAACAAACTACCTCTGCGTGGTACTTGGCTAACCAATCCATTCCCACTATAATGTCGAAGCTTCCAAGTTGCATTGGCGTGAGGTCAATAGGAAAAAGATGATTATTAAGGTTCAACTGGCAATTTCGAAGAACAGAATCGAGTATAACGGGTTGACTACTAGCTACCTCTACTGTCAAGGGCTTTCCTAGTTTTGTTCTAGTTATGCAAAGCAAAGGTTCAAAAGATAATGACACAAAACTGTTATCGGCACCCGAATAAAAAAGAACAGAAGCAGGCTGATTGTTAACAAAGAACGTACCATTCACCACCTCATTGTCTGCACGCGCCTCGTTAACATTCATGTTGAAAACTCGTCCACGAGCCTGTGCCTGATTCGCATTCGCCAACCTCGGGCATTGGTTTCTGTAGTGGGTCAAGTCCCCACAATTGTAGCAAGAACCAGGCGGGTAGTGGGGTCGTGTAGCTTGTTCTGGTTGTTGAGCAGGCGGTTGAGCAGGTTGTTAAGCAGGGTTTTGAGCAGCTTGATTAGGAGCAAAACGGCATGTGTTGGCAAGATGACCCGATTTTCTGCAGTTGGTACAAAAACGGCATTGAACCTGCGGTTGATGGTGACTGTTACATCTGTTGCACAAACGTGCATTCCCAGCATACTGTTTCTTGGCAGGTGGTTGTGCGGGCAAATAGGGATTAGCTTGGTTTGCCTATGCCGTAACAGCGAAATTCTTGGAAGCCTTGCGCTTCCTAGACCTCCTTGAAGACTCAGATTTCTTACCCTTTTGTTTCTCACTCTTGTCAGACGGTTTCTAGTCACCCTTCTTGTGGACTTTACCTTTCCTGATCTGGGACTCAGTTAAGGTTGCAGCTAGCTCAATGGCCTGACTAATAATGGTAGGATTGCTACCAGTAATGATATCTTGCACAGGGTCAGGCAGACCATCAACATACCTTTCAATGGCTTTATCCAGCGGGGTAAACATTGTGGGATAAAGCAAACTTAACTACTCATATCTATCGGTATACGCACGATGTTCACCACTGTCTTGTTTCAAATCATCAAAATCTCTTTCTAAAGCCCTGAGTTCATGATGAGGACATAATTCCCTCATCATTACTGCCCTAAGCTCTGCCCAGGTCTGTGCTAAAGCAACATCAGCACCACGATCTCTCATTACTCCATTCCACGAAGTAAGAGCCCTCTTTTGAAATACACTGGAAGCGAACTCGACTTTACGATTATCAGGACACTGAAATGGCGAAAAGTACTCTCGATACTCTCAAACCACTATAGGACCCTAGTTGCTCCTTCAAAACCGCTAAACTTGAGCGGTTTAGCCGAATTGATGTGTTTAAAGTTGCACGGAGCAGGTGCATTAACATTGTTGTTGTTGGCTTGGTTAATTTGAGAGATGAGATTTGGGAGTGTAGCAGCCATTTGCTACACTATGATAGCCGCCAGTTCGCCGTTAGGTTGTTGTGCATCTCATCGAGGAGGCATTCTAAAGAGGAAAACATGAGAGAAAACGAGTGAGATGATATGATGGAAAATGAGATGTTACAAATATCGACAGAAAGTAAGGATGGTGGTCATTCGTTCGTTACCTTAAACAAACAAACGACACACAGTGACTAATCAAAGTAAATGGGTCATAATAATGTATCGCAAAGACATGCTTTAGCCTATAAGTGGACACTCAACCCAAGAGTTCCCAGGTAAGAGTGACTGGTCCGATTATGTGGATTTGTACGAACACTCTAGCCTAGACAGAAAACTCGAGATACAGGCATCCACCCTTCCAGATTGCACGTGTTCACATTATTTAGACCTAGACTTTGACGAGATTTTGAAAACTTGGATGGCATTAAGCCAAAAGAATCATTCAAGAATGGATGATTGATTTTCAAAATCGTTTTGGAAATTTGTATTCTTGTTTTTTTTTGGTAATCACCTAAAGATAGGTGACGTTTATGTTTTAGGATCTAAACACAAGATAACTTGTGTTTGGGTCCTAGAAAGGTTATAGTCTAGGTCAAAGCATTACTAATAACCTAATTACCTATAACCATGAGCTCTGATACCAACTCTTCTGTCACACCCGACCGCGTAAAACAATAAACCGCGGTGAAAACGTCAGGGAGTGGAGCGACAGAATTATTGTTTGACAACACATGGTAATTATAGTATGGTTTTATTTAAATTAAAGTGTTTACATTGTCTTGAAGACAGAGAAAACATAACATAAGTTAAACTATTCTTGCTGCTTTTAAGTCACTAAGGCCCGAGTCTGCCTAAGTGTCATGAACATCATCACGCATTAGCTCCTGAAACACATGTGAAAATAGGCACCTCAGCATAAAAATGCCTGTGAGATACATAGGTTTTGTTGATGAAGGATTCATGACATATAGTTAAAAGAAATGTTTAACAAAAACTAGTCATGAACCTTATAAAATGTTTTTGTTTATGAAATCATATGAAAATCGTTATGAAAATCAAATGATATAAAAGAAAGGTGTATGGCTAAGTGAATAGCCAAGTAAAAATGAGTTTGTATAAAATATGTCGTTTGTATAAAATGTATCATGTGTTTGTCGAAGTGATTTAGATAACGCGACGATATGTAATAGCATAAAAGCACTTATATATAGGAAGTACCAGCGGCGCATCCACCATGCTTTTATCATATTACACATGCCTCGTTATTTGAATCACTTTCCAATAACCACCAAAATATCTAGTTTAACTAATGTCAAATGTTCATGTATAACAATGTTTAATGTCTCAATGCCATGTGTAAATCATGTCTTGTATAACAAATGTCAAGTAACAACAATGTCTTGTATGGTGAATAAAAAGTATTTACTCAAACCACATGTATATGTCAATGTATAATCAAATGTCATGTAAAACCAAATGTCATGTACAAAACAATGTTTTTGAATAAACCATAGTTTAGATCAAAAGTTATGTTTTGCAAAAACCAATTCTTTATTGATACAAACATCTATGCAGTAATGTTTATCGCATACATTCAAGCCTTGCGACTGTCGGACAAACCCTTAACAAGTTAAAGGTTTATCAATTATGTATATCGGATTCTGTCATTCCCTACTTCCAAAAAAACCTAGGAAGCCAGGAACGGGAGTTGTCAATTCCTATGGTACCACTACATACTACCGAGCGGCATGATCAATGTTAATGAACGTATTTTTGTCCCATTAAACATACCAAATTTCATACCAAATGTAAGCATGTCATGTAAAAACCATGTACTAAGTATGCTTAGTAAACATACAAAGTAGAAGTGTCCATGTAAATCAATGTGCCCATATGCTGAGTAAACATATGTAGCAGAAATGTATTGTAAATCAATGTGTCCATATGCTGAGTAAACATATGTAACAAGTGTGTTTATGAAATCAATGTGCTAGCATGCTCAGTCAACATACATAGCAAAACATAATGGAAATCATGTACTATATGCGTACTAATGAACATAGCAAGTATATGTCATGAAAGCATAAAAAGCATGAAAGTAGCAAGTAGGCACATGTGTATCACCCCAAAATATTTGAAAGCGGTAAAAGAGGAGACTATGTACTCACTTGATATTGCTTAATAGTCTTGAAATAACAACCAAGTAACACTCGAACAATCACGGAATCAAACGACACCTAATATAGGTAACTATGTTAATAAACCGAACCTATATCGGAAGATCAGATAGATAGAGGTCTCGTAAACCAAATGAGTATTGGAACTCATATGATATGGTTTAACAAAGCCTACATACTAAGTCGGAACCTATCCTAAGTGCTTATGACCCATTACGACTCGTTAAGGTAGTTTACGCAACTTTAACGTGTCGTTCGCGCAAAAGCGCGTTCGGACCGCCTAACTACTCCTATGACAAGAATTATAAGCCTTAACATGTCTAATAACATTGCATAATCAGTTTAGATGTCAAAATTTTGGTTACATATGCTTAAAATGAAATTATGCGTAAAAAGGGCATTTTGGTCATTTTCCTAAGGCATATAAACTACTTATCATACAACTAACTAAACGAAGTGACCATAAGGTATAACCTCGGAAGGTTATTCCCTATACAACTATGGTTACAATATATATTTGGTCGGATCCTAATGATCGACCAAACGGGTCGGGTTCGAAAGTCTAAGCAGTTGTTCAGACCGCTTAACTTACGACCCTATATAAGCACTAGACTAAAAGTGACGAGTTAAACATGTTAAAACATGTTTAACTAAGTTAGAAAACAGATTTGATATCAAAACTTAGTGTTTTGATACCCGAAAATAGTTTCGTCGCAAAATGCGCATAATCGGCATTTTGACCGAAACTATGACTCGTCACTAGGCCTAATCAACGTGGTTATTAGTAGGTATAGTCACAAGGGACTATAACCATTGTGATTACGCTCACGTTGCAAAGTTCAAACGAACTTTGTGTTGACCAATCATGGTCCAAGCAGAAAGTCAAACACTGTTTGACTTTCATGCTTGAAAAGCATAACCAAGCATGAAGAAACTTAAAAAGGGTCCAAGCTTGGAACAAGAACAAAGAAAACTGAAGAATGGAGCCTTCAACAAGTGTGAGAGCTTCCAATGAGCACATGTAGAAGAAAAGGAATGAATGAGCAAGTTGGAAATGAAAAATTGATGGGTATTTATAGATTTCCATGCCCAATTTGATCATTGACATGTGTTTTTTGAGTGAATCAAAGTATGATCTTGGCCATACACGTGTTGCCCATAGATTTGGATACTAGGGGAGCACTTAAACAAGCCCATAGAATGTTAAAACAATGTTAAAAAAACCATGGCAGCTGCTGAAATTGATGAAAACAAGTTTTCTGCCCAGCTAGGGGCTGTCGCGCCCCACGTAAGACTCAGCCAAGTCTTACGCGCCTCGCGACCGAGCACAATGTAGAAACTTTTAAAAAATGTGCAGTTTCAGTCCCTGCATGCTTTAAAGCTGATTTTTTCACGTTTAAGCCCCGTTTACCCCATTTTCAAGGTTCAATAATGATTTCAAAGTAAAGAGAACATGAAATATGCTTGGAAATATCAAGGATGTCGGTTCGTTTGGTCGTACGATCACGTTATTCGGTTAATTACGACGAAACACAAACAGACGCGAAAAATGATCCAAATTACGCGACGTATGGTATTTTAGCATTCCAATCATTAAAATAAAATATTTTAATGATTACAAAATATTTGGATGTTCGGATATGTTCAGAACGTAAGATATGCTTGTAAATGCAAACTTATGCTGTTTTTGACGCTTTTAGTCCCTGTTGTTCAAATAAGTTTATTTTCGCATACCGAACCCCTCAAAGCTTATTTCTAAGCTAGGTAAAGGATATTTATGGTATGTTTAACTTATGATAATGTTCCGGAATGTACGTTACTATACGAATCGGCAAACTTTCGCAGTTTGTCACAAATAGTCCATGCGATCGAACAAACTTGTTTTTGTCATACCAAACCCTTCAAAACTTATTTCTAAATTATGTAAAGGTTATTTAAGGTATGTTAAGCTTATGTTACTGTCCCGGAGTGCTTGTCGCGTTAAACTGATTAAGTTTACGCATCAGTTTGCGTATAACTTTCCAGAAAGAGATTTAGAGTTTAAAATCGAACAAAAATCAAAACGTGCAAAATGTCAAAAATATTGGGATCAAATCACATTGTTTTATTGATAATTGAACTATTCAGAGTTTGTACAATGATTACACAAGCACAGATGTCACAACGTGGAGGACATCATGGAATAGCCAACACCCCACAAAAGGTGTATGATGCAGGATTTTACTGGCCCACAATACAAAAAGATGCTTATGTATTGGTTAAAACATGTGATGCATGCCAGCGAGTAGACAACATATCAAGAACAAACAAAATGCCACAAAATAACATTCTTATTTGTGAAATCTTCGACGTTTGGGGATTGGATTTTATGGGACCAATCCCACCATCGAGAGGAAACAAATACATCTTAGTGGCTGTTGACTACGTTTCTAAATGGGCCAAGGCCGAAGCTCATCCCACCAATGACGGAAGAGTGGTAGTAAAATTCCTGAAAAAACTATTCTTACGTTTTGGAACTCCAAAGGCCCTAATCAGTGATAGAGGAACCTACTTTTGCAATCTAAAAATGGAAAAAACTGTAACACGATATGGGGTATATCACCGTCTCTCGACCGCTTATCATCTTCAAACCAATGGTCAAGCCGAAGTAACAAATCAAGGTTTAAAAAGAATCCTTGAAAAAACTATGGTCAAAATCGAAAAGAATGGGCAGTCAAATTAGACGATGCTTTATGGGCATTTCAAATAGCTTATAAAACACCAATAGGTACCACACCATATAAGCTAGTCTATAGAAAAAACTATCACCTCCCAGTAGAAATTGAACACAAGGCATATTTGGCACTAAAAATGTAAACTTGGACCAAGAAATTTCAGGAAAAGGTCGCCTAAACCAGTTAAATGAGTTACATGAACTAAGAATTCAAGTATATTCCAACTCAGAAATCTATAAGTAACGCTCAAAAAGAATATATGATAAAAATAAGCAGACCTAAGGAATTCAGAGAAGGAGATCAAGTACTCCTCTTTAACTCTAGGCTACGTCTTTTTTCCGGAATAGTTAAGTCTCGATGGTCCAGACGTTTTACCATCACCAAAGTTTTACTCTCACGGTGCAATAGATATTAAGCCTCCAAACGGAGAATCATTTAAAATAAATGGACAAAGGCTTAAGTTCTATGAAGGATTCCTCGAGGATGAGAAAATAGAAATAACCTTGCAAGAGATAGATATGTGACGAGAGAGCAATAACTTTTATATATTTATTTGTATGTTTTAATAATCCATCTTGCAGGTTTATCGTGAAAAGATCATATCAAAAAGTCATCATACCAGGTAAGACGAGCCGAGGAATCAAGCGACAGAGCAACAACAAATTCTATTTAGAAACAAATTCAATACAAAAATGACATAGGGTCATGCCTCGTAGGCACCGGGCCGTGTCAAAACTACAGACGGGATAAAACCCTTTTCTTAGCAGTTTCATATTCATAATCAACATGGACCGTTTCTCTGAACCTCCGGTTCCTCACGCTTTACTGCAACTTTTCGATGATTTCTTCACACCAAACTCTTGCAAGGTATGTTCCTAACATCTAGATTAGTTCGATTTATGTTTTGCATGTTGAATAACATCAAGATTTGGGGAAAAATCTAGGGTTCTTGAACTTGACCTATGTCGATGAGAAATTTTTTGTTAAATCTTATTAGTAGTAGATAGTAGAAGTGTATTGAGGAGTAAATCATCAAACCATTGTGAAAAAAAATCAGAAACATTCAACCAGTTTTAGTAAACCCTTGTTCTTGAATGAAAAAACTAAAAATTGAAGGGTGAAACGGGTTGGTAACTTGAATTTGATACTTGGGGTTTGTTTTTCAGGGTGTACCGCACATGGGGGACCAAAAATTTTGGATATTTCGAAGCCGGCTTGAAAAAGTTGGATTTTTGGCAAAACAGTAGGTTCACAGGGGGACGTGCCTATGAGACACGGGGTCGTGCCCCTTGAAAAGCATGCAGCACGGGGTTGTGTGCAGACCCCTGTTTCTCAATTTTTCGCATTTTAACTGCACTTGACTGCTTAAATGTTCTTTCTTTGAAGGAAAATGCCCCCCCATAAATGGCTGAGGTTCAATTCGGAACATTCGCATTGCGAAGCACGAATGGAGATACTCAAGACACGCAACGAAGAGACACCAAGGAAAGTTTTCTACGACACCTTGGATACCGTGGGGAAAAGAGAGCGTTATGACAATCTAGTGACGGGACCCCTTTGACTCTTTCTTGAGGCACCGCTTCAATCGGTTCATGAATTTAACCTTGAATTCTTGAGCACATTTACCCTCAAGAAAGACATCGAAGATATGTTTGATAATGAAGCGGTTACACTCAGGTGTAGTGGTACATGGTATGGTATTTCAGTGGCTAAATTCGGTGTAGATGTGGGGATCTACACCGAAGAGGAGTTTGGCGAACCCGTCTTCACAGATAGCATTTTTAGTTGCCCGACAATAAAAGAAACACATTTTGGGCACAGATAGGAGATGGGATATACAACCCGAGCCACACCAAGAGTACCAAAATATGGGAACCGCTCTTTCGCTACATACATCGGGTCCTAAGAGGTAAACTGTGTCAGAGGAAAGATAGTAGGGGCGTTGTTAATCTTAGGAGCTCACTTGCCTTTATTGCATCCTGAACCAACAACCCCTAAACGTCGCCTACATGCTGTTGAAGAATATGTCCTCAAATGCCAGAGCCACACATCTGACGCTTATATTCTTTTGTGTCTGGATCGCCCGGGTCTACAGGACCTATTTCGGACGCACCCTACGAAGCTTCTCAAAAGGGGTTGGCGTCACCCGGGCTGACATCATACTATGCCGCAGCTTGAACCTCATCGCCGACTGCAACAACGGGATTCTACGCTTGAAGGATAACAAAGGAAATGTTTGGAGCCCGAACGATCCGGATCAAGTCCTTGCAATCGAAGACGACCCCAACCGCCCTCCACAATACTCCTATGGTTTCGCTTCGGGATCTTCCTCCCAGGGGGGCGACTTTCCTGACATGCATAATTTGTATAATCTCATGCAGGAAACGCTCCAAGTCTCCCGAAACGCCTTCACCACAGGGCAAAGCATCAACACTCGGGTTGGTGGCATGGAGAGGAATACGACCTCTATGCATTTCGACATCACCAACATTCGGGAGCATATGGCAGACCGGAATGACGAGGAGGAGGGAGAGGACATGGACTCGGATTAGCCGAAGGTGGTGGCATGGTGGTGACGTGATAGGTTAACTCTTTCCTCCCTTTAAACAATGATGATGATTGCAGGCTGCGACCCGTCTTTGAACAATTTACTTTTCTACATTTTATATTTTTATGTTTGTGTGATAGATGTTAAACTTAAACTTTCGTAATTTAGGTTTTTTATTTTTCTTCTTAGATTGTTGTTGTTGTGGTGGTGTGAATAAGCTTACAGGTACCTTGAGATGCTTAGATCCACCAAGCACACGACATCCCATCCAGGACCCGAAACAGGAAGCCCGGCACCTAAACCACCTTTTTTTCTAAAACGAACAGTAGCCTCACACTAGGCTATGTCTCCCAGACATGCCCCCGACCCTCTTCGTAGCTGAAAAATTGTTCTTCTAGACTTGCCACACAGGGTCGTGCTTCTCAAACACGCCCCCTTGTCAGCCTTCTGTAAGTTTTTGCTAAAAACATGTTACTGGCACTTTTTACACGGGGTCGTGTCTCTTAGACACGCTCCCGTGTCCGGTGCCTGATTTTTGGAAAAAAAAAATGTTGTTTTTAACCCACTTTTACACATTTAATCAAATGTAACCAATTTTGGACACATTGAGGATAATGTGTAATTTAAGTGTGGGGGGACTTGAATTTGTTTGTCTTAAAATACACAAAACTCTACTTGGAACCGCTAAAACACCCCAAATCTTTTTCAAAATTATTTTTTTAGTTTGTTTTGTCTTGTTTTTAGTTTAAGTTAGAAAACCAAGTTCTAAAAATTCAGGTTTTTACAAGTTTACAACTGTTAGCACCGTAATAAAAGGAACCATATAAAAAAAATTTATAAAAAGGCATGACAATATTTTAAAATTTTGATTGTATATATATTTTCACACATTTACCGTTTCCCACAAATTGTGAGTTTTGGGCCTTTACGTGAGCATTCAATATTAATATCTTTACTAAATGCTCACTTTTCATTTCTTTTGTGACTAGCCCATACGGTTCTTACGAAACTAGACCTTAACAAGACAATACATTCCTAATCCTTACCTACTAATCCAAGTAAGTACATGATTGAGGCATTAGGACTATAAACCCTTTTTTTCTACTTTGCAACCTTATTTTCCCTTTATCTCCCCACCAAATTTCTACTTAGTTAACCCTTTTAAGGCTAAACCTTTCATTTCAAAATACAATTTTGCATAAATCACCCATCACCCAAAACCTCTTTTATTTTTACACCCTTTAATTTTAGTAAAATTCGATTTTATATATATATATATATATATATACATATATATGTAGTTGCTTGAAATAAAATAAGCAGATTTATTGCTTATAAACCGTTAGTTTTACTTAAGTCTCAAATAAATATATTTTTTAAAAGAAAACCTACATTTTACACCTTTAGCCACTTTTCAAATAAAACTACTCAACCCCTAATAAAAAAACCCGTACCATTTTTAAGTACTCTTGATATTTACAAAGATTATGTTAAAAAGGAGGATGTTTGGTTATTTGTCAACATATGGTAAGAGTAAATTCCATACCGGGATCGAGCGTTTCACTTATAAATCTTCGCACTAAAAAATGAGTATCAAAGACTAAAAAATCAGTCTCTCATACATCTAAATGAGTCCCTAATAGTTATCAGGGACTGATTTACCAGTCCCAACTAGTGACAAATACCTAGTCCTAAATAGTAGTTTTAGTAATTAAGCATGATTCTCTATTGGATGTCACCTACATGAACTAAAATTTAGTCTCTAATGCATACAAATTCAGTCTTAAACGTGTCCCCTTGTACAATATCATTTGAGTCCCCAATGCATTTTTTTGCGACTGAAAATTATTTTCTAATGCTACAATAAATCAGTCACCAATTTATTTCTTTAAAGACTAAAATCAGTTCTTTAAGCTATTTATTCTGTCTCTAATACGTTTCATTACGTTCAAGTTTCTATTTCAAGTCAGTCGCTAATAAGATGTTTCAACCACTGAGAATTAGTCTTTGATTTTGTGTCATTTTTGTCCTTAATATGTTCCTTTTAGGGACTAGAAACCAATCTTAGATACCATGTCATTTTAGCAGTGGCGGCTTTGAAGGTGTACGGGGAGGATCTCCGCACAAGGCCCGTGATTTCGAGGGGCACCTGATTTAAAAAAGAATCCGATATATATATATATATATATATACTATCTATATACATACATACATACATACATACATATAGTATATATGTATGTATATATATATATGTATGTAGGGGACCCCTAGAATGAGAACCACCCCGAGTTATGAGAACCGCGAGAACCACACCATCCGGGTCGCCGTTGACCAAGATTTTTTTTTACAACTAGACGTGTGTATTATAAACACATTCGTAAAAAAAAAAAAATTTAAACGGCGCGGCCGAGGGAGTAGTTTTTTACACCACAAGTTTGGTGTAAAAAAAAAACAAAAAAAAAAAAAAACACCAAACTTGTGGTGTAAAAAACTACCCCCTCGGCCGCGCCGTTTAAATTTTTTTTTTTACGAATGTGTTTATAATACACACATCTAGTTGTAAAAAAAAATCTTGGTCAACGGCGACCCGGATGGTGTGGTTCTCGCGGTTCTCATAACTCGGGGTGGTTCTCATTCTAGCGGCCCCCTATGTATGTATAAATGTCATTTTAGTTCCTGTGGTTTAGACCATTTTGCCAGTTTAGTCCAAAGGATTCCTTTTTCACATGTGAGTCAAAAAAGTTTTCACTGTTGCCATTTTAGTCCACTGAGTTAACTTCATCCATTATTTATGTCACCGAGAAGGGCAATTCTGTTATTTTATATGTAATTCTGTTAACTAGAAAAGCAATTCGGTCATATAAAATGACCGAATTCCAAGGCTAAGAGAATGAAGAAATGGGCGGATGATAAAAGGTGACATGTGGAATTCCAAATCGGGGACCAAGTCATGGTGAAACTTTGCCACAACAATTCAAGTCACTAAGGGGCGTACACATGGGACTCATAAGGAGGAAATATGAAGGACCCTTTCCAGTAATCGCTCGTGTTGGCAAAGTATCTTACTGACTACAACTACCGCCCAAGTTAAAGATTCATCCAGTCTTCCATGTGAGTTATCTCAAGCCTTACCATGCCGACGAGGAAAACTTAAATCGAGGAGTATCTAAGCGGGCAGTGTGACAACCCTCACCAAACCAGGTATCCGTACGAACTAATTAATACTTAATTACTGCTTAATTTTGTGCTTGCTTACAACTGTGATTAAACTGCTTAAAGATTTCTGGTACATACATACTCTTGCATCACATCTTATACTGTCACTCTATTATTTTTACACAAACATCAGTGACAACCTTGATACACAAAAGCACAGTGAGCACACTATACGGGATACCCAGTAAACATGCTGACATAGCCAGCATCAGACAGTTACTGTCTCTAAGGCCACTAGTAAAGAGTGTAGGGAAGTGAGGATTGTAGAACGGCGTCACTAGGTGATATTTATAGTGACCGGATGTGCCTAAAACGTACTTTAAGTACAAAATTCTGCACTTTAAAAAAAAAAACAAAACAAAAATTCAGCATTTATCTAAACTAGTAAAGTGCAAAAAGCGAGAAAAATATTACTAGACACTTTCCAAAGTATCGGGAATAAATTGGGTCACTGAAAATATTATTAACGACACTTTAAATGATTATTTAGCACTTTAACGGATCAGCAACCAACTGAACAACCGGACTTAACCCGGGACATAAAAATATTGACAACAACATTATTTTTCATTTTCTGAGCCAGTTAGGGTCCCCGAATACCCTAACACCCTTCACAAGATACAACATGCTAGTAACCAGTTAACACCTAATTAACCTAACTAGATTACTCTAACTATTTAGTTCAACCCCCCCCCCCCCCCCCCCATGGTAACCAATCGGTCACCACCAAAGTGACACACTTTTGAATTGTTTAATTCCTTTGCTAAATATCTAGAGGACACATTAACTTATGGTTAAAAGGATTATTTAGTTTATAAATAACACTCAAGATCACATCACATATTCATTTCACCATAACAAAAATTCCCCATCTCTCCTTCCCTTTTCCTTGACTTACTGCCGTGAGCTTTCACAACCATCCACCCACTTTCAAAATTAAATCTTGCATTTCCAAGTTTACTCAAGTGTGAAGGATCTCATACAAAGAAGTTTGGTGCTTGCGGATTGCCAAGGACCTCTCCACAACGCTATTAACCGCCTATTTTTCGTCTAGTTTCTTCCCTAGCCTCGAGCTAGTAGTAAGTGACTCTAATCGCCTTCTTGATCTATTTTAAAGTGGTTAATAAGAAATTTGTCGGATGAAAATTATGAACACTAGAAAACAAAACTTAAAGTCTACTAAAAATAATAAACTTGGTGGACAAAGAATGAATACTAGTGTAAAAATTTTGAAACTTGTTTTGTTATGATTATTTTATATTGGTTAATGCTAGTAGTAGTTCGGATCGTCATCTAACCCGGCTAAGTCATGTTCATGAAACATGACCTAGTGTATGTTTAAGTGTGAAAGTGGTTAGATGAAGAACACTACTACTTATAACCATGAACTTGTGTAAAAGTAATTCCTTTTATAAAATGGAGTTCTAAACTAGTAGATCTAAAGATCTACAAGTGGTATTTTCGAAGAACCAAGTGTCAAATGAAATCATATTTTTAAAGCCGGATCTTTCATAAACAAAGGTGATTTTGGTGAACACACAAATGTGTAGACACTTGTGTAACAAAAGTTTCAACAAGAAATTATTTCTGTAAATATTAGACTTGAAGTTGTATAAATGCATATCTTTAAAAATAAGATTTTTAAGGAACCGATTTCATTTATAAAAATAGAAAGATCTATTAAAAATAATGGAAAGTTACTACGCACTTTTACATAAACCACAAGTTCATGTGTTTTGCGATTTATATCTATTTTGATCTAGTTAATGTTGAAATACTGTTTGTTAATGTTGGGAACATTGTTGACTTGAATTCTTAAAAGAAAATGATACGCTCGAAAGCGTGGCCACCTCCAGTTATAGGGGAAACTCTGACGAAATTTTTCCAAAAATCTAACACTTGGAAATATTTTTATCACAAGTATTATGAATATAATTTTTAACTTGTTTTTCCAAACAAACTTCGCCATGAATTTTTATTACAAAATCTCCAAGTGTCGGAGGTGAGATTTTCATAAATAAAACTTGTTAAAATATACATATTTAGTATATATTTTCATAATGGCACTTGTGTAATTTTTATGATTATTTTGTGAACTATACAAATAATACTTTTAGGGTAAAAATAATATTACTAGAATACACTGAACATTCACGGCTCCAAAATAATGCGAATGCCTTTACAATAATTATTTAAGTTACACCTGTATTATTTATACCACCCGAACCTTACAACGTAACTTACGTATTTTCAGAAAATGCTCATAAGTGTGTATTTTGACAAGGATATTATTTTGGAAAATTATATGGAATAAAATATAATATTTTTGGGAAAAATATTTATATTTTGGAAGTAGAGTATTTTAGACAAATGAAATAAAATAAATTTTATTAAGTGAGACATAATAATATATTTCGAAGTTATACGAACGCACATGTATTAAAACCCCCATCCTTGGGAAGGAATATATTTACAAAATAATTACGAAGTGCAATTACGAAATAGTTGTCTAACTATTTCCCTAAGGCATTAAACCTTAAGCTAAGACACGGCCGTCCGTCTAATAGAAGTTAGTACGTGTAGGTCGTCGCACAGCAGATTGTCTGGGAGTTACTTTTTAGAGACGCACTTCGGTGAGTTCATGTCCCCCTTTTCTCTTAACTGTTTTCAGTTTTCTAAACTGCGGGGGTGAAATACATGTTATTATGATTACGAATACTTTTTACATGGTATGGTTAGCTTAAGGAGGGTTAGGACGCACAGATCATGTGAGTGAGTAGGCGCAACTTGAGGCCATTAATCCTCGGTGTAGGACCGAGGGACAGTAGCGGTAGATCTATCTGGGTGTAGCGAGCGCAACCCCTGAGCCCGCTTAATGGACCAGGTGGTGACTTTGTACCCAACGCAAAATCCGCTAGGTTTGAGTCTTCCTACGGCACTTCACACATATCATTGGCTTTGCAACCCAATGGTGATCTCTTTTTTCCTTATTGCTACATACCAGGATTTTATACTTACAAAGGTTTTACATACTCACTTACACATGAACTCGCTCAACATTTTTGTTGATTTTTCCAACTTACATGTATTTCAGGGAACTAAGGATCTGGCACGGTATGCTTCGTTTTCACGCTGCGTTAGAGTTATGGGATCATCCAAGTTTAGGGGTTGTGGCTTTTACCTGGACGAGTCACAGTTCTTAAACTACGTCTATCTTAAGTTTGTGGTTGTGTCTTTCAAACAATGTTTTTGTGTTATTAGGTTGTAATTTCCGTTGCGTGTGTCAACGCCTTAAGACAATGTTGTGGTATTTTACTTTTCAAACTTAAATCAATGGATGATCTGCATGGTTTTAATTTCATATAGCTTTGTTGTGATTAAGCTATGGTATTAAGAAGTCACACCAGATAAACCCACGCTTCCGCAAAAGCTAGGGTGTGACAGCTTGGTATCAGAGCTCTGATTATAGCGAACTAGGATTCCTTCTCGAGTCTAGACTATGATCACTAGGGCTCTCACGAAAACATTTTTACATTGCATACCACTTAAGTCCAGATCTAAAACGTTTTTACAAACAAATGTTGAGCACATTTTATTTGTTAGTTATTGCTCAGTCTGGGAGGCTGAGGCTCAGTCTGGGAGGCTAAGGCTCGGTCTGGGAGGCTAAGGCTCGGTCTGGGAGGCTGAGGGAGTTGTCTAGTGGGACTAGGGAGTCAGTCTGGGAGGCTGGGAGAGTTGTCTAGTGGGACTAGGGAGTCAGTCTGGGAGGCTGGGAGACTTGTCTAGTGGGACTAGGGAGTCAGTCTGGGAGGCTGGGAGGATTGTCTAGTGGGACTAGGGAGTCAGTCTGGGAGGCTTGGAGGATTGTCTAGTGGGACTAGGAAGATCAGTCTGGGAGGCTGGGAGGTTAGGCTAGTGGGACTAGGAGAACTATTTGATTTTTTATTTGTGACTAATGTGTTTATCTGACTATATGATTGATTATTTGTGTATATGTGTGTTTGTGTTACAGACGATATGCCTCCATCCGGCACAGGAGAGTTAGACACCACTGATCCTATGCCTATAGTATCGGACGACAGAGTGTCATCAGAGCACGAGGTGCATACTTCGGACGCCACCAGCACGGATGAGGACGATTTTCAGCCATTCGCGCTGCCCGATGTCGTTGCTGAGCCCGCTGATGGCCCTATCGCCGGGGATTTGCCGCTTGCGGTGATCCCTGCCCCTATACCTCTTGCCACATACCCTGTTCTTGATATGCCCCTTGACGTAGTCGCTGACGACGACGTCGACTTGTTTGACGAGGATCCATTAGAGGATGATTTTGAGGGCGAGACCCACATTGCTGCTGGTGATCTCCTACTTCTCGCTGATGCCCCTGCTGAGGAGTCACCCATTCATTCACCAGTCCCAAACTCCTTTGAGTCTGTGGCATCTGCTCCATCACACACAGAGGGAGCGCAGCACTATTCGCATGATACAGACCCTGGTAGAGCATCGTTCGCTGCACCTGCCCCTAGTTTTGCTATCGATCATGACATTGATGATGATTCAGACCCCGTTTTTCCACCTGGTTATGATCCAGACCAGGAGGTTGAGGTTATACACCTAGATCAGCCCATGGAGGACCCAGTTGACCCTGTTGACCCTGCGTTTGCTGACCCCGCAGATTTCAAGATGGGGTTTGACGACCCGGAGCCTGCTGTGGCCCCCAAGCCGGTAGTTGCTCCAGACCCCGTGTTCGAGCATGAGCCTATTCATGTTGATATACCCATTGTTGATCCTTTGATTGCTGATGTACCTATCGATGATCATCTTATTGTTGCTCCAATATTGGAGGATGAGCATGCTGTTGATGCTCAGGTTGTTGCCCCTCACATTGCGGATATACCCGCTGAGCCTGATGTTGTTGCTCCTTTTCCTGACCCGGTGCCTCTAGAGCCCGACCATGCACTCTTTGCGACTCATGTCCCCACACAGCCTGATGTTGTTGCTCCTTTTCCTGACCCTCAGTATGCGCACACCCGGAATGGGTGGATAGAGGACGATGATGATTTTCCGCCTTTTGTAGTACCAGTTACACCAGTTTCAGCACCAGCTTCAGCTCCTTTTGATGCACCCTTGTTCCCCACACACACTGCTGATGCGCATCGCGCGGATCTGCCCATCACATTTCTCCACGAGATCCCTCCACCACGTCCTGGAGAGGGCTCTTCACGTCAGCCTTTCGGTCATGCACCTTTTCTGACTGGAAGAGATCAGTTTGCACCGCAGATCCCTCACCATACTGTTGTTCCCCCTGTTCCACCGTTTGCGATACCACCCTTTGCTCCGTCTAGTGAGCCTTTTCTTTGGACTTCACCACCTATTATGCCACCGATGGATCCATATCATCCATATCATGTCGGGTCTTCTACCGAGGATGTCCTTGTTTCTTTCATGATACAGCATGACGCGCTGACGCGTCGTGTCCAGGTCTTGGAGTCAGCTCCACCGTGTCGTTATCAGACTCCATTCGGAGCACCTCACCCTCCACGACCATTATCCCCTGACTCCTTCGCTTGTTTTTGGACACTGGAGCATCAGATAGCTTTCTTGTTACGTTCTCACCGAGCCATGGAAGAGGATTGGCTCCACATGCGCCGTTTGTTCTATTCTCATTTTCCCCCTCCTCCACCGCCATTAGCGTAGGGCTATTTTATACAGCACGGGTGGACTTTTGTTGAGAAGACGGCGATTGCACAGATTGCACAGCTTTTGGGAGACTGCATATTGATCCTGACTTTTGTTGTTATGTATATTGGATATGTTGACACTGATTTGATATTTTGGACTGGGGTGATGTGGCCCTTAGTCGTTGATGTTGTATGTTACAGTTATGTACTTGTACACTCTACCTTGTGGTCTCGATTTATGGCAATGCAATCGCGGTATTCTCATCATATGTGATGTTTGATTGATTATTTATGATCTATAACATGGGATGTTGTGTGGTTGATATATTTATAACATGGGATGTTGTGTGATTGATTGTTTATGTTCTATAACATGAGATGTTATGTGTTTGGTTTATTTTAACATGAGATGTTATGTATTATTACTATCGTTATATACGCACACTTTACCTACCATGACCTGACTCACGTAAACCATCTTTTAGAAGATGCCACCGAAACGCGATCCACGCATGCCTGCCACCGAGGCAGAACTTCAACAAATCATCGCTGCCGCCATCGCGCAATACGCCGCCTCTCAAGGAGGAACTAGCGGAAGTAATTCTGGCAATACCGGAAACAACAATCCGCCTCATGGTAATACTAAGTCATTTAGGCACACCATGATACATTGGATATCTATAGCAGGTTTGCTAATGCCATTCATATATTGTAACGTATGTGCAGGGTGCACCTACAAGCAGTTCCTAGACTGCAAACCTGTAAACTTTGATGGCACCGGAGGTGCTTTTGCTTTTGTTCATTGGGCCGAAAAGACATAATCAGTTTTCTGCATGAGCAAATGCACTCCAGATCAGCAAGTTACTTACATCTCTGGGCTATTCTTGGACGGAGCCCTGTCATGGTGGAAGTTACAAGTCCAAACACTTGGTGAAGCCGCAGCCTACGCAATGACATGGAACGAGCTGAAAGAGCTCATGCGTAAAAAGTATTGCTCTCGCGCTGAAATCCAGAGGTTGGAAACTAAGTTTTGGCATTTGAAGATGGAAGGACTGAAAATCGCAGAGTATGTTCAAAGGTTTCATGACCTATCACATGTGGTACCTTATATGGTCACACCAGAATTCAAGCGGATTGAGCACTTCATTTGGGGTTTAGCTCCTCAAATCATAAGTATGGTGACCTATTCCAAGCCTGCAACTATCACTGAGGCAATTGATCTGAGGGTGGCTCTCACTGAGGAGGCTATTCGCCTAAACAAGTTTTCTGATGTTGAGCCAAAGAAGAAGGAGACTCACGTTGAGTCGTCCGAGGGTAACAAAAGAAAATTCTCGAACTTCAAACAAGGCACAAGCAGTGATGGCAGGAAAGGAGAACCAAGCGCACCAGTCCAAGCTACAACTGGTACTGGAAGGAAAGGAAAGGGATATATGGGTACACATCCCAAGTGCAACACCTACCAGCGTCACCACTCAGTCCGGTGTGGTTTAAAAGTATGTGAAGCTTGTGGAAAGACTGGTCACTCGAAGGATTCTTGTTGGGCTATGGCTGGCCGGGGAGGCCAAGGAAGTTTTGGAAATAGATACAATAACCGGGGTGGAAATGGAAATCGTGCACAAGGAAATAACGGAGGGAATGGAAATCGAGGCAACAACGCGAATCAAGCTGGTACTGTAAACCGAAACAACAACAATCAAGCTGGGAATGGAGGTGGAAACGGGAAAAGACCAGGTTGCTTTAACTGTGGTGATATGGGGCATTATAAGCGGAACTGCGCAGAATTGAATCAAGCGCGTGGAAGGGTTTTCAATATCGAAGCGAGGGAAGCGCGCCAGGATCCCAATGTTGTTACTGGTACGTTCCCTATAAACCAACGCTTTGCATCTGTTTTATTTTATACTGGTGCCGATTATAGCTTCGTATCGTTAGAGTTTAAGAATATGCTTGGATTAGCCGCTAGTAAATTAGATATTCCTTACTCAATTGAATTGGCTAATGGAAAGTTAGTAGAAGCCAATGAAGTGGTCAGAGGTTGTGTAATCGAGTTGGGAGAGCGTGAGTTTACTTTGGATCTACTACCAGTCCAGCTGGGGAGCTTCGACGTGGTAGTAGGAATGGATTGGTTATCAAGCAACAAGGCTGAGATTGTTTGTCACGAAAAGGTCGTTCGTATCCCAACCGAAGATGGAGAAACAATTGTGGTTCATGGGGAGAAGCGGGATACGCCTTTAAGAATTATCAGTTGCCTGAAAGCTCGTAAGTGTTTACAAAATGGATGTGCTGCCTTACTGGCACACATCGTGGATAAGAAAGCTGCTGAGCTGAAAATCGAAGACATCCCTGTCGTAAGGGAGTATCCTGAAGTCTTCCCTGAGGACTTGCCAGGATTGCCACCCCAGAGGCAGGTGGAGTTCCGTATAGACCTAGTTCCAGGCGCCGCGCCTATAGCTAGGGCACCTTATAGACTTGCACCGTCAGAGATGCAAGAATTGTCGACACAACTCCAAGAGTTGCTAGACAAAGGATTCATCCGACCAAGCTTCTCACCTTGGAGAGCTCCAGTTTTATTTGTCAAAAAGAAAGATGGTAGTTTTCGTATGTGTATTGACTACCGGGAGTTGAATAAGCTGACGATCAAGAATAGATACCCTCTGCCAAGAATCGATGATTTATTCGATCAATTCCAAGGTTCAAGCGTTTATTCAGAGATCGATCTTCGATCTGGTTACCATCAGCTAAGGATACAAGAGGAGAGTATCCCGAAAACGGCCTCCAGAACTCGTTATGGACATTACGAGTTCCTAGTTATGCCGTTTGGGTTGACAAACGCGCCTGCTGTTTTTATGGACCTAATGAACCGAGTCTACAAGCCGTATCTCGATAAGTTCTTGATTGTATTCATCGACGATATTTTGATTTATTCAAAGAGAAAGGCTGAACACGAACAACACTTAAGAGCTATTTTGGAGTTGCTGAAAAAGGAATAGTTGTATGCCAAATTCTCTAAGTGCGAGTTTTGGCTATGTGAAGTCCAATTCCTTGGACATGTGGTGAATGGGGATGGGATTCATGTGGACCCCACAAAGATTGAAGCGATCAAAAATTGGGGAAACCCCAAAGACGCCAACCGAGATTCGACAATTCTTAGGTTTGGCTGGCTACTATCGAAGATTCATTGAGGATTTTTCAAAAATCGCTCAACCACTGACCGCGCTCACACAGAAGGATAAGAAGTTTGATTGGGGAATCAAACAGGAGGAAGCGTTTCAGTTGTTAAAAGACAAGCTCTGCAATGCGCCGATCTTGGCACTACCAGAGGGTACAGATGATTTCGTGGTATATTGTGATGCCTCACGTCAAGGATTGGGTTGCGTGTTGATGCAGCGCCAGAAGGTCATAGCTTACGCGTCACGTCAGTTGAAAGTACATGAAAAGAACTATACCACGCATGATTTGGAACTAGGCGCAGTGATATTTGCATTAAAGATCTGGAGACACTACCTATATGGTACGAAATGTACAATCTTCACAGATCATAAGAGCCTACAACACATATTCGACCAGAAAGAGCTGAATATGAGACAAAGACGTTGGGTCGAATTGTTGAACAATTTCGACAGCGAGATAAAGTACCATCCAGGGAAGGCGAATGTGGTCGCTGATGCCCTAAGTCGTAAAGAAAGGATCAAGCCCATAAGGGTTAGGGCTTTGGAGATGATTATCCAGACAGATCTTTCCCTGCGCATTCGTGCCGTGCAGAAAGAAGCTCTTAAGGAAAGAAACCTTGAAGAAGAATATCTCCGTGGGATGGAGAAGCAATTAGTACCAAACGAGGAAGGAACGTTATGTTTTATGAAAAGGATTTGGGTTCCTCTGTTTGGTGGTTTGAGAAAAGTTATTTTTGATGAGGCACACAAATCATGGTACTCTATCCATCTAGGAGCGGATAAGATGTACCAGGACCTTATAGATTACTATTGGTGGCCTAGAATGAAAGGCGACGTTGCTGTTTACGTGAGCAAGTGTTTAACGTGCGCCAAGGTTAAAGCTGAATATCAGAAGCCTTCAGGACTTCTGCAACAACCTGAAATTCCCAAGTGGAAATGGGAACATATTTCAATGGATTTTATAACGAAGTTGCCAAGGACGCCCTGGGGTCATGATACTATTTGGGTGATAGTTGACCGCCTAACAAAGTCCGCGCACTTCTTTCCAATCAAAGAGAAGGACAATATGAGTAAACTTGCGGAAATATACATGCGAGAAATCGTTGCACGTCATGAAGTGCCCCTCTCGATCATATCTGATAGAGACGGAAGGTTTGTGTCAAGGATATGGCAATCCTTCCAAGAAGCTTTTGGCTCACAACTAAATCTGAGCACTGCATTTCACCCACAGACCGATGGGCAAAGTGAAAGAACTATTCAGACATTGGAGGATATGCTGAGAGCATGTGTAATGGATCTTTGTGGAAGCTGGGATAAACATTTACCGTTGGTAGAATTTTCATACAACAACAGCTACCACACGAGCATTGGAGCCGCGCCATTTGAAGCTCTTTATGGATGCAAATGTCGATCACCCTTATGCTGGGCTGACGTAGGTGATAGGCAGCTTGTTGGTCCCGAAATCGTCCAAGAGACGACAGACAAGATTGCACAGATTCGAAAACGCATCGAAGCGGCTCGCGACAGACAGAAAGCCTATGCAGATCCAAACCGGAAACATTTGGAATTCCAAGTTGGAGATATGGTTTTATTGAAAGTTTCACCGTGGAAGGGTGTGGCACGCTTCGGAAAGCGTGGGAAGTTGAATCCGCGTTACATTGGCCCTTTGAGAATCCTGCAAAGGATTAGGCTTGTAGCCTACAATTTGGACCTACCTGCTGAACTCCATGGTGTTCACGATACATTCCATGTATCCAATTTGAGAAAAAGTCCAACACAAGATACAGTGATCATTCCTGCTGACGAAGTTCATATCGACGACACGCTCCACTTCACTGAAGAACCTGTTGAGGTCACGGATTGGAAAGTTAACAAAACTCACAGGAGCAGTGTCAAACTCGTCAAAGTTCATTGGAATGCAAGACATGGGCCTGAATTCACGTGGGAATGTGAGGATCGAATGAAGGAGAAGTACCCCCATTTATTTCCAAAGACCCCTGCAAATAGAAGCAGAACTTAAATTTCGGGACGAAATTTATTTAACGGGGGGAGAATGTGACAACCCTCACCAAACCAAGTATCCGTACGAACTAATTAATACTTAATTACTGCTTAATTCTGTGCTTGCTTACAACTGTGATTAAACTACTTACTGATTTCTGGTACATACATACTCTTGCATCACATCTTATACTGTCACTCTATTATTTTTACACAAACATCAGTGACAACCTTGATGCACAAAAGCACAGTGAGCACACAATACGGGATACCCAGTAAACATGCTGACATAGCCAGCATCAGACAGTTACTGTCTCTAAGGCTAGTATGAGCCGGGAATAGTTTACTACACTAGTAGAGAGTGTAGGGAAGTGAGGATTGTAGAACGGCGTCACTAGGTGATATTTATAGTGACCGGATGTGCCTAAAACGTACTTTAAGTACAAAATTCTGCACTTTAAAAAAAAAACAAAACAAAAATTCAGCATTTATCTAAACTAGTAAAGTGCAAAAAGCGAGAAAAATATTACTAGACACTTTCCAAAGTATCGGGAATAAATTGGGTCACTAAAAATATTATTAACGACACTTTAAATGATTATTTAGCACTTTAACGGATCAGTAACCAACTGAACAACCATACTTACCCCGGGACATAAAAATATTGACAACAACATTATTTTTCTTTTTGTGAGCCAGTTAGGGTCCCCGAATACCCTAACACCCGTTACAAGATACTACATGCTAGTAATATCTAGAGGACACATTAACTTATGGTTAAAAGGATTATTTAGTTTATAAATAACACTCAAGATCACATCACATATTCATTTCAACATAACAAAAATTCCACATCTCTCCTTCCCTTTTCCTTGACTTACTGCCGTGAGCTTTCACAACCATCCACCCACTTTCAAAATTAAATCTTGCATTTCCAAGTTTACTCAAGTGTGAAGGATCTTATACAAAGAAGCTTGGTGCTTGCGGATTGCCAAGGACCTCTCCACAACGTTATTAACCGCCTATTTTTCGTCTAGTTTCTTCCCTAGCCTCGAGCTAGTAGTAAGTGACTCTAATCGCCTTCTTGATCTATTTTAAAGTGGTTAATAAGAAATTTGTCGGATGAAAATTATGAACACTAGAAAACAAAACTTAAAGTCTACTAAAAATAATAAACTTGGTGGACAAAGAATGAATACTAGTGTAAAACTTTTGAAACTTGTTTTGTTATGATTATTTTATGTTGGTTAATCCTAGTAGTAGTTCGGATCGTCATCTAACCCGGCTAAGTCATGTTCATGAAACATGACCTAGTGTATGTTTAAGTGTGAAAGTGGTTAGATGAAGAACACTACTACTTATAACCATGAACTTGTGTAAAAGTAATTCCTTTTGTAAAATGGAGTTCTAAACTAGTAGATCTAAAGATCTACAAGAGGTATTTTCGAAGAACCAAGTGTCAAATGAAATCATATTTTTAAAGCCGGATCTTTCATAAACAAAGGTGATTTTGGTGAACACACAAATGTGTAGACACTTGTGTAACAAAAGTTTCAACAAGAAATTATTTCTGTAAATATTGGACTTGAAGTTGTATAAATGCATATCTTTAAAAATAAGATTTTTAAGGAACCGATTTCATTTATAAAAATAGAAAGATCTATTAAAAAATATGAAAAAGTTACTACGCACTTTTACATAAACCACAAGTTCATGTGTTTTGCGATTTATATCTATTTTGATCTAGTTAATGTTGAAATATTGTTTGTTAATGTTGGGAACATTGTTGACTTGAATTCTTAAAAGAAAATGATACGCTCGAAAGCGTGGCCACCTCCAGTTATAGGGGAAACTCTGGCGAAATTTTTCCAAAAATCTAACACTTGGAAATATTTTTTATCACAAGTGTTATGAATATAATTTTTAACTTGTTTTTCCAAACAAACTTCGCCATGAATTTTTATTACAAAATCTCCAACTGTCGGAGGTGAGATTTTCATAAATAAAACTTGTTAAAATATATATTTAGTATATATTTTCATAATGGCACTTGTGTAATTTTTATGATTATTTTGTGAACTATAAAATAATATTTTTAGGGTAAAAATAATATTACTAGAATACACTGAACATTCACGGCTCCAAAATAATGCGAACGCCTTTACAATAATTATTTAAGTTACACCGGTATTATTTATACCACCCGAACCTTACAACGTAACTTACGTATTTTCAGAAAATGCTCATAAGTGTGTATTTTGACAAGGATATTATTTTGGAAAATTATATGGAATAAAATATAATATTTTTGGGAAAAATATTTATATTTTGGAAGTAGAGTATTTTAGACAAATGAAATAAAATATATTTTATTAAGTGAGACATAATAATATATTTCGAAGTTATACGAACACACATGTATTAAAACCCCCATCCTTGGGAAGGAATATATTTACAAAATAATTACGAAGTGCAATTACGAAATAGTTGTCTAACTATTTCCCTAAGACATTAAACCTTAAGCTAAGACACGGCCGTCCGTCTAATAGAAGTTAGTACGTGTAGGTCGTCGCACAGCAGATTGTCTGGGAGTTACTTTTTAGAGACGCACTTTGGTGAGTTCATGTCCCCCTTTTCTCTTAACTGTTTTCAGTTTTCTAAACTGCGGGGGTGAAATACATGTTACTATGATTACGAATACTTTTTACATGGTATGGTTAGCTTAAGGAGGGTTAGGACGTACAGATCATGTGAGTGAGTAGGCGCAACTTGAGGCCATTAATCCTCAGTGTAGGACCGAGGGACAGTAGCGATAGATCTATCTGGGTGTAGCGAGCCCAACCCCGGAGCCCGCTTAATGGACCAGGTGGTGACTTTGTACCCAACGCAAAATCCGCTAGGTTTGAGTCTTCCTACGGCACTTCACACATATCATTGGCTTTGCAACCCAATTGTGATCTCTTTTTTCCTTATTGCTACATACCAGGATTTTATACTTACAAAGGTTTTACATACTCACTTACACATGAACACGCTCAACATTTTTGTTGATTTTTCCAACTTACATGTATTTCAGGGAACTAAGGATCTGGCACGGTATGCTATGTTTTCACGGTGCGTTAGAGTTATGGGATCATCCAAGTTTAGGGGTTGTGGCTTTTACCTAGACGAGTCACAGTTCTTAAACTACGTCTATCTTAAGTTTGTGGTTGTGTCTTTCAAACAATGTTTTTGTGTTATTAGGTTGTAATTTTCGTTGCGTGTGTCAACGCCTTAAGACAATGTTGTGGTATTTTACTTTTCAAACTTAAATCAATGGATGATCTGCATGGTTTTATTTTCATATAGCTTTGTTGTAATTAAGCTATGGTATTAAGAAGTCACACCAGATAAACCCACGCTTCCGCAAAAGCCAGGGTGTGACAGGCACCAACGGCTGTTGTAACATCTTTCGATCGAGAGGTTGCCGAGATCGTATATGACCGCACCATCCGACGACGAGGAGTGCCAGGCTACAAGGAGTACTTGATCAAGTGGAAGAACTTACCGGATAGTGAAGCAAGCGGAGAAACAGAAGATTCCTTATGGCAGTTCAGAGACGAGATCAAGAGGTACCATGAAGGCTCGACGAGGACGTCGACGGATTACGTGGGGGAGAATGTCATGGCCCGCCAAAATTCAGATCGCAACTCTCGGGATTTCGGAATTTTCTACCGATTTCAAGAGACTTTCATGGCAGATTTTTCTAAGGAAAAATCTGTGGAAAAATCTGGATTCAAGACCAAAAAATATCATCAAGTACTAGAGAATTCTTAGGAAAATATCCAAGATATTTTCCTTAAGATTCTAGATTAATCACTTGTAAATATCTAAGATATTTGTACATAGAAATCTCTAGATTAGGAATAATCTAGATGCTTAGTCACATGTATAAATAGGTGATCCAAGCTCATTTGCTAATCACCTCCAAAGTTGTATCAAAGATCCCTTTGTAAAAAGTTCATAAAGCAATACAAGTATTCCATTTGTTCAAGTCATTGAATCGAGTTGCAAGTTGGTGTCAAGGCTGATCTTAGCACGGTGACTAAGAGCCGTACGCGAGTTGAATGACTAACTCCGTGACACGTGTCTTACATCAATCGAAAACCATAAAAATTTATACCAATACGGGTTTGGTAAGAACGTTGAGAAAATCATAAAGCAAATACATGTACTGATACCGATGTTGTTTGGACGGTATCGACTTGGTTATTCACGGTAAAAAAAATTATTTGGCTCATCCAATTTTGAATCAAATTTCCGTGGAAAGGTCGATTTTGAATAAACTTTTATCGAAACGTTGAAAAAATAAGCACCTTACGAAGGTATAATCAAAATTTTATAAATAATTGTACGATGTTATTAATTTAACGAAAACAGGATGTAACTTTTTATTACTTTGTATATAAAATTATATTTGTTTAACCCCTGTAAAACATGAATTTTAACCTAGTAATAATGATATAATAAAATAATATTTAATTTATATATTAAAAGATATAAAAAAAACAAAAAACCAAAGTGGGAGGGGTATTTATATATGCATCGTCCCTGGCAATTAACATCCCGCCCAAAAAAAAGCCCCAAATCTCCCCAATTCGAAACCCTAATTCCAAAATCATATCCAATTTCAATCATCTTGATCGAAATTGTGAACATTTATCAATGGCGTATCGCTTAATCGATCCGAGCTGCATGATGGGAATAGTTATGTCCTTGGAATTGAATTCGCCGCCCATAGACACGAAGTAGACACGGATATTCTGATGGATTCCATAGGCACTTTCATTCATTTTGCCACTCAACTTAGTGATAGGCTAAGAACACAACGACAAGTGTTTAGAGGAGAGATTAGTGAAATTGCAGTTGTGCAAGAGTTTGGTGAAATTGATGTTGTTCAAGAACCTAGAGAAGAAAAAAATATTGTTTGAACTAAAATGACATTTTAGGCCAAAACTTAGGGACCAAAATGGTAATTTACTCTAATAAGAATACTAATAGGGGAGGGGTATAAATATACGCGAGAGCCATTGGTAATTGAAATCCCGCCTAAATAAGCCCCAAATCTTTCCCAATTCGAAACCCTAATTCCAAACCAAAATCATCTCCGATTTCGATCATCTCAATGGACATTAACCATGGCGTATTGCTTAACTGACTCTTATATGATGATGGAAACCGTGGATGTATTCGGAATTCATTATGCAGCGATTACATACGAAGTTAGTATAGATGATTTGTTGGAGTCTATCGAAAATTTCTTAAGTTTTACGAATCAACTCGTTCAAAGGCTAAGAACGCATCAAGAGGCGTTTAGAAATAGAAATCAACCCCAGATTGGTGAAATTGCAGTTGTGCAAGAGATTGGTGTTGTTCAAGAACAGCCAGAGATTGGTGATGTTCGTGTGGCAAGCGTTAGGAGATATCTCCACTCTTCGAATCTCCTTCTTGAAGGCCTAAGGGGACAGTTTGGAAATAATGATCATTTGCCAGAGAATGAAGAAGCCCTTGAAGATCTGCTTTTGCTTAGTGTTACCAGATATATACACTCTAGATATATACACTCTACTACCCAACTTCTTGATGGCCTGCATGCACACGTTAAAGCTCAAGAACCTGAGAATATTGTTGCTGCTGCTGCTGCTGCTGCTGCTGCTGCTGCTGCTGCTGCTGCTGCTGCTGCTGGGGTGAGAGCAATAGTGATAGTGATAGTGATGGTGACGTGCCTGCCGAAACAAGGAACCAGAGGAGGAAACGCAGAAGAAAAGCGTAGCAGGCGCAGAAGCAGAAGCAAAAGAAAGAACGCTTCATCCGGGTGGTCTTGTTTATTCTTTTCGCTCTTCTAATTGTTCGAATACTAGTGTTATCGCTTGTTTTCCCTCGTTATCTGAAGCTGTAAAACATGAATTCTTTCTTGGTATGATTTTTGGGATTTGATGAGATGTATATAATATAGATGAAACGCTGACATTGGTTTTTAATAGCTGATCACCATAATATTCTTTTTTTCAACTTAAATTTACTAGTATTGCTTTTAGAACCATAATATAATATACATGAAATCTTGAAACGTTTACTTTTTGTGTTAGATGGTCGACTGTCGGTTTGATTCTTGTACCGTTTTTAGTTAGTGTTATAGTGATTTAGAGTGAGTAGTTTCAGCAGTTGATTATATGTCTAGATGAAAGAATAGGCAATTGGTTGGTTGATGATCTACATAACACGTCGGAGCTGGTTGATAACCTGCTTAATTAAAGCTGTTAATATGCTTCCCGGGTCCTCGTCTCTCACGTCTATGATATATGATTTTCTAAAAAAAAATAATAATGTGTCATATTCCTTGTATCAGAGCATGTAGTTCTTCTGTGTCCTGTATGCACTAGGCATGACATGATTTTCTAAAAAAACAATTAATGTGTCGTCTGTTTTAATGGGTTAACCTTCTATGTTTGCTCATATTATTTTATGCTTTCAACTGTTAACTTATCTATGTATGTATGTATGTATCCTTTTCAAGCAAAACATATTGTATCCCATGTGGTCGGTTTCTTTAAAGCCTTCACATTTGTCTGATTTCTGTTCAAAATTTCAAATTGTTATAAGGTGACTAACTATATGCAAAACACAGACTATTACTTGTATCGAACCTACTGTGCGTCATTAAGTCATTAGTGGTTGCATGATGCTATCTCTTGGGCACTGGTTTCTTCCGCTGCTATTTGAAAATGAAACAAAGCGGCTAAAATTTGTAGGCTATTGTATGAACTGACCCGTCAATTTTACACAAACCTGTTTGTATAAGGTGTTAACTTTTAGATACGATCTCTCTCTGACTAAAAATAATTTGGCGTAAATGATAGCCGCCAGCCAGTTATGACCATACTATTGTTGCTTTGACCTGAATCAGGTGAACGTAAACAAACTGTGTTTGTTGCTTCTGATTTCATATTTTCTTTTACTATCCTCGCCTCTCACTTCTATGAAGTCTTGTTTGTTAAATGTCCATTGTCCAGCCTTGAACTATTTTGTGACGTATTCCTTGTAGTTCTGTGTCTGTATGAATTGGGAGTGGGAATCATATTTGGTGCCTCGCTTTCCCTTCCTTTGTAGTTTCATTAATTTATTTGTTAAACTTCTAATTGCTTGTACGAAAGACCCCCCTGAACTATGCTTTACTACATACAAAATACACATATCATTTTGTTTTATACCTAAGGTAAGGTTATATCTTTTTGCAGACTTATACTATAACATGGTACATATATGTATGATATTGTGTTGTGCAATCTTGACTTTGTACAAGTGAAAATTTGGTATTGTGTGTTAGATGGTAATGTATGTGATTGATTACAGGGCCGTCCCCGAAAATCTTCGAAAATATGTAGGCCCTGTGCGAAGATAAAATACGGGCCCCTAAAATATAAATTTCTTAAAAAAATATACAAAAAGTTTTAAATATATGAAAATGAATTAAAGATTTGTAGAATCACCTGCATGTTGCAGCGGACTGTTTTTTTTTTTTGTGGAAACGTAGATAAAAAGCATATCACACGCGCATTGGGACAACGAAACGTAAAAAGAAAACACGTTATAAGGGTAAATTAAGAAAATGTGGAATAGTTACGTCGTAACTTTAAAAATCGTTATTTACGATCCTATAAAACCATCGTAACCTATCCAGATTTATTTAGAAAATAAATAGAGTTAAAAGAGAAATAAAAACAAAATAAGACTTTTTTCATAAAAAAATGGAACCACAAAACTAATTGTAGATTGAATAATATTTTAAGAAACTAACATAAATAAGCATTTTAAAACTAGATTTGAGAAATAACTACGATTCTCATTCTGATTTAATGTAACATAAAATAAGTCAATTAATGTCATTTGCATTTAATGCATACCTAACAAACATAAAGAAAAAAAACCCCAACTAAAATTGAAGATATCAAGATTAGAACTCAAGACCTACTTGCTAATAAAGTGACATGGAAACCGTCATACCATGAGTCTCATCTTGTTATTTTCCAATTTAGTAGTTATAGATTCTTAGTTCTACAACGTAACTTTATTTAAAAAAATAATTTTTTGGGCCCCAGAGGGTTTGGGCGCTGAGCCGTCGCCCACCCCGCACCCCATCCGGGCACATGTTTATGATTTTAAGATTTGATGCTCTTGTGATGGACTTTCTTTCTGTTTAGATGCCTTCATAATATACGTGTTTGCTAATCGCGCTATATAATTAGAGGGCCGTTTATGAGAATTCGAGGGTTGTGCAAGTAGAAAAATGGTCCATAAATATAAACTTAGAATAAAAAATCAATCATGACAATCAATGCCGGAACTATGATTTTAAACTATGGGGTCGTAATGAAATTTTTATATTTGTGTGGTACGTCAATAAAACTATGTACCGGTACTGAGAAACGGGGAAAATGGGTAACGATACCGGTATCAAATGCTCATCCCTAATGTAAGTAGCAGTAGTCTTAGACGTCGTTGGTGAAAAATGTGGGTCGGCGCAAAAAAAAATTAATTATTGGTTTTGAAATTTCAATATCAAAGAATTAAATTCATGTTAGGAAAAATTGTTAGGGTTAAGACGAAACTAAGGGATTGGAAAAAATTGATTCTCTGGAATAATTCCCCAGGAACCGAATTAAGGTCCTTAAATAAAAAAACCACAATAACCAAAGTTCACAAAACAAACCAACAAGAATAATAAAAAGCCATAATGGCTTATGCAAAAAAAACAATAAAAGCAAATTACTAAAAGTATCAAGACTCCCTCCTTAGCCACTTTTGTCCTCAAGAGTGAGCTCTGTGAAGTCTGGTAAACGCAGCTTCAATTCATCCAAGAATTCCTGAGTAGCATCTTGAGTAGTCTGATCCTTCCAATGTATTAACACCTTCATTGCTGCCCGGTTACCCCTCTTCACCAACTTGCGATCCAGCAACGCATACGGATGAAGGGTAAATCGTGCCTCCACCGGTAATGGAATGATCTTTTCTGGAGGACCGCCCGCACCTTTGAGCAGCGACACATGGAAAACCAGGGTGAATATGGGCCTCCGCCGGTAAGTCAAGTTTGTACGCAACCGCTCCCACCTTCTCCACAATCAAGAATGGCCCAAAATACTTAGGAGTGAGTTTCGAGTGCTTATGGACCCATAAATTCTGCATATACGGTTGGAGCTTAAGATATACCCACTAACCCGGTTCAAATGTTTTCTCTGAATGACGTTTATCCGCCTGTTGCTTCATGCGGTTTTGGGCTTTTAGAAGTTACTGCTTTAGCACCCAAGCAGCCCGCTTCTTTGTCTCGCATTACTTCATCCACTTCATGATCAACTGCGGGTCGATACCCATAAAGAGCCTCGAACAGAGTCTGTCCCAACGAAGAATGAAACGTGGTGTTATACCACCACTCCGCTAGCAATACCCATTTGACCCATGTGTGTTGACCTTCTATAACCATACATCTCAAGTACCCCTCTAAACATCGGTTCACCGCCTCGGTTTGCCAATCTGTTTGAGGATTGTACGCCGTTGACAGTTTGGCCTCGACTCCTTGAAGGTGCAAAAAAATTGTCCAAAACGAACTCAAGAAGATCGGATCACGGTCCGAGACGATGGAATTTGGGCACCCGTGCAACTTGTAGACGTTGTCTAAGAAAAATTGAGGAACATCCTTCGCCGAGAAAGGATGACCCAACGTCATAAAATGGTCGTAGTTCGTGAGTCGATCCACCACCACGAAGATGGTATCTTTACCCTTAAACTAAGGCAGCCCGCCTATAAAATCCATCGATATATTTGTGAAAATCATATCTAGTACCGGTAACGATTGAAGAAGACCTGGCGATGCCACATTTTCGTGGTGTGCCTGCATGCAAAAGTCAGAACTCCTTAACACACGTCGCATCACCTTGTTTATCCCCTTCCAGAAAAACAACCCTTTAACCCATTGTACCGTGACTCGGACTCCCGAATGCCCCCTACCGGCGATTCATGACACAGTTTTACCACTTCTTCTCGTAGAGCTAAATTGTTGCCCACCACCATTCGATTTACCCGAGTTAACCATTTCCCATTCCAACTGTACTTGGAAACCCCCCCCCCCCCCTTGGTATATTACTTTCTTTATCAATTATTGCACGTCAATGTCATTCGTTTGCCTTTCTATTACCCGACCCAAAGGAAGCGGTTCGATTTGTAAAACCGCAAATACAAACAAATTTGCCCCTTGCACACCTGATAAAGTATCCGCTGCCATGTTCCCCCACCCTTTTTTGTACTCTATACAATAATCGTAACCCATGAGCTTCACTAGCCACTTATGTTGTAATGGAGTGGTCACTTTCTGTGTAAGCAGGTGTTTGAGGCTTTTCTGATCAGTACGGATGATGAACGGGATCATGATAAGGTAGTAATGCCACTGCTTAACCGCCATCATAATGGCTAATAATTTCTTCTCATACACCGATAAAGCATTTTGTCTCGGCGATAAAGCTCGGGATAAAAAAGAAACCAGGTGTCGGTCCTGCATCAAAATCGCACCTATACCACCCGCTGATGCATCGGTCTCAACCACGAATTGTTTGGTCTGGTCTGGTAGCACAAGAACCGGTGCCAAAGACAGGGCACCTGTCACACACTGGCTTTGCGGAAGCGTGGTTAATTTGGTGTGACTTCTTAATACCATAGCTTAACCATAACAAAGCTATATGAAATAAAACCATGCAAGATCATCCATAGATTTAAGTTTTAAAACTGAAGTAACATAACATTGTCTTAGGGACTTACAACATCATAACATAAAACATTGTTTTGAAAGACATAAACATCAACATGAATAAAACGCAGTTCAAGATTTGTGACTCGTCCAGGAAAAAGTCACATTTCCTAAACTGGGATGACCTCGGAACCCATATGCAGCGGGAAAACATAACAAACCGCGCCAGATCTTTAGTTCCCTGAAATACATGTAAGTTGAAAAATCAACAATAATGTTGAGCGAGTTCATGTGTAAGTGAGTAAATAAACCTTTGTATGTATAAAAATCCTGGTATGTAGCAAATAAGGAAAAAGAGATCACCAATGGTTTGCAAGGCCATTGACATGTGTGAAGTGCAAGTAGGAAGACTCAAACCTAGCAGATTTAGCGTTGGGTACAAAGTCACCCCGAGGTCCGTTCTGGTTGGGCCTGGGGCTGGGCTCGCTACACCCAGATAGATCTACCGCTTACGTCCCTTGGTCCTACAATGAGGATTAATGGCCTCCAGTTCCCGCCTACCGACTCACATGATCTAAGTAGTAAACCTCCTTACGCTAACCATACCATGTATAAAGTACTTGTAGTCAAAGTAACATGTATTTCACCCCCGTAGTTTGGAAAACTGAAAACAGTTAAGAGAAAAGGGGGACATGAACTCACAGTGGTGCGTCTCTGCCAAGTATACCTCCAAATCAAGCAGCTGTGTGACGACCTACACGTACTAACTCTATTAGACGGACGGGGGATTTAATACATGTGTATTCGAAATATATTATTAAGTCTCACTTAAAATATATTTTATTTCTAACTCCAAAATATAATTGTTCTTCTCGAAATATTATATTTTCTATTACATAAGTTTTCCCAAAATAATACCTTGACAAAAATACGCGTTAAGTCATATTTTCTTAAATGCGTAAGTTACGTTTTAATGATCGAGTGGTAATAACAATAATTACCGGTGTAACTTATATATTTATCGTAGAGACGTTCGTATTATTTTGGATCCATTAACCTTGGATAGTATTATTTTTACCCTAAAAATAATACTAGTATTTTCACAAAATAATCGCAAACACATATCAAGTGACTTTAGGAAAAATATATACTAAATATATATTTACCAAGTTTTATTTTGTGAAATCCCACCTCCGATGTTTTGTAAATAAAGTCGTGGCGAAATCTATAATTTGAAAACAAGTCGAAAGGTATTTCTAACACTTATAGTGAAAATAATTCTAAGTGTTAGCTTTTTAGAAAAATTTCGCCAGAGTTTCCTCTGTAACTGGAGGTGGCCACGCTTTCAAGCGTATCATTTTCTTTTATAAATCAAATCAACAATTTTCTCAATCAACAATAAGCATTATTCAAACTAGTCAAAATAGATGTAAATCGCAAAAATACATGAACTTGCGGTTTTTCCAAAATGTGTAGTATCTTTCCATTGTTTTTAGTAGATCTTTTGTATAAATCAACCCAGTTTCGTAAAGGTCTCGTTTTTAAAGAAAATAAATTTCCACAACTTCTTGTCAACATTTACAAGAATAGTTCTTTCGTCAAAACTTTGTGTTACACAAGTGTCTACGCACTTGTGTGTTTACAAAAGCACTTTTGGTTATGTAAGATCCGTCTTTAAAAGTATGTTTTCTCTTGACACGTGGTCCTTTGAAAATACCGCTTGTAGATCCGTAGATCTACTAGTTTTAAACACTATTTCACAAGTAAAATCGCTTTTACCCAAGTTTATGATTCGTGTGTGGTAGAGTTTCATCCTTTAACCCTTGTTACTTCCAAAACAACCTTATGTCATGATCCATGGTCATGACCAATTCCGGGTTAAATGACGATCCGAGCTACCACAACATAGATCGGGTCCAAATAATCACACAAATCAATTACTACAAGATTTACACAACATATGAGCTTTTAACCATCACTTTTAGTGTTTTTAGTAGACTTTTGTGTGTTATTTTGTAAGATTACGAGTTTTAACCGTTACGAATCATATTAACCACTTTAAAATAGTTCGAGAAGGTGATTTAAGCAACTTACTACTAGCTCGAGACTAGGGAAGAATCTAAGCGAAAAATGCGTGGATAAAAGCAATGTAGTGAGGTCCTTCGCCTTCCGATTGCACCAAGGTTCCTTATACGCGATCCTTATCACTTGTATGCACTTGGAATAAGAAGATCAAAACTCGAAAATATGATGGATGGTGGTGGGGTGTTCGGCCGAAGCCTTTGAGTGAGGGAGAGAGTGTGTGTGTGTTGAGTTTGTTAAGTGAAGGTTATGTAGTGCTAAGGATCTAACTTATAGACAAAGCTTAAGGTAATTAACCATTGGATTTTGTGTATTCTAGATATTAAGCACAAGATTATAATAATCAACAAAAGGACAAGGGTGTCCCCCTTCTTGGGGACGGTTTGTAAAGGGGGGGGGGTACTAGTTCGATTTCAACCAAACATAAGGAAATTAGTTAGGTTAATCTAGTTAAGTTTAGGGATTAACCCGGTTAGTAGTGTGTTGTGCTTTACAGCGGGTGTTCGGGTATTCCGGGACCCTAACTGGCTCAGAAAAAGAAAGATAATGTTATTAACAATATTTTTATGTTCCGGATATAATCCGGTTGCTCGGTTGGATAGAGATCCGTTAAACCGTTAAACAAGCTTTAAAGTGTCGTTATAATTATTTTTAGTGACACAACTTATTCCTCCAAAGTGTCAAGAATATTTTTCTTATGTTTTGGCACTTTATTGAGTAGCTAGATGCTTAATCGTTTATTAAAGTGCTGAGTTTTTGTGCTTAGAGTACGTTTTAGGCACATCCAGTCATTGTAACTTATTCCTAGAGACGCAGTTCTACAACCCTTGTATCCCTACACTCACCACTAGTGTAGTAAAATATTTTTGGCTCATACCGGCCTTAGAGGCAGTGCCTGCCTGATGCTGGCTTTATCAGCATGTTCAATAGGTTATCCGTTCATAGTGCTACTGTGCTCTTTGTGCATCATGTTTGTCACTAAGGTTCAACATGTAAATAATGTAGTGACGGTAAGTAAAGTATGATGCAGGTATATACATGTATCAGAAATCAAGTAGCAGTTCATCAGTAATTTCAAACAAGCACAGTAATTAAGCAGTAATTAATTATTAATTAAGTCGTACGGATACCTGGTTTGGTGAGGGTTGTCACATTCTCCCCCCGTTAGAAAAATTTTGTCCCGAAATTTTAAGTTCTGCTTGTAGATGCAGGGTTCTTAGGAAATAGGTGGGGGTATTTCTCTTTCATCCGGTCCTCACGCTCCCAGGTGTATTCAGGACCATGTCTGGCATTCCAACGAACTTTTACGAGCTTGATACTGCTCCGGCGGGTCTTGTTTACTTTCCAATCCGTAACCTCAACCGGTTCTTCAACGAAATGGTGCGTGTCGTCAACATGAATCTCGTCGATGGGAATGGCAATGGTATCTTGGGTTGGACTTTTCTTCAGGTTGGATACATGAAATGTATCGTGAACTGAATGGAGCTCAGCAGGTATGTCCAGCTTGTATGCTACTAGTCCTATTCTTTCCAGAATTCTGAAAGGACCAATGTAGCGCGGATTTAACTTTCCACGCTTTCCGAAGCGTGCCACACCCTTCCAGGGTGAAACTTTCAACAAAACCATTTCTCCAACTTGGAATTCCAAGTGTTTCCGGTTTGGATCTGCATAGGCCTTCTGTCTGTGGCGAGCTGCTTCGATGCGTTTTCGAATCTGCACAATTTTGTCTGTCGTCTCTTGGACGATTTCGGGACCAGCAAGCTGTCTATCACCTGCGTCAGCCCAACATAGAGGTGATCGACACTTGCGTCCGTAGAGAGCTTCGAATGGCGCGGCACCAATACTGGTGTGGTAGCTGTTGTTGTATGAAAATTCTACCAAAGGCAAATGCTTATCCAAGCTACCGCCCGAATCCATAACACACGCTCTCAGCATGTCTTCCAAAGTCTGTATCGTTCGCTCGCTTTAACCGTTAGTTTGCGGATGAAACGCAGTGCTCAGATTTAATTGTGAGCCAAAAGCTTCTTGGAAGGATTGCCATATCCTTGACACAAATCTTCCGTCTCTATCAGAGATGATTGAGAGAGGCACTCCATGACGTGCGACGATCTCTCTCATGTAAATTTCAGCCAGTTTGCTAGTGTTATCCTTCTCTCTGATAGGTAAGAAGTGTGCTGACTTTGTTAATCGATCCACTATTACCCAAATAGTGTCATGGCCTCTTGGCGTTCTTGGCAACTTTGTAATAAAATCCATGGAGATTTGTTCCCATTTCCACTTGGGAATCTCAGGTTGTTGCAGATGTCCTGAAGGCTTCTGGTATTCGGCTTTAACCTTTGCGCATGTTAAACATTTGCTCACATAAACAGCAACATCGCCTTTCATCCTAGGCCACCAATAGTAATCCTTGAGATCTTGGTACATCTTATCCGCTCCTGGATGGATAGAGTACCGCAACTTGTGAGCTTCATCGAAAATAACCTTGCTTAAACCACCAAACAGAGGAACCCAAATCCTTTTCTCAAAACATAACGTTCCTTCCTCGTTTGGCACCAAAAGCTTCTCCATCCCACGGAGATATTCTTCTTCAAGGTTTCCTTCCTTGAGAGCTTCTTTATGCGCGGCACGAATGCGCAAGGAAAGATCGGTTCGGATAATCATTTCTAAAGCCCTAACCCTTATGGGCTTGATCCTCTCCTTTCGACTTAGGGCATCGGCGACCACATTCGCCTTCCCTGGATGATACTTTATCTCGCAGTCGTAATCGTTCAACAACTCAACCCATCGTCTCTGCCTCATATTCAGCTCCTTCTGATTGAATATGTGTTGTAGGCTCTTATGATCTGTAAAAATTGTACATCTCGTACCATATAGGTAGTGTCTCCAGATCTTTAAAGCAAACACTACTGCGCCAAGTTCCAAATCATGTGTGGTATAGTTCTTTTCGTGCACTTTCAATTGACGCGATGCGTAAGCAATAACCTTTTGGCGTTGCATCAACACACAACCCAATCCTTGAAGCGAGGCGTCACAGTATACCACAAAATCATATGTACCTTCCGGTAGTGCTAAGATTGGCGCATTGCAGAGCTTATCCTTCAATATCTGGAACGCTTCTTCCTGTTTGATTCCCCAATCAAACTTCTTATCTTTCTGCGTGAGGAGCGTCAATGGTTGAGCGATCTTCGAAAAATCCTCAATGAACCTTCGATAGTAGCCAGCCAAACCCAAGAATTGTCGAATCTCGGTTGGCGTCTTAGGCGTTTCCCAATTCTTGATCGCTTCGATCTTTGTGGGATCAACATGGATTCCATTTCCATTAACCACATGTCCAAGAAATTGGACTTCACGTAGCCAAAACTCGCACTTAGAGAACTTGGCATACAACTGTTCCTTCTTCAGCAACTCCAAAATGGCTCTTAAATGCTGTTCGTGCTCAGCCTCTGTTCTTGAATAAATCAGGATGTCGTCGATAAACACAATCACGAACTTGTCCAAGTACGGCTTGCAAACTCTATTCATCAAGTCCATAAAGACTGTAGGTGCATTTGTCAAACCAAACGGCATAACAAGGAACTCGTAGTGTCCATAACGAGTTCTGAAGGCTGTCTTCGGGATACTCTCCTCTTGTATCCTTAACTGATGCTATCCAGATCGAAGGTCGATCTTTGAATAAAAGCTTGAACCTTGCAGTTGGTCGAATAGATCATCGATTCTTGGCAGAGGATATCTATTCTTGATCGTCAGCTTGTTCAACTCTCTGTAGTCGATGCACATACGAAAACTACCGTCCTTCTTCTTGACAAACAGGACCGGAGCTCCCCAAGGCGAGAAGCTTGGTCGGATAAATCCCTTGTCTAACAACTCTTGAAGTTGTGTCGACAGTTCCTGCATCTCAGATGGAGCAAGTCTATAGGGTGCCTTAGCCACAGGCGCGGCGCCTGGAACTAAGTCAATGCGGAACTCTACTTGTCTCTGAGGTGGCAGTCCAGGTAAGTCCTCTGGGAAGACTTCTGGATATTCCCTCACGACAGGGATGTCTTCTATTCTCGGCTCAGCAGCCTTCTTATCCACAATGTGTGCCAGGAAGGCAACACATCCCTTCTGCAAACATTTTCGCGCTTTCAGGCAGCTGATAATTCTTAACGTCGTATAACGCTTCTCCCCATGAACCACAATTGTTTCACCATCTTCGGTTGGGATACGAACGACCTTTTCGTGACAAACTATTTCAGCCTTGTTGCCCGATAACCAATCCATTCCTACCACCACGTCGAAGCTTCCCAACTGGACTGGTAGTAGATCCAGAGCAAACTCGTGCTCTCCCAATTCGATTACACAGCCTCTGATAACTTCATTGGCTTCTACTAACTTCCCATTAGCAAATTCGATTGAGTACGGAACATCTAACTTACTAGCGGTTAAACCAAGCATATTCTTAAACTCTAATGACACGAAGCTATAATCGGCGCCAGTATCAAATAAAACGGATGCATAGCGTTGGTTTACAGGGAACGTACCAGTGACAACATTGGGATCCTGGCGCGCTTCCCTTGCTTCGATGTGGAACACTCTTCCGCGGGCTTGGTTCAACTCTGGGCAGTTCCTTTTAAAATGCCCAATATCACCACAGTTAAAGCATCCAAGTATTTTCCCGTTTCCACCTCCATTTCCAGCTTGGTTGTTGTTTTGGTTCGCATTACCAGCTTGATTCGCATTGTTGCCTCGATTCCCGTTTCCTCCATTGTTCCCCTGTGGGCGATTCCCAATACCGCCACGATTATTATTTTTATTCCCAAATCCTCCTTGGCCTCCCTGGCCAGCACTAGCCCAACAGGAATCCTTCAAGTGGCCAGTCTTCCCACAAGCTTCACATACTTTTGGCCCGCATCGGCCAGAATGGTGACGTTGGCAGGTGTTGCACTTGGGTTGGGTGCCCATATATCCCTTTCCTTTCTTCCCACTACCAACTGTAGCCTGAGCTGGCGCGTTTGGCTCTCCTTTCTTAACAATCCCACTAGTGCCTTGTTTGAAGTTCGAGAACTTTCGTTTGTTACCTCCGGATGACTCGACGTGAGTCTCTTCCTTCTTCGTCTTGATCTCATCAAACTTGTGTAGGCGGATAGCCTCCTCAGTGAGAGCCACGCTCAAGTCGATTGCCTCAGTAATTGTTGCAGGCTTGGATGAGGTCACCATGCTTATGATTTGAGGAGCTAATCCCCAAATGAAACGTTCAATCCTCTTGAACTCCGGAGTGACCATGTAGGGTACCACATGCGATAAGTCATGGAACCTTTGAACGTATTCTGTGATCTTTGGACCTTCCATTTTCAAGTGCCAGAACTCAGTTTCCAATCTTTGGATTTCCGCGCGAGAGCAGTACTTCCTGCGCATAAGTTCCTTCAGTTCGGTCCAGGTTAGCGCGTAGGCAGCAGCTTCACCAAGTGTCTGTACTTGCAGATTCCACCAAGAGAGGGCTCCATCCAAGAATAGCCCCGAGATATAGGTGACTTGCTGATCTAGTGCGCATTTGCTCATGCGAAGAACAGATTCAGTTTTCTCGGCCCAACGAACAAAAGCGACAGCACCTCCTGTGCCATCAAAGTTGACAGGCTTGCAGTCCAGAAACCGCTTGTAAGTGCACCCTGCACATACGTTACAACATAGGATCGGCATTAGCATCATTGCTATAGAAATCCAATTAGGTCATGGTATGTCTAAGTGACTTAGTATTACCATGAGGTGGATTGTTGTTGCCATTGTTGTTTGAGCTGCTTCCGCTGGGTCCTCCCTGCGAGGCGGCGTATTGCGCGATGGCAGCAGCGATGACTTGTTGGAGTTCTGCCTCATTGGTAGGCATCGACGTTTGACGTCTCGGCGGCATCTTCTAAAAGATGGGTTTACGTCGGCCAGGCCATAATAAAGATCCCATGTTATAATACGTACGCTTTATTATGATAGTAATAGTACATAACATCTCATGTTATAATCATATCAACCACACAACATCCCATGTTATAAAACATAAATAATCAATCAAAACATCACATATGATGAGAATACTGCGATTGCCATATATTGAGACCACATAGTAAGCGTACAAGTACATCACAGTGTCATACAACATCAGTTGACTAAGGGCTACATCACCCTCGTCCAAAAACTATATCAAATCAGTGTCAATACATCCCATATACATGATCAACAAAAATCAGAATCAAAATGTAGTCTCCAAAAATGCGGTGCAGTCAAAAGTAATCGCCGTCTTCTCACCAGCGTCTACCCATACGGCACTGAAGAGCTCTACACGGATGGCGGTGGAGGAGGGGGAAAGTGAGTGTAAAACAAGCGACGCAACTGGAGCCAGTCCTCCTCCATGGCTCTCTGGGTACGCAACCAAGAAGCAACCTGCTGCTCAAGTGCCAAAAGGCGTGCAGCATAGTCTGGTGGTAAAGGTCGAGAGGGCTGCAAAGGAGAGTGGGTCTGACCCTGGCACTGACACGGCGGCGGCTGGGCTCTCTCAAGCTCCTGAATGCGCTGCGTGTGTGCCTCGTGCTGGGCGACAAAAGACATCAAAACATCCTCAATAGTATATCCCATATGGAAAGAATGGTAGGGGTCGGTCGGTGGCATAACAGAAGGTGACGTCCCGAGAAACGGCTCACTGGTGGGATCAAAAGGTGCCACATGAAATGGAGAAACAGGGGGAAAAGTAGCAGATGGTGGTATAGCAGGGATAGATACCGGTACATGTCCAAATGGGTGAGCCGAAGAACCCTCTCCAGGTCGCGCTGGAGGTGTAAACCGAGGAAAAGTAAAATAGGTATCAACGTGACGGGTATCAGTGATATGAGGAGGAATAGGTGGAACCTCATCATCTGCAGGAATCCACCCACACTGGGCGTGCTCATCTCGTGGGTCTATCTGTGCCTCAAAAAGTACACGATCAAACTGAACTGGCATAGGATCATGGTGAGGTGCAACAAGAGGGTCAACTGGTGCATCAGCAATAAGTGGGGGATCAACATGATCAGCAGCAATAACATGGTCGCCCTCCAACAACGGAGCATCTACCGGGTGATCATCAATAGGTGGGTCAACAATGACAGGCTCAATAATAGGTGCGTCAGCATGAACTGGGTCGTGCTCAAACGTAGGGTCTAGAGCGGCTACCTGCTCAGGGGCCATGGCAGGCTCGGGATCATCAAAGACCATCTCAAAATCAAACTCAGGGTCGATGGGATCAACTGGGTCAACTGGGTCGACTGGATCCTCCATAGGCTGATCCATGGGTATAAACTCGATATCCTCATCTGGGTCGAATCCTGGGGGAAAGACAGGATCGGAATCCTCCACATCATCGTGGTCGAAAGCAAAACTAGGAATAGGGGCAACAGAGGATGCCTGGTCGGGATCTGATCCATGGGAAAAGTGCTGCGCACTCTGAGTGTGTGAAGGTGCGGTGGCCACAGACTCGAAAGAGTCTTGGACCGGAGAGTGAGCAGGTGACTCCTCGGCGGGAGCATCTGCGATCATCAAGAGATCACCAGCAGCAAGAAGGGCCTCGCCCTGAACATCCTCCTCTAAGGGCTCATCATCATACAGATCGACGTCGCCATCATCGTCGGCGTCGAGAAGCAAATCGTAAGCAGGATAAACAGCTAAGGGTATGGGAGCAGGGATCTCCACTAACGGTAGGTCCCCGGCAAAAGGGCCATCAGCGAGCTCATCAGCACCATCAGGTAAAGCAAAGGGCTGAAAGTCGTCCTCGTCCGTGCTAGTAACGTCGGAGGTGTGGACCTCGTGCTCTGAATGCTCTAGGTCATCTGATACTATAGGTCTAGGTCCTGTGGTGTCTGAGTCACCTGTGCCCGAGGTGTCCATGGTGTCTGTAACATAAACACAAACATGCACAAACAGTCAATCATACAACCAAATAATCACATAAGTCACCAAGTAAGCAATCAAATAATACTCCTAGCCCACTAGCCTCCCAGCCTCTCAGACTGCTCTTCCTAGTCCCACTAGCCAATTCTCCTAGTCCCACTAGCCAATTCTCCTAGTTCCACTAGCCAACTACCTCGATCTCCCAGACCGAGCCTCGGCCTCCAAGACCGAGCCTCAGCCTTTCCGGACTGAGCCTAAAAATAATAAATAAATGTGCTCAACATTTGTTTGTAAAAACATTTTGGATCTGGACTTAAGTGGTATGCAGTAAAAATGTTTTCGTGAGAGCCCTAGTGATCATAGTCTAGACTCGAGAAGGAATCCTAGTTCGCTATGATCAGAGCTCTGATACCAAGCTGTCACACCCAGGCTTTGCGGAAGCGTGGTTAATTTGGTGTGACTTCTTAATACCATAGCTTAACCATAACAAAGCTATATGAAATAAAACCATGCAAGATCATCCATAGATTTAAGTTTTAAAACTGAAGTAACATAACATTATCTTAGGGACTTACAACATCATAACATAAAACATTGATTTGAAAGACATAAACATCAACATGAATAAAACGCAGTTCAAGATTTGTGACTCGTCCAGGAAAAAGTCACATTTCCTAAACTGGGATGACCTCGGAACCCATATGCAGCGGGAAAACATAACATACCGCGCCAGATCTTTAGTTCCCTGAAATACATGTAAGTTGAAAAATCAACAATAATGTTGAGCGAGTTCATGTGTAAGTGAGTAAATAAACCTTTGTATGTATAAAAATCCTGGTATGTAGCAAATAAGGAAAAAGAGATCACCAAAGGTTTGCAAGGCCATTGACATGTGTGAAGTGCAAGTAGGAAGACTCAAACCTAGCAGATTTAGCGTTGGGTACAAAGTCACCCCGAGGTCCGTTCTGGTTGGGCCTGGGGCTGGGCTCGCTACACCCAGATAGATCTACCGCTTACATCCCTTGGTCCTGCAATGAGGATTAATGGCCTCCAGTTCCCGCCTACCCACTCACATGATCTAAGTAGTAAACCTCCTTACGTTAACCATACCATGTATAAAGTACTTGTAGTTAAAGTAACATGTATTTCACCCCCGTAGTTTGGAAAACTGAAAACAGTTAAGAGAAAAGGGGGACATGAACTCACAGTGGTGCGTCTCTGCCAAGTATACCTCCAAATCAAGCAGCTGTGTGACGACCTACACGTACTAACTCTATTAGACGGACGGTCGTGCCTTAGCTTTATGGTTTAAGTTTTCGGGAAATAGTTAGGCAACTATTTCGTGTTTTCATTCTGTATACTTGGTAATTATTTTCCTTCCCAAGGATGGGGGATTTAATACATGTGTATTCGAAATATATTATTAAGTCTCACTTAAAATATATTTTATTTCTAACTCCAAAATATAATTGTTCTTCTCGAAATATTATATTTTCTATTACATAAGTTTTCCCAAAATAATACCTTGACAAAAATACGCGTGAAGTCATATTTTCTTAAATGCGTAAGTTACGTTTTAATGATCGAGTGGTAATAATAATAATTACAGGTGTAACTTATATATTTATCATAGAGACGTTCGTATTATTTTGGATCCATTAACCTTCGATAGTATTATTTTTACCCTAAAAATAATACTAGTATTTTCACAAAATAATCGCAAACACATATCAAGTGACTTTAGGAAAAATATATACTAAATATATATTTACCAAGTTTTATTTTGTGAAATCCCACCTCCGATGTTTTGTAAATAAAGTCGTGGCGAAATCTATAATTTGAAAACAAGTCGAAAAGTATTTCTAACACTTATAGTGAAAATAATTCTAAGTGTTAGGTTTTTAGAAAAATTTCGCCAGAGTTTCCTCTGTAACTGGAGGTGGCCACGCTTTCAAGCGTATCATTTTCTTTTATAAATCAAATCAACAATTTTCTCAATCAACAATAAGCATTATTCAAACTAGTCAAAATAGATGTAAATCGCAAAAATACATGAACTTGCGGTTTTTCCAAAATGTGTAGTATCTTTCCATTGTTTTTAGTGGATCTTTTGTATAAATCAACCCAGTTTCGTAAAGGTCTCGTTTTTAAAGAAAATAAATTTCCACAACTTCTTGTCAACATTTACAAGAATAGTTCTTTCGTCAAAACTTTGTGTTACACAAGTGTCTACGCACTTGTGTGTTTACAAAAGCACTTTTGGTTATGTAAGATCCGTCTTTAAAAGTATGTTTTCTCTTGACACGTGGTCCTTTGAAAATACCGTTTGTAGATCCGTAGATCTACTAGTTTTAAACACTATTTCACAAGTAAAATCGCTTTTACCCAAGTTCATGATTCGTGTGTGGTAGAGTTTCATCCTTTAACCCTTGTTACTTCCAAAACAACCTTATGTCATGATCCAAGGTCATGACCAATTCCGGGTTAAATGACGATCCGAGCTACCACAACATAGATCGGGTCCAAATAATCACACAAATCAATTACTACAAGATTTACACAACATATGAGCTTTTAACCATCACTTTTAGTGTTTTTAGTAGAATTTTGTGTGTTATTTTGTAAGATTACGAGTTTTAACCGTTACGAATCATATTAACCACTTTAAAATAGTTCGAGAAGGTGATTTAAGCAACTTACTACTAGCTCGAGACTAGGGAAGAATCTAAGCGAAAAATGCGTGGATAAAAGCAATGTAATGAGGTCATTCGCCTTCCGATTGCACCAAGGTTCCTTATACGCGATCCTTATCACTTGTATGCACTTGGAATAAGAAGATCAAAACTCGAAAATATGATGGATGGTGGTGGGGTGTTCGGCCGAAGCCTTTGAGAGAGGGAGAGAGTGTGTGTGTGTTGAGTTTGTTAAGTGAAGGTTATGTAGTGCTAAGGATCTAACTTATAGACAAAGCTTAAGGTAATTAACCATTGGATTTTGTGTATTCTAGATATTAAGCACAAGATTATAATAATCAACAAAAGGACAAGGGTGTCCCCCTTCTTGGGGACGGTTTGTAAAGGGGGGGGGGGGTACTAGTTCGATTTCAACCAAACATAAGGAAATTAGTTAGGTTAATCTAGTTAAGTTTAGGGATTAACCCGGTTAGTAGTGTGTTGTGCTTTACAGCGGGTGTTAGGGTATTTAGGGACCCTAACTGGCTCAGAAAAAGAAAGATAATGTTATTAACAATATTTTTATGTTCCGGATATAATCCGGTTGCTCGGTTGGATAGAGATCCGTTAAAGCGTTAAACAAGCTTTAAAGTGTCGTTATAATTATTTTTAGTGACACAACTTATTCCTCCAAAGTGTCAGGAATATTTTTCTTATGTTTTGGCACTTTATTGAGTAGCTAGATGCAGAATCGTTTATTAAAGTGCTGAGTTTTTGTGCTTAGAGTACGTTTTAGGCACATCCAGTCATTGTAACTTATTCCTAGAGACACAGTTCTACAACCCTTGTATCCCTACACTCACCACTAGTGTAGTAAAATATTTCTGGCTCATACCGGCCTTAGAGGCAGTGCCTGCCTGATGCTGGCTTTATCAGCATGTTCAATAGGTTATCCGTTCATAGTGCTACTGTGCTCTTTGTGCATCATGTTTGTCACTAAGGTTCAGCATGTAAATAATGTAGTGACGGTAAGTAAAGTATGATGCAGGTATATACATGTATCAGAAATCAAGTAGCAGTTCATCAGTAATTTCAAACAAGCATAGTAATTAAGCAGTAATTAATTATTAATTAAGTCGTACGGATACCTGGTTTGGTGAGGGTTGTCACAGCACCCTTGAGTCTATCAAACGTGTTTTATGCCTCGGAACCCCATTTGAATGCGTCTTTTTTTAGCAAGTCGGTAAGTGGCCGAGAAATCACTCCAAATGAAGTAAACGTTTTGGTGATAGGAGAAAGGAAGTAAACGTTTCTTACCTCTCTTTTCCATTCTCACTATTGCTAGCTATTGGAATCATAACACAAGATAAACGATTGTATTTATAGAACCAAATTCAAAAAGTTATGGTTTCATAAACATTACTAGCCGTTGGGAAACAAAGAGAGTTACAATGCAAGTCAGAGTAAAAGTAAAAAGCAATTACATTACCAAATCAGTACACAAAACACAAAGTACAACCATGAAAAATATAACAGAAACTTAAGTCTTTGAACTTCAACCCCCTTCTCAACAACTTCCTTTGCCTTCAACAACTTTAATTCTGCATTCTCCCTCTTTGTGCCCAGCAGGGATGGTACAAGCCTCTCACATCTAGGCCATGAAATTAGAGGATCAATCCACAACCCACACCCATCGGTCTGTAAATGTTAAAACTCAACATCATACACTGTTTATTTATGAATCAGGTAGAAAATGATGATGAATAAAGTAACAAACACTTACACAGCAAAGAAATCTTCTCCCTGGATTAGCTTATGTACAAGATGTTCTAATGCAAGTAGCAGCACCACATGAGAATACTGTATTGGACCTACTACTGGTATTACTATTCCACGACGTAGCGACAACCATTGAAGAGGATCTTGAAGATGAAGATGATGATGGCTGCTCTAAAGTTGAAGGGTTTATAAAAGAACGGCCTCTTTTTCGAGTTGCATTTCCAGTCCCTAAGGGGCATAAAGGCCTTTTAACAAAATTGGTAATGTTATACTAACGGTTGTTTGGTGCAAAGGCTTAATTGAATCAAATTGACAATGTTAGGGGCTGAAGTGTTGAGTTTTTTAAAATGAGTACTGAACCTGCGATTGGGTGTAAACCTCAAGGACTGAAAGTTTACTCTAATATAAAATTAGACTAACTTTTATTTTTAAAAGAAAAGAAAACACATATAGGCTTTTAGAGACATATTTACAAAGCCCAAATTATTATTTAACTCTTTCAATTATTGGTTGCATTTTAAACCTAACTAGTAGATTTTTTATTGGAATACTAAAATGATTTTAATATTTCTAAAACATCTTACCCAATGACCAAAATGGCAAAATAAATTTTCTTCTCATGTAGTATTTTTGCTTGTTTTGTATCAATCTTTTTCTTTATCATATTATGTTGTATTGTGGTATATTCACAAATGATTATATAAATATCTACACCATGTCTCCCCACTTGTGGCCTAGTGGTAGGAGGTTTGGATTTTTCAATAGAAACTAAAGTTCAATTCCCACTTGTGCCATATTATGGTGGATACATGCAATAAATGATTTGGGCTAGGCCTTGTGTGAGATTGCAGTTCAATTCTTGAGTCCAGCGGGGTTTTCGTCCCACCGTGTGTCACGTCAGAGAGTTTTGCTCTTGTGGTGGCACAACGACTGTCAAGTGGTAGTCGGCGGTATGGTTTCCCCGGGGAACGCGAAAAAAAAATCAAACTTTGAAGCCGACGTAGACCCGGTTAAGACAACATAGTCTGGTCAGAGTAGTCAATACGAAGCTCTCCAATTTGAAAAGTGTGATAACTTTATACATGAAGTTCATCGTTCAAAAGAATAAATATATCTACACCATATTAAAACATATAAGTTCAATTTCAAAATGACCTATCAATGTATTTGTAATAAAAAAATGACCTATCAATGTATTTGTAAAAAAAATGACCTATCAAAGTATTTGTAATAAAATAGGAATGACATCGCGCGCGTTGCGGCGCGGGTACTTTATAAACATCAAATTGATTAGTCCAAACGTTATACGACGTGCTAACCATATAAAAACACGTGTTCAACGTATCCAGACAAAAAAACGTTGACCTGCACACGTACGTTGTAGCGTGTTAACTCGCAAAATTGAAAAGGAAGCGTAAAAAGAAATCCTTGCGAAAGATGAAAAGTATGGTGACCAAGGTTTAAAATAAAAAAAATGTTGTGGTTAAATTGCCAAAAATAAAAAGCTTTACGTCAAAAAAAAAAAAAAGATGGGTTAAAACAGAAAAGATGAAAACCTTTTGGGTTTGAAGTGAAAAATTAATATATTTTTTTTGAAAAACTCTCTATGCATGGATTACAACACTATATAGCCTTACCATGTTACTAAATTATAGTATAAGCGTGCTAACTCGCAAAATTTAAAAGGAAACGTAAAAGTAAATCCTTGCGAAAGATGAAAGGTATGGTGATCAAAATTGAAAATTAAAAAATGTTGTAGTTAAATTGCCAAAAATAAAAAGCTTTAGGTAAAAAAAACAAATGGGTTAAAATAGAAAAGATGAAAACCTTTTGGGTTTGAAGTGAAAAATCAATTTAATTTTTTGAAACAACTCCCTATAGCCTAATGTTACTAAATTATAGTACGGTAATTGTTTCATCTCAATAGAACATCGTCCTTTCATTTTTAGCCACCTGCAACCATGGTTGTAGAAATCGCTAGTCGTCAGTCGGCCGGTGGGGTGTGGACTAGCGATTAATCAGGATTAACCGGGGATTAATCGGATATAATCGCGATTAATTGTAATTAATCGAAAATTAATCGAGATTAATCGGTGATTAATCAAGGATTAATCGACGCCTAGTCGGGATTTTTACAACCATGCCTGCAACAATGGTGAGATCTTGTTTTCTATACCCTTCTTCCACCGTTATCCTCAACCTCGTCGGAGAATTGTTACAGTTGCTCCGCTTTAGATCCAATAGATCTGTGTATTTTGCAAGGCCAATGTCGTTCAGATCTCATTTAAATCATTGCAAACCGGTCCAACCAGGGTTGCCGGTCCACCGATTCGACATGACCGGAAGAACAGGCCGGTTTTTTGTGAAACGGCTCGAATAGGCATGACCGGACCGCCGGTGGTGTCGATTCCTTGTCAGACCTGGCTGACCGGCCGGTTCGGTCCGGTCATGAAAACACTTGACTGATGGTTCGCGTTCTGGCTTGGTGATTGTCCGTTGATTAAAATTTTAATTGAAAGGATATGATGCTATTAAAAAAATAGATAGATGTCAAAGAGATTTGTGTTACTTATTTTTTTATAGGCTAGTTCTAGGAAAGGAGAAATGTGACCATGGCCTAACCATGGGAACCTCAAAACGGTATGTTTACTTCCGCTATTGTTCATCAATCATTCGCAAAATCAAAATTATAAAACTAAATTTCAATGTGGTTGTTTCTGAGGTGAGGTTATAAGTAGAGATTTTACTTCTATGAACGATCGGTTGGAATTTTTAGTTTTATTGAGGGATATTGGATTTTAATAATACCAAATATTCGCTGTTGACCGCTAACATTCAAACTTTAAAAATAACAACTGGCAGTCCTAACTTTTAATATATTGACATCCAATAGACCCTTGCTAACAGAACCCTAACGTCGTTAGTCTCTAGTCGCCAGGAAAAACGGTTTTTTAGCCGGAAAACTCATTTTTGGTCGAAAAACTCAACATTTTTGTCCCGAACCTTTTTGTAACTTTATTATGGATCTTTGAGAACCTTTTTCTAGTAAAAGCCCCAATTTTTAAAGTTATCAGAAAACTTCTTTTTCGTCGAAAAACTCAACTTTTTGGCCGGAAAACTCTTTCTAACGACGTTAGGGACAAAAAGGTTTTTCTGGCGACCGGAAACTAACGACGTTAGGGTTCTGTTAGTCAATGTCCATTGGTGGCTAATAAATCAAAAGTTGTGACTGCTAGTGGTTATTTTTAAAGTTAGGACCGTTGGCAGCTAAGGCGAATAATTAGGATTATTAAAATTTAATATTTTTTTAAAGAAATGGTAGGGTCAGTCCATAATTACTTTCAATTATTACTATATATTACTATATTACTATATATTACTGAACGAATTGAAATTAATAGTATTTTTAATATTATAATAATATATAGTTTTTTTAAACTTTTATTATTTTAATATATAATAATAGTTATTTTCTTTAATTTTTAACTTTAATCCTGTTTTTAATATTAGGGGTTGGGATAAGTTTGGTGTCAACTGTTATCGAAAAAACGGTACGGTCATGTTCGGTATCAGCACATGAAGATAAAAAGCGGCACTGATACAGAAAACGCCAAAAGTTGATGCCGAATTGATATTGGAAATCTTATTGTTCAGGAAATTCAGTGCTGCTACCCGGTACCATTTGCTCATCCCTGATCACGGTTACCGTACGAACAACGGTATCGTACAACTTTTTTTGTTGATTTTCTTCAACTTTTAATTTTTTTCTTTTTTTAGTTTCAGGGGTAGGGATGAGCTCGGTGCCAACCGATACAGAATCGGTATTGATACCGAAAATACCGGTTACGGTACCGGTATATGAAGGTAAAAACGGAAGTGAACCGGTACCAGGAACGCCAAAAGTCGGTACCGAATTGGTACTTAAGATCTTTCGGTTCGGCAAATTTGGTACCGGTACCCAGAACAATTTGCTCATCTCTGACCACGGGTTTCATATGAAAAACATCGTTACCATACAACTTTTTTGGTTGATTTTCTTTCGGTTATATTTTAGTGTTTTTTTCTACGTTTTCTTTTTATTTTTGTCAGCAATTCCATTCGCAACACGCTCGTAGCGATTTCAAAACACATGTAAACACACACTAAATAATAAAAGAAATTCGCCACAACCATATTTTAAATCTACAAAGAGTATAACTTTAATCTTGCAAAAATCAATTATATTTTTGTATGCGTTTAGGGCGATAAACTAAAAAAAAAAAAGGGTAATTGCACGGTACCCCTGACCGCGGAAGAGATCTCCCTTCCCAGTTCACCACCCGACAAGGATCCCTGGCGGCAAATACCCATAGCCATCAAAGAGGGGTAAGAAACATGTTTCGAACCCGAGACCTCGAGTGTCCTCGGTCCGGCTTTAAAGCGGGTGTCGGTGGCCACCAAAGTGGCACTAATGGGAATTGAACTTGGGTCTCCATTGGAGAACCCAAGTCACTCCACCACTAGGCCACTTGTGGTGGTTTAGGGCGATAAACTAAGGATCATGTAAATGTGAATATCATAAGTTAGTTTCTAATAATTCATAAAATTAATTAGAATATTGCTTCAATTGTAAGTAGATTTTAGATCCATCAATCTTTGTTATTCATAGCTGAATAAGCGCTTTTTGTTGGAATCATTTTTTATCTTTTAAGGAATTGGTTAGTCATCCAGTAACAAATAAGAATACAAAATTTTATTCGATAAACGAAAAAGAACAACCAATGAAATAATATGTCCGGTATTATATTATCTCATTTAAATTGGTCAAATTGTTCTTATATTTTAGTTCATATAAGTTAAAATCCCAACTATACTGTTGAGGGTGTCCTAAGATCCCTGAAACCTTCCCAAGATCCCTATGACACCCCAAAACGTGTAGTAACAAGATCAAAAGTTAGTGATCAGTTAACGACGTGGTGACAGAATACACTAAATGCTAAGTTGGGGGTGACAGACGTTAAAGTGATAGTTGGGGGTGGCAGGGGCCAATAGCCAATAGTTGGGGGTGATAAAATCTAATAACCCCACATTTAATAATGAAATTATAGGTCACCAACTCGTTGAAGACAATTTGTTTTGGTTTGCTTACTTTTAAGCCATCGTGTAAGACGTTTTTGCTACCATTTGTAAACTTGTGTGAGAAAGTCTAACAATGCAACCAAGGGAGTACATAGCCCTTTTTACCATTTTACTTTTCAGTTAAACATATTTTATTTACAAATCAATAATTTTTATAGCTATATGTTCCAAAATACTTTTGTGTGAAACTTGTTTGGTTAATTTCACGTGTGCATTCATTAACTGTGATCAAGCCGATCGGTAGTATGTTATAGCGCTATAGGTGTGACGACCCATCCCCACTTCTATTTGGTTGTTGGTGTTGCTCATTATATTGTTGTGCATTTCGGGAAGTGTGGGATGATAAAAACCGATATTTGTATACATGAAAATCTTTGGGTTCTTCTACTCAATTAGTTAAACCTCTATGGATTTTCATGCCTATCAGACTAAGGTTTGAATGTGCCCATCCTTGTTACCATATCTTGTTAAATACATTTGCTCTAGTTATCTAATAGATAATATATTTGTAGACATTGTTTTGTAATTATTATTGTTTCCATATTCGTTGTAATCATCCCTAATTTACGAGATTGTAAATTTCTATATAATGGAAACCCCAAGAGGGAGAAGGATCAAGGATCCTATTGTTTCATGGTATCACGAGACCAGGAAACCCACTTCTCATAAAGCCGCCGATCTCCTCCTCTTCTTTTGGTGGTTTTCGGCTGCCTCCCTCTCCCTCCCTAACCCACCGATTTCTCATATGCTTCACTTCTCCATACCTTCTCCCTTATGGATACCAAACTACACCCGGCCGTCACGGTCTCTAATATCAAAACCTCCATCCCTGTCACCCTTGAGATGGAAACCGGCCACTGGTCTATCTGGTCGGAACTTTTTAAGCTCCACTGCAAACCGTTTCAAGTATATGATCACCTCCTACCACGCTCACCACCCGCCGTAAAAACCTCCACCGAAAAAGACAAGACTTCTTCCGACTCATCCTCTACCACTAACGAAGGCTGGGAGCGACTTGATTCCATCGTCCTTCAATGGATTTATGGAACAATCTCTCAAGACCTTGTCCACACCATCATCAAACCCGGTACTACCCCACATCAAGCATGGACCATTCTCAAAAACCTGTTCCAAGACAACAAGAGTTCCCGTGCTCTCCACCTCCGCCATCGATTCACCAATACCCGCCTTGAAAACTTTGCTAACGTCTCTGCATATTGTCAGGAACTGAAGGTTCTATCTGATTAGTTGGCCAGTGTGGGTCATCCCGTTGATAGTGATGCACTTGTCCTCCAACTCATAGCAGGTCTCACGGAACAATATGAAGGAATCGGGACCGTCCTTCAAGGCCAGGACCCACTACCGCAGTTCGCTACGGCTCGTTCCAAGCTATGCATTATCGAGTCACGGAAACAAGAACAAGCCATACAGGCCGCCAAAACCGCTGGTACTGCCCTAAACACTTCTACTCGCCCCTCCTCCTCCCAACATACCACCAAGCCTACTTATGACCGCTCTCGGGGATGAGGTAGAACTCGCGGCCGTGGCCGGGGACGAGGCAGACAGCCTTGGGGACGCAGACAACCTGGTTACAATCCATGGCCCAATACTTAATAACCCTACTTGCCACCATCCTACGACCCTTGGCCCCACCCACCTAACCAGCCCACATACCCGACCTATTGGGCCTCTCCCCCTTGCCCCTACCCCACACCCAACCCTCGACCCACTAACAATTCAAATGAAGCAGGGATTCTTAGGTCAAAACCAAGCCAGGCTCACCATACCGCCTACACACCCACTAACATAGATCAGGCTCTCCAAGCTATGTCTCTTAGTCATCCGCAAGAACCCACCGGTTACATGGACACCGGTGCAACAGGTAACATGTTTAACACCTCTGTTAATTTTGATTCTTTTTTTGATAATATCATGGGATAACGAATAATTATCGGTGATGGCTCCACCATCCCAGTTCTTGGACATGGCAACCAAACTCTACCACCACCATTCCCCCCACTTATCCTTAAAAACGTCCTTTATGCACCTAAATTACTTAAAAACTTAATCTCTGTTCGTCGGTTCACAACCGACAACTCTGTTTCTGTCGAATTTGACCCCTTTGGTTTTCTTGTGAAGGACTACAAGAGCCGGATCCCTATCCTCTGGTGCAACAGTAGCGGTGATCTATACCCACTTGTGCTCGGACCCGGAACCACCACCTTTCCCTCCACTTTTCCTGCTGTCACTGCCAGTCTATGGCACCGTCTTGGACATCCTGGCCGTGCACCTTTACAGTCATTAAAATCATCTAATTTTGTTACTTTTCCAAGTTTAAATAAAGACGTTTGTCAATCCTGTGTAATTAGCAAAAGTATTAGACTACCGTTTGCTACTTCTGATACTCGTATTTTCTTTCCTTTTGATCTTATTCATAGTGATTTATGTACCTGTCTCATTTTGAATTCTAATGGTCATAGATATTACATATTGTTTGTTAATGACGTTACGAATTTTTTATGGACCTACCCCTTGTCAACCAAATCACAAGTTTACACCATTTTTTGTCAATTCTAAAAACAAATCACAACTCAATTTGAACGACCCATTAAAACCTTTCAATGTGATAATGACACTGAATACATAAACTCCTCGTTTCAAACCTTTTTTAACTCACATGACATACTCTTTAGACGATAGTGTCCACACACATCGTCTCAAAATGGTAAAGCGGAACGGATGATTAGAACTATCAATAGTATGATCCGCACCATCCTCACCCATGCCTCCCTACCCAATATCTTTTGGCATCATACCCTTGAAACTGCCACTTACATACTAAACATCCTACCCATCAAACACCTTCAAAACAAAACACCCACAGAACTCCTATACCACCGCACTCCATCCTTCTTCTCGAACCTTCTTCTCGAACTTCAGCGGCCTTTATCCACTGCCACCCTTGTTTATTATGACAATGTTAGCACGATCTATTTATCAGGCAATCAAGTTCAGCATCAACGCACCAATTCCCATCTCGTTAGCGCGACATACAGTTTGTTCGGGAAAAAGTTCAGAAAGGTCAGGTGCGCGTTCTCCAATTCCCATCTCGTTACCAGGTTGCTGATATATTCACCAAAGGCTTGCCACGAGTGCTTTTTGAAGATTTTAGATCCAGTCTCAGCCTTCGTTCACCTCTAGCTTCGACTGCGGGGGTGTAATAGATAATATATTTGTAGACATTATTTTGTAGTTATTATTGTTTCCATATTCGTTGTAATCATTCCTAATTTACGGGATTGTAAATTTCTATATAATGGAAACCCCAAGAGGGAGAAGGATCAAGGATCCTATTGTTTCATTATCATATATTACCATACCAAAATTTTTGCCATGTGTCGTTTATCAAACCTATGTTGCTTATCAGTTCTTTGTAGTTGACCCATGTTTTCTCACATAGGTGCTAACCCATGATTCTATCCAAGTTTGATTCACATAGGATTTGGACTTTTGCCTTAGTTTAATTTCAATAAAAAAACAATTGCTATGTTATGCTTTGAGACAAAGTTGTATTGTTTTGGTTTGTTATTCGAGAATAATGTAATTTTGTTGAATAATAATATATTGCAACTTTAAATTAGTGCCATGTGTTTTGATCAATCTATTTACATGATGCTCTGATGTTTCCCCGTCGGGTGGGGTGTTAGAATCAAAGGCATCAAAAGCCTACATATGAAGTGCTTTTAAAAATCAAATCATTAGTCTCATTCTTCAAAGTCTTTTGGGTGTCCTTGCTTCATCCTGAACTTAAAAGACTCCATATTAAAATTTGTAGCTAACCTAAATTGTGGTTCCTTTATTTGGTATTCTTCAACTGCAAAAGCCTACAAAGTGTTCAACTCTAGAACAAAGGTGATTGAAAAGACATTAAATGTGAAGTTTAATGAAATGTCCACACTTAATATACCTGCTAATCCAGCTGAATTATTTGATTTTTAGATCTTAAAGTATGAACCAAGAATTGATCCAGTAGTTTTTAGTGTCAATCAAACCGCTAGTGCTGCATAGGAGGATTATAGACCAAATGTCTTCATACAACCATTTCCACCAAAAAATAATAAAGACAAATGTGCTGAAGTAGGTTTTGACTTTGGAAATATTTTTCCAGCACTTGTTGAAGGTTCATATGATCACTCTCCTACCACCTATTCTAAGACATAAACTACTTGAGTTTCAAAAGAAGCAGACATTGCATTTACTGAACCTCTGGGTCTGATTCCTCCATCACCACAGTATTTTGACTCACCGAATGCATGTTCAAATAACCAATCTGAACCCAATTCTTCAAACACAATCACTAATATTATTCCATATGTTGGAGAACGACCGTTTTGAAATTTAATACTCCAGAACAAGTGATAGGTAACATGAGTAAAGGTGTTCTCATAAGAACCCAAACAACAAACATCTACTTATTTGTTGGGTTTCTATCAATGGCCGAGTCCCTAAAATACCAAGATTCTTTTAAAATACAACAGTTGGGTAGAAGCTATACAACAAGAATTACTTCAGTTTAAAAGAAAAGAATTCTGGAAACTTGTTCCACTACATGAAGGTAATACCCCATTAGAACAAATGGTATTCAAGAAGAAACCTGATGAAAAGGGTATTATGGTAAAGAACAAAGAAAGATTGGTGGTTCAGGGTTTTAGGAAAAAAGGAAGGGGATTGAATAAGATGAGACCTTTTCTCCTATGGCTAGATTGGAAGCTATCAGATTGTTCCTTGCATTTTCTATCATTCACAAGATGAACGTGTATCAAGTGGACATCAAATGTGCTATCCTTTAAGGGAAAATCAATGAAGAAGTTTATATTTGTTAGCCTCTTGAATTTAAAGATGCCCACGATCCCGATCATGTCTACAAGCTTGATGTATGGACTCACACAGGCTTTAAGAGCATGGTATGAAACTCTTTCATCATTCTTAACTGCAAATAACTTTAAGATGAGTGTAATTGACAAAAACATTATTTTTAAATTGGGAGGGAAAAGATTAGAAAATTGCTCAGATTTATGTTGATGACATAATCTATGAATCAAAAAATTCAAAATTGTGCGAAGCTTTTCAAAACCTAATAACATCAAGATTTAAAATGGGTGCAATGGGAGAGTTACATTGTTTTCTAGGCTTACAAATTAAGCAACTCGAAAGAGGAACGTTTATACATCAGAACAAATATGTGAAAAATCTCTTAAAGAAAATTTATCTACAAATTTGTATAACATGCACCACACCCATGTGCATCGAAATCATTAGACTTTGATCCAACTGGAAAACCTGTTGATCAAACTTTATACAAGTGTATGATAGGGTCTTTGATGTATCTCATTGCATCAAGACCAGATATCATGTTTACCACCTATGTGTATGCCAGGTATCAAGCTTCTCCTAGAGAAACTCATTTAACTGTTTTGAAAAGGATATTCATGTATCTTAAAGGATCTCCTTCCTTAGGAATCTGGTATCCAGCTAATGACAATATGGAGTTGTTTAGTTTTTCAGACAATGACTTTGTAGGATGTCTTACAACAAGGAAGTTGATAGAGAGGGTGAAACCCGAGATTTAGAGTGCGTAAATATTGCGTTTTACGTGTGTTTATGCGTTCACTTACTTAGAATGAGATAACTACGAGAATTCAGGTTTGTGCAGGTGAAACATGTAATTTGGTGCATTTACAATGATTAAAGACAGAGTGGAACATTAAGAGATGAATTCGCAGTTCATGATATGAGTTGGAAGTGTGTTCGGGTGATGTAAAGGCTTAAGGATGCAATTTATATGAAATAATGAAGTTCGAGGGCCATTTGGTAATCAATTGGAAGTTGTTTTGTGCTCATATATGCAAGGAATTGGAAGAAACAAAGTGCAGTGGCCTCTTTTAGGGATGAGCAAATACCGATCCCGTCCCGATCCCTTCCCGATACCGATAATCTCGATCCTGAAATTTCATGAATACTTGATACCGAAACATTTGATGAAAGTGCAGGGGCATGTTTATCATTTCATGAAAGTTGCTGGTGAAGAGAGAAAGGATGATTTAAGTGCGACCGTAGATTATGGTTATAGAACCTTAGCTTACGGTTGATGATATCCAGTGAAGAATTGACCAGAAGTTAGGAACCGTAGCGTAGCTTATGGTTCCTAACCGTAGCTTACGGATGGCCGGTGCGGCGAAAGAACAATCAGCAAATGGCGACCGTATCCTTCGGTTCACTAACCGTAGGTTACGGTTGGGTGCAGATGATGAAACAGAACTTTAGAACCGTAGGTTACGGTTTGTAACCCTAGCTTACAGTTGTTTTGACGGAAAAACGCGGAAAAAAGGGTACATTAGGGTTGTTTATTGTTGGTACTCAGTATCTCCTCATCAAGGAACAATGGAGGCACTTCGAGGGCATTAAGACTCAGGCTTTTCACCACAATCCATTAAGATCCTGCACCGAATCATTCATCCGATCATGAATTCATCATCAATTCATGCTTTTGTTGACTTTGTGAGCGAGATGAGCGGCTACACTTTTATGGTTTCCTCCGGATGGAGGGTTTTGTAAGTTAGATGATACTATGTGTTTGCTATAATCGTTTTGACTTGGTGATCTAAGCATTCGATGCTTTTCACCTTGATTTGATTTATTGGTTGTAAACAATTGCATTTTATTTAAACCTTGATTTCTAAGCATTCAATTCCCCAGAGTTCTAGTAATTGGGATATATTTGTCATGGGATTAGGGTTGGTAATTGTAATTGATTATCATTCGATAACCTCCCGTTATGTGTTGACCGGAGTACTTAGTCGTTCGTTATCACAATTAGTTAATCAAGTTTAACACTTATGTCTATGTAGGTATCATGATTAAACACATAGTTGAGGCTAACTGTAAAAACCTGAAATCTGGAGGAACTATTTTCTCTCTTATTTATTTAAACCTCAAATTTTTGTTTATTAACTTAGATAATTTTCATAAGCAATCAAACAGATTTTCCTATTCACTAGTAGTTAATTAATACTTTTCATTATAACACTTTCCAGAATCCTCCCTTGGTTCGATACCCTGCTTATTCTATACCAATAGTTTAAATAGGTTTTTGCATGTTCTTAACGACAGACATCAAAATGGCGCCGTTGCCAGGGAGGCGTGCGCAAAGTGTTTAGTGTTAAGTTTTTAGATAAAAATAGATAAAAATTCAAAAATAGTTTCACTTTGTTTTGTTCAGATTTACGCGAGGTTTTCTTGTTTTTGTTTGTGTAGGTGATCTGGAAAGTGTATGCATCATACTCGGAATTCTGGGAAGTCATCACCATTAGTGTTCGACCCAGAGATCGAGAGAATAGTGAAGCATACGAAGCGAGTATTACATCGTGAGAACAAGATCTTACAATCACCAATACCAATACCAACACCCAAAACAATGGAGAACTCAGCAACTCCGAAAAAACAACCAGAAAACCCACTATAGCCGCAACAATTCTCACCAACACCTAACCAACTGTCACCGAACACTACCATGCCAACTCCGCCACCACCATCACAATCCACTCAACCTACATCTACTCCTCCATTACCACCATTCACATTCCTTTTTCCCATTCTCGATAACCTACAACAAGCTTCAACCCAAGCTACTTCTTCTACTCAGACAGCCAACATACAACAGTAATCTCCATACGTGAGAATCATTCCAGATGATAGCACCGCATCACTGAGTCACACCCAACCGATTAATTCATCATCTATGATTCCCCAATCAACACAACCGTCTCATTATCAAACCGTTCATCAGCAGTTTTCTTACAAAGCAGCAATGGTTGATCAAGTGACAAGTTCGAGAGAGTTCGATGATGGGTATCGGGAATACGATAGTTATAGGCATCAAGGTGATCGTCAAGTGTTAAGAACAACAAATGTTGAGAGGTATGTTACAGGGTTCGGTTCTATGGAAACTGGCTATCAACCGTTTGTGCAGCAACAGTATGCTCAGCAACCACCCACACTAGTAAATCAGCCGCTGGATAATCTCGTACCACAGCAACAACAACTTCGAATGCAACAAATTCCATATTAGCAACCGTAGTTGCAACCGATACCAATGCCACAACAGCAGTATCGTCAACCTGCCCCGATCAATCAGCAGCCTATTCCGAGAAGGACGGTGGATATTCCATTACCACCACCGGCACCTCAGATGCCGGGTCAGGCAAGACCGCTTCCTCGAAACTTACACCTCCCGATGAATTTACCAGAAGGTATTCCACGAAGAAATAATTATGGTCCGGTTCGCGATATCGAGAGCCACTTTAAGCCTTCCATAGCTAACAACCCATCACCGGTTGTGATCTCGCAATTACAAGGAGGGCGGTCGTTTGAAGTACGGGCACAATCAATATCCAGTTTGCCCAAATATCATGGTTAAGCACATGAAGAGCCCTACTTGCACAATGCTGCGTATGATGCGCGTTGTAACACAATCGGTAGCCAAGGTTTTTCAACCGATGATGTGAAATTGGTACTCTTCCAATTCACCCTTGAAGACAAAGCTCAGCAATGGTTCCATTCATTACCATCGGCCTCGATTTTTACGTGGAACGAAATGCAGCAGCTATTTTTAGATGAGTTCTATACTCCGCTGCGTACTAATACTGCCAGAAAGGATATTCGGGGTTTCCGACAACAGCCTGGTGAGTTATTTCATGAAGCATCCAATCGCTTTAAGATGACGCTCAAGAATTATCCACATCTTGGCATTCAACTTTGGGAGCTTCTCAATGCATTTCACGAAGGCCTAACAAATGAGGATGCACGAGATGTGAGTTCAACATCTAATGGTACTTTTCGGATAAATTACGAAGAGGACGATTGGGAATTTTTAGAAAGAACTGCGAGGACGTCAAAACGGAAAGCCCAATCATCTAGAAGTGCACAACATTCGGTGGTGAGAGCAGTAGAGAACCCACCTGACGCTAGTGGACAGTTCCCGATGTGTGGACATTGTGGGATATAGGGCATATCGCGGATCAATGCCCGGTTATTCATGGTGAAGGTGAGAATGTGAATTTCGTGCAAGGTGGGGGTGGTTGAAGATACTTCAACATGCAGTCCAACACATATCACCCAGGCCTTAGAAATCATCCGAATTTGAGCTATGGGAATGCAAATAATCAGCTAAATCCGGGATTTCAAGGCAATAATCAATCGGGTGGTCAAAGGAATTTTAATCAAAACCGACTCCAACGTAATTTTCAAGGTGGCTACCAAAATAATCAAAGAGGACCAACTAGGCCTTCTAACACTTCTGGGGGTAGTGATATGGTGGAGATGTTGAAGGTGATTCAACTTGATTTGCAAAAGCGTACTCAAATGGATGAGGTAAGGGCTTAGAAAGATGAGGTGCGAGACAAGGCCATACAAGCATTGACTACACAGATGGGCCAACTTGCAACCGAGATGAAGGAGCTGAAGCAGAGTAGCGGGAAGTTACCGAGTGATACAAAAATAAACTCCGCACATCAAAAGAAAGGCAGCTCAGTCGGCCAGGTAAGTAGTTTACGTAGTGGTAAAAGTTATAAAAAGGTCGACATTCCATCACAGCTTGTTGATGGTGTGGTGGAGGATTTAGGTGAGGAGGGTGAGAGTGATGATGAATCGGAACCTAACATTGTTAAAATTGATGGTAATAATACCCGTGCTACAACTACTGAGCCAATCAAGGCTAAGGAAGGGGAGCCGATTTTACCCCCCTTTCCCGAAGCCTTGAAGGATCCGGGTAATACAAAGATAATCAATAAAAGGGGACCTCAACCGGAGGATATCTTGGAGGTAGTTAAACAAGTAAAAATTAATTTACCCTTAATTGACGCCATTAAACAGGTTCTGGCCTATGCTAAGTACCTTAAGGATTTGTGCACTCAAAAACGGCAGCACAAAGTCCCTAAAAAAGTTGATCTAACTGATAGAGTTAGTGCCGTTTTGAATGGAGTCCTTCCACCTAAGCTACGAGATCCTGGGACGCCTTTAATTTCAATACAAGTTGGTGATTTTAAACTGAGTCGGGCGTTGTTGGACCTCGGAGCTAGCGTGTGTATCCTTCCAGGAAGCATGTACGACCAATACGATTTTGGCCCACTACGTCATGCTGACACAACTGTTGTGTTGGCAGATTTGACCCCTAAGCTTCCTTGAGTCATAGTTCGTGATGTGATAGTTAAGGTAGAAGAATTCTATTTTCCAGTTGAGTTCTTGGTGCTTGACTATGTTTCTTCTGATCAAGTCAATCAACCAAACGTTATCTTGGGCCGACCATTCTTAGCGAATGCACATGCTCAGATCGATTGTCGCACCGGTACCGTCGAGATGACATTTGGCAATAGAAAGGTCTGATTAAATGTGTTTCCTTATGTTTCTGACATGTTTCCTAGTGATGAATGTTTCATGGCAGATATCATAGATGGATGTCATCCTCATGTAGAGGATGAGATGCCCGAGTTTTGTTTGCTTTGTGACAGGATAGAAGAAAATCACATGTGTGATTTGGAAGAAGAAGTTCAAAAATTGGAAGCACAGGCGGTGCAAGAGAGAAGGCCCCCATGGTCTTATCATGTGGAGAGACTTCCTGCTGAGATCTCATCTAGCTTGAAACTATCCCTAATCAGCCCACCGAAGGTAGAATTGAAGGAGCTGCCCGCGCATTTGAAGTGTGCGTTTTTAGGAGAGGATTAGACTCTCCCTGTTATTATTGCAGCTAATTTGGAGAAAGAGCAGGAGGAAGCACTACTGAAGGTGTTAAAAAGCCATCGAGCAGCGATCGGGTGGGCTCTCGCCGATTTGAAAGGTATAAGCCCCTCTATTTGTATGCATAAAATTATTACTAATGCAGATGTGAAGCCTGCACGGGATACCCAGAGGAGGCTTAACCCAAACATGCGAGATGTGGTAAAGAAAGAGGTAATCATGTGGTTGGACCATGGGGTCATATATCCTATTTCAGACAGTGCATGGGTGAGTCCAACCCAAACGGTGCCTAAGAAAGCAGGAATTCAGATTGTCAAGGGCGACAATTGTGAGCAAATAGCCACTCGGCCGGTATCCGGGTGGCGGGTATGTATTGACTACCGGAAACTAAATGCTGCCACGTCAAAGGATCACTTTCCTTCGCCCTTCATTGATCAGATTGTCAAAAAATTGTCAGGTCAGAAATTTTACTGCTTTCTTGATGGTTATTCGGGGTATAATCAGATTGCTATCCACCCTGATGACCAAGAAAAGACCACATTCACATGCCCCTATGGTACCTTCGCATTTAGGCGAATGCCATTTGGGTTGTGTAATGCCCCGACCACCTTTCAAAGGTGCATGATGAGTATCTTTTCAGATATGGTCGGGGATGCCCTAGAGATTTTTATGGATGACTTTTCAGTCTTTGGGTCATCATTTGATACATGTTTAAATGAACTATCTAGGGCATTAGAACGATGTGTCCAAATGAATCTAGTGCGTTGTTGGGAAAAGAGCCATTTTATGGTTCAAGAGGGTATAGTGTTAGGACATGTTGTGTCGAGTAAGGGGATTGAGGTTGATAGAGCCAAAGTGAGAGTCATTTCTACTTTACCTCCCCTAGTAATGTGAAGGGCGTTCGTTCCTTTTTAGGACACTCCAGGTTTTACCGTAGGTTTATTAAGGGCTTTAGTGTCATAAAAAAACCTTTATGTAACCTATTGTTAAAAGATGTTCTGTTTGAATTTGACGATAAATGTTTAAATGCTTTTAATGTACTGAAGAAACAATTAGTACAATCCCCAATCTTGCAATCACGAGACTGGACAAAACCTTTTGAAATAATGTGTGATGCAAGCGATTTTGCTATTTGGGGCTGTACTTGGGCAAAGAGTAGATAAGAAACCGATCGTTATCTATTACGCAAGCAAAACTCTCTCCGATGCTCAATTAAATTATACCACTACGGAGAAGGAGTAGCTTGCCGTTGTCTATGCATTAGGCAAATTCCAGTCTTATATTTGTGGAAGCAATTTAATCGTTTACTCTGATCATAGTGCAGTCAGGTACTTATTGGAGACGAAGGATGCCAAACCGAGGCTGATTCGATGGGTCCTATTGTTGCAGGAGTTTGATCTCGAGATCAGAGACAAGAAAGGGTTTGAGAACGTAGTTGCTGACCATCTGTCATGACTACTGGCTGGAGTAGAGGATGTCACACCCGATATCAAGGAGCAATTTCCTGATGAGTTCATAATGGCTGCTAGTTCCGGACCTAGGTATGCTAATTTTGCAAATTATCTTGTTTCAGGTACAATACCGGATGCATGGAATAAGCGTAGGAAGCAACAGTTCCTGACGCAGGTGAAGAATTATATATGGGACGAGCCGGATTTGTTCCGGATTGGTGTTGATCAGATCATTCGAAGATGTGTGCCCGAGATGGAGTTTTTGGAAGTGCTACAACATGCTCACTCATCTGCATGTGGCGGTCACTTTAGCGGCCAAAAGACAGGCCATAAAGTTCTGGAATCTGGTCTTTATTGGCCAACCTTATTTAAAGACGCGTTTGAGTTTGTTAAACATTGTCCTAATTGTCAAAAGATGGGTTGGATTTCAAAAAGGGACGAAATGCCGATGCAACCAGTTTTGGTTGTCGATATTTTTTATGTGTGGCGGATCGATTTTATGCGTCCTTTTCCCAATTCGAATGGTAATCTTTACATCTTAGTGGTGGTTGATTATGTTTCAAAGTGGATTGAAGCAATTGCCACTAAGATAAACGACCATACCGTTGTCTGCAAATTTGTCCAATCAAACATTTTTGCTAGGTTCGAGATCCCTCGGGTCATGATTAGTGATGGAGGATCCTACTTTAAAAACTTTAATTTTGGCAAACTATTGAAACGGTATGGCGTTGACCATCGAATTGCTGCACCATATCATCCACAAACGAGTGGATAGGTTGAAGTGTCGAATAGGAAAATTAAGGAAATTTTGCAAAAGACGGTGCGAACTGACCGTAAGGATTCGTCATCTAAATTGGATGATGCCTTATGGGCATATTTCACCGCTTATAAAACTCCTATCGGCACAACACCCTATCATTTGGTGTATGGGAAGGGTTGCCATTTACCCCTGGAAATCGCGCATCGTGCTTTGTGGGCTGTTAAACAAGTGAACACTGACTATTCTGATGTAGGTGCCCACAGGTTGTTGAAGCTAAGTGAATTGGAAGAATTACACAATGAGGCGTATGATACCGCAGCCGTATACAAAGAGAAGATGAAGGCGGTGTACGACGCGAAGCTGACGCATTTAGTGTTTGCGGCAGGTCAAAGGGTTTGGTTATTTAACTCCCGTCTTAATTGTTTCCAGGTAAGCTAAGGAGCAAATGGACCGGTCCGTTTGTTATTGGTCATCGGTTGAAACCGTATCTAGATGGTGATGATTTGAACCCGTTACCAGAGGAGGTGAGCTTTCTTGATGGTTCACCGGAATACACTACTGATTGAGAGTCATGAGAAGTCTGGCTGAAGACTAAAACTTAGCGCTACCGGGAGGAAACATGGATGTTGGTACATAATTCTCATAGTCAATCGTATATTTATTGTTTTGATGTTAGTGGTTTGAAGATATTTGCTTGTGAGAATACCCACAGCATCGAGTAAGTGTGGGGAGGCTAAAGATGCCCAGGTATGTTTTCGAACTAAGTGTTTCGATGACGACACGAAGTTTTCAAGGGGGTGGAGCGGGGGAGTAATCGATAAGAGAAATGAAATAAGCCTATATTACAAACATGAACCTTTCAACCATTTTCATTCAAAAAAAATTTGAAAACAGTGAACCGTAGCCTACGGTTGATGGACCGTAGGTTACGGTTGGGAAGTTCTGGTCAAAAGTGCGCCACATCAAGTGAACCGTAAGCTACGTTTTGAGAACCGTAGCCTACGGTCGAGACTTTTAACACAAGGGTGGACTGGGTTAACTTGAGAACTTGACCCGAATTATAAACAAACCTGAATGTTAATTGTAGAACATCATATTAGGTCAGATCCTCATCTCTTTTTCCACCACAAACTCTATCCCTTTTTTCTTCTCTTTCAAAGAGCTCTTAAACCTCCATAGCCACCTCCATCTCTAACTATCTTGTTTCTCAACCAAATCAAGTGATTCAAGAGCCTAACTTGGCTATTTTTCGAGAGGAACACAACCCTACCCTTGATTTCCTCCAAAAACGCATCGGTTTGCATGAATCAAATCGAGCACGAAGAACCCTAGAAATCCAAATTTGCGGGTTTTTGTCTAAACTTCAATTCCAAGCTATCTAAGTGTTTTCTAAGCCTCTTAAATGAAAAAGGTATGATTTTTACTACAATTTTGCTCTGATTTGATGAAGTCAAGGTAGTATTGTTAAGCTTAAGGTCGATTCATGTTTGTTTAGTCGTCTAATGGTTGAGTAAACATGTAATGAGTCATGAATCTGTGATGTTGTCTTGATTAATGAATTAAAACAGGGCAAAGGAGTTGTATGAGGGTTTGGATTAATGTTATGGCTAAGGGGATATCATTGAACCTTCTTTGATGCTAGTTAATGAACCGCATTCTGATTTTTGTATTGAAGTTGTGAATTGGGAATATATTGGGTAAGGATTTAACTAGTGAACAAGTATAGCCATGGCATAGAACAAGTGTGGGGAGGTTTCACGGACTACACACTTGTTCTAGCGTTATTGTTAGTTGATTTGGACTAATTTGGGGTGTTTGTTTGTTTGTGTGATTGTAGATGGTAAGATCGCGCTCAGGAAAGGAAAAGGAAACCGCATCATCGGCAAATGTAGCGGCCGGGTCAAAAAGGGCACGAAGGGGTACCAGAGTGGAAATCCAGGACACAGCAGTGGATGACTATGTTGAGCCTCAAAGGGGACATGGTGTTGTTCCCTACCGTCCCACTTGGGAATCTGGTTCGCTTCACAAGCAACCGGCGGCATATCAGGCTGAATTATTTTATGAGAAGATGGGAGACACTCATTCGATCAGAGGAAACACATGTGTTGAGAAGCGTATTCATAAACCCGGTTTTAGGGCATTGGGGCTTTACGAGAAATTTGTTGAGCTTGGTTGGTAGGCAGTTGTAGATTTCTGTGGTAATGAAAGCGGGGAAGTTTACATCAGAAGTATCATGGAGTGGTTGTGTACTTTGACTAAGGATGATGGAAGCAACCCACCGAGAACTGTCACACTTACTGGGAAAGTGAATGGGAAGCCGAGAACTATGTCCCTTGCTTCGTTGAATCAGGTTGCCAAGTTCGACTCGAAAGCTGATAGTTTTTACACTTTCATCAATGAGAATGCCTACTTCAATGATCAGACGTAGATATTTGGAGAGAATGTGATGTATTCAGAGTTGTTTTTGTTGGGTAAAGGGGTGGAAATGAAGCGTGACAACCTGAAACCATTAGTGAGGGTTTTGTTGAGTTTGCTGGTTACGAATGTGGCTCCACGGTTAAGGGATCTGATGAGCATTCGGAAATGGGAGCTAGTGGTTCTATTTGCCATTATGACGAGGCAGATTCATTTGTCTTTTCGACAACTAGTTATGTTACATATCTGGCAAAGTCGCAACAAAAGAAAGAAAAACTTGATTCCCCATGCACGGTTAATTAGTTCTTTCCTTCACAAGCAAGGGGCGTGCCAATATCTAAGAAACCCTTTGCCAAGCCGCATTCCACCTTTTCGATCGCCGACGTGTGTAATAGCGATCAGATAACTCATGTGAAGACCAAATTATGGAATACGATAAAATTTGGGGATGGAGCGAGGTTGAAGGTGCTGCAATGGGGTAAGCAGCGACCAAGTCAAGGAGAGATGGATGACTTGGATTCAAGTGAGGAGGAATTTCTACGAAGGAAGAGAGATGCGGGTATGGAAGTGGGTGAAGGTTCAAGTAGACAACATGAGGAACGGAGGCAATCGAATTACTCTTAGGGAGTGTTCGATGATGACATGCAGGCACGGGTACAGAGTAGTCAGCCGCCGGAATATGCTGGTTGGGATATGTGGCAATAGTCTTTGTATGATCAGGGCTCGAGATTGGAGATTAGCAGGGAGAGGCAACATGAGCAGATGATGGGGTTTTTGCGTCGCGCTGATCATGTGCGCCATATTAGTTGTGAGATGAAAATAAATATGCGGGCATACGATGTGAATTAGACTCGACATTATCATGACTACTATCATGGAGTTCCATACTGTGAAAATCAACCTCATGTGGATTATAGCCAGTTACCACCATACGAGCCTGGTATGTCTTGCCACCCGATGCCTCAGGTTCATGGGTCTATATGGTTGCCGAGAGAGTATTCGGAGCCCCATTTTCAAAGCTCCTATCCGTACCAGCAGCCACCGTATGAATACCCTATTCGACAGCAAGCAGCTCAGTCTTCCTCATCTCAATCATAGCAGCAAGATCCACAAGGAGGGGGCATGGCAAACATCTTTGATATGAGCTCCTTTTATGAACACTTGGGTGGATATTATGGTGGACCACCGGGTCCATCATACCAGGGAGGCACTCTCTGACCCATTCATGTCCATGTGCTCTCTCTTATCTGAATAATTTACTGGTTATTTTTGGTGTGCTTTGTGTTTTGGTGGTTTTAAAACTTTATTTTGTGTGTTTAAGGGATGTGTTTGTTTATTTGTTTTTCTATGAGTTAGCCGCTCATTGAGGATAGTTGGTTGTTTTCCCAGGCTTATGTTTTAAAAGCACCATACATTCGGGACAATGTATCCCAAGTGTGGGGATGTGGAAGCCCGGGAAGGGATTCGTGGATAAAGCTTGAAGCGATTGAAAAGTGGTTGAAATCAATGAAAAGATGAAAATTTTTAAAATATCAAAATTTCCAAAATTTTCAATTTTTCCACTTTCATCGATTTCAACCACTTTTCAATCGCTTCAATCTTTATCCACGAATCCCTTCCTAGGCTTCCACATCCCCACACTTGGGATACATTGTCCCCAGTATATGGTGCTTTTAAAACATAAGCCCAGGAAAACAACTAACTACCCTCAATGAGCAGCTAACTCATAGCAAAACAAACAAACAAACACATCCCTTAAACACACAAAACAAAGTTTTAACACCACCAAAACACAAAACACACCAAAAATAAACAGTAAATTGTTCAGATAAGAGAGAGCACATGGATCTGAATGGGTCAGAGAGTGCCTCACTGGTATGATGGACCACCGGTGGTCCACCATAATATCCACCCAAGTGTTCATAAAACAAACTCATATAAAAGATGTCCTCCATGCCCCCTCCTTGTGGTTCTTGCTGTTGTGATTGAGATGAGGAAGACTGAGCTGCTTGCTGCTGAGTAGGGTATTCATACGGTGGTGGCTGGTACGGATAGGAGCTTTGAAAATGGGGCTCCGAATACTCTCTCGGCAACCACATAGACCCATGAACCCGAGGCATCGGGTGGCGAGGTATACCGGGCTCGTATGGTGGTAACTGGCTATAATCCACATGAGGTGGATTTTCACAGTATGGAACTCCATGATAGTAGCCATGATAATGTCGAGTCTGATTCTCATCGTATGCCCGCATATTTATTTCCATCTCACCACTAATATGGCGCACATGATCAGCGCGATGCAAAAACCCCATCATCTCCTCATGTTGCCTCTCCCTGCTAATCTCCAATCTTGAGCCCTGATTATACAAAGACTGTTGCCACATCTCCCAACAAGCATATTCTGGCAGCTGACTACTCTGTACCCGTGCCTGCATGTCATCATCGAACACTCCCTAAGAGTAATTCGATTGCCTCCGTTCCTCATGTTGTCTACTTGAACCTTCACCCACTTCCATACCCGCTTCTCTCTTCCTTCGTAGAAATTCCTCGTCACTTGAATCCAAGTTGTCCATCTCTCCTTGACTTGGTCGCTGCTTACCCCATTGCAGCACCTTCAACCTTGCTCCATCCCCAAATTTTATCGTATTCCATAATTTGGTCTTCACATGAGTTATCCGATCGCTATTACATACGTCGGCGATCGAAAAGGTGGAATGCGGCTTGGCAAAGGGTTTCTTAGATATTGGCACGCCCCTTGCTTGTGAAGGAAAGAACTAATTAACCGTGCATGGGGAATCAAGTTTTTCTTTCTTTTGTTGCGACTTTGCCAGATATGCAACATCACTAGCTGTCGAAAAAACAAATGAATCTGTCCAGTCATAATGGCAAATAGAACCACTAGTTTCCATTTCTGAATGCTCATCAGATCCCCTAACCGTGGAGCCACATTCATAACCAGCAGAGTCAATAAAACCCTCACTAATGGTTTCAGGTTGTCGCGCTTCATTTCCACCCCTTTATCCAACAAAAACAACTCTGAATACATCACATTCTCTCCAACTATCTTCGTCTGATCTCTGAAGTAGTCATTCCCATTGATGAAAGTGTAAAAACTATCAGCTTTCGAGTCGAACTTGGCAACCTGATTCAACGAAGCAAGAGACATAGTTGTTGGCTTCCCATTCACTTTCCCAGTAAGTGTGACAGTTCTCGGTGGGTTGCTTCCGTCATCCTTAGTCAAAGTACTCAACCACCCCATGATACTTCCGATTTAAACTTCCCCGCTTTCATTACCACGGAAATCTACAACCGCCTCCCAACCGAGCTCAACAAACTTCTTGTAAAGCCACAATGCCCTAAGATCGGGTTTATGAATACACTTCTAAAAACATGTGTTTCCTCTGATCGAATGAGTGTCTCCCATCTTCTCGTAAAATAATTCAGCCTGATACACCACCTGTTGCTTGTGAAGTGGACCAGATTCCTAAGTGGGACGATAAGGAATATCACCATGTCCCTGTTGAGGCTCAACATTGTCATCCATTGTCTTGTCCCGGATTTCCACTCTGGTACCCCTTCGCGCCCTTTTCGACCCGGCAGCTACATTTGCCGATGATGCGGTTTCCTTTTCCTTTCCTGAGCGCGATCTTACCATCTACAATCACACAAACAAACAAACACCCCAAATTAGTCCAAATCAACTAACAATCAAGCTAGAACAAGTGTGTAGTTCGTGAAACCTCCCCACACTTGTTCTATGCCATGGCTATACTTGTTCACTAGTTAAATCCTTACCCAATATATTACCAATTCACAACTTCAATACAAAAATCAGAATGCGGTTCATTAACTAGCATCAAAGCAGGTTCAATGTTATCCCCTTAGCCATAACATTAATCCAAACCCTCATACAACTCCTTTGCCCCGTTTTAATTCATTAATCAAGACAACATCACAAACTCATAACTCATTACATGTTTACTCAACCATTAGACAACTAAACAAACATGAATCGAACTTAAGCTTAACAATCCTACCTTGACTTCATCAAATCAGAGCAAAATCATAGTAAAAATCATACCTTTTTCATTTAGGAGGCTTAGAAAACACTTAGATAGCTTGGAATTGAAGTTTAGACAAAAACCCCCAAATTTGGATTTATAGGGTTCTTCGTGCTCGATCTGATTCATGCAAACCGATGCATTTTCAGAGGAAACCAAGGGTAGGGTTGTGTTCCTCTTGAAAAAATAGCCAAGTTAGGCTCTTGAATCACTTGATTTGGTTGAGAAACAAGAAAGTTAGAGATGGAGGTGGCTATGGAGTTTCGAGAGCTCTTTGAAAGCGAAGAAGAAAGGGAAAGAGATTGTGGTGGAAAAAGAGATGAGGATCTGACCTAATATGATGTTCTACAATTAACATTTGGGTTTGTTTATACTTCGGGTCAAGTTCTCAAGTTAACCCGGTCCACCCTTGTGTTAAAAGTCTCAACCGTAAGCTACAGTTCTCAAACTGTAGCTTACGGTTCACTTGATGTGGCGCACTTTTGACCAGAACTTCCCAACCGTAACCTACGGTCTATCAACCGTAGGCTACGGTTCACTGTTTTCAATTTTTTTTGAATGAAAGTGGTTGAAAGGTTCATGTTTGTAATATAGGCTTATTTCATTTCTCTTATCGATTACTCGCCCGATAAAGCTTGAAGCGATTGAAAAGTGGTTGAAATTGATGAAAGTGGAAAAATTGAAAATTTTGGAAATTTTGATAATTTTAAAATTTTTCATAGCCTTAAGTATGCTAATTGGATACGAAAACCTAAAGTTTCAATCACTAGTAGGCTTCTTACCGGTAGTATACTAACTCAGTCCCTTGTCATGGTTGTCCCTTTAAGTTACATGAGAGTAGGTTTGACAAGTGTTTTTATAGAAAATGAGTTGAAAAGAGATGTCTATCTAGGGTTAACATGTTTTATTTGCATATGCTACATGTCGTCAACCTTTTAACCTTTTCTTGGTGAGATCTTGAGCCTGTAGATAGATAGGATACATTATATGATGAATTCAATTGTTGAGTGCAGGCTACATGTTGTTCTGTGTTAGAACTTGTGTGATTTGATATATGCTAAGATTGTGGGGTTGACATGTGCACGTACGTGATAAAGGAATTAGGATATCCATTACATTTTTGGTGTTTATGTTTTTGTGTTGTTATCCACCAATTTCGCTTAGTAAACCCTGTTGAGCCTAACTACCTTTCGTTTGTCCGCCATTGTTATTGTGAAAGACCGACCGTGATGATATTGTTACGAGAAGAAAGAAAAAAAAAGAAGAGAGAGAAAAAAAGAAAAAATATATATATGGGAAAATGAAAAAGAAAAGAACAAGAAGAAAAGTGTTGAATGTTGGTTTAGTTGTTGGGTAGAACTCAACCCAAGGTTTATGTTTAAATAAGTTATCACGGTTTGGTTATTGTGTGTGAGCCAATTAGAAAAGAAAAATAAACCAAAAATTTTTCCTACCTTCGCCTAAGCCCAAAACCGAAAAAGTCCTTTTGATATGTGCCATGTTAGATGATACAGTGGAGGTGTGATTGTCATACAAGCCTATGATTGCAAGATTCCATGTGTGTTTATTTGAGTGTTTATATACTAGCTCATTACACGCTAGTCCAGATATTAACCCGAGAGGAGAGTATATTGTGAGGGGTGTGTAGCATGTGTCTAAGTGTAAACATGTTAGTTTTAGATAGACAAGTCTTGAATTTTTAAGTTGCATGGTTTACTTGTCAGACTGTCAATCTTGAATGTGTTAGTCTATGGGACGGGTATGACTTGGGAACTTAACAGGTTGAATCGGTTGAGGGGTTTAGAGGTATTGTTGCTATGGTGATTAGTTCTAGTTGGTTTGCTTGAGGACAAGCAAAGGTAAGTGTGGGAATGTGATGGAGAGGGTGAAACCCAAGATTTAGATTGTGTAAATATTGCGTTTTAAGTGTGTTTATGCGTTTACTTGCTTAGAATGAGATTACTATGAGAATTCGGGTTTTTGCAGGTGAAACATGTAATTTTCAATGATTAAAGACAAAGTGGAACATTAAGTGATTAAATTCGCAGTTCATGATATGAGTTGGAAGTGTGTTCTGGTTATTTAAAGGCTTAAGGATGCAATTTATATGAAATAATGAAGTTCGAGGGCGATTTGGTAATCAATTGGAAGTTGTATTGTGCTCATATATGCAAGGAACTGGAAGAAGCAAAGTGCAGGGGCCTGTTTGTCATTTGATGAAAGTTGCTGGTGAAGAGAAAAAGGAGGATGTAGGTGCAACCGTAGCTTACGGTTGATAATATCCAGTGAAGAATTGACAAGAAGTTAGGAAACGTAGCTTACGGATGGTCGGTGCGGCGAAAGAACAATCAGCAAATGGCGACCGTAGCCTACGGTTCACTAACCATAGGTTACGATTGGGTGCAGATGTTGAAACAAAATTTAGAACCGTAGGTTACGGTTCGTAACCATAGCTTATGGTTGTTTTGATGGAAAAACGCAGAAAAAAGGGTACATTAGGGTTGTTTATTGTTGGTACTCATTATCTCCTCATCAAGGAACAACGGAGGCACTTCGAGGGCATCAAGACTCAGGCTTTTCACCACAATCCATCAAGATCCTTCACCGAATCATTCATCCGATCATGAATTCATCATCAATTCAAGCTTTTGTTGACTTTGTGGGCGAGATGAGCGGCTAAACTTTTATGGTTTCCTTCGGATGGAGGGTTTTGTAAGTTAGATAATACTATGTGTTTGCTATAATCGTTTTGACTTGGTGATCTAAACATTCGATGCTTTTCACCTTGATTTGATTTATTGGTTGTAAACAATTGCATTTTATTTAAACCTTGATTTCTATGCATTCAATTCCCGAGAGTTCTAGCAATTGGGATATATTTGTCATCAGATTAGGGTTAGTAATTGATAATCATTCAGTAACCTCCCGTTATGTATTGACCGGAGTACTTAGTCGTTGGTTATCAAAATTAGTTAATCAAGTTTAACACTTATGTCTATGTAGGTGTCACGATTAAACACATAGTTGAGGCTAACTGTAAAACCTGAAATCTGGAGGAACCATTTTCTCTCTTATTGATTTAAACCTCAAATTTTTGTTTGTTAATTTAGATAATTTTCATAAGTAATCAAACAGATTTTCCAATTTAGTAGTAGTTAATTAATACTTTTCATTATAACACTTTCCACAATCCTCCCTTGGTTCAATACCCTGCTTATTCTATACCAATAGTTTAAATAGGTTTTTGCATGTTCTTAACGACCGACATCAGAATTCAACCATAGGAGGATGTCAGTAACTAGGCAATGCCTTCATGTCCTGGCAAAGCAAGAAGCAAACTGTTGTATCTACTTCAACTGTAGAAGAAGAGTATATTGCTGCAACCTAATTTCTAGGCTGGGAATGTTGAATTTGGAATAATCAATCAATTTTAAAACTTAAAAAAATAACAATTTCTTTCAATTTCTCCAAACCAGTAGTTTTGCTAAAAAGAAAATGATACTTCTGGTCTATATCAGTAGTTTGCCAAAAGATTGGATTCTCATCTAGTAGTATCTAGTATTTTCACATCCAGTTGTTTCCACAACACATTTTGAGAACAACTATTTTCTCTATGTAGCAGTTCCACAGAAAGAACATAGGTATGGTATCTGATCTTTCAATTACTTTATCGAATTGGGCCCACTGTCACTGCCTACCTAAGGAAAACTCCCTTCCTATGGTAACCAAAGGCATAAACATTCCATAAACATAGCCCACTTACCCTCAAAAGAGCATGAGTGACACACATATTCACCCAACAAAACACAGGTATTACTTCTTCATACCCGATCTTAAATGTCCGCAGATAAGGCCTAAACTACTGGCCAAATTGTCTAACTTATGTCTATCTTTGCAACGACATTAGAAAAATTATTCATGAAGGATGAACATCTGAACATCATAAAAAGAGAAAATCTCACTCACAAATCAAAGAGATAATACTTCAGATAAAATGCTCCGTTGTTATAGAGTTCATATCCTAACCCACATGAAGAAGAGGTGAAATCCATCACAGGTATATCCTGTTCAATAGATTGCATGTGTGGCTTCTACTTTTCTAAATGATCTCACTAGATCACAGATTAACAATAGAAACATACGTAAGACCACCTTGTAGGCAACAACATTATGCATTCTATGAATGCCATATAAAAGTAGAAGTCCCCAGTATCAAGAAAAAAAAGACATCACAGTTTATCCCTGTAGTCGTTTCTACTTCATACAACGGATGATACAACCACCATGAGTCAGGTGAAAAATTCCTCGATTATTGTCTTATTCGTTTATGTGTTTTCATATTCAACCATTGTAATCCGAGATTTATAATCATAATGGAATTCATTTTATTTATTTATTTTCTCTCTCAATAATTGTTCAATCAAACGTGGGTGTTATTCATATAATCATCAAGGCATGTTTAAATCATTCGAGACCGACTTATGTTGGGTAAATTCGATATTCGAGACCCAATCAATCAACTATTGTGTCATACTATGTTTATAAATTACGTTGGAAATTCAAATTTATGCAAATAACAAAAAAGAAATACATACAACAAACAAGCCCATAACATTAGGGCCAAAAAAAATATATATATTAATGTGCCAATTTTCAACTTTCCATATTTCTTTCACCACATTAAACCCTAATTTCTCCCCTATAAACACCACACTCATTCTACCACTTTTCTTTGTTATTTCTCAAAGAATTCTTCCCCTTTGAAAGTGAGTTCCATCTCGTTTCACCTTCATCCCTTCATCTTGTTTTTCTTTGTGTTTTCATACTTCCCCATATTGGAGAAATCCTTATGGAATGGCACCAAATGTTTACCACGGTAAACAAAGATGATGCATCCCCAAAATAAGGACCAATCTTGGGTTTTCTCTTACATGTTTTTTTATTCTTTAATTATGTCATTTCCATCTAACATTACTAACCATGATCAGTTATTAAAATGCCTAACTTAATATTGTCTAACCCTTTATTATATGTCTAACATTACTAACCATGCTAAATTCTTTAATCATTCTAATAATCACTAACATTTTATTCATGCTACCAACCACTAACCTCTTTAATTTTGTTTCTAATTCATTTAATCTTACAAACATTTATATTAGACTAAATTCCTCACACTTGGACTTCTAGTGGGTGAAATAGTACCGACGAAATACACATAAATTAATAGTGTCCAAAGTAAGTGTTTAGTCAAGATAATATTTTTCTGTATTTTCATATATTATTATTATTATTATTATTATTATTCATTTCTTATTCAAATCTCATTCACATTCTAACTTCTAAATCCTTGTACTTACACACCATGTTCATCCTTGTAAGGACAATTTGGTTCCTCAACCTCCCAAGACGATCATCTCACGTTTGTAGAAACCACTTGCAAAACCGTGAGTATACTTGATCCCGTTTTCCGTTTATTACACTTTGGGTGCAACATGTACACATTATACAAATCACAAAATCACTATTAAAATTGTTATAATCACACTCTATCCATTTAAACATGAGGCTTGTATTATCCTTGTTATCTCGCAAGCTATGTATACTTGTGTCTATATGCTCATTAACTTTGCTAGCCTACCTTAACAATTATAGCACTATAGGATTAACGCACCGCTCGTTTTTCTTGTGGTATTGTTAAGTAATCTATTTTACACCTTTGTCATTTCGGCGACAATGGTAATCACGATTGCGTTAAACTCTGGTTTGACATATAGTTTGCACTTGTTAGTATGTTAGTAACATCATATGCAAATTATCATGTTGGATATGAGCAAACTTTTTTACTATTATGCTATTTAATCAAACTTGTATACTCGCCAACTTTTTTTTATTATTATTTTAATACATATTGTAGGACACCAGTTGATGCTTGATGAAGAAACATACTTAGGTTGGGTTTTGAAACACACCTATATTTTGAATCTTATTTCTGCTTCATGTTGATTGTTATTTGAACTTGATGCATTTCCCTTTTCAAACAATGTATTTCCATTTAGTATTTAAGAAATTTTGATTAATTAAATATTGTCACATTTAGTGTTATGAAGTCTCTTGCAATCTTGTTTTCGTCTCACTTCGATGTATCCGCCATCAGTTGGGGTGTGACAGATTGGTGTCAGAGCTATAACAATAGGGAGTTAGGAAAATTGCTATGCTCTTGACCTAGTCTATAGTTTAGGAAACATGTTAACCATTTTTGCTTACGCTTAAAACAACTTGAATTCTCCCTTAATTGCTTCTTATCTATTTCTTTTGGTCTCAAATATACATGCCTTTCCTAAGGCAAAACACAATACACATGTGAAGACTTAAAGACACTCTTATCCCTCAATCGAAACGACTCACCAAAGTAGGGGTTAGTCCCACACTTGGTGATGACTTTCAATCCGCCTTACATGTTGTTTTCACGAAAATTCACCATCAAGTTTGGAGTGATATCCATATCTTGATGGAGAATTTCCCTTTCATATTCTAGTTGTCCCTTATCGACGATTCGAAATTTATTTTCTTGCTTCGTCTGTAAGTACCAACCACACTAGGGTACAATATTACCAAGTTAGGGGTGAAACTGGCATCTTGATAACTAGTCCCCCTCTTCAATTTTCATCTCGCCGAAGTCTCGAATCCTCGATTGACTAGGGACATGTAGTAACTGGAAGGGTGAACACCGTTAACCGCTCCTCGGTGCTAAAGCATGTTTCCCTAACTCAAAAGGTTTTCAACCATAATGGAAAAGTCTTAGTCTCGTTCCGAGACATTCCACGTTTTACATTAAATCCCTTTTATGTCATATCAATTTTAATGTGTTTTACATTTGACACGCTGATGTGTTCAAAATACAACATATAAATTAAATCAAATGAGGCATAAAATCAACCCTTTTCTAGTACTAAATTGGAAAAATCTCGCGTTTTTGTTCCTTTTGAATAAACATGGTTAAATGAGCTTAAAAGAACAAAAGAAGTAAAAAGACAGCAAAAACCAACATAAAATGATATAAAGAAGGATTGGCTAGCTTGCCGAGCCCCCATCCACATCCAAACCCAAGAAATAACAAAGACAGAATCTCTGGTACGGGACCGTGCTCACCTAGCACGGGCCATGCCCATTGGGAATTTACTGCAGTAGAAAAAGACAATGACAAAAGACAAAAATTAAGCTCAACATGGGGTCGTGCTAAAGTAACATGAGGCGTGGTCAACTCTTAGATTTCCAGAATCTGAAGAAGTATAGCAAGTACATTGGCCACGGGCCGTGCCGTTGACACACGGGGCCGTGTTAGTACAAGTATGACACTACAGTTAATGTAGAAAAGAGTGACTGGTGACCACGGGGCCGTTCCAGGTGGGCACGGGCCGTGTTGGATTTTCTGTTTTCAGCTATACATATGGATGCTTGGTTCCACTTCAACTCATCCCTTGGCAAACCACTTCTCTCTCACGTGCCACCACTCCACCACCACTACAACATCATCTTCCACCACCATCATCCACTTTGCGTATTTAAAGTGTGTGTGTAGTCTCAGGATCCAAGAATGATCGTAAGAATCTTAGTCAAACAAAGGCCATGCTTGGCTAAATCTTACATCACTAGGTGAAGACTTTTCTTTTATGTATTTTTTTTATGATTTCCAATCTTTGGCTACTTTTTAATTGGGTATGTATTAATGACTTTAATAATTGTTTTTTATATATTGAAGGCGAACTTATTCAAATAATCTTCACATGTTCATTTACTCAACATGTTCATGTCTTTATAGTCTATATAAAGCATGTTAATTAACCCGGAAGGGAGAATAGAAGGGTGGTTTGGGTAATTCTATGTCTCGTTCAGTGTATAGATCCTGCGGGAACCTGGTTCAAGCCTAGTAACACCACGAGTCGGAGCAGGCATTACGCACCACGGGAGAGGTGCAAAAAGCTTGAATCCCTTATTCTTAACTACTATTAAAACTTTAAACCAACCCCGCGAGGACTGTATCCCTGCTGACTCTGACCAACGGGTTGTGGGTGATCGCCACCTTTTACGAGGGGTCCACCACATTTTGCATTAATAACTTACTTAATTATCTTTCAATATTCCGACCTAGTGGGATTGTATCCTTGCTGACTCAAACCACTAGGTTGAAGGTAACGCCGCCTCCAAAAGCGGGGCCTACTACTATAACTAAAATAATCTCTTAAAATGCCTAAAGTGCGGAAATCATCAAAAGGGTACATGAAAAATAAGTTGGATCTAAGTGATTCTTTCTTGTCTACCATTTTTATTTTATTTTTATTTTCTGTTTTTATCTTTTTATTAGCTTAAAAATCTTTTCTCAAAAATTGGTTCGATTAGTCGTTAACGATAAGCTGGTACTAAAAGTTCTTGTGTCCTTAGACTACCTCGGTATCTTGCCATCACTATACTATGTCCGCAATGGGTATACTTTGCCTAGCATGTGTGTAGAGTGATAGTAGAATATCGTGTTTTATAAATTTAAAACTTGAAATCGGCGAGTAAAAAGAGCTAAAAATATAACTAAAAATATATACACCCGCACGCACGTCACACGCTTTTCATTTTAACGTTGAAGGCACGAATCGCACATTGCTCGTAATCTCAAACAATAATAATCCTTTGTGAACAAAATTTATACTCTTTTCGACAATATTTGTGATTATGCAATGTGGATTCTCGTTATGCTTATGTGAACTACTTGAAACTTATGTGCTACGTGACATATTCTATGTTGAATTATGCAAACTAACTTTTTCAAAAACATTATGATCATGTCTCATCATTTCCCCTTGTTTCGATCTTTTAGATGTCTTCTAGCCGTCTCTCCAAATCAAAGAGAGGTTCAAAGTCGAGCTCCAACAAGAAGATGCTTGCATTCATGGCCAAGCAAATGACAAAGTGTTATACCTATAGCCATTTAGTCGGAACTCGGAACCATACTATCAACTACCACCCAACTAACCTACTATTATCATTCCAACAGTTGACCCAATGCCTACACTTGCTCTAGACTAAGTAACCCAACTTATAATTGCCAACACCAACAAAGTTGATTATTTATAAGTTCAGCGGTCGTCAAATATTTCCAAAGCCTAATTTTTTCATAAACGACAAGCATAACCTTTCTCACCTTCTATAAAAATACCCCTAAGGTAACTTATTCATCGTCTAAAATTTTTCTCAAACACCTAACAATGCTAACGCTTAGTTTTGGGTCTAAACGTGTGGGCAAAAATTCACGAAATCAGACAGCCTACAACCCATATCAGTCAAAAATTCCAACAGAAGTGACACTTTTATGAAACTTAAGCCTTCAATTTTCAATTTTTATCTCAAGAAAACTCAATCCTATCACCCCCTAATGGAAACAAGTTTGATACTCCAACTTCACTCTACTTTATTCCAAACTTTTTATGATCACGACATTCGATGCATTCAAACATTACATATTAGTCTTACATATGATTATTATTACAAATACTCATACATTCATTATTGCATGTTAGTTTTATACATGTTTATCATTATTCATACTTAAACTCATACATTTGACAATACATGATAGTCCTATATATACTTGTCACTACACATACTCGAAATTATGCATTTTAAATTACACGATTAGTTTTATAAATGTTGTCCTTACGCATACTTGTATACAATCACATATACACGTGCTTGGTAATTCCAATATATAAGTGTTCCTACCATGTTAACAAAAGTAACGTAAAACATGCCATGTGAAGTTCGATGTTATTTGGACACTGCTTTTACTAAACAATATTATCAATCGAACAAAACTTCTTATTTCATGATCTCATCCCGTTTGTTTTACGTCACAAGTATTCTCGGTAACACAACATTTTTCCTTTTGTCTTATGATCTCCAATACTACATTCCATCATAACCAAGCATTGAGGTTTTACTCAATACTCAAACCTTGCTCAACCTTAGAAGTATATATATATATATATATATATATATGATAAGGATCATGTGAGAAGTAGTAGGCTATTTGAGAAAGTTGGGAAGCATTCTGGACCACACATTTTCCCTAAGCAAAAAAATGCAAAACAAATGTAAAAAAAATGCAAAAATTTTTTGTTTTTTTTTTGGAAAAATCGCTGCTCTTTCTTTAAGGATTTAATTTTTTATTTTTTTTTAAATTTTTTTTTTTGGGATTTATACATATATGTATATTGTCAATTATACATATATGTATATACATGTTTAAAATTGAAAAATAAGTGTTATTTAGGGTTTAGCATTAGTATTTAAGGTTTAGCATTAGGGTTTAGGGTTTAGCTTTATGGTTTAGGGTTTAGCTTTAGGGTTTAGTAATAGTATTTAGGGTTTAGCATTAGGGTTTATCATTAGGGTTTAGCATTAGGGTTTAGCATTAGGGTTTAGCTTTTGGGTTTAGCTTTTAGGTTTAGCATTAGGGTTTAGCTTTAACTTTTGGGTTTAGCTTTATCTTTAGGGTTTGCATTATGGTTTAGCATTAAGGGTTTAGCTTTAGGGTTTAGTTTTAGCTTTAGGGTTTAGCATTAGGGTTTAGCTTTAGGGTTTAGAATTAGGGTTAGCTTTAGGGTTTAGCATTAGGGTTAGAATTAGGGTTTTGCTTTAGGGTTTAGGGTTTAGCATTAAGATTGAGCTTTAGTGTTTATGGTATAAGGTTTAGGATTTATAACACATATTTTTTTAATTTTAAACATGTATATACATATATGTATAATTGACAATATACATATATGTATAGTTAAAAGATTAACAATATACACATGTGTATAAATCCCAAAAAAAAATTAAAAAAAAATAAAAATTAAAAATTAAATCCTTAAAGAAAAAACAGCGATTTTTTCAAAAAAAAAAAAAAATTGCATTTTTTTCACCTTTTTTTGCATTTTTTGCTTAGGGAAAATGTGTGGCCCAAATTGCTTCTCATGTTTCTCAAATATAGTGGACTTCTCTTAGGATCCCTACCATATATATATATATATTTATATATATGTATATATATGTATTTATATATATGTATATATATATATATATATATATATATATATATATATATATATATATATATATAGGTACGGGATCAGGAGAGAACGCCCAAAAGTGTGAGAACAGTGAGAACGCACCTTGGGCCAACACTTGGCGCGGGACATGATCAGGGTCCGAGGGGTTTTTTTGTCTTTTTAATATTCTTCTTTTTTCCCGATTTTCGCGGGTGACATGCTTCTTCATTTTTGGCGTTAACTAGAATCATTAATTACTTGCCGTTTTACTGTTTTTCCCGATTTCTTCTCGTTGAATTAGTTCTTTTTGTGTCACATAGTTAATTTTTTTGGCGTTATGTGTCACACCCCAAAAACGTCGCAGCGGAATTAAAAACGGAGTGGTGACAGAAGTTGGTGCCCATTTCTATCTTGATGTTTGATGCATTATAGTGTTGGACATATTACTTATTTAAAACATAGATTTTAGACTTAACGTCCCAAAACACGACATAACCATGACAAGATAAAGTTGTCTTTAATCCTCACGGATCTTATTACATTGTCCCAGAAAGTTTAAAAGTCACTCCAACATTTTAAGTGACAAAAATGTTGGTCCCTCGTATAGGATCTATTCGTCATGAACTTAAATGAATCGACTTTGACTAATGTGCGGAATGCATTTGTTCAAATCACAGATGTACGACAAAGTATTCAACGCTTAAACACCATCTGATCTTTATATTCAACTGTTATGAAAGTACAAAAGCGCCTGTAGAAGTCAGACTTGACAGAGTTCTCTCTAGAGTCAAAAGTTCTAAATGACATACCGTGACCGGGTATTTATAGGTAACTCAGGAACATGGTTAGTGCTGACCGTACGGATGACACTGCTGTCCGAACAGATGAGTGCTGACTGATCGGATGGCATGGCTGCTGACCGAACGATTGACAGTGCTGTCTGTTCAGATTGCCCATCCGATCGGATGACACTGGTCAACTAAGTCAACACTTTACAATCCAGTCCCGTTTCCTGAGTTGTCGTTCTATCTTACATACATACATACATAATTGTTCACAAATGACATAAACATACAAAATATGACTAACTGCTGACGGAAGCTACAGACGTATGAACTAACAGACTCCACCTCGGATGTAGCTATAGTTCCTTCCATCATAGTCTTCAATTCTTCCTGTTGCGCCTTCGTTCTCGCACTCTCTGTCTTCTCAATTCATCCTTTTCCTCTAACATTCGTCGCCTTATATTCCTTCCCTCATCAATCCACCATTTCCTATAAACTGGATCACCATCACGCTTCCGATCCCATTTGGGAATCTTGTTTTCCTCTTTCTCAATTGGCGTTTGATCTGTTGGAGGCACCTTTCCCATCTTGCACTTGCCAAGCTCAGCTGCTCTTTCAGCAATCCTTTTAAACTTTTGTTCTCGCTTGTACCTTTTCAGGAATTCATCAATCTCAAGATCTCTCCATTTCGTCTTCTAATATCTTCCTGAGTTGATGTCTTGGGCAAAACATACATCCACGATCGTTTGATACTACAACGCTTATTCTTTGTCTCTCTTCTCATATACAATCTTGTTGTAGAACAAGCAGTCGATATCCTTTTTCTAACAATTAACAAGCCACATTGGATCCAGAATACTTATTCTTCGTGACTTACCAGTGGACTTGTCGTACAGAGAGATTACTGCCTCAGCCGTCGTTTCATTGTACAACCAACCTTCGAATAGATCGTGAAAATCTTCCTCAAAAGCTCCGAGAGGCATATTCTTCAAACATCTGGGAGGCTTGATATCTAACGTTATATCTTTCTCTCCGTTCTCCAATATTGTGACAATTTGCTTTGGTCTTTGATGCTCTCAGTCAGGATATCCAACCTTGGCCTGCTGCTTTATGTAGTCCCACAAATGTTGATCATGTACTTTCACCTCCAGTCCATAATAGAACTGCTTAATGTTCTTTGTCTTTACCAACTCATCTACATCCCACCACAGGAGGGTTTTGATGTCTAACAGGAACTCAAAATACTGTACCCCCTGTTCCCGTCTGATGGCGTAGACCTGTAGATCTTCCAGATAACCCCATGATAGGATGTCACCCCATGATATGTCTTTGTTGTGAGTGAAGAACTGAAGTGCCCTAAGAGTCTTCCTCTCTTTCGGCATTACTTTGAACCACTTTTTCCTTTCTTCAGCTAATCTTTCTCTTGGGATGGTTTCTGGAACACCTTCAGTAGTAACTTTTTCAACAATCTTTCTCCTGATTTCATCTTCATTTCGATCTTTGAACATTTCCACTAAAGAAGGAAATGTCTCATCAACTCCAGAATAGTGAAAATCAGTTTCTTCATCAGAGGAGTCTGAAGCATCTTCAACAATAACATCATTGTAGTGATCAGCTTCATGAGCATACCTAGGCTTGAATATGAGGCTTGAATACATCTTCAGATCAATCACAGAAGGATTTGTGAGAAATACCTGATCAATGTGCTGTTTTCCAGATGTGGAGGCTTCTTGGTGATCATCATCCTCTTGTTCATTGATCTTATCATTAAAAAATTCTTCAATTTTCTGTTTAACATTAGGATTCTCAACCTGCAATCCCGATTCTCTTGTTCGTTGATCTTATCATTAAAAAATTCTTCAATTTTCTGTTTAACATTAGGATTCTCAACCTGCAATCCCGATGAACCTTGATCATCATCATCATTCTTCTTATCATCATTATCATCTTTCTTTTCAGACTTATCATCGTCATTTTCATCTTCATCTTCTTCATCATCACCACCAAGGATTTCCAAATCAGAATCACTATCCAAAATTTCTCCACAAGCTCTCTTTGCTTCTTTTCGCCTTTCATCAATCTTTACTCTGTGAACAATCTCTTTGATGCTATAAGGCACTGAGGATGTTTCACCAACAAGAATAAACTGTTGTGTCTTCCATTCTAACATCAACATTTCTTTTGCCTTCTTTTTCTTCTGAATAGCACCAACTCGGCGAATAATTTCATAAGGATCAAAGGATAGAGAAGACTCACCAACCAACATGAAGTCTTGACCTTGCTCATTATTAACATCTTCAGAATCTTGTTCTTGAACATTTTAAACATCTTGTTCTTGAACATTTTCAATATCTAGTTCTTGAACATTTTCAACATCATCCATTTCAATGTCTTCTTGAGTTGAAGATTCTCCAGCTTCAGGTTAACTTGACGAACCAAGAACTTCCTCAAACACGCCCTTTCTTCTTTCAGTTGCCTCTTGAGCTAGCAGTCTTTCTCTTTTAATTCTTCTTTCCTCAGCTCTCTTAACTTCAAGATCATTGAAAGAAGCATGAACATCTATCTTCAGGTGACTTTCCATGACCGCATATAACATGTTGAGCTGATTGTCTTTCATCACTTTATCGGCTTTCATATCTTCCATTTCTAACTTTATCACCTTCATTTCGTTCGATGAAGCTTCACTCATTTCACTTAGAAGCCGATTTAGTGTCTGATTCACGTCTTGCAGATTCTTTATCTTTACATTCAATGTAGCAATCTCTTCTGTCAAGAGTTCGAACACTTTAGAGTTATCATGAACATCATTCTTCATTTTGTTTATTGTTTCTTCTTGATCTATCAAAACCATTCTAGCTTCATCATGAGCTTTCGTCAACTGTTCAATCTGTCCTTTAAAAACATCACGCTCTGATTCAGCTTTAGCTTTAGCTTTTTCAAGATCAGCAACTTTCTTTACCAATACTTTTACGGATTCATTGTTGAACACAACAAAGTCATCTCCGAAGTTTAAATCTTCTAAAGGATCTCCTGAGGCAGGTGGAAGATTTCCAAACAAATCATTTGTAGTTTTGGGGTGTGAAGACTCTGGAATCTCAATATTTTCTGGTATTGGTGGAAATTGAGAAGTATAATCTCTAACTTCAGTCACTTCAACATAATCATCATGACCAGCTTTCTTATCAACTTCAATAACATTTTGTACTTGAATCTCTGGAGCTTTTGGAGCTTCAACACTTTGAGCTTTTTCTGCTTCTGTTTCTTTAGGTGTTTCTACATGCCTTTCTTTCTTTCCATCTTTGTCTTTCAGTAATTCAGCACCAAATTTCTTAGCCCGTACTCTCCTCGGAATTACTCCGGCTTGAACAGCTTTACGCTTCGCCCTTTGTTTCTTTGGCTCATCAGGTATATAGGTAGAGTCTTCTTCATCCGATGCTTTCTGCTTCTTTGTAGGCTTTTTCTTCAGCTGTGCTTTACCTCTACCAAGTGTTGTTCGGTCGAGCTCTGATTCGGACTCAGTAGCCTCAGAATCATCTTCACTTGAATCATCTTGTGCAACATCCTCAGGCTCTGTAACTTTGATACCTTCAGCTTGAACACTTGAGCTTTGTTCTTTCTGTGCAGCAACTTCCTCATTCTTTTTTATATAGCTTTCAAGTGAATGTTTCAATAACCCAGCTCCTTGTTGAATAACTTCTGATGGTTCCAGCACTGTTTCATCAATTAATCTTTGCTGTGGTTCTACAGATTGCCCTGCAAAACAGACATTAAGAAAGACATTAGAAACATTTAACAGTTTTAAAATTCTAACTGCCTTATGACTCCCCCTTTTACTATACCCTTTACTACAATCTTAGGAATAGAAACTGTAGGAGACGTCTTCGGCGTTCTTTTTCTCTTTCCATCTCTCTCAACCCACCATCTGGTTTTCTTTTCAACCAACAAACTCATCTTCTCATCCTCGTTATCAGAATCACTCTTTTCATGTCTCCATTTATCATTTTCTGGAGCAACATATGCTGGCCTGCTGATTCTGCATATCATCCCTTTAACTCTTTCATCATCTCCTTTGGTCACTCTTGCTATTGTATCAGTTGTCATATTCCTCAGATCCATAATATCATTTCTATTTTTCGCAATATCCTTGAAGTGATCACTGATCATCATCATGATGAAACGTGGATACATGATATATCTTTCATCTCCAGCCTTGATATTTTCTTTCATGTATTCAAAAATTACTTGGGAAACATTATAAGGCTTGTTCAGCACCAAACTAGTGACTATGTTCATGATGTAATCGGATGTCTCATCATATGCTCCTTTCCTGTGAGATAAAGAGTGTACCACACAGTGCATCATAAACCCGTAAGCACTGGAAAAGTTTGTTTTTAACATCCTTCCATTGATATTGCCAGTAAATCCCATTCTGCACCACATTCCTTTGGCTAGACGTTCGGGAATGATGGTCGGATCATTGTCACTATCACCTAAGTCTAAGACTCTTCTTAGATCTCCTACATTAAACTTCATCTGCAAATCTATATCTTTTCCTTTCTCATCCTTCTTTCGTATAGCATAATAGATTGACTTATCAGATTCTTCATATCTTGCTGCATTCCAGAAAGTTCTTACATGGGATTCATACATGACGGTTTTGTCTGTTAAAGCTTTCCCAATTCTGCTCTCTCTTAGAAATTTAGCTATCACTTCAACCACAGTATTCTCTGTATTTGCTGTATCTAGCAAGCAATAGATGTTATGATCCTTGTCCCAGTCTTTTCCTTTTCCCTGCCAAAATATTTATTTTAAATCATTATGCACAAGGTTCGGGACATAAAGAGAGATGATGAAAATTTTTGAAAAATTCAAAAAAATTTCTAACACATGGGATACTTTCTATGAGATAGTACTGATAGATCGGATGGTTGTCCGATCGGATGTCATTGCTATCCGATTTGGATGGCCTTTCTTGTGTAATGAATAAAGTCAATGTGGTTAACAATAATTGAAAAGGATGACCGCTCGATCGGATTGCTATCCGTTCGAGTTTCCACTCGAATCATGTGATATGCAAAAGAATTTCCTTTGACCAGTTGACTAGATGAGATAATGTTTTGAATCGGATGACTACCCGATCAGATTGCTGTCCGAACGAGTTGCCACAAGGCTTTTGTCTTTTAGTGGCTTTCCGAATGGATTGCAATGTTGTCCGAATGGATTGCCACTTTGCACATATCTCAAGTCATGATAAGAAGGCTGTCGAACGGATGACAATGCAGTCCGCACGGATTGCCAAAATTTTCAAGAAGGCATCAATTTCAACATATTGTTGTGAATAAGATGGCTGTCCGAACGGTTTACAAGGCTGTCCGAACGGTTAGCAATATTATCCGAGCAGTTAGCAATGCTGTCCGAGCAGATTACCATCCTATTCATGACATGTGATGAACAGAAACAAAATGAAACTTGGAATAAACTGTCAAAGAAACAAACAAATTTATCACTTAAGGCACAGATTCCTAATCACCAACTCTTAGAAAATTTTCAACAATAACATGTATAAAATCTGGTGGCTGTCCGTTGGGACTGCTGTCCGTTCGGCCAACACCTCGTTCAAAGAATATTCAAGGACAAACATGAACATGAAAATCTTCTCAGTCAAATCATCAAATTGATCATAGATCTATGTAGAGAATCTCATCTCGATCAAAACCCTATGTTCATTGTGTTCTATCTTGGTCTATACAGAGACTAATTTGATATCTAAAGTACCGACTACCGACATGTTGTAATCCTTAAATCTACACATTTAAATCATGTTATTTCACAAATTAAACCGGCAAAACTGTAGATCTAACCCTCGTGATCAAAACCTACTGTTCAGATTTCATCAAAACATCATGAATCTTCCTAGATCTACCATTTAAGGCTCCGAACAGTGACGTTACACATGAACGGATAATAAACATCAAGATTTTAACAGATTTGAGCATGAAAAACATACCTTTGCCATTATGAACGATGAGCAAGCCAACGATCTAATGAACTTGTGCAAAGAGAATCCAGTGAATTAAAGATCAGAGAAAAAGTTTGAGAGTATAGAGGTTGGTCGTTCGAACGAGTGAAAGTGCTGACTGAACCTTTGACCCTCTATTTATATTTGTGTCTTGAATCGGATTGCTATCCGATCGAACAGCTGCTCGTACGGAGTGCCGCCCGAGCCAAGTTCACCACTTTGATTCTCATTTGTTTGACCTTTTGATTTTGATCTTTTGTTGTTTTTATCAGTTTTTAATAATCCACTTAAGTATCCAGGTCCAAGTTAATGACCCTGGGTACTTAATTTACCTACCAAGTCCAACTTAATGACCTTGGTTGACCCGAAACAAAGCACACTGACATTTTGTTTAAACTTTTTCAAACATTTTTCTGAAAATTACAAGTTTCAAATTAATGAACTTTCTTTCACTTTTCATTTTGTAAGGTTTAACATGATAAGCTCCTAACTCATCTGTCCATCTCAGAAACTTCCTACATCTGGTTCAAACTGCGAGTCTGAAGATCAGCTTTCCGCTTTGGATTGTCGATAAAACAAAACAGAAATGTAAAATCTTTTTGGATTTAAGAAAGTTTCTAGACTAGAAAGCTATGAAATCTTTTTGAGTTTTGAATGTTAAACAGAAATGAAATGCAGTAAATGTAAACTATTTATAAACATATTTTTGGTGAGCGTGTTAGGGAATCATATCAGCTACCGACAAGCTACAAGTACCATTAAGCTTTGATTTCATACTCAGAATTAAACATGTAGGATCGAGAGTCGTTCTAAACGAGTCTATCAGAAGAGTTCTCGTCAATACGAAAGGCGGAATTCAGTAGTATCGATGTTGTTTCAGCTGATTTGCACAAGAAACACTTTAAACTATCTCTTATATTGATAACAAAACATTTTACAGGCTGGAGATACTTCGGCAGCACTTCGGCACCAGAATCGGATTCTTACAAATGAATTGAATCAAGACACTATATATAGGCCTAGCTATTTCGCACGGAATGGTTCAAACGAAATGACCACAATCATTTTGTACGAAATGACCACAGTCATTTCGTATGAAATGGAACTTTCTATTTCGTGCGAAATGGCCTTTCCTACACATTTCTCATTCTTCGTGCCCTGATTAATCTAATCTAATACATGACTCGATAAAAGATGAAGTCGACAGACATATGCACCAACAGACTCCCCCTTGGATGTCGACGAGTCTTCAGTACTAATATTCAGAAAGTCGAGTCTTCAATCTTTATCAGTCTTCATGTGCTTTCCAATAGTATCTGACAGTGTAAACGTCCTCAATCTCTATCTCTATCTATCATCAACTAACCTTCTTCTTAGATGTAGATCTAATCTTTAATGTCAGAATTTCAACCTAGCTTTTGAGCTTTCTAATTCTCTTGATCAGATCTCTTGATTCCTTACGTTCTTCAGCATCAGCAACTTGCATGAACTTTAGGATCAAACTTGATTCTTGCATCTTCAGACTCTCTCTTGATATCCTCAAACTCCCCCTTTCAATAAGCTGGGATCACAGTCTGAAATAATTCTTGTTCCAAGATCAAGACCTGGCTTTCATTTAGCTAAAGCTTTATGTGAAAAGTCTTCAGAAATCAGAACCTAGCTGCTTCTGCCTGCACAAACTCTACCTCACAATAAATTTCACAAATTTAACAATTTGACAAATATATATACCACTTGTAGAATCAATCTCAAAAATGATTTAACATTTATAAATTCAAAAGACCACTTGTAAGAAAAACTTTTTCAAATACATTTTCCCAAACCTGTTCATCATGTTTAGCACTCGTAATTTTGAAAATCAACTCTCCAACATCAGTTGTCGAAAATCTTTTTGTATTTTCAAATTTATGCTAAAACACTCCGAAAATCTTTTTGGATTTACAAAAAATATTTTTGTGAGTTTGTGTAAGAGGATCACATAAGTTTTGAGACAAATCACCAACACCGTTAAGCTATAAACATTTTAAGTTCTAAACGACTCACTTAGATTGTCAGTATTCTGATCCACTTAAATTTTCACACAAAGTTCAACTGTTTCGAGATACGAGATTAATGTTTTAGAGACATAAACTTATTCGCATGTCCCACCTCAGAATATACTCTTGTATCCAGATCCCAATATTCAGTCTTACAGGTGAGTATACCTAGATGATATTTGTAAAGGGTAAAATGCGAGGGCCATGAGAGCTCAGGCTATTGCTTCTACAAAATCAGAGAGATGATGGCTTTCACTTTAGGTGTGTTCCCTTTAGAGAATCTTTTCTTCAACAACACATGATTAGCATTTTGCAATGTTTCATCATTTTTATGCTGAGGGTGGTGCTATTATTTCAAGCAAGCGAAAAGTATTATACGGGGACTAGGCCATTGCTTCCTCAAAATCAAAAGTCCCGGGATAATACCCCAGATATCACTAAGCATAAAGACCTAGTATCTCAGAAAGAGGGATATTTCAAACAAGATTTCGGGGGTTACCCATATATCCGAGAGATGTTCCCCACAAAATAGGTAAGTTTGATATTTAGGTTTATATCTCGACACAATCTACTAAATGTGCAAAAACCTACTGGCATATCATCAGTGAGACCGTTTTTCACATTTTGACTTTCCAATTCTTTAGCATGCTGTGATAGTCCACTGATGTACTATCATTTCCTCTTTTTCACAAAAAAAACTCGTTTTTGATTTTATCATGTTTTTGACTTTTCAAATTTTCAAATGTTTTTGGATTTTCTGAAAATTTTTACTCCCCCTAAAATGCAAAAGCATTTAAAAGAAATTTTGAAAACAAACTGTACACAAAAATGACAACTATTGTGAATTGCTTCAAATCGCCATCCACTTGGCATAAACAATTAGAACTTTCCCTAACAACAAAACATTTTCCCATTATGATTTCAAAACACTTAAGTTTGTTTTAATCAAATGGTTTTTCCGGAAAATAAGTTTTGTTGATTTTACCACTTGTAGGAATGGGGTTTAGATCATCACTTTGTTTTCTCAACCACTTGAATGAAATTTAAATCAAGTTCAACTTAATGACCTTGATTAACCACTTGTAGGTGAAAACCTTCTTTAACCACTTATAGGTTCTCATCACCAATATCAATTGTAACACAAAATATAACAATTTTCAAGAAAACTACCACTTGTAAGTTTACCAAACAAACATTTTCAAGAATGATGCCGATTCCTGCTCCACAATTACCAACTTGGGAACTCCGGAAAGTCCAGAATTTAATCATGATAGGTTCTATCCCAGTTGCCAACCTGGGATGACCCATCTTCACCTGGTTTCTTAGTTTTCTTCTCATAAAATTCCTTTACCCCTTTGACCTTCCCGTCAATCATTTTTCCAAAAATATTTTGAACTTTGGGGCTAAAGACTTATTCAACATTAAAATCTTTCTTTTCAGAAAAAAATTGATTTGAAATTTCAATTTTTCCAACTTTTTGTCTAAAATTTTCAGCCCTTAATGGTGGAAAATTTGCATCATCCATTGGCGGAACCGAATTTTCACCCTTTTTCTCAACCTGTGGCTCCTCTGATTTTATGGAATCAGATTCATCGCCAGAAAATAACTTCTCTGATTTTGTTGAATCAGAATCATTGCTAGAACTCTCATCAGATTTCTTAACAACCCACTTGTGGTTGTCAAGATTCACTTTTCTTCTGTAAAAACTTTTTAAACACTCACCAACTTCAAACTTTGAATTTTTTAAAACTTTAAATTGTTTGGTTGGTGGTTCATTCTCAACCATCTTTTCTTTCAGTTTAACAGAAACTCCCTGTTTTGTTTGGATTGCCTTTGGACAATTCCTAGCAATATGACCAATTATTTTGCCTTGAAAACAGGTTCTCGTTTCCTTTTTCTGAGCAACTTCCTTCTTCATTTCTTCTTGATTTTTAGCAAGGAATTCTTTGTTTGTCTGCTTTCTAAACAATTGCTCTTTTTCTTCTTCGGATGATGTTCCTGAAACAAAAACAGTTTTTGGTTTATAAGTTTTCTCATTTTTATAATTTTTCGGTGGAATAAATCCAAGACCTTTCCTTTTGAAATTACCGTTATGGTTTGGTTTCTTTTGAAAACCAGAACCAGAACAGCAACACTTTTTCTTATTTAACCTTTGTTTATCTCTTGAGGTGTACTTTTTAGGTTTTTCAGCAAAATTTACATTTTTTTATTTCAGAAATATTAATTTCTGTTAATATGAAAACCTTTTTGATCACTCAAATTAGATTTTGATAACAGAAACTCTTTATTGTAAACCCGTTTGCCCTTTTTGACTGTTGGACTTGGCATTTTAGACTTTGATTCTGAATTTAACTCCGACTTTGACTTCTCGGTTTCATCTTTATCCAACACCTGATTGACCACTTTCTTTATTAATTCAGATTCATGATCAGTATCAGACGAAGTAAAAGTGACATCAATGTTGTCAGGCAAATTATCTGAAGACTCAGATTCCCATTGTAAATTTGTTGCCTTTATGACTCTCTCTGAATTAGGATTTCGTGGAGAATATCCATTTTCAAGCGGAGGCGAACACTTTGTATAACTGGCACTATGTTTCTTACCAGAATTCTTTTCTTCAGTATCCTCTTCTTCAAATGCCATCATGCCTTCAACTGTTGGATAAATCATGTCAATAACATAAGAAGTACATGAGTAACATTTTAACAACCTGTTAACCCTTTATGTTTCTATCCTCTGGATTTCTAGTTTCTGTTCCAGCACAACACATTTCTCAATGTAATTATTAACGATTTTCTGCTTTGTCATGAAAGCTCCTTGAAGTGTTTTCATAGCTGTTGCTTGTTCACTGCTTGATTGATTGTATTGATTCATAGCTTTGTTTAGAACTTCATAGGATTCTTTCAATCTGTTCATGTTATGAATCAAAGTACTGTTTTGTTTCTTCACTGCTTCACAGTTTTCACGTTTCACAGGAATCTTTTGTGCATCAGCTTCTGCTTCAACCATGAAAGCTGGAACTTCTTTTACCTTTTTCTTTATCACACGAACTTCTTCATCATCACTGTTAACTTGTTTTTTAACTTTCTTCTTTTTCACTTGAACTTTTCCATCATCACTGTCACTCTCCTCTAGCATTCTTAAGTGCTCTTCCATTCTTTTTGCATAATAATCATCATTATCACTATCTTTAGCAACTCGAGCAACAAAATCTTTATGATCTGAAGTTTTGTGAGGATCAAAATCATCCCAACTAAAAACTTTTGGAATCCGTTCATCATCTTGATCTATCAAACATGCATTACTATCAGCTGAAATATATTTGTCCAAGCTAAATTCTTTTGATGATCTTTCATTGACACAATAAGCTTTCTTTGATTCTTCAATTTCCTTCCTAGCATGTGCATTTTGTGACAATTGTTGTTGATGTGGCTATTGAGCAACTTGGTGATAAATTGCTTTTCGATAATAATCATTGTTATTGAAAGGATTTTGAACTCCACTTGCTTCGCAGTTTATGCATTCTCGCTTGAAATGCCCTTTTTCCCTGCAACGAAAACAAGTAACTTTAGATTTATCAAAACCTAAAGTAGAAACATTTGCATCACGAAAGTCATCTCTTCCTGTGATCTGCTTGAATTTCTCAGCTCTTCTTAACACACTCGCCAAACACCACTTTATATCCATTAACTCCATTTCCTCAGCATCAATCTGATCGTAATCCTCGTTTGTCAACATTGGATTTCCAATCCTTCCTGCAACTAAACTTCCATAAGATTCTACCATCACCAACAAAGATATATGACTTTTTGCGACTTCCTCAGAATAATTTTGATAATTATCAAGATTTAGCGCAATGTTACATTGTAGAACTTTGCCACTCGTTACTGTTGAAAACTTTGGATCGAATGATGGATATGAAGAAAATCCTGTTTTGTTGTTTGATCCCTGAGATGCTCCTCCAGAAGAACTTTTAGCGTTGAATGCAGTTTCGATCTTTGGTGACATGTTGGTCTTATCACTGATACCTCCTTTGTAATATAAACCAATATCTTGTTCACCATCAAAATCTTTCATTCTTGAGACCTTCTGTTGTTCCATCTCTTGAGCTTTAAGTTTTTCAATAAACTTTCCCAGTGTCAAATTTCCAAAATGTTTCTTATTTCTCAACATCATCAAGTACGTGCCCCAAACCTCATGTGGCAACGCATCAGCCAATTTTTCAATCAATTATTCATTTTCTTTTGTGATGCTCAACCTCTTCATATTAACTATAAAATTGCAATATCTTTCTAGGATCTGTGTGGTGCTTTCAGTTCTTAACCCACGAAATAGATCAAACTCTTTTTTCAAAAGTGATTTTTTGTTATTGATCATTTCTTTACTTCCAACAAATTTCGATTTTAATGTTTTCCAAATTGAATATGCACTTCCATTGTGTTGCAATAAAACCAAAATATCTTCTTTAACAACTTGATGCAATAGACTAGTCATCATTTTTTCATCTTTGTATTTCTTTTTATCTTGAGCACTTAGATTTTTAATAGCAATAACCTCTTCATCATCATTCACCGGTCTAACATATTTTGTTTCAACACATTCCCAAGCATCCAAGTAGTTTGCTTGAACCCAATTTTCGAATCGCTCATCCTATCCTTTATACTCCTCAATATTCATGAGCTTTGGCGGTTTTTGCATGGTGCCCGTTTCATTTTCTAACATTGTGTTCTGTGCAATAGTCATCGGAGTAGCAAATGCGTTGTAAAACTCTTCTTCCATGTTTCAGTATCAAAATTTTCACAAGATCACACTTTCAAACGTAATGAAAATCTTCACACGATATGAAACCTTCAAACGAAATGCCTTTTCAAACAAAATGGACCTCTTTCATGCGAAATGACTGATTTCGTACGGAATGGAACAACTTTCAAACGAAATGACAACTGGCGCGAAATGGGTGAATTCGTGCGAAATGGAACGTTGATTTCGTGCGAAATGAACTATGTTTTAAACGAAATGATCTTCTGAAACGAAATAAGTGATTTCGTACGAAATAGGATGACCAATTCGTGCGAAATGCTGCTGAGGTCATCAATCCGAACATGTTTTCAAGCGAAATGGTCAAAATGAACAAGATTTAGATTGATTTTAGGTCTAATTCTTTCAAGGTTTTGTTAAAACAGTATTTCGCTTATTATATTTGAAAATTAAGCTATGTTCTCCGTGAAAACTCAGTTAATTTTGAAAAGAAGGTGTAGAAATAAGAATTTGCAGCTGAAATGGTAAGAACTCTTCCTCCTGAGCTTTGATACCACTTGTAGGATCGAGAGTCGATCTAAACGAGTCTATCAGAAGAGTTCTCATCAATACGAAAGGCGGAATTCAGTCGTATTGATGTTGTTTCAGCTGATTTGCACAAGAAACACTTTAAACTATCTCTTATATTGATAACAAAACGTTTTACAGGCTGGAGATACTTCTGCAGCACTTCGACACCGGAATCAGATTCTTACAAATGAATTGAATCAAGACACTATATATAGGCCTAGCTATTTCACACGGAATGGTTCAAACGAAATGACCACAGTCATTTCGTACGAAATGGCCTTTCCTACACATTTCTTGTTCTTCGTGCCCTGATTAATCTAATCTAATACATGACTCGATACAAGACGAAGTCGACAGACATATGCACCAACAAAACAATTCGCTTAGATTGCCGATATACTAATCCTCTTAAGTTCTCACACAAATTTCAATCTGTTCAGGATACGAATTTAGTGTTTTAAGATCTTAACTTATACGCGTGTACCACCTCAGAATATACTCCCGTATCCAGACTGCTATATTCAGTCTTACAGGTGAGTGTACACTAATGATATCTGCAAGGGGTTAAATGCGATGCCATGAGAGCTCAGGCTATTGCTTCCGCAAAATCAAAGAGTTGATGGCTCGACTTTACGTGGGAACCCTTTGGGGATCTTCTTTTACAACAGCACATGATTAGCATTTTTCAATGTTTAATCATTTTTTATGCTGAGGGGGGGGGGGGGGGCTTTGAGAATAAGGTAGTGCAGAGTATTACACGAGGACTAGGCTATTGCTCCTACAAAATCAGAGGTCCTGGTATAATACCCCAGATATCATCATGTACAAAGACCTAGTATATCAGAAATAGAGCCTTTCAAACAGGATTTCAGGGGTTACCTGTATATCCGAGAGATGTTCCCCACGTAAAAGCAAGTTATGATTTAGGTTTATATCCCGAACAAACTTACAAAATGTGTAAAAACTTATCGGCATATCATCAGCGAGACTGCTTAATGCTTTTAAACTCTTTTTCGGTTTTTCTATTGTTTTTGGATTTTGAAATATCTCATGTTTTTGGTTTTTGAAAATTTGTATTGTTTTTGTATTTTCTGAAAATATAACCTATCTCCCCCTAAATACCAAAACATCTAAAAATTCGACAAACCATTGCAGATTGCTTTTCAACATCACCTACAGTGGTACCTTCATCTACGCCAATTATCCCCTCCGCAACCGACAAAAGCTTCATACCGTTAAGTTTCAAAAGATATTGAAAACGAGTTTTGTCAAACGCTTTGGTATGTAAGTCAGCTTTTTGTTCATCGGTGTGGATTTTTTCTATTCGTATCAACATCTTCTCAAAACAGTCTCGGATGAAGTGATGACGAATTTCAATGTGTTTTGTTTTAGCGTGATGAACATGATTTTTTGTTATGTTTATAGCTGCCTCATTATCAACAAAGATAGGGGAGTTCAGAAATTGCAAACCGTAGTCTCGCATCTGTTGCTGGATCCACAAGATCTGAGAGTAGCAGCTGCTAGCAGATACATACTCGGCTTCACATGTGGATAGAGCGATAGAGGTCTGCTTCTTACATTGCCAGGTGACCAATCGTGGTCCGAAGAACTGGCATCCCGCTGTTATTGACTTAGCGTTCACTTTGCAGCATCCGAAATCGGAATCAGAATATCCCTCAAGTGTGAAATCCCCTTCTTTTGGATACCACAACCCCAGTGATGGAGTTCCTTTCAGGTAGCGTAATATCCTTTTCACAATTAACATATGCGAGGCTCTGGGGCATGACTGAAACTGTGCTGCGAGGCAGGTTGGATACATAATATCCGGTCTTGATGCTGTCAAATACATCAGCGATCCGATCATGGAGCGATATAACGTTTTATCCACTTTATCTCCGGTGAGATCAGGGTTTATCCCATGGTTTGTCACTAATGGGGTGGACATTGGTGACATTCCTGACATCCCGAATTTCTCCAGAACATCATGAACATACTTTTTCTGATGTATGAATGTTCCCTCGGGTAGTTGATCAACCTGAAGCCCCAAGAAGAATTCATCTCACCCATTGATGACATTTCAAACTTCTGCTTCATTACGTTTTCAAAATCTTTGCAGAGTTGTTCATTTGTTTACCCGAAAATTATGTCATCCACGTAAATTTGAACTATCAGAAGATGGCCGTCGACTTCTTTTGTGAACAGAGTGGCGTCTACCTTTCCTCGGATGAAGTTGTTGGCTAACAGATGTTGAGACAGGGTCTCGTACCAGGCTCTCAGGGCCTGATGTAAGCCGTATAACGCCTTATCTAAGAGATAAACTTTTTCTTTGTGGATTGGGTCGGTGAAGCCCGGTGGCTGTCCGACATAAACCTCTTGTTTCACCTTGCAATAGAGAAATGCCGACTTCACATCTAGCTGAAAAACTTTAAATCCTTTCCAAGATGCAAATGCTAGGAAGATTCTGATTGCTTCAAGTGTAGCAACCGGAGCATACACTTCAGTGAAATCTATCCCCTCCTGCTGACTGAAACCTTGGACAACGTGTCGAGCTTTATTGCGAATAATAACTCCTCGATCATCCCTCTTACACTTAAACACCCACTTGGTGTTTATCTTCCTATGACCATCAGGCAGGTCCACCAATTTCCATACACCCAACTTCTCAAACTGACTTAGCTCCTCCTGCATAGCGTTAACCCAGGAATCTTCAGTTAGTGCTTCCTTGTACTTTTGCCGCTGAATCTGCCAAATGAAACATCTAAGTGAAAACTCAGTTTGTAAAGGAGCAACTGTAGAATAAAAACAAGTAAGGCCTTGGTCAATTTGTCGTCTGGTGCGGACGCCTGATTGCAACTCTCCAATGATTAACTCCTCTGGATGGTATGAAAGAGTTCTTGGCATCACCTCGCCTGGAACATCTACCTCACTTTCCATATTCGTAATGTTCTGGTTTGCGACTTGTTCACTGACTGGAATAGTTTGATCTTGAGACTGGATTTGCTCCCCCTCAGACTCTGAATCACCATGATCGAATGTTGGCCTTTCATCAAATTCTGAATTATCATTGATTCCCATCTGATTGATAGGAGCTTGTTCACTTTCTGAAGATGTCGGAGTTTGCATAAGATCATCATTTTCTCCAGCATTGCTTGGACCTGCTTCATCATCGTTCGAAGCTTGTCGTTGACGATTATAAGGTTTTGTTGGGAATCTTTCTTGTGATGTTTCATATTCTCTTAGAATATCCAACTCGTCATAAAACTCTGGTTCTTACTTTGTGTCGAATGAATCCCACAGAGTATCATAATTGAAGTGCCATGAGTCACCAGGATTCTAAGGTGGCATAGTATAACCTTGACACTCAACATTATGTGCTTCGATGATCCGCTTAAAGCTTGGAACGAAGACTCTTTTCAATGGGCTTGCATATCCCACAAATATACCTTCAATGCTCTTTGGACCGAATTTACCAAAAGGTTCTAGAACTGTGCAGGGAGACCCGAAGTGTTCCAAATACTTAAGGTTAGGTTTGCGGAGATTAATGAGCTCGAAAAACGTCTTGTTGAACTTCTTCACCGTAAGAACCCGGTTGAGCGTATAGCAAGCGGCTGACACTGCTTCTGCCTAGAAATTGACAGGTAGTTTTGAATCAGCAAGCATCGTCCTGGCCGTTTCAATCAGCGTCCTATTCTTTCTTTCTGCTACTCCATTTTGCTGCGGAGTGTATGGTGTGCTGAATTCTTGCAGTATACCTCTTTCATCATAATATACTTCCATTTTGTTGTTCTTAAACTTTGTACCATTGTCACTTCTTATTCTTCTAATACGAGTTTGGTACAAGTTTTCAATCTTTCTGAACATTGTTATCAAACTCCCAAAAGTTTCATCTTTTGTCTTCAGAAATGTTACCCACGAAAATCTCGAATAGTCGTTTGTGACAACTAAGCAGTAGAGATCACCAGTTATGCTTTTAACATTCACTGGACCAAAAAGATCCAAGTGAAGTCTCTCTAACGGTCTCGAGACTGAATTCATCTTCTTTCCAGAGTGAGATTTCTTTCGCTGTTTACCTTTGATACAACTAATACACTCCCCCTCAAGATGAAATCCTTTCAGATGAACTCTGTTTACTAAGTCGTTGTGTACCAGGTAGTTCATTTTTCTCAGATGAATACGGCCCATCTTTCGATGCCATAATTGTGACTCCTTCTCAGTGGCTCTTGACATGAAGCAGTGAGCCTGACCCGTGGTAGTAGTTGCTACACTCATGTCCAACACGTACAGATCGTTGACTCTTGGTGCTCTCATGATGACCCACTCTTCGGGGACAACAAACCACGGCTTCAATATCAAACATTCTTTGTCTGTGAAGTGCGTCGAATACATACAATCACAAATCTAAGAGATGCTCAGAAGATTGTTTTCCAGCTCGTTGATATAATTCACTCTTTCAAACATGACAATACCATTCGATAAAGTTCCCTCACCAACTATACGACCACCTTGATTGCCTGCAAATCCCACATATCCTCCATTAAACCCTCGAACATCATACAGTAGGGTTTTCTTCCCTGTCATGTGCCGAGAAGCTCCACTATCCATTATCCAACGTGAGATGGATCTCGAAAGCTCCTGCAAATTTCAAAAACATTTAGTGAGATTTTAAAGCAACCCAAGCCTCTTTCGACTCAGGTAGCTTGACGTTTAGAATTGAGGTTTTGGTGTACAATGGCGGGAAATTTTTGTCATTCATCTTTAAACTTTCTTTAGTCCCAACCTCAACCTCTTTGTATAAGAAAGATTCATCTTTTTGAGGTTGACCAGATGGTTGGTCTTTCTTTGGAACATACTTCTTCCCTGGTGGGGTAGAAGTTTGTTTCTCAAGTTTCTCATAGTAATCCAAAGGAACATTCATGTTTACTGGTATGGTAGAAGATGATTGTTTTGCAGACTCTGAAACCTTTGGTTTTGGAGAACTTGCTTTCTTTTCAACAGATTTTGGCTTCCATGCTTGTTGAGATGACGCAACCCGCTTGTAAAATTTTTCATTTTTAGTTACCATCTTCTTTACGGATTCGGTTTTCTTAATTGACTCTTTTACAGATTCGGTTTTAACTTTGCCATTTTCCTTCTTTAAAAACTTTTTCTCAACAAACATTGGAGCTTTACTCTTTACATCGTCTTTTCTTTTCTGATTCTCGACAACCACAGACTTAGGCTTCCAGTTGGTGCACCTTCATGCAATGTGTCCACCTTGATTGCATTTGAAGCATGTTCGGGTGTCAACTACCCGACTTGTGCCTTCGGTCTGAGGCTGTAAGGCCTTTTGCTCAAAAGATTCTTCATTTGTTTTTGAAAAAATCTCAGACTCTTGCTCGGAGTGTGAACTCGAGCTTTTCACAACCACCTTTTTCTCAACAAATTTCTTGTTTTGAAAGTTCTTTTTTTGATTTTTCTTACTACCCCGATAACCACCCGACCATTTGTTTTGATTGTTGTTAGAAAAACGTGGGGGTACAACAGGTTTTTTGTAGTAAGATTTATCTTTTTCAAAGTTCAATTGTCTTTCAGAACGTTTCAAACCTTCGATTTCACAAACATCAATCTCAACTAGTTTAAACACATTTTTCAATTTGTCGACATTCACATTCTCTAATGGAAACTCAAGATCCGAATACAACTTATCCGAACCCGACATCTTGTACATCACAAGAGTAGGTTTTTCACTTAAGTTGTTTTTGCATATTGATTTTGGAATATAATTATTCAAGAAGCATTCTTCGTCCTCAGTTGGATCACTGTCAGATTTCAAAACATTTTCAACTACATTTTTAACAACTTCAAACTGAACGTTGTCTTCATCAGATGATGAAGTGAATGTGATGTCAATTGTTTCTGGAAGTTTAATTTCATTTGTTTCATCATTGTTAACCAACCCAGACTTTTTCTTTGAAAAATTATTTAATACAGGCGGTGGAACTTGATGATACCCAACCCCTGTTCCATCAGAATATACATCTTCGCCAGCTTTGTTCTTCCCAATGGGTTTGGGAACCATGTGTTGAAGAACAAAACTTGTAGAGTTGTAACTGTTGAGTTTCAGATTGATGCGTTCATTTTCAATCTTAGCTTCCTGAAACTGAAGCTTCAGATTAGCAGTCTCATCCAACTGTTGGTTGATTTGCTTTTCTTTCGACTGAAGGACTCCTGACAATTGAAAATTTTCTTTGCTTGTTTTACTGTTTCTTTCATCAGAATCTTTAATCGTTCTTTTTAAATTCTCATGATTTTCAAAAAGTTGTCAATTTCCATGAATTAACTTTTCATTTTCTTTTCTTACACGGTCTACTTCAATTTTATCGTTTTCAAGTTTTTCAGTTAATTCCTTAATTCGATCATTTGAAGCTTTTACCAATTTATCACGACTCAAGATTTGATTTTCAACTTCTCTGACTCTATCAGTCAGTTCTTCAGTCTTCTTCCCACTGAGATATGCATGTGTACTACAAACCTTGCAGTTTTTCATGCAATTTTTGCAATCGCTTTCAATTTTGGCTTTATCAGTCTTACCTGACTCATTTGTTGAATCATTAGAACTGACCTTGCTCTTTGACTCAGTTCCAGATTTAGAATCTACCTCTAACTCTTTTGCTGCGAGCACCTTGTCTGCCATTTTCTTTAGATTTTCTGCAGTCATCTCTTTGGTCGTGTCAATTATCCCATCATCGACCTTTTTCGACAGTAACTCCTTTTCTTTCTCTTTTTCTTCAGCTTCTCATGCCCACATTCTCTGTCTTTCTTCTTCTTCTTCTTCTTCTTCTGCTATTTGTTCTATGAGGGTTTCAACACTGATTGATGACGGTTCAACGACTATGTTCCCTTTAGGATCCAAATAGCATTCCCGAGTAGCATCCCATCTTTTTGCACTCTTTGCTTCTTTCCATGTTCGATAAATTTTATCTTTCATGTTTTGGGCTAACATCTTCCTAGAACAATATTTCTCTTCTTCAGTTCGGTTATCTTTGAAAGGAACAATTTTTGCCATGAAGGCGAAACCCACAGCATCTTCTTCTGGTAGCACATCACTCCAGTCATAGCCCTCATCATCATGGATAACGGTTAATGCTCTCGACTTTTCTTTGGGAGCATCTTCTAACTGCTTCATTCTAGGAGATTCTACTTTGTTTTGATGATAGATGGCCCTTTTATAATAGTCTTCACGGAATGGATTGGCCGTTTCATCAGCTGCTGCATTTCGACATTCTCGTTTAAAGTGCCCCTTTTGCTTGCACTTAAAACATGTAACCTTTGATTTATCAAACCCTAATTTAGTTGAAGGTCCACCAATGGAGTGTCTACCTGTTATCTCCATGAACATCTGAGCCCTTATAACCGCACTCGCCATACACCATCTAATCTCAATCAACTCCATTTCTTCGGGGTCAATTTGATCATAGTCTTCCTTGGTGAGGTTAGTGTTTCTGATTCTTCCTGCTACGAGACTTTCGTAAGACTCCAAGATGGATGCTAGAAATACTATCTGCTGTTTGGCTACTTCTTCGCTGAAATTTTGCGCGTTGTTGAGATTTACAGGAATGTTGCACTGGAAAATGTTTTTCGGAACAGATTGTTGTTGCTGTTGACTTGGAGTCAATGAAGACGTTCCTCCATGATATCCGCTGCTTGAAGCAGGGCTGCTGTTTTGATTCTCTTGATTTGGCACACTTGAGTTTTCTACTAAGAACGCAGTCTTTGGTGATACCGTTTTTGGAATCATACTTCCTCGATAACACAAATCAACGTTCTGCTGATACTCAGTATTGTTGACTTTATTTGTTTTCCTGATTTCCAACTCGTGACTTTCATGACTCTCGATCAGAAAATCAACTGTCAGATTCTTCTTCTCCACAGTGTTTTTCAACAACAGAGCAAAGTACATCCAATCCTTTTCATCAGGTATTGAATCCATCAGCTTATCAACCAATTCTTCCTCTATAAACATAAACCCATGCCTAGTCAGCTCGATCTTCAAATGACAAAACCTTTCTATCATCTTTAAAACCGATTCATTTTTCATACATCCGAACAAATCAAATTCCTTTTTCAACAATTTTTTCTTGTTTCTAACAATTTCTTCTCCACCCACACACTTTTTCTCTAATTTTGCCCATAAATCTTTGGAATTTTTGTAATCGATTAGAGATATGATATCATCCCTTACTGAATGATGTAGCAATGCGATACCTTTTTGCTTAGCGATGAAACTTTCTTGTTCATTTTTAATTAAGTTTTTATAGTCACTTCTTCCAATGTCAAACCCGTTCTTCATGCATTTCCAACTCTGGTAGGCGAACGCCTTTAGCCAGTCCACGAACCTAGTTGCCCATCTATTATACTCCTCGATAGCCATTAGATTGGGCGGTTTGTTATATGTGCCATAAGCATTATCCACGCTCAATGAGTCGGCAATGGCTTTCTTTGGGTTCGGGTTAGGAGCAGTGTTGTTTGTGTTGCTTGAAGTTGCTTCTCCTATGTTGCTGGTGTAAGCAAATATGTCACTGAAGGGATTGAGAAAATCGTCCCCCATTTTAATGTACCTGAAACAATTTACAAACACTTAGACAAATTTTCACAAGTTTCAAAGATTTCAAACAAAAGCACCTGGATCGAATAGTGATCTGGTCGTGTCACAATCCGAACGAGTGACACAAGTAATCAACTGTACTGTTGTGAAAAGGTTATCCGATCAGATGGCTATCCGATCGGGTGGTCGTTCGTTCGAGTGACACACTAAAATTTGAAAAGTTTGACTTTTAACCTTTCACCGCTCAGATGGTAATCCGACTGGTTGATAGGTTATCTTTTGCAAATAAAAACAAAAACTTCCAAATCCAATCCGATCGGATTGATGTCCGACCGGGTGGGATGATGAAGTAAGCTGATAAACTTGAAAATCAAAATCACACCACTCGGATGGTAATCCGAGCGAGTAACACTGATGATTTCAGCATGCAACTAACATATATTGTCTAGTCCAATCCGTTCGGACAGCTGTCCGAGCGAGTGGATGACGTCAGCAAACATGAACAATTCAACATGGTTTTTGATGAATTTGATCTAGTTTTTGATTGAATCTGATTATGAAACTTTGAAGGATTGTTCTTTGATTGATTGTGAATCGTTTGATATCAGTTTTATCAAATTTTAACCGTAGATTTACGTTCAATTTTATGTTTTTCTGAGTTTTATGGTGACAAAGTGAAAAACAAAGTAAGAAATGAGTAGAAAGTGAGAAAATTCGTCAAATTTCTGGTGAAATTTGACTCTAATGGGCAAGTATAGCTCGAATTCCGGTGAATTCGCTGTCGTAGATCTCGATTCAGTTCCCTGGATGCTCTAGTACCACTTGCTGGTCCCTCGTATAGGATCTGTTCGTCAGGAACTTAGATGAATCGACTTTGACTAATGTGTGGAATCCATTTGATCAAATCATAGATGTACGACAAAGTATTCAACGCTTAAACACCATCTGATCTTTCTATTCAACTGTTATGAAAGTACAAAAGCGCCTGTAGAAGTCAGACTTGACAGAGTTCTCTCTAGAGTCAAAAGTTCTAAATGACATACCCTGACCGGGTATTTATAGGCAACTCAGGAGCATGGGTAGTGCTGACCGTACGGATGACACTGCTGTCCGAACGGATGAGTGCTGACCGATCGGATGGCATGGCTGCTGGCCGAACGGTTGACAGTGCTGTCAGTTCGGATTGCCCATCTGATCGGATGAAACTGGTCAACTAAGTCAACACTTTACAATCCAGTCCCGTTTCCTGATTTTCCGTTCTATCTTACATACATACATAATTATTCACAAATGACACAAACATACAAAATATGACTAAATGCTGACGGAAGCTACAGACGTATGAACTAACAAAAACATGCATCGACAAACACAAGATACGCCATAATTCCCGAAGCCGAACTCAAGTACCTGTAGAACACATTAAAATCAAGTGTCAACACAAAGGAAGGTGAGTTCACATATTCAAATCTAAACAATTTGATCCAAAGGAAAACTTTCTAATTATGTGTTTATTTTAAAACATCCATACAATTTTTAGAAAGTCCATTCACTTCCTTAATAAAATCCATGGGTCATCCGTCGTAAGTTCAAAAACCCGACATTAAGGCATTTTCCCAGGTTTTTCATATTAAATTCATAGCGTCAATGTTCAGACTTGTATGTTAGCTAGACAATACGAACTATATATTTACCATGCAGGGATAATCAATGCTAGACCATAACCAGAATTTAAATTGGTCGCTTGACTTGACACGGGGCGACTGGTCACGACGGGGTTATCAACCCGATAGATCTACCAACAATTCCTCGCATGCAATACTTAATCGATTAAACGACATCATTGGCGCAGGGTCCATATTGAGACCATATATGATGTCTACCTCATGTAAAATATATATATCCTACTAATATGACAAATTTAATATATAATGTTGTACGAATCCCCTGAAATCCCCACCAAAATGTAAGCCTATGCTGTTACTTACTCTCTTGAGACCAAGCAATATTCGTTCCAACATCACGGTCGGTTTTTCCTCAGAAACACCGTACCATCCCAACTTCTCCTCCAAACATATATTCATCAAAAACGTTTTACCTCGAAACATATGATTTATCAAACTCCATATACTTTCAACGAAAATATATATTTTATATTAAAAGGTATGTTTTAATTCAAAAACATTATTAAACCCTTTTTAACGTGTTCTACCACCAAAACATATACAAAGCAGTAAAAAAGGGGTTTAGTGACACTCACCTTTGGGTGCGTATTTTAAATAGCGCAATCCCACATTTTGATTTCTGCACGTACTATTATATGTAGGAGCGAGTTTTAAATCAATATACATATATACATCACAAAAATCCTATGTTTTTCTGTTTCTTAGAATTGTCACATAACTTTGAGATTTTCTCGAAAAGTTATCATTTTTGATTATGTTGGCATGTTTAATATATATATATATATATATATATATATATATATATATATTTAATATTTTTGCGACTTGAACGATTTTATTGGTGACCGTTATCATGTAAATCCGTTAACACTCTCGTTTATACGCAATATATCTACGATTTACGCGTCGTAATATATATATGTGTATATTGTCACACCCCGACCACGTAAAACATACAAAACGTGGCAGAAACGTCGGGGAGTGTTGTAACAGAATCATTGTTTCATAACTATGGAATAAATAAATTATGTTTTAATGAATAAATGAACTCATTGTTTTAATACAATCAAATAAGTACAACTATGATCTTCCAAGTTTTAAAGTTGTTAAGTCACGAGTCCATCCTAAATGTAGCATGTATCAATAATCATTGCAAAGCAGTACCTGAAACATGTGTAAAAATAGGTACGTCAGCATAAAAATGCCTGTGAGATACATAGGTTTTGTGAAAACAGAATTCATGACTTATGTTTGAGAAAATGTTTAGTCATGAACCTTGTAATTTGCTTTGTCTTGTAAATCTTTTGAAAAACGATAAGATCAGATGATATGTATAAATAAGAGAATAATGTATGGTTAAATGAATAACCATGTAAAATGAGTTTGTATAAGATAAGTTGTTTGTAAATTAATGTCTTGTGAAAAGTATGTTATTTGTATAAAATGTTATATGTCTCAAATTGAAATGATTCAGATAACGATACAATATGTAATACCATACAAACACTTATATATAGGAAGTACCAGCGGCGTATCCACCATGCTTGTATCATATTACACACGCCTCGTTACTTAATCACTTACTCAAACCAAACCAACAATGTAAGATGTCTATGTTTAAACCAATTGCCAAACGTATTGAATAATATGTCAAAATGTTTACGTCAAGATGTTAGTCATGTAATGTATAACCAATGTCAATAATGTTTATGTGTCCAATGTAAATCATGTAATGTGTAACCAATGGGATTTGTATAAATAAATGTAAGCTTAAACGAATAACCTTATAGTAGCATATTAAAAGTATACTTTGGATTTGTAAATAACATATTAAACTATGTTTTGGTTTCATAAATAACATATCAAAATATGCTTTGGGTTTTATAAATAACATATCAAAATATGTTTTGGTTTGTTGATAAAATATATTTGTTGGTTTTGTACAATATCACACATGGGAGTATATCAAATTATACTTTAAAGGTGTGATTTAAGAATTCATTCAGACCTAGTGCATCAAAATACACCTTTGAGACTATAGGGATACAACAAAGGAAATCCCTATTTAGATGGGGAAACAAATTGGTTTCGGACATTCCATGACAACAGGAATAGGGTGTCAAATCCTATAGCGCTATATCATACTAACAACCGGTCTGGTGAACAAAATAAGTACAATTCAACAATTTATGTCATAGTCTTTGAAAAATCAGTGTTTAAACCATAGATAGTCATTCAGTTTGTCAACAGATAAGTACTAACATGTATAATCAATTATACTTTTGCAAAACATGAAAATAACAGATAGGTACACATGCTTCACCCCAAAACAGTTTGAAAACAGTAAAAGAGGGGTCTATGTACTCACTTGAGATTGCTCAGAAGTCCTAAGATAACTACCAAGAAATGCTAGAGATCACGGATTCAAACGGTACCTAATATAGGTAACTACATTAATAACCGGACCTATATCGGAGGATCGGATAGAATGAGGGCTCGTACACCAAATGAGTATGGGAACTCATGTAGTATGGTTTAACAAAGCCTACATACTAAATGAAACCTAGCCTAAGCTGCTTTTGACCCATCGCGACCCATTAAGGTAGCTTATGCTACTTTAACGCGTCGTGCGCGCAAAAGCGCACTCGAGACGTCTAACTAGCCCTATGACAAGTGTTATATGCCTAAACATGTTACATAATCAGTTATGTGACAAAAGTTTAGGTTACATATGCTTAATTACCAATTATACATGAAAAGGGTATTCTGGTAATTTACCTAAGGCATATAAACTACCTATCATACAACTACTCAAACGATGTGACCATAGGGTATAACCTCGGAAGGTTATTCCCTATATACTATGGTCACCTAATGTGTTTGGTCGGATCCTAATGATTGACCAAATGGGTCGGGTTCGAAGGTATAAGCGATTTATCAGATCGCTTACCCTACGACCCTAGACAACGTGGTAATCAGTAGGCATAGTCACAAGGGACTATAACCATCGTGATTACAATCACGTTGCGAAGTTCAAACGAACTTCGCATTGACCATAAACTGGTCAACATAGAAAGTCAAACAAATTTTGACTTTCGGTCTCGAAAAACAATAAAAGAACGAAAGAATACTTACGAAGGGTCCCCGAATGCTAATCGTGATCCCAGTAGCTCAGATATGAAACAATGGATTCAACTTAGAGCTTCTAAGATCAGATTCTTGTGGGTTTAGAAGTTGTGGGATGTGGGTATTTATAGTTTTCGGGTAACTGTTAAGATCGTTTCATGGAAACCGTGCTCGAATCTAATCCGTACACTTGTTGGAAAGTTGTGGTACCTCATTTTGGCCACCCACCATAAGAATTCAACATTTGGAATTGAGATTAAGAGTGCATAACAGCTGCAAACAGGTCTGGGACACTGACGCGGGCCGTGTATGGATACACACAAACCTTACGCGGGCCGCCTGGCCATGTCTGATCAGAACCAAGTTTCAGAAATGACAGTTTTGGTCCCTGTTGTGTTTTAAGGCCATTTCCGACACGTTTAAGGCCCGTTAACCCCATTTCAAAGCTCTAAAATGAAGTTAAAGTATAGGGAACTTAAAATGTGCTCAAAAATATCTCAGATGTTGGTTCGTTTGTCCGTACGATCGCGATGTTCGCTTAATTACGACGGAATGCGCATAAGCGCGACAAACGATCCAAATGACGCGACGAATGGATTTTTCTTATGTCAAACACTAAAATAAAATATTTTAGTGCTAACATAAATTTTTGGATGTCCGGATGTATTTAGAACGTAAGATATGCGCGAAAATGCAAACTTGTGCACTTTTTGGCGCTTTTAGTCCCTGAATGACCCAAAAGTTTATATTAGCATACCGAGCCCCTTAAAGCCTATTTCTTAGCTATGTAGAGGATATTTATGGTATGTTTATCTTATGGTCATGTTCCGGAATGTCTGTTACAGTTCAAATTGGCATACTTTCGCAGTTTGTCAAGTTTAGTCCCTGTAAGCGAATTAACTTATTTTTGCCATACCAAAGCCTTTAGAACTTATTTCTAAGTTATGTAAAGGTTATTTAAGGTATGTTAAGCCTATTTCACTATTCCAGAGTGTTCGTTGGATTAAAATGGTTATATTTACGCATCAGAGCACGTATAACCCTCCAGAAAGCGATTTAAAGCTTAAAATCGAACAAGAGTTGATATGTGCAAACGATACACATATTTTTACAAATCCCAAGTATGAAATACAATATTTCATTGGTTTGGAATTTGTTTTGATGGTTGAAGTGACATAGGTGTCACAGTCTCCCCTACTTTAGGAAATTTCATCCCAAAATTTAATTCTAGAGGAAACTTGTGAAGACAGCTGTGACGGTTTCGCCTTCTAATAGATCCATTAAACCCTTAAGTAAAACTCTGGGCCATGTTAGGACTCTTAGCGAATTTTTTAACCCTCAAAGTGAATTCCTTGTAGTAGTAAAACATGGAATTTTTGAACTACGGACAGAAGAACGTTTCTTATGAAGACTTATCATAGTAAACTTGTGTGTGCTTGAAATCAGAATTAGGGAGTGTGAGAATAAATAACGTTGGTCAAGGTCCAAGACTTCTCCCGTATCATTATTCTTGTCACTATAGGTTTTAACACATGACAAAGCTCCCTGTGGTTTCTGTGCACTAAATTCCATAATTATGTAGGCCTCCATAATTACGTAATTCCTTGCACAGTCCGCACAGTTCATTTCATGATGCGTAGAGGAAAAATCAATTGAATAAACATGAAGCGACTCGACTAGACATCCAAGGGTCCTTTTAATTAGATCGACGAACGAGCCTTTTAACTAGATCAACGCATGATCTTCTTAACAAGACCGTCGTACGATCTCCTTAAATAGACCACTTAAGGGATCTTTTTAATTATATCATCACATGATATTTCTAATCAGATTTTCAAAATCAATCTGTTTAACCAGACCACCCAAGTGGTCCAATTATAGAATAGTACTTTAAAACCCAAGGGACTTGACTACTACGTAGAAGTCCATTAAGGATTTAAGATAGTAACTTTGGATATCCTACTATGAATCCCTCATATAAGATATGGAAGATTCTACGAGGACTTGGATGGATCACATACAACCACAAAACATGTAATAAAACACATAAGCACAAACTTAGCTAACTTGATTCTTTAATTTGTTATCTTTAGGCATGGACATTTAAAACACCCTAGGAAATCCAATCCATGGATTTCATTTGGCACTTTAATCATTTTCAAGGATCCATCTATAAAGATAGAAGGATTTTCAGTAAGAGTTTAGCTTTGTTTCTTAAAAGAAACGAGTGTTTAAGGTTCTTGTGGAGATCACAAGTGATCATAAAATGACAGAACCACACGAGTAGTTTGTCTTTGGGTTGACATCATAAGGTTGCATCAAGCATTCACACAAATGCATAAATTTTGCAGAAATAAAAACAACAAATCTTTATTTATGTAACAATCGAATTGTCTTGAAGTGTCAAAAGATAACAACTAAGGAAATACAAAACACTAATTGTTCACTGCTGCATCATTGTTCATGTTTGCCTCATTGATGTTGAACACTCGTCCACGCGCTGGAGGTATGTTAACAAGTCTTGGGCAATTGTTCCTGTAGTGGGTAAGGTCACCATAGTTATAACATGACCCCGGAGGGAACCGTGCTTGAACAGCAGCAGGGTTTGCAGCAGCTTGATTTGCATAACGACAAACATTGATCAAATGTCCCAACCGCCCACAGTGGGTACATTTGTGACACTGCTCTTGCTCTAGATGATGACGGTTGCACTTGTTGCACAAAGGTGCGGTAACAACATAGTTTTGCCTTTTGCGAGGTTGTGCTGGCTGGTTTGGTGCAACCTGTTTGTCTTGCGCAGTTACAGCGAAAATTTGAGAGGTTTTGCGCTTCTTCTTCTTGGACACCTCAGCATTTTCTTCCTTTGGTTCCACTTGAGCAGTCTTGTCAGATGGTCTTGAGTCGCCCTTCCGAAACAGCTTGCGCTTCCTGATATGGGATTCAGTCAGAGTGGCAGATAATTCAATGGCTTGTCTGACAGTAGTAGGGTTGCTGCCAGTAACAATATCCTGAACAAAGTCAGGAAGACCATCAATGTATTTCTCAATCGCCTTATCCAGAGGCGTAACCATAGTAGGGCATAACAAGCTCAATTCCTCAAAGCGGTCAGTATAGGCTCGATGTTCCCCACTGTCTTGCTTCAAATCATCAAATTCCCTTTCTAGAGCCCTTAGCTCATGACGAGGACAGAATTCCTTCATCATAAGAGCCCTAAGTTCATCCCAAGTCTGTGCTAATGCAACCTCAGCACCGCGGTCTCTCATCACCCCGTTCCACCACGTGAGAGCCCTCTTCTGAAACACACTCTAAGAAAACTCGACCTTACGATTTTCAGGACACTAAACATGACGGAAAGTATTCTCAATGCTCTCGAACCATTGAAGAAGCCCAGTGGCTCCCTCAGAACCACTAAACTTGAGCGGTTTAGCCGAGTTAAAATTTTTGAAATTGCATGGAGCATTGTTGTTGTTGATGGCTTGCATCATTTGAGCATAAAGATTTGGGAAGGCAGCAGCCATTTGCTGCGCGATGATTTCTGCCAGTTCGGCATTTGCCATCTGATTGTCGCGTCGAGGAGGCATTCTAAAAGAGGAAACATGAAAGGAAACGAGTGAGAGAATTAGATAAAAAGAATGAGATGAAACAAATCTGATGAAAGCAAGGATAGTGGTCATTTGTTTGTTACTACAAAGCAACAAACGACCCCGGTGATTAATCAAAGTAAATGGATCAAAAATAATGTATCGCGAAGACATGCTCGCCTATAAGTGAACACTCATCCCAAGAATTCCCAGGTAAGCACAACTGGTCTCGCGTCTGATGAGATATATACGAAGTGCTTGCCTAGACAGAAAACCCATAATACAGGCATTCACCCTTCCAGTTTGCATGTGTTCACATTATTTAAAACCCAAAACCTTGATGAGATTTTGAAACCTCAAAGGGGTTCAAAACCTTACAATAGAGGGTTCAAAACCTTGTAATAAATCATCCAAAAACAGATGATTGTTATTCAAAAATCGTTTCGGAAAATTTGGTTTTTGTTTTGATAATCACCTAAGGATAGGTGATGTGCATGCTTTAAGATCTAAACACAAGATAACTTGTGTTAGGGTCCTAGGAAGGTTATAGTCTAGGTCAAAGCATTACTAATAACCTAATTCCCTATAACCATTGGCTCTAATACCAACTTTTCTGTCACACCCCGACCACGTAGAACATACAAAACGTGGCGGAAACGTCGGGGAGTGTTGTAACAGAATCAAATTGGCATACTTTCGCAGTTTGTCAAGTTTAGTCCCTGTAAGCGAATTAACTTGTTTTTGTCAAACCAAAGCCTTTACAACTTATTTCTAAGTTATGTAAAGGTTATTTAAGGTATGTTAAGCCTATTTCACTATTCCAGAGTGTTCGTTGGATTAAACTGGTTATATTTACGCATCAGAGCGCGTATAACCCTCCAGAAAGCGATTTAAAGCTTAAAATCGAACAAGAGTTGATATGTGCAAACGATACACATATTTTTAAAAATCCCAAGTATGAAATACAATATTTCATTGGTTTGGCATTTGTTTTGATGGTTGAAGTGACACAGGTGTCACATATATATACATAAAAGTTCACATAAATTATTATCGAAACACGCAAAATCTTGTTAACTTATCTATTTTGTCATTTTTAAGGCAAATATACATAAAATATGTCATATGTATCAAATTTTATGCTCGACAAACAAGTTACACATTTAACGCGATTTTTACCGTTTCTACCGTACAAAATGCATAAGTATTCATGAATAATCTAAATTTTCAATATCATGTTAAAACTTAACATATTTTCACATTCACATGTGTAAATCACATAACACATCTTAACACATAAGGTTCATCCAAAATTTATCCATACTAGTGTTCATTGAAAAATGTGTATTTTAGCGATTCGGTAACGTTTTCGAGCGTCGGAAGTCACGTATGACTAACCAAACACCAAGTAAACTTAAAATTAGTTAATATACTTATTTTTAAACTAAAAATATCAGTTTACTTACTGATCTAAATCAGTTTTACAAAAATCACTCGAAAAGCCGATTTTTGACTGTTTTAACGCATAGTTTTGCGTTAAACGTTTTTATAATCATCCCAACTTGGAATGACTTGATATTTTAACACAATACATATTATTTACTGATTAAAATAGTGGTTATAATCAGATTAGTGCAGTATTTTTGTAAGTCACATAAATCATGTGATTTCACGCATTTTACAACTTTTAATGCACCAAGTACAACATGCAAAGCTAGGAAACATTATGACAAATTATATGTCACTAAACACATTAAAATAACTTTATTTTAGTGTTTGTAATCTGATTAAAACTGATTTTTATTAGTCATACACAAATCATCCTTTTATGATCACATATCATAATGCATGTCTACGTATGTGCATCTAATGCACCCATATCATAAAACCATCATCCTACATGATCTTAAATGCATCAAGAACATATTTATTTCATGTTCATACAAACAAAACATGTCCATTCCATTATCATCTAATCATTTTTACATAGACGCAAACATTCTTACATTTATGAACATGTGACAAAGACTTACATACATGCATATATATATATATATATGTATATATATATATATATATGTATGTATATACGACACATATACATACATATATAAACTTCCAAAAGTTCACTTTTTATCATATTCATCTTCAAATCACAAGACCCTTTTTGAACATTCTTTTATGACATCTTTTAACCCATGCATGTAATCCATCTTTCAAGAATCAAATCAAATCAATCGAGAATCATTCAACAAAAATCAAAACACAACTAGATACACACACACTCATAAACTTTCGGCCATACACACACACATATACTTACTCACTTTTACTTTGTTTAAAATCTCATTCATTGTTAGTTTCTAGTTTGTAATTAATTCCAAGTTCAAGAGAAACCTTCCAACATCTCTATATCACTAAAAATCAAGAACGTGGTTTTGAAAATAAGTTTATACCTTCAAGATTTCTTAGTGGGTTTTTGAAAAAGATGGTGATATGAGGCTTTGATCTTGCTTGGATCTTCTTGAAATCACCTCTAAACATCCATATTAGTAGGGTTGCTGCCAGTAACAATATCCTGAACTAAGTCAGGAAGACCATCAATGTATTTCTTAATCGCCTTATCCAGAGGCGTAACCATAGTAGGGCATAACAAGCTCAATTCCTCAAAGCGGTCAGTATAGGCTCGATGTTCCCCACTGTCTTGCTTCAAATCATCAAATTCCCTTTCTAGAGCCCTTAGCTCATGACGAGGACAGAATTCCTTCATCATAAGAGCCCTAAGTTCAGCCCAAGTCTGTGCTAATGCAACCTCAGCACCGCGGTCTCTCATCACCCCGTTCCACCACGTGAGAGCCCTCTTCTGAAACACACTCGAAGAAAACTCGACCTTGCGATTTTCAGGACACTGAACGTGACGGAAAGTATTCTCAATGCTCTCGAACCATTGAAGAAGCCCAGTGGCTCCCTCAGAACCACTAAACTTGAGCGGTTTAGCCGAGTTAAAATTTTTGAAATTGCATGGAGCATTGTTGTTGTTGATGGCTTGCATCATTTGAGCATAACGATTTGGGAAGGCAGCAGCCATTTGCTGCGCGATGATTTCCGCCAGTTCGGAATTTGCCATCTGATTGTCGCGTCGAGGAGGCATTCTAAAAGAGGAAACATGAAAGGAAACAAGTGAGAGAATTAGACGAAAAGAATGAGATGAAACAAATCTGATGAAAGCAAGGATAGTGGTCATTTGTTTGTTACTACAAAGCAACAAACGACCCCGGTGATTAATCAAAGTGAATGGATCAAAAATAATGTATCGCGAAGACATGCCCGCCTATAAGTGAACACTCATCCCAAGAATTCCCAGGTAAGCACAACTGGTCTCGCGTCTGATGAGATATATACGAAGTGCTTGCCTAGACAGAAAACCCATAATACAGGCATTCACCCTTCCAGTTTGCACGTGTTCACATTATTTAAAACCCAAAACCTTGACGAGATTTTGAAAACTCAAAGGGGTTCAAAACCTTACAATAGAGGGTTCAAAACCTTGTAATAAATCATCAAAAAACAGATGATTGTTTTTCAAAAATCGTTTCGGAAAATTTGGTTTTTGATTTGATAATCACCTAAGGATAGGTGATGTGCATGTTTTAAGATCTAAACACAAGATAACTTGTGTTAGGGTCCTAGGAAGGTTATAGTCTAGGTCAAAGCATTACTAATAACCTAATTCCCTATAACCATTGGCTCTGATACCAACTTTTCTGTCACACCCCGACCACGTAGAACATACAAAACGTGGCGGAAACGTCGGGGAGTGTTGTAACAGAATCATTGTTTCATAACTATGGAATAAATAAATTCTGTTTTAATGAATAAATGAACTCATTGTTTTAATACAATCAAATAAGTACAACTATGATCTTCCAAGTTTTAAAGTTGCTAAGGCACGAGTCCATCCTAAATGTAGCATGTATCAACAATCATTGTAAAGCAGTACCTGAAACATGTGTAAAAATAGGTACGTCAGCATAAAAATGCCTGTGAGATACATAGGTTTTGTGAAAACAGAATTCATGACTTATGTTTGAGAAAATGTTTAGTCATGAACCTTGTAATTTGCTTTGTCTTGTAAATCTTTTGAAAAACGATAAGATCAGATGATATGTATAAATAAGAGAATAATGTATGGTTAAATGAATAACCATGTAAAATGAGTTTGTATAAGATAAGTTGTTTGTAAATTAATGTCTTGTGAAAAGTATGTTATTTGTATAAAATGTTATATGTCTCAAATTGAAATGATTCAGATAACGATAAAATATGTAATACCATACAAACACTTATATATAGGAAGTACCAGCGGCGTATCCACCATGCTTGTATCATATTACACATGCCTCGTTACTTAATCACTTACTCAAACCAAACCAACAATGTAAGATGTCTATGTTTAAACCAATTGCCAAACGTATTGAATAATATGTCAAAATGTTTATGTCAAGATGTAAGTCATGTAGTGTATAACCAATGTCAATAATGTTTATGTGTCCAATATAAATCATGTAATGTGTAACCAATGGGATTTGTATAAATAAATGTAAGCTTAAACGAATAACCTTATAGTAGCATATTAAAAGTATACTTTGGATTTGTAAATAACATATTAAACTATGTTTTGGTTTCATAAATAACATATCAAAATATGCTTTGGGTTTTATAAATAACATATCAAAATATGTTTTGGTTTGTTGATAAAATATATTTGTTGGTTTTGTACAATATCACACATGGGAGTACATCAAATTATACTTTAAAGGTGTGATTTAAGAATTCATTCAGACCTAGTGCATCAAAATACACCTTTGAGACTATAGGGATACCACAAAGGAAATCCCTATTTGGATGGAGAAACAAATTGGTTTCAGACATTCCATGACAACAGGAATGGGGTGTCAAATCCTATAGCGCTATATCATACTAACAACCGGTCTGGTGAACAAAATAAGTACAATTCAACAATTTATGTTATAGTCTTTGAAAAATCAGTGCTTAAACCATAGATAGTCATTCAGTTTGTCAACAGATAAGTACTAACATGTATAATCAATTATACTTTTGGAAAACATGAAAATAACAGATAGGTACACATGCTTCACCCCAAAACAGTTTGAAAACAGTAAAAGAGGGGTCTATGTACTCACTTGAGATTGCTCAGAAGTCCTAAGATAACTAGCAAGCAATGCTAGAGATCACGGAATCAAACGGTACCTAATATAGGTAACTACATTAATAACCGGACCTATATCGGAGGATCGGATAGAATGAGGGCTCGTAAACCAAATGAGTATGGGAACTCATGTAGTATGGTTTAACAAAGCCTACATACTAAATGAAACGTAGCCTAAGCTGCTTTTGACCCATCGCGACCCATTAAGGTAGCTTATGCTACTTTAACGCGTCGTGCGCGCAAAAGTGCACTCGAGACGTCTAACTAGCCCTATGACAAGTGTTATATGCCTAAACATGTTACATAATCAGTTATGTGACAAAATTTTAGGTTACATATGCTTAATTACCAATTATACATGAAAAGGGTATTCTGGTAATTTACCTAAGGCATATAAACTACCTATCATACAACTACTCAAACGATGTGACCATAGGGTATAACCTCGGAAGGTTATTCCCTATATACTATGGTCACCTAATGTGTTTGGTCAGATCCTAATGATCGACCAAATGGGTCGGGTTCGAAGGTATAAGCGATTTATCAGATCGCTTACCCTACGACCCTAGACAACGTGGTAATCAGTAGGCATAGTCACAAGGGACTATAACCATCGTGATTACAATCACGTTGCGAAGTTCAAACGAACTTCGCATTGACCATAAACTGGTCAATGCAGAAAGTCAAACAAAGTTTGACTTTCGGACTCGAAAAAGTATAAAAGAACGAAAGAATACTTACGAAGGGTCCCCGAATGCTAATCGTGATCCCAGTAGCTCAGGTATGAAACAATGGTTTCAACTTAGAGCTTCTAAGATCAGATTCTTGTGGGTTTAGAAGTTGTGGGATGTGGGTATTTATAGTTTTCGGGTAACCGTTAAGATCATTTCATGGAAACCGTGCTCGAATCTAATCCGTACACTTGTTGGAAAGTTGTGGTACCTCATTTGGCCACCCACCATAAGAATTCAACACTTGGAATTGAGATTAGGAGTGCATAACAGCTGCAAACAGGCTGTTAAAACATTGAATCTGGTCTGGGACACTGACGCGGGCCGCGTAAGGATACACATAAACTTTACGCGGGCCGCCTGGCCATGTCTGATCAGAACCAAGTTTCAGAAATGACAATTTTGGTCCCTGTTGTGTTTTAAGGCCATTTCCGACACGTTTAAGGCCCGTTAACCCCATTTCAAAGCTCTAAAATAAAGTTAAAGTATAGGGAACTTAAAATGTGCTCAAAAATATCTCAGATGTCAGTTCGTTTGTCCGTACGATTGCGATGTTCGCTTAATTACGACGGAATGCGCATAAGCGCGAAAAACGATCCAAATGACGCGACGAATGGATTTTTCTTATGCCAAACACTAAATAAAATGTTTTAGTGCTTACATAAATTTTTGGATGTCCGGATGTATTCAGAACGTAAGATATACGCGAAAATGCAAACTTGTGCACTTTTTGGCGCTTTTAGTCCCTGAATGACCCAAAAGTTTATTTTAGTATACCGAACCCCTCAAAGCCTATTTCTAAGCTATGTAGAGGATATTTATGGTATTTTTATCTTATGGTCATGTTCCGGAATGTCTGTTACAGTTCAAATTGGCATACTTTCGCAGTTTGTCAAGTTTAGTCCCTGTAAGCGAATTAACTTGTTTTTGTCACACCAAAGCCTTTACAACTTATTTCTAAGTTATGTAAAGGTTATTTAAGGTATGTTAAGCCTATTTCACTATTCCAGAGTGTTCGTTGGATTAAACTGGTTATATTTACGCATCAGAGCGCGTATAACCCTCGAGAAAGCGATTTAAAGCTTAAAATCGAACAAGAGTTGATATGTGCAAACGATACACATATTTTTAAAAATCCCAAGTATGAAATACAATATTTCATTGGTTTGGAATTTGTTTTGATGGTTGAAGTGACACAGGTGTCACATATATATACATAAAAGTTCACATAAATTATTATCGAAACACGCAAAATCTTGTTAACTTATCTATTTTGTCATTTTTAAGGCAAATATACATAAAATACCTCATATGTATCAAATTTTATGCTCGACAAACAAGTTACACATTTAATGCGATTTTTACCGTTTCTACCGTACAAAATGCATAAGTATTCATGAATAATCTAAATTTTCAATATCATGTTAAAACTTAACATATTTTCACATTCACATGTGTAAATCACATAACACATCTTAACACATAAGGTTCACCCAAAATTTATCCATACTAGTGTTCATTGAAAAATGTGTATTTTAGCGATTCGGTAACGTTTTCGAGCGTCGGAAGTCACGTATGACTAACCAAACACCAAGTAAACTTAAAATTAGTTAATATACTTATTTTTAAACTAAAAATATCAGTTTACTTACTGATCTAAATCAGTTTTACAAAAATACTCGAAAAGCCGATTTTTGACCGTTTTAACGCATATTTTTGCGTTAAACGTTTTTATAATCATCCCAACTCGGAATGACTTGATATTTTAACACAATACATATTATTTACTGATTAAAATAGTGGTTATAATCAGATTAGTGCAGTTTTTTTGTAAGTCACATAAATCATGTGATTTCACGCATTTTACAACTTTTAATGCACCAAGTACAACATGCAAAGCTAGTAAACATTATGACAAATTATATGTCACTAAACACATTAAAATAACTTTATTTTAGTGTTTATAATCTGATTAAAACTGATTTTTATTAGTCATACACAAATCATCCTTTTATGATCACATATCATAATGCATGTCTACGTATGTGCATCTAATGCACCCATATCATAAAACCATCATCCTACATGATCTTAAATGCATCAAGAACATATTTATTTCATGTTCATACAAACAAAACATGTCCATTCCATTATCATCTAATCATTTTTACATAGATGCAAACATTCTTACATTTATGAACATGTGACAAAGACTTACATACATGCATATATATATATATATATATATGTATATATGTGGGTATATATATATATATGTATGTATATATATACGACACATATACATACATATATAAACTTCCAAAAGTTCATTTTTTATCATATTCATCTTCAAATCACAAGACCCTTTTTGAACATTCTTTTATGACATCTTTTAACCCATGCATGTAATCCATCTTTCAAGAATCAAATCAAATCAATCGAGAATCATTCAACAAAAATCAAAACACAACTAGATACACACACACTCATAAACTTTCGGCCATACACACACACATATACTTACTCACTTTTACTTTGTTTAAAATCTCATTCATTGTTAGTTTCAAGTTTGTAATTAATTCCAAGTTCAAGAGAAACCTTCCAACATCTCTTTATCACTAAAAATCAAGAATGTGGTTTTGAAAATAAGTTTATACCTTCAAGATTTCTTAGTGGGTTTTTGAAAAAGATGGTGATATGAGGCTTTGATCTTGCTTGGATCTTCTTGAAATCACCTCTAAACATCCATATTAGCTTGGAATCACCTTGGAATGCCCTTGATTCTTCAAGAAAAGGTTTGAAAATTTTGAATGTGGGTATGTAAGGGGGTGTTCGGCAGAGCTAGAGAGAAAGAGAATGAAGAAATGATTTTGTAAAGTTTGATTTTGTATTGGTTAGTTCTTTGAGTGTGATATAAGCATAATCATCATTTCTAGTTTCAATGTTCAACAAGTGGCAAATCCAAGAGAAAGGTGGCCTCCCAAGCTGCCACCTTGCCCTCTCTCTCTCCTAATACACACACAAATTATATACATACACTTATATATGTATATATAAATTAGTGTAAAAACAGGTATTTTACTGGATACCCGATATTTTATCTGGCGTTTTAACCCCGTTTTAGTGCGTTTTAAATTATTTTTATCATTCTGTAAAAATAATCACACTAAATTATTACTGAAATAATTACCAGTTGCCTTGACTGGCTGCGTTGACGATATTTTGTCTAATGTGCGCAGTATCGTGCAGTACGCGCTCAAAATCGAAAAATAGAGTTTCTTAGCGTTTTAATTTATTTTTCCTCATGAATATGATTAAAATTATTATTCTAATCATAAAAGACTCTTTTTAGGATTTTAACACTGATCGGGTGGTCACCGACGTTCGTTTCTCTTTTTAACCGTTACGCGATAAGCGTTTATCTTATCGTGGCCAACATAATTTTTACCTAGGTTTAAATTTACCAACTCATTATATTCCACGTATAAACATCATAATCAGTCAAATATAGCCTTTTGTCTATTCACAACACGTGTTACAATTGTACGATATGGTCTGAAAAACCGGGTGTCACATTATGGCATTTTCTCGGTCATTTTTTGGCGTTCTGGGTCATTTCTTAATAATTGATTACCATAGATTAATATTTTATAAGATTACAATAATACAAAATCAAAATAAACTAATAGTCTTCTGTGGATGGGATTACATCAGAGATGTACCCATCGCTTTGTTCATCACTTTCTTCAGATTCATCATCATCAAATTTTAGATTGGCGTATAATGTCATTAGCTCATCTCTTCTTTGCTGCAGCCTATTCTTGAATATCATTGCAACCCTGGATTTTTCATTGTTCAAAGGTGTTAAATCACAGAGTTGTTCAATGAGAGATAGCCTCCATGTCTTCAACATTTCCTCCATTGGCAATGAATATTGCACCCTGTGTTGATAAGTCACTTCAACCGTTCCTGCTTCTTCATGTATCACCCAACTACTAAGTGTTGGTAGAGGATTATCGTCAATATCATCATCATCATCAACTTCTGCCGGAAATTTTATCTTCAATCTTTTTATTACAGTTTGGGTTCTTTCACAATTGTTGGCCATTGGAACCCCAAGGGCCAGGATATCCCTCTGAACCCCTTCATCCATACCAAGCATGGCTTTGATTGTCCTTACCTTCACCCTTCTCCTATTAGAGAACTTTATGATGAATCGTTTGTCCTTCCTTTCAAACCTCCATGCAATAAACTTAGCCATTTTTGAAGTTTTTGGCGTTTTGGATAATATGTGGCGTTTTTAGTCAATGTTTTTGGCGTGTTTGAGGTTATGTTCTCATGGTCTACTTTTATAATGACTTTTTTTCCCACGCATGACAGGTTATTATGGCGTTTTGAAAAAGATAAATAAATTCAATTCCCCAAGTATTTGGCTTTCAATATAATAAATGTTAGTAATTATGTTTTCGTCGTTTCATTTTACTGTTTTGCAGTTACCATGTTTTGTTTTCAGATTCATCTGTTTTTATGGTGTAACACGTCTAATCTTGACGGCTGTAATTATGGCGTTTTGTTTTCCAATGACATTTAGATAATGATGTGACTTTTTGTTTTATTTTCTTTGCACATTGTTTTAAGCTTTTTTTAGATTTATTATAATAGTATACTTGCTCAAAGTAATTTTATTATAGTTTGGTAGTTTTGGGGGCGTTTTATGGCATGATGGCATTTTACAAGCATTTGCCTGTTTGGCGTTTTATTATATTTTTCATTATAGGATTAACGTACTTGTTGTTCTTTGCTGAAATTACATAACAAACAACAGATAAAGAAAATTAAAAAAAACAAATAGAAGCAATTTATGATCTAACTCTTCAGTGTCATCAGTCTCTTTCTTCTTTTGAAGCTACAAGAACTGTCACAAATAAATGGCGTTTTGGGTTTGGCGTGGTTTATTTTCTTTGTTCATGTGTTGAAGTGTCTTTGTGGATGTTGGAGACATAGATCGACTCCGTTTGGGTGGATGCTATCTGCCCGTCGTCTTCATTATAATCATCGAGGCCAAGGTAGTATCTACACTGGGATAGGTCTCTTCTAATTATCCAAGCATTCTTCAAGAACAAAGAAGACAAAATGACATATGGGTGTCATCAGTCCCTCTTTCTTGGATTTTGCCCATCTCATGCAGCAAAATCCTACACCCCTCACCTAACAAATCATTCAGCGAAACTTCATGCTGAACTGTTAGGATCTGAGTTTCTTAGATTGTGTTTGTATAATTAGAATAAATTAAAGCAGAAATATGAAATAAACTTTGAACACACAATCAATGGAAGAAAAGTTTAAGCAAACATGTTTAACATTTAATCGAATGATTGTATTTGATTACAATAAACAAATCAAATGCATGCATGCACAGATCTCCCCTTCAGCCTGAGCTCACTGATTGTTCATACAGAAATGGCTTAGAAGAAAAGAGCTCACAGAATAGTATAGGGTATTGTTCTATTTATAGTACAACACAACCACTAAGCATCTTCGGCTGACGTCACCATGAAAATGACATCTAACTTCCTAACAAACTACAACCACTGATCTATATAACCATTGATTACTAAACAACTGATTACAAATATAATGCATAACTAAACCACTGATTCTTCATTCCATTGTTGTAGGCTAAGCACTGATGTTGAGCATCAGTGCTTTTTTCAAAGGATGATCAGTTATTTGGAGGAGCAGTGCTTTGATCTTTATCAGTGTTTGGGACACATCAGTAGATTGAGCTTCAGTACCTTAATCTTCATCAGTGCTTTGGCTTGTCAGCAGTTGTAAAATAGCAGAGCTTGTAGTCTATCAGTTGTTAGGGACACTGTCAAGGGGAAAGACTTTGTGCAGACACTGCTTATGATGGTCCACTGTTCTGAACCAGTTTTGGCTTTATCAACTGTTCCTTTGTAGGGTTCAATCCCAGCAATCTCCCCCTGGAACAGATGATGCCAAAACACTTCATTATTCAAGATCTTTATTGTCTCATCAATAATTCCCTAACTTGCCATTTGAATTGTAATTCATAGTTCATGGAATCTTCATCATCCTCATCCGTGCACAGTTGAAGCTCTAGGAGATCAGCTACACTCAGGCCTAGTGCATTTTCCCTAGATATGTGCTTAACTTCACCACTGGACTTGAGCAGAGTTAATACGTGGGTCTTTTGATCAGACTTCCACTTTAGTATTTTTGAGTTCAGTGGGTTTCTTGGGAGAGCTTTTATTTTTGATTAGTTTGGTGAAGGGGCCTGCTTATGACTCCTTTAGCAAGGTCTTGAAGTTTTGCTGAGTCAGGATTTTCTGCAATCATTTGCTTCTTGAGCGTTATCTTCTTCTTCCATTTGTTTTTGCCTTTTTCTATGATCTAAGGCAATGATGGAGGTATCAGATGATGTTAACAATGTTTTCAGAGAGAAGGTATGTTGCTGTGGCTCATCAACCTTTTTGTCTGTGTATGCTGGCTTCTTTGGAACACTGGGATCTATTTCTCTTTTCTTTTCAAGCTTTGCATATGCCATGTCAGTGTATTGCCTTGACCATTTTGCTATGGCTTTGGCTATACCAAACTTTGATGCAACCAACTCTTGCTTCTTTCTTTTATACTCCAAGGTATGATCAACAATTTTCTTTTTATAGTTGCTCTAGTCTGGTGCTGATCTTTTCATACCTGGATCATTTATGATTCTTTCAATTCTGTTTGCTTCAGCTTGGAGTGCAATGAGTGGCCAGTCTTTGAATTGTTCAACCTTTGCAAGATAGAACTTATCTCTTATGATCAGCTCCAAGAGTTCTTGTCTCATCTCCTTTTGTAGGTTAGGATTTGGTGGTAAATTAGACATCTCTTTACTTAAATCTCTTGCATAATCTTCCAGTTTCTTGACTTTGCTCAGCAGAAGTTGCATTCGACTTGAGATGCTATTATCACTTTCTCCCTGACCTTCATACTTGGCTTGCCATTCGGCCTGCTTTATTTTGAGTTTTAAATTCTTATCCAAGTTTTTAGGAGGTCTGAAACCAGTGAGAGATGGGAATTTTCTTTTGGCAGGCTCATCCACTGCGTAGAACTGTCTCATTTCATTTTTTACTGCAGGCAGTTCCAGTGGGTAGCTTCCTCCTAAAGGAACAACATTTGTAGGATCTTGGCCTTCAAGTATTTTTGGATCATTGATTCGGTTTTCCAATGTTGGAAGAATGAATTTTTGAGGTTTAGTTCTTTTATAGGGTGCAGATGAAATGGGAGCAGGTGTTGGTATGTCATCATCATGCACCTGAAACTTTCTTTTTCTTGTGTATACTGTGACATTTTTGCTTGTAATCATTGTACAAACTTTGAATAGTTCAATTATCAATGAAACAATGTTATTTGACCCCAATATTTATTTATTTATGTTTGACCCTTTGCGCGTTTTGATTTTCTTCAATTTTAAACTGTACATCGCTTTCAGGAAAGTTATACGCAAACCGATGCGTAAACGTAATCAGTTTAATGTGACAAACACTCTGTAACATCAATATATGCTTAACATACCTTAAATAACCTTTACATAACTTAGAAATAAGTTTTAAAGGGTTTGGGATGGCAAAATTAGGTTTATTCGATCGCAGGGACTATTTGTGTCAAACTATGAAACTATACCGATTTGTGTGGTAAGGAACATTCTGGAACTTAATCATAAGCTAAAAATACGCTAGATATCCTTTACATAGCTTAGAAATAGGCTTTGAGGGGTTCGGTATGCTAAAATAAACTTTTTGGTCAAATAGGGACTAAAAGCGTCAAAAAGTGCATAAGTTTGCATTTACGCGCATATCTTACGTTCTGAACATATCTGGGCATCCAAAAAATTTTGTAATCATTAAAATATTTTATTTTAGTAATTGGCATGCTAAAATTCCATTCGTCGCGTAATTTAGATCATTTTTTCACGTCCGTTCGTGTTTCGCCGTAATTAACCGAATAACACAACTGTACGACCAAACGAAGCGACCCCGAGATGTTTTCAAGCATATTTCATGTTCCCTATGCTTAGGCATCATTGTAGAGCCTTGAAAGTGGCTTAACAAGGCTTAAACGTGTCAAAAATGGCCTTAAACACTTGCAGGGACCTAAACTGTCATTCTGCCAAACTTAGCCGTCACGCCATGCGACAACTTATGTTGTTGCTGTCACGCCACGCGACAGTGGCATCAGGGCAGATTTCATTTTTCAGTAACTGGGTCGAATTTCAGGGGCTTTTATTTAAATTTCTCAATACCGTATGCTGGTTTTGGACACCCCTAGTATGATAAAACAGTGGGTAACACTTGTAAGGTCTAGATTAAAGCTCACATATCAAGAAACGATCCTAACGGTTGTCCAAAATCTATATAAACCCACCATCTTCATCACCTTCACTTGCACATTCAAAATTTGCTCTCATTTCTGCTTTGGATCTATCCCTTAATTGGTTGAAGGCTCCAATCTTTTGGTTTTCTTATTCTATCTTCCTTGCTTAGACATCTTGTAAGCTTCTTTCATGCTTTTATGCATTTTTAAGCACCAAAGTCAAACAGTGTTTGACTTTCTACATTGACCAGTTTATGGTCAACACAAAGTTCGTTTGAACTTTGCAACGTGAGCGTAATCACGACGGTTATAGTCCCATGTTACTATACCTACTGATTACCACATTGATTAGGCGTAGTGACGAGTCATAGTTTCGGTCAAAATATGTGTTTATGCATATTTTGCAACGAAGCTATCTTTGGGTATCAAAACACTTTGTTTTGATATCAAACTTGTTTTCTAACTTAGTTAAACATGTTTTAACATGTTTAACTTGTCACTTTTAGTTTAGTGCTTATATAGGGTCGTAAGATAAGCGGTCTAAACAACCGCTTAGACTTTCGAACCCGACCCGTTTGGTCAAGCATTAGGATCCGACCAAACACATTTTGTGACCATAGTTGTATAGGGAATAACCTTCCGAGGTTATACCTTATGGTCACTACGTTTAGTTAGTTGTATAATAGGTAGTTTATATGCCTTAGGAAAATGACCAAAATGCCCTTTTTGCACATAAATTCATTCTAAGCATATGTAACTTAAATATCGACATCTAACTAATTAGGCAACATTATTAGACTTGTTAAGGCATATAATACTTGTCATTGGACTAGTTAGGCGGTCTTTTACGCGAACGACGCGTTAAAGTAGCATAAGCTACCTAAACGGGTCGTAACGGGTCATAAGCACTTAGGATAGGTTCTGATTTAGAATGTAGGCTTTATTAGACCATATTACATGAGTTCCTATAGTCATTTGGTTTACGAAAACTCATTTTATCCGATCTTCTGATTTAGGTCCGGTTTATTAACATAGGTACCTATATTAGGTGCCGATTGATTCTGTGATGCTTCTAGCGTTACTTGGTTGTTATTTCAAGACTTTTAAGCTATCACAAGTGAGTACATAGTCCCCTCTTTTACTGTTTTCAAGTATTTTGGGGCGAAACACATGTGCCTATTTGTTACTTTCGTGCTTTTCATGCTTTTATAACATATGCTTGCTATGTTCATGTAGTATATGTATAGTACATGATTTCATCCATGTTTTTGCTATGTATATTTTAATTAAAATGCTACTACATTGATTTCATAAACACATTTGATTCATATGTTTATTTTAGCATATGTACGCATTGATTTACATCACAATTTTTGCTACGTATGTTTATTTAGCATACTTAGTACATTATTTTCACATAACATGCTTACATTTGGTATAACATTTGTATTGTTTAACGAAACTAATACGTTCATTAACACCGATCATGTCGCTCGGTAGTAAGTAGTGGTACCATAGGACTTGACAACTCCCATTCCTGAAATCCTAGGTTTGTTTGGACATAAGGAATGACTGAATCCGAAAACATTTTTGATAAACCTTTGATTTGTTCTAGGGCTTATCCTTCAGTCTCAAGGCTTGAATATATACATTTAACAATACCACATAAGTGTTTGTATCAGTTAAGCATGGATTTTGAAAAACATATCTTTTAACTTAAACTATGATTTAAATCAAATACATTGTTTTATACATTTTTACTTATAGGGTTGAGTAAATGCTTTTATTCACCATACATTACATCTGTTTACACATGAACATTTTGACATTTGTTTAAACAATACATTTTGGTGGTTTGTTTTGGTAAGTGACTTAAATAACGAAGCAACATGTAATATGATAGAAGCATGGTGGATACGCCGCTGGTACTTCCTATATATAAATGCTTTTATGATATTACATATTGTAGCGTTATCTAAACAACTTCTATTTATACAAAAACATGATACATTTTACACAAATGCCATAATTTATGTAAATTCGTTTTACTTGGTTATTCATTTAACCTCACATCTTCCTTTTATAACATCTGATTTCCTTATCGATTTTCATATGGATTTATAAAAGAAAACCTTTTCAATAAGATTCATGACTAACCTTTCGTTAAACATTTCTTCCAACTACAAGTCATGAATCCTTCATCGGTAAAACCTATGTATCTCACAGGCATTTTTATGCTGACGTACCTATTTTCACATGTGTTTTCAGGAGCTGATGCATAGGGTTGTTCAAGATACACTTAGGCGGACTTGGGTCTTAGTGACAATAAAGATGCAAGACTAGTTTAAATTACGTTATGTACTCTTTGTTTTCTTTGTTTTAAGACAATGTAACCACTTTGTTAATAAATAAAACAAAACTTTAAATACCATGGTTGTGAAATAATAATTCTGCCACTCCACTCCCCGACGTTTCCGCCGCGGTTTGTTTTTTTACGCGGTCGGGGTGTGACAGAAGAGTTGGTATCAGAGCCAATGGTTATAGGGAATTATGTTATTAGTAATGCTTTGACCTAGACTGTAACTTTTCTAGGACCCTAACACAAGTTATCTTGTGTTTAGATCTTAAAACATACACATCACCTATCTTTAGGTGATTACCAAAACAAGAACACAATTTTCCAAAACGATTTTTGAAAATCAATCATTTATTCTTAGATGATTTGTTATAAGGTTTTGATCCCTCCATTTTTCCAAATCGATTTTGAAAATTCAATCATCCGTTCTTGAATGATTCTTTTGGCTTAATGCCTTATATGTTTTCAAAATCTCGTCAAAGTTTTGGGCCTAAATAATGTGAACACGTGCAATCTGGAAGGGCGGATGCCTGTATTCTTGAGTTTTCTATCTACGCTAGAGTGTTCGTACAAATCCACATAATCAGACCAGCCACTCTTACCTGGGAACTCTTGGGGTGAGTGTCCACTTATAGGCTAAAGAATGTCTTCGCGATACATTATTATGACCCATTTATTTTGATTAGTCACTGTGTGTCGTTCGTTTGCTTTGTGGTACGAACGAATGACCACGATCCATGCTTTTTGTCGATATTTGTATCATTTCATTTTCATCTAATCATCTCACTCGTCTTCTCTCATGTTTCCTCTTTTAGAATGCCTCCTCGACATGATAATCAGATACCTAATGCCGAACTGGCAGCAATCATTGCGCAGCAAATGGCTGCTGCACTTCCGAATCTCATCACTCAAATCAACCAAGCCAACAATAACAACAATAATGCTCCATGCAACTTTAAAAGTTTCAATTCGGCTAAACCACTCAAGTTTAGTGGTTCTAAAGGAGCAACTGGGCTCCTACAGTGGTTTGAGAGCATTGAGAGCACTTTTCGTCATGTTTAGTGTCCTGATAATCGCAAGGTCGAGTTTGCTTCTAGTGTGTTTCAAAAGAGGGCTCTTACTTGGTGGAATGTAGTCATGAGGGATCGTGATGCTAATGTCTCTTTGGGTCAAACATGGGAAGAGCTTAGAGCTCTTATGACGAGGGAATTCTGTCCTCGTCACGAACAGAGGGCGTTGGAAAGAGAGTTTGATGATCTGAAACAGGATAGTGGTGAACACCGGGCTTATACCGACAGGTATGAGGAGTTGAGTTTGCTTTGCCCCACAATGGTTACCCCACTTGATAAGGCTATCAAGAGGTATATCAATGGTTTACCTGACCCCGTGCAAGACATCGTCACTGGTAGCAACCCTACCACAGTTCGTCAGGCAATCGAGTTGGCTGCGACTTTGACTAAGTCACAAATCAGAAAGGGTAAGCTTCATAGGAAGGGTGATAAGACACAATCATCTGACAAGGGTGATAGCAAGAAGGGTAAGAAAGCTGGATCTTCAAAGAGGTCTAGGAAGCGCAAGCTTCCCAAAATTTCGCTGTTACTGCACAAGCCAACCAGGCAGCTCCTAATCAGCCAGCTCAATGATACGTGGTCGAAAACCGGTGTTCGTAATTGTGTAACTTAATGTTTTTACATAAGTTTTAATCTTGAATACCCTACTTTTAATTAGATTTGTGTTTTGCAGGTTTAATGAGGTTTAAGGTGCTTTTTGGGAGCCTTACGAGCTACCGGGATGAAAAACAAACAATCGGGACGCATTACGGATCAAACGGGAGTGAAAATGGAGAAATGGAGAATTTGAGCTGGAGAGGCCGTCGCCGATGGGCTCCAGGCCGTCTGGGACGGGCTCTAGAAACACCCGTCGACCATTAAAGCCCGTAACCAGTCAAACAAGCCATCGGACGAAGATGTGCTCAGGGGAGCCCGTCGCCGACGGGCCCCAAGCCGTCGGCGACGGGCTATGGTTTGCCAAAACACGAAATTAGGTTAGTTGGGTATGAGGGACGATTTTAATTGGCTCTTAGACATTCAATTCGTAAGTTACACTTGTTTTTTAGTTTGAAACTTGTTCTTGGAGCCTAATATCATCATCACTCACCTCTAATCCACAATCATCATATACAAACCCTAATCATTTCCCCATAATTTTTTCACCTTCATCTCTCACCAAAACCCTAAACATCCACCATTCCTCCATTGTTCAAGCTTCAAGATGATCCAAGTCAAGTTCCAAACATCCGGTGATCAAGTTTCGTCAACCATGAACGGCTAATCACCTTGGTTTCTCCCCGGTGTAGGTAGTTGTTTAATTTAGGGTTTTGAATTGGTTCTTGATTCAACTTTGTGACAATTTGTATTGATTTTTGAGACCATTGACAATAGTTTACATTTGTTTCGTATTCGTAAATTTTCGAACGATTATAAAGTTATGACTTTGTGAAATGGTTATGTGTAATTATGCGTTGTCATGATTTTGAAGATGATGAGTTTGGCAACCAAAATGCCAATTTTGTGGGGAACGATAACTACGGGTATGGGGATGTGAGAAATGACGGTTACGAAAACAACCGTCAACCACGAAACAACAATCAAAGGAACCAGAATAAGGGGTTTTACAACAACAATAACAACAACAATGTTAACCCTAACCGGATTCCTCGTTTCGTGGGAGGAGGTAATCAAAGAGGTAATCAAGGTGGAAACCGAAGAGGTGATAGGGGAGGTGATAAAAGGGATAATCGAAGGCCGGTGGGTCAAGAAGTTAACGGTCCACATCATCGTCAACAACCTCCATGGGGAGTAAATGACCGTTTTAGGCCGGTAGTCACTGACAATGACTCTCCGATAGTTTGTGAAAGAAGGATGTTCGATTGCAAGCCCCACTACATCAATATTCTTCCCCATTTCAATGGAAGGTCTAACGATGAACCATACACTCATTTGGCGGAGTTTTCGTCCATATGTAACACTATTGGGGGGGGGGTATGATTTTGCATTGGAAAAGGTGAAGCTTTGACTATTTCATTTTTCGCTAAAAGATAAGGCGAAGCAATGGTTTCTTACACTTCCGGCAAATAGTATTCGGACATGGGGCGAGATGCAACAAGTCTTCCATGACGAGTATTACTCGATGGCAAAGATCGATGATGCTAGAGATGAAATTAGGTCTTTTCGCCAACTCTCAAGTGAACCATTGCATGAAGCTTTCACAAGGTATAAGGAATTGATTCGAAAGTGCCCACATCATCAAATGAAAAAGTGGGAGTTGGTTAAATGCTTTGTGAGGGGATTGGATGACGAAACATGGAATCGCCTTGAGTTAACGATTAATGGAACTTTATTAAGTAATCATGAAGATGATGATTGGGAATTTCTTGAGAGGATGAGTAAGCGGTCCAAGGCAAAAGAGTCGGCCGGTAGAGCTAGAAAACATCCCGTATCCCGATCACTTCCCGATCTTGACTCTAAGGACCGGATTTCTACTTTAGAATGGGAGATAGCTTGCATGAAGGAGAAGGAGGTAAATGCGGTACAGTTTGCAGTGTGTGAAGATTGTGGGGAGGTTGGTCATCACACCGATCAATGTCAAACGGGACTGGGTGACTACACGGAGCAGGTAAATCAAGTGTTCGGGGATAGAAAGAATAGTGATATGAATTCGAACACTTATCATCCCGGATTGAGAAATCATCCCAACTTCTGATATGGGAATGCCACGAATCAAATGCACACGAACTTTCAACCGGGTAACCAAAGCGGGTCATCATATCAAAATCGCCAAGGTTGTTATCAAGGGGGTTACCAACGTAATTACAATCAAGGGTACCAAGGTCGGGATAATAATTACCAAGGTGGGTACCAAAGGAATTACAATACTCAAGGCGGTAATGGAAGCAGGTCGAATAATCAAACCGGTGGTGATGATTTGAGTGCCAAAATGGATGCTTTGTTGAATGTGGTTAAGGAATCTACAGTGATATTAAGGAGATGAAGAAGACAAATGAGATTCAGGATAAAGCACATGAGGTATTAGCAAAACAAGTGGGCCAACTTGCGGAGGAGATGGCACAAATGAGAGGGAGCATGGGGAAGCTTCCAAGTGACACCAAGTTGAATCCTAAGCATCAAGGGTCAAGCTCGAAGAACACACATGAGGTACCCATGAATAAAATAACTTGACGTAGTGGTCGAGTCATAGATAACGGTGTCAAAACACCATCACCCCAGTTTGTTGAGGGGATGGTGGAAGATGCTAGTGATGAAGAGTGTAAGGATGGTCAAACGGGGTAAAACAAAAATAATTTAAAAATTAAAAATGACACCCCCGTTGTGACCATCCCCGTCCCTAAGGCTAAGGAAACGGGTGTGGAGGGTAATACCACCCCGTATCCCGAAGCATTGAAGGGACCCGTGAAGAAGGTTGTAAACAAAAGAGGCCCACAACAAGAGGAGTTGTGGGAAGTTTGCAAACAAGTCAAAATTAATTTACCTCTTTTGGATGCAATCAAGCAAGTACCGTCTTATGCTAAGTACTTGAAAGAATTGTGTAGCCAAAAACGAACTCACAAATTTCCAAAAAAATAGATTTAACCGAAAATGTGAGTTCGATTCTTTCGGGCGCGCTTCCTCCCAAGCTCCAAGATCAGGGTGCACCTATCATTTCAATTCAAGTAGGTGACTTTAAAATCAACTAGGCACTTTTAGATCTTGGCGCTAGTGTTAGCATTCTACCGGGTAGTTTATACGACCAATACGAGTTTGGTCCACTTCGATCGTCAAACACCACTATGGTGTTAGCCGATTTGACACCTAAACTACCCCGTGGAATTGTCTCGGATGTGATAGTAGAAATCGAGGATTTTTATTATCCGGTGGACTTTTTGGTACTTGATTATGTGGCCAAGGACCCAACCATGCAACTTACGGTGATTTTGGGTCGACCGTTCCTAACAACTGCAAATTCTCAAATTGATTGCAAAACGGGAATGGTAGACATGACATTTGGAAACCGAAGGTTGAGGTTGCATGTTTTTTCGGGATTAACGACTCCTTCAGTCGATGATGAATACTATATGGTGGACATTGTTGACACGTGTACACCTCTTTGCTACACAGTCATGGATGAGGAAAACACAATGGAGGAATGTTTTATGTTTGACAGGTCACGGGTTGAGACGAATCGATGCATAGACTAAGAGGTGAAGAGCTTGGAGGTGCTTGCGGTTAAAGAGGGAAAACTGATATGGATGCACCAAGTGGAGAGTTTACAAGAGAACATTAACACCAAATTGAAGCCCTCATTGGTTGATCCTCCAGAGGTTGAATTGAAGGTGTTGCCTAAGAATCTTAAATATGCTTATGTTTGTGAAGGCAACACACTCCCGGTTATAATTGCGTCAAATCTAACCGAGGAGCAAGAGGAGAAATTGATGGGTGTTTTGGTCACCAATCGGGAGGCGATTGGATGGACCATTGCTGATTTGAAGGGAATTAGTCCCTCGGTGGTGATGCATAAAATCATCACGGAAGAAGGTGTGACTCCCGTTAGAGATGCACAACGGAGATTGAATCCGAATATGCAGGAGGTGGTAAAGAAAGAAGTGTTGAAATGGCTTGATGCGGGTATCATTTATCCGATCTCGGATAGGCAATGGGTGAGCCCGACACAGACGGTTCCGAAAAAAGCGGGTATACAAGTCGTCAAAAACGACGCAGGCGAAGAGGTAGCCACCCGGCCGGTAACCGGGTGGTGAATTTGTATTGATTATAGTAAGTTGAACACCGCAACTTCCAAAGATCATTTTCCTTTACCGTTTATTGATCAAATTGTTGAGAAATTATTTGGGCTACAATTTTATTGCTTTTTAGATGGCTATTCTGGTTATAATCAAATTGCCATCCATCCGGAAGATCAAGCAAAGACAACGTTTACTTGTCCCTACGGTACATTCGCATTTAGGTGAATGTCGTTTGGACTATGTAACGCCCCCGCCACCTTCCAAAGGTGCATGATGAGTATCTTCTCAGATATGGTGGGGAAGTCTTTGGAAATCTTCATGGATGATTTCTCAATTTTTGGGTCGTCATTCGAGTCTTGTTTGGACCAATTAGACAAAGTACTAAAAAGGTGTGTAGAAACTAGTTTGGTCTTAAGTTTGGAAAAGAGCCATTTTATGGTTCAAGAGGGAATCGTGTTGGGACACGTGGTGTCGAGTCGTGGGATAGAAGTCGATCGTGCAAAGGTACAAGTTATATCCACTTTGCCGTATCCCACGAGTGTTAAAGGTGTTATGTCATTTTTAGGTCATGCGGGTTTTTATCGACGGTTTATTAAGGGTTTTAGTGATATTACCAAGCCTTTGTGTAACTTGTTGTCAAAAGATCAACCGTTTGATTTTAATGAAAATTGTCAAAACGCGTTTAACAATTTAAAGGAAAAATTAGTTGAGGCCCCAATCTTGCAATCGCCAAATTGGTCTCTACCATTTGAAATTATGTGCGATGCAAGTGATTATGCGGTGGGGGCCGTGTTGGGACAACGGGTTGACAAGAAACTCGTCGCCATATACTATGCGAGTAAGACTCTTTTGGATGCACAATTGAATTACACCACCACCGAAAAGGAGCTACTCGCGGTGGTATATGCATTGGATAAGTTTCGGTCATACATATGGGGTAGTAAAGTGATTATTTATTCTGATCACACTGCCGTTAGGTACCTCATGGAGAAAAAAGATGCCAAACCGAGATTGATCCGATGGGTGTTATTACTCCAAGAGTTTGAGTTGGAGATATGGGACAAAAAGGGTACCGAGAATGTGGTAGCGGACCATTTGTCCCAGATGATAGTTGAGGAAGATCCTAAATCTCTAGAGATCAATGAGTCGTTTCCCGATGAGCACATTATGAAATTAGATAAGTTACCGTGGTATGCTAACATTATGAATTATCTTGTTACAGGTGACTTACCGCCACATTGGGATAGACGGAGGAGGCAGCATTTTATGTCTCAAATTAAGTATTACCGGTTGGAGGAACCGCATTTGTGGAAAGAGTGTGCGGACCAAGTGATTCGAAGATGCATTGACGATGAGGAGATTCCAAGCGTGCTCAAGCACCTACATTCATTTGCATGTGGTGGCCATTTTAGTGGTCACAAAACAGGTCACAAAGTGTTGAATAGTGGTCTTTATTGGCCAACTATTTTTAAAGATGCATTTGAGTTCTCCAAGAATTGTGTAGAGTGCCAGAAATTAGGGGGTATTTCAAAGAGGGATGAGATGCCCATGCAACCAATCCTCGTAGTTGACATTTTCGATGTGTGGGGCATTGATTTCATGGGCCCATTCCCCAATTCTTATTGTAATTTGTATATCTTGGTGGCCGTTGACTATGTGTCAAAGTGGGTCGAAGCAATAGCCACCAAGACAAACGACCATTCTGTAGTTTGTAATTTTTTTCAAACCAATATTTTTTCAAGGTTTGGGATTCCTCGTGTCATTATAAGTGATGGAGGATCTCATTTTAAAAATTTTCGGTTTGGGAAACTCTTAAAACGGTATGGTGTTGACCATAGAATTGCTACCCCCTATCACCCGCAAACAAGCGGGCAAGTAGAAGTGTCAAACCGACAAATCAAAGATATTTTGCAAAAGACCGTATCGGTGGACCGTAAGGATTGGTCAATCAAGTTGAACGATGCTTTATGGGCCTACCGTATGACACATAAGACACCCATTGGTACCACACCTTACCGGTTGGTTTACGGTAAAAATTGTCATTACCGGTTGAACTTGTGCATAAATCATTATGGGCTATTAAAGAAGTAAATGTTAAATATGATGATGCAAGTAAGGAATGGAAACTCAATCTATGCGAGTTGGAGGAGCTAAAGGAAATGGCATATGAATGCGCGTCCAAGTACAAAGATGGGATGAAGAAGGCGCATGATGCCAAGTTGAGGAAGAAAGAGTTCGAGATTGGGCAAAAGGTGTGGCTCTACAACCCGAAGCTCAAGTTTTTTTCCCGGAAAGCTCCGAAGCAAATGGATAGGACCCTATGTGATCACCCGGGTTAGACAATTGGGTGATGTTACAATCGAGGAACCGAAGGATGGGTCATGGCAAATAGTCAATGGTCATCGGCTAAAACCGCTTCTCGATGGTAACGAAAAGGTGGATGAAAACAAGGAATCGGTGAGCTTCGTGGTAAGCATTCCGGTTTATGAGGTCGACTAAAAAGGACCGGTAACACTTTGTGTAAAGTTATGTATAATTTATTTAATTGTTTGAGTAATTTGGATATAATCGTTTTCGTTTCATACTAACTCCTTTGATTGTGTGAAGTCCGGATATTCCGAACCGGTCATGAAGACGCAAGGTATGTTTTTTGACATTGTTATGTGCATTGAGGACAATACACGACTTTTCGGGGGGTGGTAGGACCGTTAAATGGTTTGATGTTTTGAAATTTTAACTTATAAAATTTACAAAAAGATTTTTAATAATTTTTAGGAATTTTAATTGTATAAAGTTCTTTTATAAATCCTTCATAATTTTCGTCATTTAAAAAAAATTAAAGGGGAAGTCCGTCGGTGACGGGTATAGAGGCGTCTGGGACGGGGTCTCAAAAGGCCCGTCGGCACACATGTTCCGTATCAAGACATATAAGCCGTTGCCCAAACACCCACTTTCCCGAGCCCGTCGGCGACGGGGTCTTAAAACCTAGCCGGAGCTGGTTTGTTTTCTAGCGTAAAATCTCGAACCCATTCCACTTTTTCTCAAATAAACTCAACTCTAAGTAATTCTACACCACACAATCGACCCATATTTACCCTATTTTGATTTTTGGTCATTCAAAACAGTGAAACACACTTTCATCTCCCTTCTCTCACTTCATCTTCTCCATTACTTCACAAGAACACTAAATCCTTCAATCCTTCATAACTCTTTCAAATCTTCACCAAATGTAGGATCGAGATTCGATCAAAACGAGTCAAACTAAGTCAAATCTAGGTCACTAGAGTGGCGGAAACAAACTAGTAACCTTGAATCGGTGTTAGAATAGCAGTAGAAGTAGAGAAATACATTTTAAACTGGTTTTCCATTGATAATAAACGTTTTTACATGCAGAGAATCCGGCAGCACTTCGTGACAGATTTCACCAGAATGTTACAAATGGAAAACACAACACCCCTATTTATAGGGATTCCAGATCGCATGAGTTGACATGATCACTTCGCACGAATTGGCAAAGTCCAATTCGTGCGACCTGGCCTAACAACAGCCACTTCGTGCGAACTGGTACAAAAAATATAAAATTACATTTTTAACCCTATTACATGCTACTGACACGACTCAGACTGATGACGTAGGCGATGATATTATGTACCAACAAACTCCCCCTTGGATATTGCCGTAGTCTTTCAGTCAACCTGTCTTCAAAACTTCCTCACAAAGACTTGAACTTTTCTTCTCTCTGTTTCGGCTTTTTCAGCAACAACTTGTTGAGCTTTTCATTCTCTTCAACAACTCTCTTTTCCTCTATAGCTAACCTTTAAACAACAGTAGCTCGAAGAATCTTGTCTTTCTCTTCACGTTCCTTTCTCTCCTTCTCAGCTTTCAGAGCTTCTTCTCTTTCAATCTTCCTCCACTTTCATTACCACATATTTTCAGAATTTATTCCTTTCTGAAAACATATCGTAGCAACTTTTTGGAACTGCAAAGCTTGATCTTTATCTTCAGCTTTATAACCAATCTTGTTTACGAACAAACACTAGATATCCTTCGCAGAACAATTCACAATCCACAATCCACATAGGATCATACAGATGAATGTACCTGGTTTCATTCTCAACCTTGTACACAATCACAGCGTCCGTCGTCAGACAACTGTATACCCAGCACACAAACCCTTCATTAAAGTTCTGTTCCATTTTTGGCAATGGAATATTCTTCATTACTCTGGGCTTCTTTATCTGCAAGATTGTTTCTTCGATGCCTGTAACAGGATCAACCCTTTTCACTTTCTTTGGTTGATGTGGCTTCCAGTGTTTAAATTCTTTGAATGCTTCAAACTTCATTAAACCCTATGTCGGCATATCATGCACTCTCACTGGATAAGACAATGTTCGGACATTGGGCAACTCTTCAACATCCCACCATGGTAAAGACATGATGTCTTGAATATACTCGAAATACTGTACGCCAAACTCTCTTCTGATCGTATAGGCGTTTACTTGTGGCAGATACCCCCAACTGATGATATCACCAATAGAAACTTCTCTATCTCTCTTGTAATACTTCAGTGGTCTTTTGAATTTTCTTTCAGTATCTTTCTTTAACCACTTTTTCTTTTCTTCGATTCGTTCTTCTTTCGACATTTCACAGAAACTCTTATTCTTGATACTTTCTTCAACTTTCCTTCCCATTTCATCTTCATTCGCTTGACTGAAGAATTCAGCAAGTGTCGGAAGGCTAGAAGTATCAACGTGAACGTTCTCAGACTGATCTTCATCACTCCAGTCTTCTATTTCTACTTTGTCGTAGTTATCAGCATCTTCAACGTACGTATACTGATATTCAGGTTGCTGATTAATATCAAACTGATTTAACTCCTCTTCAAAATCGAAGTTAAATCATTTTCATCAACATGCGTCATATTTACGATCTCAGCTAAAGTATAAGTATGCAAGATTTCTCCTTCTTCTACGTTGTATTCAAGACGTAGAATCAATCTTGAAACGTGATCATCATTTTCATCAGCATTCTTAGCATCATCATGCTCCCCCTCACCACTTGCATTTTCAAATTCTTCATTTGCATCATCTCGAAGAAACTCATCAATCTTCTCTTCATTTGATGCTTCAGTAACTTTGATACCCAAAGTACCTTGATCATCATCATTTCCATCATCGTCATCAGAATTGTGAGCAGAATATACTTCATCAACATCATCTTTCAGAATATCCTCTTCATCTTCATCATTGTCACCAGATACTAAAGTGATAGGATGAGGATCAAGAATAAATGATTCAGGAACTTCTGTTGGCACAGATACAACAATTGCCCTTTCAGAAACTTCAGCATCACCTAGAACACCTTTGCCTTTGTTTTTCATATCAACTTCTATTTTAGCTTTCCTTTTTGCTCTAACTTCCTCAAGCTCTATCTCCTTGAACCTCTGTTCAATAGGCTTTCCAATCAAATCTTCTAACACTTTCCTCATCATATACCCTTCATGTTCTTTTCGAGCATTATTGGCTTCCAATTCTTGATTCTTTAACTTGAAGTATTCATTTTGTTCATCCCTACGATTCTTTTCTTCTTCCAGTTCAGCTACTCGAACTTTCAGAATATCAATTTCAGCTTGATCAGCTTCAACTTTCTTTAACAAAGATGAATTTTCAGATTCAACAATCTTTACACGTTTCTCCAACTTCTTTTTATCACTCGACACTTCATTCACCTTTTGTTGCAGCTTTCTCACAAGATCATCATTTACGAAACTAAAATCTCCAATCTCTTCAAGAGCTATATTCTCTGGAATCTGTGGAAAATCTTTAAAGGTAGACAATCCGTGAGTTGTTTGAACAGGTGGTTGTGTGGATGGTGGTGTTTGTAGAATGTGTTGTGAAGTTATTTGAGGTTGTGGTGGTGATTGTGGTGGTGGTGATGGTGGTTGTTGTGGTGGTGATCGTTGTTTTGGTGGTGATTGTTGTGATGGTGGTGATGGTGGATGTGGTGGTGATGGTTGTTGTTGTGGTGGTGGTTGTTGTTATGGTGGTGGTGATGATGGTTAAGATTGTGGTTCTTGGACAGGTTTTGGTTTCAGCTTGATTTTCAACTTTCGTACTGCTGGAGACTGAACACGTTTTCTCGACGTAGATTTCTTTCTACCTCCTGAAGGTGGTGTTACAACCGGAACATCCTCTTGAGTTGGAATATGCGTTTCATCATCATCGTCACCCGCACTCCTTTTCCTTTTCTTTTTTATCAATCTATCTCTTGGATCATAATTTTCTTTAACCCACCGATCAGCTTCAGCATCAATATCACTTTCATCAGAATCAGAAGAACTCTTCTCTTTATCATCAACTGCTTTCTTACCAGCTGCTTTATCAACTTCGAGATTATCATTAAGATCGTTCAACAAATGCTCCATTTTAGGAGTTAATTGACCTTGATCTTTTTCAACATTCACTTCCGGTTCATCAACTTCTGGTTCATCTGTCACACCCCGACCACGTGGAACATACAAAACGTGGCGGAAACATCGGGGAGTGTTGTAACAGAATTAATTGTGTCAAATCCATGGCAATTGAAGTTTCGTTTTATTGATTATAAGTGTTACAATGTCTTAACAAACAAGAAATACAACATAATTAACTAGTCTTGCATCTTTTATTGTCACTAAAGCCCAAGTCTGCCTATGTGTATCTTGATCATCTTATGCAACAGTTCCTGAAAAACACATGTGAAAATAGGTACGTCAGCATAAAAATGCCTGTGAGATACATAGGTTTTGTGAAAATAGGTTTCATGACTTATGTTTGAGAAAATGTTTAGTCATAAACCTTGTAATTTGCTTTGTTTTGTAAATCATTTGAAAAACAATGAGTTCAGATGATATGTATAAATAAGTAAATAATGTATGGTTAAATAAATAACCATGTAAGATGAGTTTGTATAAGATAAGTTGTTTGTAAAACAATGTCTTGTGAGAAGTATGTTATTTGTATAAAAAGTTCTATGTCTCAAACTGAAATGATTCAAATAACGCTACAATATGTAATGCCATACAAACACTTATATATAGGAAGTACCAGCGGCGTATCCACCATGCTTGTATCATATTACACACGCATCGTTACTTAATCACTTAATCAAACCAAAACACCAAAGTAATGTTTAACAGTTATAGAAATGTTTATGTATGGTCAAAGACGGTTCACACGGTTCATAGATACAAACGGTTCACAGATACAAACGGTTCACAGATACAAACGGTTCACAGATACAAACGGTTCACAGATACAAACGGTTCACAGATATCAACGGATCACATAGTCAAATGATTACAACGGTTCAATATGTAGTATAATGTGTTCATATGCTGGATAAGCATATGCAACAGAAAAGCAATGTAAAACAATGTACTAAGTATGCACAAAATGGGCACACCTAGCATGAAATGAAATGTAAAACAATGTACTAAGTAATGCACACAATGGGCACACCTAGCATAAGATGTAATGAAATCATGTACTATAATGTACTAATGAACATAGCAAGTATATGATGTCAAAACAGGAAAGCATGAAAGTAACAAGTAGGCACATGTGTTCCACCCCAAAACAGTTTGGAAAACAGTAAAAGAGGGGTCTATGTACTCACCTGAGATTGCTCAGTAGTCCTTGAGTAACAACTAAACAATGCTAGAGATCGCGGATATCAAACGGCACCTACTATAGGTAGCTACATTAATAAACCGGACCTAAATCGGAAGATCGGGTAGCATTAGGGTTTGTAAACCAAACGAGTGTAGAGACTCGTGTCATTTGGTTTAACAAAGCCTACATACTAAATGAAACTTAACCTAAGTGTCTACGACCCATTACGACCCGTTTAGGTAGCTTATGCTACTTTAACGCGTCGTTCGCGTGAAACGCGTTCGGACCGCCTAACTAGCCCTATGACAAGTGTTATATGCCTAAACCTATTACATAATCAGTTATGTGACAAAGGTTTAGGTTACATATGCTTAATTACCAATTATACATGAAAAGGGTATTCTGGTAATTTACCTAAGGCATATAAACTACCTATCATACAACTACTTAAACGATGTGACCATAGGGTATAACCTCGGAAGGTTATTCCCTACCTACTATGGTCACCTAATGTGTTTGGTCGGATCCTAATGATTGACCAAACTGGGTCGGGTTCGAGGTATAAGCGATTCATTAGATCGCTTACCCTACGACCCTAGACAACGTGGTAATCAGTGGGCATAGTCCCAAGGGACTATGACCAACGTGATTACACTCACGTTGCGAAGTTCAAACGAACTTCGCATTGACCATTACTGGTCAACGCTGAAAGTCAAACAAAGTTTTTTCTTTCTGACTCGAAAAGCAATAAAATAAGGAAAAGAACGAAAGAATACTTACGAAGGGTCCCCGAATGCTAATCGTGATTCAAGTAGCTCAGGTATGAAACGAAGGTTCCAACTTAGAGCTCCTCAAATCAGATTCTAGTGGGTTTTAGCAATGGGAGGTATGGGGTATTTATAGGAATACCCGAACCGTTAAGATCGTTTGTCGAATATCGTGCCTTAATCGTATCCGTACAAGTGTCGGAACCTTATGGTGTCTAAAATTGGTCCTTATCCGCTGACTAGACAAGTGGGGATATGTGGTTGAGGATCAAACAGGCTGGAAACAGGCTGTTCGGAAGCTTCTGATGTGCTGGACGTACCTTACGGACCATAAGGTCATTGGTGTTGAGGTCCGTAAGCTAACCTGCAGACCAAAACTTTGATTTTTGGCAGTTTTGGTCCCTGCTGAGTAATAAGGCCATTTTCGACACGTTCAAGGCCCGTTAACCCCATTTCAAAGCTCTAAAATGAAGTTAAAGTATAGGGAACTTAAAATGTGCTCAAAAATATCTCGGATGTCGGTTCGTTTGGTCGTACGAACGCGATGTTCGCTTAATTACGACGGAATGCGCATAAGCGCGAAAAACGATCCAAATGACGCGATGAATGGATTTTTGGCAATCCAAACACTAAAGCATAATATAGTCATGCTTACATAAATTTTTGGATGTCCGGATGTATTCAGAACGTAAGTTATGCGCGAAAGTGCAAACTTGTGCACTTTTTGACACTTTTAGTCCCTGAATGACACAAAAGTTTATTTTAGCATACCGAACACCTCAAAGCCTATTTCTAAGCTATGTAAAGGATATTTATGGTATGTTTAACTTATGGTCATGTTCCGGAATGTCTGTTACAGTTCAAATTGGCATACTTTCGCAGTTTGTCAACTTTAGTCCCTGTAAGCGATTTAACTTTGATTTCACCACACCAAACCTTCCAAAACTTATATCTAAGTTATGTAAAGGTTATTTAAGGTATGTTAAGCCTATTTCACTATTCCGGAGTGTTCGTTGCATTAAACTGGTTATATTTACGCATCAGTGCGCGTGTAACCTTCCAGAAAGCGATTTAGAGCTTGAAATCGAACAAGAGTTGATATGTGCAAACGATACACATATTTTTACAAATCCCAAGTATGAAATACAATATTTCATTGGCTTGGTATTTGTTTGATGGTCGCAGTGACACAGGTGTCACAGTCTCCCCTACTTTAGGAAATTTCGTCCCGAAATTTATTCGTAGGAGTCTATTTGTGACTTTGTGTCAATTAACCACCAGAGATAAGTAAGGCATAATCCTGTCATTTCCTTAGCGGACATTCTTCAGAATGAAAATGATCAGACGGAGTCATTTTCCTCAACGAGTATTCTTCAGAAGTGGAAATGAAGGAATAAACAAACGGGGATTCATTTCCTCAACAGGAAATCTTCAGAAACGTAAAATGAACTTACGGAGTCATTTTCTACGGTTGCTTCCTCAGGAATGGAAATGAAAGGGATAGACAAACGGATATTCATTTCCTTAACGGAAAATCTTCAGAAACGAAAATGAACAAACAGAGTCATTTTCTACGGTTGCTTCCTCAGAAACGGAAATGAAAAGGATGGACAAACGGATATTCATTTCCTTAACGGAAAATCTTCAGAAACGAAAATGAACAAACGGAGTCATTTTCTACGGTTGCTTCCTCAGAAACAGAAATGAAAAGGATAGACAAACGGATATTCATTTCCTTAACGGAAAATCTTCAGAAACGAAAATGAACCAACGGAGTCATTTTCTACGGTTGCTTCCTCAGAAACGGAAATGAAAAGGATGGACAAACGGATATTCATTTCCTTAACGGAAAATCTTCAGAAACGAAAATGAACCAACGGAGTCATTTTCTACGGTTGCTTCCTCAGAAACGGAAATGAAAAGGATAGACAAACGGATATTCATTTCCTTAACGGAAAATCTTCAGAAACGAAAATGAACCAACGGAGTCATTTTCAACGGTTGTTTCCTCAGGTTCGGAAATAAAGGATTAAACAACGGATATTCATTTCCTCAACGGATAATCTTCAGAAACGAAAATGAACTAACGGAGTCATTTTCAACGGTTGTTTCCTCAGGTTCGGAAATGAAGGATTAAACAACGGATATTCATTTCCTCTACGGATAATCTTCAGAAACGAAAATGAACTAACGGAGTCATTTTCAACGGTTGTTTCCTCAGGTTCGGAAATGAAGGATTACATAAACGGATATTCATTTCCCTCGACGGATACTCTTCAGAACGAAAATGCACAAACGGAGTCATTTTCCTCAACGGGTATTCTTCAGAATTGGAAATGAAGGATAAACGGATATTCATTTCCTCAACGGATATTCTTCAGAAGTGAAAAATGAATAGCTAGTTCATTTTTCCTCAACGGATACTTCATCAGAATTGGAAATGAATAGGGTTAACTTCTAGGTACATGACAAAGCTCGCTGTGGTTTCTGTGCACTAAATTCCATAATTATGTATGCATCCATAATTACGTAATTCCTTGCATAGTCCGCACAGTTTGTCTTGTAATGTTCATAAGCACATAATCACATAGTTGTTTAATTGTTATTATCTTGTTATCGATTGCTATTAACTTGGCACCTCGTACTTCGTTTCTCTTGGAAGAAACGGGTACTTAGGATTTTCGTAAAAATGCAAGAGATCATATAATGGAAGAAATTTGGAAGTAGTCTGTTCTTCAAGGAATGCGGTTCCTTGATTGTCGGTATTGTAGGGGATATGTTGTTTATACATACAATCACATAAATACATTGCAATGTAAATAAAAGATTTATTTATAAACAACGATAACAACTGTTTCTTGGATCTTGACAACAAAAGAAAATAATACATAAGACGTAATTATTTCTAAACGATGTTGTCTTCTGGTAGATCATATGCTCATCCCTGCGCTGGATTTGCATTTGCAAGCCTTGGGCAATTCCTACGAAAATGGCCCATCTCGCCACAGTTGTAGCAAGATCCCGGTGGAAAACGAGCTTGAGCGGGATAGTTGCCAGCTTGATTTGGTGCAACTGCGGTTGGGCAAACCCTAGCTGTATGGCCTATAAGTCCGCAAATTTGGCATGTGCGGCACTTCACCCCAGCATGATGATGTAGGCCACATTGGTTGCACAAGGGTGCAGTTCCGTTGTAGGGTTTCCTGGCAGGGGGTTGAGCTGGTTGGTTGAGAACGGCTTGATCATTGTGAGCGACCACAGCGTAGTTCTGAGAAGCCTTTCGCTTCTTTGACCTCTTAGGGGATCCAGTCTGTTCATCCATGATCTTTGATTCCTCGATTGGTTTCGATTCTTCGACCGGCTTCTTGTCACCTTTTCGGAAAAGTTTACCTTTCCTGATCTTTGATTCAGTTAAGGTTGCAGATAGCTCAATGGCCTGTCTAACTGTAGTAGGGTTGCTACCAGTCAAAATGTCTTGTATTGAATCAGGGAGGCCATCAATGTACTTTTCGATTGCCTTATCCAAAGGCGTGACCATGTTTGGGCATAACAGACTTAACTCCTCATAACGGTCCGTGTAGGCTCGATGCTCACCGCTGTCTTGCTCAAGATTGTCGAATTCCCTTTCCAAAGCCCTGATCTCGTGTCGAGGACAGAATTCCTTCATCATAAGGGCCCTAAGTTCAGCCCATGTCTGTGCTAGAGCAACTTCTGCACCACGATCCCTCATAACCCCGTTCCACCATGTAAGGGCTCTCTTCTGGAACACACTCGAAGCAAACTCGACCTTGCGATTGTCAGGACACTGCACGTGGCGGAAAGTATTCTCGATGCTCTCGAACCATTGAAGAAGCCCAGTCGCTCCCTCAGAACCACTAAACTTGAGTGGTTTTGCCGAGTTAAAACTCTTGAAATTGCATGGACCATTGTTGTTGTTGTTGGCTTGATTCCATTGAGCAAAGAGGTTTGGGAATTGAGTAGCCATTTGCTGCGCAATGATTTCTGCCAGCTCGGCAGTCGCTATCTGGTTTTCGCGTCGAGGAGGCATTCTAAAAGAGGAACATGAAAGGAAACGAGTGAGAGAATTAGACGAAAAGAATGAGATGAACAAATATGATGAAAGCAATGGATAGTGGTCATTTGTTTGTTACTACAAAGCAACAAACGACCTCGGTGAATAATCAAAGTAAATAGGTCAAAAATAATGTATCGCGAAGACATGCTCGCCTATAAGTGAACACTCATCCCAAGAATTCCCAGGTAAGCACAACTGGTCTCGCGTCTGGTTGAGATGTATACGAAGTGCTTGCCTAGACAGAAAACTCAGAATACAGGCATTCACCCTTCCAGTTTGCACGTGTTAACATTATTTAAAACCCAAAACCTTGACGAGATTTTTGAAAACTCAAAGGGGTTCAAAACCTTATAACAGAGGGTTCAAAACCTAGTAATCAATCATCCTAGAACAGATGATTAGTTTTCAAAGCGGTTTTGAAAATTATGTTCTTGTTGTGGTAGTCGCCTAAGGATAGGTGACGGTATTGTTTTATGACTAAACGCAAGTAAACTCGCGTTAGGGTCCTAAGAAGGTTATAGACTAGGTCAAAGCATTACTAATAACCTAATTCCCTATAACCATTGGCTCTGATACCATCTTTTCTGTCACACCCCGACCACGTGGAACATACAAAACGTGGCGGAAACATCGGGGAGTGTTGTAACAGAATTAATTGTGTCAAATCCATGGCAATTGAAGTTTCGTTTTATTGATTATAAGTGTTACAATGTCTTAACAAACAAGAAATACAACATAATTAACTAGTCTTGCATCTTTTATTGTCACTAAAGCCCAAGTCTGCCTATGTGTATCTTGATCATCTTATGCAACAGTTCCTGAAAAACACATGTGAAAATAGGTACGTCAGCATAAAAATGCCTGTGAGATACATAGGTTTTGTGAAAATAGGTTTCATGACTTATGTTTGAGAAAATGTTTAGTCATAAACCTTGTAATTTGCTTTGTTTTGTAAATCATTTGAAAAACAATGAGTTCAGATGATATGTATAAATAAGTAAATAATGTATGGTTAAATAAATAACCATGTAAGATGAGTTTGTATAAGATAAGTTGTTTGTAAAACAATGTCTTGTGAGAAGTATGTTATTTGTATAAAAAGTTCTATGTCTCAAACTGAAATGATTCAAATAACGCTACAATATGTAATGCCATACAAACACTTATATATAGGAAGTACCAGCGGCGTATCCACCATGCTTGTATCATATTACACACGCATCGTTACTTAATCACTTAATCAAACCAAAACACCAAAGTAATGTTTAACAGTTATAGAAATGTTTATGTATGGTCAAAGACGGTTCACACGGTTCATAGATACAAACGGTTCACAGATACAAACGGTTCACAGATACAAACGGTTCACAGATACAAACGGTTCACAGATACAAACGGTTCACAGATACAAACGGTTCACAGATATCAACGGATCACATAGTCAAATGATTACAACGGTTCAATATGTAGTATAATGTGTTCATATGCTGGATAAGCATATGCAACAGAAAAGCAATGTAAAACAATGTACTAAGTATGCACAAAATGGGCACACCTTGCATGAAATGAAATGTAAAACAATGTACTAAGTAATGCACACAATGGGCACACCTAGCATAAGATGTAATGAAATCATGTACTATAATGTACTAATGAACATAGCAAGTATATGATGTCAAAACAGGAAAGCATGAAAGTAACAAGTAGGCACATGTGTTCCACCCCAAAACAGTTTGGAAAACAGTAAAAGAGGGGTCTATGTACTCACCTGAGATTGCTCAGTAGTCCTTGAGTAACAACTAAACAATGCTAGAGATCGCGGATATCAAACGGCACCTACTATAGGTAGCTACATTAATAAACCGGACCTAAATCGGAAGATCGGGTAGCATTAGGGTTTGTAAACCAAACGAGTGTAGAGACTCGTGTCATTTGGTTTAACAAAGCCTACATACTAAATGAAACTTAACCTAAGTGTCTACGACCCATTACGACCCGTTTAGGTAGCTTATGCTACTTTAACGCGTCGTTCGCGTGAAACGCGTTCGGACCGCCTAACTAGCCCTATGACAAGTGTTATATGCCTAAACCTATTACATAATCAGTTATGTGACAAAGGTTTAGGTTACATATGCTTAATTACCAATTATACATGAAAAGGGTATTCTGGTAATTTACCTAAGGCATATAAACTACCTATCATACAACTACTTAAACGATGTGACCATAGGGTATAACCTCGGAAGGTTATTCCCTACCTACTATGGTCACCTAATGTGTTTGGTCGGATCCTAATGATCGACCAAACTGGGTCGGGTTCGAGGTATAAGCGATTCATTAGATCGCTTACCCTACGACCCTAGACAACGTGGTAATCAGTGGGCATAGTCCCAAGGGACTATGACCAACGTGATTACACTCACGTTGCGAAGTTCAAACGAACTTCGCATTGACCATTACTGGTCAACGCTGAAAGTCAAACAAAGTTTGACTTTCTGACTCGAAAAGCAATAAAATAAGGAAAAGAACGAAAGAATACTTACGAAGGGTCCCCGAATGCTAATCGTGATTCAAGTAGCTCAGGTATGAAACGAAGGTTCCAACTTAGAGCTCCTCAAATCAGATTCTAGTGGGTTTTAGAAATGGGAGGTATGGGGTATTTATAGGAATACCCGAACCGTTAAGATCGTTTGTCGAATATCGTGCCTTAATCGTATCCGTACAAGTGTCGGAACCTTATGGTGTCTAAAATTGGTCCTTATCCGCTGACTAGACAAGTGGGGATATGTGGTTGAGGATCAAACAGGATGGAAACAGGCTGTTCGGAAGCTTCTGATGTGCTGGAGGTACCTTACGGACCGTAAGGTCATTGGTGTTGAGGTCCGTAAGCTAACCTGTAGACCAAAACTTTGATTTTTGGCAGTTTTGGTCCCTACTGAGTAATAAGGCCATTTTCGACACGTTCAAGGCCCGTTAACCCCATTTCAAACCTCTAAAATGAAGTTAAAGTATAGGGAACTTAAAATGTGCTCAAAAATATCTCGGATGTCGGTTCGTTTGGTCGTACGAACGCGATGTTCGCTTAATTACGACGGAATGCGCATAAGCGCGAAAAACGATCCAAATGACGCGATGAATGGATTTTTGGCAATCCAAACACTAAAGCATAATATAGTCATGCTTACATAAATTTTTGGATGTCCGGATGTATTCAGAACGTAAGTTATGCGCGAAAGTGCAAACTTGTGCACTTTTTGACACTTTTAGTCCCTGAATGACACAAAAGTTTATTTTAGCATACCGAACACCTCAAAGCCTATTTCTAAGCTATGTAAAGGATATTTATGGTATGTTTAACTTATGGTCATGTTCCGGAATGTCTGTTACAGTTCAAATTGGCATACTTTCGCAGTTTGTCAACTTTAGTCCCTGTAAGCGATTTAACTTTGATTTCACCACACCAAACCTTCCAAAACTTATATCTAAGTTATGTAAAGGTTATTTAAGGTATTTTAAGCCTATTTAACTATTCTGGAGTGTTCGTTGCATTAAACTGGTTATATTTACGCATCAGTGCGCGTGTAACCTTATAGAAAGCGATTTAGAGCTTGAAATCGAACAAGAGTTGATATGTGCAAACGATACACATATTTTTACAAATCCCAAGTATGAAATACAATATTTCATTGGCTTGGTATTTGTTTGATGGTCGCAGTGACACAGGTGTCACATCATCAACTAACATAGTTTCAACTGCTTTCTTCTTTCTTTTCTTTTGCGGTTGAGAAGACGAACCTTCTTCAGCTTGAACTTTAGGAGTTCTTTTACCACCTCTTTTCTTTTCTTTCGTAAACCACTCATTTCGTGTTTCTTTGAACTCTTCTAACTTTGCTAACTCAGCAGCTGCACTTTTCTCTTTCATCTCTGCATCATTTCTCCATTTCAAATGATTCACAGGATCTGGATCCTCATAGTTTTTCTTTTTGATAAACCCGAAAAACTCTGTCTTTGTCTTTGGTGCTGGCCAATTCTTGTGATATTTGGATAATCTGATCAACGTCTCGTTATCCATGTGACTCAACACCAAAAGATCATTATCTTCATATTTTACCAGATCCGGAAAAGCATGATCCAGCATCATTTATACAAACCTCGGATACACCCAAGTTTTACTTCCTGAAATTATATTATCTTTCATGTAGTGGAAAATGATTCTTGAAAAATTGTACTTTTTGTTCAGAACTAACGTTGTCACCATACACATCTGGTAATCTTTCATCACATCAAAACCACCCTTTCTGTGAGTAAGTGCATGAACAACTGAATAAATGAAGAACTTGCAAGGTTTTATGAAACATGCTTTCAAATAATTTGCATTATTCAATGGACCACTGTATCCCATTCTCATCATGCAAACTTTAACCATTCTCTCTGGAAAATTTGTTGGCGAGTTTTCATCATCCGGAAAATCTAGCACTTCACGGACAAGCTGTTCAGTGATGACGATCTCTTTATCTTCACCATTTAGGCTAACACTTGAATTGATCACTTTATTCTCTTCATCGTACATAGCATTCTTCCAGAAATGAGCAATATGAGATCTGAAAACTCTATGCTGATTCGTTAACGCCTTTTGAATTGGTATACGTTTCATGAATTCCAGAATATCCTTGAATACTACCATCTTTGGTAATGACTCATCGTATACACAGCAAATGTTGTGTGACGGATCAAATTCAACAATCGAAGCCTGAAACATACAACAAAAACACAAGTTAAACATTTTTGAACAATTTTCAAAACATAATATCATTCACACGAATTGGTCCTCATGCGAGTTGAGCATTTCATGCGGTCTGGTATTTCAAGCGATGTGGCCCTTCTCAAATGATGTGGACCTCCAAACGATGTGACCTTTATACGAAATGGCCATTCAAACGAATTGGTGTTTCAAACGGTATGGACAGTTTCAAACGAATTGGTGTTTCAACTGAATTGGCCAACTCGTATGAAATGGTGGTCATCACTTCGTTTGAAACTTCAATGATGAACACTGAATTTACAGATTTTAAACCTTGATTTTACGATGAAATTGATGACTTAGATATGATCTATATCAAATTCCGAACACACTGATATGTTTTTCATTCAATTTGGTCCACAAAATAGCCCTAGATCTAGGTTTAAACATCTTGTTCTTCCGAGTTCATGTGAATTCAAGAAATCAGATTCAAATTGAAGCTGTAGATCTGATCCACAACATATTCTGAACATACTGAAGTAATTTTTATTAGATTAATTCATTATTCAACCCTAAATCTAGATTCAAAGGTCCTGTTCTTCCGAAAACATGCGAGTTCAACAGATCTGGTTCAAAATAAAAAGAATCTATACCTTTCCCATGTTCTAAGTTGTGTAAACCAACTTAAACAAGAATTCCGATCAACAAAACAACAAGATTCAGGCTTGAATCTCAAGAAATCGAGTTGGTCAATTTTTTAATTTTTCAACTTTTTTAATTTGTTTTTAGTTTTTTAATTATTTTTAACTATTTACCACACACACAGTTAATCAAGTCCAATTTAATGACCCTGATTAACTGTTTAGCCTTCCAAGTCCAAGTTAATGACCTTGACTGACCAATTTATGATCTCGTTGATATTTTGAAACAAATGAAGTTCAAATTAATGAACTTTTTAAACATTTCGAGCAATTACCAACACCTTTTCTCAAAATTTCTCTTATCCAACCCCATGATCCAACATGTTTAGCACTGTGAGACTTTAATCATCAGATCTCAACGTCTGTTGTTGAAAATACGATGAAGTAACAAATCTTTTTGGATTTTTAATCATTTTGCTAAACAAAACAGGAAATATAAGTTTTGGATTTTGAGAAAACTGGAAACTGTATAAACATATTTTTGTTGAGCGTGTTAGGGGATCATATCAGCTGCGGATAAGATACAAGCACCGTTAAGCTTTGTTTTCATATTAAGTATTAAACAATTCACAGTGATTGCCGATATACTGATCCACTTTAAATTTTCACACAAATTTCAATCCGTTCAAGTTTAGAATTAGTGTTTTAAGGCTTAACTTATACGCGTGTACCACCTCAGAATATACTCCCGTATCCAGACCACTATATTCAGTCTTACAGGTGAGTGCACACTAATGATATCTGTAAGGGGTTAATGCGAGGCCATGAGAGCTCAGGCTATTCCTTCTGCAAAATCAGAGAGATGATGGCTCGTCTTTAGGTGGGTCCCCTTTGGGGATCTTCTTTACAACAGCACATGATTAGCATTTTTCAAGTTTCATCATTTTTTATGCTGAGGGTGAGCTTTAAGAATAAAGCAGTGCGGAGTATTATACGAGGACTAGGCTATTGCTCCCGCAAAATCAGAAGTCCTGGTATAATACCCTAGATATCAAGACGTACAAAGACCTAGTATGTCATAAATAGAGTCTTTCAAACAGGATTTCAGGGGTTACCTATATATCTGAGAGATGTTCCCCACAAAATAAGCAAGAAATGATTTATGTTTATATCCCGAACAAACTTACTAAATGTGTAAAAACCTATTGGCATATCATCTACAAGACAGCTTAACACATTAAAACTATACATTTCTTTAGCGTACTGCAACTGTCTAGCTGATGTACTATCATTTCCCCTTTTTACACAAACTCTTTTTGACTTTTTCAATGTTTTTGGATTTTGAAATTTTATCATGTTTTTGTATTTTCTGAAAACTTTCTCCCCCTAAAATCAAAAACATATTTTTGTGTTTTTGGTTTTATCAAAAGAAGAAAATAAAACTGTACAGAAATATGACAACAAGACGCAGATCACTTTTGATCGCCGTCCTCCTCGGCCACACACTCAACTACTGTGACACTATGGGTTTTCCCGAGCAACCACCTTGTATTGAACTTGCGTGTACATAATATTAAATGAAAGTCGTGATTTATCTTGATGTGCTATGTGTCGATAATGTGTACGTATAATGTATAGTTATGAATATATATATATGAATATGAGTATTGGTGAGCCGACACCACCAAGACCCGACTCGAGACCACCCAGTCTCGAGTGAACAGTATAACAGTTGGGCCGGTTGGGCCATGCTTCTCCTTATCCCACTCGAAAGCCCATTAGGGTGCACCAACTTGGTACGAGTATATAACCCTTGTTGAAAGCCAACCTTGCCATTTTTGGGCAACCCACACACACTCTCCTACACACACACTCTCTCTCTCTCACTAAAACCCTAAACCTCAACACTCCACCCCTCCCGGATCAAACCGGTGACAACCAAAGGGTTCTCAGATTTGCTTGAGATCAACACTCGGAAGCTCTTTCATCAATCCTTCACATCTTCTACACCCGAAATCCTTGACCGGTTAGTGTTTCTTGCAAACACATGAATATGCATGATAAAAAGTGTTGATTATGTGTTAAAGTGCATGGTAGCTATTATTTAAGTATGATGAAAGTATTTGTTGATTTAATGGACATTGTTGAATGGTAAAGATATTTCATTGACATGAATAATGGACACAATACGTTTAGTAAATGATAGCCTTTGATGCTAGCTATGTGTTAGAATGTTGTTTATGAATGATATGCCAAAATGATGTAACAAATACATACATATGTTCTCATTGAACCAAGTGATTGTGTGTTAGATATAGAAACCGATGATAGCCTTTAGTGATGTCCGAATCATGCATTTGTTTAGAGGTTTAGGTTGCCTTGAATGAACATGCTTGTAAATGATGAAATGGATGAATGAGGGTTGAATGTGATATGAATATTTGATGAACTGTTTGAATATATGTTGAACATTTAAAAACTGTGTGTTTTAATCCATTTGGTTTAGGTTTTAGACAAGAAAACATGTTTGAGTGATTTGGTTGGATAGTACACCATTACATGAAATCGGAATTCTATTGGCTAGTACAAATGCTGGCAATCAACAGGTGTGCCAGTCGAGACCCCCGGTCTCGACTCGAGACCGTTAAGCCATAACTCGAGACCGCAGTGTTTGCGACTCGAGACCATCTCATGACAACTCGAGACAAGCTTCTAGGACTCGAAACCAGCAAGGTCTCGACTCGAGACATCAGAGGTTGCGACTCATGCTTGACAACTCGAGACCAACCATCCACAACCCGAGACCACTAGGTTGCGACTCGAGACCGCATAGTCTTGAGTCGAGACCGCTTAGTCTCGATTAGGATGTTCGACTAGGTTATTGGGCCGCATTTAATGTTTGGACCGCATGATTTCCTGTTACTGTTTATCTGGACTAAGTGATACTGATTAACTGTTCAAGTAGTAGGGCAGGACCAATAACCTTGTATGTTTTGTATGCTATGTGTTAGATACGTGTACCATATAGGTGATTACTTGTATCCGAGCCTGACCTATACTGGTAACCATATTAGGACGTGGTGACCAGCATACTTAACCCAGTAAACTAAACTGTCGAGCAAACCAAGGTGAGTTCAAAACTATTAAAGCATGCGTTCCTGTGGTTTTGGGAAACGGAAACTTAAACAACGCTATCCCCGCGTATAGGATACAAACCTACTTTCTTCCCATTAAATGGGACTCTTAGTTAATTATTGTTTATACGGTAATGCAACTAGCAACACTAAACGAAACTCTATCACTTAAGTCCCTACCATTTAATACCGATTAGTCGCCGGGGCGTGGCGAACGGGTTATTAGTTAATAGCGCTATTTAGGTGTAACCAGCCTCACACCGACCCTTGTTACTAGGAACGAGAGTGAACTAATGTACTCTGGCAAACCGTCAATGATGATAGAACATTGACAAATGGGGCACTGTGGAAACGCACGGTTAAGTAAGTATTCGGTATTGGAAAAACAGTTTAGTCGCTTACCTATGGGGTAGCTCCCCATCGCATGTATAAACGGATAAATTAACTGGTGAAACAAGTTTTTGGTAATTAAAAACTGGACAACTCGTGAACTCGCCAACATTTTTGTTGATACCCTACTGCATGCTTTGCAGGTACCCAGTGACTCAGGAGCTTGCAGCTTGGGAATGTGTAGTGGTCGTCTAGCCCATGTGTTGGGTTTTAAATAATCCTGAACTATGAACCTTGTTTTGAAACTGCTTGGTTTATGCTTCCGCTGTTTACTTAAACTGTTATTTGAACTTAAACTTTTAAAAACTTCAAACTATTGTGTTTACTAACTATTGTGGTTAGTGAACATTTTTACTTTTAATCAATGCTTAGTATAATTGGTGGCTGGATCCTGGTCAGTCACGCCTCTAAGCGGTGGTACACCGCATGTGGATTTTGGGGGTGTGACAGATTGGTATCAGAGCCATTGGTTATAGTGAACTTGGTTTAAAAAAGAAATTCTTTTTTGAGAAAAACCAGACTATAACCCGTGACTCATGACGACACTACACTCCAAGGGCAAGACTCAACCTATTAGACCTCATAACTAGGACTTGTGTTTACTTGCTTGTTTACTTTATGTTGATTGCTCTACTATATGTACTAGTGTGCCTAGTTAAATACTACACCCCTCTTCTATCTCATTCTCGCTACATTACGACATCACACTCATAACATGTGTTCTGGTTGTGAAGAAAATGAGCGGACGCGGAAGAGGAAACGTTAACATGACTCAGGCTCAATTCAATAATTTGCTCAACACGGTGGCTGCAGCTTTCGCAGCTCACCCTGGAGGTAAACTCGTTACTTTAGGATGTTTAGATCCTACCCCCGCATCGTCTTTTCACCTCTAAGCCTATTCGCTTCGCTTCTCACAACAGGTCAGCCTGCGCCTGCCCAGCCACGTGTTTGTACTTTCAAAACCTTCATGGATGGCAAGCCTCTACCTTTCAACGGCACTGAGGGTGCCATAGGCCTTCTGCACTGGATTGAAAAGGCCGAAGCTGTCTTTGCTGTCTGCGAGTGTCCCCCTGCTAACTGGGTAAAGTTCACGACTGGTACGCTTGAAGGAAACGCGCTTTCATGGTGGAAAGCACAGATTCAGATGCTTGGTCTGGAAACTGCTAATGCTACTGCGTGGGAAGATTTCAAGGACATGATCAAAGAGGAGTATTGTCACAGGGATGACATCCACAAACTCGAAAATGAATACTATGAGCTCAAGATGGTTGGATCAGAGATTGAGACCTACACCAAGCAGTCCAACGACTATGCTACACTTTGCCCAAACATGTCCCGACCTATGTATCGAAGGATCGAATTGTACATCAAAGGTTTGGTCCCAGAAATCCGGAGCCATGTAACCTCAGCCAACCTCAATACCATACAGCCCGTGGTCCGTCTTGCTCACAAACTCACCAATCAGGCTGTGGAGGAGGGCAAGCTGCCCAAAAGGATCAGTGCTACTGCCGGAACTTCTAGCGATAACAAACGAAAGTGGGATGGAAATCAGGGTAAGGATGCTAACCCCACTCAAGCCTCAGTTCAGCAAAGGAAGACTGAAAACAACAAAGGCCCTCAGTAACAGGGTGGCTATCGAGGAAACCACCCCAAGTGTAACAAATGTAACCGACACCACAATGGGCCATGTGGCAAGGGTCAGTGTCAGCGATGCAACAAGATGGGGCATGAAGCCAAAGACTGCAGGAGCCAGTTCCCAGCTAGGCAAAATCAGCATTAACCACAGCAACAGCAGCAGCAAGGAAACAACCGTGAATGCTACAAATGTGGGGCAATAGGGCACATGCGAAAGGATTGCCCTCAGCTGAACCAGAATCGCAACAACAATAATCAAGGTGCTGGAAACAACGACAACAACCAGGGAGCTGGAAACAATGCAAGGGCATTCGTGATTGGGGCTGCCGAAGCAAGGAACGACCCCAACGTGGTGGCGGGTAAGTTCCTACTTAATGACCGTTATGTTTCCATATTATTTGATTCTGGAGCAGATGCTAGTTATGTATCCTTACGTATTAGTAAGAAGCTTAAGTCCACTCTTACGCCGTTAAGCTCTAAGCACATCGTTGAAATAGCTAATGGTAGAAACCTCGAGGCCTCACACGTTATTCGTAACTGCAAACTAGAATTGTCTGGTCAGACCTTCCGTATCGATCTCTTCCCCATCATTCTCGGAAGCTTCGACGTCGTCATTGGTATGGATTGGTTATCCAAGCATCGAGCTGAAATCCTCTGCCAAGAGAAAGCTGTTCGTATTCCCCGTCCTCCTGGCAAACCCCTTATAGTCAAAGGCGACAAAAGCGAAGAAGTCACAGGCATCATTTCATTCTTAAAAGCCCAGAAGTGTTTACGAAAGGGGCACACCGCTATCTTAGCACTTGTTGCCGACACGCAGAAAAAGGAAAACAGGATTGAAGATTTTCCAGTTGTACGCGACTATCCTGAGGTATTTCCGGAAGAACTACCTGGACTCCCTCCTCACTGTCAGGTCGAATTTCAAATCGAACTAGCTCCTAGAGCAGCGCCTATAGCTCGTGCACCTTATCGACTAGCTCCCGCAGAACTCAAGGAACTTTCTACTCAACTACAAGAACTTTTGGACAAAGGTTTTATCCGTCCTAGCTCATCACCCTGGGGAGCCCCAGTGCTCTTTGTCAAAAAGAAGGATGGCACATTCCGAATGTGCATTAACTACCGCGAACTGAACAAGGTTACCATCAAGAATCGTTATCCACTTCCCCGTATCGATGATCTGTTCGACCAACTACAAGGGTCGAGCTATTATTCCAAGATCAATCTGCGATCGGGCTTTCACCAACTGAGAGTCCGCGATGAGGACATCTCTAAGACTGCTTTCAGAACCCCTATGGTCACTACGAATTCCTTGTTATGCCTTTCGGAATGACCAACGCACCTGCGATCTTCATGGATCTCATGAACCGGGTGTGCAAACCCTACCTCGACAAATTCGTGATTGTGTTTATTGATGACATCCTGATTTACTCAAAGAGGCAAGGGGAGCATGAATGACACCTGCGCCTTATTCTCGAACTCCTTCGCAATGAGCAACTGTATGCCAAATTCTCGAAATGTGATTTCTGGCTTAGAGAAGTCCATTTCCTTGGGCACATAGTCAATCAGGATGGGATTCACGTCGACCCCGCTAAGATCGAATCCATTAAGAATTGGCCCATACCTAAGACTCCGACCGAAGTTCGCCAATTCTTGGAGTTGGCAGGATACTACCGAAGATTCATCAAGGGATTTTCTAAGATCGCTCAACCACTTACAACCCTCACTCAGAAGGGTGTTGCTTACAAGTGGAGTAATGCTCAGGAATCTGCCTTTCAGGAACTAAAGAAGAACCTCTGTAGTGCTCCTATTCTTTCCTTGCCTGAAGGTACCGAGGACTTCATTGTTTACTGCGATGCTTCTAGTCAAGGACTTGGTTGCCTGTTGATGCAACGCGAGAAGGTTATTGCTTAAGCTTCGCAACAACTCAAGACCCACGAACGGAACTACACGACACACGACTTAGAATTCGGAGCTGTGGTTTTCGCGCTCAAGATTTGGAGACATTACTTATACGGTACCAAGTGCATGATTTACACCGATCACAAGAGTCTCCAGCACATAATGGAACAAAAGGAGTTGAATATGCGGCAACGCCGATGGGTCGAACTCCTAAATGACTACGAGTGTGCGATTAAATATCATCCAGGCAAGGCTAATGTGGTAGCCGATGCCCTCAGCAGAAAGGAGACCAAACCTAAGCGTGTTCGTGCCTTACAGCTCACCATCCACTCGAACCTCCCTAAGCAAATCCGAAGCACTCAGGTCGAAGCATTGAAAGCCAAGAACGTCAGGGCTGAGTCCCTGCGAGGATCAAGGAAACGGCTAGGACAAAAAGAAGATGGTGCTTACTACAAAAACGGGCGTATATGGGTCCCACTTTATGGGAATTTGCGCGAGCTTGTAATGGACGAAGCCCATAAGTCCCGTTACTCGGTACATCCTGGTTCGGATAAGATGTACCACGACTTAAGGACTACATATTGGTGGCCTGGCATGAAATCCCATATAGCAACATACGTCAGCAAATGTTTGACTTGCGCGAGAGTCAAGGCCGAGTATCAAAAACCCGCGGGCCTACTCCAACAACCAGAAATCCCGAAATGGAAATGGGAGCAAATTTCCATGGATTTCGTTACTGGCTTGCCTAGGTCTCAACGCGGAAATGACACCATTTGGGTGATAGTGGATCGATTAACTAAGTCTGCACACTTTTTGGCTATTAAAGAAACAGACAAGTTCTCTACCTTAACTGAGGTACACTTAAAGGAAGTGGTTTCGAAGCACGGAGTGCCAACCTCTATTATTTCCGATCGAGACGGGCGTTTTACTTCTGAATTGTGGCAAGTTATGCACAAATCTTTTGGCTCACGTTTAGACATGAGCACCGCTTATCATCCACAAACGGATGGGCAATCCGAGCGCACCATCCAAACCCTTGAAGACATGCTTAGGGCATGTGTGATCGATTTTGGCAAGAGTTGGGAAAAGCACCTACCGTTAGTGGAATTCTCCTACAACAACAGCTACCACACCAGCATTCAGGCAGCACACTTTGAGGCATTGTACGGTCGTAAATGCCGATCGCCTCTCTGCTGGGCGGAGGTTGGTGACAGCCAGATCACAGGTCCAGAACTTGTGGTAGACACTACGGAAAAGATTGCCCAGATTAGGCAACGCATGGCAGCAGCTCGTGACCGTCAGAAGAGCTACGCTGATAAGGATAGGAAACCGCTAGAGTTCCAGGTTGGTGACCGGGCTCTACTTAAAGTCTCACCCTGGAAGGGTGTGATTCATTTTGGAAAACGGGGCAAGCTTAATCCGTGATATGTCGGGCCATTCGAAATTACCGAAAAGATCGGTAAGGTCGCTTACAGAATGAATCTGCCTGAAGAACTGAGTGCTGTACACAACGTCTTCCACGTGTCTAATCTGAAGAAGTGTCTGTCAGATGAAACACTCATCATTCCTTTCAAGGAACTCACTATTGACGAACAACTACACTTTACTAAGAAACCGATTGAGATCACGGATCGTGAGATCAAAACCCTCAAACGTAGCCAGATACCTCTCGTGCGAGTCCGTTGGGACTCGCGACGTGGCCCAGAGTTTACCTGGTAGCGGGAAGACCAGATGAAGCGCAAGTATCCCCAGTTGTACCCTAATGAAACCCCCAGCACTGAAGCTACAACCGAATTTCGGGATGAAATTCCAAACTAACGGGGGGATGATGTGACACCCCGTTGAAACGTTCTCACCAGCTTGTCAGTGGCTGCGTTAACTTTCGGGACGAAAGTTCTTAAAACTTGGGGATAATGTGACACTCTGGGTTTTCCCGAGCAACCACCTTGTATTGAACTTGCATGTACATAATATTAAATGAAAGTCGTGATTTATCTTGATGTGCTATGTGTCGATAATGTGTACGTATAATGTATAGTTATGAATATATATATGTATATGAGTATTGGTGAGCCGAGACCACCAAGACCCGACTCGAGACTACCCAGTCTCGAGTGAACAGTATAACAGTTGCGCCGGTTGGGCCATGCTTCTCCTTATCCCACTCGAAAGCCCATTAGGGTGCACCAACTTGGTACGGGTATATAACCCTTGTTGATTGCCAACCTTGCCATTTTTGGGCAACCCACACACACTCTCCTACACACACACTCTCTCTCTCACTAAAACCCTAAACCTCAACACTCCACCCCTCTCGGATCAAACCGGTGACAACCAAAGGGTTCTCGGATTTGCTTGAGATCAACACTCGGAAGCTCTTTCATCAATCCTTCACATCTTCTACACCCGAAATCCTTGACCGGTTAGTGTTTCTTGCAAACACACGAATATGCATGATAAAAAGTGTTGATTATGTGTTAAAGTGCATGGTAGCTATTATTTAAGTATGATGAAAGTATTTGTTGATTTAATGGACATTGTTGAATGGTAAAGATATTTCATTGACATGAATAATGGACACAATACGTTTAGTAAATGATAGCCTTTGATGCTAGCTATGTGTTAGAATGTTGTTTATGAATGATATGCCAAAATGATGTAACAAATACATACATATGTTGTCATTGAACCAAGTGATTGTGTGTTAGATATAGAAACCGATGATAGCCTTTAGTGATGTCCGAATCATGCATTTGTTTAGAGGTTTAGGTTGCCTTGAGTGAACATGCTTGTAAATGATGAAATGGATGAATGAGGGTTGAATGTGATATGAATATTTGATGAACTGTTTGAATATATGTTGAACATTTAAAAACTGTGTGTTTTAATCCATTTGGTTTAGGTTTTAGACAAGAAAACATGTTTGAGTGATTTGGTTGGATAGTACACCATTACATGAAATCGGAATTCTATTGGCTAGTACAAATGCTGGCAATCAACAGGTGTGCCAGTCGAGACCCCCGGTCTCGACTTGAGACCGTTAAGCCATAACTCGAGACCGCAGTGTTTACGACTTAAGACCATCTCAAGACAACTCGAGACAAGCTTCTAGGACTCTTAACCAGCAAGGTCTTGACTCGAGACCTCAGAGGTTGCGACTCATGCTTGACAACTCGAGACCAACCATCCACAACCCGAGACCACTAGGTTACGACTCGAGACCGCATAGTCTCGAGTCGAGACCGCTTAGTCTCGATCAGGATGTTCGACTAGGTTATTGGGCCGCATTTAATGTTTGACTGCATGATTTCCTGTTACTGTTTATCTGGACTAAGTGCTACTGATTAACTGTTCAAGTAGTAGGGCAGGCCCAATAACCTTGTATGTTTTGTATGCTATGTGTTAGATACGTGTACCATATACGTGATTACTTGTATCCGAGCCTGACCTATACTGGTAACCATATTAGGACGTGGTGACCAGCATACTTAACCCAGTAAACTAAACTGCCGAGCAACCCAAGGTGAGTTCACAACTATTAAAGCATGCGTTCCCGGTGGTTTTGGGAAACGGAAACTTAAACAACGCTATCCCCGCGTAAGGGATACAAACCTACTTTCTTCCCCTTAAATGGGACTCTTAGTTAATTATTGTTTATACGGTAATGCAAATAGCAACACTAAACGAAACTCTATCACTTAAGTCCCTGCCATTTAATACCGATTAGTCGCCGGGGCCTGGCGAACGGGTTATTTGTTAATAGCGCTATTTAGGTGTAACCAGCCTCACAACGACCCTTGTTACTGGGAATGGGAGTGAACTAATGTACTCTGGCAAACCGTCAATGATGATAGAACATTGACAAACAGGGCACTACGGAAACGCACGGTTAAGTAAGTATTCGGTATTGGAAAAAACAGTTTAGTCGCTTACCTATGGGGTAGCTCCCCATCGCATGTATAAATGGATAAATTAACTGGTGAAACAAGTTTTTGGTAATTAAAAACTGGACAACTCGTGAACTCGCCAACATTTTTGTTGATACCCTACTGCATGCTTTGCATGTACCCAGTGACTCAGGAGCTTGAAGCTTGGGAATGTGTAGTGGTCGTCTAGCCCATGTGTTGGGTTTTAAATAATCTTGAACTATGAAACTTGTTTTGAAACAGCTTGGTTTATGCTTCCGCTGTTTACTTAAACTGTTATTTGAACTTAAACTTTTAAAAACTTCAAACTATGGTGTTTACTAACTATTGTGGTTAGTGAACATTTTTACTTTTAATCAATGTAACACCTGTGCCTCCACGGCCATCAAACAAATACCAAACCAATGAAATATTATATTTCATACTTGGGATTTGTAAAAATATGTGTATCATTTACACATATCAATTCTTGTTCAATTTCAAACTCTAAATCGCTTTCTGGAAGGTTATACGCGCACCGATGCGTAAATATAACCAGTTTAATGCAACAAACACTCCGGAATAGTGACATAGGCTTAACATACCTTAAATAACCTTTACATAACTTAGAAATAAGCTTTGAGGTGTTCGGTGTGCTAAAATAAACTTTTGGGTCATTCAGGGACTAAAATTGTCAAAAAGTTCACAAGTTTGCACTTTCGCGCATAACTTACGTTCTGAATACATCCAAACATCCAAAAATTTATGTAAGCATGAATATATTATGCTTTAGAGTTTGGCTTAAGAAAAATCCATTCGTCGCGTCATTTGGATCGTTTTTCGCGCTTATGCGCATTCCGTCGTAATTAGCCGAACAACGCAACTGTACGGCTAAACGAACCGACATCCGAGATATTTTTGAGAACATTTTAAGTTCCCTTTACTTTAACTTCATTTTAGAGCTTTGAAATGGGGTTAACGGGCCTTAAACGCGTCGGAAAAGGCCTTATTACACTACAGGGACCAAATCTGCCATTTTTGAAACTTTCTGTGAAGAAACATTGAATCTGGTCTATACCACCTTTGCACATGGTTTTGGGCAATACTAGGGGTTGTTTTGAGGTGCACATGGTTTTGGGAAATACCATGGGCTCACATGGTTTTGTAAAACCATTATCTTGAGGTGTAAGGCCAAGATCAAAGCACGGTTTCCAAGAAACGATCTTAACGGTGGACCTTTTACTATAAATACCCCACCCCCCATGCTTCATAATCACTATAATTTTGATCTTAGAAACTCTAAGTTGAAACCATTGTTTCATACCTGAGATTCTCAGATCGAAATTAACATTCGGGGACCCTTCGTAAGTATTCTTTCGTTCTTTTATTGCTTTTCGAGTCTTTCGAGTCTGAAAGTCAAACTTTGTTTGACTTTCTACATTGACCAGTTATGGTCAATGCGAAGTTTGTTTGAACTTCGCAACGTGAGTGTAATCACGTTGGTTATAGTCCCTTGGGACTATGCCTACTGATTACCACGTTGTCTAGGGTCGTAGGGTAAGCGATCTAATAAATCGCTTATACCTCGAACCCGACCCATTTGGTCGATCATTAGGATCCGACCAAATACATTAGGTGACCATAATAGGTAGGGAATAACCTTCCGAGGTTATACCCTATGGTCACATCGTTTGAGTAGTTGTATGATAGGTAGTTTATATGCCTTAGGTAAATTACCAGAATACCCTTTTCATGTATAATTGGTAATTAAGCATATGTAACCTAAACCTTTGTCACATAACTGATTATGTAACATTTTTAGGCATATTCTACTTGTCATAGGACTAGTTAGGCGGTCCGAACGCGTTTCACGCACACGACGCGTTAAAGTAGCATAAGCTACCTTAATGGGTCGCGATGGGTCGAAAGCACTCAGGTTTGGTTTCATTGTAGTATGTAGGCCTTGTTAAACCATATCATATGAGTTCCAACACTCATTTGGTTTACCAAGCCTCATCCTATCCGATCTCCCGATTTAAGTCCGGTTTATTTATATAGTTTAGATTTGCCGACTGATTCCGTGCTCCCTCAAGCTTTGTTTGGTTGTTGTTCAAGACCTCTAAGCATTCTCAGGCGAGTACATTATTCCCCTATTTTACTGCTTTCAATTGTTTTGGGGTGACTCATATGTGCTAAATGTTTTCAAGGCTTTAACGATGATAACAAAACGATTTTCGATGTTATAATGATGGTTTCAAAAACGATTAAGACGATTTATACAAAACTAATAACGATTTCAATAAAGTGAACAAACTTGTTGGTTGGGTTACATAAAAAATGACATTCATTAGCAATGATCAAGCCGACCAGTATTAGGTTATGGTACCATAGGATCTGACAAGTCCCGTTATTTACTACACCCGTAGTTATGTGTGGGTGTTGTGGGTAGCGACTGAATCTGTAATTGTTAATCTATCCTTTGGTAAGGGTTTATTAATGCGAATTGTTAATCTATCCTTTGGTAAGGGTTTATTAATGCGAGTCAAGAAGGTTTGAATGTTATTAGCGAGACGACCATTTAAGTAGTTTCACGACCTAAAACGAATTTAACGATTGGGTAAACAATTGGTTTTCACACGTTGTTTTAACGATTGGGTAAACGATTGGCTTCAAAGCGATATACGATTGGGTTTTGGTTATACATATTACATGATTTACATTGGGCATGAACATTACTTTGGTGGTTTGGTTTGGTTTGGCTAAGTGATTAAGTAACAATGCGTGTGGAATATGATACAAGCACGGTGGATACGCCGCTGGTACTTCCTATATATAAGTGTTTGTATGGTATTACATATTGTAGCGTTATTTGAATCATTTCAGTTTGAGACATAGAACATTTTATACAAGTAACATACTTTTCACAAGACATTTATTTACAAACAACTTATCTTATACAAACTCATTTTACATGGTTATTCATTTAATCATGCATTATTCTCCTATTTATACATATCACCTGAACTTATTATTTTTCAAATGATTTACAAAGACAAAGCAAATTACAAGGTTCATGACTAAACATTTTCTTAAACAGAAGTCATGAATCTTATTTTCACAAAACCTATGTACTCGCCAGCACTTCTTTGCTGACCTCGTTTTCACATATGTTTCAGGTATTGTTGAAAGATATCGATTGATAAGATGCATGCTCACATAGGACTGGACAAGGCCTTAGTGACTCAATAACAATGATAGATTATGTTTAAATTGTGTATTTAGATTTCCAGACGATGTAATTATTCAATGTTTAATAAAACGAAACACTTTTGGTATCCATGGTTATGAAACATTAATTCTGTTGCAACACGCCCCGATGTTTCCGCCGCGATTTGTTGTTTTACGCGGTCGGGGTGTGACAGAAAGATGGTATCAGAGCCAATGGTTATAGGGAATTAGGTTATTAGTAATGCTTTGACCTAGTCTATAACCTTCTTAGGACCCTAACGCGAAGAAATTTGCGTTTAGATTTCTAAAAACAAAACTGTCACCTATCCTTAGGTGATAACCACAACAAGAACACAATTTTTGAATCTGCTTTGAAAACTAATCATCTGTTCTAGGATGATTTATTACTAGGTTTTGAACCCTCTGTTATAAGGTTTTGAACCCCTTTGAGTTTTCAAAATCTCGTCAAGGTTTTGGGTTTTAAATAATGTGAACACGTGCAAACTGGAAGGGTGAATGCCTGTATTCTGGGTTTTCTGTCTAGGTAAGCACTTCGTATATATCTCATCAGACGCGAGACCAGTTGTGCTTACCTGGGAATTCTTGGGATGAGTGTTCACTTATAGGCGAGCATGTCTTCGCGATACATTATTTTTGATCTATTTACTTTGATTAGTCACTTCGTGTCGTTTGTTTGTTCGAGGTAACAAACAAATGATCTCCTTCCTTGTGTTTTGTCGATACCTCTTTTGTTTTTCCAAATTTTCAAACCTCACTCGACTCGCTTGTTTTCCTTGTTGGACAATGCCTCCTCGACGCGATGCTCGAACCGATGCTCGAACTTTTACTATTGAAGAACTCGCAACCCTGGTCTCTCAGCAAGTGGCTGCTGTACTTCCCGGTGTTGTAACCCAAGTCCACGAGATATACAACAAAGGCAACAACAACAACAATAATGCAATTGTATGAATGTTTGATCCAACCTTATGATGTCAACACAAAGACAAACTACTCGTGTGGTTCTGTCATTTCTTTTTTATGATCACTTGTGACCTCCCCAAGAACCTTAAACACTTATTTCTTTTAAATCAAAAGCCCAAAGTTATTTACGAAAAGGATATGTTGCTTTTCTAGCACATGTCACCGAGGAGAAAGGCAAGAGCAAGAGTATTCAGGATCTTCCGATTGTTCGGGATTATCCAGAGGTGTTTCCTGATGAACTGCCTGGTTTGCCTCCAGTTCGTCAAGTCGAGTTTCATTTTCGACCTTGTACCCAATGCCAAGCCAATTGCGAAAGCACCTTATCATCTTGCACCGTTCGAGATGCAGGAATGATCAAAACGGCTTTCTGCACGAAGTATGGCCATTACGAGTTTATAGTCATGCCTTTTGGGTTGACAAATGCTCCAGCCATCTACATGGACTTAATAAATAGAGTCTGCAAGCCTTATTTGGATCAGTTAGTCATTGTTGTTATTAATGACATCTTGATCTATTCATGTCCCGAGCCGATCACGATCAACACCTTCATTGACACTGGAACCCTTAAAGAAGGAACAAACTTTTCGCTAAATCCTCCAAGAGGAAATTTTAGCTTAAAGAAGTTCAGTTTTTGGGTCATGTAGTCAACAAGCAGGGTATTCATATGGATCCATCCAAATTGCTGCAATTAAGGATTTGATTCCTAGTATGCTTTAAATACCCGTGTCCAAAGATAACAAATTTAAAGGTCAAATTAAACAATTATGCGAGTATACGATTATGCGATTATGTGATATGTGTTTAGGTGTTCTCCTCTATGTTTTTGTGTGATACGATTTTCAAATCCTCATAGAATCTTTCATATCTTCATATGAGGGATTCATAGTAGGATATTCAAAAGGTACTACCTTAAATCCTTATGGGCTTCTACGTGGTAGTTAAGACCCTTGGGTTATATAGTACCATTCCATGATTCGATGAGAGACCCTTGAGTGGTCTAGTTAAAGATTGATTCAAGACCTGGTTAAGAATGGCATATGATGATACAGCTGAAAGGACCCTATGGTGGTCCAATCACACTCATCACAGGTTTGTTCATTTGGTTTTACCCTACACATTATAAAATAGACTGTGTGAACTGTGCAAGGAATTGTCTAATTATGGACGCGTACATAATTATGAAATTTAGTGCATAGAAACCCAGTAGGATTTATTATGTGTAAGAACCGATAGTGACAACAATAACAAAATGAGAATGATGTAATGGAGGTACGGTGGACGCACCAATGACGCTTCATATACTTGTATATAAGTATCCCTCTTACATTGCAAGCATAATGTTATTAAGGTTACTAGAAGTTCAGAACCCTAACCAATGTTGTTCGATCTTTTCAACTTCATGTTTTAAACTCTCACAAGTTTCCTCTAAATAAATTTCGGGACGAAATTTCCTAAAGTAGGGGAGACTGTAACACCTGTGCCTCCAAGTCCATCAAACAAATACCAAACCAATGAAATATTATATTTCATACTTGGGATTTGTAAAAATATGTGTATCATTTACACATATCAATTCTTGTTCAATTTCAAACTCTAAATCGCTTTCTGGAAGGTTATACGCGCACCGATGCGTAAATATAACCAGTTTAATGCAACAAACACTCCGGAATAGTGACATAGGCTTAACATACCTTAAATAACCTTTACATAACTTAGAAATAAGCTTTGAGGTGTTCGGTGTGCTAAAATAAACTTTTGGGTCATTCAGGGACTAAAATTGTCAAAAAGTGCACAAGTTTGCACTTTCGCGCATAACTTACGTTCTGAATACATCCGAACATCCAAAAATTTATTTAAGCATGAATATATTATGCTTTAGAGTTTGGCTTAAGAAAAATCCATTCGTCGCGTCATTTGGATCGTTTTTCGCGCTTATGCGCATTCCGTCGTAATTAGCCGAACAACGCAACTGTACGGCTAAACGAACCGACATCCGAGATATTTTTGAGAACATTTTAAGTTCCCTTTACTTTAACTTCATTTTAGAGCTTTGAAATGGGGTTAACGGGCCTTAAACGCGTCGGAAAAGGCCTTAGTACACTACAGGGACCAAATCTGCCATTTTTGAAACTTTCTGTGAAGAAACATTGAATCTGGTCTATACCACCTTTGCACATGGTTTTGGGCAATACTAGGGGTTGTTTTGAGGTGCACATGGTTTTGGGAAATACCATGGGCTCACATGGTTTTGTAAAACCATTATCTTGAGGTGTAAGGCCAAGATCAAAGCACGGTTTCCAAGAAACGATCTTAACGGTGGACCTTTTACTATAAATACCCCACCCCCCATGCTTCATAATCACTAGAATTTTGATCTTAGAAACTCTAAGTTGAAACCATTGTTTCATACCTGAGATTCTCGGATCGAAATTAGCATTCGGGGACCCTTCGTAAGTATTCTTTCGTTCTTTTATTGCTTTTCGAGTCTTTCGAGTCTGAAAGTCAAACTTTGTTTGACTTTCTACATTGACCAGTTATGATCAATGCGAAGTTCGTTTGAACTTCGCAACGTGAGTGTAATCACGTTGGTTATAGTCCCTTGGGACTATGCCTACTGATTACCACGTTGTCTAGGGTCGTAGGGTAAGCGATCTAATAAATCGCTTATACCTCGAACCCGACACATTTGGTCGATCATTAGGATCCGACCAAATACATTAGGTGACCATAGTAGGTAGGGAATAACCTTCCGAGGTTATACCCTATGGTCACATCGTTTGAGTAGTTGTATGATAGGTAGTTTATATGCCTTAGGTAAATTACCAGAATACCCTTTTCATGTATAATTGGTAATTAAGCATATGTAACCTAAACCTTTGTCACATAACTGATTATGTAACATTTTTAGGCATATTCTACTTGTCATAGGACTAGTTAGGCGGTCCGAACGCGTTTCACGCACACGACGCGTTAAAGTAGCATAAGCTACCTTAATGGGTCGCGATGGGTCGAAAGCACTCAGGTTTGGTTTCATTGTAGTATGTAGGCCTTGTTAAACCATATCATATGAGTTCCAACACTCATTTGGTTTACCAAGCCTCATCCTATCCGATCTCCCGATTTAAGTCCGGTTTATTTATATAGTTTAGATTTGCCGACTGATTCCGTGCTCCCTCAAGCTTTGTTTGGTTGTTGTTCAAGACCTCTAAGCATTCTCAGGCGAGTACATTATTCCCCTATTTTACTGCTTTCAATTGTTTTGGGGTGACTCATATGTGCTAAATGTTTTCAAGGCTTTAACGATGATAACAAAACGATTTTCGATGTTATAACGATGGTTTCAAATACGATTAAGACGATTTCTACAAAACTAATAACGATTTCAATAAAGTGAACAAACTTGTTGGTTGGGTTACATAACAAATGACATTCATTAGCAATGATCAAGCCGACCAGTATTAGGTTATGGTACCATAGGATCTGACAAGTCCCGTTATTTACTACACCCGTAGTTATGTGTGGGTGTTGTGGGTAGTGACTGAATCTGTAATTGTTAATCTATCCTTTGGTAAGGGTTTATTAATGCGAATTGTTAATCTATCCTTTGGTAAGGGTTTATTAATGCGAATTGTTAATCTATCCTTTGGTAAGGGTTTATTAATGCGAGTCAAGAAGGTTTGAATGTTATTAGCGAGACGACCATTTAAGTAGTTTCACGACCTAAAACGAATTTAACGATTGGGTAAACAATTGGTTTTCACACGATGTTTTAATGATTGGGTAAACGATTGGCTTCAAAGCGATATACGATTGGGTTTTGGTTATACATATTACATGATTTACATTGGGCATGAACATTACTTTGGTGGTTTGGTTTGGCTAAGTGATTAAGTAACAATGCGTGTGGAATATGATACAAGCACGGTGGATACGCCGCTGGTACTTCCTATATATAAGTGTTTGTATGGTATTACATATTGTAGCGTTATTTGAATCATTTCAGTTTGAGACATAGAACATTTTATACAAGTAACATACTTTTCACAAGACATTTATTTACAAACAACTTATCTTATACAAACACATTTTACATGGTTATTCATTTAATCATGCATTATTCTCCTATTTATACATATCACCTGAACTTATTATTTTTCAAATGATTTACAAAGACAAAGCAAATTACAAGCTTCATGACTAAACATTTTCTTAAACAGAAGTCATGAATCTTATTTTCACAAAACCTATGTACTCGCCAGCATTTCTTTGCTGACCTCGTTTTCACATATGTTTCAGGTATTGTTGAAAGATATCGATTGATAAGATGCATGCTCAGATAGGACTGGACAAGGCCTTAGTGACTCAATAACAATGATAGATTATGTTTAAATTGTGTATTTAGATTTCCAGACGATGTAATTATTCAATGTTTAATAAAACGAAACACTTTTGGTATCCATGGTTATGAAACATTAATTCTGTTGCAACACGCCCCGATGTTTCCGCAGCAATTTGTTGTTTTACGCGGTCGGGGTGTGACAATCAATGATCAGTATAATTGGTGGCTAGATCCTGGTCAGTCACGCCTCCAAGCGGTGGTACACCGCATGTGGATTTTGGGGGTGTGACAACTACCCTCCCAGAAAACAAAATTTTCAACCCGTTCAATTTTAAAAGATAGTTAAATCTTGTTTTATCAAAGGATTTTGTGTAAAAATCAGCTCTCTAATCATCGGTGTGTATATGATCAATTCGAATCAGTTTTTTCTCGTAACAATCGCGAATAAAATGATGTCGAATCTTAATATGTTTCGTTTTAGAGTGTTGAACCGGATTTTTAGTGATATTAATGGCCGCCTCATTGTCCACAAAGATTGGTGTATCCAAGAACTACAAACCATAGTCCCTCATCTGCTGCTGGATCCAGAGGATCTGAGAGCAATAGCTGGAAGCCGAAATATATTCAGCCTCACAGGTTGAGAGAGCGATTGTGGTTTGTTTCTTGCACTGCCAGGTGACTAGCCGAGTTCTGAAGAACTGGCAACCAGCAGTTGTGGACTTTGCATTTAACTTACAGCTCCCGAAGTCAGAATCAGCATAACCAGTAAGAGAAAAGTCATCAGATTTAGGATACCACAAGCCGGTGCTTGGGCAACCTTTAAGATACTGTAAAATTCTCTTCACAATCGTCATGTGTGACTGTCTTGGACTTGACTGATATCGGGCGCAGAGGCAAGTTGGATACATGATGTCCGGCCGTGAAGCTGTCAGGTACATTAACGATCCTATGATTGACCGTTAGTGTGTTTCCTCCACTTTTTCACCGCTTTCATCCGGACATATCCCATGATTTTGAGCTAGTGGGGTTGAAATAGGAGATGACTCAGACATATTGAACTTGTCCAACACATCATTCACATATTTGTTTTGGTGTATGAAGATTCCTTCGGGTAGTTGCTCAAACTGAAGCCCTAGGAAAAACTTCATCTCCCACATCGAACTCATTTCAAACTTTTTCTTCATAACCTTCTCAAACTATTTGCACAGCTCATCGTTCGTCGATCCGAAAATGATATCATCAACGTAGATTTGAACGATTCCTGCAACCTCTTTTGTAAACAAGGTATTATCGAACGTCCCTCTGGTGAATCTGTTGGTCAGCAGATGCTGGGAAAGCGTCTCGTACCAGGCTCTCGGGGCCTGGTGTAAACCGTATAGCGCTTTGTCGAGTAGATACACCTTATCTTTGTGCACTGGATCGGTAAAACTCGGTGGTTATCCGACGTACACTTCTTCTTTGATCTTTCCGTAAAGGAATGCAGATTTGACATCTAGTTGGTAGACCTTGAATCCTTTCCATGACGCGAATGCCAAGAAGATTCTAATCACCTCAAGTCGAGCAACGGGAGCATACACTTCAGTAAAATCAATCCCTTCTTGCTGACTAAAACCTTGGACTACCAACTGTGCTTTGTTTCTTACGATCACCCCTCTATCATCCCGCTTACACTTGAAGACCCACTTGGTCTTGATCAGCTTTTGATTTTCCGGGAGTTCAACTAACCTCCACACTCTAAGCTTTTCAAACTGTAGTAGCTCTTCCTGCATTGCATTCACCCAACTATCTTTAGTTAATGCTTCTTTATATGTCTTCGGTTCTACCTGTGAGATAAAACATTTTAATGAGAATTCTTCTTGTAAAGGAGCTACAGAAGAATAAAAACATGTAAGCCCTTTATTGATTTGTTCTCGGGTTTTCACTCCACTTTGAAGATCTCCAATGATTTATTCCGATGGATGGTAAGACAAAGTTCTCGGCATAACTGTGTCTGGCACGCTCACTTCCGATTGCAAATTTGTGATATGCTGATCACCCGTGTGATCAACAGTATTCGTAGTCTCAATATTTGGTTCCTCTTCATAAACCAGATCGGTTTCCAGTTCCGAGTCGTCAGAATGATCAAATACTGGATCTGTTTCAACTGGAGTTTCATGTGCAGTTCCACTTGGACCAGCCTCGTGTTCATTTGCACCCACGGTGGGCTGAGAAACTACCAATGGTCTCGGCACGTGATCTTGCGAGAGAGACTGCTGTTGTTGGTATAAGCAACAGCTATTCACCGTTTACAAGCTACGAACCAAATCCTAAGGTTCAGAGTTCGCAAGAACAAGCTTATACTCAAAGCTCTCCAGGGTCGTCAAACAATCAAAGATACGGTCAAGGGATTCAGTGCAATATAGCTGTGAACATCAAGAATGGTCAAGATTTTACAGAATTAGCAGCAAAACAGCATATAGCACTACTTGCTTCAGTTCTTGAATCCTACGAAAGTCTAGTTGCTGGACGGATCGGTAATCCAGACATGACAAAGGGGGATTACGATCAGATTGATCCTGAGGAACTATAACTCATTCATATCAAATGGGGTATGGCGAGCCTTGTTAGAAGAGCTCAGAGGTTTATGGAAATAACCGGACGAAACAGTCTCGCAGGACCTGATTGTAAGCTTGGCTTCAACAAAGCAAAAGTAACTTGCTTCAAATGCAAAGAGAAAGGGCATTTCAAACGCGAGTGTCCAAACAGGGAAGTAAACAATCATCAGAATCCATTCACAAATGACTCTTACCGATAAGCAATCTATCACAAAAATAGTCAGCAACCATTCAATCCAAGACCTCAAATTGAGAACAAAGCAGAAAAGGCTCTTTTGGTTAATCAGGATGATGAAAAGATCCCAGAAGGTTTTAGTTGGGATAAATATGTTCCTGGTGAGGGTCTTGCTATGATGGCGAAGATTATTGAAGAGCCAGAATATGTTGTTGAAGCTGAGGAAGTCGGTGAAGTGATGAGTGAAGAGAGTCTGGTAGAGCTTGAAGAGGCAGCAGCAGAAGTTTATTATTATCAATCAAAACAGGAAGTTATTGGTAATTCTTTCAAATCTATAATGCCTCATAACGTGTTTGATTCTTTTGTAGGTTTCTTCAGCGAGCCAACTACAGGTTTTTGCCCACAATATGAAGTCGAAAAATCTCCGGTTGAAGAAATCATAGATGTTTCTAAGAGATGAATGAAGAAACTCTGAAGGAGATAGTTGACAAAGCGATGATGGTCAAGTTGCAAGAGGCAGAGAAGAATCAAGAGTCAGTGTCTGTCGTAAAGAAATCAGTTGAAAATGAGTCAGTTGAAAAGGAGTCAGTCGAAAAGGAGTCCGAGTTTAAATCAGAAAATGTGGATATCAAATCAGGAGAAAAATCAGAGTCTGAGTCTGAAGGGTTTGGTAAACCGGATATTAAAACTGATAAAGAAGAAAAGGTTTTTGAAAAAGTTGATCCAATTCCTGAAACACCATGCGAAAACAGTTTAAAACCCTGCATGGATTGTCTTGAAAAAGACAAACAGTTTCACGAGTTAAAGAAGTATACCAACAAAGTAAAATTTGATTTTTATGATGTGAAACAAGCTTATGAAACTTTATCACGTTCTATTAAAATGATTCAAAATGAAAGTATAGAAAATGATAAAGCCGTTAATTTGCTCAAAGGAATGGTCATTGAAAAGCAGATGGAGATTAACATTCATCTGGATATAATCGCATATTTGAAAAAGGAACTTGAATTGATGCGTATTGAAACAGAAAGAGTTGATAAGAAAATGATCAGTTATATTTCTTCATCTTATGTGATTGATCAGATTGTTCCTCAACAATCTAATGCTAAACCTGCTTTCAACAATGTTCCACCCCCAATGTGGAATCATTATACACAGAAATATCCAGATGGGGTGGAAGCAGCTTTGAATCTCAAGTTGAGAAATGTAGAGAATGAGTTACCGGAAAATATTGATGTTATATTCTCTCCATCTGACACCGACAACGAGTCACAAGTGATTAAAACTGTAGTTGACCAAGTGTTGGATGAAGAAAATGATAACTCTGATTTCAGAACGGTTAAAACTCATTTGGAGAAATCAAGTTCAGATTCTGAAGATGACGGAAACTTTCTTGACAAGTTCATACCAAAGTCAGATACAGTTGTGGATGACGATTCGATCATTGTGGTTTACACAATGACTGGAACTGACAAACTCTATACTGATTTTGAATACCCGATTCAGAATGCGAACTTGGAAAATGTTGAAAAAGTGTTTAAACTTGTGGAAATTGATATTTCAGAAGACAACAACAACGTGTTTCTATCAAAACCAAAAAAATCTTTTGTGAAACAACAATCAAACAACCCAGGGAAGAAAGAATGGGTGGGTAACAATGGTAACAAAAGACATGGTAACAATTTCAAAAAGAAAGGTGTCGATTTTGAGAAGAAATTGGCTAAGAAAGAGGTTAAGCCAAAAGAAAATTTGAGTGATGTGTTTATGGCGGGTAAGAATACAGTAGCTGAAAAGGATTATATCTTTAGTCAGAAAGCAGTTAACGATTTCAATGCAGCTAAAAAGTTGAAAGATGAGACTAACAGATCTATTTTTGTTGAGTACGACAAAAGAGTATGTTATCATTGCAATGAAATTGGTCACATGGCCAAACAGTGTGTTAAAAGGATTGAAAAACTAGTTTTCCAGAAACCCAAACCTAAAACCTCAAATGATGTTAAGGGAAAAACACCGATGATTTCCCTCGTGCGTATTCTGAGACGCGGTGAATCTTTGAAGTCCGAGGACAAGCCAAAATCAACCTTTGAGATTGGTGAATCTTCAAAATCTCCAAAGACTTCAAAGGTTTATCCTAAAACGAAGATTTTTCAAAATCAATCATGGGTGGAGATACCTAAACAATCATTTGAAGAAAAGAAAATGGAAAAGGTTTTAAAATCTGAGGCGATAGTCGTTGTAACCAACAATGAAAATCTTGAGTTTGAATTGGACAAATTGATTGAAGAATTCCCACCAATCAAGGAGGGAGATCAAAAATCAAAGTCAAAACCTGGTGTTCCAAACGTTGTCTTCAACATTCCAAAAGTTGACATGGCTCATGATAATATGTTTGGTACTGTTTCAAATACTGAAAAATCTTGGGCATCGTTGTTTAAGTGAATGTCTTTAATGTGTGCAGGGGCTTCCGAGGTCGATCATTTCCAAGTGGATCATGGATAGCGGTGCCTCGAGGCACATGACTGGGATGTTAGCACTACTCTATGATGTCAAATCAATTAATGGAGGATATGTTGGCTTTGCTGGAACTCAGGGAGGAAGAATCGTTGGTGAAGTAATTCTTACCAATGGAGTTGTAACTTTTGATAAAGTGAACAACATCACTGAACTAGAAAACAATCTATTGAGCATATCGCAGATTTGTGACAAGTCGTTCACGGTTCGTTTTACAAAAAAATGAGTGTTTGATCAGTAAACCAGGTTTTAAAATTCCCGAAGATATGGAGTTGATGCGCGCTCCTCATGAAAACGATTTCTATGTCCTAGACATGAGCTTCGTAACAACATCAGACAAAAAGGCACAATGTTTTGTAACTAAAACAAAAGCAACTGAAAAAGAATCAATAATGTGGCATCGTAAGATGGGTCACATTCATGTGAGAAAAATGAATTTCTTAGTTCACAATGATCTTGTTGAAGGTGTTAATTTGAAAATTTTCCATCTAAATGATGATTGTGTAGAATGCAAAAAGGGTAAGCAAACGAACAAGTCACACCCAAAGAAGCTCTTGAACTCCATCAGACTACCACTCGAAAGACTCCATATGGATCTTTTTGGACTAGTAAATGTGAAGAGCGTAAGTGGAGATCTGTATTGTCTAGTGGTCACTGACGACTATACAAGATTTTCATGGGTGATGTGTCTCGAAAGAAAAGATGAAACATTTGATTCGTTGACGATTTTATTCAAAAAGATGGAGATGCTGTACAAATTTCCGATCAGACGAATTTGAAGCGACAACGGAACGGAGTTCAAAAATAACCGTATGCTCGAATTTTGCAATGATAAAGGCATTCTTCATGAATTCAGTGCACCGTATACTCCACAACAAAACGGTGTCGTAGAACAAAAGAATCACACACTGATCGAAACAGCTCGAACTATGCTAGCCGCTTCCAAATTGCCGATATTCTTTTGGAGTGAAGCGGTTGCTGCAGCATGTTATACGCTAAATCGTGTTCTTACAGTAAAGAAGTATGAGAAAACCTGCTTCGAATTACTTCATCGCTATAAACCAAATCTGAAATTCTTAGAACCTTTTGGATCACCATGCACATTTATTGATCCAGATGGTAAATTTGGTGCAAAATTTAATGAAGGTTTTTTTTGTAGGATATGCAAGTCCACTGAAAACTGTCAACGGCTGTCAACGGATATGCAAGATTATACAAGTTCAGCATGTCGACTGTCAACGGTATACAGCTCCGAGTTAACTTCCCGGACACAGATTGCTTTTTGATTACGAAAAACACTGGGAGTCATTCGAGTTGCCGACTGACCCAAGTGAGGAGGAACTAGCATACTCTGATACCACTTGTAGGATCTAGATTCGATCAAAACGAGTCAAACTGAGTCAAATCTAGGTCACTAGAGTGGCAGAAACAAACTAGTAACCTTGAATCAGTGTTAGAATAGGAGTAGAAGCAAAGAAATACACTTTAAACTGGTTTTCCATTGATAATAAACATTTTTACATGCAGAGAATCCGGCAGCACTTCGTGACAGATTTCACCAGAATGTTACAAATGGAAAACACACCACCCCTATTTATAGGGATTCTAGATCGCATGAGTTGACATGATCACTTCGCACGAATTGGCAAAGTCCAATTCGTGCGACCTGGCCTAACAATAGCCACTTCGTGCGAACTGGTACAAAACATATAAATTTACATTTTTAACCCTATTACATGCTACTGACACGACTCAGACTGATGACGTAGGCGATAGACATTATGTACCAACACCAAATCTTCTGATTCTTGAGTCCATCTTGTGTAATTTTTCGAGAGGAACAAAACCCCTATCACGGTTTTCATCAATTCTTGCCCGGGTGCAAGATTTCTAGGCGTGAAATTTCGGGTTTGTGAAGGGTGTTCATCAAGTTTCTTGCTTTACATCTTTTCTTAGTTTTTCTTGTTCATCTACACCAAAGGTATGGGATTTCTTTAACCTTAAGCATGATTATCATATGTTTAGCTGTTTTTTCTTCTAAAATTTTAAACTTTCTAGTTTAAGAGTAGGTTGTTTAAACAATGTATGTTGTTCTAACATGAGTTGAAGTATGATTGGTTGTTTTGGATAGGATTTGAACATGTGATAACTATAGTGAAGTGATTACACTCGTTATTTACATGATTGAACATGAAGGTGATGTTGAACTTTGTTGAAATCATAAAAAAATGTAAATAAACAAGTAAAAATTGATAGGTATATGATAAAATAGGCGACTTTGGAAGTTTAAAAAGGCGATTTTGCATCTATTTGTTAATTAAATCTTCAACACATACATTATGTTCAGAGTTTGAGAGTTTATTGAAGGTTGAGTTATATTGATGCTTTGTTTGTTTTGTGATTGTAGTTATGGCCGGAGGTAGGAAAAAGGCGAAAACTACGGAGCAAGGCTCATCATCCGGAGTGGGATCTTCTTCCAGATTGATACCAAAGAAGTGGGAGCAATTAAGCTCAATAGAAGAGGTTGATGCAAGGCTATACAGGAAAGATTGGGCATGGACGAAATACAAAGATAGTCAAAGTGCTAGAGTGTGGGAGGAAGACAAAAATAAAGCTCTTTCGGCATTTCAAGATAGGAAGTTGGAAGCTAAACTGTGGAAGTGGAAAATGGTGAATAATGTGACTACCACGGTTCCGGATAGAGTAGTGTGTGAAAGGGTGGTTAATGTGGAGGAGTTTAGACAAATTGGGATTGTTCAAATGTTTGAGCGTCAAGGCTGGGAGAGAGTTCTTGAATGGTGCAAAGACAACACTTCCCGGATTTATTTAGCGGAGGTGTGTGAGTGGTTGGCGACGTTGAAGTTTAGGAAAAGGAATGATACCCCGGATCAATGGAGATTGGTTGGTACTACGAGCCGAGGGGAGATGGCAATGTCATTTGAAACCATCAACTGCATTGCATAATTTGATTCATTGGGGGTGCAAGCGTATTATTATCCAGCCATTGAACATTTCTTGGATAATCATGCAAACAGTTTTGATCCAGATGGTATGACGGCGGCTGTATTACCGAATAACGATGGGGGAGCGGCCGCAAGGAGCCACATGATGGTGGAAGGGAAGATTCTGCAAGGAATTTCCTTAGAAAATGTTTTGGTGAGATTTGGTGACAGGGGAGGAGTGAGAGCAAGTGATTGTAGAGTTGTTCATTCCTTGTTGTACGGGACACCGACTTTGTCATGGAGGCATATTATCATGATGAACACATGGTTCACCCGGGAGTCGTTTCACAGGCGTATGATTCCAAATGTGCGCCTCATTAGTGCCATGATCCTCAAGCAGAACTATCATCCCCCAGAATCGCTTTGGGTATCTAAACCTTTGGAAGAGTTCAGTTTAGCCACGATAAAGAAAAACTGGAAGATACATGTGAAGCTTTCGGGAAGCAAGTATGTGGTGACCGACGCATTGGGTCATAAGTATGAGTTTTTTGACCCAGATGCTTAACAAGGGGATGAGGAAGATGTAGAAATGGTTGATGAAGAAGACGATACTGAGCCTCCTAGTCCAGAGGGACTAAAGCAGAGGTATATGAGGCCATACAGGGAGTTAAATGCAGAGGTGGCGAGTTTTGTGAACTTTCGACGGGTCCCCTCGTACAAGGATTTCAACTGGTGCCAATAGGAAGTGTTTGACAACATCTCTGTGGGTATAGGCGAGGGAAGAAAGTATGATAGGAAGAGAAAGAACTGGGAGGAAACATTTGGATCCCAGATGCAGGAACAGTGGGCCTTCCAGGCGGCCTATCGTGAGAGGATGGAAAAACACATGGAAGAGCAGCAGATGAAACAAGGGCTCCAAAGATCCCAAATGGAGTGTTTGATACAAATGCAGGAGGATGAGACAGCCCGAAGACGGGCATGGGAGGGAGATGAGGAGAGGCGTCAAAACGAGCACAATGAATTGGAACGACGCCGATGGAGTGCTTTATACGTTTCTAATCAAATGGCTATTAATAACCCTAAGGTCCTCCATGATCAGGAGTGACATCAGAGAGACTATGAAGCCGACCTTCCTTATGTGGAACACGCGGGGTGGACCGGTTACTCCAACCTCCGAGTTCCACGAGGCCCATCTAATCCATCCCCTCACTGGCCTGAGGCAGTTGGGTCCAGTTTCATCTCGATACCATACCAGCCGCCACCCCAAGGAGAGCCGGGTCCCCTCGATAACTACAGGGAGATGTTCGAGGCCCTCACTGGTTATCCATACCAGCCAAACCCGCAAGTTGACCCAAACGAGAGGTATCAGCTGTGAGGCCAAGGTATGTTTTGTGTTGTTGTTGTTGTATATTTTGTTTTCTTTATTTTTATTTCGTTAGTATTTCTTTTTGCCTAGATAAATGAACGTTGTGGGTGTGTTCCCTATATAACCCTCACGAGACATCTCGTCCTCCCAAGCTATTGGGGGGTTTAAAAGGGCTTGTTGCATAAGCTAAATGCGACCGTGATTCCTACGAAAGTGAGTTAGGATTGTTATTATTGTAAATTATTTTTCCACATATATCAAGGTAAATTAACGCATGACTTGGTAACACTTTCATAAAAATGGTAGAACTAAGTAGCTAACAAATTTCAATGGTTGTGAGAAGCATGCTTCTACACAAGGGTTAAGATTTGTAGGTACACCATGTTCGAGGGACGACCATTTTTGTGAAGAGAAGAAGAAGATATGGGCATCTAGCGAAAAAAATCAGGTGCATGCGTTTCCTCTTTACCTTGATTCTTTGATTAGTAATAAGTGGATTGTAATTGTATGTTATTTTCCGGGGTGGAATTTTTGGGAAGTTAGCTGTGTCACATCCCTTGTGCGTTTTAAAACTCTAGTTCTTACACATTGAGGACAATGTTTGCCTTAAGTGTGGGGATGGGGGAGTATTAAAAGTTTTTCGATTTTGACCCGTTCATTTAAACACTACACATTGAGGACAATGTCTACCTCAAGTGTGGGGATGGGGGAAAATTTCAAAATTTTTTAAAAAAATGTCTTGTTTAAAAAGCGATCTTAAAGCACAAGAAACTAAGTCAATGAGGGATGACACAACCCATTTGGTCTTTTGTCATGGTCAAGTTCAAATTAATAGCATGATGGGTATTTAGCGGGTGGTTATTTGGGAATAATCCGCTTAAGAAACTAGCATGTTATACATGTCACATACCATACCCTTTTAGATATGTGAGGTTTTCAGCCACTCTTACATCATAGAATTACATACTTATGTTTCTTTGTTTGAGTTGGCCATTAGTAATGTATTATAGAACTTGCGACTTTTGATACGTTTGAGACCATAGACCGAGTACAAGCACGAGAATGATTAAGGCATTAGGTAAACCTTTTCCTTTTACACCATTTATATATCCTTACCCAAAAATTATCCCTTTGTAGCCAATTTTGAGCCTAATCCTTTCGTTTGACCACCCTATAGCCCATAACCTAAAACCTTTTTCTTTTAAACCCGTGTAATGGAAATTCGATTATAGGAGTCAAGTTTGTATAGTTGTGTTTATTTGTTTGAAAAAAAATCAGAAAAGTTATGAAAAAGAATAGAAAATTGATGAGAAAAGAACAAAAATATATGTTCTTAGTTGAGAAATAAAAGGCGAAAATCATTGCGTCGAAGTTGATGTTTATAGCTTAGTTTTGTTAGAGTAGTCATTTCTAATAAAAAGTGAATTTTCATCACCTTAGCCACTTTCAATTATCCTATTTCCTACCCTTAGCCCAGCCACGTTACAACCCTTACAAAGACCTTATGACTTGTGCTTAGTATTCGTGTTCGGTGGTGGAGAATGATTGAGTTGCAAGCCTATGCGGGTACGTGTTCTAATCAGTTTTGAGCAATTATTCTTTGAAGTGATAATACATTATGAAAATTAGCCAATTTATAAACTGAGTGGAGAGAACATTGTGAGGGATGTACATGAGTTGTTGGTTTCACGGGCGGGTTAAAACCTTTTTCTTTTAAACCCGTGTAATGGAAATTCGATTATAGGAGTCAAGTTTGTATAGTTGTGTTTATTTGTTTGAAAAAAAATCAGAAAAGTTATGAAAAAGAATAGAAAATTGATGAGAAAAGAACAAAAATATATGTTCTTAGTTGAGAAATAAAAGGAGAAAATCATTGCGTCGAAGTTGATGTTTATAGCTTAGTTTTGTTAGAGTAGTCATTTCTAATAAAAAGTGAATTTTCATCACCTTAGCCACTTTCAATTATCCTATTTCCTACCCTTAGCCCAGCCCCGTTACAACCCTTACAAAGACCTTATGACTTGTGCTTAGTATTCGTGTTCGGTGGTGGAGAATGATTGAGTTGCAAGCCTATGCGGGTACGTGTTCTAATCAGTTTTGAGCAATTATTCTTTGAAGTGATAATACATTATGAAAATTAGCCAATTTATAAACTGAGTGGAGAGAACATTGTGAGGGATGTACATGAGTTGTTGGTTTCACAGGCGGGTTAATCTTGGATAACCATTTTATATGTGAATGAACTTTGCCGTTAAATATGTTGAAAATTGTAAAGAAGTTTGAAGTTTAGTATGATAATTGACCTTAATCTTCGTCTCGGGAATGGGGAGTGTATTCTTTGCTTGACCCACATGAAAGTGAAAAACAGATTTGCTTGAGGGTAAGCAAAAGACAAGTGTGGGGATGTGATACGTGGTCGAAAATCGGTGTTCGTAATTGTGTAACTTAATATTTTTACATAATCTTTAATCTTGAATAGCCTAATTTTAATTAGATTTGTGTTTTGCAGGTTTAATGAGGTTTAAGGTGCTTTTTGAAAAACGGATGAAAAACGGACAATCGGGACGCATTACGGATCAAACGGGAGTGAAAAATGGAGAAATGGAGAATTAGAGCTGGAGAGGCCGTCGCCGACGGGCTCCAGGCCGTCGCCGATGGGCTCCAGGTCGTTCGGGACGGGCTCTAGAAACACCCGTCGGCCATTGAAGCCCGTAACCAGTCAAACAAGCCGTCGGATGAAGATGTGCTCAGGGGAGGCCGTCGCCGATGGGCCCCAAGCCTTCGGCGATGGGCTATGGTTTTCCAAAACGCGAAATTAGGTTGGTTGGGTATGAGGGACGATTTTAATTGGCTCTTGGACATTTAATTCATAAGTTACACTTGTTTTGGAGTTTGAAACTTCTTCTTGGAGCCTAATATCATCATCACTCACCTCTAATCCATCTCTAATCACCAAGCTTTAACGGATTTTATCAATCATCATCCAAGATCATCCACAATCACCATATACAAACCCTAATCATTTCCCCATCATTCTTTTCACCTTCATCTCTCACCAAAACCCTAAACATCCACCATTCCTCCATTGTTCAAGCTTTAAGATGATCCAAGTCAAGTTCCAAACATCCGGTGATCAAGTTTCGTCAACCATGAACGGCTAATCACCTTGGTTTCTCCCCGGTGTAGGTAGTTGTTTAATTTAGGGTTTTGAATTGGTAGACAACTTTGTGACAATTTGTATTTATTTTTGAAACCATTGACAATAGTTTACATTTGTTTCGTATTCATAAATTGTCGAACGATTATAAAGTTATGACTTTGCGAAATGGTTATGTGTAGTTATGCGTTGTCATGGTTAGGTTTTACTTGTGTTGATTACAAAGTGCATTCTTGTCCATTCTTAGGAGTGTTGATAGTTATTGGCACCTAAGTCATGGTACACTAAATCCTTTAATCATTATACAATTGAGTTGAATCTAAAATTAGTAGAAACCCTAAGTTGACAATTACCGAAACCCGGTGTGAACCCTTTTTCTCATTACTATTTAAGTTATCAAATTGTGTTTTTGCATTTTTTTTTATCTAGTAGTTAATTAAATCAATTACTTTAGTAATTTTATTCAAAATCTCTTTATCACACAAAAATCATAAAATACGAGTTAGCAAGCTTCATAATTGTGACACCTTTTAAGAATTCATCCAAGTCCATTCACAAACGACAAACTCTTCGTGGTTCGACCCCTTGCTACCACTAGCTATCGTTAAGGGTAATTAGGGACTATAAATATTATCTTTGACCGGAGCGCGACCCTCCGATCACCCAACCACCTGCCAAGAAACAATACATTGGCAATGCACCTTTGTGCAACAGGTGTAACAGTTATCATCAGCCGCATATTCAGTGTCGATATTGTACCAATTGTGGATGATCTGCTCATCTTGTCGCCACATGTCGTCTTCCTGTTCATCAGAACCAAGCTGCTCAAAACCCAGCTCAGCAAGCTGCCCAACCGCCTGCTCAACAACACGCACAAGCTGCACGACCTCACTACCCTCCTGGTTCGTGCTACAATTGTGGGGATCTGAACCACTATCGAAATCAATGTCCTAGGTTGGCCAATGCAAATCAGGCTCAGGCTCGTGGTCAAGTCTTTAACATGAATGCAAACGGGGTGCGGGCAGACAACGAGGTGGTCAATGGTACATTCTTCGTTAATAATCATCCTGCATCTGTTCTTTTTTATTCGGGTTCCGATAAGAGTTTTGCGTCATTGTCTTTTGAACCATTGCTTTGCATGACTAGAACAAAACTAGGAAAGCCTTTGACAGTAGAGGTAGCTAGTGGTTGTAACATCTGTGCTTGTAATCATTGTGAACAGTCCAATTATCAATAAATCAATGTTATTTGATCCCAATGTTTGTTTGGTTGTGTTTTACATTTTTCATGTTTTGACTTTTATTCAATTTCAAACTCTATATAGCTTTCTGGATAGTTATACGCAAACTGATGCGTAAACGTAATCAGTTTAATGCGACAAATACTCCGGAACATCAACATATACTTAACATACCTTAAATAACCTTTACATAACTTAGAAATAAGTTTTGAAGGCTTTGGTATGTCAAAAACAAGTTAATTCGCTTACAGGGACTAAACTTCACAAACTGCGAAAGTATGCCAATTTGAACTGTAACGAACATTCCGGAACATGACCATAAGTTAAACATACCAAAAATATCCTTTACATAGCTTAGAAATAGGCTTTGAGGGGTTCGGTGTGCTAAAATAACTTTTGGGTCATTCAGGGACTAAAAGCGTCAAAAAGTGCACAAGTTTGCATTTTCGCGCATAACTTACGTTCTGAATACATCCGGACATCCAATAATTTATGTAAGCACTAAAATATTTTATTTTAGTGTTTGTCATAAGAAAAATCCATTCGTCACGCAATTTAGATCGTTTTTCGCTCTTATGCGCATTCCGGTCGTAATTAAGCGAACATCGCGATCGTACGACCAAACGAACTGACATCCGGCATATTTTTGAGCATGTTTCATGTCCATAATGTTTAGGAATCCTTGTGGAGTCTTGAAAATGATTTAACGAGCCTTAAACATGTCGGAAATGGCCTTAATACGCAACGGGGACTGAAAGGGGAACATTAGAAAGTGTTTGCTGATCAGGGGGACCTTAGCGTGACACCTAGCCCCCTTGGCATCACGCTAGGCCTCTTCTGATTAGAAAAAGCCATTTTAAACACATGTTAACAGCCCCTAACACCCTCCAAAGGCCAAGTGCCACATGTTAATCTATTGTGGTGGGCAAAATCAGTTACCACAACATTCCAACAAGTGTAGGGATGTGATCATTCCCTCTTCTCCAAGAAACGATCCTAACGGTGAACCGAAATCTATAAATACCCATCACATTTTCACTCATTCCTCACAAGAATCTGATTTGAGAAGCTCTAAGTTGAAACCTTTGTTTCATACCTGAGCTACTTGAATCAAGATTAGCATTCGGGGACCCTTCGTAAGTGTTCCTTCGTTCTTTTATTGCTTTTCGAGTCTGAAAGTCAAACTTTGTTTGACTTTCTGCATTGACCAGTTTATGGTCAATGCGAAGTTCGTTTGAACTTCGCAACGTGATTGTAATCACGATGGTTATAGTCCCTTGTGACTATGCCTACTGATTACCACGTTGTCTAGGGTCGTAAGGGTAAGCGATCTAATAAATCGCTTATACCTTCGAACCCGACCCATTTGGTCGATCATTAGGATCCGACCAAACACTTTAGGTGACCATAGTATATAGGGAATAACCTTCCAAGGTTATACCTTATGGTCGCTTCGTTTAAGTAGTTGTATGATAGGTAATTTATATGCCTTAGGTAAATTACCAAAATGCCCTTTTTACGCCAAAACTCATTTTAAGCATATGTAACATAACTTTTGGTATCTAAACTGATTTGGTAACAATATTAGATAGGTTAAGGCATATTTTACTTGTCATAGGACTAGTTAGGCGTTCCGAACGGGTTTTACGTGAACGACGCGTTAAAGTAGCATAAGCTACCTAAACGGGTCGTAATGGGTCGTAAGCACTTAGGCTAGGTTTCATTTAGTATGTAGGCTTTGTTAAACCATACTACATGAGTTCCCGTACTCATTTGGTTTACGAGCCCTCATTCTATCCGATCCTCCGATTTAGGTCCGGTTTATTAACATAGTTACCTATATAAGGTGCCGTTTGATTCCGAGATCTCTAGCTTTGCTTGGTGGTTATCTTAGGACTTCTGAGCAATCTCAAGTGAGTACATAGACCCCTCTTTTACTATTTTCCAAACATTTTGGGGTGAAACACATGTGCCTACTTGTTACTTTCATGCTTTTCCATGTTTTGATATCATATGCTTGTTATGTTCAATAGTACACTTATAGTACATGATTTCATTACATTTCATGCTATATATGCCCATTGTGTGCATACTTAGTACATTGTTTTACATTACATTTTATGCTATGTATGTCCTTTGTTGCATACTTAGTACAATTGTTTACATCACATGCTTACATTTTGGTATGACATTTGGTTTGTTTAACATGGAACAATACATTCATTAACATTGATCACGCCGTTCGTTAGTAGGTAGTGGTACCATAGGAATTGACAACTCCCGTTCCGGACATCCTGGGTAGGTTTGGATGAAAGGAATGACCGAATTCGATACACATAACTTAGATAAACCTTTAATTTGTTTAAGGGTTTATCGCCACAGTCTCAAGGCTTGGATGTATGCATTTTCACAATACCGCATAAATGTTTGTATCAGTATAGCATGCATTTGTTCCACAAAACATAACTTTGATTTAAACCATGTTTTACTTCAATATCTTGTTTTGTGCATTTTACATATGATTTAGTTGATATATTCCACTTACCATACATGATATTTTGGGTACACATTACATGATCTACATTAAACATAAACATTTTGACATTGATATACACATTTAGTGGTTTACATTGGACATAGACATTTCGATATGGTTTACACATTAACACATGACAATTCATTTATACATGAACAATTTACATTAGTGGCTGGTTTGAGTAAGTGATTTGAGTAACGAGGCGTGTGTAATATGATACAAGCATGGTGGATACGCTGCTGGTACTTCCTATATATAAGTGTTTGTATGACATTACATGTCGTAGCGTTACTTAAATCATTTCAATATTTGACATATTACGTTTTACATAAACAACTTATCTTCACAAGACATTGATTTACAAAACAACTTATTTTATACAAACTCATTTTACTTGGTTATTCATTTAACCTTACGTTATTCTCTTATTTATACATATCATCGCTTTTTGAATGATTTACAAAACAAAACAATTTACAAGGTTCATGACTGACTTTTGTTAAACAACTTTTTCTAAACACATAAGTCATGAATCCTCTTTTCACAAATCCTATGTATCTCACAGGCATTTTTATGCTGACGTACCTATTTTCACATGTGTTTTCAGGAGCTATTGCGTAGGATGATGTTCGTGACACTAGGGCGGACCTGTGCCTTAGAGACTAAAAATGAAGATAGACTAGTTTAATTATGTTATGAACTCTTTGTTTCCTGTTTAAGACAATATAACACTCTTGTTTAATAAATAAAATACAACTTTGAATGCCATGGTTATGAAACAAATAATTCTGTTACAACACTCCCCGACGTTTCCGCCGCGGTTGCATGTTATACGCGGTCGGGGTGTGACAGTGGTGAACCCGCTATTCTCGATTCTGTTCTTCAAAATTCCCAGTTGAACCTTAACAACCATCTTTTTCCTATTGATCTCACGCCTATGCAACTTGGAAGCTTCGACATTATAGTAGGAATGCATTGGTTGGCCAAGTACCACGTAGAGGTAGTTTGTTTTGAGAAGATTATCCGTACTCCGCTTTCTTCTGGTGAGATCTTAGAGGTTCGTGGTGAGAAACCTGCTAGTAGTCTCAAACTCATGTCTTGTACTCAAGCTCAGAAGTATCTGCGTAAGAACTATGTTGCCTTCTTGGCACATGTTGTAGAGGAGAAAGGCAAAGGTAAGTCTATCCAAGATATCCCTATTATTCGGGATTATCCTGAAGTGTTTCCTGAAGAGTTACTTGGTTTACCCCCAGCACGCCAAGTCGAGTTTCGTATTGACCTTATACCTGGTGCTAATCCTATCGCTAGATCTCCGTATCGTCTTGCACCGTCTGAGATGCAAGAGTTATCTAAGCAGCTTCAGGTGCTTTTTGACAAAGGTTTTATCAGTCCGAGCTTTTCACCTTGGGGTGCTCCCGTTCTTTTTATCAAGAAGAAAGATGGCTCTTTCAGAATGTGCATCGATTATCATGAGCTTAACAAGCTTACCATCAAGAATCGATATCCCCTACCTCGCATTGATGATCTCTTTGATCAGTTACAGGGTGCTACTTGTTTTTCAAAGATTGATCTACATTCTGGGTATCATCAACTTCGAGTGGTCGAAGAAGATATTCCCAAGACTGCTTTCCGCACAAGATATGGGCATTATGAGTTCACTGTTATGCCATTCGGTTTAACTAATGCTCCTGCTGTTTTCATGGACTTGATGAATAGGGTTTGTAAGCCTTATCTAGACAAGTTCATCATCGTTTTCATTGATGATATCTTGATTTATTCTAAGAGTCGAGCCGATCATGAGCAACATGTTCGTCTTACTCTCGAACTCCTGAAGAAAGAGCAACTTTTCGCCAAATTCTCCAAGTGTGAATTTTGGCTTAAGGAAGTTCAATTATTGGGACATATCGTCAACGAACAAGGTATTCATGTAGATCCCTCCAAGATCGGTGCGATTAAGGAATGGGATACGCCTACTACACCCATCGAAGTTCGTTCTTTTATTGGTCTGGTGGGTTATTACCGCCGCTTCATTAAAAACTTCTCAAAGATTGCAGTTCCTCTCACTACACTAACTCAGAAGAATAAACCCTTTGATTGGGGATCCCAACAGGAAGAAGCTTTTCAGACCTTGAAGCAGAAACTCTGCGATGCACCTATTCTATCTTTACCTGAGGGCAATGATGATTTTGTCGTATACTGTGATGCATCCAAATTAGGTCTTGGCTGTGTTCTCATACAAATGAACAAAGTCATAGCTTACACATCGAGACAGTTGAAGGTTCAAGAGAAGAACTACACGACTCATGATCTTGAGTTAGGTGCAGTTGTATTCGCTCACAAAATCTGGAGACACTATCTGTATGGTACTACATGTGTGTTTTTCACTGACCACAAAAGTCTTCAGCTTATTTTCAACCAGAAAGAACTTAAGATGAGGCAACGACGTTGGGTTGAACTCCTAAATGATTACGACTGCGAAATTCGCTACCATCCTGGTAAGGCGAATGTCGTGGCTGATGCATTAAGTCGTAAAGAGCATGTCAAGCTTCATTGTGTTCGAGTTCGATCTGATATTCAAACCCGTATTTCTCAGGCTCAACATACTTGTGTTTCACAAGATTTGATGGGTAAGGAATTCCCATTTCATATTAAGCCTGATCTCGAGCTAAAAGACAATGGGTTGTATTATTTCATGGACCGTTTATGGGTCCCAAGTCAAGACAATCTTCGCACCTTGCTTATGGATGAAGCTCATAAGTCTCGTTATTCTATTCATCCTGGTGCAGATAAAATGTATAAGGATCTTCGAACCCAGTATTGGTGGCCCGGTATGAAGAAAGACATTGCCTTATATGTATCTAAATGCCTTACTTGTCTTAAGGTTAAGGCTAAACATCAACATCCCTCTGGATTACTGGAGCAACCAGAGATTCCACTTTGTAAATGGGAAAACACTGCTATGGATCTTATTACAAAACTTCCGCGCACTAAGAAAGGTCATGATGCCATTTGGGTAGTTTTTTATCGTCTTACCAAGTCAGCACATTTCTTGCCAATCCATGAGGATCTATCTGCTGACAAGCTAGCTAAAATCTATGTGGATGAGATTGTATCCCGACATGGTGTTCCTTTGAACATTATATCTGACAGAGATGCTCGATTCTCGTCTCGTTTTTGGAGAACCATGCAATTTCCTATGGGAACCCAACTTAATTTAAGCACAGCTTATCATCCGCAATCAGATGGTCAATCTGAAAGAACAATCCAAACGTTGGAGGATATGCTCAGAGCTTGTGTGATCGATTTTGGTGGTAGTTGGGATTCGTATCTATCGTTGATTGAATTCTCCTACAATAATCGTTATCACTCCAGCATCAACATGGCTCCTTTCGAGGCTTTATATGGTCGAAAATGGCGTTCACCAGTCTGCTGGAATGAGATCGGTGAGGCTCAGCTTACTGGACCTGAGCTCATTCTAGAGACAACAGATAAAATCAAGAAAATTCGCGACAACCTTTTGACAGCTAGAAGACGTCAAAAGAGTTACGTGGATAGACGATGCAAGCCCTTGGAATTTCAAGTCAGTGATCACGTCTTACTTAAGGTTTCACCTTGGAAAGGTGTAATCAGATTTGGAAAGACAGGAAAACTTGCACCTAGATATGTTGGACCATTCAAGATCGTCGAAAGAATCGGAAAGGTGGCCTACAGACTTGAGTTACCTCCTGAACATGGAAATGTTCATCCAACATTCCATGTGTCTAATCTGAAGAAGTGTTTAGCTGTTGAGAACCTCCACATACCGCTTGATGAAATTCGTGTTGATGACACGATGCACTTGGTTGAGAAACATGCGGAAATCATGGAACGTGAGGTCAAGTGGCTCAAACGCAAGCGCATTCAACTTTTCAAAGTTTGATGGGAATCTAAATGTGGTCCATAATTTACTTGGGAACGTGAAGATTAAATGAAGGCGAAATATCCACATCTATTCTCACAAGTTTCCTCTAAATAAATTTCGGGACGAAATTTCCACAAGTAGGGGAGACTGTGACATCGGTGCTTGTAATCATTGTATAAACTTTGAATAGTTCAATTATCAATGAAACAATGTTATTTGATCCCAATATTTGTTTATTTATGTTTGACATTTTGCGTGTTTTGATTTTGTTCAATTTCAAACTCTACATCCCTTTCTTGAAAGTTATACGCAAACCGATGCGTAATCGTAATCAGTTTAACGTGACAAAAACTCCGGAACATAATATATGCTTAACATACCTTAAATAACCTTTACATAACTTAGAAATAAGTTTTAAAGGGTTTGGGATGGCAAAATCAGGTTTATTCGATCGCAGGGACTATTTGTGTCAAACTATGAAACTATGTCGATTCGTGTGGTAACGAACATTTTGGAACTTTATCATAAGCTAAACATACCCTAGATATCCTTTACATAGCTTAGAAATAGGCTTTGAGGGGTTCGGTATGCTAAAATAAACTTATTGGTCAAACAGGGACTAAAAGCGTCAAAAAGTGCATAAGTTTGCATTTACACCCATATCTTACGTTCTGAACATATCCGGACATCCAAAAGTTTTTGTAATCATTAAAATATTTTATTTTAGTAATTGGCATGCAAAAATTCCATTCGTCGCGTAATTTGGATCATTTTTTCGCGTCCGTTCGTGTTTCATCGTAATTAACCGAATAACACAACCGTACGACCAAACGAACCACCATCCGAGATGTTTTCAAGCATATTTCATGTTCCCTATGCTTAGGAATCATTGTAGAGCCTTGAAAGTGGCTTAACGAGGCTTAAACGAGTCGAAAATGGCCTTAAGCACTTAGAGGGACTTAAACTGTCATTCTGCCAAACTTAGCCATCGCGCCACACAGTGGCATCTGGGCAGATTTCATTTTTCAGCAACTGGGTTGAATTTCAGGGGCTTTTATGTAAATTTCTCAATACCGTATGCTGGTTTTGGACACCCCTAGTATGATAAAACAATGGGTAACACTTGTAAGGTCCAGATTAAAGCTCACATATCAAGAAACGATCCTAACGGTTGTCCAAAATCTATATAAACCCACCATCTTCATCACCTTCACTTGCACATTCAAAATTTTCTCTCATTTCTGCTTTGGAGCTATCCCTTAATTGGTTGAAGGCTCCAATCTTCTGGTTCTCATATTCTATCTTCCTTGCTTGGACCTCTTGTAAGCTTCTTTCATGATTTTATGCATTTTTAAGCACGAAAGTCAAACAGTGTTTGACTTTCTACATTGACCAGTTTATGGTCAACACAAAGTTCGTTTGAACTTTGCAACGTGAGCGTAATCACGATGGTTATTGTGACACCTGACTTTTCCGGCCGTACCGTACAATTGTAACACATGTTGTGTATAGGTAACATGGCTATATTTGACTGGTTATGATGTTTATATGTGAAATTTAATGTGTTGATAAAATTTAATTTTGGTAAAAAAAAATTATGTTGGCAACGGTAAGATAAACTCTTATCGCGTAACGGATAAAATGCGAAACAAACGTCAGTGACCACCCGGACAGTGTTAAAATCCTAAAATAGTATGTTATGATTAGAATAATAATTTTAATCCTATTCTTGAGGAAAAGTAAATTAAAACGCTAAGAAACTCTATTTTTCGAGTTTAAGCGCGTACCGCGCAATGCAACGCGTATACCGATAAAATACTGTCAACACAGCCTGTCAAGGCAACTGATAATCAATTTAGTAATAATTTGACGAGTCTATTACTTTGGAATGATAAAAATAAATAAAAACGCTTAAATTCCTATTTTTGCGGATTTAAACGCGTACCGCGCAGCACAGCGCGCATACTGTCAAATACCGATAACGTAACCAGTCCAGGCAAACAAAATATTGTTCAGTAATATTTTGTCTGGTTTATCTTTATAGAGCGTTAAAAATAATTTAAAACACACTAAAACGGGATTAAAACGCTAGATAAAATACCCGGTATCCAGTATAATACCTGTTTTAACACTAGTTTACATATATATATATATATATATATATATATATATATGTATGTATATGTATATATAAATAATCATGTATATATGTGTAGTATACACATATGGCAGCCATGCAAGAATCTTTTCTTTCTCTCTCTTCCTCTTATTTGTTCTAAATGGAGGTGCCATGCAAGAATGTTTCCAACAAACACCTCATATATTCACAATTCAAGAAATAGCATCGTTTTTAAAGTTCATACTCTCTCTCTCTGTCTCAAATACACGGCTGAAAACAGCCTTCATTCTCATCATTTTCGAAAATTCAAGGCCCTCTCTTGAAGATTCAAGTCTTCCCAAGCAAGTTTCAAGCTTGTGTGAAGATCCATAGGTGGTTTGGAGGTTTTTCAAGCAAGAACCAAGCTCCATATCATCACACTTTGTCAAGAAACCCATCAAATTCTTGTAGGTAATATATTTACTTTAAAAATCATATTCTTGACTCTTGATGATGTTGATGATGATTAAAGTTTCTCAAAGTTCTTGAATAATTCACAAACTTGAAAAAAATAAGAAATGGGTTTTTATGTAAAATAAAAATGGATATATATATGTATGTATACATAACCGTATATGTGTATGTGTGTATATATATGAGATTGATTTATGATGGATAGTTGTTTGGTTAATTTTTCTAGAATGGCATGCATGTAGGTTTTGTCATGTGATCATTTATGAAAGATTGTTGTATGAAATTATGTTTAAATGATTAGATGATGAACATAACCTAGATTTGCAAAACTTAACTTCAGGTTTGATACATATTATCTTGTATGAAATGATGATGATATGATATATGTGCTTTAAATACCTGTACACAAGCATGCATGATGAAAGATGAACATGAAATGATGATTTGAAGATGATTTGATAAAAATAAAGTATAATCAGAATATAAACACTAAAAATATGAATATTTGAAGTGATAAATGGTATATAACATTGTCATAATGTTTGCTAGCTTTGCATGTTGTACTTGGTGCATTAAAAGTTGTAAAATACGTGAAATCGCATGATTTATGTGACTTACACAAAAACTGCACTAATCTAATTATACCCACTATTTTAATCAGTAAATAACATGTATTGTGTTAAAATATCAAGTCATTTCGAGTTGGGATGATTATAGTAACGTTTAACGCAAAACTATGCGTTAAAACGGTAAAAAATCGGCTTTTTGAGTGATTTTTATAAAACTGATTTAGATCAGTAAATAAACTGATGTTCTTAGTTTAAAAACAAGTATTTTAACTAATTTTAAGTTTACTTGGTGTTTGGTTGGTCATACGTGACTTCCGACGCCCGAAAACGTTACCGAATCACTAAAATACGCATTTTTCGATGAACACTAGTATGGGCAAATTTTGAGTGAATGTTATGTGATAAAATATGTTAGGTGATTCAAACATGTAAATGTGATAATATGTTAAGTGTTAATTTGATAGTGGGAAATTTCGACTACGCATGTATGCATGTACGTTTTGTGCGGTAGAAACGGTAAAATTGCGTTAAATGTGTAACTTGTTTGTCGAGCATGAAATTTGGTACATTTGAGATGTTTTATGTATAATTGCTTAAAAATGACAAAATAGATAAGTTAGTAATATTTCGCGTGTTCGGTGTTAAATTCTATGAATGTTTATGTATATATATTACGACCCGCAAATCGTAGATATATTGCGTATAAACAAGAGAGTTAACGAATTCACACAATAATGGTCACCAATAAAATCGTTTAAGTCGCAAAAATCATGAAAATATATATATGGAGAAACGGAGAAACTTTTCAAGAAAATCTCAAAGTTATGTGATAATTCTAAGAAACGGAGAAACTTAGGATTTTTGTGTTAAATATATATTGATTTTAGAATTGTTCCTATATTAGGACGTATATAAAAATCAATCTCTGGGATTACGGTATTAAAATACGCACCGAAACGTGAGTGTCACAAAACCCCTCTTTTTACTGTTTTGTATATGTATTTTGGGGGTGGAACACGTCGTTAAAAGGGTTTAATAATGTTTTCGAAATAAAACATACATTTTAATATAAAATATATATTTTCACTGAAAATATATGAATTTGATAAGTTATACGTTTCGAAGTAAAACATTTTTGATGAATGAATATTGTATGTGCGGTATTTCTTAAGTGAAACGAGACCGTACGGATTGGGGCTGAATTCCAGACTGGGTCTCAACATTTGAGTGACAGGGGAATTCGTAAATCGTCGTGTATTAAATTGTCATATTAGTAGGATATATATATTGTACGTGAGGCAGACATCATATTGTTCTTCGAGAAAGAACCCTGCGCCCATGAAGAGTTGGCACAACTCATACCCCAACACGTTAATACTGCCATGGAACAGCGCGATGCTAACCAAAATAATGGACATGAACGTGGACGTGATGCTCATGGGCATGGTTTTGGCCGGACACAGAATCGGAAACCCTTCAGGTGATATAATGATTGGAAAGTTTTGATAGTTCATGTGTTATGATATAATCGGAGCGTAATTCTGAATTTTCATTAACTTTGTGAACAGTACATAGATGTACACATAAAACAATCCAGGGTTGTAACCCAAGATCATTTACTGGTACCCTATGCAATGACGTGGCAACGGTATGCACGATGTCGAGTTATCTTAGCGGATCGACCATTCAAATAATTCCGCATTCCGAGCCCAGATCTGGGGATTCACGAAAGTGAAAGTCAGAGAGTTTGAGGAAGGATATCGTTGAGAAGCTTGTGTAGCTAACCCTAGAGAGTCGGGAAAGGATAATGCCAAGGATGGCAGGAGTGGTCTTGAGAAGAAGACTCACGAGAATGAGTGGAGAAAGTGCGCCAGATGTGGTCGGACTGGACATATGACTCACGAGTGCTATGCCAAGAGTACATTGGATGGAGTTACATTCAAAGGATGCTACGAGTGTTGTGAGCAAGGATATTTCGAGAGATATTGTCTGAAAATGAAGGGTCAGGATGCCAGAAGTAGAGCCTTCGAGCTAAATGCTGGGAAGGCACGAGACGATCTTGCTGTTGTTACCGGTATGTTTCAAATCAAAAACCAATCTGTGTTTATACTTTTTAATACCAAAGCTAACTTGAGTTTTGTTTGAGAAACTCTGAACCATTTTCGTGTTCACCTACAAGTAAGCTGAGTATAAAGTGCCCGATAGAACTAGCAATTGGTAAGTTGATAGAAACTAGTGAGGTTGTTTGTGGTTGTAGTATTTAGTTAAGCGATCGTAGTTCTAGAGTTGATTTATTTCCAGTGGAGCTGGGGAGCTTTGACAAAGATGCAGGAATGGATTGATTTTTCGAGAATGAAGTGGGGACTATCGCTGGAAGAAGCTAGCTGGAATATCTCATCTTGATGACGGTAGAAAGGTGGTAGTTGTTCGCGGAGATTGACCGAGTCGAATGTTGAGTGTTGATAGCTGAGAGTTGTCAGTTTTGTAAGGATGCTCAGGTGGTTGCAAAAAGGGGGCTATCCTGCGTTCCTAGTTAACGTGGGGGATACGAAAGCCGAATGTAGGGATACCGGAGAGATTCCTATTGTTCGCAATTATCCAGAAGTTTTCCTAAAAAGATTTACTGGATTTCCCCCTACGAGACAGATCGAATTTCGGATCGATCTAGCACCCGGTGCTGCACCCGTTTGCAAAATCTCCTTATAGATTAAGCACCGTTTGAGAACGATAGAAATGTCGAGATAGTTTTAAGAGCCTTTGAACAAGGGTTTCTTTTGATCAAGCTTTTCGTTTAATGTGCAACTGTTTGTTTGAAGAGGAAGAAGGATGGATCCTTCAGGATGTGAGAGGATTTCAGAGAGTTGAACAAGTTGACTATCAAGAATCGGTACCCTTTACCGAGGATTGACGATTTGTTCGATCAAGCTATCAGGATCCAGCTGCTACACGAAGATCGATTTACGATTGGGACATTATCAATTGAAGGTTGCTGACAAAGATATGCCGAGGACTGCTTTTCGAACGCGATATGGCAATTACGAGTTATTAGTCATGCCTTTGACTAAATTAATGCGCCATTTATATTCGTAAATCTCATGAACAGGGTATGGAAACCCTAATCGGATGAATTAGTGATAATATTAATCGACGACATACTTGCTTATATGCTAGCCAAGGAGAATCATGAGTAACATTTGAAGTTAACTATAGAGTTGGTGAATGATGAGGAGCGCCAAAGACCCCGCTCGGAGTATGACGATCCATATAACTAGCTAGGTGCTACCAGAGATTTATTAAGAATTTCTCTAAATTAGTGCAGCCTTCGACACTAATAACCCCAAAAGGAAAAGGAAAAGGGAAATTGATTGGACAGCAAGATAGTAGGAAGCTTTTCTGACCTTTGAAAGAAAAGTTGGGAGCATGTATGATGGACTCCGAAGGAAGTTAAGATACTCACATGCCCTTGGCAGTGTTATCTTACAATATTAATTAACACGCCGGTATTTAGGATGCTTGGTTTAAAACTTTGCATGGATGGAAGTTTTGATCGTCACTTCATGGTGCTAACGTGACAAAGGACAAATAACCAGACCATAGTTTATCTAGGAAATCGGTGACAGGATTTGCCTAGATCGAGGGAAGGTTAAAAGTCACCAACTGATCAACAGAAGGATTACATGGACAATTGAAGAAACTATTGGGATTCCAGATTGAAGATTTAGTCCTGTTAAAGGAGTTATCTTGAGCCACATCGACTTGGTCCTTTCGAGAGCCCATCTTGAGTTGAATCAATCGCTTACAGGCTCAAGCTACCATAAGGATGGAGTAGTGTACATGATGTAATGTGTGGGTTCAGTTGAGAAAGTGTATAACGGATAATACACTGATTATGTTCTTTATAGAGATTTGTTTGGAAGATAAACGGAAGTTTATCGAAGCACCGTAGAAGCAGTACATATAGCTAGCAGAGTTATGTTAATAACTGGAGAGGTGATTTCAGCATTCTAGTCGTATATATACGATTTATTGATTTGGAAATTTGTGGATACTTGAAATGAATGCAAGAAGGAAGGAAGACGAGTTTATGAGATTTGATTCTTTCGAGAGCCCATCTCGAGTTGGATCAATCGGGTGTAAACTCAGAATACCTCGGGTATAGGGCAACGTATATGTAAATATACGTATGTAGAACCTGAATCGGTGGAATTTTGACTTAATCTTCTTGATTAAGTGGTTGTAAATGTTGAACCTTGGAAAAGGGTGGAGAGCATTGATATGTGAGATTAGGGATTGAGAGTGTATGTAATATAGGTCTACGAAGATTCTTTGTAAGAATCAAAGTTTCACGCAGACACTATAAGACTATATTCATTAAACCTGTTTTTGCTGTTTCCACCCAGTGCAAAAACAAAACCTGCAGAGTAAAATTTCGGGGACGAAATTTCCTAAACAGGGGGAGACTGTGACACCCGGCTTTTCCGGCCGTACCGTACAATTGTAACACATGTTGTGAATTGGTAACAGGGCTATATTTGACTAGTTATGATGTTTATACATGAAATTTAATGTGTTGATAAAATTTAATTTTGGTAAAAAAAAATTATGTTGGCAACGGTAAGATAAACGCTTATCGCGTAACGGATAAAATGCGAAACGAACGTCGGTGACCACCCGGACAGTGTTAAAATCCTAAAATAGTCTGTTATGATTAGAATAAAAATTTTAATCCTCTTCGTGAGGAAAAATAAATTAAAACGCTAAGAAACTCTATTTTTCGAGTTTAAGATCGTACCGCGCGATGCAGCGCGTATACCGACAAAATACTGTCAACACAGCCTGTCATGGCAACTGATAATCAATTTAGTAATAATTTGATGAGTCTATTACTTTGGAATGATAAAAACAAATAAAAACCCTTAAATTCCTATTTTTGCGGTTTTAAACACGTACCGCGCAGCACAGTTCGCATACTGCCAAATACCGACAACGTAGCCAGTCCAGGCAAACAAAATATTGATCAGTAATATTTTGGCAGGTTTACTTTTTTAGAGCGTTAAAAATAATTTAAAACTCACTAAAACGGGATTAAAACGTTAGATAAAATACCCGATATCCAGTATAATACCTGTTTTAACACTAGTTTCATATATATGTATATGTATATATAAATAATTGTGTATATATGTGTAGTAAACACATATGGCAGCCATGCGAGAATGTTTCCTTTCTCTCTCTTCCTCTTATTTGTTCTAAATGGAGGTGCCATGCAAGAATGTTTCCAACAAACACCTCATATATTCACAATTCAAGAAATAGCATCAATTTTAAAGTTCATACTCTCTCCCTCTCTCTCTCTCTCTCTCTCTCTCTCTCTAATACACAGCTCAAAACAGCCTTCATTCTCATCATTTTCGAAAATTCAAGGCCCTCTCTTGAAGATTCAAGTCTTTCCAAGCAAGTTTCAAGCTAGTGTGAAGATCCATAGGTGGTTAGGAGGTTTTTCAAGCAAGAACCAAGCTTCATATCGTCACACTTTGTCAAGAAACCCATCAAAATCTTATAGGTATAAAATTTACTTTAAAAATCATATTCTTGACTCTTGATGATGTTGATGATGATTAAAGTTTCTCAAAGTTCTTGAATAATTCACAAACTTGAAAACTAATAAGAAATGGGTTTTTATGTAAAATAAAAATGGATATATATATATATATATATGTATGTATACATAACCGTATATGTGTATGTGTGCATATATATGAAATTGAGTTTAATTTATGATGGATAGATGTTTGGTTAATTTTTCTAGAATGGCATGCATGTAGGTTTTGTCATGTGATCATTTATGAAAGATTGTTGTATGAAATTATGTTTAAATGATTAGATGATGAACATAACTTAGATTTGCATAACTTAACTTCAGGTTTGATACATATTATCTTGTATGAAATGATGATGATATGATATATGTGCTTTAAATACCTGTACACAAGCATGCATGATGAAAGATGAACATGAAATGATGACTTGAAGATGATTTGATAAAAATAAAGTATGATCAGAATATAAACACTAAAAATATGAATATTTGAATTGTTAAAGGGTATATAACATTGTCATAATGTTTGCTAGCTGTGCATGTTGTACTTGGTGCATTAAAAGTTGTAAAATACGTGAAATCGCATGATTTATGTGACTTACACAAAAACTGCACTAATCTGATTATAACCACTATTTTAATCAGTAAATAACATGTACTGTGTTAAAATATCAAGTCGTTTCGATTTGGGATGATTATAGTAACGCTTAACGCAAAACTATGCGTTAAAAAGGTCAAAAATCGGCTTTTCGAGTGATTTTTATAAAACTGATTTAGATCAGTAAATAAACTGATTTTTTTAGTTTAAAAACAAGTATTTTAACTAATTTTAAGTTTACTTGGTGTTTGGTTGGTCATACGTGACTTCCGACGCCCGAAAACGTTACCGAATCGCTTAAATACGCATTTTTCAATAAACACTAGTATGGGCAAATTTTGAGTGAATCTTATGTGATTAAATGTGTTAGGTGATTCAGACATGTAAATGTGATAATATGTTAAGTGTTAATTTGATAGTGGGAAATTTAGACTACGCATGTATGCATGTACGTTTTGTGCGGTAGAAACGGTAAAATTGCGTTAAATGTGTAACTTGTTTGTCGAGCATGAAATTTGGTACATATGAGTTGTTTTATGTATAATTGCTTTAAAAATGACAGAATAGATAAGTTAGTAATATTTCACGTGTTCGGTGTTAAATTCTATGTACGTTTATGTATATATATTACGACGCGCAAATCGTAGATATATTGCGTATAAACAAGAGAGTTAACGAATTCACACAATAATGGTCACCAATAAAATCGTTCAAGTCTCAAAAATCATAAAAATATATATATGTATGTATATGGACTCATATATATATATATATATATATTAACGTGCCAACATAATAAAAAATGACAACTTTTCGAGAAAATCTCAAAGTTATGTGATAATTCTAAGAAACGGAGAAACTTAGGATTTTTGTGTTAAATATATATGGATTTAGAATTGTTCCTATATTAGGACGTATATAAAAATCAATCTTTGGGATTGCGATATTAAAATACGCACCCAAATGTGAGTGTCACTAAACCCCTCTTTTTACTGTTTTGTATATATATTTTGGGGGTGGAACACTTCGTTAAAAGGTTTTAATAATGTTTTCGAAATAAAACATACCTTTTAATATAAAATATGTATTTTCGCTGAAAATATATGAATTTGATAAGTTATACGTTTCGAAGTAAAACGTTTTTGATGAATGAATATTGTATGTGCGGTATTTCTTAAGTGAAACGAGACCGTACGGATTGGGGATGAATTTCGGACTGGGTCTCAACATTTGAGTGACATGGGATTCGTAAATCGTCGTGTATTAAATTGTCATATTAGTAGGATATATATATTGTACGTGAGGCAGACATCATATTGTTCTTCGAGAAAGAACCCTGCGCCCATGATGTCGTATAATCATTTAAGTAATGTACGTGAGGAATGGTTGGTAGATCTATCGGGTTGACAACCCTGTCGTGACAGGTCGTCCCGTGTCAAGTCAAGCGATGAATTTTGATTCTGTTTATTGTCTAGCATTGATAATCCCTGGATGGTTAATATATAGTCCGTATCGTCTAGCTAACATATGAGTCTGAAAGTTGACACAATAATTTAATATACAAAACTTGGGTAGTAACAATATTGTCGGGTTCGAGTAACTGCGACGGAAGGCCCATGAATTTTTTTAAGAAAGTAAAATGGACTTTCTAAGAATTAAATGGATGTTTTAAATAAACACCTAAACATAAAGTTTTCCTTGGAAGAAAATCTGTTAGTAAACGAATAAGTGAACCCACCTTCCTTTGTGTTGACACTTGATTTTAACATGTTCTACAGGTACTTGAGTTCGGCTTCGGGAAATTATGACGTATCTTATGGTTGTTGATGCAGGTTTTGGTTACTTAAAATGTTGGACTGACTTTTAAAACTTTCTGGGACGAATGTAATAAGATCCGTGAAGATCAAAACAACTTAACTATGTCATGGTTGTGTCGTGTCTTAGAACGTAATGTTTAAATTACTTACATTTAAAACATACTAAAATGTCCAACAATTAAATGCATCGATCGACAAGATATAAATGGGCACCAACTTCCGTCACCACTACGTTTTATATTCCGCTGCGACGTTTTTGGGGTGTGACAGTTATAGTCCCTTGTGAATATACCTACTGATTACCACGTTATTAGGCGTAGTGACGAGTCATAGTTTCGGTCAAAATACGCGTTTATGCGTATTTTTCAACGAAGCTATCTTTGGGTATCAAAACACTTTGTTTTGATATCAAACTTTTTTATGTTTTAACATGTTTAACTCGTCACTTTTAGTTTAGTGCTTATATAGGGTCGTAAGATAAGCGGTCTAAACAACCGCTTAGACTTTCGAACCCGACCCGTTTGGTCGAACATTAGGATCCGACCAAACACATTTTCTGACCATAGTTGTATAGGGAATAACCTTCCGAGGTTATACCTTATGGTCACTACGTTTAGTTAGTTGTATGATAGGTAGTTTATAAGCCTTAGGAAAATGACCAAAATGCCCTTTTTGCGCATAAATTCATTCTAATCATATGTAACTTAAATTTTGACATCTAAACTGATTAGGAAACATTATTAGACTTGTTAAGGCATATAATACTTGTCATAGGACAAGTTAGGCAGTCCGAACGCATTTTACGCGAACGACGCGTTAAAGTAGCATAAGCTACCTAAACGGGTCGTAACGGGTCATAAGCACTTAGGATAGGTTCCGATTTAGAATGTAGGCTTTGCTAAACCATATTACATGAGTTCCTATACTCATTTGGTTTACGAAAACTCATTTTATCCGATCTTCCGATTTAGGTCCGGTTTATTAACATAGTTACCTGTATTAGGTGCCGATTGATTCCGTGATCCTTCTAGCTTTACTTGGTTGTTATTTCAAGACTTTTAAGCTATCACAAGTGAGTATATATTCCCCTCTTTTACTATTTTCAAGTATTTTGGGGCGAAACACATGTGCCTACTTGTTACTTTCGTGCTTTTCATGCTTTTATAACATATGCTTGCTATGTTCATGTAGTACACATATAGTACATGATTTCATCCATGTTTTTGCTATGTATGTTTTAATTAACATGCTACTACATTGATTTCATAAACACATTTGTTTCATATGTTTATTTTAGCATATGTACGCGTTAAAGTAGCATAAGCTACCTAAACGGGTCGTAACGGGTCATAAGCACTTAGGATAGGTTCCGATTTAGAATGTAGGCTTTGCTAAACCATATTACATGAGTTCCTATACTCATTTGGTTTACGAAAACTCATTTTATCCGATCTTCCGATTTAGGTCCGGTTTATTAACATAGTTACCTGTATTAGGTGCCGATTGATTCCGTGATCCTTCTAGCTTTACTTGGTTGTTATTTCAAGACTTTTAAGCTATCACAAGTGAGTATATATTCCCCTCTTTTACTATTTTCAAGTATTTTGGGGCGAAACACATGTGCCTACTTGTTACTTTCGTGCTTTTCATGCTTTTATAACATATGCTTGCTATGTTCATGTAGTACACATATAGTACATGATTTCATCCATGTTTTTGCTATGTATGTTTTAATTAACATGCTACTACATTGATTTCATAAACACATTTGTTTCATATGTTTATTTTAGCATATGTACGCATTGATTTACATCACAATTATTGCTACGTATGTTCATTTAGCATACTTAGTACATTATTTTCACATAACATGCTTACATTTGGTATAACATTTGGTTTGTTTAACGAAACTAATACGTTCATTAACACCGATCATGCCGCTCAGCAGTAAGTAGTGGTACCGTAGGACTTGACAACTCCCATTCCTGAAATCCTAGGTTTGTTTGGACGTAAGGAATGACTGAATCTGAAAACATTTTTGATAAACCTTTGATTTATTCTACGTCTTATCCTTCGGTCTCAAGGCTTGAATGTATACGTTTTACAATACCACATAAGTGTTTGTATCAGTTAAGCATGGATTTTGCAAAACATATCTTTTGACTTAAACTATGATTTAAATCAAATACATTGTTTTGTACATTTTTACTTATAGGGTTGAGTAAATGCTTTTATTCACCATACATTACATCTGTTTACACATGAACATTTTGACATTTGTTTAAACAATACATTTTGGTGGTTTGTTTTGGTAAGTGACTTAAATAACGAAGCAACATGTAATATGGTAGAAACCTGGTGGATACGCCGCTGGTACTTCCTATATATAAATGCTTTTATGATATTACATATTGTAGCGTTATCTAAACCACTTCTATTTATACAAAAAATGATACATTTTACACAAATGCCATAATTTATGTAAATTCTTTTTACTTGGTTATTCATTTAACCTCACATCGTCCTTTTATAACATCTGATTTCCTTATCGATTTTCGTATGAATTTATAAAAGAAAACCTTTTAAATAAGATTCATGACTAACCTTTCGTTAAACATTTCTTCCAACTACAAGTCATGAATCCTTCATCGATAAACCCTATGTATCTCACAGGCATTTTTATGCTGACGTACCTATTTTCACATGTGTTTTCAGTAGCTGATGCATAGGGTTGTTCAAGATACACTTAGGCGGACTTGGGCCTTAGTGACAATAAAAGATGCAAGACTAGTTTAAATTACGTTATGTAGTCTTTGTTTTCTTTGTTTTAAGACAATGTAACCACTTTGTTAATAAATAAAACGAAACTTTAAATACCATGGTTGTGAAACAATAATTCTGCCACTCCACTCCCCGCGCCGCGGTTTGTTGCTTTACGCGGTCGGGGTGTGACATATACCTTTTTAGAAGAAGGTGTTTTTGTTTGTGGTTTTGGAACAGAAAGGATTATGGAATGGGAAGGAGTATTTGAAGTGATGGGTGACTGACTAACAGTTGTTGAAACAACTGGTGTCTCAACCACTGTTGTCACTACAACTGTTGAAGTGTCAACTGTTGTTTTCTGCTTTTTGGCAGGTGGTTTTTGAAGTGGAGATGTAGTTTTTGGTGTAGTAGTGGATTGAGTGGTTATTGGTAAAGTGATAAGGGCAATTTTTGAAACAACATATGTTGGTTTTGTGGTTTGAGGTGAGGAATTTTTGGAATTTCAGGGATATGTTTAGTGGTTTTGGAAGGTGTGATTCTGGGTGGACTGACCTTTCTGGTAGACTTTCTTCTGTTTGAAGTACCCTGCACTTCTTTTGCCATAAAAACTTTCTTATCCTCTGCAAATCTTTTGTCACCCTTTGTTTCCATTCTCTTTTTTCTCTTTGCCTTTTCTTCAGCAAAGGCATTGAGAGTCACATCAACCTTCTTTGAACCATCTGGCTTGGGAATCTCCACAACTGGTTTAGCTTTTGGATCAGGTTCTAAGTGTAAACCATCCTTTCCCTTCTTTCCTTTCTCCCCCTTTTGACATCATCAGGGTTTTCTACATAAACAATAGTAGGAGGAGAAGTACCAGTGGTTTGAAGCAAATGAGCTTTGATGGCTTTTATGTCAGCTTGAGTATCCTTGTACCTAGCTTCCATCACATTTCTGAATATTTGAAGCTGAATTTCATGCTGTTGATCAACATATTTCCTTTGTTGATGGAGCATAGGTTGAAAAAGTTACCATAGCTCAGTGGGGGTTGGAGCAGATGTTGAAGCAGTGGATGGAGCTTTTTGAGATTGTAACAACTGTTTTCTGCATATTATTGAAATCTGCCACAGATGTTTCAATTTTGTCTACACTCTCCGTCAATTCTCTGTATTTTAAACCATCACCCAAGTTAATGGGATCATCTGATTTCCCACTAGCAGTGGTTATATCAGCAGTTGGACCAGAAGAAGTTTCCACTGGTTCATCCACTGATGCCCCTTTTTCTTGGTACTGGGGACTTCCCTCTACATTAGCTATCTTATTTAAAACACCAGTGGGTAAATGATACACAACAGTGGTTAATTTGACTGCATCAGTAATGGTTTCCTTCAAGGGAGACTTACTGATGAAACTACTGCCCAGGTGTAAATCAGTGGATTCAACACCTGTAGTAGCTGCTCCACTTGAACTACCACCAAGAGTTACTTCACACATTGCACTCATCTCAAACTCAGCTGTCATGAGTTTTCCGAACACTTCACACATTTTTGAACATGTGCTTCCAAAAAATGATGTCATCCACATAAATTTAGACAATCATCAGATCTTTCCCTCTCCATTTTAAAAACAGTGTTTTGTCAATTTTGCCTCTTGTGAAGCCAATAGAGAGAAGAAAGGTGGAAAGAGTTCCATACCAGGCTCTAGGTGCTTGTTTTAAACCATACAAAGCTTTATTTAGCTTGTAGACATGATCTGGATTAAATGGATCCTCAAAACCAGGAGGTTGATAAACATATACCGCTTCTTGAATCTTACCATAGAGGAATGCACATTGATATCCATTTGAAACACCTTTATGTTATGGTTGACAGCAAAGGCCAGGAACAGTATGATAGCTTCCAATCTTGCTATAGGGGCAAAATTTTCATCATAGTCAATGCCCTCTTCCTGTCTGAAACCTTTAACCACTAGCCTTGCTTTATTCTTGACAACAATGCCCCTTTCATCAGTTTTATTTTTGAAGACCCACTTTATGCCAATAGGACTCACACCCTCTGGTAGTGGTACAAGCTCCCATATTTGTTGTCTCTTAAACTGTTGGAGCTCTTCTTTCATGGCTTCCACCCAACTGTTGTCTTTCAATGCCTCTTAGTACTTGACAGGTTGATGAAGTGATAGAAAACCAGCAAAAAGATAGATGTTTTGGGATTGACTTCTAGTGACAACCCCTTCACTGATGTTGCCAATGATTTGGTCAGGCGGATGAGACTTCAAGAAGATCAAATCTCCTTTTTATGGAACAATGGCATTTAAGGGTGAGGGCTGCATATGTGAATCATCTGAGCTAACAACTATTGGTGACTTTGATGATCCAACAGTGTCTTGAAATGGAGGTGGAGGAATAGGAGGAATTGGTGTGGAAACATGTTGATTTTTATCCACTGTTTGATGATTTTTATCAACAGTGTTTGAGGATGTTGAAGCAGGGGTTTGAGGACTAATTTGGTCAACAACTGTTGATGTAGCAGTGGTTGAGCTTTGACAACTGTTTTGAACATCTGTTGCTCTGACAATGGATGTGAACTTTTGTTGTGGAATGATCACTTCATATCCATTGTCTAATGGAGGTGGTTGAGATGGACCTGCACTGTTAGTCTTGAAAGAAACATCTTCAAAGGTAAATTTATCATGATCAAATAACTCAGCAGGATTTGCCGGGATTTTCATTGAAGAAAGTTCATTGAACTTTACATTCAAAGTCTCTTCCACTGTCTTAGTCCTAGTGTTAAACACTTTGTAGGCATTAGCAGTGGTTAAGTATCCCAAATGATATCCACTGTCTACTTTGGCTGCAAATTTTGAAATTGAGTCTTTTAAGTTTAAAATGAAACATGGGCAACCAAATACTTTAAAGTATGAGATCAGTGGTTTGATTTTATACAGAATTTCATAGGAAGTCTTTTGATGCCTAGGGTTTATCAAAACTCTGTTCTGGACATAGCAGGCAGTGTTTACAGCTTCTGCCTAGAAAGTCAATGGCAATCCTGAATCAGCAAGCATGGTTCTGGCAGCCTCAATCAGTGTTCGGTTCTTTCTCTCAACAACCCCATTTTGTTCTCGTGTCCTTGGAATGCTGTACTGCCTTACAATTCCTTTTGACACACAAAACTCATCCAACTCCCTATTTCTGAATTATGTGCCATTGTCACTCCTAAAGATTTTTACTGGCAAGTCAAACTACTTTTCAACCTATTTGACAAAGTCTTGCAGAATGCCTGCAGTCTCATCTTTAGAATGTAAGAAATAAGTCCATGTAAACCTAGAAAAGTCATCTACAATTACCAAACAATATCTTTTCTTTTTAAGACTCGTGACTTTTACTGGGCCAAACAGATCCATGTGCAGCATTTGCAAACACTTGGTTGTTTTGGACTCTTCAATGGACTTAAATGAGCTTTTATGTTGTTTTCCTTTTAAACAGGAAACACAATGCTCAGGACAGGTGAACAATTTTTGTGGAAGACCTCTTACAAGGCCCTGTTTTGACAAAGCAGTGATTGTCTTGAGATTTGTGTGCCCCAATCTTCTGTGCCATAGTTCTATCTCTTTGTTGGAGGCAGCTGAGAACAGACAGGCATCAGTCATGAGTCTCTCTTTTGACAAATCTACTACATAAACATTGCCACTCCGTTGAGCAACAAGTTGAGTTTTTCCAGTTTTTATTATTTCTTCAATCTTTTTGATCATTTCTAGTCCAACAATCATACAACACTCCTTAGTAAAGAATGACCCATAACCTTTGTCACTCATTTATGAGACACTAAGGAGGTTGAATTTTAGATTGTCAATCAGATTGACATTTTCAAACTTAACATTTCCAGATTGAACTGTACTAGAACCCATCACCTTCCATTTACTATTATTACCAAAAGATATATCACCCCCTCCATAAGTTTTGAATTCTTTGAGTAGGGCTCTACATCCAGTCATGTGACTGGAGCCTCCACTATCTACATACCAAAGACTATCTAAGCTTGCAGAAGCTCCCTGCACATCAAGTAAATAATTAGTTCAGGAGGGTCTCCAAAGCCAATAAGGCTTTGGATGGGGTCTCAACATTGTCTATTTTAAGTTCAGGAAGATGGACAGTGGTTAGCTCAGGGGTTTGAGCAGCTTTTGAAGTATTTTTCTCTAACCACTATTGGGGGTCATTTCCTATCAGCTGTTGATAACCAAACGGATGCATGTTCACTTTTGGTTTAGAAGGCCTATTATAAGCCTCATAAACATGTGGGACCTTTGGGTATGAAGGTTGACCTTTACCTCTTTGGTATTGGTTAGCAGGGGGTGCATCTGTCACTTGAACCTCTCTTTTAACAGAGTTTTGGTTCAGCTGTTTTGTAACAGCTGTTTGGACAGGTACAAATGGTGGTTGTTTCTTGACTTGTGAATTTGATGAACTCATGAGTGTTTTTGAAGTGTACTCTTCCTTTTTGACCTCAAAGGTTTTGAGGTACACACACTCCTGAGTGAGATGGTTTGATTTAGCACAGATGGTGCAGCTTTTTGAAGGCCCAATGGTACTTGTTTTGTTAATGTCATAAGCTTTTAAATGAAAACAATCTTTTGTCAAATGATTTTTCTTTTCACAAAAGTCACAAAACAAGTTTTTAATCTTTTCTCTCTTTTCTTCTTTTCAGACTCCTTTGCAACAGAGTTTTGAACCACTGTTGTGATCTCCTTAAGAGGAATGACCTTGGCCTTTAGTGCTTTTACACCATCCACTGTGGTGAAGTCCATGGGTTTAAAATTTTCAAGAAGGTCACACTGATCAGACCATGTGGGGTTGAATTGGTATTTCTCAATCTCCTCAAAGTTAAGGACCCCACTGATCTTTCAGAGTGATTTTGTTGCCACTTTTATCAGTTATTTTAACTTCTTGACCATCCTTGTTAGTGGGTATGATTTCAACAGTGTTTTGAACATATTCATTTGTAGTAGTGTTTTCAACTTGGTCATGTTTTCTGAACCTTATGCCAAATTTTACATTGCTTTTAATATGTTTTTCAAGCATAACTTCATAACCTTTGCAGGATTCCACCCATTTTTCACATGTGATTTGGGTGGATTTCAACTCCTTTTTACAGGACTGATATTTTTCTATCATTGCCTGAAGTTGGTCCTTGGTTATGCTATGCTCATGTTTGAGGCTGCAAATCTCATTTTCTTTTTCTGACAATTTGATTTTCAATTCTTTTAAAGATTTTTCACACTGTATCTCATCATTTAACAGTTTATCTCTAAGGTTTTCATTCACCTCCTTGATGTTTGCAAATGCTATGATGCATTTGTCTAAACAAAGGTTTTTAAGAACCTGGGGTGATACCTTAGTTGCAGCCATCATGGCACAATCACATACATGCTCACTTTCTTCTAGCTTTTTCTCCTCACTTTCTTCTTGCTTCTTTTCCTCTTCTTCAGCAGACCAGGGGTCAGACAGTGGTTCCAACATGGGTTTTGAATTTTCTTCCAACAGTTGTTCACCAACAACAGCAGTAACCACTGCTTCAGCAATTGTATCCACTATTTCTACACTGGATGTTCCTTCTTCTGTTTCCAGTCCTTCTGGAATTGAATCTAATGCTGCAAAACAGAATTCATCACTAGAAACAACATTCTCATCATATAGAGCAAAGTTTTCATCACCTAGATCCTCAGGCAAACTACTCCAATCAACAAAGCCTTGGGTGAAAAAGCTTTGCTGATCTGTTTAAACAGGTGTTTGTGTAGCTTGTTGAGGTGCAACTTGTTGCACCTGAACCTGAGGAGCTAGGGCCTGGACATACTGTATCTGAGGAACAGTGGTTTGGACATAGTGCACAGGAACAGGGGTTGCAGGATGTGCATAATGAGCAGTGTTTACATGAGCAGCAGGGGTATATTGGGAATACTGCATAGTGCTTTAGTTATTTTGTGGTCTAGAGCTAGGATGTGTGATGATTGGCCCATTGTTTTGACTCCTACACTCTCTAGCAAAATGACCTAACCTATTACACTTGTAGCATTTGATCTTTGATTTATACAACCCTACTTTCAAGTTCCCATGTAACCCGGGAAATTTTCTTCCTGTTCTCTTATAAAACTGGCTGGTTCTAACACTCAGCAGTGCAAGTTGGTGCAATATATCCATCTCCTCCAGATCAGTTAGATCAAAATGCTGGAGATCATTTAGTTCAAAGGACAGATTATTAGAATTCTGGTTTTCTCCATTAGCTGTAAAAGCATAATTGGATAAGTAAGAATCAGAGCTGTTAAAAGCTCCACCAGCTGTTATGTCAATGTAATGATCATAATCCTGATCCTTACTACCATAAGATTCTTCCTGACCCTGAAGAGCTGTGTTGCCAAATGTATAATCATATGCAACCTTCCCAGTCTCTTGTAGCTTCTTTTTCTGGTTCAACTTCCTTTCATAGGCCAGGAGTCTACCATGAAGCTGGGTCATGGTAAGATCTTTGAACCCAACTGAATTTCTGGTTACAAAAGCAACTGTGTCCCATTTTTGAGGAAGTGACCTAAGAAACCTACTATTTTGAGTTGATTTAGCAAATTCAACATTAACAAGTTTCAGATCACTTATGAGACAGCTAAAACGTTCAAACTGTTGTGTTAATGGTTCACCCTTAGTGTGACAAAAGGTTTCATACTGTTGATTCAAAACCTCCCTGTTATTTTCAATTACTTCTTCAGTACCACCAAACTGTTCCTTAAGTGCATCCCACAATTCCTTCGCACTGTTACAGTGTAAAAGCCCAGCATGAATTTCATTTGGGAGTGCAAATGCAACGATGCTAAATGCTTTGGCATCCAGTTCAATTTTTTGAAAATCCTGGTCAGAATAGTTTTCAACTTTCTTAGGTACAAGAACTTTTAGATCCTCAGCACTCGGCACCATTGGAACATGTGGTCTAAAGACAACCGACTTCCAACACCCTGTGTTTTGTTGAGCTAAGATGTGACCCCATCCTACGCTGCCAGATGTGGTATTCAGATCTGACCAACATAGGTGGTTTAAAGAGTGAACCAATGTTATTAGTGTCCTGTGATTGTGGTTCCATTCTGGTTGTTTTACAGGTACTGAATAATCAACTTTTGTACGTGATTATACCTTAGTCTGTTTTTCAACTAAAAACGAACAATCGAAAGTATCAACAAAATTGAGCTGAACTTCTTCGTCAAAATGATTTTTAGAACAAGTTTGACTGTCCTAGCTCTGATAACAATTGTTAGGATCTGAGTTCTTAGATTGTGTTTGTTTAATTAGAATGAAGATGAAACAGAGATAAATTGCAGCGGAAATATTAAATAAACTTTGAACACACAATCAATGAAAGAAAAGTTTAAGCAAACATGTTTAACATTTAATCGAATGATTGTATTTGATTACAATAAACAAATCAAATGCATGCATGCACAGATCTCCCCCTCAGCCTGAGCTCACTGATTGTTCGTACAAAAATGACTTAGAAGAAAAGAGCTCACAGAACAGTACATGGTACTGTTCTATTTATAGTACAACACAACCACTGAGCATCTTCGGCTGACGTCACCTTGAAAGTGACATCTAACTACCTAACAAACTACAACCACTGATCTATAAAACCACTGATTACTAAACAACTGATTACAAATATAATACATAACTAAACCACTGATTCTTCATTCCACTGTTGTAGGCTAAGCACTGATGCTGAGCATCAGTGCTTTCTTCAAAGGATGATCAGTTCTTTGGAGGAGCAGTGCTTTGTTCTTTATTAGTGTTTAGGACACATCAGTAGATTGAGCTTCAGTACTTTAATCTTCATCAGTGCTTTGGCTTGTCAGCAGTTGTAAAACAGCAGAGCTTGTAGACTATCAGTTGTTAGGGCCACTGTCAAGGGGAAAGACTTTGTGCAGACACTGTTTATGATGATCCACTGTTCTGAACCTGTTTTGGCTTTATCAACTGTTCCTTTGTAGGGTTCAATCCCAACAAGAACATTACTGAGTATCAAAGAAAAGATGTTTGCCATCGTTGATTTCTCTCAATTTTTTGGCGTTTTACATTGAGTTGTATTTTTTAGGGAACATTGTGTTTTTTGTGTGTTTTTTTTGCTGTGATAAACGGAAGGTGGTGAGACGTTTCTATTTGTAGGCGGGAAATTATTTTTATAACAAAAAATGTAATTAACATTTATCTGGATGTAAGGCTTGGCGTTATATATTATGGCGTTTCACATTTTGTGGCGTTTTTGTAGCCTGAGAACTTAAATAAAAACACAGAAAAAACTACGCAGTGAAAAAATTGGCATTTTGTATTTATTTGGCGTTTTATATTTCACGGCGTTTTATGTGAGAAATGATGTTTTACCTTTTTTACCCTTAATGAAGCGCGTCCATGTAATAAAATTGATGTTATTTACGAAAACGCCACGGCGCCAATCTAGTCCATAGATTGTTTTGATCGGACGATCTATAACCGTTCTCACACTTTCCACCGTTTTCTCTAAATCTTGACCCTATCTATATATATATAGGGTGAGAGTTGGCTACAAAGTCCATTTTTCCTACAAAGTGTAAAAAGTCATAAAATACCATAATGTCAACCATAAAACACACTCAAAACCCACAGATAACAAAGTGAAGATTACTAAAATGCCGTATTTGTGGGTTTTGTGTTGTGTTTTGGATGATAAGGCATTGATTATCGAATGACTTACATTAGTGTGTTTTATGTTGATTATCATATTGTGTTTTATATTCATAGTTCTACCATGATGTGTTTGAAGTTTTTATGGATTGTTAGGGTTTAGATATTGTGTTTTAGTGATTTTCACTCTGTTCTTTGTGGGTTTGAGTGTGTTTTATGGCTGAAATTGTGGTGTTTTATGACTTTTTACACTTTGTAGGAAAAATGAACTTTGTAGTGGAACCCCACCCTATATATAGGGGTCCGCTAAAATGAAAACCACCTCCAGTTGTAAGAACCATGGGAACTACACCGTACGGGGCGAGTTGGACCAAATTTTTTTTCATAAACGTAGATGCGTGTATTATAAACACATTTGTAAAAAAAATTCAAAAAAAAATGTCGTGTATGTAGTTTTGTTTGTGTTTACGGGTACCGTAAATTTTAAACCAAATTTACGGTACCCGTAAACGCAAACTTGTGGTGCTCAAAACTACACATACGACATTTTTTTTTGAATTTTTTTTACAAATGTGTTTATAATACACGCATCTACGTTTATGAAAAAAAATTTTGGTCCACCTCGCCCCGTACGGTGTAGTTCTCACGGTTTTTACAACTAGAGGTGGTTTTCATTGTAGCGGTCTCCTATATATATATTACCATTTTAGTAATACGTTTTCCAATTACAAACCCTCACCCTTGAATCCATTAGATGTTTGTGGCTGTATTCACCTTCAAGATTTTTCAACGATCTATTTTTCATTTTTGGTCTAACACCCTCATTATTTTTGCCACATGCGTTTGGTAAATCATTGATGACTGTAAACCTTTTGGTAAACCGTATCTACCGCAACATTGTCTTACCGACAAGAATCAATTAACTATCTTTGACCATTTATTTAATTATACACATAGCTACCCAATTAACAACTTTCAAAACGTGTAGTCAATTATCTTTGTAGTAGAATTTTTTTCCAACTATTTGATCAAAATTTCATTAAAACCTTATCTAATGAACTTTTAGTCTAATTATCTATTTTGTTTAAGTGCCCATTCTCGCAAACTCAACTTAGCCTAGAGAATTTAAAATTTCTTTTTCCTTGTTTTTTTTCACACTTGACTCAAACTAATCAACCTATTTATCTGATCAAAATCTCTCCCAATAATTATAATTTTTTTACCATCTTATTTTAAACCGATAACTTTTTAATTCCTACAATTATAAACGGTTACCACTTGTTTTTAAACCAATAAAACCTTATCTTACAATTATAATTTTTACCAACTCATCCTAAACTGATAAAAGCCTTTTCTCGCAATTTTAGACTATTTTATTTTATACGGTTAAGTCACTTAGCCCTTCAAATAATGTCCACTAAATTATTTCTTAAGTCGGGTTACCTAAGCACTCCTTTTTGGTCGCCTATTTATCAAGTTGCCTAAATTTGATCACAATACGATCGCCTACAAACACAAATATCCGATTTACAACCTTTTTCCACCTACTTTTGGATAATATCTCAATCCATTTTAGACAAACGAATTGCTTTTACATCCTCACCTATCATTCCCCTCAAATTGTTTATTTACATCAATTTACTTAACTAACCAAATATTCTCGTTATTTTACACCCCTATAAATCATCAGTGTAGTTAAAACATATGTTATTATACTTAAAAAGTTTCCAATCCGTACGCTTACACGTGCATTACTTCATAGTAACTAAACATCAATCTTCTTCCTATTTAACTATTTTAACAAGTTATTACTTGTCTCCAACCACTAAAATACCACCTCTTATATCCTTCCTAAAAGTCAACCCTTAAACGAATTACCGGACAGATTTCCTAAAGTATGGGAGACTTTAACATTCCGCAATTATTATATTATTCGTTTCTGTGTTTTCATATTTAACCATTGTAATCCGAGACTTATAATTATAATGGAATTCATCTAACATTACTAACCATGATCAATTATTAAAATGCCTAACTTAATATTGTCTAACCATGTAATATATGTCTAACATTACTAACCATGCTAACTTCTTTATTCATGTAAATAATCACTAACATTTTATTCATGTTACTAACAACTAACCCTTTTAATTTTGTTTCTAACTCATTTAATGTTACAATTTAATTTTGGTCAATTCATTTATTTATTCTTGCAACTAATTATTATTGTTATTACTATAATCATTATGGACTAAAGATATACGTATACATAGGGTAAAGTTCATTTGAGAACCACCTTTATTGTGAGAACCATGAGAATCAATATGAACACACCAAAAAAAACTTAACCCCCCATCCCCTTGCTAAATGCTAAAACTAAACCCCACCCCCCCCCCCCCCCCAAAACAAAAAAAAAAAACTTAACCTCACCACCCCACACCCCCACCCAAGCTAAAATGCTAAAAACTAAACTCCCAAAAAACCTAAAAAATCTAAAAAACACACAATTTTTTTATAATATTTTTTATGTAAAAATCGCTACTTTTAGTAGCAAAAAAAGTTTTTTTTTAATAACGAAATATAACGATTTTAATTTAAAAAATATTTAAAAAAATTGTGTGTTTTTCAGCTATTTTTAGGTATTTTTTTTTTGTGTTCACACTTGTTCTCGCGGTTCTCGCAATAAAGGGTGGTTCCTAACGGATCCTTCTCCTATATATATATATATATATATATATAGGGTAGGGATAGTGTACATTAATTCAAAAGTGTGAGAAGTGTCTTAAACCATTAGATCATTGGTCTAATGGTTAAGATCAATAGGGATCAATTTATAAATTGTGTTTTAATTATTTGGACTGATTTGAAAATTGTAGGGGTAATAGTGTCTTTGTATATGTTTCAAATTAGGTAACCTCTCCTAATTTCTAGCGACTCACTCCTAAATTCTAGCGATTCAATTTTAAACTTATATTAAAATTCGGACATTTTAAAAAATCCAGAAATATGTAACTGCTACAAGAAATATATAACATTATACTTCCATCATCTAACACTATATAACATCATATAACATCGTATAACACTATGTAATACCGTATTACATTATATAACACTATATAACACTAAATAACACTATATAACATCATATAACATCGTATAACACTATGTAACACCATATAACACTATATAACACTATACAACAATATATAACACTATACATCTATCATAGACATGTTATCAAAAAAATATAACACTATATAACACTATATAACAACATATAATACCATATAACACCATAAAACACTCTATAACATTAAACATCCATCATATAACACTATATAACACCATATAACACTATGTAACACTCTATAAAACTATATAACAATATATAACACTATACAGTTCTGAACGAGTTGACACAAATTTGTAGATTAGTTCCTAATTCGTATTCCTATAATTAAAGGTGGCGGTTATCAATTAATTAAATCAATAAGAAAATTACTTGTTTACCCTTTTGAATTAATTTAGATTGAGGACACATGTCATCACCACAATATTTCGCACCCCTCTCACACTTCTAGATTAATGTACAAGATCCTCTACCTATATATATATATAGGGGACCGCTAAAATGAAAACCACCTCCAGTTGTAAGAACCGAGAGAACCACTTTTCAACCATTAGATCTTCAAAATAGATGGATGAGATTAAAAGTAATAAAAACTAATATTAAATACTTGTTGTCTTATTATGTCTTTAATATTTTAATCCAAAAGGTTAGTTTAGTAAATTTTCTCATTTTTGTCTTTATTGTTTTTATTACTTTTTTTGTATTATTATATTACTTGTTTTTTTAAACAGAATTTTTTTATTAAAAACCATTTTAAATTCAGATTTTTAACAAAACAATTATTTTGCGCGCCGGTTTTTGCACGCCGTTTTTACGCCCGGCTTTTTTCACGCATCGTTTTTTTAACCCGCCGTCTTTTACGCGCAGTTTTAACGCACCATTTTTAACGTCCCTTTTTTTAAACAATGTTTTTATGCCCCGTATTCATGCCCCTTGTTTAGGCGCCATTTTATCACACGATTTTTTACGTTTTACAGTTTACGTAAAAAAAGTTTTACGTTTTACGTTAAAAGGTTTTTACATTAAAGTTTACGTTTTACATTAAAAGGTTTATGTTTTACGCTTTACATTAAAAGGTTTACGTGTTACGCTTTACGTTAAAAGGTTTACGTCTTACGCTTTACGTTAAAAGGTTTACGTCTTACGCTTTACGTTAAAAGGTTTACGTTTTACGCTTTACGCTAAAAACTTTACGTTTTACGTTTTTACGTTAAAAAGTTTACATTTTACGTTAAAAAATTACGGTTTTAACTTTTTATTTTTACAAAAACTTTTTTACACAAAACGAACGCGCCCAAAAATCACAACTCGGTAGGTGTCTCGGAAAGATTGAACTTATCATCATCGACTGGGAAAAAAATGTAAAAAACGCAACAACAAAAATCAAAACAAATGTGTCGATCTTGAAAAAACGGGGTTTGGCTCAAAGTTTCCAATAATCAAGGCTGCAAAGTGGGGTTGCAGGTTCAAAAACCTACCCTCAACCATCCTTGCCGCGCCAATCTCAACCCCCCAATATCAAAAGTAGCAGACAAACCTCACACAAATTCGACAACTTTTCGATCGGGCACCACGGGGCACCACCCGGGCACCATCGGCACCGCTTGCAAAATCGGTCACCTGTAAAAATAGTCGACATCGAAGTCAGCCAACTGAAGCACATAAAACATCTATAATAAAACACCCAATACTCATTTAATAAAGAATACCCAAATCAAAGGAAAACCCACACACTCTCTCTAACACACACTCTCTTTCTCTCTACTCTCTCTCTAGGGCAAACCCAGTCCAATCCCCACTCCACCACTACACCACCACCTGCAACATAGACACACATTCATCATACACATAAAAAAAACATACATCAAACAACAAAAAATGATTAATTTCGTCTCTTATTACACAAAATCCATTAATCTAGTAAGGTTTCACATTGAAAAATTATAAGAAGCAAAAAATTATAAGAAACAAAGCATAAACCTAAATGGCTAAACTAACAGACAACACCTATCATTTTGGTGCATAATTAACACTCATTATAATGTGATTTAAAACCCTAGGAGTCAAACTAACTTTTGTCGATCACAAAATTAGAAAGAGAAAAGCACAAATATAAACCAAACTTAGAATGTCAACCGATTTTGTACACAATTTCAAGGTAATCTTCATCTCACATGCATATTTCAAACTTCAACCTCATACATCCAAGCTAATAGCACGATGCTCCCACTTCACTTCAGAATTTGTCTGATCGATCGCATAATTAACAGAAACACACAAAACATTTTTATGAGTTAGATGAGTACCTTCATCAATGGCTGAACATACCTTCATCGTAAAAGGGTGGTTGCGGGTGGCGGAGAAGGGTGGTTGTAGGCGCGGAGAAGGGAGAGAAGAAAGGGGATGCCGATGCTTTGTATGTGTGTGTGTGTTTGAGCACTTGAACCTTCGATCTGTGGATGGTGGGAGGGTTTGAAGGGGGATTTTGGTTTGGGTATTTTGAGGAAAATAGAGGAATTAGGAAAGAGATCTAGAGATTGTGATATAAAGAGAGAGAAACAATTTAAATTATATATCTGACTTTTTCTGTAAGAGAGAGAATCAGATTTGACATATAGAGTAAATTACCAAAATATCCTTTTGGTTTTAAAAGAATAGTGTATATGTGGCATGGTCTGATTAGTGGAGAGTCGTTCTCATGGATCTTACAACTGGTAGTGGTTTTCATTTTAGCGGCTCCCTATATATATATATATTAAACCTAGCCATGACACCAACCAATTTATGGTGGAAAGTTGGGTGTAAACATTTATGTTAAACTAAATATCTCACACTTGGACTTCTAGTGGGTGAAATAGTACCCATGAAATACACATAAATTAATAGTGTCCAAAGTTAGTTTTTATTCAAGATAATTGATGTGCGTGTGGTGTTATAGATTTTTAATGTATATTTTAAGCCCTTTAACATTTTTTAGCCATGTTTTTAAATTTATAAAACACGATATTTAGTAACACTAAACACACATATGGGCAAGTGCACCCATCATGAGCGTAGTATAGTGTTGGTAAGATACCGAGGTCGTCCAAGGACACAAGAGCTTTTAATACCGGTTTATCCTCAACGTCTAATCAAATCAAAAGTTAGAAAAAGGTTTTAAAACTAGAAAAATAAAACTAACTAAAATGCTGAAAAATAAAATAAATATAAAAACAGATAGACAAGATGAATCACTTGGATCCGACTCGTGTTTAGTGTAACCTTTGATTATTTCCGCACTTTTGCACTTTTTAAGAGATTATCTTAGTTATTGTACTAGGTCCCTCTTTTGAAGGTGACGTTACCCTCAACCCAGTAGTTTAAGTCAGCAAGGATACAATCTTAAAGGGTTAGTTTATTGAAAGATAATTAATTAAGTTATTAATGTATAATGTGGTAGGCCCCGCTTTTGAAGGTGACGTTACCCTCGACCAAGTAGTCTGAGTCAGTAGGGATACAATCCTAAGTAGCCGAGTTAAAGTTTTAATAGTAGCTTACATATGAGGGGATCAAAGAGTTTGGACCCCCGCCATCCAATACCGGTGGGTATTGAAGGAGGTCCTACTAAATTTGACCCAGGTCCTTGAAGGATCTATACACTGAACAAGGCAAGACTCTTACCAAACCATTCCCTTAACCCCCGACCAGGTAGCCAACATATCTCCATATGGATGATGGTGGTGGATGATGGTGTTGTGGTGGTGGTGGAGTGTGGGTGAAGTGTGAGAGAGGTGGTGTGCCAAGGGATGGTTTGCAAATGAGCCAAGCACCCCTATTTATAGCCTGAACAGAAGCTTGGGCACGGCCCCGTGTCTATCCTCCTTCTCTTTCTTCATTAATTGCAGTTTGTCTGCATTAGTTGACCACGCCCCCGTGTCCGCTAGGCACGACCCCGTGTGTAGAAGCGTATCTGTACTATCAAGATTTCCTCAGATTCTGCGAATCTTAGAGTTGACCACGGCCCCGTGTCCGCTGGGCACGCCCCCGTGGTGGGTGATAGAAGCTTCTACAGCTTTGTCTTTTCTGCAGACACTTGGGTACGCCCCTGTGCTCACTGAGCGCGGGGCGTGTTCAGCCTTCTGTTCTCTCGTTTTTGCTTGGGAAGATGCTGTCGGGGGGTCGGGCATGCCACGTTTATTCCTTTTCTTGTATCTATGTTAGATTTAGCTGCCTTTTTGCTTCTTTTGTTCATTTAAGCTCATTTAATCCTAAAAATACAAAAGGAAGACAAAAAAGACAAAAACATTAGTACTAAAAAAGGGTTAATTTTATGTCATATTTGATGTAATTTATATGTTGCATTTTGCACACATCAATAATATTTTTATTTATTTTCATATGTTATTATTATTATTATTATTATTATTTTATTATTTTTATTATTATTATTATTATTATTTATTTCTTATTCAAATCCCATTTATATTCCAACTTCTAAATCCTTGTACTTACACACCTTGTTCATCCTTGTTAGGATAATTTGGTGCTTCAACCTCTCAAGACGATCATCTCACGTTTCTGGAAACCACTTGCAAAACGGTGAGTATACTCGATCTCGTTTTCCGTTTATTCACTTTGGGTGCAAGATGTACACATTATACAAATAACAAAATCACTCTTAAACTTGTTATAATCACACTCTATCCTTTTAAACATGAGGCTTGTATTACCTTGTTATCTCGCATGCCATGTATACTTTTGTCTATATGCTTATTAACTTTGCTAGTCCACCTTAACAATTATAGCTCTATAGGATTAACGCACCGCCCGTTTTCTTGTTCTATTGTTAAGTAATCTATTTTACATCTTTGTCATTTCGGCGACAATGGTAATCACGATTGCGTTAAACTCTGGTTTGACATATAGTTGACACCTGTTAGTATGTTAGTAACATTATATGTAAATTATCATGTTGGATATGAGCAAAATTTTTCACTATTTTAATACATGTTGCAGGATGCTAGTTGATTCTTGATGAAGAAACATACTTAGGGTGGATTTAGAAACACACCTATATTTTGAATCTTATTCCTGCTTCATGTTGATTGTTATTTGAACTTGATGTATTTCCCTTTTCAAACAATGTATTTCCATTTAGTATTTATGAAATTTGGATTAATTAAATATTGTCACATTTAATGTTATGAAGTCTCTTGCAACCTTGTTTTCGTCTCACTCTGATGTTTCCGCCATCGGTTGGGGTGTGACATTGGGATGAGATGTTTTCATTAATTTAAATGATACTCAAAACAAATTGATGAAATTGATGGAATAAGCTGAGAGCCGAGGTCTCCAATCTCAAGTAGATGGTCACCAATATGCCTCAAGCTAAGTCCAGTTGAACCAAAATTATACCCAACAGCTGGCCTCCTACAAAGGAGCTTGCATACTCTAAATTACTAGTCACTAAATATCAGCCACCAACCACAGAAAGCCAAACTATTGATGAGGTTATAACCACCTCTTCATTTACCAGTAAGGGAGCTAAAAATCATTTTCAAATCTGCTGATATCGAAAAGGGGGAGAATAAGTATACTTATGAAATCATCTTTCAAAACTACTTTTCAAAAACAAAAGAATTTGCAAAACTTTCAAGAAAAGCCAGTATTCTTCCTACCCTATAAATCCTCTTACTAAAAGCCTCTTACTAATCACAGGAGAAGCATATAAGAGTCAAGATGGTAGGCTAATAAGGGTCAAAATGTTGGTTCTTCCTGAAAAACTTCGTATCAATATTGATGAAGGAGTTAGGATTTATTATCAAACCCTATGCTATTGAAAAAAGATAAACTAGAAACTTAAACAAATGGGTTTAGTAGTTTCTAAAATCCAGTACTTCACAAAAATATGAAGTTGCCCAAATGAAATCCTTGAAAATCTTTTCTGGAGGTCATTGCCCTATAAACTTAAATATCTGATGAATCATTTAGAGTTAAAGGATCTACAATATAATATTTTCTACATATCTCAGTTGTTTATGAATAAGACACGATCGTCTTTTCTTCTTTCGAGGTCTAGAGAGTAGCCTCCAAGCTTCCCTAACCCTGAGACTGGGAGATCCCAAGCACTTACAACCTCCCCGACCCAAGGATTGTGAGATGGAAAGTATGAAGGACTCTAATGCTGTGGAGATCTTTTGAAAAGATGGCTCTAGAACCCAGGTGTATGGGTATGAAGTTTTGAGTATGTGCCTAAAAGTCATTCTTGTTATTGAAATGGAAAAGGATGTTGATCAGTGTTATATTTTATGGTGATGAGTGTATTTAAATGCATTTTTATGTGATATATATATATGTGGAATATGTTTATTTTGTGAGTGTTTGTGATTCGCAGGTTTCAACATGTTAAATATGTGTTTCGGAAACATCTGGACCAAAAACTCAAGACCGGAAATGCAAAGCAGAAAAGAAGGGAGATTTTTAGAAGAAATCAGGTCCCGACGTTTCAAAAAGTGGGGTTGGGCATTTGAAACTCCCGGGCATTTTAGTGGGCGTTTTTACCGGCTTTTACCGAAACTTATGGGTGTTTTTACTATTAGTTAGGCGTTTCATACGCCACGGCCTAGTTAACTATGAAATTTTCTGTTTTTAAGCCCTATTTAAACCTAATCTCTAGGGTTTCAAAAAGAGCTTCCTTCCCAACAGTTTTGGACGAACTAAGAGCAATTTTGAGGCCTCATCATTCTAATCAGGATCCCCATCAAGAAATCAATGTTCTAATCAAGAATTGAAGATCAATCATCATGGTCGGCTAATTTAATTGTGTTCATCTCTGGAGCTAGGGTTTATGTCAGGAATCAGGTCAACTTGTGTTTACATACTTTTGGATTGGGATTTGTCTGATTATTTGGGTTAGTTTATCTTGATGTTTATTTGTTTTTATTAAACAATGTTTAGATTATCGCATACACACTTTTTCATCGGTTATTTGATTTTGTCAACAAAAAATGGGATTAGATTCTAAGTTGTCATTGTTCTTTAACCTTTAACCATTGAAGTTGAAAGTGTTTCTGAATTCTAGGATTGGTAATTAACTAGGTTACTATTCAGTTGCATCAATCTTTTGGTTTTGAGCGTGGATCATTACAATCAAATATATTATCTGTTAGTTATATATCAAACAAGTAGGTTAACAAATCATGTCTATGTGATTTCCAACTATTAGTAATTAGGTTACCTGATTTTCTACACAACGCCAAAACATAGAGATTGGTCATTTTCTCATAATTGTTTACAACCACATTAATTAAATTCGTATTTACAATAACTCTCTCAATCAGCAAAAATTTAGAATTAGATCATTACACACAAAGCATTGAGCTTTAACACTTTCCACTAATTCTCTGCAGATTCGAAACCCTACTTACTCTTTACTAACAAAGATGATTAGGACACTCTTTAATTATATTTTTTTGATTGACCTTACGACATCGATCAAATGTTGATGATAATCAAGCTCTTTATCTGGAACTTGGCATCAAAGGTATGATCCGAGAAAGACTGAAGGACTTCATCAAATAAAAGAAATAAAAGACAAGCTGAATAAAAGAGATTTTGGCATCAACATATCTAGGGGAGATTGTTGGGTTATATAAGATCTGCTGATGATGAAAGCCAAAACCCAATAGGACCATCTACCATGCCCGATGGAATAAGCTGAAATACAATTATGGTCTAGAAGTTCCCCCCTAGAAAGCCTCACAAACAACCACCAAAAATATTGGAACATAAGTGTTGCCTCAAAGAATAGTAGAACCAAAGTACAAGTGTTGGATTGTCAAAGTGTTGGTTAACTAATCAACAACTATGTCAACTAAAGACAAAGTTGAAGACTAGAAGACTAAGTCAATAAGTCAACAATAGACCAAAAGCAGTGGATTCCTAAAAGTGCTGGAATCCTTCAGCAGTTTAGGAATCAAGTTGTTATCTCTTTTATATCAAAGCAGTTGTTTAATGTAATAGTACCTTTTTGTAACTATTCAACAATTTTGTTAACTGATGGCAGTTACACCATTAATTAGGTTGTTTAAGGTCGATGTAATGGTGACATCACCATTGACACTTTGGGTTTTTCCCGCACGTCTTATTTTATGTTGGAAGTATGTAAAGTTACTTGTGCGAATATAATGATTGGAATTATAATAAAAATTGTTGATTAATTTATATATATATATATATGTAAGTATAAGTGTGCGGCAAATGAAATGGCAGCCGCACACAACTCCCACCTCGTAAACTCTCCCACTTGCATACATGGCCCAAGTCCACACATCTTTTGCATATGTGGCCAAAGTCCACAACCCACTCTAAGGAACCGAATTCTAAGGTGGTGGAGTGTGTGTGCGGCATCCTCAATCAGGTATAAAAGGGAATGAGTGTAAAACCCTAGAATGATTTATCAAACCATTGTGACGGCTGAACATTCTTTTGGCAGTAAACATTCCTTCTCTCTCTAACTTTCTCTCTCTCTCTCTCTAAAAACCCTAGAACAATACCTTATTTTCTCATCCTTCAAACACCTTCAGCGTATCATCATCATCAACATCAGCCTAGTCATTTCAAGAAGTTATTCTTGTTGAAGACCTCTTCTTTTCCACACACTCGCACACTACCAAATCAATTACATTCAGGTTAGTTGACTGACACTTGATTGTTATATGTAATAATGTTGAACTTTCTGAATGATGGGTGTGAATGAGCTTGAGCTGATTTATGTTCGTATGATGATGTTTCTGTATAATGATCATGAATGTGATACTATCATTCACAATAACATGTTAATGTTTGACAAGATAAGATTAGAGATTTATTATGCTATCAAAGCTTAGAACTTTATGAATATTGAGGATTATTCTCGTTTGAAATCTGTTTATAAGGTCTGTTAGAAGTTATGATGATTTTGATAAAATGCAAAGATCGATCTGATTTAGGTGCATACATGTTTAGGTCGGATTAGATGAACAATGGATATTTTGATGATTATTTTGATAAAATGAAATAAGAATTTGTTCTTGGAAATTGTGTGTTGATTGAGAATGACTGTGATAATATGATGTTATGATGAATATGATAGGAGGGATATATGAAGTTTGTGTTCGATCCATTTGAGCATAGAAACATAATTGTTTTACTGGTTTGGATAAGAACTACCGCACACCCTAGAACGTACAACTAGGACTGCGGGTGGTACAACCCTTAAATGCACATTGTACAGCTGGGTGATGCATGGTCGCACACCCTCATGACCGCTGACGTGCGTGCGGGTGTATATATTTTTAATATATATTTTAGCTCTTTTTACTCGCCGATTCAAGCTTTAAACTTATAAAACACGATATTCTACTATCACTCTACACACACGCTAGGGCAAGTGCACCCATCGCGGACGTAATATAGTGATGGCAAGTTAACGAGGTCGTCCAAGGACGCAAGAGCTTTTAATACTGGCTTATCGTTAACGTATAATCGAACCAAACTTTGATGAAAATGATTTTTAAACTATAAAAAGATAAACTAAAAAGGAAAAATAAAATATAAGGAAAAACCGATAGACAAGAATGAATCACTTGGTTCCAACTCCTCTTTTTATGTATCCTTTTGATGATTTCCGCACTTTGGGCATTTTAAGAGATTATCTTTAAGTTATAGTAGTAGGCTCCCTTCCAGGCAACGTTACCCTCAACCTGTTGGTCTGAGTCAGCAAGGATACAGTCCCGCAAGGTCGGATTATTGAAAGAAAATTAAGTAAGTTATTAATGCGAAAAGTGGTAGGCCCCCTTCCAGGCAGCGTTTACCCTCAACTCTTTAGTCTGAGTCAGCAGGGATACAGTCCTCCCAGGGTTGGTTTAAAGGTTTAATAGTAGTTTATAGATAAGGGATTCAAGCGGTTCCTACTTCTCCGTGGGGGGTTATGCCTGTCCGCTCGTGAAGCAATACTAAGCTTGAACCAGATTCTCGCAGGATCTATACACTGAACGAGATATAGAATTTAACCAACTAGCCTTCTAACCCATTTCCAGGAAATTAACACGCTTTATATAGACCGTAAAGACACGAATATGTGAATTAACGACATATGAAGAATGATTAGATAAATTCGCCTTCAATATAAAAAACTAGTTTTTAAAGTCATTAATACATACCCAATTAAAAAGTTGCCAAAGATTGGAAATCAAAAAGTAATACATAAAAGATTTGTCTTCACCAAGTGATGTAAGAGTTTAGCCAAGCATGGCCTTTGTTTGACAAAGACTCTTACCATCGATCTTGGATCCCGAGCCTAATACACACAATCTAAATGATGGAAGATGGATGATGGTGTTGTAGTGGTGGTGGTGGAGTGGTGGTAAGTGACAGAGAAGTGGTTTGCCAAGGGATAGATTGGAATGGACTCAAGCACCGCTATTTATAGCTGAAATCAAAAGCTTCACCTGGCCCGTGCCCGCCTGGCACAGCCCTGTGGTCATCTCTCTCTCTCTCTTCCTCATTAAGTACAGTGTCAGGTCTTGTACTAACACGGCCCCGTGTGTCAATGGCACGGTCCGTGGCCAATGTACTTGCTGTACTATCTCAGATTCTACAAATATTAGAGTTGACCACACCCTATGTTGCCTTCGCACGGCCCCGTGTTGGTTGTCTGCTTTGTCCTTTGCTTTTGTCTTTTCTTCTGCAGTCTTGGACACGGCCCGTGTCTGATGGACACGGCCCCGTGTCAGGTCTTCTGATCTTGCTATTTTCTTGGTTTGGATATGGATTGGGACTTGGCGAGTTGCGTCAATCCTCCTTCTTTGTATTTATGTTAATTTTTTCTATTACTTTTCTCCTTTTGTACATTTAAGCTCTTTTGACCATGTAAATTTAAAAGGAACAAAGAAATTAGCTTTTTCCAACATTTGTACTGAAAAAAGGTTGATTTTACCACACTTGCATCTTTGCTTCTCCTCAAGCAAAACTCTATACCGTGGCTTACACACCCAAACGGAATAGGTAGAAGAGAAGGTTTTGGTCTCATCTTTAGAGTGTCGAGAATCCAAGTTCAAAATTTATTTAATTTTTACTTTATTTACAATCTTATTCGTCATGATTTATTTAAAACACAAGTTAAGAAAAATTATTTACTTTGGGCATAACATGCCTTTATAAAATTCTATTTAGTTATATACAAATTTATACACCTCACAAGTGGTTACTTAACACTCGGCCGAAGTTGTGTAAGTGAGAACGCTCGTGCCTGGTTTTGGAACTTACTCCTACCATAGGCTTGACAATCAATCAAACCTCCTCCTTTTTGACGTTTAAATCCTTGCAAATATCAAGAGGACTTTAGAGGGTAGGTTGTGATTTGGGTTTGGTATGTTTTATTTAAATGGCGAAAGACGTAAAAAGTATCGGTTTTTCTATTGTTTGTGGCTTAGCAAAAAATACTTTGGGCAAATTTTTCGATTTTTCTGATTTTTTTTATTGCCAAAGTTGAAACTCAGTCGTAATCGTAATTTCATAACCGATATCTTTACAAAAATAAAAGATGAAAAATGAAAAGGTTTAAGGTTCAAAGGGTTTATCTAGGGGGATGTTTTGGTAAAGCAAAGAAAAATAAACGTTTTGTAGTGAAAAATGGGTTGATCCTATTACTCCATCATTTACTTACTTGGATTTTTGTCGGTAAAAACTTGGGATGTATCGTATTGGCAAGTTCTAGATTCGTGAGAACCAAACGGGCTATTCACACAAAAAAACGGAAATTGAGCAATTAGTATAGATGTATATTTATATGCTCGGTAAAGGCTCAAAACTCACTTTTTGTGGGAAAAGGGTTGTAGTGTAAAAATGTATATGTAATCAAATTTTACAAAGATTTGTTATGCCCGTTTTCGTAATTTTCTTAATTGGTTCTTTTTATCACGATGCTATCAGGTGTAAATTCGTAAAAACATAATTTTTAGAACTTATTTTACCCAACTAAACCAAGATAAGTAAAAGAAAAAATAAAAAAAATGAAAAAGTTTTAGGTGATTAGCGGTTCCAAGGCGAGTTTTGTGTAAGGATTGTTTTAGGACAAATGATTCATGGTTTTATCACCCCCCACACTTAAATTACAGATCGCCCTTAATGTGTCCCAAAAGGATTTATTTTAGTTAAATGTGTAAGAAAAGTGAAAAATAGAAAAAAAATTTGTTACTGGCACTTGCAACGCGAGGCGTGCTATGGGGACATGGCCCCGTGTCCAAAGTGCCAGTAACAAAGTAAATCAGAAGACTTACAGTGGGGTGGTCATAGAGGCATGCTGGATGAGCACGGCTCGTGCCACCTTCTGGACAGAAGATTTTGGACATCAGTAGGTTGGGCACGGGGGCATGCTGGGTGAGCATGGCCCCGTGCTGCAGACACTGTTTTGCAGAGTCGGGATGCTTTTGATTTAACTGCATGGGTTCCATTTTTCATCATCCATCATCCTATGTTGAGGGTGTTTTATTCCTACAAAGACAAAACTCAAAAGAAAACATTAAACTAACGATTAAACTACGATTTAAACTAATGGATAGTCCATGGAATGCATCCATGGTGCACCACGTTTATAAGGATCCTTGGCTAGACCCAAAGTCAGTGAAATGTTAACCGAGCGAGATGACTCGCATCCCGAGTTGTATCGTTGCAAGGCGTCGTCTAGGCTTGAGTCAATTGCTTTGAGGTATTTGACCGGGTCATCCTCCGCTCGGTGTCCCACTTCAAACTTGCTCTCCTTTTCACCAACCCTCAATATTAGTTTTCCATCACTCATATCCACCATAGCCCGTGCGGTGGCAAGGAAGGGTCTGTTGGTGCACTACATCTGTCGACTTCATCTTGTATCGAGTCTTAGTCTTAGAATGTTAGATTAGGGCACATTGTACAAGATTTCCTGAGAAAGTTAATTTCACATATATGGACATGTTCATATGTGGGAAACCTCATGTCCGTATGTGGGAAACCTCATGTCCGTATATGGGAAACCTTAAAGATGATTTCGCTTTTATGTACATGGGGGGTTTCGCTTTTGTGGACATGTCCATATAAGTGAAACCTAGTCCCTATATAATACCTAGGAGCGAAATCATTTGGTAACAGTTCTTGTGATTCATACCGACGTGCTGCCGGTGTGAGATTTGGATGTAAACGTTGTTATATCAATCAGAAAGGTGTTTCACGAGGTGAACCATTTTCGTTTGAAAGATAGTTTGAGAAATTCTTCGATATCGAATCATGAGTGAAGATTTTTACAACGCATTCGCAACATCTCCGACTACTCCGGGTGACATTGCTAAGAACATGAACATGGAGAATGAAACCGGGACAATGCAAAAACCCCCGAAACTTATGGGAATTGAAGATTATCACGGATGGAAGAAACGGTTTGAGAATTGGGTTCAGGCGAATCATCTAAAAGCTTGGGAGAGCATCGAAACTGAATATGAGAAGCCAAAGAATTCAGCGGGAGTCGATAAAATCATTTCAGAATTCACAGAGCAAGAAAGAGATAGTTATAAAGGAGAGAAAATGATGATCAATCTGTTACAACAAGCAGTAAAGGAGGATATATTTGTGTTGCTTCAACATGATGACAATGCTTACTCTATCTGGGAAGGTCTTAAAAAGAAATTCGAAGGAAGTACTGAGATGCTTCAGAGTAAAGCAGCATTGCTGAAAAAGGAGTTTGAACTATTTGCATGCATACCTGGTGAAACCACAAAGACTCTTATTGAAAGATATTGTCATCTTGTACGCACCATGTCACAGTTGAAGATTACAAAAACTCCAGCAGAATGGGTTGAAAAGCTTGCTGACGCGTTACCGTAAAAGGAATGGGGTACATATCTGATGATATTGAAGAATTCCGGATAGTTTAGAAGGCTATCGATTGCACAGTTTATAGAGAAGTTGGAGGCACAGGATCTGGAGCAGTAGAAAATTGCTAGAATGAACAGTTCTACTCTTCAACAAGATATCAAATTGTACTTTAAAGGAAATGTTCAAACTGCTGAAGCAAGTCCAAAGATACAAACTGAATTTAGTGCTGGAAATCAATCTACACCAAGCAGTCAAGGATCAGTCAACACTAGTGGGTTCTCAACGGTAAATCCTCCAAGTGTTCAAAGTGCATCTGCTGGAAATGGGCATTCGATTCAGTGTAATGTAGCTTTACATCTTCAAAACAGTCAAAATTATTCTGAAGAAATTGTAAAGCATCATATGGGATTATTGGTCACTGCATTAGAGTCTTATGAAGGGTTGATTGCCGGAAGAATTGGTAATCCGATGCTCACAAAGGAAGATTATGACCAAATCGATGCAGAGGAGCTGGAACTGATGGATATTAAATGGGCCTTAGCTAGTGTTTTGAGGAGAGCAGAAAAATTTAGATTGGTTACAGGAAGAAATGATTTCTTAGATGCAAACCTTTCTAATCTAGGATTTGATAAATCTAAAGTTGTCTGTTTTCGTTGCAGGGAGAAAGGCCACTTTAAAAGAGAATGCAAGAATCAGGAGCCAAGAGGAGCAAAGGAGTCATCTGGAAAAGATGATTATTATAGGAAAACTATCTATCAGCAGATCACTCATCAACCGAATCAACAAAAAGAAGTTCAAACGGCACATGGAAGAATGATCGAGGATGCAAACAGGAAAGCTTATTATGGCATCGTTAATCAAGATGATGAGAAAATGGCTGAAGGTTTTAGCTGGGACAAGTACATTCCAGCTGATCCTAATGTTAAAGCTTTTATTGCTCAGATTGTTTAAAGGCCAGAGTTGATAAAGGAATGGATGGCTGTGATGTCAGATGATGAAGAGAGTCAAGATGGAAAATCTGTTTTCTCTAAAAACTGTTCAACAGATAATAGTGATGATGAAGAAGTTGAACAGATAAACATTGGAAAATCTCATTTATCTTCTGACACTTTTGAATTTTATTTTGCAGAGAAATTGAAGAAACTGAAAGAGAGGAAAGCTGCAAAAGAATTGAAAGAAGTCAAAGTGATTGAGAAGATTGTGGAAGTTCAAAAGATAGTTGAAATCACAAAACCCTGTCTTACATGTTTAGAGTCTTGTAAACAATGTATAGAGAAAGATGAGAGGTTTAGTGAGTTAGAATATTTGAAAGAACAATTGTTGTTTGATGTAAAGAATTTGAAAAAGTCGTATGATGTATTGAACAGACATGTGAATAGTCTGGAGAAGACTAATTCTGAAAGAGAGAAAGCTTTGAAGATGATGAATGCTACCATGATGACAAAGCAGAAAGAGATCAACTTGTACATAGAAGAATGTGCAAAGTGGAAGAAAGAGTTGGATAGTGAAGCAAATGAGAATGAAAGAATCAGAAGATTGCTGCAAAGTTACAAAGGTTGTGACTACATAATTGATAGAATTTATCCAACAGTTGAAGGATTTGAAGCGTTTAAAGGTGAAGAAACAAAGCCAAAGAAGAAGAAGGATACTGGTAAGAAACAGGGTGTCTGTTATAATAAGTGTCCGCCTCCGATTTGGGAAGGGTACTCACCTAGAAAACCTAACGAGGAAGAACTAAAACAGGCGGTCAATATTAAGTTAGAATCCGAGATAACCGATGTTTTACCAGACAATATTGATGTCACGTTCACAGCGTCCGACACAGATCATGAGTCCGAATTGATAAAAAGAGTGGTTGATCAGGTGTTGGATAAGGATGAGGAGTCAGAGTCAAAGTCCAAGTCCGAAAGTTCATGTCAGTCAGTCGGGTGTTCAAATTCATCCGAAAAGAGTTCAAAATCATCGGGAAAACGGGTTTATAGTAAAGAGTTTTTGTTGTCAAAATCTAATTTGAATGATGAAACATTTTTGTGTATACTTTGAATGATTCTGAAAAATTATATTTTGATAAAAAGTTTCCAATAAGAGGTGTCAAAACTGATTTGATAAAAAAGGTTTTTAAACTAACAGAAATTAATATTTCTGAAATAAAAGATGAAAATCTTAATGTAAAACCTAAACCTTACACCTCACGAGTACAACAACGTTTGAACAACAAAAAGGGTTACAATTCTGGTTCTGGTTTTCAAAAGAAACCAAACCACAATCGTAGCTACAAAAAGAAAGGTCTTGGTTTTATTCCACCTGAAAACTATAAAAATGAAAAATTCTCTAAAACAAACACAAAATTTGTTTCAGGACCGTCTGCTGAGGAAGAGAAGAAGAGCTCATTTTGGAGACAATCAAATCAAGAATTTCTTGCTGAGAAAAAGAAGAATGAAGTTCAGAGAACAGAAACCAGAACTTGTTTCCGATGCAATGAAGCTGGTCACAATGCATGGAACTGTCCGAAAGCGACAAACACAAAACAGGGAGTTTCTGGAAAACTGAAAGAAGTTGTTGTTGATAAAACCGAACCACCAACTGAAAAATTTAAAGTTTTCAAAAATTCAACATTTGAAGTTGGTGAATGTTCGAAGAGATTTTACAAGCGAAGTGTGAAACTTGACAACCAAAAATGGGTTGTTAAGAAATCAGAAGTAAAATCTGGCGATGAATCTAATTCCACAAAATCAGAGGAGCCACAGTTTGATGAGAGTGATGAAAATTCTGTTCCTTCAATGGATGATGAGAACTTTCCACCATTGAGGAGTGAAAATTTTAAAAGGAAAACTGGAAAGTTTGAAATCTCAAATCAGGTTTATTCTGAGAAGGATAATTTTGATGTTGAGAAATCATTTAATGGAAATGTGAAGAAAATTTTCGGAAAAATGGTTGAAGGGAAAGTAAAAGGGGTAAAGGAGTTTTATGCTAAAAAGAAAGCAACTTACACTCCAACTGCTTCTGAATTGAAAACACCCAAGGCTGGTCAGGCTTAGGTGGACATTTTCTTTGCTTGAAAAACCTGACTTGCCGGAGATCCCAAGTTTGTAATTGCGGATCAGGAATCGGCATCTTTCTTAAAAATTGATTGTGTAAATGAATCTTAAAGTTTGTTAAATTTTACAGATTGTGTATTGCCGGAGCTTCCAGGTTGGTAAGTGTGAAGTAGGAATCGGCATCTTAATTGGTAAAATGGTTTGTGTAGATGGTTTATTTATACATGTGTTTTAAATGTTGGATATTCTTACAAGTGGTAAGAGGTTGCTTAATTGCAAATGGTAAATCAGGGACATTAAATTGTACTTGATTTACTACATTTGATAAAAACTGACAAGATGATGAACCATATCCCCATACTTAACAAGTGGTAAACTTACAAGTGGTAAAAACAAACTCATTTCCGGAAAAATCATTTTGATTAAAACAAACTTAAGTGTTTTGAGATCTAAATGAGAAAATGGTTTGTGATAGGGGGAGTTTTGATTGTTTATGCCAAGTGGATGGCGAATTGAAGTGATTCGATGTCAGTTGTCAAGTTTTTGTACAATTCATGTTATGTTTCAAGTGGGTCAAGAGTCTAGTAGTTTTCAAATTTCCTAAAATGTGTTTGCATTTTAGGGGGAGTAGAAGTTTTTAGAAAATCCAAAAACATTTGAAAATTTGAAAAAGACAAAAACATGATAAATTCAAAAATGAGTTTTTGTGTCAAAGAAGAGGAAATGATAGTACATCAGTAGACAGTCACAGTATGCTAAAGAAATGTAATGTTTAAATAGCGTTAAACAGTCTCACTGGTGATATGCCGATAGGTTTTTACACATTTAGTAAGCTTTTTCGGGATATAAACTAAATTTCAAACTTGTTTATTTCGTGCGGAACACTACTTGGATATATAGGTAGCCCCTGAAATCTCGTTTGAAAGGTCCCTCTTTCTGAGATACTAGGTCTTTATGCTCAGTGATATCTGGGGTATTTTCCCGGGACTTCTGCTGAAAGGAATTTCTGACCTAGTCCCCGGAGAATACTTTCCGCATGCTTGAAATATAGCGCAGCCCTCAGCAAATTGATGAAACAATAAAATTGATAGTCATTGCTGTTGTAATCAAAAGATCCTCTAAAGGGGACCCACCAAAAGTCGAAGCCGTCATCTCTCTGCGTATCGAAAGATCGACCTGAGCTCTCACGGCCCTCGCAATATAACCCCTTACAGATATCATCTGTGGTATACTCACCTGTAAGACTGAATATTGGGATCTGAATACAGGAGTATATTCAAGAGGTGGGACACATGAATGAGTTTAAGTCCTTAAAACATCTAACTCATATCCTGAATCAGTTGAAATTTGTGTGAAAATTTAAGTGGATCAGTATATCGGCAATCTAAGTGAATTGTTTAATTCTTAATGTGTAACTAAGCTCAACGGTACTCGTGATTTGTCATAAACTGATATGATCCTCTTATACAAACTCACAAAAATAGTGTCTGTAAATATTTCTTTACTGTATTTCTTTACTTTCAAAAATCCAAAAAGATTTTGAGTGTGTTTTAGCATAAACTTTTGAAAAAGTCAAAAAGATTTTCGACAACTGATGTTGGAGAGCTGATTTTCAAAATTCCGAGTGCTAGACATGACGAACATGTTTGGGATCGTATTTGTTTGAAGTTCTTTGAAATGAACATGATATTTTTGTAAGTGGTTCATCAGAGACTATAAATGTGGAATCATTTTAAAATATGTTTTACAAGTGATTATCAGGAAACTTACTTTGAGGTAGAGACTTTGCAGGTAGCCAGGCAATGATCTTGAAATATGAAGAGTCATGCTGGTTGATCTTGAGAAGCTGTTAGATGGAAAGCCAGGCAACGATCCTAAAGCTGATGATGCTGATGAACTGAAGAAATGCCAGCATGTCGCAAGGGGGAGTCTGAAGTCCTGCAATAAGAGATTGAGAGAAAGAAGCCCAAAGACAGATCAAGACTGAAGATGCGAAGACTCGACACTTAAGACTCGTCAACATCTGAGGGGGAGTCTGTTGGTGCACTACATCTGTCGACTTCGTCTTGTATCGAGTCTTAGTCTTAGAATGTTAGATTAGGGCACATTGTACAAGATTTCCCGAGAAAGTTGATTTCACATATATGGACATCTTCATATGTGGGAAACCTCATGTCCGTATGTGGGGAACCTCATGTCCGTATGTGGGAAACCTCATGTCCATATGTGGGAAACCTCATGTCCGTATGTGGGAAACCTTAAAGATGATTTCGCTTTATGGGGGGTTTCGCTTTTGTGGACATGTCCATATAAGCGGAACCTAGTCCCTATATAATACCTAGGAGCGAAATCATTTGGTAACAGTTCTTGTGATTCATACCGAGGTGCTGTCGGTGTGAGATTTGGATGTAAACGTTGTTATATCAATCAGAAAGGTGATTTAAGTGAAGATCTGGCTGTTTCTACGTTGATTACTTGTTTTCTGCACCTGTAATTGACCAAAACTCCTCTGATAGACTCATTCGAGTCAGAATACGATCCTACAGGGTCGTCCTAATATGAGTGGGATTTCGGTGTCTTCATCCATGTCTAAGATAACAAAGTCGGCCGGAAAAAAAAATTGACTTTACCAATAGTTTCTCTATGACACCTTAACGGTATTTTACCGATCTATATGCAAGTTGTATGCTCATCTTTGTGGGATGTGGCTTACCTAACTCTAGTTGGTTGAACATAGAGGCCGACATTTGATTAATGCTAGCCCCCAAGTCGGCTAGTGCATTGCTTATTAGTGATCCACCAATAGATCAAGGAATGGTGAAGCTTTCGGGGATCAATTTTCTTTTGGGGGAGCTTGTTGAGGAGCGCCGCCGAGCATTCTTCACTAAGGGTGACTTGTTGAATGGACTCAATCTTTCTTTTGTGAGTGAGGAAGTCTCTCATGAACTTTGAGTACTTTGGCATTTGAGTGAGGACTTCCACAAAAGGGAGATTGATGTGAAGTTGTTTAAGCAAGCTCACGAACTTAGTGAATTGCTCGTCAGTCTTTTGCCGAAGTAAACGGCCAGGGTAAGGGACTTGGGGTGGTTTGGTTGTGTCGGTATTTTAGGGTTAAGTATTTTCTTGGTTATTGGTAATGGGTGTTTTAGTGGGGATTGGATCTGGTTGTTGTGGTGTTGGTTCAATCTCGGGTCCTACCTTCCGGCTTCATAGGTTGATTACATTTACTTGGGATTTTGGGGTTTGTTTCGGTGTTACTCGGTAAGGCTCCTTGCGGTTTCTCGGTGAAATTTTGGGCAAGTTGGCTTAATTGTTTTTCTATATTTTGAACACTAGCCCTTTGGTTTCTAATTTCTGCTTCAGTTTGTGAGAACATTTCCTAGTATCTTGTATCGGATTCAGTTTGAAAGAACAGAGGCGAGTGACAATATCTCAAGCCTTTCTCTTCTTCCTTGCTGTTGTGGTTGGAAACCTTGTTGCTCATTTCGTGGTTGTTGAAAGTTAGATCGTTGATTTTGATTTTGTTGGTTGTTACCCCTGATTCCCTCCAACTAAAGTTGGGATGATTACGTCACTCGGGAGTGAAAGTGTTACTTGGAGCTCCCGGTGGTCGTGGCTGGTTATTTAGGTAATTTACCACTTCCGTTTGATTTTCTAAATCTTTCATACAACTCTAGTTTTCATGTGGCCGCCGCATCCTTCGCAAGCCATAACCGAAGTCGTTTTGTTCAATTTAAGTTTCTTTATTTTATTAGTTAAGGGTTCGATTTGGGCTTGCAAATAGGGGTGTTCAAGATTGGATAATCCGGTTTTCGGATATCCGAAAATCGGATATCCGAAATTTCGGATAGTGAAATATTGACATCCGAACCCGAATCCGAAATTTCGGATATCCGATCGAAATTTCGGATATCCGATTTTCGGATATCCGAAATTTCGGATTCGGGTTCGGATATCCGAATATCCAATTTTTTATTTAATTTTTATTTTTTTATTATTTTTTAATATTTGGAACCAGATTTTTCGGATAGTTTAGGATATCCGAATATAAATTTCGGAAATTTCAGATATTTTTTCGGATATTTCGGATACTTCGGTTATTTTCGGATATTTCGGATATTTTTTCGGATATTTCGGATATTTTTCGGATACTTCGGATATTTTTCGGATACTTCGGATATTTTCGGATATTTTCGGATAATCCGATTATCCGAAAATTCTCAAAATCACAATCCGAATCCGAATCCGAATTTTCGGATATCCGAAAATTCGGATATCCGAAAATTCAGATATTTCGGATACGGGTTTTCGGATTCGGTTTCGGATCATCCACACTTGGTCCAAAAACAAAAACATCATTCATTTTATCTTTTGGCTTGACAACCTTCTTAGCCATCTTTTTCTCAAAACCAATCCCTTTGTTCCTATAATTGTTTTTCTTGTCATTACCCTTACTCTCCCATTCTTTCTTTCCCGAGCTTGTAGGATGTAATGTAACAAATGATTTTTTAGGTTTTGAAAAGAATTCTTTGTTATTAACCTCATCAATGTTCATTTCAACCAGCCTAAAAACTTTCTCAACATTCTCAATTTTCACATTCTGAAGAGGATACTCAAAATCGGAGTAAAGTTTGTCTGTTCCAATCATAGTGTATACTACCATAATCGGATCATCATTCGCACTCTTGTCCGATTTCGGTATGAACCGTTCCAAGAAATTACCTTCATCTTCAGAATCTATAACATCTTTCTCAGGTTGAGACTTCTTAGAGTTATCACTCTCTTCATCTAACACCTGATCGACAACGGTTTTGATGACCTGTGATTCGTTGTCGATATCGGATGCAGAGAATGCAACATCGATGCTTTCAGGCAAATCATCCTCAATTGATCTCAATTTGAGATTCAAAGCAGCTTCCACCCCATCTGGATATTTCTGTGTATAATGATTCCATATTGGGGGTGGAACGCTCTTAAAGACTGGATCAGCATATGGCTGCTGTAGAACAATCTGTTCAAGGACATATAATGAAGCAACATAGCTCATCAATTTCTTATCAATTCGCTCATTTTCAATTTTAGTCAATTCCAATTCTTTCTTTAATGATGCGATTGTGTCAATATGAAAATTAACTTCCACTTGTTTATCAAAAAGTGTTGCTTTTGCTAGTTTTGTGGCTTTAACATTTTCGACACTTTCTTCTTTAATCATTTTAACTGATCTGGCTAGTGTATCATATGCTTCTTTGAGTTGTCCTAGATCAAATTTTAACATGTCATCATGTTCTTTCAATTCCTAAAACTTAGTGTCTTTTTCAAGACACTCCATGCATGGTTGTAAACACTTTTGGCATGATGTTTCAGATATTGAATCCTCTTTCTCAACAATTTCTGCTTCATGAGCAGTTTTCACTTCCTGTTTACCGACATCTTTGGACTCTGACTCAGACACTTTCTTAGTTTTGTTCTCCTCAATTCCCGACTCCTTATCGGACTCCTTTCGAACTGACTCGGTACTGACAGACTCGGATTTCACAAGTTCTGTGTCTACCTCTCTCAGTTTCGCCATGAGAGCCTTGTCAGCAATTTCTTTCAAAGTGTCTTCGGTCATTTCCTTTGTCACATCGATCATTTCTTCAACAAATTCTTTCTTCTCCTCATATCTTGGACACAATCCAGTCGTCGGTTCTTCAAAGAAACCTGTAAAAGATTCAAAAATTTTAGGAGGCATGATAGATGTCAAAGAACTGGCTAATACCTCCTGCTCAGATTGAGAGTAAAGAACTTCTGCATCTATTTCTTCAAAATTGTCCGCATTTTCAGCAGAAACCTCTTCAACAACTACAGAAACATCTTCAGTAACTGTTTCCGGTTCAGACACCATCTCAGAAATTTCAACAACTTCAGCCATCATTGCCTGTTCATCGCTACCGGGAATATATTTATCCCAGCTGAAACCTGCAGCTACCTTCTCATCGTCTTGATTCACGATCATAGCTTTTTCCGGTTTATTCTCAATTTGTGGCCTTTGAACAGTTGACTGTTGATTTGGTCGGTGATAAATTGCTTGTCTGTAGTAGTCCTTGGTGAACAGGTTTTGATGATTGTTTACTTCACGATTGGGGCATTCTCGTTTAAAGTGACCACGTTCTTTACATTTAAAACAAGTAACTTTCGACTTATCGAATCCTAAGTTCTGATCGGGGCCTGATAAACTGTTCCGGCCTGTAATTTCCATAAAACGTTGAGCCCTCCTCACCAGACTAGCCATGCCCCATTTGATGTCAATCAGTTCAAGTTCTTCGGGATCGATTTGGTCGTAATCCTCCTTCGTCATGTCAGGATTACCGATTCTCCCTGCTACTAAGCCATCATAAGCCTCAAGAACGGATGCAAGCACTGCTATGTGCTGTTTTGCGGCTGTTTCCGTGATCTCGTTTCCATTCTTTATGTTTACCCCAATATTGCACAGAACCCCAGAAATGTACGCCTGATGATTTGATCCTGTTGAGCTTTGAGGTGAAGGTTGTTCCTGAGCTTTGACATTTGGTTCAAAGTTCGCGAATGGTGAAAAATTGCCAGATTGAGGAGTGTTTGAAGAAACACTTGAGGTGTTATCAGCAATGAACCCTGTCTGTATTTTTGGGCTTTGACTGGTTGAAACTGAAGGGTTGCCTTTGTAATACAGAGACACATCTTACTGCACACTTGCAAAGTTCATTTTCTTGATTTTCAGCAATTCCAGCTCGTGAGCTTCAATTTTTTCTATGAAACCACTAAGATTCAGATTACCAAAGCCTGGAGTGTTTTTCAACATCATCAAGTAAGTACCCCACTCATCATATGGCAATGCATCTGCCAATTTGTCGATTAATTCTTCATTTGTCTTGATAATTTCCAATCTCTTCAACTCCAATACTAAATGGCAATACCTATCAATCAAACTTTTTGTGGTTTCACATTTCATGTAAGTGAAAATGTCGAATTCTTTCTTTAACAACGCCTTTTTGTTCTTGAGCATGGATGCACTTCCTTTAAATTTTAATTTCAATGCCTCCCAAATAGAATAAGCATTATCATCGTGTTGCAGCAACACCAAAATATCTTCCTTGATTGCTTGCTCAAGAATGCTAATCATCTTTTTCTCTGCTTTGAAATCATTCTTCTCTGTTTGCGTCAAACTTCCAATCAATTTCGGTTGATTTCGAGCATCTACCGGTGGAACATATGGTGCCTCAACCTTCATCCAACTTTCAAAATGATTAGCCTGAACCCAGTTTCTAAATCTCCCAGACCAACCTAAGAATTCATCTAAGTTCATCAATTTGGGTGGTTTCTGCATTGTTCCCAATTCATTTTCCATATTAACATTCTGAATAATGCTTGCTGAACTCTGCGTAGCCGTCAAACCACTTCCCGCAAACAAGTTATAAAAATCTTGATGTTCCATTTTTAAAACTTTACCATATAGATTTTAAGTTTTTGACGACCGAGTGAGTCAATTTGAGTCAATACACGACAGTTTGAGTGGCGGAAACAATCAAACTGTTTTGAATCAGAAAGAAATGAGTAGAAACAGAAGATATTTCACGTTAAACTACACTTCTCATTCATATATGACTTGACAAACCAGCAGCAGTTCGGTACAAGAACAATGGGACTGTTACAAATGAGAAGACATGAACAGCCTATATATAGGCATGACCTTTCGCTTGAACCATAGATTAACATTTCAAGCGAACCCTCATCATATACTTTCAAGCGAAACCTCACAAAAACAATAAAATAATCCTATTTTGTTTACTGTTTCGTGTTTTGTGTGATGTTGTAATTACATGATGTCATATTGTGATGTCATCTCTATGATGTCATCATTTAATATGATGACATCATTCTTGTTCAGAAACGCAACGAATCCAGGACTCGATATAAGACGGAGTCAACAGACATATGCACTAACAGTCTCCCCCTTGGATGTTGACGGAGTCTTCAGTACGAGACGTTAGTATGTCAAAACTTCAGTCTTAATCAGTCTTCACACTCTCTCTTCAATCACCCTATTGCTAACAGGCTCCCCCTTACGTTGTTCCGGGATCGTAATCTGATATAGCACTCTCTATTTTCTTAGCATTAGCTGCTTTCACAGATTCAGGACCATCTCCTGGCTCTCCGTAGCAACAAGATCAGGAACCTGGCTTTTACGTCTACAGACTCCCCCTTTCGACAAGCTGGGATCGCAGTCTGGAATTCACTAGCTACATACCTTCTTCCACTTCTTCCTCAGTCTGTCTTTCTGCCCTTGTGAAAGCTTAACTTTCTTTTCTTGAACTTTAGGTTCTTGAACTTTCTGTTCTTTGGGCTTGATAGTAACTGATTTCTTTGTCATTTTCTGAGATTCAGCCCTCGATCTTTCCTTTGATCTCATTGTGCAATCTCTTGCAATATGTCATTTGATTTGGCAGTTATAGCATCTCCTCGTCTCAAACCACTGATTCTGGCAGTTAACAGCAATGTGTCCTTGAACACCACAAGTGTAGCACACTCTGTTATCGTACCATTCACTATTTTCACACCAAATGCTCAGATCATAACATTTTCTGGCTTTGTGATAATCCTCACTCCTCCTGATAGCTGGATTTATCTTTGAAGCACTGTGGTCAAACCCGCACCACATATCACCAACTTTTTGTGAGTTTTGGTTTTTCAATTTTTGTGGTTTTTTATATTGATTGGATGATTGAACTGATGAGCTTTTATTGTTGTTTTGAAAATTTTTCAAATTTTGTTTTTGTTCTACATTCTTCTTAATAGGTTTTTGCTTTGAGCATTCACCTATTTCAGTCGAATGTAAAACAGTTTCTTTAAATTTTTCTTTTAATTCCAAGAATATTTTCTTTTTCTCTTTTTCATCATCAACTTTATCATCACAATCTTTAATTATGACTTTATCATAATTTGTGACATTGTCACTTATTGGAACAGAATTGATCGGTTTTGGACATGGATAATCTGGTGTTAATGACGAAGTCTCAAAATCTTTCAATTTTTCTTCAAGCTCTTTGATTTTAATCCGAGCTTTTTCAGCTTCATTTTCAAGCCGAATGATTTTCTGAAGATGAGAGTTTATTACAATCTGTTTTTCAAGATTATTTTTAAAAATAGCAGATTTCTCATCTTCAAAAATCTTTATTTGACTTTGAAAATCTTTTTCAATTTTCAATTTTTCAATTTCAAAATCTTTTTCTTTTTCTTTCAAAATTTTGTTTTCCAATGTCAAACTGTCCAAATCAATTAACAGTTTAACATTTTCAGATTTCAATTTCTCATAATTTTCCTGCAATTCAAGAATCTGTTTATCATCAGATTTCTTCTCATCATTCAAATTCTTGATTTCCAATGTCAAACTCTCTATATTCTTCAAGAGTTTGGCATTGTCTGCTTTGAATTCATCACATTTTGAGCACACTGGTTCAGAACTTGAAGCTTCATTTTTTTCGGATTCTTTTTTTTCGACACTACCTCTGTCTCTGTCTTGTATGTGCCTGCACAAAAAAATTTAACAAAATCAAGAGGATTCAGATTTTCATCAATGTAACAACCCCTCTTAATATCATATTTCATAACATTTTTTGCTGCAAGACACATATATACTCTTCTTCTCATTTCAAAGATCACATCCAAACTTATTTTTTCAAAATTCTTTTCTATTTCATTTAACACACCTTTCTTTTTCTTATCATTTTGTTACTTGTGTGTTTTAAACTTATTGATGAATTCTTTTGGATAAAATTCTGAAAATCTAGAATCCTTTTTTATTTCAATCAAAAATTCATTCCACTCTGCAGGTAACGCGTCTGCAAATTTTGATATATGTTCAGCATTCGTCATTCTTATCTCATACTCTTTTAAATTTTCAATTAAGCTTTCATACCGGTTTACCAACTCATCCAACGTTTCATTCTTTTTACACAAAAAATATTCAAGTCTATTAACCCAAACATTCTTATTCCCGTTTTCATTACTGTTATACCAAAACCAATTATTTAAACTTTCAAGACTAGCGTTTTTCTCTTCGTCAAACATTTTAACCACACTTTCTTCGTTAAACGACATGGTTCAAAAATTGTTTTTAGTTCAAAGTCCACAATGTTTCAACTTCTCAGTATTTGCACCTTGTAAATCACCTCTAATCACCTGCAAACATAACAAACAAACGATCAGTTTTAAACGAACTGAATACGTGAAATTGTGTGTCAATGGAAGTGATCTAGGACTCGTGTCGAAGATTCACGGACACGTTTCAATATTGTTCAATTAAAATCATTGACTGAATGGGCCGATCGATCAATGAACAGTATTGGGCCGAGATATTATATTGTATCACATTGGTTGTTCCTACTTTCTAGCTTCTCATGTAAACTGATCAACAAAATGAATGCGATCTGATTGGACCTCTCTTATCACTTACATGCAAACCTTTAACACTAGCTGATTGGGCCGATACCTTAAACAAATATATTCATCACATGGGCAACAAATCTTTATCTGTTATCACATGCAAACACTATGATTTACCGATTTAGAAGTGGCCGACACCTTTTAATGTTTTCAACACAATCCTATTAGGCAGTTGATATTATGTAATAAATGGATTCAGAATTTACATGATTACAGCTAGTTTAATGACCGACAACTTATCACATGCAACACTTATCACTCCAATTTACGAGACCTGGAACTTTTCAAATGAAAAAATAATATCACATGCACTGACAACACTTTGTTAATTGTTCAACAAACTTTGGTTTTTAAATGCAGTTTATTATATGAAGATAATATCACATGCAAACTTAAAAGAGCCGACAACTTTCATATATTCACAAGCATTCTCGATTTTTCATGCACTATAATCTTCACATGCAATCCTTGGGCAGTGCAAATATGAACCGACAAACTTTAATGTGTTTCAAATTCTATTGGGCCGTTGAATTAGTGAACTTTATTATACATGAATTCATCAAATTTCAATGTTATCGATACTCAAAAAATCACATGCAAACATTTAAGAGTATTGACAATCTTGTTTGATGTGTCAAACAATAGAACTATTTTCAAGCGAAACCAGATTTATCAAGCGAAAGCCTGTGTTTCGCTTCAAACAGCACCACTTTTTCAAGCGAAACCCAACTGTTCGTTCAAGCGAAACCAGGTTTTCAGGCCATTTTTACAAGTTTTACTTCGAATTTTAAGCTGATATTCTCAAGGGTTTGTTAAAACTCAGTTTTACACACACTGTTTAAAATTCAGTCCATTTTGTCCGTGTAAAAGTCCAGAAATCAGAATTTGTGTAGAAAAAGACGTTGATTCAGGTGTTTTTACTCATGACTGGCTCTGATACCAATTGTAGGATCGTATTGACGATCAATTGAGTCAATCTGAGTGAAAACTCCACTGTTTATAAGGCGGAAACAGATAAACAGCTTTAATCAAAGAAAAATGAGTAGAAAAGCACTGAAAGACACTTTAAACACTGGTTCTCATATAAATCTGACACGAAAATCCGGCAGCGGTTCAGTACATCAATCTGCAGAACTGTTACAAATGAGAGACCAACTCACCTATTTATAGGCTTACGGGTTCGCTTGAACAAGTCTCAAGCGAGACCTTATCATGACCCTTTCGCTTGAACATGACACAACACATGTTCAAGCGAAACCCTTATACATATAATATTAAAGTTACAATTCAGCCCCCTGATCTATACATTAATGACATATTAGACCCTAGACTAAGACGTAGGCTTTAGACATCGTGTACCAACAACGGCCGTAGGAAACCCTTAGAATTCCAGGTCGTGGACCAGGTTCTACTAAAAGTCTCACCTTGGAAAGGTCTGGTACGTTTTGGCAAAAGGGGCAATATGTCGGACCTTTCGAAATTACCGAGAGAATCGGTAAGGTAGCTTAAAGACTGAATATGCCTGAAGAGCTGAGTGCGGTACACAACGTTTTTCACGTGTCAAATCTGAAGAAGTGTATGTCAGATGAAACACTCATTGTTCCTGTTGGTGCATATGTCTGTCGACTTCGTCTTGTATCGAGTCTTGTATGTATTTAGATAGATCAGGGCACGAAAAACTAGAAAAGTATATTTGTGGGCATTTCGCACGAAATGACATAGTCATTTCGTACGAAATGAACAAGTTATTTCATTTGTGTTGTTTTGTGCGAAATAACTATTTCGTATGAACCATTTCGTACAAAACCAGCTTGCCTATAAATACCTGATGTGCCTAGTCATTTGTAACTTTCCGGTTTCAGAGTCGAACTGCTGCCGAAGTGTCTACTTGCTGTAAAACATTGTCACATCAATCAAAAGACAGTTTAAAGTGAATTGCATGCTGAATCACCTCAATACGTTTGTTTTCGCCTCTCGTATTGAGCGAAAACTTTTCTGAACGACTCGTTATGGTCGCACTACGATCCTACAAGTGGTATCAGAGCTAAGGAGGAAGAGTTCTTACCATTTCAGCTGCAAAATCTGATTTCTACACCTTCTTTTCAAAATCAAACTTGTTTTCATGGTCAAAATGGTCTAATTTTCTCATATTATATGCGAAACTGTGTTTATTAAAAAGAACCTTGAAAATTTATTTTCACAAAAGTACCAAGGATTTGAATGCATGCAAATGTATGGTACATGGAGTTTTCTAAACTTAAATTTTGAAAACTAAAAATCCATTTTATAAAACAAGTCAAACACCATCCTTTTATACAACACTCGAATCACTTGGGAACTCTTATTGTGGGATAAAGGTCACCTAACCACATTTGAGGGAACTTGTATGTTAGAGGTGGGTTTACCATGTTTGTGGGATAAAGGTCACCTAACCACTTATGTGAATAAACTCACACGTGTGTGTAAGTTGGACGACTTGATTTGGAAACCATGAACTAAGGGTCACCGAAGCATGGGGAACAAAAGGTGTTGATGGGATTAAACATGCCAACTAAACATAAAGATGTTTAACCGATCCCATATGGCTAGAAGTTGCAAAGGGTTGCAATTGTCAAACGTTGACTACCTTGTTAATTTAAATAAAGGGATAAAGGTCACCTAACCGATATTTAAATGTAACGTTGGATTCTAGATTTTAATTATTAATTGTCTTTAAGACATAAAAGGGTATTAATAATTAAAATATAATAATATCGAAAATACTAAAATTGAACCTTGTTAAATTTTGTAGATGGCCGCTAACAATATTACCCAAACCGTCCGTAACCTATCACTAAAAACAATCCTTAAAAAGGATCATTTCAATCAAAATACTTTATGGATTAATATCCAAACATAAGAATAGTTCTCAAGTAAGAAAAGATATCCTATGTGTTGAACGATCCTAATCCCGATGAACATCTTATGGAAGATAAGGATGCCTATAACGATTGGATTAAGTATATCGAGGATACTACGCAAGCCTTATGCCTCATGTTAGGAATTAGGATTCCCGAGATTCAAAAGGTTTTGAACATCATGAGCATACGACATGATTACCCAATTGTAGGAAATGTTCCTAAGGGTAGAACGCTTCGAAACGGTTCGAGCGCTTCATGCATGTCGAATGGAGGAAACCCAATCGGACTCATCTTATTTCTTTAAGATGAAAAGCCACATTGATCACCTCGAAAGGCTCAATATGAGGGTTTTATCCATTCTAACGATCAATGAGGGTGGCAACTAGAAAGGGCATCACCCCGACACCAAAGCAAATGTTGCCAAAAGAAAGGGGAACATCAAAGGGAAAGAAAAAGAAAGACCAAAAGCGGAACCAACGAAACCAAAATATAAGAAGGCAAAGGTTGCCATGAACGATCCATGCTTTAAGTGTGGAGATATAGGGCATTTAAATAGGAATTGTCTAACCTATCTCAAAGAGTTGAAAAACAAGAGGGATGCTAGGCAAACCTCAGGTACAATCTTAATGATACATATTGACCTTAATGTTATTTCTTCTAACACATGGGTATTAGATACCAGATGTGGGACTCATGTTTGCAATTCGTTGCAAAAGGTTCAAAAGAAATAAACATTACAAGAAAGGAGACTATGTTTTGAAACTTCCAAATGGTTTGGAAATTGTTTTAAAATGTCTTGAATGCTCCTAGTTTGACTAGGAACATTATTCAAGTTTCCCTTATAAGACAATATGGTTTTGACTTAAAGTTTGCAAACATTGACATTTATATCGATGAATGACATGTTTTACTTTAAACCTAAGCCTTCAATTGGTATTTATGAATTGGTTCATAATAAAACATCACTTGATAGTTTAATGTGCCAATCAATCACCAAGAAACTCAAAATGGATTTGAGTAAGACCTATCCTTGGCATTATCGCCTTGGTCATATAAACAGATGTCGCATGTAAACACTTCGAAAGAATTATCTTTTGGAAACAAATGAAATTGGTTCATTTGATACATGCGAATCTTATTTACAAGGTAAAATGACCAAGTAATCCCTTAGTGGGAAAGGGCAAAAGATTTATTAGGTATCATACATTCGAATGTATGTGATCCTTTTAAGCCAATGACTAGGAATGGTGAAAGATACTTCATTACTTTTACCGACAACTATAGTAGTTAAGGTTATGTGTACTTGACACAAAGAAGAAGTTTTGAAACATTCAGAATCTTCAAAAGTGAAGTACAAAATGAACTCTTTTAAAGTTCTTCGTTTCGATAGAGGAGGAGTCGGACTCAATTAGATATGGTTCGATCTATGATGGCTAGGAGCGCCTTATCTCTATCACTTTGGGGTTACGCTTTGCTCTCCATGGCCCGTATGGTCCAACTAACAAAGTGGATAAGACACCTTTTGAAATATGGCATGGAAGGGTTCCATCATTATCCTATTTAAAGGTATGGGTTGTGAAGCTTCTATGAAGCAATACACCCCAAATAAAAGTACAATCCACTAAGTGTATCTTTTGTAGGATATCCTAAAGATGGTATAGGATATTATTTCTATGATCCAACAGAGCAAATGGTATTTGTTGCTTGAAAGGATGAGTTCTTAGAAGCTAAGTTCCTTGTGGAATGAATTATTAGAACAAGTGGAACTTGATAAGGATCAAGAACCACAAGCCGATACACGTTTGGTTAAAACTAACACTCAACAAAAGGTTGTTGAAAAACGATCAAGTGGTTGATCAACACACACAAAGCGTTCGCAGATCTGGTAGAATTAGTAGTCCACCTGAAAGATATGGATTTTTCATAGATGAATGCTACGTGGTAGATTCAGGTGAATCAACCACATACCATGATGCAATGTCAAAATTCGATTGTGACAAATGGCTTGAAGCCATGAACGTAAAGATGTAGTCTATGTATAACAACCAAGTATGAGAATTGGTTGTAGCACCTCTTAACTCCAAAGTAGTTGGAAGTAAGTGGGTTTTCAGGAAGGAAACCGATATGCTTGGTAACTTGGATACTTGTAAAGCGAGACTTATAGCAAAACGTTTCACTCAAACTCAAAGGGTTGATTATGATGAGACCTTCTCGCCTGTGGTGATGCTAAAGTCAACTAGGATATCATTTGCCATACTTGCACAATATGATTTTGAGATTTGGCAAATGGATGCCAAAACGACTTTCCTTATTAGATATATTGAGGAAGATGTCTATATAGTTAAGCCTAAAGGTTTTGTCGATCCAAAACATCCTGACAAAGTATGCAAGTTAAAGAAATCAATCTAAGGATTGAAACAAGCATCTAGAAGTTGGAATCACCGTTTTGATGAAGAGATTAGGGAATATGGATTCATCAAGAACGTCGATGAATCTTGTGTGTATAAGATGGCTAGTGGGAGCATCATTACTTTCTTAGTATGATATGTCGATCACTATTTGGAAATAACATTCCAACCTTGGAATGTGTAAAAGCCTGGCTTGAAAGTTGTTTTTCAATTAAGGATCTTGGTGAAGTCGCCTATATTTTGGGAATAAGGAATCTATAAGGATAGATCAAGGCGCACGATAGGTTTAAACTAAAGTGCATACATTGACAAAGTCTTGAAAAGGTTCAAGATAAAGAACTCTATGAAAGGTTTGGTACATATTCAAGAGAGGACAATATTGAGTGCGTCTCAATGTCCAAGCTCAAAGGATGAGCAAGAAAGAATGAAAGGAATCCCATATGCGTCAGCTATAGGATTCATTATGTACGTAATGATATGCACTAGACCGGACAAGTTATGCGCTTTAAGCATAACGAGAAGATACCAGCGAGAAACGGTCATTGAGTGACTGTTATAAATATATATTGAAATACCTCAGAAGGACTAAGGATATATTTCTAATATATAGATCTGGTAAAAAAGAACTCGTTGTAAAAGGTTACAGGGATGCGAGTTTCGGAATTCATTGTAAAGGGTTACATGGATACGAGTTTCCAAACTGATCAAGATGGTTCTCGATCATAATTAGGGTAGCATTGTCCACTACAGAATCAGAATACATCGACGCTTCATTGATTGAGATAATTCATATGGATTTTTCACTTGAATTATTGCCGATCTAGGGGTAGTCCCTACCATTCAGGACCCTAGAGATCTTTGTGATAACGATGGTGTGATTGCTCAAATCAAGGAACCTCGTGCACATCAAAAGACTAAGCACATTGAGCGGAATTTCAACTACATAAGGGATGAAGTTGAAAAAGGGAAAGATATGTATTCGCAAAGTTCACACTGATCAAAATATTACGGATCCACTCACGAAGCTCCTTGAATGGGCAAAGCATGAAAGGGTCATACTTGTGCCTTAGGACTTCGATATTCTAGTGAATGGATTTGATCTACATTATATTTGGATATTGGAACAATTATTATTGTAACTCTTTATGGTATGTTGAGTTATGTTCCTTTTAGCATGTTTAAATCCGTGAATAAGTTACTTATTCTAAATGTCCGTAGTCGATCATACTTGTGGGAACAGATATGAATGTAAGACTATTATGAACTAGGATTGGAGCAAAGTGTTGCTGCCAAAGTTCATAGATATTTGTGGGATACAAATACTGGACTGACTCGCTCTCGAATATTACTGCATGGAATCATTTGTGATTGATCATAAGTAAATTTGAGTAAAGGAGAATATCATAGTATCCTCAGACCTGAGATACATATTAGGTCTTGATATTCACCAAATATTGTACCTTGACTTATTTCTTCGCTGTTAGTAATATGACAGTACATAAGGCTAAGCTCAGGTGTGGTACAAGGTGATTGTGAGAGACGTATGTAGTTAATATGGGATTTGTTCCTCTTATTCGTTGAGAGTAAGATGTTTAAGGCCTGCTAAAGTTAAATCAACAGAGAGTGATCACTCTATGTCTCTGGATTTGACATGACATCTGTAACGAAAGGATAAATGATACAACAACCACAACAACAACCACCATACCCAGTATAATCCCACCTATAGCGGAGCTATTGATAGGGTCTGGGGAGGGTAGGATGTAGGCAAACCTTACCTCTATCCCAGGGATAGAGAGGCTGCTTCCAGTGAGACCCCCGGCTCTAAAAACCATAACCAAGACATAAGCTTCTGGGACATTATATAAGCACACAACTACTAAAAAAAGGGGGGAGTAAAAATAAACACATAAATGAATAAGTACGTGTTAGTAAAACTACGACACCGGGACTAGGTGAGAACTTATAAAAGCTATATCACACCTCATACAAACTGAAAAATTAAACTCATAAGACGAGAACCTAGACCAAAAACCAGGCCACATTCCTAAAAGTCCTTAACCTTAATCCTACGTCTCCATGAAGTTCTGTCCTCGACCATGTCCTCAGAGAGGTGCAAATCTAGCAAATCTTGCCTAATCCGCTCATCCCAAGTCATTTTCGGCCTACCTCTACTCCTCCTTCCATCTACAGTGAGTGTTTCAACTATTCTACTCGGGTCTGTCGTCTGCCTCCTCCTAACATGCCCAAACCATCTCAATCTCCCCTCCCTTATCTTGTCTGAAATACTAGCGACTCCTAGTCTTTTCCTAAAAACCTCATTTCTTATCTTGCCAAACCTAGTATGCCCACACATCCATCTTAGCATCCTCATCTCCGCTACCTCTAGCTTTCGAGCATGCATTTTCTTGATGGCCCAACAATCTGTTCCGTATACCATAGAGGGTCTAATTGCAACCCTATAAAATTTCCCTTTTAATTTATCAGGGAACCTTTTATCGCACAATACCCCTGTGGCTGCTCTCCACCTACACCATCCAACCTGGATACGGTGAGCTACGTCGCTGTCTATCTCTCCATTACTCTGAACAAACGATCCTAAATACTTGAACTTAGTTGCCTGTGGAACCACCTGGCCCTCAATGGTAATCTGAGTGTCGTGTCCATCGCCTGCTCCGCTAAAATCACAGTAAAGGTACTCAGTCTTTGAGCGACTTATCCTCAAACCTTTGCATTCTAAGGCTACACGCCATTCTTCCAACCTCGCTTTCAAGCTTTGTTTACTTGCTTCTATCAGCACAATATCGTCAGCAAAAAGCAAGCACCACGGAACGGACTCCTGAATCGACTTTGACAACTCATCTAAGACAATCGCAAATAGAAAAGGGCTCAACGCTGACCCTTGGTGGAGTCCTACTTCCACAGAAAAGAAATCTGTATCCCCTACCGGTGCACGAACACTAGTTTTAGTCTTAACATACATATCCTTAATTAAGTCTACATACTTACCAGGTACCCCTCTATCCTCTAAACTTTCCCATATCAATCTACGTGGCACACTGTCATACGCCTTTTCTAAATCAATGAACACCGTATGTAGATCTCGGTTTTTCTCTCTATATTTTTCCATCAATCTCCTTAGAATGTGTATTGCCTCTGTAGTTGACCGCCCTGGCATGAAACCAAATTGGTTTACCATAACCTGGGTTTCTCTTCTAAGTCTGGTCTCAATCACCCTCTCCCATAATTTCATAGTGTGGCTTAACAACTTAATCCCTCTATAACTACCACAACATTGGGCGTCTCCTTTGTTCTTATATAAAGGCACTACAATACTACTCCTCCACTGGTCTGGCATTCTTCCAGATTTGAAAATGAGATTGAACAAGTTAGTTAGCCATTGAACTCCATCGTGTCCTAAGCACTTCCACACCTCAATTGGTATGTTGTCCGGACCCACTGCCTTAGCCCTTCCCATCTTCTTAAGTGCTGCCATCACCTCTCCCTGTGTGATACGCCTACAATAACAGTTATTTCGTTGTTGTCTTTGTGTAGTCGAGTTGTCTCTTTGCTGTTGGTAAGTCCCATCGCCGTTGAAAAGTTTGTGGAAGTAAGCTTGCCATCTCGACTTTATGTCATGTTCCTTGATTAACACACGTCCATCCACTCCCTTTATAAACTTCACTACCCCTAGATCTTGCCTCCTGCGCTCCCTAGCTTTGGCAATCTTGAACATATCGTTTTCCCCCTCCTTTGTTTCTAGGCGTTCATACATCTTCTTATAGGCTGTGTTCTTTGCTTCAGTCACTGCTTTTTTTTGCCTCCCTTTTGGCCTTTGTGTATCTCTCCCTCAATCTCACATGCTCCTCGTCATCCGTGCATCTGAAAAGATCCCTAAAGCTCTCTTGCTTGTCCTTTATTTTGGTTTGTACTTCATCATTCCACCACCAAGACTCTTTACATCCATCTGTCTTTCCTGTTGTTACCCCTAGAGTCTCTTTCGCCACATAAGTAATGGTGGTCGCCATAGCCTCCCACACCAGGTTTGAGTCCTCATCCAGTCGGGCCGAAGTTGTCGAGATGACCTTATCTCTGAATAGTGCAATCTTGTCGCCTTTCAAATTACCCCAAAGTATCCTAGGTCGCATATTCCCCTTCCCTTTAGTCAAAATTTCTCTCATGACTATATCAGCGACCAGTAAACGGTGTTGAGCCACTATTGCCTCCCCTGGTATAACCTTGCAATCCCTGCACCATCTTAGATCACATCGCCTCATTAAAAGATAGTCAATCTGTGTGTTACGTCCTCCACTACTGTAGGTAATCAAATGCGAATCTCTCTTCTTAAAAAAAGAGTTTAAGATACCTAAGTCGTGAGCTACTGCAAAGTCTAGAAGATCCCTACCGGGGTCGTTCCTATCACCAAACCCAAAACCCCCATGCACTGATTAGAAGCCATCACTACCTTTACCAATGTGACCATTAAAATCGCCTCCTATACATAATCTTTCATCCCTTGGTATGGCCCTCACAACTGCATCTAAACAATCCCAAAAATCCCGCTTCTCCTGGTCCCCTAGTCCAACTTGTGGTGCGTAAGCACAGACCACTGCCACCACCTCTCCTCCTAGTACTAACCTCACCACCATAATCCTATCATTGTGTCGTATCACCTCTACCACATTTTTGTACAGTTCCAAAGCCACTAGAAAGCCTACCCCATTCTTTGCCCCATCCGTCCCCGAGTACAATAACTTGTATCCATTACACACCTCCCCTTTGTGCCCCTTCCACCTAGTCTCCTGAAGGCATGCTATCCCTATCCTACGTCTTTTAAGTGCATCCACCACCTCCAACAATTTACTACTAAGAGTTCCTACATTCCAATAGGCAACACGCAAAAAATAACCCCTATCCATACCCTTGCTTGCACCTCTCGTCCTTGGACACGATCTCAAGGAAAAGTCATGACTCCTATCGTCTATGATTGTAACAGCTCACCTAAAAGAGAAAATGCCACACACCAGCCCTAAAAACGTTGCTAACACGCAATCACAAATCCAACACGTACAAAGATTAACAAGAAGCACACAATGATATATATATATAATACAATGTCAGTAACAAGAAGCACACAATGATATATATATATAATACACTAGTCAACGAATATCACGTAACAAGCGATAGGAATAACGGTCAAACAAACCCAACAAGTCAAAGAGCATACAATCACACGCGCATGCGGTGTATCTAATTTTCTATGAACCCACAATGTGTACACCCTATAGTATATAATATAAAACAATTTATTTATTTAATAATAAATTGAAACAAGCAACAGAGAGCTGAACCAGACCCTGTAAGTCAAAATGCACACAATATATGAATGAATCCAAAAGCAATAGCAGCATGCAAGAAAAAAAAAATCAAATAATTATTTAGCACTTATATTCACTGATATATAAAGGCTACTGTAAAAACGGTTAGTTTTACTAAAAATCTTTAATATTTGTATAGGTATTATATGTGTAGTTATAGTTATGGTCGAGTGCACCTGTTTGGTGTCGGAGGCTGTTATTGCCACGCCGTCACCGGAAAAAAATTGATTTTACTGGCGGTCGAGTGAACTGAGCAGGATCTCTCCGGAGCTCGAGTGAAACTGAGTAGAGGGGTCGTAGAAGTTAACCCAGTCGAGTGGTTGGGCTTTTACCTGTTAGCTGAACCTTAAAATCGCCGTACCCGGAGTGGTCTAGCCTGATTCGAAGATGTTCGCCGGGAAAAAAAGGGGAAAAAAGACACCTTGCCGGAGTGTAAGAGGGAAGTACCTGCAAAAGAAGAAAAAGAAGAAAAACAAAAGAAAAACTGGCCGGCGATGGAGGAATTGTAGGCTAATTTTCTATTAAAATCCGTTCAATGTTTTGAAAGGATAAATGATAGATTCACCTAAATCATTTTCAAGTAAGGGACTTGAAGGGGATGATGTTATTGAATGGAACATATAGTCATACGTATTAGGGGTAGTAAACCGTAGTTAGGCGTTATTTACTACTTACATCAATCTTCTATGTATCTTGTGCAAGTGGGAGATTGTTGGACTCTGTATGCCCAAGACACATATTAAATTGATGTGGCTAGTACGTTATGATCCAAGTCGAGTCATACCCAATAACAAGCTAGACAAACACTTATATTATTTATTTGTGATATGATCAAACAAATAAATATTAACACTTACAATATTTAGAAATTGGTTTTCTAAATAATTGCACTTGACAAACCAATAAATTATATTGATAATTTATTTTGAGAGAATATTTTATTTTGTTATTTAATGGGTTAAATAACATTTTAAAAGGTTGTATAAAGTCTTGCATTTATGAAGTATTATATTTATAAAAGTTATAAATATATAAACCAAGACATAAAATTTTATAAAAGAAATTTAATTTTATAAAATAAAATAAAGCTAGGCCGCCACCCCCCCCCCCCCCCCTTTGGTGTTCTTCCCAAACTTTTATCTCCAATCACATGACATGCAATTGTCATAAGTTAGAGAATTGATTGGGTGGTCTAACCAAGACCATTTTGGTCCAATAAGGTTTCATGCACTTGCATGTGTAAGTTGGCACATGATTGGTCAAGGTGGGTGGCAATTCTCTCTCATGGTTCTATAAATACCAAGATGTCAAATGCAAGAACTTGAATGACTTGTGAACTTGATTTTGCTCTAAGAATTTCGGCCAAGAGATGGTTGATTCAAGAGTTTCAAGTTTGTAAAAATCAAGTGCAAGAACTCTTATTACTCCTCTACAATTTTCGGCCATGGTATGGTTAATCAAGAGGGGATTTTAGAGAGTTCTTAAGTGTAGAAATCCTAGCTAAACTAAGGTGTTTGTTGGAAGGCTTGGGGTATACAAGCTTGAGGTCTTCTACACTTGAAGGCAACCGTTCAAGAAGCATCATCATCTTCTTCATGTCCTTTACTCCTTGGAAGGAAGTATTCTAAACACTCTATGGTTGTGTTTTATTTTGATAGCATGCATGTTCGTATATGGCTCCGGGATTGGGTATTACATATAAAATGAGTTTTATATCTTGTAAGTAACATGTTTTAAATAATTATTTCCGCTGCGTTTTTATTTTATATGGATAAAATACTTTGATAAACATGTGAAAAACCCAACAACTAGAAGTTCAGAACTCTAACCAGTGTTGTTTTATCTTTTCGACTTCGTGTTTCAAGCTCTCACAAGTTTCCTCTAAATAAATTTCCTTAAGTAGGGGAGACTGTGACATCTGTGCCTCCACGGCCATCAAACAAATACCAAATCAATTAAATGTTGTGTTTCATACTTGGGATTTGTATAAATATGTGTATCGTTTGCACATATCAACTCTTGTTCGATTTCGGGCTCTAAATCGCTTTCTGGAAGGTTATACACGCACTAATGCGTAAATATAACCAGTTTAATGCAACAAACACTCCAGAACAGTGGCATAGGCTTAACATACATTAAATAACCTTTACATAACTTAGAAATAAGTTTTGGAAGGTTTGGTGTGTCGAAATCAAGTTTATTCGCTTACAAGGACTAATTTTGACAAACTGCGAAAGTATGTCGATTTGTACTGTAACGAACATTCCGGAACATGACCATAAGTTAAACATACCCTAAATATCCTTTACATAGCTTAGAAATAGGCTTTGAGGGGTTCGGTGTGCTAAAATAAACTTTTTGGTCATTCAGGGACTAAAAGCGTCAAAAGTGCATAATTTTGCATTTTCGCGCATATCTTTCGTTCTGAATACATCCGGACATCCAAAACTTTATGTAATCATTAAAATATTTTATTTTAGTGATTGGCATGATAAAATTACATTCGTCGCGTAATTTGGATCGTTTTTGCGTTCGTTTCGACTTCCGTCGTAATTAACCGAACAACGCAACTGTACGACCAAACGAACCGACATCCGAGATATTTTTGAGCATGTTTTGAGTTCCCTATACTTTAACTTCATTTTAGAGCCTTGAAATGTGGTTAACGGGGCTTAAACGTGTCAAAAATGAGCCGAAATGCAAGATTCTGAAGTTTAGGGACAAAAATTATCATTCTGCCATAGTTATCTTAGGATGGGAACAAAATGAAAAATCTAAATTCTAGCTTGTTCCAGTTGTTCCTCTCATTTTCACATCGTTTTAATGAAATTATGGGCTCCCATGGTTTCACAAAACCATGGGCACATGTGTACGGATGAGATCGAAGCTCGTTTTACGATGAACGGTCCTAACGGTTCTAGATTCCCTATATATACCCACCTCCTTTCACTTGCAAAACCCACAATGATCTGATTTTGGCTCTCTAAGTTGAATTTTATGCTTCATACGTGAGAGTAAATCGGATCAAAGCTTGCGGGGACCTTTTGTAAGTATTCATTCGTTCTTTTATCGCTTTTCGAGTCTGAAAGTCAAACTGCGTTTGACTTTCTGCATTGACCAGTTTATGGTCAATGCGAAGTTCGTTTGAACTTCACAACGTGAGCATAATCACGATGGTTATAGTCCCTAGTGACTATACCTACTGATTACCACGTTATCTAGGTGTAGTGACGAGTCGTAGTTTCGGCCAAAATGCGCATTCTTGCGTATTTTGTAACCAAACTACTTATAAGTATCAGAACCGTTTGTTTTGATACCAAATCTATTTTCTAAATTCATTAAACATGTTTTAACATGTTTAACTCGTCACTTTTTAGATTAGTGCCTGTGTAGAGTTGTAAGTCAAGTGGACTAAACACCCGCTTAGACTTTCGAACACGACCCGTTTGGTCGATCATTAGGATCCGACCAAACATGTTTAGTGACGATAGTTGCATAGGGAATAACCTTCCGCGGTTATACCTTATGGTCACTTAGGTTTAATTAGTTGTATGATAGGTAGTTTATATGCCTTAGTTAAATTACCAAAATGCCCTTTTCATGCATAATTGGTAATTAAGCATATGTAACACAAACTTTTGTCACTTAATTGATTATGTGACATATTTAATCATGTTTAGGCATATAATACTTGTCATAGGACTAGTTAGACGTCTCGAACGCGCTTTTGCGCGAACGACACGTTAAAGTAGCTTAAGCTACCTTAATGGGTCACAATGGGTCAAAAGCACTTAGGTTAGGTTTCGATTTAGAATGTAGACTTTGTTAAACCATGTTATATGAGTTACAATACTCATTTGGTTCACAAAACCTCATCCTATCTGATCTTTCGACTTAGGTCCAGTTTATTTATATAGTTATTAGGTTGCTGATTGATTCTGTGCTCCCTCTAGCTTTGCTTGGTACATAGTTCCCCCATTTTACTGTTTTCAATTGTTTTGGGGTGATTCATGCGTGCTAAATGTTTTCGAGGTTTTAACGATGGTTTTCAAAACGATTTTTCGATATTATAATAATGGTTTCAAAAACGATTAAAATGGTTTATATTAAATCAATAACGATTTCGATTAAGTAAACAAACTTGTTGGTTGTATTTACATAACGAATTATATCAATTAGTTTTGGCCGAACCGACCAGTATTAGGTTATGGTACCATAGGATCTGAAAAATCCCGTTATCAGACTGCACCAATGGTTATGTGTGGGTTAGGTGGGGAACGACTGAATCTGTGATTGTTAATTTACCCTTTGGTGGGTTATTAATGCGAGAAGCGATAGGCGAGATAGTCGAGTCACGAAGGTTTGGATGTTATTAGTGAGACAATCAAAAGTAGTTTCACGATTTAAAACGAGAATGATTTAAACGACTAAAGCGTATAAGTTTAAGTCTCTAAAACATTAATATTGGGATCTGGATACGGGAGTATATTCTGAGATGGGACACGCGTATAAGTTTAAGTCTCTAAAACATTAATATCGTATCTCGAAACAGTTAAACTTTTTGTGAAGATTTAAGTGGATCAATATACTAACAATCTAAGTGAATCGTTTAGAACTTAAAATGATTAAAGCTTAACGGTGTTAGTGATTTGTCTCATAAACTGATATGATCCTCTTACACAAACTCACAAAAAAATTGTTTGTAAATATTTCTTTACTATATTTTCTTTCAAGTTCAAAAATCCAAAAAGTTTTTAGTGTGTTTTAGCTTAAAATTTTGAAAAATACAAAAAGATTTTCGACAACTGATGTTGAAAAACTGATTTTCAAATTTCCATGTGCTAAACATGATGAACAAAAGGTTTGGGAGAGTTTGTTTGAGATGTATGAGATAAAAATTGTTTGAAAAGAAAAATGGTATTTCTACAAGTGGTTCATCAGAGATTAACATGGTAAAATCATTTATTGATTGATTAATACTTGCAAGTGGTATATAAATTTGTCAAATTTTAAATTTGTGAAATTTATTGTGAGGTAGAGATGTGTGCAGGTTAGCCAGATTTCTGATCCTGAGCAGATAGTGAATCAGGTTACAATCTTGGTACTGTCAATGCTGATGAACTTAAGGAATCAAGAGATCTGATCAAGAGAATTAGAAAGATCGAGATTCAGATTCAAAGATTTGTGAATATGATAGATCAACCTCCAAGGGGGAGATTAGTTGATAGAGAGAAGAAAGAGGATTGAGGATGCTTTACAATGTTAGATACTTCGGAGAGAACAAGAAGACAGATAAAGACTGAAGATTAAAGACTCGACACTGAAGACTTCGTCAACATCCAAGGGGAAGTCTGTTGGTGCATATGTCTATCGACTTCGTCTTGTATCGAGTCTTGTATGTATTTAGATAGATCAGGGCGCGAAAAACGAGAAAAGTATATTTGTGGGCATTTCGCACGAAATGACATAGTCATTTCATACGAAATGAACAAGTCATTTCGTTTGTGTTGTTTCGTGTGAAATCACTATTTCGTATGAACCATTTCGTACGAAACCAGCTTGCCTATAAATACCTGATGTTCCTAGTCATTTGTAACTTTCCAGTTTCAAAGTCGAACTGCTGCCGAAGTGTCTACTCATTGTAAAACGTTGTTATATCAATCAAAAGACAGTTTAAAGTGAATTGCATGCTGAATCACCTCAATACGTTTGTTTCCGCCTCTCGTATTGAGTAAAAACTCTTCTGAATGACTCGTTAAGGTCGCACGACGATCCTACAGTTCCTTTTAAGGAACTCATGATCGACGATCAACTACGCTTCGTTGAGGAACCAGTTGAAATCATGGATCGAGAAATCAAAACCCTCAAACGTAGCAAGATACCTATCGTTCGAGTTCGTTGGAACTTGCGCCATGGCCTAGAGTTTACCTGGGAACGGGAAGACCAGATGATGCGCAAGTATCCCCAGTTGTTAAACAATACTTCCAGCACTGAAACTACTACTGAATTTTGGGATGAAATTCCAAACCAACAGGGGGATGATGTAACAACCCGCGAAAACGTTTAAACACACTAGCTTGTCAGTGGCTGCGCGCTAAATTTCGAGACAAAAGTTTTTTGAACGTGGGGATAATGTGACACTTCGGGTTTTTTCTGCACGTCTTATTTTTTGTTGGAAGTATGAAAAGTTACTAATGTGAATATAATGATTGGAATTATAATAAAAATTGTTGATTAATATATATATGTATGTATATGTAAGTATAAGTGTGCGGCAAATGAAATGCCAGCCACACACAACTCCCACCTCGTACACTCTCCCACTTGTATGCATGGCCCAAGTCCATACATCTTTTGCATACATGGCCCAAGTCCACACATGTAACACCTCGTAAAAATCATCCCCAATAAAATAAGGACACGTGTCATGTAATACAAACGTGTTATGAAAAACGGATCCAGATAAAGATGTACGGTAGGATTTAAAAGCGTCGATATGTTAATTTATACCTCTGAACGATCTAGTAATAAATCCCTAACCATGATATACTTAATCAACATCTAAATGATGTAAATAAATCTGGTTGTCCTAAATAATAAATTGATTATAACCTAAAACATGGATCCAATGTGAATTCTCGGTATTTTCGACATTTTTAAAACCTCCCACAAGATCCAAAATGTGTAAGTGCATGCAAAGCATGCAAAGTCTGAGCACTTGGTCCCTCTACTGAAAAGGAAAGCATAAGATTCGGACTTGTAAGAAATGCATGGTCAAAGCTTGGAAGTTTGCAAATTTGTGGATTCTGGTCATCGGTTACGGACCGTATAGCCTTAGGCTTACGGTCCGCAAGCCCAGCAACTGGGAAATTTAAGCGAGGGTCGGTTACGGACCGCATCCGTTTAAGCATACGGTCCGTAAGCCTGTCGCTGGCAGCAGAAATTGGACAGCTGCCTGTTAAACAAGTTACACCGCCTTATAAGAGAGGTATTCAAAAATCAGGGGCCCTATAACTGGTTTTTAGCATCATAGGGACACCTGGGAACATCTTACTACAATTGTAGACTGATTTGGAGTGATCTTGATGCATCAAAGTTGCTATATAAGAGAACCTCTTGTTGCAACATTTGGTCTTTCATTTGCAACTCACTTCAAGCTGGTCTCTGGAGCTCCTCTGGTCAGCAAGCAAGTTCCCTTAAGTTTCAAATCATACTTAGGACCTTTGTAAGTGTCCTTAATCCTTTTTAATTCTGTTTAGCTTAGTTAATTAGCTAAAAGTCAAACCGTCGTAATTAAGGTTTGACTTCGAGATTAATCAATAATTTTCCAGTCAAATCTCGAATTAAAAGTACCTATAAGTTGGTATTTATGTGGGCAATAAACCCTTAAAGGGGTACTCTCTGATTCCCACTCTAACTAGGTCAATTGTCGGGTCAAAGTTAACTTTAAAAAGTCAACAGAAAGCTTAATATAAAATTAATGCATAATTAGCAATGTAGAAGCTATGCAACCTGTTTTATCATTAATATAACTTAGTAATTAATGTAAGAACATGTCTAAACATGTTCAACCCGACAATTTTCAGTTTAGGCTTGGTTCGGAACCGAAAGTCGCATAGTTTGACTTTCGCTTTGACCTTCAGTTCTGACCCAATGTAGCATGTTTTAGAAATGCCTTAGAGCCTTATTTGGACCGGGTTTCATATTAGTATAACCCTCTATGATTATACAACTTGGTCCAATAGTTATCCAATTCATATGCAAGTTTCCGTTAAATGCTTAAATGTTGACTATTATGCCCATATGACCTTAAAACATGAATTTTGAAAATGTAAAAGAATAGAAAACTTAGTTACTGATTATTAGATTTGTCCCTAAAATTTGACATCAATTTGAGGTCAAGATTAGGAGTTATGCTCATTAGCGTAATTAGAAAGCTTTTTAGTAATTAAATGGCGTAATTAGCATATAGCCCATCTAAACCCGATTTTTGATACCAAAATTTTTACCCACTGATATAAAATAATATTTTGGGATTTTTGGAGATTTTTATTTATTTTTTGGCTAAGCATAACCTAGAGTTCTAAGCTTATTTCGGTTGTTGCCGGTTTTACCCTTTTAGGCTATAAAATGAGTTTTACAAATTCTTTTGACCCCAAACCTTTTGCTACTGATTCTAAATGATAAATAGAATATTTTAAGCCTTCTGGAAATATAAAAATATCAGCTTTCCTTTAAAAACCCGGAAATAGCTCAAAATCGCCTTTTTTAAGCATTTTTAACACCTAGTATGTATTAAAACTATTTTAAACATGTAAGGTTTGATACCTACTGATATTCTAATTAAATTATTATATTTTAACAGTAAGCAAAAGTTTTAAACTCAGGTTTCCAGTTTTGACCTTTTTAGCCTAAGTGAAATTACCAAAATGCCCCTGCGGTGCATAGTATGGTTAGAAATGATAAATTTCACATATAGGTTATACCCTACTGATATAACTTAGTAAATTAAGTTTTTTACTGATTACATCAGACCTGAAATTCAGAATTATATTTAAACTCTCTTATAACCTTTAAAATGACCAAAATGCCCTTATTGGGCATAGTTTGGGTTTAAATCCATTTTGGGTATAATAGAAGATATCTTACTGATGTCTCAACATATTGAAGGCATATTAACTTAGGAAACCTGTATATGACTCATATGGTTACCCGTCACGCATTATTCGCGTTCGGTACGGTTTATGTAACTAGTTTACATAGATTAACCGAAACGGGTCAAACCTTATCATTTTTATCTCAAAATCCAGAATGTGTTTAGTTTACCCATATTATACAAGTCTTCAAACTTGTCGGGTCTAAATCACATTCTATTCTGGTCTTCGCTTAATCGTGCGTTTGAACCGTATCTTCCTTTAAAACTATCCGGTCTAAGTTTAGGCTTAATTAAAGACCCGTTAGAAATCTAATAGGTTATTAAAAACCTTTGTTTCAGAATAGGAGACCCGGTAAAAGCTACATGAACTTGCTATTTGTGATTTATACTTGCAAAGGTAAATACTTTTAACTTATTTTCCCTTATACGGGCTTGGGGTACGGTATATAAAATACCGCTTGGTCAGGCATTGAATCTTTAATTGTATGAAGGTTAAATCATTGAAATGTCCCGTTTGAAAATTTTTGTTTGCTTAAAGCCTTTGGGGGGTTAATGACCATGTCCCGGATATCCTTGGCATCATTCAAAGAAATGGCCACGACCTTAACTCACGGGTGTAGGCGTACACCCGTTAGTGTATTTATAAATAATAAGGTATAACCACTGGTTTCGGGAATAACCCACCGCGGGACTATATCATGTGGTGTGTCAATTAATCTTTAACCCAGTATTCAATCCGGGCTACTGAACGTAATAGAAACATGTAATCCTTTGACAAGATTATATATATAAATAATTATCCCAAGTTATAAAAGTTTTATGCCACGTGCATTCAAATCAATTTTTTTAAACCTTTTCAAAATGAGTCATTTAATTGTATTTATCAGTGTAAACTGACGTATTTTCCCAAAAAGATTAAGTGCAGGTACTAAGCGTAATTGGCTGGCCTCTCCTTAGCATCATTAAGAGTCTCGCAAGCTTGGATGCATTAAGTCTGATGAACTATGTTTTCCTTTTTATTTGATCCGTCTGTGGATCTGTTTCAACTACATTGTGATACTTATTATTACAATTTTATTCAGTTGAAATAAATCTATCTTTTGCTTCCGCTGTGCATTTAAAATTGTGTTGTTTGACTATGATGATATCAACTACGTCACGATACTCCCCACCGGGCCCACCGGTAATACGTGGAAATATCGGGGTGTGACAGGTTGGTATCAGAGCCAACACTGAGTGAATTAAACACTAGCCTTTTGTGTTTAATCTCAGTTACACAGTTGCACATTCCTCGAACCTTCGAGTCTAGACAAAGAACATAGGACAAATCCTGATTTCGTTTTATTTTTGTCTATTATTTTTTTCCTTGTTGTTATCTTTGATTATGTTGACAGGTTCGAATATGCCGCCAAGATTCCTTAGGAGAAAGGGAAAGTCACCTGTAGCAGGCCACGACCCGGAGGCCGGGCCTTCTCAAAGAAGAACCTCCCCCATCAACATGCGTACAAGTCCCAGGGGGACGGGAGGACGTATCTGCAGCCAGCGAGACGGTCAGTCTCGTTAAGATCATCACCGTCTTACCTTCACTCTTTTGGACCCCATTCAGAAAATGAGCCCGAAAACCCACAGCCGTCATTTATCCCTCTCCAGAGGTCCAACTCTCGTCACTCCTTTGATAACCCGTCACATATCTTTCGAAGCTGGTTCAACCCGGCAAATTACCTCGAAGAACCAGTGGGTGTTAACCCATTGGGACCCGAAGATCACTTTTCTAGAGATCACGCCATGGATATGGATGAGGATACTGACCCTACCGAACCACCGACCGGTACCCCCACACATCCCATAGAAATTTCTGATGGGTCATCTTTTCATGGATCACCCTACCGTGGTCCTGACAGTTACCAAGCTAGGTTCAACCAGTTTGAGTGGTATTTCACACCCTCTTACCATTCAACGCCTCATCAGCAGCAGCGGGATCCTTCCAGGGACTCACGTTTCGTGGCAGTTACCCCGCCACCACCACCACCTCAGCAGCAGCCTCCTGAGCCACCAACGCGAAGGAGATCGAACGCACGGATGTCCGTGCGAGGAGGAGTGCATATTAGCACCCCTCAACCATCGAGTGGCAGCCACTACCCGCCGCTCCGAGAAGACCAGCAGATGGGGGGACCTTCAAACCCCAACCCGGAAGTGAACTCTGCACCTGTCATGCCACCACCAATGGGCTTTGACAACTCAATTCCCACGTACGCTGGCCCAGCAGCATATAATCCCTTTAAGTAGCCGGCTCACACCAGCTTCAATTATGCTGAAATCGACCCATACCTAGCGGCGTGGAACTACAATGCTCTTAACCCCGAAGGGCCCTACGGAACTCCTTGGGGAGTTGGATACCCAGCATATGGATACCAACAACAGCCGTCTCTTCGACCTCCACATCAGCCGCAACCGCAGCCGCAAGTACCACGGTTTTCCCCACCAGAACAGGAGGAAATTCTCCAAAGATTGGACCAAGTTGAGCGGGAAGTTCACAGAGATCGCAGGGAACGACAAGGCTTCTTTAAGGGGTTGGCAAGTTTAATAAAAGGGAAGAGCAAGAAAGACCATTGAATCCTTCAATTGTTGGCTGTATTTCCTTGTTTTCAGTTGAGCCCCTGCGTGGGCCTGTTTTTTTCTGTTTTGACCCCTGCATGGGTATATCTTTTTGTATTATGCCCCTGCGTGGGCATGTTTTTCTGTTGACCCCTGCGTGGGTATGGTTGTTGTTTAAGCCCCTGCGTAGGCATGTTATTTTAGTAGAAGTCCCTTTTAGGGCAACATTGTACTTGTTAAATTTTTGGAATGGTTAATTTTAAATCTTCATTTTATTAATTATGTGCATAAAATGTGAAATAAATAAAATAACATTGCCACTAAAAGATCTACCATTATAATAAAATGGCAAAATCTAAAAAGGACAAGACCTAGCCACATGTCACCTTAAGACAGGGCCAAGATGGTAGTTCCTCAATTAGATTCAGATCCTTATTAACCTCTCAATTTAGGGTTGTTCTGCGTTAAATATTAACAAGAATCTTAAAGGTAAAACCTAGCCTAAATGTTGTTACAGACATGGCCAAGATGGTAAAACCTATTCAAAAGATTCAAAACCTTAACATCTGAAAGCATATTAACATGCTTGACAAATGTGATTCGATAAAATCACATAAGTCATTCTCAAACTGGGTTATTCTAAATTCCCTTAATTATATAATCATCCCTTAAGGATGAAGTGCCCACGGGCTATAATTAACGTCCTCTGGGACTAAAGGCAGTGGTAGCCTACAACTCCTTGTCAAGAAAAGGTAATGAACTTTGATTCAAACCTTAATGCCTCGATTTCATAAAACCTGGGCTTATAAATTAAACTCGTCTACGTAACTAGGCCTTTTGTGCTATTACTAACTTATAATTTAGGATTATGATTAAGATCCTGAATAATTATATATTTAGCAAATTAACTAAAATGGTTATTAAAAACCATGGTTAATAAATTGTCAAAAACAATAAGACTGTATAAGCTTCTATATAAACCTTGCCCTTATTTGATTTTATGTAGCAATTAAAGCTACATTGCTAGGTCAGAAGAGGTAAACAGTCATTCGGTGGAAAACCATGAAAATACTAAGATACATGTGACCGGTGCGGAATTGCAAGCATAAGTAGATAATGTTGTTACAAAAGCTATAGAACGGCAAGATAATGAATCTAGCGGGACTCGAAGTAGGACCCTATCCACACCGCACTCCAAGCCTAAGACTCATTCGGAGGCTCATAGTAAGCCACCCTCTAAGAAAGATGAGCCAAAGAAAGATGATGATCGACATTCATCTAATCAAAACAGTGTTCCATAAAAAAGGATAGTGTTTGATGATAAACCACGTACCAACTCCTGTACCTATAAGTACTTTGTTTCCTGCAAACCCCGGGTTTTCACTGGGGAGAAAGGGGCAATTGATTGTATGACCTGGTTGGATGAGATGGACACAGTAGTTGACATCAGCGGTTGTGCTGAGAGGGATGTAGTGAAGTATGTATCCCAATCCTTCAAGGGAGAGGCACTGGCATGGTGGAAGTCTCTCATTCAAGCTGCTGGAAAGATCCCACTCTACAACTTGTCATGGGACCAGTTCGTTGCTCTCATTAAGGAGAATTATTGCCCGCAGCATGAGGTTGAAAGAATTGAATCAGATTTCTTACCGTTGGTGATGAAGAATTTAGATTGTCATGCTTACCTCACCAGTTTCAATACCCTGTCTAGACTGGTTCCGTATCTCGTAACCCCGGAACCCAAAATGATTGCTCGCTTCATTGGGGGGTTTAGCCCCAGAAATCAAAGCCAGTGTTAAGGCGTCCAGACCTGCTACTTTTAGATCAGCCGCTGATCTATCTCTGTCTCTTACATTGGATGCAGTCAGGCTAAGATCGCTAAGAAACACTGATGCTGAGAAAAGGAAGCGTGAGGATGATAACTCACGATGATCAGATAAGAGACATAAGGGAAACAATGACCACAAGAAGGGTTCTGGATCCAAGAAAGATGGTCATCAATCGGGAGATAAGCCCAAATGTAAAATCTGCAAGAAACAACATTTCGGGAAATGTAGATATGAGTCGAAATCCCAGTCACAGCCAAGGGCATGTGGGATTTGCAAGTCTTCTGAGCACAAGACCTTAGACTGTAAGAAAATCAAGGATGCTACGTGCTATAGCTGCAATGAAAAAGGGCATATCAGATCCAACTGCCCAAAACTTGCAAAGAAGACTGAGGATAGGAAGAAGACCAATGCAAGGGTCTTCCGAATGGATGCAAAGGAAGCTGTTCAGGACGACAATGTGATCACAGGTACCTTCCTTATAAATGATGTCTATGCAGGAGTACTTTTTGATTCAGGAGCTGATAAGTCATTTGTAGATAATAAGTTTTGCAAATTGCTGAATTTACCTGTTAAAACCCTAAGTGTGAAATATGAGGTAGAACTAGCTGATGGTACCTTAGAAACCGCGTCAACCGTGTTAGATGGATGTTGCATATCCATTAGGAACCACTCTTTCCCATTGTCCCTACTTCCTTTGAAGTTAGCCGGTTGTGACATAGTTATAGGTATGGATTGGTTATCTCATAACCAAGCCCAGATAGTGTGCAACAAGAAACAAGTGGTGATCAAGACTTCGTCTGGTGAGTTGATAAGTGGTAAAATGAAGGAAAAACGAGAAATATGGAAATATTTGTCCCGTGTACATTATATAATTTTTGTATAGTTTTATTTATTTTTATTTAGTTTTTAGTTTGTATTATTTCATTTTGTGATGGGCCAGGTCCTGGTGCAAATGAAGGAAAAACGAGAAATATGGAAATGACCAGCCAGTTGGGCGGAGTAGAACGCCAGTGACTGAATTAAACTTGTCGCTATTTTCCTTGATTGGGCCGAGCCTACTTATCTCTACTACCCATCATAATTATTGTTATTGATTTGGAGTTGGATGCCCACTTTCGCAAAAGACAAAACCTAGGAGATAGTGGAAGGTGGTTATTGGGCCGCCACTTTTGTTATATGTCTACGTAATAATCAATGGGGCCATGTGAAGTGTTATGTATTGGACCATACATCTGACAAAATTAAATTGGCTGCATAAATTAAATTGGATGGATCCAATGTCTCGGCCCAATCACTATCCGATTCCATGTGGGCCTTCTAAACAGGCCATTTATGTTGGCTGCATATATCATATATCATCAACAAGAGACAAAAAGGGATTTTTGGACATTGGGCTGTGAGAGAGTAAATATTGCACCGACTTTGAAACAGCAACGGCTATTATTTTACTTGGAAAGAAAGTAACTTCATAACATAATATAACATTAAACGCACGGAATCAGCCGAAGACAGCAGAACAATTACGAATTTTGGAGTTCTTGAAGGTGGTTGAAGGCTGTTGAAGCATCTAGAAGCATTCGGAAGGCTAGGAATCATCGGGTAACGATCGGGAGCACTCAGGATCGAAGCATTAGGGTTTATTCTTCCCGTTATCTTCTTTGTTCGTTTGTTTTCAATTGTTTTATGATGAATTCAGATTTGATTACATTGATTATTATGCTTTTGGACATGTTTAGCGGCTAAATTTTATAAACTACCTAGGTTAAGACAATGGTTTAAATAAAGTTTGGATTTTTATTCGGTTTTTGGCGTGGTTTATGGATTTTTCTTGTATTGTAAAAGCTATGGAATTTTAACTTGGAGTATATGCATGCTTGATATTTGTTTTATCACTGTTTATTGCTTCGTATAATCCTTGGTGATGGTCTTTATCACATAATAGGGTTGTGCTAGGGTTCTTGATTTAGGTGAGTGTCTATATCACGTAATAGATCATTAATCCTTTAGGGTGAAAATGCGTAAGTAACCTTTGAAGTAATATTCGGTAATTTAATAAAATCAAGTGTTCTGCTAATCTTGTCGCTGTGAGGCTCGAGGTTATTAATAGGTCTCGGTTTGGTTTATAGCTAGGTCTAAGAGCTGGTCTAGTCCTTAAACATTCCATTGTCTATTAAACCAAGATTAAAATCCGTAGTTGCTTTAGACTTTCGCGCTGTGAGGTAGATCGTCTTATATAGGCACTTTCAAGAAACTAGAGGACTGTGAGGAAATCTAGAAAACCGGTAATCGTAACAGCCTAGGTAGTGCCACAAGAATCGCCTTGAGAGTGTTTGAGGGGCTTAGTGGTGTCTTAATAGGTTTAGTATCCAAAGATCCCGGTTCCATACCACAAAATCATCGAATAGAAATCCATTCTAAGTTAAACTTGCGTCTAGCCTAGGTAGTCTTCATCGCCACTGGTTCAAGTCTTCGTCCAAGTTCGTGTCTAGTTATTTAGCATTATTTTAATATTTTCTTTAGGATTTTTAGAAACCCCCCCCCCCCCCCAATCAATAAACAATTAGTTAAGTTGTGTCAGTCCTAGTCTAAATAGAGTCTTAGCGTAATCCTTAGAGTCTCGTGTGTTCGATACTCAGACTTACTGTAGCTATACTACATTGATCGGTACACTTGCCGGTCGTGTGGTTTAGTTTTAGATCGAGTCTTAGTTTTATAAATTTAAAGCTTAGAGAGTCTAGTTTAGGGTTTAATTTAGTTAAACCACTTTTAGCACATCATGAGCCATTCACCCTTCACGGAGACACCCAGTATGGACTGCCTGAGCAAGTGTCTATGCTCAAGGCATCTAGATGTTTGAAGAAGGGTTGTGTCATTTATATGGCACAGGTAACTATTGATGAGCAGAAACCCAAGATTGAAGTTATTCCAGTCATTTCTGAGTACCCTGAAGTTTTTCCTGAAGAACTACCTGGTTTACCCCCAGATAGGCAAGTAGAGTTCAGAATTGACATCATCCCTGGAGTAGCACCTGTTGCGAGAGCACCTTATAGGTTGGCACCAACAGAGATGAAGGAATTGAGGACACAACTAGATGAATTGCTAGCCAAAGGTTTCATTAGACGTAGTTCGTCTCCTTGGGGAGCGCCAATCCTATTTGTAAAGAAGAAGGACGGATCGATGTGTCTGTGCATCGATTACCGTGAGCTTAATAAGGTTACTATCAAGAATAGGTATCCTTTGCCCAGGATCGACGATCTGTTCAATCAATTGCAAGTGGCAAGCTACTTCTCTAAGATCGACTTGAGGTCAGGCTATCATCAACTGAAGGTTAAAGACGAAGATGTTCACAAGACTGCATTTAGGACTCGTTATGGTCATTACGAGTTCTTAGTAATGCCTTTTGGGCTCACTAGTGCACCTACCGCATTCATGGATCTCATGAATCGTGTCTGCAAGCCTTACTTGGATAAATTTTTCATCGTTTTCATCGATGACATTCTCATCTACTCGAAAAGCCAAGCTGACCATGAGAAACATCTCCGTTGCATTCTTAAGCTACTTCAACAAGAAAAGCTCTATGCCAAATTTTCAAAGTGTGAATTATGGCTTCGAGAAGTCCAATTCCTTGGACATGTTGTTAGTGAGCGTGGTATCCAAGTGGATCCCGCTAAAATTGAAGCTATTATGAACTGGCAAGAGCCAAAGACGCCTACAGAAATTCGCAGCTTTCTAGGACTGGCAGGATACTATAGGCGATTTATTGAAAACTTTTCAAGGATTGTTGCGCCCCTAACTTCGTTGACGCGTAAGAATATTAAGTTTGATTGGGGCCCTAAGCAGCAGGAATCCTTTGACATCCTTAAGCAAAAGTTGAGCAACGCTCCAGTGCTAACGTTGCCTGATGGAATAGAAGAATTCGTGGTATATTGTGATGCATCGCACACAGGTATGGGATGTGTGCTTATGCAGAAAGGCAAAGTTATTGCCTATGCTTCTCGACAGTTAAAGGTGCACGAGAAGAATTAAACCACCCATGACTTGGAGTTGGGTGCTGTTGTATTTGCATTAAAACTATGGAGACATTATTTGTATGGAACCAAATGTGTGATCTACTCTGATCATAAGAGCCTTCAACATTTGTTCAATCAGAAGGACTTAAACCTGAGGCAGCGACGGTGGATGGAAACTTTGAATGATTATGATTGTGAGATTCGATACCATCCAGGCATGGCAAATGTGGTTGCCGATTCCTTAAGTAGAAAGGAAGGAGTAAAGCCCATAACAATCAATGCCAAGAGCATTGAGATAAAGAATAGTTTGAATGAATGGTTGTTAGCTGCACAGAAGGAAGTTGTATTGGAAGCTAACTATCCTGATGAAAAGCTGGGAGTAACTGAAGAACAGTTATCCTATTGCAAGGATGGAATCTTGAGATTAAATGGACTAATATGGGTTCTAGTTTATGGAGGACTTCGGGATGTTATCCTCCAAGAAGCCCATAGTTCAAAATATTATGTTCATCCTGGAGCTGATAAGATGTACCAGGATCTGAAGGCAAACTATTGGTGGATAGGCTTGAAGAAGTCTATAGCTGCTTATGTAGCTAAATGTTTGGCGTGTGCGCAAGTCAAAGCTAAACATCAGAAGCCGTCAGGTTTGCTACAACAGCCTGAACTTCCCACCTGGAAGTGGGAGATGGTGACAATGGATTTCATCACCAAGTTTCCAAAGACAAGGAAAGGAAATGATACTATATGGGTAATAGTAGATAGACTGACTAAGTCAGCACATTTCCTACCCATTAAGGAGACTTATAGCTCCGACATGTTAGCCCAATTGTACGTAGATAAGATTGTATCTCTGCATGGTGTACCAGTGTCAGTAATCTCTGACAGAGATACCAGATAAACATCACATTTTTGGAAAAGTTTCCAACAGTCTTTGGGCACACGCTTAAATTTTAGTACGGCTTACCATCCACAAACAGATGGGCAAAGTGAGCGAATAATCCAAAATTTGGAAGACATGCTGTGCATGTGTGATTGATTTAGATGGTAGTTGGGATAACCACCTGCCATTGATCGAGTTCTCCTATAACAATAGCTACCATACAAGCATTCAGGTTACGCCTTTTGAGGCATTATATGGTAGGAAATGCAGAACGCCTATTTGTTGGGCAGAAGTAGGGGAAACTCAATTATCAGGACCTGACATAGTCTTTGAAATGACGGACAAGATTGTCCAGATTCGTGACCGCCTGAAAGCTGCCAGGGATAGGCAGAAAAGTTATGCTAATAAAAGGCGAAAACCTCTAAAGTTCGAGGTTGGTGATAAGGTTCTGCTTAAAGTATCACCCTGGAAGGGAGTGATACGATTTGGTAAGAAAGGTAAGTTAAGCCCAAGGTATATAGGACCATTCGAGATTATCGAATGTTTAGGGTCAGTGGCTTATAAGTTGAACTTGCCTGAAGAGCTCAGTAGTATTCACAATGTATTCCACATCTGCAATCTGAAGAAATGTCTAGCAGATGAATCGCTAGTCATACCACATACAGATGTGCACATAGATGAGAGCTTAAAATTTGTGGAAAACCTTTGTCGATCGAGGATCGACAGGTTAAGAAGCTTCGAAGGAAGCATGTACCTATCGTAAAGGTCAAATGGGATGCCCGCAGAGGTCCCGAATACATGTGGGAGGTAGAGTCTACCATGAAAGAAAAGTACCCTCAATTGTTCCAGTAAATCTCGAGGTCGAGATTTCTTTTAAGGGGGTGAGGATGTAACACCTCGTAAAAATCATACCCAATAAAATAAGTGTCACACCCCGACCACGTATAACATACAAAACGTGGCGGAAAACGTCGGGGAGTGTTGTAACATAATTAATGTTTCATAACCATGGCATTCAAAGTTGTATTTTATTTATCAACATAAGAGTTACATTGTCTTAAACAGGAAACAAAGAGTACAAAACATAATTAAACTAAGTCTATCTTCGTTTTATGTCTCTAAGGCACAGGTCCGCCCTAGTGTCACGATCATTATCCTAAGCAACAGCTCCTGAAAACACATGTGAAAATAGGTACGTCAGCATAAAAATGCCTGTGAGATACATAGGTTTGTGAAAATAGGATTCATGACTTGTAAGTTTAAGAAAATGTTTAATAAAGTTTAGTCATGAACCTAGTAAATTGATTTGTTTTGTAAATCGTTTGAAAAACAATAAGATCAGATGATATGTATAAGTAAATGTAAGGTTAAATGAATAACCATGTAAGATGAGTTTGTTTGTAAAACAATGTCTCGTGAAAAGTATGTTATTTGTATAAAATGTTATATGTCTTAAATTGAAATGATTTAACTAACGCTACGATATGTAATATTATACAAACACTTATATATAGAAAGTACCTACGACATATCCACCATGTTTGTATCATATTACACACGCCTCGTTACTCAAACCATTTACCCAAACCAACCACCAATGTAAATTGTTCATGTATAAATCACTTGTCAAGTGTTATTGTGTAAACCATATCAAAATGTCCATGTCTAATGAGAATGACCAAATTTGTATATCAATGTCAAAATGTTTATGTTTAATGTAAATCGTATAATGTGTATCAAAAAATATCATGTATGGCATGTGAAATATATCAACTAGACCATAGGTAAAATGCACAAAAACAAGGTATTGAATTAAACATAGTTTAAGTCAAAGTTATGTTCTGTGGAACAAATGCATGCTATACTGATACAAACATCTATACGGTATTGTGAAAATGCATACATCCAAGCCTTGTGACTGTGGTGATAGACCCTTAAACAAATTAAAGGTCTATCTGTGTTATTGTTTATCGAATTCGGTCATTCCTTCCACCCAAACAAACCTAGGGTTCAGGAACGGGAGTTGTCAAGTCCTATGGTACCACTACCTACTAACGAACGGCGTGATCAATGTCAATGAATGTATATTGTCCCATTTGAACAAACCAAATATCATACAAAAATGTAAGCATGTGATGAATAACAAATGTAATGTAATGTAAAACAATGTACTAAATATGCACATAATGGGCATTCATAGCATTAAATGTAATGTAAAACAATGTGCTAAGTATGCACACAATGGGCATACATAGCATGAAATGTAATGTAAAACAATGTACTAAATATGCACACAATGGGCATACATAGCATGAAATGTAATGTAAAACAATGTACTAAGTACGCACACAATGGGCATACATAGCATGAACACAATGAAATCATGTACTATAAGTGTACTATTGAACATAATAAGCATATGATGTGAAAGCAGGAAAGCATGAAAGTAACAAGTAGGCACATGTGTTTCACCCCAAAACAGTTTGGAAAACAGTAAAAGTGGGGTCTATGTACTCACTTGAGATTGCTTAGAAGTCCTAAGATAACCACCAAGCAATGCTAGAGATCACGGAATCAAACGGCACCTAATATAGATAACTATGTTAATGAACCGGACCTATATCGGAGGATCGGATAGAATGAGGGCTCGTACGCCAAATGAGTATGGGAACTCATGTAGTATGGTTTAACAAAGCCTACATACTAAATGAAACCTAACCTAAGTGCTTACGACCCATTACGACCCGTTTAGGTAGCTTATGCTACTTTAACGCGTCGTTTGCGTGAAACGCGTTCGGACCGCTTAACTAGTCCTATGACAAGTAATATATGCCTTAACATGTCTAATATTTTTGTCAACTCAGTTTAGATGTCAAAAGTTACGTTACATATGTTCAAAATGAATTTTGTCGTCAAAGGGGTATTTTGGTAATTTACCTAAGGCATATAAAATACCTATCATACAACTAACTAAACGTCGTGACCATAAGGTATAACCTCGGAAGGTTATTCCCTATATACTATGGTCACCTAATGTGTTTGGTTGGATCCTAAGGATCGACCAAACGGGTCGGGTTCGAAAGTATAAGCGATTGTTTAGATCGCTTACCTTACGACCCTATATAAGCACTAAACTAAAAGTGACGAGCTAAGCATGTTAAAACATGCTTAACTAAGTTTAGAAAACAGGTTTGGTATCAAAACAAACGGTTTTGATACCTAAGAGTAGTTTGGTTACAAAATACGCAAGAATGCGCATTTTGGCCGAAACTATGACTCCTCACTGAGCCTAGATAACGTGGTAATCAGTAGGTATAGTCACTAGGGACTATAACCATCGTGATTACGCTCACGTTATGAAGTTCAACGAACATCGCATTGACCATAAACTGGTCAATGCAGAAAGTTTGACTTTAACGCTAAAACAATAAAAGAACGAAGGAACACTTACAAAGGGTCCCCGAAAGCTAGTCTTGATCCAAGTAGCTCAGGTATGAAACAATGGTTTCAACTTAGAGCTTCTCAAATCAGATTCTTCTGGGTTTTGAAATGAATGGGGTTGGGTATTTATAGAATTCTTCGAACCGTTAAGATCGTTTCTTGAATAACGTGATCGAATCTCATCCGTACAAGTGTTGGAATGTTATGGTAACTCATTTTGCCCCCACCACAAGAGTTTGACATATGGCATTGGCCTTTGGGGGGTTGAAAGTCTGTTAACAAGTGATTTAACAACTTTTTCTGTTCTGAAGGGGCCTCGCGTGACGCCAAGGGGGCTAGGTGTCACGCTAAGGTCCCCCTGATCAGCAACAGTTTCCAAAGTCTCCATTTCAGTCCCCGTTGTGTATTAAGGCTATTTCTGACATGTTTAAGGCTCGTTAAGCCAATGTTATGGCCCTAAAATGATGCCTAAACATTGTGGGCATGAAACATGCTCAAAAATATGCCGGATGTCGGTTCGTTTGGTCGTACGATCGCGATGTTCGCTTAATTACGACGGAATGCGCATATGCGCGAAAAACGATCCAAATTGCGTGATGACTGGATTTTTCTTATACCAAACACTAAAATAAAATATTTTAGTGCTTACATAAATTTTTGGATGTCCGGAGGTATTCAGAATGTAAGTTATGTGCGAAAATGCAACCTTGTGCACTCTTTGACGCTTTTAGTCCCTGAATGACCCAAAAGTTTATTTTAACACACCGAACCCCTCAAATCCTATTTCTTAGCTATATAAAGGATATTTAAGGTGTGTTTAACTTATGGTCATGTTCCGGAATGTTCGTTACAGTTCAAATTGGCATACTTTCGCAGTTTGTCAAGTTTGGTCCCTGTAAGCGAATTAACTTGTTTTTGCCATACCAAAGACTTCAAAACTTATTTCTAAGTTATGTAAAGGTTATTTAAGGTATGTTAAGTATATGTTGATGTTCTGGAGTATTTTTCACATTAAACTGATTACGTTTACGCACCAGTTTGCGTATAACTCTCCAGAAAGCGATATAGAGTTTAAAATTGGACAAAAGTCAAAACATGAAAAATGTAAAACATAACCAAACAAACATTAGGATCAAATAACATTGTTTTATTGATAATTGAATTGTTTACAATGATTTCAGACACATATGTTACAGTCTCCCCTACTTGTGGAAATTTCGTCCCGAAATTTATTTAGAGGAAACTCGTGGGAAAAGATACGGATATTTCGCCTTCATTTGATCTTCGCGTTCCCAAGTAAACTCAGGTCCATGTTTAGCTTCCCAGCGAACCTTGACCAAAGGAATACGCTTGCGTTTGAGCCACTTGACTTCACGTTCCATGATTTCCACTGGCTTCTCAACAAATTTCAGTGTTTTATCAACACGAATTTCGTCAAGTGGTATGTGGAGGTTCTCATCAGCTAAACACCTCTTGAGATTGGACACGTGAAAGGTTGGATGAACATTTCCAAGTTCAGGAGGTAACTCCAGTCTGTAGGCTACCTTACCGATTCTTTCGACGATCTTGAATGGTCCAACTTATCTAGGTGCAAGTTTTCCTTTCTTTCCAAATCTGATCACACCTTTCCAAGGGGAGACCTTAAGTAATACACGATCACCGACTTGAAAATCCAAGGGCTTGCGTTTTGGGTCCGCGTAACTCTTTTGACGGCTTCTAGCTGTCTGAAGGTTATCACGAACTTTCTTAATCTTATCAGTTGTCTCTAAAATGAGGGCAGGTCCAGTAAGCTGAGCCTCGCCGATCTCATTCCAGCAGACGGGTGAACGACATTTTCGACCATAGAGAGCTTTGAAAGGAGCCATTTTGATGCTGGCGTGATAACTGTTGTTGTAGGAGAATTCAATTAACGGAAGGTGTGAATCCCAACTACCACCAAAATCGATCACACAAGCTCTAAGCATATCCTCCATTGTCTGGATTGTTCTTTCAGATTGACCATCCGTTTGCGGATGATAAGCTGTGCTTAGATTAAGTTGGGTCCCCATAGCAGATTGCATGGTTCTCCAAAAATGAGAAGTGAAACGAGCATCTCTGTCAGAAATGATGTTCAAAGGAACACCATGTCGAGCTACAATTTCATCCACATAGATTTTAGCAAGTTTGTGAGTAGGAAAATCCTCACGGATTGGCAAGAAATGCGCTGACTTAGTAATACGATCAACAACTACCCAGATGGCATCATGACCTTTCTTTGTGCGCGGAAGTTTAGTAATGAGATCCATAGTAATGTTTTCCCATTTCCAAACTGGTATCTCTGGTTGCACCAATAAACCAGAAGGACGCTGATGTTCAGCCTTAACCTTAAGACAAGTAAGGCATTTTGATACGTATAAGGCAATGTCTTTCTTCATACCAGGCCACCAATACTGAATACGAAGGTCCTTATACATCTTATCCGAACCAGGATGAACCGAATAACGAGACTTATGGGCTTCATCCATAAGCAAGGTGCGAAGGTTATCTTGGCTTGGGACCCGCAAACGGTCCATGAAGTAATACGATCCATAGTCCTTCAGTTCTAGATCAGGTGTTATGTTATAGGGAAATTCCTTATCCATCAAACCTTGTGAAACACAAGACTGTTGAGCCTGATAAATGCGTGCCTGGATATCGGATCGAGCTTGGATAACAGATTGAACACGAACACAATGAAGCTTAGTACGTTCCTTATGACTCAATGCATCGGCTACGACATTCGCCTTACCAGGATGGTAGCGAATTTCGCAGTCATAGTCGTTTAGAAGCTCGACCCAACGTCGTTGCCTCATGTTGAGTTCTTTCTGATTGAAGATATGTTGAAGACTTTTGTGGTCCGTGAAAACCACACATTTTGTTCCATACAAATAGTGTCTCCAGATCTTAAGAGCGAAGACAACTGCACCTAACTCAAGATCATGAGTGGTGTAGTTTTTCTCGTGTATCTTCAACTGCCTCGATGCATATGCTATGACTTTGTTCCTTTGCATCAGAACACAGCCAAGACCCAATTTAGATGCATCACAATAAACGACGAAATCATCATTGGCCTCAGGCAAAGTCAGAACAGGCGTGTCGCAAAGTTTTTATTTCAAGTTTTGAAAAGCTTCCTCTTGTTTGAATCCCCAATCAAAGGGCTTGTTCTTCTGAGTTAGAGCAGTTAGAGGAACTGCAATCTTCGAGAAGTTTTCAATGAAGCGGCGGTAATAACCCGCAAGTCCAAGAAAAGAACGAACCTCAGTAGGAGTAGTAGGCGTATCCCAATCCTTAATCGCACTGATCGTGGAGGGATCTACATGAATACCTTGTTCGTTGACTATATGTCCTAAAAATTGAACTTCTTTAAGCCAGAATTCACACTTGGAGAATTTGGCAAAAATTTGCTCTTTCTTTAGGAGTTCCAGAGTAAGACGAAGATGTTGCTCATGATCAGCTCGCGTCTTAGAGTATATCAAGTTGTCGTCAATAAAAACAATGACGAACTGATCCAAATAAGGCTTGCAGACCCTATTCATTAAGTCCATAAAAATAGCAGGAGCATTAGTCAAACCGAATGGCATGACTGTGAACTCATAATGCCCATAACGAGTGAGGAACGCTGTCTTGGAAATATCATCTTCATGCACGCGAAGATGGTGATATCCAGATCGCAGATCAATCTTTGAAAAATAAGAAGCGCCCTGTAACTGATCAAAGAGATCATCGATTCGAGGTAGGGGATATCGATTCTTGATGGTGAGCTTGTTAAGCTCACGATAATCGATACACATCCTAAAAGATCCATCCTTTTTCTTGACAAAAAGAACGGGAGCACCCCAAGGTGAAAAGCTAGGACGGATAAAACCTTTGTCAGAGAGCTCTTGAAGCTGCTTAGACAACTCTTGCATCTCAGACGGTGCAAGACGATATGGAGCTCTGGCAATGGGGTTTGCACCAGGTACGAGATCAATACGGAACTCGACTTGGCGTGCTGGAGGTAGACCAGGTAAATCTTCAGGAAATACTTAAGGATAATCCCGAACAACAGGAATATCTTGAATAGATTTACCTTTGCCTTTATCTGCTGTGACATGTGCCAAGAAGGCCACATAATTCTTTCATAGATACTTCCGAGCCTTAAAGCAAGACATGAGTTTGAGACCACCAGCAGGTTTTTCACCATGAACTTGTAGGATCTCGCATGTCAAAAGTGGCACACGAACAATCTTCTCAAAACAAACTACCTCTGCGCGATGCTTGGATAACCAATCCATACCTACTATAACGTCGAAGCTTCCAAGTTGCATAGGCGTGAGGTTAATAGGAAAAAGATGGTCGTTGAGGTTCAACTGGCAGTTGCGAAGAACAGAATCAAGAACAATGGGTTCACCATTAGCAACCTCTACTGTCAAAGGTTTACCTAGTTTCGTTCTAGACACGCGAAGCAATGGCTCAAAAGATAATGACACAAAACTCTTATCGGCACCCGAATCAAAAAGAATAGATGCAGGCTGATTATTAATAAAGAACATACCGTTCACCACTTCATTGTCTGCTTGTGCCTCTTGTGCATTCATGTTGAAGACTCGACCTCGAGCCTGAGCCTGATTCTGATTTGCATTCACCAATCTTGGGCACTGGTTACGGTAGTAGGTCAGATCCCCACAATTGTAATAAGAACCTGGCGGGTAGTGTGGTCGTGCGGCTTGACCCTGTTGCTGAGCAGGAGGCTGAGCAACTCGTTGAGCCGGGTTCTGAACTGCCTGATTCTGAGCAAAACGACAAACATCATCAAGATGACCCGACTTCCCACAGTTAGTACAGAAACGGCACGGAAGTTGCGGCTGATGGTGTCTGTTGCATCTATTGCACAAAGGTGCATTTCCTACATAAGTCTTCTTTGCTGGAGGCTGTGCGGGTTGGTTGGGAGTTGCCTGGTTAACTTGGGCAGTGACAGCAAAATTTTGGGAAGCCTTTCGCTTCCTAGACCCTTTTGAGGAACCAGAATCCATTTCCTTCTTGTTCTGACCTTTCTTGCTATCTTCTTTACCACATGCCTGCTTCTTACCCTTGTCACCCTTTTTGTGCAGTTTTCCCTTTCGAACCTGCGACTCAGTCAATGTCGCTACTAACTCGATTGCCTGACGGGGTGTGGTAGGGTTACTACCAGTAATGATGTCTTGTACTGAGTCAGATAGACCATCGATGTACCTTTCAATAGCCATGTCGAGTGGGGTAACCATTGTTGGGCAAAGCAGACTCAACTCCTCAAACCTATCAATATACGCCCGATGCTCACCACTATCTTGCTTCAAATCATCAAACTCTCTCTCCAAAGCTCGCTGTTCATGACGAGGACACAACTCCCTCATCATAAGAGCTCTAAGTTCAGCCCATGTCTATGCTAGAGCAACTTCTGCACCACGATCTCTCATAACCCCGTTCCACCATGTAAGAGCCCTCTTCTGAAACACACTCGAAGAAAACTCGACCTTGCGATTGTCAGGACACTGCACGTGATGGAAAGTATTCTCAATGCTCTCGAACCATTGAAGAAGCCCAGTCGCTCCCTCAGAACCACTAAACTTGAGTGGTTTAGCCGAGTTAAAATCCTTGAATTTGCATGGAGCATTGTTGTTGTTGGCTTGGTTCCATTGAGCAAAGAGGTTTGGGAATTGAGCATCCATTTGCTGCGCAATAATTTCTGCCAGTTCGGCAGTCGCTATCTGGTTTTCACGTCGAGGAGGCATTCTAAAAGAGGAAAAAATGAAAGGAAACGAGTGAGATGATTGGATGAAGAGAATGAGATGAATCAAAATCAACAAAAGCAAAGATGATGGTCATCCGTCCGCATCGCAAAGCAAAAAAAAACGACACGCAGTGACTTATCAAAGTAAATGGGTCAAAAATAATGTATCGCGAAGACATGCTAGCCTATAAGTGAACACTCACCCCAAGAGTTCCCAGGAATGAGTGACTGGTCCGATTATGTGGATTTGTACGAACACTCTAGCCTTAGACAGAAAACCCAGGGTACAGGCATTCACTCTTCCAGTTTGCACGTGTTCACACTATTTAGAACCCAAAACTTAGACGAGATTTTGAAAATTTGAAAGGCACAAGGCCAAAAATCAAACTGGAAGGGTTCAAAACCTTACAACAGAGGGTTCAAAACCTAGTAATCAATCATCCAGAAACAGATGATTAATTTTCAAAGCGGATTCGAACTCAATGTTCCCATTGTGGTTATCACCTAAGGATAGGTGAAGTGCATGTTTTAAAATCTAAACACAAGATAACTTGTGTTGGGGTCCTAGAAAGGTCAAAGCATTACTAATAACCTAATTCCCTATAACCATTGGCTCTGATACCAACTTTTCTGTCACACCCCGACCACGTATAACATACAAAACGTGGCGGAAAACGTCGGGGAGTGTTGTAACAGAATTTATTGATTCATAACAATGGCATTCAAAGTTGTATTTTATTTATCAACATAAGAGTTACATTGTCTTAAACAGGAAACAAAGAGTACAAAACATAATTAAACTAAGTCTATCTTCGTTTTATGTCTCTAAGGCACAGGTCCGCCCAAGTGTCACGATCATTGTCCTAAGCAACAGCTCCTGAAAACACATGTGAAAATAGGTAAGTCAGCATAAAAATGCCTGTGAGATACATAGGTTTTGTGAAAATAGGATTCATAACTTGTAAGTTTAAGAAAATGTTTAATAAAGTTTAGTCATGAACCTAGTAAATTGATTTGTTTTGTAAATCGTTTGAAAAACAATAAGATCAGATGATATGTATAAGTAAATGTAAGGTTAAATGAATAACCATATCAGATGAGTTTGTTTGTAAAACAATGTCTCGTGAAAAGTATGTTATTTGTATAAAATGTTATATGTCTTAAATTGAAATGATTTAAATAACGCTACGATATGTAATATTATACAAACACTTATATATAGAAAGTACCTACCGCGTATCCACCATGTTTGTATCATATTACACACGCCTCGTTACTCAAACCATTTACCCAAACCAACCACCAATGTAAATTGTTCATGTATAAATCACTTGTCAAGTGTTATTGTGTAAACCATATCAAAATGTCCATGTCTAATGTGAATGACCAAATGTGTATATCAATGTCAAAATGTTTTTGTTTAATGTAAATCGTATAATGTGTATCCAAAAATATCATGTATGGCATGTCAAATATATCAACTAAACCATAGGTAAAATGCACAAAAACAAGGTATTGAATTAAACATAGTTTAAGTCAAAGTTATGTTATGTGGAACAAATGCATGCTATACTGATACAAACATCTATGCGGTATTGTGAAAATGCATACATCCAAGCCGTGTGACTGTGGTGATAGACCCTTAAACAAATTAAAGGTCTATCTGTGTTATTGTTTATCGAATTCGGTCATTCCTTCCACCCAAACAAACCTAGGGTTCAGGAACGGGAGTTGTCAAATCCTATGGTACTACTACCTACTAACGAACGGCGTGATCAATGTTAATGAATGTATTTTGTCCCATTTGAACAAACCAAATGTCATACCAAACTGTAAGCATGTGATGAATAACAAATGTAATGTAAAACAACGTACTAAATATGCACACAATGGGCATTCATAGCATGAAATGTAATGTAAAACAATGTACTAAGTATGCACACAATGGGCATACATAGCATGAAATGTAATGTAAAACAATGTACTAAGTACGCACACAATAGGCATACATAGCATGAACACAATGAAATCATGTACTATAAGTGTACTATTGAACATAAGAAGCATATGATGTGAAAGCAGGAAAGCATGAAAGTAACAAGTAGGCACATGTGTTTCACCCCAAAACAGTTTGGAAAACAGTAAAAGAGGGGTCTATGTACTCACTTGAGATTGCTCAGAAGTCCTAAGATAACCACCAAGCAATGCTAGAGATCACGGAATCAAACGACACCCAATATAGGTAACTATATTAATGAACCGGACCTATATCGGAGGATCGGATAGAATGAGGGCTCATAAACCAAATGAGTATGGGAACTCATGTAGTATGGTTTAACAAAGCCTACATAGTAAATGAAACCTAACCTAAGTGCTTACGACCCATTACGACCCGTTTAGGTAGCTTATGCTACTTTAACGCGTCGTTCGCGTGAAACGCGTTCGGACCGCTTAACTAGTCCTATGACAAGTAATATATTCCTTAACATGTCTAATATTGTTGTCAACTCAGTTTAGATGTCAAAAGTTACGTTACATATGTTCAAAATGAATTTTGGCGTCAAAGGGGTATTTTGGTAATTTACCTAAGGCATATAAACTACCTATCATACAACTAACTAAACGCCGTGACCATAAGGTATAACCTTGGAAGGTTATTCCCTATATACTATGGTCACCAAATGTGTTTGGTCGGATCCTAAGAATCGACCAAACGGGTCGGGTTCGAAAGTATTAGCGATTGTTTAGATCGCTTACCTTACGACCCTATATAAGCACTAAACTAAAAGTGACGAACTAAGCATGTTAAAACATGCTTAACTAAGTTTAGAAAACAGGTTTGGTATCAAAACAAACGGTTTTGATACCTAAGAGTAGTTTGGTTACAAAATACGCAAGAATGCGCATTTTGGCCGAAACTACGACTCGTCACTGAGCCTAGATAACGTGGTAATCAGTAGGTATAGTCACTAGGGACTATAACCATCGTGATTACGCTCACATTATGAAGTTCAACGAACTTTGCATTGACCATAAACTGGTAATGCAGAAAGTCAAACAAAGTTTGACTTTAACGCTAAAACAATAAAAGAACGAAGGAACACTTACAAAGGGTCCCCGAAAGCTAATCTTGATCCAAGTAGCTCAGGTATGAAACAATGGTTTCAACTTAGAGCTTCTCAAATCAGAGTCTTGTGGGTTTTGAAATGAATGGGGTTGGGTATTTATAGAATTCTTCGAACTGTTAAGATCGTTTCTTGAATAACGTGATCGAATCTCATCCGTACAAGTGTTGGAATGTTATGGTAACTCATTTTGCCCCCACCACAAGAGTTTGACATGTGGCATTGGCCTATGGGGGGTTGAAAGGCTGTTAACAAGTGATTAAACAACTTTTTCTGTTCTGAAGGGGCCTCGCGTGACGCCAAGGGGGCTAGGTGTCACGCTAAGGTCCCCCTGATCAGCAACAGTTTCCAAAGTCTCCATTTCAGTCCCCGTTGTGTATTAAGGCTATTTCCGACATGTTTAAGGCTCGTTAAGCCAATGTTAAGGCCCTAAAATGATACCTAAACATTTTGGGCATGAAACATGCTCAAAAATATGCCGGATGTCGGTTCATTTGGTCGTACGATCGCGATGTTCGCTTAATTACGACGGAATGCGCATATGCGCGAAAAACGATCCAAATTGCGTGACGAATGGATATTTCTTATGCCAAACACTAAAATAAAATATTTTAGTGCTTACATAAATTTTTGGATGTCCGGAGGTATTCAGAACGTAAGTTATGAGTGAAAATGCAAACTTGTGCACTTTTTGATGCTTTTAGTCCCTGAATGACCCAAAAGTTTATTTTAACACACCGAACCCCTCAAAGCCTATTTCTAAGCTATATAAAGGATATTTAAGGTGTGTTTAACTTATGGTCATGTTCCGGAATGTTCGTTACAGTTCAAATTGGCATACTTTCGTAGTTTGTCAAGTTTGGTCCCTGTAAGAGAATTAACTTGTTTTTGCCATACCAAAGCCTTCAAAACTTATTTCTAAGTTATGTAAAGGTTATTTAAGGTATGTTAAGTATATGTTGATGTTCCGAAGTATTTGTCGCATTAAACTGATTATGTTTACGCACCAGTTTGCGTATAACTCTCCAGAAAGAGATATAGAGTTTAAAATTGGACAAAAGTCAAAACATGAAAAATGTAACACATAACCAAACAAACATTGGGATCAAATAACATTGTTTTATTGATAATTGAATTGTTTACAATGATTTCAGACACAGATGTTACAATAAGGACACCTGTCATGTAATACAAACTTGTTATGAAAAACAGATCCAGATAGAGATGTACGGTAGGATTTAAAAGCGTCGATATGTTAATTTATACCTCTGAATGGCCTATTAATAAATCCCTAACCATGATATACTTAATCAACATCTAAATGATGTAAATAAATCTGGTTGTCCTAAATAATAAATTGATTATAACCTAAAACATGGATCCAATGTGAATTCTCGGTATTTTCGACATTTTTAAAACCTCCCACAAGATCCAAAATGTGTAAGTGCATGCAAAGCATGCAAAGTCTGAGCACTTGGTCCCTCTACTGAAAAGGAAAGCATAAGATTCGGACTTGTAAGAAATGCATGGTCAAAGCTTGGAAGTTTGCAAATTTGTGGATTCTGGTCATCGGTTACGGACCGTATGGCCTTAGGCTTACAGTCCGCAAGCCCAGCAACTGGGCAATTTAAGCGAGGCTGGGTTACGGACCACATCCGTTTAAGCATACGGTCCGCAAGAGGAGCATACGGACCGGAAGGACTTTTGCTTACGGTCCGTAAGCCAGTCGCTGGCAGCAGAAATTGGACAGCTGCCTGTTAAACAAGTTACGCCGCCTTATAAGAGTGGTATTCGAAAATCAGGGGCCCTATAACTGGTTTTTAGCATCATAGGGACACCTGGGAACATCTTACAACAATTGTAGACTGATTTGGAGTGATCTTGATGCATCAAAGTTGCTATTTAAGAGAACTTCTTGTTGCAACATTTGGTCTTTCATTTCCAACTCACTTCAAGCTGGTCTCTGGAGCTCCTCTGGTCAGCAAGCAAGTTCCCTTAAGTTTCAAGTCATACTTAGAACCTTTGTAACTGTCCTTAATCCTTTTTAATTCTGTTTAGCTTAGTTAATTAGCTAAAAGTCAAACCGTCGTAATTAAGGTTTGACTTCGAGATTAATCAATAATTGTCCAGTCAAATCTCGAATTAAAAGTACCTATAAGTTGGTATTTATGTGGGCAATAAACCCTTAAAGGGGTACTCTCTGATTCCCACTCTAACTAGGTCAATTGTCGGGTCAAAGTTAACTTTAAAAAGTCAACAGAAAGCTTAATATCAAATTAATGCATAATTAGCAATGTAGAAGCTATGCAACCTGTTTTATCATTAATATAACTTAGTAATTAATGTAAGAACATGTCTAAACATGTTCAACCCGACAATTTTCAGTTTAGGCTCGGTTCGGAACCGAAAGTCACATAGTTTGACTTTCGCTTTGACCTTCAGTTCTGACCCAATGTAGCATGTTTTAGAAATGCCTTAGAGCCTTATTTGGACCGGGTTTCATATTAGTATAACCCTCTGTGATTATACAACTTGGTCCAATAGTTATCCGATTCATATGCAAGTTTCCATTAAATGCTTAAATGTTGACTATTATGCCCATATGACCTTAAAACATGAATTCTGAAAATGTAAAAGAATAAAAACCTTAGTTACTGATTATTAGACTTGTCCCTAAAGTTTGACATCAATTTGAGGTCTAGATTCGGAGTTATGCTCATTAGCGTAATTAGAAAGCTTTTTAGTAATTAAATGGCGTAATTAGCATATAGCCCATCTAAACCCGATTTTTGATACCAAAATTTTTACCCACTGATATAAAATAATATTTTGGGATTTTTGGAGATTTTTATTTATTTTTAGGCTAAACATAACCTAGAGTTCTAAGCTTATTTCGGTTGTTGCCGGTTTTACCCTTTTAGGCTATAAAATGAGTTTTACAAATTATTTTGACCCCAAACCTTTTGCTACTGATTCTAAATGATAAATATAATATTTTAAGCCTTCTGGAAATATAAAAATATCAGCTTTCCTTTAAAAACCTGGAAATAGCTCAAAATCGCCTTTTTAAGCATTTTTAACACCTAGTATGTATTAAAACTATTTTAAACATGTAAGGTTTGATACCTACTGATATTCTAAGTAAATTATTATATTTTAACAGTAAGCAAAAGTTTTAAACTCAGGTTTCCCGTTTTGACCTTTTTAGCCTAAGTGAAATTACCAAAATGCCCCTGCGGTGCATAGTAGGGTTAGAAATGATAAATTTCACATATAGGTTATACCCTACTGATATAACTTAGTAAATTAAGTATTTTTACTGATTACATCAGACCCGAAATTCAGAATTATATTTAAACTCTCTTATAACCTTTAAAATGACCAAAATGCCCTTACGGGGCATAGTTTGGGTTTAAATCCATTTTGGGCATAATAGAAGATATCTTACTGATGTCTCAACATATTTAAGGCATATTTACTTAGGAAACCTGTATATGACTCATATGGTTACCCGTCACGCATTATTCGCGTTCGGTACTGTTTATGTAACTAGTTTGCATAGATTAGCCGAAACGGGTCAAACCTTATCATTTTTATCTCAAAATCCAGAATGTGTTTAGTTTACCCATATTATACAAATCTTCAAACTTTTCGGGTCTAAATCACATTCTATTCCGGTCTTGGCTTAATCGTGCGTTTGAACCGTATCTTCCTTTAAAACTAACCGGTCTAAGTTTAGGCTTAATTAAAGACCCGTTAGAAATCTAATAGGTTATTAAAAACCTTTGTTCCAGAATAGGAGACCCGGTAAAAGCTACACGCACTTGCTATTTGTGATTTATACTTGCAAAGGTAAATACTTTTAACTTATTTTCCCTTATACGGGCTTGTGGTACGTTATATAAAATACCGCTTGGTCGGGCATTGAATCTTTAATTGTATGAAGGTTAAATCATTGAAATGTTCCGTTTGAAAATGTTTGTTTGCTTAAAGCCTTTGGGGGGTTAATGACCATGTCCCGGATATCCTTGGCATCATTCAAAGAAATGGCCACGACCTTAACACACGGGTATAGGCGTACACCAGTTAGTGTATTTATAAAAAATAAGGTATAATCGCTGGTTTCGGGAATAACCCACCGCGGGACTATATCATGTGGTGTGTCAATTAATCTTTAACCCGGTATTCAATCCGGGCTACTGAACGTAATAGAAACATATAATCCTCTTACAAGATTATATATATAAATAATTATCCCAAGTTATAAAAGTTTTGTGCCACATGCATTCAAATCAATTTTTGTAAACCTTTTCAAAATGAGTCAGTTAATTGTATTTACCAGTGTAAACTGATGTATTTTCCCAAAAAGATTAACTGCAGGTACTAAGTGTAATTGGCTGGCCTCTCCTTAGCATCATTAAGAGTCTCGCAAGCTTGGATACATTAAGTCTGATGAACTGTGTTTTCCTTTTTATTTGATCCGTCTGTGGATCTGTTTCAACTACATTGTGATACTTATTATTACAATTTTATTCAGTTGAAATAAATCTATCTTTTGCTTCCGCTGTGCATTTAAAATTGTGTTGTTTGACTATGATGATATCAACTACGTCACGATACTCCCCACCGGGCCCACCGGTAATACGTGAAAATATCGGGGTGTGACAACACATCTTTTGCATACGTGGCCCAAGTCCACAACCCACTCTAAGGAGCCACACACTCTAAGGTGGTGGAGTGTGTGTGCGGCATCCTCAATCAGGTATAAAAGGGAATGAATGCAAAACCCTAGAATGATTTGTCAAATCATTGTGACGGCTGAACATTCTTTTGGCAGCAAACATTCCTTCTCTCTCTAACTATCTCTTCCTCTAGAAACCCTAGAACAATACCTTATTTTCTCCTCCTTCAAACACCTTTGGCGCATCATCATCAACATCAGCCTAGTCATTTCAGGAAGATATTCTTGTTGAAGACCTCTTCTTTTCCACACACTCGCACACTACCTAATCAATTACATTCAGGTTAGTTGACTGACATTTGATTGTTGTATGTAATAATGTTGAACTTGCTGAATGATGGGTTTGAATGAGCTTAAGCTGATTTATGTTCGTATGATGGTGTTTCTGTATAATGATCATGAATGTGATACTATCATTCACAATAACATGTTAATGTTTGACAAGATAAGATTAGCGATTTATTATGCTATCAAAGCTTAGAACTTTATGAATATTGGGGATGATTCTCGTTTGAAATCTGTTTATAAGGTCTGATAGAAGTTATGATGATTGTGATAAAATGCAAAGATCGATCTGATTTAGGTGCATAAATGTTTAGGCCGGATTAGATGAATAATGGACATTTTGATGATTATTTTGATAAAATGAAATAAGAATCTATTCTTGGAAATTGTGTGTTGATTGAGAATGACTGTGATAATTTATGTTATGATGAATATGATAGGAGGGATGTATAAAGTCTCTGTTTAATCCATTTGAGCATAGAAACATAATTGTTTTACTAGTTTGGATAAGAAATACCGCACACCCTGGAACCTACAACTAGGACTGCGGGTGGAACAAACCAGTGGAGCAGGTCGTACATTGCTAAAAACCGAACACTCCTATGATACAACCCTGAAATGCACATCGTACCGCTGGGTGATGCATGGTCGCACACCCTCATGACCGCACACCATCACTGTACAAGTAACTGAAGTGCGTGGTACAACAAGTGAGTACATGACGGCATACTTCCTTTGGGCCATTCAACTATTCGGCCACACACCCATTAATGGACTGTATGTAAAGCGGACCGCACACTTAACAATAGGTCGCACACTCCATTGGGCTGATAACCTGTTGGACCGCACAACTAGTATAAATAATGGACTGATGCATTACTGTTCACGTGAATTACTTGCATAACAAAAACCTGACTAGTATTGGTAACCATAATAGGACGTCGTTGACCAACTGTTTAAACATGTAAACTATCAGCCGAGCAAAACAAGGTGAGTTCACACACTAAAAGCATGCGTCCTGGGGCAACACTGACGAACAACTATCCTTGGGAAGGATACTTTTAAACTACAATTCCCGGGGGAATACAATTGAATACTATTTATAAATCATAACTTAGCAAACTAAATGAAACTTTATCATTAAGTCCCCACTTACAATACCGATTAATAGTCGGGGGTGAATGGGATATTACTTGATAGCGCTATTAGGTTTAACAAACCTCACACCGTGACCGGGGGAATCGGGCATGAACTATTATGCCTTGCAACTTAGTTAATGATGATAGACCCTGACTTGGGGCACAACAACTTAACAGTCACCAGTATTCGGTATCATGCAGTTTAGTAAGCTTACGGATGGGGTAGCTCCCCATAACATGATTATAAATAAAGGATTGAACAACTTACGTTTTTGGAACTAAAACTCGACAACTCGTGAACTCGCCAACTTTATGTTGACACCCTACTGCATGCTTTGCAGGTACTCCGTAATGGATTAACAGCTTGCAGCTAGGGAGTGTAGTGGTCGCTTTAACCCGTGTTGGGTTTCTTTAATAATTATGGACTTTGAAAGTGATGTTTTAAAACTGTTGATCTTATGCTTCCGCTGTTAACTTTGAATTGTTACTTTTAAACCACGACTTAGAACTTTAGTCACTATTCGTATTGGGTGTAATGAAAACTGTCTTGTTACTATATTGTTCAATATAATTGGTGGGTGGACCCTAGTCAGTCATACTTCTCGAGGTAGTACTTCTCACGCGGAAATTGAGGGTGTGACATCACCAACAGTTCTCTCATCCTATATATAGTTCTTAACCTGAAAGCCAAAAGGCATAAGAACTAAGAGAGAACACCTGGTGAGGGGAGTACATTTTGTACTATCTGATTGTATTGTAAGAATTTGAATTGGATTAAATCATCATGCAATCAGTCCCAAATCCAATTGTGTTGATGATGTTGTGTTTGTATTAACTATCTAGATTGAATTTCCATCCTGTTCTACTATTTAATCAAACACACACATTTCACACTCTCAGATCCAATAAAAACTCCTGGAAGGATTCCAACACTTTCGTAATCCAGTTTTTCTGTTCTTGTGTTGACTTGTTGACTTTGTTGACCCACACTTTTACATTGCAACACATTGTACTTGTCTTCATGTTTATTTGATGCAGAAGTTCTATTCCAATAGTTTGGGTGGTTGTTTGGGAAGTCTTCAAGGGGGAAACTTCTAGACTATGAATGTACTTCAGCTTATTCAAACAGGCAGGGAAGATGGTTCCCTTGAGTTTTCTCTTTCATCATCAGCAGATCTTACATAACTCAACACTTTCGAATTTAAAATCGCAGGGGCGTAGCCTATGCCTGCCTGGGCGTAGTGATACGAACCAATCGGTTGATAGATAAATAACACGTTGAGTGGGTCAAACTCAAAAGAAAATAGCAAGAAACAATAGTAGAAATAAGATACGGAGGTTTTGCTATAGTTTTCTCATATCCTTCGTAATGCAAAAGAGTACAATATAAATAAGACAACATGTACGTGGCCAACCTTAAAAGTAGCACTAGACTAGGTAGTGGGAATCCCCACCTCCTTTAATTAAGGAACACATAAAAGACTTGGTAAAATAAACAAAAGAGAAGTTGGAGGAATGAACTGCAATTCCCACGTGCATTTGCATGACTCCGTTCAAGCTACGCACCTAACAATCTACCCCGCTCGAATTCACCTTGTCCTCAAGGTGAATCTGGAAAAACTTGGTGTTGTTCCATTGCGGCCGCCACTCCATTCGTCCCGTATCATTTGGAGCAGTCTTAACTAAGCGCCATGGGGGCGCTACTCGCGTTTCACAGTGACAACTTCATCAGCTTCATCCCTTACAAAACCATAGCAAATGAATAGGATTGAGAGACTTTTGCTTGTGTGTTCCACATGCATTTGCCTGGGACCTTGACTTGGGCACCACATCTCAATTGACTTCAAGTTAGAAATGGATTTGAAGAGGGCACTGCCTTCTTGAATTCGTGATGGTGGTATGAGAATTCTCATGTGTATACATTGACACCTTGAGTTGGGCATCACATCTCGGATATCAAGTGAAACATGTGTAGAGTGGACCATTGAGGGCGATGGTTTTGATGATGGTGCTTGTTTTTGTGTGGGCGTTTCTATGGTTGTTGATATGGGTTTTCGTGAAAAGATTGGTGCAAGTTTTGGTGCTAATGGGATGGTTGAACGAGTCTGTTTCGGTGGTTGTGGGACAAGAGGTGGAACACGTGGTGCAGTGACAAAAATGGTTGGTGGAGATGGTAGTGTGAATGTAACGGTTGGTGGGGGTGAGTTAGTAGCGGCAACGGGTGACGGGGCTAGCGGTTGTAACCGAGTTCGGTTCTTGAGAAAATCAATTATCTTAACAATCATCGACTCTATTCGATTCAACGACTCATTCCATTTATTCGATTCAACGACTCGTTCCATTCTTGAGCGTCCATATGAGTGGATCAAGACCGCTCTGATACCAATTGATACGAACCAATCGGTTGATAGATAAATAACCTGTTAAGTTGGTCAAACTCAAAATAAAATAGCAAGAAACAATAGTAGAAATTAGATACAGAAGTTTTGCTATAATTTTCTCATATCCTTCGTAATGCAAAAGAGTACAATATAAATAAGAAAACATGTACGTGTCCAACCTTAAAAGTAGCGCTAGACTAGGTAGTTGGAATCCCCATCTCTTTTAATTAAGGAACACATAAAAGACTTGGTAAAATAAACAAAAGAGACGTTGGAGGAATGAACTACAATTCCCACGTGCATTTGCATGACTCCATTCAAGCTAGGAACGTAACACGTAGCCTACACCTAACAACACATTTCTATACTGATTTCACTTTCTTGCTAGCTCATTCACTCATTTTCGATTCCGTCTTTTGATATCGTTTCACCTTTTACCTAAGAACCATTAAAGACCATCAAAAGTAACAATATTCCATGTGGAACAATAATCAGAACCATTCAATTACCCATTTTAAACATGTAAAACTAACCGATCCGTCAGAGAGAATGTCAAAAGCCGCCTACGGCCTGCCAAGACCATATAATTCTGTAATTTTTGTGATATTAAACAACTATTTTGTTCACGAAGAAATCGGAATTAAAATCTAACACTAATTTGGTAACTAAGAAAATGTATTGTAGGGGCAGAGTTTTATACTTAGTGATTCGAGAAGAAAGAGGGTAACAACAACTGTAGAACACAAATATCACATAAAACGACTCGAATACCCTTCTTTGCATAAATTGAAGGCTACATATGAAATAAATGGCAATTAGTACTAATTAAAACCAAATCCTTGATGTGATAATATGATGGCCAGAAAGTGTCCCATGGTGCCAGTGAGTTGAGCTGTGACTCAATTGACATTGGAGGGGGAGTGAATATTTGAATTTGCGGCCTAAGGTCTCAAGTTCAAATTGTATCCCAATCGGGTTTTATCGTAGTGGACTTTCGATGGTGGGTTTCTCTGAAACTGGTGATGGTGGGCTCGAGTTATGCAGCGTTGTCTGTTGGGTTAATCGGGTTCGTTTACGGGTCACGCGAATCGCAGGTCGCGGGTTCAATTCGGGTCACCGGTTACGGGTAAAAAGAGAAACTAAATCAAGGGTAAAAGGGTCATTATTTGGATTACTTTATGGCTTTCTCTACAAGTTGGAAAAATAAAGAAATGGTCAGATTTGACCGAGATCAGGGGTAACGATGTTGACCGAATTTGATGCATGTGGACGTGGATGGAAATGAACGTGGAGTTATATGATTTTGCATGTTTTTTTTTAATTATAAATAGTGGTAGGTTTCTTTGTTTCTTTTGTACCCTTTCATTGAATAAACACCAAGTTTTTCATTCTCTCCAGTTTTCTTTCTTTCACACACAAACATATCACAGATCGTAAGTTGTGAGAGTGTTTAGTGAGGGACCTGAACCAACATTTGGTATCAGAGCCTGGGGCTCGTCGAGAAGCGGGTTTGAAGATCGGAGGAAGCCTCCGCCGCCGGCGGGTGTGTCGGTCGGTGGAGGGCAGGCGTAGAAGAAGGTTCGAGACGACAGGTGGCTGTTTTCGGATCGTTTAACAGCAGAAGACGGACGTGTTAAGGTGTTTCGGTCGGTCGTTGTTGTGGTAGACGTACCGGTTATGACGACGGGGGGTGACCGGTGATAAACACTTGTGTTCGGTGGCTGTTCGGGACTGTGTTGCAGCGTTAGACGAAGACGTTATGGTGTTCGGGTCAACCGTTGTTGCGGGTAAGAACCGGTTGAGATGACGGGGTGACCGTGATGAACATCGATGTTCGTGGCTGTTAAGATACTAGGCTGTTCGGTTGTTAGTTGCGGGTTTGCGCGGCTGTTATATTACCGGTGATAACAGTAGATGGTGTCGCAGGTGCCTTGATCGAGTTGTTCGTGATAAGAGGAGACCGACATGGTGCGTGAAAGGCGAGCAGAAAGGATCCGTCTAAGCAGGTGGCTTTGGATTCGTCTCGTTTAGCAAGGTGAGAAAACGGAAGAAGCGGGTGGCTTTGTTTTCTTGTCGGTGGAGAGGCCTCTTGGAACAAGTTTGATCGGGAAAAGGTACGGGTGTCAAGATAATGGCGTTGGAGTTCAAATCGGGTGACTCGGATGTGACCGGGTAGAGGTCGTTGATCCGTGATGAGTCAAGATGTTAGTGAACGTTTCCAACGTGAAGCCATGTGAGATGCTAAAAGTGTACTGATTTTTTTTTCGGGTTGAATCGAGAAGGCTTTGGGCATGACCGTGGTTGAGGTCGAGAGTCCGGTAGAAGTCGAGATGGTTCGGAAAAAAAAGGGGTGATTCGGTGCTGCGGTGAAGGCGTAAACAAACACCGATTAAGGGGGTGAATGTTGGGTTAATCGGGTTCGTTTACGGGTCACGCGAATCGCAGGTCGCGGGTTCAATTCGGGTCACCGGTTACGGGTAAAAAGAGAAACTAAATCAAGGGTAAAAGGGTCATTATTTGGATTACTTTATGGCTTTCTCTACAAGTTGGAAAAATAAAGAAATGGTCAGATTTGACCGAGATCAGGGGTAACGATGTTGACCGAATTTGATGCATGTGGACGTGGATGGAAATGAACGTGGAGTTATATGATTTTGCATGTTTTTTTTAATTATAAATAGTGGTAGGTTTCTTTGTTTCTTTTGTACCCTTTCATTGAATAAACACCAAGTTTTTCATTCTCTCCAGTTTTCTTTCTTTCACACACAAACATATCACAGATCGTAAGTTGTGAGAGTGTTTAGTGAGGGACCTGAACCAACATTGTCTACGGTTATAAGGTCGCCTTTTGACATTGAGTTATCAACGATAGGCAAGCATTTTTTTTTCGTTGACTGTAAAAAAAAGAAATTATGTCCCATGGTAATTAGTACGAACTAAATATTGATCCTTGATAACATAATAAATGGTAATTAGTACTGATTAAATATAAACCCTGACTTTCCTCAATGCATCATACTTGACGATGCACTTGGACTACGTGGCAAAATCAATTGCAAATGCTGAATTAGAGGAGCTTGGCATTTAGACAAGTGCGCGAATAGATGTGCGGAATGCATTTAGAGACTGTTTTGTATGGGGTATTGGAATTGATGAGGTAATGAAATGAACGAGTGAATGCAATGGTTCATTCCCATTTCACGTCTTGTTTGGTTATTATGAATAGAATGAATTATTATTGTGTATTACTTGGTAGGCAAGAAATACAAAGAATAAAATCAGCGGCGAATGGTGTTTGTGATTGTGGGTGGTTATAGGTGGGTGTGGTGGGTGGCGGCGAGTGGCGATGCGGCAGCGACTGGTGGCGGTGACAGGCTGGTGGCGACGCCCGTCTGTGGTGGTTGGTGGCGGCGGAGGTGGCAGCAAGTGGTGTTTGGTGGCGGTGGTGGTGGTGTCCACGGTGGTGGTGGGTGGCAGCGACGAGTGGCGTTGGCGGAAGTGGTGGTTGGTCGTGGCGGTGCGTGGCAACAGTGGCGGGTGGGTGGCAGCGGCGGTGGTGGCTGTCGGGGTGGCGATGGAGGGTTGCGGCTGACGGCGGCGATGGCGATGGCGGGTTGCGGCTGGCGGCGGCGATGGCGGCGGCTATAGCGTCAGTGGTAGGTGGTTGTGCTGGTTATGGGTGGTGACGCAGGTGGTGGGTTGTTGATGAATGGTGCAAGAGGGTATGTAATGAAAAAAAATGTGAGTTGGATGTAATGATTTTGAGTGAATGGAATGTCGTCTTATGGAATGGGTGATTCTATTCCATTTAACCAAACACCCTTTTTCCCATTCCCTCGTAATGATCCATTCAATTCCGCGTCCATTCTTTCATACCAAATTCTAGTGAGGCCTGCTTGCTATTAAATAAAAAAAATGTTTTCTAATTTTTCCAAAATAAAAGAAACTGTACGTGTATATGTGTTTAGAAAAAAATGTTTCTTTTATCACAGAAACATCGAATCATAAAAAAAAAAAAAATATTTTTCTTTTCCTTGTATATAAGTAAAAAAAATAAAGTATAATTCATACTAAACCTTCTCAATACTAAGAAAGTAAAAAACAAATTAATAATAAGAAATTCAACAATAGAAAAAGGTTTAAGTAGGTTTTATTATTTCATTATATTTAGTTAATTAACTAATACTTTTAGTAATACAATAATAGAAAATGGATTAATTATAAAAATTGTATGAATATTAAAAATAAAATGTAAAATGTGATGATGATGATGATGATGATGATGATGATGATGATGATGATGATGTAAAATGTAACCACTGATAAGGATACTTGTAGGATTAGAGAGAAAAGACTTGTTTTTTAATGCATTTATAGAAATCTAACGTAACCGACCGAATGTGTTTGTAGATGCATTTAGCAGTTTGTATTGGTGATCATCAATTAAACACATCAAAGGTTGCAATTTTAAACACCTTTTGTTTGTTATTTTTGGTTTACGTTACTTTATACTAATGGATCCTTAGCGGAAGATTTCAAAAGTAATTAAAATCATTGGATGCCTTATGCCGCATCATCTTTTTTTTTTTGAACTGCAAGGAACGATGTGCCAACCACCATAACACCAGATGATGTGGCCAAGGTCGACTACTCGACCGCCGCCAGCTCCTTGGCTCTCCTAGATGCGCGAAAAAAAACTAGGATATAAATCTCAACAAACCCTACAAGTCTCACATAAATGTGTAAATGATCATTTTATGCCCTTAGAATTATCAAGAGTCAACAAGCTCTACAAGTCTCACATAAATGTGTAAATGCTCATTTAAGCCCTTAGAATTATCATGAGTCAACAAACCCTACAAGTCTCATATAAATGTGTAAATGCTCATTTAAGCCCTTAGAATTATCGTCCTGTTGAGGAATTGTCTTTTCCTTCTATTCATAAATGTGTGACCAAAGCTAAAATGGTATATTTCAATGTGCAACTAGCATATGTGTAACTATGTCGGAAAATGATTCTAATTCTACCCTTGTGGTCGGATCTGTAAATTACATACAAAATTTATGAGTTACTTAGATAATGTAAAATAGAGGTACCATCATTGCCTATGAGATTTTATTCTTCAATCACATGGTCATGATACCAAATGCTTGCTAACAAAGAAAGGTAATTGGGTTAAATTCAATTTTACCCCCTAGTGTTTTACCCTGCAAACAATCTTACCCCCTAAAATGAAAATCTTGCTGCCCTACCCTGGGACAAATCCCACATGCCTCAATCTTACCCCTGCTGTTAAATGACTTAACAAATTTGTTAGTTGTCATGCGAAATGACCATTTTACCCTTTCAATCTTGCTCCATGTTCTTTGTAACAAGAAAACATCTTACCCTCTACACAACTCTTTAACAAGAAAACATTTGCAGGCTTTGAATTAGAAATAGGAATTGCAGGCTTTGACTTTGCCTGGTCAACCAATTTAAGGTGTTGAGTCAAAAAAGATTAGGCGGGAATGGTAAAGAATTGTGTAGAGGATAAGATGTTTCCTTGTTACAAAGAACCAGGAGTAAGATTGAAAGGGTAAAATGGTCCTTTCGCATGACAACTAACAGATCTGTTAAGTCATTTAACAGCAGGGGTAAGATTGAGGCATGTGGGATTTGTCCGGGGGTACGGCAACAAGATTTTCGTTTTAGGGGGTAAGAATATCAGCGGGGTAAAACACCATGGGGTAAAATTGAATTTAACTCAAGGTGATTTATTGTTGATGCTTTATACAAAAAAAGGGGAAATAGCCAAAATAGTCATTGAGTAGTCAAAATATCAAAAATAGACAACTGAAACGGCTCCACGAGCTTTTTCATGAGTTCCGACATGGCTCTAAGAACTTTCCTCAGCAACCACTCACCTTTTACCATGTGGCGACACCCTTTCTCTCTCCTTTTTTTGTCATAAATGTATAGACCCCTTCTCTCTCTCTTTGTCAAAAACCAGCATCTCTCTTCTCTTTCTCTTTCTCTTTCTCTGTCTTCTCTTTGAAGAGAACCCTCCACCTCCATCACCACCACCAGCACCACCACCACCAACACTGTCACACCTCCACTTCGAAACTCTGACGAGAGTCTTCTAAACCTTCTCCGGAAACTAAAAACCAAGATTAACCATTTAGGGACGGAATTGGTGCGGGCAAGGAGATCGAAATCTTCGAGGATGCGGGAGATGGCTTTGAAGAGACTGATGGCTCTGGTTTTAACGGATTCTAAGTTAAGTTGTTGCTGTACGGCAGTTCAAATCTACGGTTTCCTCATCTGGGTTTTGTGAAATATCAATAAAAGGTCTCAGATTATAGTTTATAATCCAAAAACGGATCTGGGTCTTAGTTAATGATCCACAAAGAGTTGAAAGATACCCTTTTGAGTTTTTTCAAGAACACTGATTTTTTTTTTATTAAATGAATAGATTTTGTTATAAAGATTTGTTTGCTGTTATAAATTCTTGATTTTGGCTTATGGGTTGATGAGAAAGAAAAAGGATCTGCACGAGAGATAAATTCACTATACATACAAAAAGGATCCGTGGTGGTGAGGGAGATGCACGGAGAGAGAATCTGCATTTCACTGCAATTCTTGAGCCGCGTGGGAATTCGTGACTAGAAAACTGCATTTATGACAAAAAAGAGGAGAGAGAAAGGGGTGTCGCCACTTGGCAAAATGTGAGTGGTAGGTTCTTGGAGCCGTGTCGGAACTCATGAAAAGGCTCGTGGAGTCGTTTCAATTGGCTATTTTTGATATTTTGACTAGTCAATGGCTATTTTGGCTATTTCCCCAAAAAATCAATGTCTTTAGAATATTCATATGTTAAACAATCATCACCAATCTCATTTTATGAACCACCTAAAAAAAGTCCTAGCTAAATTAGCATTAATGCTTTTGGCCATCTTTTTCTCTTCAAAGAGGAGTGTTTGACGAGCTGACAGGAAGAAAAAGTTATACAAAGTCACATCAAGTGCTATTCATATATTTTTCATCAATAAAAAAAGCAAGTCAGTATTACACACTCAAAAAGTCATTTCCCAAAATATAATTAAAATTAATAAATTAACAAACGCGTTGTATGTGAAAATGCTTTTGGATTGCTTTATAAAATACATGGCAAGTTCCTTCTCTTTTAAGGTCAAAACTTTATTTATGACCTTGTTTAGATTGTTAAAATTGAGAGAAATTAAATAACTCTTTTGATTCAGTTTTTTATAATATAGGTTTAAGTACTTTTGTTAATTTTTTTTATCACAGCCTGCAAATTTAGAATACATTTTAGAGATGATCACATATTCAAGATATCGTGATAGTTAGAAATTGATAAGTTATACCATGGATGCAGATTATCTCGTCTGTCTCTCTGTGTATACAACTATACATTAAATTTTTAGCCGTTACATTTGTTGATAAAAAAATCATGGTTGTGATGTCTGGTTTTTAACACTATAATAGTAAAATCGACTTTCAAAAGTATTTTCTTTTCTCCATAACATATTGAACCACAGATTAATAGATTAGAATTCTACCTTCCTCTACAACGACTTAGAATGGATAAACTGAATCCAAATCAAACGAACGATAGCAAAATTATCAGAAAATGAATGAGCATAAAATCAATGCAGATGATAAAATTAAATTAGATATTAAAAGACCTCTTTTTTTTTTTTTTGAACGGCCAACGAAACTTTTATTCAAAGCGCTAACAAGATGCTAGCAAAACTGTCCGGGAAAAAAAAACCAACCAGAAAAACAAAAAACACAACCCGACATACAATTGGAACCCAACAAAAAACAAAACAAACCCCAAAACCTACCCCATCTTATGCGTATCGAATCTTCCCCACGCATCCCATGTCATATTTAACATCTTCCCGCAGTTTGTAATCCACAAGTAGCTCATAATCTTGACCTCTTCGAAAATATTCCGGACCACCACCGCCTTTTGATTATGAATGAGATCATTCCTTGCTTTCCATAGGCTCCAAAAAGTCGTTACCACCACCGCATAAAAAGCTTTCTTTGCACGAGCGCTTGTTTTCGCAATCTTGTGATATCTTAACAAATCCCGAACATGGAAAATAAACACATTAGGAACTTGACACCACGAAAAAACCGCCTGCCAAACTTCCATTGCAATGGGACAACCCGTAAACAAATGTTCAGCCGACTACACGTTATTATCACACAAGCGACAAAAAGGTGTATCAACAAAAATATTCCTCCGAGCCAACGCCTTAGCGGTTGGAAGCCGATCTAGAAATGCTCGCCAAGCCACTATGGACACCTTGCGTGGAACCCAATTACACCAATCATAAACCTCCTCCGGCACTGCACATGTTACCTCGACAATACACTTCTTAATTGAGCCGACTGAGAAAAATCCCGACCCACCAATCTGTGTAGCCCATAGGTCTGCACCGGCTGTTATTGCTGACCCCGATAGTAAAATCAGCAATTCAGCAAACTGCTGTTGTTCATTGACTGCAGATATAGCCCGACGCCAAACCCAATTAAACCCGGTTGTCTGCTGCCCAGAATATAACCTGTCTGAAACAAAACACGCCTTATTCTTCTCCAAAGCAAACAGCAGAGGGAACTTTCGCTGCAGAACATCATCCGATATCCACCAATCAAGCCAAAAATGAATACCCGTTCCATCACGAAGGTTTCCTTTTATCATCTTATAAGGATCCAGATTTAATGTACCCAACAAACTTGGAATGCTAGCTATTTGTTTCCACGTCCCAGTCATCGATAATTTAATCGGTAAAAAATTCCACCCCCTACCATTACCATGAATAGACCAAATAACCTTTCGCCAAAGATTGTTTTGATGAATTTTGAATCGCCACCACCATTTAGTTAAAAGGCTCAAATTTGCGTCTCTAAGGGAACCCAATCCGACCCCACCGTATTTTATCGGAGACACCACTTTTTCCCACGCCAACCAACTTAACTTATCCACCTCATCCGATCCTCCCCAAAAAAACTTCCGGCGAATCCTCTCAAGGCTTTCAATCACTTGCAAAGGAGCCCGGAATAACGAAAAGAAGTAGAGTGGAAGCGAACTTAAAACGACTTAAGTAACGTAATCCTTCCACCATAAGATAAGCACTTCGACTTCCAAGTCGACAACTTTTTCTTTACATTCTCTATAACCGGGTCCCAACTCTTTACTAAATTCATATTCATAGCTATCGGCACTCCAAGATGAAAGAATGGAAATCGACCATGAGAACAGTGAATGGCCGTACCTAAATTCACCACCTCATTTTCATCCACACCAATCCCATAAACACAACTTTTATTGGGGCTAATTCTCAAACCCGAAACCAAAAAAAAGCCCCGCAATAGACGCCTTAAATTTTTCGCCTTAGCAATAGACCATTCCCCACAAAATACCACATCATCCGTGTAAATAAAATGCGAAATCAAAGGGCCATTACCTCCCACTTGGATACCATGGAAAACGCCTAGATGACACGCCCTCCTCATGATCCGGGTTAAAGCCTCCATGGCGAGAATAAATAAAAAAAGGGAGATTGGATCCCCTTGTCGAAAACCCCTTTGGCACATAAATTCGGTTGTGGGAGACCCGTTCACCAAAACTGAAGCTCTAGAATTCCGAACAATGGACATAATCCAACCTCGCCACTTAGAAGAGAAGTTCATTTGGACCAAAATATCTTCTAAAAAATCCCATCTTAACGAGTCATAGGCCTTCTCGATATCAACTTTTAGGAACAACCCTTTAAGCTTTGCGTTCTTCAACCAAGCTATAGTCTCGTTCAAGATAAGAGACCCGTCAAGAATATTCTGTTCACTTATGAAAGCGGTTTGCTCCTCTGAAACAAGGCGTGGCATAACATTTTTTAATCTCAACATCAAAACCTTTGATAAAACCTTATTTAAAACTCCCACCAAACTGATGGGGCGATAGTCCGCAAGAGTAGGTTGATCACGTCCCTTAGGAATCAATGCAATAAAAGCCGAAAAACACCCTTCCCGAATATATCCATTAACATAGAATTCCTCGAACATCTTCATAAAATCACCTTTTAGAACCGGCCAAAACTTCCGAATGAATGTGAAATTCAAACCATCGGGCCCAGTGGCCTTTCCACCATCATAATCGAACACCGCACTTGTAATTTCTTCAATAGTAAACGGGGCATCCAATGATTGAACCTCATCAACTGTAAGGTGTATAATATCCGGGCAAATAAAACCCGGCTTAGGCCCTGCAACAAAACTAAATTTGTTAGAAAAAAAGGATGCAATGTTATCCTTTACCACATTTGGGTCGGACAACCAAACTCCATCACACCGAACCCCATGAATCCGATTGGTAGCCGAGTTCATCTTTATGACACCATGAAAATATTTTGAGTTCTCGTCCCCATCTATAGCCCATCTCGTTCTAGATTTTTGTTTTGCATCCAAAGACTTCAATCTCTCCTCTTCGAAAACCACCTTTCTCGCTTCCGCTCTAGCTTCCAACTCAAGATCGGACAATAGTCTACTATCCGCAATCTTCTCTAAATCCACCACCACATTTCTACACTGATTATATTTTTCCTCTCTATGCTTTCGATTTGCATTCACCCAAAGACGGATTATGCCCTTAAGCCACTTGAGTTTTTCCGCCAAAGCAATATCCGCGGGACCATCAAAAACAAACTTATTAGCAATATTGTTTACAAAATCCACAAATCCCGGTATTTGGAGCCATGAATTATAAAATCGGAATGGAATGTGACCATAATCCGTATTCTTTGTTGTAAGCAAAAGCGGACAATGGTCAGAAAGATGCCGAGACAAAGCCGTCAACACCGCATTCGGCCAAGTAGACATAAACTCATAACACACCAAACACCTGTCCAACTTACTCAACTTTCCGCCATCCCCCGACATGTATGTATATTTGTGACCACACATATTATACTCATACAAATCCGCTTCTGAAACAAAAGAATTAAAAAATAGCGCATTTTGCGCCGAAAACTCAGAATTCACCCTTTCATCACTGTACCTCACCTCATTAAAATCCCCCAAGAACATCCATAGGCCACTCAAAGATCGCCTATAGAATAACAGCTCATTCCAAAAATTACGTCTAGCAGTCGCGTCGTTTGGAGCATGCACATTTGCAATGTTAATATGAAAACCCGTATGAACCATATCCCCTGAAGCACAAAGGATCCCACCAACATATAAGACCCCCCGCAATCCCTTCAGAATTTACACACTCAAAATTAAACGCCGAGGTACCCCAACATTGTGCCAGTAACCAACCAGATGGATCAGAAATTTTCGACTCCTGCATCGCCAAAAAATCAACACCATAAGCCGATCTTAACCCCTTAACCCAACCCACCTTTCCATTTGTTCTAACCCCACGAATATTCAGTGAAAGGAAGTTCATTGATCAACGACAATTCCAACTTCCGTAACAATCTCTCCTGCAACCGCACCTTCAAAATTATTAAGATTAATACCGACCAGACTACTGAGCCTAACCGTCGCATCTACTTCCTCATTAATTTCACCTGCCTCATTCACTATCTCAGTCAAAACAAAAGACTGTACATCAATACCCGTAGGATGAGGAACATAATTACTTGGATCTCCCAACTGTTGATCCAAAATATGCGTCCCCGAAGGAGTACCAATAGCCTGTGAAGACTGCACTCCATTCGGAGTCTTCATGTCACCCGAAGCATTATTTAGGTCCGGTACCGATAGATAATCTTCCTGAACAGACGAAGCTCTAAAAGCAACAGAACAGCTAGTATCCTCAGGGGAGTTGTGAAATACCATCCTTGTTCTTTTCCTACTTTTGAAAGTGTCTAATCGGCCCACATTGAAACCCAAAGCCACATCATGTTCAGTCCTAATAGGAGTAGAAAAAAAGAATGGCCCACATTAACCTTATCCACTTGCACCTCCTCCTGATGGCCCACATTATTCAAAATATTGGCACTATTGACCACATTCTCTACAATAGGAAGGTCAACAGTCTCATTAACATTCCCCATATTATGTGCCTGAGATTTCGGTGATGCATTAACTGCGGCATATCCGTCAATATTCTCCGGTACACCATCACGTATTTCGCCTTCCTCCATATCGTCAACATTATCATTGACATTTACATCATCGAACTCGGGAATCCAAGTCGATTGTTCTTCGACAACCCACACATTATATCCAGTACCTTTCCAAAACACAGTCACCTCTTCATCAATTCTAGCCGAAATCTAAGTAAGAACATGAGCTAAACCCAAAGAATTATCCACTCCGGACCAAGAGAAATCCGACGGTCAAACTACCTTTCCGAACAAACTACCCACCTTATCAAATCCAACACTATCTCGGATCGAAACAGGTATCCCCACGACCTTTAAAACTGCAATACGCTCAAAAGGTAACGCTTGGCCAGTCCAAGGAGTCACCGAAATCAACGCCTCTTCCCAAACATGTTGTTTATCGACCATGAACTCTTTCATCTCTCCATTATCCCGGAACGAGATAAGCACCGTAAGGCCCCCTAAATACGACACCGCAGCATCAATAAACCCCGCAGAAGCCAATACCCTCTTCACCGAATGCAACCGGCCAATAGAGTTCGATATCCCAATGACAGCCCTGCCCATGCAATAGGAAGGATACGGCGCCTCACCATCTACAATACAGAGTGATTTCTTCGACCCGGACGACCCGCAATAAACAGACTTTAGAGCCGGGAACTCATCAGCCACAATGTTCTTCTCTTTTGGAACCCATGTCTTCTTACCCGGATCATCCACAACATAGGAGATCTTATTGTGTAATCGATCAAACATAGCCAAAGACACTGAGATCCTGTTTTCCATGATGGTAATCTCATTAAGATTCTGTAAAATCGGATAAGGATCTTTAATCTTTTGACGCCGGACAAAGCCAAAGACCCTCCCTTTGCTAGACTTCCTCCTCGGAACCCAAGCATCTGTAACATGAACAAAAGATCGAAATGCCTCCCTAAGCTTCAAACCTGTAACCCGATCCGATATATTAGTGACGTAAAAAGTAGTTCTAGTAGCCGGATCATCAGAATCCGACGTAGGATTTGATGTCCGACGGCTGCCTTAATCATGTAGTATGTAGAACTTTTTTTAATTAAAAAAATCTATAGCGATACTTTACCCGAATTAAAAAGAAAAAAATATTCGTTTTTATGGTTTAATTTTATTATATAAATGTTTGTTAGTGCAGTAATGTCTATCGCCTCCGTCAATACGATTCGTAGCAAGAAAGTGGCTTTTAGTGTTATATTTAGAGTAAAAGGCAAGGTGGCATTTATGTAATTAATGAGAACTTTCATTAAGCCCCTTGGCCTATAAATAGAACCCTTAGGGTTAGCTTTAAGGACTTTTTGTTCATTTGGATCTTTGGAGAGCTTGGTGCTTAAAGAGAGAAAGTAGAGAGAAAAAGTAGAGAGAGAAAGTGCTCTAGGTGATTCATGTGACTTTGTACGTTTTCATATTATCAATCGAATCACAGATTTAGTACGTTCTTGTGTTCGGTCTACGCACGTGTACGGATTCCGCACGTCACACGTGTAGATACGCAATCGTTACGGAGTCGAAAACCGATCCTACAAGTGGTATCAGAGCAAGAGCTCGATTGCACAGATCAGTCACACAGATTCGTACATGATTTCATCAGATTCAGATCCAAATTTCATCCAGATTTGTCAAATTTCTTCATTTTTCTATCTTCTACACTTTTTGTCCGAAAAACTCAAAATTAACATGGCTTTTACGGTAATTGGCTGATTTTTGGATATTATATGGGAAAATCATTGATCTATAAGCCTACAAAATTTCAGATCAAAACTCCAAGTAATTTGAAAGATATTAAGATTTTTCTGTCCGATCTGTTAAACATGTTCTTCACTCTTACTGTTGATGTTCAAGAAGGTGTTCACCGATCGGATGGCCATCCGATCGGGTGACCATCCGATCCATCAACCTCACTCGATCGAGTCACTTGGTAAAACTTGTTTAAACAGTTTTGTCAGTCAACAAAGTCAGCTTTAATGTTTGCATGTGAAGGATCGTTGAAAAATGATATGTTGTCTGCCCAATACTAATCGGTCCAATTAGAATTAGTCTATTATCAAATTTGTCAGATCTCACGTGATCTAGTCGGCCAAGATATTAAAGAATTGCATGTGTTAAAGTGATCTGTATGTGAGCATTTAATAATTGTCAGAGATTAATTCATCTGTTTGCATGAGATATGTAATGATGTTGTCGGCCAATCTAAATTGAAGGTCCTATAAGATACTTAGTCTATTAATGAAAAGTTATTATATCACGTGACTGTGTTAAAGGTGACACTTCGATCGAACTGTGACTCGATCCACAACGTTTTGTTAAAGTGTTCAATCATCGAGTGGCAATCCGTACTCGCTGCAAGTTATTAAAAATCATTGTGTGGCTCAATCATCGAACGACCACTCGATCGAGTGGCCACCCGATCCAAAGCATCTAAATTGATTGTTGTTTTGTTGCAGTTGACGAACCTTCATTATGTGATGAACTCTTCATTCGACGAACCCTTATAAAACTTGCATGTGAATTCATAGTCTAGATAATATCAATCTGTGTAATAGTTTGTCAGAAATATGCATGTGAAGTATTGTGTGGCTCATAAAGTTGTTGTCAAATTACATGTTCTTTGTTTGAAATTCATATTACATTTAGTGTCAATTATCGAGTGGTGACTCGATCGGATCATCATCCGATTCATTTCACACTTTCACATATTCACTTGTTGTGCAAATCATCGAACGGCAATCCGAACGAATTGCCATCCGATCCTAATCACTTCATTTGTTTTTGTTTCAGGTCAAAGTAACGGATACCCAGTCGATCGGATCCCCACCCGATCCTTAACATAAGAGGTTCAAGTATCGGATACCCACTCGATCGGGTCACTGTCCGATCCTCAACATATATTGTTTAAGTAACGGATCTCCACTCGATCGGATCACCATCCGATAGTTGGTTGGTGTTACTCGATCGGATCACCAACTGATCCAAGGCACACCGTCACTCAATCGGATCACCACCCGATCCAAGGCACATCGTCACTCGATCGGATCACTACCCGATCCAGAGCACATTGTCAAGTATCAAATCGTCACTCGATCGGATCACCATCCGATCCATAATCATCCGATCATTGTTATCTGTTGACCATCGTTGACCTCACTCGATCGGATACCCATCCGATTTAGCTTTTTGATATTTGTTTTAAACTGATTGTGTTTGTTTGTGATTCAGGTGATTCTATGTGACAACCCGAACCCTCAAGGTTAGTAGCGTTGAATCTTGTGACCTTAACTCTTTATTATCCCTCTTCTTCGCGTAAATGTTCTGTTCTGTGATAACTCCGTTAAATCTAGACGTTTATGATAACTCGGATAAATAACATGCGTCGGGCCGCATGTGTATACATGAAATCACATCAGACTTATGATTTGGCCTAGAGCCCAACTGGACCTTAGAATTGAGCCCACTCTTCTTGGGCTTTGCATGTGTTTATTGGGCACTTTCTATCATTGTTACCCTAGGCCCGGTCTGCCCACTCAACTAAACCGAGCCCCATTCTCTTAATATCGAGCCCATCTTCTTAAGCCCATATTCATAATATTTAGTTTACGTACAATTGGATAAGTGTAGTTGAATGATTGCAAACCCTAACCTCTTCACCTCACCCCTATTCGTGACGGCAGGAGACCCCCCTCCCTCGAGACATTACATTATTGGATCAAGCTTGTTGGGTTAGTGATTTCTCATGTTTGATTTGTATTAATAATCGTGTTTTTGTATGACCTTGATCGCATGAATGTGATGTAATACTAATATGGTAATTATGATGGTTATAGTTCAGTAACTGTTAGAATGTGGATTGAGTACAAAGGTATTTTGATTATATTGAGAATTATTAGGATCCATGTTGATCAGTAATATTGCTATGAAAACCTCAGCTATTGTATAATTGTGAATTGGCATGATAAATGGTTGTTATTTTGATCAATCTAATAGTTATGTCGATGTTGGGGATGACGTAGTCATTATGTGTTGTTTTTGGGCCTGTTCCGTTGGGCCGCACAGTTTAATTGGTTTATGTAATGACTTGTTAAGTGTTAGTGTGAGACGCGACGAATTATGTGAAATATATGTGACTCAAATATATAATACCTGACTATGTGATATTATGATGTATGCCGCTGATTTCATTGAATGGTCAACGGTTATAGTACGTATGATAATATGTGTGCTACATGTGCATGAAATATCTAGTGTATGTGCATTCAAATCTGATTGTTGTCGGTAACTGTGTTAGGACGTTTATGACTGACTGTTAAACAAGTAATTAGTCTTACCGAGCAAACCAAAGGTGAGTTCATCTCTTTTGAGCATGCGTCCCGGGGGTTGGGACAGTCAGTGGGTATCCCGGGGAGGGATAAATCTTTTAGGTAAAACTGGGATGTTGGATAATATTCTCACTCTCTATCTCTTAAGTCCCATCTTTTGCTATCGTGGGTGGTAGCGGGGTATTAGTTGGTAGCGCAACTTAGGTTTGGCACCCTCACCCCGTTCCTGAGAGAGGGCGGGTGCGAACTAAAGACCCAGTCGGGCCCAGTGCTTTGATAGGAGCACTGGGGAACGGGCAAAACATACATCAGGAGTCGTCTTGTTCAGTATCGAGATATTATCAACTTTACTTTCGGAATTTAATTCAATGGATTAAACTAAACACTTGGTAACCACCATTTTCGTAAAACTATGAACTCACCAGCCTTGTCTGATACACTTGTTGCATGCTCGCAGGTCGTTAGATATCTTGGATTTGGGAACTTGCTGTTTGGAGTAGCTGGAGTGGTCATGGGTAGACTGGAGAGATTCATGTGATTGAACTATTGATATCATACTTTGGTTTTTGAAACAGTTTAACATTGGTTTACTATTTGCTTCCGCTGAACATGTTGGTTTTCATTTAAACTTGTTAATGGTATTTCTCATTAATAATAGAGGATTTTATTTTGAAACTTGTATGGGTTCAAGGTAATTAGTGGCTCGTCGTTGGCACGTCACACGCCTAACAGGGACATTCCCTAGGTGGTATTTTGGGGGTGTGACAGTTTGGTATCAGAGCCATTGATTATAGTGAACTTGGTTTTAAAAAGGGGAAAACGTTTTTTTATAAAACCAGACTATAACTGAACAGACCCGAAATCGACCATGACACTCAGCTCCAGATTGCAAGGTTCGTCTTTTACACCTGTTTCATACATTGCATAACTAGTACACGTTTGTTTATGATGCAACATGCGAACACACATACTCGTCACTATAGCATGATGGCATGGGTTGTTTGCTTACATTATGATACGTGGATAGCATGTCATACTCCTTAGATTCTTGTGTTCTACCATTTGGATAACCTCTGTTTGGCATTCGAATTGGGGGACCATTTGACATGAGTTAGGAGGAACTGAGATGAGCATGCAAATCACAATATTATTGTGGGTGCACACATAATAATAATGTGGGGTGCATGTGAGTCCCAGTGAGACTTAACATGTGAAAAAGGGGTTCCGTTCCGTTATTTGATCGATGTGAAACATAATAAACCTATAAGGGTCATAGTAGTGATTGTCCCCTACTCGAACGTGAACTTCTCATTCCTCTCTGGATCCTTTTGAACCTCGATGCCATCGAGTATTACCTGAACACCCATCTGAACACCTAGCGAATTGTGTAGAATGATAGGTGATTGTACGAACATCCCCGAGTTGGATGTTGCAACGACAATGATTGGTCTATATCTTTC